>OX645063.1:41747199-44206322 GCA_951905685.1 Eumerus sabulonum
TGTCGCGATACCGGTCACCTATAGTGGCCTGGTGAGCTGTCGCGATACCGGTCACCTATAGTGGCCTGGTGAGCTGTCGCGATACCGGTCACCTATAGTGGCCTGGTGAGCTGTCGCGATACCGGTCACCTATAGTGGCCTGGTGAGCTGTCGCGATACCGGTCACCTATAGTGGCCTGGTGAGCTGTCGCGATACCGGTCACCTATAGTGGCCTGGTGAGCTGTCGCGATACCGGTCACCTATAGTGGCCTGGTGAGCTGTCGCGATACCGGTCACCTATAGTGGCCTGGTGAGCTGTCGCGATACCGGTCACCTATAGTGGCCTGGTGAGCTGTCGCGATACCGGTCACCTATAGTGGCCTGGTGAGCTGTCGCGATACCGGTCACCTATAGTGGCCTGGTGAGCTGTCGCGATACCGGTCACCTATAGTGGCCTGGTGAGCTGTCGCGATACCGGTCACCTATAGTGGCCTGGTGAGCTGTCGCGATTCCGGTCACCTATAGTGGCCTGGTGAGCTGTCGCGATACCGGTCACCTATAGTGGCCTGGTGAGCTGTCGCGATACCGGTCACCTATAGTGGCCTGGTGAGCTATCGCCATGCCGGTCACCTATCGCGATACCGGCTACCTGTAGTGACCTGGTGAGCTGTCGCGATACCGGTCACCTATAGTGGCCTGGTGAGCTGTCGCGATACCGGTCACCTATAGTGGCCTGGTGAGCTGTCGCGATACCGGTCACCTATAGTGGCCTGGTGAGCTGTCGCGATACCGGTCACCTATAGTGGCCTGGTGAGCTGTCGCGATACCGGTCACCTATAGTGGCCTGGTGAGCTGTCGCGATACCGGTCACCTATAGTGGCCTGGTGAGCTGTCGCGATACCGGTCACCTATAGTGGCCTGGTGAGCTGTCGCGATACCGGTCACCTATAGTGGCCTGGTGAGCTGTCGCGATACCGGTCACCTATAGTGGCCTGGTGAGCTGTCGCGATACCGGTCACCTATAGTGGCCTGGTGAGCTGTCGCGATACCGGTCACCTATAGTGGCCTGGTGAGCTGTCGCGATACCGGTCACCTATAGTGGCCTGGTGAGCTGTCGCGATACCGGTCACCTATAGTGGCCTGGTGAGCTGTCGCGATACCGGTCACCTATAGTGGCCTGGTGAGCTGTCGCGATACCGGTCACCTATAGTGGCCTGGTGAGCTGTCGCGATACCGGTCACCTATAGTGGCCTGGTGAGCTGTCGCGATACCGGTCACCTATAGTGGCCTGGTGAGCTGTCGCGATACCGGTCACCTATAGTGGCCTGGTGAGCTGTCGCGATACCGGTCACCTATAGTGGCCTGGTGAGCTGTCGCGATACCGGTCACCTATAGTGGCCTGGTGAGCTGTCGCGATACCGGTCACCTATAGTGGCCTGGTGAGCTGTCGCGATACCGGTCACCTATAGTGGCCTGGTGAGCTGTCGCGATACCGGTCACCTATAGTGGCCTGGTGAGCTGTCGCGATACCGGTCACCTATAGTGGCCTGGTGAGCTGTCGAGCTGCCGGCCACCTATAGTGGCCCGGTGAGCTGTCGAGCTGCCGGCCACCTATAGTGGCCCGGTGAGCTGTCGAGCTGCCGGCCACCTATAGTGGCCCGGTGAGCTGTCGAGCTGCCGGCCACCTATAGTGGCCCGGTGAGCTGTCGAGCTGCCGGCCACCTATAGTGGCCCGGTGAGCTGTCGAGCTGCCGGCCACCTATAGTGGCCCGGTGAGCTGTCGAGCTGCCGGCCACCACCTATAGTGGCCCGGTGAGCTGTCGAGCTGCCGGCCACCTATAGTGGCCCGGTGAGCAGTCGAGCTGCCGGCCACCTATAGTGGCCCGGTGAGCTGTGCCGGCCACCTATAGTGGCCCGGTGAGCTGTCGAGCTGCCGGCCACCTATAGTGGCCCGGTGAGCTGTCGAGCTGCCGGCCACCTATAGTGGCCCGGTGAGCTGTCGAGCTGCCGGCCACCTATAGTGGCCCGGTGAGCTGTCGAGCTGCCGGCCACTTATAGTATCCCGGTGATCTGTCGCACTGCCGGCCACCTATAGTGGCCTGGTGAGCTGTCGAGCTGCCGGCCACCTACAGTGGCCTGGTCAGCTGTCGCGATACCGGTCACCTATAGTGGCCTGGTCAGCTGTCGCGATACCGGTCACCTATAGTGGCCTGGTGAGCTGTCGCGATACCGGTCACCTATAGTGGCCTGGTGAGCTGTCGCGATACCGGTCACCTATAGTGGCCTGGTCAGCTGTCGCGATACCGGTCATCTATAGTGGCCTGGTGAGCTGTCGCGATACCGGTCACCTATAGTGGCCTGGTGAGCTGTCGCGATACCGGTCACCTATAGTGGCCCGGTGATCTGTCGCACTGCCGGCCACCTATAGTGCCCCGGTGAGCTGTTGAGCTGCCGGCCACATATAGTGGCCCGGTGAGCTGTCGAGCTGCCGGCCACATATAGTGGCCCGGTGAGCTGTCGAGCTGCCGGCCACATATAGTGGCCCGGTGAGCTGTCGAGCTGCCGGCCACATATAGTGGCCCGGTGAGCTGTCGAGCTGCCGGTCACCTATAGTGGCCTGGTGAGCTGTCGCGATACCGGTCACCTATAGTGGCCTGGTGAGCTGTCGCGATACCGGTCACCTATAGTGGCCTGGTGAGCTGTCGCGATACCGGTCACCTATAGTGGCCTGGTGAGCTGTCGCGATTCCGGTCACCTATAGTGGCCTGGTGAGCTGTCGCGATACCGGTCACCTATAGTGGCCTGGTGAGCTGTCGCGATACCGGTCACCTATAGTGGCCTGGTGAGCTATCGCCATGCCGGTCACCTATCGCGATACCGGCTACCTGTAGTGACCTGGTGAGCTGTCGCGATACCGGTCACCTATAGTGGCCTGGTGAGCTGTCGCGATACCGGTCACCTATAGTGGCCTGGTGAGCTGTCGCGATACCGGTCACCTATAGTGGCCTGGTGAGCTGTCGCGATACCGGTCACCTATAGTGGCCTGGTGAGCTGTCGCGATACCGGTCACCTATAGTGGCCTGGTGAGCTGTCGCGATACCGGTCACCTATAGTGGCCTGGTGAGCTGTCGCGATACCGGTCACCTATAGTGGCCTGGTGAGCTGTCGCGATACCGGTCACCTATAGTGGCCTGGTGAGCTGTCGCGATACCGGTCACCTATAGTGGCCTGGTGAGCTGTCGCGATACCGGTCACCTATAGTGGCCTGGTGAGCTGTCGCGATACCGGTCACCTATAGTGGCCTGGTGAGCTGTCGCGATACCGGTCACCTATAGTGGCCTGGTGAGCTGTCGCGATACCGGTCACCTATAGTGGCCTGGTGAGCTGTCGCGATACCGGTCACCTATAGTGGCCTGGTGAGCTGTCGCGATACCGGTCACCTATAGTGGCCTGGTGAGCTGTCGCGATACCGGTCACCTATAGTGGCCTGGTGAGCTGTCGCGATACCGGTCACCTATAGTGGCCTGGTGAGCTGTCGCGATACCGGTCACCTATAGTGGCCTGGTGAGCTGTCGCGATACCGGTCACCTATAGTGGCCTGGTGAGCTGTCGCGATACCGGTCACCTATAGTGGCCTGGTGAGCTGTCGCGATACCGGTCACCTATAGTGGCCTGGTGAGCTGTCGCGATACCGGTCACCTATAGTGGCCTGGTGAGCTGTCGCGATACCGGTCACCTATAGTGGCCTGGTGAGCTGTCGCGATACCGGTCACCTATAGTGGCCTGGTGAGCTGTCGCGATACCGGTCACCTATAGTGGCCTGGTGAGCTGTCGCGATACCGGTCACCTATAGTGGCCTGGTGAGCTGTCGCGATACCGGTCACCTATAGTGGCCTGGTGAGCTGTCGCGATACCGGTCACCTATAGTGGCCTGGTGAGCTGTCGCGATACCGGTCACCTATAGTGGCCTGGTGAGCTGTCGCGATACCGGTCACCTATAGTGGCCCGGTGATCTGTCGCACTGCCGGCCACCTATAGTGCCCCGGTGAGTTGTTGAGCTGCCGGCCACATATAGTGGCCCGGTGAGCTGTCGAGCTGCCGGCCACATATAGTGGCCCGGTGAGCTGTCGAGCTGCCGGCCACATATAGTGGCCCGGTGAGCTGTCGAGCTGCCGGTCACCTATAGTGGCCTGGTGAGCTGTCGCGATACCGGTCACCTATAGTGGCCTGGTGAGCTGTCGCGATACCGGTCACCTATAGTGGCCTGGTGAGCTGTCGCGATACCGGTCACCTATAGTGGCCTGGTGAGCTGTCGCGATACCGGTCACCTATAGTGGCCTGGTGAGCTGTCGCGATACCGGTCACCTATAGTGGCCTGGTGAGCTGTCGCGATACCGGTCACCTATAGTGGCCTGGTGAGCTGTCGCGATACCGGTCACCTATAGTGGCCTGGTGAGCTGTCGCGATACCGGTCACCTATAGTGGCCTGGTGAGCTGTCGCGATACCGGTCACCTATAGTGGCCTGGTGAGCTGTCGCGATACCGGTCACCTATAGTGGCCTGGTGAGCTGTCGCGATACCGGTCACCTATAGTGGCCTGGTGAGCTGTCGCGATACCGGTCACCTATAGTGGCCTGGTGAGCTGTCGCGATACCGGTCACCTATAGTGGCCTGGTGAGCTGTCGCGATACCGGTCACCTATAGTGGCCTGGTGAGCTGTCGCGATACCGGTCACCTATAGTGGCCTGGTGAGCTGTCGCGATACCGGTCACCTATAGTGGCCTGGTGAGCTGTCGCGATACCGGTCACCTATAGTGGCCTGGTGAGCTGTCGCGATACCGGTCACCTATAGTGGCCTGGTGAGCTGTCGCGATACCGGTCACCTATAGTGGCCTGGTGAGCTGTCGCGATACCGGTCACCTATAGTGGCCTGGTGAGCTGTCGCGATACCGGTCACCTATAGTGGCCTGGTGAGCTGTCGCGATACCGGTCACCTATAGTGGCCTGGTGAGCTGTCGCGATACCGGTCACCTATAGTGGCCTGGTGAGCTGTCGCGATACCGGTCACCTATAGTGGCCTGGTGAGCTGTCGCGATACCGGTCACCTATAGTGGCCTGGTGAGCTGTCGCGATACCGGTCACCTATAGTGGCCTGGTGAGCTGTCGCGATACCGGTCACCTATAGTGGCCTGGTGAGCTGTCGCGATACCGGTCACCTATAGTGGCCTGGTGAGCTGTCGCGATACCGGTCACCTATAGTGGCCTGGTGAGCTGTCGCGATTCCGGTCACCTATAGTGGCCTGGTGAGCTGTCGCGATACCGGTCACCTATAGTGGCCTGGTGAGCTGTCGCGATACCGGTCACCTATAGTGGCCTGGTGAGCTATCGCCATGCCGGTCACCTATCGCGATACCGGCTACCTGTAGTGACCTGGTGAGCTGTCGCGATACCGGTCACCTATAGTGGCCTGGTGAGCTGTCGCGATACCGGTCACCTATAGTGGCCTGGTGAGCTGTCGCGATACCGGTCACCTATAGTGGCCTGGTGAGCTGTCGCGATACCGGTCACCTATAGTGGCCTGGTGAGCTGTCGCGATACCGGTCACCTATAGTGGCCTGGTGAGCTGTCGCGATACCGGTCACCTATAGTGGCCTGGTGAGCTGTCGCGATACCGGTCACCTATAGTGGCCTGGTGAGCTGTCGCGATACCGGTCACCTATAGTGGCCTGGTGAGCTGTCGCGATACCGGTCACCTATAGTGGCCTGGTGAGCTGTCGCGATACCGGTCACCTATAGTGGCCTGGTGAGCTGTCGCGATACCGGTCACCTATAGTGGCCTGGTGAGCTGTCGCGATACCGGTCACCTATAGTGGCCTGGTGAGCTGTCGCGATACCGGTCACCTATAGTGGCCTGGTGAGCTGTCGCGATACCGGTCACCTATAGTGGCCTGGTGAGCTATCGCCATGCCGGTCACCTATCGCGATACCGGCTACCTGTAGTGACCTGGTGAGCTGTCGCGATACCGGTCACCTATAGTGGCCTGGTGAGCTGTCGCGATACCGGTCACCTATAGTGGCCTGGTGAGCTGTCGCGATGCCGGTCACCTATAGTGGCCTGGTGAGCTGTCGCGATACCGGTCACCTATAGTGGCCTGGTGAGCTGTCGCGATACCGGTCACCTATAGTGGCCTGGTGAGCTGTCGCGATACCGGTCACCTATAGTGGCCTGGTGAGCTGTCGCGATACCGGTCACCTATCGCGAAACCGGTCACCTATAGTGGCCTGGTGAGCTGTCGAGCTGCCGGCCACCTATAGTGGCCCGGTGAGCTGTCGAGCTGCCGGCCACCTATAGTGGCCCGGTGAGCTGTCGAGCTGCCGGCCACCTATAGTGGCCCGGTGAGCTGTCGAGCTGCCGGCCACCTATAGTGGCCCGGCGAGCTGCCGGCCACCTATAGTGGCCCGGTGAGCTGTCGAGCTGCCGGCCACCTATAGTGGCCCGGTGAGCTGTCGAGCTGCCGGCCACCACCTATAGTGGCCCGGTGAGCTGTCGAGCTGCCGGCCACCTATAGTGGCCCGGTGAGCAGTCGAGCTGCCGGCCACCTATAGTGGCCCGGTGAGCTGTGCCGGCCACCTATAGTGGCCCGGTGAGCTGTCGAGCTGCCGGCCACCTATAGTGGCCCGGTGAGCTGTCGAGCTGCCGGCCACCTATAGTGGCCCGGTGAGCTGTCGAGCTGCCGGCCACTTATAGTATCCCGGTGATCTGTCGCACTGCCGGCCACCTATAGTGGCCTGGTGAGCTGTCGAGCTGCCGGCCACCTACAGTGGCCTGGTCAGCTGTCGCGATACCGGTCACCTATAGTGGCCTGGTCAGCTGTCGCGATACCGGTCACCTATAGTGGCCTGGTGAGCTGTCGAGCTGCCGGCCACATGTAGTGGCCTGGTGAGCTGTCGCGATACCGGTCACCTATAGTGGCCTGGTGAGCTGTCGCGATACCGGTCACCTATAGTGGCCTGGTGAGCTGTCGCGATACCGGTCACCTATAGTGGCCTGGTGAGCTGTCGCGATACCGGTCACCTATAGTGGCCTGGTGAGCTGTCGCGATACCGGTCACCTATAGTGGCCTGGTGAGCTGTCGCGATACCGGTCACCTATAGTGGCCTGGTGAGCTGTCGCGATACCGGTCACCTATAGTGGCCTGGTGAGCTGTCGCGATACCGGTCACCTATAGTGGCCTGGTGAGCTGTCGCGATACCGGTCACCTATAGTGGCCTGGTGAGCTGTCGCGATACCGGTCACCTATAGTGGCCTGGTGAGCTGTCGCGATACCGGTCACCTATAGTGGCCTGGTGAGCTGTCGCGATACCGGTCACCTATAGTGGCCTGGTGAGCTGTCGCGATACCGGTCACCTATAGTGGCCTGGTGAGCTGTCGCGATACCGGTCACCTATAGTGGCCTGGTGAGCTGTCGCGATACCGGTCACCTATAGTGGCCTGGTGAGCTGTCGCGATACCGGTCACCTATAGTGGCCTGGTGAGCTGTCGCGATTCCGGTCACCTATAGTGGCCTGGTGAGCTGTCGCGATACCGGTCACCTATAGTGGCCTGGTGAGCTGTCGCGATACCGGTCACCTATAGTGGCCTGGTGAGCTATCGCCATGCCGGTCACCTATCGCGATACCGGCTACCTGTAGTGACCTGGTGAGCTGTCGCGATACCGGTCACCTATAGTGGCCTGGTGAGCTGTCGCGATACCGGTCACCTATAGTGGCCTGGTGAGCTGTCGCGATACCGGTCACCTATAGTGGCCTGGTGAGCTGTCGCGATACCGGTCACCTATAGTGGCCTGGTGAGCTGTCGCGATACCGGTCACCTATAGTGGCCTGGTGAGCTGCCGCGATACCGGTCACCTATAGTGGCCTGGTGAGCTGTCGCGATACCGGTCACCTATAGTGGCCTGGTGAGCTGTCGCGATACCGGTCACCTATAGTGGCCTGGTGAGCTGTCGCGATACCGGTCACCTATAGTGGCCTGGTGAGCTGTCGCGATACCGGTCACCTATAGTGGCCTGGTGAGCTGTCGCGATACCGGTCACCTATAGTGGCCTGGTGAGCTGTCGCGATACCGGTCACCTATAGTGGCCTGGTGAGCTGTCGCGATACCGGTCACCTATAGTGGCCTGGTGAGCTGTCGCGATACCGGTCACCTATAGTGGCCTGGTGAGCTGTCGCGATACCGGTCACCTATAGTGGCCTGGTGAGCTGTCGCGATACCGGTCACCTATAGTGGCCTGGTGAGCTGTCGCGATACCGGTCACCTATAGTGGCCTGGTGAGCTGTCGCGATACCGGTCACCTATAGTGGCCTGGTGAGCTGTCGCGATACCGGTCACCTATAGTGGCCTGGTGAGCTGTCGCGATACCGGTCACCTATAGTGGCCTGGTGAGCTGTCGCGATACCGGTCACCTATAGTGGCCTGGTGAGCTGTCGCGATACCGGTCACCTATAGTGGCCTGGTGAGCTGTCGCGATACCGGTCACCTATAGTGGCCTGGTGAGCTGTCGCGATACCGGTCACCTATAGTGGCCTGGTGAGCTGTCGCGATACCGGTCACCTATAGTGGCCTGGTGAGCTGTCGCGATACCGGTCACCTATAGTGGCCTGGTGAGCTGTCGCGATACCGGTCACCTATAGTGGCCTGGTGAGCTGTCGCGATACCGGTCACCTATAGTGGCCTGGTGAGCTGTCGCGATACCGGTCACCTATAGTGGCCTGGTGAGCTGTCGCGATACCGGTCACCTATAGTGGCCTGGTGAGCTGTCGCGATACCGGTCACCTATAGTGGCCTGGTGAGCTGTCGCGATACCGGTCACCTATAGTGCCCCGGTGAGCTGTCGAGCTGCCGGCCACATATAGTGGCCCGGTGAGCTGTCGAGCTGCCGGCCACATATAGTGGCCCGGTGAGCTGTCGAGCTGCCGGCCACATATAGTGGCCCGGTGAGCTGTCGAGCTGCCGGCCACATATAGTGGCCCGGTGAGCTGTCGAGCTGCCGGCCACCTATAGTGGCCCGGTGAGCTGTCGAGCTGCCGGTCACCTATAGTGGCCTGGTGAGCTGTCGCGATACCGGTCACCTATAGTGGCCTGGTCAGCTGTCGCGATACCGGTCACCTATAGTGGCCTGGTCAGCTGTCGCGATACCGGTCACCTATAGTGGCCTGGTGAGCTGTCGCGATACCGGTCACCTATAGTGGCCTGGTGAGCTGTCGCGATACCGGTCACCTATAGTGGCCTGGTGAGCTGTCGCGATACCGGTCACCTATAGTGGCCTGGTGAGCTGTCGCGATACCGGTCACCTATAGTGGCCTGGTGAGCTGTCGCGATACCGGTCACCTATAGTGGCCTGGTGAGCTGTCGCGATACCGGTCACCTATAGTGGCCTGGTGAGCTGTCGCGATACCGGTCACCTATAGTGGCCTGGTGAGCTGTCGCGATACCGGTCACCTATAGTGGCCTGGTGAGCTGTCGCGATACCGGAGTGGCCTGGTGAGCTGTCGCGATACCGGTCACCTATAGTGGCCTGGTGAGCTGTCGCGATACCGGTCACCTATAGTGGCCTGGTGAGCTGTCGCGATACCGGTCACCTATAGTGGCCTGGTGAGCTGTCGCGATACCGGTCACCTATAGTGGCCTGGTGAGCTGTCGCGATACCGGTCACCTATAGTGGCCTGGTGAGCTGTCGCGATACCGGTCACCTATAGTGGCCTGGTGAGCTGTCGCGATACCGGTCACCTATAGTGGCCTGGTGAGCTGTCGCGATACCGGTCACCTATAGTGGCCTGGTGAGCTGTCGCGATACCGGTCACCTATAGTGGCCTGGTGAGCTGTCGCGATACCGGTCACCTATAGTGGCCTGGTGAGCTGTCGCGATACCGGTCACCTATAGTGGCCTGGTGAGCTGTCGCGATACCGGTCACCTATAGTGGCCTGGTGAGCTGTCGCGATACCGGTCACCTATAGTGGCCTGGTGAGCTGTCGCGATACCGGTCACCTATAGTGGCCTGGTGAGCTGTCGAGCTGCCGGCCACCTATAGTGGCCCGGTGAGCTGTCGAGCTGCCGGCCACCTATAGTGGCCCGGTGAGCTGTCGAGCTGCCGGCCACCTATAGTGGCCCGGTGAGCTGTCGAGCTGCCGGCCACCTATAGTGGCCCGGTGAGCTGTCGAGCTGCCGGCCACCTATAGTGGCCCGGTGAGCTGTCGAGCTGCCGGCCACCTATAGTGGCCCGGTGAGCTGTCGAGCTGCCGGCCACCACCTATAGTGGCCCGGTGAGCTGTCGAGCTGCCGGCCACCTATAGTGGCCCGGTGAGCAGTCGAGCTGCCGGCCACCTATAGTGGCCCGGTGAGCTGTGCCGGCCACCTATAGTGGCCCGGTGAGCTGTCGAGCTGCCGGCCACCTATAGTGGCCCGGTGAGCTGTCGAGCTGCCGGCCACCTATAGTGGCCCGGTGAGCTGTCGAGCTGCCGGCCACCTATAGTGGCCCGGTGAGCTGTCGAGCTGCCGGCCACTTATAGTATCCCGGTGATCTGTCGCACTGCCGGCCACCTATAGTGGCCTGGTGAGCTGTCGAGCTGCCGGCCACCTACAGTGGCCTGGTCAGCTGTCGCGATACCGGTCACCTATAGTGGCCTGGTCAGCTGTCGCGATACCGGTCACCTATAGTGGCCTGGTGAGCTGTCGCGATACCGGTCACCTATAGTGGCCTGGTGAGCTGTCGCGATACCGGTCACCTATAGTGGCCTGGTCAGCTGTCGCGATACCGGTCATCTATAGTGGCCTGGTGAGCTGTCGCGATACCGGTCACCTATAGTGGCCTGGTGAGCTGTCGCGATACCGGTCACCTATAGTGGCCCGGTGATCTGTCGCACTGCCGGCCACCTATAGTGCCCCGGTGAGCTGTTGAGCTGCCGGCCACATATAGTGGCCCGGTGAGCTGTCGAGCTGCCGGCCACATATAGTGGCCCGGTGAGCTGTCGAGCTGCCGGCCACATATAGTGGCCCGGTGAGCTGTCGAGCTGCCGGCCACATATAGTGGCCCGGTGAGCTGTCGAGCTGCCGGTCACCTATAGTGGCCTGGTGAGCTGTCGCGATACCGGTCACCTATAGTGGCCTGGTGAGCTGTCGCGATACCGGTCACCTATAGTGGCCTGGTGAGCTGTCGCGATACCGGTCACCTATAGTGGCCTGGTGAGCTGTCGCGATTCCGGTCACCTATAGTGGCCTGGTGAGCTGTCGCGATACCGGTCACCTATAGTGGCCTGGTGAGCTGTCGCGATACCGGTCACCTATAGTGGCCTGGTGAGCTATCGCCATGCCGGTCACCTATCGCGATACCGGCTACCTGTAGTGACCTGGTGAGCTGTCGCGATACCGGTCACCTATAGTGGCCTGGTGAGCTGTCGCGATACCGGTCACCTATAGTGGCCTGGTGAGCTGTCGCGATACCGGTCACCTATAGTGGCCTGGTGAGCTGTCGCGATACCGGTCACCTATAGTGGCCTGGTGAGCTGTCGCGATACCGGTCACCTATAGTGGCCTGGTGAGCTGTCGCGATACCGGTCACCTATAGTGGCCTGGTGAGCTGTCGCGATACCGGTCACCTATAGTGGCCTGGTGAGCTGTCGCGATACCGGTCACCTATAGTGGCCTGGTGAGCTGTCGCGATACCGGTCACCTATAGTGGCCTGGTGAGCTGTCGCGATACCGGTCACCTATAGTGGCCTGGTGAGCTGTCGCGATACCGGTCACCTATAGTGGCCTGGTGAGCTGTCGCGATACCGGTCACCTATAGTGGCCTGGTGAGCTGTCGCGATACCGGTCACCTATAGTGGCCTGGTGAGCTGTCGCGATACCGGTCACCTATAGTGGCCTGGTGAGCTGTCGCGATACCGGTCACCTATAGTGGCCTGGTGAGCTGTCGCGATACCGGTCACCTATAGTGGCCTGGTGAGCTGTCGCGATACCGGTCACCTATAGTGGCCTGGTGAGCTGTCGCGATACCGGTCACCTATAGTGGCCTGGTGAGCTGTCGCGATACCGGTCACCTATAGTGGCCTGGTGAGCTGTCGCGATACCGGTCACCTATAGTGGCCTGGTGAGCTGTCGCGATACCGGTCACCTATAGTGGCCTGGTGAGCTGTCGCGATACCGGTCACCTATAGTGGCCTGGTGAGCTGTCGCGATACCGGTCACCTATAGTGGCCTGGTGAGCTGTCGCGATACCGGTCACCTATAGTGGCCTGGTGAGCTGTCGCGATACCGGTCACCTATAGTGGCCTGGTGAGCTGTCGCGATACCGGTCACCTATAGTGGCCCGGTGATCTGTCGCACTGCCGGCCACCTATAGTGCCCCGGTGAGTTGTTGAGCTGCCGGCCACATATAGTGGCCCGGTGAGCTGTCGAGCTGCCGGCCACATATAGTGGCCCGGTGAGCTGTCGAGCTGCCGGCCACATATAGTGGCCCGGTGAGCTGTCGAGCTGCCGGTCACCTATAGTGGCCTGGTGAGCTGTCGCGATACCGGTCACCTATAGTGGCCTGGTGAGCTGTCGCGATACCGGTCACCTATAGTGGCCTGGTGAGCTGTCGCGATACCGGTCACCTATAGTGGCCTGGTGAGCTGTCGCGATACCGGTCACCTATAGTGGCCTGGTGAGCTGTCGCGATACCGGTCACCTATAGTGGCCTGGTGAGCTGTCGCGATACCGGTCACCTATAGTGGCCTGGTGAGCTGTCGCGATACCGGTCACCTATAGTGGCCTGGTGAGCTGTCGCGATACCGGTCACCTATAGTGGCCTGGTGAGCTGTCGCGATACCGGTCACCTATAGTGGCCTGGTGAGCTGTCGCGATACCGGTCACCTATAGTGGCCTGGTGAGCTGTCGCGATACCGGTCACCTATAGTGGCCTGGTGAGCTGTCGCGATACCGGTCACCTATAGTGGCCTGGTGAGCTGTCGCGATACCGGTCACCTATAGTGGCCTGGTGAGCTGTCGCGATACCGGTCACCTATAGTGGCCTGGTGAGCTGTCGCGATACCGGTCACCTATAGTGGCCTGGTGAGCTGTCGCGATACCGGTCACCTATAGTGGCCTGGTGAGCTGTCGCGATACCGGTCACCTATAGTGGCCTGGTGAGCTGTCGCGATACCGGTCACCTATAGTGGCCTGGTGAGCTGTCGCGATACCGGTCACCTATAGTGGCCTGGTGAGCTGTCGCGATACCGGTCACCTATAGTGGCCTGGTGAGCTGTCGCGATACCGGTCACCTATAGTGGCCTGGTGAGCTGTCGCGATACCGGTCACCTATAGTGGCCTGGTGAGCTGTCGCGATACCGGTCACCTATAGTGGCCTGGTGAGCTGTCGCGATACCGGTCACCTATAGTGGCCTGGTGAGCTGTCGCGATACCGGTCACCTATAGTGGCCTGGTGAGCTGTCGCGATACCGGTCACCTATAGTGGCCTGGTGAGCTGTCGCGATACCGGTCACCTATAGTGGCCTGGTGAGCTGTCGCGATACCGGTCACCTATAGTGGCCTGGTGAGCTGTCGCGATACCGGTCACCTATAGTGGCCTGGTGAGCTGTCGCGATACCGGTCACCTATAGTGGCCTGGTGAGCTGTCGCGATACCGGTCACCTATAGTGGCCTGGTGAGCTGTCGCGATACCGGTCACCTATAGTGGCCTGGTGAGCTGTCGCGATACCGGTCACCTATAGTGGCCTGGTGAGCTGTCGCGATACCGGTCACCTATAGTGGCCTGGTGAGCTGTCGCGATACCGGTCACCTATAGTGGCCTGGTGAGCTGTCGCGATACCGGTCACCTATAGTGGCCTGGTGAGCTGTCGCGATACCGGTCACCTATAGTGGCCTGGTGAGCTGTCGCGATACCGGTCACCTATAGTGGCCTGGTGAGCTGTCGCGATACCGGTCACCTATAGTGGCCTGGTGAGCTGTCGCGATACCGGTCACCTATAGTGGCCTGGTGAGCTGTCGCGATACCGGTCACCTATAGTGGCCTGGTGAGCTGTCGCGATACCGGTCACCTATAGTGGCCTGGTGAGCTGTCGCGATACCGGTCACCTATAGTGGCCTGGTGAGCTGTCGCGATACCGGTCACCTATAGTGGCCTGGTGAGCTGTCGCGATACCGGTCACCTATAGTGGCCTGGTGAGCTGTCGCGATACCGGTCACCTATAGTGGCCTGGTGAGCTGTCGCGATACCGGTCACCTATAGTGGCCTGGTGAGCTGTCGCGATACCGGTCACCTATAGTGGCCTGGTGAGCTGTCGCGATACCGGTCACCTATAGTGGCCTGGTGAGCTGTCGCGATACCGGTCACCTATAGTGGCCTGGTGAGCTGTCGCGATACCGGTCACCTATAGTGGCCTGGTGAGCTGTCGCGATACCGGTCACCTATAGTGGCCTGGTGAGCTGTCGCGATACCGGTCACCTATAGTGGCCTGGTGAGCTGTCGCGATACCGGTCACCTATAGTGGCCTGGTGAGCTGTCGCGATACCGGTCACCTATAGTGGCCTGGTGAGCTGTCGCGATACCGGTCACCTATAGTGGCCTGGTGAGCTGTCGCGATACCGGTCACCTATAGTGGCCTGGTGAGCTGTCGCGATACCGGTCACCTATAGTGGCCTGGTGAGCTGTCGCGATACCGGTCACCTATAGTGGCCTGGTGAGCTGTCGCGATACCGGTCACCTATAGTGGCCTGGTGAGCTGTCGCGATACCGGTCACCTATAGTGGCCTGGTGAGCTGTCGCGATACCGGTCACCTATAGTGGCCTGGTGAGCTGTCGCGATACCGGTCACCTATAGTGGCCTGGTGAGCTGTCGCGATACCGGTCACCTATAGTGGCCTGGTGAGCTGTCGCGATACCGGTCACCTATAGTGGCCTGGTGAGCTGTCGCTATACCGGTCACCTATAGTGGCCTGGTGAGCTGTCGCTATACCGGTCACCTATAGTGACCTGGTGAGCTGTCGCGATACCGGTCACCTATAGTGACCTGGTGAGCTGTCGCGATACCGGTCACCTATAGTGGCCTGGTGAGCTGTCGCGATACCGGTCACCTATAGTGGCCTGGTGAGCTGTCGCGATACCGGTCACCTATAGTGGCCTGGTGAGCTGTCGCGATACCGGTCACCTATAGTGGCCTGGTGAGCTGTCGCCATACCGGTCACCTATAGTGGCCTGGTGAGCTGTCGCCATACCGGTCACCTATAGTGGCCTGGTGAGCTGTCGCGATACCGGTCACCTATAGTGGCCTGGTGAGCTGTCGCCATACCGGTCACCTATAGTGGCCTGGTGAGCTGTCGCGATACCGGTCGCCTATAGTGGCCTGGTGAGCTGTCGCGATACCGGTCACCTGTAGTGGCCTGGTGAGCTGTCGCGATACCGGTCACCTATAGTGGCCTGGTGAGCTGTCGCGATACCGGTCACCTATAGTGGCCTGGTGAGCTGTCGCGATACCGGTCACCTATAGTGGCCTGGTGAGCTGTCGAGCTGCCGGCCACCTATAGTGGCCCGGTGAGCTGTCGAGCTGCCGGCCACCTATAGTGGCCCGGTGAGCTGTCGAGCTGCCGGCCACCTATAGTGGCCCGGTGAGCTGTCGAGCTGCCGGCCACCTATAGTGGCCCGGTGAGCTGTCGAGCTGCCGGCCACCTATAGTGGCCCGGTGAGCTGTCGAGCTGCCGGCCACCTATAGTGGCCCGGTGAGCTGTCGAGCTGCCGGCCACCTATAGTGGCCCGGTGAGCTGTCGAGCTGCCGGCCACCTATAGTGGCCCGGTGAGCTGTCGAGCTGCCGGCCACCACCTATAGTGGCCCGGTGAGCTGTCGAGCTGCCGGCCACCTATAGTGGCCCGGTGAGCAGTCGAGCTGCCGGCCACCTATAGTGGCCCGGTGAGCTGTGCCGGCCACCTATAGTGGCCCGGTGAGCTGTCGAGCTGCCGGCCACCTATAGTGGCCCGGTGAGCTGTCGAGCTGCCGGCCACCTATAGTGGCCCGGTGAGCTGTCGAGCTGCCGGCCACTTATAGTATCCCGGTGATCTGTCGCACTGCCGGCCACCTATAGTGGCCTGGTGAGCTGTCGAGCTGCCGGCCACCTACAGTGGCCTGGTCAGCTGTCGCGATACCGGTCACCTATAGTGGCCTGGTCAGCTGTCGCGATACCGGTCACCTATAGTGGCCTGGTGAGCTGTCGCGATACCGGTCACCTATAGTGGCCTGGTGAGCTGTCGCGATACCGGTCACCTATAGTGGCCTGGTCAGCTGTCGCGATACCGGTCACCTATAGTGGCCTGGTCAGCTGTCGCGATACCGGTCACCTATAGTGGCCTGGTCAGCTGTCGCGATACCGATCACCTATAGTGGCCTGGTCAGCTGTCGCGATACCGGTCATCTATAGTGGCCTGGTGAGCTGTCGCGATACCGGTCACCTATAGTGGCCTGCTGAGCTGTCGCGATACCGGTCACCTATAGTGGCCCGGTGATCTGTCGCACTGCCGGCCACCTATAGTGCCCCGGTGAGCTGTTGAGCTGCCGGCCACATATAGTGGCCCGGTGAGCTGTCGAGCTGCCGGCCACATATAGTGGCCCGGTGAGCTGTCGAGCTGCCGGCCACATATAGTGGCCCGGTGAGCTGTCGAGCTGCCGGCCACATATAGTGGCCCGGTGAGCTGTCGAGCTGCCGGCCACATATAGTGGCCCGGTGAGCTGTCGAGCTGCCGGCCACATATAGTGGCCCGGTGAGCTGTCGAGCTGCCGGTCACCTATAGTGGCCTGGTGAGCTGTCGCGATACCGGTCACCTATAGTGGCCTGGTGAGCTGTCGCGATACCGGTCACCTATAGTGGCCTGGTGAGCTGTCGCGATACCGGTCACCTATAGTGGCCTGGTGAGCTGTCGCGATACCGGTCACCTATAGTGGCCTGGTGAGCTGTCGCGATACCGGTCACCTATAGTGGCCTGGTAAGCTGTCGCGATTCCGGTCACCTATAGTGGCCTGGTGAGCTGTCGCGATACCGGTCACCTATAGTGGCCTGGTGAGCTGTCGCGATACCGGTCACCTATAGTGGCCTGGTGAGCTATCGCCATGCCGGTCACCTATCGCGATACCGGCTACCTGTAGTGACCTGGTGAGCTGTCGCGATACCGGTCACCTATAGTGGCCTGGTGAGCTGTCGCGATACCGGTCACCTATAGTGGCCTGGTGAGCTGTCGCGATACCGGTCACCTATAGTGGCCTGGTGAGCTGTCGCGATACCGGTCACCTATAGTGGCCTGGTGAGCTGTCGCGATACCGGTCACCTATAGTGGCCTGGTGAGCTGTCGCGATACCGGTCACCTATAGTGGCCTGGTGAGCTGTCGCGATACCGGTCACCTATAGTGGCCTGGTGAGCTGTCGCGATACCGGTCACCTATAGTGGCCTGGTGAGCTGTCGCGATACCGGTCACCTATAGTGGCCTGGTGAGCTGTCGCGATACCGGTCACCTATAGTGGCCTGGTGAGCTGTCGCGATACCGGTCACCTATAGTGGCCTGGTGAGCTGTCGCGATACCGGTCACCTATAGTGGCCTGGTGAGCTGTCGCGATACCGGTCACCTATAGTGGCCTGGTGAGCTGTCGCGATACCGGTCACCTATAGTGGCCTGGTGAGCTGTCGCGATACCGGTCACCTATAGTGGCCTGGTGAGCTGTCGCGATACCGGTCACCTATAGTGGCCTGGTGAGCTGTCGCGATACCGGTCACCTATAGTGGCCTGGTGAGCTGTCGCGATACCGGTCACCTATAGTGGCCTGGTGAGCTGTCGCGATACCGGTCACCTATAGTGGCCTGGTGAGCTGTCGCGATACCGGTCACCTATAGTGGCCTGGTGAGCTGTCGCGATACCGGTCACCTATAGTGGCCTGGTGAGCTGTCGCGATACCGGTCACCTATAGTGGCCTGGTGAGCTGTCGCGATACCGGTCACCTATAGTGGCCTGGTGAGCTGTCGCGATACCGGTCACCTATAGTGGCCTGGTGAGCTGTCGCGATTCCGGTCACCTATAGTGGCCTGGTGAGCTGTCGCGATACCGGTCACCTATAGTGGCCTGGTGAGCTGTCGCGATACCGGTCACCTATAGTGGCCTGGTGAGCTGTCGCGATACCGGTCACCTATAGTGGCCTGGTGAGCTGTCGCGATACCGGTCACCTATAGTGGCCTGGTGAGCTGTCGCGATACCGGTCACCTATAGTGGCCTGGTGAGCTGTCGCGATACCGGTCACCTATAGTGGCCCGGTGATCTGTCGCACTGCCGGCCACCTATAGTGCCCCGGTGAGTTGTTGAGCTGCCGGCCACATATAGTGGCCCGGTGAGCTGTCGAGCTGCCGGCCACATATAGTGGCCCGGTGAGCTGTCGAGCTGCCGGCCACATATAGTGGCCCGGTGAGCTGTCGAGCTGCCGGCCACATATAGTGGCCCGGTGAGCTGTCGAGCTGCCGGCCACCTATAGTGGCCCGGTGAGCTGTCGAGCTGCCGGTCACCTATAGTGGCCTGGTGAGCTGTCGCGATACCGGTCACATATAGTGGCCTGGTGAGCTGTCGCGATACCGGTCACCTATAGTGGCCTGGTGAGCTGTCGCGATACCGGTCACCTATAGTGGCCTGGTGAGCTGTCGCGATACCGGTCACCTATAGTGGCCTGGTGAGCTGTCGCGATACCGGTCACCTATAGTGGCCTGGTGAGCTGTCGCGATACCGGTCACCTATAGTGGCCTGGTGAGCTGTCGCGATACCGGTCACCTATAGTGGCCTGGTGAGCTGTCGCGATACCGGTCACCTATAGTGGCCTGGTGAGCTGTCGCGATACCGGTCACCTATAGTGGCCTGGTGAGCTGTCGCGATACCGGTCACCTATAGTGGCCTGGTGAGCTGTCGCGATACCGGTCACCTATAGTGGCCTGGTGAGCTGTCGCGATACCGGTCACCTATAGTGGCCTGGTGAGCTGTCGCGATACCGGTCACCTATAGTGGCCTGGTGAGCTGTCGCGATACCGGTCACCTATAGTGGCCTGGTGAGCTGTCGCGATACCGGTCACCTATAGTGGCCTGGTGAGCTGTCGCGATACCGGTCACCTATAGTGGCCTGGTGAGCTGTCGCGATACCGGTCACCTATAGTGGCCTGGTGAGCTGTCGCGATACCGGTCACCTATAGTGGCCTGGTGAGCTGTCGCGATACCGGTCACCTATAGTGGCCTGGTGAGCTGTCGCGATACCGGTCACCTATAGTGGCCTGGTGAGCTGTCGCGATACCGGTCACCTATAGTGGCCTGGTGAGCTGTCGCGATACCGGTCACCTATAGTGGCCTGGTGAGCTGTCGCGATACCGGTCACCTATAGTGGCCTGGTGAGCTGTCGCGATACCGGTCACCTATAGTGGCCTGGTGAGCTGTCGCGATACCGGTCACCTATAGTGGCCTGGTGAGCTGTCGCGATACCGGTCACCTATAGTGGCCTGGTGAGCTGTCGCGATACCGGTCACCTATAGTGGCCTGGTGAGCTGTCGCGATACCGGTCACCTATAGTGGCCTGGTGAGCTGTCGCGATACCGGTCACCTATAGTGGCCTGGTGAGCTGTCGCGATACCGGTCACCTATAGTGGCCTGGTGAGCTGTCGCGATACCGGTCACCTATAGTGGCCTGGTGAGCTGTCGCGATACCGGTCACCTATAGTGGCCTGGTGAGCTGTCGCGATACCGGTCACCTATAGTGGCCTGGTGAGCTGTCGCGATACCGGTCACCTATAGTGGCCCGGTGATCTGTCGCACTGCCGGCCACCTATAGTGCCCCGGTGAGTTGTTGAGCTGCCGGCCACATATAGTGGCCCGGTGAGCTGTCGAGCTGCCGGCCACATATAGTGGCCCGGTGAGCTGTCGAGCTGCCGGCCACATATAGTGGCCCGGTGAGCTGTCGAGCTGCCGGCCACATATAGTGGCCTGGTGAGCTGTCGAGCTGCCGGTCACATATAGTGGCCTGGTGAGCTGTCGCGATACCGGTCACCTATAGTGGCCTGGTGAGCTGTCGCGATACCGGTCACCTATAGTGGCCTGGTGAGCTGTCGCGATACCGGTCACCTATAGTGGCCTGGTGAGCTGTCGCGATACCGGTCACCTATAGTGGCCTGGTGAGCTGTCGCGATACCGGTCACCTATAGTGGCCTGGTGAGCTGTCGCGATACCGGTCACCTATAGTGGCCTGGTGAGCTGTCGCGATACCGGTCACCTATAGTGGCCTGGTGAGCTGTCGCGATACCGGTCACCTAAAGTGGCCTGGTGAGCTGTCGCGATACCGGTCACCTATAGTGGCCTGGTGAGCTGTCGCGATACCGGTCACCTATAGTGGCCTGGTGAGCTGTCGCGATACCGGTCACCTATAGTGGCCTGGTGAGCTGTCGCGATACCGGTCACCTATAGTGGCCTGGTGAGCTGTCGCGATACCGGTCACCTATAGTGGCCTGGTGAGCTGTCGCGATACCGGTCACCTATAGTGGCCTGGTGAGCTGTCGCGATACCGGTCACCTATAGTGGCCTGGTGAGCTGTCGCGATACCGGTCACCTATAGTGGCCTGGTGAGCTGTCGCGATACCGGTCACCTATAGTGGCCTGGTGAGCTGTCGCGATACCGGTCACCTATAGTGGCCTGGTGAGCTGTCGCGATACCGGTCACCTATAGTGGCCTGGTGAGCTGTCGCGATACCGGTCACCTATAGTGGCCTGGTGAGCTGTCGCGATACCGGTCACCTATAGTGGCCTGGTGAGCTGTCGCGATACCGGTCACCTATAGTGGCCTGGTGAGCTGTCGCGATACCGGTCACCTATAGTGGCCTGGTGAGCTGTCGCGATACCGGTCACCTATAGTGGCCTGGTGAGCTGTCGCGATACCGGTCACCTATAGTGGCCTGGTGAGCTGTCGCGATACCGGTCACCTATAGTGGCCTGGTGAGCTGTCGCGATACCGGTCACCTATAGTGGCCTGGTGAGCTGTCGCGATACCGGTCACCTATAGTGGCCTGGTGAGCTGTCGCGATACCGGTCACCTATAGTGGCCTGGTGAGCTGTCGCGATACCGGTCACCTATAGTGGCCTGGTGAGCTGTCGCGATACCGGTCACCTATAGTGGCCTGGTGAGCTGTCGCGATACCGGTCACCTATAGTGGCCTGGTGAGCTGTCGCGATACCGGTCACCTATAGTGGCCTGGTGAGCTGTCGCGATACCGGTCACCTATAGTGGCCTGGTGAGCTGTCGCGATACCGGTCACCTATAGTGGCCTGGTGAGCTGTCGCGATACCGGTCACCTATAGTGGCCTGGTGAGCTGTCGCGATACCGGTCACCTATAGTGGCCTGGTGAGCTGTCGCGATACCGGTCACCTATAGTGGCCTGGTGAGCTGTCGCTATACCGGTCACCTATAGTGGCCTGGTGAGCTGTCGCGATACCGGTCACCTATAGTGGCCTGGTGAGCTGTCGCTATACCGGTCACCTATAGTGGCCTGGTGAGCTGTCGCTATACCGGTCACCTATAGTGACCTGGTGAGCTGTCGCGATACCGGTCACCTATAGTGACCTGGTGAGCTGTCGCGATACCGGTCACCTATAGTGGCCTGGTGAGCTGTCGCGATACCGGTCACCTATAGTGGCCTGGTGAGCTGTCGCGATACCGGTCACCTATAGTGGCCTGGTGAGCTGTCGCGATACCGGTCACCTATAGTGGCCTGGTGAGCTGTCGCCATACCGGTCACCTATAGTGGCCTGGTGAGCTGTCGCGATACCGGTCACCTATAGTGGCCTGGTGAGCTGTCGCCATACCGGTCACCTATAGTGGCCTGGTGAGCTGTCGCGATACCGGTCGCCTATAGTGGCCTGGTGAGCTGTCGCGATACCGGTCACCTGTAGTGGCCTGGTGAGCTGTCGCGATACCGGTCACCTATAGTGGCCTGGTGAGCTGTCGCGATACCGGTCACCTATAGTGGCCTGGTGAGCTGTCGCGATACCGGTCACCTATAGTGGCCTGGTGAGCTGTCGAGCTGCCGGCCACCTATAGTGGCCCGGTGAGCTGTCGAGCTGCCGGCCACCTATAGTGGCCCGGTGAGCTGTCGAGCTGCCGGCCACCTATAGTGGCCCGGTGAGCTGTCGAGCTGCCGGCCACCTATAGTGGCCCGGTGAGCTGTCGAGCTGCCGGCCACCTATAGTGGCCCGGTGAGCTGTCGAGCTGCCGGCCACCACCTATAGTGGCCCGGTGAGCTGTCGAGCTGCCGGCCACCTATAGTGGCCCGGTGAGCAGTCGAGCTGCCGGCCACCTATAGTGGCCCGGTGAGCTGTGCCGGCCACCTATAGTGGCCCGGTGAGCTGTCGAGCTGCCGGCCACCTATAGTGGCCCGGTGAGCTGTCGAGCTGCCGGCCACCTATAGTGGCCCGGTGAGCTGTCGAGCTGCCGGCCACCTATAGTGGCCCGGTGAGCTGTCGAGCTGCCGGCCACCTATAGTGGCCCGGTGAGCTGTCGAGCTGCCGGCCACTTATAGTATCCCGGTGATCTGTCGCACTGCCGGCCACCTATAGTGGCCTGGTGAGCTGTCGAGCTGCCGGCCACCTACAGTGGCCTGGTCAGCTGTCGCGATACCGGTCACCTATAGTGGCCTGGTCAGCTGTCGCGATACCGGTCACCTATAGTGGCCTGGTGAGCTGTCGCGATACCGGTCACCTATAGTGGCCTGGTGAGCTGTCGCGATACCGGTCACCTATAGTGGCCTGGTCAGCTGTCGCGATACCGGTCACCTATAGTGGCCTGGTCAGCTGTCGCGATACCGGTCACCTATAGTGGCCTGGTCAGCTGTCGCGATACCGATCACCTATAGTGGCCTGGTCAGCTGTCGCGATACCGGTCATCTATAGTGGCCTGGTGAGCTGTCGCGATACCGGTCACCTATAGTGGCCTGGTGAGCTGTCGCGATACCGGTCACCTATAGTGGCCCGGTGATCTGTCGCACTGCCGGCCACCTATAGTGCCCCGGTGAGCTGTTGAGCTGCCGGCCACATATAGTGGCCCGGTGAGCTGTCGAGCTGCCGGCCACATATAGTGGCCCGGTGAGCTGTCGAGCTGCCGGCCACATATAGTGGCCCGGTGAGCTGTCGAGCTGCCGGCCACATATAGTGGCCCGGTGAGCTGTCGAGCTGCCGGTCACCTATAGTGGCCTGGTGAGCTGTCGCGATACCGGTCACCTATAGTGGCCTGGTGAGCTGTCGCGATACCGGTCACCTATAGTGGCCTGGTGAGCTGTCGCGATACCGGTCACCTATAGTGGCCTGGTGAGCTGTCGCGATACCGGTCACCTATAGTGGCCTGGTGAGCTGTCGCGATACCGGTCACCTATAGTGGCCTGGTGAGCTGTCGCGATTCCGGTCACCTATAGTGGCCTGGTGAGCTGTCGCGATACCGGTCACCTATAGTGGCCTGGTGAGCTGTCGCGATACCGGTCACCTATAGTGGCCTGGTGAGCTATCGCCATGCCGGTCACCTATCGCGATACCGGCTACCTGTAGTGACCTGGTGAGCTGTCGCGATACCGGTCACCTATAGTGGCCTGGTGAGCTGTCGCGATACCGGTCACCTATAGTGGCCTGGTGAGCTGTCGCGATACCGGTCACCTATAGTGGCCTGGTGAGCTGTCGCGATACCGGTCACCTATAGTGGCCTGGTGAGCTGTCGCGATACCGGTCACCTATAGTGGCCTGGTGAGCTGTCGCGATACCGGTCACCTATAGTGGCCTGGTGAGCTGTCGCGATACCGGTCACCTATAGTGGCCTGGTGAGCTGTCGCGATACCGGTCACCTATAGTGGCCTGGTGAGCTGTCGCGATACCGGTCACCTATAGTGGCCTGGTGAGCTGTCGCGATACCGGTCACCTATAGTGGCCTGGTGAGCTGTCGCGATACCGGTCACCTATAGTGGCCTGGTGAGCTGTCGCGATACCGGTCACCTATAGTGGCCTGGTGAGCTGTCGCGATACCGGTCACCTATAGTGGCCTGGTGAGCTGTCGCGATACCGGTCACCTATAGTGGCCTGGTGAGCTGTCGCGATACCGGTCACCTATAGTGGCCTGGTGAGCTGTCGCGATACCGGTCACCTATAGTGGCCTGGTGAGCTGTCGCGATACCGGTCACCTATAGTGGCCTGGTGAGCTGTCGCGATACCGGTCACCTATAGTGGCCTGGTGAGCTGTCGCGATACCGGTCACCTATAGTGGCCTGGTGAGCTGTCGCGATACCGGTCACCTATAGTGGCCTGGTGAGCTGTCGCGATACCGGTCACCTATAGTGGCCTGGTGAGCTGTCGCGATACCGGTCACCTATAGTGGCCTGGTGAGCTGTCGCGATACCGGTCACCTATAGTGGCCTGGTGAGCTGTCGCGATACCGGTCACCTATAGTGGCCTGGTGAGCTGTCGCGATACCGGTCACCTATAGTGGCCTGGTGAGCTGTCGCGATACCGGTCACCTATAGTGGCCCGGTGATCTGTCGCACTGCCGGCCACCTATAGTGCCCCGGTGAGTTGTTGAGCTGCCGGCCACATATAGTGG
This sequence comes from Eumerus sabulonum, assembly GCA_951905685.1. Classification (NCBI taxonomy): domain Eukaryota; kingdom Metazoa; phylum Arthropoda; class Insecta; order Diptera; family Syrphidae; genus Eumerus; species Eumerus sabulonum. The sequence goes on from OX645063.1 coordinate 41,771,861, forward strand.
CCCGGTGAGCTGTCGAGCTGCCGGCCACATATAGTGGCCCGGTGAGCTGTCGAGCTGCCGGCCACATATAGTGGCCCGGTGAGCTGTCGACCTGCCGGCCACATATAGTGGCCCGGTGAGCTGTCGAGCTGCCGGCCACCTATAGTGGCCCGGTGAGCTGTCGAGCTGCCGGTCACCTATAGTGGCCTGGTGAGCTGTCGCGATACCGGTCACCTATAGTGGCCTGGTGAGCTGTCGCGATACCGGTCACCTATAGTGGCCTGGTGAGCTGTCGCGATACCGGTCACCTATAGTGGCCTGGTGAGCTGTCGCGATACCGGTCACCTATAGTGGCCTGGTGAGCTGTCGCGATACCGGTCACCTATAGTGGCCTGGTGAGCTGTCGCGATACCGGTCACCTATAGTGGCCTGGTGAGCTGTCGCGATACCGGTCACCTATAGTGGCCTGGTGAGCTGTCGCGATACCGGTCACCTATAGTGGCCTGGTGAGCTGTCGCGATACCGGTCACCTATAGTGGCCTGGTGAGCTGTCGCGATACCGGTCACCTATAGTGGCCTGGTGAGCTGTCGCGATACCGGTCACCTATAGTGGCCTGGTGAGCTGTCGCGATACCGGTCACCTATAGTGGCCTGGTGAGCTGTCGCGATACCGGTCACCTATAGTGGCCTGGTGAGCTGTCGCGATACCGGTCACCTATAGTGGCCTGGTGAGCTGTCGCGATACCGGTCACCTATAGTGGCCTGGTGAGCTGTCGCGATACCGGTCACCTATAGTGGCCTGGTGAGCTGTCGCGATACCGGTCACCTATAGTGGCCTGGTGAGCTGTCGCGATACCGGTCACCTATAGTGGCCTGGTGAGCTGTCGCGATACCGGTCACCTATAGTGGCCTGGTGAGCTGTCGCGATACCGGTCACCTATAGTGGCCTGGTGAGCTGTCGCGATACCGGTCACCTATAGTGGCCTGGTGAGCTGTCGCGATACCGGTCACCTATAGTGGCCTGGTGAGCTGTCGCGATACCGGTCACCTATAGTGGCCTGGTGAGCTGTCGCGATACCGGTCACCTATAGTGGCCTGGTGAGCTGTCGCGATACCGGTCACCTATAGTGGCCTGGTGAGCTGTCGCTATACCGGTCACCTATAGTGGCCTGGTGAGCTGTCGCTATACCGGTCACCTATAGTGACCTGGTGAGCTGTCGCGATACCGGTCACCTATAGTGACCTGGTGAGCTGTCGCGATACCGGTCACCTATAGTGGCCTGGTGAGCTGTCGCGATACCGGTCACCTATAGTGGCCTGGTGAGCTGTCGCGATACCGGTCACCTATAGTGGCCTGGTGAGCTGTCGCCATACCGGTCACCTATAGTGGCCTGGTGAGCTGTCGCGATACCGGTCGCCTATAGTGGCCTGGTGAGCTGTCGCGATACCGGTCACCTGTAGTGGCCTGGGGAGCTGTCGCGATACCGGTCACCTATAGTGGCCTGGTGAGCTGTCGAGCTGCCGGCCACCTATAGTGGCCCCGTGAGCTGTCGAGCTGCCGGCCACCTATAGTGGCCCGGTGAGCTGTCGAGCTGCCGGCCACCTATAGTGGCCCGGTGAGCTGTCGAGCTGCCGGCCACCTATAGTGGCCCGGTGAGCTGTCGAGCTGCCGGCCACCTATAGTGGCCCGGTGAGCTGTCGAGCTGCCGGCCACCTATAGTGGCCCGGTGAGCTGTCGAGCTGCCGGCCACCTATAGTGGCCCGGTGAGCTGTCGAGCTGCCGGCCACCACCTATAGTGGCCCGGTGAGCTGTCGAGCTGCCGGCCACCTATAGTGGCCCGGTGAGCAGTCGAGCTGCCGGCCACCTATAGTGGCCCGGTGAGCTGTGCCGGCCACCTATAGTGGCCCGGTGAGCTGTCGAGCTGCCGGCCACCTATAGTGGCCCGGTGAGCTGTCGAGCTGCCGGCCACCTATAGTGGCCCGGTGAGCTGTCGAGCTGCCGGCCACCTATAGTGGCCCGGTGAGCTGTCGAGCTGCCGGCCACTTATAGTATCCCGGTGATCTGTCGCACTGCCGGCCACCTATAGTGGCCTGGTGAGCTGTCGAGCTGCCGGCCACCTACAGTGGCCTGGTCAGCTGTCGCGATACCGGTCACCTATAGTGGCCTGGTCAGCTGTCGCGATACCGGTCACCTATAGTGGCCTGGTGAGCTGTCGCGATACCGGTCACCTATAGTGGCCTGGTGAGCTGTCGCGATACCGGTCACCTATAGTGGCCTGGTCAGCTGTCGCGATACCGGTCACCTATAGTGGCCTGGTCAGCTGTCGCGATACCGGTCACCTATAGTGGCCTGGTCAGCTGTCGCGATACCGATCACCTATAGTGGCCTGGTCAGCTGTCGCGATACCGGTCATCTATAGTGGCCTGGTGAGCTGTCGCGATACCGGTCACCTATAGTGGCCTGGTGAGCTGTCGCGATACCGGTCACCTATAGTGGCCCGGTGATCTGTCGCACTGCCGGCCACCTATAGTGCCCCGGTGAGCTGTTGAGCTGCCGGCCACATATAGTGGCCCGGTGAGCTGTCGAGCTGCCGGCCACCTATAGTGGCCCGGTGAGCTGTCGAGCTGCCGGCCACATATAGTGGCCCGGTGAGCTGTCGAGCTGCCGGCCACATATAGTGGCCCGGTGAGCTGTCGAGCTGCCGGTCACCTATAGTGGCCTGGTGAGCTGTCGCGATACCGGTCACCTATAGTGGCCTGGTGAGCTGTCGCGATACCGGTCACCTATAGTGGCCTGGTGAGCTGTCGCGATACCGGTCACCTATAGTGGCCTGGTGAGCTGTCGCGATACCGGTCACCTATAGTGGCCTGGTGAGCTGTCGCGATACCGGTCACCTATAGTGGCCTGGTGAGCTGTCGCGATTCCGGTCACCTATAGTGGCCTGGTGAGCTGTCGCGATACCGGTCACCTATAGTGGCCTGGTGAGCTGTCGCGATACCGGTCACCTATAGTGGCCTGGTGAGCTATCGCCATGCCGGTCACCTATCGCGATACCGGCTACCTGTAGTGACCTGGTGAGCTGTCGCGATACCGGTCACCTATAGTGGCCTGGTGAGCTGTCGCGATACCGGTCACCTATAGTGGCCTGGTGAGCTGTCGCGATACCGGTCACCTATAGTGGCCTGGTGAGCTGTCGCGATACCGGTCACCTATAGTGGCCTGGTGAGCTGTCGCGATACCGGTCACCTATAGTGGCCTGGTGAGCTGTCGCGATACCGGTCACCTATAGTGGCCTGGTGAGCTGTCGCGATACCGGTCACCTATAGTGGCCTGGTGAGCTGTCGCGATACCGGTCACCTATAGTGGCCTGGTGAGCTGTCGCGATACCGGTCACCTATAGTGGCCTGGTGAGCTGTCGCGATACCGGTCACCTATAGTGGCCTGGTGAGCTGTCGCGATACCGGTCACCTATAGTGGCCTGGTGAGCTGTCGCGATACCGGTCACCTATAGTGGCCTGGTGAGCTGTCGCGATACCGGTCACCTATAGTGGCCTGGTGAGCTGTCGCGATACCGGTCACCTATAGTGGCCTGGTGAGCTGTCGCGATACCGGTCACCTATAGTGGCCTGGTGAGCTGTCGCGATACCGGTCACCTATAGTGGCCTGGTGAGCTGTCGCGATACCGGTCACCTATAGTGGCCTGGTGAGCTGTCGCGATACCGGTCACCTATAGTGGCCTGGTGAGCTGTCGCGATACCGGTCACCTATAGTGGCCTGGTGAGCTGTCGCGATACCGGTCACCTATAGTGGCCTGGTGAGCTGTCGCGATACCGGTCACCTATAGTGGCCTGGTGAGCTGTCGCGATACCGGTCACCTATAGTGGCCTGGTGAGCTGTCGCGATACCGGTCACCTATAGTGGCCTGGTGAGCTGTCGCGATACCGGTCACCTATAGTGGCCCGGTGATCTGTCGCACTGCCGGCCACCTATAGTGCCCCGGTGAGTTGTTGAGCTGCCGGCCACATATAGTGGCCCGGTGAGCTGTCGAGCTGCCGGCCACATATAGTGGCCCGGTGAGCTGTCGAGCTGCCGGCCACATATAGTGGCCCGGTGAGCTGTCGAGCTGCCGGCCACATATAGTGGCCCGGTGAGCTGTCGAGCTGCCGGCCACATATAGTGGCCCGGTGAGCTGTCGAGCTGCCGGCCACATATAGTGGCCCGGTGAGCTGTCGAGCTGCCGGCCACATATAGTGGCCTGGTGAGCTGTCGCGATACCGGTCACCTATAGTGGCCTGGTGAGCTGTCGCGATACCGGTCACCTATAGTGGCCTGGTGAGCTGTCGCGATACCGGTCACCTATAGTGGCCTGGTGAGCTGTCGCGATACCGGTCACCTATAGTGGCCTGGTGAGCTGTCGCGATACCGGTCACCTATAGTGGCCTGGTGAGCTGTCGCGATACCGGTCACCTATAGTGACCTGGTGAGCTGTCGCGATACCGGTCACCTATAGTGGCCTGGTGAGCTGTCGCGATACCGGTCACCTATAGTGGCCTGGTGAGCTGTCGCGATACCGGTCACCTATAGTGGCCTGGTGAGCTGTCGCGATACCGGTCACCTATAGTGGCCTGGTGAGCTGTCGCGATACCGGTCACCTATAGTGGCCTGGTGAGCTGTCGCGATACCGGTCACCTATAGTGGCCTGGTGAGCTGTCGCGATACCGGTCACCTATAGTGGCCTGGTGAGCTGTCGCGATACCGGTCACCTATAGTGGCCTGGTGAGCTGTCGCGATACCGGTCACCTATAGTGGCCTGGTGAGCTGTCGCGATACCGGTCACCTATAGTGGCCTGGTGAGCTGTCGCGATACCGGTCACCTATAGTGGCCTGGTGAGCTGTCGCGATACCGGTCACCTATAGTGGCCTGGTGAGCTGTCGCGATACCGGTCACCTATAGTGGCCTGGTGAGCTGTCGCGATACCGGTCACCTATAGTGGCCTGGTGAGCTGTCGCGATACCGGTCACCTATAGTGGCCTGGTGAGCTGTCGCGATACCGGTCACCTATAGTGGCCTGGTGAGCTGTCGCGATACCGGTCACCTATAGTGGCCTGGTGAGCTGTCGCGATACCGGTCACCTATAGTGGCCTGGTGAGCTGTCGCGATACCGGTCACCTATAGTGGCCTGGTGAGCTGTCGCGATACCGGTCACCTATAGTGGCCTGGTGAGCTGTCGCGATACCGGTCACCTATAGTGGCCTGGTGAGCTGTCGCGATACCGGTCACCTATAGTGGCCTGGTGAGCTGTCGCGATACCGGTCACCTATAGTGGCCTGGTGAGCTGTCGCGATACCGGTCACCTATAGTGGCCTGGTGAGCTGTCGCGATACCGGTCACCTATAGTGGCCTGGTGAGCTGTCGCGATACCGGTCACCTATAGTGGCCTGGTGAGCTGTCGCGATACCGGTCACCTATAGTGGCCTGGTGAGCTGTCGCGATACCGGTCACCTATAGTGGCCCGGTGATCTGTCGCACTGCCGGCCACCTATAGTGCCCCGGTGAGTTGTTGAGCTGCCGGCCACATATAGTGGCCCGGTGAGCTGTCGAGCTGCCGGCCACATATAGTGGCCCGGTGAGCTGTCGAGCTGCCGGCCACATATAGTGGCCCGGTGAGCTGTCGAGCTGCCGGTCACCTATAGTGGCCTGGTGAGCTGTCGCGATACCGGTCACCTATAGTGGCCTGGTGAGCTGTCGCGATACCGGTCACCTATAGTGGCCTGGTGAGCTGTCGCGATACCGGTCACCTATAGTGGCCTGGTGAGCTGTCGCGATACCGGTCACCTATAGTGGCCTGGTGAGCTGTCGCGATACCGGTCACCTATAGTGGCCTGGTGAGCTGTCGCGATACCGGTCACCTATAGTGGCCTGGTGAGCTGTCGCGATACCGGTCACCTATAGTGGCCTGGTGAGCTGTCGCGATACCGGTCACCTATAGTGGCCTGGTGAGCTGTCGCGATACCGGTCACCTATAGTGGCCTGGTGAGCTGTCGCGATACCGGTCACCTATAGTGGCCTGGTGAGCTGTCGCGATACCGGTCACCTATAGTGGCCTGGTGAGCTGTCGCGATACCGGTCACCTATAGTGGCCTGGTGAGCTGTCGCGATACCGGTCACCTATAGTGGCCTGGTGAGCTGTCGCGATACCGGTCACCTATAGTGGCCTGGTGAGCTGTCGCGATACCGGTCACCTATAGTGGCCTGGTGAGCTGTCGCGATACCGGTCACCTATAGTGGCCTGGTGAGCTGTCGCGATACCGGTCACCTATAGTGGCCTGGTGAGCTGTCGCGATACCGGTCACCTATAGTGGCCTGGTGAGCTGTCGCGATACCGGTCACCTATAGTGGCCTGGTGAGCTGTCGCGATACCGGTCACCTATAGTGGCCTGGTGAGCTGTCGCGATACCGGTCACCTATAGTGGCCTGGTGAGCTGTCGCGATACCGGTCACCTATAGTGGCCTGGTGAGCTGTCGCGATACCGGTCACCTATAGTGGCCTGGTGAGCTGTCGCGATACCGGTCACCTATAGTGGCCTGGTGAGCTGTCGCTATACCGGTCACCTATAGTGGCCTGGTGAGCTGTCGCGATACCGGTCACCTATAGTGGCCTGGTGAGCTGTCGCTATACCGGTCACCTATAGTGGCCTGGTGAGCTGTCGCTATACCGGTCACCTATAGTGACCTGGTGAGCTGTCGCGATACCGGTCACCTATAGTGACCTGGTGAGCTGTCGCGATACCGGTCACCTATAGTGGCCTGGTGAGCTGTCGCGATACCGGTCACCTATAGTGGCCTGGTGAGCTGTCGCGATACCGGTCACCTATAGTGGCCTGGTGAGCTGTCGCGATACCGGTCACCTATAGTGGCCTGGTGAGCTGTCGCCATACCGGTCACCTATAGTGGCCTGGTGAGCTGTCGCGATACCGGTCACCTATAGTGGCCTGGTGAGCTGTCGCCATACCGGTCACCTATAGTGGCCTGGTGAGCTGTCGCGATACCGGTCGCCTATAGTGGCCTGGTGAGCTGTCGCGATACCGGTCACCTGTAGTGGCCTGGTGAGCTGTCGCGATACCGGTCACCTATAGTGGCCTGGTGAGCTGTCGCGATACCGGTCACCTATAGTGGCCTGGTGAGCTGTCGCGATACCGGTCACCTATAGTGGCCTGGTGAGCTGTCGAGCTGCCGGCCACCTATAGTGGCCCGGTGAGCTGTCGAGCTGCCGGCCACCTATAGTGGCCCGGTGAGCTGTCGAGCTGCCGGCCACCTATAGTGGCCCGGTGAGCTGTCGAGCTGCCGGCCACCTATAGTGGCCCGGTGAGCTGTCGAGCTGCCGGCCACCTATAGTGGCCCGGTGAGCTGTCGAGCTGCCGGCCACCACCTATAGTGGCCCGGTGAGCTGTCGAGCTGCCGGCCACCTATAGTGGCCCGGTGAGCAGTCGAGCTGCCGGCCACCTATAGTGGCCCGGTGAGCTGTGCCGGCCATCTATAGTGGCCCGGTGAGCTGTCGAGCTGCCGGCCACCTATAGTGGCCCGGTGAGCTGTCGAGCTGCCGGCCACCTATAGTGGCCCGGTGAGCTGTCGAGCTGCCGGCCACCTATAGTGGCCCGGTGAGCTGTCGAGCTGCCGGCCACTTATAGTATCCCGGTGATCTGTCGCACTGCCGGCCACCTATAGTGGCCTGGTGAGCTGTCGAGCTGCCGGCCACCTACAGTGGCCTGGTCAGCTGTCGCGATACCGGTCACCTATAGTGGCCTGGTCAGCTGTCGCGATACCGGTCACCTATAGTGGCCTGGTGAGCTGTCGCGATACCGGTCACCTATAGTGGCCTGGTGAGCTGTCGCGATACCGGTCACCTATAGTGGCCTGGTCAGCTGTCGCGATACCGGTCACCTATAGTGGCCTGGTCAGCTGTCGCGATACCGGTCACCTATAGTGGCCTGGTCAGCTGTCGCGATACCGATCACCTATAGTGGCCTGGTCAGCTGTCGCGATACCGGTCATCTATAGTGGCCTGGTGAGCTGTCGCGATACCGGTCACCTATAGTGGCCTGGTGAGCTGTCGCGATACCGGTCACCTATAGTGGCCCGGTGATCTGTCGCACTGCCGGCCACCTATGTATAGTGCCCCGGTGAGCTGTTGAGCTGCCGGCCACATATAGTGGCCCGGTGAGCTGTCGAGCTGCCGGCCACATATAGTGGCCCGGTGAGCTGTCGAGCTGCCGGCCACATATAGTGGCCCGGTGAGCTGTCGAGCTGCCGGCCACATATAGTGGCCCGGTGAGCTGTCGAGCTGCCGGCCACATATAGTGGCCCGGTGAGCTGTCGAGCTGCCGGTCACCTATAGTGGCCTGGTGAGCTGTCGCGATACCGGTCACCTATAGTGGCCTGGTGAGCTGTCGCGATACCGGTCACCTATAGTGGCCTGGTGAGCTGTCGCGATACCGGTCACCTATAGTGGCCTGGTGAGCTGTCGCGATACCGGTCACCTATAGTGGCCTGGTGAGCTGTCGCGATTCCGGTCACCTATAGTGGCCTGGTGAGCTGTCGCGATACCGGTCACCTATAGTGGCCTGGTGAGCTGTCGCGATACCGGTCACCTATAGTGGCCTGGTGAGCTATCGCCATGCCGGTCACCTATCGCGATACCGGCTACCTGTAGTGACCTGGTGAGCTGTCGCGATACCGGTCACCTATAGTGGCCTGGTGAGCTGTCGCGATACCGGTCACCTATAGTGGCCTGGTGAGCTGTCGCGATACCGGTCACCTATAGTGGCCTGGTGAGCTGTCGCGATACCGGTCACCTATAGTGGCCTGGTGAGCTGTCGCGATACCGGTCACCTATAGTGGCCTGGTGAGCTGTCGCGATACCGGTCACCTATAGTGGCCTGGTGAGCTGTCGCGATACCGGTCACCTATAGTGGCCTGGTGAGCTGTCGCGATACCGGTCACCTATAGTGGCCTGGTGAGCTGTCGCGATACCGGTCACCTATAGTGGCCTGGTGAGCTGTCGCGATACCGGTCACCTATAGTGGCCTGGTGAGCTGTCGCGATACCGGTCACCTATAGTGGCCTGGTGAGCTGTCGCGATACCGGTCACCTATAGTGGCCTGGTGAGCTGTCGCGATACCGGTCACCTATAGTGGCCTGGTGAGCTGTCGCGATACCGGTCACCTATAGTGGCCTGGTGAGCTGTCGCGATACCGGTCACCTATAGTGGCCTGGTGAGCTGTCGCGATACCGGTCACCTATAGTGGCCTGGTGAGCTGTCGCGATACCGGTCACCTATAGTGGCCTGGTGAGCTGTCGCGATACCGGTCACCTATAGTGGCCTGGTGAGCTGTCGCGATACCGGTCACCTATAGTGGCCTGGTGAGCTGTCGCGATACCGGTCACCTATAGTGGCCTGGTGAGCTGTCGCGATACCGGTCACCTATAGTGGCCTGGTGAGCTGTCGCGATACCGGTCACCTATAGTGGCCTGGTGAGCTGTCGCGATACCGGTCACCTATAGTGGCCTGGTGAGCTGTCGCGATACCGGTCACCTATAGTGGCCTGGTGAGCTGTCGCGATACCGGTCACCTATAGTGGCCTGGTGAGCTGTCGCGATACCGGTCACCTATAGTGGCCTGGTGAGCTGTCGCGATACCGGTCACCTATAGTGGCCTGGTGAGCTGTCGCGATACCGGTCACCTATAGTGGCCTGGTGAGCTGTCGCGATACCGGTCACCTATAGTGGCCTGGTGAGCTGTCGCGATACCGGTCACCTATAGTGGCCTGGTGAGCTGTCGCGATACCGGTCACCTATAGTGGCCTGGTGAGCTGTCGCGATACCGGTCACCTATAGTGGCCCGGTGATCTGTCGCACTGCCGGCCACCTATAGTGCCCCGGTGAGTTGTTGAGCTGCCGGCCACATATAGTGGCCCGGTGAGCTGTCGAGCTGCCGGCCACATATAGTGGCCCGGTGAGCTGTCGAGCTGCCGGCCACATATAGTGGCCCGGTGAGCTGTCGAGCTGCCGGCCACATATAGTGGCCCGGTGAGCTGTCGAGCTGCCGGCCACCTATAGTGGCCCGGTGAGCTGTCGAGCTGCCGGTCACCTATAGTGGCCTGGTGAGCTGTCGCGATACCGGTCACCTATAGTGGCCTGGTGAGCTGTCGCGATACCGGTCACCTATAGTGGCCTGGTGAGCTGTCGCGATACCGGTCACCTATAGTGGCCTGGTGAGCTGTCGCGATACCGGTCACCTATAGTGGCCTGGTGAGCTGTCGCGATACCGGTCACCTATAGTGGCCTGGTGAGCTGTCGCGATACCGGTCACCTATAGTGGCCTGGTGAGCTGTCGCGATACCGGTCACCTATAGTGGCCTGGTGAGCTGTCGCGATACCGGTCACCTATAGTGGCCTGGTGAGCTGTCGCGATACCGGTCACCTATAGTGGCCTGGTGAGCTGTCGCGATACCGGTCACCTATAGTGGCCTGGTGAGCTGTCGCGATACCGGTCACCTATAGTGGCCTGGTGAGCTGTCGCGATACCGGTCACCTATAGTGGCCTGGTGAGCTGTCGCGATACCGGTCACCTATAGTGGCCTGGTGAGCTGTCGCGATACCGGTCACCTATAGTGGCCTGGTGAGCTGTCGCGATACCGGTCACCTATAGTGGCCTGGTGAGCTGTCGCGATACCGGTCACCTATAGTGGCCTGGTGAGCTGTCGCGATACCGGTCACCTATAGTGGCCTGGTGAGCTGTCGCGATACCGGTCACCTATAGTGGCCTGGTGAGCTGTCGCGATACCGGTCACCTATAGTGGCCTGGTGAGCTGTCGCGATACCGGTCACCTATAGTGGCCTGGTGAGCTGTCGCGATACCGGTCAACTATAGTGGCCTGGTGAGCTGTCGCGATACCGGTCACCTATAGTGGCCTGGTGAGCTGTCGCGATACCGGTCACCTATAGTGGCCTGGTGAGCTGTCGCGATACCGGTCACCTATAGTGGCCTGGTGAGCTGTCGCGATACCGGTCACCTATAGTGGCCTGGTGAGCTGTCGCGATACCGGTCACCTATAGTGGCCTGGTGAGCTGTCGCGATACCGGTCACCTATAGTGGCCTGGTGAGCTGTCGCGATACCGGTCACCTATAGTGGCCTGGTGAGCTGTCGCGATACCGGTCACCTATAGTGGCCTGGTGAGCTGTCGCGATACCGGTCACCTATAGTGGCCTGGTGAGCTGTCGCGATACCGGTCACCTATAGTGGCCTGGTGAGCTGTCGCTATACCGGTCACCTATAGTGGCCTGGTGAGCTGTCGCTATACCGGTCACCTATAGTGACCTGGTGAGCTGTCGCGATACCGGTCACCTATAGTGACCTGGTGAGCTGTCGCGATACCGGTCACCTATAGTGGCCTGGTGAGCTGTCGCGATACCGGTCACCTATAGTGGCCTGGTGAGCTGTCGCGATACCGGTCACCTATAGTGGCCTGGTGAGCTGTCGCCATACCGGTCACCTATAGTGGCCTGGTGAGCTGTCGCGATACCGGTCACCTATAGTGGCCTGGTGAGCTGTCGCCATACCGGTCACCTATAGTGGCCTGGTGAGCTGTCGCGATACCGGTCGCCTATAGTGGCCTGGTGAGCTGTCGCGATACCGGTCACCTGTAGTGGCCTGGTGAGCTGTCGCGATACCGGTCACCTATAGTGGCCTGGTGAGCTGTCGAGCTGCCGGCCACCTATAGTGGCCCCGTGAGCTGTCGAGCTGCCGGCCACCTATAGTGGCCCGGTGAGCTGTCGAGCTGCCGGCCACCTATAGTGGCCCGGTGAGCTGTCGAGCTGCCGGCCACCTATAGTGGCCCGGTGAGCTGTCGAGCTGCCGGCCACCACCTATAGTGGCCCGGTGAGCTGTCGAGCTGCCGGCCACCACCTATAGTGGCCCGGTGAGCTGTCGAGCTGCCGGCCACCTATAGTGGCCCGGTGAGCAGTCGAGCTGCCGGCCACCTATAGTGGCCCGGTGAGCTGTGCCGGCCACCTATAGTGGCCCGGTGAGCTGTCGAGCTGCCGGCCACCTATAGTGGCCCGGTGAGCTGTCGAGCTGCCGGCCACCTATAGTGGCCCGGTGAGCTGTCGAGCTGCCGGCCACCTATAGTGGCCCGGTGAGCTGTCGAGCTGCCGGCCACTTATAGTATCCCGGTGATCTGTCGCACTGCCGGCCACCTATAGTGGCCTGGTGAGCTGTCGAGCTGCCGGCCACCTACAGTGGCCTGGTCAGCTGTCGCGATACCGGTCACCTATAGTGGCCTGGTCAGCTGTCGCGATACCGGTCACCTATAGTGGCCTGGTGAGCTGTCGCGATACCGGTCACCTATAGTGGCCTGGTCAGCTGTCGCGATACCGGTCACCTATAGTGGCCTGGTGAGCTGTCGCGATACCGGTCACCTATAGTGGCCTGGTGAGCTGTCGCGATACCGGTCACCTATAGTGGCCTGGTCAGCTGTCGCGATACCGGTCACCTATAGTGGCCTGGTCAGCTGTCGCGATACCGGTCACCTATAGTGGCCTGGTCAGCTGTCGCGATACCGATCACCTATAGTGGCCTGGTCAGCTGTCGCGATACCGGTCATCTATAGTGGCCTGGTGAGCTGTCGCGATACCGGTCACCTATAGTGGCCTGGTGAGCTGTCGCGATACCGGTCACCTATAGTGGCCCGGTGATCTGTCGCACTGCCGGCCACCTATAGTGCCCCGGTGAGCTGTTGAGCTGCCGGCCACATATAGTGGCCCGGTGAGCTGTCGAGCTGCCGGCCACCTATAGTGGCCCGGTGAGCTGTCGAGCTGCCGGCCACATATAGTGGCCCGGTGAGCTGTCGAGCTGCCGGCCACATATAGTGGCCCGGTGAGCTGTCGAGCTGCCGGTCACCTATAGTGGCCTGGTGAGCTGTCGCGATACCGGTCACCTATAGTGGCCTGGTGAGCTGTCGCGATACCGGTCACCTATAGTGGCCTGGTGAGCTGTCGCGATACCGGTCACCTATAGTGGCCTGGTGAGCTGTCGCGATACCGGTCACCTATAGTGGCCTGGTGAGCTGTCGCGATACCGGTCACCTATAGTGGCCTGGTGAGCTGTCGCGATTCCGGTCACCTATAGTGGCCTGGTGAGCTGTCGCGATACCGGTCACCTATAGTGGCCTGGTGAGCTGTCGCGATACCGGTCACCTATAGTGGCCTGGTGAGCTATCGCCATGCCGGTCACCTATCGCGATACCGGCTACCTGTAGTGACCTGGTGAGCTGTCGCGATACCGGTCACCTATAGTGGCCTGGTGAGCTGTCGCGATACCGGTCACCTATAGTGGCCTGGTGAGCTGTCGCGATACCGGTCACCTATAGTGGCCTGGTGAGCTGTCGCGATACCGGTCACCTATAGTGGCCTGGTGAGCTGTCGCGATACCGGTCACCTATAGTGGCCTGGTGAGCTGTCGCGATACCGGTCACCTATAGTGGCCTGGTGAGCTGTCGCGATACCGGTCACCTATAGTGGCCTGGTGAGCTGTCGCGATACCGGTCACCTATAGTGGCCTGGTGAGCTGTCGCGATACCGGTCACCTATAGTGGCCTGGTGAGCTGTCGCGATACCGGTCACCTATAGTGGCCTGGTGAGCTGTCGCGATACCGGTCACCTATAGTGGCCTGGTGAGCTGTCGCGATACCGGTCACCTATAGTGGCCTGGTGAGCTGTCGCGATACCGGTCACCTATAGTGGCCTGGTGAGCTGTCGCGATACCGGTCACCTATAGTGGCCTGGTGAGCTGTCGCGATACCGGTCACCTATAGTGGCCTGGTGAGCTGTCGCGATACCGGTCACCTATAGTGGCCTGGTGAGCTGTCGCGATACCGGTCACCTATAGTGGCCTGGTGAGCTGTCGCGATACCGGTCACCTATAGTGGCCTGGTGAGCTGTCGCGATACCGGTCACCTATAGTGGCCTGGTGAGCTGTCGCGATACCGGTCACCTATAGTGGCCTGGTGAGCTGTCGCGATACCGGTCACCTATAGTGGCCTGGTGAGCTGTCGCGATACCGGTCACCTATAGTGGCCTGGTGAGCTGTCGCGATACCGGTCACCTATAGTGGCCTGGTGAGCTGTCGCGATACCGGTCACCTATAGTGGCCTGGTGAGCTGTCGCGATACCGGTCACCTATAGTGGCCTGGTGAGCTGTCGCGATACCGGTCACCTATAGTGGCCTGGTGAGCTGTCGCGATACCGGTCACCTATAGTGGCCTGGTGAGCTGTCGCGATACCGGTCACCTATAGTGGCCCGGTGATCTGTCGCACTGCCGGCCACCTATAGTGCCCCGGTGAGTTGTTGAGCTGCCGGCCACATATAGTGGCCCGGTGAGCTGTCGAGCTGCCGGCCACATATAGTGGCCCGGTGAGCTGTCGAGCTGCCGGCCACATATAGTGGCCCGGTGAGCTGTCGAGCTGCCGGCCACATATAGTGGCCCGGTGAGCTGTCGAGCTGCCGGCCACATATAGTGGCCCGGTGAGCTGTCGAGCTGCCGGCCACATATAGTGGCCTGGTGAGCTGTCGCGATACCGGTCACCTATAGTGGCCTGGTGAGCTGTCGCGATACCGGTCACCTATAGTGGCCTGGTGAGCTGTCGCGATACCGGTCACCTATAGTGGCCTGGTGAGCTGTCGCGATACCGGTCACCTATAGTGGCCTGGTGAGCTGTCGCGATACCGGTCACCTATAGTGGCCTGGTGAGCTGTCGCGATACCGGTCACCTATAGTGGCCTGGTGAGCTGTCGCGATACCGGTCACCTATAGTGACCTGGTGAGCTGTCGCGATACCGGTCACCTATAGTGGCCTGGTGAGCTGTCGCGATACCGGTCACCTATAGTGGCCTGGTGAGCTGTCGCGATACCGGTCACCTATAGTGGCCTGGTGAGCTGTCGCGATACCGGTCACCTATAGTGGCCTGGTCAGCTGTCGCGATACCGGTCACCTATAGTGGCCTGGTGAGCTGTCGCGATACCGGTCACCTATAGTGGCCCGGTGATCTGTCGCACTGCCGGCCACCTATAGTGCCCCGGTGAGCTGTTGAGCTGCCGGCCACATATAGTGGCCCGGTGAGCTGTCGAGCTGCCGGCCACCTATAGTGGCCCGGTGAGCTGTCGAGCTGCCGGCCACATATAGTGGCCCGGTGAGCTGTCGAGCTGCCGGCCACATATAGTGGCCCGGTGAGCTGTCGAGCTGCCGGTCACCTATAGTGGCCTGGTGAGCTGTCGCGATACCGGTCACCTATAGTGGCCTGGTGAGCTGTCGCGATACCGGTCACCTATAGTGGCCTGGTGAGCTGTCGCGATACCGGTCACCTATAGTGGCCTGGTGAGCTGTCGCGATACCGGTCACCTATAGTGGCCTGGTGAGCTGTCGCGATACCGGTCACCTATAGTGGCCTGGTGAGCTGTCGCGATTCCGGTCACCTATAGTGGCCTGGTGAGCTGTCGCGATACCGGTCACCTATAGTGGCCTGGTGAGCTGTCGCGATACCGGTCACCTATAGTGGCCTGGTGAGCTGTCGCGATACCGGTCACCTATAGTGGCCCGGTGATCTGTCGCACTGCCGGCCACCTATAGTGCCCCGGTGAGCTGTTGAGCTGCCGGCCACATATAGTGGCCCGGTGAGCTGTCGAGCTGCCGGCCACCTATAGTGGCCCGGTGAGCTGTCGAGCTGCCGGCCACATATAGTGGCCCGGTGAGCTGTCGAGCTGCCGGCCACATATAGTGGCCCGGTGAGCTGTCGAGCTGCCGGCCACCTATAGTGGCCCGGTGAGCTGTCGAGCTGCCGGCCACATATAGTGGCCCGGTGAGCTGTCGAGCTGCCGGCCACCTACAGTGGCCTGGTCAGCTGTCGCGATACCGGTCACCTATAGTGGCCTGGTCAGCTGTCGCGATACCGGTCACCTATAGTGGCCTGGTGAGCTGTCGCGATACCGGTCACCTATAGTGGCCCGGTGATCTGTCGCACTGCCGGCCACCTATAGTGCCCCGGTGAGCTGTTGAGCTGCCGGCCACATATAGTGGCCCGGTGAGCTGTCGAGCTGCCGGCCACCTATAGTGGCCCGGTGAGCTGTCGAGCTGCCGGCCACATATAGTGGCCCGGTGAGCTGTCGAGCTGCCGGCCACATATAGTGGCCCGGTGAGCTGTCGAGCTGCCGGTCACCTATAGTGGCCTGGTGAGCTGTCGCGATACCGGTCACCTATAGTGGCCTGGTGAGCTGTCGCGATACCGGTCACCTATAGTGGCCTGGTGAGCTGTCGCGATACCGGTCACCTATAGTGGCCTGGTGAGCTGTCGCGATACCGGTCACCTATAGTGGCCTGGTGAGCTGTCGCGATACCGGTCACCTATAGTGGCCTGGTGAGCTGTCGCGATTCCGGTCACCTATAGTGGCCTGGTGAGCTGTCGCGATACCGGTCACCTATAGTGGCCTGGTGAGCTGTCGCGATACCGGTCACCTATAGTGGCCTGGTGAGCTATCGCCATGCCGGTCACCTATCGCGATACCGGCTACCTGTAGTGACCTGGTGAGCTGTCGCGATACCGGTCACCTATAGTGGCCTGGTGAGCTGTCGCGATACCGGTCACCTATAGTGGCCTGGTGAGCTGTCGCGATACCGGTCACCTATAGTGGCCTGGTGAGCTGTCGCGATACCGGTCACCTATAGTGGCCTGGTGAGCTGTCGCGATACCGGTCACCTATAGTGGCCTGGTGAGCTGTCGCGATACCGGTCACCTATAGTGGCCTGGTGAGCTGTCGCGATACCGGTCACCTATAGTGGCCTGGTGAGCTGTCGCGATACCGGTCACCTATAGTGGCCTGGTGAGCTGTCGCGATACCGGTCACCTATAGTGGCCTGGTGAGCTGTCGCGATACCGGTCACCTATAGTGGCCTGGTGAGCTGTCGCGATACCGGTCACCTATAGTGGCCTGGTGAGCTGTCGCGATACCGGTCACCTATAGTGGCCTGGTGAGCTGTCGCGATACCGGTCACCTATAGTGGCCTGGTGAGCTGTCGCGATACCGGTCACCTATAGTGGCCTGGTGAGCTGTCGCGATACCGGTCACCTATAGTGGCCTGGTGAGCTGTCGCGATACCGGTCACCTATAGTGGCCTGGTGAGCTGTCGCGATACCGGTCACCTATAGTGGCCTGGTGAGCTGTCGCGATACCGGTCACCTATAGTGGCCTGGTGAGCTGTCGCGATACCGGTCACCTATAGTGGCCTGGTGAGCTGTCGCGATACCGGTCACCTATAGTGGCCTGGTGAGCTGTCGCGATACCGGTCACCTATAGTGGCCTGGTGAGCTGTCGCGATACCGGTCACCTATAGTGGCCTGGTGAGCTGTCGCGATACCGGTCACCTATAGTGGCCTGGTGAGCTGTCGCGATACCGGTCACCTATAGTGGCCTGGTGAGCTGTCGCGATACCGGTCACCTATAGTGGCCTGGTGAGCTGTCGCGATACCGGTCACCTATAGTGGCCTGGTGAGCTGTCGCGATACCGGTCACCTATAGTGGCCCGGTGATCTGTCGCACTGCCGGCCACCTATAGTGCCCCGGTGAGTTGTTGAGCTGCCGGCCACATATAGTGGCCCGGTGAGCTGTCGAGCTGCCGGCCACATATAGTGGCCCGGTGAGCTGTCGAGCTGCCGGCCACATATAGTGGCCCGGTGAGCTGTCGAGCTGCCGGCCACATATAGTGGCCCGGTGAGCTGTCGAGCTGCCGGCCACATATAGTGGCCCGGTGAGCTGTCGAGCTGCCGGCCACATATAGTGGCCCGGTGAGCTGTCGAGCTGCCGGCCACATATAGTGGCCTGGTGAGCTGTCGCGATACCGGTCACCTATAGTGGCCTGGTGAGCTGTCGCGATACCGGTCACCTATAGTGGCCTGGTGAGCTGTCGCGATACCGGTCACCTATAGTGGCCTGGTGAGCTGTCGCGATACCGGTCACCTATAGTGGCCTGGTGAGCTGTCGCGATACCGGTCACCTATAGTGGCCTGGTGAGCTGTCGCGATACCGGTCACCTATAGTGGCCTGGTGAGCTGTCGCGATACCGGTCACCTATAGTGACCTGGTGAGCTGTCGCGATACCGGTCACCTATAGTGGCCTGGTGAGCTGTCGCGATACCGGTCACCTATAGTGGCCTGGTGAGCTGTCGCGATACCGGTCACCTATAGTGGCCTGGTGAGCTGTCGCGATACCGGTCACCTATAGTGGCCTGGTGAGCTGTCGCGATACCGGTCACCTATAGTGGCCTGGTGAGCTGTCGCGATACCGGTCACCTATAGTGGCCTGGTGAGCTGTCGCTATACCGGTCACCTATAGTGGCCTGGTGAGCTGTCGCTATACCGGTCACCTATAGTGACCTGGTGAGCTGTCGCGATACCGGTCACCTATAGTGACCTGGTGAGCTGTCGCGATACCGGTCACCTATAGTGGCCTGGTGAGCTGTCGCGATACCGGTCACCTATAGTGGCCTGGTGAGCTGTCGCGATACCGGTCACCTATAGTGGCCTGGTGAGCTGTCGCCATACCGGTCACCTATAGTGGCCTGGTGAGCTGTCGCGATACCGGTCACCTATAGTGGCCTGGTGAGCTGTCGCGATACCGGTCACCTATAGTGGCCTGGTGAGCTGTCGCCATACCGGTCACCTATAGTGGCCTGGTGAGCTGTCGCGATACCGGTCGCCTATAGTGGCCTGGTGAGCTGTCGCGATACCGGTCACCTGTAGTGGCCTGGTGAGCTGTCGCGATACCGGTCACCTATAGTGGCCTGGTGAGCTGTCGCGATACCGGTCACCTATAGTGGCCTGGTGAGCTGTCGCGATACCGGTCACCTATAGTGGCCTGGTGAGCTGTCGAGCTGCCGGCCACCTATAGTGGCCCCGTGAGCTGTCGAGCTGCCGGCCACCTATAGTGGCCCGGTGAGCTGTCGAGCTGCCGGCCACCTATAGTGGCCCGGTGAGCTGTCGAGCTGCCGGCCACCTATAGTGGCCCGGTGAGCTGTCGAGCTGCCGGCCACCTATAGTGGCCCGGTGAGCTGTCGAGCTGCCGGCCACCACCTATAGTGGCCCGGTGAGCTGTCGAGCTGCCGGCCACCTATAGTGGCCCGGTGAGCAGTCGAGCTGCCGGCCACCTATAGTGGCCCGGTGAGCTGTCGAGCTGCCGGCCACCTATAGTGGCCCGGTGAGCTGTCGAGCTGCCGGCCACCTATAGTGGCCCGGTGAGCTGTCGAGCTGCCGGCCACCTATAGTGGCCCGGTGAGCTGTCGAGCTGCCGGCCACTTATAGTATCCCGGTGATCTGTCGCACTGCCGGCCACCTATAGTGGCCTGGTGAGCTGTCGAGCTGCCGGCCACCTACAGTGGCCTGGTCAGCTGTCGCGATACCGGTCACCTATAGTGGCCTGGTCAGCTGTCGCGATACCGGTCACCTATAGTGGCCTGGTGAGCTGTCGCGATACCGGTCACCTATAGTGGCCTGGTGAGCTGTCGCGATACCGGTCACCTATAGTGGCCTGGTCAGCTGTCGCGATACCGGTCACCTATAGTGGCCTGGTCAGCTGTCGCGATACCGGTCACCTATAGTGGCCTGGTCAGCTGTCGCGATACCGATCACCTATAGTGGCCTGGTCAGCTGTCGCGATACCGGTCATCTATAGTGGCCTGGTGAGCTGTCGCGATACCGGTCACCTATAGTGGCCTGGTGAGCTGTCGCGATACCGGTCACCTATAGTGGCCCGGTGATCTGTCGCACTGCCGGCCACCTATAGTGCCCCGGTGAGCTGTTGAGCTGCCGGCCACATATAGTGGCCCGGTGAGCTGTCGAGCTGCCGGCCACCTATAGTGGCCCGGTGAGCTGTCGAGCTGCCGGCCACATATAGTGGCCCGGTGAGCTGTCGAGCTGCCGGCCACATATAGTGGCCCGGTGAGCTGTCGAGCTGCCGGTCACCTATAGTGGCCTGGTGAGCTGTCGCGATACCGGTCACCTATAGTGGCCTGGTGAGCTGTCGCGATACCGGTCACCTATAGTGGCCTGGTGAGCTGTCGCGATACCGGTCACCTATAGTGGCCTGGTGAGCTGTCGCGATACCGGTCACCTATAGTGGCCTGGTGAGCTGTCGCGATACCGGTCACCTATAGTGGCCTGGTGAGCTGTCGCGATACCGGTCACCTATAGTGGCCTGGTGAGCTGTCGCGATACCGGTCACCTATAGTGGCCTGGTGAGCTGTCGCGATACCGGTCACCTATAGTGGCCTGGTGAGCTGTCGCGATTCCGGTCACCTATAGTGGCCTGGTGAGCTGTCGCGATACCGGTCACCTATAGTGGCCTGGTGAGCTGTCGCGATACCGGTCACCTATAGTGGCCTGGTGAGCTATCGCCATGCCGGTCACCTATCGCGATACCGGCTACCTGTAGTGACCTGGTGAGCTGTCGCGATACCGGTCACCTATAGTGGCCTGGTGAGCTGTCGCGATACCGGTCACCTATAGTGGCCTGGTGAGCTGTCGCGATACCGGTCACCTATAGTGGCCTGGTGAGCTGTCGCGATACCGGTCACCTATAGTGGCCTGGTGAGCTGTCGCGATACCGGTCACCTATAGTGGCCTGGTGAGCTGTCGCGATACCGGTCACCTATAGTGGCCTGGTGAGCTGTCGCGATACCGGTCACCTATAGTGGCCTGGTGAGCTGTCGCGATACCGGTCACCTATAGTGGCCTGGTGAGCTGTCGCGATACCGGTCACCTATAGTGGCCTGGTGAGCTGTCGCGATACCGGTCACCTATAGTGGCCTGGTGAGCTGTCGCGATACCGGTCACCTATAGTGGCCTGGTGAGCTGTCGCGATACCGGTCACCTATAGTGGCCTGGTGAGCTGTCGCGATACCGGTCACCTATAGTGGCCTGGTGAGCTGTCGCGATACCGGTCACCTATAGTGGCCTGGTGAGCTGTCGCGATACCGGTCACCTATAGTGGCCTGGTGAGCTGTCGCGATACCGGTCACCTATAGTGGCCTGGTGAGCTGTCGCTATACCGGTCACCTATAGTGGCCTGGTGAGCTGTCGCTATACCGGTCACCTATAGTGACCTGGTGAGCTGTCGCGATACCGGTCACCTATAGTGACCTGGTGAGCTGTCGCGATACCGGTCACCTATAGTGGCCTGGTGAGCTGTCGCGATACCGGTCACCTATAGTGGCCTGGTGAGCTGTCGCGATACCGGTCACCTATAGTGGCCTGGTGAGCTGTCGCCATACCGGTCACCTATAGTGGCCTGGTGAGCTGTCGCGATACCGGTCACCTATAGTGGCCTGGTGAGCTGTCGCCATACCGGTCACCTATAGTGGCCTGGTGAGCTGTCGCGATACCGGTCGCCTATAGTGGCCTGGTGAGCTGTCGCGATACCGGTCACCTGTAGTGGCCTGGTGAGCTGTCGCGATACCGGTCACCTATAGTGGCCTGGTGAGCTGTCGAGCTGCCGGCCACCTATAGTGGCCCCGTGAGCTGTCGAGCTGCCGGCCACCTATAGTGGCCCGGTGAGCTGTCGAGCTGCCGGCCACCTATAGTGGCCCGGTGAGCTGTCGAGCTGCCGGCCACCTATAGTGGCCCGGTGAGCTGTCGAGCTGCCGGCCACCACCTAGAGTGGCCCGGTGAGCTGTCGAGCTGCCGGCCACCACCTATAGTGGCCCGGTGAGCTGTCGAGCTGCCGGCCACCTATAGTGGCCCGGTGAGCAGTCGAGCTGCCGGCCACCTATAGTGGCCCGGTGAGCTGTGCCGGCCACCTATAGTGGCCCGGTGAGCTGTCGAGCTGCCGGCCACCTATAGTGGCCCGGTGAGCTGTCGAGCTGCCGGCCACCTATAGTGGCCCGGTGAGCTGTCGAGCTGCCGGCCACTTATAGTATCCCGGTGATCTGTCGTACTGCCGGCCACCTATAGTGGCCTGGTGAGCTGTCGAGCTGCCGGCCACCTACAGTGGCCTGGTCAGCTGTCGCGATACCGGTCACCTATAGTGGCCTGGTCAGCTGTCGCGATACCGGTCACCTATAGTGGCCTGGTGAGCTGTCGCGATACCGGTCACCTATAGTGGCCTGGTGAGCTGTCGCGATACCGGTCACCTATAGTGGCCTGGTCAGCTGTCGCGATACCGGTCACCTATAGTGGCCTGGTCAGCTGTCGCGATACCGGTCACCTATAGTGGCCTGGTCAGCTGTCGCGATACCGATCACCTATAGTGGCCTGGTCAGCTGTCGCGATACCGGTCATCTATAGTGGCCTGGTGAGCTGTCGCGATACCGGTCACCTATAGTGGCCTGGTGAGCTGTCGCGATACCGGTCACCTATAGTGGCCCGGTGATCTGTCGCACTGCCGGCCACCTATAGTGCCCCGGTGAGCTGTTGAGCTGCCGGCCACATATAGTGGCCCGGTGAGCTGTCGAGCTGCCGGCCACCTATAGTGGCCCGGTGAGCTGTCGAGCTGCCGGCCACATATAGTGGCCCGGTGAGCTGTCGAGCTGCCGGCCACATATAGTGGCCCGGTGAGCTGTCGAGCTGCCGGTCACCTATAGTGGCCTGGTGAGCTGTCGCGATACCGGTCACCTATAGTGGCCTGGTGAGCTGTCGCGATACCGGTCACCTATAGTGGCCTGGTGAGCTGTCGCGATACCGGTCACCTATAGTGGCCTGGTGAGCTGTCGCGATACCGGTCACCTATAGTGGCCTGGTGAGCTGTCGCGATACCGGTCACCTATAGTGGCCTGGTGAGCTGTCGCGATACCGGTCACCTATAGTGGCCTGGTGAGCTGTCGCGATTCCGGTCACCTATAGTGGCCTGGTGAGCTGTCGCGATACCGGTCACCTATAGTGGCCTGGTGAGCTGTCGCGATACCGGTCACCTATAGTGGCCTGGTGAGCTATCGCCATGCCGGTCACCTATCGCGATACCGGCTACCTGTAGTGACCTGGTGAGCTGTCGCGATACCGGTCACCTATAGTGGCCTGGTGAGCTGTCGCGATACCGGTCACCTATAGTGGCCTGGTGAGCTGTCGCGATACCGGTCACCTATAGTGGCCTGGTGAGCTGTCGCGATACCGGTCACCTATAGTGGCCTGGTGAGCTGTCGCGATACCGGTCACCTATAGTGGCCTGGTGAGCTGTCGCGATACCGGTCACCTATAGTGGCCTGGTGAGCTGTCGCGATACCGGTCACCTATAGTGGCCTGGTGAGCTGTCGCGATACCGGTCACCTATAGTGGCCTGGTGAGCTGTCGCGATACCGGTCACCTATAGTGGCCTGGTGAGCTGTCGCGATACCGGTCACCTATAGTGGCCTGGTGAGCTGTCGCGATACCGGTCACCTATAGTGGCCTGGTGAGCTGTCGCGATACCGGTCACCTATAGTGGCCTGGTGAGCTGTCGCGATACCGGTCACCTATAGTGGCCTGGTGAGCTGTCGCGATACCGGTCACCTATAGTGGCCTGGTGAGCTGTCGCGATACCGGTCACCTATAGTGGCCTGGTGAGCTGTCGCGATACCGGTCACCTATAGTGGCCTGGTGAGCTGTCGCGATACCGGTCACCTATAGTGGCCTGGTGAGCTGTCGCGATACCGGTCACCTATAGTGGCCTGGTGAGCTGTCGCGATACCGGTCACCTATAGTGGCCTGGTGAGCTGTCGCGATACCGGTCACCTATAGTGGCCTGGTGAGCTGTCGCGATACCGGTCACCTATAGTGGCCCGGTGATCTGTCGCACTGCCGGCCACCTATAGTGCCCCGGTGAGTTGTTGAGCTGCCGGCCACATATAGTGGCCCGGTGAGCTGTCGAGCTGCCGGCCACATATAGTGGCCCGGTGAGCTGTCGAGCTGCCGGCCACATATAGTGGCCCGGTGAGCTGTCGAGCTGCCGGCCACATATAGTGGCCCGGTGAGCTGTCGAGCTGCCGGCCACATATAGTGGCCCGGTGAGCTGTCGAGCTGCCGGCCACATATAGTGGCCCGGTGAGCTGTCGAGCTGCCGGCCACATATAGTGGCCTGGTGAGCTGTCGCGATACCGGTCACCTATAGTGGCCTGGTGAGCTGTCGCGATACCGGTCACCTATAGTGGCCTGGTGAGCTGTCGCGATACCGGTCACCTATAGTGGCCTGGTGAGCTGTCGCGATACCGGTCACCTATAGTGGCCTGGTGAGCTGTCGCGATACCGGTCACCTATAGTGGCCTGGTGAGCTGTCGCGATACCGGTCACCTATAGTGGCCTGGTGAGCTGTCGCGATACCGGTCACCTATAGTGGCCTGGTGAGCTGTCGCGATACCGGTCACCTATAGTGGCCTGGTGAGCTGTCGCGATACCGGTCACCTATAGTGGCCTGGTGAGCTGTCGCGATACCGGTCACCTATAGTGGCCTGGTGAGCTGTCGCGATACCGGTCACCTATAGTGACCTGGTGAGCTGTCGCGATACCGGTCACCTATAGTGGCCTGGTGAGCTGTCGCGATACCGGTCACCTATAGTGGCCTGGTGAGCTGTCGCGATACCGGTCACCTATAGTGGCCTGGTGAGCTGTCGCGATACCGGTCACCTATAGTGGCCTGGTGAGCTGTCGCGATACCGGTCACCTATAGTGGCCTGGTGAGCTGTCGCGATACCGGTCACCTATAGTGGCCTGGTGAGCTGTCGCGATACCGGTCACCTATAGTGGCCTGGTGAGCTGTCGCGATACCGGTCACCTATAGTGGCCTGGTGAGCTGTCGCGATACCGGTCACCTATAGTGGCCTGGTGAGCTGTCGCGATACCGGTCACCTATAGTGGCCTGGTGAGCTGTCGCGATACCGGTCACCTATAGTGGCCTGGTGAGCTGTCGCGATACCGGTCACCTATAGTGGCCTGGTGAGCTGTCGCGATACCGGTCACCTATAGTGGCCTGGTGAGCTGTCGCGATACCGGTCACCTATAGTGGCCTGGTGAGCTGTCGCGATACCGGTCACCTATAGTGGCCTGGTGAGCTGTCGCGATACCGGTCACCTATAGTGGCCTGGTGAGCTGTCGCGATACCGGTCACCTATAGTGGCCTGGTGAGCTGTCGCGATACCGGTCACCTATAGTGGCCTGGTGAGCTGTCGCGATACCGGTCACCTATAGTGGCCTGGTGAGCTGTCGCGATACCGGTCACCTATAGTGGCCTGGTGAGCTGTCGCGATACCGGTCACCTATAGTGGCCTGGTGAGCTGTCGCTATACCGGTCACCTATAGTGACCTGGTGAGCTGTCGCGATACCGGTCACCTATAGTGGCCTGGTGAGCTGTCGCGATACCGGTCACCTATAGTGGCCTGGTGAGCTGTCGCGATACCGGTCACCTATAGTGGCCTGGTGAGCTGTCGCCATACCGGTCACCTATAGTGGCCTGGTGAGCTGTCGCGATACCGGTCACCTATAGTGGCCTGGTGAGCTGTCGCCATACCGGTCACCTATAGTGGCCTGGTGAGCTGTCGCGATACCGGTCGCCTATAGTGGCCTGGTGAGCTGTCGCGATACCGGTCACCTGTAGTGGCCTGGTGAGCTGTCGCGATACCGGTCACCTATAGTGGCCTGGTGAGCTGTCGCGATACCGGTCACCTATAGTGGCCTGGTGAGCTGTCGCGATACCGGTCACCTATAGTGGCCTGGTGAGCTGTCGAGCTGCCGGCCACCTATAGTGGCCCCGTGAGCTGTCGAGCTGCCGGCCACCTATAGTGGCCCGGTGAGCTGTCGAGCTGCCGGCCACCTATAGTGGCCCGGTGAGCTGTCGAGCTGCCGGCCACCTATAGTGGCCCGGTGAGCTGTCGAGCTGCCGGCCACCTATAGTGGCCCGGTGAGCTGTCGAGCTGCCGGCCACCACCTATAGTGGCCCGGTGAGCTGTCGAGCTGCCGGCCACCTATAGTGGCCCGGTGAGCAGTCGAGCTGCCGGCCACCTATAGTGGCCCGGTGAGCTGTGCCGGCCACCTATAGTGGCCCGGTGAGCTGTCGAGCTGCCGGCCACCTATAGTGGCCCGGTGAGCTGTCGAGCTGCCGGCCACCTATAGTGGCCCGGTGAGCTGTCGAGCTGCCGGCCACCTATAGTGGCCCGGTGAGCTGTCGAGCTGCCGGCCACTTATAGTATCCCGGTGATCTGTCGCACTGCCGGCCACCTATAGTGGCCTGGTGAGCTGTCGAGCTGCCGGCCACCTACAGTGGCCTGGTCAGCTGTCGCGATACCGGTCACCTATAGTGGCCTGGTCAGCTGTCGCGATACCGGTCACCTATAGTGGCCTGGTGAGCTGTCGCGATACCGGTCACCTATAGTGGCCTGGTGAGCTGTCGCGATACCGGTCACCTATAGTGGCCTGGTCAGCTGTCGCGATACCGGTCACCTATAGTGGCCTGGTCAGCTGTCGCGATACCGGTCACCTATAGTGGCCTGGTCAGCTGTCGCGATACCGATCACCTATAGTGGCCTGGTCAGCTGTCGCGATACCGGTCATCTATAGTGGCCTGGTGAGCTGTCGCGATACCGGTCACCTATAGTGGCCTGGTGAGCTGTCGCGATACCGGTCACCTATAGTGGCCCGGTGATCTGTCGCACTGCCGGCCACCTATAGTGCCCCGGTGAGCTGTTGAGCTGCCGGCCACATATAGTGGCCCGGTGAGCTGTCGAGCTGCCGGCCACCTATAGTGGCCCGGTGAGCTGTCGAGCTGCCGGCCACATATAGTGGCCCGGTGAGCTGTCGAGCTGCCGGCCACATATAGTGGCCCGGTGAGCTGTCGAGCTGCCGGTCACCTATAGTGGCCTGGTGAGCTGTCGCGATACCGGTCACCTATAGTGGCCTGGTGAGCTGTCGCGATACCGGTCACCTATAGTGGCCTGGTGAGCTGTCGCGATACCGGTCACCTATAGTGGCCTGGTGAGCTGTCGCGATACCGGTCACCTATAGTGGCCTGGTGAGCTGTCGCGATACCGGTCACCTATAGTGGCCTGGTGAGCTGTCGCGATACCGGTCACCTATAGTGGCCTGGTGAGCTGTCGCGATACCGGTCACCTATAGTGGCCTGGTGAGCTGTCGCGATACCGGTCACCTATAGTGGCCTGGTGAGCTGTCGCGATACCGGTCACCTATAGTGGCCTGGTGAGCTGTCGCGATACCGGTCACCTATAGTGGCCTGGTGAGCTGTCGCGATTCCGGTCACCTATAGTGGCCTGGTGAGCTGTCGCGATACCGGTCACCTATAGTGGCCTGGTGAGCTGTCGCGATACCGGTCACCTATAGTGGCCTGGTGAGCTATCGCCATGCCGGTCACCTATCGCGATACCGGCTACCTGTAGTGACCTGGTGAGCTGTCGCGATACCGGTCACCTATAGTGGCCTGGTGAGCTGTCGCGATACCGGTCACCTATAGTGGCCTGGTGAGCTGTCGCGATACCGGTCACCTATAGTGGCCTGGTGAGCTGTCGCGATACCGGTCACCTATAGTGGCCTGGTGAGCTGTCGCGATACCGGTCACCTATAGTGGCCTGGTGAGCTGTCGCGATACCGGTCACCTATAGTGGCCTGGTGAGCTGTCGCGATACCGGTCACCTATAGTGGCCTGGTGAGCTGTCGCGATACCGGTCACCTATAGTGGCCTGGTGAGCTGTCGCGATACCGGTCACCTATAGTGGCCTGGTGAGCTGTCGCGATACCGGTCACCTATAGTGGCCTGGTGAGCTGTCGCGATACCGGTCACCTATAGTGGCCTGGTGAGCTGTCGCGATACCGGTCACCTATAGTGGCCTGGTGAGCTGTCGCGATACCGGTCACCTATAGTGGCCTGGTGAGCTGTCGCGATACCGGTCACCTATAGTGGCCTGGTGAGCTGTCGCGATACCGGTCACCTATAGTGGCCTGGTGAGCTGTCGCGATACCGGTCACCTATAGTGGCCTGGTGAGCTGTCGCGATACCGGTCACCTATAGTGGCCTGGTGAGCTGTCGCGATACCGGTCACCTATAGTGGCCTGGTGAGCTGTCGCGATACCGGTCACCTATAGTGGCCTGGTGAGCTGTCGCGATACCGGTCACCTATAGTGGCCTGGTGAGCTGTCGCGATACCGGTCACCTATAGTGGCCTGGTGAGCTGTCGCGATACCGGTCACCTATAGTGGCCTGGTGAGCTGTCGCGATACCGGTCACCTATAGTGGCCTGGTGAGCTGTCGCGATACCGGTCACCTATAGTGGCCTGGTGAGCTGTCGCGATACCGGTCACCTATAGTGGCCTGGTGAGCTGTCGCGATACCGGTCACCTATAGTGGCCCGGTGATCTGTCGCACTGCCGGCCACCTATAGTGCCCCGGTGAGTTGTTGAGCTGCCGGCCACATATAGTGGCCCGGTGAGCTGTCGAGCTGCCGGCCACATATAGTGGCCCGGTGAGCTGTCGAGCTGCCGGCCACATATAGTGGCCCGGTGAGCTGTCGAGCTGCCGGCCACATATAGTGGCCCGGTGAGCTGTCGAGCTGCCGGCCACATATAGTGGCCCGGTGAGCTGTCGAGCTGCCGGCCACCTATAGTGGCCCGGTGAGCTGTCGAGCTGCCGGTCACCTATAGTGGCCTGGTGAGCTGTCGCGATACCGGTCACCTATAGTGGCCTGGTGAGCTGTCGCGATACCGGTCACCTATAGTGGCCTGGTGAGCTGTCGCGATACCGGTCACCTATAGTGGCCTGGTGAGCTGTCGCGATACCGGTCACCTATAGTGGCCTGGTGAGCTGTCGCGATACCGGTCACCTATAGTGGCCTGGTGAGCTGTCGCGATACCGGTCACCTATAGTGGCCTGGTGAGCTGTCGCGATACCGGTCACCTATAGTGGCCTGGTGAGCTGTCGCGATACCGGTCACCTATAGTGGCCTGGTGAGCTGTCGCGATACCGGTCACCTATAGTGGCCTGGTGAGCTGTCGCGATACCGGTCACCTATAGTGGCCTGGTGAGCTGTCGCGATACCGGTCACCTATAGTGGCCTGGTGAGCTGTCGCGATACCGGTCACCTATAGTGGCCTGGTGAGCTGTCGCGATACCGGTCACCTATAGTGGCCTGGTGAGCTGTCGCGATACCGGTCACCTATAGTGGCCTGGTGAGCTGTCGCGATACCGGTCACCTATAGTGGCCTGGTGAGCTGTCGCGATACCGGTCACCTATAGTGGCCTGGTGAGCTGTCGCGATACCGGTCACCTATAGTGGCCTGGTGAGCTGTCGCGATACCGGTCACCTATAGTGGCCTGGTGAGCTGTCGCGATACCGGTCACCTATAGTGGCCTGGTGAGCTGTCGCGATACCGGTCACCTATAGTGGCCTGGTGAGCTGTCGCGATACCGGTCACCTATAGTGGCCTGGTGAGCTGTCGCGATACCGGTCACCTATAGTGGCCTGGTGAGCTGTCGCGATACCGGTCACCTATAGTGGCCTGGTGAGCTGTCGCGATACCGGTCACCTATAGTGGCCTGGTGAGCTGTCGCGATACCGGTCACCTATAGTGGCCTGGTGAGCTGTCGCGATACCGGTCACCTATAGTGGCCTGGTGAGCTGTCGCGATACCGGTCACCTATAGTGGCCTGGTGAGCTGTCGCGATACCGGTCACCTATAGTGGCCTGGTGAGCTGTCGCGATACCGGTCACCTATAGTGGCCTGGTGAGCTGTCGCGATACCGGTCACCTATAGTGGCCTGGTGAGCTGTCGCGATACCGGTCACCTATAGTGGCCTGGTGAGCTGTCGCTATACCGGTCACCTATAGTGGCCTGGTGAGGTGTCGCTATACCGGTCACCTATAGTGACCTGGTGAGCTGTCGCGATACCGGTCACCTATAGTGACCTGGTGAGCTGTCGCGATACCGGTCACCTATAGTGGCCTGGTGAGCTGTCGCGATACCGGTCACCTATAGTGGCCTGGTGAGCTGTCGCGATACCGGTCACCTATAGTGGCCTGGTGAGCTGTCGCCATACCGGTCACCTATAGTGGCCTGGTGAGCTGTCGCGATACCGGTCACCTATAGTGGCCTGGTGAGCTGTCGCCATACCGGTCACCTATAGTGGCCTGGTGAGCTGTCGCGATACCGGTCGCCTATAGTGGCCTGGTGAGCTGTCGCGATACCGGTCACCTGTAGTGGCCTGGTGAGCTGTCGCGATACCGGTCACCTATAGTGGCCTGGTGAGCTGTCGCGATACCGGTCACCTATAGTGGCCTGGTGAGCTGTCGCGATACCGGTCACCTATCGCGAAACCGGTCACCTATAGTGGCCTGGTGAGCTGTCGAGCTGCCGGCCACCTATAGTGGCCCGGTGAGCTGTCGAGCTGCCGGCCACCTATAGTGGCCCGGTGAGCTGTCGAGCTGCCGGCCACCTATAGTGGCCCGGTGAGCAGTCGAGCTGCCGGCCACCTATAGTGGCCCGGTGAGCAGTCGAGCTGCCGGCCACCTATAGTGGCCCGGTGAGCAGTCGAGCTGCCGGCCACCTATAGTGGCCCGGTGAGCAGTCGAGCTGCCGGCCACCTATAGTGGCCCGGTGAGCTGTCGAGCTGCCTGCCACTTATAGTATCCCGGTGATCTGTCGCACTGCCGGCCACTTATAGTATACCGGTGATCTGTCGCACTGCCGGCCACCTATAGTGGCCTGGTGAGCTGTCGAGCTGCCGGCCACCTACAGTGGCCCGATAAGCTCTCGACTTGGCGGACACGTATAGTGGCCCGGTGAGCTGTCGCACTCCCGGCCACTTATAGTATCCCGGTGATCTGTCGCACTGCCGGCCACCTGTAGTGGCCCGGTGAGCTGTCGCGATACCGGTCACCTATCGCGAAACCGGTCACCTATAGTGGCCTGGTGAGCTGTCGAGCTGCCGGCCACCTATAGTGGCCCGGTGAGCTGTCGAGCTGCCGGCCACCTATAGTGGCCCGGTGAGCTGTCGAGCTGCCGGCCACCTATAGTGGCCCGGTGAGCTGTCGAGCTGCCGGCCACCTATAGTGGCCCGGTGAGCTGTCGAGCTGCCGGCCACCTATAGTGGCCCGGTGAGCTGTCGAGCTGCCGGCCACCTATAGTGGCCCGGTGAGCTGTCGAGCTGCCGGCCACCTATAGTGCCCCGGTGAGCTGTTGAGCTGCCGGCCACATATAGTGGCCCGGTGAGCTGTCGAGCTGCCGGCCGCATATAGTGGCCCGGTGAGCTGTCGAGCTGCCGGCCACATATAGTGGCCCGGTGAGCTGTCGAGCTGCCGGCCACATATAGTGGCCCGGTGAGCTGTCGAGCTGCCGGCCACATATAGTGGCCCGGTGAGCTGTTGAGCTGCCGGCCACATATAGTGGCCCGGTGAGCTGTCGAGCTGCCGGCCACCTATAGTGGCCCGGTGAGCTGTCGAGCTGCCGGCCACCTATAGTGGCCCGGTGAGCTGTCGAGCTGCCGGCCACCTATAGTGGCCCGGTGAGCTGTCGAGCTGCCGGCCACCTATAGTGGCCCGGTGAGCTGTCGAGCTGCCGGCCACCTATAGTGGCCCGGTGAGCTGTCGAGCTGCCGGCCACCTATAGTGGCCCGGTGAGCTGTCGAGCTGCCGGTCACCTATAGTGGCCTGGTGAGCTGTCGCGATACCGGTCACCTGTAGTGGCCTGGTGAGCTGTCGCGATACCGGTCACCTATAGTGGCCTGGTGAGCTGTCGCGATACCGGTCACCTATAGTGGCCTGGTGAGCTGTCGCGATACCGGTCACCTATAGTGGCCTGGTGAGCTGTCGCGATACCGGTCACCTATAGTGGCCTGGTGAGCTGTCGCGATACCGGTCACCTATAGTGGCCTGGTGGGCTGTCGCGATACCGGTCACCTATAGTGGCCTGGTGAGCTGTCGCGATACCGGTCACCTACAGTGGCCTGGTGAGCTGTCGCGATACCGGTCACCTATAGTGGCCTGGTGAGCTGTCGCGATACCGGTCACCTATAGTGGCCTGGTGAGCTGTCGCGATACCGGTCACCTATAGTGGCCTGGTGGGCTGTCGCGATACCGGTCACCTATAGTGGCCTGGTCAGCTGTCGCGATACCGGTCACCTATAGTGGCCTGGTGAGCTGTCGCGATACCGGTCACCTATAGTGGCCTGGTGAGCTGTCGCGATACCGGTCACCTATAGTGGCCTGGTGAGCTGTCGCGATACCGGTCACCTATAGTGGCCTGGTGAGCTGTCGCGATACCGGTCACCTATAGTGGCCTGGTGAGCTGTCGCGATACCGGTCACCTATAGTGGCCTGGTGAGCTGTCGCGATACCGGTCACCTATCGCGAAACCGGTCACCTATAGTGGCCTGGTGAGCTGTCGAGCTGCCGGCCACCTATAGTGGCCCGGTGAGCTGTCGAGCTGCCGGCCACCTATAGTGGCCCGGTGAGCTGTCGAGCTGCCGGCCACCTATAGTGGCTCGGTGAGCTGTCGAGCTGCCGGCCACCTATAGTGGCCCGGTGAGCAGTCGAGCTGCCGGCCACCTATAGTGGCCCGGTGAGCTGTCGAGCTGCCGGCCACCTATAGTGGCCCGGTGAGCTGTCGAGCTGCCGGCCACCTATAGTGGCCCGGTGAGCTGTCGAGCTGCCGGCCACCTATAGTGCCCCGGTGAGCTGTTGAGCTGCCGGCCACATATAGTGGCCCGGTGAGCTGTCGAGCTGCCGGCCACCTATAGTGGCCTGGTGAGCTGTCGAGCTGCCGGCCACCTATAGTGGCCCGGTGAGCTGTCGAGCTGCCGGCCACCTATAGTGGCCCGGTGAGCTGTCGAGCTGCCGGCCACATATAGTGGCCCGGTGAGCTGTCGAGCTGCCGGCCACATATAGTGGCCCGGTGAGCTGTCGAGCTGCCGGCCACCTATAGTGGCCCGGTGAGCTGTCGAGCTGCCGGCTACCTATAGTGGCCCGGTGAGCTGTCGAGCTGCCGGCCACCTATAGTGGCCCGGTGAGCTGTCGAGCTGCCGGCCACCTATAGTGGCCCGGTGAGCTGTCGAGCTGCCGGCCACCTATAGTGGCCCGGTGAGCTGTCGAGCTGCCGGCCACCTATAGTGGCCCGGTGAGCTGTCGAGCTGCCGGCCACCTATAGTGGTCCGGTGAGCTGTCGAGCTGCCGGCCACCTATAGTGGTCCGGTGAGCTGTCGAGCTGCCGATCACTTATAGTATCCCGGTGATCTGTCGCACTGCCGGCCACCTATAGTGGCCTGGTGAGCTGTCGAGCTGCCGGCCACCTACAGTGGCCCGATAAGCTCTCGACATGGCGGACACGTATAGTGGCCCGGTGAGCTGTCGCACTCCCGGCCACTTATAGTATCCCGGTGATCTGCCGCACTGCCGGCCACCTATAGTGGCCTGGTGGGCTGTCGCGATACCGGTCACCTATAGTGGCCTGGTGAGCTGTCGCGATACCGGTCACCTATAGTGGCCTGGTGAGCTGTCGCGATACCGGTCACTTATAGTGGCCTGGTGAGCTGTCGCGATACCGGTCACCTATAGTGGCCTGGTCAGCTGTCGCGATACCGGTCACCTATAGTGGCCTGGTCAGCTGTCGCGATACCGGTCACCTATAGTGGCCTGGTCAGCTGTCGCGATACCGGTCACCTATAGTGGCCTGGTGAGCTGCCGAGCTGCCGGTCACCTATCGCGAAACCGGTCACCTATAGTGGCCTGGTGAGCTGTCGAGCTGCCGGCCACCTATAGTGGCCCGGTGAGCTGTCGAGCTGCCGGCCACCTATAGTGGCCCGGTGAGCTGTCGAGCTGCCGGCCACCTATAGTGGCTCGGTGAGCTGTCGAGCTGCCGGCCACCTATAGTGGCCCGGTGAGCAGTCGAGCTGCCGGCCACCTATAGTGGCCCGGTGAGCTGTCGAGCTGCCGGCCACCTATAGTGGCCCGGTGAGCTGTCGAGCTGCCGGCCACCTATAGTGGCCCGGTGAGCTGTCGAGCTGCCGGCCACCTATAGTGGCCCGGTGAGCTGTCGAGCTGCCGGCCACCTATAGTGCCCCGGTGAGCTGTTGAGCTGCCGGCCACATATAGTGGCCCGGTGAGCTGTCGAGCTGCCGGCCACCTATAGTGGCCTGGTGAGCTGTCGAGCTGCCGGCCACCTATAGTGGCCCGGTGAGCTGTCGAGCTGCCGGCCACCTATAGTGGCCCGGTGAGCTGTCGAGCTGCCGGCCACCTATAGTGGCCCGGTGAGCTGTCGAGCTGCCGGCCACATATAGTGGCCCGGTGAGCTGTCGAGCTGCCGGCCACATATAGTGGCCCGGTGAGCTGTCGAGCTGCCGGCCACCTATAGTGGCCCGGTGAGCTGTCGAGCTGCCGGCTACCTATAGTGGCCCGGTGAGCTGTCGAGCTGCCGGCCACCTATAGTGGCCCGGTGAGCTGTCGAGCTGCCGGCCACCTATAGTGGCCCGGTGAGCTGTCGAGCTGCCGGCCACCTATAGTGGTCCGGTGAGCTGTCGAGCTGCCGGCCACCTATAGTGGTCCGATGAGCTGTCGAGCTGCCGATCACTTATAGTATCCCGGTGATCTGTCGCACTGCCGGCCACCTATAGTGGCCTGGTGAGCTGTGGAGCTGCCGGCCACCTACAGTGGCCCGATAAGCTCTCGACATGGCGGACACGTATAGTGGCCCGGTGAGCTGTCGCACTCCCGGCCACTTATAGTATCCCGGTGATCTGCCGCACTGCCGGCCACCTATAGTGGCCTGGTGGGCTGTCGCGATACCGGTCACCTATAGTGGCCTGGTGAGCTGTCGCGATACCGGTCACCTATAGTGGCCTGGTGAGCTGTCGCGATACCGGTCACCTATAGTGGCCTGGTGAGCTGTCGCGATACCGGTCACCTATAGTGGCCTGGTGGGCTGTCGCGATACCGGTCACCTATAGTGGCCTGGTGAGCTGTCGCGATACCGGTCACTTATAGTGGCCTGGTGAGCTGTCGCGATACCGGTCACCTATAGTGGCCTGGTCAGCTGTCGCGATACCGGTCACCTATAGTGGCCTGGTCAGCTGTCGCGATACCGGTCACCTATAGTGGCCTGGTCAGCTGTCGCGATACCGGTCACCTATAGTGGCCTGGTCAGCTGTCGCGATACCGGTCACCTATAGTGGCCTGGTCAGCTGTCGCGATACCGGTCACCTATAGTGGCCTGGTCAGCTGTCGCGATACCGGTCACCTATAGTGGCCTGGTCAGCTGTCGCGATACCGGTCACCTATAGTGGCCTGGTCAGCTGTCGCGATACCGGTCACCTATAGTGGCCTGGTGATCTGTCGCGATACCGGTCACCTATCGCGAAACCGGTCACCTATAGTGGCCTGGTGAGCTGTCGAGCTGCCGGTCACCTATAGTGGCCTGGTGAGCTGTCGCGATACCGGTCACCTATAGTGGCCTGGTCAGCTGTCGCGATACCGGTCACCTATAGTGGCCTGGTGAGCTGTCGCGATACCGGTCACCTATAGTGGCCTGGTCAGCTGTCGCGATACCGGTCACCTATAGTGGCCTGGTCAGCTGTCGCGATACCGGTCACCTATAGTGGCCTGGTCAGCTGTCGCGATACCGGTCACCTATAGTGGCCTGGTCAGCTGTCGCGATACCGGTCACCTATAGTGGCCTGGTCAGCTGTCGCGATACCGGTCACCTATAGTGGCCTGGTCAGCTGTCGCGATACCGGTCACCTATAGTGGCCTGGTCAGCTGTCGCGATACCGGTCACCTATAGTGGCCTGGTCAGCTGTCGCGATACCGGTCACCTATAGTGGCCTGATGGGCTGTCGCGATACCGGTCACCTATAGTGGCCTGGTGAGCTATCGCCATGCCGGTCACCTATCGCGATACCGGCTACCTGTAGTGACCTGGTGAGCTGTCGCGATACCGGTCACCTATAGTGGCCTGGTGAGCTGTCGCGATACCGGTCACCTATAGTGGCCTGGTGAGCTGTCGCGATACCGGTCACCTATGGTGGCCTGGTGAGCTGTCGCGATACCGGTCACCTATAGTGGCCTGGTGAGCTGTCGCGATACCGGTCACCTATAGTGGCCTGGTGAGCTGTCGCGATACCGGTCACCTATAGTGGCCTGGTGAGCTGTCGCGATACCGGTCACCTATAGTGGCCTGGTGAGCTGTCGCGATACCGGTCACCTATAGTGGCCTGGTGAGCTGTCGCGATACCGGTCACTTATGGTGGCCTGGTGAGCTGTCGCGATACCGGTCACCTATAGTGGCCTGGTGAGCTGTCGCGATACCGGTCACCTATGGTGGCCTGGTGAGCTGTCGCGATACCGGTCACCTATAGTGGCCTGGTGAGCTGTCGCGATACCGGTCACCTATAGTGGCCTGGTGAGCTGTCGCGATACCGGTCACCTATAGTGGCCTGGTGAGCTGTCGCGATACCGGTCACCTATAGTGGCCTGGTGAGCTGTCGCGATACCGGTCACCTATAGTGGCCTGGTGAGCTGTCGCGATACCGGTCACCTATAGTGGCCTGGTGAGCTGTCGCGATACCGGTCACCTATAGTGGCCTGGTGAGCTGTCGCGATACCGGTCACCTATAGTGGCCTGGTGAGCTGTCGCGATACCGGTCACCTATAGTGGCCTGGTGAGCTGTCGCGATACCGGTCACCTATAGTGGCCTGGTGAGCTGTCGCGATACCGGTCACCTATAGTGGCCTGGTGAGCTGTCGCGATACCGGTCACCTATAGTGGCCTGGTGAGCTGTCGCGATACCGGTCACCTATAGTGGCCTGGTGAGCTGTCGCGATACCGGTCACCTATAGTGGCCTGGTGAGCTGTCGCGATACCGGTCACCTATAGTGGCCTGGTGAGCTGTCGCGATACCGGTCACCTATAGTGGCCTGGTGAGCTGTCGCGATACCGGTCACCTATAGTGGCCTGGTGAGCTGTCGCGATACCGGTCACCTATAGTGGCCTGGTGAGCTGTCGCGATACCGGTCACCTATAGTGGCCTGGTGAGCTGTCGCGATACCGGTCACCTATAGTGGCCTGGTGAGCTGTCGCGTAACCGGTCACCTATAGTGGCCTGGTGAGCTGTCGCGATACCGGTCACCTATAGTGGCCTGGTGAGCTGTCGCGTAACCGGTCACCTATAGTGGCCTGGTGAGCTGTCGAGCTGCCGGCCACCTATAGTGGCCCGGTGAGCTGTCGAGCTGCCGGCCACCTATAGTGGCCCGGTGAGCTGTCGAGCTGCCGGCCACCTATAGTGGCCCGGTGAGCTGTCGAGCTGCCGGCCACATATAGTGGCCCGGTGAGCTGTCGAGCTGCCGGCCACATATAGTGGCCCGGTGAGCTGTCGAGCTGCCGGCCACCTATAGTGGCCCGGTGAGCTGTCGAGCTGCCGGCCACCTATAGTGGCCTGGTGAGCTGTCGAGCTGCCGGCCACCTATAGTGGCCCGGTGAGCTGTCGAGCTGCCGGCCACCTATAGTGGCCCGGTGAGCTGTCGAGCTGCCGGCCACATATAGTGGCCCGGTGAGCTGTCGAGCTGCCGGCCACATATAGTGGCCCGGTGAGCTGTCGAGCTGCCGGCCACATATAGTGGCCCGGTGAGCTGTCGAGCTGCCGGCCACCTATAGTGGCCCGGTGAGCTGTCGAGCTGCCGGCTACCTATAGTGGCCCGGTGAGCTGTCGAGCTGCCGGCCACCTATAGTGGCCCGGTGAGCTGTCGAGCTGCCGGCCACCTATAGTGGCCCGGTGAGCTGTCGAGCTGCCGGCCACCTATAGTGGCCCGGTGAGCTGTCGAGCTGCCGGCCACCTATAGTGGTCCGGTGAGCTGTCGAGCTGCCGGCCACCTATAGTGGTCCGGTGAGCTGTCGAGCTGCCGATCACTTATAGTATCCCGGTGATCTGTCGCACTGCCGGCCACCTATAGTGGCCTGGTGAGCTGTCGAGCTGCCGGCCACCTACAGTGGCCCGATAAGCTCTCGACATGGCGGACACGTATAGTGGCCCGGTGAGCTGTCGCACTCCCGGCCACTTATAGTATCCCGGTGATCTGCCGCACTGCCGGCCACCTATAGTGGCCTGGTGGGCTGTCGCGATACCGGTCACCTATAGTGGCCTGGTGAGCTGTCGCGATACCGGTCACCTATAGTGGCCTGGTGAGCTGTCGCGATACCGGTCACTTATAGTGGCCTGGTGAGCTGTCGCGATACCGGTCACCTATAGTGGCCTGGTCAGCTGTCGCGATACCGGTCACCTATAGTGGCCTGGTCAGCTGTCGCGATACCGGTCACCTATAGTGGCCTGGTCAGCTGTCGCGATACCGGTCACCTATAGTGGCCTGGTGAGCTGCCGAGCTGCCGGTCACCTATCGCGAAACCGGTCACCTATAGTGGCCTGGTGAGCTGTCGAGCTGCCGGCCACCTATAGTGGCCCGGTGAGCTGTCGAGCTGCCGGCCACCTATAGTGGCCCGGTGAGCTGTCGAGCTGCCGGCCACCTATAGTGGCCCGGTGAGCTGTCGAGCTGCCGGCCACCTATAGTGGCTCGGTGAGCTGTCGAGCTGCCGGCCACCTATAGTGGCCCGGTGAGCAGTCGAGCTGCCGGCCACCTATAGTGGCCCGGTGAGCTGTCGAGCTGCCGGCCACCTATAGTGGCCCGGTGAGCTGTCGAGCTGCCGGCCACCTATAGTGGCCCGGTGAGCTGTCGAGCTGCCGGCCACCTATAGTGCCCCGGTGAGCTGTTGAGCTGCCGGCCACATATAGTGGCCCGGTGAGCTGTCGAGCTGCCGGCCACCTATAGTGGCCTGGTGAGCTGTCGAGCTGCCGGCCACCTATAGTGGCCCGGTGAGCTGTCGAGCTGCCGGCCACCTATAGTGGCCCGGTGAGCTGTCGAGCTGCCGGCCACCTATAGTGGCCCGGTGAGCTGTCGAGCTGCCGGCCACATATAGTGGCCCGGTGAGCTGTCGAGCTGCCGGCCACATATAGTGGCCCGGTGAGCTGTCGAGCTGCCGGCCACCTATAGTGGCCCGGTGAGCTGTCGAGCTGCCGGCCACCTATAGTGGCCCGGTGAGCTGTCGAGCTGCCGGCTACCTATAGTGGCCCGGTGAGCTGTCGAGCTGCCGGCCACCTATAGTGGCCCGGTGAGCTGTCGAGCTGCCGGCCACCTATAGTGGCCCGGTGAGCTGTCGAGCTGCCGGCCACCTATAGTGGTCCGGTGAGCTGTCGAGCTGCCGGCCACCTATAGTGGTCCGATGAGCTGTCGAGCTGCCGATCACTTATAGTATCCCGGTGATCTGTCGCACTGCCGGCCACCTATAGTGGCCTGGTGAGCTGTCGAGCTGCCGGCCACCTACAGTGGCCCGATAAGCTCTCGACATGGCGGACACGTATAGTGGCCCGGTGAGCTGTCGCACTCCCGGCCACTTATAGTATCCCGGTGATCTGCCGCACTGCCGGCCACCTATAGTGGCCTGGTGGGCTGTCGCGATACCGGTCACCTATAGTGGCCTGGTGAGCTGTCGCGATACCGGTCACCTATAGTGGCCTGGTGAGCTGTCGCGATACCGGTCACCTATAGTGGCCTGGTGAGCTGTCGCGATACCGGTCACCTATAGTGGCCTGGTGAGCTGTCGCGATACCGGTCACCTATAGTGGCCTGGTGGGCTGTCGCGATACCGGTCACCTATAGTGGCCTGGTGAGCTGTCGCGATACCGGTCACTTATAGTGGCCTGGTGAGCTGTCGCGATACCGGTCACCTATAGTGGCCTGGTCAGCTGTCGCGATACCGGTCACCTATAGTGGCCTGGTCAGCTGTCGCGATACCGGTCACCTATAGTGGCCTGGTCAGCTGTCGCGATACCGGTCACCTATAGTGGCCTGGTCAGCTGTCGCGATACCGGTCACCTATAGTGGCCTGGTCAGCTGTCGCGATACCGGTCACCTATAGTGGCCTGGTCAGCTGTCGCGATACCGGTCACCTATAGTGGCCTGGTCAGCTGTCGCGATACCGGTCACCTATAGTGGCCTGGTCAGCTGTCGCGATACCGGTCACCTATAGTGGCCTGGTGATCTGTCGCGATACCGGTCACCTATCGCGAAACCGGTCACCTATAGTGGCCTGGTGAGCTGTCGAGCTGCCGGTCACCTATAGTGGCCTGGTGAGCTGTCGCGATACCGGTCACCTATAGTGGCCTGGTCAGCTGTCGCGATACCGGTCACCTATAGTGGCCTGGTGAGCTGTCGCGATACCGGTCACCTATAGTGGCCTGGTCAGCTGTCGCGATACCGGTCACCTATAGTGGCCTGGTCAGCTGTCGCGATACCGGTCACCTATAGTGGCCTGGTCAGCTGTCGCGATACCGGTCACCTATAGTGGCCTGGTCAGCTGTCGCGATACCGGTCACCTATAGTGGCCTGGTCAGCTGTCGCGATACCGGTCACCTATAGTGGCCTGGTCAGCTGTCGCGATACCGGTCACCTATAGTGGCCTGGTCAGCTGTCGCGATACCGGTCACCTATAGTGGCCTGGTCAGCTGTCGCGATACCGGTCACCTATAGTGGCCTGGTCAGCTGTCGCGATACCGGTCACCTATAGTGGCCTGATGGGCTGTCGCGATACCGGTCACCTATAGTGGCCTGGTGAGCTATCGCCATGCCGGTCACCTATCGCGATACCGGCTACCTGTAGTGACCTGGTGAGCTGTCGCGATACCGGTCACCTATAGTGGCCTGGTGAGCTGTCGCGATACCGGTCACCTATAGTGGCCTGGTGAGCTGTCGCGATACCGGTCACCTATGGTGGCCTGGTGAGCTGTCGCGATACCGGTCACCTATAGTGGCCTGGTGAGCTGTCGCGATACCGGTCACCTATAGTGGCCTGGTGAGCTGTCGCGATACCGGTCACCTATAGTGGCCTGGTGAGCTGTCGCGATACCGGTCACCTATAGTGGCCTGGTGAGCTGTCGCGATACCGGTCACCTATGGTGGCCTGGTGAGCTGTCGCGATACCGGTCACCTATAGTGGCCTGGTGAGCTGTCGCGATACCGGTCACCTATGGTGGCCTGGTGAGCTGTCGCGATACCGGTCACCTATAGTGGCCTGGTGAGCTGTCGCGATACCGGTCACCTATGGTGGCCTGGTGAGCTGTCGCGATACCGGTCACCTATAGTGGCCTGGTGAGCTGTCGCGATACCGGTCACCTATAGTGGCCTGGTGAGCTGTCGCGATACCGGTCACCTATAGTGGCCTGGTGAGCTGTCGCGATACCGGTCACCTATAGTGGCCTGGTGAGCTGTCGCGATACCGGTCACCTATAGTGGCCTGGTGAGCTGTCGCGATACCGGTCACCTATAGTGGCCTGGTGAGCTGTCGCGATACCGGTCACCTATAGTGGCCTGGTGAGCTGTCGCGATACCGGTCACCTATAGTGGCCTGGTGAGCTGTCGCGATACCGGTCACCTATAGTGGCCTGGTGAGCTGTCGCGATACCGGTCACCTATAGTGGCCTGGTGAGCTGTCGCGATACCGGTCACCTATAGTGGCCTGGTGAGCTGTCGCGATACCGGTCACCTATAGTGGCCTGGTGAGCTGTCGCGATACCGGTCACCTATAGTGGCCTGGTGAGCTGTCGCGATACCGGTCACCTATAGTGGCCTGGTGAGCTGTCGCGATACCGGTCACCTATAGTGGCCTGGTGAGCTGTCGCGATACCGGTCACCTATAGTGGCCTGGTGAGCTGTCGCGATACCGGTCACCTATAGTGGCCTGGTGAGCTGTCGCGATACCGGTCACCTATAGTGGCCTGGTGAGCTGTCGCGTAACCGGTCACCTATAGTGGCCTGGTGAGCTGTCGCGATACCGGTCACCTATAGTGGCCTGGTGAGCTGTCGCGTAACCGGTCACCTATAGTGGCCTGGTGAGCTGTCGCGATACCGGTCACCTATAGTGGCCTGGTGAGCTGTCGCGTAACCGGTCACCTATAGTGGCCTGGTGAGCTGTCGCGATACCGGTCACCTATAGTGGCCTGGTGAGCTGTCGCGATACCGGTCACCAATAGTGGCCTGGTGAGCTGTCGCGATACCGGTCACCTATAGTGGCCTGGTGAGCTGTCGCGATACCGGTCACCAATAGTGGCCTGGTGAGCTGTCGCGATACCGGTCACCTATAGTGGCCTGGTGAGCTGTCGCGATACCGGTCACCTATAGTGGCCTGGTGAGCTGTCGCGATACCGGTCACCAATAGTGGCCTGGTGAGCTGTCGCGGTACCGGTCACCTATAGTGGCCTGGTGAGCTGTCGCGATACCGGTCACCTATAGTGGCCTGGTGAGCTGTCGCGATACCGGTCACCTATAGTGGCCTGGTGAGCTGTCGCGATACCGGTCACCTATCGCGAAACCGGTCACCTATAGAGGCCTGGTGAGCTGTCGAGCTGCCGGCCACCTATAGTGGCCCGGTGAGCTGTCGAGCTGCCGGCCACCTATAGTGGCCCGGTGAGCTGTCGAGCTGCCGGCCACCTATAGTGGCCCGGTGAGCTGTCGAGCTGCCGGCCACCTATAGTGGCCCGGTGAGCTGTCGAGCTGCCGGCCACCTATAGTGGCCCGGTGAGCTGTCGAGCTGCCGGCCACCTATAGTGGCCCGGTGAGCTGTCGAGCTGCCGGCCACCTATAGTGGCCCGGTGAGCTGTCGAGCTGCCGGCCACCTATAGTGGCCCGGTGAGCAGTCGAGCTGCCGGCCACCTATAGTGGCCCGGTGAGCTGTCGAGCTGTCGGCCACCTATAGTGGCCCGGTGAGCTGTGCCGGCCACCTATAGTGCCCCGGTGAGCTGTTGAGCTGCCGGCCACATATAGTGGCCCGGTGAGCTGTCGAGCTGCCGGCCACATATAGTGGCCCGGTGAGCTGTCGAGCTGCCGGCCACCTATAGTGGCCCGCTGAGCTGTCGAGCTGCCGGCCACCTATAGTGGCCCGGTGAGCTGTCGAGCTGCCGGCCACCTATAGTGGCCCGATGAGCTGTCGAGCTGCCGGCCACTTATAGTATCCCGGTGCTCTGTCGCACTGCCGGCCACCTATAGTGGCCTGGTGAGCTGTCGAGCTGCCGGCCACCTACAGTGGCCTGGT
This sequence comes from Eumerus sabulonum, assembly GCA_951905685.1. Classification (NCBI taxonomy): domain Eukaryota; kingdom Metazoa; phylum Arthropoda; class Insecta; order Diptera; family Syrphidae; genus Eumerus; species Eumerus sabulonum. The sequence continues at coordinate 41,815,028 of OX645063.1, forward strand.
CAGCTGTCGCGATACCGGTCACCTATAGTGGCCTGGTCAGCTGCCGCGATACCGGTCACCTATAGTGGCCTGGTGAGCTGTCGCGATACCGGTCACCTATAGTGGCCTGGTGAGCTGTCGCGATACCGGTCACCTATAGTGGCCTGGTCAGCTGTCGCGATACCGGTCACCTATAGTGGCCTGGTCAGCTGTCGCGATACCGGTCACCTATAGTGGCCTGGTCAGCTGTCGCGATACCGGTCACCTATAGTGGCCTGGTCAGCTGTCGCGATACCGATCACCTATAGTGGCCTGGTCAGCTGTCGCGATACCGGTCACCTATAGTGGCCTGGTGAGCTGTCGCGATACCGGTCACCTATAGTGGCCTGGTGAGCTGTCGCGATACCGGTCACCTATAGTGGCCCGGTGATCTGTCGCACTGCCGGCCACCTATAGTGCCCCGGTGAGCTGTTGAGCTGCCGGCCACATATAGTGGCCCGGTGAGCTGTCGAGCTGCCGGCCACATATAGTGGCCCGGTGAGCTGTCGAGCTGCCGGCCACATATAGTGGCCCGGTGAGCTGTCGAGCTGCCGGTCACCTATAGTGGCCTGGTGAGCTGTCGCGATACCGGTCACCTATAGTGGCCTGGTGAGCTGTCGCGATACCGGTCACCTATAGTGGCCTGGTGAGCTGTCGCGATTCCGGTCACCTATAGTGGCCTGGTGAGCTGTCGCGATACCGGTCACCTATAGTGGCCTGGTGAGCTGTCGCGATACCGGTCACCTATAGTGGCCTGGTGAGCTATCGCCATGCCGGTCACCTATCGCGATACCGGCTACCTGTAGTGACCTGGTGAGCTGTCGCGATACCGGTCACCTATAGTGGCCTGGTGAGCTGTCGCGATACCGGTCACCTATAGTGGCCTGGTGAGCTGTCGCGATACCGGTCACCTATAGTGGCCTGGTGAGCTGTCGCGATACCGGTCACCTATAGTGGCCTGGTGAGCTGTCGCGATACCGGTCACCTATAGTGGCCTGGTGAGCTGTCGCGATACCGGTCACCTATAGTGGCCTGGTGAGCTGTCGCGATACCGGTCACCTATAGTGGCCTGGTGAGCTGTCGCGATACCGGTCACCTATAGTGGCCTGGTGAGCTGTCGCGATACCGGTCACCTATAGTGGCCTGGTGAGCTGTCGCGATACCGGTCACCTATAGTGGCCTGGTGAGCTGTCGCGATACCGGTCACCTATAGTGGCCTGGTGAGCTGTCGCGATACCGGTCACCTATAGTGGCCTGGTGAGCTGTCGCGATACCGGTCACCTATAGTGGCCTGGTGAGCTGTCGCGATACCGGTCACCTATAGTGGCCTGGTGAGCTGTCGCGATACCGGTCACCTATAGTGGCCTGGTGAGCTGTCGCGATACCGGTCACCTATAGTGGCCTGGTGAGCTGTCGCGATACCGGTCACCTATAGTGGCCTGGTGAGCTGTCGCGATACCGGTCACCTATAGTGGCCTGGTGAGCTGTCGCGATACCGGTCACCTATAGTGGCCTGGTGAGCTGTCGCGATACCGGTCACCTATAGTGGCCTGGTGAGCTGTCGCGATACCGGTCACCTATAGTGGCCTGGTGAGCTGTCGCGATACCGGTCACCTATAGTGGCCTGGTGAGCTGTCGCGATACCGGTCACCTATAGTGGCCTGGTGAGCTGTCGCGATACCGGTCACCTATAGTGGCCTGGTGAGCTGTCGCGATACCGGTCACCTATAGTGGCCTGGTGAGCTGTCGCGATACCGGTCACCTATAGTGGCCTGGTGAGCTGTCGCGATACCGGTCACCTATAGTGGCCTGGTGAGCTGTCGCGATACCGGTCACCTATAGTGGCCTGGTGAGCTGTCGCGATACCGGTCACCTATAGTGGCCTGGTGAGCTGTCGCGATACCGGTCACCTATAGTGGCCTGGTGAGCTGTCGCGATACCGGTCACCTATAGTGGCCTGGTGAGCTGTCGCGATACCGGTCACCTATAGTGGCCTGGTGAGCTGTCGCGATACCGGTCACCTATAGTGGCCTGGTGAGCTGTCGCGATACCGGTCACCTATAGTGGCCTGGTGAGCTGTCGCGATACCGGTCACCTATAGTGGCCTGGTGAGCTGTCGCGATACCGGTCACCTATAGTGGCCTGGTGAGCTGTCGCGATACCGGTCACCAATAGTGGCCTGGTGAGCTGTCGCGATACCGGTCACCAATAGTGGCCTGGTGAGCTGTCGCGATACCGGTCACCTATAGTGGCCTGGTGAGCTGTCGCGATACCGGTCACCTATAGTGGCCTGGTGAGCTGTCGCGATACCGGTCACCAATAGTGGCCTGGTGAGCTGTCGCGATACCGGTCACCTATAGTGGCCTGGTGAGCTGTCGCGATACCGGTCACCTATAGTGGCCTGGTGAGCTGTCGCGATACCGGTCACCTATAGTGGCCTGGTGAGCTGTCGCGATACCGGTCACCTATAGTGGCCTGGTGAGCTGTCGCGATACCGGTCACCTATAGTGGCCTGGTGAGCTGTCGCGATACCGGTCACCTATAGTGGCCTGGTGAGCTGTCGCGATTCCGGTCACCTATAGTGGCCTGGTGAGCTGTCGCGATACCGGTCACCTATAGTGGCCTGGTGAGCTGTCGCGATACCGGTCACCTATAGTGGCCTGGTGAGCTATCGCCATGCCGGTCACCTATCGAGATACCGGCTACCTGTAGTGACCTGGTGAGCTGTCGCGATACCGGTCACCTATAGTGGCCTGGTGAGCTGTCGCGATACCGGTCACCTATAGTGGCCTGGTGAGCTGTCGCGATACCGGTCACCTATAGTGGCCTGGTGAGCTGTCGCGATACCGGTCACCTATAGTGGCCTGGTGAGCTGTCGCGATACCGGTCACCTATAGTGGCCTGGTGAGCTGTCGCGATACCGGTCACCTATAGTGGCCTGGTGAGCTGTCGCGATACCGGTCACCTATAGTGGCCTGGTGAGCTGTCGCGATACCGGTCACCTATAGTGGCCTGGTGAGCTGTCGCGATACCGGTCACCTATAGTGGCCTGGTGAGCTGTCGCGATACCGGTCACCTATAGTGGCCTGGTGAGCTGTCGCGATACCGGTCACCTATAGTGGCCTGGTGAGCTGTCGCGATACCGGTCACCTATAGTGGCCTGGTGAGCTGTCGCGATACCGGTCACCTATAGTGGCCTGGTGAGCTGTCGCGATACCGGTCACCTATAGTGGCCTGGTGAGCTGTCGCGATACCGGTCACCTATAGTGGCCTGGTGAGCTGTCGCGATACCGGTCACCTATAGTGGCCTGGTGAGCTGTCGCGATACCGGTCACCTATCGCGAAACCGGTCACCTATAGTGGCCTGGTGAGCTGTCGAGCTGCCGGCCACCTATAGTGGCCCGGTGAGCTGTCGAGCTGCCGGCCACCTATAGTGGCCCGGTGAGCTGTCGAGCTGCCGGCCACCTATAGTGGCCCGGTGAGCTGTCGAGCTGCCGGCCACCTATAGTGGCCCGGTGAGCTGTCGAGCTGCCGGCCACCTATAGTGGCCCGGTGAGCTGTCGAGCTGCCGGCCACCTATAGTTGCCCGGTGAGCTGTCGAGCTGCCGGCCACCTATAGTGGCCCGGTGAGCTGTCGAGCTGCCGGCCACCTATAGTGGCCCGATGAGCTGTCGAGCTGCCGGCCACCTATAGTGGCCCGGTGAGCAGTCGAGCTGCCGGCCACCTATAGTGGCCCGGTGAGCTGTCGAGCTGCCGGCCACCTATAGTGGCCCGGTGAGCTGTGCCGGCCACCTATAGTGCCCCGGTGAGCTGTTGAGCTGCCGGCCACATATAGTGGCCCGGTGAGCTGTCGAGCTGCCGGCTACATATAGTGGCCCGGTGAGCTGTCGAGCTGCCGGCCACCTATAGTGGCCCGGTGAGCTGTCGAGCTGCCGGCCACCTATAGTGGCCCGGTGAGCTGTCGAGCTGCCGGCCACCTATAGTGGCCCGGTGAGCTGTCGAGCTGCCGGCCACTTATAGTATCCCGGTGATCTGTCGCACTGCCGGCCACCTATAGTGGCCTGGTGAGCTGTCGAGATGCCGGCCACCTACAGTGGCCTGGTCAGCTGTCGCGATACCGGTCACCTATAGTGGCCTGGTCAGCTGTCGCGATACCGGTCACCTATAGTGGCCTGGTGAGCTGTCGCGATACCGGTCACCTATAGTGGCCTGGTGAGCTGTCGCGATACCGGTCACCTATAGTGGCCTGGTCAGCTGTCGCGATACCGGTCACCTATAGTGGCCTGGTCAGCTGTCGCGATACCGGTCACCTATAGTGGCCTGGTCAGCTGTCGCGATACCGGTCACCTATAGTGGCCTGGTCAGCTGTCGCGATACCGATCACCTATAGTGGCCTGGTCAGCTGTCGCGATACCGGTCACCTATAGTGGCCTGGTGAGCTGTCGCGATACCGGTCACCTATAGTGGCCTGGTGAGCTGTCGCGATACCGGTCACCTATAGTGGCCCGGTGATCTGTCGCACTGCCGGCCACCTATAGTGCCCCGGTGAGCTGTTGAGCTGCCGGCCACATATAGTGGCCCGGTGAGCTGTCGAGCTGCCGGCCACATATAGTGGCCCGGTGAGCTGTCGAGCTGCCGGCCACATATAGTGGCCCGGTGAGCTGTCGAGCTGCCGGCCACCTACAGTGGCCTGGTCAGCTGTCGCGATACCGGTCACCTATAGTGGCCTGGTCAGCTGTCGCGATACCGGTCACCTATAGTGGCCTGGTGAGCTGTCGCGATACCGGTCACCTATAGTGGCCTGGTGAGCTGTCGCGATACCGGTCACCTATAGTGGCCTGGTGAGCTGTCGCGATACCGGTCACCTATAGTGGCCTGGTGAGCTGTCGCGATTCCGGTCACCTATAGTGGCCTGGTGAGCTGTCGCGATACCGGTCACCTATAGTGGCCTGGTGAGCTGTCGCGATACCGGTCACCTATAGTGGCCCGGTGATCTGTCGCACTGCCGGCCACCTATAGTGCCCCGGTGAGCTGTTGAGCTGCCGGCCACATATAGTGGCCCGGTGAGCTGTCGAGCTGCCGGCCACATATAGTGGCCCGGTGAGCTGTCGAGCTGCCGGCCACATATAGTGGCCCGGTGAGCTTTCGAGCTGCCGGTCACCTATAGTGGCCTGGTGAGCTGTCGCGATACCGGTCACCTATAGTGGCCTGGTGAGCTGTCGCGATACCGGTCACCTATAGTGGCCTGGTGAGCTGTCGCGATACCGGTCACCTATAGTGGCCTGGTGAGCTGTCGCGATACCGGTCACCTATAGTGGCCTGGTGAGCTGTCGCGATACCGGTCACCTATAGTGGCCTGGTGAGCTGTCGCGATACCGGTCACCTATAGTGGCCTGGTGAGCTGTCGCGATACCGGTCACCTATAGTGGCCTGGTGAGCTGTCGCGATTCCGGTCACCTATAGTGGCCTGGTGAGCTGTCGCGATACCGGTCACCTATAGTGGCCTGGTGAGCTGTCGCGATACCGGTCACCTATAGTGGCCTGGTGAGCTATCGCCATGCCGGTCACCTATCGCGATACCGGCTACCTGTAGTGACCTGGTGAGCTGTCGCGATACCGGTCACCTATAGTGGCCTGGTGAGCTGTCGCGATACCGGTCACCTATAGTGGCCTGGTGAGCTGTCGCGATACCGGTCACCTATAGTGGCCTGGTGAGCTGTCGCGATACCGGTCACCTATAGTGGCCTGGTGAGCTGTCGCGATACCGGTCACCTATAGTGGCCTGGTGAGCTGTCGCGATACCGGTCACCTATAGTGGCCTGGTGAGCTGTCGCGATACCGGTCACCTATAGTGGCCTGGTGAGCTGTCGCGATACCGGTCACCTATAGTGGCCTGGTGAGCTGTCTCGATACCGGTCACCTATAGTGGCCTGGTGAGCTGTCGCGATACCGGTCACCTATAGTGGCCTGGTGAGCTGTCGCGATACCGGTCACCTATAGTGGCCTGGTGAGCTGTCGCGATACCGGTCACCTATAGTGGCCTGGTGAGCTGTCGCGATACCGGTCACCTATAGTGGCCTGGTGAGCTGTCGCGATACCGGTCACCTATAGTGGCCTGGTGAGCTGTCGCGATACCGGTCACCTATAGTGGCCTGGTGAGCTGTCGCGATACCGGTCACCTATAGTGGCCTGGTGAGCTGTCGCGATACCGGTCACCTATAGTGGCCTGGTGAGCTGTCGCGATACCGGTCACCTATAGTGGCCTGGTGAGCTGTCGCGATACCGGTCACCTATAGTGGCCTGGTGAGCTGTCGCGATACCGGTCACCTATAGTGGCCTGGTGAGCTGTCGCGATACCGGTCACCTATAGTGGCCTGGTGAGCTGTCGCGATACCGGTCACCTATAGTGGCCTGGTGAGCTGTCGCGATACCGGTCACCTATAGTGGCCTGGTGAGCTGTCGCGATACCGGTCACCTATAGTGGCCTGGTGAGCTGTCGCGATACCGGTCACCTATAGTGGCCTGGTGAGCTGTCGCGATACCGGTCACCTATAGTGGCCTGGTGAGCTGTCGCGATACCGGTCACCTATAGTGGCCTGGTGAGCTGTCGCGATACCGGTCACCTATAGTGGCCTGGTGAGCTATCGCCATGCCGGTCACCTATCGCGATACCGGCTACCTGTAGTGACCTGGTGAGCTGTCGCGATACCGGTCACCTATAGTGGCCTGGTGAGCTGTCGCGATACCGGTCACCTATAGTGGCCTGGTGAGCTGTCGCGATACCGGTCACCTATAGTGGCCTGGTGAGCTGTCGCGATACCGGTCACCTATAGTGGCCTGGTGAGCTGTCGCGATACCGGTCACCTATAGTGGCCTGGTGAGCTGTCGCGATACCGGTCACCTATAGTGGCCTGGTGAGCTGTCGCGATACCGGTCACCTATAGTGGCCTGGTGAGCTGTCGCGATACCGGTCACCTATAGTGGCCTGGTGAGCTGTCGCGATACCGGTCACCTATAGTGGCCTGGTGAGCTGTCGCGATACCGGTCACCTATCGCGAAACCGGTCACCTATAGTGGCCTGGTGAGCTGTCGAGCTGCCGGCCACCTATAGTAGCCCGGTGAGCTGTCGAGCTGCCGGCCACCTATAGTGGCTCGGTGAGCTGTCGAGCTGCCGGCCACCTATAGTGCCCCGGTGAGCTGTCGAGCTGCCGGCCACCTATAGTGGCCCGGTGAGCTGTCGAGCTGCCGGCCACCTATAGTGGCCCGGTGAGCTGTCGAGCTGCCGGCCACCTATAGTGGCCCGGTGAGCTGTCGAGCTGCCGGCCACCTATAGTGGCCCGGTGAGCTGTCGAGCTGCCGGCCACCTATAGTGGCCCGGTGAGCTGTCGAGCTGCCGGCCACCACCTATAGTGGCCCGGTGAGCTGTCGAGCTGCCGGCCACCTATAGTGGCCCGGTGAGCAGTCGAGCTGCCGGCCACCTATAGTGGCCCGGTGAGCTGTGCCGGCCACCTATAGTGGCCCGGTGAGCTGTCGAGCTGCCGGCCACCTATAGTGGCCCGGTGAGCTGTCGAGCTGCCGGCCACCTATAGTGGCCCGGTGAGCTGTCGAGCTGCCGGCCACTTATAGTATCCCGGTGATCTGTCGCACTGCCGGCCACCTATAGTGGCCTGGTGAGCTGTTGAGCTGCCGGCCACCTACAGTGGCCTGGTCAGCTGTCGCGATACCGGTCACCTATAGTGGCCTGGTCAGCTGTCGCGATACCGGTCACCTATAGTGGCCTGGTGAGCTGTCGCGATACCGGTCACCTATAGTGGCCTGGTGAGCTGTCGCGATACCGGTCACCTATAGTGGCCTGGTCAGCTGTCGCGATACCGGTCACCTATAGTGGCCTGGTCAGCTGTCGCGATACCGGTCACCTATAGTGGCCTGGTCAGCTGTCGCGATACCGATCACCTATAGTGGCCTGGTCAGCTGTCGCGATACCGGTCACCTATAGTGGCCTGGTGAGCTGTCGCGATACCGGTCACCTATAGTGGCCTGGTGAGCTGTCGCGATTCCGGTCACCTATAGTGGCCTGGTGAGCTGTCGCGATACCGGTCACCTATAGTGGCCTGGTGAGCTGTCGCGATACCGGTCACCTATAGTGGCCTGGTGAGCTATCGCCATGCCGGTCACCTATCGCGATACCGGCTACCTGTAGTGACCTGGTGAGCTGTCGCGATACCGGTCACCTATAGTGGCCTGGTGAGCTGTCGCGATACCGGTCACCTATAGTGGCCTGGTGAGCTGTCGCGATACCGGTCACCTATAGTGGCCTGGTGAGCTGTCGCGATACCGGTCACCTATAGTGGCCTGGTGAGCTGTCGCGATACCGGTCACCTATAGTGGCCTGGTGAGCTGTCGCGATACCGGTCACCTATAGTGGCCTGGTGAGCTGTCGCGATACCGGTCACCTATAGTGGCCTGGTGAGCTGTCGCGATACCGGTCACCTATAGTGGCCTGGTGAGCTGTCGCGATACCGGTCACCTATAGTGGCCTGGTGAGCTGTCGCGATACCGGTCACCTATAGTGGCCTGGTGAGCTGTCGCGATACCGGTCACCTATAGTGGCCTGGTGAGCTGTCGCGATACCGGTCACCTATAGTGGCCTGGTGAGCTGTCGCGATACCGGTCACCTATAGTGGCCTGGTGAGCTGTCGCGATACCGGTCACCTATAGTGGCCTGGTGAGCTGTCGCGATACCGGTCACCTATAGTGGCCTGGTGAGCTGTCGCGATACCGGTCACCTATAGTGGCCTGGTGAGCTGTCGCGATACCGGTCACCTATAGTGGCCTGGTGAGCTGTCGCGATACCGGTCACCTATAGTGGCCTGGTGAGCTGTCGCGATACCGGTCACCTATAGTGGCCTGGTGAGCTGTCGCGATACCGGTCACCTATAGTGGCCTGGTGAGCTGTCGCGATACCGGTCACCTATAGTGGCCTGGTGAGCTGTCGCGATACCGGTCACCTATAGTGGCCTGGTGAGCTGTCGCGATACCGGTCACCTATAGTGGCCTGGTGAGCTGTCGCGATACCGGTCACCTATAGTGGCCTGGTGAGCTGTCGCGATACCGGTCACCTATAGTGGCCTGGTGAGCTGTCGCGATACCGGTCACCTATAGTGGCCTGGTGAGCTGTCGCGATACCGGTCACCTATAGTGGCCTGGTGAGCTGTCGCGATACCGGTCACCTATAGTGGCCTGGTGAGCTGTCGCGATACCGGTCACCTATAGTGGCCCGGTGATCTGTCGCACTGCCGGCCACCTATAGTGCCCCGGTGAGCTGTTGAGCTGCCGGCCACATATAGTGGCCCGGTGAGCTGTCGAGCTGCCGGCCACATATAGTGGCCCGGTGAGCTGTCGAGCTGCCGGCCACCTATAGTGGCCCGGTGAGCTGTCGAGCTGCCGGTCACCTATAGTGGCCTGGTGAGCTGTCGCGATACCGGTCACCTATAGTGGCCTGGTGAGCTGTCGCGATACCGGTCACCTATAGTGGCCTGGTGAGCTGTCGCGATACCGGTCACCTATAGTGGCCTGGTGAGCTGTCGCGATACCGGTCACCTATAGTGGCCTGGTGAGCTGTCGCGATACCGGTCACCTATAGTGGCCTGGTGAGCTGTCGCGATACCGGTCACCTATAGTGGCCTGGTGAGCTGTCGCGATACCGGTCACCTATAGTGGCCTGGTGAGCTGTCGCGATACCGGTCACCTATAGTGGCCTGGTGAGCTGTCGCGATACCGGTCACCTATAGTGGCCTGGTGAGCTGTCGCGATACCGGTCACCTATAGTGGCCTGGTGAGCTGTCGCGATACCGGTCACCTATAGTGGCCTGGTGAGCTGTCGCGATACCGGTCACCTATAGTGGCCTGGTGAGCTGTCGCGATACCGGTCACCTATAGTGGCCTGGTGAGCTGTCGCGATACCGGTCACCTATAGTGGCCTGGTGAGCTGTCGCGATACCGGTCACCTATAGTGGCCTGGTGAGCTGTCGCGATACCGGTCACCTATAGTGGCCTGGTGAGCTGTCGCGATACCGGTCACCTATAGTGGCCTGGTGAGCTGTCGCGATACCGGTCACCTATAGTGGCCTGGTGAGCTGTCGCGATACCGGTCACCTATAGTGGCCTGGTGAGCTGTCGCGATACCGGTCACCTATAGTGGCCCGGTGATCTGTCGCACTGCCGGCCACCTATAGTGCCCCGGTGAGCTGTTGAGCTGCCGGCCACATATAGTGGCCCGGTGAGCTGTCGAGCTGCCGGCCACATATAGTGGCCCGGTGAGCTGTCGAGCTGCCGGCCACCTATAGTGGCCCGGTGAGCTGTCGAGCTGCCGGTCACCTATAGTGGCCTGGTGAGCTGTCGCGATACCGGTCACCTATAGTGGCCTGGTGAGCTGTCGCGATACCGGTCACCTATAGTGGCCTGGTGAGCTGTCGCGATACCGGTCACCTATAGTGGCCTGGTGAGCTGTCGCGATACCGGTCACCTATAGTGGCCTGGTGAGCTGTCGCGATACCGGTCACCTATAGTGGCCTGGTGAGCTGTCGCGATACCGGTCACCTATAGTGGCCTGGTGAGCTGTCGCGATACCGGTCACCTATAGTGGCCTGGTGAGCTGTCGCGATACCGGTCACCTATAGTGGCCTGGTGAGCTGTCGCGATACCGGTCACCTATAGTGGCCTGGTGAGCTGTCGCGATACCGGTCACCTATAGTGGCCTGGTGAGCTGTCGCGATACCGGTCACCTATAGTGGCCTGGTGAGCTGTCGCGATACCGGTCACCTATAGTGGCCTGGTGAGCTGTCGCGATACCGGTCACCTATAGTGGCCTGGTGAGCTGTCGCGATACCGGTCACCTATAGTGGCCTGGTGAGCTGTCGCGATACCGGTCACCTATAGTGGCCTGGTGAGCTGTCGCGATACCGGTCACCTATAGTGGCCTGGTGAGCTGTCGCGATACCGGTCACCTATAGTGGCCTGGTGAGCTGTCGCGATACCGGTCACCTATAGTGGCCTGGTGAGCTGTCGCGATACCGGTCACCTATAGTGGCCTGGTGAGCTGTCGCGATACCGGTCACCTATAGTGGCCTGGTGAGCTGTCGCGATACCGGTCACCTATAGTGGCCTGGTGAGCTGTCGCGATACCGGTCACCTATAGTGGCCTGGTGAGCTGTCGCGATACCGGTCACCTATAGTGGCCTGGTGAGCTGTCGCGATACCGGTCACCTATAGTGGCCTGGTGAGCTGTCGCGATACCGGTCACCTATAGTGGCCTGGTGAGCTGTCGCGATACCGGTCACCTATAGTGGCCTGGTGAGCTGTCGCGATACCGGTCACCTATAGTGGCCTGGTGAGCTGTCGCGATACCGGTCACCTATAGTGGCCTGGTGAGCTGTCGCGATACCGGTCACCTATAGTGGCCTGGTGAGCTGTCGCTATACCGGTCACCTATGGTGGCCTGGTGAGCTGTCGCTATACCGGTCACCTATAGTGACCTGGTGAGCTGTCGCGATACCGGTCACCTATAGTGACCTGGTGAGCTGTCGCGATACCGGTCACCTATAGTGACCTGGTGAGCTGTCGCGATACCGGTCACCTATAGTGGCCTGGTGAGCTGTCGCGATACCGGTCACCTATAGTGGCCTGGTGAGCTGTCGCGATACCGGTCACCTATAGTGGCCTGGTGAGCTGTCGCGATACCGGTCACCTATAGTGGCCTGGTGAGCTGTCGCGATACCGGTCACCTATAGTGGCCTGGTGAGCTGTCGCGATACCGGTCACCTATAGTGGCCTGGTGAGCTGTCGCGATACCGGTCACCTATAGTGGCCTGGTGAGCTGTCGCGATACCGGTCACCTATAGTGGCCTGGTGAGCTGTCGCGATACCGGTCACCTATAGTGGCCTGGTGAGCTGTCGCGATACCGGTCACCTATAGTGGCCTGGTGAGCTGTCGCGATACCGGTCACCTATAGTGGCCTGGTGAGCTGTCGCGATACCGGTCACCTATAGTGGCCTGGTGAGCTGTCGCGATACCGGTCACCTATAGTGGCCTGGTGAGCTGTCGCGATACCGGTCACCTATAGTGGCCTGGTGAGCTGTCGCGATACCGGTCACCTATAGTGGCCTGGTGAGCTGTCGCGATACCGGTCACCTATAGTGGCCTGGTGAGCTGTCGCGATACCGGTCACCTATAGTGGCCTGGTGAGCTGTCGCGATACCGGTCACCTATAGTGGCCTGGTGAGCTGTCGCGATACCGGTCACCTATAGTGGCCCGGTGATCTGTCGCACTGCCGGCCACCTATAGTGCCCCGGTGAGCTGTTGAGCTGCCGGCCACATATAGTGGCCCGGTGAGCTGTCGAGCTGCCGGCCACATATAGTGGCCCGGTGAGCTGTCGAGCTGCCGGCCACCTATAGTGGCCCGGTGAGCTGTCGAGCTGCCGGTCACCTATAGTGGCCTGGTGAGCTGTCGCGATACCGGTCACCTATAGTGGCCTGGTGAGCTGTCGCGATACCGGTCACCTATAGTGGCCTGGTGAGCTGTCGCGATACCGGTCACCTATAGTGGCCTGGTGAGCTGTCGCGATACCGGTCACCTATAGTGGCCTGGTGAGCTGTCGCGATACCGGTCACCTATAGTGGCCTGGTGAGCTGTCGCGATACCGGTCACCTATAGTGGCCTGGTGAGCTGTCGCGATACCGGTCACCTATAGTGGCCTGGTGAGCTGTCGCGATACCGGTCACCTATAGTGGCCTGGTGAGCTGTCGCGATACCGGTCACCTATAGTGGCCTGGTGAGCTGTCGCGATACCGGTCACCTATAGTGGCCTGGTGAGCTGTCGCGATACCGGTCACCTATAGTGGCCTGGTGAGCTGTCGCGATACCGGTCACCTATAGTGGCCTGGTGAGCTGTCGCGATACCGGTCACCTATAGTGGCCTGGTGAGCTGTCGCGATACCGGTCACCTATAGTGGCCTGGTGAGCTGTCGCGATACCGGTCACCTATAGTGGCCTGGTGAGCTGTCGCGATACCGGTCACCTATAGTGGCCTGGTGAGCTGTCGCGATACCGGTCACCTATAGTGGCCTGGTGAGCTGTCGCGATACCGGTCACCTATAGTGGCCTGGTGAGCTGTCGCGATACCGGTCACCTATAGTGGCCTGGTGAGCTGTCGCGATACCGGTCACCTATAGTGGCCTGGTGAGCTGTCGCGATACCGGTCACCTATAGTGGCCCGGTGATCTGTCGCACTGCCGGCCACCTATAGTGCCCCGGTGAGCTGTTGAGCTGCCGGCCACATATAGTGGCCCGGTGAGCTGTCGAGCTGCCGGCCACATATAGTGGCCCGGTGAGCTGTCGAGCTGCCGGCCACCTATAGTGGCCCGGTGAGCTGTCGAGCTGCCGGTCACCTATAGTGGCCTGGTGAGCTGTCGCGATACCGGTCACCTATAGTGGCCTGGTGAGCTGTCGCGATACCGGTCACCTATAGTGGCCTGGTGAGCTGTCGCGATACCGGTCACCTATAGTGGCCTGGTGAGCTGTCGCGATACCGGTCACCTATAGTGGCCTGGTGAGCTGTCGCGATACCGGTCACCTATAGTGGCCTGGTGAGCTGTCGCGATACCGGTCACCTATAGTGGCCTGGTGAGCTGTCGCGATACCGGTCACCTATAGTGGCCTGGTGAGCTGTCGCGATACCGGTCACCTATAGTGGCCTGGTGAGCTGTCGCGATACCGGTCACCTATAGTGGCCTGGTGAGCTGTCGCGATACCGGTCACCTATAGTGGCCTGGTGAGCTGTCGCGATACCGGTCACCTATAGTGGCCTGGTGAGCTGTCGCGATACCGGTCACCTATAGTGGCCTGGTGAGCTGTCGCGATACCGGTCACCTATAGTGGCCTGGTGAGCTGTCGCGATACCGGTCACCTATAGTGGCCTGGTGAGCTGTCGCGATACCGGTCACCTATAGTGGCCTGGTGAGCTGTCGCGATACCGGTCACCTATAGTGGCCTGGTGAGCTGTCGCGATACCGGTCACCTATAGTGGCCTGGTGAGCTGTCGCGATACCGGTCACCTATAGTGGCCTGGTGAGCTGTCGCGATACCGGTCACCTATAGTGGCCTGGTGAGCTGTCGCGATACCGGTCACCTATAGTGGCCTGGTGAGCTGTCGCGATACCGGTCACCTATAGTGGCCTGGTGAGCTGTCGCGATACCGGTCACCTATAGTGGCCTGGTGAGCTGTCGCGATACCGGTCACCTATATTGGCCTGGTGAGCTGTCGCGATACCGGTCACCTATAGTGGCCTGGTGAGCTGTCGCGATACCGGTCACCTATAGTGGCCTGGTGAGCTGTCGCGATACCGGTCACCTATAGTGGCCTGGTGAGCTGTCGCGATACCGGTCACCTATAGTGGCCTGGTGAGCTGTCGCGATACCGGTCACCTATAGTGGCCTGGTGAGCTGTCGCGATACCGGTCACCTATAGTGGCCTGGTGAGCTGTCGCGATACCGGTCACCTATAGTGGCCTGGTGAGCTGTCGCGATACCGGTCACCTATAGTGGCCTGGTGAGCTGTCGCGATACCGGTCACCTATAGTGGCCTGGTGAGCTGTCGCGATACCGGTCACCTATAGTGGCCTGGTGAGCTGTCGCGATACCGGTCACCTATAGTGGCCTGGTGAGCTGTCGCGATACCGGTCACCTATAGTGGCCTGGTGAGCTGTCGCGATACCGGTCACCTATAGTGGCCTGGTGAGCTGTCGCGATACCGGTCACCTATAGTGGCCTGGTGAGCTGTCGCGATACCGGTCACCTATAGTGGCCTGGTGAGCTGTCGCGATACCGGTCACCTATAGTGGCCTGGTGAGCTGTCGCGATACCGGTCACCTATAGTGGCCTGGTGAGCTGTCGCGATACCGGTCACCTATAGTGGCCTGGTGAGCTGTCGCGATACCGGTCACCTATAGTGGCCTGGTGAGCTGTCGCGATACCGGTCACCTATAGTGGCCTGGTGAGCTGTCGCGATACCGGTCACCTATAGTGGCCTGGTGAGCTGTCGCGATACCGGTCACCTATAGTGGCCTGGTGAGCTGTCGCGATACCGGTCACCTATAGTGGCCTGGTGAGCTGTCGCTATACCGGTCACCTATGGTGGCCTGGTGAGCTGTCGCTATACCGGTCACCTATAGTGACCTGGTGAGCTGTCGCGATACCGGTCACCTATAGTGACCTGGTGAGCTGTCGCGATACCGGTCACCTATAGTGGCCTGGTGAGCTGTCGCGATACCGGTCACCTATAGTGGCCTGGTGAGCTGTCGCGATACCGGTCACCTATAGTGGCCTGGTGAGCTGTCGCCATACCGGTCACCTATAGTGGCCTGGTGAGCTGTCGCGATACCGGTCACCTATAGTGGCCTGGTGAGCTGTCGCCATACCGGTCACCTATAGTGGCCTGGTGAGCTGTCGCGATACCGGTCGCCTATAGTGGCCTGGTGAGCTGTCGCGATACCGGTCACCTGTAGTGGCCTGGTGAGCTGTCGCGATACCGGTCACCTATAGTGGCCTGGTGAGCTGTCGCGATACCGGTCACCTATAGTGGCCTGGTGAGCTGTCGCGATACCGGTCACCTATCGCGAAACCGGTCATCTATAGTGGCCTGGTGAGCTGTCGAGCTGCCGGCCACCTATAGTGGCCCGGTGAGCTGTCGAGCTGCCGGCCACCTATAGTGGCCCGGTGAGCTGTCGAGCTGCCGGCCACCTATAGTGGCCCGGTGAGCTGTCGAGCTGCCGGCCACCTATAGTGGCCCGGTGAGCTGTCGAGCTGCCGGCCACCTATAGTGGCCCGGTGAGCTGTCGAGCTGCCGGCCACCTATAGTGGCCCGGTGAGCTGTCGAGCTGCCGGCCACCTATAGTGGCCCGGTGAGCTGTCGAGCTGCCGGCCACCTATAGTGGCCCGGTGAGCAGTCGAGCTGCCGGCCACCTATAGTGGCCCGGTGAGCTGTCGAGCTGCCTGCCACTTATAGTATCCCGGTGATCTGTCGCACTGCCGGCCACTTATAGTATACCGGTGATCTGTCGCACTGCCGGCCACCTATAGTGGCCTGGTGAGCTGTCGAGCTGCCGGCCACCTACAGTGGCCCGATAAGCTCTCGACTTGGCGGACACGTATAGTGGCCCGGTGAGCTGTCGCACTCCCGGCCACTTATAGTATCCCGGTGATCTGTCGCACTGCCGGCCACCTATAGTGGCCCGGTGAGCTGTCGCGATACCGGTCACCTATCGCGAAACCGGTCACCTATAGTGGCCTGGTGAGCTGTCGAGCTGCCGGCCACCTATAGTGGCCCGGTGAGCTGTCGAGCTGCCGGCCACCTATAGTGGCCCGGTGAGCTGTCGAGCTGCCGGCCACCTATAGTGGCCCGGTGAGCTGTCGAGCTGCCGGCCACCTATAGTGGCCCGGTGAGCTGTCGAGCTGCCGGCCACCTATAGTGCCCCGGTGAGCTGTTGAGCTGCCGGCCACATATAGTGGCCCGGTGAGCTGTCGCGATACCGGTCACCTATAGTGGCCTGGTGAGCTGTCGCGATACCGGTCACCTATAGTGGCCCGGTGATCTGTCGCACTGCCGGCCACCTATAGCGCCCCGGTGAGCTGTTGAGCTGCCGGCCACATATAGTGGCCCGGTGAGCTGTCGAGCTGCCGGCCACATATAGTGGCCCGGTGAGCTGTCGAGCTGCCGGCCACATATAGTGGCCCGGTGAGCTGTCGAGCTGCCGGCCACCTATAGTGGCCCGGTGAGCTGTCGAGCTGCCGGTCACCTATAGTGGCCTGGTGAGCTGTCGCGATACCGGTCACCTATAGTGCCCCGGTGAGCTGTTGAGCTGCCGGCCACATATAGTGGCCCGGTGAGCTGTCGAGCTGCCGGCCACATATAGTGGCCCGGTGAGCTGTCGAGCTGCCGGCCACATATAGTGGCCCGGTGAGCTGTCGAGCTGCCGGCCACCTATAGTGGCCCGGTGAGCTGTCGAGCTGCCGGCCACCTATAGTGGCCCGGTGAGCTGTCGAGCTGCCGGCCACTTATAGTATCCCGGTGATCTGTCGCACTGCCGGCCACCTATAGTGGCCTGGTGAGCTGTTGAGCTGCCGGCCACCTACAGTGGCCTGGTCAGCTGTCGCGATACCGGTCACCTATAGTGGCCTGGTCAGCTGTCGCGATACCGGTCACCTATAGTGGCCTGGTGAGCTGTCGCCATACCGGTCACCTATAGTGGCCTGGTGAGCTGTCGCGATACCGGTCACCTATAGTGGCCTGGTCAGCTGTCGCGATACCGGTCACCTATAGTGGCCTGGTCAGCTGTCGCGATACCGGTCACCTATAGTGGCCTGGTCAGCTGTCGCGATACCGATCACCTATAGTGGCCTGGTCAGCTGTCGCGATACCGGTCACCTATAGTGGCCTGGTGAGCTGTCGCGATACCGGTCACCTATAGTGGCCTGGTGAGCTGTCGCGATACCGGTCACCTATAGTGGCCTGGTGAGCTATCGCCATGCCGGTCACCTATCGCGATACCGGCCACCTGTAGTGACCTGGTGAGCTGTCGCGATACCGGTCACCTATAGTGGCCTGGTGAGCTGTCGCGATACCGGTCACCTATAGTGGCCTGGTGAGCTGTCGCGATACCGGTCACCTATAGTGGCCTGGTGAGCTGTCGCGATACCGGTCACCTATAGTGGCCTGGTGAGCTGTCGCGATACCGGTCACCTATAGTGGCCTGGTGAGCTGTCGCGATACCGGTCACCTATAGTGGCCTGGTGAGCTGTCGCGATACCGGTCACCTATAGTGGCCTGGTGAGCTGTCGCGATACCGGTCACCTATAGTGGCCTGGTGAGCTGTCGCGATACCGGTCACCTATAGTGGCCTGGTTAGCTGTCGCGATACCGGTCACCTATAGTGGCCTGGTGAGCTGTCGCGATACCGGTCACCTATAGTGGCCTGGTGAGCTGTCGCGATACCGGTCACCTATAGTGGCCTGGTGAGCTGTCGCGATACCGGTCACCTATAGTGGCCTGGTGAGCTGTCGCGATACCGGTCACCTATAGTGGCCTGGTGAGCTGTCGCGATACCGGTCACCTATAGTGGCCTGGTGAGCTGTCGCGATACCGGTCACCTATAGTGGCCTGGTGAGCTGTCGCGATACCGGTCACCTATAGTGGCCTGGTGAGCTGTCGCGATACCGGTCACCTATAGTGGCCTGGTGAGCTGTCGCGATACCGGTCACCTATAGTGGCCTGGTGAGCTGTCGCGATACCGGTCACCTATAGTGGCCTGGTGAACTGTCGCGATACCGGTCACCTATAGTGGCCTGGTGAGCTGTCGCGATACCGGTCACCTATAGTGGCCCGGTGATCTGTCGCACTGCCGGCCACCTATAGTGCCCCGGTGAGCTGTTGAGCTGCCGGCCACATATAGTGGCCCGGTGAGCTGTCGAGCTGCCGGCCACATATAGTGGCCCGGTGAGCTGTCGAGCTGCCGGCCACATATAGTGGCCCGGTGAGCTGTCGAGCTGCCGGCCACCTATAGTGGCCCGGTGAGCTGTCGAGCTGCCGGTCACCTATAGTGGCCTGGTGAGCTGTCGCGATACCGGTCACCTATAGTGGCCTGGTGAGCTGTCGCGATACCGGTCACCTATAGTGGCCTGGTGAGCTGTCGCGATACCGGTCACCTATAGTGGCCTGGTGAGCTGTCGAGCTGCCGGCCACCTATAGTGGCCCGGTGAACTGTCGAGCTGCCGGCCACATATAGTGGCCCGGTGAGCTGTCGAGCTGCCGGCCACCTATAGTGGCCCGGTGAGCTGTCGAGCTGCCGGCCACCTATAGTGGCCCGGTGAGCTGTCGAGCTGCCGGCCACTTATAGTATCCCGGTGATCTGTCGCACTGCCGGCCACCTATAGTGGCCTGGTGAGCTGTTGAGCTGCCGGCCACCTACAGTGGCCTGGTCAGCTGTCGCGATACCGGTCACCTATAGTGGCCTGGTCAGCTGTCGCGATACCGGCCACCTATAGTGGCCTGGTGAGCTGTCGCGATACCGGTCACCTATAGTGGCCTGGTCAGCTGTCGCGATACCGGTCACCTATAGTGGCCTGGTCAGCTGTCGCGATACCGGTCACCTATAGTGGCCTGGTCAGCTGTCGCGATACCGGTCACCTATAGTGGCCTGGTCAGCTGTCGCGATACCGGTCACCTATAGTGGCCTGGTGAGCTGTCGCGATACCGGTCACCTATAGTGGCCTGGTGAGCTGTCGCGATTCCGGTCACCTATAGTGGCCTGGTGAGCTGTCGCGATTCCGGTCACCTATAGTGGCCTGGTGAGCTGTCGCGATACCGGTCACCTATAGTGGCCTGGTGAGCTATCGCCATGCCGGTCACCTATCGCGATACCGGCTACCTGTAGTGACCTGGTGAGCTGTCGCGATACCGGTCACCTATAGTGGCCTGGTGAGCTGTCGCGATACCGGTCACCTATAGTGGCCTGGTGAGCTGTCGCGATACCGGTCACCTATAGTGGCCTGGTGAGCTGTCGCGATACCGGTCACCTATAGTGGCCTGGTGAGCTGTCGCGATACCGGTCACCTATAGTGGCCTGGTGAGCTGTCGCGATACCGGTCACCTATAGTGGCCTGGTGAGCTGTCGCGATACCGGTCACCTATAGTGGCCTGGTGAGCTGTCGCGATACCGGTCACCTATAGTGGCCTGGTGAGCTGTCGCGATACCGGTCACCTATAGTGGCCTGGTGAGCTGTCGCGATACCGGTCACCTATAGTGGCCTGGTGAGCTGTCGCGATACCGGTCACCTATAGTGGCCTGGTGAGCTGTCGCGATACCGGTCACCTATAGTGGCCTGGTGAGCTGTCGCGATACCGGTCACCTATAGTGGCCTGGTGAGCTGTCGCGATACCGGTCACCTATAGTGGCCTGGTGAGCTGTCGCGATACCGGTCACCTATAGTGGCCTGGTGAGCTGTCGCGATACCGGTCACCTATAGTGGCCTGGTGAGCTGTCGCGATACCGGTCACCTATAGTGGCCTGGTGAGCTGTCGCGATACCGGTCACCTATAGTGGCCTGGTGAGCTGTCGCGATACCGGTCACCTATAGTGGCCTGGTGAGCTGTCGCGATACCGGTCACCTATAGTGGCCTGGTGAGCTGTCGCGATACCGGTCACCTATAGTGGCCTGGTGAGCTGTCGCGATACCGGTCACCTATAGTGGCCTGGTGAGCTGTCGCGATACCGGTCACCTATAGTGGCCTGGTGAGCTGTCGCGATACCGGTCACCTATAGTGGCCTGGTGAGCTGTCGCGATACCGGTCACCTATAGTGGCCTGGTGAGCTGTCGCGATACCGGTCACCTATAGTGGCCTGGTGAGCTGTCGCGATACCGGTCACCTATAGTGGCCTGGTGAGCTGTCGCGATACCGGTCACCTATAGTGGCCTGGTGAGCTGTCGCGATACCGGTCACCTATAGTGGCCTGGTGAGCTGTCGCGATACCGGTCACCTATAGTGGCCTGGTGAGCTGTCGCGATACCGGTCACCTATAGTGGCCCGGTGATCTGTCGCACTGCCGGCCACCTATAGTGCCCCGGTGAGCTGTTGAGCTGCCGGCCACATATAGTGGCCCGGTGAGCTGTCGAGCTGCCGGCCACATATAGTGGCCCGGTGAGCTGTCGAGCTGCCGGCCACATATAGTGGCTCGGTGAGCTGTCGAGCTGCCGGCCACCTACAGTGGCCTGGTCAGCTGTCGCGATACCGGTCACCTATAGTGGCCTGGTGAGCTGTCGCGATACCGGTCACCTGTAGTGGCCTGGTGAGCTGTCGCGATACCGGTCACCTATAGTGGCCCGGTGAGCTGTCGAGCTGCCTGCCACTTATAGTATCCCGGTGATCTGTCGCACTGCCGGCCACTTATAGTATACCGGTGATCTGTCGCACTGCCGGCCACCTATAGTGGCCTGGTGAGCTGTCGAGCTGCCGGCCACCTAAAGTAGCCCGATAAGCTCTCGACTTGGCGGACACGTATAGTGGCCCGGTGAGCTGTCGCACTCCCGGCCACTTATAGTATCCCGGTGATCTGTCGCACTGCCGGCCACCTATAGTGGCCCGGTGAGCTGTCGCGATACCGGTCACCTATCGCGAAACCGGTCACCTATAGTGGCCTGGTGAGCTGTCGAGCTGCCGGCCACCTATAGTGGCCCGGTAAGCTGTCGAGCTGCCGGCCACCTATAGTGGCCCGGTGAGCTGTCGAGCTGCCGGCCACCTATAGTGGCCCGGTGAGCTGTCGAGCTGCCGGCCACCTATAGTGGCCCGGTGAGCTGTCGAGCTGCCGGCCACCTATAGTGCCCCGGTGAGCTGTTGAGCTGCCGGCCACATATAGTGGCCCGGTGAGCTGTCGCGATACCGGTCACCTATAGTGGCCTGGTGAGCTGTCGCGATACCGGTCACCTATAGTGGCCCGGTGATCTGTCGCACTGCCGGCCACCTATAGTGCCCCGGTGAGCTGTTGAGCTGCCGGCCACATATAGTGGCCCGGTGAGCTGTCGAGCTGCCGGCCACATATAGTGGCCCGGTGAGCTGTCGAGCTGCCGGCCACATATAGTGGCCCGGTGAGCTGTCGAGCTGCCGGCCACCTATAGTGGCCCGGTGAGCTGTCGAGCTGCCGGTCACCTATAGTGGCCTGGTGAGCTGTCGCGATACCGGTCACCTATAGTGCCCCGGTGAGCTGTTGAGCTGCCGGCCACATATAGTGGTCCGGTGAGCTGTCGAGCTGCCGGCCACATATAGTGGCCCGGTGAGCTGTCGAGCTGCCGGCCACATATAGTGGCCCGGTGAGCTGTCGAGCTGCCGGCCACCTATAGTGGCCCGGTGAGCTGTCGAGCTGCCGGCCACCTATAGTGGCCCGGTGAGCTGTCGAGCTGCCGGCCACTTATAGTATCCCGGTGATCTGTCGCACTGCCGGCCACCTATAGTGGCCCGGTGAGCTGTCGCGATACCGGTCACCTATCGCGAAACCGGTCACCTATAGTGGCCTGGTGAGCTGTCGAGCTGCCGGCCACCTATAGTGGCCCGGTAAGCTGTCGAGCTGCCGGCCACATATAGTGGCCCGGTGAGCTGTCGCACTGCCGGCCACCTATAGTGGCCTGGTGAGCTGTTGAGCTGCCGGCCACCTACAGTGGCCTGGTCAGCTGTCGCGATACCGGTCACCTATAGTGGCCTGGTCAGCTGTCGCGATACCGGTCACCTATAGTGGCCTGGTGAGCTGTCGCGATACCGGTCACCTATAGTGGCCTGGTGAGCTGTCGCGATACCGGTCACCTATAGTGGCGTGGTCAGCTGTCGCGATACCGGTCACCTATAGTGGCCTGGTCAGCTGTCGCGATACCGGTCACCTATAGTGGCCTGGTCAGCTGTCGCGATACCGATCACCTATAGTGGCCTGGTCAGCTGTCGCGATACCGGTCACCTATAGTGGCCTGGTGAGCTGTCGCGATACCGGTCACCTATAGTGGCCTGGTGAGCTGTCGCGATTCCGGTCACCTATAGTGGCCTGGTGAGCTGTCGCGATACCGGTCACCTATAGTGGCCTGGTGAGCTGTCGCGATACCGGTCACCTATAGTGGCCTGGTGAGCTATCGCCATGCCGGTCACCTATCGCGATACCGGCTACCTGTAGTGACCTGGTGAGCTGTCGCGATACCGGTCACCTATAGTGGCCTGGTGAGCTGTCGCGATACCGGTCACCTATAGTGGCCTGGTGAGCTGTCGCGATACCGGTCACCTATAGTGGCCTGGTGAGCTGTCGCGATACCGGTCACCTATAGTGGCCTGGTGAGCTGTCGCGATACCGGTCACCTATAGTGGCCTGGTGAGCTGTCGCGATACCGGTCACCTATAGTGGCCTGGTGAGCTGTCGCGATACCGGTCACCTATAGTGGCCTGGTGAGCTGTCGCGATACCGGTCACCTATAGTGGCCTGGTGAGCTGTCGCGATACCGGTCACCTATAGTGGCCTGGTGAGCTGTCGCGATACCGGTCACCTATAGTGGCCTGGTGAGCTGTCGCGATACCGGTCACCTATAGTGGCCTGGTGAGCTGTCGCGATACCGGTCACCTATAGTGGCCTGGTGAGCTGTCGCGATACCGGTCACCTATAGTGGCCTGGTGAGCTGTCGCGATACCGGTCACCTATAGTGGCCTGGTGAGCTGTCGCGATACCGGTCACCTATAGTGGCCTGGTGAGCTGTCGCGATACCGGTCACCTATAGTGGCCTGGTGAGCTGTCGCGATACCGGTCACCTATAGTGGCCTGGTGAGCTGTCGCGATACCGGTCACCTATAGTGGCCTGGTGAGCTGTCGCGATACCAGTCACCTATAGTGGCCTGGTGAGCTGTCGCGATACCGGTCACCTATAGTGGCCTGGTGAGCTGTCGCGATACCAGTCACCTATAGTGGCCTGGTGAGCTGTCGCGATACCGGTCACCTATAGTGGCCTGGTGAGCTGTCGCGATACCGGTCACCTATAGTGGCCTGGTGAGCTGTCGCGATACCGGTCACCTATAGTGGCCTGGTGAGCTGTCGCGATACCGGTCACCTATAGTGGCCTGGTGAGCTGTCGCGATACCGGTCACCTATAGTGGCCTGGTGAGCTGTCGCGATACCGGTCACCTATAGTGGCCCGGTGATCTGTCGCACTGCCGGCCACCTATAGTGCCCCGGTGAGCTGTTGAGCTGCCGGCCACATATAGTGGCCCGGTGAGCTGTCGAGCTGCCGGCCACATATAGTGGCCCGGTGAGCTGTCGAGCTGCCGGCCACCTATAGTGGCCCGGTGAGCTGTCGAGCTGCCGGTCACCTATAGTGGCCTGGTGAGCTGTCGCGATACCGGTCACCTATAGTGGCCTGGTGAGCTGTCGCGATACCGGTCACCTATAGTGGCCTGGTGAGCTGTCGCGATACCGGTCACCTATAGTGGCCTGGTGAGCTGTCGAGCTGCCGGCCACCTATAGTGGCCCGGTGAGCTGTCGAGCTGCCGGCCACATATAGTGGCCCGGTGAGCTGTCGAGCTGCCGGCCACCTATAGTGGCCCGGTGAGCTGTCGAGCTGCCGGCCACCTATAGTGGCCCGGTGATCTGTCGAGCTGCCGGCCACTTATAGTATCCCGGTGATCTGTCGCACTGCCGGCCACCTATAGTGGCCTGGTGAGCTGTTGAGCTGCCGGCCACCTACAGTGGCCTGGTCAGCTGTCGCGATACCGGTCACCTATAGTGGCCTGGTCAGCTGTCGCGATACCGGTCACCTATAGTGGCCTGGTGAGCTGTCGCGATACCGGTCACCTATAGTGGCCTGGTGAGCTGTCGCGATACCGGTCACCTATAGTGGCCTGGTCAGCTGTCGCGATACCGGTCACCTATAGTGGCCTGGTCAGCTGTCGCGATACCGGTCACCTATAGTGGCCTGGTCAGCTGTCGCGATACCGGTCACCTATAGTGGCCTGGTCAGCTGTCGCGATACCGATCACCTATAGTGGCCTGGTCAGCTGTCGCGATACCGGTCACCTATAGTGGCCTGGTGAGCTGTCGCGATACCGGTCACCTATAGTGGCCTGGTGAGCTGTCGCGATTCCGGTCACCTATAGTGGCCTGGTGAGCTGTCGCGATACCGGTCACCTATAGTGGCCTGGTGAGCTGTCGCGATACCGGTCACCTATAGTGGCCTGGTGAGCTATCGCCATGCCGGTCACCTATCGCGATACCGGCTACCTGTAGTGACCTGGTGAGCTGTCGCGATACCGGTCACCTATAGTGGCCTGGTGAGCTGTCGCGATACCGGTCACCTATAGTGGCCTGGTGAGCTGTCGCGATACCGGTCACCTATAGTGGCCTGGTGAGCTGTCGCGATACCGGTCACCTATAGTGGCCTGGTGAGCTGTCGCGATACCGGTCACCTATAGTGGCCTGGTGAGCTGTCGCGATACCGGTCACCTATAGTGGCCTGGTGAGCTGTCGCGATACCGGTCACCTATAGTGGCCTGGTGAGCTGTCGCGATACCGGTCACCTATAGTGGCCTGGTGAGCTGTCGCGATACCGGTCACCTATAGTGGCCTGGTGAGCTGTCGCGATACCGGTCACCTATAGTGGCCTGGTGAGCTGTCGCGATACCGGTCACCTATAGTGGCCTGGTGAGCTGTCGCGATACCGGTCACCTATAGTGGCCTGGTGAGCTGTCGCGATACCGGTCACCTATAGTGGCCTGGTGAGCTGTCGCCATACCGGTCACCTATAGTGGCCTGGTGAGCTGTCGCGATACCGGTCACCTATAGTGGCCTGGTGAGCTGTCGCCATACCGGTCACCTATAGTGGCCTGGTGAGCTGTCGCGATACCGGTCGCCTATAGTGGCCTGGTGAGCTGTCGCGATACCGGTCACCTGTAGTGGCCTGGTGAGCTGTCGCGATACCGGTCACCTATAGTGGCCTGGTGAGCTGTCGCGATACCGGTCACCTATAGTGGCCTGGTGAGCTGTCGCGATACCGGTCACCTATCGCGAAACCGGTCATCTATAGTGGCCTGGTGAGCTGTCGAGCTGCCGGCCACCTATAGTGGCCCGGTGAGCTGTCGAGCTGCCGGCCACCTATAGTGGCCCGGTGAGCTGTCGAGCTGCCGGCCACCTATAGTGGCCCGGTGAGCTGTCGAGCTGCCGGCCACCTATAGTGGCCCGGTGAGCTGTCGAGCTGCCGGCCACCTATAGTGGCCCGGTGAGCAGTCGAGCTGCCGGCCACCTATAGTGGCCCGGTGAGCTGTCGAGCTGCCTGCCACTTATAGTATCCCGGTGATCTGTCGCACTGCCGGCCACTTATAGTATACCGGTGATCTGTCGCACTGCCGGCCACCTATAGTGGCCTGGTGAGCTGTCGAGCTGCCGGCCACCTACAGTGGCCCGATAAGCTCTCGACTTGGCGGACACGTATAGTGGCCCGGTGAGCTGTCGCACTCCCGGCCACTTATAGTATCCCGGTGATCTGTCGCACTGCCGGCCACCTATAGTGGCCCGGTGAGCTGTCGCGATACCGGTCACCTATCGCGAAACCGGTCACCTATAGTGGCCTGGTGAGCTGTCGAGCTGCCGGCCACCTATAGTGGCCCGGTGAGCTGTCGAGCTGCCGGCCACCTATAGTGGCCCGGTGAGCTGTCGAGCTGCCGGCCACCTATAGTGGCCCGGTGAGCTGTCGTGCTGCCGGCCACCTATAGTGGCCCGGTGAGCTGTCGAGCTGCCGGCCACCTATAGTGCCCCGGTGAGCTGTTGAGCTGCCGGCCACATATAGTGGCCCGGTGAGCTGTCGCGATACCGGTCACCTATAGTGGCCTGGTGAGCTGTCGCGATACCGGTCACCTATAGTGGCCCGGTGATCTGTCGCACTGCCGGCCACCTATAGCGCCCCGGTGAGCTGTTGAGCTGCCGGCCACATATAGTGGCCCGGTGAGCTGTCGAGCTGCCGGCCACATATAGTGGCCCGGTGAGCTGTCGAGCTGCCGGCCACATATAGTGGCCCGGTGAGCTGTCGAGCTGCCGGCCACCTATAGTGGCCCGGTGAGCTGTCGAGCTGCCGGCCACCTATAGTGGCCCGGTGAGCTGTCGTGCTGCCGGCCACCTATAGTGGCCCGGTGAGCTGTCGAGCTGCCGGCCACCTATAGTGCCCCGGTGAGCTGTTGAGCTGCCGGCCACATATAGTGGCCCGGTGAGCTGTCGAGCTGCCGGCCACATATAGTGGCCTGGTGAGCTGTTGAGCTGCCGGCCACCTACAGTGGCCTGGTCAGCTGTCGCGATACCGGTCACCTATAGTGGCCTGGTCAGCTGTCGCGATACCGGTCACCTATAGTGGCCTGGTGAGCTGTCGCGATACCGGTCACCTATAGTGGCCTGGTGAGCTGTCGCGATACCGGTCACCTATAGTGGCGTGGTCAGCTGTCGCGATACCGGTCACCTATAGTGGCCTGGTCAGCTGTCGCGATACCGGTCACCTATAGTGGCCTGGTCAGCTGTCGCGATACCGATCACCTATAGTGGCCTGGTCAGCTGTCGCGATACCGGTCACCTATAGTGGCCTGGTGAGCTGTCGCGATACCGGTCACCTATAGTGGCCTGGTGAGCTGTCGCGATTCCGGTCACCTATAGTGGCCTGGTGAGCTGTCGCGATACCGGTCACCTATAGTGGCCTGGTGAGCTGTCGCGATACCGGTCACCTATAGTGGCCTGGTGAGCTATCGCCATGCCGGTCACCTATCGCGATACCGGCTACCTGTAGTGACCTGGTGAGCTGTCGCGATACCGGTCACCTATAGTGGCCTGGTGAGCTGTCGCGATACCGGTCACCTATAGTGGCCTGGTGAGCTGTCGCGATACCGGTCACCTATAGTGGCCTGGTGAGCTGTCGCGATACCGGTCACCTATAGTGGCCTGGTGAGCTGTCGCGATACCGGTCACCTATAGTGGCCTGGTGAGCTGTCGCGATACCGGTCACCTATAGTGGCCTGGTGAGCTGTCGCGATACCGGTCACCTATAGTGGCCTGGTGAGCTGTCGCGATACCGGTCACCTATAGTGGCCTGGTGAGCTGTCGCGATACCGGTCACCTATAGTGGCCTGGTGAGCTGTCGCGATACCGGTCACCTATAGTGGCCTGGTGAGCTGTCGCGATACCGGTCACCTATAGTGGCCTGGTGAGCTGTCGCGATACCGGTCACCTATAGTGGCCTGGTGAGCTGTCGCGATACCGGTCACCTATAGTGGCCTGGTGAGCTGTCGCGATACCGGTCACCTATAGTGGCCTGGTGAGCTGTCGCGATACCGGTCACCTATAGTGGCCTGGTGAGCTGTCGCGATACCGGTCACCTATAGTGGCCTGGTGAGCTGTCGCGATACCGGTCACCTATAGTGGCCTGGTGAGCTGTCGCGATACCGGTCACCTATAGTGGCCTGGTGAGCTGTCGCGATACCGGTCACCTATAGTGGCCTGGTGAGCTGTCGCGATACCGGTCACCTATAGTGGCCTGGTGAGCTGTCGCGATACCAGTCACCTATAGTGGCCTGGTGAGCTGTCGCGATACCGGTCACCTATAGTGGCCTGGTGAGCTGTCGCGATACCAGTCACCTATAGTGGCCTGGTGAGCTGTCGCGATACCGGTCACCTATAGTGGCCTGGTGAGCTGTCGCGATACCGGTCACCTATAGTGGCCTGGTGAGCTGTCGCGATACCGGTCACCTATAGTGGCCTGGTGAGCTGTCGCGATACCGGTCACCTATAGTGGCCTGGTGAGCTGTCGCGATACCGGTCACCTATAGTGGCCTGGTGAGCTGTCGCGATACCGGTCACCTATAGTGGCCCGGTGATCTGTCGCACTGCCGGCCACCTATAGTGCCCCGGTGAGCTGTTGAGCTGCCGGCCACATATAGTGGCCCGGTGAGCTGTCGAGCTGCCGGCCACATATAGTGGCCCGGTGAGCTGTCGAGCTGCCGGCCACCTATAGTGGCCCGGTGAGCTGTCGAGCTGCCGGTCACCTATAGTGGCCTGGTGAGCTGTCGCGATACCGGTCACCTATAGTGGCCTGGTGAGCTGTCGCGATACCGGTCACCTATAGTGGCCTGGTGAGCTGTCGCGATACCGGTCACCTATAGTGGCCTGGTGAGCTGTCGAGCTGCCGGCCACCTATAGTGGCCCGGTGAGCTGTCGAGCTGCCGGCCACATATAGTGGCCCGGTGAGCTGTCGAGCTGCCGGCCACCTATAGTGGCCCGGTGAGCTGTCGAGCTGCCGGCCACCTATAGTGGCCCGGTGAGCTGTCGAGCTGCCGGCCACTTATAGTATCCCGGTGATCTGTCGCACTGCCGGCCACCTATAGTGGCCTGGTGAGCTGTTGAGCTGCCGGCCACCTACAGTGGCCTGGTCAGCTGTCGCGATACCGGTCACCTATAGTGGCCTGGTCAGCTGTCGCGATACCGGTCACCTATAGTGGCCTGGTGAGCTGTCGCGATACCGGTCACCTATAGTGGCCTGGTGAGCTGTCGCGATACCGGTCACCTATAGTGGCCTGGTCAGCTGTCGCGATACCGGTCACCTATAGTGGCCTGGTCAGCTGTCGCGATACCGGTCACCTATAGTGGCCTGGTCAGCTGTCGCGATACCGGTCACCTATAGTGGCCTGGTCAGCTGTCGCGATACCGATCACCTATAGTGGCCTGGTCAGCTGTCGCGATACCGGTCACCTATAGTGGCCTGGTGAGCTGTCGCGATACCGGTCACCTATAGTGGCCTGGTGAGCTGTCGCGATTCCGGTCACCTATAGTGGCCTGGTGAGCTGTCGCGATACCGGTCACCTATAGTGGCCTGGTGAGCTGTCGCGATACCGGTCACCTATAGTGGCCTGGTGAGCTATCGCCATGCCGGTCACCTATCGCGATACCGGCTACCTGTAGTGACCTGGTGAGCTGTCGCGATACCGGTCACCTATAGTGGCCTGGTGAGCTGTCGCGATACCGGTCACCTATAGTGGCCTGGTGAGCTGTCGCGATACCGGTCACCTATAGTGGCCTGGTGAGCTGTCGCGATACCGGTCACCTATAGTGGCCTGGTGAGCTGTCGCGATACCGGTCACCTATAGTGGCCTGGTGAGCTGTCGCGATACCGGTCACCTATAGTGGCCTGGTGAGCTGTCGCGATACCGGTCACCTATAGTGGCCTGGTGAGCTGTCGCGATACCGGTCACCTATAGTGGCCTGGTGAGCTGTCGCGATACCGGTCACCTATAGTGGCCTGGTGAGCTGTCGCGATACCGGTCACCTATAGTGGCCTGGTGAGCTGTCGCGATACCGGTCACCTATAGTGGCCTGGTGAGCTGTCGCCATACCGGTCACCTATAGTGGCCTGGTGAGCTGTCGCGATACCGGTCACCTATAGTGGCCTGGTGAGCTGTCGCCATACCGGTCACCTATAGTGGCCTGGTGAGCTGTCGCGATACCGGTCGCCTATAGTGGCCTGGTGAGCTGTCGCGATACCGGTCACCTGTAGTGGCCTGGTGAGCTGTCGCGATACCGGTCACCTATAGTGGCCTGGTGAGCTGTCGCGATACCGGTCACCTATAGTGGCCTGGTGAGCTGTCGCGATACCGGTCACCTATCGCGAAACCGGTCATCTATAGTGGCCTGGTGAGCTGTCGAGCTGCCGGCCACCTATAGTGGCCCGGTGAGCTGTCGAGCTGCCGGCCACCTATAGTGGCCCGGTGAGCTGTCGAGCTGCCGGCCACCTATAGTGGCCCGGTGAGCTGTCGAGCTGCCGGCCACCTATAGTGGCCCGGTGAGCTGTCGAGCTGCCGGCCACCTATAGTGGCCCGGTGAGCAGTCGAGCTGCCGGCCACCTATAGTGGCCCGGTGAGCTGTCGAGCTGCCTGCCACTTATAGTATCCCGGTGATCTGTCGCACTGCCGGCCACTTATAGTATACCGGTGATCTGTCGCACTGCCGGCCACCTATAGTGGCCTGGTGAGCTGTCGAGCTGCCGGCCACCTACAGTGGCCCGATAAGCTCTCGACTTGGCGGACACGTATAGTGGCCCGGTGAGCTGTCGCACTCCCGGCCACTTATAGTATCCCGGTGATCTGTCGCACTGCCGGCCACCTATAGTGGCCCGGTGAGCTGTCGAGCTGCCTGCCACTTATAGTATCCCGGTGATCTGTCGCACTGCCGGCCACTTATAGTATACCGGTGATCTGTCGCACTGCCGGCCACCTATAGTGGCCTGGTGAGCTGTCGAGCTGCCGGCCACCTACAGTGGCCCGATAAGCTCTCGACTTGGCGGACACGTATAGTGGCCCGGTGAGCTGTCGCACTCCCGGCCACTTATAGTATCCCGGTGATCTGTCGCACTGCCGGCCACCTATAGTGGCCCGGTGAGCTGTCGCGATACCGGTCACCTATCGCGAAACCGGTCACCTATAGTGGCCTGGTGAGCTGTCGAGCTGCCGGCCACCTATAGTGGCCCGGTGAGCTGTCGAGCTGCCGGCCACCTATAGTGGCCCGGTGAGCTGTCGAGCTGCCGGCCACCTATAGTGGCCCGGTGAGCTGTCGTGCTGCCGGCCACCTATAGTGGCCCGGTGAGCTGTCGAGCTGCCGGCCACCTATAGTGCCCCGGTGAGCTGTTGAGCTGCCGGCCACATATAGTGGCCCGGTGAGCTGTCGCGATACCGGTCACCTATAGTGGCCTGGTGAGCTGTCGCGATACCGGTCACCTATAGTGGCCCGGTGATCTGTCGCACTGCCGGCCACCTATAGCGCCCCGGTGAGCTGTTGAGCTGCCGGCCACATATAGTGGCCCGGTGAGCTGTCGAGCTGCCGGCCACATATAGTGGCCCGGTGAGCTGTCGAGCTGCCGGCCACATATAGTGGCCCGGTGAGCTGTCGAGCTGCCGGCCACCTATAGTGGCCCGGTGAGCTGTCGAGCTGCCGGCCACCTATAGTGGCCCGGTGAGCTGTCGTGCTGCCGGCCACCTATAGTGGCCCGGTGAGCTGTCGAGCTGCCGGCCACCTATAGTGCCCCGGTGAGCTGTTGAGCTGCCGGCCACATATAGTGGCCCGGTGAGCTGTCGAGCTGCCGGCCACATATAGTGGCCTGGTGAGCTGTTGAGCTGCCGGCCACCTACAGTGGCCTGGTCAGCTGTCGCGATACCGGTCACCTATAGTGGCCTGGTCAGCTGTCGCGATACCGGTCACCTATAGTGGCCTGGTGAGCTGTCGCGATACCGGTCACCTATAGTGGCCTGGTGAGCTGTCGCGATACCGGTCACCTATAGTGGCGTGGTCAGCTGTCGCGATACCGGTCACCTATAGTGGCCTGGTCAGCTGTCGCGATACCGGTCACCTATAGTGGCCTGGTCAGCTGTCGCGATACCGATCACCTATAGTGGCCTGGTCAGCTGTCGCGATACCGGTCACCTATAGTGGCCTGGTGAGCTGTCGCGATACCGGTCACCTATAGTGGCCTGGTGAGCTGTCGCGATTCCGGTCACCTATAGTGGCCTGGTGAGCTGTCGCGATACCGGTCACCTATAGTGGCCTGGTGAGCTGT
The DNA here is from genome assembly GCA_951905685.1 of Eumerus sabulonum. Lineage (NCBI taxonomy): Eukaryota > Metazoa > Arthropoda > Insecta > Diptera > Syrphidae > Eumerus > Eumerus sabulonum. The sequence continues at coordinate 41,847,245 of OX645063.1, forward strand.
CGCGATACCGGTCACCTATAGTGGCCTGGTGAGCTATCGCCATGCCGGTCACCTATCGCGATACCGGCTACCTGTAGTGACCTGGTGAGCTGTCGCGATACCGGTCACCTATAGTGGCCTGGTGAGCTGTCGCGATACCGGTCACCTATAGTGGCCTGGTGAGCTGTCGCGATACCGGTCACCTATAGTGGCCTGGTGAGCTGTCGCGATACCGGTCACCTATAGTGGCCTGGTGAGCTGTCGCGATACCGGTCACCTATAGTGGCCTGGTGAGCTGTCGCGATACCGGTCACCTATAGTGGCCTGGTGAGCTGTCGCGATACCGGTCACCTATAGTGGCCTGGTGAGCTGTCGCGATACCGGTCACCTATAGTGGCCTGGTGAGCTGTCGCGATACCGGTCACCTATAGTGGCCTGGTGAGCTGTCGCGATACCGGTCACCTATAGTGGCCTGGTGAGCTGTCGCGATACCGGTCACCTATAGTGGCCTGGTGAGCTGTCGCGATACCGGTCACCTATAGTGGCCTGGTGAGCTGTCGCGATACCGGTCACCTATAGTGGCCTGGTGAGCTGTCGCGATACCGGTCACCTATAGTGGCCTGGTGAGCTGTCGCGATACCGGTCACCTATAGTGGCCTGGTGAGCTGTCGCGATACCGGTCACCTATAGTGGCCTGGTGAGCTGTCGCGATACCGGTCACCTATAGTGGCCTGGTGAGCTGTCGCGATACCGGTCACCTATAGTGGCCTGGTGAGCTGTCGCGATACCGGTCACCTATAGTGGCCTGGTGAGCTGTCGCGATACCGGTCACCTATAGTGGCCTGGTGAGCTGTCGCGATACCGGTCACCTATAGTGGCCTGGTGAGCTGTCGCGATACCAGTCACCTATAGTGGCCTGGTGAGCTGTCGCGATACCGGTCACCTATAGTGGCCTGGTGAGCTGTCGCGATACCAGTCACCTATAGTGGCCTGGTGAGCTGTCGCGATACCGGTCACCTATAGTGGCCTGGTGAGCTGTCGCGATACCGGTCACCTATAGTGGCCTGGTGAGCTGTCGCGATACCGGTCACCTATAGTGGCCTGGTGAGCTGTCGCGATACCGGTCACCTATAGTGGCCTGGTGAGCTGTCGCGATACCGGTCACCTATAGTGGCCTGGTGAGCTGTCGCGATACCGGTCACCTATAGTGGCCCGGTGATCTGTCGCACTGCCGGCCACCTATAGTGCCCCGGTGAGCTGTTGAGCTGCCGGCCACATATAGTGGCCCGGTGAGCTGTCGAGCTGCCGGCCACATATAGTGGCCCGGTGAGCTGTCGAGCTGCCGGCCACCTATAGTGGCCCGGTGAGCTGTCGAGCTGCCGGTCACCTATAGTGGCCTGGTGAGCTGTCGCGATACCGGTCACCTATAGTGGCCTGGTGAGCTGTCGCGATACCGGTCACCTATAGTGGCCTGGTGAGCTGTCGCGATACCGGTCACCTATAGTGGCCTGGTGAGCTGTCGAGCTGCCGGCCACCTATAGTGGCCCGGTGAGCTGTCGAGCTGCCGGCCACATATAGTGGCCCGGTGAGCTGTCGAGCTGCCGGCCACCTATAGTGGCCCGGTGAGCTGTCGAGCTGCCGGCCACCTATAGTGGCCCGGTGAGCTGTCGAGCTGCCGGCCACTTATAGTATCCCGGTGATCTGTCGCACTGCCGGCCACCTATAGTGGCCTGGTGAGCTGTTGAGCTGCCGGCCACCTACAGTGGCCTGGTCAGCTGTCGCGATACCGGTCACCTATAGTGGCCTGGTCAGCTGTCGCGATACCGGTCACCTATAGTGGCCTGGTGAGCTGTCGCGATACCGGTCACCTATAGTGGCCTGGTGAGCTGTCGCGATACCGGTCACCTATAGTGGCCTGGTCAGCTGTCGCGATACCGGTCACCTATAGTGGCCTGGTCAGCTGTCGCGATACCGGTCACCTATAGTGGCCTGGTCAGCTGTCGCGATACCGGTCACCTATAGTGGCCTGGTCAGCTGTCGCGATACCGATCACCTATAGTGGCCTGGTCAGCTGTCGCGATACCGGTCACCTATAGTGGCCTGGTGAGCTGTCGCGATACCGGTCACCTATAGTGGCCTGGTGAGCTGTCGCGATTCCGGTCACCTATAGTGGCCTGGTGAGCTGTCGCGATACCGGTCACCTATAGTGGCCTGGTGAGCTGTCGCGATACCGGTCACCTATAGTGGCCTGGTGAGCTATCGCCATGCCGGTCACCTATCGCGATACCGGCTACCTGTAGTGACCTGGTGAGCTGTCGCGATACCGGTCACCTATAGTGGCCTGGTGAGCTGTCGCGATACCGGTCACCTATAGTGGCCTGGTGAGCTGTCGCGATACCGGTCACCTATAGTGGCCTGGTGAGCTGTCGCGATACCGGTCACCTATAGTGGCCTGGTGAGCTGTCGCGATACCGGTCACCTATAGTGGCCTGGTGAGCTGTCGCGATACCGGTCACCTATAGTGGCCTGGTGAGCTGTCGCGATACCGGTCACCTATAGTGGCCTGGTGAGCTGTCGCGATACCGGTCACCTATAGTGGCCTGGTGAGCTGTCGCGATACCGGTCACCTATAGTGGCCTGGTGAGCTGTCGCGATACCGGTCACCTATAGTGGCCTGGTGAGCTGTCGCGATACCGGTCACCTATAGTGGCCTGGTGAGCTGTCGCGATACCGGTCACCTATAGTGGCCTGGTGAGCTGTCGCCATACCGGTCACCTATAGTGGCCTGGTGAGCTGTCGCGATACCGGTCACCTATAGTGGCCTGGTGAGCTGTCGCCATACCGGTCACCTATAGTGGCCTGGTGAGCTGTCGCGATACCGGTCGCCTATAGTGGCCTGGTGAGCTGTCGCGATACCGGTCACCTGTAGTGGCCTGGTGAGCTGTCGCGATACCGGTCACCTATAGTGGCCTGGTGAGCTGTCGCGATACCGGTCACCTATAGTGGCCTGGTGAGCTGTCGCGATACCGGTCACCTATCGCGAAACCGGTCATCTATAGTGGCCTGGTGAGCTGTCGAGCTGCCGGCCACCTATAGTGGCCCGGTGAGCTGTCGAGCTGCCGGCCACCTATAGTGGCCCGGTGAGCTGTCGAGCTGCCGGCCACCTATAGTGGCCCGGTGAGCTGTCGAGCTGCCGGCCACCTATAGTGGCCCGGTGAGCTGTCGAGCTGCCGGCCACCTATAGTGGCCCGGTGAGCAGTCGAGCTGCCGGCCACCTATAGTGGCCCGGTGAGCTGTCGAGCTGCCTGCCACTTATAGTATCCCGGTGATCTGTCGCACTGCCGGCCACTTATAGTATACCGGTGATCTGTCGCACTGCCGGCCACCTATAGTGGCCTGGTGAGCTGTCGAGCTGCCGGCCACCTACAGTGGCCCGATAAGCTCTCGACTTGGCGGACACGTATAGTGGCCCGGTGAGCTGTCGCACTCCCGGCCACTTATAGTATCCCGGTGATCTGTCGCACTGCCGGCCACCTATAGTGGCCCGGTGAGCTGTCGCGATACCGGTCACCTATCGCGAAACCGGTCACCTATAGTGGCCTGGTGAGCTGTCGAGCTGCCGGCCACCTATAGTGGCCCGGTGAGCAGTCGAGCTGCCGGCCACCTATAGTGGCCCGGTGAGCTGTCGAGCTGCCTGCCACTTATAGTATCCCGGTGATCTGTCGCACTGCCGGCCACTTATAGTATACCGGTGATCTGTCGCACTGCCGGCCACCTATAGTGGCCTGGTGAGCTGTCGAGCTGCCGGCCACCTACAGTGGCCCGATAAGCTCTCGACTTGGCGGACACGTATAGTGGCCCGGTGAGCTGTCGCACTCCCGGCCACTTATAGTATCCCGGTGATCTGTCGCACTGCCGGCCACCTATAGTGGCCCGGTGAGCTGTCGCGATACCGGTCACCTATCGCGAAACCGGTCACCTATAGTGGCCTGGTGAGCTGTCGAGCTGCCGGCCACCTATAGTGGCCCGGTGAGCTGTCGAGCTGCCGGCCACCTATAGTGGCCCGGTGAGCTGTCGAGCTGCCGGCCACCTATAGTGGCCCGGTGAGCTGTCGTGCTGCCGGCCACCTATAGTGGCCCGGTGAGCTGTCGAGCTGCCGGCCACCTATAGTGCCCCGGTGAGCTGTTGAGCTGCCGGCCACATATAGTGGCCCGGTGAGCTGTCGCGATACCGGTCACCTATAGTGGCCTGGTGAGCTGTCGCGATACCGGTCACCTATAGTGGCCCGGTGATCTGTCGCACTGCCGGCCACCTATAGCGCCCCGGTGAGCTGTTGAGCTGCCGGCCACATATAGTGGCCCGGTGAGCTGTCGAGCTGCCGGCCACATATAGTGGCTCGGTGAGCTGTCGAGCTGCCGGCCACCTACAGTGGCCTGGTCAGCTGTCGCGATACCGGTCACCTATAGTGGCCTGGTGAGCTGTCGCGATACCGGTCACCTGTAGTGGCCTGGTGAGCTGTCGCGATACCGGTCACCTATAGTGGCCCGGTGAGCTGTCGAGCTGCCTGCCACTTATAGTATCCCGGTGATCTGTCGCACTGCCGGCCACTTATAGTATACCGGTGATCTGTCGCACCGCCGGCCACCTATAGTGGCCTGGTGAGCTGTCGAGCTGCCGGCCACCTACAGTAGCCCGATAAGCTCTCGACTTGGCGGACACGTATAGTGGCCCGGTGAGCTGTCGCACTCCCGGCCACTTATAGTATCCCGGTGATCTGTCGCACTGCCGGCCACCTATAGTGGCCCGGTGAGCTGTCGCGATACCGGTCACCTATCGCGAAACCGGTCACCTATAGTGGCCTGGTGAGCTGTCGAGCTGCCGGCCACCTATAGTGGCCCGGTAAGCTGTCGAGCTGCCGGCCACCTATAGTGGCCCGGTGAGCTGTCGAGCTGCCGGCCACCTATAGTGGCCCGGTGAGCTGTCGAGCTGCCGGCCACCTATAGTGGCCCGGTGAGCTGTCGAGCTGCCGGCCACCTATAGTGCCCCGGTGAGCTGTTGAGCTGCCGGCCACATATAGTGGCCCGGTGAGCTGTCGCGATACCGGTCACCTATAGTGGCCTGGTGAGCTGTCGCGATACCGGTCACCTATAGTGGCCCGGTGATCTGTCGCACTGCCGGCCACCTATAGTGCCCCGGTGAGCTGTTGAGCTGCCGGCCACATATAGTGGCCCGGTGAGCTGTCGAGCTGCCGGCCACATATAGTGGCCCGGTGAGCTGTCGAGCTGCCGGCCACATATAGTGGCCCGGTGAGCTGTCGAGCTGCCGGCCACCTATAGTGGCCCGGTGAGCTGTCGAGCTGCCGGTCACCTATAGTGGCCTGGTGAGCTGTCGCGATACCGGTCACCTATAGTGCCCCGGTGAGCTGTTGAGCTGCCGGCCACATATAGTGGTCCGGTGAGCTGTCGAGCTGCCGGCCACATATAGTGGCCCGGTGAGCTGTCGAGCTGCCGGCCACATATAGTGGCCCGGTGAGCTGTCGAGCTGCCGGCCACCTATAGTGGCCCGGTGAGCTGTCGAGCTGCCGGCCACCTATAGTGGCCCGGTGAGCTGTCGAGCTGCCGGCCACTTATAGTATCCCGGTGATCTGTCGCACTGCCGGCCACCTATAGTGGCCCGGTGAGCTGTCGCGATACCGGTCACCTATCGCGAAACCGGTCACCTATAGTGGCCTGGTGAGCTGTCGAGCTGCCGGCCACCTATAGTGGCCCGGTAAGCTGTCGAGCTGCCGGCCACATATAGTGGCCCGGTGAGCTGTCGCACTGCCGGCCACCTATAGTGGCCTGGTGAGCTGTTGAGCTGCCGGCCACCTACAGTGGCCTGGTCAGCTGTCGCGATACCGGTCACCTATAGTGGCCTGGTCAGCTGTCGCGATACCGGTCACCTATAGTGGCCTGGTGAGCTGTCGCGATACCGGTCACCTATAGTGGCCTGGTGAGCTGTCGCGATACCGGTCACCTATAGTGGCGTGGTCAGCTGTCGCGATACCGGTCACCTATAGTGGCCTGGTCAGCTGTCGCGATACCGGTCACCTATAGTGGCCTGGTCAGCTGTCGCGATACCGATCACCTATAGTGGCCTGGTCAGCTGTCGCGATACCGGTCACCTATAGTGGCCTGGTGAGCTGTCGCGATACCGGTCACCTATAGTGGCCTGGTGAGCTGTCGCGATTCCGGTCACCTATAGTGGCCTGGTGAGCTGTCGCGATACCGGTCACCTATAGTGGCCTGGTGAGCTGTCGCGATACCGGTCACCTATAGTGGCCTGGTGAGCTATCGCCATGCCGGTCACCTATCGCGATACCGGCTACCTGTAGTGACCTGGTGAGCTGTCGCGATACCGGTCACCTATAGTGGCCTGGTGAGCTGTCGCGATACCGGTCACCTATAGTGGCCTGGTGAGCTGTCGCGATACCGGTCACCTATAGTGGCCTGGTGAGCTGTCGCGATACCGGTCACCTATAGTGGCCTGGTGAGCTGTCGCGATACCGGTCACCTATAGTGGCCTGGTGAGCTGTCGCGATACCGGTCACCTATAGTGGCCTGGTGAGCTGTCGCGATACCGGTCACCTATAGTGGCCTGGTGAGCTGTCGCGATACCGGTCACCTATAGTGGCCTGGTGAGCTGTCGCGATACCGGTCACCTATAGTGGCCTGGTGAGCTGTCGCGATACCGGTCACCTATAGTGGCCTGGTGAGCTGTCGCGATACCGGTCACCTATAGTGGCCTGGTGAGCTGTCGCGATACCGGTCACCTATAGTGGCCTGGTGAGCTGTCGCGATACCGGTCACCTATAGTGGCCTGGTGAGCTGTCGCGATACCGGTCACCTATAGTGGCCTGGTGAGCTGTCGCGATACCGGTCACCTATAGTGGCCTGGTGAGCTGTCGCGATACCGGTCACCTATAGTGGCCTGGTGAGCTGTCGCGATACCGGTCACCTATAGTGGCCTGGTGAGCTGTCGCGATACCGGTCACCTATAGTGGCCTGGTGAGCTGTCGCGATACCAGTCACCTATAGTGGCCTGGTGAGCTGTCGCGATACCGGTCACCTATAGTGGCCTGGTGAGCTGTCGCGATACCAGTCACCTATAGTGGCCTGGTGAGCTGTCGCGATACCGGTCACCTATAGTGGCCTGGTGAGCTGTCGCGATACCGGTCACCTATAGTGGCCTGGTGAGCTGTCGCGATACCGGTCACCTATAGTGGCCTGGTGAGCTGTCGCGATACCGGTCACCTATAGTGGCCTGGTGAGCTGTCGCGATACCGGTCACCTATAGTGGCCTGGTGAGCTGTCGCGATACCGGTCACCTATAGTGGCCCGGTGATCTGTCGCACTGCCGGCCACCTATAGTGCCCCGGTGAGCTGTTGAGCTGCCGGCCACATATAGTGGCCCGGTGAGCTGTCGAGCTGCCGGCCACATATAGTGGCCCGGTGAGCTGTCGAGCTGCCGGCCACCTATAGTGGCCCGGTGAGCTGTCGAGCTGCCGGTCACCTATAGTGGCCTGGTGAGCTGTCGCGATACCGGTCACCTATAGTGGCCTGGTGAGCTGTCGCGATACCGGTCACCTATAGTGGCCTGGTGAGCTGTCGAGCTGCCGGCCACCTATAGTGGCCCGGTGAGCTGTCGAGCTGCCGGCCACATATAGTGGCCCGGTGAGCTGTCGAGCTGCCGGCCACCTATAGTGGCCCGGTGAGCTGTCGAGCTGCCGGCCACCTATAGTGGCCCGGTGAGCTGTCGAGCTGCCGGCCACCTATAGTGGCCCGGTGAGCTGTCGAGCTGCCGGCCACTTATAGTATCCCGGTGATCTGTCGCACTGCCGGCCACCTATAGTGGCCTGGTGAGCTGTTGAGCTGCCGGCCACCTACAGTGGCCTGGTCAGCTGTCGCGATACCGGTCACCTATAGTGGCCTGGTCAGCTGTCGCGATACCGGTCACCTATAGTGGCCTGGTGAGCTGTCGCGATACCGGTCACCTATAGTGGCCTGGTGAGCTGTCGCGATACCGGTCACCTATAGTGGCCTGGTCAGCTGTCGCGATACCGGTCACCTATAGTGGCCTGGTCAGCTGTCGCGATACCGGTCACCTATAGTGGCCTGGTCAGCTGTCGCGATACCGGTCACCTATAGTGGCCTGGTCAGCTGTCGCGATACCGATCACCTATAGTGGCCTGGTCAGCTGTCGCGATACCGGTCACCTATAGTGGCCTGGTGAGCTGTCGCGATACCGGTCACCTATAGTGGCCTGGTGAGCTGTCGCGATTCCGGTCACCTATAGTGGCCTGGTGAGCTGTCGCGATACCGGTCACCTATAGTGGCCTGGTGAGCTGTCGCGATACCGGTCACCTATAGTGGCCTGGTGAGCTATCGCCATGCCGGTCACCTATCGCGATACCGGCTACCTGTAGTGACCTGGTGAGCTGTCGCGATACCGGTCACCTATAGTGGCCTGGTGAGCTGTCGCGATACCGGTCACCTATAGTGGCCTGGTGAGCTGTCGCGATACCGGTCACCTATAGTGGCCTGGTGAGCTGTCGCGATACCGGTCACCTATAGTGGCCTGGTGAGCTGTCGCGATACCGGTCACCTATAGTGGCCTGGTGAGCTGTCGCGATACCGGTCACCTATAGTGGCCTGGTGAGCTGTCGCGATACCGGTCACCTATAGTGGCCTGGTGAGCTGTCGCGATACCGGTCACCTATAGTGGCCTGGTGAGCTGTCGCGATACCGGTCACCTATAGTGGCCTGGTGAGCTGTCGCGATACCGGTCACCTATAGTGGCCTGGTGAGCTGTCGCGATACCGGTCACCTATAGTGGCCTGGTGAGCTGTCGCGATACCGGTCACCTATAGTGGCCTGGTGAGCTGTCGCCATACCGGTCACCTATAGTGGCCTGGTGAGCTGTCGCCATACCGGTCACCTATAGTGGCCTGGTGAGCTGTCGCGATACCGGTCACCTATAGTGGCCTGGTGAGCTGTCGCCATACCGGTCACCTATAGTGGCCTGGTGAGCTGTCGCGATACCGGTCGCCTATAGTGGCCTGGTGAGCTGTCGCGATACCGGTCACCTGTAGTGGCCTGGTGAGCTGTCGCGATACCGGTCACCTATAGTGGCCTGGTGAGCTGTCGCGATACCGGTCACCTATAGTGGCCTGGTGAGCTGTCGCGATACCGGTCACCTATCGCGAAACCGGTCATCTATAGTGGCCTGGTGAGCTGTCGAGCTGCCGGCCACCTATAGTGGCCCGGTGAGCTGTCGAGCTGCCGGCCACCTATAGTGGCCCGGTGAGCTGTCGAGCTGCCGGCCACCTATAGTGGCCCGGTGAGCTGTCGAGCTGCCGGCCACCTATAGTGGCCCGGTGAGCTGTCGAGCTGCCGGCCACCTATAGTGGCCCGGTGAGCAGTCGAGCTGCCGGCCACCTATAGTGGCCCGGTGAGCTGTCGAGCTGCCTGCCACTTATAGTATCCCGGTGATCTGTCGCACTGCCGGCCACTTATAGTATACCGGTGATCTGTCGCACTGCCGGCCACCTATAGTGGCCTGGTGAGCTGTCGAGCTGCCGGCCACCTACAGTGGCCCGATAAGCTCTCGACTTGGCGGACACGTATAGTGGCCCGGTGAGCTGTCGCACTCCCGGCCACTTATAGTATCCCGGTGATCTGTCGCACTGCCGGCCACCTATAGTGGCCCGGTGAGCTGTCGCGATACCGGTCACCTATCGCGAAACCGGTCACCTATAGTGGCCTGGTGAGCTGTCGAGCTGCCGGCCACCTATAGTGGCCCGGTGAGCTGTCGAGCTGCCGGCCACCTATAGTGGCCCGGTGAGCTGTCGAGCTGCCGGCCACCTATAGTGGCCCGGTGAGCTGTCGTGCTGCCGGCCACCTATAGTGGCCCGGTGAGCTGTCGAGCTGCCGGCCACCTATAGTGCCCCGGTGAGCTGTTGAGCTGCCGGCCACATATAGTGGCCCGGTGAGCTGTCGCGATACCGGTCACCTATAGTGGCCTGGTGAGCTGTCGCGATACCGGTCACCTATAGTGGCCCGGTGATCTGTCGCACTGCCGGCCACCTATAGCGCCCCGGTGAGCTGTTGAGCTGCCGGCCACATATAGTGGCCCGGTGAGCTGTCGAGCTGCCGGCCACATATAGTGGCCCGGTGAGCTGTCGAGCTGCCGGCCACATATAGTGGCCCGGTGAGCTGTCGAGCTGCCGGCCACCTATAGTGGCCCGGTGAGCTGTCGAGCTGCCGGTCACCTATAGTGGCCTGGTGAGCTGTCGCGATACCGGTCACCTATAGTGCCCCGGTGAGCTGTTGAGCTGCCGGCCACATATAGTGGCCCGGTGAGCTGTCGAGCTGCCGGCCACATATAGTGGCCCGGTGAGCTGTCGAGCTGCCGGCCACATATAGTGGCCCGGTGAGCTGTCGAGCTGCCGGCCACCTATAGTGGCCCGGTGAGCTGTCGAGCTGCCGGCCACCTATAGTGGCCCGGTGAGCTGTCGAGCTGCCGGCCACTTATAGTATCCCGGTGATCTGTCGCACTGCCGGCCACCTATAGTGGCCTGGTGAGCTGTTGAGCTGCCGGCCACCTACAGTGGCCTGGTCAGCTGTCGCGATACCGGTCACCTATAGTGGCCTGGTCAGCTGTCGCGATACCGGTCACCTATAGTGGCCTGGTGAGCTGTCGCGATACCGGTCACCTATAGTGGCCTGGTGAGCTGTCGCGATACCGGTCACCTATAGTGGCCTGGTCAGCTGTCGCGATACCGGTCACCTATAGTGGCCTGGTCAGCTGTCGCGATACCGGTCACCTATAGTGGCCTGGTCAGCTGTCGCGATACCGATCACCTATAGTGGCCTGGTCAGCTGTCGCGATACCGGTCACCTATAGTGGCCTGGTGAGCTGTCGCGATACCGGTCACCTATAGTGGCCTGGTGAGCTGTCGCGATACCGGTCACCTATAGTGGCCTGGTGAGCTATCGCCATGCCGGTCACCTATCGCGATACCGGCCACCTGTAGTGACCTGGTGAGCTGTCGCGATACCGGTCACCTATAGTGGCCTGGTGAGCTGTCGCGATACCGGTCACCTATAGTGGCCTGGTGAGCTGTCGCGATACCGGTCACCTATAGTGGCCTGGTGAGCTGTCGCGATACCGGTCACCTATAGTGGCCTGGTGAGCTGTCGCGATACCGGTCACCTATAGTGGCCTGGTGAGCTGTCGCGATACCGGTCACCTATAGTGGCCTGGTGAGCTGTCGCGATACCGGTCACCTATAGTGGCCTGGTGAGCTGTCGCGATACCGGTCACCTATAGTGGCCTGGTGAGCTGTCGCGATACCGGTCACCTATAGTGGCCTGGTGAGCTGTCGCGATACCGGTCACCTATAGTGGCCTGGTGAGCTGTCGCGATACCGGTCACCTATAGTGGCCTGGTGAGCTGTCGCGATACCGGTCACCTATAGTGGCCTGGTGAGCTGTCGCGATACCGGTCACCTATAGTGGCCTGGTGAGCTGTCGCGATACCGGTCACCTATAGTGGCCTGGTGAGCTGTCGCGATACCGGTCACCTATAGTGGCCTGGTGAGCTGTCGCGATACCGGTCACCTATAGTGGCCTGGTGAGCTGTCGCGATACCGGTCACCTATAGTGGCCTGGTGAGCTGTCGCGATACCGGTCACCTATAGTGGCCTGGTGAGCTGTCGCGATACCGGTCACCTATAGTGGCCTGGTGAGCTGTCGCGATACCGGTCACCTATAGTGGCCTGGTGAGCTGTCGCGATACCGGTCACCTATAGTGGCCTGGTGAGCTGTCGCGATACCGGTCACCTATAGTGGCCTGGTGAGCTGTCGCGATACCGGTCACCTATAGTGGCCTGGTGAGCTGTCGCGATACCGGTCACCTATAGTGGCCTGGTGAGCTGTCGCGATACCGGTCACCTATAGTGGCCTGGTGAGCTGTCGCGATACCGGTCACCTATAGTGGCCTGGTGAGCTGTCGCGATACCGGTCACCTATAGTGGCCCGGTGATCTGTCGCACTGCCGGCCACCCATAGTGCCCCGGTGAGCTGTTGAGCTGCCGGCCACATATAGTGGCCCGGTGAGCTGTCGAGCTGCCGGCCACATATAGTGGCCCGGTGAGCTGTCGAGCTGCCGGCCACATATAGTGGCCCGGTGAGCTGTCGAGCTGCCGGCCACCTATAGTGGCCCGGTGAGCTGTCGAGCTGCCGGTCACCTATAGTGGCCTGGTGAGCTGTCGCGATACCGGTCACCTATAGTGGCCTGGTGAGCTGTCGCGATACCGGTCACCTATAGTGGCCTGGTGAGCTGTCGCGATACCGGTCACCTATAGTGGCCTGGTGAGCTGTCGAGCTGCCGGCCACCTATAGTGGCCCGGTGAACTGTCGAGCTGCCGGCCACATATAGTGGCCCGGTGAGCTGTCGAGCTGCCGGCCACCTATAGTGGCCCGGTGAGCTGTCGAGCTGCCGGCCACCTATAGTGGCCCGGTGAGCTGTCGAGCTGCCGGCCACTTATAGTATCCCGGTGATCTGTCGCACTGCCGGCCACCTATAGTGGCCTGGTGAGCTGTTGAGCTGCCGGCCACCTACAGTGGCCTGGTCAGCTGTCGCGATACCGGTCACCTATAGTGGCCTGGTCAGCTGTCGCGATACCGGTCACCTATAGTGGCCTGGTGAGCTGTCGCGATACCGGTCACCTATAGTGGCCTGGTGAGCTGTCGCGATACCGGTCACCTATAGTGGCCTGGTGAGCTGTCGCGATACCGGTCACCTATAGTGGCCTGGTCAGCTGTCGCGAAACCGGTCACCTATAGTGGCCTGGTCAGCTGTCGCGATACCGGTCACCTATAGTGGCCTGGTCAGCTGTCGCGATACCGGTCACCTATAGTGGCCTGGTCAGCTGTCGCGATACCGATCACCTATAGTGGCCTGGTCAGCTGTCGCGATACCGGTCACCTATAGTGGCCTGGTGAGCTGTCGCGATACCGGTCACCTATAGTGGCCTGGTGAGCTGTCGCGATTCCGGTCACCTATAGTGGCCTGGTGAGCTGTCGCGATACCGGTCACCTATAGTGGCCTGGTGAGCTATCGCCATGCCGGTCACCTATCGCGATACCGGTCACCTATAGTGGCCTGGTGAGCTGTCGCGATACCGGTCACCTATAGTGGCCTGGTGAGCTGTCGCGATACCGGTCACCTATAGTGGCCTGGTGAGCTGTCGCGATACCGGTCACCTATAGTGGCCTGGTGAGCTGTCGCGATACCGGTCACCTATAGTGGCCTGGTGAGCTGTCGCGATACCGGTCACCTATAGTGGCCTGGTGAGCTGTCGCGATACCGGTCACCTATAGTGGCCTGGTGAGCTGTCGCGATACCGGTCACCTATAGTGGCCTGGTGAGCTGTCGCGATACCGGTCACCTATAGTGGCCTGGTGAGCTGTCGCGATACCGGTCACCTATAGTGGCCTGGTGAGCTGTCGCGATACCGGTCACCTATAGTGGCCTGGTGAGCTGTCGCGATACCGGTCACCTATAGTGGCCTGGTGAGCTGTCGCGATACCGGTCACCTATAGTGGCCTGGTGAGCTGTCGCGATACCGGTCACCTATAGTGGCCTGGTGAGCTGTCGCGATACCGGTCACCTATAGTGGCCTGGTGAGCTGTCGCGATACCGGTCACCTATAGTGGCCTGGTGAGCTGTCGCGATACCGGTCACCTATAGTGGCCTGGTGAGCTGTCGCGATACCGGTCACCTATAGTGGCCTGGTGAGCTGTCGCGATACCGGTCACCTATAGTGGCCTGGTCAGCTGTCGCGATACCGGTCACCTATAGTGGCCTGGTGAGCTGTCGCGATACCGGTCACCTATAGTGGCCTGGTGAGCTGTCGCGATACCGGTCACCTATAGTGGCCCGGTGATCTGTCGCACTGCCGGCCACCTATAGTGCCCCGGTGAGCTGTTGAGCTGCCGGCCACATATAGTGGCCCGGTGAGCTGTCGAGCTGCCGGCCACATATAGTGGCCCGGTGAGCTGTCGAGCTGCCGGCCACATATAGTGGCCCGGTGAGCTGTCGAGCTGCCGGCCACCTACAGTGGCCTGGTCAGCTGTCGCGATACCGGTCACCTATAGTGGCCTGGTGAGCTGTCGCGATACCGGTCACCTGTAGTGGCCTGGTGAGCTGTCGCGATACCGGTCACCTATAGTGGCCCGGTGAGCTGTCGAGCTGCCTGCCACTTATAGTATCCCGGTGATCTGTCGCACTGCCGGCCACTTATAGTATACCGGTGATCTGTCGCACTGCCGGCCACCTATAGTGGCCTGGTGAGCTGTCGAGCTGCCGGCCACCTACAGTAGCCCGATAAGCTCTCGACTTGGCGGACACGTATAGTGGCCCGGTGAGCTGTCGCACTCCCGGCCACTTATAGTATCCCGGTGATCTGTCGCACTGCCGGCCACCTATAGTGGCCCGGTGAGCTGTCGCGATACCGGTCACCTATCGCGAAACCGGTCACCTATAGTGGCCTGGTGAGCTGTCGAGCTGCCGGCCACCTATAGTGGCCCGGTAAGCTGTCGAGCTGCCGGCCACCTATAGTGGCCCGGTGAGCTGTCGAGCTGCCGGCCACCTATAGTGGCCCGGTGAGCTGTCGAGCTGCCGGCCACCTATAGTGGCCCGGTGAGCTGTCGAGCTGCCGGCCACCTATAGTGCCCCGGTGAGCTGTTGAGCTGCCGGCCACATATAGTGGCCCGGTGAGCTGTCGCGATACCGGTCACCTATAGTGGCCTGGTGAGCTGTCGCGATACCGGTCACCTATAGTGGCCCGGTGATCTGTCGCACTGCCGGCCACCTATAGTGCCCCGGTGAGCTGTTGAGCTGCCGGCCACATATAGTGGCCCGGTGAGCTGTCGAGCTGCCGGCCACATATAGTGGCCCGGTGAGCTGTCGAGCTGCCGGCCACATATAGTGGCCCGGTGAGCTGTCGAGCTGCCGGCCACCTATAGTGGCCCGGTGAGCTGTCGAGCTGCCGGTCACCTATAGTGGCCTGGTGAGCTGTCGCGATACCGGTCACCTATAGTGCCCCGGTGAGCTGTTGAGCTGCCGGCCACATATAGTGGTCCGGTGAGCTGTCGAGCTGCCGGCCACATATAGTGGCCCGGTGAGCTGTCGAGCTGCCGGCCACATATAGTGGCCCGGTGAGCTGTCGAGCTGCCGGCCACCTATAGTGGCCCGGTGAGCTGTCGAGCTGCCGGCCACCTATAGTGGCCCGGTGAGCTGTCGAGCTGCCGGCCACTTATAGTATCCCGGTGATCTGTCGCACTGCCGGCCACCTATAGTGGCCTGGTGAGCTGTTGAGCTGCCGGCCACCTACAGTGGCCTGGTCAGCTGTCGCGATACCGGTCACCTATAGTGGCCTGGTCAGCTGTCGCGATACCGGTCACCTATAGTGGCCTGGTGAGCTGTCGCGATACCGGTCACCTATAGTGGCCTGGTGAGCTGTCGCGATACCGGTCACCTATAGTGGCGTGGTCAGCTGTCGCGATACCGGTCACCTATAGTGGCCTGGTCAGCTGTCGCGATACCGGTCACCTATAGTGGCCTGGTCAGCTGTCGCGATACCGATCACCTATAGTGGCCTGGTCAGCTGTCGCGATACCGGTCACCTATAGTGGCCTGGTGAGCTGTCGCGATACCGGTCACCTATAGTGGCCTGGTGAGCTGTCGCGATTCCGGTCACCTATAGTGGCCTGGTGAGCTGTCGCGATACCGGTCACCTATAGTGGCCTGGTGAGCTGTCGCGATACCGGTCACCTATAGTGGCCTGGTGAGCTATCGCCATGCCGGTCACCTATCGCGATACCGGCTACCTGTAGTGACCTGGTGAGCTGTCGCGATACCGGTCACCTATAGTGGCCTGGTGAGCTGTCGCGATACCGGTCACCTATAGTGGCCTGGTGAGCTGTCGCGATACCGGTCACCTATAGTGGCCTGGTGAGCTGTCGCGATACCGGTCACCTATAGTGGCCTGGTGAGCTGTCGCGATACCGGTCACCTATAGTGGCCTGGTGAGCTGTCGCGATACCGGTCACCTATAGTGGCCTGGTGAGCTGTCGCGATACCGGTCACCTATAGTGGCCTGGTGAGCTGTCGCGATACCGGTCACCTATAGTGGCCTGGTGAGCTGTCGCGATACCGGTCACCTATAGTGGCCTGGTGAGCTGTCGCGATACCGGTCACCTATAGTGGCCTGGTGAGCTGTCGCGATACCGGTCACCTATAGTGGCCTGGTGAGCTGTCGCGATACCGGTCACCTATAGTGGCCTGGTGAGCTGTCGCGATACCGGTCACCTATAGTGGCCTGGTGAGCTGTCGCGATACCGGTCACCTATAGTGGCCTGGTGAGCTGTCGCGATACCGGTCACCTATAGTGGCCTGGTGAGCTGTCGCGATACCGGTCACCTATAGTGGCCTGGTGAGCTGTCGCGATACCGGTCACCTATAGTGGCCTGGTGAGCTGTCGCGATACCGGTCACCTATAGTGGCCTGGTGAGCTGTCGCGATACCGGTCACCTATAGTGGCCTGGTGAGCTGTCGCGATACCGGTCACCTATAGTGGCCTGGTGAGCTGTCGCGATACCAGTCACCTATAGTGGCCTGGTGAGCTGTCGCGATACCGGTCACCTATAGTGGCCTGGTGAGCTGTCGCGATACCGGTCACCTATAGTGGCCTGGTGAGCTGTCGCGATACCGGTCACCTATAGTGGCCTGGTGAGCTGTCGCGATACCGGTCACCTATAGTGGCCTGGTGAGCTGTCGCGATACCGGTCACCTATAGTGGCCTGGTGAGCTGTCGCGATACCGGTCACCTATAGTGGCCCGGTGATCTGTCGCACTGCCGGCCACCTATAGTGCCCCGGTGAGCTGTTGAGCTGCCGGCCACATATAGTGGCCCGGTGAGCTGTCGAGCTGCCGGCCACATATAGTGGCCCGGTGAGCTGTCGAGCTGCCGGCCACCTATAGTGGCCCGGTGAGCTGTCGAGCTGCCGGTCACCTATAGTGGCCTGGTGAGCTGTCGCGATACCGGTCACCTATAGTGGCCTGGTGAGCTGTCGCGATACCGGTCACCTATAGTGGCCTGGTGAGCTGTCGCGATACCGGTCACCTATAGTGGCCTGGTGAGCTGTCGAGCTGCCGGCCACCTATAGTGGCCCGGTGAGCTGTCGAGCTGCCGGCCACATATAGTGGCCCGGTGAGCTGTCGAGCTGCCGGCCACCTATAGTGGCCCGGTGAGCTGTCGAGCTGCCGGCCACCTATAGTGGCCCGGTGAGCTGTCGAGCTGCCGGCCACTTATAGTATCCCGGTGATCTGTCGCACTGCCGGCCACCTATAGTGGCCTGGTGAGCTGTTGAGCTGCCGGCCACCTACAGTGGCCTGGTCAGCTGTCGCGATACCGGTCACCTATAGTGGCCTGGTCAGCTGTCGCGATACCGGTCACCTATAGTGGCCTGGTGAGCTGTCGCGATACCGGTCACCTATAGTGGCCTGGTGAGCTGTCGCGATACCGGTCACCTATAGTGGCCTGGTCAGCTGTCGCGATACCGGTCACCTATAGTGGCCTGGTCAGCTGTCGCGATACCGGTCACCTATAGTGGCCTGGTCAGCTGTCGCGATACCGGTCACCTATAGTGGCCTGGTCAGCTGTCGCGATACCGATCACCTATAGTGGCCTGGTCAGCTGTCGCGATACCGGTCACCTATAGTGGCCTGGTGAGCTGTCGCGATACCGGTCACCTATAGTGGCCTGGTGAGCTGTCGCGATTCCGGTCACCTATAGTGGCCTGGTGAGCTGTCGCGATACCGGTCACCTATAGTGGCCTGGTGAGCTGTCGCGATACCGGTCACCTATAGTGGCCTGGTGAGCTGTCGCGATACCGGTCACCTATAGTGGCCTGGTGAGCTATCGCCATGCCGGTCACCTATCGCGATACCGGCTACCTGTAGTGACCTGGTGAGCTGTCGCGATACCGGTCACCTATAGTGGCCTGGTGAGCTGTCGCGATACCGGTCACCTATAGTGGCCTGGTGAGCTGTCGCGATACCGGTCACCTATAGTGGCCTGGTGAGCTGTCGCGATACCGGTCACCTATAGTGGCCTGGTGAGCTGTCGCGATACCGGTCACCTATAGTGGCCTGGTGAGCTGTCGCGATACCGGTCACCTATAGTGGCCTGGTGAGCTGTCGCGATACCGGTCACCTATAGTGGCCTGGTGAGCTGTCGCGATACCGGTCACCTATAGTGGCCTGGTGAGCTGTCGCGATACCGGTCACCTATAGTGGCCTGGTGAGCTGTCGCGATACCGGTCACCTATAGTGGCCTGGTGAGCTGTCGCGATACCGGTCACCTATAGTGGCCTGGTGAGCTGTCGCGATACCGGTCACCTATAGTGGCCTGGTGAGCTGTCGCGATACCGGTCACCTATAGTGGCCTGGTGAGCTGTCGCGATACCGGTCACCTATAGTGGCCTGGTGAGCTGTCGCGATACCGGTCACCTATAGTGGCCTGGTGAGCTGTCGCGATACCGGTCACCTATAGTGGCCTGGTGAGCTGTCGCGATACCGGTCACCTATAGTGGCCTGGTGAGCTGTCGCGATACCGGTCACCTATAGTGGCCTGGTGAGCTGTCGCGATACCGGTCACCTATAGTGGCCTGGTGAGCTGTCGCGATACCGGTCACCTATAGTGGCCTGGTGAGCTGTCGAGCTGCCGGCCACTTATAGTATCCCGGTGATCTGTCGCACTGCCGGCCACCTATAGTGGCCTGGTGAGCTGTTGAGCTGCCGGCCACCTACAGTGGCCTGGTCAGCTGTCGCGATACCGGTCACCTATAGTGGCCTGGTGAGCTGTCGCGATACCGGTCACCTATAGTGGCCTGGTGAGCTGTCGCGATACCGGTCACCTATAGTGCCCCGGTGAGCTGTTGAGCTGCCGGCCACATATAGTGGCCCGGTGAGCTGTCGAGCTGCCGGCCACATATAGTGGCCCGGTGAGCTGTCGAGCTGCCGGCCACATATAGTGGCCCGGTGAGCTGTCGAGCTGCCGGCCACCTATAGTGGCCCGGTGAGCTGTCGAGCTGCCGGCCACCTATAGTGGCCCGGTGAGCTGTCGAGCTGCCGGCCACTTATAGTATCCCGGTGATCTGTCGCACTGCCGGCCACCTATAGTGGCCTGGTGAGCTGTTGAGCTGCCGGCCACCTACAGTGGCCTGGTCAGCTGTCGCGATACCGGTCACCTATAGTGGCCTGGTCAGCTGTCGCGATACCGGTCACCTATAGTGGCCTGGTGAGCTGTCGCGATACCGGTCACCTATAGTGGCCTGGTGAGCTGTCGCGATACCGGTCACCTATAGTGGCCTGGTCAGCTGTCGCGATACCGGTCACCTATAGTGGCCTGGTCAGCTGTCGCGATACCGGTCACCTATAGTGGCCTGGTCAGCTGTCGCGATACCGATCACCTATAGTGGCCTGGTCAGCTGTCGCGATACCGGTCACCTATAGTGGCCTGGTGAGCTGTCGCGATACCGGTCACCTATAGTGGCCTGGTGAGCTGTCGCGATTCCGGTCACCTATAGTGGCCTGGTGAGCTGTCGCGATACCGGTCACCTATAGTGGCCTGGTGAGCTGTCGCGATACCGGTCACCTATAGTGGCCTGGTGAGCTATCGCCATGCCGGTCACCTATCGCGATACCGGCTACCTGTAGTGACCTGGTGAGCTGTCGCGATACCGGTCACCTATAGTGGCCTGGTGAGCTGTCGCGATACCGGTCACCTATAGTGGCCTGGTGAGCTGTCGCGATACCGGTCACCTATAGTGGCCTGGTGAGCTGTCGCGATACCGGTCACCTATAGTGGCCTGGTGAGCTGTCGCGATACCGGTCACCTATAGTGGCCTGGTGAGCTGTCGCGATACCGGTCACCTATAGTGGCCTGGTGAGCTGTCGCGATACCGGTCACCTATAGTGGCCTGGTGAGCTGTCGCGATACCGGTCACCTATAGTGGCCTGGTGAGCTGTCGCGATACCGGTCACCTATAGTGGCCTGGTGAGCTGTCGCGATACCGGTCACCTATAGTGGCCTGGTGAGCTGTCGCGATACCGGTCACCTATAGTGGCCTGGTGAGCTGTCGCGATACCGGTCACCTATAGTGGCCTGGTGAGCTGTCGCGATACCGGTCACCTATAGTGGCCTGGTGAGCTGTCGCGATACCGGTCACCTATAGTGGCCTGGTGAGCTGTCGCGATACCGGTCACCTATAGTGGCCTGGTGAGCTGTCGCGATACCGGTCACCTATAGTGGCCTGGTGAGCTGTCGCGATACCGGTCACCTATAGTGGCCTGGTGAGCTGTCGCGATACCGGTCACCTATAGTGGCCTGGTGAGCTGTCGCACTGCCGGCCACCTATAGTGCCCCGGTGAGCTGTTGAGCTGCCGGCCACATATAGTGGCCCGGTGAGCTGTCGAGCTGCCGGCCACATATAGTGGCCCGGTGAGCTGTCGAGCTGCCGGCCACATATAGTGGCCCGGTGAGCTGTCGAGCTGCCGGCCACATATAGTGGCCCGGTGAGCTGTCGAGCTGCCGGCCACATATAGTGGCCCGGTGAGCTGTCGAGCTGCCGGCCACATATAGTAGCCCGGTGAGCTGTCGAGCTGCCGGCCACCTATAGTGGCCCGGTGAGCTGTCGAGCTGCCGGTCACCTATAGTGGCCTGGTGAGCTGTCGCGATACCGGTCACCTATAGTGGCCTGGTGAGCTGTCGCGATACCGGTCACCTATAGTGGCCTGGTGAGCTGTCGCGATACCGGTCACCTATAGTGGCCTGGTGAGCTGTCGCGATACCGGTCACCTATAGTGGCCTGGTGAGCTGTCGCGATACCGGTCACCTATAGTGGCCTGGTGAGCTGTCGCGATACCGGTCACCTATAGTGGCCTGGTGAGCTGTCGCGATACCGGTCACCTATAGTGGCCTGGTGAGCTGTCGCGATACCGGTCACCTATAGTGGCCTGGTGAGCTGTCGCGATACCGGTCACCTATAGTGGCCTGGTGAGCTGTCGCGATACCGGTCACCTATAGTGGCCTGGTGAGCTGTCGCGATACCGGTCACCTATAGTGGCCTGGTGAGCTGTCGCGATACCGGTCACCTATAGTGGCCTGGTGAGCTGTCGCGATACCGGTCACCTATAGTGGCCTGGTGAGCTGTCGCGATACCGGTCACCTATAGTGGCCTGGTGAGCTGTCGCGATACCGGTCACCTATAGTGGCCTGGTGAGCTGTCGCGATACCGGTCACCTATAGTGGCCTGGTGAGCTGTCGCGATACCGGTCACCTATAGTGGCCTGGTGAGCTGTCGCGATACCGGTCACCTATAGTGGCCTGGTGAGCTGTCGCGATACCGGTCACCTATAGTGGCCTGGTGAGCTGTCGAGCTGCCGGCCACATATAGTGGCCCGGTGAGCTGTCGCGATACCGGTCACCTATAGTGGCCTGGTGAGCTGTCGCGATACCGGTCACCTATAGTGGCCTGGTGAGCTGTCGAGCTGCCGGTCACCTATAGTGGCCTGGTGAGCTGTCGCGATACCGGTCACCTATAGTGGCCTGGTGAGCTGTCGCGATACCGGTCACCTATAGTGGCCTGGTGAGCTGTCGCGATACCGGTCACCTATAGTGGCCTGGTGAGCTGTCGCGATACCGGTCACCTATAGTGGCCTGGTGAGCTGTCGCGATACCGGTCACCTATAGTGGCCTGGTGAGCTGTCGCGATACCGGTCACCTATAGTGGCCTGGTGAGCTGTCGCGATACCGGTCACCTATAGTGGCCTGGTGAGCTGTCGCGATACCGGTCACCTATAGTGGCCTGGTGAGCTGTCGCGATACCGGTCACCTATAGTGGCCTGGTGAGCTGTCGCGATACCGGTCACCTATAGTGGCCTGGTGAGCTGTCGCGATACCGGTCACCTATAGTGGCCTGGTGAGCTGTCGCGATACCGGTCACCTATAGTGGCCTGGTGAGCTGTCGCGATACCGGTCACCTATAGTGGCCTGGTGAGCTGTCGCGATACCGGTCACCTATAGTGGCCTGGTGAGCTGTCGCGATACCGGTCACCTATAGTGGCCTGGTGAGCTGTCGCGATACCGGTCACCTATAGTGGCCTGGTGAGCTGTCGCGATACCGGTCACCTATAGTGGCCTGGTGAGCTGTCGCGATACCGGTCACCTATAGTGGCCTGGTGAGCTGTCGCGATACCGGTCACCTATAGTGGCCTGGTGAGCTGTCGCGATACCGGTCACCTATAGTGGCCTGGTGAGCTGTCGCGATACCGGTCACCTATAGTGGCCTGGTGAGCTGTCGCGATACCGGTCACCTATAGTGGCCTGGTGAGCTGTCGCGATACCGGTCACCTATAGTGGCCTGGTGAGCTGTCGCTATACCGGTCACCTATAGTGGCCTGGTGAGCTGTCGCTATACCGGTCACCTATGGTGGCCTGGTGAGCTGTCGCTATACCGGTCACCTATGGTGGCCTGGTGAGCTGTCGCTATACCGGTCACCTATAGTGACCTGGTGAGCTGTCGCGATACCGGTCACCTATAGTGACCTGGTGAGCTGTCGCGATACCGGTCACCTATAGTGGCCTGGTGAGCTGTCGCGATACCGGTCACCTATAGTGGCCTGGTGAGCTGTCGCGATACCGGTCACCTATAGTGGCCTGGTGAGCTGTCGCCATACCGGTCACCTATAGTGGCCTGGTGAGCTGTCGCGATACCGGTCACCTATAGTGGCCTGGTGAGCTGTCGCCATACCGGTCACCTATAGTGGCCTGGTGAGCTGTCGCGATACCGGTCGCCTATAGTGGCCTGGTGAGCTGTCGCGATACCGGTCACCTGTAGTGGCCTGGTGAGCTGTCGCGATACCGGTCACCTATCGCGAAACCGGTCACCTATAGTGGCCTGGTGAGCTGTCGAGCTGCCGGCCACCTATAGTGGCCCGGTGAGCTGTCGAGCTGCCGGCCACCTATAGTGGCCCGGTGAGCTGTCGAGCTGCCGGCCACCTATAGTGGCCCGGTGAGCAGTCGAGCTGCCGGCCACCTATAGTGGCCCGGTGAGCTGTCGAGCTGCCTGCCACTTATAGTATCCCGGTGATCTGTCGCACTGCCGGCCACTTATAGTATACCGGTGATCTGTCGCACTGCCGGCCACCTATAGTGGCCTGGTGAGCTGTCGAGCTGCCGGCCACCTACAGTGGCCCGATAAGCTCTCGACTTGGCGGACACGTATAGTGGCCCGGTGAGCTGTCGCACTCCCGGCCACTTATAGTATCCCGGTGATCTGTCGCACTGCCGGCCACCTATAGTGGCCCGGTGAGCTGTCGCGATACCGGTCACCTATCGCGAAACCGGTCACCTATAGTGGCCTGGTGAGCTGTCGAGCTGCCGGCCACCTATAGTGGCCCGGTGAGCTGTCGAGCTGCCGGCCACCTATAGTGGCCCGGTGAGCTGTCGAGCTGCCGGCCACCTATAGTGGCCCGGTGAGCTGTCGAGCTGCCGGCCACCTATAGTGGCCCGGTGAGCTGTCGAGCTGCCGGCCACCTATAGTGCCCCGGTGAGCTGTCGAGCTGCCGGCCACATATAGTGGCCCGGTGAGCTGTCGAGCTGCCGGCCACATATAGTGGCCCGGTGAGTTGTCGAGCTGCCGGCCACATATAGTGGCCCGGTGAGCTGTCGAGCTGCCGGCCACATATAGTGGCCCGGTGAGCTGTCGAGCTGCCGGCCACATATAGTGGCCCGGTGAGCTGTCGAGCTGCCGGCCACATATAGTGGCCCGGTGAGCTGTCGAGCTGCCGGCCACATATAGTGGCCCGGTGAGCTGTCGAGCTGCCGGCCACATATAGTGGCCCGGTGAGCTGTCGAGCTGCCGGCCACATATAGTGGCCCGGTGAGCTGTCGAGCTGCCGGCCACATATAGTGGCCCGGTGAGCTGTCGAGCTGCCGGCCACATATAGTGGCCCGGTGAGCTGTCGAGCTGCCGGCCACCTATAGTGGCCCGGTGAGCTGTCGAGCTGCCGGTCACCTATAGTGGCCTGGTGAGCTGTCGCGATACCGGTCACCTATAGTGGCCTGGTGAGCTGTCGCGATACCGGTCACCTATAGTGGCCTGGTGAGCTGTCGCGATACCGGTCACCTATAGTGGCCTGGTGAGCTGTCGCGATACCGGTCACCTATAGTGGCCTGGTGAGCTGTCGCGATACCGGTCACCTATAGTGGCCTGGTGAGCTGTCGCGATACCGGTCACCTATAGTGGCCTGGTGAGCTGTCGCGATACCGGTCACCTATAGTGGCCTGGTGAGCTGTCGCGATACCGGTCACCTATAGTGGCCTGGTGAGCTGTCGCGATACCGGTCACCTATAGTGGCCTGGTGAGCTGTCGCGATACCGGTCACCTATAGTGGCCTGGTGAGCTGTCGCGATACCGGTCACCTATAGTGGCCTGGTGAGCTGTCGCGATACCGGTCACCTATAGTGGCCTGGTGGGCTGTCGCGATACCGGTCACCTATAGTGGCCTGGTGAGCTGTCGCGATACCGGTCACCTATAGTGGCCTGGTGAGCTGTCGCGATACCGGTCACCTATAGTGGCCTGGTGAGCTGTCGCGATACCGGTCACCTATAGTGGCCTGGTGGGCTGTCGCGATACCGGTCACCTATAGTGGCCTGGTCAGCTGTCGCGATACCGGTCACCTATAGTGGCCTGGTGAGCTGTCGCGATACCGGTCACCTATAGTGGCCTGGTGAGCTGTCGCGATACCGGTCACCTATAGTGGCCTGGTGAGCTGTCGCGATACCGGTCACCTATAGTGGCCTGGTGAGCTGTCGCGATACCGGTCACCTATAGTGGCCTGGTGAGCTGTCGCGATACCGGTCACCTATAGTGGCCTGGTGAGCTGTCGCGATACCGGTCACCTATAGTGGCCTGGTGAGCTGTCGCGATACCGGTCACCTATAGTGGCCTGGTGAGCTGTCGCGATACCGGTCACCTATAGTGGCCTGGTGAGCTGTCGCGATACCGGTCACCTATAGTGGCCTGGTGTGCTGTCGCGATACCGGTCACCTATAGTGGCCTGGTGAGCTGTCGCGATACCGGTCACCTATAGTGGCCTGGTGAGCTGTCGCGATACCGGTCACCTATAGTGGCCTGGTGAGCTGTCGCGATACCGGTCACCTATAGTGGCCTGGTGAGCTGTCGCGATACCGGTCACCTATAGTGGCCTGGTGAGCTGTCGCGATACCGGTCACCTATAGTGGCCTGGTGAGCTGTCGCGATACCGGTCACCTATAGTGGCCTGGTGAGCTGTCGCGATACCGGTCACCTATAGTGGCCTGGTGAGCTGTCGCGATACCGGTCACCTATAGTGGCCTGGTGAGCTGTCGCGATACCGGTCACCTATAGTGGCCTGGTGAGCTGTCGCGATACCGGTCACCTATAGTGGCCTGGTGAGCTGTCGCGATACCGGTCACCTATAGTGGCCTGGTGAGCTGTCGCGATACCGGTCACCTATAGTGGCCTGGTGAGCTGTCGCGATACCGGTCACCTATAGTGGCCTGGTGAGCTGTCGCGATACCGGTCACCTATAGTGGCCTGGTGAGCTGTCGCGATACCGGTCACCTATAGTGGCCTGGTGAGCTGTCGCGATACCGGTCACCTATAGTGGCCTGGTGAGCTGTCGCTATACCGGTCACCTATACTGGCCTGGTGAGCTGTCGCTATACCGGTCACCTATGGTGGCCTGGTGAGCTGTCGCTATACCGGTCACCTATGGTGGCCTGGTGAGCTGTCGCTATACCGGTCACCTATAGTGACCTGGTGAGCTGTCGCGATACCGGTCACCTATAGTGACCTGGTGAGCTGTCGCGATACCGGTCACCTATAGTGGCCTGGTGAGCTGTCGCGATACCGGTCACCTATAGTGGCCTGGTGAGCTGTCGCGATACCGGTCACCTATAGTGGCCTGGTGAGCTGTCGCGATACCGGTCACCTATAGTGGCCTGGTGAGCTGTCGCGATACCGGTCACCTATAGTGGCCTGGTGGGCTGTCGCGATACCGGTCACCTATAGTGGCCTGGTCAGCTGTCGCGATACCGGTCACCTATAGTGGCCTGGTGAGCTGTCGCGATACCGGTCACCAATAGTGGCCTGGTGAGCTGTCGCGATACCGGTCACCTATAGTGGCCTGGTGAGCTGTCGCGATACCGGTCACCTATAGTGGCCTGGTGAGCTGTCGCGATACCGGTCACCTATCGCGAAACCGGTCACCTATAGTGGCCTGGTGAGCTGTCGAGCTGCCGGCCACCTATAGTGGCCCGGTGAGCTGTCGAGCTGCCGGCCACCTATAGTGGCCCGGTGAGCTGTCGAGCTGCCGGCCACCTATAGTGGCTCGGTGAGCTGTCGAGCTGCCGGCCACCTATAGTGGCCCGGTGAGCAGTCGAGCTGCCGGCCACCTATAGTGGCCCGGTGAGCTGTCGAGCTGCCGGCCACCTATAGTGGCCCGGTGAGCTGTCGAGCTGCCGGCCACCTATAGTGGCCCGGTGAGCTGTCGAGCTGCCGGCCACCTATAGTGCCCCGGTGAGCTGTTGAGCTGCCGGCCACATATAGTGGCCCGGTGAGCTGTCGAGCTGCCGGCCACCTATAGTGGCCTGGTGAGCTGTCGAGCTGCCGGCCACCTATAGTGGCCCGGTGAGCTGTCGAGCTGCCGGCCACCTATAGTGGCCCGGTGAGCTGTCGAGCTGCCGGCCACCTATAGTGGCCCGGTGAGCTGTCGAGCTGCCGGCCACCTATAGTGGCCCGGTGAGCTGTCGAGCTGCCGGCCACATATAGTGGCCCGGTGAGCTGTCGAGCTGCCGGCCACATATAGTGGCCCGGTGAGCTGTCGAGCTGCCGGCCACCTATAGTGGCCCGGTGAGCTGTCGAGCTGCCGGCTACCTATAGTGGCCCGGTGAGCTGTCGAGCTGCCGGCCACCTATAGTGGCCCGGTGAGCTGTCGAGCTGCCGGCCACCTATAGTGGCCCGGTGAGCTGTCGAGCTGCCGGCCACCTATAGTGGTCCGGTGAGCTGTCGAGCTGCCGGCCACCTATAGTGGTCCGGTGAGCTGTCGAGCTGCCGATCACTTATAGTATCCCGGTGATCTGTCGCACTGCCGGCCACCTATAGTGGCCTGGTGAGCTGTCGAGCTGCCGGCCACCTACAGTGGCCCGATAAGCTCTCGACATGGCGGACACGTATAGTGGCCCGGTGAGCTGTCGCACTCCCGGCCACTTATAGTATCCCGGTGATCTGCCGCACTGCCGGCCACCTATAGTGGCCTGGTGGGCTGTCGCGATACCGGTCACCTATAGTGGCCTGGTGAGCTGTCGCGATACCGGTCACCTATAGTGGCCTGGTGAGCTGTCGCGATACCGGTCACTTATAGTGGCCTGGTGAGCTGTCGCGATACCGGTCACCTATAGTGGCCTGGTCAGCTGTCGCGATACCGGTCACCTATAGTGGCCTGGTCAGCTGTCGCGATACCGGTCACCTATAGTGGCCTGGTCAGCTGTCGCGATACCGGTCACCTATAGTGGCCTGGTGAGCTGTCGAGCTGCCGGCCACATATAGTGGCCCGGTGAGCTGTCGAGCTGCCGGCCACATATAGTGGCCCGGCGAGCTGTCGAGCTGCCGGCCACCTATAGTGGCCCGGTGAGCTGTCGAGCTGCCGGCTACCTATAGTGGCCCGGTGA
Organism: Eumerus sabulonum; assembly: GCA_951905685.1. Lineage (NCBI taxonomy): Eukaryota > Metazoa > Arthropoda > Insecta > Diptera > Syrphidae > Eumerus > Eumerus sabulonum. Next base: position 41,875,111 of record OX645063.1, read on the forward strand.
GCTGTCGAGCTGCCGGCCACCTATAGTGGCCCGGTGAGCTGTCGAGCTGCCGGCCACCTATAGTGGCCCGGTGAGCTGTCGAGCTGCCGGCCACCTATAGTGGTCCGGTGAGCTGTCGAGCTGCCGGCCACCTATAGTGGTCCGGTGAGCTGTCGAGCTGCCGATCACTTATAGTATCCCGGTGATCTGTCGCACTGCCGGCCACCTATAGTGGCCTGGTGAGCTGTCGAGCTGCCGGCCACCTACAGTGGCCCGATAAGCTCTCGACATGGCGCACACGTATAGTGGCCCGGTGAGCTGTCGCACTCCCGGCCACTTATAGTATCCCGGTGATCTGCCGCACTGCCGGCCACCTATAGTGGCCTGGTGGGCTGTCGCGATACCGGTCACCTATAGTGGCCTGGTGAGCTGTCGCGATACCGGTCACCTATAGTGGCCTGGTGAGCTGTCGCGATACCGGTCACCTATAGTGGCCTGGTGAGCTGTCGCGATACCGGTCACCTATAGTGGCCTGGTGGGCTGTCGCGATACCGGTCACCTATAGTGGCCTGGTGAGCTGTCGCGATACCGGTCACCTATAGTGGCCTGGTGAGCTGTCGCGATACCGGTCACCTATAGTGGCCTGGTGAGCTGTCGCGATACCGGTCACTTATAGTGGCCTGGTGAGCTGTCGCGATACCGGTCACCTATAGTGGCCTGGTCAGCTGTCGCGATACCGGTCACCTATAGTGGCCTGGTCAGCTGTCGCGATACCGGTCACCTATAGTGGCCTGGTCAGCTGTCGCGATACCGGTCACCTATAGTGGCCTGGTCAGCTGTCGCGATACCGGTCACCTATAGTGGCCTGGTCAGCTGTCGCGATACCGGTCACCTATAGTGGCCTGGTCAGCTGTCGCGATACCGGTCACCTATAGTGGCCTGGTGATCTGTCGCGATACCGGTCACCTATCGCGAAACCGGTCACCTATAGTGGCCTGGTGAGCTGTCGAGCTGCCGGTCACCTATAGTGGCCTGGTGAGCTGTCGCGATACCGGTCACCTATAGTGGCCTGGTCAGCTGTCGCGATACCGGTCACCTATAGTGGCCTGGTGAGCTGTCGCGATACCGGTCACCTATAGTGGCCTGGTCAGCTGTCGCGATACCGGTCACCTATAGTGGCCTGGTCAGCTGTCGCGATACCGGTCACCTATAGTGGCCTGGTCAGCTGTCGCGATACCGGTCACCTATAGTGGCCTGGTCAGCTGTCGCGATACCGGTCACCTATAGTGGCCTGGTCAGCTGTCGCGATACCGGTCACCTATAGTGGCCTGGTCAGCTGTCGCGATACCGGTCACCTATAGTGGCCTGGTCAGCTGTCGCGATACCGGTCACCTATAGTGGCCTGGTCAGCTGTCGCGATACCGGTCACCTATAGTGGCCTGGTCAGCTGTCGCGATACCGGTCACCTATAGTGGCCTGATGGGCTGTCGCGATACCGGTCACCTATAGTGGCCTGGTGAGCTATCGCCATGCCGGTCACCTATCGCGATACCGGCTACCTGTAGTGACCTGGTGAGCTGTCGCGATACCGGTCACCTATAGTGGCCTGGTGAGCTGTCGCGATACCGGTCACCTATAGTGGCCTGGTGAGCTGTCGCGATACCGGTCACCTATGGTGGCCTGGTGAGCTGTCGCGATACCGGTCACCTATAGTGGCCTGGTGAGCTGTCGCGATACCGGTCACCTATAGTGGCCTGGTGAGCTGTCGCGATACCGGTCACCTATAGTGGCCTGGTGAGCTGTCGCGATACCGGTCACCTATAGTGGCCTGGTGAGCTGTCGCGATACCGGTCACCTATAGTGGCCTGGTGAGCTGTCGCGATACCGGTCACCTATAGTGGCCTGGTGAGCTGTCGCGATACCGGTCACCTATAGTGGCCTGGTGAGCTGTCGCGATACCGGTCACCTATAGTGGCCTGGTGAGCTGTCGCGATACCGGTCACCTATAGTGGCCTGGTGAGCTGTCGCGATACCGGTCACCTATAGTGGCCTGGTGAGCTGTCGCGATACCGGTCACCTATAGTGGCCTGGTGAGCTGTCGCGATACCGGTCACCTATAGTGGCCTGGTGAGCTGTCGCGATACCGGTCACCTATAGTGGCCTGGTGAGCTGTCGCGATACCGGTCACCTATAGTGGCCTGGTGAGCTGTCGCGATACCGGTCACCTATAGTGGCCTGGTGAGCTGTCGCGATACCGGTCACCTATAGTGGCCTGGTGAGCTGTCGCGATACCGGTCACCTATAGTGGCCTGGTGAGCTGTCGCGATACCGGTCACCTATAGTGGCCTGGTGAGCTGTCGCGATACCGGTCACCTATAGTGGCCTGGTGAGCTGTCGCGATACCGGTCACCTATAGTGGCCTGGTGAGCTGTCGCGATACCGGTCACCTATAGTGGCCTGGTGAGCTGTCGCGATACCGGTCACCTATAGTGGCCTGGTGAGCTGTCGCGATACCGGCCACCTATAGTGGCCCGGTGAGCTGTCGAGCTGCCGGCCACCTATAGTGGCCCGGTGAGCTGTCGAGCTGCCGGCCACCTATAGTGGCCCGGTGAGCTGTCGAGCTGCCGGCCACCTATAGTGGCCCGGTGAGCTGTCGAGCTGCCGGCCACCTATAGTGGCCCGGTGAGCTGTCGAGCTGCCGGCCACCTATAGTGGCCCGGTGAGCTGTCGAGCTGCCGGCCACCTATAGTGGCCCGGTGAGCAGTCGAGCTGCCGGCCACCTATAGTGGCCCGGTGAGCTGTCGAGCTGCCGGCCACCTATAGTGGCCCGGTGAGCTGTCGAGCTGCCGGCCACCTATAGTGGCCCGGTGAGCTGTGCCGGCCACCTATAGTGCCCCGGTGAGCTGTTGAGCTGCCGGCCACATATAGTGGCCCGGTGAGCTGTCGAGCTGCCGGCCACATATAGTGGCCCGGTGAGCTGTCGAGCTGCCGGTCACCTATAGTGGCCTGGTGAGCTGTCGAGCTGCCGGTCACCTATAGTGGCCTGGTGAGCTGTCGCGATACCGGTCACCTATAGTGGCCTGGTGAGCTGTCGCGATACCGGTCACCTATAGTGGCCTGGTGAGCTGTCGCGATACCGGTCACCTATAGTGGCCTGGTGAGCTGTCGCGATACCGGTCACCTATAGTGGCCTGGTGAGCTGTCGCGATACCGGTCACCTATAGTGGCCTGGTGAGCTGTCGCGATTCCGATCACCTATAGTGGCCTGGTGAGCTGTCGCGATACCGGTCACCTATAGTGGCCTGGTGAGCTGTCGCGATACCGGTCACCTATAGTGGCCCGGTGATCTGTCGCACTGCCGGCCACCTATAGTGCCCCGGTGAGCTGTTGAGCTGCCGGCCACATATAGTGGCCCGGTGAGCTGTCGAGCTGCCGGTCACCTATAGTGGCCCGGTGAGCTGTCGAGCTGCCGGTCACTTATAGTATCCCGGTGCTCTGTCGCACTGCCGGCCACCTATAGTGGCCTGGTGAGCTGTCGAGCTGCCGGCCACCTACAGTGGCCTGGTCAGCTGTCGCGATACCGGTCACCTATAGTGGCCTGGTCAGCTGTCGCGATACCGGTCACCTATAGTGGCCTGGTGAGCTGTCGCGATACCGGTCACCTATAGTGGCCTGGTGAGCTGTCGCGATACCGGTCACCTATAGTGGCCTGGTGAGCTGTCGCGATACCGGTCACCTATAGTGGCCTGGTGAGCTGTCGCGATACCGGTCACCTATAGTGGCCTGGTGAGCTGTCGCGATACCGGTCACCTATAGTGGCCCGGTGATCTGTCGCACTGCCGGCCACCTATAGTGCCCCGGTGAGCTGTTGAGCTGCCGGCCACATATAGTGGCCCGGTGAGCTGTCGAGCTGCCGGTCACCTATAGTGGCCCGGTGAGCTGTCGAGCTGCCGGTCACCTATAGTGGCCCGGTGAGCTGTCGAGCTGCCGGTCACCTATAGTGGCCCGGTGAGCTGTCGAGCTGCCGGTCACCTATAGTGGCCTGGTGAGCTGTCGCGATACCGGTCACCTATAGTGGCCTGGTGAGCTGTCGCGATACCGGTCACCTATAGTGGCCTGGTGAGCTGTCGCGATACCGGTCACCTATAGTGGCCTGGTGAGCTGTCGCGATACCGGTCACCTATAGTGGCCTGGTGAGCTGTCGCGATTCCGGTCACCTATAGTGGCCTGGTGAGCTGTCGCGATACCGGTCACCTATAGTGGCCTGGTGAGCTGTCGCGATACCGGTCACCTATAGTGGCCTGGTGAGCTATCGCCATGCCGGTCACCTATCGCGATACCGGCTACCTGTAGTGACCTGGTGAGCTGTCGCGATACCGGTCACCTATAGTGGCCTGGTGAGCTGTCGCGATACCGGTCACCTATAGTGGCCTGGTGAGCTGTCGCGATACCGGTCACCTATAGTGGCCTGGTGAGCTGTCGCGATACCGGTCACCTATAGTGGCCTGGTGAGCTGTCGCGATACCGGTCACCTATAGTGGCCTGGTGAGCTGTCGCGATACCGGTCACCTATAGTGGCCTGGTGAGCTGTCGCGATACCGGTCACCTATAGTGGCCTGGTGAGCTGTCGCGATACCGGTCACCTATAGTGGCCTGGTGAGCTGTCGCGATACCGGTCACCTATAGTGGCCTGGTGAGCTGTCGCGATACCGGTCACCTATAGTGGCCTGGTGAGCTGTCGCGATACCGGTCACCTATAGTGGCCTGGTGAGCTGTCGCGATACCGGTCACCTATAGTGGCCTGGTGAGCTGTCGCGATACCGGTCACCTATAGTGGCCTGGTGAGCTGTCGCGATACCGGTCACCTATAGTGGCCTGGTGAGCTGTCGCGATACCGGTCACCTATAGTGGCCTGGTGAGCTGTCGCGATACCGGTCACCTATAGTGGCCTGGTGAGCTGTCGCGATACCGGTCACCTATAGTGGCCTGGTGAGCTGTCGCGATACCGGTCACCTATAGTGGCCTGGTGAGCTGTCGCGATACCGGTCACCTATAGTGGCCTGGTGAGCTGTCGCGATACCGGTCACCTATAGTGGCCTGGTGAGCTGTCGCGATACCGGTCACCTATAGTAACCTGGTGAGCTGTCGCGATACCGGTCACCTATAGTGGCCTGGTGAGCTGTCGCGATACCGGTCACCTATAGTGGCCTGGTGAGGTGGCCTGGTGAGCTGTCGCGATACCGGTCACCAATAGTGGCCTGGTGAGCTGTCGCGATACCGGTCACCTATAGTGGTCTGGTGAGCTGTCGCGATACCGGTCACCAATAGTGGCCTGGTGAGCTGTCGCGATACCGGTCACCTATAGTGGCCTGGTGAGCTGTCGCGATACCGGTCACCTATAGTGGCCTGGTGAGCTGTCGCGATACCGGTCACCTATAGTGGCCTGGTGAGCTGTCGCGATACCGGTCACCAATAGTGGCCTGGTGAGCTATCGCCATGCCGGTCACCTATCGAGATACCGGCTACCTGTAGTGACCTGGTGAGCTGTCGCGATACCGGTCACCTATAGTGGCCTGGTGAGCTGTCGCGATACCGGTCACCTATAGTGGCCTGGTGAGCTGTCGCGATACCGGTCACCTATAGTGGCCTGGTGAGCTGTCGCGATACCGGTCACCTATAGTGGCCTGGTGAGCTGTCGCGATACCGGTCACCTATAGTGGCCTGGTGAGCTGTCGCGATACCGGTCACCTATAGTGGCCTGGTGAGCTGTCGCGATACCGGTCACCTATAGTGGCCTGGTGAGCTGTCGCGATACCGGTCACCTATAGTGGCCTGGTGAGCTGTCGCGATACCGGTCACCTATAGTGGCCTGGTGAGCTGTCGCGATACCGGTCACCTATAGTGGCCTGGTGAGCTGTCGCGATACCGGTCACCTATAGTGGCCTGGTGAGCTGTCGCGATACCGGTCACCTATAGTGGCCTGGTGAGCTGTCGCGATACCGGTCACCTATAGTGGCCTGGTGAGCTGTCGCGATACCGGTCACCTATAGTGGCCTGGTGAGCTGTCGCGATACCGGTCACCTATAGTGGCCTGGTGAGCTGTCGCGATACCGGTCACCTATAGTGGCCTGGTGAGCTGTCGCGATACCGGTCACCTATAGTGGCCTGGTGAGCTGTCGCGATACCGGTCACCTATAGTGGCCTGGTGAGCTGTCGCGATACCGGTCACCTATAGTGGCCTGGTGAGCTGTCGCGATACCGGTCACCTATAGTGGCCTGGTGAGCTGTCGCGATACCGGTCACCTATAGTGGCCTGGTGAGCTGTCGCGATACCGGTCACCTATAGTGGCCTGGTGAGCTGTCGCGATACCGGTCACCTATCGCGAAACCGGTCACCTATAGTGGCCTGGTGAGCTGTCGAGCTGCCGGCCACCTATAGTGGCCCGGTGAGCTGTCGAGCTGCCGGCCACCTATAGTGGCCCGGTGAGCTGTCGAGCTGCCGGCCACCTATAGTGGCCCGGTGAGCTGTCGAGCTGCCGGCCACCTATAGTGGCCCGATGAGCTGTCGAGCTGCCGGCCACCTATAGTGGCCCGGTGAGCAGTCGAGCTGCCGGCCACCTATAGTGGCCCGGTGAGCTGTCGAGCTGCCGGCCACCTATAGTGGCCCGGTGAGCTGTGCCGGCCACCTATAGTGCCCCGGTGAGCTGTTGAGCTGCCGGCCACATATAGTGGCCCGGTGAGCTGTCGAGCTGCCGGCTACATATAGTGGCCCGGTGAGCTGTCGAGCTGCCGGCCACCTATAGTGGCCCGGTGAGCTGTCGAGCTGCCGGCCACCTATAGTGGCCCGGTGAGCTGTCGAGCTGCCGGCCACCTATAGTGGCCCGGTGAGCTGTCGAGCTGCCGGCCACTTATAGTATCCCGGTGATCTGTCGCACTGCCGGCCACCTATAGTGGCCTGGTGAGCTGTCGAGCTGCCGGCCACCTACAGTGTCCTGGTCAGCTGTCGCGATACCGGTCACCTATAGTGGCCTGGTCAGCTGTCGCGATACCGGTCACCTATAGTGGCCTGGTGAGCTGTCGCGATACCGGTCACCTATAGTGGCCTGGTGAGCTGTCGCGATACCGGTCACCTATAGTGGCCTGGTGAGCTGTCGCGATACCGGTCACCTATAGTGGCCTGGTGAGCTGTCGCGATACCGGTCACCTATAGTGGCCTGGTGAGCTGTCGCGATACCGGTCACCTATAGTGGCCTGGTGAGCTGTCGCGATACCGGTCACCTATCGCGAAACCGGTCACCTATAGTGGCCTGGTGAGCTGTCGAGCTGCCGGCCACCTATAGTGGCCCGGTGAGCTGTCGAGCTGCCGGCCACCTATAGTGGCCCGGTGAGCTGTCGAGCTGCCGGCCACCTATAGTGGCCCGGTGAGCTGTCGAGCTGCCGGCCACCTATAGTGGCCCGGTGAGCTGTCGAGCTGCCGGCCACCTATAGTGGCCCGGTGAGCTGTCGAGCTGCCGGCCACCTATAGTGGCCCGGTGAGCTGTCGAGCTGCCGGCCACCTATAGTGGCCCGGTGAGCTGTCGAGCTGCCGGCCACCTATAGTGGCCCGGTGAGCTGTCGAGCTGCCGGCCACCTATAGTGGCCCGGTGAGCTGTCGAGCTGCCGGCCACCACCTATAGTGGCCCGGTGAGCTGTCGAGCTGCCGGCCACCTATAGTGGCCCGGTGAGCAGTCGAGCTGCCGGCCACCTATAGTGGCCCGGTGAGCTGTGCCGGCCACCTATAGTGGCCCGGTGAGCTGTCGAGCTGCCGGCCACCTATAGTGGCCCGGTGAGCTGTCGAGCTGCCGGCCACCTATAGTGGCCCGGTGAGCTGTCGAGCTGCCGGCCACTTATAGTATCCCGGTGATCTGTCGCACTGCCGGCCACCTATAGTGGCCTGGTGAGCTGTCGAGCTGCCGGCCACCTACAGTGGCCTGGTCAGCTGTCGCGATACCGGTCACCTATAGTGGCCTGGTCAGCTGTCGCGATACCGGTCACCTATAGTGGCCTGGTGAGCTGTCGCGATACCGGTCACCTATAGTGGCCTGGTGAGCTGTCGCGATACCGGTCACCTATAGTGGCCTGGTCAGCTGTCGCGATACCGGTCACCTATAGTGGCCTGGTCAGCTGTCGCGATACCGGTCACCTATAGTGGCCTGGTCAGCTGTCGCGATACCGATCACCTATAGTGGCCTGGTCAGCTGTCGCGATACCGGTCACCTATAGTGGCCTGGTGAGCTGTCGCGATACCGGTCACCTATAGTGGCCTGGTGAGCTGTCGCGATTCCGGTCACCTATAGTGGCCTGGTGAGCTGTCGCGATACCGGTCACCTATAGTGGCCTGGTGAGCTGTCGCGATACCGGTCACCTATAGTGGCCTGGTGAGCTATCGCCATGCCGGTCACCTATCGCGATACCGGCTACCTGTAGTGACCTGGTGAGCTGTCGCGATACCGGTCACCTATAGTGGCCTGGTGAGCTGTCGCGATACCGGTCACCTATAGTGGCCTGGTGAGCTGTCGCGATACCGGTCACCTATAGTGGCCTGGTGAGCTGTCGCGATACCGGTCACCTATAGTGGCCTGGTGAGCTGTCGCGATACCGGTCACCTATAGTGGCCTGGTGAGCTGTCGCGATACCGGTCACCTATAGTGGCCTGGTGAGCTGTCGCGATACCGGTCACCTATAGTGGCCTGGTGAGCTGTCGCGATACCGGTCACCTATAGTGGCCTGGTGAGCTGTCGCGATACCGGTCACCTATAGTGGCCTGGTGAGCTGTCGCGATACCGGTCACCTATAGTGGCCTGGTGAGCTGTCGCGATACCGGTCACCTATAGTGGCCTGGTGAGCTGTCGCGATACCGGTCACCTATAGTGGCCTGGTGAGCTGTCGCGATACCGGTCACCTATAGTGGCCTGGTGAGCTGTCGCGATACCGGTCACCTATAGTGGCCTGGTGAGCTGTCGCGATACCGTTCACCTATAGTGGCCTGGTGAGCTGTCGCGATACCGGTCACCTATAGTGGCCTGGTGAGCTGTCGCGATACCGTTCACCTATAGTGGCCTGGTGAGCTGTCGCGATACCGGTCACCTATAGTGGCCTGGTGAGCTGTCGCGATACCGGTCACCTATAGTGGCCTGGTGAGCTGTCGCGATACCGGTCACCTATAGTGGCCTGGTGAGCTGTCGCGATACCGGTCACCTATAGTGGCCTGGTGAGCTGTCGCGATACCGGTCACCTATAGTGGCCTGGTGAGCTGTCGCGATACCGGTCACCTATAGTGGCCTGGTGAGCTGTCGCGATACCGGTCACCTATAGTGGCCTGGTGAGCTGTCGCGATACCGGTCACCTATAGTGGCCTGGTGAGCTGTCGCGATACCGGTCACCTATAGTGGCCTGGTGAGCTGTCGCGATACCGGTCACCTATAGTGGCCTGGTGAGCTGTCGCGATACCGGTCACCTATAGTGGCCTGGTGAGCTGTCGCGATACCGGTCACCTATAGTGGCCTGGTGAGCTGTCGCGATACCGGTCACCTATAGTGGCCTGGTGAGCTGTCGCGATACCGGTCACCTATAGTGGCCTGGTGAGCTGTCGCGATACCGGTCACCTATAGTGGCCTGGTGAGCTGTCGCGATACCGGTCACCTATAGTGGCCTGGTGAGCTGTCGCGATACCGGTCACCTATAGTGGCCTGGTGAGCTGTCGCGATACCGGTCACCTATAGTGGCCTGGTGAGCTGTCGCGATACCGGTCACCTATAGTGGCCTGGTGAGCTGTCGCGATACCGGTCACCTATAGTGGCCCGGTGATCTGTCGCACTGCCGGCCACCTATAGTGCCCCGGTGAGCTGTTGAGCTGCCGGCCACATATAGTGGCCCGGTGAGCTGTCGAGCTGCCGGCCACATATAGTGGCCCGGTGAGCTGTCGAGCTGCCGGCCACATATAGTGGCCCGGTGAGCTGTCGAGCTGCCGGCCACATATAGTGGCCCGGTGAGCTGTCGAGCTGCCGGCCACATATAGTGGCCCGGTGAGCTGTCGAGCTGCCGGCCACATATAGTGGCCCGGTGAGCTGTCGAGCTGCCGGCCACCTATAGTGGCCCGGTGAGCTGTCGAGCTGCCGGTCACCTATAGTGGCCTGGTGAGCTGTCGCGATACCGGTCACCTATAGTGGCCTGGTGAGCTGTCGCGATACCGGTCACCTATAGTGGCCTGGTGAGCTGTCGCGATACCGGTCACCTATAGTGGCCTGGTGAGCTGTCGCGATACCGGTCACCTATAGTGGCCTGGTGAGCTGTCGCGATACCGGTCACCTATAGTGGCCTGGTGAGCTGTCGCGATACCGGTCACCTATAGTGGCCTGGTGAGCTGTCGCGATACCGGTCACCTATAGTGGCCTGGTGAGCTGTCGCGATACCGGTCACCTATAGTGGCCTGGTGAGCTGTCGCGATACCGGTCACCTATAGTGGCCTGGTGAGCTGTCGCGATACCGGTCACCTATAGTGGCCTGGTGAGCTGTCGCGATACCGGTCACCTATAGTGGCCTGGTGAGCTGTCGCGATACCGGTCACCTATAGTGGCCTGGTGAGCTGTCGCGATACCGGTCACCTATAGTGGCCTGGTGAGCTGTCGCGATACCGGTCACCTATAGTGGCCCGGTGATCTGTCGCACTGCCGGCCACCTATAGTGCCCCGGTGAGTTGTCGAGCTGCCGGCCACATATAGTGGCCCGGTGAGCTGTCGAGCTGCCGGCCACATATAGTGGCCCGGTGAGCTGTCGAGCTGCCGGCCACCTATAGTGGCCCGGTGAGCTGTCGAGCTGCCGGTCACCTATAGTGGCCTGGTGAGCTGTCGCGATACCGGTCACCTATAGTGGCCTGGTGAGCTGTCGCGATACCGGTCACCTATAGTGGCCTGGTGAGCTGTCGCGATACCGGTCACCTATAGTGGCCTGGTGAGCTGTCGCGATACCGGTCACCTATAGTGGCCTGGTGAGCTGTCGCGATACCGGTCACCTATAGTGGCCTGGTGAGCTGTCGCGATACCGGTCACCTATAGTGGCCTGGTGAGCTGTCGCGATACCGGTCACCTATAGTGGCCTGGTGAGCTGTCGCGATACCGGTCACCTATAGTGGCCTGGTGAGCTGTCGCGATACCGGTCACCTATAGTGCCCCGGTGAGTTGTTGAGCTGCCGGCCACATATAGTGGCCCGGTGAGCTGTCGAGCTGCCGGCCACATATAGTGGCCCGGTGAGCTGTCGAGCTGCCGGCCACATATAGTGGCCCGGTGAGCTGTCGAGCTGCCGGCCACATATAGTGGCCCGGTGAGCTGTCGAGCTGCCGGCCACATATAGTGGCCCGGTGAGCTGTCGAGCTGCCGGCCACCTATAGTGGCCCGGTGAGCTGTCGAGCTGCCGGTCACCTATAGTGGCCTGGTGAGCTGTCGCGATACCGGTCACCTATAGTGGCCTGGTGAGCTGTCGCGATACCGGTCACCTATAGTGGCCTGGTGAGCTGTCGCGATACCGGTCACCTATAGTGGCCTGGTGAGCTGTCGCGATACCGGTCACCTATAGTGGCCTGGTGAGCTGTCGCGATACCGGTCACCTATAGTGGCCTGGTGAGCTGTCGCGATACCGGTCACCTATAGTGGCCTGGTGAGCTGTCGCGATACCGGTCACCTATAGTGGCCTGGTGAGCTGTCGCGATACCGGTCACCTATAGTGGCCTGGTGAGCTGTCGCGATACCGGTCACCTATAGTGGCCTGGTGAGCTGTCGCGATACCGGTCACCTATAGTGGCCTGGTGAGCTGTCGCGATACCGGTCACCTATAGTGGCCTGGTGAGCTGTCGCGATACCGGTCACCTATAGTGGCCTGGTGAGCTGTCGCGATACCGGTCACCTATAGTGGCCTGGTGAGCTGTCGCGATACCGGTCATCTATAGTGGCCTGGTGAGCTGTCGCGATACCGGTCACCTATAGTGGCCTGGTGAGCTGTCGCGATACCGGTCACCTATAGTGGCCTGGTGAGCTGTCGCGATACCGGTCACCTATAGTGGCCTGGTGAGCTGTCGCGATACCGGTCACCTATAGTGGCCCGGTGAGCTGTCGAGCTGCCGGCCACCTATAGTGGCCCGGTGAGCTGTCGAGCTGCCGGCCACCTATAGTGGCCCGGTGAGCTGTCGAGCTGCCGGCCACCACCTATAGTGGCCCGGTGAGCTGTCGAGCTGCCGGCCACCTATAGTGGCCCGGTGAGCAGTCGAGCTGCCGGCCACCTATAGTGGCCCGGTGAGCTGTGCCGGCCACCTATAGTGGCCCGGTGAGCTGTCGAGCTGCCGGCCACCTATAGTGGCCCGGTGAGCTGTCGAGCTGCCGGCCACCTATAGTGGCCCGGTGAGCTGTCGAGCTGCCGGCCACCTATAGTGGCCCGGTGAGCTGTCGAGCTGCCGGCCACTTATAGTATCCCGGTGATCTGTCGCACTGCCGGCCACCTATAGTGGCCTGGTGAGCTGTCGAGCTGCCGGCCACCTACAGTGGCCTGGTCAGCTGTCGCGATACCGGTCACCTATAGTGGCCTGGTCAGCTGTCGCGATACCGGTCACCTATAGTGGCCTGGTGAGCTGTCGCGATACCGGTCACCTATAGTGGCCTGGTGAGCTGTCGCGATACCGGTCACCTATAGTGGCCTGGTCAGCTGTCGCGATACCGGTCACCTATAGTGGCCTGGTCAGCTGTCGCGATACCGGTCACCTATAGTGGCCTGGTCAGCTGTCGCGATACCGATCACCTATAGTGGCCTGGTCAGCTGTCGCGATACCGGTCATCTATAGTGGCCTGGTGAGCTGTCGCGATACCGGTCACCTATAGTGGCCTGGTGAGCTGTCGCGATACCGGTCACCTATAGTGGCCCGGTGATCTGTCGCACTGCCGGCCACCTATAGTGCCCCGGTGAGCTGTTGAGCTGCCGGCCACATATAGTGGCCCGGTGAGCTGTCGAGCTGCCGGCCACATATAGTGGCCCGGTGAGCTGTCGAGCTGCCGGCCACATATAGTGGCCCGGTGAGCTGTCGAGCTGCCGGCCACATATAGTGGCCCGGTGAGCTGTCGAGCTGCCGGTCACCTATAGTGGCCTGGTGAGCTGTCGCGATACCGGTCACCTATAGTGGCCTGGTGAGCTGTCGCGATACCGGTCACCTATAGTGGCCTGGTGAGCTGTCGCGATACCGGTCACCTATAGTGGCCTGGTGAGCTGTCGCGATTCCGGTCACCTATAGTGGCCTGGTGAGCTGTCGCGATACCGGTCACCTATAGTGGCCTGGTGAGCTGTCGCGATACCGGTCACCTATAGTGGCCTGGTGAGCTATCGCCATGCCGGTCACCTATCGCGATACCGGCTACCTGTAGTGACCTGGTGAGCTGTCGCGATACCGGTCACCTATAGTGGCCTGGTGAGCTGTCGCGATACCGGTCACCTATAGTGGCCTGGTGAGCTGTCGCGATACCGGTCACCTATAGTGGCCTGGTGAGCTGTCGCGATACCGGTCACCTATAGTGGCCTGGTGAGCTGTCGCGATACCGGTCACCTATAGTGGCCTGGTGAGCTGTCGCGATACCGGTCACCTATAGTGGCCTGGTGAGCTGTCGCGATACCGGTCACCTATAGTGGCCTGGTGAGCTGTCGCGATACCGGTCACCTATAGTGGCCTGGTGAGCTGTCGCGATACCGGTCACCTATAGTGGCCTGGTGAGCTGTCGCGATACCGGTCACCTATAGTGGCCTGGTGAGCTGTCGCGATACCGGTCACCTATAGTGGCCTGGTGAGCTGTCGCGATACCGGTCACCTATAGTGGCCTGGTGAGCTGTCGCGATACCGGTCACCTATAGTGGCCTGGTGAGCTGTCGCGATACCGGTCACCTATAGTGGCCCGGTGATCTGTCGCACTGCCGGCCACCTATAGTGCCCCGGTGAGTTGTTGAGCTGCCGGCCACATATAGTGGCCCGGTGAGCTGTCGAGCTGCCGGCCACATATAGTGGCCCGGTGAGCTGTCGAGCTGCCGGCCACATATAGTGGCCCGGTGAGCTGTCGAGCTGCCGGCCACATATAGTGGCCCGGTGAGCTGTCGAGCTGCCGGTCACCTATAGTGGCCTGGTGAGCTGTCGCGATACCGGTCACCTATAGTGGCCTGGTGAGCTGTCGCGATACCGGTCACCTATAGTGGCCTGGTGAGCTGTCGCGATACCGGTCACCTATAGTGGCCTGGTGAGCTGTCGCGATACCGGTCACCTATAGTGGCCTGGTGAGCTGTCGCGATACCGGTCACCTATAGTGGCCTGGTGAGCTGTCGCGATACCGGTCACCTATAGTGGCCTGGTGAGCTGTCGCGATACCGGTCACCTATAGTGGCCTGGTGAGCTGTCGCGATACCGGTCACCTATAGTGGCCTGGTGAGCTGTCGCGATACCGGTCACCTATAGTGGCCTGGTGAGCTGTCGCGATACCGGTCACCTATAGTGGCCTGGTGAGCTGTCGCGATACCGGTCACCTATAGTGGCCTGGTGAGCTGTCGCGATACCGGTCACCTATAGTGGCCTGGTGAGCTGTCGCGATACCGGTCACCTATAGTGGCCTGGTGAGCTGTCGCGATACCGGTCACCTATAGTGGCCTGGTGAGCTGTCGCGATACCGGTCACCTATAGTGGCCTGGTGAGCTGTCGCGATACCGGTCACCTATAGTGGCCTGGTGAGCTGTCGCGATACCGGTCACCTATAGTGGCCTGGTGAGCTGTCGCGATACCGGTCACCTATAGTGGCCTGGTGAGCTGTCGCGATACCGGTCACCTATAGTGGCCTGGTGAGCTGTCGCGATACCGGTCACCTATAGTGGCCTGGTGAGCTGTCGCGATACCGGTCACCTATAGTGGCCTGGTGAGCTGTCGCGATACCGGTCACCTATAGTGGCCTGGTGAGCTGTCGCGATACCGGTCACCTATAGTGGCCTGGTGAGCTGTCGCGATACCGGTCACCTATAGTGGCCTGGTGAGCTGTCGCGATACCGGTCACCTATAGTGGCCTGGTGAGCTGTCGCGATACCGGTCACCTATAGTGGCCTGGTGAGCTGTCGCGATACCGGTCACCTATAGTGGCCTGGTGAGCTGTCGCGATACCGGTCACCTATAGTGGCCTGGTGAGCTGTCGCGATACCGGTCACCTATAGTGGCCTGGTGAGCTGTCGCTATACCGGTCACCTATAGTGGCCTGGTGAGCTGTCGCTATACCGGTCACCTATAGTGACCTGGTGAGCTGTCGCGATACCGGTCACCTATAGTGACCTGGTGAGCTGTCGCGATACCGGTCACCTATAGTGGCCTGGTGAGCTGTCGCGATACCGGTCACCTATAGTGGCCTGGTGAGCTGTCGCGATACCGGTCACCTATAGTGGCCTGGTGAGCTGTCGCGATACCGGTCACCTATAGTGGCCTGGTGAGCTGTCGCCATACCGGTCACCTATAGTGGCCTGGTGAGCTGTCGCGATACCGGTCGCCTATAGTGGCCTGGTGAGCTGTCGCGATACCGGTCACCTGTAGTGGCCTGGTGAGCTGTCGCGATACCGGTCACCTATAGTGGCCTGGTGAGCTGTCGCGATACCGGTCACCTATAGTGGCCTGGTGAGCTGTCGAGCTGCCGGCCACCTATAGTGGCCCGGTGAGCTGTCGAGCTGCCGGCCACCTATAGTGGCCCGGTGAGCTGTCGAGCTGCCGGCCACCTATAGTGGCCCGGTGAGCTGTCGAGCTGCCGGCCACCTATAGTGGCCCGGTGAGCTGTCGAGCTGCCGGCCACCTATAGTGGCCCGGTGAGCTGTCGAGCTGCCGGCCACCACCTATAGTGGCCCGGTGAGCTGTCGAGCTGCCGGCCACCTATAGTGGCCCGGTGAGCAGTCGAGCTGCCGGCCACCTATAGTGGCCCGGTGAGCTGTGCCGGCCACCTATAGTGGCCCGGTGAGCTGTCGAGCTGCCGGCCACCTATAGTGGCCCGGTGAGCTGTCGAGCTGCCGGCCACCTATAGTGGCCCGGTGAGCTGTCGAGCTGCCGGCCACCTATAGTGGCCCGGTGAGCTGTCGAGCTGCCGGCCACTTATAGTATCCCGGTGATCTGTCGCACTGCCGGCCACCTATAGTGGCCTGGTGAGCTGTCGAGCTGCCGGCCACCTACAGTGGCCTGGTCAGCTGTCGCGATACCGGTCACCTATAGTGGCCTGGTCAGCTGTCGCGATACCGGTCACCTATAGTGGCCTGGTGAGCTGTCGCGATACCGGTCACCTATAGTGGCCTGGTGAGCTGTCGCGATACCGGTCACCTATAGTGGCCTGGTCAGCTGTCGCGATACCGGTCACCTATAGTGGCCTGGTCAGCTGTCGCGATACCGGTCACCTATAGTGGCCTGGTCAGCTGTCGCGATACCGATCACCTATAGTGGCCTGGTCAGCTGTCGCGATACCGGTCATCTATAGTGGCCTGGTGAGCTGTCGCGATACCGGTCACCTATAGTGGCCTGGTGAGCTGTCGCGATACCGGTCACCTATAGTGGCCCGGTGATCTGTCGCACTGCCGGCCACCTATAGTGCCCCGGTGAGCTGTTGAGCTGCCGGCCACATATAGTGGCCCGGTGAGCTGCCGAGCTGCCGGCCACATATAGTGGCCCGGTGAGCTGTCGAGCTGCCGGCCACATATAGTGGCCCGGTGAGCTGTCGAGCTGCCGGCCACATATAGTGGCCCGGTGAGCTGTCGAGCTGCCGGCCACATATAGTGGCCCGGTGAGCTGTCGAGCTGCCGGTCACCTATAGTGGCCTGGTGAGCTGTCGCGATACCGGTCACCTATAGTGGCCTGGTGAGCTGTCGCGATACCGGTCACCTATAGTGGCCTGGTGAGCTGTCGCGATACCGGTCACCTATAGTGGCCTGATGAGCTCTCGCGATACCGGTCACCTATAGTGGCCTGGTGAGCTGTCGCGATTCCGGTCACCTATAGTGGCCTGGTGAGCTGTCGCGATACCGGTCACCTATAGTGGCCTGGTGAGCTGTCGCGATACCGGTCACCTATAGTGGCCTGGTGAGCTATCGCCATGCCGGTCACCTATCGCGATACCGGCTACCTGTAGTGACCTGGTGAGCTGTCGCGATACCGGTCACCTATAGTGGCCTGGTGAGCTGTCGCGATACCGGTCACCTATAGTGGCCTGGTGAGCTGTCGCGATACCGGTCACCTATAGTGGCCTGGTGAGCTGTCGCGATACCGGTCACCTATAGTGGCCTGGTGAGCTGTCGCGATACCGGTCACCTATAGTGGCCTGGTGAGCTGTCGCGATACCGGTCACCTATAGTGGCCTGGTGAGCTGTCGCGATACCGGTCACCTATAGTGGCCTGGTGAGCTGTCGCGATACCGGTCACCTATAGTGGCCTGGTGAGCTGTCGCGATACCGGTCACCTATAGTGGCCTGGTGAGCTGTCGCGATACCGGTCACCTATAGTGGCCTGGTGAGCTGTCGCGATACCGGTCACCTATAGTGGCCTGGTGAGCTGTCGCGATACCGGTCACCTATAGTGGCCTGGTGAGCTGTCGCGATACCGGTCACCTATAGTGGCCTGGTGAGCTGTCGCGATACCGGTCACCTATAGTGGCCTGGTGAGCTGTCGCGATACCGGTCACCTATAGTGGCCTGGTGAGCTGTCGCGATACCGGTCACCTATAGTGGCCTGGTGAGCTGTCGCGATACCGGTCACCTATAGTGGCCTGGTGAGCTGTCGCGATACCGGTCACCTATAGTGGCCTGGTGAGCTGTCGCGATACCGGTCACCTATAGTGGCCTGGTGAGCTGTCGCGATACCGGTCACCTATAGTGGCCTGGTGAGCTGTCGCGATACCGGTCACCTATAGTGGCCTGGTGAGCTGTCGCGATACCGGTCACCTATAGTGGCCTGGTGAGCTGTCGCGATACCGGTCACCTATAGTGGCCTGGTGAGCTGTCGCGATACCGGTCACCTATAGTGGCCTGGTGAGCTGTCGCGATACCGGTCACCTATAGTGGCCTGGTGAGCTGTCGCTATACCGGTCACCTATAGTGGCCTGGTGAGCTGTCGCTATACCGGTCACCTATAGTGACCTGGTGAGCTGTCGCGATACCGGTCACCTATAGTGGCCTGGTGAGCTGTCGCGATACCGGTCACCTATAGTGGCCTGGTGAGCTGTCGCGATACCGGTCACCTATAGTGGCCTGGTGAGCTGTCGCCATACCGGTCACCTATAGTGGCCTGGTGAGCTGTCGCGATACCGGTCACCTATAGTGGCCTGGTGAGCTGTCGCCATACCGGTCACCTATAGTGGCCTGGTGAGCTGTCGCGATACCGGTCGCCTATAGTGGCCTGGTGAGCTGTCGCGATACCGGTCGCCTATAGTGGCCTGGTGAGCTGTCGCGATACCGGTCACCTGTAGTGGCCTGGTGAGCTGTCGCGATACCGGTCACCTATAGTGGCCTGGTGAGCTGTCGCGATACCGGTCACCTATAGTGGCCTGGTGAGCTGTCGCGATACCGGTCACCTATAGTGGCCTGGTGAGCTGTCGAGCTGCCGGCCACCTATAGTGGCCCGGTGAGCTGTCGAGCTGCCGGCCACCTATAGTGGCCCGGTGAGCTGTCGAGCTGCCGGCCACCTATAGTGGCCCGGTGAGCTGTCGAGCTGCCGGCCACCTATAGTGGCCCGGTGAGCTGTCGAGCTGCCGGCCACCTATAGTGGCCCGGTGAGCTGTCGAGCTGCCGGCCACCTATAGTGGCCCGGTGAGCTGTCGAGCTGCCGGCCACCACCTATAGTGGCCCGGTGAGCTGTCGAGCTGCCGGCCACCTATAGTGGCCCGGTGAGCAGTCGAGCTGCCGGCCACCTATAGTGGCCCGGTGAGCTGTGCCGGCCACCTATAGTGGCCCGGTGAGCTGTCGAGCTGCCGGCCACCTATAGTGGCCCGGTGAGCTGTCGAGCTGCCGGCCACCTATAGTGGCCCGGTGAGCTGTCGAGCTGCCGGCCACCTATAGTGGCCCGGTGAGCTGTCGAGCTGCCGGCCACTTATAGTATCCCGGTGATCTGTCGCACTGCCGGCCACCTATAGTGGCCTGGTGAGCTGTCGAGCTGCCGGCCACCTACAGTGGCCTGGTCAGCTGTCGCGATACCGGTCACCTATAGTGGCCTGGTCAGCTGTCGCGATACCGGTCACCTATAGTGGCCTGGTGAGCTGTCGCGATACCGGTCACCTATAGTGGCCTGGTGAGCTGTCGCGATACCGGTCACCTATAGTGGCCTGGTCAGCTGTCGCGATACCGGTCACCTATAGTGGCCTGGTCAGCTGTCGCGATACCGGTCACCTATAGTGGCCTGGTCAGCTGTCGCGATACCGATCACCTATAGTGGCCTGGTCAGCTGTCGCGATACCGGTCATCTATAGTGGCCTGGTGAGCTGTCGCGATACCGGTCACCTATAGTGGCCCGGTGATCTGTCGCACTGCCGGCCACCTATAGTGCCCCGGTGAGCTGTTGAGCTGCCGGCCACATATAGTGGCCCGGTGAGCTGTCGAGCTGCCGGCCACCTATAGTGGCCCGGTGAGCTGTCGAGCTGCCGGCCACATATAGTGGCCCGGTGAGCTGTCGAGCTGCCGGCCACATATAGTGGTCCGGTGAGCTGTCGAGCTGCCGGTCACCTATAGTGGCCTGGTGAGCTGTCGCGATACCGGTCACCTATAGTGGCCTGGTGAGCTGTCGCGATACCGGTCACCTATAGTGGCCTGGTGAGCTGTCGCGATACCGGTCACCTATAGTGGCCTGGTGAGCTGTCGCGATACCGGTCACCTATAGTGGCCTGGTGAGCTGTCGCGATACCGGTCACCTATAGTGGCCTGGTGAGCTGTCGCGATACCGGTCACCTATAGTGGCCTGGTGAGCTGTCGCGATACCGGTCACCTATAGTGGCCTGGTGAGCTGTCGCGATACCGGTCACCTATAGTGGCCTGGTGAGCTGTCGCGATTCCGGTCACCTATAGTGGCCTGTTGAGCTGTCGCGATACCGGTCACCTATAGTGGCCTGGTGAGCTGTCGCGATACCGGTCACCTATAGTGGCCTGGTGAGCTATCGCCATGCCGGTCACCTATCGCGATACCGGCTACCTGTAGTGACCTGGTGAGCTGTCGCGATACCGGTCACCTATAGTGGCCTGGTGAGCTGTCGCGATACCGGTCACCTATAGTGGCCTGGTGAGCTGTCGCGATACCGGTCACCTATAGTGGCCTGGTGAGCTGTCGCGATACCGGTCACCTATAGTGGCCTGGTGAGCTGTCGCGATACCGGTCACCTATAGTGGCCTGGTGAGCTGTCGCGATACCGGTCACCTATAGTGGCCTGGTGAGCTGTCGCGATACCGGTCACCTATAGTGGCCTGGTGAGCTGTCGCGATACCGGTCACCTATAGTGGCCTGGTGAGCTGTCGCGATACCGGTCACCTATAGTGGCCTGGTGAGCTGTCGCGATACCGGTCACCTATAGTGGCCTGGTGAGCTGTCGCGATACCGGTCACCTATAGTGGCCTGGTGAGCTGTCGCGATACCGGTCACCTATAGTGGCCTGGTGAGCTGTCGCGATACCGGTCACCTATAGTGGCCTGGTGAGCTGTCGCGATACCGGTCACCTATAGTGGCCTGGTGAGCTGTCGCGATACCGGTCACCTATAGTGGCCTGGTGAGCTGTCGCGATACCGGTCACCTATAGTGGCCTGGTGAGCTGTCGCGATACCGGTCACCTATAGTGGCCTGGTGAGCTGTCGCGATACCGGTCACCTATAGTGGCCTGGTGAGCTGTCGCGATACCGGTCACCTATAGTGGCCTGGTGAGCTGTCGCGATACCGGTCACCTATAGTGGCCTGGTGAGCTGTCGCGATACCGGTCACCTATAGTGGCCTGGTGAGCTGTCGCGATACCGGTCACCTATAGTGGCCTGGTGAGCTGTCGCGATACCGGTCACCTATAGTGGCCTGGTGAGCTGTCGCGATACCGGTCACCTATAGTGGCCTGGTGAGCTGTCGCGATACCGGTCACCTATAGTGGCCTGGTGATCTGTCGCACTGCCGGCCACCTATAGTGGCCTGGTGAGCTGTCGCGATACCGGTCACCTATAGTGGCCCGGTGATCTGTCGCACTGCCGGCCACCTATAGTGCCCCGGTGAGTTGTTGAGCTGCCGGCCACATATAGTGGCCCGGTGAGCTGTCGAGCTGCCGGCCACATATAGTGGCCCGGTGAGCTGTCGAGCTGCCGGCCACATATAGTGGCCCGGTGAGCTGTCGAGCTGCCGGCCACATATAGTGGCCCGGTGAGCTGTCGAGCTGCCGGCCACATATAGTGGCCCGGTGAGCTGTCGAGCTGCCGGCCACATATAGTGGCCCGGTGAGCTGTCGAGCTGCCGGCCACCTATAGTGGCCCGGTGAGCTGTCGAGCTGCCGGTCACCTATAGTGGCCTGGTGAGCTGTCGCGATACCGGTCACCTATAGTGGCCTGGTGAGCTGTCGCGATACCGGTCACCTATAGTGGCCTGGTGAGCTGTCGCGATACCGGTCACCTATAGTGGCCTAGTGAGCTGTCGCGATACCGGTCACCTATAGTGGCCTAGTGAGCTGTCGCGATACCGGTCACCTATAGTGGCCTGGTGAGCTGTCGCGATACCGGTCACCTATAGTGGCCTGGTGAGCTGTCGCGATACCGGTCACCTATAGTGGCCTGGTGAGCTGTCGCGATACCGGTCACCTATAGTGGCCTGGTGAGCTGTCGCGATACCGGTCACCTATAGTGGCCTGGTGAGCTGTCGCGATACCGGTCACCTATAGTGGCCTGGTGAGCTGTCGCGATACCGGTCACCTATAGTGGCCTGGTGAGCTGTCGCGATACCGGTCACCTATAGTGGCCTGGTGAGCTGTCGCGATACCGGTCACCTATAGTGGCCTGGTGAGCTGTCGCGATACCGGTCACCTATAGTGGCCTGGTGAGCTGTCGCGATACCGGTCACCTATAGTGGCCTGGTGAGCTGTCGCGATACCGGTCACCTATAGTGGCCTGGTGAGCTGTCGCGATACCGGTCACCTATAGTGGCCTGGTGAGCTGTCGCGATACCGGTCACCTATAGTGGCCTGGTGAGCTGTCGCGATACCGGTCACCTATAGTGGCCTGGTGAGCTGTCGCGATACCGGTCACCTATAGTGGCCTGGTGAGCTGTCGCGATACCGGTCACCTATAGTGGCCTGGTGAGCTGTCGCGATACCGGTCACCTATAGTGGCCTGGTGAGCTGTCGCGATACCGGTCACCTATAGTGGCCTGGTGAGCTGTCGCGATACCGGTCACCTATAGTGGCCTGGTGAGCTGTCGCGATACCGGTCACCTATAGTGGCCTGGTGAGCTGTCGCGATACCGGTCACCTATAGTGGCCTGGTGAGCTGTCGCGATACCGGTCACCTATAGTGGCCTGGTGAGCTGTCGCGATACCGGTCACCTATAGTGGCCTGGTGAGCTGTCGCGATACCGGTCACCTATAGTGGCCTGGTGAGCTGTCGCGATACCGGTCACCTATAGTGGCCTGGTGAGCTGTCGCGATACCGGTCACCTATAGTGGCCTGGTGAGCTGTCGCGATACCGGTCACCTATAGTGGCCTGGTGAGCTGTCGCGATACCGGTCACCTATAGTGGCCTGGTGAGCTGTCGCTATACCGGTCACCTATAGTGGCCTGGTGAGCTGTCGCTATACCGGTCACCTATAGTGACCTGGTGAGCTGTCGCGATACCGGTCACCTATAGTGACCTGGTGAGCTGTCGCGATACCGGTCACCTATAGTGGCCTGGTGAGCTGTCGCGATACCGGTCACCTATAGTGGCCTGGTGAGCTGTCGCGATACCGGTCACCTATAGTGGCCTGGTGAGCTGTCGCCATACCGGTCACCTATAGTGGCCTGGTGAGCTGTCGCGATACCGGTCACCTATAGTGGCCTGGTGAGCTGTCGCCATACCGGTCACCTATAGTGGCCTGGTGAGCTGTCGCGATACCGGTCGCCTATAGTGGCCTGGTGAGCTGTCGCGATACCGGTCACCTGTAGTGGCCTGGTGAGCTGTCGCGATACCGGTCACCTATAGTGGCCTGGTGAGCTGTCGCGATACCGGTCACCTATAGTGGCCTGGTGAGCTGTCGCGATACCGGTCACCTATCGCGAAACCGGTCACCTATAGTGGCCTGGTGAGCTGTCGAGCTGCCGGCCACCTATAGTGGCCCGGTGAGCTGTCGAGCTGCCGGCCACCTATAGTGGCCCGGTGAGCTGTCGAGCTGCCGGCCACCTATAGTGGCCCGGTGAGCAGTCGAGCTGCCGGCCACCTATAGTGGCCCGGTGAGCTGTCGAGCTGCCTGCCACTTATAGTATCCCGGTGATCTGTCGCACTGCCGGCCACTTATAGTATACCGGTGATCTGTCGCACTGCCGGCCACCTATAGTGGCCTGGTGAGCTGTCGAGCTGCCGGCCACCTACAGTGGCCCGATAAGCTCTCGACTTGGCGGACACGTATAGTGGCCCGGTGAGCTGTCGCACTCCCGGCCACTTATAGTATCCCGGTGATCTGTCGCACTGCCGGCCACCTATAGTGGCCCGGTGAGCTGTCGCGATACCGGTCACCTATCGCGAAACCGGTCACCTATAGTGGCCTGGTGAGCTGTCGAGCTGCCGGCCACCTATAGTGGCCCGGTGAGCTGTCGAGCTGCCGGCCACCTATAGTGGCCCGGTGAGCTGTCGAGCTGCCGGCCACCTATAGTGGCCCGGTGAGCTGTCGAGCTGCCGGCCACCTATAGTGGCCCGGTGAGCTGTCGAGCTGCCGGCCACCTATAGTGGCCCGGTGAGCTGTCGAGCTGCCGGCCACCTATAGTGCCCCGGTGAGCTGTTGAGCTGCCGGCCACATATAGTGGCCCGGTGAGCTGTCGAGCTGCCGGCCGCATATAGTGGCCCGGTGAGCTGTCGAGCTGCCGGCCACATATAGTGGCCCGGTGAGCTGTCGAGCTGCCGGCCACATATAG
Organism: Eumerus sabulonum; assembly: GCA_951905685.1. NCBI lineage: Eukaryota > Metazoa > Arthropoda > Insecta > Diptera > Syrphidae > Eumerus > Eumerus sabulonum. The sequence continues at coordinate 41,899,256 of OX645063.1, forward strand.
TGGCCCGGTGAGCTGTCGAGCTGCCGGCCACATATAGTGGCCCGGTGAGCTGTTGAGCTGCCGGCCACATATAGTGGCCCGGTGAGCTGTCGAGCTGCCGGCCACCTATAGTGGCCCGGTGAGCTGTCGAGCTGCCGGCCACCTATAGTGGCCCGGTGAGCTGTCGAGCTGCCGGCCACCTATAGTGGCCCGGTGAGCTGTCGAGCTGCCGGTCACCTATAGTGGCCTGGTGAGCTGTCGCGATACCGGTCACCTATAGTGGCCTGGTGAGCTGTCGCGATACCGGTCACCTATAGTGGCCTGGTGAGCTGTCGCGATACCGGTCACCTATAGTGGCCTGGTGAGCTGTCGCGATACCGGTCACCTATAGTGGCCTGGTGAGCTGTCGCGATACCGGTCACCTATAGTGGCCTGGTGAGCTGTCGCGATACCGGTCACCTATAGTGGCCTGGTGAGCTGTCGCGATACCGGTCACCTATAGTGGCCTGGTGAGCTGTCGCGATACCGGTCACCTATAGTGGCCTGGTGAGCTGTCGCGATACCGGTCACCTATAGTGGCCTGGTGAGCTGTCGCGATACCGGTCACCTATAGTGGCCTGGTGAGCTGTCGCGATACCGGTCACCTATAGTGGCCTGGTGGGCTGTCGCGATACCGGTCACCTATAGTGGCCTGGTGAGCTGTCGCGATACCGGTCACCTACAGTGGCCTGGTGAGCTGTCGCGATACCGGTCACCTATAGTGGCCTGGTGAGCTGTCGCGATACCGGTCACCTATAGTGGCCTGGTGAGCTGTCGCGATACCGGTCACCTATAGTGGCCTGGTGGGCTGTCGCGATACCGGTCACCTATAGTGGCCTGGTCAGCTGTCGCGATACCGGTCACCTATAGTGGCCTGGTGAGCTGTCGCGATACCGGTCACCAATAGTGGCCTGGTGAGCTGTCGCGATACCGGTCACCTATAGTGGCCTGGTGAGCTGTCGCGATACCGGTCACCTATAGTGGCCTGGTGAGCTGTCGCGATACCGGTCACCTATCGCGAAACCGGTCACCTATAGTGGCCTGGTGAGCTGTCGAGCTGCCGGCCACCTATAGTGGCCTGGTGAGCTGTCGAGCTGCCGGCCACCTATAGTGGCCCGGTGAGCTGTCGAGCTGCCGGCCACCTATAGTGGCCCGGTGAGCTGTCGAGCTGCCGGCCACCTATAGTGGCTCGGTGAGCTGTCGAGCTGCCGGCCACCTATAGTGGCCCGGTGAGCAGTCGAGCTGCCGGCCACCTATAGTGGCCCGGTGAGCTGTCGAGCTGCCGGCCACCTATAGTGGCCCGGTGAGCTGTCGAGCTGCCGGCCACCTATAGTGGCCCGGTGAGCTGTCGAGCTGCCGGCCACCTATAGTGGCCCGGTGAGCTGTCGAGCTGCCGGCCACCTATAGTGCCCCGGTGAGCTGTTGAGCTGCCGGCCACATATAGTGGCCCGGTGAGCTGTCGAGCTGCCGGCCACCTATAGTGGCCTGGTGAGCTGTCGAGCTGCCGGCCACCTATAGTGGCCCGGTGAGCTGTCGAGCTGCCGGCCACCTATAGTGGCCCGGTGAGCTGTCGAGCTGCCGGCCACCTATAGTGGCCCGGTGAGCTGTCGAGCTGCCGGCCACATATAGTGGCCCGGTGAGCTGTCGAGCTGCCGGCCACATATAGTGGCCCGGTGAGCTGTCGAGCTGCCGGCCACCTATAGTGGCCCGGTGAGCTGTCGAGCTGCCGGCCACCTATAGTGGCCCGGTGAGCTGTCGAGCTGCCGGCCACCTATAGTGGTCCGGTGAGCTGTCGAGCTGCCGGCCACCTATAGTGGTCCGGTGAGCTGTCGAGCTGCCGATCACTTATAGTATCCCGGTGATCTGTCGCACTGCCGGCCACCTATAGTGGCCTGGTGAGCTGTCGAGCTGCCGGCCACCTACAGTGGCCCGATAAGCTCTCGACATGGCGGACACGTAAAGTGGCCCGGTGAGCTGTCGCACTCCCGGCCACTTATAGTATCCCGGTGATCTGCCGCACTGCCGGCCACCTATAGTGGCCTGGTGGGCTGTCGCGATACCGGTCACCTATAGTGGCCTGGTGAGCTGTCGCGATACCGGTCACCTATAGTGGCCTGGTGAGCTGTCGCGATACCGGTCACTTATAGTGGCCTGGTGAGCTGTCGCGATACCGGTCACCTATAGTGGCCTGGTGAGCTGTCGCGATACCGGTCACTTATAGTGGCCTGGTGAGCTGTCGCGATACCGGTCACCTATAGTGGCCTGGTCAGCTGTCGCGATACCGGTCACCTATAGTGGCCTGGTCAGCTGTCGCGATACCGGTCACCTATAGTGGCCTGGTCAGCTGTCGCGATACCGGTCACCTATAGTGGCCTGGTGAGCTGCCGAGCTGCCGGCCACATATAGTGGCCCGGTGAGCTGTCGAGCTGCCGGCCACATATAGTGGCCCGGTGAGCTGTCGAGCTGCCGATCACTTATAGTATCCCGGTGATCTGTCGCACTGCCGGCCACCTACAGTGGCCCGATAAGCTCTCGACATGGCGGACACGTATAGTGGCCCGGTGAGCTGTCGCACTCCCGGCCACTTATAGTATCCCGGTGATCTGCCGCACTGCCGGCCACCTATAGTGGCCTGGTGGGCTGTCGCGATACCGGTCACCTATAGTGGCCTGGTGAGCTGTCGCGATACCGGTCACCTATAGTGGCCTGGTGAGCTGTCGCGATACCGGTCACCTATAGTGGCCTGGTGAGCTGTCGCGATACCGGTCACCTATAGTGGCCTGGTGGGCTGTCGCGATACCGGTCACCTATAGTGGCCTGGTGAGCTGTCGCGATACCGGTCACTTATAGTGGCCTGGTGAGCTGTCGCGATACCGGTCACCTATAGTGGCCTGGTCAGCTGTCGCGATACCGGTCACCTATAGTGGCCTGGTCAGCTGTCGCGATACCGGTCACCTATAGTGGCCTGGTCAGCTGTCGCGATACCGGTCACCTATAGTGGCCTGGTCAGCTGTCGCGATACCGGTCACCTATAGTGGCCTGGTCAGCTGTCGCGATACCGGTCACCTATAGTGGCCTGGTCAGCTGTCGCGATACCGGTCACCTATAGTGGCCTGGTCAGCTGTCGCGATACCGGTCACCTATAGTGGCCTGGTCAGCTGTCGCGATACCGGTCACCTATAGTGGCCTGGTGATCTGTCGCGATACCGGTCACCTATCGCGAAACCGGTCACCTATAGTGGCCTGGTGAGCTGTCGAGCTGCCGGTCACCTATAGTGGCCTGGTGAGCTGTCGCGATACCGGTCACCTATAGTGGCCTGGTCAGCTGTCGCGATACCGGTCACCTATAGTGGCCTGGTGAGCTGTCGCGATACCGGTCACCTATAGTGGCCTGGTCAGCTGTCGCGATACCGGTCACCTATAGTGGCCTGGTCAGCTGTCGCGATACCGGTCACCTATAGTGGCCTGGTCAGCTGTCGCGATACCGGTCACCTATAGTGGCCTGGTCAGCTGTCGCGATACCGGTCACCTATAGTGGCCTGGTCAGCTGTCGCGATACCGGTCACCTATAGTGGCCTGGTCAGCTGTCGCGATACCGGTCACCTATAGTGGCCTGGTCAGCTGTCGCGATACCGGTCACCTATAGTGGCCTGGTCAGCTATCGCGATACCGGTCACCTATAGTGGCCTGGTCAGCTGTCGCGATACCGGTCACCTATAGTGGCCTGGTGAGCTGTCGAGCTGCCGGCCACCTATAGTGGCCCGGTGAGCTGTCGAGCTGCCGGCTACCTATAGTGGCCTGGTGGGCTGTCGCGATACCGGTCACCTATAGTGGCCTGGTGAGCTGTCGCGATACCGGTCACCTATAGTGGCCTGGTCAGCTGTCGCGATACCGGTCACCTATAGTGGCCTGGTCAGCTGTCGCGATACCGGTCACCTATAGTGGCCTGGTCAGCTGTCGCGATACCGGTCACCTATAGTGGCCTGGTCAGCTGTCGCGATACCGGTCACCTATAGTGGCCTGGTCAGCTGTCGCGATACCGGTCACCTATAGTGGCCTGGTCAGCTATCGCGATACCGGTCACCTATAGTGGCCTGGTCAGCTGTCGCGATACCGGTCACCTATAGTGGCGTGGTCAGCTGTCGCGATACCGGTCACCTATAGTGGCCTGGTCAGCTGTCGCGATACCGGTCACCTATAGTGGCCTGGTCAGCTGTCGCGATACCGATCACCTATAGTGGCCTGGTCAGCTGTCGCGATACCGGTCACCTATAGTGGCCTGGTGAGCTGTCGCGATACCGGTCACCTATAGTGGCCTGGTGAGCTGTCGCGATTCCGGTCACCTATAGTGGCCTGGTGAGCTGTCGCGATACCGGTCACCTATAGTGGCCTGGTGAGCTGTCGCGATACCGGTCACCTATAGTGGCCTGGTGAGCTATCGCCATGCCGGTCACCTATCGCGATACCGGCTACCTGTAGTGACCTGGTGAGCTGTCGCGATACCGGTCACCTATAGTGGCCTGGTGAGCTGTCGCGATACCGGTCACCTATAGTGGCCTGGTGAGCTGTCGCGATACCGGTCACCTATAGTGGCCTGGTGAGCTGTCGCGATACCGGTCACCTATAGTGGCCTGGTGAGCTGTCGCGATACCGGTCACCTATAGTGGCCTGGTGAGCTGTCGCGATACCGGTCACCTATAGTGGCCTGGTGAGCTGTCGCGATACCGGTCACCTATAGTGGCCTGGTGAGCTGTCGCGATACCGGTCACCTATAGTGGCCTGATGAGCTGTCGCGATACCGGTCACCTATAGTGGCCTGGTGAGCTGTCGCGATACCGGTCACCTATAGTGGCCTGGTGAGCTGTCGCGATACCGGTCACCTATAGTGGCCTGGTGAGCTGTCGCGATACCGGTCACCTATAGTGGCCTGGTGAGCTGTCGCGATACCGGTCACCTATAGTGGCCTGGTGAGCTGTCGCGATACCGGTCACCTATAGTGGCCTGGTGAGCTGTCGCGATACCGGTCACCTATAGTGGCCTGGTGAGCTGTCGCGATACCGGTCACCTATAGTGGCCTGGTGAGCTGTCGCGATACCGGTCACCTATAGTGGCCTGGTGAGCTGTCGCGATACCGGTCACCTATAGTGGCCTGGTGAGCTGTCGCGATACCGGTCACCTATAGTGGCCTGGTGAGCTGTCGCGATACCAGTCACCTATAGTGGCCTGGTGAGCTGTCGCGATACCGGTCACCTATAGTGGCCTGGTGAGCTGTCGCGATACCGGTCACCTATAGTGGCCTGGTGAGCTGTCGCGATACCGGTCACCTATAGTGGCCTGGTGAGCTGTCGCGATACCGGTCACCTATAGTGGCCTGGTGAGCTGTCGCGATACCGGTCACCTATAGTGGCCTGGTGAGCTGTCGCGATACCGGTCACCTATAGTGGCCCGGTGATCTGTCGCACTGCCGGCCACCTATAGTGCCCCGGTGAGCTGTTGAGCTGCCGGCCACATATAGTGGCCCGGTGAGCTGTCGAGCTGCCGGCCACATATAGTGGCCCGGTGAGCTGTCGAGCTGCCGGCCACCTATAGTGGCCCGGTGAGCTGTCGAGCTGCCGGTCACCTATAGTGGCCTGGTGAGCTGTCGCGATACCGGTCACCTATAGTGGCCTGGTGAGCTGTCGCGATACCGGTCACCTATAGTGGCCTGGTGAGCTGTCGCGATACCGGTCACCTATAGTGGCCTGGTGAGCTGTCGAGCTGCCGGCCACCTATAGTGGCCCGGTGAGCTGTCGAGCTGCCGGCCACATATAGTGGCCCGGTGAGCTGTCGAGCTGCCGGCCACCTATAGTGGCCCGGTGAGCTGTCGAGCTGCCGGCCACCTATAGTGGCCCGGTGAGCTGTCGAGCTGCCGGCCACTTATAGTATCCCGGTGATCTGTCGCACTGCCGGCCACCTATAGTGGCCTGGTGAGCTGTTGAGCTGCCGGCCACCTACAGTGGCCTGGTCAGCTGTCGCGATACCGGTCACCTATAGTGGCCTGGTCAGCTGTCGCGATACCGGTCACCTATAGTGGCCTGGTGAGCTGTCGCGATACCGGTCACCTATAGTGGCCTGGTGAGCTGTCGCGATACCGGTCACCTATAGTGGCCTGGTCAGCTGTCGCGATACCGGTCACCTATAGTGGCCTGGTCAGCTGTCGCGATACCGGTCACCTATAGTGGCCTGGTCAGCTGTCGCGATACCGGTCACCTATAGTGGCCTGGTCAGCTGTCGCGATACCGATCACCTATAGTGGCCTGGTCAGCTGTCGCGATACCGGTCACCTATAGTGGCCTGGTGAGCTGTCGCGATACCGGTCACCTATAGTGGCCTGGTGAGCTGTCGCGATTCCGGTCACCTATAGTGGCCTGGTGAGCTGTCGCGATACCGGTCACCTATAGTGGCCTGGTGAGCTGTCGCGATACCGGTCACCTATAGTGGCCTGGTGAGCTATCGCCATGCCGGTCACCTATCGCGATACCGGCTACCTGTAGTGACCTGGTGAGCTGTCGCGATACCGGTCACCTATAGTGGCCTGGTGAGCTGTCGCGATACCGGTCACCTATAGTGGCCTGGTGAGCTGTCGCGATACCGGTCACCTATAGTGGCCTGGTGAGCTGTCGCGATACCGGTCACCTATAGTGGCCTGGTGAGCTGTCGCGATACCGGTCACCTATAGTGGCCTGGTGAGCTGTCGCGATACCGGTCACCTATAGTGGCCTGGTGAGCTGTCGCGATACCGGTCACCTATAGTGGCCTGGTGAGCTGTCGCGATACCGGTCACCTATAGTGGCCTGGTGAGCTGTCGCGATACCGGTCACCTATAGTGGCCTGGTGAGCTGTCGCGATACCGGTCACCTATAGTGGCCTGGTGAGCTGTCGCGATACCGGTCACCTATAGTGGCCTGGTGAGCTGTCGCGATACCGGTCACCTATAGTGGCCTGGTGAGCTGTCGCGATACCGGTCACCTATAGTGGCCTGGTGAGCTGTCGCGATACCGGTCACCTATAGTGGCCTGGTGAGCTGTCGCGATACCGGTCACCTATAGTGGCCTGGTGAGCTGTCGCGATACCGGTCACCTATAGTGGCCTGGTGAGCTGTCGCGATACCGGTCACCTATAGTGGCCTGGTGAGCTGTCGCGATACCGGTCACCTATAGTGGCCTGGTGAGCTGTCGCGATACCGGTCACCTATAGTGGCCTGGTGAGCTGTCGCGATACCGGTCACCTATAGTGGCCTGGTGAGCTGTCGCGATACCGGTCACCTATAGTGGCCTGGTGAGCTGTCGCGATACCGGTCACCTATAGTGGCCTGGTGAGCTGTCGAGCTGCCGGCCACTTATAGTATCCCGGTGATCTGTCGCACTGCCGGCCACCTATAGTGGCCTGGTGAGCTGTTGAGCTGCCGGCCACCTACAGTGGCCTGGTCAGCTGTCGCGATACCGGTCACCTATAGTGGCCTGGTGAGCTGTCGCGATACCGGTCACCTATAGTGGCCTGGTGAGCTGTCGCGATACCGGTCACCTATAGTGCCCCGGTGAGCTGTTGAGCTGCCGGCCACATATAGTGGCCCGGTGAGCTGTCGAGCTGCCGGCCACATATAGTGGCCCGGTGAGCTGTCGAGCTGCCGGCCACATATAGTGGCCCGGTGAGCTGTCGAGCTGCCGGCCACCTATAGTGGCCCGGTGAGCTGTCGAGCTGCCGGCCACCTATAGTGGCCCGGTGAGCTGTCGAGCTGCCGGCCACTTATAGTATCCCGGTGATCTGTCGCACTGCCGGCCACCTATAGTGGCCTGGTGAGCTGTTTAGCTGCCGGCCACCTACAGTGGCCTGGTCAGCTGTCGCGATACCGGTCACCTATAGTGGCCTGGTCAGCTGTCGCGATACCGGTCACCTATAGTGGCCTGGTGAGCTGTCGCGATACCGGTCACCTATAGTGGCCTGGTGAGCTGTCGCGATACCGGTCACCTATAGTGGCCTGGTCAGCTGTCGCGATACCGGTCACCTATAGTGGCCTGGTCAGCTGTCGCGATACCGGTCACCTATAGTGGCCTGGTCAGCTGTCGCGATACCGATCACCTATAGTGGCCTGGTCAGCTGTCGCGATACCGGTCACCTATAGTGGCCTGGTGAGCTGTCGCGATACCGGTCACCTATAGTGGCCTGGTGAGCTGTCGCGATTCCGGTCACCTATAGTGGCCTGGTGAGCTGTCGCGATACCGGTCACCTATAGTGGCCTGGTGAGCTGTCGCGATACCGGTCACCTATAGTGGCCTGGTGAGCTATCGCCATGCTGGTGAGCTGTCGCGATACCGGTCACCTATAGTGGCCTGGTGAGCTGTCGCGATACCGGTCACCTATAGTGGCCTGGTGAGCTGTCGCGATACCGGTCACCTATAGTGGCCTGGTGAGCTGTCGCGATACCGGTCACCTATAGTGGCCTGGTGAGCTGTCGCGATACCGGTCACCTATAGTGGCCTGGTGAGCTGTCGCGATACCGGTCACCTATAGTGGCCTGGTGAGCTGTCGCGATACCGGTCACCTATAGTGGCCTGGTGAGCTGTCGCGATACCGGTCACCTATAGTGGCCTGGTGAGCTGTCGCGATACCGGTCACCTATAGTGGCCTGGTGAGCTGTCGCGATACCGGTCACCTATAGTGGCCTGGTGAGCTGTCGCGATACCGGTCACCTATAGTGGCCTGGTGAGCTGTCGCGATACCGGTCACCTATAGTGGCCTGGTGAGCTGTCGCGATACCGGTCACCTATAGTGGCCTGGTGAGCTGTCGCGATACCGGTCACCTATAGTGGCCTGGTGAGCTGTCGCGATACCGGTCACCTATAGTGGCCTGGTGAGCTGTCGCGATACCGGTCACCTATAGTGGCCTGGTGAGCTGTCGCGATACCGGTCACCTATAGTGGCCTGGTGAGCTGTCGCGATACCGGTCACCTATAGTGGCCTGGTGAGCTGTCGCGATACCGGTCACCTATAGTGGCCTGGTGAGCTGTCGCGATACCGGTCACCTATAGTGGCCTGGTGAGCTGTCGCGATACAGGTCACCTATAGTGGCCTGGTGAGCTGTCGCGATACCGGTCACCTATAGTGGCCTGGTGAGCTGTCGCGATACCGGTCACCTATAGTGGCCTGGTGAGCTGTCGCGATACCGGTCACCTATAGTGGCCCGGTGATCTGTCGCACTGCCGGCCACCTATAGTGCCCCGGTGAGCTGTTGAGCTGCCGGCCACATATAGTGGCCCGGTGAGCTGTCGAGCTGCCGGCCACATATAGTGGCCCGGTGAGCTGTCGAGCTGCCGGCCACATATAGTGGCCCGGTGAGCTGTCGAGCTGCCGGCCACATATAGTGGCCCGGTGAGCTGTCGAGCTGCCGGCCACATATAGTGGCCCGGTGAGCTGTCGAGCTGCCGGCCACCTATAGTGGCCCGGTGAGCTGTCGAGCTGCCGGTCACCTATAGTGGCCTGGTGAGCTGTCGCGATACCGGTCACCTATAGTGGCCTGGTGAGCTGTCGCGATACCGGTCACCTATAGTGGCCTGGTGAGCTGTCGCGATACCGGTCACCTATAGTGGCCTGGTGAGCTGTCGCGATACCGGTCACCTATAGTGGCCTGGTGAGCTGTCGCGATACCGGTCACCTATAGTGGCCTGGTGAGCTGTCGCGATACCGGTCACCTATAGTGGCCTGGTGAGCTGTCGCGATACCGGTCACCTATAGTGGCCTGGTGAGCTGTCGCGATACCGGTCACCTATAGTGGCCTGGTGAGCTGTCGCGATACCGGTCACCTATAGTGGCCTGGTGAGCTGTCGCGATACCGGTCACCTATAGTGGCCTGGTGAGCTGTCGCGATACCGGTCACCTATAGTGGCCTGGTGAGCTGTCGCGATACCGGTCACCTATAGTGGCCTGGTGAGCTGTCGCGATACCGGTCACCTATAGTGGCCTGGTGAGCTGTCGCGATACCGGTCACCTATAGTGGCCTGGTGAGCTGTCGCGATACCGGTCACCTATAGTGGCCTGGTGAGCTGTCGCGATACCGGTCACCTATAGTGGCCTGGTGAGCTGTCGCGATACCGGTCACCTATAGTGGCCTGGTGAGCTGTCGCGATACCGGTCACCTATAGTGGCCTGGTGAGCTGTCGCGATACCGGTCACCTATAGTGGCCTGGTGAGCTGTCGCGATACCGGTCACCTATAGTGGCCTGGTGAGCTGTCGCGATACCGGTCACCTATAGTGGCCTGGTGAGCTGTCGCGATACCGGTCACCTATAGTGGCCTGGTGAGCTGTCGCGATACCGGTCACCTATAGTGGCCTGGTGAGCTGTCGCGATACCGGTCACCTATAGTGGCCTGGTGAGCTGTCGCGATACCGGTCACCTATAGTGGCCTGGTGAGCTGTCGCGATACCGGTCACCTATAGTGGCCTGGTGAGCTGTCGCGATACCGGTCACCTATAGTGGCCTGGTGAGCTGTCGCGATACCGGTCACCTATAGTGGCCTGGTGAGCTGTCGCGATACCGGTCACCTATAGTGGCCTGGTGAGCTGTCGCGATACCGGTCACCTATAGTGGCCTGGTGAGCTGTCGCGATACCGGTCACCTATAGTGGCCTGGTGAGCTGTCGCTATACCGGTCACCTATGGTGGCCTGGTGAGCTGTCGCTATACCGGTCACCTATGGTGGCCTGGTGAGCTGTCGCTATACCGGTCACCTATAGTGACCTGGTGAGCTGTCGCGATACCGGTCACCTATAGTGACCTGGTGAGCTGTCGCGATACCGGTCACCTATAGTGGCCTGGTGAGCTGTCGCGATACCGGTCACCTATAGTGGCCTGGTGAGCTGTCGCGATACCGGTCACCTATAGTGGCCTGGTGAGCTGTCGCCATACCGGTCACCTATAGTGGCCTGGTGAGCTGTCGCGATACCGGTCACCTATAGTGGCCTGGTGAGCTGTCGCCATACCGGTCACCTATAGTGGCCTGGTGAGCTGTCGCGATACCGGTCGCCTATAGTGGCCTGGTGAGCTGTCGCGATACCGGTCACCTGTAGTGGCCTGGTGAGCTGTCGCGATACCGGTCACCTATCGCGAAACCGGTCACCTATAGTGGCCTGGTGAGCTGTCGAGCTGCCGGCCACCTATAGTGGCCCGGTGAGCTGTCGAGCTGCCGGCCACCTATAGTGGCCCGGTGAGCTGTCGAGCTGCCGGCCACCTATAGTGGCCCGGTGAGCAGTCGAGCTGCCGGCCACCTATAGTGGCCCGGTGAGCTGTCGAGCTGCCTGCCACTTATAGTATCCCGGTGATCTGTCGCACTGCCGGCCACTTATAGTATACCGGTGATCTGTCGCACTGCCGGCCACCTATAGTGGCCTGGTGAGCTGTCGAGCTGCCGGCCACCTACAGTGGCCCGATAAGCTCTCGACTTGGCGGACACGTATAGTGGCCCGGTGAGCTGTCGCACTCCCGGCCACTTATAGTATCCCGGTGATCTGTCGCACTGCCGGCCACCTATAGTGGCCCGGTGAGCTGTCGCGATACCGGTCACCTATCGCGAAACCGGTCACCTATAGTGGCCTGGTGAGCTGTCGAGCTGCCGGCCACCTATAGTGGCCCGGTGAGCTGTCGAGCTGCCGGCCACCTATAGTGGCCCGGTGAGCTGTCGAGCTGCCGGCCACCTATAGTGGCCCGGTGAGCTGTCGAGCTGCCGGCCACCTATAGTGGCCCGGTGAGCTGTCGAGCTGCCGGCCACCTATACTGCCCCGGTGAGCTGTCGAGCTGCCGGCCACATATAGTGGCCCGGTGAGCTGTCGAGCTGCCGGCCACATATAGTGGCCCGGTGAGCTGTCGAGCTGCCGGCCACATATAGTGGCCCGGTGAGCTGTCGAGCTGCCGGCCACATATAGTGGCCCGGTGAGCTGTCGAGCTGCCGGCCACATATAGTGGCCCGGTGAGCTGTCGAGCTGCCGGCCACATATAGTGGCCCGGTGAGCTGTCGAGCTGCCGGCCACATATAGTGGCCCGGTGAGCTGTCGAGCTGCCGGCCACATATAGTGGCCCGGTGAGCTGTCGAGCTGCCGGCCACATATAGTGGCCCGGTGAGCTGTCGAGCTGCCGGCCACCTATAGTGGCCCGGTGAGCTGTCGAGCTGCCGGTCACCTATAGTGGCCTGGTGAGCTGTCGCGATACCGGTCACCTATAGTGGCCTGGTGAGCTGTCGCGATACCGGTCACCTATAGTGGCCTGGTGAGCTGTCGCGATACCGGTCACCTATAGTGGCCTGGTGAGCTGTCGCGATACCGGTCACCTATAGTGGCCTGGTGAGCTGTCGCGATACCGGTCACCTATAGTGGCCTGGTGAGCTGTCGCGATACCGGTCACCTATAGTGGCCTGGTGAGCTGTCGCGATACCGGTCACCTATAGTGGCCTGGTGAGCTGTCGCGATACCGGTCACCTATAGTGGCCTGGTGAGCTGTCGCGATACCGGTCACCTATAGTGGCCTGGTGAGCTGTCGCGATACCGGTCACCTATAGTGGCCTGGTGAGCTGTCGCGATACCGGTCACCTATAGTGGCCTGGTGAGCTGTCGCGATACCGGTCACCTATAGTGGCCTGGTGAGCTGTCGCGATACCGGTCACCTATAGTGGCCTGGTGAGCTGTCGCGATACCGGTCACCTATAGTGGCCTGGTGAGCTGTCGCGATACCGGTCACCTATAGTGGCCTGGTGGGCTGTCGCGATACCGGTCACCTATAGTGGCCTGGTGAGCTGTCGCGATACCGGTCACCTATAGTGGCCTGGTGAGCTGTCGCGATACCGGTCACCTATAGTGGCCTGGTGAGCTGTCGCGATACCGGTCACCTATAGTGGCCTGGTGGGCTGTCGCGATACCGGTCACCTATAGTGGCCTGGTCAGCTGTCGCGATACCGGTCACCTATAGTGGCCTGGTGAGCTGTCGCGATACCGGTCACCAATAGTGGCCTGGTGAGCTGTCGCGATACCGGTCACCTATAGTGGCCTGGTGAGCTGTCGCGATACCGGTCACCTATAGTGGCCTGGTGAGCTGTCGCGATACCGGTCACCTATCGCGAAACCGGTCACCTATAGTGGCCTGGTGAGCTGTCGAGCTGCCGGCCACCTATAGTGGCCCGGTGAGCTGTCGAGCTGCCGGCCACCTATAGTGGCCCGGTGAGCTGTCGAGCTGCCGGCCACCTATAGTGGCTCGGTGAGCTGTCGAGCTGCCGGCCACCTATAGTGGCCCGGTGAGCAGTCGAGCTGCCGGCCACCTATAGTGGCCCGGTGAGCTGTCGAGCTGCCGGCCACCTATAGTGGCCCGGTGAGCTGTCGAGCTGCCGGCCACCTATAGTGGCCCGGTGAGCTGTCGAGCTGCCGGCCACCTATAGTGCCCCGGTGAGCTGTTGAGCTGCCGGCCACATATAGTGGCCCGGTGAGCTGTCGAGCTGCCGGCCACCTATAGTGGCCTGGTGAGCTGTCGAGCTGCCGGCCACCTATAGTGGCCCGGTGAGCTGTCGAGCTGCCGGCCACCTATAGTGGCCCGGTGAGCTGTCGAGCTGCCGGCCACCTATAGTGGCCCGGTGAGCTGTCGAGCTGCCGGCCACCTATAGTGGCCCGGTGAGCTGTCGAGCTGCCGGCCACATATAGTGGCCCGGTGAGCTGTCGAGCTGCCGGCCACATATAGTGGCCCGGTGAGCTGTCGAGCTGCCGGCCACCTATAGTGGCCCGGTGAGCTGTCGAGCTGCCGGCTACCTATAGTGGCCCGGTGAGCTGTCGAGCTGCCGGCCACCTATAGTGGCCCGGTGAGCTGTCGAGCTGCCGGCCACCTATAGTGGCCCGGTGAGCTGTCGAGCTGCCGGCCACCTATAGTGGTCCGGTGAGCTGTCGAGCTGCCGGCCACCTATAGTGGTCCGGTGAGCTGTCGAGCTGCCGATCACTTATAGTATCCCGGTGATCTGTCGCACTGCCGGCCACCTATAGTGGCCTGGTGAGCTGTCGAGCTGCCGGCCACCTACAGTGGCCCGATAAGCTCTCGACATGGCGGACACGTATAGTGGCCCGGTGAGCTGTCGCACTCCCGGCCACTTATAGTATCCCGGTGATCTGCCGCACTGCCGGCCACCTATAGTGGCCTGGTGGGCTGTCGCGATACCGGTCACCTATAGTGGCCTGGTGAGCTGTCGCGATACCGGTCACCTATAGTGGCCTGGTGAGCTGTCGCGATACCGGTCACTTATAGTGGCCTGGTGAGCTGTCGCGATACCGGTCACCTATAGTGGCCTGGTCAGCTGTCGCGATACCGGTCACCTATAGTGGCCTGGTCAGCTGTCGCGATACCGGTCACCTATAGTGGCCTGGTCAGCTGTCGCGATACCGGTCACCTATAGTGGCCTGGTGAGCTGTCGAGCTGCCGGCCACATATAGTGGCCCGGTGAGCTGTCGAGCTGCCGGCCACATATAGTGGCCCGGCGAGCTGTCGAGCTGCCGGCCACCTATAGTGGCCCGGTGAGCTGTCGAGCTGCCGGCTACCTATAGTGGCCCGGTGAGCTGTCGAGCTGCCGGCCACCTATAGTGGCCCGGTGAGCTGTCGAGCTGCCGGCCACCTATAGTGGCCCGGTGAGCTGTCGAGCTGCCGGCCCGATAAGCTCTCGACATGGCGGACACGTATAGTGGCCCGGTGAGCTGTCGCACTCCCGGCCACTTATAGTATCCCGGTGATCTGCCGCACTGCCGGCCACCTATAGTGGCCTGGTGGGCTGTCGCGATACCGGTCACCTATAGTGGCCTGGTGAGCTGTCGCGATACCGGTCACCTATAGTGGCCTGGTGAGCTGTCGCGATACCGGTCACCTATAGTGGCCTGGTGAGCTGTCGCGATACCGGTCACCTATAGTGGCCTGGTGGGCTGTCGCGATACCGGTCACCTATAGTGGCCTGGTGAGCTGTCGCGATACCGGTCACCTATAGTGGCCTGGTGAGCTGTCGCGATACCGGTCACCTATAGTGGCCTGGTGAGCTGTCGCGATACCGGTCACTTATAGTGGCCTGGTGAGCTGTCGCGATACCGGTCACCTATAGTGGCCTGGTCAGCTGTCGCGATACCGGTCACCTATAGTGGCCTGGTCAGCTGTCGCGATACCGGTCACCTATAGTGGCCTGGTCAGCTGTCGCGATACCGGTCACCTATAGTGGCCTGGTCAGCTGTCGCGATACCGGTCACCTATAGTGGCCTGGTCAGCTGTCGCGATACCGGTCACCTATAGTGGCCTGGTCAGCTGTCGCGATACCGGTCACCTATAGTGGCCTGGTGATCTGTCGCGATACCGGTCACCTATCGCGAAACCGGTCACCTATAGTGGCCTGGTCAGCTGTCGAGCTGCCGGTCACCTATAGTGGCCTGGTGAGCTGTCGCGATACCGGTCACCTATAGTGGCCTGGTCAGCTGTCGCGATACCGGTCACCTATAGTGGCCTGGTGAGCTGTCGCGATACCGGTCACCTATAGTGGCCTGGTCAGCTGTCGCGATACCGGTCACCTATAGTGGCCTGGTCAGCTGTCGCGATACCGGTCACCTATAGTGGCCTGGTCAGCTGTCGCGATACCGGTCACCTATAGTGGCCTGGTCAGCTGTCGCGATACCGGTCACCTATAGTGGCCTGGTCAGCTGTCGCGATACCGGTCACCTATAGTGGCCTGGTCAGCTGTCGCGATACCGGTCACCTATAGTGGCCTGGTCAGCTGTCGCGATACCGGTCACCTATAGTGGCCTGGTCAGCTGTCGCGATACCGGTCACCTATAGTGGCCTGATGGGCTGTCGCGATACCGGTCACCTATAGTGGCCTGGTGAGCTATCGCCATGCCGGTCACCTATCGCGATACCGGTCACCTATAGTGGCCTGGTGAGCTGTCGCGATACCGGTCACCTATAGTGGCCTGGTGAGCTGTCGCGATACCGGTCACCTATAGTGGCCTGGTGAGCTGTCGCGATACCGGTCACCTATAGTGGCCTGGTGAGCTGTCGCGATACCGGTCACCTATGGTGGCCTGGTGAGCTGTCGCGATACCGGTCACCTATAGTGGCCTGGTGAGCTGTCGCGATACCGGTCACCTATAGTGGCCTGGTGAGCTGTCGCGATACCGGTCACCTATAGTGGCCTGGTGAGCTGTCGCGATACCGGTCACCTATAGTGGCCTGGTGAGCTGTCGCGATACCGGTCACCTATAGTGGCCTGGTGAGCTGTCGCGATACCGGTCACCTATAGTGGCCTGGTGAGCTGTCGCGATACCGGTCACCTATAGTGGCCTGGTGAGCTGTCGCGATACCGGTCACCTATAGTGGCCTGGTGAGCTGTCGCGATACCGGTCACCTATAGTGGCCTGGTGAGCTGTCGCGATACCGGTCACCTATAGTGGCCTGGTGAGCTGTCGCGATACCGGTCACCTATAGTGGCCTGGTGAGCTGTCGCGATACCGGTCACCTATAGTGGCCTGGTGAGCTGTCGCGATACCGGTCACCTATAGTGGCCTGGTGAGCTGTCGCGATACCGGTCACCTATAGTGGCCTGGTGAGCTGTCGCGATACCGGTCACCTATAGTGGCCTGGTGAGCTGTCGCGATACCGGTCACCTATAGTGGCCTGGTGAGCTGTCGCGATACCGGTCACCTATAGTGGCCTGGTGAGCTGTCGCGATACCGGCCACCTATAGTGGCCCGGTGAGCTGTCGAGCTGCCGGCCACCTATAGTGGCCCGGTGAGCTGTCGAGCTGCCGGCCACCTATAGTGGCCCGGTGAGCTGTCGAGCTGCCGGCCACCTATAGTGGCCCGGTGAGCTGTCGAGCTGCCGGCCACCTATAGTGGCCCGGTGAGCTGTCGAGCTGCCGGCCACCTATAGTGGCCCGGTGAGCAGTCGAGCTGCCGGCCACCTATAGTGGCCCGGTGAGCTGTCGAGCTGCCGGCCACCTATAGTGGCCCGGTGAGCTGTCGAGCTGCCGGCCACCTATAGTGGCCCGGTGAGCTGTGCCGGCCACCTATAGTGCCCCGGTGAGCTGTTGAGCTGCCGGCCACATATAGTGGCCCGGTGAGCTGTCGAGCTGCCGGCCACATATAGTGGCCCGGTGAGCTGTCGAGCTGCCGGTCACCTATAGTGGCCTGGTGAGCTGTCGAGCTGCCGGTCACCTATAGTGGCCTGGTGAGCTGTCGCGATACCGGTCACCTATAGTGGCCTGGTGAGCTGTCGCGATACCGGTCACCTATAGTGGCCTGGTGAGCTGTCGCGATACCGGTCACCTATAGTGGCCTGGTGAGCTGTCGCGATACCGGTCACCTATAGTGGCCTGGTGAGCTGTCGCGATTCCGATCACCTATAGTGGCCTGGTGAGCTGTCGCGATACCGGTCACCTATAGTGGCCTGGTGAGCTGTCGCGATACCGGTCACCTATAGTGGCCCGGTGATCTGTCGCACTGCCGGCCACCTATAGTGCCCCGGTGAGCTGTTGAGCTGCCGGCCACATATAGTGGCCCGGTGAGCTGTCGAGCTGCCGGTCACCTATAGTGGCCCGGTGAGCTGTCGAGCTGCCGGTCACTTATAGTATCCCGGTGCTCTGTCGCACTGCCGGCCACCTATAGTGGCCTGGTGAGCTGTCGAGCTGCCGGCCACCTACAGTGGCCTGGTCAGCTGTCGCGATACCGGTCACCTATAGTGGCCTGGTCAGCTGTCGCGATACCGGTCACCTATAGTGGCCTGGTCAGCTGTCGCGATACCGGTCACCTATAGTGGCCTGGTGAGCTGTCGCGATACCGGTCACCTATAGTGGCCTGGTGAGCTGTCGCGATACCGGTCACCTATAGTGGCCTGGTGAGCTGTCGCGATACCGGTCACCTATAGTGGCCTGGTGAGCTGTCGCGATACCGGTCACCTATAGTGGCCCGGTGATCTGTCGCACTGCCGGCCACCTATAGTGCCCCGGTGAGCTGTTGAGCTGCCGGCCACATATAGTGGCCCGGTGAGCTGTCGAGCTGCCGGTCACCTATAGTGGCCCGGTGAGCTGTCGAGCTGCCGGTCACCTATAGTGGCCCGGTGAGCTGTCGAGCTGCCGGTCACCTATAGTGGCCTGGTGAGCTGTCGCGATACCGGTCACCTATAGTGGCCTGGTGAGCTGTCGCGATACCGGTCACCTATAGTGGCCTGGTGAGCTGTCGCGATACCGGTCACCTATAGTGGCCTGGTGAGCTGTCGCGATTCCGGTCACCTATAGTGGCCTGGTGAGCTGTCGCGATACCGGTCACCTATAGTGGCCTGGTGAGCTGTCGCGATACCGGTCACCTATAGTGGCCTGGTGAGCTATCGCCATGCCGGTCACCTATCGCGATACCGGCTACCTGTAGTGACCTGGTGAGCTGTCGCGATACCGGTCACCTATAGTGGCCTGGTGAGCTGTCGCGATACCGGTCACCTATAGTGGCCTGGTGAGCTGTCGCGATACCGGTCACCTATAGTGGCCTGGTGAGCTGTCGCGATACCGGTCACCTATAGTGGCCTGGTGAGCTGTCGCGATACCGGTCACCTATAGTGGCCTGGTGAGCTGTCGCGATACCGGTCACCTATAGTGGCCTGGTGAGCTGTCGCGATACCGGTCACCTATAGTGGCCTGGTGAGCTGTCGCGATACCGGTCACCTATAGTGGCCTGGTGAGCTGTCGCGATACCGGTCACCTATAGTGGCCTGGTGAGCTGTCGCGATACCGGTCACCCATAGTGGCCTGGTGAGCTGTCGCGATACCGGTCACCTATAGTGGCCTGGTGAGCTGTCGCGATACCGGTCACCTATAGTGGCCTGGTGAGCTGTCGCGATACCGGTCACCTATAGTGGCCTGGTGAGCTGTCGCGATACCGGTCACCTATAGTGGCCTGGTGAGCTGTCGCGATACCGGTCACCTATAGTGGCCTGGTGAGCTGTCGCGATACCGGTCACCTATAGTGGCCTGGTGAGCTGTCGCGATACCGGTCACCTATAGTGGCCTGGTGAGCTGTCGCGATACCGGTCACCTATAGTGGCCTGGTGAGCTGTCGCGATACCGGTCACCTATAGTGGCCTGGTGAGCTGTCGCGATACCGGTCACCTATAGTGGCCTGGTGAGCTGTCGCGATACCGGTCACCTATAGTGGCCTGGTGAGCTGTCGCGATACCGGTCACCTATAGTGGCCTGGTGAGCTGTCGCGATACCGGTCACCTATAGTGGCCTGGTGAGCTGTCGCGATACCGGTCACCTATAGTGGCCTGGTGAGCTGTCGCGATACCGGTCACCTATAGTGGCCTGGTGAGCTGTCGCGATACCGGTCACCTATAGTAACCTGGTGAGCTGTCGCGATACCGGTCACCTATAGTGGCCTGGTGAGCTGTCGCGATACCGGTCACCTATAGTGGCCTGGTGAGGTGGCCTGGTGAGCTGTCGCGATACCGGTCACCTATAGTGGCCTGGTGAGCTGTCGCGATACCGGTCACCTATAGTGGTCTGGTGAGCTGTCGCGATACCGGTCACCAATAGTGGCCTGGTGAGCTGTCGCGATACCGGTCACCTATAGTGGCCTGGTGAGCTGTCGCGATACCGGTCACCTATAGTGGCCTGGTGAGCTGTCGCGATACCGGTCACCTATAGTGGCCTGGTGAGCTGTCGCGATACCGGTCACCAATAGTGGCCTGGTGAGCTATCGCCATGCCGGTCACCTATCGAGATACCGGCTACCTGTAGTGACCTGGTGAGCTGTCGCGATACCGGTCACCTATAGTGGCCTGGTGAGCTGTCGCGATACCGGTCACCTATAGTGGCCTGGTGAGCTGTCGCGATACCGGTCACCTATAGTGGCCTGGTGAGCTGTCGCGATACCGGTCACCTATAGTGGCCTGGTGAGCTGTCGCGATACCGGTCACCTATAGTGGCCTGGTGAGCTGTCGCGATACCGGTCACCTATAGTG
This sequence comes from Eumerus sabulonum, assembly GCA_951905685.1. Lineage (NCBI taxonomy): Eukaryota > Metazoa > Arthropoda > Insecta > Diptera > Syrphidae > Eumerus > Eumerus sabulonum. The sequence continues at coordinate 41,919,312 of OX645063.1, forward strand.
GCCTGGTGAGCTGTCGCGATACCGGTCACCTATAGTGGCCTGGTGAGCTGTCGCGATACCGGTCACCTATAGTGGCCTGGTGAGCTGTCGCGATACCGGTCACCTATAGTGGCCTGGTGAGCTGTCGCGATACCGGTCACCTATAGTGGCCTGGTGAGCTGTCGCGATACCGGTCACCTATAGTGGCCTGGTGAGCTGTCGCGATACCGGTCACCTATAGTGGCCTGGTGAGCTGTCGCGATACCGGTCACCTATAGTGGCCTGGTGAGCTGTCGCGATACCGGTCACCTATAGTGGCCTGGTGAGCTGTCGCGATACCGGTCACCTATAGTGGCCTGGTGAGCTGTCGCGATACCGGTCACCTATAGTGGCCTGGTGAGCTGTCGCGATACCGGTCACCTATCGCGAAACCGGTCACCTATAGTGGCCTGGTGAGCTGTCGAGCTGCCGGCCACCTATAGTGGCCCGGTGAGCTGTCGAGCTGCCGGCCACCTATAGTGGCCCGGTGAGCTGTCGAGCTGCCGGCCACCTATAGTGGCCCGGTGAGCTGTCGAGCTGCCGGCCACCTATAGTGGCCCGATGAGCTGTCGAGCTGCCGGCCACCTATAGTGGCCCGGTGAGCAGTCGAGCTGCCGGCCACCTATAGTGGCCCGGTGAGCTGTCGAGCTGCCGGCCACCTATAGTGGCCCGGTGAGCTGTGCCGGCCACCTATAGTGCCCCGGTGAGCTGTTGAGCTGCCGGCCACATATAGTGGCCCGGTGAGCTGTCGAGCTGCCGGCTACATATAGTGGCCCGGTGAGCTGTCGAGCTGCCGGCCACCTATAGTGGCCCGGTGAGCTGTCGAGCTGCCGGCCACCTATAGTGGCCCGGTGAGCTGTCGAGCTGCCGGCCACCTATAGTGGCCCGGTGAGCTGTCGAGCTGCCGGCCACTTATAGTATCCCGGTGATCTGTCGCACTGCCGGCCACCTATAGTGGCCTGGTGAGCTGTCGAGCTGCCGGCCACCTACAGTGTCCTGGTCAGCTGTCGCGATACCGGTCACCTATAGTGGCCTGGTCAGCTGTCGCGATACCGGTCACCTATAGTGGCCTGGTGAGCTGTCGCGATACCGGTCACCTATAGTGGCCTGGTGAGCTGTCGCGATACCGGTCACCTATAGTGGCCTGGTGAGCTGTCGCGATACCGGTCACCTATAGTGGCCTGGTGAGCTGTCGCGATACCGGTCACCTATAGTGGCCTGGTGAGCTGTCGCGATACCGGTCACCTATCGCGAAACCGGTCACCTATAGTGGCCTGGTGAGCTGTCGAGCTGCCGGCCACCTATAGTGGCCCGGTGAGCTGTCGAGCTGCCGGCCACCTATAGTGGCCCGGTGAGCTGTCGAGCTGCCGGCCACCTATAGTGGCCCGGTGAGCTGTCGAGCTGCCGGCCACCTATAGTGGCCCGGTGAGCTGTCGAGCTGCCGGCCACCTATAGTGGCCCGGTGAGCTGTCGAGCTGCCGGCCACCTATAGTGGCCCGGTGAGCTGTCGAGCTGCCGGCCACCACCTATAGTGGCCCGGTGAGCTGTCGAGCTGCCGGCCACCTATAGTGGCCCGGTGAGCAGTCGAGCTGCCGGCCACCTATAGTGGCCCGGTGAGCTGTGCCGGCCACCTATAGTGGCCCGGTGAGCTGTCGAGCTGCCGGCCACCTATAGTGGCCCGGTGAGCTGTCGAGCTGCCGGCCACCTATAGTGGCCCGGTGAGCTGTCGAGCTGCCGGCCACCTATAGTGGCCCGGTGAGCTGTCGAGCTGCCGGCCACTTATAGTATCCCGGTGATCTGTCGCACTGCCGGCCACCTATAGTGGCCTGGTGAGCTGTCGAGCTGCCGGCCACCTACAGTGGCCTGGTCAGCTGTCGCGATACCGGTCACCTATAGTGGCCTGGTCAGCTGTCGCGATACCGGTCACCTATAGTGGCCTGGTGAGCTGTCGCGATACCGGTCACCTATAGTGGCCTGGTGAGCTGTCGCGATACCGGTCACCTATAGTGGCCTGGTCAGCTGTCGCGATACCGGTCACCTATAGTGGCCTGGTCAGCTGTCGCGATACCGGTCACCTATAGTGGCCTGGTCAGCTGTCGCGATACCGATCACCTATAGTGGCCTGGTGAGCTGTCGCGATACCGGTCACCTATAGTGGCCTGGTGAGCTATCGCCATGCCGGTCACCTATCGCGATACCGGCTACCTGTAGTGACCTGGTGAGCTGTCGCGATACCGGTCACCTATAGTGGCCTGGTGAGCTGTCGCGATACCGGTCACCTATAGTGGCCTGGTGAGCTGTCGCGATACCGGTCACCTATAGTGGCCTGGTGAGCTGTCGCGATACCGGTCACCTATAGTGGCCTGGTGAGCTGTCGCGATACCGGTCACCTATAGTGGCCTGGTGAGCTGTCGCGATACCGGTCACCTATAGTGGCCTGGTGAGCTGTCGCGATACCGGTCACCTATAGTGGCCTGGTGAGCTGTCGCGATACCGGTCACCTATAGTGGCCTGGTGAGCTGTCGCGATACCGGTCACCTATAGTGGCCTGGTGAGCTGTCGCGATACCGGTCACCTATAGTGGCCTGGTGAGCTGTCGCGATACCGGTCACCTATAGTGGCCTGGTGAGCTGTCGCGATACCGGTCACCTATAGTGGCCTGGTGAGCTGTCGCGATACCGGTCACCTATAGTGGCCTGGTGAGCTGTCGCGATACCGGTCACCTATAGTGGCCTGGTGAGCTGTCGCGATACCGTTCACCTATAGTGGCCTGGTGAGCTGTCGCGATACCGGTCACCTATAGTGGCCTGGTGAGCTGTCGCGATACCGGTCACCTATAGTGGCCTGGTGAGCTGTCGCGATACCGGTCACCTATAGTGGCCTGGTGAGCTGTCGCGATACCGGTCACCTATAGTGGCCTGGTGAGCTGTCGCGATACCGGTCACCTATAGTGGCCTGGTGAGCTGTCGCGATACCGGTCACCTATAGTGGCCTGGTGAGCTGTCGCGATACCGGTCACCTATAGTGGCCTGGTGAGCTGTCGCGATACCGGTCACCTATAGTGGCCTGGTGAGCTGTCGCGATACCGGTCACCTATAGTGGCCTGGTGAGCTGTCGCGATACCGGTCACCTATAGTGGCCTGGTGAGCTGTCGCGATACCGGTCACCTATAGTGGCCTGGTGAGCTGTCGCGATACCGGTCACCTATAGTGGCCTGGTGAGCTGTCGCGATACCGGTCACCTATAGTGGCCTGGTGAGCTGTCGCGATACCGGTCACCTATAGTGGCCTGGTGAGCTGTCGCGATACCGGTCACCTATAGTGGCCTGGTGAGCTGTCGCGATACCGGTCACCTATAGTGGCCCGGTGATCTGTCGCACTGCCGGCCACCTATAGTGCCCCGGTGAGCTGTTGAGCTGCCGGCCACATATAGTGGCCCGGTGAGCTGTCGAGCTGCCGGCCACATATAGTGGCCCGGTGAGCTGTCGAGCTGCCGGCCACATATAGTGGCCCGGTGAGCTGTCGAGCTGCCGGCCACATATAGTGGCCCGGTGAGCTGTCGAGCTGCCGGCCACATATAGTGGCCCGGTGAGCTGTCGAGCTGCCGGCCACCTATAGTGGCCCGGTGAGCTGTCGAGCTGCCGGTCACCTATAGTGGCCTGGTGAGCTGTCGCGATACCGGTCACCTATAGTGGCCTGGTGAGCTGTCGCGATACCGGTCACCTATAGTGGCCTGGTGAGCTGTCGCGATACCGGTCACCTATAGTGGCCTGGTGAGCTGTCGCGATACCGGTCACCTATAGTGGCCTGGTGAGCTGTCGCGATACCGGTCACCTATAGTGGCCTGGTGAGCTGTCGCGATACCGGTCACCTATAGTGGCCTGGTGAGCTGTCGCGATACCGGTCACCTATAGTGGCCTGGTGAGCTGTCGCGATACCGGTCACCTATAGTGGCCTGGTGAGCTGTCGCGATACCGGTCACCTATAGTGGCCTGGTGAGCTGTCGCGATACCGGTCACCTATAGTGGCCTGGTGAGCTGTCGCGATACCGGTCACCTATAGTGGCCTGGTGAGCTGTCGCGATACCGGTCACCTATAGTGGCCTGGTGAGCTGTCGCGATACCGGTCACCTATAGTGGCCTGGTGAGCTGTCGCGATACCGGTCACCTATAGTGGCCTGGTGAGCTGTCGCGATACCGGTCACCTATAGTGGCCTGGTGAGCTGTCGCGATACCGGTCACCTATAGTGGCCTGGTGAGCTGTCGCGATACCGGTCACCTATAGTGGCCCGGTGATCTGTCGCACTGCCGGCCACCTATAGTGCCCCGGTGAGTTGTCGAGCTGCCGGCCACATATAGTGGCCCGGTGAGCTGTCGAGCTGCCGGCCACATATAGTGGCCCGGTGAGCTGTCGAGCTGCCGGCCACCTATAGTGGCCCGGTGAGCTGTCGAGCTGCCGGTCACCTATAGTGGCCTGGTGAGCTGTCGCGATACCGGTCACCTATAGTGGCCTGGTGAGCTGTCGCGATACCGGTCACCTATAGTGGCCTGGTGAGCTGTCGCGATACCGGTCACCTATAGTGGCCTGGTGAGCTGTCGCGATACCGGTCACCTATAGTGGCCTGGTGAGCTGTCGCGATACCGGTCACCTATAGTGGCCTGGTGAGCTGTCGCGATACCGGTCACCTATAGTGGCCTGGTGAGCTGTCGCGATACCGGTCACCTATAGTGCCCCGGTGAGTTGTTGAGCTGCCGGCCACATATAGTGGCCCGGTGAGCTGTCGAGCTGCCGGCCACATATAGTGGCCCGGTGAGCTGTCGAGCTGCCGGCCACATATAGTGGCCCGGTGAGCTGTCGAGCTGCCGGCCACATATAGTGGCCCGGTGAGCTGTCGAGCTGCCGGCCACATATAGTGGCCCGGTGAGCTGTCGAGCTGCCGGCCACATATAGTGGCCCGGTGAGCTGTCGAGCTGCCGGCCACCTATAGTGGCCCGGTGAGCTGTCGAGCTGCCGGTCACCTATAGTGGCCTGGTGAGCTGTCGCGATACCGGTCACCTATAGTGGCCTGGTGAGCTGTCGCGATACCGGTCACCTATAGTGGCCTGGTGAGCTGTCGCGATACCGGTCACCTATAGTGGCCTGGTGAGCTGTCGCGATACCGGTCACCTATAGTGGCCTGGTGAGCTGTCGCGATACCGGTCACCTATAGTGGCCTGGTGAGCTGTCGCGATACCGGTCACCTATAGTGGCCTGGTGAGCTGTCGCGATACCGGTCACCTATAGTGGCCTGGTGAGCTGTCGCGATACCGGTCACCTATAGTGGCCTGGTGAGCTGTCGCGATACCGGTCACCTATAGTGGCCTGGTGAGCTGTCGCGATACCGGTCACCTATAGTGGCCTGGTGAGCTGTCGCGATACCGGTCACCTATAGTGGCCTGGTGAGCTGTCGCGATACCGGTCACCTATAGTGGCCTGGTGAGCTGTCGCGATACCGGTCACCTATAGTGGCCTGGTGAGCTGTCGCGATACCGGTCATCTATAGTGGCCTGGTGAGCTGTCGCGATACCGGTCACCTATAGTGGCCTGGTGAGCTGTCGCGATACCGGTCACCTATAGTGGCCTGGTGAGCTGTCGCGATACCGGTCACCTATAGTGGCCTGGTGAGCTGTCGCGATACCGGTCACCTATAGTGGCCCGGTGAGCTGTCGAGCTGCCGGCCACCTATAGTGGCCCGGTGAGCTGTCGAGCTGCCGGCCACCTATAGTGGCCCGGTGAGCTGTCGAGCTGCCGGCCACCACCTATAGTGGCCCGGTGAGCTGTCGAGCTGCCGGCCACCTATAGTGGCCCGGTGAGCAGTCGAGCTGCCGGCCACCTATAGTGGCCCGGTGAGCTGTGCCGGCCACCTATAGTGGCCCGGTGAGCTGTCGAGCTGCCGGCCACCTATAGTGGCCCGGTGAGCTGTCGAGCTGCCGGCCACCTATAGTGGCCCGGTGAGCTGTCGAGCTGCCGGCCACCTATAGTGGCCCGGTGAGCTGTCGAGCTGCCGGCCACTTATAGTATCCCGGTGATCTGTCGCACTGCCGGCCACCTATAGTGGCCTGGTGAGCTGTCGAGCTGCCGGCCACCTACAGTGGCCTGGTCAGCTGTCGCGATACCGGTCACCTATAGTGGCCTGGTCAGCTGTCGCGATACCGGTCACCTATAGTGGCCTGGTGAGCTGTCGCGATACCGGTCACCTATAGTGGCCTGGTGAGCTGTCGCGATACCGGTCACCTATAGTGGCCTGGTCAGCTGTCGCGATACCGGTCACCTATAGTGGCCTGGTCAGCTGTCGCGATACCGGTCACCTATAGTGGCCTGGTCAGCTGTCGCGATACCGATCACCTATAGTGGCCTGGTCAGCTGTCGCGATACCGGTCATCTATAGTGGCCTGGTGAGCTGTCGCGATACCGGTCACCTATAGTGGCCTGGTGAGCTGTCGCGATACCGGTCACCTATAGTGGCCCGGTGATCTGTCGCACTGCCGGCCACCTATAGTGCCCCGGTGAGCTGTTGAGCTGCCGGCCACATATAGTGGCCCGGTGAGCTGTCGAGCTGCCGGCCACATATAGTGGCCCGGTGAGCTGTCGAGCTGCCGGCCACATATAGTGGCCCGGTGAGCTGTCGAGCTGCCGGCCACATATAGTGGCCCGGTGAGCTGTCGAGCTGCCGGTCACCTATAGTGGCCTGGTGAGCTGTCGCGATACCGGTCACCTATAGTGGCCTGGTGAGCTGTCGCGATACCGGTCACCTATAGTGGCCTGTTGAGCTGTCGCGATACCGGTCACCTATAGTGGCCTGGTGAGCTGTCGCGATACCGGTCACCTATAGTGGCCTGGTGAGCTGTCGCGATTCCGGTCACCTATAGTGGCCTGGTGAGCTGTCGCGATACCGGTCACCTATAGTGGCCTGGTGAGCTGTCGCGATACCGGTCACCTATAGTGGCCTGGTGAGCTATCGCCATGCCGGTCACCTATCGCGATACCGGCTACCTGTAGTGACCTGGTGAGCTGTCGCGATACCGGTCACCTATAGTGGCCTGGTGAGCTGTCGCGATACCGGTCACCTATAGTGGCCTGGTGAGCTGTCGCGATACCGGTCACCTATAGTGGCCTGGTGAGCTGTCGCGATACCGGTCACCTATAGTGGCCTGGTGAGCTGTCGCGATACCGGTCACCTATAGTGGCCTGGTGAGCTGTCGCGATACCGGTCACCTATAGTGGCCTGGTGAGCTGTCGCGATACCGGTCACCTATAGTGGCCTGGTGAGCTGTCGCGATACCGGTCACCTATAGTGGCCTGGTGAGCTGTCGCGATACCGGTCACCTATAGTGGCCTGGTGAGCTGTCGCGATACCGGTCACCTATAGTGGCCTGGTGAGCTGTCGCGATACCGGTCACCTATAGTGGCCTGGTGAGCTGTCGCGATACCGGTCACCTATAGTGGCCCGGTGATCTGTCGCACTGCCGGCCACCTATAGTGCCCCGGTGAGTTGTTGAGCTGCCGGCCACATATAGTGGCCCGGTGAGCTGTCGAGTTGCCGGCCACATATAGTGGCCCGGTGAGCTGTCGAGCTGCCGGCCACATATAGTGGCCCGGTGAGCTGTCGAGCTGCCGGCCACATATAGTGGCCCGGTGAGCTGTCGAGCTGCCGGTCACCTATAGTGGCCTGGTGAGCTGTCGCGATACCGGTCACCTATAGTGGCCTGGTGAGCTGTCGCGATACCGGTCACCTATAGTGGCCTGGTGAGCTGTCGCGATACCGGTCACCTATAGTGGCCTGGTGAGCTGTCGCGATACCGGTCACCTATAGTGGCCTGGTGAGCTGTCGCGATACCGGTCACCTATAGTGGCCTGGTGAGCTGTCGCGATACCGGTCACCTATAGTGGCCTGGTGAGCTGTCGCGATACCGGTCACCTATAGTGGCCTGGTGAGCTGTCGCGATACCGGTCACCTATAGTGGCCTGGTGAGCTGTCGCGATACCGGTCACCTATAGTGGCCTGGTGAGCTGTCGCGATACCGGTCACCTATAGTGGCCTGGTGAGCTGTCGCGATACCGGTCACCTATAGTGGCCTGGTGAGCTGTCGCGATACCGGTCACCTATAGTGGCCTGGTGAGCTGTCGCGATACCGGTCACCTATAGTGGCCTGGTGAGCTGTCGCGATACCGGTCACCTATAGTGGCCTGGTGAGCTGTCGCGATACCGGTCACCTATAGTGGCCTGGTGAGCTGTCGCGATACCGGTCACCTATAGTGGCCTGGTGAGCTGTCGCGATACCGGTCACCTATAGTGGCCTGGTGAGCTGTCGCGATACCGGTCACCTATAGTGGCCTGGTGAGCTGTCGCGATACCGGTCACCTATAGTGGCCTGGTGAGCTGTCGCGATACCGGTCACCTATAGTGGCCTGGTGAGCTGTCGCGATACCGGTCACCTATAGTGGCCTGGTGAGCTGTCGCGATACCGGTCACCTATAGTGGCCTGGTGAGCTGTCGCGATACCGGTCACCTATAGTGGCCTGGTGAGCTGTCGCGATACCGGTCACCTATAGTGGCCTGGTGAGCTGTCGCGATACCGGTCACCTATAGTGGCCTGGTGAGCTGTCGCGATACCGGTCACCTATAGTGGCCTGGTGAGCTGTCGCGATACCGGTCACCTATAGTGGCCTGGTGAGCTGTCGCGATACCGGTCACCTATAGTGGCCTGGTGAGCTATCGCCATGCCGGTCACCTATCGCGATACCGGCTACCTGTAGTGACCTGGTGAGCTGTCGCGATACCGGTCACCTATAGTGGCCTGGTGAGCTGTCGCGATACCGGTCACCTATAGTGGCCTGGTGAGCTGTCGCGATACCGGTCACCTATAGTGGCCTGGTGAGCTGTCGCGATACCGGTCACCTATAGTGGCCTGGTGAGCTGTCGCGATACCGGTCACCTATAGTGGCCTGGTGAGCTGTCGCGATACCGGTCACCTATAGTGGCCTGGTGAGCTGTCGCGATACCGGTCACCTATAGTGGCCTGGTGAGCTGTCGCGATACCGGTCACCTATAGTGGCCTGGTGAGCTGTCGCGATACCGGTCACCTATAGTGGCCTGGTGAGCTGTCGCGATACCGGTCACCTATAGTGGCCTGGTGAGCTGTCGCGATACCGGTCACCTATAGTGGCCTGGTGAGCTGTCGCGATACCGGTCACCTATAGTGGCCTGGTGAGCTGTCGCGATACCGGTCACCTATAGTGGCCTGGTGAGCTGTCGCGATACCGGTCACCTATAGTGGCCTGGTGAGCTGTCGCGATACCGGTCACCTATAGTGGCCTGGTGAGCTGTCGCGATACCGGTCACCTATAGTGGCCTGGTGAGCTGTCGCGATACCGGTCACCTATAGTGGCCTGGTGAGCTGTCGCGATACCGGTCACCTATAGTGGCCTGGTGAGCTGTCGCGATACCGGTCACCTATAGTGGCCTGGTGAGCTGTCGCGATACCGGTCACCTATAGTGGCCTGGTGAGCTGTCGCGATACCGGTCACCTATAGTGGCCTGGTGAGCTGTCGCGATACCGGTCACCTATAGTGGCCTGGTGAGCTGTCGCGATACCGGTCACCTATAGTGGCCTGGTGAGCTGTCGCGATACCGGTCACCTATAGTGGCCTGGTGAGCTGTCGCGATACCGGTCACCTATAGTGGCCTGGTGAGCTGTCGCGATACCGGTCACCTATAGTGGCCTGGTGAGCTGTCGCGATACCGGTCACCTATAGTGGCCTGGTGAGCTGTCGCGATACCGGTCACCTATAGTGGCCTGGTGAGCTGTCGCGATACCGGTCACCTATAGTGGCCTGGTGAGCTGTCGCGATACCGGTCACCTATAGTGGCCTGGTGAGCTGTCGCGATACCGGTCACCTATAGTGGCCTGGTGAGCTGTCGCGATACCGGTCACCTATAGTGGCCTGGTGAGCTGTCGCGATACCGGTCACCTATAGTGGCCTGGTGAGCTGTCGCGATACCGGTCACCTATAGTGGCCTGGTGAGCTGTCGCGATACCGGTCACCTATAGTGGCCTGGTGAGCTGTCGCTATACCGGTCACCTATAGTGGCCTGGTGAGCTGTCGCTATACCGGTCACCTATAGTGACCTGGTGAGCTGTCGCGATACCGGTCACCTATAGTGACCTGGTGAGCTGTCGCGATACCGGTCACCTATAGTGGCCTGGTGAGCTGTCGCGATACCGGTCACCTATAGTGGCCTGGTGAGCTGTCGCGATACCGGTCACCTATAGTGGCCTGGTGAGCTGTCGCGATACCGGTCACCTATAGTGGCCTGGTGAGCTGTCGCCATACCGGTCACCTATAGTGGCCTGGTGAGCTGTCGCGATACCGGTCGCCTATAGTGGCCTGGTGAGCTGTCGCGATACCGGTCACCTGTAGTGGCCTGGTGAGCTGTCGCGATACCGGTCACCTATAGTGGCCTGGTGAGCTGTCGAGCTGCCGGCCACCTATAGTGGCCCGGTGAGCTGTCGAGCTGCCGGCCACCTATAGTGGCCCGGTGAGCTGTCGAGCTGCCGGCCACCTATAGTGGCCCGGTGAGCTGTCGAGCTGCCGGCCACCTATAGTGGCCCGGTGAGCTGTCGAGCTGCCGGCCACCTATAGTGGCCCGGTGAGCTGTCGAGCTGCCGGCCACCTATAGTGGCCCGGTGAGCTGTCGAGCTGCCGGCCACCACCTATAGTGGCCCGGTGAGCTGTCGAGCTGCCGGCCACCTATAGTGGCCCGGTGAGCAGTCGAGCTGCCGGCCACCTATAGTGGCCCGGTGAGCTGTGCCGGCCACCTATAGTGGCCCGGTGAGCTGTCGAGCTGCCGGCCACCTATAGTGGCCCGGTGAGCTGTCGAGCTGCCGGCCACCTATAGTGGCCCGGTGAGCTGTCGAGCTGCCGGCCACCTATAGTGGCCCGGTGAGCTGTCGAGCTGCCGGCCACTTATAGTATCCCGGTGATCTGTCGCACTGCCGGCCACCTATAGTGGCCTGGTGAGCTGTCGAGCTGCCGGCCACCTACAGTGGCCTGGTCAGCTGTCGCGATACCGGTCACCTATAGTGGCCTGGTCAGCTGTCGCGATACCGGTCACCTATAGTGGCCTGGTGAGCTGTCGCGATACCGGTCACCTATAGTGGCCTGGTGAGCTGTCGCGATACCGGTCACCTATAGTGGCCTGGTCAGCTGTCGCGATACCGGTCACCTATAGTGGCCTGGTCAGCTGTCGCGATACCGGTCACCTATAGTGGCCTGGTCAGCTGTCGCGATACCGATCACCTATAGTGGCCTGGTCAGCTGTCGCGATACCGGTCATCTATAGTGGCCTGGTGAGCTGTCGCGATACCGGTCACCTATAGTGGCCCGGTGATCTGTCGCACTGCCGGCCACCTATAGTGCCCCGGTGAGCTGTTGAGCTGCCGGCCACATATAGTGGCCCGGTGAGCTGTCGAGCTGCCGGCCACCTATAGTGGCCCGGTGAGCTGTCGAGCTGCCGGCCACATATAGTGGCCCGGTGAGCTGTCGAGCTGCCGGCCACATATAGTGGCCCGGTGAGCTGTCGAGCTGCCGGTCACCTATAGTGGCCTGGTGAGCTGTCGCGATACCGGTCACCTATAGTGGCCTGGTGAGCTGTCGCGATACCGGTCACCTATAGTGGCCTGGTGAGCTGTCGCGATACCGGTCACCTATAGTGGCCTGGTGAGCTGTCGCGATACCGGTCACCTATAGTGGCCTGGTGAGCTGTCGCGATACCGGTCACCTATAGTGGCCTGGTGAGCTGTCGCGATACCGGTCACCTATAGTGGCCTGGTGAGCTGTCGCGATACCGGTCACCTATAGTGGCCTGGTGAGCTGTCGCGATACCGGTCACCTATAGTGGCCTGGTGAGCTGTCGCGATTCCGGTCACCTATAGTGGCCTGGTGAGCTGTCGCGATACCGGTCACCTATAGTGGCCTGGTGAGCTGTCGCGATACCGGTCACCTATAGTGGCCTGGTGAGCTATCGCCATGCCGGTCACCTATCGCGATACCGGCTACCTGTAGTGACCTGGTGAGCTGTCGCGATACCGGTCACCTATAGTGGCCTGGTGAGCTGTCGCGATACCGGTCACCTATAGTGGCCTGGTGAGCTGTCGCGATACCGGTCACCTATAGTGGCCTGGTGAGCTGTCGCGATACCGGTCACCTATAGTGGCCTGGTGAGCTGTCGCGATACCGGTCACCTATAGTGGCCTGGTGAGCTGTCGCGATACCGGTCACCTATAGTGGCCTGGTGAGCTGTCGCGATACCGGTCACCTATAGTGGCCTGGTGAGCTGTCGCGATACCGGTCACCTATAGTGGCCTGGTGAGCTGTCGCGATACCGGTCACCTATAGTGGCCTGGTGAGCTGTCGCGATACCGGTCACCTATAGTGGCCTGGTGAGCTGTCGCGATACCGGTCACCTATAGTGGCCTGGTGAGCTGTCGCGATACCGGTCACCTATAGTGGCCTGGTGAGCTGTCGCGATACCGGTCACCTATAGTGGCCTGGTGAGCTGTCGCGATACCGGTCACCTATAGTGGCCTGGTGAGCTGTCGCGATACCGGTCACCTATAGTGGCCTGGTGAGCTGTCGCGATACCGGTCACCTATAGTGGCCTGGTGAGCTGTCGCGATACCGGTCACCTATAGTGGCCTGGTGAGCTGTCGCGATACCGGTCACCTATAGTGGCCTGGTGAGCTGTCGCGATACCGGTCACCTATAGTGGCCTGGTGAGCTGTCGCGATACCGGTCACCTATAGTGGCCTGGTGAGCTGTCGCGATACCGGTCACCTATAGTGGCCTGGTGAGCTGTCGCGATACCGGTCACCTATAGTGGCCTGGTGAGCTGTCGCGATACCGGTCACCTATAGTGGCCTGGTGAGCTGTCGCGATACCGGTCACCTATAGTGGCCTGGTGAGCTGTCGCGATACCGGTCACCTATAGTGGCCTGGTGATCTGTCGCACTGCCGGCCACCTATAGTGGCCTGGTGAGCTGTCGCGATACCGGTCACCTATAGTGGCCCGGTGATCTGTCGCACTGCCGGCCACCTATAGTGCCCCGGTGAGTTGTTGAGCTGCCGGCCACATATAGTGGCCCGGTGAGCTGTCGAGCTGCCGGCCACATATAGTGGCCCGGTGAGCTGTCGAGCTGCCGGCCACATATAGTGGCCCGGTGAGCTGTCGAGCTGCCGGCCACATATAGTGGCCCGGTGAGCTGTCGAGCTGCCGGCCACATATAGTGGCCCGGTGAGCTGTCGAGCTGCCGGCCACATATAGTGGCCCGGTGAGCTGTCGAGCTGCCGGCCACATATAGTGGCCCGGTGAGCTGTCGAGCTGCCGGCCACATATAGTGGCCCGGTGAGCTGTCGAGCTGCCGGTCACCTATAGTGGCCTGGTGAGCTGTCGCGATACCGGTCACCTATAGTGGCCTGGTGAGCTGTCGCGATACCGGTCACCTATAGTGGCCTGGTGAGCTGTCGCGATACCGGTCACCTATAGTGGCCTGGTGAGCTGTCGCGATACCGGTCACCTATAGTGGCCTGGTGAGCTGTCGCGATACCGGTCACCTATAGTGGCCTGGTGAGCTGTCGCGATACCGGTCACCTATAGTGGCCTGGTGAGCTGTCGCGATACCGGTCACCTATAGTGGCCTGGTGAGCTGTCGCGATACCGGTCACCTATAGTGGCCTGGTGAGCTGTCGCGATTCCGGTCACCTATAGTGGCCTGGTGAGCTGTCGCGATACCGGTCACCTATAGTGGCCTGGTGAGCTGTCGCGATACCGGTCACCTATAGTGGCCTGGTGAGCTATCGCCATGCCGGTCACCTATCGCGATACCGGCTACCTGTAGTGACCTGGTGAGCTGTCGCGATACCGGTCACCTATAGTGGCCTGGTGAGCTGTCGCGATACCGGTCACCTATAGTGGCCTGGTGAGCTGTCGCGATACCGGTCACCTATAGTGGCCTGGTGAGCTGTCGCGATACCGGTCACCTATAGTGGCCTGGTGAGCTGTCGCGATACCGGTCACCTATAGTGGCCTGGTGAGCTGTCGCGATACCGGTCACCTATAGTGGCCTGGTGAGCTGTCGCGATACCGGTCACCTATAGTGGCCTGGTGAGCTGTCGCGATACCGGTCACCTATAGTGGCCTGGTGAGCTGTCGCGATACCGGTCACCTATAGTGGCCTGGTGAGCTGTCGCGATACCGGTCACCTATAGTGGCCTGGTGAGCTGTCGCGATACCGGTCACCTATAGTGGCCTGGTGAGCTGTCGCGATACCGGTCACCTATAGTGGCCTGGTGAGCTGTCGCGATACCGGTCACCTATAGTGGCCTGGTGAGCTGTCGCGATACCGGTCACCTATAGTGGCCTGGTGAGCTGTCGCGATACCGGTCACCTATAGTGGCCTGGTGAGCTGTCGCGATACCGGTCACCTATAGTGGCCTGGTGAGCTGTCGCGATACCGGTCACCTATAGTGGCCTGGTGAGCTGTCGCGATACCGGTCACCTATAGTGGCCTGGTGAGCTGTCGCGATACCGGTCACCTATAGTGGCCTGGTGAGCTGTCGCGATACCGGTCACCTATAGTGGCCTGGTGAGCTGTCGCGATACCGGTCACCTATAGTGGCCTGGTGAGCTGTCGCGATACCGGTCACCTATAGTGGCCTGGTGAGCTGTCGCGATACCGGTCACCTATAGTGGCCTGGTGAGCTGTCGCGATACCGGTCACCTATAGTGGCCTGGTGAGCTGTCGCGATACCGGTCACCTATAGTGGCCTGGTGATCTGTCGCACTGCCGGCCACCTATAGTGGCCTGGTGAGCTGTCGCGATACCGGTCACCTATAGTGGCCCGGTGATCTGTCGCACTGCCGGCCACCTATAGTGCCCCGGTGAGTTGTTGAGCTGCCGGCCACATATAGTGGCCCGGTGAGCTGTCGAGCTGCCGGCCACATATAGTGGCCCGGTGAGCTGTCGAGCTGCCGGCCACATATAGTGGCCCGGTGAGCTGTCGAGCTGCCGGCCACATATAGTGGCCCGGTGAGCTGTCGAGCTGCCGGCCACATATAGTGGCCCGGTGAGCTGTCGAGCTGCCGGCCACATATAGTGGCCCGGTGAGCTGTCGAGCTGCCGGCCACCTATAGTGGCCCGGTGAGCTGTCGAGCTGCCGGTCACCTATAGTGGCCTGGTGAGCTGTCGCGATACCGGTCACCTATAGTGGCCTGGTGAGCTGTCGCGATACCGGTCACCTATAGTGGCCTGGTGAGCTGTCGCGATACCGGTCACCTATAGTGGCCTGGTGAGCTGTCGCGATACCGGTCACCTATAGTGGCCTAGTGAGCTGTCGCGATACCGGTCACCTATAGTGGCCTAGTGAGCTGTCGCGATACCGGTCACCTATAGTGGCCTAGTGAGCTGTCGCGATACCGGTCACCTATAGTGGCCTGGTGAGCTGTCGCGATACCGGTCACCTATAGTGGCCTGGTGAGCTGTCGCGATACCGGTCACCTATAGTGGCCTGGTGAGCTGTCGCGATACCGGTCACCTATAGTGGCCTGGTGAGCTGTCGCGATACCGGTCACCTATAGTGGCCTGGTGAGCTGTCGCGATACCGGTCACCTATAGTGGCCTGGTGAGCTGTCGCGATACCGGTCACCTATAGTGGCCTGGTGAGCTGTCGCGATACCGGTCACCTATAGTGGCCTGGTGAGCTGTCGCGATACCGGTCACCTATAGTGGCCTGGTGAGCTGTCGCGATACCGGTCACCTATAGTGGCCTGGTGAGCTGTCGCGATACCGGTCACCTATAGTGGCCTGGTGAGCTGTCGCGATACCGGTCACCTATAGTGGCCTGGTGAGCTGTCGCGATACCGGTCACCTATAGTGGCCTGGTGAGCTGTCGCGATACCGGTCACCTATAGTGGCCTGGTGAGCTGTCGCGATACCGGTCACCTATAGTGGCCTGGTGAGCTGTCGCGATACCGGTCACCTATAGTGGCCTGGTGAGCTGTCGCGATACCGGTCACCTATAGTGGCCTGGTGAGCTGTCGCGATACCGGTCACCTATAGTGGCCTGGTGAGCTGTCGCGATACCGGTCACCTATAGTGGCCTGGTGAGCTGTCGCGATACCGGTCACCTATAGTGGCCTGGTGAGCTGTCGCGATACCGGTCACCTATAGTGGCCTGGTGAGCTGTCGCGATACCGGTCACCTATAGTGGCCTGGTGAGCTGTCGCGATACCGGTCACCTATAGTGGCCTGGTGAGCTGTCGCGATACCGGTCACCTATAGTGGCCTGGTGAGCTGTCGCGATACCGGTCACCTATAGTGGCCTGGTGAGCTGTCGCGATACCGGTCACCTATAGTGGCCTGGTGAGCTGTCGCGATACCGGTCACCTATAGTGGCCTGGTGAGCTGTCGCGATACCGGTCACCTATAGTGGCCTGGTGAGCTGTCGCGATACCGGTCACCTATAGTGGCCTGGTGAGCTGTCGCTATACCGGTCACCTATAGTGGCCTGGTGAGCTGTCGCTATACCGGTCACCTATAGTGACCTGGTGAGCTGTCGCGATACCGGTCACCTATAGTGACCTGGTGAGCTGTCGCGATACCGGTCACCTATAGTGGCCTGGTGAGCTGTCGCGATACCGGTCACCTATAGTGGCCTGGTGAGCTGTCGCGATACCGGTCACCTATAGTGGCCTGGTGAGCTGTCGCCATACCGGTCACCTATAGTGGCCTGGTGAGCTGTCGCGATACCGGTCACCTATAGTGGCCTGGTGAGCTGTCGCCATACCGGTCACCTATAGTGGCCTGGTGAGCTGTCGCGATACCGGTCGCCTATAGTGGCCTGGTGAGCTGTCGCGATACCGGTCACCTGTAGTGGCCTGGTGAGCTGTCGCGATACCGGTCACCTATAGTGGCCTGGTGAGCTGTCGCGATACCGGTCACCTATAGTGGCCTGGTGAGCTGTCGCGATACCGGTCACCTATCGCGAAACCGGTCACCTATAGTGGCCTGGTGAGCTGTCGAGCTGCCGGCCACCTATAGTGGCCCGGTGAGCTGTCGAGCTGCCGGCCACCTATAGTGGCCCGGTGAGCTGTCGAGCTGCCGGCCACCTATAGTGGCCCGGTGAGCTGTCGAGCTGCCGGCCACCTATAGTGGCCCGGTGAGCAGTCGAGCTGCCGGCCACCTATAGTGGCCCGGTGAGCTGTCGAGCTGCCTGCCACTTATAGTATCCCGGTGATCTGTCGCACTGCCGGCCACTTATAGTATACCGGTGATCTGTCGCACTGCCGGCCACCTATAGTGGCCTGGTGAGCTGTCGAGCTGCCGGCCACCTACAGTGGCCCGATAAGCTCTCGACTTGGCGGACACGTATAGTGGCCCGGTGAGCTGTCGCACTCCCGGCCACTTATAGTATCCCGGTGATCTGTCGCACTGCCGGCCACCTATAGTGGCCCGGTGAGCTGTCGCGATACCGGTCACCTATCGCGAAACCGGTCACCTATAGTGGCCTGGTGAGCTGTCGAGCTGCCGGCCACCTATAGTGGCCCGGTGAGCTGTCGAGCTGCCGGCCACCTATAGTGGCCCGGTGAGCTGTCGAGCTGCCGGCCACCTATAGTGGCCCGGTGAGCTGTCGAGCTGCCGGCCACCTATAGTGGCCCGGTGAGCTGTCGAGCTGCCGGCCACCTATAGTGGCCCGGTGAGCTGTCGAGCTGCCGGCCACCTATAGTGCCCCGGTGAGCTGTTGAGCTGCCGGCCACATATAGTGGCCCGGTGAGCTGTCGAGCTGCCGGCCGCATATAGTGGCCCGGTGAGCTGTCGAGCTGCCGGCCACATATAGTGGCCCGGTGAGCTGTCGAGCTGCCGGCCACATATAGTGGCCCGGTGAGCTGTCGAGCTGCCGGCCACATATAGTGGCCCGGTGAGCTGTTGAGCTGCCGGCCACATATAGTGGCCCGGTGAGCTGTCGAGCTGCCGGCCACCTATAGTGGCCCGGTGAGCTGTCGAGCTGCCGGCCACCTATAGTGGCCCGGTGAGCTGTCGAGCTGCCGGCCACCTATAGTGGCCCGGTGAGCTGTCGAGCTGCCGGCCACCTATAGTGGCCCGGTGAGCTGTCGAGCTGCCGGTCACCTATAGTGGCCTGGTGAGCTGTCGCGATACCGGTCACCTATAGTGGCCTGGTGAGCTGTCGCGATACCGGTCACCTATAGTGGCCTGGTGAGCTGTCGCGATACCGGTCACCTATAGTGGCCTGGTGAGCTGTCGCGATACCGGTCACCTATAGTGGCCTGGTGAGCTGTCGCGATACCGGTCACCTATAGTGGCCTGGTGAGCTGTCGCGATACCGGTCACCTATAGTGGCCTGGTGAGCTGTCGCGATACCGGTCACCTATAGTGGCCTGGTGAGCTGTCGCGATACCGGTCACCTATAGTGGCCTGGTGAGCTGTCGCGATACCGGTCACCTATAGTGGCCTGGTGAGCTGTCGCGATACCGGTCACCTATAGTGGCCTGGTGAGCTGTCGCGATACCGGTCACCTATAGTGGCCTGGTGGGCTGTCGCGATACCGGTCACCTATAGTGGCCTGGTGAGCTGTCGCGATACCGGTCACCTACAGTGGCCTGGTGAGCTGTCGCGATACCGGTCACCTATAGTGGCCTGGTGAGCTGTCGCGATACCGGTCACCTATAGTGGCCTGGTGAGCTGTCGCGATACCGGTCACCTATAGTGGCCTGGTGGGCTGTCGCGATACCGGTCACCTATAGTGGCCTGGTCAGCTGTCGCGATACCGGTCACCTATAGTGGCCTGGTGAGCTGTCGCGATACCGGTCACCTATAGTGGCCTGGTGAGCTGTCGCGATACCGGTCACCTATAGTGGCCTGGTGAGCTGTCGCGATACCGGTCACCTATCGCGAAACCGGTCACCTGGTGAGCCTGGTGAGCTGTCGAGCTGCCGGCCACCTATAGTGGCCTGGTGAGCTGTCGAGCTGCCGGCCACCTATAGTGGCCCGGTGAGCTGTCGAGCTGCCGGCCACCTATAGTGGCCCGGTGAGCTGTCGAGCTGCCGGCCACCTATAGTGGCTCGGTGAGCTGTCGAGCTGCCGGCCACCTATAGTGGCCCGGTGAGCAGTCGAGCTGCCGGCCACCTACAGTGGCCCGGTGAGCTGTCGAGCTGCCGGCCACCTATAGTGGCCCGGTGAGCTGTCGAGCTGCCGGCCACCTATAGTGGCCCGGTGAGCTGTCGAGCTGCCGGCCACCTATAGTGGCCCGGTGAGCTGTCGAGCTGCCGGCCACCTATAGTGCCCCGGTGAGCTGTTGAGCTGCCGGCCACATATAGTGGCCCGGTGAGCTGTCGAGCTGCCGGCCACCTATAGTGGCCTGGTGAGCTGTCGAGCTGCCGGCCACCTATAGTGGCCCGGTGAGCTGTCGAGCTGCCGGCCACCTATAGTGGCCCGGTGAGCTGTCGAGCTGCCGGCCACCTATAGTGGCCCGGTGAGCTGTCGAGCTGCCGGCCACATATAGTGGCCCGGTGAGCTGTCGAGCTGCCGGCCACATATAGTGGCCCGGTGAGCTGTCGAGCTGCCGGCCACCTATAGTGGCCCGGTGAGCTGTCGAGCTGCCGGCTACCTATAGTGGCCCGGTGAGCTGTCGAGCTGCCGGCCACCTATAGTGGCCCGGTGAGCTGTCGAGCTGCCGGCCACCTATAGTGGCCCGGTGAGCTGTCGAGCTGCCGGCCACCTATAGTGGTCCGGTGAGCTGTCGAGCTGCCGGCCACCTATAGTGGTCCGGTGAGCTGTCGAGCTGCCGATCACTTATAGTATCCCGGTGATCTGTCGCACTGCCGGCCACCTATAGTGGCCTGGTGAGCTGTCGAGCTGCCGGCCACCTACAGTGGCCCGATAAGCTCTCGACATGGCGGACACGTAAAGTGGCCCGGTGAGCTGTCGCACTCCCGGCCACTTATAGTATCCCGGTGATCTGCCGCACTGCCGGCCACCTATAGTGGCCTGGTGGGCTGTCGCGATACCGGTCACCTATAGTGGCCTGGTGAGCTGTCGCGATACCGGTCACCTATAGTGGCCTGGTGAGCTGTCGCGATACCGGTCACTTATAGTGGCCTGGTGAGCTGTCGCGATACCGGTCACCTATAGTGGCCTGGTGAGCTGTCGCGATACCGGTCACTTATAGTGGCCTGGTGAGCTGTCGCGATACCGGTCACCTATAGTGGCCTGGTCAGCTGTCGCGATACCGGTCACCTATAGTGGCCTGGTCAGCTGTCGCGATACCGGTCACCTATAGTGGCCTGGTCAGCTGTCGCGATACCGGTCACCTATAGTGGCCTGGTGAGCTGCCGAGCTGCCGGCCACATATAGTGGCCCGGTGAGCTGTCGAGCTGCCGGCCACATATAGTGGCCCGGTGAGCTGTCGAGCTGCCGATCACTTATAGTATCCCGGTGATCTGTCGCACTGCCGGCCACCTACAGTGGCCCGATAAGCTCTCGACATGGCGGACACGTATAGTGGCCCGGTGAGCTGTCGCACTCCCGGCCACTTATAGTATCCCGGTGATCTGCCGCACTGCCGGCCACCTATAGTGGCCTGGTGGGCTGTCGCGATACCGGTCACCTATAGTGGCCTGGTGAGCTGTCGCGATACCGGTCACCTATAGTGGCCTGGTGAGCTGTCGCGATACCGGTCACCTATAGTGGCCTGGTGAGCTGTCGCGATACCGGTCACCTATAGTGGCCTGGTGGGCTGTCGCGATACCGGTCACCTATAGTGGCCTGGTGAGCTGTCGCGATACCGGTCACTTATAGTGGCCTGGTGAGCTGTCGCGATACCGGTCACCTATAGTGGCCTGGTCAGCTGTCGCGATACCGGTCACCTATAGTGGCCTGGTCAGCTGTCGCGATACCGGTCACCTATAGTGGCCTGGTCAGCTGTCGCGATACCGGTCACCTATAGTGGCCTGGTCAGCTGTCGCGATACCGGTCACCTATAGTGGCCTGGTCAGCTGTCGCGATACCGGTCACCTATAGTGGCCTGGTCAGCTGTCGCGATACCGGTCACCTATAGTGGCCTGGTCAGCTGTCGCGATACCGGTCACCTATAGTGGCCTGGTCAGCTGTCGCGATACCGGTCACCTATAGTGGCCTGGTCAGCTGTCGCGATACCGGTCACCTATAGTGGCCTGGTGATCTGTCGCGATACCGGTCACCTATCGCGAAACCGGTCACCTATAGTGGCCTGGTGAGCTGTCGAGCTGCCGGTCACCTATAGTGGCCTGGTGAGCTGTCGCGATACCGGTCACCTATAGTGGCCTGGTCAGCTGTCGCGATACCGGTCACCTATAGTGGCCTGGTGAGCTGTCGCGATACCGGTCACCTATAGTGGCCTGGTCAGCTGTCGCGATACCGGTCACCTATAGTGGCCTGGTCAGCTGTCGCGATACCGGTCACCTATAGTGGCCTGGTCAGCTGTCGCGATACCGGTCACCTATAGTGGCCTGGTCAGCTGTCGCGATACCGGTCACCTATAGTGGCCTGGTCAGCTGTCGCGATACCGGTCACCTATAGTGGCCTGGTCAGCTGTCGCGATACCGGTCACCTATAGTGGCCTGGTCAGCTGTCGCGATACCGGTCACCTATAGTGGCCTGGTCAGCTGTCGCGATACCGGTCACCTATAGTGGCCTGGTCAGCTATCGCGATACCGGTCACCTATAGTGGCCTGGTCAGCTGTCGCGATACCGGTCACCTATAGTGGCCTGGTGAGCTGTCGAGCTGCCGGCCACCTATAGTGGCCCGGTGAGCTGTCGAGCTGCCGGCTACCTATAGTGGCCTGGTGGGCTGTCGCGATACCGGTCACCTATAGTGGCCTGGTGAGCTGTCGCGATACCGGTCACCTATAGTGGCCTGGTCAGCTGTCGCGATACCGGTCACCTATAGTGGCCTGGTCAGCTGTCGCGATACCGGTCACCTATAGTGGCCTGGTCAGCTGTCGCGATACCGGTCACCTATAGTGGCCTGGTCAGCTGTCGCGATACCGGTCACCTATAGTGGCCTGGTCAGCTGTCGCGATACCGGTCACCTATAGTGGCCTGGTCAGCTATCGCGATACCGGTCACCTATAGTGGCCTGGTCAGCTGTCGCGATACCGGTCACCTATAGTGGCCTGGTCAGCTGTCGCGATACCGGTCACCTATAGTGGCCTGGTGATCTGTCGCGATACCGGTCACCTATCGCGAAACCGGTCACCTATAGTGGCCTGGTGAGCTGTCGAGCTGCCGGTCACCTATAGTGGCCTGGTGAGCTGTCGCGATACCGGTCACCTATAGTGGCCTGGTCAGCTGTCGCGATACCGGTCACCTATAGTGGCCTGGTGAGCTGTCGCGATACCGGTCACCTATAGTGGCCTGGTCAGCTGTCGCGATACCGGTCACCTATAGTGGCCTGGTCAGCTGTCGCGATACCGGTCACCTATAGTGGCCTGGTGAGCTGTCGCGATACCGGTCACCTATAGTGGCCTGGTCAGCTGTCGCGATACCGGTCACCTATAGTGGCCTGGTCAGCTGTCGCGATACCGGTCACCTATAGTGGCCTGGTCAGCTGTCGCGATACCGGTCACCTATAGTGGCCTGGTCAGCTGTCGCGATACCGGTCACCTATAGTGGCCTGGTCAGCTGTCGCGATACCGGTCACCTATAGTGGCCTGGTCAGCTGTCGCGATACCGGTCACCTATAGTGGCCTGGTGAGCTGTCGCGATACCGGTCACCTATAGTGGCCTGGTGAGCTGTCGCGATACCGGTCACCTATAGTGGCCTGGTGAGCTGTCGCGATACCGGTCACCTATAGTGGCCTGGTGAGCTGTCGCGATACCGGTCACCTATAGTGGCCTGGTGAGCTGTCGCGATACCGGTCACCTATAGTGGCCTGGTGAGCTGTCGCGATACCGGTCACCTATAGTGGCCTGGTGAGCTGTCGCGATACCGGTCACCTATAGTGGCCTGGTGAGCTGTCGCGATACCGGTCACCTATAGTGGCCTGGTGAGCTGTCGCGATACCGGTCACCTATAGTGGCCTGGTGAGCTGTCGCGATACCGGTCACCTATAGTGGCCTGGTGAGCTGTCGCGATACCGGTCACCTATAGTGGCCTGGTGAGCTGTCGCGATACCGGTCACCTATAGTGGCCTGGTGAGCTGTCGCGATACCGGTCACCTATAGTGGCCTGGTGAGCTGTCGCGATACCGGTCACCTATAGTGGCCTGGTGAGCTGTCGCGATACCGGTCACCTATAGTGGCCTGGTGAGCTGTCGCGTAACCGGTCACCTATAGTGGCCTGGTGAGCTGTCGCGATACCGGTCACCTATAGTGGCCTGGTGAGCTGTCGCGATACCGGTCACCTATAGTGGCCTGGTGAGCTGTCGCGATACCGGTCACCTATAGTGGCCTGGTGAGCTGTCGCGATACCGGTCACCTATAGTGGCCTGGTGAGCTGTCGCGTAACCGGTCACCTATAGTGGCCTGGTGAGCTGTCGCGATACCGGTCACCTATAGTGGCCTGGTGAGCTGTCGCGTAACCGGTCACCTATAGTGGCCTGGTGAGCTGTCGCGATACCGGTCACCTATAGTGGCCTGGTGAGCTGTCGCGATACCGGTCACCTATAGTGGCCTGGTGAGCTGTCGCGATACCGGTCACCTATAGTGGCCTGGTGAGCTGTCGCGATACCGGTCACCTATAGTGGCCTGGTGAGCTGTCGCGATACCGGTCACCTATAGTGGCCTGGTGAGCTGTCGCGTAACCGGTCACCTATAGTGGCCTGGTGAGCTGTCGCGATACCGGTCACCTATAGTGGCCTGGTGAGCTGTCGCGTAACCGGTCACCTATAGTGGCCTGGTGAGCTGTCGCGTAACCGGTCACCTATAGTGGCCTGGTGAGCTGTCGCGATACCGGTCACCTATAGTGGCCTGGTGAGCTGTCGCGATACCGGTCACCTATAGTGGCCTGGTGAGCTGTCGCGATACCGGTCACCTATAGTGGCCTGGTGAGCTGTCGCGATACCGGTCACCTATAGTGGCCTGGTGAGCTGTCGCGATACCGGTCACCTATAGTGGCCTGGTGAGCTGTCGCGATACCGGTCACCAATAGTGGCCTGGTGAGCTGTCGCGATACCGGTCACCTATAGTGGCCTGGTGAGCTGTCGCGATACCGGTCACCAATAGTGGCCTGGTGAGCTGTCGCGATACCGGTCACCTATAGTGGCCTGGTGAGCTGTCGCGATACCGGTCACCTATAGTGGCCTGGTGAGCTGTCGCGATACCGGTCACCAATAGTGGCCTGGTGAGCTGTCGCGATACCGGTCACCTATAGTGGCCTGGTGAGCTGTCGCGATACCGGTCACCTATAGTGGCCTGGTGAGCTGTCGCGATACCGGTCACCTATCGCGAAACCGGTCACCTATAGAGGCCTGGTGAGCTGTCGAGCTGCCGGCCACCTATAGTGGCCCGGTGAGCTGTCGAGCTGCCGGCCACCTATAGTGGCCCGGTGAGCTGTCGAGCTGCCGGCCACCTATAGTGGCCCGGTGAGCTGTCGAGCTGCCGGCCACCTATAGTGGCCCGGTGAGCTGTCGAGCTGCCGGCCACCTATAGTGGCCCGGTGAGCTGTCGAGCTGCCGGCCACCTATAGTGGCCCGGTGAGCTGTCGAGCTGCCGGCCACCTATAGTGGCCCGGTGAGCTGTCGAGCTGCCGGCCACCTATAGTGGCCCGGTGAGCTGTCGAGCTGCCGGCCACCTACAGTGGCCCGGTGAGCAGTCGAGCTGCCGGCCACCTATAGTGGCCCGGTGAGCTGTCGAGCTGCCGGCCACCTATAGTGGCCCGGTGAGCTGTGCCGGCCACCTATAGTGCCCCGGTGAGCTGTTGAGCTGCCGGCCACATATAGTGGCCCGGTGAGCTGTCGAGCTGCCGGCCACATATAGTGGCCCGGTGAGCTGTCGAGCTGCCGGCCACCTATAGTGGCCCGGTGAGCTGTCGAGCTGCCGGCCACCTATAGTGGCCCGGTGAGCTGTCGAGCTGCCGGCCACCTATAGTGGCCCGATGAGCTGTCGAGCTGCCGGCCACTTATAGTATCCCGGTGCTCTGTCGCACTGCCGGCCACCTATAGTGGCCTGGTGAGCTGTCGAGCTGCCGGCCACCTACAGTGGCCTGGTCAGCTGTCGCGATACCGGTCACCTATAGTGGCCTGGTCAGCTGCCGCGATACCGGTCACCTATAGTGGCCTGGTGAGCTGTCGCGATACCGGTCACCTATAGTGGCCTGGTGAGCTGTCGCGATACCGGTCACCTATAGTGGCCTGGTCAGCTGTCGCGATACCGGTCACCTATAGTGGCCTGGTCAGCTGTCGCGATACCGGTCACCTATAGTGGCCTGGTCAGCTGTCGCGATACCGATCACCTATAGTGGCCTGGTCAGCTGTCGCGATACCGGTCACCTATAGTGGCCTGGTGAGCTGTCGCGATACCGGTCACCTATAGTGGCCTGGTGAGCTGTCGCGATACCGGTCACCTATAGTGGCCCGGTGATCTGTCGCACTGCCGGCCACCTATAGTGCCCCGGTGAGCTGTTGAGCTGCCGGCCACATATAGTGGCCCGGTGAGCTGTCGAGCTGCCGGCCACATATAGTGGCCCGGTGAGCTGTCGAGCTGCCGGCCACATATAGTGGCCCGGTGAGCTGTCGAGCTGCCGGCCACATATAGTGGCCCGGTGAGCTGTCGAGCTGCCGGTCACCTATAGTGGCCTGGTGAGCTGTCGCGATACCGGTCACCTATAGTGGCCTGGTGAGCTGTCGCGATACCGGTCACCTATAGTGGCCTGGTGAGCTGTCGCGATTCCGGTCACCTATAGTGGCCTGGTGAGCTGTCGCGATACCGGTCACCTATAGTGGCCTGGTGAGCTGTCGCGATACCGGTCACCTATAGTGGCCTGGTGAGCTATCGCCATGCCGGTCACCTATCGCGATACCGGCTACCTGTAGTGACCTGGTGAGCTGTCGCGATACCGGTCACCTATAGTGGCCTGGTGAGCTGTCGCGATACCGGTCACCTATAGTGGCCTGGTGAGCTGTCGCGATACCGGTCACCTATAGTGGCCTGGTGAGCTGTCGCGATACCGGTCACCTATAGTGGCCTGGTGAGCTGTCGCGATACCGGTCACCTATAGTGGCCTGGTGAGCTGTCGCGATACCGGTCACCTATAGTGGCCTGGTGAGCTGTCGCGATACCGGTCACCTATAGTGGCCTGGTGAGCTGTCGCGATACCGGTCACCTATAGTGGCCTGGTGAGCTGTCGCGATACCGGTCACCTATAGTGGCCTGGTGAGCTGTCGCGATACCGGTCACCTATAGTGGCCTGGTGAGCTGTCGCGATACCGGTCACCTATAGTGGCCTGGTGAGCTGTCGCGATACCGGTCACCTATAGTGGCCTGGTGAGCTGTCGCGATACCGGTCACCTATAGTGGCCTGGTGAGCTGTCGCGATACCGGTCACCTATAGTGGCCTGGTGAGCTGTCGCGATACCGGTCACCTATAGTGGCCTGGTGAGCTGTCGCGATACCGGTCACCTATAGTGGCCTGGTGAGCTGTCGCGATACCGGTCACCTATAGTGGCCTGGTGAGCTGTCGCGATACCGGTCACCTATAGTGGCCTGGTGAGCTGTCGCGATACCGGTCACCTATAGTGGCCTGGTGAGCTGTCGCGATACCGGTCACCTATAGTGGCCTGGTGAGCTGTCGCGATACCGGTCACCTATAGTGGCCTGGTGAGCTGTCGCGATACCGGTCACCTATAGTGGCCTGGTGAGCTGTCGCGATACCGGTCACCTATAGTGGCCTGGTGAGCTGTCGCGATACTGGTCACCTATAGTGGCCTGGTGAGCTGTCGCGATACCGGTCACCTATAGTGGCCTGGTGAGCTGTCGCGATACCGGTCACCTATAGTGGCCTGGTGAGCTGTCGCGATACCGGTCACCTATAGTGGCCTGGTGAGCTGTCGCGATACCGGTCACCTATAGTGGCCTGGTGAGCTGTCGCGATACCGGTCACCTATAGTGGCCTGGTGAGCTGTCGCGATACCGGTCACCTATAGTGGCCTGGTGAGCTGTCGCGATACCGGTCACCTATAGTGGCCTGGTGAGCTGTCGCGATACCGGTCACCTATAGTGGCCTGGTGAGCTGTCGCGATACCGGTCACCTATAGTGGCCTGGTGAGCTGTCGCGATACCGGTCACCTATAGTGGCCTGGTGAGCTGTCGCGATACCGGTCACCTATAGTGGCCTGGTGAGCTGTCGCGATACCGGTCACCTATAGTGGCCTGGTGAGCTGTCGCGATACCGGTCACCTATAGTGGCCTGGTGAGCTGTCGCGATACCGGTCACCTATAGTGGCCTGGTGAGCTGTCGCGATACCGGTCACCTATAGTGGCCTGGTGAGCTGTCGCGATACCGGTCACCTATAGTGGCCTGGTGAGCTGTCGCGATACCGGTCACCTATAGTGGCCTGGTGAGCTGTCGCGATACCGGTCACCTATAGTGGCCTGGTGAGCTGTCGCGATACCGGTCACCTATAGTGGCCTGGTGAGCTGTCGCGATACCGGTCACCTATAGTGGCCTGGTGAGCTGTCGCGATACCGGTCACCTATAGTGGCCTGGTGAGCTGTCGCGATACCGGTCACCTATAGTGGCCTGGTGAGCTGTCGCGATACCGGTCACCTATAGTGGCCTGGTGAGCTGTCGCGATACCGGTCACCTATAGTGGCCTGGTGAGCTGTCGCGATACCGGTCACCTATAGTGGCCTGGTGAGCTGTCGCGATACCGGTCACCTATAGTGGCCTGGTGAGCTGTCGCGATACCGGTCACCTATAGTGGCCTGGTGAGCTGTCGCGATACCGGTCACCTATAGTGGCCTGGTGAGCTGTCGCGATACCGGTCACCTATAGTGGCCTGGTGAGCTGTCGCGATACCGGTCACCAATAGTGGCCTGGTGAGCTGTCGCGATACCGGTCACCTATAGTGGCCTGGTGAGCTGTCGCGATACCGGTCACCTATAGTGGCCTGGTGAGCTGTCGCGATACCGGTCACCTATAGTGGCCTGGTGAGCTGTCGCGATACCGGTCACCTATAGTGGCCTGGTGAGCTGTCGCGATACCGGTCACCTATAGTGGCCTGGTGAGCTGTCGCGATACCGGTCACCTATAGTGGCCTGGTGAGCTGTCGCGATACCGGTCACCTATAGTGGCCTGGTGAGCTGTCGCGATACCGGTCACCTATAGTGGCCTGGTGAGCTGTCGCGATACCGGTCACCTATAGTGGCCTGGTGAGCTGTCGCGATTCCGGTCACCTATAGTGGCCTGGTGAGCTGTCGCGATACCGGTCACCTATAGTGGCCTGGTGAGCTGTCGCGATACCGGTCACCTATAGTGGCCTGGTGAGCTATCGCCATGCCGGTCACCTATCGAGATACCGGCTACCTGTAGTGACCTGGTGAGCTGTCGCGATACCGGTCACCTATAGTGGCCTGGTGAGCTGTCGCGATACCGGTCACCTATAGTGGCCTGGTGAGCTGTCGCGATACCGGTCACCTATAGTGGCCTGGTGAGCTGTCGCGATACCGGTCACCTATAGTGGCCTGGTGAGCTGTCGCGATACCGGTCACCTATAGTGGCCTGGTGAGCTGTCGCGATACCGGTCACCTATAGTGGCCTGGTGAGCTGTCGCGATACCGGTCACCTATAGTGGCCTGGTGAGCTGTCGCGATACCGGTCACCTATAGTGGCCTGGTGAGCTGTCGCGATACCGGTCACCTATAGTGGCCTGGTGAGCTGTCGCGATACCGGTCACCTATCGCGAAACCGGTCACCTATAGTGGCCTGGTCAGCTGTCGCGATACCGGTCACCTATAGTGGCCTGGTCAGCTGTCGCGATACCGGTCACCTATAGTGGCCTGGTGAGCTGTCGCGATACCGGTCACCTATAGTGGCCTGGTGAGCTGTCGCGATACCGGTCACCTATAGTGGCCTGGTGAGCTGTCGCGATACCGGTCACCTATAGTGGCCTGGTGAGCTGTCGCGATACCGGTCACCTATAGTGGCCTGGTGAGCTGTCGCGATACCGGTCACCTATCGCGAAACCGGTCACCTATAGTGGCCTGGTGAGCTGTCGAGCTGCCGGCCACCTATAGTGGCCTGGTGAGCTGTCGAGCTGCCGGCCACCTATAGTGGCCCGGTGAGCTGTCGAGCTGCCGGCCACCTATAGTGGCCCGGTGAGCTGTCGAGCTGCCGGCCACCTATAGTGGCTCGGTGAGCTGTCGAGCTGCCGGCCACCTATAGTGGCCCGGTGAGCAGTCGAGCTGCCGGCCACCTACAGTGGCCCGGTGAGCTGTCGAGCTGCCGGCCACCTATAGTGGCCCGGTGAGCTGTCGAGCTGCCGGCCACCTATAGTGGCCCGGTGAGCTGTCGAGCTGCCGGCCACCTATAGTGGCCCGGTGAGCTGTCGAGCTGCCGGCCACCTATAGTGGCCCGGTGAGCTGTCGAGCTGCCGGTCACCTATAGTGGCCTGGTGAGCTGTCGCGATACCGGTCACCTATAGTGGCCTGGTGAGCTGTCGCGATACCGGTCACCTATAGTGGCCTGGTGAGCTGTCGCGATACCGGTCACCTATAGTGGCCTGGTGAGCTGTCGCGATACCGGTCACCTATAGTGGCCTGGTGAGCTGTCGCGATACCGGTCACCTATAGTGGCCTGGTGAGCTGTCGCGATACCGGTCACCTATAGTGGCCTGGTGAGCTGTCGCGATACCGGTCACCTATAGTGGCCTGGTGAGCTGTCGCGATACCGGTCACCTATAGTGGCCTGGTGAGCTGTCGCGATACCGGTCACCTATAGTGGCCTGGTGAGCTGTCGCGATACCGGTCACCTATAGTGGCCTGGTGGGCTGTCGCGATACCGGTCACCTATAGTGGCCTGGTGAGCTGTCGCGATACCGGTCACCTACAGTGGCCTGGTGAGCTGTCGCGATACCGGTCACCTATAGTGGCCTGGTGAGCTGTCGCGATACCGGTCACCTATAGTGGCCTGGTGAGCTGTCGCGATACCGGTCACCTATAGTGGCCTGGTGGGCTGTCGCGATACCGGTCACCTATAGTGGCCTGGTCAGCTGTCGCGATACCGGTCACCTATAGTGGCCTGGTGAGCTGTCGCGATACCGGTCACCAATAGTGGCCTGGTGAGCTGTCGCGATACCGGTCACCTATAGTGGCCTGGTGAGCTGTCGCGATACCGGTCACCTATAGTGGCCTGGTGAGCTGTCGCGATACCGGTCACCTATCGCGAAACCGGTCACCTATAGTGGCCTGGTGAGCTGTCGAGCTGCCGGCCACCTATAGTGGCCTGGTGAGCTGTCGAGCTGCCGGCCACCTATAGTGGCCCGGTGAGCTGTCGAGCTGCCGGCCACCTATAGTGGCCCGGTGAGCTGTCGAGCTGCCGGCCACCTATAGTGGCTCGGTGAGCTGTCGAGCTGCCGGCCACCTATAGTGGCCCGGTGAGCAGTCGAGCTGCCGGCCACCTACAGTGGCCCGGTGAGCTGTCGAGCTGCCGGCCACCTATAGTGGCCCGGTGAGCTGTCGAGCTGCCGGCCACCTATAGTGGCCCGGTGAGCTGTCGAGCTGCCGGCCACCTATAGTGGCCCGGTGAGCTGTCGAGCTGCCGGCCACCTATAGTGGCCCGGTGAGCTGTCGAGCTGCCGGCCACCTATAGTGGCCCGGTGAGCTGTCGAGCTGCCGGCCACCTATAGTGCCCCGGTGAGCTGTTGAGCTGCCGGCCACATATAGTGGCCCGGTGAGCTGTCGAGCTGCCGGCCACCTATAGTGGCCTGGTGAGCTGTCGAGCTGCCGGCCACCTATAGTGGCCCGGTGAGCTGTCGAGCTGCCGGCCACCTATAGTGGCCCGGTGAGCTGTCGAGCTGCCGGCCACCTATAGTGGCCCGGTGAGCTGTCGAGCTGCCGGCCACATATAGTGGCCCGGTGAGCTGTCGAGCTGCCGGCCACATATAGTGGCCCGGTGAGCTGTCGAGCTGCCGGCCACCTATAGTGGCCCGGTGAGCTGTCGAGCTGCCGGCTACCTATAGTGGCCCGGTGAGCTGTCGAGCTGCCGGCCACCTATAGTGGCCCGGTGAGCTGTCGAGCTGCCGGCCACCTATAGTGGTCCGGTGAGCTGTCGAGCTGCCGGCCACCTATAGTGGTCCGGTGAGCTGTCGAGCTGCCGATCACTTATAGTATCCCGGTGATCTGTCGCACTGCCGGCCACCTATAGTGGCCTGGTGAGCTGTCGAGCTGCCGGCCACCTACAGTGGCCCGATAAGCTCTCGACATGGCGGACACGTAAAGTGGCCCGGTGAGCTGTCGCACTCCCGGCCACTTATAGTATCCCGGTGATCTGCCGCACTGCCGGCCACCTATAGTGGCCTGGTGGGCTGTCGCGATACCGGTCACCTATAGTGGCCTGGTGAGCTGTCGCGATACCGGTCACCTATAGTGGCCTGGTGAGCTGTCGCGATACCGGTCACTTATAGTGGCCTGGTGAGCTGTCGCGATACCGGTCACCTATAGTGGCCTGGTGAGCTGTCGCGATACCGGTCACTTATAGTGGCCTGGTGAGCTGTCGCGATACCGGTCACCTATAGTGGCCTGGTCAGCTGTCGCGATACCGGTCACCTATAGTGGCCTGGTCAGCTGTCGCGATACCG
Source organism: Eumerus sabulonum (assembly GCA_951905685.1). NCBI lineage: Eukaryota > Metazoa > Arthropoda > Insecta > Diptera > Syrphidae > Eumerus > Eumerus sabulonum. Next base: position 41,951,217 of record OX645063.1, read on the forward strand.
GTCACCTATAGTGGCCTGGTCAGCTGTCGCGATACCGGTCACCTATAGTGGCCTGGTGAGCTGCCGAGCTGCCGGCCACATATAGTGGCCCGGTGAGCTGTCGAGCTGCCGGCCACATATAGTGGCCCGGTGAGCTGTCGAGCTGCCGATCACTTATAGTATCCCGGTGATCTGTCGCACTGCCGGCCACCTACAGTGGCCCGATAAGCTCTCGACATGGCGGACACGTATAGTGGCCCGGTGAGCTGTCGCACTCCCGGCCACTTATAGTATCCCGGTGATCTGCCGCACTGCCGGCCACCTATAGTGGCCTGGTGGGCTGTCGCGATACCGGTCACCTATAGTGGCCTGGTGAGCTGTCGCGATACCGGTCACCTATAGTGGCCTGGTGAGCTGTCGCGATACCGGTCACCTATAGTGGCCTGGTGAGCTGTCGCGATACCGGTCACCTATAGTGGCCTGGTGGGCTGTCGCGATACCGGTCACCTATAGTGGCCTGGTGAGCTGTCGCGATACCGGTCACTTATAGTGGCCTGGTGAGCTGTCGCGATACCGGTCACCTATAGTGGCCTGGTCAGCTGTCGCGATACCGGTCACCTATAGTGGCCTGGTCAGCTGTCGCGATACCGGTCACCTATAGTGGCCTGGTCAGCTGTCGCGATACCGGTCACCTATAGTGGCCTGGTCAGCTGTCGCGATACCGGTCACCTATAGTGGCCTGGTCAGCTGTCGCGATACCGGTCACCTATAGTGGCCTGGTCAGCTGTCGCGATACCGGTCACCTATAGTGGCCTGGTCAGCTGTCGCGATACCGGTCACCTATAGTGGCCTGGTCAGCTGTCGCGATACCGGTCACCTATAGTGGCCTGGTCAGCTGTCGCGATACCGGTCACCTATAGTGGCCTGGTGATCTGTCGCGATACCGGTCACCTATCGCGAAACCGGTCACCTATAGTGGCCTGGTGAGCTGTCGAGCTGCCGGTCACCTATAGTGGCCTGGTGAGCTGTCGCGATACCGGTCACCTATAGTGGCCTGGTCAGCTGTCGCGATACCGGTCACCTATAGTGGCCTGGTGAGCTGTCGCGATACCGGTCACCTATAGTGGCCTGGTCAGCTGTCGCGATACCGGTCACCTATAGTGGCCTGGTCAGCTGTCGCGATACCGGTCACCTATAGTGGCCTGGTCAGCTGTCGCGATACCGGTCACCTATAGTGGCCTGGTCAGCTGTCGCGATACCGGTCACCTATAGTGGCCTGGTCAGCTGTCGCGATACCGGTCACCTATAGTGGCCTGGTCAGCTGTCGCGATACCGGTCACCTATAGTGGCCTGGTCAGCTGTCGCGATACCGGTCACCTATAGTGGCCTGGTCAGCTGTCGCGATACCGGTCACCTATAGTGGCCTGGTCAGCTATCGCGATACCGGTCACCTATAGTGGCCTGGTCAGCTGTCGCGATACCGGTCACCTATAGTGGCCTGGTGAGCTGTCGAGCTGCCGGCCACCTATAGTGGCCCGGTGAGCTGTCGAGCTGCCGGCTACCTATAGTGGCCTGGTGGGCTGTCGCGATACCGGTCACCTATAGTGGCCTGGTGAGCTGTCGCGATACCGGTCACCTATAGTGGCCTGGTCAGCTGTCGCGATACCGGTCACCTATAGTGGCCTGGTCAGCTGTCGCGATACCGGTCACCTATAGTGGCCTGGTCAGCTGTCGCGATACCGGTCACCTATAGTGGCCTGGTCAGCTGTCGCGATACCGGTCACCTATAGTGGCCTGGTCAGCTGTCGCGATACCGGTCACCTATAGTGGCCTGGTCAGCTATCGCGATACCGGTCACCTATAGTGGCCTGGTCAGCTGTCGCGATACCGGTCACCTATAGTGGCCTGGTCAGCTGTCGCGATACCGGTCACCTATAGTGGCCTGGTGATCTGTCGCGATACCGGTCACCTATCGCGAAACCGGTCACCTATAGTGGCCTGGTGAGCTGTCGAGCTGCCGGTCACCTATAGTGGCCTGGTGAGCTGTCGCGATACCGGTCACCTATAGTGGCCTGGTCAGCTGTCGCGATACCGGTCACCTATAGTGGCCTGGTGAGCTGTCGCGATACCGGTCACCTATAGTGGCCTGGTCAGCTGTCGCGATACCGGTCACCTATAGTGGCCTGGTCAGCTGTCGCGATACCGGTCACCTATAGTGGCCTGGTCAGCTGTCGCGATACCGGTCACCTATAGTGGCCTGGTGAGCTGTCGCGATACCGGTCACCTATAGTGGCCTGGTCAGCTGTCGCGATACCGGTCACCTATAGTGGCCTGGTCAGCTGTCGCGATACCGGTCACCTATAGTGGCCTGGTCAGCTGTCGCGATACCGGTCACCTATAGTGGCCTGGTCAGCTGTCGCGATACCGGTCACCTATAGTGGCCTGGTGAGCTGTCGCGATACCGGTCACCTATAGTGGCCTGGTGAGCTGTCGCGATACCGGTCACCTATAGTGGCCTGGTGAGCTGTCGCGATACCGGTCACCTATAGTGGCCTGGTGAGCTGTCGCGATACCGGTCACCTATAGTGGCCTGGTGAGCTGTCGCGATACCGGTCACCTATAGTGGCCTGGTGAGCTGTCGCGATACCGGTCACCTATAGTGGCCTGGTGAGCTGTCGCGATACCGGTCACCTATAGTGGCCTGGTGAGCTGTCGCGATACCGGTCACCTATAGTGGCCTGGTGAGCTGTCGCGATACCGGTCACCTATAGTGGCCTGGTGAGCTGTCGCGATACCGGTCACCTATAGTGGCCTGGTGAGCTGTCGCGATACCGGTCACCTATAGTGGCCTGGTGAGCTGTCGCGATACCGGTCACCTATAGTGGCCTGGTGAGCTGTCGCGATACCGGTCACCTATAGTGGCCTGGTGAGCTGTCGCGATACCGGTCACCTATAGTGGCCTGGTGAGCTGTCGCGATACCGGTCACCTATAGTGGCCTGGTGAGCTGTCGCGTAACCGGTCACCTATAGTGGCCTGGTGAGCTGTCGCGATACCGGTCACCTATAGTGGCCTGGTGAGCTGTCGCGTAACCGGTCACCTATAGTGGCCTGGTGAGCTGTCGCGATACCGGTCACCTATAGTGGCCTGGTGAGCTGTCGCGATACCGGTCACCTATAGTGGCCTGGTGAGCTGTCGCGATACCGGTCACCTATAGTGGCCTGGTGAGCTGTCGCGATACCGGTCACCTATAGTGGCCTGGTGAGCTGTCGCGTAACCGGTCACCTATAGTGGCCTGGTGAGCTGTCGCGATACCGGTCACCTATAGTGGCCTGGTGAGCTGTCGCGTAACCGGTCACCTATAGTGGCCTGGTGAGCTGTCGCGATACCGGTCACCTATAGTGGCCTGGTGAGCTGTCGCGATACCGGTCACCTATAGTGGCCTGGTGAGCTGTCGCGATACCGGTCACCTATAGTGGCCTGGTGAGCTGTCGCGATACCGGTCACCTATAGTGGCCTGGTGAGCTGTCGCGATACCGGTCACCAATAGTGGCCTGGTGAGCTGTCGCGATACCGGTCACCTATAGTGGCCTGGTGAGCTGTCGCGATACCGGTCACCAATAGTGGCCTGGTGAGCTGTCGCGATACCGGTCACCTATAGTGGCCTGGTGAGCTGTCGCGATACCGGTCACCTATAGTGGCCTGGTGAGCTGTCGCGATACCGGTCACCAATAGTGGCCTGGTGAGCTGTCGCGATACCGGTCACCTATAGTGGCCTGGTGAGCTGTCGCGATACCGGTCACCTATAGTGGCCTGGTGAGCTGTCGCGATACCGGTCACCTATCGCGAAACCGGTCACCTATAGAGGCCTGGTGAGCTGTCGAGCTGCCGGCCACCTATAGTGGCCCGGTGAGCTGTCGAGCTGCCGGCCACCTATAGTGGCCCGGTGAGCTGTCGAGCTGCCGGCCACCTATAGTGGCCCGGTGAGCTGTCGAGCTGCCGGCCACCTATAGTGGCCCGGTGAGCTGTCGAGCTGCCGGCCACCTATAGTGGCCCGGTGAGCTGTCGAGCTGCCGGCCACCTATAGTGGCCCGGTGAGCTGTCGAGCTGCCGGCCACCTATAGTGGCCCGGTGAGCTGTCGAGCTGCCGGCCACCTATAGTGGCCCGGTGAGCTGTCGAGCTGCCGGCCACCTATAGTGGCCCGGTGAGCAGTCGAGCTGCCGGCCACCTATAGTGGCCCGGTGAGCTGTCGAGCTGCCGGCCACCTATAGTGGCCCGGTGAGCTGTGCCGGCCACCTATAGTGCCCCGGTGAGCTGTTGAGCTGCCGGCCACATATAGTGGCCCGGTGAGCTGTCGAGCTGCCGGCCACATATAGTGGCCCGGTGAGCTGTCGAGCTGCCGGCCACCTATAGTGGCCCGGTGAGCTGTCGAGCTGCCGGCCACCTATAGTGGCCCGGTGAGCTGTCGAGCTGCCGGCCACCTATAGTGGCCCGATGAGCTGTCGAGCTGCCGGCCACTTATAGTATCCCGGTGCTCTGTCGCACTGCCGGCCACCTATAGTGGCCTGGTGAGCTGTCGAGCTGCCGGCCACCTACAGTGGCCTGGTCAGCTGTCGCGATACCGGTCACCTATAGTGGCCTGGTCAGCTGCCGCGATACCGGTCACCTATAGTGGCCTGGTGAGCTGTCGCGATACCGGTCACCTATAGTGGCCTGGTGAGCTGTCGTGATACCGGTCACCTATAGTGGCCTGGTCAGCTGTCGCGATACCGGTCACCTATAGTGGCCTGGTCAGCTGTCGCGATACCGGTCACCTATAGTGGCCTGGTCAGCTGTCGCGATACCGATCACCTATAGTGGCCTGGTCAGCTGTCGCGATACCGGTCACCTATAGTGGCCTGGTGAGCTGTCGCGATACCGGTCACCTATAGTGGCCTGGTGAGCTGTCGCGATACCGGTCACCTATAGTGGCCCGGTGATCTGTCGCACTGCCGGCCACCTATAGTGCCCCGGTGAGCTGTTGAGCTGCCGGCCACATATAGTGGCCCGGTGAGCTGTCGAGCTGCCGGCCACATATAGTGGCCCGGTGAGCTGTCGAGCTGCCGGCCACATATAGTGGCCCGGTGAGCTGTCGAGCTGCCGGCCACATATAGTGGCCCGGTGAGCTGTCGAGCTGCCGGTCACCTATAGTGGCCTGGTGAGCTGTCGCGATACCGGTCACCTATAGTGGCCTGGTGAGCTGTCGCGATACCGGTCACCTATAGTGGCCTGGTGAGCTGTCGCGATTCCGGTCACCTATAGTGGCCTGGTGAGCTGTCGCGATACCGGTCACCTATAGTGGCCTGGTGAGCTGTCGCGATACCGGTCACCTATAGTGGCCTGGTGAGCTATCGCCATGCCGGTCACCTATCGCGATACCGGCTACCTGTAGTGACCTGGTGAGCTGTCGCGATACCGGTCACCTATAGTGGCCTGGTGAGCTGTCGCGATACCGGTCACCTATAGTGGCCTGGTGAGCTGTCGCGATACCGGTCACCTATAGTGGCCTGGTGAGCTGTCGCGATACCGGTCACCTATAGTGGCCTGGTGAGCTGTCGCGATACCGGTCACCTATAGTGGCCTGGTGAGCTGTCGCGATACCGGTCACCTATAGTGGCCTGGTGAGCTGTCGCGATACCGGTCACCTATAGTGGCCTGGTGAGCTGTCGCGATACCGGTCACCTATAGTGGCCTGGTGAGCTGTCGCGATACCGGTCACCTATAGTGGCCTGGTGAGCTGTCGCGATACCGGTCACCTATAGTGGCCTGGTGAGCTGTCGCGATACCGGTCACCTATAGTGGCCTGGTGAGCTGTCGCGATACCGGTCACCTATAGTGGCCTGGTGAGCTGTCGCGATACCGGTCACCTATAGTGGCCTGGTGAGCTGTCGCGATACCGGTCACCTATAGTGGCCTGGTGAGCTGTCGCGATACCGGTCACCTATAGTGGCCTGGTGAGCTGTCGCGATACCGGTCACCTATAGTGGCCTGGTGAGCTGTCGCGATACCGGTCACCTATAGTGGCCTGGTGAGCTGTCGCGATACCGGTCACCTATAGTGGCCTGGTGAGCTGTCGCGATACCGGTCACCTATAGTGGCCTGGTGAGCTGTCGCGATACCGGTCACCTATAGTGGCCTGGTGAGCTGTCGCGATACCGGTCACCTATAGTGGCCTGGTGAGCTGTCGCGATACCGGTCACCTATAGTGGCCTGGTGAGCTGTCGCGATACCGGTCACCTATAGTGGCCTGGTGAGCTGTCGCGATACCGGTCACCTATAGTGGCCTGGTGAGCTGTCGCGATACCGGTCACCTATAGTGGCCTGGTGAGCTGTCGCGATACTGGTCACCTATAGTGGCCTGGTGAGCTGTCGCGATACCGGTCACCTATAGTGGCCTGGTGAGCTGTCGCGATACCGGTCACCTATAGTGGCCTGGTGAGCTGTCGCGATACCGGTCACCTATAGTGGCCTGGTGAGCTGTCGCGATACCGGTCACCTATAGTGGCCTGGTGAGCTGTCGCGATACCGGTCACCTATAGTGGCCTGGTGAGCTGTCGCGATACCGGTCACCTATAGTGGCCTGGTGAGCTGTCGCGATACCGGTCACCTATAGTGGCCTGGTGAGCTGTCGCGATACCGGTCACCTATAGTGGCCTGGTGAGCTGTCGCGATTCCGGTCACCTATAGTGGCCTGGTGAGCTGTCGCGATACCGGTCACCTATAGTGGCCTGGTGAGCTGTCGCGATACCGGTCACCTATAGTGGCCTGGTGAGCTATCGCCATGCCGGTCACCTATCGCGATACCGGCTACCTGTAGTGACCTGGTGAGCTGTCGCGATACCGGTCACCTATAGTGGCCTGGTGAGCTGTCGCGATACCGGTCACCTATAGTGGCCTGGTGAGCTGTCGCGATACCGGTCACCTATAGTGGCCTGGTGAGCTGTCGCGATACCGGTCACCTATAGTGGCCTGGTGAGCTGTCGCGATACCGGTCACCTATAGTGGCCTGGTGAGCTGTCGCGATACCGGTCACCTATAGTGGCCTGGTGAGCTGTCGCGATACCGGTCACCTATAGTGGCCTGGTGAGCTGTCGCGATACCGGTCACCTATAGTGGCCTGGTGAGCTGTCGCGATACCGGTCACCTATAGTGGCCTGGTGAGCTGTCGCGATACCGGTCACCTATAGTGGCCTGGTGAGCTGTCGCGATACCGGTCACCTATAGTGGCCTGGTGAGCTGTCGCGATACCGGTCACCTATAGTGGCCTGGTGAGCTGTCGCGATACCGGTCACCTATAGTGGCCTGGTGAGCTGTCGCGATACCGGTCACCTATAGTGGCCTGGTGAGCTGTCGCGATACCGGTCACCTATAGTGGCCTGGTGAGCTGTCGCGATACCGGTCACCTATAGTGGCCTGGTGAGCTGTCGCGATACTGGTCACCTATAGTGGCCTGGTGAGCTGTCGCGATACCGGTCACCTATAGTGGCCTGGTGAGCTGTCGCGATACCGGTCACCTATAGTGGCCTGGTGAGCTGTCGCGATACCGGTCACCTATAGTGGCCTGGTGAGCTGTCGCGATACCGGTCACCTATAGTGGCCTGGTGAGCTGTCGCGATACCGGTCACCTATAGTGGCCTGGTGAGCTGTCGCGATACCGGTCACCTATAGTGGCCTGGTGAGCTGTCGCGATACCGGTCACCTATAGTGGCCTGGTGAGCTGTCGCGATACCGGTCACCTATAGTGGCCTGGTGAGCTGTCGCGATACCGGTCACCTATAGTGGCCTGGTGAGCTGTCGCGATACCGGTCACCTATAGTGGCCTGGTGAGCTGTCGCGATACCGGTCACCTATAGTGGCCTGGTGAGCTGTCGCGATACCGGTCACCTATAGTGGCCTGGTGAGCTGTCGCGATACCGGTCACCTATAGTGGCCTGGTGAGCTGTCGCGATACCGGTCACCTATAGTGGCCTGGTGAGCTGTCGCGATACCGGTCACCTATAGTGGCCTGGTGAGCTGTCGCGATACCGGTCACCTATAGTGGCCTGGTGAGCTGTCGCGATACCGGTCACCTATAGTGGCCTGGTGAGCTGTCGCGATACCGGTCACCTATAGTGGCCTGGTGAGCTGTCGCGATACCGGTCACCTATAGTGGCCTGGTGAGCTGTCGCGATACCGGTCACCTATAGTGGCCTGGTGAGCTGTCGCGATACCGGTCACCTATAGTGGCCTGGTGAGCTGTCGCGATACCGGTCACCTATAGTGGCCTGGTGAGCTGTCGCGATACCGGTCACCTATAGTGGCCTGGTGAGCTGTCGCGATACCGGTCACCTATAGTGGCCTGGTGAGCTGTCGCGATACCGGTCACCTATAGTGGCCTGGTGAGCTGTCGCGATACCGGTCACCTATAGTGGCCTGGTGAGCTGTCGCGATACCGGTCACCTATAGTGGCCTGGTGAGCTGTCGCGATACCGGTCACCTATAGTGGCCTGGTGAGCTGTCGCGATACCGGTCACCTATAGTGGCCTGGTGAGCTGTCGCGATACCGGTCACCAATAGTGGCCTGGTGAGCTGTCGCGATACCGGTCACCTATAGTGGCCTGGTGAGCTGTCGCGATACCGGTCACCTATAGTGGCCTGGTGAGCTGTCGCGATACCGGTCACCAATAGTGGCCTGGTGAGCTGTCGCGATACCGGTCACCTATAGTGGCCTGGTGAGCTGTCGCGATACCGGTCACCTATAGTGGCCTGGTGAGCTGTCGCGATACCGGTCACCTATAGTGGCCTGGTGAGCTGTCGCGATACCGGTCACCTATAGTGGCCTGGTGAGCTGTCGCGATACCGGTCACCTATAGTGGCCTGGTGAGCTGTCGCGATACCGGTCACCTATAGTGGCCTGGTGAGCTGTCGCGATACCGGTCACCTATAGTGGCCTGGTGAGCTGTCGCGATACCGGTCACCTATAGTGGCCTGGTGAGCTGTCGCGATTCCGGTCACCTATAGTGGCCTGGTGAGCTGTCGCGATACCGGTCACCTATAGTGGCCTGGTGAGCTGTCGCGATACCGGTCACCTATAGTGGCCTGGTGAGCTATCGCCATGCCGGTCACCTATCGAGATACCGGCTACCTGTAGTGACCTGGTGAGCTGTCGCGATACCGGTCACCTATAGTGGCCTGGTGAGCTGTCGCGATACCGGTCACCTATAGTGGCCTGGTGAGCTGTCGCGATACCGGTCACCTATAGTGGCCTGGTGAGCTGTCGCGATACCGGTCACCTATAGTGGCCTGGTGAGCTGTCGCGATACCGGTCACCTATAGTGGCCTGGTGAGCTGTCGCGATACCGGTCACCTATAGTGGCCTGGTGAGCTGTCGCGATACCGGTCACCTATAGTGGCCTGGTGAGCTGTCGCGATACCGGTCACCTATAGTGGCCTGGTGAGCTGTCGCGATACCGGTCACCTATAGTGGCCTGGTGAGCTGTCGCGATACCGGTCACCTATAGTGGCCTGGTGAGCTGTCGCGATACCGGTCACCTATAGTGGCCTGGTGAGCTGTCGCGATACCGGTCACCTATAATGGCCTGGTGAGCTGTCGCGATACCGGTCACCTATAGTGGCCTGGTGAGCTGTCGCGATACCGGTCACCTATAGTGGCCTGGTGAGCTGTCGCGATACCGGTCACCTATAGTGGCCTGGTGAGCTGTCGCGATACCGGTCACCTATCGCGAAACCGGTCACCTATAGTGGCCTGGTGAGCTGTCGAGCTGCCGGCCACCTATAGTGGCCCGGTGAGCTGTCGAGCTGCCGGCCACCTATAGTGGCCCGGTGAGCTGTCGAGCTGCCGGCCACCTATAGTGGCCCGGTGAGCTGTCGAGCTGCCGGCCACCTATAGTGGCCCGGTGAGCTGTCGAGCTGCCGGCCACCTATAGTGGCCCGGTGAGCTGTCGAGCTGCCGGCCACCTATAGTGGCCCGGTGAGCTGTCGAGCTGCCGGCCACCTATAGTGGCCCGGTGAGCTGTCGAGCTGCCGGCCACCTATAGTGGCCCGGTGAGCTGTCGAGCTGCCGGCCACCTATAGTGGCCCGGTGAGCTGTCGAGCTGCCGGCCACCTATAGTGGCCCGGTGAGCTGTCGAGCTGCCGGCCACCTATAGTGGCCCGGTGAGCTGTCGAGCTGCCGGCCACCTATAGTGGCCCGATGAGCTGTCGAGCTGCCGGCCACCTATAGTGGCCCGGTGAGCAGTCGAGCTGCCGGCCACCTATAGTGGCCCGGTGAGCTGTCGAGCTGCCGGCCACCTATAGTGGCCCGGTGAGCTGTGCCGGCCACCTATAGTGCCCCGGTGAGCTGTTGAGCTGCCGGCCACATATAGTGGCCCGGTGAGCTGTCGAGCTGCCGGCTACATATAGTGGCCCGGTGAGCTGTCGAGCTGACGGCCACCTATAGTGGCCCGGTGAGCTGTCGAGCTGCCGGCCACCTATAGTGGCCCGGTGAGCTGTCGAGCTGCCGGCCACCTATAGTGGCCCGGTGAGCTGTCGAGCTGCCGGCCACTTATAGTATCCCGGTGATCTGTCGCACTGCCGGCCACCTATAGTGGCCTGGTGAGCTGTCGAGATGCCGGCAACCTACAGTGGCCTGGTCAGCTGTCGCGATACCGGTCACCTATAGTGGCCTGGTCAGCTGTCGCGATACCGGTCACCTATAGTGGCCTGGTGAGCTGTCGCGATACCGGTCACCTATAGTGGCCTGGTGAGCTGTCGCGATACCGGTCACCTATAGTGGCCTGGTCAGCTGTCGCGATACCGGTCACCTATAGTGGCCTGGTCAGCTGTCGCGATACCGGTCACCTATAGTGGCCTGGTCAGCTGTCGCGATACCGATCACCTATAGTGGCCTGGTCAGCTGTCGCGATACCGGTCACCTATAGTGGCCTGGTGAGCTGTCGCGATACCGGTCACCTATAGTGGCCTGGTGAGCTGTCGCGATACCGGTCACCTATATTGGCCCGGTGATCTGTCGCACTGCCGGCCACCTATAGTGCCCCGGTGAGCTGTTGAGCTGCCGGCCACATATAGTGGCCCGGTGAGCTGTCGAGCTGCCGGCCACATATAGTGGCCCGGTGAGCTGTCGAGCTGCCGGCCACATATAGTGGCCCGGTGAGCTGTCGAGCTGCCGGCCACCTACAGTGGCCTGGTCAGCTGTCGCGATACCGGTCACCTATAGTGGCCTGGTCAGCTGTCGCGATACCGGTCACCTATAGTGGCCTGGTGAGCTGTCGCGATACCGGTCACCTATAGTGGCCTGGTGAGCTGTCGCGATACCGGTCACCTATAGTGGCCTGGTGAGCTGTCGCGATACCGGTCACCTATAGTGGCCTGGTGAGCTGTCGCGATTCCGGTCACCTATAGTGGCCTGGTGAGCTGTCGCGATACCGGTCACCTATAGTGGCCTGGTGAGCTGTCGCGATACCGGTCACCTATAGTGGCCCGGTGATCTGTCGCACTGCCGGCCACCTATAGTGCCCCGGTGAGCTGTTGAGCTGCCGGCCACATATAGTGGCCCGGTGAGCTGTCGAGCTGCCGGCCACATATAGTGGCCCGGTGAGCTGTCGAGCTGCCGGCCACATATAGTGGCCCGGTGAGCTGTCGAGCTGCCGGTCACCTATAGTGGCCTGGTGAGCTGTCGCGATACCGGTCACCTATAGTGGCCTGGTGAGCTGTCGCGATACCGGTCACCTATAGTGGCCTGGTGAGCTGTCGCGATACCGGTCACCTATAGTGGCCTGGTGAGCTGTCGCGATACCGGTCACCTATAGTGGCCTGGTGAGCTGTCGCGATACCGGTCACCTATAGTGGCCTGGTGAGCTGTCGCGATTCCGGTCACCTATAGTGGCCTGGTGAGCTGTCGCGATACCGGTCACCTATAGTGGCCTGGTGAGCTGTCGCGATACCGGTCACCTATAGTGGCCTGGTGAGCTATCGCCATGCCGGTCACCTATCGCGATACCGGCTACCTGTAGTGACCTGGTGAGCTGTCGCGATACCGGTCACCTATAGTGGCCTGGTGAGCTGTCGCGATACCGGTCACCTATAGTGGCCTGGTGAGCTGTCGCGATACCGGTCACCTATAGTGGCCTGGTGAGCTGTCGCGATACCGGTCACCTATAGTGGCCTGGTGAGCTGTCGCGATACCGGTCACCTATAGTGGCCTGGTGAGCTGTCGCGATACCGGTCACCTATAGTGGCCTGGTGAGCTGTCGCGATACCGGTCACCTATAGTGGCCTGGTGAGCTGTCGCGATACCGGTCACCTATAGTGGCCTGGTGAGCTGTCGCGATACCGGTCACCTATAGTGGCCTGGTGAGCTGTCGCGATACCGGTCACCTATAGTGGCCTGGTGAGCTGTCGCGATACCGGTCACCTATAGTGGCCTGGTGAGCTGTCGCGATACCGGTCACCTATAGTGGCCTGGTGAGCTGTCGCGATACCGGTCACCTATAGTGGCCTGGTGAGCTGTCGCGATACCGGTCACCTATAGTGGCCTGGTGAGCTGTCGCGATACCGGTCACCTATAGTGGCCTGGTGAGCTGTCGCGATACCGGTCACCTATAGTGGCCTGGTGAGCTGTCGCGATACCGGTCACCTATAGTGGCCTGGTGAGCTGTCGCGATACCGGTCACCTATAGTGGCCTGGTGAGCTGTCGCGATACCGGTCACCTATAGTGGCCTGGTGAGCTGTCGCGATACCGGTCACCTATAGTGGCCTGGTGAGCTGTCGCGATACCGGTCACCTATAGTGGCCTGGTGAGCTGTCGCGATACCGGTCACCTATAGTGGCCTGGTGAGCTGTCGCGATACCGGTCACCTATAGTGGCCTGGTGAGCTGTCGCGATACCGGTCACCTATAGTGGCCTGGTGAGCTGTCGCGATACCGGTCACCTATAGTGGCCTGGTGAGCTGTCGCGATACCGGTCACCTATAGTGGCCTGGTGAGCTGTCGCGATACCGGTCACCTATAGTGGCCTGGTGAGCTGTCGCGATACCGGTCACCTATAGTGGCCTGGTGAGCTGTCGCGATACCGGTCACCTATAGTGGCCTGGTGAGCTGTCGCGATACCGGTCACCTATAGTGGCCTGGTGAGCTGTCGCGATACCGGTCACCTATAGTGGCCTGGTGAGCTATCGCCATGCCGGTCACCTATCGCGATACCGGCTACCTGTAGTGACCTGGTGAGCTGTCGCGATACCGGTCACCTATAGTGGCCTGGTGAGCTGTCGCGATACCGGTCACCTATAGTGGCCTGGTGAGCTGTCGCGATACCGGTCACCTATAGTGGCCTGGTGAGCTGTCGCGATACCGGTCACCTATAGTGGCCTGGTGAGCTGTCGCGATACCGGTCACCTATAGTGGCCTGGTGAGCTGTCGCGATACCGGTCACCTATAGTGGCCTGGTGAGCTGTCGCGATACCGGTCACCTATAGTGGCCTGGTGAGCTGTCGCGATACCGGTCACCTATAGTGGCCTGGTGAGCTGTCGCGATACCGGTCACCTATAGTGGCCTGGTGAGCTGTCGCGATACCGGTCACCTATAGTGGCCTGGTGAGCTGTCGCGATACCGGTCACCTATAGTGGCCTGGTGAGCTGTCGCGATACCGGTCACCTATCGCGAAACCGGTCACCTATAGTGGCCTGGTGAGCTGTCGAGCTGCCGGCCACCTATAGTGGCCCGGTGAGCTGTCGAGCTGCCGGCCACCTATAGTGGCTCGGTGAGCTGTCGAGCTGCCGGCCACCTATAGTGGCCCGGTGAGCTGTCGAGCTGCCGGCCACCTATAGTGGCCCGGTGAGCTGTCGAGCTGCCGGCCACCTATAGTGGCCCGGTGAGCTGTCGAGCTGCCGGCCACCTATAGTGGCCCGGTGAGCTGTCGAGCTGCCGGCCACCTATAGTGGCCCGGTGAGCTGTCGAGCTGCCGGCCACCACCTATAGTGGCCCGGTGAGCTGTCGAGCTGCCGGCCACCTATAGTGGCCCGGTGAGCAGTCGAGCTGCCGGCCACCTATAGTGGCCCGGTGAGCTGTGCCGGCCACCTATAGTGGCCCGGTGAGCTGTCGAGCTGCCGGCCACCTATAGTGGCCCGGTGAGCTGTCGAGCTGCCGGCCACCTATAGTGGCCCGGTGAGCTGTCGAGCTGCCGGCCACCTATAGTGGCCCGGTGAGCTGTCGAGCTGCCGGCCACCTATAGTGGCCCGGTGAGCTGTCGAGCTGCCGGCCACTTATAGTATCCCGGTGATCTGTCGCACTGCCGGCCACCTATAGTGGCCTGGTGAGCTGTTGAGCTGCCGGCCACCTACAGTGGCCTGGTCAGCTGTCGCGATACCGGTCACCTATAGTGGCCTGGTCAGCTGTCGCGATACCGGTCACCTATAGTGGCCTGGTGAGCTGTCGCGATACCGGTCACCTATAGTGGCCTGGTGAGCTGTCGCGATACCGGTCACCTATAGTGGCCTGGTCAGCTGTCGCGATACCGGTCACCTATAGTGGCCTGGTCAGCTGTCGCGATACCGGTCACCTATAGTGGCCTGGTCAGCTGTCGCGATACCGATCACCTATAGTGGCCTGGTCAGCTGTCGCGATACCGGTCACCTATAGTGGCCTGGTGAGCTGTCGCGATACCGGTCACCTATAGTGGCCTGGTGAGCTGTCGCGATTCCGGTCACCTATAGTGGCCTGGTGAGCTGTCGCGATACCGGTCACCTATAGTGGCCTGGTGAGCTGTCGCGATACCGGTCACCTATAGTGGCCTGGTGAGCTATCGCCATGCCGGTCACCTATCGCGATACCGGCTACCTGTAGTGACCTGGTGAGCTGTCGCGATACCGGTCACCTATAGTGGCCTGGTGAGCTGTCGCGATACCGGTCACCTATAGTGGCCTGGTGAGCTGTCGCGATACCGGTCACCTATAGTGGCCTGGTGAGCTGTCGCGATACCGGTCACCTATAGTGGCCTGGTGAGCTGTCGCGATACCGGTCACCTATAGTGGCCTGGTGAGCTGTCGCGATACCGGTCACCTATAGTGACCTGGTGAGCTGTCGCGATACCGGTCACCTATAGTGGCCTGGTGAGCTGTCGCGATACCGGTCACCTATAGTGACCTGGTGAGCTGTCGCGATACCGGTCACCTATAGTGGCCTGGTGAGCTGTCGCGATACCGGTCACCTATAGTGGCCTGGTGAGCTGTCGCGATACCGGTCACCTATAGTGGCCTGGTGAGCTGTCGCGATACCGGTCACCTATAGTGGCCTGGTGAGCCGTCGCGATACCGGTCACCTATAGTGGCCTGGTGAGCTGTCGCGATACCGGTCACCTATAGTGGCCTGGTGAGCTGTCGCGATACCGGTCACCTATAGTGGCCTGGTGAGCTGTCGCGATACCGGTCACCTATAGTGGCCTGGTGAGCTGTCGCGATACCGGTCACCTATAGTGGCCTGGTGAGCTGTCGCGATACCGGTCACCTATAGTGGCCTGGTGAGCTGTCGCGATACCGGTCACCTATAGTGGCCTGGTGAGCTGTCGCGATACCGGTCACCTATAGTGGCCTGGTGAGCTGTCGCGATACCGGTCACCTATAGTGGCCTGGTGAGCTGTCGCGATACCGGTCACCTATAGTGGCCTGGTGAGCTGTCGCGATACCGGTCACCTATAGTGGCCTGGTGAGCTGTCGCGATACCGGTCACCTATAGTGGCCTGGTGAGCTGTCGCGATACCGGTCACCTATAGTGGCCTGGTGAGCTGTCGCGATACCGGTCACCTATAGTGGCCTGGTGAGCTGTCGCGATACCGGTCACCTATAGTGGCCTGGTGAGCTGTCGCGATACCGGTCACCTATAGTGGCCTGGTGAGCTGTCGCGATACCGGTCACCTATAGTGGCCTGGTGAGCTGTCGCGATACCGGTCACCTATAGTGGCCTGGTGAGCTGTCGCGATACCGGTCACCTATAGTGGCCTGGTGAGCTGTCGCGATACCGGTCACCTATAGTGGCCTGGTGAGCTGTCGCGATACCGGTCACCTATAGTGGCCTGGTGAGCTGTCGCGGTACCGGTCACCTATAGTGGCCTGGTGAGCTGTCGCGGTACCGGTCACCTATAGTGGCCTGGTGAGCTGTCGCGATACCGGTCACCTATAGTGGCCCGGTGATCTGTCGCACTGCCGGCCACCTATAGTGCCCCGGTGAGCTGTTGAGCTGCCGGCCACATATAGTGGCCCGGTGAGCTGTCGAGCTGCCGGCCACATATAGTGGCCCGGTGAGCTGTCGAGCTGCCGGCCACCTATAGTGGCCCGGTGAGCTGTCGAGCTGCCGGTCACCTATAGTGGCCTGGTGAGCTGTCGCGATACCGGTCACCTATAGTGGCCTGGTGAGCTGTCGCGATACCGGTCACCTACAGTGGCCTGGTGAGCTGTCGCGATACCGGTCACCTATAGTGGCCTGGTGAGCTGTCGCGATACCGGTCACCTATAGTGGCCTGGTGAGCTGTCGCGATACCGGTCACCTATAGTGGCCTGGTGAGCTGTCGCGATACCGGTCACCTATAGTGGCCTGGTGAGCTGTCGCGATACCGGTCACCTATAGTGGCCTGGTGAGCTGTCGCGATACCGGTCACCTATAGTGGCCTGGTGAGCTGTCGCGATACCGGTCACCTATAGTGGCCTGGTGAGCCGTCGCGATACCGGTCACCTATAGTGGCCTGGTGAGCTGTCGCGATACCGGTCACCTATAGTGGCCTGGTGAGCTGTCGCGATACCGGTCACCTATAGTGGCCTGGTGAGCTGTCGCGATACCGGTCACCTATCGCGAAACCGGTCACCTATAGTGGCCTGGTGAGCTGTCGAGCTGCCGGCCACCTATAGTGGCCCGGTGAGCTGTCGAGCTGCCGGCCACCTATAGTGGCCCGGTGAGCTGTCGCGATACCGGTCACCAATAGTGGCCTGGTGAGCTGTCGCGATACCGGTCACCTATAGTGGCCTGGTGAGCTGTCGCGATACCGGTCACCTATAGTGGCCTGGTGAGCTGTCGCGATACCGGTCACCTATAGTGGCCTGGTGAGCTGTCGCGATACCGGTCACCAATAGTGGCCTGGTGAGCTGTCGCGATACCGGTCACCTATAGTGGCCTGGTGAGCTGTCGCGATACCGGTCACCTATAGTGGCCTGGTGAGCTGTCGCGATACCGGTCACCTATAGTGGCCTGGTGAGCTGTCGCGATACCGGTCACCTATAGTGGCCTGGTGAGCTGTCGCGATACCGGTCACCTATAGTGGCCTGGTGAGCTGTCGCGATACCGGTCACCTATAGTGGCCTGGTGAGCTGTCGCGATACCGGTCACCTATAGTGGCCTGGTGAGCTGTCGCGATACCGGTCACCTATAGTGGCCTGGTGAGCTGTCGCGATTCCGGTCACCTATAGTGGCCTGGTGAGCTGTCGCGATACCGGTCACCTATAGTGGCCTGGTGAGCTGTCGCGATACCGGTCACCTATAGTGGCCTGGTGAGCTATCGCCATGCCGGTCACCTATCGAGATACCGGCTACCTGTAGTGACCTGGTGAGCTGTCGCGATACCGGTCACCTATAGTGGCCTGGTGAGCTGTCGCGATACCGGTCACCTATAGTGGCCTGGTGAGCTGTCGCGATACCGGTCACCTATAGTGGCCTGGTGAGCTGTCGCGATACCGGTCACCTATAGTGGCCTGGTGAGCTGTCGCGATACCGGTCACCTATAGTGGCCTGGTGAGCTGTCGCGATACCGGTCACCTATAGTGGCCTGGTGAGCTGTCGCGATACCGGTCACCTATAGTGGCCTGGTGAGCTGTCGCGATACCGGTCACCTATAGTGGCCTGGTGAGCTGTCGCGATACCGGTCACCTATAGTGGCCTGGTGAGCTGTCGCGATACCGGTCACCTATAGTGGCCTGGTGAGCTGTCGCGATACCGGTCACCTATAGTGGCCTGGTGAGCTGTCGCGATACCGGTCACCTATAGTGGCCTGGTGAGCTGTCGCGATACCGGTCACCTATAGTGGCCTGGTGAGCTGTCGCGATACCGGTCACCTATCGCGAAACCGGTCACCTATAGTGGCCTGGTGAGCTGTCGAGCTGCCGGCCACCTATAGTGGCCCGGTGAGCTGTCGAGCTGCCGGCCACCTATAGTGGCCCGGTGAGCTGTCGAGCTGCCGGCCACCTATAGTGGCCCGGTGAGCTGTCGAGCTGCCGGCCACCTATAGTGGCCCGGTGAGCTGTCGAGCTGCCGGCCACCTATAGTGGCCCGGTGAGCTGTCGAGCTGCCGGCCACCTATAGTGGCCCGGTGAGCTGTCGAGCTGCCGGCCACCTATAGTGGCCCGGTGAGCTGTCGAGCTGCCGGCCACCTATAGTGGCCCGGTGAGCTGTCGAGCTGCCGGCCACCTATAGTGGCCCGGTGAGCTGTCGAGCTGCCGGCCACCTATAGTGGCCCGATGAGCTGTCGAGCTGCCGGCCACCTATAGTGGCCCGGTGAGCAGTCGAGCTGCCGGCCACCTATAGTGGCCCGGTGAGCTGTCGAGCTGCCGGCCACCTATAGTGGCCCGGTGAGCTGTGCCGGCCACCTATAGTGCCCCGGTGAGCTGTTGAGCTGCCGGCCACATATAGTGGCCCGGTGAGCTGTCGAGCTGCCGGCTACATATAGTGGCCCGGTGAGCTGTCGAGCTGACGGCCACCTATAGTGGCCCGGTGAGCTGTCGAGCTGCCGGCCACCTATAGTGGCCCGGTGAGCTGTCGAGCTGCCGGCCACCTATAGTGGCCCGGTGAGCTGTCGAGCTGCCGGCCACTTATAGTATCCCGGTGATCTGTCGCACTGCCGGCCACCTATAGTGGCCTGGTGAGCTGTCGAGATGCCGGCAACCTACAGTGGCCTGGTCAGCTGTCGCGATACCGGTCACCTATAGTGGCCTGGTCAGCTGTCGCGATACCGGTCACCTATAGTGGCCTGGTGAGCTGTCGCGATACCGGTCACCTATAGTGGCCTGGTGAGCTGTCGCGATACCGGTCACCTATAGTGGCCTGGTCAGCTGTCGCGATACCGGTCACCTATAGTGGCCTGGTCAGCTGTCGCGATACCGGTCACCTATAGTGGCCTGGTCAGCTGTCGCGATACCGATCACCTATAGTGGCCTGGTCAGCTGTCGCGATACCGGTCACCTATAGTGGCCTGGTGAGCTGTCGCGATACCGGTCACCTATAGTGGCCTGGTGAGCTGTCGCGATACCGGTCACCTATATTGGCCCGGTGATCTGTCGCACTGCCGGCCACCTATAGTGCCCCGGTGAGCTGTTGAGCTGCCGGCCACATATAGTGGCCCGGTGAGCTGTCGAGCTGCCGGCCACATATAGTGGCCCGGTGAGCTGTCGAGCTGCCGGCCACATATAGTGGCCCGGTGAGCTGTCGAGCTGCCGGCCACCTACAGTGGCCTGGTCAGCTGTCGCGATACCGGTCACCTATAGTGGCCTGGTCAGCTGTCGCGATACCGGTCACCTATAGTGGCCTGGTGAGCTGTCGCGATACCGGTCACCTATAGTGGCCTGGTGAGCTGTCGCGATACCGGTCACCTATAGTGGCCTGGTGAGCTGTCGCGATACCGGTCACCTATAGTGGCCTGGTGAGCTGTCGCGATTCCGGTCACCTATAGTGGCCTGGTGAGCTGTCGCGATACCGGTCACCTATAGTGGCCTGGTGAGCTGTCGCGATACCGGTCACCTATAGTGGCCCGGTGATCTGTCGCACTGCCGGCCACCTATAGTGCCCCGGTGAGCTGTTGAGCTGCCGGCCACATATAGTGGCCCGGTGAGCTGTCGAGCTGCCGGCCACATATAGTGGCCCGGTGAGCTGTCGAGCTGCCGGCCACATATAGTGGCCCGGTGAGCTGTCGAGCTGCCGGTCACCTATAGTGGCCTGGTGAGCTGTCGCGATACCGGTCACCTATAGTGGCCTGGTGAGCTGTCGCGATACCGGTCACCTATAGTGGCCTGGTGAGCTGTCGCGATACCGGTCACCTATAGTGGCCTGGTGAGCTGTCGCGATACCGGTCACCTATAGTGGCCTGGTGAGCTGTCGCGATACCGGTCACCTATAGTGGCCTGGTGAGCTGTCGCGATTCCGGTCACCTATAGTGGCCTGGTGAGCTGTCGCGATACCGGTCACCTATAGTGGCCTGGTGAGCTGTCGCGATACCGGTCACCTATAGTGGCCTGGTGAGCTATCGCCATGCCGGTCACCTATCGCGATACCGGCTACCTGTAGTGACCTGGTGAGCTGTCGCGATACCGGTCACCTATAGTGGCCTGGTGAGCTGTCGCGATACCGGTCACCTATAGTGGCCTGGTGAGCTGTCGCGATACCGGTCACCTATAGTGGCCTGGTGAGCTGTCGCGATACCGGTCACCTATAGTGGCCTGGTGAGCTGTCGCGATACCGGTCACCTATAGTGGCCTGGTGAGCTGTCGCGATACCGGTCACCTATAGTGGCCTGGTGAGCTGTCGCGATACCGGTCACCTATAGTGGCCTGGTGAGCTGTCGCGATACCGGTCACCTATAGTGGCCTGGTGAGCTGTCGCGATACCGGTCACCTATAGTGGCCTGGTGAGCTGTCGCGATACCGGTCACCTATAGTGGCCTGGTGAGCTGTCGCGATACCGGTCACCTATAGTGGCCTGGTGAGCTGTCGCGATACCGGTCACCTATAGTGGCCTGGTGAGCTGTCGCGATACCGGTCACCTATAGTGGCCTGGTGAGCTGTCGCGATACCGGTCACCTATAGTGGCCTGGTGAGCTGTCGCGATACCGGTCACCTATAGTGGCCTGGTGAGCTGTCGCGATACCGGTCACCTATAGTGGCCTGGTGAGCTGTCGCGATACCGGTCACCTATAGTGGCCTGGTGAGCTGTCGCGATACCGGTCACCTATAGTGGCCTGGTGAGCTGTCGCGATACCGGTCACCTATAGTGGCCTGGTGAGCTGTCGCGATACCGGTCACCTATAGTGGCCTGGTGAGCTGTCGCGATACCGGTCACCTATAGTGGCCTGGTGAGCTGTCGCGATACCGGTCACCTATAGTGGCCTGGTGAGCTGTCGCGATACCGGTCACCTATAGTGGCCTGGTGAGCTGTCGCGATACCGGTCACCTATAGTGGCCTGGTGAGCTGTCGCGATACCGGTCACCTATAGTGGCCTGGTGAGCTGTCGCGATACCGGTCACCTATAGTGGCCTGGTGAGCTGTCGCGATACCGGTCACCTATAGTGGCCTGGTGAGCTGTCGCGATACCGGTCACCTATAGTGGCCTGGTGAGCTGTCGCGATACCGGTCACCTATAGTGGCCTGGTGAGCTGTCGCGATACCGGTCACCTATAGTGGCCTGGTGAGCTGTCGCGATACCGGTCACCTATAGTGGCCTGGTGAGCTGTCGCGATACCGGTCACCTATAGTGGCCTGGTGAGCTATCGCCATGCCGGTCACCTATCGCGATACCGGCTACCTGTAGTGACCTGGTGAGCTGTCGCGATACCGGTCACCTATAGTGGCCTGGTGAGCTGTCGCGATACCGGTCACCTATAGTGGCCTGGTGAGCTGTCGCGATACCGGTCACCTATAGTGGCCTGGTGAGCTGTCGCGATACCGGTCACCTATAGTGGCCTGGTGAGCTGTCGCGATACCGGTCACCTATAGTGGCCTGGTGAGCTGTCGCGATACCGGTCACCTATAGTGGCCTGGTGAGCTGTCGCGATACCGGTCACCTATAGTGGCCTGGTGAGCTGTCGCGATACCGGTCACCTATAGTGGCCTGGTGAGCTGTCGCGATACCGGTCACCTATAGTGGCCTGGTGAGCTGTCGCGATACCGGTCACCTATAGTGGCCTGGTGAGCTGTCGCGATACCGGTCACCTATAGTGGCCTGGTGAGCTGTCGCGATACCGGTCACCTATAGTGGCCTGGTGAGCTGTCGCGATACCGGTCACCTATAGTGGCCTGGTGAGCTGTCGCGATACCGGTCACCTATCGCGAAACCGGTCACCTATAGTGGCCTGGTGAGCTGTCGAGCTGCCGGCCACCTATAGTGGCCCGGTGAGCTGTCGAGCTGCCGGCCACCTATAGTGGCTCGGTGAGCTGTCGAGCTGCCGGCCACCTATAGTGGCCCGGTGAGCTGTCGAGCTGCCGGCCACCTATAGTGGCCCGGTGAGCTGTCGAGCTGCCGGCCACCTATAGTGGCCCGGTGAGCTGTCGAGCTGCCGGCCACCTATAGTGGCCCGGTGAGCTGTCGAGCTGCCGGCCACCTATAGTGGCCCGGTGAGCTGTCGAGCTGCCGGCCACCACCTATAGTGGCCCGGTGAGCTGTCGAGCTGCCGGCCACCTATAGTGGCCCGGTGAGCAGTCGAGCTGCCGGCCACCTATAGTGGCCCGGTGAGCTGTGCCGGCCACCTATAGTGGCCCGGTGAGCTGTCGAGCTGCCGGCCACCTATAGTGGCCCGGTGAGCTGTCGAGCTGCCGGCCACCTATAGTGGCCCGGTGAGCTGTCGAGCTGCCGGCCACCTATAGTGGCCCGGTGAGCTGTCGAGCTGCCGGCCACCTATAGTGGCCCGGTGAGCTGTCGAGCTGCCGGCCACTTATAGTATCCCGGTGATCTGTCGCACTGCCGGCCACCTATAGTGGCCTGGTGAGCTGTTGAGCTGCCGGCCACCTACAGTGGCCTGGTCAGCTGTCGCGATACCGGTCACCTATAGTGGCCTGGTCAGCTGTCGCGATACCGGTCACCTATAGTGGCCTGGTGAGCTGTCGCGATACCGGTCACCTATAGTGGCCTGGTGAGCTGTCGCGATACCGGTCACCTATAGTGGCCTGGTCAGCTGTCGCGATACCGGTCACCTATAGTGGCCTGGTCAGCTGTCGCGATACCGGTCACCTATAGTGGCCTGGTCAGCTGTCGCGATACCGATCACCTATAGTGGCCTGGTCAGCTGTCGCGATACCGGTCACCTATAGTGGCCTGGTGAGCTGTCGCGATACCGGTCACCTATAGTGGCCTGGTGAGCTGTCGCGATTCCGGTCACCTATAGTGGCCTGGTGAGCTGTCGCGATACCGGTCACCTATAGTGGCCTGGTGAGCTGTCGCGATACCGGTCACCTATAGTGGCCTGGTGAGCTATCGCCATGCCGGTCACCTATCGCGATACCGGCTACCTGTAGTGACCTGGTGAGCTGTCGCGATACCGGTCACCTATAGTGGCCTGGTGAGCTGTCGCGATACCGGTCACCTATAGTGGCCTGGTGAGCTGTCGCGATACCGGTCACCTATAGTGGCCTGGTGAGCTGTCGCGATACCGGTCACCTATAGTGGCCTGGTGAGCTGTCGCGATACCGGTCACCTATAGTGGCCTGGTGAGCTGTCGCGATACCGGTCACCTATAGTGACCTGGTGAGCTGTCGCGATACCGGTCACCTATAGTGGCCTGGTGAGCTGTCGCGATACCGGTCACCTATAGTGACCTGGTGAGCTGTCGCGATACCGGTCACCTATAGTGGCCTGGTGAGCTGTCGCGATACCGGTCACCTATAGTGGCCTGGTGAGCTGTCGCGATACCGGTCACCTATAGTGGCCTGGTGAGCTGTCGCGATACCGGTCACCTATAGTGGCCTGGTGAGCCGTCGCGATACCGGTCACCTATAGTGGCCTGGTGAGCTGTCGCGATACCGGTCACCTATAGTGGCCTGGTGAGCTGTCGCGATACCGGTCACCTATAGTGGCCTGGTGAGCTGTCGCGATACCGGTCACCTATAGTGGCCTGGTGAGCTGTCGCGATACCGGTCACCTATAGTGGCCTGGTGAGCTGTCGCGATACCGGTCACCTATAGTGGCCTGGTGAGCTGTCGCGATACCGGTCACCTATAGTGGCCTGGTGAGCTGTCGCGATACCGGTCACCTATAGTGGCCTGGTGAGCTGTCGCGATACCGGTCACCTATAGTGGCCTGGTGAGCTGTCGCGATACCGGTCACCTATAGTGGCCTGGTGAGCTGTCGCGATACCGGTCACCTATAGTGGCCTGGTGAGCTGTCGCGATACCGGTCACCTATAGTGGCCTGGTGAGCTGTCGCGATACCGGTCACCTATAGTGGCCTGGTGAGCTGTCGCGATACCGGTCACCTATAGTGGCCTGGTGAGCTGTCGCGATACCGGTCACCTATAGTGGCCTGGTGAGCTGTCGCGATACCGGTCACCTATAGTGGCCTGGTGAGCTGTCGCGATACCGGTCACCTATAGTGGCCTGGTGAGCTGTCGCGATACCGGTCACCTATAGTGGCCTGGTGAGCTGTCGCGATACCGGTCACCTATAGTGGCCTGGTGAGCTGTCGCGATACCGGTCACCTATAGTGGCCTGGTGAGCTGTCGCGATACCGGTCACCTATAGTGGCCTGGTGAGCTGTCGCGGTACCGGTCACCTATAGTGGCCTGGTGAGCTGTCGCGATACCGGTCACCTATAGTGGCCCGGTGATCTGTCGCACTGCCGGCCACCTATAGTGCCCCGGTGAGCTGTTGAGCTGCCGGCCACATATAGTGGCCCGGTGAGCTGTCGAGCTGCCGGCCACATATAGTGGCCCGGTGAGCTGTCGAGCTGCCGGCCACCTATAGTGGCCCGGTGAGCTGTCGAGCTGCCGGTCACCTATAGTGGCCTGGTGAGCTGTCGCGATACCGGTCACCTATAGTGGCCTGGTGAGCTGTCGCGATACCGGTCACCTATAGTGGCCTGGTGAGCTGTCGCGATACCGGTCACCTATAGTGGCCTGGTGAGCTGTCGCGATACCGGTCACCTATAGTGGCCTGGTGAGCTGTCGCGATACCGGTCACCTATAGTGGCCTGGTGAGCTGTCGCGATACCGGTCACCTATAGTGGCCTGGTGAGCTGTCGCGATACCGGTCACCTATAGTGGCCTGGTGAGCTGTCGCGATACCGGTCACCTATAGTGGCCTGGTGAGCTGTCGCGATACCGGTCACCTATAGTGGCCTGGTGAGCTGTCGCGATACCGGTCACCTATAGTGGCCTGGTGAGCTGTCGCGATACCGGTCACCTATAGTGGCCTGGTGAGCTGTCGCGATACCGGTCACCTATAGTGGCCTGGTGAGCTGTCGCGATACCGGTCACCTATAGTGGCCTGGTGAGCTGTCGCGATACCGGTCACCTATAGTGGCCTGGTGAGCTGTCGCGATACCGGTCACCTATAGTGGCCTGGTGAGCTGTCGCGATACCGGTCACCTATAGTGGCCTGGTGAGCTGTCGCGATACCGGTCACCTATAGTGGCCTGGTGAGCTGTCGCGATACCGGTCACATATAGTGGCCTGGTGAGCTGTCGCGATACCGGTCACCTATAGTGGCCTGGTGAGCTGTCGCGATACCGGTCACCTATAGTGGCCTGGTGAGCTGTCGCGATACCGGTCACCTATAGTGGCCTGGTGAGCTGTCGCGATACCGGTCACCTATAGTGGCCTGGTGAGCTGTCGCGATACCGGTCACCTATAGTGGCCTGGTGAGCTGTCGCGATACCGGTCACCTATAGTGGCCTGGTGAGCTGTCGCGATACCGGTCACCTATAGTGGCCTGGTGAGCTGTCGCGATACCGGTCACCTATAGTGGCCTGGTGAGCTGTCGCGATACCGGTCACCTATAGTGGCCTGGTGAGCTGTCGCGATACCGGTCACCTATAGTGGCCTGGTGAGCTGTCGCGATACCGGTCACCTATAGTGGCCTGGTGAGCTGTCGCGATACCGGTCACCTATAGTGGCCTGGTGAGCTGTCGCGATACCGGTCACCTATAGTGGCCTGGTGAGCTGTCGCGATACCGGTCACCTATAGTGGCCTGGTGAGCTGTCGCGATACCGGTCACCTATAGTGGCCTGGTGAGCTGTCGCGATACCGGTCACCTATAGTGGCCTGGTGAGCTGTCGCGATACCGGTCACCTATAGTGGCCTGGTGAGCTGTCGCGATACCGGTCACCTATAGTGGCCTGGTGAGCTGTCGCGATACCGGTCACCTATAGTGGCCTGGTGAGCTGTCGCGATACCGGTCACCTATAGTGGCCTGGTGAGCTGTCGCGATACCGGTCACCTATAGTGGCCTGGTGAGCTGTCGCGATACCGGTCACCTATAGTGGCCTGGTGAGCTGTCGCGATACCGGTCACCTATGGTGGCCTGGTGAGCTGTCGCTATACCGGTCACCTATAGTGACCTGGTGAGCTGTCGCGATACCGGTCACCTATAGTGACCTGGTGAGCTGTCGCGATACCGGTCACCTATAGTGGCCTGGTGAGCTGTCGCGATACCGGTCACCTATAGTGGCCTGGTGAGCTGTCGCGATACCGGTCACCTATAGTGGCCTGGTGAGCTGTCGCCATACCGGTCACCTATAGTGGCCTGGTGAGCTGTCGCGATACCGGTCACCTATAGTGGCCTGGTGAGCTGTCGCCATACCGGTCACCTATAGTGGCCTGGTGAGCTGTCGCGATACCGGTCGCCTATAGTGGCCTGGTGAGCTGTCGCGATACCGGTCACCTGTAGTGGCCTGGTGAGCTGTCGCGATACCGGTCACCTATAGTGGCCTGGTGAGCTGTCGCGATACCGGTCACCTATAGTGGCCTGGTGAGCTGTCGCGATACCGGTCACCTATCGCGAAACCGGTCACCTATAGTGGCCTGGTGAGCTGTCGAGCTGCCGGCCACCTATAGTGGCCCGGTGAGCTGTCGAGCTGCCGGCCACCTATAGTGGCCCGGTGAGCTGTCGAGCTGCCGGCCACCTATAGTGGCCCGGTGAGCTGTCGAGCTGCCGGCCACCTATAGTGGCCCGGTGAGCAGTCGAGCTGCCGGCCACCTATAGTGGCCCGGTGAGCTGTCGAGCTGCCTGCCACTTATAGTATCCCGGTGATCTGTCGCACTGCCGGCCACTTATAGTATACCGGTGATCTGTCGCACTGCCGGCCACCTATAGTGGCCTGGTGAGCTGTCGAGCTGCCGGCCACCTACAGTGGCCCGATAAGCTCTCGACTTGGCGGACACGTATAGTGGCCCGGTGAGCTGTCGCACTCCCGGCCACTTATAGTATCCCGGTGATCTGTCGCACTGCCGGCCACCTATAGTGGCCCGGTGAGCTGTCGCGATACCGGTCACCTATCGCGAAACCGGTCACCTATAGTGGCCTGGTGAGCTGTCGAGCTGCCGGCCACCTATAGTGGCCCGGTGAGCTGTCGAGCTGCCGGCCACCTATAGTGGCCCGGTGAGCTGTCGAGCTGCCGGCCACCTATAGTGGCCCGGTGAGCTGTCGAGCTGCCGGCCACCTATAGTGGCCCGGTGAGCTGTCGAGCTGCCGGCCACCTATAGTGGCCCGGTGAGCTGTCGAGCTGCCGGCCACCTATAGTGCCCCGGTGAGCTGTTGAGCTGCCGGCCACATATAGTGGCCCGGTGAGCTGTCGCGATACCGGTCACCTATAGTGGCCTGGTGAGCTGTCGCGATACCGGTCACCTATAGTGGCCCGGTGATCTGTCGCACTGCCGGCCACCTATAGTGCCCCGGTGAGCTGTTGAGCTGCCGGCCACATATAGTGGCCCGGTGAGCTGTCGAGCTGCCGGCCACATATAGTGGCCCGGTGAGCTGTCGAGCTGCCGGCCACATATAGTGGCCCGGTGAGCTGTCGAGCTGCCGGCCACCTATAGTGGCCCGGTGAGCTGTCGAGCTGCCGGTCACCTATAGTGGCCTGGTGAGCTGTCGCGATACCGGTCACCTATAGTGCCCCGGTGAGCTGTTGAGCTGCCGGCCACATATAGTGGCCCGGTGAGCTGTCGAGCTGCCGGCCACATATAGTGGCCCGGTGAGCTGTCGAGCTGCCGGCCACATATAGTGGCCCGGTGAGCTGTCGAGCTGCCGGCCACCTATAGTGGCCCGGTGAGCTGTCGAGCTGCCGGCCACCTATAGTGGCCCGGTGAGCTGTCGAGCTGCCGGCCACTTATAGTATCCCGGTGATCTGTCGCACTGCCGGCCACCTATAGTGGCCTGGTGAGCTGTTGAGCTGCCGGCCACCTACAGTGGCCTGGTCAGCTGTCGCGATACCGGTCACCTATAGTGGCCTGGTCAGCTGTCGCGATACCGGTCACCTATAGTGGCCTGGTGAGCTGTCGCGATACCGGTCACCTATAGTGGCCTGGTGAGCTGTCGCGATACCGGTCACCTATAGTGGCCTGGTCAGCTGTCGCGATACCGGTCACCTATAGTGGCCTGGTCAGCTGTCGCGATACCGGTCACCTATAGTGGCCTGGTCAGCTGTCGCGATACCGGTCACCTATAGTGGCCTGGTCAGCTGTCGCGATACCGATCACCTATAGTGGCCTGGTCAGCTGTCGCGATACCGGTCACCTATAGTGGCCTGGTGAGCTGTCGCGATACCGGTCACCTATAGTGGCCTGGTGAGCTGTCGCGATACCGGTCACCTATAGTGGCCTGGTGAGCTATCGCCATGCCGGTCACCTATCGCGATACCGGCCACCTGTAGTGACCTGGTGAGCTGTCGCGATACCGGTCACCTATAGTGGCCTGGTGAGCTGTCGCGATACCGGTCACCTATAGTGGCCTGGTGAGCTGTCGCGATACCGGTCACCTATAGTGGCCTGGTGAGCTGTCGCGATACCGGTCACCTATAGTGGCCTGGTGAGCTGTCGCGATACCGGTCACCTATAGTGGCCTGGTGAGCTGTCGCGATACCGGTCACCTATAGTGGCCTGGTGAGCTGTCGCGATACCGGTCACCTATAGTGGCCTGGTGAGCTGTCGCGATACCGGTCACCTATAGTGGCCTGGTGAGCTGTCGCGATACCGGTCACCTATAGTGGCCTGGTGAGCTGTCGCGATACCGGTCACCTATAGTGGCCTGGTGAGCTGTCGCGATACCGGTCACCTATAGTGGCCTGGTGAGCTGTCGCGATACCGGTCACCTATAGTGGCCTGGTGAGCTGTCGCGATACCGGTCACCTATAGTGGCCTGGTGAGCTGTCGCGATACCGGTCACCTATAGTGGCCTGGTGAGCTGTCGCGATACCGGTCACCTATAGTGGCCTGGTGAGCTGTCGCGATACCGGTCACCTATAGTGGCCTGGTGAGCTGTCGCGATACCGGTCACCTATAGTGGCCTGGTGAGCTGTCGCGATACCGGTCACCTATAGTGGCCTGGTGAGCTGTCGCGATACCGGTCACCTATAGTGGCCTGGTGAGCTGTCGCGATACCGGTCACCTATAGTGGCCTGGTGAGCTGTCGCGATACCGGTCACCTATAGTGGCCTGGTGAGCTGTCGCGATACCGGTCACCTATAGTGGCCTGGTGAGCTGTCGCGATACCGGTCACCTATAGTGGCCTGGTGAGCTGTCGCGATACCGGTCACCTATAGTGGCCTGGTGAGCTGTCGCGATACCGGTCACCTATAGTGGCCTGGTGAGCTGTCGCGATACCGGTCACCTATAGTGGCCCGGTGATCTGTCGCACTGCCGGCCACCTATAGTGCCCCGGTGAGCTGTTGAGCTGCCGGCCACATATAGTGGCCCGGTGAGCTGTCGAGCTGCCGGCCACATATAGTGGCCCGGTGAGCTGTCGAGCTGCCGGCCACATATAGTGGCCCGGTGAGCTGTCGAGCTGCCGGCCACCTATAGTGGCCCGGTGAGCTGTCGAGCTGCCGGTCACCTATAGTGGCCTGGTGAGCTGTCGCGATACCGGTCACCTATAGTGGCCTGGTGAGCTGTCGCGATACCGGTCACCTATAGTGGCCTGGTGAGCTGTCGCGATACCGGTCACCTATAGTGGCCTGGTGAGCTGTCGAGCTGCCGGCCACCTATAGTGGCCCGGTGAGCTGTCGAGCTGCCGGCCACATATAGTGGCCCGGTGAGCTGTCGAGCTGCCGGCCACCTATAGTGGCCCGGTGAGCTGTCGAGCTGCCGGCCACCTATAGTGGCCCGGTGAGCTGTCGAGCTGCCGGCCACTTATAGTATCCCGGTGATCTGTCGCACTGCCGGCCACCTATAGTGGCCTGGTGAGCTGTTGAGCTGCCGGCCACCTACAGTGGCCTGGTCAGCTGTCGCGATACCGGTCACCTATAGTGGCCTGGTCAGCTGTCGCGATACCGGTCACCTATAGTGGCCTGGTGAGCTGTCGCGATACCGGTCACCTATAGTGGCCTGGTGAGCTGTCGCGATACCGGTCACCTATAGTGGCCTGGTGAGCTGTCGCGATACCGGTCACCTATAGTGGCCTGGTGAGCTGTCGCGATACCGGTCACCTATAGTGGCCTGGTCAGCTGTCGCGATACCGGTCACCTATAGTGGCCTGGTCAGCTGTCGCGATACCGGTCACCTATAGTGGCCTGGTCAGCTGTCGCGATACCGATCACCTATAGTGGCCTGGTCAGCTGTCGCGATACCGGTCACCTATAGTGGCCTGGTGAGCTGTCGCAATACCGGTCACCTATAGTGGCCTGGTGAGCTGTCGCGATTCCGGTCACCTATAGTGGCCTGGTGAGCTGTCGCGATACCGGTCACCTATAGTGGCCTGGTGAGCTATCGCCATGCCGGTCACCTATCGCGATACCGGCTACCTGTAGTGACCTGGTGAGCTGTCGCGATACCGGTCACCTATAGTGGCCTGGTGAGCTGTCGCGATACCGGTCACCTATAGTGGCCTGGTGAGCTGTCGCGATACCGGTCACCTATAGTGGCCTGGTGAGCTGTCGCGATACCGGTCACCTATAGTGGCCTGGTGAGCTGTCGCGATACCGGTCACCTATAGTGGCCTGGTGAGCTGTCGCGATACCGGTCACCTATAGTGGCCTGGTGAGCTGTCGCGATACCGGTCACCTATAGTGGCCTGGTGAGCTGTCGCGATACCGGTCACCTATAGTGGCCTGGTGAGCTGTCGCGATACCGGTCACCTATAGTGGCCTGGTGAGCTGTCGCGATACCGGTCACCTATAGTGGCCTGGTGAGCTGTCGCGATACCGGTCACCTATAGTGGCCTGGTGAGCTGTCGCGATACCGGTCACCTATAGTGGCCTGGTGAGCTGTCGCGATACCGGTCACCTATAGTGGCCTGGTGAGCTGTCGCGATACCGGTCACCTATAGTGGCCTGGTGAGCTGTCGCGATACCGGTCACCTATAGTGGCCTGGTGAGCTGTCGCGATACCGGTCACCTATAGTGGCCTGGTGAGCTGTCGCGATACCGGTCACCTATAGTGGCCTGGTGAGCTGTCGCGATACCGGTCACCTATAGTGGCCTGGTGAGCTGTCGCGATACCGGTCACCTATAGTGGCCTGGTGAGCTGTCGCGATACCGGTCACCTATAGTGGCCTGGTGAGCTGTCGCGATACCGGTCACCTATAGTGGCCTGGTGAGCTGTCGCGATACCGGTCACCTATAGTGGCCTGGTGAGCTGTCGCGATACCGGTCACCTATAGTGGCCTGGTGAGCTGTCGCGATACCGGTCACCTATAGTGGCCTGGTGAGCTGTCGCGATACCGGTCACCTATAGTGGCCCGGTGATCTGTCGCACTGCCGGCCACCTATAGTGCCCCGGTGAGCTGTTGAGCTGCCGGCCACATATAGTGGCCCGGTGAGCTGTCGAGCTGCCGGCCACATATAGTGGCCCGGTGAGCTGTCGAGCTGCCGGCCACATATAGTGGCCCGGTGAGCTGTCGAGCTGCCGGCCACCTACAGTGGCCTGGTCAGCTGTCGCGATACCGGTCACCTATAGTGGCCTGGTGAGCTGTCGCGATACCGGTCACCTGTAGTGGCCTGGTGAGCTGTCGCGATACCGGTCACCTATAGTGGCCCGGTGAGCTGTCGAGCTGCCTGCCACTTATAGTATCCCGGTGATCTGTCGCACTGCCGGCCACTTATAGTATACCGGTGATCTGTCGCACTGCCGGCCACCTATAGTGGCCTGGTGAGCTGTCGAGCTGCCGGCCACCTACAGTAGCCCGATAAGCTCTCGACTTGGCGGACACGTATAGTGGCCCGGTGAGCTGTCGCACTCCCGGCCACTTATAGTATCCCGGTGATCTGTCGCACTGCCGGCCACCTATAGTGGCCCGGTGAGCTGTCGCGATACCGGTCACCTATCGCGAAACCGGTCACCTATAGTGGCCTGGTGAGCTGTCGAGCTGCCGGCCACCTATAGTGGCCCGGTGAGCTGTCGAGCTGCCGGCCACCTATAGTGGCCCGGTGAGCTGTCGAGCTGCCGGCCACCTATAGTGGCCCGGTGAGCTGTCGAGCTGCCGGCCACCTATAGTGGCCCGGTGAGCTGTCGAGCTGCCGGCCACCTATAGTGGCCCGGTGAGCTGTCGAGCTGCCGGCCACCTATAGTGCCCCGGTGAGCTGTTGAGCTGCCGGCCACATATAGTGGCCCGGTGAGCTGTCGCGATACCGGTCACCTATAGTGGCCTGGTGAGCTGTCGCGATACCGGTCACCTATAGTGGCCCGGTGATCTGTCGCACTGCCGGCCACCTATAGTGCCCCGGTGAGCTGTTGAGCTGCCGGCCACATATAGTGGCCCGGTGAGCTGTCGAGCTGCCGGCCACATATAGTGGCCCGGTGAGCTGTCGAGCTGCCGGCCACATATAGTGGCCCGGTGAGCTGTCGAGCTGCCGGCCACATATAGTGGCCCGGTGAGCTGTCGAGCTGCCGGCCACCTATAGTGGCCCGGTGAGCTGTCGAGCTGCCGGTCACCTATAGTGGCCTGGTGAGCTGTTGAGCTGCCGGCCACATATAGTGGCCCGGTGAGCTGTTGAGCTGCCGGCCACATATAGTGGCCCGGTGAGCTGTCGAGCTGCCGGCCACATATAGTGGCCCGGTGAGCTGTCGAGCTGCCGGCCACATATAGTGGCCCGGTGAGCTGTCGAGCTGCCGGCCACATATAGTGGCCCGGTGAGCTGTCGAGCTGCCGGCCACATATAGTGGCCCGGTGAGCTGTCGAGCTGCCGGCCACCTATAGTGGCCCGGTGAGCTGTCGAGCTGCCGGCCACTTATAGTATCCCGGTGATCTGTCGCACTGCCGGCCACCTATAGTGGCCTGGTGAGCTGTTGAGCTGCCGGCCACCT
This sequence comes from Eumerus sabulonum, assembly GCA_951905685.1. Classification (NCBI taxonomy): domain Eukaryota; kingdom Metazoa; phylum Arthropoda; class Insecta; order Diptera; family Syrphidae; genus Eumerus; species Eumerus sabulonum. The sequence goes on from OX645063.1 coordinate 41,984,419, forward strand.
ACAGTGGCCTGGTCAGCTGTCGCGATACCGGTCACCTATAGTGGCCTGGTCAGCTGTCGCGATACCGGTCACCTATAGTGGCCTGGTGAGCTGTCGCGATACCGGTCACCTATAGTGGCCTGGTGAGCTGTCGCGATACCGGTCACCTATAGTGGCCTGGTCAGCTGTCGCGATACCGGTCACCTGTAGTGGCCTGGTCAGCTGTCGCGATACCGGTCACCTATAGTGGCCTGGTCAGCTGTCGCGATACCGATCACCTATAGTGGCCTGGTCAGCTGTCGCGATACCGGTCACCTATAGTGGCCTGGTGAGCTGTCGCGATACCGGTCACCTATAGTGGCCTGGTGAGCTGTCGCGATTCCGGTCACCTATAGTGGCCTGGTGAGCTGTCGCGATACCGGTCACCTATAGTGGCCTGGTGAGCTGTCGCGATACCGGTCACCTATAGTGGCCTGGTGAGCTATCGCCATGCCGGTCACCTATCGCGATACCGGCTACCTGTAGTGACCTGGTGAGCTGTCGCGATACCGGTCACCTATAGTGGCCTGGTGAGCTGTCGCGATACCGGTCACCTATAGTGGCCTGGTGAGCTGTCGCGATACCGGTCACCTATAGTGGCCTGGTGAGCTGTCGCGATACCGGTCACCTATAGTGGCCTGGTGAGCTGTCGCGATACCGGTCACCTATAGTGGCCTGGTGAGCTGTCGCGATACCGGTCACCTATAGTGGCCTGGTGAGCTGTCGCGATACCGGTCACCTATAGTGGCCTGGTGAGCTGTCGCGATACCGGTCACCTATAGTGGCCTGGTGAGCTGTCGCGATACCGGTCACCTATAGTGGCCTGGTGAGCTGTCGCGATACCGGTCACCTATAGTGGCCTGGTGAGCTGTCGCGATACCGGTCACCTATAGTGGCCTGGTGAACTGTCGCGATACCGGTCACCTATAGTGGCCTGGTGAGCTGTCGCGATACCGGTCACCTATAGTGGCCTGGTGAGCTGTCGCGATACCGGTCACCTATAGTGGCCTGGTGAGCTGTCGCGATACCGGTCACCTATAGTGGCCTGGTGAGCTGTCGCGATACCGGTCACCTATAGTGGCCTGGTGAGCTGTCGCGATACCGGTCACCTATAGTGGCCTGGTGAGCTGTCGCGATACCGGTCACCTATAGTGGCCTGGTGAGCTGTCGCGATACCGGTCACCTATAGTGGCCTGGTGAGCTGTCGCGATACCGGTCACCTATAGTGGCCTGGTGAGCTGTCGCGATACCGGTCACCTATAGTGGCCTGGTGAGCTGTCGCGATACCGGTCACCTATAGTGGCCTGGTGAGCTGTCGCGATACCGGTCACCTATAGTGGCCTGGTGAGCTGTCGCGATACCGGTCACCTATAGTGGCCTGGTGAGCTGTCGCGATACCGGTCACCTATAGTGGCCTGGTGAGCTGTCGCGATACCGGTCACCTATAGTGGCCTGGTGAGCTGTCGCGATACCAGTCACCTATAGTGGCCTGGTGAGCTGTCGCGATACCGGTCACCTATAGTGGCCTGGTGAGCTGTCGCGATACCGGTCACCTATAGTGGCCTGGTGAGCTGTCGCGATACCGGTCACCTATAGTGGCCTGGTGAGCTGTCGCGATACCGGTGAGCTGTCGAGCTGCCGGCCACCTATAGTGGCCCGGTGAGCTGTCGAGCTGCCGGTCACCTATAGTGGCCTGGTGAGCTGTCGCGATACCGGTCACCTATAGTGGCCTGGTGAGCTGTCGCGATACCGGTCACCTATAGTGGCCTGGTGAGCTGTCGCGATACCGGTCACCTATAGTGGCCTGGTGAGCTGTCGAGCTGCCGGCCACCTATAGTGGCCCGGTGAGCTGTCGAGCTGCCGGCCACATATAGTGGCCCGGTGAGCTGTCGAGCTGCCGGCCACCTATAGTGGCCCGGTGAGCTGTCGAGCTGCCGGCCACCTATAGTGGCCCGGTGAGCTGTCGAGCTGCCGGCCACTTATAGTATCCCGGTGATCTGTCGCACTGCCGGCCACCTATAGTGGCCTGGTGAGCTGTTGAGCTGCCGGCCACCTACAGTGGCCTGGTCAGCTGTCGCGATACCGGTCACCTATAGTGGCCTGGTCAGCTGTCGCGATACCGGTCACCTATAGTGGCCTGGTGAGCTGTCGCGATACCGGTCACCTATAGTGGCCTGGTGAGCTGTCGCGATACCGGTCACCTATAGTGGCCTGGTCAGCTGTCGCGATACCGGTCACCTATAGTGGCCTGGTCAGCTGTCGCGATACCGGTCACCTATAGTGGCCTGGTCAGCTGTCGCGATACCGATCACCTATAGTGGCCTGGTCAGCTGTCGCGATACCGGTCACCTATAGTGGCCTGGTGAGCTGTCGCGATACCGGTCACCTATAGTGGCCTGGTGAGCTGTCGCGATTCCGGTCACCTATAGTGGCCTGGTGAGCTGTCGCGATACCGGTCACCTATAGTGGCCTGGTGAGCTGTCGCGATACCGGTCACCTATAGTGGCCTGGTGAGCTATCGCCATGCCGGTCACCTATCGCGATACCGGCTACCTGTAGTGACCTGGTGAGCTGTCGCGATACCGGTCACCTATAGTGGCCTGGTGAGCTGTCGCGATACCGGTCACCTATAGTGGCCTGGTGAGCTGTCGCGATACCGGTCACCTATAGTGGCCTGGTGAGCTGTCGCGATACCGGTCACCTATAGTGGCCTGGTGAGCTGTCGCGATACCGGTCACCTATAGTGGCCTGGTGAGCTGTCGCGATACCGGTCACCTATAGTGGCCTGGTGAGCTGTCGCGATACCGGTCACCTATAGTGGCCTGGTGAGCTGTCGCGATACCGGTCACCTATAGTGGCCTGGTGAGCTGTCGCGATACCGGTCACCTATAGTGGCCTGGTGAGCTGTCGCGATACCGGTCACCTATAGTGGCCTGGTGAGCTGTCGCGATACCGGTCACCTATAGTGGCCTGGTGAGCTGTCGCGATACCGGTCACCTATAGTGGCCTGGTGAGCTGTCGCGATACCGGTCACCTATAGTGGCCTGGTGAGCTGTCGCGATACCGGTCACCTATAGTGGCCTGGTGAGCTGTCGCGATACCGGTCACCTATAGTGGCCTGGTGAGCTGTCGCGATACCGGTCACCTATAGTGGCCTGGTGAGCTGTCGCGATACCGGTCACCTATAGTGGCCTGGTGAGCTGTCGCGATACCGGTCACCTATAGTGGCCTGGTGAGCTGTCGCGATACCGGTCACCTATAGTGGCCTGGTGAGCTGTCGCGATACCGGTCACCTATAGTGGCCTGGTGAGCTGTCGCGATACCGGTCACCTATAGTGGCCTGGTGAGCTGTCGCGATACCGGTCACCTATAGTGGCCTGGTGAGCTGTCGCGATACCGGTCACCTATAGTGGCCTGGTGAGCTGTCGCGATACCGGTCACCTATAGTGGCCTGGTGAGCTGTCGCGATACCGGTCACCTATAGTGGCCTGGTGAGCTGTCGCGATACCGGTCACCTATAGTGGCCTGGTGAGCTGTCGCGATACCGGTCACCTATAGTGGCCTGGTGAGCTGTCGCGATACCGGTCACCTATAGTGGCCTGGTGAGCTGTCGCGATACCGGTCACCTATAGTGGCCTGGTGAGCTGTCGCGACACCGGTCACCTATAGTGGCCTGGTGAGCTGTCGCGATACCGGTCACCTATAGTGGCCCGGTGATCTGTCGCACTGCCGGCCACCTATAGTGCCCCGGTGAGCTGTTGAGCTGCCGGCCACATATAGTGGCCCGGTGAGCTGTCGAGCTGCCGGCCACATATAGTGGCCCGGTGAGCTGTCGAGCTGCCGGCCACCTATAGTGGCCCGGTGAGCTGTCGAGCTGCCGGTCACCTATAGTGGCCTGGTGAGCTGTCGCGATACCGGTCACCTATAGTGGCCTGGTGAGCTGTCGCGATACCGGTCACCTATAGTGGCCTGGTGAGCTGTCGCGATACCGGTCACCTATAGTGGCCTGGTGAGCTGTCGCGATACCGGTCACCTATAGTGGCCTGGTGAGCTGTCGCGATACCGGTCACCTATAGTGGCCTGGTGAGCTGTCGCGATACCGGTCACCTATAGTGGCCTGGTGAGCTGTCGCGATACCGGTCACCTATAGTGGCCTGGTGAGCTGTCGCGATACCGGTCACCTATAGTGGCCTGGTGAGCTGTCGCGATACCGGTCACCTATAGTGGCCTGGTGAGCTGTCGCGATACCGGTCACCTATAGTGGCCTGGTGAGCTGTCGCGATACCGGTCACCTATAGTGGCCTGGTGAGCTGTCGCGATACCGGTCACCTATAGTGGCCTGGTGAGCTGTCGCGATACCGGTCACCTATAGTGGCCTGGTGAGCTGTCGCGATACCGGTCACCTATAGTGGCCTGGTGAGCTGTCGCGATACCGGTCACCTATAGTGGCCTGGTGAGCTGTCGCGATACCGGTCACCTATAGTGGCCTGGTGAGCTGTCGAGCTGCCGGCCACTTATAGTATCCCGGTGATCTGTCGCACTGCCGGCCACCTATAGTGGCCTGGTGAGCTGTTGAGCTGCCGGCCACCTACAGTGGCCTGGTCAGCTGTCGCGATACCGGTCACCTATAGTGGCCTGGTGAGCTGTCGCGATACCGGTCACCTATAGTGGCCTGGTGAGCTGTCGCGATACCGGTCACCTATAGTGCCCCGTCGAGCTGTTGAGCTGCCGGCCACATATAGTGGCCCGGTGAGCTGTCGAGCTGCCGGCCACATATAGTGGCCCGGTGAGCTGTCGAGCTGCCGGCCACATATAGTGGCCCGGTGAGCTGTCGAGCTGCCGGCCACCTATAGTGGCCCGGTGAGCTGTCGAGCTGCCGGCCACCTATAGTGGCCCGGTGAGCTGTCGAGCTGCCGGCCACTTATAGTATCCCGGTGATCTGTCGCACTGCCGGCCACCTATAGTGGCCTGGTGAGCTGTTGAGCTGCCGGCCACCTACAGTGGCCTGGTCAGCTGTCGCGATACCGGTCACCTATAGTGGCCTGGTCAGCTGTCGCGATACCGGTCACCTATAGTGGCCTGGTGAGCTGTCGCGATACCGGTCACCTATAGTGGCCTGGTGAGCTGTCGCGATACCGGTCACCTATAGTGGCCTGGTCAGCTGTCGCGATACCGGTCACCTATAGTGGCCTGGTCAGCTGTCGCGATACCGGTCACCTATAGTGGCCTGGTCAGCTGTCGCGATACCGATCACCTATAGTGGCCTGGTCAGCTGTCGCGATACCGGTCACCTATAGTGGCCTGGTGAGCTGTCGCGATACCGGTCACCTATAGTGGCCTGGTGAGCTGTCGCGATTCCGGTCACCTATAGCGGCCTGGTGAGCTGTCGCGATACCGGTCACCTATAGTGGCCTGGTGAGCTGTCGCGATACCGGTCACCTATAGTGGCCTGGTGAGCTATCGCCATGCCGGTCACCTATCGCGATACCGGCTACCTGTAGTGACCTGGTGAGCTGTCGCGATACCGGTCACCTATAGTGGCCTGGTGAGCTGTCGCGATACCGGTCACCTATAGTGGCCTGGTGAGCTGTCGCGATACCGGTCACCTATAGTGGCCTGGTGAGCTGTCGCGATACCGGTCACCTATAGTGGCCTGGTGAGCTGTCGCGATACCGGTCACCTATAGTGGCCTGGTGAGCTGTCGCGATACCGGTCACCTATAGTGGCCTGGTGAGCTGTCGCGATACCGGTCACCTATAGTGGCCTGGTGAGCTGTCGCGATACCGGTCACCTATAGTGGCCTGGTGAGCTGTCGCGATACCGGTCACCTATAGTGGCCTGGTGAGCTGTCGCGATACCGGTCACCTATAGTGGCCTGGTGAGCTGTCGCGATACCGGTCACCTATAGTGGCCTGGTGAGCTGTCGCGATACCGGTCACCTATAGTGGCCTGGTGAGCTGTCGCGATACCGGTCACCTATAGTGGCCTGGTGAGCTGTCGCGATACCGGTCACCTATAGTGGCCTGGTGAGCTGTCGCGATACCGGTCACCTAGAGTGGCCTGGTGAGCTGTCGCGATACCGGTCACCTAGAGTGGCCTGGTGAGCTGTCGCGATACCGGTCACCTATAGTGGCCTGGTGAGCTGTCGCGATACCGGTCACCTAGAGTGGCCTGGTGAGCTGTCGCGATACCGGTCACCTATAGTGGCCTGGTGAGCTGTCGCGATACCGGTCACCTATAGTGGCCTGGTGAGCTGTCGCGATACCGGTCACCTATAGTGGCCTGGTGAGCTGTCGCGATACCGGTCACCTATAGTGGCCTGGTGAGCTGTCGCGATACCGGTCACCTATAGTGCCCCGGTGAGCTGTTGAGCTGCCGGCCACATATAGTGGCCCGGTGAGCTGTCGAGCTGCCGGCCACATATAGTGGCCCGGTGAGCTGTTGAGCTGCCGGCCACATATAGTGGCCCGGTGAGCTGTCGAGCTGCCGGCCACATATAGTGGCCCGGTGAGCTGTCGAGCTGCCGGCCACATATAGTGGCCCGGTGAGCTGTCGAGCTGCCGGCCACATATAGTGGCCCGGTGAGCTGTCGAGCTGCCGGCCACATATAGTGGCCCGGTGAGCTGTCGAGCTGCCGGCCACCTATAGTGGCCCGGTGAGCTGTCGAGCTGCCGGCCACTTATAGTATCCCGGTGATCTGTCGCACTGCCGGCCACCTATAGTGGCCTGGTGAGCTGTTGAGCTGCCGGCCACCTACAGTGGCCTGGTCAGCTGTCGCGATACCGGTCACCTATAGTGGCCTGGTCAGCTGTCGCGATACCGGTCACCTATAGTGGCCTGGTGAGCTGTCGCGATACCGGTCACCTATAGTGGCCTGGTGAGCTGTCGCGATACCGGTCACCTATAGTGGCCTGGTGAGCTGTCGCGATACCGGTCACCTATAGTGGCCTGGTGAGCTGTCGCGATACCGGTCACCTATAGTGGCCTGGTGAGCTGTCGCGATACCGGTCACCTATAGTGGCCTGGTGAGCTGTCGCGATACCGGTCACCTATAGTGGCCTGGTGAGCTGTCGCGATACCGGTCACCTATAGTGGCCTGGTGAGCTGTCGCGATACCGGTCACCTATAGTGGCCTGGTGAGCTGTCGCGATACCGGTCACCTATAGTGGCCTGGTGAGCTGTCGCGATACCGGTCACCTATAGTGGCCTGGTGAGCTGTCGCGATACCGGTCACCTATAGTGGCCTGGTGAGCTGTCGCGATACCGGTCACCTATAGTGGCCTGGTGAGCTGTCGCGATACCGGTCACCTATAGTGGCCTGGTGAGCTGTCGCGATACCGGTCACCTATAGTGGCCTGGTGAGCTGTCGCGATACCGGTCACCTATAGTGGCCTGGTGAGCTGTCGCGATACCGGTCACCTATAGTGGCCTGGTGAGCTGTCGCGATACCGGTCACCTATAGTGGCCTGGTGAGCTGTCGCGATACCGGTCACCTATAGTGGCCTGGTGAGCTGTCGCGATACCGGTCACCTATAGTGGCCTGGTGAGCTGTCGCGATACCGGTCACCTATAGTGGCCTGGTGAGCTGTCGCGATACCGGTCACCTATAGTGGCCTGGTGAGCTGTCGCGATACCGGTCACCTATAGTGGCCTGGTGAGCTGTCGCGATACCGGTCACCTATAGTGGCCTGGTGAGCTGTCGCGATACCGGTCACCTATAGTGGCCTGGTGAGCTGTCGCGATACCGGTCACCTATAGTGGCCTGGTGAGCTGTCGCGATACCGGTCACCTATAGTGGCCTGGTGAGCTGTCGCGATACCGGTCACCTATAGTGGCCTGGTGAGCTGTCGCGATACCGGTCACCTATAGTGGCCTGGTGAGCTGTCGCGATACCGGTCACCTATAGTGGCCTGGTGAGCTGTCGCGATACCGGTCACCTATAGTGGCCTGGTGAGCTGTCGCGATACCGGTCACCTATAGTGGCCTGGTGAGCTGTCGCGATACCGGTCACCTATAGTGGCCTGGTGAGCTGTCGCGATACCGGTCACCTATAGTGGCCTGGTGAGCTGTCGCGATACCGGTCACCTATAGTGGCCTGGTGAGCTGTCGCGATACCGGTCACCTATAGTGGCCTGGTGAGCTGTCGCGATACCGGTCACCTATAGTGGCCTGGTGAGCTGTCGCGATACCGGTCACCTATAGTGGCCTGGTGAGCTGTCGCGATACCGGTCACCTATAGTGGCCTGGTGAGCTGTCGCGATACCGGTCACCTATAGTGGCCTGGTGAGCTGTCGCGATACCGGTCACCTATAGTGGCCTGGTGAGCTGTCGCGATACCGGTCACCTATAGTGGCCTGGTGAGCTGTCGCGATACCGGTCACCTATAGTGGCCTGGTGAGCTGTCGCGATACCGGTCACCTATAGTGGCCTGGTGAGCTGTCGCGATACCGGTCACCTATAGTGGCCTGGTGAGCTGTCGCGATACCGGTCACCTATAGTGGCCTGGTGAGCTGTCGCGATACCGGTCACCTATAGTGGCCTGGTGAGCTGTCGCGATACCGGTCACCTATAGTGGCCTGGTGAGCTGTCGCGATACCGGTCACCTATAGTGGCCTGGTGAGCTGTCGCGATACCGGTCACCTATAGTGGCCTGGTGAGCTGTCGCGACACCGGTCACCTATAGTGGCCTGGTGAGCTGTCGCGATACCGGTCACCTATAGTGGCCCGGTGATCTGTCGCACTGCCGGCCACCTATAGTGCCCCGGTGAGCTGTTGAGCTGCCGGCCACATATAGTGGCCCGGTGAGCTGTCGAGCTGCCGGCCACATATAGTGGCCCGGTGAGCTGTCGAGCTGCCGGCCACATATAGTGGCCCGGTGAGCTGTCGAGCTGCCGGCCACCTATAGTGGCCCGGTGAGCTGTCGAGCTGCCGGTCACCTATAGTGGCCTGGTGAGCTGTCGCGATACCGGTCACCTATAGTGGCCTGGTGAGCTGTCGCGATACCGGTCACCTATAGTGGCCTGGTGAGCTGTCGCGATACCGGTCACCTATAGTGGCCTGGTGAGCTGTCGCGATACCGGTCACCTATAGTGGCCTGGTGAGCTGTCGCGATACCGGTCACCTATAGTGGCCTGGTGAGCTGTCGCGATACCGGTCACCTATAGTGGCCTGGTGAGCTGTCGCGATACCGGTCACCTATAGTGGCCTGGTGAGCTGTCGCGATACCGGTCACCTATAGTGGCCTGGTGAGCTGTCGCGATACCGGTCACCTATAGTGGCCTGGTGAGCTGTCGCGATACCGGTCACCTATAGTGGCCTGGTGAGCTGTCGCGATACCGGTCACCTATAGTGGCCTGGTGAGCTGTCGCGATACCGGTCACCTATAGTGGCCTGGTGAGCTGTCGCGATACCGGTCACCTATAGTGGCCTGGTGAGCTGTCGCGATACCGGTCACCTACAGTGGCCTGGTCAGCTGTCGCGATACCGGTCACCTATAGTGGCCTGGTCAGCTGTCGCGATACCGGTCACCTATAGTGGCCTGGTGAGCTGTCGCGATACCGGTCACCTATAGTGGCCTGGTGAGCTGTCGCGATACCGGTCACCTATAGTGGCCTGGTCAGCTGTCGCGATACCGGTCACCTATAGTGGCCTGGTCAGCTGTCGCGATACCGGTCACCTATAGTGGCCTGGTCAGCTGTCGCGATACCGATCACCTATAGTGGCCTGGTCAGCTGTCGCGATACCGGTCACCTATAGTGGCCTGGTGAGCTGTCGCGATACCGGTCACCTATAGTGGCCTGGTGAGCTGTCGCGATTCCGGTCACCTATAGTGGCCTGGTGAGCTGTCGCGATACCGGTCACCTATAGTGGCCTGGTGAGCTGTCGCGATACCGGTCACCTATAGTGGCCTGGTGAGCTATCGCCATGCCGGTCACCTATCGCGATACCGGCTACCTGTAGTGACCTGGTGAGCTGTCGCGATACCGGTCACCTATAGTGGCCTGGTGAGCTGTCGCGATACCGGTCACCTATAGTGGCCTGGTGAGCTGTCGCGATACCGGTCACCTATAGTGGCCTGGTGAGCTGTCGCGATACCGGTCACCTATAGTGGCCTGGTGAGCTGTCGCGATACCGGTCACCTATAGTGGCCTGGTGAGCTGTCGCGATACCGGTCACCTATAGTGGCCTGGTGAGCTGTCGCGATACCGGTCACCTATAGTGGCCTGGTGAGCTGTCGCGATACCGGTCACCTATAGTGGCCTGGTGAGCTGTCGCGATACCGGTCACCTATAGTGGCCTGGTGAGCTGTCGCGATACCGGTCACCTATAGTGGCCTGGTGAGCTGTCGCGATACCGGTCACCTATAGTGGCCTGGTGAGCTGTCGCGATACCGGTCACCTATAGTGGCCTGGTGAGCTGTCGCGATACCGGTCACCTATAGTGGCCTGGTGAGCTGTCGCGATACCGGTCACCTATAGTGGCCTGGTGAGCTGTCGCGATACCGGTCACCTATAGTGGCCTGGTGAGCTGTCGCGATACCGGTCACCTATAGTGGCCTGGTGAGCTGTCGCGATACCGGTCACCTATAGTGGCCTGGTGAGCTGTCGCGATACCGGTCACCTATAGTGGCCTGGTGAGCTGTCGCGATACCGGTCACCTATAGTGGCCTGGTGAGCTGTCGCGATACCGGTCACCTATAGTGGCCTGGTGAGCTGTCGCGATACCGGTCACCTATAGTGGCCTGGTGAGCTGTCGCGATACCGGTCACCTATAGTGGCCTGGTGAGCTGTCGCGATACCGGTCACCTATAGTGGCCTGGTGAGCTGTCGCGATACCGGTCACCTATAGTGGCCTGGTGAGCTGTCGCGATACCGGTCACCTATAGTGGCCTGGTGAGCTGTCGCGATACCGGTCACCTATAGTGGCCTGGTGAGCTGTCGCGATACCGGTCACCTATAGTGGCCTGGTGAGCTGTCGCGATACCGGTCACCTATAGTGGCCTGGTGAGCTGTCGCGATACCGGTCACCTATAGTGGCCTGGTGAGCTGTCGCGACACCGGTCACCTATAGTGGCCTGGTGAGCTGTCGCGATACCGGTCACCTATAGTGGCCCGGTGATCTGTCGCACTGCCGGCCACCTATAGTGCCCCGGTGAGCTGTTGAGCTGCCGGCCACATATAGTGGCCCGGTGAGCTGTCGAGCTGCCGGCCACATATAGTGGCCCGGTGAGCTGTCGAGCTGCCGGCCACCTATAGTGGCCCGGTGAGCTGTCGAGCTGCCGGTCACCTATAGTGGCCTGGTGAGCTGTCGCGATACCGGTCACCTATAGTGGCCTGGTGAGCTGTCGCGATACCGGTCACCTATAGTGGCCTGGTGAGCTGTCGCGATACCGGTCACCTATAGTGGCCTGGTGAGCTGTCGCGATACCGGTCACCTATAGTGGCCTGGTGAGCTGTCGCGATACCGGTCACCTATAGTGGCCTGGTGAGCTGTCGCGATACCGGTCACCTATAGTGGCCTGGTGAGCTGTCGCGATACCGGTCACCTATAGTGGCCTGGTGAGCTGTCGCGATACCGGTCACCTATAGTGGCCTGGTGAGCTGTCGCGATACCGGTCACCTATAGTGGCCTGGTGAGCTGTCGCGATACCGGTCACCTATAGTGGCCTGGTGAGCTGTCGCGATACCGGTCACCTATAGTGGCCTGGTGAGCTGTCGCGATACCGGTCACCTATAGTGGCCTGGTGAGCTGTCGCGATACCGGTCACCTATAGTGGCCTGGTGAGCTGTCGCGATACCGGTCACCTATAGTGGCCTGGTGAGCTGTCGCGATACCGGTCACCTATAGTGGCCTGGTGAGCTGTCGCGATACCGGTCACCTATAGTGGCCTGGTGAGCTGTCGCGATACCGGTCACCTATAGTGGCCTGGTGAGCTGTCGAGCTGCCGGCCACTTATAGTATCCCGGTGATCTGTCGCACTGCCGGCCACCTATAGTGGCCTGGTGAGCTGTTGAGCTGCCGGCCACCTACAGTGGCCTGGTCAGCTGTCGCGATACCGGTCACCTATAGTGGCCTGGTGAGCTGTCGCGATACCGGTCACCTATAGTGGCCTGGTGAGCTGTCGCGATACCGGTCACCTATAGTGCCCCGTCGAGCTGTTGAGCTGCCGGCCACATATAGTGGCCCGGTGAGCTGTCGAGCTGCCGGCCACATATAGTGGCCCGGTGAGCTGTCGAGCTGCCGGCCACATATAGTGGCCCGGTGAGCTGTCGAGCTGCCGGCCACCTATAGTGGCCCGGTGAGCTGTCGAGCTGCCGGCCACCTATAGTGGCCCGGTGAGCTGTCGAGCTGCCGGCCACTTATAGTATCCCGGTGATCTGTCGCACTGCCGGCCACCTATAGTGGCCTGGTGAGCTGTTGAGCTGCCGGCCACCTACAGTGGCCTGGTCAGCTGTCGCGATACCGGTCACCTATAGTGGCCTGGTCAGCTGTCGCGATACCGGTCACCTATAGTGGCCTGGTGAGCTGTCGCGATACCGGTCACCTATAGTGGCCTGGTGAGCTGTCGCGATACCGGTCACCTATAGTGGCCTGGTCAGCTGTCGCGATACCGGTCACCTATAGTGGCCTGGTCAGCTGTCGCGATACCGGTCACCTATAGTGGCCTGGTCAGCTGTCGCGATACCGATCACCTATAGTGGCCTGGTCAGCTGTCGCGATACCGGTCACCTATAGTGGCCTGGTGAGCTGTCGCGATACCGGTCACCTATAGTGGCCTGGTGAGCTGTCGCGATTCCGGTCACCTATAGCGGCCTGGTGAGCTGTCGCGATACCGGTCACCTATAGTGGCCTGGTGAGCTGTCGCGATACCGGTCACCTATAGTGGCCTGGTGAGCTATCGCCATGCCGGTCACCTATCGCGATACCGGCTACCTGTAGTGACCTGGTGAGCTGTCGCGATACCGGTCACCTATAGTGGCCTGGTGAGCTGTCGCGATACCGGTCACCTATAGTGGCCTGGTGAGCTGTCGCGATACCGGTCACCTATAGTGGCCTGGTGAGCTGTCGCGATACCGGTCACCTATAGTGGCCTGGTGAGCTGTCGCGATACCGGTCACCTATAGTGGCCTGGTGAGCTGTCGCGATACCGGTCACCTATAGTGGCCTGGTGAGCTGTCGCGATACCGGTCACCTATAGTGGCCTGGTGAGCTGTCGCGATACCGGTCACCTATAGTGGCCTGGTGAGCTGTCGCGATACCGGTCACCTATAGTGGCCTGGTGAGCTGTCGCGATACCGGTCACCTATAGTGGCCTGGTGAGCTGTCGCGATACCGGTCACCTATAGTGGCCTGGTGAGCTGTCGCGATACCGGTCACCTATAGTGGCCTGGTGAGCTGTCGCGATACCGGTCACCTATAGTGGCCTGGTGAGCTGTCGCGATACCGGTCACCTATAGTGGCCTGGTGAGCTGTCGCGATACCGGTCACCTAGAGTGGCCTGGTGAGCTGTCGCGATACCGGTCACCTAGAGTGGCCTGGTGAGCTGTCGCGATACCGGTCACCTATAGTGGCCTGGTGAGCTGTCGCGATACCGGTCACCTAGAGTGGCCTGGTGAGCTGTCGCGATACCGGTCACCTATAGTGGCCTGGTGAGCTGTCGCGATACCGGTCACCTATAGTGGCCTGGTGAGCTGTCGCGATACCGGTCACCTATAGTGGCCTGGTGAGCTGTCGCGATACCGGTCACCTATAGTGGCCTGGTGAGCTGTCGCGATACCGGTCACCTATAGTGGCCTGGTGAGCTGTCGCGATACCGGTCACCTATAGTGGCCTGGTGAGCTGTCGCGATACCGGTCACCTATAGTGGCCTGGTGAGCTGTCGCGATACCGGTCACCTATAGTGGCCTGGTGAGCTGTCGCGATACCGGTCACCTATAGTGGCCTGGTGAGCTGTCGCGATACCGGTCACCTATAGTGGCCTGGTGAGCTGTCGCGATACCGGCCACCTATAGTGGCCTGGTGAGCTGTCGCGATACCGGTCACCTATAGTGGCCTGGTGAGCTGTCGCGATACCGGTCACCTATAGTGGCCCGGTGATCTGTCGCACTGCCGGCCACCTATAGTGCCCCGGTGAGCTGTTGAGCTGCCGGCCACATATAGTGGCCCGGTGAGCTGTCGAGCTGCCGGCCACATATAGTGGCCCGGTGAGCTGTCGAGCTGCCGGCCACTTATAGTGGCCCGGTGAGCTGTCGAGCTGCCGGCCACCTATAGTGGCCCGGTGAGCTGTCGAGCTGCCGGCCACCTATAGTGGCCCGGTGAGCTGTCGAGCTGCCGGTCACCTATAGTGGCCTGGTGAGCTGTCGCGATACCGGTCACCTATAGTGGCCTGGTGAGCTGTCGCGATACCGGTCACCTATAGTGGCCTGGTGAGCTGTCGCGATACCGGTCACCTATAGTGGCCTGGTGAGCTGTCGCGATACCGGTCACCTATAGTGGCCTGGTGAGCTGTCGCGATACCGGTCACCTATAGTGGCCTGGTGAGCTGTCGCGATACCGGTCACCTATAGTGGCCTGGTGAGCTGTCGCGATACCGGTCACCTATAGTGGCCTGGTGAGCTGTCGCGATACCGGTCACCTATAGTGGCCTGGTGAGCTGTCGCGATACCGGTCACCTATAGTGGCCTGGTGAGCTGTCGCGATACCGGTCACCTATAGTGGCCTGGTGAGCTGTCGCGATACCGGTCACCTATAGTGGCCTGGTGAGCTGTCGCGATACCGGTCACCTATAGTGGCCTGGTGAGCTGTCGCGATACCGGTCACCTATAGTGGCCTGGTGAGCTGTCGCGATACCGGTCACCTATAGTGGCCTGGTGAGCTGTCGCGATACCGGTCACCTATAGTGGCCTGGTGAGCTGTCGCGATACCGGTCACCTATAGTGGCCTGGTGAGCTGTCGCGATACCGGTCACCTATAGTGGCCTGGTGAGCTGTCGCGATACCGGTCACCTATAGTGGCCTGGTGAGCTGTCGCGATACCGGTCACCTATAGTGGCCTGGTGAGCTGTCGCGATACCGGTCACCTATAGTGGCCTGGTGAGCTGTCGCGATACCGGTCACCTATAGTGGCCTGGTGAGCTGTCGCGATACCGGTCACCTATAGTGGCCTGGTGAGCTGTCGCGATACCGGTCACCTATAGTGGCCTGGTGAGCTGTCGCGATACCGGTCACCTATAGTGGCCTGGTGAGCTGTCGCGATACCGGTCACCTATAGTGGCCTGGTGAGCTGTCGCGATACCGGTCACCTATAGTGGCCTGGTGAGCTGTCGCGATACCGGTCACCTATAGTGGCCTGGTGAGCTGTCGCGATACCGGTCACCTATAGTGGCCTGGTGAGCTGTCGCGATACCGGTCACCTATAGTGGCCTGGTGAGCTGTCGCGATACCGGTCACCTATAGTGGCCTGGTGAGCTGTCGCGATACCGGTCACCTATAGTGGCCTGGTGAGCTGTCGCGATACCGGTCACCTATAGTGGCCTGGTGAGCTGTCGCGATACCGGTCACCTATAGTGGCCTGGTGAGCTGTCGCGATACCGGTCACCTATAGTGGCCTGGTGAGCTGTCGCGATACCGGTCACCTATAGTGGCCTGGTGAGCTGTCGCGATACCGGTCACCTATAGTGGCCTGGTGAGCTGTCGCGATACCGGTCACCTATAGTGGCCTGGTGAGCTGTCGCGATACCGGTCACCTATAGTGGCCTGGTGAGCTGTCGCGATACCGGTCACCTATAGTGGCCTGGTGAGCTGTCGCGATACCGGTCACCTATAGTGGCCTGGTGAGCTGTCGCGATACCGGTCACCTATAGTGGCCTGGTGAGCTGTCGCGATACCGGTCACCTATAGTGGCCTGGTGAGCTGTCGCGATACCGGTCACCTATAGTGGCCTGGTGAGCTGTCGCGATACCGGTCACCTATAGTGGCCTGGTGAGCTGTCGCGATACCGGTCACCTATAGTGGCCTGGTGAGCTGTCGCGATACCGGTCACCTATAGTGGCCTGGTGAGCTGTCGCGATACCGGTCACCTATAGTGGCCTGGTGAGCTGTCGCGATACCGGTCACCTATAGTGGCCTGGTGAGCTGTCGCGATACCGGTCACCTATAGTGGCCTGGTGAGCTGTCGCGATACCGGTCACCTATAGTGGCCTGGTGAGCTGTCGCGATACCGGTCACCTATAGTGGCCTGGTGAGCTGTCGCGATACCGGTCACCTATAGTGGCCTGGTGAGCTGTCGCGATACCGGTCACCTATAGTGGCCTGGTGAGCTGTCGCGATACCGGTCACCTATAGTGGCCTGGTGAGCTGTCGCTATACCGGTCACCTATGGTGGCCTGGTGAGCTGTCGCTATACCGGTCACCTATAGTGACCTGGTGAGCTGTCGCGATACCGGTCACCTATAGTGACCTGGTGAGCTGTCGCGATACCGGTCACCTATAGTGGCCTGGTGAGCTGTCGCGATACCGGTCACCTATAGTGGCCTGGTGAGCTGTCGCGATACCGGTCACCTATAGTGGCCTGGTGAGCTGTCGCCATACCGGTCACCTATAGTGGCCTGGTGAGCTGTCGCGATACCGGTCACCTATAGTGGCCTGGTGAGCTGTCGCCATACCGGTCACCTATAGTGGCCTGGTGAGCTGTCGCGATACCGGTCACCTATAGTGGCCTGGTGAGCTGTCGCGATACCGGTCACCTATAGTGGCCTGGTGAGCTGTCGCGATACCGGTCGCCTATAGTGGCCTGGTGAGCTGTCGCGATACCGGTCACCTGTAGTGGCCTGGTGAGCTGTCGCGATACCGGTCACCTATAGTGGCCTGGTGAGCTGTCGCGATACCGGTCACCTATAGTGGCCTGGTGAGCTGTCGCGATACCGGTCACCTATCGCGAAACCGGTCACCTATAGTGGCCTGGTGAGCTGTCGAGCTGCCGGCCACCTATAGTGGCCCGGTGAGCTGTCGAGCTGCCGGCCACCTATAGTGGCCCGGTGAGCTGTCGAGCTGCCGGCCACCTATAGTGGCCCGGTGAGCAGTCGAGCTGCCGGCCACCTATAGTGGCCCGGTGAGCTGTCGAGCTGCCTGCCACTTATAGTATCCCGGTGATCTGTCGCACTGCCGGCCACTTATAGTATACCGGTGATCTGTCGCACTGCCGGCCACCTATAGTGGCCTGGTGAGCTGTCGAGCTGCCGGCCACCTACAGTGGCCCGATAAGCTCTCGACTTGGCGGACAAGTATAGTGGCCCGGTGAGCTGTCGCACTCCCGGCCACTTATAGTATCCCGGTGATCTGTCGCACTGCCGGCCACCTATAGTGGCCCGGTGAGCTGTCGCGATACCGGTCACCTATCGCGAAACCGGTCACCTATAGTGGCCTGGTGAGCTGTCGAGCTGCCGGCCACCTATAGTGGCCCGGTGAGCTGTCGAGCTGCCGGCCACCTATAGTGGCCCGGTGAGCTGTCGAGCTGCCGGCCACCTATAGTGGCCCGGTGAGCTGTCGAGCTGCCGGCCACCTATAGTGGCCCGGTGAGCTGTCGAGCTGCCGGCCACCTATAGTGCCCCGGTGAGCTGTCGAGCTGCCGGCCACATATAGTGGCCCGGTGAGCTGTCGAGCTGCCGGCCACATATAGTGGCCCGGTGAGCTGTCGAGCTGCCGGCCACATATAGTGGCCCGGTGAGCTGTCGAGCTGCCGGCCACATATAGTGGCCCGGTGAGCTGTCGAGCTGCCGGCCACATATAGTGGCCCGGTGAGCTGTCGAGCTGCCGGCCACATATAGTGGCCCGGTGAGCTGTCGAGCTGCCGGCCACATATAGTGGCCCGGTGAGCTGTCGAGCTGCCGGCCACATATAGTGGCCCGGTGAGCTGTCGAGCTGCCGGCCACATATAGTGGCCCGGTGAGCTGTCGAGCTGCCGGCCACCTATAGTGGCCCGGTGAGCTGTCGAGCTGCCGGCCACCTATAGTGGCCCGGTGAGCTGTCGAGCTGCCGGTCACCTATAGTGGCCTGGTGAGCTGTCGCGATACCGGTCACCTATAGTGGCCTGGTGAGCTGTCGCGATACCGGTCACCTATAGTGGCCTGGTGAGCTGTCGCGATACCGGTCACCTATAGTGGCCTGGTGAGCTGTCGCGATACCGGTCACCTATAGTGGCCTGGTGAGCTGTCGCGATACCGGTCACCTATAGTGGCCTGGTGAGCTGTCGCGATACCGGTCACCTATAGTGGCCTGGTGAGCTGTCGCGATACCGGTCACCTATAGTGGCCTGGTGAGCTGTCGCGATACCGGTCACCTATAGTGGCCTGGTGAGCTGTCGCGATACCGGTCACCTATAGTGGCCTGGTGAGCTGTCGCGATACCGGTCACCTATAGTGGCCTGGTGGGCTGTCGCGATACCGGTCACCTATAGTGGCCTGGTGAGCTGTCGCGATACCGTTCACCTACAGTGGCCTGGTGAGCTGTCGCGATACCGGTCACCTATAGTGGCCTGGTGAGCTGTCGCGATACCGGTCACCTATAGTGGCCTGGTGAGCTGTCGCGATACCGGTCACCTATAGTGGCCTGGTGGGCTGTCGCGATACCGGTCACCTATAGTGGCCTGGTCAGCTGTCGCGATACCGGTCACCTATAGTGGCCTGGTGAGCTGTCGCGATACCGGTCACCAATAGTGGTCTGGTGAGCTGTCGCGATACCGGTCACCTATAGTGGCCTGGTGAGCTGTCGCGATACCGGTCACCTATAGTGGCCTGGTGAGCTGTCGCGATACCGGTCACCTATCGCGAAACCGGTCACCTATAGTGGCCTGGTGAGCTGTCGAGCTGCCGGCCACCTATAGTGGCCCGGTGAGCTGTCGAGCTGCCGGCCACCTATAGTGGCCCGGTGAGCTGTCGAGCTGCCGGCCACCTATAGTGGCTCGATGAGCTGTCGAGCTGCCGGCCACCTATAGTGGCCCGGTGAGCAGTCGAGCTGCCGGCCACCTATAGTGGCCCGGTGAGCTGTCGAG
Source organism: Eumerus sabulonum (assembly GCA_951905685.1). NCBI lineage: Eukaryota > Metazoa > Arthropoda > Insecta > Diptera > Syrphidae > Eumerus > Eumerus sabulonum. Next base: position 42,003,484 of record OX645063.1, read on the forward strand.
CTGCCGGCCACCTATAGTGGCCCGGTGAGCTGTCGAGCTGCCGGCCACCTATAGTGGCCCGGTGAGCTGTCGAGCTGCCGGCCACCTATAGTGCCCCGGTGAGCTGTTGAGCTGCCGGCCACATATAGTGGCCCGGTGAGCTGTCGAGCTGCCGGCCACCTATAGTGGCCTGGTGAGCTGTCGAGCTGCCGGCCACCTATAGTGGCCCGGTGAGCTGTCGAGCTGCCGGCCACCTATAGTGGCCCGGTGAGCTGTCGAGCTGCCGGCCACCTATAGTGGCCCGGTGAGCTGTCGAGCTGCCGGCCACATATAGTGGCCCGGTGAGCTGTCGAGCTGCCGGCCACATATAGTGGCCCGGTGAGCTGTCGAGCTGCCGGCCACCTATAGTGGCCCGGTGAGCTGTCGAGCTGCCGGCTACCTATAGTGGCCCGGTGAGCTGTCGAGCTGCCGGCCACCTATAGTGGCCCGGTGAGCTGTCGAGCTGCCGGCCACCTATAGTGGCCCGGTGAGCTGTCGAGCTGCCGGCCACCTATAGTGGTCCGGTGAGCTGTCGAGCTGCCGGCCACCTATAGTGGTCCGGTGAGCTGTCGAGCTGCCGATCACTTATAGTATCCCGGTGATCTGTCGCACTGCCGGCCACCTATAGTGGCCTGGTGAGCTGTCGAGCTGCCGGCCACCTACAGTGGCCCGATAAGCTCTCGACATGGCGGACACGTATAGTGGCCCGGTGAGCTGTCGCACTCCCGGCCACTTATAGTATCCCGGTGATCTGCCGCACTGCCGGCCACCTATAGTGGCCTGGTGGGCTGTCGCGATACCGGTCACCTATAGTGGCCTGGTGAGCTGTCACGATACCGGTCACCTATAGTGGCCTGGTGAGCTGTCGCGATACCGGTCACTTATAGTGGCCTGGTGAGCTGTCGCGATACCGGTCACCTATAGTGGCCTGGTCAGCTGTCGCGATACCGGTCACCTATAGTGGCCTGGTCAGCTGTCGCGATACCGGTCACCTATAGTGGCCTGGTCAGCTGTCGCGATACCGGTCACCTATAGTGGCCTGGTGAGCTGTCGAGCTGCCGGCCACATATAGTGGCCCGGTGAGCTGTCGAGCTGCCGGCCACATATAGTGGCCCGGCGAGCTGTCGAGCTGCCGGCCACCTATAGTGGCCCGGTGAGCTGTCGAGCTGCCGGCTACCTATAGTGGCCCGGTGAGCTGTCGAGCTGCCGGCCACCTATAGTGGCCCGGTGAGCTGTCGAGCTGCCGGCCACCTATAGTGGCCCGGTGAGCTGTCGAGCTGCCGGCCACCTATAGTGGCCCGGTGAGCTGTCGAGCTGCCGGCCACCTATAGTGGTCCGGTGAGCTGTCGAGCTGCCGGCCACCTATAGTGGTCCGGTGAGCTGTCGAGCTGCCGATCACTTATAGTATCCCGGTGATCTGTCGCACTGCCGGCCACCTATAGTGGCCTGGTGAGCTGTCGAGCTGCCGGCCACCTACAGTGGCCCGATAAGCTCTCGACATGGCGGACACGTATAGTGGCCCGGTGAGCTGTCGCACTCCCGGCCACTTATAGTATCCCGGTGATCTGCCGCACTGCCGGCCACCTATAGTGGCCTGGTGGGCTGTCGCGATACCGGTCACCTATAGTGGCCTGGTGAGCTGTCGCGATACCGGTCACCTATAGTGGCCTGGTGAGCTGTCGCGATACCGGTCACCTATAGTGGCCTGGTGAGCTGTCGCGATACCGGTCACCTATAGTGGCCTGGTGAGCTGTCGCGATACCGGTCACCTATAGTGGCCTGGTGGGCTGTCGCGATACCGGTCACCTATAGTGGCCTGGTGAGCTGTCGCGATACCGGTCACTTATAGTGGCCTGGTGAGCTGTCGCGATACCGGTCACCTATAGTGGCCTGGTCAGCTGTCGCGATACCGGTCACCTATAGTGGCCTGGTCAGCTGTCGCGATACCGGTCACCTATAGTGGCCTGGTCAGCTGTCGCGATACCGGTCACCTATAGTGGCCTGGTCAGCTGTCGCGATACCGGTCACCTATAGTGGCCTGGTCAGCTGTCGCGATACCGGTCACCTATAGTGGCCTGGTCAGCTGTCGCGATACCGGTCACCTATAGTGGCCTGGTCAGCTGTCGCGATACCGGTCACCTATAGTGGCCTGGTCAGCTGTCGCGATACCGGTCACCTATAGTGGCCTGGTGATCTGTCGCGATACCGGTCACCTATCGCGAAACCGGTCACCTATAGTGGCCTGGTGAGCTGTCGAGCTGCCGGTCACCTATAGTGGCCTGGTGAGCTGTCGCGATACCGGTCACCTATAGTGGCCTGGTCAGCTGTCGCGATACCGGTCACCTATAGTGGCCTGGTCAGCTGTCGCGATACCGGTCACCTATAGTGGCCTGGTGAGCTGTCGCGATACCGGTCACCTATAGTGGCCTGGTCAGCTGTCGCGATACCGGTCACCTATAGTGGCCTGGTCAGCTGTCGCGATACCGGTCACCTATAGTGGCCTGGTCAGCTGTCGCGATACCGGTCACCTATAGTGGCCTGGTCAGCTGTCGCGATACCGGTCACCTATAGTGGCCTGGTCAGCTGTCGCGATACCGGTCACCTATAGTGGCCTGGTCAGCTGTCGCGATACCGGTCACCTATAGTGGCCTGGTCAGCTGTCGCGATACCGGTCACCTATAGTGGCCTGGTCAGCTGTCGCGATACCGGTCACCTATAGTGGCCTGATGGGCTGTCGCGATACCGGTCACCTATAGTGGCCTGGTGAGCTATCGCCATGCCGGTCACCTATCGCGATACCGGCTACCTGTAGTGACCTGGTGAGCTGTCGCGATACCGGTCACCTATAGTGGCCTGGTGAGCTGTCGCGATACCGGTCACCTATAGTGGCCTGGTGAGCTGTCGCGATACCGGTCACCTATAGTGGCCTGGTGAGCTGTCGCGATACCGGTCACCTATAGTGGCCTGGTGAGCTGTCGCGATACCGGTCACCTATAGTGGCCTGGTGAGCTGTCGCGATACCGGTCACCTATAGTGGCCTGGTGAGCTGTCGCGATACCGGTCACCTATAGTGGCCTGGTGAGCTGTCGCGATACCGGTCACCTATAGTGGCCTGGTGAGCTGTCGCGATACCGGTCACCTATAGTGGCCTGGTGAGCTGTCGCGATACCGGTCACCTATAGTGGCCTGGTGAGCTGTCGCGATACCGGTCACCTATAGTGGCCTGGTGAGCTGTCGCGATACCGGTCACCTATAGTGGCCTGGTGAGCTGTCGCGATACCGGTCACCTATAGTGGCCTGGTGAGCTGTCGCGATACCGGTCACCTATAGTGGCCTGGTGAGCTGTCGCGATACCGGTCACCTATAGTGGCCTGGTGAGCTGTCGCGATACCGGTCACCTATAGTGGCCTGGTGAGCTGTCGCGATACCGGTCACCTATAGTGGCCTGGTGAGCTGTCGCGATACCGGTCACCTATAGTGGCCTGGTGAGCTGTCGCGATACCGGTCACCTATAGTGGCCTGGTGAGCTGTCGCGATACCGGTCACCTATAGTGGCCTGGTGAGCTGTCGCGATACCGGTCACCTATAGTGGCCTGGTGAGCTGTCGCGATACCGGTCACCTATAGTGGCCTGGTGAGCTGTCGCGATACCGGTCACCTATAGTGGCCTGGTGAGCTGTCGCGATACCGGTCACCTATAGTGGCCTGGTGAGCTGTCGCGATACCGGTCACCTATAGTGGCCTGGTGAGCTGTCGCGATACCGGTCACCTATAGTGGCCTGGTGAGCTGTCGCGATACCGGTCACCTATAGTGGCCTGGTGAGCTGTCGCGATACCGGTCACCTATAGTGGCCTGGTGAGCTGTCGCGATACCGGTCACCTATAGTGGCCTGGTGAGCTGTCGCGATACCGGTCACCTATAGTGGCCTGGTGAGCTGTCGCGATACCGGTCACCTATAGTGGCCTGGTGAGCTGTCGCGATACCGGTCACCTATAGTGGCCTGGTGAGCTGTCGCGTAACCGGTCACCTATAGTGGCCTGGTGAGCTGTCGCGATACCGGTCACCTATAGTGGCCTGGTGAGCTGTCGCGATACCGGTCACCTATAGTGGCCTGGTGAGCTGTCGCGATACCGGTCACCTATAGTGGCCTGGTGAGCTGTCGCGATACCGGTCACCTATAGTGGCCTGGTGAGCTGTCGCGATACCGGTCACCTATAGTGGCCTGGTGAGCTGTCGCGATACCGGTCACCTATAGTGGCCTGGTGAGCTGTCGCGATACCGGTCACCTATAGTGGCCTGGTGAGCTGTCGCGATACCGGTCACCTATAGTGGCCTGGTGAGCTGTCGCGATACCGGTCACCTATAGTGGCCTGGTGAGCTGTCGCGATACCGGTCACCAATAGTGGCCTGGTGAGCTGTCGCGATACCGGTCACCTATAGTGGCCTGGTGAGCTGTCGCGATACCGGTCACCTATAGTGGCCTGGTGAGCTGTCGCGATACCGGTCACCAATAGTGGCCTGGTGAGCTGTCGCGATACCGGTCACCTATAGTGGCCTGGTGAGCTGTCGCGATACCGGTCACCTATAGTGGCCTGGTGAGCTGTCGCGATACCGGTCACCTATAGTGGCCTGGTGAGCTGTCGCGATACCGGTCACCAATAGTGGCCTGGTGAGCTGTCGCGATACCGGTCACCTATAGTGGCCTGGTGAGCTGTCGCGATACCGGTCACCTATAGTGGCCTGGTGAGCTGTCGCGATACCGGTCACCTATCGCGAAACCGGTCACCTATAGAGGCCTGGTGAGCTGTCGAGCTGCCGGCCACCTATAGTGGCCCGGTGAGCTGTCGAGCTGCCGGCCACCTATAGTGGCCCGGTGAGCTGTCGAGCTGCCGGCCACCTATAGTGGCCCGGTGAGCTGTCGAGCTGCCGGCCACCTATAGTGGCCCGGTGAGCTGTCGAGCTGCCGGCCACCTATAGTGGCCCGGTGAGCTGTCGAGCTGCCGGCCACCTATAGTGGCCCGGTGAGCTGTCGAGCTGCCGGCCACCTATAGTGGCCCGGTGAGCAGTCGAGCTGCCGGCCACCTATAGTGGCCCGGTGAGCTGTCGAGCTGCCGGCCACCTATAGTGGCCCGGTGAGCTGTGCCGGCCACCTATAGTGCCCCGGTGAGCTGTTGAGCTGCCGGCCACATATAGTGGCCCGGTGAGCTGTCGAGCTGCCGGCCACATATAGTGGCCCGGTGAGCTGTCGAGCTGCCGGCCACCTATAGTGGCCCGGTGAGCTGTCGAGCTGCCGGCCACCTATAGTGGCCCGGTGAGCTGTCGAGCTGCCGGCCACCTATAGTGGCCCGATGAGCTGTCGAGCTGCCGGCCACTTATAGTATCCCGGTGCTCTGTCGCACTGCCGGCCACCTATAGTGGCCTGGTGAGCTGTCGAGCTGCCGGCCACCTACAGTGGCCTGGTCAGCTGTCGCGATACCGGTCACCTATAGTGGCCTGGTCAGCTGTCGCGATACCGGTCACCTATAGTGGCCTGGTGAGCTGTCGCGATACCGGTCACCTATAGTGGCCTGGTGAGCTGTCGCGATACCGGTCACCTATAGTGGCCTGGTGAGCTGTCGCGATACCGGTCACCTATAGTGGCCTGGTGAGCTGTCGCGATACCGGTCACCTATAGTGGCCTGGTGAGCTGTCGCGATACCGGTCACCTATAGTGGCCGGTGATCTGTCGCACTGCCGGCCACCTATAGTGCCCCGGTGAGCTGTTGAGCTGCCGGCCACATATAGTGGCCCGGTGAGCTGTCGAGCTGCCGGCCACATATAGTGGCCCGGTGAGCTGTCGAGCTGCCGGCCACATATAGTGGCCCGGTGAGCTGTCGAGCTGCCGGTCACCTATAGTGGCCTGGTGAGCTGTCGCGATACCGGTCACCTATAGTGGCCTGGTGAGCTGTCGCGATACCGGTCACCTATAGTGGCCTGGTGAGCTGTCGCGATACCGGTCACCTATAGTGGCCTGGTGAGCTGTCGCGATACCGGTCACCTATAGTGGCCTGGTGAGCTGTCGCGATACCGGTCACCTATAGTGGCCTGGTGAGCTGTCGCGATACCGGTCACCTATAGTGGCCTGGTGAGCTGTCGCGATACCGGTCACCTATAGTGGCCTGGTGAGCTGTCGCGATACCGGTCACCTATAGTGGCCTGGTGAGCTGTCGCGATTCCGGTCACCTATAGTGGCCTGGTGAGCTGTCGCGATACCGGTCACCTATAGTGGCCTGGTGAGCTGTCGCGATACCGGTCACCTATAGTGGCCCGGTGATCTGTCGCACTGCCGGCCACCTATAGTGCCCCGGTGAGCTGTTGAGCTGCCGGCCACATATAGTGGCCCGGTGAGCTGTCGAGCTGCCGGTCACCTATAGTGGCCCGGTGAGCTGTCGAGCTGCCGGTCACTTATAGTATCCCGGTGCTCTGTCGCACTGCCGGCCACCTATAGTGGCCTGGTGAGCTGTCGAGCTGCCGGCCACCTACAGTGGCCTGGTCAGCTGTCGCGATACCGGTCACCTATAGTGGCCTGGTCAGCTGTCGCGATACCGGTCACCTATAGTGGCCTGGTGAGCTGTCGCGATACCGGTCACCTATAGTGGCCTGGTGAGCTGTCGCGATACCGGTCACCTATAGTGGCCTGGTGAGCTGTCGCGATACCGGTCACCTATAGTGGCCTGGTGAGCTGTCGCGATACCGGTCACCTATAGTGGCCTGGTGAGCTGTCGCGATACCGGTCACCTATAGTGGCCCGGTGATCTGTCGCACTGCCGGCCACCTATAGTGCCCCGGTGAGCTGTTGAGCTGCCGGCCACATATAGTGGCCCGGTGAGCTGTCGAGCTGCCGGTCACCTATAGTGGCCCGGTGAGCTGTCGAGCTGCCGGTCACCTATAGTGGCCTGGTGAGCTGTCGCGATACCGGTCACCTATAGTGGCCTGGTGAGCTGTCGCGATACCGGTCACCTATAGTGGCCTGGTGAGCTGTCGCGATTCCGGTCACCTATAGTGGCCTGGTGAGCTGTCGCGATACCGGTCACCTATAGTGGCCTGGTGAGCTGTCGCGATACCGGTCACCTATAGTGGCCTGGTGAGCTATCGCCATGCCGGTCACCTATCGCGATACCGGCTACCTGTAGTGACCTGGTGAGCTGTCGCGATACCGGTCACCTATAGTGGCCTGGTGAGCTGTCGCGATACCGGTCACCTATAGTGGCCTGGTGAGCTGTCGCGATACCGGTCACCAATAGTGGCCTGGTGAGCTGTCGCGATACCGGTCACCTATAGTGGCCTGGTGAGCTGTCGCGATACCGGTCACCAATAGTGGCCTGGTGAGCTGTCGCGATACCGGTCACCTATAGTGGCCTGGTGAGCTGTCGCGATACCGGTCACCTATAGTGGCCTGGTGAGCTGTCGCGATACCGGTCACCAATAGTGGCCTGGTGAGCTGTCGCGATACCGGTCACCTATAGTGGCCTGGTGAGCTGTCGCGATACCGGTCACCTATAGTGGCCTGGTGAGCTGTCGCGATACCGGTCACCTATAGTGGCCTGGTGAGCTGTCGCGATACCGGTCACCTATCGCGAAACCGGTCACCTATAGAGGCCTGGTGAGCTGTCGAGCTGCCGGCCACCTATAGTGGCCCGGTGAGCTGTCGAGCTGCCGGCCACCTATAGTGGCCCGGTGAGCTGTCGAGCTGCCGGCCACCTATAGTGGCCCGGTGAGCTGTCGAGCTGCCGGCCACCTATAGTGGCCCGGTGAGCTGTCGAGCTGCCGGCCACCTATAGTGGCCCGGTGAGCTGTCGAGCTGCCGGCCACCTATAGTGGCCCGGTGAGCTGTCGAGCTGCCGGCCACCTATAGTGGCCCGGTGAGCTGTCGAGCTGCCGGCCACCTATAGTGGCCCGGTGAGCTGTCGAGCTGCCGGCCACCTATAGTGGCCCGGTGAGCTGTCGAGCTGCCGGCCACCTATAGTGGCCCGGTGAGCTGTCGAGCTGCCGGCCACCTATAGTGGCCCGGTGAGCAGTCGAGCTGCCGGCCACCTATAGTGGCCCGGTGAGCTGTCGAGCTGCCGGCCACCTATAGTGGCCCGGTGAGCTGTGCCGGCCACCTATAGTGCCCCGGTGAGCTGTTGAGCTGCCGGCCACATATAGTGGCCCGGTGAGCTGTCGAGCTGCCGGCCACATATAGTGGCCCGGTGAGCTGTCGAGCTGCCGGCCACCTATAGTGGCCCGGTGAGCTGTCGAGCTGCCGGCCACCTATAGTGGCCCGGTGAGCTGTCGAGCTGCCGGCCACCTATAGTGGCCCGATGAGCTGTCGAGCTGCCGGCCACTTATAGTATCCCGGTGCTCTGTCGCACTGCCGGCCACCTATAGTGGCCTGGTGAGCTGTCGAGCTGCCGGCCACCTACAGTGGCCTGGTCAGCTGTCGCGATACCGGTCACCTATAGTGGCCTGGTCAGCTGTCGCGATACCGGTCACCTATAGTGGCCTGGTGAGCTGTCGCGATACCGGTCACCTATAGTGGCCTGGTGAGCTGTCGCGATACCGGTCACCTATAGTGGCCTGGTGAGCTGTCGCGATACCGGTCACCTATAGTGGCCTGGTGAGCTGTCGCGATACCGGTCACCTATAGTGGCCTGGTGAGCTGTCGCGATACCGGTCACCTATAGTGGCCGGTGATCTGTCGCACTGCCGGCCACCTATAGTGCCCCGGTGAGCTGTTGAGCTGCCGGCCACATATAGTGGCCCGGTGAGCTGTCGAGCTGCCGGCCACATATAGTGGCCCGGTGAGCTGTCGAGCTGCCGGCCACATATAGTGGCCCGGTGAGCTGTCGAGCTGCCGGTCACCTATAGTGGCCTGGTGAGCTGTCGCGATACCGGTCACCTATAGTGGCCTGGTGAGCTGTCGCGATACCGGTCACCTATAGTGGCCTGGTGAGCTGTCGCGATACCGGTCACCTATAGTGGCCTGGTGAGCTGTCGCGATACCGGTCACCTATAGTGGCCTGGTGAGCTGTCGCGATACCGGTCACCTATAGTGGCCTGGTGAGCTGTCGCGATACCGGTCACCTATAGTGGCCTGGTGAGCTGTCGCGATACCGGTCACCTATAGTGGCCTGGTGAGCTGTCGCGATTCCGGTCACCTATAGTGGCCTGGTGAGCTGTCGCGATACCGGTCACCTATAGTGGCCTGGTGAGCTGTCGCGATACCGGTCACCTATAGTGGCCCGGTGATCTGTCGCACTGCCGGCCACCTATAGTGCCCCGGTGAGCTGTTGAGCTGCCGGCCACATATAGTGGCCCGGTGAGCTGTCGAGCTGCCGGTCACCTATAGTGGCCCGGTGAGCTGTCGAGCTGCCGGTCACTTATAGTATCCCGGTGCTCTGTCGCACTGCCGGCCACCTATAGTGGCCTGGTGAGCTGTCGAGCTGCCGGCCACCTACAGTGGCCTGGTCAGCTGTCGCGATACCGGTCACCTATAGTGGCCTGGTCAGCTGTCGCGATACCGGTCACCTATAGTGGCCTGGTGAGCTGTCGCGATACCGGTCACCTATAGTGGCCTGGTGAGCTGTCGCGATACCGGTCACCTATAGTGGCCTGGTGAGCTGTCGCGATACCGGTCACCTATAGTGGCCTGGTGAGCTGTCGCGATACCGGTCACCTATAGTGGCCCGGTGATCTGTCGCACTGCCGGCCACCTATAGTGCCCCGGTGAGCTGTTGAGCTGCCGGCCACATATAGTGGCCCGGTGAGCTGTCGAGCTGCCGGTCACCTATAGTGGCCCGGTGAGCTGTCGAGCTGCCGGTCACCTATAGTGGCCTGGTGAGCTGTCGCGATACCGGTCACCTATAGTGGCCTGGTGAGCTGTCGCGATACCGGTCACCTATAGTGGCCTGGTGAGCTGTCGCGATTCCGGTCACCTATAGTGGCCTGGTGAGCTGTCGCGATACCGGTCACCTATAGTGGCCTGGTGAGCTGTCGCGATACCGGTCACCTATAGTGGCCTGGTGAGCTATCGCCATGCCGGTCACCTATCGCGATACCGGCTACCTGTAGTGACCTGGTGAGCTGTCGCGATACCGGTCACCTATAGTGGCCTGGTGAGCTGTCGCGATACCGGTCACCTATAGTGGCCTGGTGAGCTGTCGCGATACCGGTCACCTATAGTGGCCTGGTGAGCTGTCGCGATACCGGTCACCTATAGTGGCCTGGTGAGCTGTCGCGATACCGGTCACCTATAGTGGCCTGGTGAGCTGTCGCGATACCGGTCACCTATAGTGGCCTGGTGAGCTGTCGCGATACCGGTCACCTATAGTGGCCTGGTGAGCTGTCGCGATACCGGTCACCTATAGTGGCCTGGTGAGCTGTCGCGATACCGGTCACCTATAGTGGCCTGGTGAGCTGTCGCGATACCGGTCACCTATAGTGGCCTGGTGAGCTGTCGCGATACCGGTCACCTATAGTGGCCTGGTGAGCTGTCGCGATACCGGTCACCTATAGTGGCCTGGTGAGCTGTCGCGATACCGGTCACCTATAGTGGCCTGGTGAGCTGTCGCGATACCGGTCACCTATAGTGGCCTGGTGAGCTGTCGCGATACCGGTCACCTATAGTGGCCTGGTGAGCTGTCGCGATACCGGTCACCTATAGTGGCCTGGTGAGCTGTCGCGATACCGGTCACCTATAGTGGCCTGGTGAGCTGTCGCGATACCGGTCACCTATAGTGGCCTGGTGAGCTGTCGCGATACCGGTCACCTATAGTGGCCTGGTGAGCTGTCGCGATACCGGTCACCTATAGTGGCCTGGTGAGCTGTCGCGATACCGGTCACCTATAGTGGCCTGGTGAGCTGTCGCGATACCGGTCACCTATAGTGGCCTGGTGAGCTGTCGCGATACCGGTCACCTATAGTGGCCTGGTGAGCTGTCGCGATACCGGTCACCTATAGTGGCCTGGTGAGCTGTCGCGATACCGGTCACCTATAGTGGCCTGGTGAGCTGTCGCGATACCGGTCACCTATAGTGGCCTGGTGAGCTGTCGCGATACCGGTCACCTATAGTGGCCTGGTGAGCTGTCGCGATACCGGTCACCTATAGTGGCCTGGTGAGCTGTCGCGATACCGGTCACCTATAGTGGCCTGGTGAGCTGTCGCGATACCGGTCACCTATAGTGGCCTGGTGAGCTGTCGCGATACCGGTCACCTATAGTGGCCTGGTGAGCTGTCGCGATACCGGTCACCTATAGTGGCCTGGTGAGCTGTCGCGATACCGGTCACCTATAGTGGCCTGGTGAGCTGTCGCGATACCGGTCACCTATAGTGACCTGGTGAGCTGTCGCGATACCGGTCACCTATAGTGGCCTGGTGAGCTGTCGCGATACCGGTCACCTATAGTGGCCTGGTGAGGTGGCCTGGTGAGCTGTCGCGATACCGGTCACCTATAGTGGCCTGGTGAGCTGTCGCGATACCGGTCACCTATAGTGGTCTGGTGAGCTGTCGCGATACCGGTCACCAATAGTGGCCTGGTGAGCTGTCGCGATACCGGTCACCTATAGTGGCCTGGTGAGCTGTCGCGATACCGGTCACCTATAGTGGCCTGGTGAGCTGTCGCGATACCGGTCACCAATAGTGGCCTGGTGAGCTATCGCCATGCCGGTCACCTATCGAGATACCGGCTACCTGTAGTGACCTGGTGAGCTGTCGCGATACCGGTCACCTATAGTGGCCTGGTGAGCTGTCGCGATACCGGTCACCTATAGTGGCCTGGTGAGCTGTCGCGATACCGGTCACCTATAGTGGCCTGGTGAGCTGTCGCGATACCGGTCACCTATAGTGGCCTGGTGAGCTGTCGCGATACCGGTCACCTATAGTGGCCTGGTGAGCTGTCGCGATACCGGTCACCTATAGTGGCCTGGTGAGCTGTCGCGATACCGGTCACCTATAGTGGCCTGGTGAGCTGTCGCGATACCGGTCACCTATAGTGGCCTGGTGAGCTGTCGCGATACCGGTCACCTATAGTGGCCTGGTGAGCTGTCGCGATACCGGTCACCTATAGTGGCCTGGTGAGCTGTCGCGATACCGGTCACCTATAGTGGCCTGGTGAGCTGTCGCGATACCGGTCACCTATAGTGGCCTGGTGAGCTGTCGCGATACCGGTCACCTATAGTGGCCTGGTGAGCTGTCGCGATACCGGTCACCTATAGTGGCCTGGTGAGCTGTCGCGATACCGGTCACCTATCGCGAAACCGGTCACCTATAGTGGCCTGGTGAGCTGTCGAGCTGCCGGCCACCTATAGTGGCCCGGTGAGCTGTCGAGCTGCCGGCCACCTATAGTGGCCCGGTGAGCTGTCGAGCTGCCGGCCACCTATAGTGGCCCGGTGAGCTGTCGAGCTGCCGGCCACCTATAGTGGCCCGGTGAGCTGTCGAGCTGCCGGCCACCTATAGTGGCCCGGTGAGCTGTCGAGCTGCCGGCCACCTATAGTGGCCCGGTGAGCTGTCGAGCTGCCGGCCACCTATAGTGGCCCGATGAGCTGTCGAGCTGCCGGCCACCTATAGTGGCCCGGTGAGCAGTCGAGCTGCCGGCCACCTATAGTGGCCCGGTGAGCTGTCGAGCTGCCGGCCACCTATAGTGGCCCGGTGAGCTGTGCCGGCCACCTATAGTGCCCCGGTGAGCTGTTGAGCTGCCGGCCACATATAGTGGCCCGGTGAGCTGTCGAGCTGCCGGCTACATATAGTGGCCCGGTGAGCTGTCGAGCTGCCGGCCACCTATAGTGGCCCGGTGAGCTGTCGAGCTGCCGGCCACCTATAGTGGCCCGGTGAGCTGTCGAGCTGCCGGCCACCTATAGTGGCCCGGTGAGCTGTCGAGCTGCCGGCCACTTATAGTATCCCGGTGATCTGTCGCACTGCCGGCCACCTATAGTGGCCTGGTGAGCTGTCGAGCTGCCGGCCACCTACAGTGGCCTGGTCAGCTGTCGCGATACCGGTCACCTATAGTGGCCTGGTCAGCTGTCGCGATACCGGTCACCTATAGTGGCCTGGTGAGCTGTCGCGATACCGGTCACCTATAGTGGCCTGGTGAGCTGTCGCGATACCGGTCACCTATAGTGGCCTGGTGAGCTGTCGCGATACCGGTCACCTATAGTGGCCTGGTGAGCTGTCGCGATACCGGTCACCTATAGTGGCCTGGTGAGCTGTCGCGATACCGGTCACCTATCGCGAAACCGGTCACCTATAGTGGCCTGGTGAGCTGTCGAGCTGCCGGCCACCTATAGTGGCCCGGTGAGCTGTCGAGCTGCCGGCCACCTATAGTGGCCCGGTGAGCTGTCGAGCTGCCGGCCACCTATAGTGGCCCGGTGAGCTGTCGAGCTGCCGGCCACCTATAGTGGCCCGGTGAGCTGTCGAGCTGCCGGCCACCTATAGTGGCCCGGTGAGCTGTCGAGCTGCCGGCCACCTATAGTGGCCCGGTGAGCTGTCGAGCTGCCGGCCACCTATAGTGGCCCGGTGAGCTGTCGAGCTGCCGGCCACCTATAGTGGCCCGGTGAGCTGTCGAGCTGCCGGCCACCACCTATAGTGGCCCGGTGAGCTGTCGAGCTGCCGGCCACCTATAGTGGCCCGGTGAGCAGTCGAGCTGCCGGCCACCTATAGTGGCCCGGTGAGCTGTGCCGGCCACCTATAGTGGCCCGGTGAGCTGTCGAGCTGCCGGCCACCTATAGTGGCCCGGTGAGCTGTCGAGCTGCCGGCCACCTATAGTGGCCCGGTGAGCTGTCGAGCTGCCGGCCACCTATAGTGGCCCGGTGAGCTGTCGAGCTGCCGGCCACTTATAGTATCCCGGTGATCTGTCGCACTGCCGGCCACCTATAGTGGCCTGGTGAGCTGTCGAGCTGCCGGCCACCTACAGTGGCCTGGTCAGCTGTCGCGATACCGGTCACCTATAGTGGCCTGGTCAGCTGTCGCGATACCGGTCACCTATAGTGGCCTGGTGAGCTGTCGCGATACCGGTCACCTATAGTGGCCTGGTGAGCTGTCGCGATACCGGTCACCTATAGTGGCCTGGTCAGCTGTCGCGATACCGGTCACCTATAGTGGCCTGGTCAGCTGTCGCGATACCGGTCACCTATAGTGGCCTGGTCAGCTGTCGCGATACCGATCACCTATAGTGGCCTGGTCAGCTGTCGCGATACCGGTCACCTATAGTGGCCTGGTGAGCTGTCGCGATACCGGTCACCTATAGTGGCCTGGTGAGCTGTCGCGATTCCGGTCACCTATAGTGGCCTGGTGAGCTGTCGCGATACCGGTCACCTATAGTGGCCTGGTGAGCTGTCGCGATACCGGTCACCTATAGTGGCCTGGTGAGCTATCGCCATGCCGGTCACCTATCGCGATACCGGCTACCTGTAGTGACCTGGTGAGCTGTCGCGATACCGGTCACCTATAGTGGCCTGGTGAGCTGTCGCGATACCGGTCACCTATAGTGGCCTGGTGAGCTGTCGCGATACCGGTCACCTATAGTGGCCTGGTGAGCTGTCGCGATACCGGTCACCTATAGTGGCCTGGTGAGCTGTCGCGATACCGGTCACCTATAGTGGCCTGGTGAGCTGTCGCGATACCGGTCACCTATAGTGGCCTGGTGAGCTGTCGCGATACCGGTCACCTATAGTGGCCTGGTGAGCTGTCGCGATACCGGTCACCTATAGTGGCCTGGTGAGCTGTCGCGATACCGGTCACCTATAGTGGCCTGGTGAGCTGTCGCGATACCGGTCACCTATAGTGGCCTGGTGAGCTGTCGCGATACCGGTCACCTATAGTGGCCTGGTGAGCTGTCGCGATACCGGTCACCTATAGTGGCCTGGTGAGCTGTCGCGATACCGGTCACCTATAGTGGCCTGGTGAGCTGTCGCGATACCGGTCACCTATAGTGGCCTGGTGAGCTGTCGCGATACCGGTCACCTATAGTGGCCTGGTGAGCTGTCGCGATACCGGTCACCTATAGTGGCCTGGTGAGCTGTCGCGATACCGGTCACCTATAGTGGCCTGGTGAGCTGTCGCGATACCGGTCACCTATAGTGGCCTGGTGAGCTGTCGCGATACCGGTCACCTACAGTGGCCTGGTGAGCTGTCGCGATACCGGTCACCTACAGTGGCCTGGTGAGCTGTCGCGATACCGGTCACCTACAGTGGCCTGGTGAGCTGTCGCGATACCGGTCACCTATAGTGGCCTGGTGAGCTGTCGCGATACCGGTCACCTACAGTGGCCTGGTGAGCTGTCGCGATACCGGTCACCTATAGTGGCCTGGTGAGCTGTCGCGATACCGGTCACCTATAGTGGCCTGGTGAGCTGTCGCGATACCGGTCACCTATAGTGGCCTGGTGAGCTGTCGCGATACCGTTCACCTATAGTGGCCTGGTGAGCTGTCGCGATACCGGTCACCTATAGTGGCCTGGTGAGCTGTCGCGATACCGGTCACCTATAGTGGCCTGGTGAGCTGTCGCGATACCGGTCACCTATAGTGGCCTGGTGAGCTGTCGCGATACCGGTCACCTATAGTGGCCTGGTGAGCTGTCGCGATACCGGTCACCTATAGTGGCCTGGTGAGCTGTCGCGATACCGGTCACCTATAGTGGCCTGGTGAGCTGTCGCGATACCGGTCACCTATAGTGGCCTGGTGAGCTGTCGCGATACCGGTCACCTATAGTGGCCTGGTGAGCTGTCGCGATACCGGTCACCTATAGTGGCCTGGTGAGCTGTCGCGATACCGGTCACCTATAGTGGCCTGGTGAGCTGTCGCGATACCGGTCACCTATAGTGGCCTGGTGAGCTGTCGCGATACCGGTCACCTATAGTGGCCTGGTGAGCTGTCGCGATACCGGTCACCTATAGTGGCCTGGTGAGCTGTCGCGATACCGGTCACCTATAGTGGCCTGGTGAGCTGTCGCGATACCGGTCACCTATAGTGGCCTGGTGAGCTGTCGCGATACCGGTCACCTATAGTGGCCTGGTGAGCTGTCGCGATACCGGTCACCTATAGTGGCCTGGTGAGCTGTCGCGATACCGGTCACCTATAGTGGCCTGGTGAGCTGTCGCGATACCGGTCACCTATAGTGGCCCGGTGATCTGTCGCACTGCCGGCCACCTATAGTGCCCCGGTGAGCTGTTGAGCTGCCGGCCACATATAGTGGCCCGGTGAGCTGTCGAGCTGCCGGCCACATATAGTGGCCCGGTGAGCTGTCGAGCTGCCGGCCACATATAGTGGCCCGGTGAACTGTCGAGCTGCCGGCCACATATAGTGGCCCGGTGAGCTGTCGAGCTGCCGGCCACATATAGTGGCCCGGTGAGCTGTCGAGCTGCCGGCCACCTATAGTGGCCCGGTGAGCTGTCGAGCTGCCGGTCACCTATAGTGGCCTGGTGAGCTGTCGCGATACCGGTCACCTATAGTGGCCTGGTGAGCTGTCGCGATACCGGTCACCTATAGTGGCCTGGTGAGCTGTCGCGATACCGGTCACCTATAGTGGCCTGGTGAGCTGTCGCGATACCGGTCACCTATAGTGGCCTGGTGAGCTGTCGCGATACCGGTCACCTATAGTGGCCTGGTGAGCTGTCGCGATACCGGTCACCTATAGTGGCCTGGTGAGCTGTCGCGATACCGGTCACCTATAGTGGCCTGGTGAGCTGTCGCGATACCGGTCACCTATAGTGGCCTGGTGAGCTGTCGCGATACCGGTCACCTATAGTGGCCTGGTGAGCTGTCGCGATACCGGTCACCTATAGTGGCCTGGTGAGCTGTCGCGATACCGGTCACCTATAGTGGCCTGGTGAGCTGTCGCGATACCGGTCACCTATAGTGGCCTGGTGAGCTGTCGCGATACCGGTCACCTATAGTGGCCTGGTGAGCTGTCGCGATACCGGTCACCTATAGTGGCCTGGTGAGCTGTCGCGATACCGGTCACCTATAGTGGCCTGGTGAGCTGTCGCGATACCGGTCACCTATAGTGGCCTGGTGAGCTGTCGCGATACCGGTCACCTATAGTGGCCTGGTGAGCTGTCGCGATACCGGTCACCTATAGTGGCCTGGTGAGCTGTCGCGATACCGGTCACCTATAGTGGCCTGGTGAGCTGTCGCGATACCGGTCACCTATAGTGGCCTGGTGAGCTGTCGCGATACCGGTCACCTATAGTGGCCTGGTGAGCTGTCGCGATACCGGTCACCTATAGTGGCCTGGTGAGCTGTCGCGATACCGGTCACCTATAGTGGCCTGGTGAGCTGTCGCGATACCGGTCACCTATAGTGGCCTGGTCAGCTGTCGCGATACCGGTCACCTATAGTGGCCTGGTGAGCTGTCGCGATACCGGTCACCTATAGTGGCCTGGTGAGCTGTCGCGATACCGGTCACCTATAGTGGCCTGGTGAGCTGTCGCGATACCGGTCACCTATAGTGGCCTGATGGGCTGTCGCGATACCGGTCACCTATAGTGGCCTGGTGAGCTATCGCCATGCCGGTCACCTATCGCGATACCGGTCACCTATAGTGGCCTGGTGAGCTGTCGCGATACCGGTCACCTATAGTGGCCTGGTGAGCTGTCGCGATACCGGTCACCTATGGTGGCCTGGTGAGCTGTCGCGATACCGGTCACCTATTGTGGCCTGGTCAGCTGTCGCGATACCGGTCACCTATAGTGGCCTGATGGGCTGTCGCGATACCGGTCACCTATAGTGGCCTGGTGAGCTATCGCCATGCCGGTCACCTATCGCGATACCGGTCACCTATAGTGGCCTGGTGAGCTGTCGCGATACCGGTCACCTATAGTGGCCTGGTGAGCTGTCGCGATACCGGTCACCTATAGTGGCCTGGTGAGCTGTCGCGATACCGGTCACCTATTGTGGCCTGGTCAGCTGTCGCGATACCGGTCACCTATAGTGGCCTGGTCAGCTGTCGCGATACCGGTCACCTATAGTGGCCTGATGGGCTGTCGCGATACCGGTCACCTATAGTGGCCTGGTGAGCTATCGCCATGCCGGTCACCTATCGCGATACCGGTCACCTATAGTGGCCTGGTCAGCTGTCGCGATACCGGTCACCTATAGTGGCCTGGTGAGCTGTCGCGATACCGGTCACCTATCGCGAAACCGGTCACCTATAGTGGCCTGGTGAGCTGTCGAGCTGTCGGCCACCTATAGTGGCCCGGTGAGCTGTCGAGCTGCCGGCCACCTATAGTGGCCCGGTGAGCTGTCGAGCTGCCGGTCACCTATAGTGGCCTGGTGAGCTGTCGCGATACCGGTCACCTATAGTGGCCTGGTGAGCTGTCGCGATACCGGTCACCTATAGTGGCCTGGTGAGCTGTCGCGATACCGGTCACCTATAGTGGCCTGGTGAGCTGTCGCGATACCGGTCACCTATAGTGGCCTGGTGAGCTGTCGCGATACCGGTCACCTATAGTGGCCTGGTGAGCTGTCGCGATACCGGTCACCTATAGTGGCCTGGTGAGCTGTCGCGATACCGGTCACCTATAGTGGCCTGGTGAGCTGTCGCGATACCGGTCACCTATAGTGGCCTGGTGAGCTGTCGCGATACCGGTCACCTATAGTGGCCTGGTGAGCTGTCGCGATACCGGTCACCTATAGTGGCCTGGTGAGCTGTCGCGATACCGGTCACCTATAGTGGCCTGGTGAGCTGTCGCGATACCGGTCACCTATAGTGGCCTGGTGAGCTGTCGCGATACCGGTCACCTATAGTGGCCTGGTGAGCTGTCGCGATACCGGTCACCTATAGTGGCCTGGTGAGCTGTCGCGATACCGGTCACCTATAGTGGCCTGGTGAGCTGTCGCGATACCGGTCACCTATAGTGGCCTGGTGAGCTGTCGCGATACCGGTCACCTATAGTGGCCTGGTGAGCTGTCGCGATACCGGTCACCTATAGTGGCCTGGTGAGCTGTCGCGATACCGGTCACCTATAGTGGCCTGGTGAGCTGTCGCGATACCGGTCACCTATAGTGGCCTGGTGAGCTGTCGCGATACCGGTCACCTATAGTGGCCTGGTGAGCTGTCGCGATACCGGTCACCTATAGTGGCCTGGTGAGCTGTCGCGATACCGGTCACCTATAGTGGCCTGGTGAGCTGTCGCGATACCGGTCACCTATAGTGGCCTGGTGAGCTGTCGCGATACCGGTCACCTATAGTGGCCTGGTGAGCTGTCGCGATACCGGTCACCTATAGTGGCCTGGTGAGCTGTCGCGATACCGGTCACCTATAGTGGCCTGGTGAGCTGTCGCGATACCGGTCACCTATAGTGGCCTGGTGAGCTGTCGCGATACCGGTCACCTATAGTGGCCTGGTCAGCTGTCGCGATACCGGTCACCTATAGTGGCCTGGTGAGCTGTCGCGATACCGGTCACCTATAGTGGCCTGGTCAGCTGTCGCGATACCGGTCACCTATAGTGGCCTGGTGAGCTGTCGCGATACCGGTCACCTATAGTGGCCTGGTCAGCTGTCGCGATACCGGTCACCTATAGTGGCCTGGTCAGCTGTCGCGATACCGGTCACCTATTGTGGCCTGGTCAGCTGTCGCGATACCGGTCACCTATAGTGGCCTGGTCAGCTGTCGCGATACCGGTCACCTATAGTGGCCTGGTCAGCTGTCGCGATACCGGTCACCTATAGTGGCCTGGTCAGCTGTCGCGATACCGGTCACCTATAGTGGCCTGGTCAGCTGTCGCGATACCGGTCACCTATAGTGGCCTGGTCAGCTGTCGCGATACCGGTCACCTATAGTGGCCTGGTCAGCTGTCGCGATACCGGTCACCTATAGTGGCCTGATGGGCTGTCGCGATACCGGTCACCTATAGTGGCCTGGTGAGCTATCGCCATGCCGGTCACCTATCGCGATACCGGTCACCTATAGTGGCCTGGTGAGCTGTCGCGATACCGGTCACCTATAGTGGCCTGGTGAGCTGTCGCGATACCGGTCACCTATAGTGGCCTGGTGAGCTGTCGCGATACCGGTCACCTATAGTGGCCTGGTGAGCTGTCGCGATACCGGTCACCTATAGTGGCCTGGTGAGCTGTCGCGATACCGGTCACCTATAGTGGCCTGGTGAGCTGTCGCGATACCGGTCACCTATAGTGGCCTGGTGAGCTGTCGCGATACCGGTCACCTATAGTGGCCTGGTGAGCTGTCGCGATACCGGTCACCTATAGTGGCCTGGTGAGCTGTCGCGATACCGGTCACCTATAGTGGCCTGGTGAGCTGTCGCGATACCGGTCACCTATAGTGGCCTGGTGAGCTGTCGCGATACCGGTCACCTATAGTGGCCTGGTGAGCTGTCGCGATACCGGTC
Organism: Eumerus sabulonum; assembly: GCA_951905685.1. Taxonomy (NCBI): domain Eukaryota; kingdom Metazoa; phylum Arthropoda; class Insecta; order Diptera; family Syrphidae; genus Eumerus; species Eumerus sabulonum. The sequence goes on from OX645063.1 coordinate 42,023,859, forward strand.
ACCTATAGTGGCCTGGTGAGCTGTCGCGATACCGGTCACCTATAGTGGCCTGGTGAGCTGTCGCGATACCGGTCACCTATAGTGGCCTGGTGAGCTGTCGCGATACCGGTCACCTATAGTGGCCTGGTGAGCTGTCGCGATACCGGTCACCTATAGTGGCCTGGTGAGCTGTCGCGATACCGGTCACCTATAGTGGCCTGGTGAGCTGTCGCGATACCGGTCACCTATAGTGGCCTGGTGAGCTGTCGCGATACCGGTCACCTATAGTGGCCTGGTGAGCTGTCGCGATACCGGTCACCTATAGTGGCCTGGTGAGCTGTCGCGATACCGGTCACCTATAGTGGCCTGGTGAGCTGTCGCGATACCGGTCACCTATAGTGGCCTGGTGAGCTGTCGCGATACCGGTCACCTATCGCGAAACCGGTCACCTATAGTGGCCTGGTGAGCTGTCGAGCTGCCGGCCACCTATAGTGGCCCGGTGAGCTGTCGAGCTGCCGGCCACCTATAGTGGCCCGGTGAGCTGTCGAGCTGCCGGCCACCTATAGTGGCCCGGTGAGCTGTCGAGCTGCCGGCCACCTATAGTGGCCCGGTGAGCTGTCGAGCTGCCGGCCACCTATAGTGGCCCGGTGAGCTGTCGAGCTGCCGGCCACCTATAGTGGCCCGGTGAGCTGTCGAGCTGCCGGCCACCTATAGTGCCCCGGTGAGCTGTTGAGCTGCCGGCCACATATAGTGGCCCGGTGAGCTGTCGAGCTGCCGGCCACATATAGTGGCCCGGTGAGCTGTCGAGCTGCCGGCCACATATAGTGGCCCGGTGAGCTGTCGAGCTGCCGGCCACATATAGTGGCCCGGTGAGCTGTCGAGCTGCCGGCCACATATAGTGGCCCGGTGAGCTGTCGAGCTGCCGGCCACATATAGTGGCCCGGTGAGCTGTCGAGCTGCCGGCCACATATAGTGGCCCGGTGAGCTGTCGAGCTGCCGGCCACCTATAGTGGCCCGGTGAGCTGTCGAGCTGCCGGCCACCTATAGTGGCCCGGTGAGCTGTCGAGCTGCCGGTCACCTATAGTGGCCTGGTGAGCTGTCGCGATACCGGTCACCTATAGTGGCCTGGTGAGCTGTCGCGATACCGGTCACCTATAGTGGCCTGGTGAGCTGTCGCGATACCGGTCACCTATAGTGGCCTGGTGAGCTGTCGCGATACCGGTCACCTATAGTGGCCTGGTGAGCTGTCGCGATACCGGTCACCTATAGTGGCCTGGTGGGCTGTCGCGATACCGGTCACCTATAGTGGCCTGGTGAGCTGTCGCGATACCGGTCACCTACAGTGGCCTGGTGAGCTGTCGCGATACCGGTCACCTATAGTGGCCTGGTGAGCTGTCGCGATACCGGTCACCTATAGTGGCCTGGTGAGCTGTCGCGATACCGGTCACCTATAGTGGCCTGGTGGGCTGTCGCGATACCGGTCACCTATAGTGGCCTGGTCAGCTGTCGCGATACCGGTCACCTATAGTGGCCTGGTGAGCTGTCGCGATACCGGTCACCAATAGTGGCCTGGTGAGCTGTCGCGATACCGGTCACATATAGTGGCCTGGTGAGCTGTCGCGATACCGGTCACCTATAGTGGCCTGGTGAGCTGTCGCGATACCGGTCACCTATCGCGAAACCGGTCACCTATAGTGGCCTGGTGAGCTGTCGAGCTGCCGGCCACCTATAGTGGCCCGGTGAGCTGTCGAGCTGCCGGCCACCTATAGTGGCCCGGTGAGCTGTCGAGCTGCCGGCCACCTATAGTGGCTCGGTGAGCTGTCGAGCTGCCGGCCACCTATAGTGGCCCGGTGAGCAGTCGAGCTGCCGGCCACCTATAGTGGCCCGGTGAGCTGTCGAGCTGCCGGCCACCTATAGTGGCCCGGTGAGCTGTCGAGCTGCCGGCCACCTATAGTGCCCCGGTGAGCTGTTGAGCTGCCGGCCACATATAGTGGCCCGGTGAGCTGTCGAGCTGCCGGCCACCTATAGTGGCCTGGTGAGCTGTCGAGCTGCCGGCCACCTATAGTGGCCCGGTGAGCTGTCGAGCTGCCGGCCACCTATAGTGGCCCGGTGAGCTGTCGAGCTGCCGGCCACCTATAGTGGCCCGGTGAGCTGTCGAGCTGCCGGCCACATATAGTGGCCCGGTGAGCTGTCGAGCTGCCGGCCACATATAGTGGCCCGGTGAGCTGTCGAGCTGCCGGCCATCTATAGTGGCCCGGTGAGCTGTCGAGCTGCCGGCTACCTATAGTGGCCCGGTGAGCTGTCGAGCTGCCGGCCACCTATAGTGGCCCGGTGAGCTGTCGAGCTGCCGGCCACCTATAGTGGCCCGGTGAGCTGTCGAGCTGCCGGCCACCTATAGTGGCCCGGTGAGCTGTCGAGCTGCCGGCCACCTATAGTGGTCCGGTGAGCTGTCGAGCTGCCGGCCACCTATAGTGGTCCGGTGAGCTGTCGAGCTGCCGGTCACTTATAGTATCCCGGTGATCTGTCGCACTGCCGGCCACCTATAGTGGCCTGGTGAGCTGTCGAGCTGCCGGCCACCTACAGTGGCCCGATAAGCTCTCGACATGGCGGACACGTATAGTGGCCCGGTGAGCTGTCGCACTCCCGGCCACTTATAGTATCCCGGTGATCTGCCGCACTGCCGGCCACCTATAGTGGCCTGGTGGGCTGTCGCGATACCGGTCACCTATAGTGGCCTGGTGAGCTGTCGCGATACCGGTCACTTATAGTGGCCTGGTGAGCTGTCGCGATACCGGTCACCTATAGTGGCCTGGTCAGCTGTCGCGATACCGGTCACCTATAGTGGCCTGGTCAGCTGTCGCGATACCGGTCACCTATAGTGGCCTGGTCAGCTGTCGCGATACCGGTCACCTATAGTGGCCTGGTCAGCTGTCGCGATACCGGTCACCTATAGTGGCCTGGTGAGCTGTCGCGATACCGGTCACCTATAGTGGCCTGGTGAGCTGTCGCGATACCGGTCACCTATAGTGGCCTGGTGAGCTGTCGCGATACCGGTCACCTATAGTGGCCTGGTGAGCTGTCGCGATACCGGTCACCTATAGTGGCCTGGTGAGCTGTCGCGATACCGGTCACCTATAGTGGCCTGGTGAGCTGTCGCGATACCGGTCACCTATAGTGGCCTGGTGAGCTGTCGCGATACCGGTCACCTATAGTGGCCTGGTGGGCTGTCGCGATACCGGTCACCTATAGTGGCCTGGTCAGCTGTCGCGATACCGGTCACCTATAGTGGCCTGGTCAGCTGTCGCGATACCGGTCACCTATAGTGGCCTGGTCAGCTGTCGCGATACCGGTCACCTATAGTGGCCTGGTCAGCTGTCGCGATACCGGTCACCTATAGTGGCCTGGTCAGCTGTCGCGATACCGGTCACCTATAGTGGCCTGGTGATCTGTCGCGATACCGGTCACCTATCGCGAAACCGGTCACCTATAGTGGCCTGGTGAGCTGTCGAGCTGCCGGTCACCTATAGTGGCCTGGTGAGCTGTCGCGATACCGGTCACCTATAGTGGCCTGGTCAGCTGTCGCGATACCGGTCACCTATAGTGGCCTGGTGAGCTGTCCCGATACCGGTCACCTATAGTGGCCTGGTCAGCTGTCGCGATACCGGTCACCTATAGTGGCCTGGTCAGCTGTAGCGATACCGGTCACCTATAGTGGCCTGGTCAGCTGTCGCGATACCGGTCACCTATAGTGGCCTGGTCAGCTGTCGCGATACCGGTCACCTATAGTGGCCTGGTCAGCTGTCGCGATACCGGTCACCTATAGTGGCCTGGTCAGCTGTCGCCATACCGGTCACCTATAGTGGCCTGGTCAGCTGTCGCGATACCGGTCACCTATAGTGGCCTGGTCAGCTGTCGCGATACCGGTCACCTATAGTGGCCTGATGGGCTGTCGCGATACCGGTCACCTATAGTGGCCTGGTGAGCTATCGCCATGCCGGTCACCTATCGCGATACCGGCTACCTGTAGTGACCTGGTGAGCTGTCGCGATACCGGTCACCTATAGTGGCCTGGTGAGCTGTCGCGATACCGGTCACCTATGGTGGCCTGGTGAGCTGTCGCGATACCGGTCACCTATAGTGGCCTGGTGAGCTGTCGCGATACCGGTCACCTATGGTGGCCTGGTGAGCTGTCGCGATACCGGTCACCTATAGTGGCCTGGTGAGCTGTCGCGATACCGGTCACCTATAGTGGCCTGGTGAGCTGTCGCGATACCGGTCACCTATAGTGGCCTGGTGAGCTGTCGCGATACCGGTCACCTATAGTGGCCTGGTGAGCTGTCGCGATACCGGTCACCTATAGTGGCCTGGTGAGCTGTCGCGATACCGGTCACCTATAGTGGCCTGGTGAGCTGTCGCGATACCGGTCACCTATAGTGGCCTGGTGAGCTGTCGCGATACCGGTCACCTATAGTGGCCTGGTGAGCTGTCGCGATACCGGTCACCTATAGTGGCCTGGTGAGCTGTCGCGATACCGGTCACCTATAGTGGCCTGGTGAGCTGTCGCGATACCGGTCACCTATAGTGGCCTGGTGAGCTGTCGCGATACCGGTCACCTATAGTGGCCTGGTGAGCTGTCGCGTTACCGGTCACCTATAGTGGCCTGGTGAGCTGTCGCGATACCGGTCACCTATAGTGGCCTGGTGAGCTGTCGCGATACCGGTCACCTATAGTGGCCTGGTGAGCTGTCGCGATACCGGTCACCTATAGTGGCCTGGTGAGCTGTCGCGATACCGGTCACCTATAGTGGCCTGGTGAGCTGTCGCGATACCGGTCACCTATAGTGGCCTGGTGAGCTGTCGCGATACCGGTCACCTATAGTGGCCTGGTGAGCTGTCGCGATACCGGTCACCTATAGTGGCCTGGTGAGCTGTCGCGATACCGGTCACCTATAGTGGCCTGGTGAGCTGTCGCGATACCGGTCACCTATAGTGGCCTGGTGAGCTGTCGCGATACCGGTCACCTATAGTGGCCTGGTGAGCTGTCGCGATACCGGTCACCTATAGTGGCCTGGTGAGCTGTCGCGATACCGGTCACCTATAGTGGCCTGGTGAGCTGTCGCGATACCGGTCACCTATAGTGGCCTGGTGAGCTGTCGCGATACCGGTCACCTATAGTGGCCTGGTGAGCTGTCGCGATACCGGTCACCTATAGTGGCCTGGTGAGCTGTCGCGATACCGGTCACCTATAGTGGCCTGGTGAGCTGTCGCGTTACCGGTCACCTATAGTGGCCTGGTGAGCTGTCGCGATACCGGTCACCTATAGTGGCCTGGTGAGCTGTCGCGATACCGGTCACCTATAGTGGCCTGGTGAGCTGTCGCGATACCGGTCACCTATAGTGGCCTGGTGAGCTGTCGCGATACCGGTCACCTATAGTGGCCTGGTGAGCTGTCGCGATACCGGTCACCTATAGTGGCCTGGTGAGCTGTCGCGATACCGGTCACCTATAGTGGCCTGGTGAGCTGTCGCGATACCGGTCACCTATAGTGGCCTGGTGAGCTGTCGCGATACCGGTCACCTATAGTGGCCTGGTGAGCTGTCGCGATACCGGTCACCTATAGTGGCCTGGTGAGCTGTCGCGATACCGGTCACCTATAGTGGCCTGGTGAGCTGTCGCGATACCGGTCACCTATAGTGGCCTGGTGAGCTGTCGCGATACCGGTCACCTATAGTGGCCTGGTGAGCTGTCGCGATACCGGTCACCTATAGTGGCCTGGTGAGCTGTCGCGATACCGGTCACCTATAGTGGCCTGGTGAGCTGTCGCGATACCGGTCACCTATAGTGGCCTGGTGAGCTGTCGCGATACCGGTCACCTATAGTGGCCTGGTGAGCTGTCGCGATACCGGTCACCTATAGTGGCCTGGTGAGCTGTCGCGATACCGGTCACCTATAGTGGCCTGGTGAGCTGTCGCGATACCGGTCACCTATAGTGGCCTGGTGAGCTGTCGCGATACCGGTCACCTATAGTGGCCTGGTGAGCTGTCGCGATACCGGTCACCTATAGTGGCCTGGTGAGCTGTCGCGATACCGGTCACCTATAGTGGCCTGGTGAGCTGTCGCGATACCGGTCACCTATAGTGGCCTGGTGAGCTGTCGCGATACCGGTCACCTATAGTGGCCTGGTGAGCTGTCGCGATACCGGTCACCTATAGTGGCCTGGTGAGCTGTCGCGATACCGGTCACCTATAGTGGCCTGGTGAGCTGTCGCGATACCGGTCACCTATAGTGGCCTGGTGAGCTGTCGCGATACCGGTCACCTATAGTGGCCTGGTGAGCTGTCGCGATACCGGTCACCTATAGTGGCCTGGTGAGCTGTCGCGATACCGGTCACCTATAGTGGCCTGGTGAGCTGTCGCGATACCGGTCACCTATAGTGGCCTGGTGAGCTGTCGCGATACCGGTCACCTATAGTGGCCTGGTGAGCTGTCGCGATACCGGTCACCTATAGTGGCCTGGTGAGCTGTCGCGATACCGGTCACCTATAGTGGCCTGGTGAGCTGTCGCGATACCGGTCACCTATAGTGGCCTGGTGAGCTGTCGCGATACCGGTCACCTATAGTGGCCTGGTGAGCTGTCGCGATACCGGTCACCTATAGTGGCCTGGTGATCTGTCGCGATACCGGTCACCTATAGTGGCCTGGTGAGCTGTCGCGATACCGGTCACCTATAGTGGCCTGGTGAGCTGTCGCGATACCGGTCACCTATAGTGGCCTGGTGAGCTGTCGCGATACCGGTCACCTATAGTGGCCTGGTGAGCTGTCGCGATACCGGTCACCTATAGTGGCCTGGTGAGCTGTCGCGATACCGGTCACCTATAGTGGCCTGGTGAGCTGTCGCGATACCGGTCACCTATAGTGGCCTGGTGAGCTGTCGCGATACCGGTCACCTATAGTGGCCTGGTGAGCTGTCGCGATACCGGTCACCTATAGTGGCCTGGTGAGCTGTCGCGATACCGGTCACCTATAGTGGCCTGGTGAGCTGTCGCGATACCGGTCACCTATAGTGGCCTGGTGAGCTGTCGCGATACCGGTCACCTATAGTGGCCTGGTGAGCTGTCGCGATACCGGTCACCTATAGTGGCCTGGTGAGCTGTCGCGATACCGGTCACCTATAGTGGCCTGGTGAGCTGTCGCGATACCGGTCACCTATAGTGGCCTGGTGAGCTGTCGCGATACCGGTCACCTATAGTGGCCTGGTGAGCTGTCGCGATACCGGTCACCTATAGTGGCCTGGTGAGCTGTCGCGATACCGGTCACCTATAGTGGCCTGGTGAGCTGTCGCGATACCGGTCACCTATAGTGGCCTGGTGAGCTGTCGCGATACCGGTCACCTATAGTGGCCTGGTGAGCTGTCGCGATACCGGTCACCTATAGTGGCCTGGTGAGCTGTCGCGATACCGGTCACCTATAGTGGCCTGGTGAGCTGTCGCGATACCGGTCACCTATAGTGGCCTGGTGAGCTGTCGCGATACCGGTCACCTATAGTGGCCTGGTGAGCTGTCGCGATACCGGTCACCTATAGTGGCCTGGTGAGCTGTCGCGATACCGGTCACCTATAGTGGCCTGGTGAGCTGTCGCGATACCGGTCACCTATAGTGGCCTGGTGAGCTGTCGCGATACCGGTCACCTATAGTGGCCTGGTGAGCTGTCGCGATACCGGTCACCTATAGTGGCCTGGTGAGCTGTCGCGATACCGGTCACCTATAGTGGCCTGGTGAGCTGTCGCGATACCGGTCACCTATAGTGGCCTGGTGAGCTGTCGCGATACCGGTCACCTATAGTGGCCTGGTGAGCTGTCGCGATACCGGTCACCTATAGTGGCCTGGTGAGCTGTCGCGATACCGGTCACCTATAGTGGCCTGGTGAGCTGTCGCGATACCGGTCACCTATAGTGGCCTGGTGAGCTGTCGCGATACCGGTCACCTATAGTGGCCTGGTGAGCTGTCGCGATACCGGTCACCTATAGTGGCCTGGTGAGCTGTCGCGATACCGGTCACCTATAGTGGCCTGGTGAGCTGTCGCGATACCGGTCACCTATAGTGGCCCGGTGAGCTGTCGAGCTGCCGGCCACCTATAGTGGCCCGGTGAGCAGTCGAGCTGCCGGCCACCTATAGTGGCCCGGTGAGCTGTCGAGCTGCCGGCCACCTATAGTGGCCCGGTGAGCTATGCCGGCCACCTATAGTGCCCCGGTGAGCTGTTGAGCTGCCGGCCACATATAGTGGCCCGGTGAGCTGTCGAGCTGCCGGCCACATATAGTGGCCCGGTGAGCTGTCGAGCTGCCGGCCACTTATAGTGGCCCGGTGAGCTGTCGAGCTGCCGGCCACCTATAGTGGCCCGGTGAGCTGTCGAGCTGCCGGCCACCTATAGTGGCCCGATGAGCTGTCGAGCTGCCGGCCACTTATAGTATCCCGGTGATCTGTCGCACTGCCGGCCACCTATAGTGGCCTGGTGAGCTGTCGAGCTGCCGGCCACCTACAGTGGCCTGGTCAGCTGTCGCGATACCGGTCACCTATAGTGGCCTGGTGAGCTGTCGCGATACCGGTCACCTATAGTGGCCTGGTGAGCTGTCGCGATACCGGTCACCTATAGTGGCCTGGTCAGCTGTCGCGATACCGGTCACCTATAGTGGCCTGGTCAGCTGTCGCGATACCGGTCACCTATAGTGGCCTGGTCAGCTGTCGCGATACCGATCACCTATAGTGGCCTGGTCAGCTGTCGCGATACCGGTCACCTATAGTGGCCTGGTGAGCTGTCGCGATACCGGTCACCTATAGTGGCCTGGTGAGCTGTCGCGATACCGGTCACCTATAGTGGCCTGGTGAGCTGTCGCGATACCGGTCACCTATAGTGGCCCGGTGATCTGTCGCACTGCCGGCCACCTATAGTGCCCCGGTGAGCTGTTGAGCTGCCGGCCACATATAGTGGCCCGGTGAGCTGTCGAGCTGCCGGCCACATATAGTGGCCCGGTGAGCTGTCGAGCTGCCGGCCACATATAGTGGCCCGGTGAGCTGTCGAGCTGCCGGCCACATATAGTGGCCCGGTGAGCTGTCGAGCTGCCGGCCACCTATAGTGGCCCGGTGAGCTGTGCCGGCCACCTATAGTGCCCCGGTGAGCTGTTGAGCTGCCGGCCACATATAGTGGCCCGGTGAGCTGTCGAGCTGCCGGCTACATATAGTGGCCCGGTGAGCTGTCGAGCTGCCGGCCACCTATAGTGGCCCGGTGAGCTGTCGAGCTGCCGGCTACATATAGTGGCCCGGTGAGCTGTCGAGCTGCCGGCCACCTATAGTGGCCCGGTGAGCTGTCGAGCTGCCGGCCACCTATAGTGGCCCGGTGAGCTGTCGAGCTGCCGGCCACTTATAGTATCCCGGTGATCTGTCACACTGCCGGCCACCTATAGTGGCCTGGTGAGCTGTCGAGCTGCCGGCCACCTACAGTGGCCTGGTCAGCTGTCGCGATACCGGTCACCTATAGTGGCCTGGTCAGCTGTCGCGATACCGGTCACCTATAGTGGCCTGGTGAGCTGTCGCGATACCGGTCACCTATAGTGGCCTGGTGAGCTGTCGCGATACCGGTCACCTATAGTGGCCTGGTGAGCTGTCGCGATACCGGTCACCTATAGTGGCCTGGTGAGCTGTCGCGATACCGGTCACCTATCGCGAAACCGGTCACCTATAGTGGCCTGGTGAGCTGTCGAGCTGCCGGCCACCTATAGTGGCCCGGTGAGCTGTCGAGCTGCCGGCCACCTATAGTGGCCCGGTGAGCTGTCGAGCTGCCGGCCACCTATAGTGGCCCGGTGAGCTGTCGAGCTGCCGGCCACCTATAGTGGCCCGGTGAGCTGTCGAGCTGCCGGCCACCTATAGTGGCCCGGTGAGCTGTCGAGCTGCCGGCCACCTATAGTGGCCCGGTGAGCAGTCGAGCTGCCGGCCACCTATAGTGGCCCGGTGAGCTGTCGAGCTGCCGGCCACCTATAGTGGCCCGGTGAGCTGTGCCGGCCACCTAAGTGCCCCGGTGAGCTGTTGAGCTGCCGGCCACATATAGTGGCCCGGTGAGCTGTCGAGCTGCCGGCTACATATAGTGGCCCGGTGAGCTGTCGAGCTGCCGGCCACCTATAGTGGCCCGGTGAGCTGTCGAGCTGCCGGCCACCTATAGTGGCCCGGTGAGCTGTCGAGCTGCCGGCCACCTATAGTGGCCCGGTGAGCTGTCGAGCTGCCGGCCACTTATAGTATCCCGGTGATCTGTCGCACTGCCGGCCACCTATAGTGGCCTGGTGAGCTGTCGAGCTGCCGGCCACCTACAGTGGCCTGGTCAGCTGTCGCGATACCGGTCATTTATAGTGGCCTGGTCAGCTGTCGCGATACCGGTCACCTATAGTGGCCTGGTGAGCTGTCGCGATACCGGTCACCTATAGTGGCCTGGTGAGCTGTCGCGATACCGGTCACCTATAGTGGCCTGGTGAGCTGTCGCGATACCGGTCACCTATAGTGGCCTGGTCAGCTGTCGCGATACCGGTCACCTATAGTGGCCTGGTCAGCTGTGGCGATACCGGTCACCTATAGTGGCCTGGTCAGCTGTCGCGATACCGATCACCTATAGTGGCCTGGTCAGCTGTCGCGATACCGGTCACCTATAGTGGCCTGGTGAGCTGTCGCGATACCGGTCACCTATAGTGGCCTGGTGAGCTGTCGCGATACCGGTCACCTATAGTGGCCCGGTGATCTGTCGCACTGCCGGCCACCTATAGTGCCCCGGTGAGCTGTTGAGCTGCCGGCCACATATAGTGGCCCGGTGAGCTGTCGAGCTGCCGGCCACATATAGTGGCCCGGTGAGCTGTCGAGCTGCCGGCCACATATAGTGGCCCGGTGAGCTGTCGAGCTGCCGGCCACCTACAGTGGCCTGGTCAGCTGTCGCGATACCGATCACCTATAGTGGCCTGGTCAGCTGTCGCGATACCGGTCACCTATAGTGGCCTGGTGAGCTGTCGCGATACCGGTCACCTATAGTGGCCTGGTGAGCTGTCGCGATACCGGTCACCTATAGTGGCCCGGTGATCTGTCGCACTGCCGGCCACCTATAGTGCCCCGGTGAGCTGTTGAGCTGCCGGCCACATATAGTGGCCCGGTGAGCTGTCGAGCTGCCGGCCACATATAGTGGCCCGGTGAGCTGTCGAGCTGCCGGCCACATATAGTGGCCCGGTGAGCTGTCGAGCTGCCGGCCACATATAGTGGCCCGGTGAGCTGTCGAGCTGCCGGCCACCTACAGTGGCCTGGTCAGCTGTCGCGATACCGGTGACCTATAGTGGCCTGGTCAGCTGTCGCGATACCGGTCACCTATAGTGGCCTGGTGAGCTGTCGCGATACCGGTCACCTATAGTGGCCTGGTGAGCTGTCGCGATACCGGTCACCTATAGTGGCCTGGTGAGCTGTCGCGATACCGGTCACCTATAGTGGCCTGGTGAGCTGTCGCGATACCGGTCACCTATAGTGGCCTGGTGAGCTGTCGCGATACCGGTCACCTATAGTGGCCTGGTGAGCTGTCGCGATTCCGGTCACCTATAGTGGCCTGGTGAGCTGTCGCGATACCGGTCACCTATAGTGGCCTGGTGAGCTGTCGCGATACCGGTCACCTATAGTGGCCTGGTGAGCTGTCGCGATACCGGTCACCTATAGTGGCCTGGTGAGCTGTCGCGATACCGGTCACCTATAGTGGCCTGGTGAGCTGTCGCGATACCGGTCACCTATAGTGGCCTGGTGAGCTGTCGCGATACCGGTCACCTATAGTGGCCTGGTGAGCTGTCGCGATACCGGTCACCTATAGTGGCCTGGTGAGCTGTCGCGATACCGGTCACCTATAGTGGCCTGGTGAGCTGTCGCGATACCGGTCACCTATAGTGGCCTGGTGAGCTGTCGCGATACCGGTCACCTATAGTGGCCTGGTGAGCTGTCGCGATACCGGTCACCTATAGTGGCCTGGTGAGCTGTCGCGATACCGGTCACCTATAGTGGCCTGGTGAGCTGTCGCGATACCGGTCACCTATAGTGGCCTGGTGAGCTGTCGCGATACCGGTCACCTATAGTGGCCTGGTGAGCTGTCGCGATACCGGTCACCTATAGTGGCCTGGTGAGCTGTCGCGATACCGGTCACCTATAGTGGCCTGGTGAGCTGTCGCGATACCGGTCACCTATAGTGGCCTGGTGAGCTGTCGCGATACCGGTCACCTATAGTGGCCTGGTGAGCTGTCGCGATACCGGTCACCTATAGTGGCCTGGTGAGCTGTCGCGATACCGGTCACCTATAGTGGCCTGGTGAGCTGTCGCGATACCGGTCACCTATAGTGGCCTGGTGAGCTGTCGCGATACCGGTCACCTATAGTGGCCTGGTGAGCTGTCGCGATACCGGTCACCTATAGTGGCCCGGTGATCTGTCGCACTGCCGGCCACCTATAGTGCCCCGGTGAGCTGTTGAGCTGCCGGCCACATATAGTGGCCCGGTGAGCTGTCGAGCTGCCGGCCACATATAGTGGCCCGGTGAGCTGTCGAGCTGCCGGCCACATATAGTGGCCCGGTGAGCTGTCGAGCTGCCGGCCACCTATAGTGGCCCGGTGAGCTGTCGAGCTGCCGGCCACCTATAGTGGCCCGGTGAGCTGTCGAGCTGCCGGTCACCTATAGTGGCCTGGTGAGCTGTCGCGATACCGGTCACCTATAGTGGCCTGGTGAGCTGTCGCGATACCGGTCACCTATAGTGGCCTGGTGAGCTGTCGCGATACCGGTCACCTATAGTGGCCTGGTGAGCTGTCGCGATACCGGTCACCTATAGTGGCCTGGTGAGCTGTCGCGATACCGGTCACCTATAGTGGCCTGGTGAGCTGTCGCGATACCGGTCACCTATAGTGGCCTGGTGAGCTGTCGCGATACCGGTCACCTATAGTGGCCTGGTGAGCTGTCGCGATACCGGTCACCTATAGTGGCCTGGTGAGCTGTCGCGATACCGGTCACCTATAGTGGCCTGGTGAGCTGTCGCGATACCGGTCACCTATAGTGGCCTGGTGAGCTGTCGCGATACCGGTCACCTATAGTGGCCTGGTGAGCTGTCGCGATACCGGTCCCCTATAGTGGCCTGGTGAGCTGTCGCGATACCGGTCACCTATAGTGGCCTGGTGAGCTGTCGCGATACCGGTCACCTATAGTGGCCTGGTGAGCTGTCGCGATACCGGTCACCTATAGTGGCCTGGTGAGCTGTCGCGATACCGGTCACCTATAGTGGCCTGGTGAGCTGTCGCGATACCGGTCACCTATAGTGGCCTGGTGAGCTGTCGCGATACCGGTCACCTATAGTGGCCTGGTGAGCTGTCGCGATACCGGTCACCTATAGTGGCCTGGTGAGCTGTCGCGATACCGGTCACCTATAGTGGCCTGGTGAGCTGTCGCGATACCGGTCACCTATAGTGGCCTGGTGAGCTGTCGCGATACCGGTCACCTATAGTGGCCTGGTGAGCTGTCGCGATACCGGTCACCTATAGTGGCCTGGTGAGCTGTCGCGATACCGGTCACCTATAGTGGCCTGGTGAGCTGTCGCGATACCGGTCATCTATAGTGGCCTGGTGAGCTGTCGCGATACCGGTCACCTATAGTGGCCTGGTGAGCTGTCGCGATACCGGTCACCTATAGTGGCCTGGTGAGCTGTCGCGATACCGGTCACCTATAGTGGCCTGGTGAGCTGTCGCGATACCGGTCACCTATCGCGAAACCGGTCACCTATAGTGGCCTGGTGAGCTGTCGAGCTGTCGGCCACCTATAGTGGCCCGGTGAGCTGTCGAGCTGCCGGCCACCTATAGTGGCCCGGTGAGCTGTCGAGCTGCCGGTCACCTATAGTGGCCTGGTGAGCTGTCGCGATACCGGTCACCTATAGTGGCCTGGTGAGCTGTCGCGATACCGGTCACCTATAGTGGCCTGGTGAGCTGTCGCGATACCGGTCACCTATAGTGGCCTGGTGAGCTGTCGCGATACCGGTCACCTATAGTGGCCTGGTGAGCTGTCGCGATACCGGTCACCTATAGTGGCCTGGTGAGCTGTCGCGATACCGGTCACCTATAGTGGCCTGGTGAGCTGTCGCGATACCGGTCACCTATAGTGGCCTGGTGAGCTGTCGCGATACCGGTCACCTATAGTGGCCTGGTGAGCTGTCGCGATACCGGTCACCTATAGTGGCCTGGTGAGCTGTCGCGATACCGGTCACCTATAGTGGCCTGGTGAGCTGTCGCGATACCGGTCACCTATAGTGGCCTGGTGAGCTGTCGCGATACCGGTCACCTATAGTGGCCTGGTGAGCTGTCGCGATACCGGTCACCTATAGTGGCCTGGCGAGCTGTCGCGATACCGGTCACCTATAGTGGCCTGGTGAGCTGTCGCGATACCGGTCACCTATAGTGGCCTGGTGAGCTATCGCGATACCGGTCACCTATAGTGGCCTGGTGAGCTGTCGCGATACCGGTCACCTATAGTGGCCTGGTGAGCTGTCGCGATACCGGTCACCTATAGTGGCCTGGTGAGCTGTCGCGATACCGGTCACCTATAGTGGCCTGGTGAGCTGTCGCGATACCGGTCACCTATAGTGGCCTGGTGAGCTGTCGCGATACCGGTCACCTATAGTGGCCTGGTGAGCTGTCGCGATACCGGTCACCTATAGTGGCCTGGTGAGCTGTCGCGATACCGGTCACCTATAGTGGCCTGGTGAGCTGTCGCGATACCGGTCACCTATAGTGGCCTGGTGAGCTGTCGCGATACCGGTCACCTATAGTGGCCTGGTGAGCTGTCGCGATACCGGTCACCTATAGTGGCCTGGTGAGCTGTCGCGATACCGGTCACCTATAGTGGCCTGGTGAGCTGTCGCGATACCGGTCACCTATAGTGGCCTGGTGAGCTGTCGCGATACCGGTCACCTATAGTGGCCTGGTGAGCTGTCGCGATACCGGTCACCTATAGTGGCCTGGTGAGCTGTCGCGATACCGGTCACCTATAGTGGCCTGGTGAGCTGTCGCGATACCGGTCACCTATAGTGGCCTGGTGAGCTGTCGCGATACCGGTCACCTATAGTGGCCTGGTGAGCTGTCGCGATACCGGTCACCTATAGTGGCCTGGTGAGCTGTCGCGATACCGGTCACCTATAGTGGCCTGGTGAGCTGTCGCGATACCGGTCACCTATAGTGGCCTGGTGAGCTGTCGCGATACCGGTCACCTATAGTGGCCTGGTGAGCTGTCGCGATACCGGTCACCTATAGTGGCCTGGTGAGCTGTCGCGATACCGGTCACCTATAGTGGCCTGGTGAGCTGTCGCGATACCGGTCACCTATAGTGGCCTGGTGAGCTGTCGCGATACCGGTCACCTATAGTGGCCTGGTGAGCTGTCGCGATACCGGTCACCTATAGTGGCCTGGTGAGCTGTCGCGATACCGGTCACCTATAGTGGCCTGGTGAGCTGTCGCGATACCGGTCACCTATAGTGGCCTGGTGAGCTGTCGCGATACCGGTCACCTATAGTGGCCTGGTGAGCTGTCGCGATACCGGTCACCTATAGTGGCCTGGTGAGCTGTCGCGATACCGGTCACCTATAGTGGCCTGGTGAGCTGTCGCGATACCGGTCACCTATAGTGGCCTGGTGAGCTGTCGCGATACCGGTCACCTATAGTGGCCTGGTGAGCTGTCGCGATACCGGTCACCTATAGTGGCCTGGTGAGCTGTCGCGATACCGGTCACCTATAGTGGCCTGGTGAGCTGTCGCGATACCGGTCACCTATAGTGGCCTGGTGAGCTGTCGCGATACCGGTCACCTATAGTGGCCTGGTGAGCTGTCGCGATACCGGTCACCTATAGTGGCCTGGTGAGCTGTCGCGATACCGGTCACCTATAGTGGCCTGGTGAGCTGTCGCGATACCGGTCACCTATAGTGGCCTGGTGAGCTGTCGCGATACCGGTCACCTATAGTGGCCTGGTGAGCTGTCGCGATACCGGTCACCTATAGTGGCCTGGTGAGCTGTCGCGATACCGGTCACCTATAGTGGCCTGGTGAGCTATCGCCATGCCGGTCACCTATCGCGATACCGGCTACCTGTAGTGACCTGGTGAGCTGTCGCGATACCGGTCACCTATAGTGGCCTGGTGAGCTGTCGCGATACCGGTCACCTATAGTGGCCTGGTGAGCTGTCGCGATACCGGTCACCTATAGTGGCCTGGTGAGCTGTCGCGATACCGGTCACCTATAGTGGCCTGGTGAGCTGTCGCGATACCGGTCACCTATAGTGGCCTGGTGAGCTGTCGCGATACCGGTCACCTATAGTGGCCTGGTGAGCTGTCGCGATACCGGTCACCTATAGTGGCCTGGTGAGCTGTCGCGATACCGGTCACCTATAGTGGCCTGGTGAGCTGTCGCGATACCGGTCACCTATAGTGGCCTGGTGAGCTGTCGCGATACCGGTCACCTATAGTGGCCTGGTGAGCTGTCGCGATACCGGTCACCTATAGTGGCCTGGTGAGCTGTCGCGATACCGGTCACCTATAGTGGCCTGGTGAGCTGTCGCGATACCGGTCACCTATAGTGGCCTGGTGAGCTGTCGCGATACCGGTCACCTATAGTGGCCTGGTGAGCTGTCGCGATACCGGTCACCTATAGTGGCCTGGTGAGCTGTCGCGATACCGGTCACCTATCGCGAAACCGGTCACCTATAGTGGCCCGGTGAGCTGTCGAGCTGCCGGCCACCTATAGTGGCCCGGTGAGCTGTCGAGCTGCCGGCCACCTATAGTGGCCCGGTGAGCTGTCGAGCTGCCGGCCACCTATAGTGGCCCGGTGAGCTGTCGAGCTGCCGGCCACCTATAGTGGCCCGGTGAGCTGTCGAGCTGCCGGCCACCTATAGTGGCCCGGTGAGCTGTCGAGCTGCCGGCCACCTATAGTGGCCCGGTGAGCTGTCGAGCTGCCGGCCACCTATAGTGGCCCGGTGTGCAGTCGAGCTGCCGGCCACCTATAGTGGCCCGGTGAGCTGTCGAGCTGCCGGCCACCTATAGTGGCCCGGTGAGCTGTGCCGGCCACCTATAGTGCCCCGGTGAGCTGTTGAGCTGCCGGCCACATATAGTGGCCCGGTGAGCTGTCGAGCTGCCGGCCACATATAGTGGCCCGGTGAGCTGTCGAGCTGCCGGCCACCTATAGTGGCCCGGTGAGCTGTCGAGCTGCCGGCCACCTATAGTGGCCTGGTGAGCTGTCGCGATACCGGTCACCTATAGTGGCCTGGTGAGCTGTCGCGATACCGGTCACCTATAGTGGCCTGGTGAGCTGTCGCGATACCGGTCACCTATAGTGGCCTGGTGAGCTGTCGCGATACCGGTCACCTATAGTGGCCTGGTGAGCTGTCGCGATACCGGTCACCTATAGTGGCCTGGTGAGCTGTCGCGATACCGGTCACCTATAGTGGCCTGGTGAGCTGTCGCGATACCGGTCACCTATAGTGGCCTGGTGAGCTGTCGCGATACCGGTCACCTATAGTGGCCTGGTGAGCTGTCGCGATACCGGTCACCTATAGTGGCCTGGTGAGCTGTCGCGATACCGGTCACCTATAGTGGCCTGGTGAGCTGTCGCGATACCGGTCACCTATAGTGGCCTGGTGAGCTGTCGCGATTCCGGTCACCTATAGTGGCCTGGTGAGCTGTCGCGATACCGGTCACCTATAGTGGCCTGGTTTGCTATCGCCATGCCGGTCACCTATCGCGATACCGGCTACCTGTAGTGACCTGGTGAGCTGTCGCGATACCGGTCACCTATAGTGGCCTGGTGAGCTGTCGCGATACCGGTCACCTATAGTGGCCTGGTGAGCTGTCGCGATACCGGTCACCTATAGTGGCCTGGTGAGCTGTCGCGATACCGGTCACCTATAGTGGCCTGGTGAGCTGTCGCGATACCGGTCACCTATAGTGGCCTGGTGAGCTGTCGCGATACCGGTCACCTATAGTGGCCTGGTGAGCTGTCGCGATACCGGTCACCTATAGTGGCCTGGTGAGCTGTCGCGATACCGGTCACCTATAGTGGCCTGGTGAGCTGTCGCGATACCGGTCACCTATAGTGGCCTGGTGAGCTGTCGCGATACCGGTCACCTATAGTGGCCTGGTGAGCTGTCGCGATACCGGTCACCTATCGCGAAACCGGTCACCTATAGTGGCCCGGTGAGCTGTCGAGCTGCCGGCCACCTATAGTGGCCCGGTGAGCTGTCGAGCTGCCGGCCACCTATAGTGGCCCGGTGAGCTGTCGAGCTGCCGGCCACCTATAGTGGCCCGGTGAGCTGTCGAGCTGCCGGCCACCTATAGTGGCCCGGTGAGCTGTCGAGCTGCCGGCCACCTATAGTGGCCCGGTGAGCTGTCGAGCTGCCGGCCACCTATAGTGGCCCGGTGAGCTGTCGAGCTGCCGGCCACCTATAGTGGCCCGGTGTGCAGTCGAGCTGCCGGCCACCTATAGTGGCCCGGTGAGCTGTCGAGCTGCCGGCCACCTATAGTGGCCCGGTGAGCTGTGCCGGCCACCTATAGTGCCCCGGTGAGCTGTTGAGCTGCCGGCCACATATAGTGGCCCGGTGAGCTGTCGAGCTGCCGGCCACATATAGTGGCCCGGTGAGCTGTCGAGCTGCCGGCCACCTATAGTGGCCCGGTGAGCTGTCGAGCTGCCGGCCACCTATAGTGGCCCGGTGAGCTGTCGAGCTGCCGGCCACCTATAGTGGCCCGGTGAGCTGTCGAGCTGCCGGCCACCTATAGTGGCCCGGTGAGCTGTCGAGCTGCCGACCACTTATAGTATCCCGGTGATCTGTCGCACTGCCGGCCACCTATAGTGGCCTGGTGAGCTGTCGAGCTGCCGGCCACCTACAGTGGCCTGGTCAGCTGTCGCGATACCGGTCACCTATAGTGGCCTGGTCAGCTGTCGCGATACCGGTCACCTATAGTGGCCTGGTGAGCTGTCGCGATACCGGTCACCTATAGTGGCCTGGTGAGCTGTCGCGATACCGGTCACCTATAGTGGCCTGGTCAGCTGTCGCGATACCGGTCACCTATAGTGGCCTGGTCAGCTGTCGCGATACCGGTCACCTATAGTGGCCTGGTCAGCTGTCGCGATACCGATCACCTATAGTGGCCTGGTCAGCTGTCGCGATACCGGTCACCTATAGTGGCCTGGTGAGCTGTCGCGATACCGGTCACCTATAGTGGCCTGGTGAGCTGTCGCGATACCGGTCACCTATAGTGGCCCGGTGATCTGTCGCACTGCCGGCCACCTATAGTGCCCCGGTGAGCTGTTGAGCTGCCGGCCACATATAGTGGCCCGGTGAGCTGTCGAGCTGCCGGCCACATATAGTGGCCCGGTGAGCTGTCGAGCTGCCGGCCACATATAGTGGCCCGGTGAGCTGTCGAGCTGCCGGTCACCTATAGTGGCCTGGTGAGCTGTCGCGATACCGGTCACCTATAGTGGCCTGGTGAGCTGTCGCGATACCGGTCACCTATAGTGGCCTGGTGAGCTGTCGCGATACCGGTCACCTATAGTGGCCTGGTGAGCTGTCGCGATACCGGTCACCTATAGTGGCCTGGTGAGCTGTCGCGATACCGGTCACCTATAGTGGCCTGGTGAGCTGTCGCGATACCGGTCACCTATAGTGGCCTGGTGAGCTGTCGCGATACCGGTCACCTATAGTGGCCTGGTGAGCTGTCGCGATACCGGTCACCTATAGTGGCCTGGTGAGCTGTCGCGATACCGGTCACCTATAGTGGCCTGGTGAGCTGTCGCGATACCGGTCACCTATAGTGGCCTGGTGAGCTGTCGCGATTCCGGTCACCTATAGTGGCCTGGTGAGCTGTCGCGATACCGGTCACCTATAGTGGCCTGGTTTGCTATCGCCATGCCGGTCACCTATCGCGATACCGGCTACCTGTAGTGACCTGGTGAGCTGTCGCGATACCGGTCACCTATAGTGGCCTGGTGAGCTGTCGCGATACCGGTCACCTATAGTGGCCTGGTGAGCTGTCGCGATACCGGTCACCTATAGTGGCCTGGTGAGCTGTCGCGATACCGGTCACCTATAGTGGCCTGGTGAGCTGTCGCGATACCGGTCACCTATAGTGGCCTGGTGAGCTGTCGCGATACCGGTCACCTATAGTGGCCTGGTGAGCTGTCGCGATACCGGTCACCTATAGTGGCCTGGTGAGCTGTCGCGATACCGGTCACCTATAGTGGCCTGGTGAGCTGTCGCGATACCGGTCACCTATAGTGGCCTGGTGAGCTGTCGCGATACCGGTCACCTATAGTGGCCTGGTGAGCTGTCGCGATACCGGTCACCTATAGTGGCCTGGTGAGCTGTCGCGATACCGGTCACCTATAGTGGCCTGGTGAGCTGTCGCGATACCGGTCACCTATAGTGGCCTGGTGAGCTGTCGCGATACCGGTCACCTATAGTGGCCTGGTGAGCTGTCGCGATACCGGTCACCTATAGTGGCCTGGTGAGCTGTCGCGATACCGGTCACCTATAGTGGCCTGGTGAGCTGTCGCGATACCGGTCACCTATAGTGGCCTGGTTTGCTATCGCCATGCCGGTCACCTATCGCGATACCGGCTACCTGTAGTGACCTGGTGAGCTGTCGCGATACCGGTCACCTATAGTGGCCTGGTGAGCTGTCGCGATACCGGTCACCTATAGTGGCCTGGTGAGCTGTCGCGATACCGGTCACCTATAGTGGCCTGGTGAGCTGTCGCGATACCGGTCACCTATAGTGGCCTGGTGAGCTGTCGCGATACCGGTCACCTATAGTGGCCTGGTGAGCTGTCGCGATACCGGTCACCTATAGTGGCCTGGTGAGCTGTCGCGATACCGGTCACCTATAGTGGCCTGGTGAGCTGTCGCGATACCGGTCACCTATAGTGGCCTGGTGAGCTGTCGCGATACCGGTCACCTATAGTGGCCTGGTGAGCTGTCGCGATACCGGTCACCTATAGTGGCCTGGTGAGCTGTCGCGATACCGGTCACCTATAGTGGCCTGGTGAGCTGTCGCGATACCGGTCACCTATAGTGGCCTGGTGAGCTGTCGCGATACCGGTCACCTATAGTGGCCTGGTGAGCTGTCGCGATACCGGTCACCTATAGTGGCCTGGTGAGCTGTCGCGATACCGGTCACCTATAGTGGCCTGGTGAGCTGTCGCGATACCGGTCACCTATAGTGGCCTGGTGAGCTGTCGCGATACCGGTCACCTATAGTGGCCTGGTGAGCTGTCGCGATACCGGTCACCTATAGTGGCCTGGTGAGCTGTCGCGATACCGGTCACCTATAGTGGCCTGGTGAGCTGTCGCGATACCGGTCACCTATAGTGGCCTGGTGAGCTGTCGCGATACCGGTCACCTATAGTGGCCTGGTGAGCTGTCGCGATACCGGTCACCTATAGTGGCCTGGTGAGCTGTCGCGATACCGGTCACCTATAGTGGCCTGGTGAGCTGTCGCGATACCGGTCACCTATAGTGGCCTGGTGAGCTGTCGCGATACCGGTCACCTATAGTGGCCTGGTGAGCTGTCGCGATACCGGTCACCTATAGTGGCCTGGTGAGCTGTCGCGATACCGGTCACCTATAGTGGCCTGGTGAGCTGTCGCGATACCGGTCACCTATAGTGGCCTGGTGAGCTGTCGCGATACCGGTCACCTATAGTGGCCTGGTGAGCTGTCGCGATACCGGTCACCTATAGTGGCCTGGTGAGCTGTCGCGATACCGGTCACCTATAGTGGCCTGGTGAGCTGTCGCGATACCGGTCACCTATAGTGGCCTGGTGAGCTATCGCCATGCCGGTCACCTATCGCGATACCGGCTACCTGTAGTGACCTGGTGAGCTGTCGCGATACCGGTCACCTATAGTGGCCTGGTGAGCTGTCGCGATACCGGTCACCTATAGTGGCCTGGTGAGCTGTCGCGATACCGGTCACCTATAGTGGCCTGGTGAGCTGTCGCGATACCGGTCACCTATAGTGGCCTGGTGAGCTGTCGCGATACCGGTCACCTATAGTGGCCTGGTGAGCTGTCGCGATACCGGTCACCTATAGTGGCCTGGTGAGCTGTCGCGATACCGGTCACCTATAGTGGCCTGGTGAGCTGTCGCGATACCGGTCACCTATAGTGGCCTGGTGAGCTGTCGCGATACCGGTCACCTATAGTGGCCTGGTGAGCTGTCGCGATACCGGTCACCTATAGTGGCCTGGTGAGCTGTCGCGATACCGGTCACCTATAGTGGCCTGGTGAGCTGTCGCGATACCGGTCACCTATAGTGGCCTGGTGAGCTGTCGCGATACCGGTCACCTATAGTGGCCTGGTGAGCTGTCGCGATACCGGTCACCTATAGTGGCCTGGTGAGCTGTCGCGATACCGGTCACCTATAGTGGCCTGGTGAGCTGTCGCGATACCGGTCACCTATAGTGGCCTGGTGAGCTGTCGCGATACCGGTCACCTATCGCGAAACCGGTCACCTATAGTGGCCCGGTGAGCTGTCGAGCTGCCGGCCACCTATAGTGGCCCGGTGAGCTGTCGAGCTGCCGGCCACCTATAGTGGCCCGGTGAGCTGTCGAGCTGCCGGCCACCTATAGTGGCCCGGTGAGCTGTCGAGCTGCCGGCCACCTATAGTGGCCCGGTGAGCTGTCGAGCTGCCGGCCACCTATAGTGGCCCGGTGAGCTGTCGAGCTGCCGGCCACCTATAGTGGCCCGGTGAGCTGTCGAGCTGCCGGCCACCTATAGTGGCCCGGTGTGCAGTCGAGCTGCCGGCCACCTATAGTGGCCCGGTGAGCTGTCGAGCTGCCGGCCACCTATAGTGGCCCGGTGAGCTGTGCCGGCCACCTATAGTGCCCCGGTGAGCTGTTGAGCTGCCGGCCACATATAGTGGCCCGGTGAGCTGTCGAGCTGCCGGCCACATATAGTGGCCCGGTGAGCTGTCGAGCTGCCGGCCACCTATAGTGGCCCGGTGAGCTGTCGAGCTGCCGGCCACCTATAGTGGCCCGGTGAGCTGTCGAGCTGCCGGCCACCTATAGTGGCCCGGTGAGCTGTCGAGCTGCCGGCCACCTATAGTGGCCCGGTGAGCTGTCGAGCTGCCGACCACTTATAGTATCCC
Source organism: Eumerus sabulonum (assembly GCA_951905685.1). Taxonomy (NCBI): domain Eukaryota; kingdom Metazoa; phylum Arthropoda; class Insecta; order Diptera; family Syrphidae; genus Eumerus; species Eumerus sabulonum. The sequence goes on from OX645063.1 coordinate 42,047,042, forward strand.
GGTGATCTGTCGCACTGCCGGCCACCTATAGTGGCCTGGTGAGCTGTCGAGCTGCCGGCCACCTACAGTGGCCTGGTCAGCTGTCGCGATACCGGTCACCTATAGTGGCCTGGTCAGCTGTCGCGATACCGGTCACCTATAGTGGCCTGGTGAGCTGTCGCGATACCGGTCACCTATAGTGGCCTGGTGAGCTGTCGCGATACCGGTCACCTATAGTGGCCTGGTCAGCTGTCGCGATACCGGTCACCTATAGTGGCCTGGTCAGCTGTCGCGATACCGGTCACCTATAGTGGCCTGGTCAGCTGTCGCGATACCGATCACCTATAGTGGCCTGGTCAGCTGTCGCGATACCGGTCACCTATAGTGGCCTGGTGAGCTGTCGCGATACCGGTCACCTATAGTGGCCTGGTGAGCTGTCGCGATACCGGTCACCTATAGTGGCCCGGTGATCTGTCGCACTGCCGGCCACCTATAGTGCCCCGGTGAGCTGTTGAGCTGCCGGCCACATATAGTGGCCCGGTGAGCTGTCGAGCTGCCGGCCACATATAGTGGCCCGGTGAGCTGTCGAGCTGCCGGCCACATATAGTGGCCCGGTGAGCTGTCGAGCTGCCGGTCACCTATAGTGGCCTGGTGAGCTGTCGCGATACCGGTCACCTATAGTGGCCTGGTGAGCTGTCGCGATACCGGTCACCTATAGTGGCCTGGTGAGCTGTCGCGATACCGGTCACCTATAGTGGCCTGGTGAGCTGTCGCGATACCGGTCACCTATAGTGGCCTGGTGAGCTGTCGCGATACCGGTCACCTATAGTGGCCTGGTGAGCTGTCGCGATACCGGTCACCTATAGTGGCCTGGTGAGCTGTCGCGATACCGGTCACCTATAGTGGCCTGGTGAGCTGTCGCGATACCGGTCACCTATAGTGGCCTGGTGAGCTGTCGCGATACCGGTCACCTATAGTGGCCTGGTGAGCTGTCGCGATACCGGTCACCTATAGTGGCCTGGTGAGCTGTCGCGATTCCGGTCACCTATAGTGGCCTGGTGAGCTGTCGCGATACCGGTCACCTATAGTGGCCTGGTTTGCTATCGCCATGCCGGTCACCTATCGCGATACCGGCTACCTGTAGTGACCTGGTGAGCTGTCGCGATACCGGTCACCTATAGTGGCCTGGTGAGCTGTCGCGATACCGGTCACCTATAGTGGCCTGGTGAGCTGTCGCGATACCGGTCACCTATAGTGGCCTGGTGAGCTGTCGCGATACCGGTCACCTATAGTGGCCTGGTGAGCTGTCGCGATACCGGTCACCTATAGTGGCCTGGTGAGCTGTCGCGATACCGGTCACCTATAGTGGCCTGGTGAGCTGTCGCGATACCGGTCACCTATAGTGGCCTGGTGAGCTGTCGCGATACCGGTCACCTATAGTGGCCTGGTGAGCTGTCGCGATACCGGTCACCTATAGTGGCCTGGTGAGCTGTCGCGATACCGGTCACCTATAGTGGCCTGGTGAGCTGTCGCGATACCGGTCACCTATAGTGGCCTGGTGAGCTGTCGCGATACCGGTCACCTATAGTGGCCTGGTGAGCTGTCGCGATACCGGTCACCTATAGTGGCCTGGTGAGCTGTCGCGATACCGGTCACCTATAGTGGCCTGGTGAGCTGTCGCGATACCGGTCACCTATAGTGGCCTGGTGAGCTGTCGCGATACCGGTCACCTATAGTGGCCTGGTGAGCTGTCGCGATACCGGTCACCTATAGTGGCCTGGTGAGCTGTCGCGATACCGGTCACCTATAGTGGCCTGGTGAGCTGTCGCGATACCGGTCACCTATAGTGGCCTGGTGAGCTGTCGCGATACCGGTCACCTATAGTGGCCTGGTGAGCTGTCGCGATACCGGTCACCTATAGTGGCCTGGTGAGCTGTCGCGATACCGGTCACCTATAGTGGCCTGGTGAGCTGTCGCGATACCGGTCACCTATAGTGGCCTGGTGAGCTGTCGCGATACCGGTCACCTATAGTGGCCTGGTGAGCTGTCGCGATACCGGTCACCTATAGTGGCCCGGTGATCTGTCGCACTGCCGGCCACCTATAGTGCCCCGGTGAGCTGTTGAGCTGCCGGCCACATATAGTGGCCCGGTGAGCTGTCGAGCTGCCGGCCACATATAGTGGCCCGGTGAGCTGTCGAGCTGCCGGCCACATATAGTGGCCCGGTGAGCTGTCGAGCTGCCGGCCACATATAGTGGCCCGGTGAGCTGTCGAGCTGCCGGCCACCTATAGTGGCCCGGTGAGCTGTCGAGCTGCCGGCCACCTATAGTGGCCCGGTGAGCTGTCGAGCTGCCGGCCACCTATAGTGGCCCGGTGAGCTGTCGAGCTGCCGGTCACCTATAGTGGCCTGGTGAGCTGTCGCGATACCGGTCACCTATAGTGGCCTGGTGAGCTGTCGCGATACCGGTCACCTATAGTGGCCTGGTGAGCTGTCGCGATACCGGTCACCTATAGTGGCCTGGTGAGCTGTCGCGATACCGGTCACCTATAGTGGCCTGGTGAGCTGTCGCGATACCGGTCACCTATAGTGGCCTGGTGAGCTGTCGCGATACCGGTCACCTATAGTGGCCTGGTGAGCTGTCGCGATACCGGTCACCTATAGTGGCCTGGTGAGCTGTCGCGATACCGGTCACCTATAGTGGCCTGGTGAGCTGTCGCGATACCGGTCACCTATAGTGGCCTGGTGAGCTGTCGCGATACCGGTCACCTATAGTGGCCTGGTGAGCTGTCGCGATACCGGTCACCTATAGTGGCCTGGTGAGCTGTCGCGATACCGGTCACCTATAGTGGCCTGGTGAGCTGTCGCGATACCGGTCACCTATAGTGGCCTGGTGAGCTGTCGCGATACCGGTCACCTATAGTGGCCTGGTGAGCTGTCGCGATACCGGTCACCTATAGTGGCCTGGTGAGCTGTCGCGATACCGGTCACCTATAGTGGCCTGGTGAGCTGTCGCGATACCGGTCCCCTATAGTGGCCTGGTGAGCTGTCGCGATACCGGTCACCTATAGTGGCCTGGTGAGCTGTCGCGATACCGGTCACCTATAGTGGCCTGGTGAGCTGTCGCGATACCGGTCACCTATAGTGGCCTGGTGAGCTGTCGCGATACCGGTCACCTATAGTGGCCTGGTGAGCTGTCGCGATACCGGTCACCTATAGTGGCCTGGTGAGCTGTCGCGATACCGGTCACCTATAGTGGCCTGGTGAGCTGTCGCGATACCGGTCACCTATAGTGGCCTGGTGAGCTGTCGCGATACCGGTCACCTATAGTGGCCTGGTGAGCTGTCGCGATACCGGTCACCTATAGTGGCCTGGTGAGCTGTCGCGATACCGGTCACCTATAGTGGCCTGGTGAGCTGTCGCGATACCGGTCACCTATAGTGGCCTGGTGAGCTGTCGCGATACCGGTCACCTATAGTGGCCTGGTGAGCTGTCGCGATACCGGTCACCTATAGTGGCCTGGTGAGCTGTCGCGATACCGGTCACCTATAGTGGCCTGGTGAGCTGTCGCGATACCGGTCACCTATAGTGGCCTGGTGAGCTGTCGCGATACCGGTCATCTATAGTGGCCTGGTGAGCTGTCGCGATACCGGTCACCTATAGTGGCCTGGTGAGCTGTCGCGATACCGGTCACCTATAGTGGCCTGGTGAGCTGTCGCGATACCGGTCACCTATAGTGGCCTGGTGAGCTGTCGCGATACCGGTCACCTATCGCGAAACCGGTCACCTATAGTGGCCTGGTGAGCTGTCGAGCTGTCGGCCACCTATAGTGGCCCGGTGAGCTGTCGAGCTGCCGGCCACCTATAGTGGCCCGGTGAGCTGTCGAGCTGCCGGTCACCTATAGTGGCCTGGTGAGCTGTCGCGATACCGGTCACCTATAGTGGCCTGGTGAGCTGTCGCGATACCGGTCACCTATAGTGGCCTGGTGAGCTGTCGCGATACCGGTCACCTATAGTGGCCTGGTGAGCTGTCGCGATACCGGTCACCTATAGTGGCCTGGTGAGCTGTCGCGATACCGGTCACCTATAGTGGCCTGGTGAGCTGTCGCGATACCGGTCACCTATAGTGGCCTGGTGAGCTGTCGCGATACCGGTCACCTATAGTGGCCTGGCGAGCTGTCGCGATACCGGTCACCTATAGTGGCCTGGTGAGCTGTCGCGATACCGGTCACCTATAGTGGCCTGGTGAGCTATCGCGATACCGGTCACCTATAGTGGCCTGGTGAGCTGTCGCGATACCGGTCACCTATAGTGGCCTGGTGAGCTGTCGCGATACCGGTCACCTATAGTGGCCTGGTGAGCTGTCGCGATACCGGTCACCTATAGTGGCCTGGTGAGCTGTCGCGATACCGGTCACCTATAGTGGCCTGGTGAGCTGTCGCGATACCGGTCACCTATAGTGGCCTGGTGAGCTGTCGCGATACCGGTCACCTATAGTGGCCTGGTGAGCTGTCGCGATACCGGTCACCTATAGTGGCCTGGTGAGCTGTCGCGATACCGGTCACCTATAGTGGCCTGGTGAGCTGTCGCGATACCGGTCACCTATAGTGGCCTGGTGAGCTGTCGCGATACCGGTCACCTATAGTGGCCTGGTGAGCTGTCGCGATACCGGTCACCTATAGTGGCCTGGTGAGCTGTCGCGATACCGGTCACCTATAGTGGCCTGGTGAGCTGTCGCGATACCGGTCACCTATAGTGGCCTGGTGAGCTGTCGCGATACCGGTCACCTATAGTGGCCTGGTGAGCTGTCGCGATACCGGTCACCTATAGTGGCCTGGTGAGCTGTCGCGATACCGGTCACCTATAGTGGCCTGGTGAGCTGTCGCGATACCGGTCACCTATAGTGGCCTGGTGAGCTGTCGCGATACCGGTCACCTATAGTGGCCTGGTGAGCTGTCGCGATACCGGTCACCTATAGTGGCCTGGTGAGCTGTCGCGATACCGGTCACCTATAGTGGCCTGGTGAGCTGTCGCGATACCGGTCACCTATAGTGGCCTGGTGAGCTGTCGCGATACCGGTCACCTATAGTGGCCTGGTGAGCTGTCGCGATACCGGTCACCTATAGTGGCCTGGTGAGCTGTCGCGATACCGGTCACCTATAGTGGCCTGGTGAGCTGTCGCGATACCGGTCACCTATAGTGGCCTGGTGAGCTGTCGCGATACCGGTCACCTATAGTGGCCTGGTGAGCTGTCGCGATACCGGTCACCTATAGTGGCCTGGTGAGCTGTCGCGATACCGGTCACCTATAGTGGCCTGGTGAGCTGTCGCGATACCGGTCACCTATAGTGGCCTGGTGAGCTGTCGCGATACCGGTCACCTATAGTGGCCTGGTGAGCTGTCGCGATACCGGTCACCTATAGTGGCCTGGTGAGCTGTCGCGATACCGGTCACCTATAGTGGCCTGGTGAGCTGTCGCGATACCGGTCACCTATAGTGGCCTGGTGAGCTGTCGCGATACCGGTCACCTATAGTGGCCTGGTGAGCTGTCGCGATACCGGTCACCTATAGTGGCCTGGTGAGCTGTCGCGATACCGGTCACCTATAGTGGCCTGGTGAGCTGTCGCGATACCGGTCACCTATAGTGGCCTGGTGAGCTGTCGCGATACCGGTCACCTATAGTGGCCTGGTGAGCTGTCGCGATACCGGTCACCTATAGTGGCCTGGTGAGCTGTCGCGATACCGGTCACCTATAGTGGCCTGGTGAGCTGTCGCGATACCGGTCACCTATAGTGGCCTGGTGAGCTGTCGCGATACCGGTCACCTATAGTGGCCTGGTGAGCTGTCGCGATACCGGTCACCTATAGTGGCCTGGTGAGCTGTCGCGATACCGGTCACCTATAGTGGCCTGGTGAGCTATCGCCATGCCGGTCACCTATCGCGATACCGGCTACCTGTAGTGACCTGGTGAGCTGTCGCGATACCGGTCACCTATAGTGGCCTGGTGAGCTGTCGCGATACCGGTCACCTATAGTGGCCTGGTGAGCTGTCGCGATACCGGTCACCTATAGTGGCCTGGTGAGCTGTCGCGATACCGGTCACCTATAGTGGCCTGGTGAGCTGTCGCGATACCGGTCACCTATAGTGGCCTGGTGAGCTGTCGCGATACCGGTCACCTATAGTGGCCTGGTGAGCTGTCGCGATACCGGTCACCTATAGTGGCCTGGTGAGCTGTCGCGATACCGGTCACCTATAGTGGCCTGGTGAGCTGTCGCGATACCGGTCACCTATAGTGGCCTGGTGAGCTGTCGCGATACCGGTCACCTATAGTGGCCTGGTGAGCTGTCGCGATACCGGTCACCTATAGTGGCCTGGTGAGCTGTCGCGATACCGGTCACCTATAGTGGCCTGGTGAGCTGTCGCGATACCGGTCACCTATAGTGGCCTGGTGAGCTGTCGCGATACCGGTCACCTATAGTGGCCTGGTGAGCTGTCGCGATACCGGTCACCTATAGTGGCCTGGTGAGCTGTCGCGATACCGGTCACCTATAGTGGCCTGGTGAGCTGTCGCGATACCGGTCACCTATAGTGGCCTGGTGAGCTGTCGCGATACCGGTCACCTATAGTGGCCTGGTGAGCTGTCGCGATACCGGTCACCTATAGTGGCCTGGTGAGCTGTCGCGATACCGGTCACCTATAGTGGCCTGGTGAGCTGTCGCGATACCGGTCACCTATAGTGGCCTGGTGAGCTGTCGCGATACCGGTCACCTATAGTGGCCTGGTGAGCTGTCGCGATACCGGTCACCTATCGCGAAACCGGTCACCTATAGTGGCCCGGTGAGCTGTCGAGCTGCCGGCCACCTATAGTGGCCTGGTGAGCTGTCGAGCTGCCGGCCACCTATAGTGGCCCGGTGAGCTGTCGAGCTGCCGGCCACCTATAGTGGCCCGGTGAGCTGTCGAGCTGCCGGCCACCTATAGTGGCCCGGTGAGCTGTCGAGCTGCCGGCCACCTATAGTGGCCCGGTGAGCTGTCGAGCTGCCGGCCACCTATAGTGGCCCGGTGAGCTGTCGAGCTGCCGGCCACCTATAGTGGCCCGGTGTGCAGTCGAGCTGCCGGCCACCTATAGTGGCCCGGTGAGCTGTCGAGCTGCCGGCCACCTATAGTGGCCCGGTGAGCTGTGCCGGCCACCTATAGTGCCCCGGTGAGCTGTTGAGCTGCCGGCCACATATAGTGGCCCGGTGAGCTGTCGAGCTGCCGGCCACATATAGTGGCCCGGTGAGCTGTCGAGCTGCCGGCCACCTATAGTGGCCCGGTGAGCTGTCGAGCTGCCGGCCACCTATAGTGGCCCGGTGAGCTGTCGAGCTGCCGGCCACCTATAGTGGCCCGGTGAGCTGTCGAGCTGCCGGCCACCTATAGTGGCCCGGTGAGCTGTCGAGCTGCCGGCCACCTATAGTGGCCCGGTGAGCTGTCGAGCTGCCGACCACTTATAGTATCCCGGTGATCTGTCGCACTGCCGGCCACCTATAGTGGCCTGGTGAGCTGTCGAGCTGCCGGCCACCTACAGTGGCCTGGTCAGCTGTCGCGATACCGGTCACCTATAGTGGCCTGGTCAGCTGTCGCGATACCGGTCACCTATAGTGGCCTGGTGAGCTGTCGCGATACCGGTCACCTATAGTGGCCTGGTGAGCTGTCGCGATACCGGTCACCTATAGTGGCCTGGTCAGCTGTCGCGATACCGGTCACCTATAGTGGCCTGGTCAGCTGTCGCGATACCGGTCACCTATAGTGGCCTGGTCAGCTGTCGCGATACCGATCACCTATAGTGGCCTGGTCAGCTGTCGCGATACCGGTCACCTATAGTGGCCTGGTGAGCTGTCGCGATACCGGTCACCTATAGTGGCCTGGTGAGCTGTCGCGATACCGGTCACCTATAGTGGCCCGGTGATCTGTCGCACTGCCGGCCACCTATAGTGCCCCGGTGAGCTGTTGAGCTGCCGGCCACATATAGTGGCCCGGTGAGCTGTCGAGCTGCCGGCCACATATAGTGGCCCGGTGAGCTGTCGAGCTGCCGGCCACATATAGTGGCCCGGTGAGCTGTCGAGCTGCCGGTCACCTATAGTGGCCTGGTGAGCTGTCGCGATACCGGTCACCTATAGTGGCCTGGTGAGCTGTCGCGATACCGGTCACCTATAGTGGCCTGGTGAGCTGTCGCGATACCGGTCACCTATAGTGGCCTGGTGAGCTGTCGCGATACCGGTCACCTATAGTGGCCTGGTGAGCTGTCGCGATACCGGTCACCTATAGTGGCCTGGTGAGCTGTCGCGATACCGGTCACCTATAGTGGCCTGGTGAGCTGTCGCGATACCGGTCACCTATAGTGGCCTGGTGAGCTGTCGCGATACCGGTCACCTATAGTGGCCTGGTGAGCTGTCGCGATACCGGTCACCTATAGTGGCCTGGTGAGCTGTCGCGATACCGGTCACCTATAGTGGCCTGGTGAGCTGTCGCGATACCGGTCACCTATAGTGGCCTGGTGAGCTGTCGCGATTCCGGTCACCTATAGTGGCCTGGTGAGCTGTCGCGATACCGGTCACCTATAGTGGCCTGGTTTGCTATCGCCATGCCGGTCACCTATCGCGATACCGGCTACCTGTAGTGACCTGGTGAGCTGTCGCGATACCGGTCACCTATAGTGGCCTGGTGAGCTGTCGCGATACCGGTCACCTATAGTGGCCTGGTGAGCTGTCGCGATACCGGTCACCTATAGTGGCCTGGTGAGCTGTCGCGATACCGGTCACCTATAGTGGCCTGGTGAGCTGTCGCGATACCGGTCACCTATAGTGGCCTGGTGAGCTGTCGCGATACCGGTCACCTATAGTGGCCTGGTGAGCTGTCGCGATACCGGTCACCTATAGTGGCCTGGTGAGCTGTCGCGATACCGGTCACCTATAGTGGCCTGGTGAGCTGTCGCGATACCGGTCACCTATAGTGGCCTGGTGAGCTGTCGCGATACCGGTCACCTATAGTGGCCTGGTGAGCTGTCGCGATACCGGTCACCTATAGTGGCCTGGTGAGCTGTCGCGATACCGGTCACCTATAGTGGCCTGGTGAGCTGTCGCGATACCGGTCACCTATAGTGGCCTGGTGAGCTGTCGCGATACCGGTCACCTATAGTGGCCTGGTGAGCTGTCGCGATACCGGTCACCTATAGTGGCCTGGTGAGCTGTCGCGATACCGGTCACCTATAGTGGCCTGGTGAGCTGTCGCGATACCGGTCACCTATAGTGGCCTGGTGAGCTGTCGCGATACCGGTCACCTATAGTGGCCTGGTGAGCTGTCGCGATACCGGTCACCTATAGTGGCCTGGTGAGCTGTCGCGATACCGGTCACCTATAGTGGCCTGGTGAGCTGTCGCGATACCGGTCACCTATAGTGGCCTGGTGAGCTGTCGCGATACCGGTCACCTATAGTGGCCTGGTGAGCTGTCGCGATACCGGTCACCTATAGTGGCCTGGTGAGCTGTCGCGATACCGGTCACCTATAGTGGCCTGGTGAGCTGTCGCGATACCGGTCACCTATAGTGGCCTGGTGAGCTATCGCCATGCCGGTCACCTATCGCGATACCGGCTACCTGTAGTGACCTGGTGAGCTGTCGCGATACCGGTCACCTATAGTGGCCTGGTGAGCTGTCGCGATACCGGTCACCTATAGTGGCCTGGTGAGCTGTCGCGATACCGGTCACCTATAGTGGCCTGGTGAGCTGTCGCGATACCGGTCACCTATAGTGGCCTGGTGAGCTGTCGCGATACCGGTCACCTATAGTGGCCTGGTGAGCTGTCGCGATACCGGTCACCTATAGTGGCCTGGTGAGCTGTCGCGATACCGGTCACCTATAGTGGCCTGGTGAGCTGTCGCGATACCGGTCACCTATAGTGGCCTGGTGAGCTGTCGCGATACCGGTCACCTATAGTGGCCTGGTGAGCTGTCGCGATACCGGTCACCTATAGTGGCCTGGTGAGCTGTCGCGATACCGGTCACCTATAGTGGCCTGGTGAGCTGTCGCGATACCGGTCACCTATAGTGGCCTGGTGAGCTGTCGCGATACCGGTCACCTATAGTGGCCTGGTGAGCTGTCGCGATACCGGTCACCTATAGTGGCCTGGTGAGCTGTCGCGATACCGGTCACCTATAGTGGCCTGGTGAGCTGTCGCGATACCGGTCACCTATAGTGGCCTGGTGAGCTGTCGCGATACCGGTCACCTATAGTGGCCTGGTGAGCTGTCGCGATACCGGTCACCTATAGTGGCCTGGTGAGCTATCGCCATGCCGGTCACCTATCGCGATACCGGCTACCTGTAGTGACCTGGTGAGCTGTCGCGATACCGGTCACCTATAGTGGCCTGGTGAGCTGTCGCGATACCGGTCACCTATAGTGGCCTGGTGAGCTGTCGCGATACCGGTCACCTATAGTGGCCTGGTGAGCTGTCGCGATACCGGTCACCTATAGTGGCCTGGTGAGCTGTCGCGATACCGGTCACCTATAGTGGCCTGGTGAGCTGTCGCGATACCGGTCACCTATAGTGGCCTGGTGAGCTGTCGCGATACCGGTCACCTATAGTGGCCTGGTGAGCTGTCGCGATTCCGGTCACCTATAGTGGCCTGGTGAGCTGTCGCGATTCCGGTCACCTATAGTGGCCTGGTGAGCTGTCGCGATACCGGTAACCTATAGTGGCCTGGTGAGCTGTGGCGATACCGGTCACCTATAGTGGCCTGGTGAGCTATCGCCATGCCGGCCACCTATCGCGATACCGGCTACCTGTAGTGACCTGGTGAGCTGTCGCGATACCGGTCACCTATAGTGGCCTGGTGAGCTGTCGCGATACCGGTCACCTATAGTGGCCTGGTGAGCTGTCGCGATACCGGTCACCTATAGTGGCCTGGTGAGCTGTCGCGATACCGGTCACCTATAGTGGCCTGGTGAGCTGTCGCGATACCGGTCACCTATAGTGGCCTGGTGAGCTGTCGCGATACCGGTCACCTATAGTGGCCTGGTGAGCTGTCGCGATACCGGTCACCTATAGTGGCCTGGTGAGCTGTCGCGATACCGGTCACCTATAGTGGCCTGGTGAGCTGTCGCGATACCGGTCACCTATAGTGGCCTGGTGAGCTGTCGCGATACCGGTCACCTATAGTGGCCTGGTGAGCTGTCGCGATACCGGTCACCTATAGTGGCCTGGTGAGCTGTCGCGATACCGGTCACCTATAGTGGCCTGGTGAGCTGTCGCGATACCGGTCACCTATAGTGGCCTGGTGAGCTGTCGCGATACCGGTCACCTATAGTGGCCTGGTGAGCTGTCGCGATACCGGTCACCTATAGTGGCCTGGTGAGCTGTCGCGATACCGGTCACCTATAGTGGCCTGGTGAGCTGTCGCGATACCGGTCACCTATAGTGGCCTGGTGAGCTGTCGCGATACCGGTCACCTATAGTGGCCTGGTGAGCTGTCGCGATACCGGTCACCTATAGTGGCCTGGTGAGCTGTCGCGATACCGGTCACCTATAGTGGCCTGGTGAGCTGTCGCGATACCGGTCACCTATAGTGGCCTGGTGAGCTGTCGCGATACCGGTCACCTATAGTGGCCTGGTGAGCTGTCGCGATACCGGTCACCTATAGTGGCCTGGTGAGCTGTCGCGATACCGGTCACCTATAGTGGCCTGGTGAGCTGTCGCGATACCGGTCACCTATAGTGGCCTGGTGAGCTGTCGCGATACCGGTCACCTATAGTGGCCTGGTGAGCTGTCGCGATACCGGTCACCTATAGTGGCCTGGTGAGCTGTCGCGATACCGGTCACCTATAGTGGCCTGGTGAGCTGTCGCGATACCGGTCACCTATAGTGGCCTGGTGAGCTGTCGCGATACCGGTCACCTATAGTGGCCTGGTGAGCTGTCGCGATACCGGTCACCTATAGTGGCCTGGTGAGCTGTCGCGATACCGGTCACCTATAGTGGCCTGGTGAGCTGTCGCGATACCGGTCACCTATAGTGGCCTGGTGAGCTGTCGCGATACCGGTCACCTATAGTGGCCTGGTGAGCTGTCGCGATACCGGTCACCTATAGTGGCCTGGTGAGCTGTCGCGATACCGGTCACCTATAGTGGCCTGGTGAGCTGTCGCGATACCGGTCACCTATAGTGGCCTGGTGAGCTGTCGCGATACCGGTCACCTATAGTGGCCTGGTGAGCTGTCGCGATACCGGTCACCTATAGTGGCCTGGTGAGCTGTCGCGATACCGGTCACCTATAGTGGCCTGGTGAGCTGTCGCGATACCGGTCACCTATGGTGGCCTGGTGAGCTGTCGCGATACCGGTCACCTATAGTGGCCTGGTGAGCTGTCGCGATACCGGTCACCTATAGTGGCCTGGTGAGCTGTCGCGATACCGGTCACCTATAGTGACCTGGTGAGCTGTCGCGATACCGGTCACCTATAGTGGCCTGGTGAGCTGTCGCGATACCGGTCACCTATAGTGACCTGGTGAGCTGTCGCGATACCGGTCACCTATAGTGGCCTGGTGAGCTGTCGCGATACCGGTCACCTATAGTGGCCTGGTGAGCTGTCGCGATACCGGTCACCTATAGTGGCCTGGTGAGCTGTCGCCATACCGGTCACCTATAGTGGCCTGGTGAGCTGTCGCGATACCGGTCACCTATAGTGGCCTGGTGAGCTGTCGCCATACCGGTCACCTATAGTGGCCTGGTGAGCTGTCGCGATACCGGTCGCCTATAGTGGCCTGGTGAGCTGTCGCGATACCGGTCACCTATAGTGGCCTGGTGAGCTGTCGCGATACCGGTCACCTATCGCGAAACCGGTCACCTATAGTGGCCTGGTGAGCTGTCGAGCTGCCGGCCACCTATAGTGGCCCGGTGAGCTGTCGAGCTGCCGGCCACCTATAGTGGCCCGGTGAGCTGTCGAGCTGCCGGCCACCTATAGTGGCCCGGTGAGCTGTCGAGCTGCCGGCCACCTATAGTGGCCCGGTGAGCAGTCGAGCTGCCGGCCACCTATAGTGGCCCGGTGAGCTGTCGAGCTGCCTGCCACTTATAGTATCCCGGTGATCTGTCGCACTGCCGGCCACTTATAGTATACCGGTTATCTGTCGCACTGCCGGCCACCTATAGTGGCCTGGTGAGCTGTCGAGCTGCCGGCCGCCTACAGTGGCCCGATAAGCTCTCGACTTGGCGGACACGTATAGTGGCCCGGTGAGCTGTCGCACTCCCGGCCACTTATAGTATCCCGGTGATCTGTCGCACTGCCGGCCACCTATAGTGGCCCGGTGAGCTGTCGCGATACCGGTCACCTATCGCGAAACCGGTCACCTATAGTGGCCTGGTGAGCTGTCGAGCTGCCGGCCACCTATAGTGGCCCGGTGAGCTGTCGAGCTGCCGGCCACCTATAGTGGCCCGGTGAGCTGTCGAGCTGCCGGCCACCTATAGTGGCCCGGTGAGCTGTCGAGCTGCCGGCCACCTATAGTGGCCCGGTGAGCTGTCGAGCTGCCGGCCACCTATAGTGGCCCGGTGAGCTGTCGAGCTGCCGGCCACCTATAGTGGCCCGGTGAGCTGTCGAGCTGCCGGCCACCTATAGTGGCCCGGTGAGCTGTCGAGCTGCCGGCCACCTATAGTGGCCCGGTGAGCTGTCGAGCTGCCGGCCACCTATAGTGGCCCGGTGAGCTGTCGAGCTGCCGGCCACCTATAGTGGCCCGGTGAGCTGTCGAGCTGCCGGCCACCTATAGTGGCCCGGTGAGCTGTCGAGCTGCCGGCCACCTATAGTGGCCCGGTGAGCTGTCGAGCTGCCGGCCACCTATAATGGCCCGGTGAGCTGTCGAGCTGCCGGCCACCTATAGTGGCCCGGTGAGCTGTCGAGCTGCCGGCCACCTATAGTGGCCCGGTGAGCTGTCGAGCTGCCGGCCACCTATAGTGGCCCGGTGAGCAGTCGAGCTGCCGGCCACCTATAGTGGCCCGGTGAGCAGTCGAGCTGCCGGCCACCTATAGTGCCCCGGTGAGCAGTCGAGCTGCCGACCACATATAGTGGCCCGGTGAGCTGTCGAGCTGCCGGCCACCTATAGTGGCCCGGTGAGCTGTCGAGCTGCCGGTCACCTATAGTGGCCTGGTGAGCTGTCGCCATACCGGTCACCTATAGTGGCCTGGTGAGCTGTCGCGATACCGGTCACCTATATCGGCCTGGTGGGCTGTCGCGATACCGGTCACCTATAGTGGCCTGGTGAGCTATCGCCATGCCGGTCACCTATCGCGATACCGGCTACCTGTAGTGACCTGGTGAGCTGTAGAGATACCGGTCACCTATAGTGGCCTGGTGAGCTGTCGCGATACCGGTCACCTATAGTGGCCTGGTGAGCTGTCGCGATACCGGTCATCTATAGTGGCCTGGTGAGCTGTCGCGATACCGGTCACCTATAGTGGCCTGGTGAGCTGTCGCGATACCGGTCATCTATAGTGGCCTGGTGAGCTGTCGCGATACCGGTCACCTATAGTGGCCTGGTGAGCTGTCGCGATACCGGTCATCTATAGTGGCCTGGTGAGCTGTCGCGATACCGGTCACCTATAGTGGCCTGGTGAGCTGTCGCGATACCGGTCACCTATAGTGGCCTGGTGAGCTGTCGCGATACCGGTCACCTATAGTGGCCTGGTGAGCTGTCGCGATACCGGTCACCTATAGTGGCCTGGTGAGCTGTCGCGATACCGGTCACCTATAGTGGCCTGGTGAGCTGTCACCATACCGGTCACCTATAGTGGCCTGGTGAGCTGTCGCGATACCGGTCGCCTATAGTGGCCTGGTGAGCTGTCGCGATACCGGTCACCTGTAGTGGCCTGGTGAGCTGTCGCGATACCGGTCACCTATAGTGGCCTGGTGAGCTGTCGCGATACCGGTCACCTATAGTGGCCTGGTGAGCTGTCGCGATACCGGTCACCTATAGTGGCCTGGTGAGCTGTCGCGATACCGGTCACCTGTAGTGGCCTGGTGAGCTGTCGCGATACCGGTCACCTGTAGTGGCCTGGTGAGCTGTCGCGATACCGGTCACCTATAGTGGCCTGGTGAGCTGTCGCGATACCGGTCACCTATAGTGGCCTTGTGAGCTGTCGCGATACCGGTCACCTATCGCGAAACCGGTCACCTATAGTGGCCTGGTGAGCTGTCGAGCTGCCGGCCACCTATAGTGGCCCGGTGAGCTGTCGAGCTGCCGGCCACCTATAGTGGCCCGGTGAGCTGTCGAGCTGCCGGCCACCTATAGTGGCCCGGTGAGCTGTCGAGCTGCCGGCCACCTATAGTGGCCCGGTGAGCAGTCGAGCTGCCGGCCACCTATAGTGGCCCGGTGAGCTGTCGAGCTGCCTGCCACTTATAGTATCCCGGTGATCTGTCGCACTGCCGGCCACTTATAGTATACCGGTGATTTGTCGCACTGCCGGCCACCTATAGTGGCCTGGTGAGCTGTCGAGCTGCCGGCCACCTATAGTGGCCCGGTGAGCAGTCGAGCTGCCGGCCACCTATAGTGGCCCGGTGAGCTGTCGAGCTGCCTGCCACTTATAGTATCCCGGTGATCTGTCGCACTGCCGGCCACTTATAGTATACCGGTGATTTGTCGCACTGCCGGCCACCTATAGTGGCCCGGTGAGCTGTCGAGCTGCCGGCCACCTATAGTGGCCCGGTGAGCTGTCGAGCTGCCGGCCACCTATAGTGGCCCGGTGAGCTGTCGAGCTGCCGGCCACCTATAGTGGCCCGGTGAGCTGTCGAGCTGCCGGCCACCTATAGTGGCCCGGTGAGCTGTCGAGCTGCCGGCCACCTATAGTGGCCCGGTGAGCTGTCGAGCTGCCGGCCACCTATAGTGGCCCGGTGAGCTGTCGAGCTGCCGGCCACCTATAGTGGCCCGGTGAGCTGTCGAGCTGCCGGCCACCTATAGTGGCCCGGTGAGCAGTCGAGCTGCCGGCCACCTATAGTGGCCCGGTGAGCAGTCGAGCTGCCGGCCACCTATAGTGCCCCGGTGAGCAGTCGAGCTGCCGGCCACATATAGTGGTCCGGTGAGCTGTCGAGCTGCCGGCCACCTATAGTGGCCCGGTGAGCTGTCGAGCTGCCGGTCACCTATAGTGGCCTGGTGAGCTGTCGCGATACCGGTCACCTATAGTGGCCTGGTGAGCTGTCGCGATACCGGTCACCTATAGTGGCCTGGTGAGCTGTCGCGATACCGGTCACCTATATCGGCCTGGTGGGCTGTCGCGATACCGGTCACCTATAGTGGCCTGGTGAGCTATCGCCATGCCGGTCACCTATCGCGATACCGGCTACCTGTAGTGACCTGGTGAGCTGTAGAGATACCGGTCACCTATAGTGGCCTGGTGAGCTGTCGCGATACCGGTCACCTATAGTGGCCTGGTGAGCTGTCGCGATACCGGTCATCTATAGTGGCCTGGTGAGCTGTCGCGATACCGGTCACCTATAGTGGCCTGGTGAGCTGTCGCGATACCGGTCACCTATAGTGGCCTGGTGAGCTGTCGCGATACCGGTCACCTATAGTGGCCTGGTGAGCTTTCGCGATACCGGTCACCTATAGTGGCCTGGTGAGCTGTCGCGATACCGGTCACCTATAGTGGCCTGGTGAGCTGTCGCGATACCGGTCACCTATAGTGGCCTGGTCCGGTCACCTATAGTGGCCTGGTCCGGTCACCTATAGTGGCCTGGTCCGGTCACCTATAGTGGCCTGGTCCGGTCACCTATAGTGGCCTGGTCCGGTCACCTATAGTGGCCTGGTCCGGTCACCTATAGTGGCCTGGTCCGGTCACCTATAGTGGCCTGGTCCGGTCACCTATAGTGGCCTGGTGAGCTGTCGCGATACCGGTCACCTATAGTGGCCTGGTGAGCTGTCGCGATACCGGTCACCTATAGTGGCCTGGTGAGCTGTCGCGATACCGGTCACCTATAGTGACCTGGTGAGCTGTCGCGATACCGGTCACCTATAGTGGCCTGGTGAGCTGTCGCGATACCGGTCACCTATAGTGGCCTGGTGAGCTGTCGCGATACCGGTCACCTATAGTGGCCTGGTGAGCTGTCGCGATACCGGTCACCTATAGTGGCCTGGTGAGCTGTCGCGATACCGGTCACCTATAGTGGCCTGGTGAGCTGTCGCGATACCGGTCACCTATAGTGGCCTGGTGAGCTGTCGCGATACCGGTCACCTATAGTGGCCTGGTGAGCTGTCGCGATACCGGTCACCTATAGTGGCCTGGTGAGCTGTCGCGATACCGGTCACCTATAGTGGCCTGGTGAGCTGTCGCGATACCGGTCACCTATAGTGGCCTGGTGAGCTGTCGCGATACCGGTCACCTATAGTGGCCTGGTGAGCTGTCGCGATACCGGTCACCTATAGTGGCCTGGTGAGCTGTCGCGATACCGGTCACATTAGTGGCCTGGTGAGCTGTCGCGATACCGGTCACCTATAGTGGCCTGGTGAGCTGTCGCGATACCGGTCACCTATAGTGGCCTGGTGAGCTGTCGCGATTCCGGTCACCTATAGTGGCCTGGTGAGCTGTCGCGATTCCGGTCACCTATAGTGGCCTGGTGAGCTGTCGCGATACCGGTCACCTATAGTGGCCTGGTGAGCTGTCGCGATACCGGTCACCTATAGTGGCCTGGTGAGCTGTCGCGATACCGGTCACCTATAGTGGCCTGGTGAGCTATCGCCATGCCGGTCACCTATCGCGATACCGGCTACCTGTAGTGACCTGGTGAGCTGTCGCGATACCGGTCACCTATAGTGGCCTGGTGAGCTGTCGCGATACCGGTCACCTATAGTGGCCTGGTGAGCTGTCGCGATACCGGTCACCTATAGTGGCCTGGTGAGCTGTCGCGATACCGGTCACCTATAGTGGCCTGGTGAGCTGTCGCGATACCGGTCACCTATAGTGGCCTGGTGAGCTGTCGCGATACCGGTCACCTATAGTGGCCTGGTGAGCTGTCGCGATACCGGTCACCTATAGTGGCCTGGTGAGCTGTCGCGATACCGGTCACCTATAGTGGCCTGGTGAGCTGTCGCGATACCGGTCACCTATAGTGGCCTGGTGAGCTGTCGCGATACCGGTCACCTATAGTGGCCTGGTGAGCTGTCGCGATACCGGTCACCTATAGTGGCCTGGTGAGCTGTCGCGATACCGGTCACCTATAGTGGCCTGGTGAGCTGTCGCGATACCGGTCACCTATAGTGGCCTGGTGAGCTGTCGCGATACCGGTCACAGTAGTATGTTTTAGGGGGTTCAAGCGCTTTTTGGTATGAAGCGAATCGACCGACACGACATGTATGAAGCGATGGTATGAAGTGATGGTATGAATGGATTTGATAAGCGATGGTATGAAGGGATTTGGTATGAAGCGGTTGAGGCGCTTTTTTGTATGAAGGGTTTTGGTATGAAGCGGTTCAGGCGCTTTTTGGTATGAAGCGGTTCAGGCGCTTTTTGGTATGAAGGGATTCAGGCGCTTTTTGGTATGAGGGGATTCATTCGTTTTTTTGTATTGTTTATTTAAGTTGTTTTGCGTTTCGGTTAGGAAATGTATGGGAATTCAGGCGCTATCTCTGTTGTGTTTTTGTCGCGTGCTGGTTTTGTCGGAGGATTTAGTCGCTATCTGTGTTGTGGTTTTGTGTGCGTGCAAGGTCGATATCATGTGACGTATTTAGAATAGCAATAGCAATAGATATGTATATATTGTTACGCAAGGCCATGGTATGAAGGGATTTGGTTGAGGCGCTTTTTGGTATGAAGGGATTCAGGCGCTTTTTGGTATGAAGGGAAATTTTGCGATCGACATGTTTTCGCGACACGACATACGAGCTCGGATCGAAGAGAAAATTTTATATAAACGCTAGCAGACTCTCGTGATCGACCAACACGACATACGAGCGATGGTATGAAGGGTTTTGGTATGAAGCGGTTCAAGCGCTTTTTGGTATGAAGCGATGGTATGAAGGGTTTTGGTATGAAGCGGTTCAGGCGCTTTTTGGTATGAAGGGAAAAATGTTGCGATCGACATGTTTTCGCGACACGACATGCAGCATACAAAAATAAAATTTTGGTTAGAAAAATATATCGAGTGGACTCTCGTAATCGACCAACACGACATACGAGCTCGGATCGAAGAGAGAAATTTTATTTTGTATAAACGCTAGTGGACTCTCGTGATCGACCAACAGTATATGTTACATATCTATGTATCTATAAATATTTCTTAGCGTTTCAAATACATATATATATATATAAATATTACTGGAATAGTATAGACAAATGACCTATTACATTAAATTGTTCTGTAAGCAACAATTAATCAGTGCGAACAGACGTCGAAGACAATGGATCCCCAAAAAGAATGAAATCAACTTGAAAACTTTGCTTATAAGCAAACCGTAAGATTTCCTGCTTTGACTATCGGCTTACCATATAATATCGAAGGATTAAAGGTTTGCAGTACTATGTATGGAAATGCAGTTCTATGCTATCTGGAAAATTTTAAAGTAAGTTTTTTTAAAGTAAGTAAATTACAAACATATTTATTTATTTGTCTTTTCTTATGTGGTTTTCCTTCCATCTCGATATTCTAAAATGTCTGAGACAACAATTCAAGCAATCAACCAAAAGGGATATACATTGACATACCATGGACCTGTAAATAAAACTTCTCATATAGAGATTTCTAAGAAAAATGTCCACACACAGATAATCAATAAATATAAAAAAAAATGTTATTCTGAAGAAAAATCAAGTGTTTTTATTTGTATTATTTAAGTTGTACAGAAATTTCAAACAAAGATGTCCGCAATTGAAGGATTCATACTTTTGATATTGACTATAGTTTTATTGAATATTTTTTCCGTCGCCGCCGCCGCCCAGGTATTTAATAATCTCTCTCGGTGGTTGCAGATTTCCAAAACTATCGAAATATTCTGTGCGATTCTTATTCCTATCATATGCTACCCAATGAGTTCCGGGACCGTGAGAATAATCCAAATTAACGATGCCGCATTCCCTTTGATGTACGCGTTTCGGTAGAGTATCAAGCATGAATACACCTCTGAAATGTGGCAACAACTTGGAGTACTTCATCAAATCTCTATCGGTAAGTGCCCGCTTGGGTAGGTTCCTTAATAGTTTTTTGACATCGCTGTCGGACTATAAAATAAGCCATAACCCTTTTTGTATGGCTTAAGGTATAACCTCTTGCCCATAGCAATGGATTCCATAGTTTTATTATGACTATTTGCTTCTTCAAGTTGTTTCTTAGCAGATTTGGTTTCATTGATTGCCTTACGTTCTCCAAAATTACTGTCTTTAGACTTAACTCTTTTCCACGCGCTGTTAGCTATTATTAATATCTTTTGATTGAGAATAAGCAATATCGTGTTGTTTACATGCCTCATCCAATGGGTTAATTCCTGTATCACCTCTGGCTAGACGTTTTTTGAGTTTAGTGCCTGGTCCACAAAATTGATAGCCGGGAAGATGAAGTTCTATTGGTAGACTATTGATTATTTTATCCACCAAACCTCTTCCGATTGCGTTTCTATTGTGACTGATTGATCTTCGATAAATCCGCACCATTTTTATTAAATAAAAGTACGATTAACACTGAAATAAAATTATCAACAGCACATGCTTTTATACACAGATGTATGTCGAATGTTTGAATTAGTCGTTAGTATGCGTTTCGTGAGACAACATAAAGGATTGATGGTGCGAAATATCGATTTCACCACAAATAGCTTATCGGAAAAAAGGAGGCATAGTTCTCTTTTACCAAATACAATTAGAGCCCTATTAGTTGGTCCATCAAACTGTGGTAAAACAAATGTAATGTTGAGTTTAATAGAGAGTCCAAACGGGTTAAAGTTTAAAAATGTATACATTTATTCGAAATCGTTGTACCAACCGAAATATAAGTATCTACAAGAATTAATACAACCCATTAAGGGTATGGAATATTATACATTCTCTGAGAATGATCAAGTTCTGGCACCAGATGCAGCTAAACCTGATTCTATTATGATTTTCGATGATGTGGCATGTGAGAAGCAAAATAATATAAGACTGTATTTTTGTATGGGACGTCACAAAAACATTGATACTTTTTACTTGTGTCAGTGTTACACACGAATTCCAAAGCATCTGATACGCGACAATGCAAATTTGATTATAATGTTCAAACAAGATGAAATGAATATGAGACATGTGTACAATGATCATGAATTTCAAAGAATTTTCAAATATTTGCCGTGAATGTTGGACGGATAATTATGGTTTCCTTGTCATATGCAAAGATGATCCTAAAGATGGCGGACGTTATAGAAATGGATTTGATGTTTTTATTCAACTATAAACGATTACGCCCTAAGGCTTTTGCAGTTAGTATATAAGTTGGCTTCAAGTAGTAATAATACATTGATAAGAACGCAGCTTAGCACATCCGCCTCCCCCCCTCGTGTGCATTAATAATGAATAAGAAAAAAGAACAGATACTGAAGGATGTTATAAATACTAGGAGAGTGTTGAAGAAGAAATTTAAAAGTATCAAAAAGCATGGCTTAGTAACAGCAGACCTATTGGAGGATACTTTTAAGCCTATCACTAAACCCCTCAGGGAATTAGTCGAAAGTGTTTAGCAAAAAAACACTGAAACTAATATAGATTTCGACACAGAATTTTTAAAAAAAATTCCATTAAAACTAATACAAGTACTCCCAAAGCAAACCAAAAACAACAAAAGATGTTTGATAGGAGTAAAGAATCCACTTTCCCTACACAACGGAATGAAAGCGGCAACGATGATGACGACGACGATGGCAGTGGTAATAGCAACAGCACTTTAAGCAATTGGAACGACGAAAATAACACATTGTCAATGAATCTGACTGCGTTGGATCGGGTCAACATATTAGATAAAGTCTATGGACCATATTAAGATCGAAATGATAAATGGAAATTGGGTTATGCTGAATTTGACTTAGACACAAATGGGATTGTCATCATTGACAAAACCTGGTCGATTACACCGGGTCTCTTTGAATTGCTCTTTCACAAAACACCAAAGCACTATACGGATCATGACTTGCAAGAGTATAGGGAAATTTTAGTTGAAACAAATGCTCATAAGCGTAAGCATGATAAAAACGAACAAATCAAGGGCACTAAAGCAATCAAATACACAAAGATTATAAAATCATTATTCCACAGTGGAAAAAAAGGGGCGCTGGTCTAATGACAGTAAATACACAGAAACCGAATTACATATACTGGGATAATCCTAATGAATTAGTTGACAGATTACGACTTTTGATTTCATCACAATCAGCTGTTCATACGAATCATAACAATGAAATTGTATCCATCATTGAGGAATTAAGAGAAAGCAATATAATTGCATAGATCTGTATGTAAACCCATTCATTTCAAAAATGGTTGTTGACAAGTTTGGTAGCTCAACACATTATCAAGATAGACGTCTGAGAAGTGCCTTAGGCTTTCATTTGGATCGCGATAGGAACACTAATTTTTTTTCTAAACGTTTAAAAAACGTAGGTTTACCCCTTGACGACAATGATGCAGCCTCTAAGGTATTTGTTAACGATAGAGTGAATCACATGACCTTGAGAGCTCAAAAAGATAACACACTATTGAAGAATAAATTTACTGAAGAAATTGAAAAATTAGCTGCGAAACTTCAAAGTGAGAGAGAAGCACATGCGAAATCGATTAACACGTTGAAGGAGGATACCGAAAAAGCTTTAGAATCACATATAAAATATACTGAAACAAGATTTAGTGGAATAGACGATTATATTTTCCAACAATTAAGCCGTCCAAAATTTACAAAGTTGTTGGAGGATAAACATAATAAGAAAACAAATTTATAGAAAAAAAAAAAAAAAAAAAAAACGTTGATAGAATATGAAAAACGATGAAAAGAGACGTATTGTAGATGAACTTCATAGAGAGGCTCGTAGAAATTTCAAAAGACGACGAGTAATTATGAAAGGAATAGACGATCTCTGGCAAGCAGATTTAGTTGAGATGGGTGCATTTTCAAAATTTAACAGAGACTATCGCTTTTTTTTAACAGTCATAGATACCTTCTCCAAATATGCTTGGGCTGTTCCACTTAAAACGAAAAATGCTTCTGACGTCACCATAGCTATGAGAAGTATATTTGTGGGGGAGAAACGATCGCCAACAAATTTACACACCGATGACAGAAAGGAGTTCCTCAATAAACATTTTCAAAATCTAATGACAAATTATGGCGTTAATCATTATTCAACGTATAGCATTGTAAAGGCATCAGTTATCGAACGATTTAATAGAACCCTAAAGAGTCTAATGTGGAAGCAGTTTAGCTATAATGGTTCATACAAGTGGCTTGATGAATACAAAGAATTAATTATGAAATACAATAATACAAAGCATCGAACTATTGGAATGCGACCAAGTAATGTAAATTCTTTGAATGAAAAGCTGATATTAAACTCTGTCTACAACAATGTGAAAACCTATTGCAAACCAAAATTTCTTGTTGGCGATCACGTGCGCATCAGTAAATATAAATATACGTTTGAGAAGGGGTACACACCAAATTGGACAACGGAAATTTTTAAAATTAAAACAATTAAACATACGTATCCGGCTACATATATATTAGAGGATTATCAGGGAAATGCGATCCGAGGAGGATTCTATGAATATGAAACTGATGAAAACACAATATTTAATTAATTATCTTGTTGAAAAAATCCTATTCACAAAGGGTGATCGAGTTTTCGTGAAATGGTTGGGTTTTTCAAACGACCACAACTCTTGGATTAGTAAAAATAATATCCTGTATTAAATATCTACATACACACATACATATGTACATATATACATATCTTTGTATTCAATAAAAAAATAGAAAAAAATATATATATTGTTTAAAAAAGCGTTGTATTTTAGTTTTCCATTTCATTATATAGTTGATCGTGAGAATGTCAATAACATTAACTTTAACTGGAAAATCATCGACTCTCACTACGGATTACTTTCCGCCAATCGATTTAGACCGCGATTATGAGTGCGGACTAATAGACTTCCATACATATAGTTCAGTGCCCAACATTGACTTGAATAATAATTTATTTCACATACGCCATCAAATCATTGAAGTTCCTGTAGGCTCATATGAATTCGAAGATATCGTTGGGTATATACAAAAAAAATATGAGAGTATAAACGAATCGGGGACTCTTTTCATTGATGCCAATTACAAAACATTCAAAACGGAGATCTATTCTAGTGACGCTATTGATTTTACTCAAAATCGAACTATTGGTTCAATACTTGGCTTTAGCAAGAAAATATTAAAAGCAGAAACTGATTATGAATCAAACAGACCTATTCACATTACAAATGTTAATGTAATACGTGTGGAATGTAACATTGTGGGCGGATCATATACCGTGAGCGTCGAAAGAAAGTTTAAACCTCAGTGTTTTATGTTCTCGTTTCAACTAGCGATCTTATTAAAGGTATATCTTATAACTAGTTTAACATATTCATTTGTCTATTAATTCTTAATCGAACAAGGTAAAAAGTTAATAAAAAACAACAACAACAAACATTTTACAAACAAGAAAGGAAAAACATTTCATATGCTAGGCGTCAAAAGAAAGTTTACACTATATGAATTGTGATTTGCTGAACACGAAAACTACCGCTACGTTCACTTTCCCGCTTTTTTGTGTTTAACTTGCACATCATTCTGATAAAGGCTATCTCTTAATTTCATTCTTTGTTTATTTGCTTGTGAAAAAAGTTGTGTCAACATTGTACAATCAAAGTCTTTCTTGTTTGTAAAATGTTTGTTGTTGTTGTTTTTTATTAACTTTTTACCTTGTTCGATTAAGAATTAATAGACAAATGAATATGTTAAACTAGTTATAAGATATACCTTTAATAAGATCGGTAGTTGAAATGAGAACATAAACCACTGAGGTGTAAACTTTCTTTTGACGCTCACAGTATAAATAGTTCAAGCGCACACACACTCCATGAATTTTCTCTTCACGTTAGTCCCGGGCATAAATTAGATGAAATTCCTAGAAATGTAGTCTATTTACCTGTGACCGTCAGACAGATAGGTTCAATTACAGTTAAAGTGGTCGATCAGGACAATAATCTTATAAATTTTCGTGGAGAAACAATTACCGTCAGATTACATTTAAGACCAAAGGATAAATGATTATTTAAATAAAAGCTGTACGAATTTCGGACCTCCTATCACTTCCTCGTTGTCATTCAACAAAGAGACAGTACCAAGAAGGAAACCGTCGTCGTCAACAAAAAAAAAACAACAACAACAACAGCAACTACTGCTAAAAATTGATAATAGCCAATAAAAATTTTCTAAAATCACTAGGATTTCGGATCAAGTGAAAGGACAAAAAAAAAAAAAAAAAATCATGAATGACGTTCTAAATGTTCTACAAGAACCTATCTACGATGAAAGCATTATAAAGAAAGAATATCACAGCTACATACCATACTTACAATCATACAAAAATGACGATGAAATTAGAATATCAATACAGAATCATGACCTCTATCTGCTGCCTTGTGAGAGCTACATTTATATGGAGGGATTTGTAGCACTCGAAAATGGAACAACATCAACTAATATTAAACGAAAAACAACTGCGTAGCGTTCTTGTTTGATGAAATCCGCTATGAAATCAATGCAACCGAAGTAGACCGCACACGATACATAGGAATAACATCGATGATTAAAAAATTTGTATCGCTTAACCATAACGAGAGTACAATGTTAAAAAATGCTGGATGGTTTGCAACGGAGGACCAATTCATTGAAAATGGCTATTTTAATTTTTGCGTACCACTTAAAATGCTTTTTGGTTTTGCTGAAGACTTTAATAAAGTGGTTTTGAACTCCAAGCATGAGCTTATATTATTACGTTCGAAGTCGGATGCAAATGCTGTCTACTCAGCTGTGGAGAAAGAAAAGGTTCAGCTAAATATCACCTGGAAAGTTCCTCACATACAATTGGCAGATTTTTCGAAATTGGAAATTCTCAAAACAATAAGCTCGGGAGAGAGTTTAAAAATGCCATTTCGAAGCTGGGATTGTCATTTTAATCCGGTTCTATCGCAAGGCGTTCAAAACTTATGGATGGTGAAACTTTCACCGCAGAGCGAAAGACCTCGGTTTATCTTAATCATTTTTTCAAACACCAACCGGATCGCAGCACTGTGATTTGTCAGATGTAAAAGTACATCTTGATTCCGATACAAATCCATACGATGATCTAAAGATAAACTTTACTCGAAATCGTTATGCCCTTCTCTATGATATGTATGCTAAATTTCAACAGAGCTATTACATGCGAGAACCTCAGCCTCTACTATCCCGCGAGGAATTTTCAAAAGTAGCTCCAATTATTGTGGTCGATGTGACGCATTAGAATGAATCTGTAAAAACCGGACCCATCGATATAAAAATAGAACTTACTACCAACAAAAATTTGCCTCCAAACACCTCAGCATATTGCGTTCTGATACACGACCGACTCGTAGAATATATTCCACTTACGGGCGAGATTAGAAGAGTTGTTTAGTATAAAATTATATTTAAAAATGTAATCGAACTAACGCATCATTCAATGTTGGATGCGGAAGACATGTTGTAAACAAATCAAAATATAATACAAATGAAAACACTTGATTTTTCTTCAGAATAACATTTTTTTTCTATTTATTGGTTATCTGTGTCGACATTTTTCTTAGAAATCTCTATGTGAGAAGTTTTATTTACAGGTCCATGGTATGTCAATGTATATCCCTTTTGGTTGATTGCTTGAATTGTTGTCTCAGACATTTTAGAATATCGAGATGGAAGGAAAACCTGTACACATAAGAAAAGACAAATAAATAAATATGTTTGTAATTTACTTACTTTAAAAAAACTTACTTGAAAATTTACCAGATGGCATAAAACTGCATTTCCATACCTAGTACTGCAAACCTTTAATCCTTCGATATTATATGGTAGGCCGATAGTCAAAGCTGGAAATCCTACGGTTTGCTTATAAGCAAAGTTTTCAAGTTGATTTAATTCTTTTTGAGGATCCATTGTCTTCGACGTCTGTTCGCACTGATTAATTGTTGCTTACAGAACAATTTAATGTAATGGGTCATTTGTTTATACTATTCCAGTAATATATATAACCACTACTCAAAGAATATATCCGAAAATATTCGAGACCTTCTAGAATATTCTAGAATATTCTCGACACGCGTAAAAACCGCAACTCGGTACGCACGCAACTCGGCCCCGTCACCTGTCACCTGTCTCTTAACGAGATGGCTGAATAGTTTATTATACATCTCCTATGGGTACCAGGACACAACGACATCTCAGGATATTAAAGAGCCAGACAATGAACGACGTACAAAATCGAACATGTCATGCGCAGGCATCTTTTTTTTTTTTTCTGTTGAAGGCTTGTGCTATCCGCTGGAGCACGCAGACGCAATCACTGGTCCATTGTACTCCAGACGGAGTACATTACATTACTGTATTTTACCCGTTTTTCGGAGAAAAATTTGAAGGAGCTTCAGTGATGTAGAGAGCTAAGGGATTCGGCACACACCACGTCGGCTCCAAGGGTGCGCCACCGTGCGCGAGCAAAGGCGGGACAATCACAGAGGAAATGCTCTGCAGTGTCATCCTCCTCCGCGCAACATGCAGCACAGGTAGGCGTCTCACTGATGCCAAGCACGCCATAATCGTTAATGTAGGAATTTACCGTGGCCGCGGGTAGACCTAGAGCGGGTTCAGGTCTTGAGAAGCTCTCCTCTGAACCCACTGTCGCCTGTCACCTGTCACCCAGAACCCCCATACATTTCCTAACCGCAACGCAAAAACAACTTCAATAGCACCTGAACCCCGCCATACATTTCCTAACCGAAACGCAAATTCACAACACTCACAAAAACCGCACAACTCTGCAAAATAATAATAAAATACTACGCGCGATCCGCTTATTTGAAACTACTACGCATGATAACAACACGCTATCTATTAATAAGTTAGCTTTAAGTTATAACGACACTAAAAGATATATATGTAATGATGGGATAAGTACTTATGTTTGGGGTCATAATAAAATACCAATGAATGATAATTGATAGAAGAAAAAAAGAAAAAATGATTTATTGTTCTCTCTCTCCTTCTCTTACGAAGATCTAACACATAGCATTCAATTTTAAGGGGAACAGATAAACTATATACATATCTATGTATCTATGAATATTTCTTTGCGTTTCAAATACATATACATACATACACATATATATAAATATTACTGGAATAGTATAAACAAATGACCCATTACATTAAATTGTTCTGTAAGCAACAATTAATCAGTGCGAGATTTATATACAAAAGTTGCCGTCAATTTGGTTTAGCTTTTTTTCTTTTTTTTACGGTTGTCATTAGCTTTTTGCATGATAACGAAAAAATCAACTCGGCACGCTTGGCGTAATAGTGAAACTCGGCACACGCTACTCGGCACGCTTTGCGCGTAACAATATGTACATATCTATTGCTATTTTAAATACGTGATATGATAACGACCTTGCACGCACACAAAACCACAACACAGATAGCAACGCAACGCAAAACAACTTAAATAAACAAATTAAATAGCGCCAGAACCCCCATATATTTCCGCAAAAACAACTTAAATAGTGCCAGAACCCCCATACATTTCCTAACCGAAACGCAAATTCACAACTTAAATAAACAATACAAAAAAGCGCCTGAATCCCCTCATACAAAAAAGCGCCTGAATCCCCTCATACAAAAAAGCGCCTGAATCCCTTCATACCAAAAAGCGCCTGAACCCCTTCATACCAAAAAGCGCCTGAACCGCCTCATACAACAAAGCGCCTGAATCCCTTCATACCAAAAAGCGCCTGAACCCCTTCATACCAAAAAGCGCCTTAACCCCTTCATACCAAAAAGCCCCTGTATCCCTTCATACCAAAAAGCGCCTGAACCCCTTCATACCAAAAAGCGCCTGAATCCCTTCATACCAAAAAGCGCCTGAACCCCTTCATACCAAAAAACGCCTGAACCCCTTCATACCAAAAAGCGCCTGAACCGCCTCATACAAAAAAGCACCTGAATCCCTTCATACCAAAAAGCGCCTGAACCGCCTCATACAAAAAAGCGCCTGAATCCCTTCATACCAAAAAGCGCCTGAACCCCTTCATACCAAAAAGCGCCTGAACCCCTTCATACCAAAAAGCGCCTGAATCCCTTCATACCAAAAAGCGCCTGAACCCCTTCATACCAAAAAGCGCCTGAACCCCTTCATACCAAAAAGCGCCTGAACCGCCTCATACAAAAAAGCACCTGAATCCCTTCATACCAAAAAGCGCCTGAACCGCCTCATACAAAAAAGCGCCTGAATCCCTTCATACCAAAAAGCGCCTGAACCCCTTCATACCAAAAAGCGCCTGAAACCCTTCATACCAAAAAGCGCCTGAATCCCTTCTTACCAAAAAGCGCCTGAACCCCTTCATACCAAAAAGCGCCTGAACCGCCTAAAACATACTGTTACGGATTTATTCAATCCCCACACCAAATAGGGTTCGCATCACTGGATTGCGATAAACTACTATTGTCCTTTTTATTTAAATTGAAACATACACACTTTTAATTCTTTCACCACAGATCAATTATCTGTGTAGCTTCACCACTTTTCTTTATTATCCAATACAATCCACTTTAAACTTTATTACACAATACACAAACCTTTATTGAAAGCTTTTCTTTTCACCTTGGTTGATCACACCGACTTGTCACACGCTGTTTTATACCACAAACTGAATGAATGTCAAGGGCGAGTGTTCGCGCTTATATAGCTCTCGGTCCACCTTCTCGAACGTTCGCCGTTGGAAGTTCCCCATAGGAAATCTCTAGAACGCTCTGACAATTCCATTGGAAGTTGACATCATTCCCATCCCCGCTTCCAGAGAGTTTTCGAACTTAACGGTCCGCTTGCATCTCCGCAACACTGCCCTCCTCCTAAACTTGTTCGTCCTCGAACAAGCGATTGGACCCTTCTCCGTAATACGGTGCTAACCTCTCTACGTGGACAATTTTATACTTCGCCCGTCTGTTTCCCATCTGCTGTATCCGGTATACCACGTCATTGAGTTTCTTGATGACCTCATATGGTCCGTCCCAGGCTGATTGCAATTTGGGGCACAAGCCTTTTTTCCGTTGTGGGTTGTACAGCAATACCAATTGTCCGGTCTCGAATCCAGAAGTATTCGCCCTCAAGTCGTATCGCGCCTTCATTTTATCGCTGACCAAGTTCAGTCGCTCCCGGATGAACTGATGGATAGAGTTCAGCTGTTCTTTCTTTTCGGTTACGAAGTCTTCCCTGCCGCTAGTTGTCGGTAGTACCACGCCGAACTTCAAGTCCGATGGAAGTCGGAGATCAGTTCCAAAAATGGCTTCGGCGGGTGTTGTTGCCGTTGAATTGTGCTGTGCCGAACGGTATGCCATTAAGAAAAGGGGAAGATGTTCATCCCAGTCCTTCTGATCCCCGACGACGACTTTTCTCAGGTATTCCTCCATCGTCCGGTTGAACCTTTCGACCATGCCATCAGATTGTGGATGTAATGGTGTTGTCCGCGTCTTTCTGATACCCAGCATGTCACAGAGTTCTTTGAACACCGACGACTCGAAGTTTCTCCCTTGGTCTGAGTGCAGTTCCATTGGTACTCCATAACGCGAAACCCAGTTATTCACGAATGCATCCGAAATGGTTTTGGCTTCCTGGTTCGGGATGCAAAACACCTCAGGCCACTTGCTGAAGTAATCGATCACCACTAGCGCGTACTTGTTTCCAGCGTTGCTCGTTGGGAATGGGCCTGCAATGTCCATTGCGATACGTTCGAACGGTGCTCCAACATTGTACTGCTGCATGTTTCCTCGAGTCCTCCTAACTGGACCCTTTGCCTTCGCACACTGTTCACACCTGCGAATGAAACGCGTAACCGACTCATGGCATCCTACCCAGTAGAAACGTCTCTTGATCTTTTCTACAGTCTTGTTAACACCAAGATGACCCCCGCTTGGTCCCTCGTGGTATTCTCGGATGACCTCGTCGATTTGCCCTTTTGGTATTACCAGCAGATCGTTTACAATGTTCCCGTCCTCACTTTCCCAACTGCGGTAGAGGCAACCGTTCTTCAGCTTCAAACTCTGCCATTGAGCCCAGTAAGCTTTCACGATTGGGCTTTCACTGGATATTTGCTGCCAACTTGGTCGAAAACCTCGTTCTTGGTAGTCGATGATGACTGCCAGATCGGCATCCTTTCGCTGTTTCCTTCCGACCTTCTCGACAGTCCAGGAATCTTCTGGCAGCACCTGGAAACAACGGATATCGGTGACCTGTTCCTTGGTCTCGGCGCGTGAACAATGTTTGCATTCAACATCGCAAGGTCGCCTCGATAATGCATCCGCATTTCCATGACTGCATCCCTTCCGGTGTTCGATACTGAAGTCATAACTCTGGATTCTCTCTATCCATCTAGCAAGCTGGCCTTCCGGGTTTTTGAACTGCAGCAGCCATCTCAACGCTGCGTGGTCCGTCCTAAGATGAAAAGCTTGGCCATAGAGATATTTGTGGAAATGCTTGACACAGTCGACCACGGCTAAAAGCTCCCTCCTAGTTACACAGTAGTTCCTCTCCGGCTTCGATAGGATCCTACTGTAGTAAACGATGACCCGCTCTCGCCCGTCAATCATTTGAGAGAGTACTCCTCCGATTCCATGTCCGCTCGCATCTGTGTCCAAAATAAACTTTTCTCCCGGGACAGGATATGCAAGAATCTACGCACTGCAGAGCAATTCCTTCAGGTGAATGAACGCTTCCTCCTGCGGCTTCTCCCACTTGAATGGCCGATTCTTTTTGGTGAGCTCGTGCAAACTGCTGGCAACGTTTGCAAATCCTGGGATGAATCGCCTGTAATATGTGCAAAGTCCCAGGAATGACCTTAACTCATGAAGATTCTTCGGCCGCGGCCATTCCTTAACCGCTGAGATTTTCTCTTCATCTGTATGGACTCCTTCTGCAGTCACCACATGTCCCAAGTACTTCACCTCGTTCTGGAAGAGCGAACATTTCTTCGGGCTCAATTTCAATCCGGCTGCTTGAATACGTTCCAGTACCTCTTCAAGCTTCTTAAGGTGATCGTCGAAATCCTTGCCCATGACAATTATGTCATCCAGATAGACAAGGCAAGTCCTCCAGTGAAGTCCTCTTAGTACCCGGTTCATTAGTCTTTCGAAGGTGGCTGGCGCATTGCAAAGACCGAAGGGCATCACAGAGAATTGCCACAACTCTCCCCCGGCGGTGAACGCGGTCTTTTCCTTGTCTTGCTGGTCAAGCTCTATTTGCCAGTATCCACTTTGCAAGTCCAGCGTCGAGAACCACTTTGCACCAGATAGTGTGTCCAAGGTGTCGTCGATTCTCGGTAAAGGATAGCTGTCCTTCTTCGTTACGTCGTTCAGCTTCCTATAGTCCACGCAGAATCGGGTGCTTCCATCCTTCTTCTTAACAAGCACTACTGGCGAACTCCATGGGCTTGCAGATGGTTCGATCACGCCCTCCTTTTCCATCTCGTCGATTAGTTTGACCACCTCGCCTTCTTTCGCCAAAGGTACCCTCCTCGGTGGTTGCCGGATCGGTCTAGAGTCCCCTGTGTCTATTCTGTGCTTCACAATTGATGTTCTTCCACAGTTCTTACCATTTGCAAAAACTGTCCAATATTTACGGAGCAGGGAGAGTGCTTTACTTTTCTGATTCTCCACTAGGTGTTGCGTCCACTCTCTGGCCATTGTTTTTAAGAAGGCTTTGTTGGACTGGATTTCCTGTTGTTTCTTATCTTCGCAGTTCATAACGGCGGCAGCTTCTTGGCATGAAGCGATCGTTGTTCCCTTGTGTATGGTCCTAGGTGTACTGGCAGGATTCAGGACTCGTACTGGAATCAATTGGTCTTGTCGGGGTTCCACCAGAGCCCTTCCAACAATGATATCGCTGGGTCGATTTCGTTTGTCGGGTTCGACCACCCACATTCGGCTTGTCCCCGCATCCTCTTCTATCTTTGCCCAAACCACAGCTTCTGCATTCGGGGGAACTGTTTGGCGCGCTTGCACGACTACTCGCCTGACCTTGTTACCTTGCCCATTATCCATTGTTAATGGGAGCTCCAAGTTGCCATACTTCATCACTTTTTGGTTGAGGTCCAATGTGAAGCCATGCCTAATCATGAAGTCGACGCCGATTATGATGTCATCAGTGATGTCCGCAACGATGAAATCATGCTGAAACTCGACGGTACCCATCGTAATTCTTTTCTGGACCTTTCCCCTAACTTCCGCCTTCTCACCAGTTACTGTACGAAGCCTTACCTCGGAAAATGGTTCGATGCCAGAAACCAGTCCGCTTCGGATGACTGAATGAGTTGCGCCCGTGTCCAAAGTCAGCAGATATCGTCGCCCGTCCATCGTTCCCTCGATGACTAGGCTGGTTGCACCCCTACAGATTCGGGATACGAGGATGTTGGGGCACTCCAATGTGGGAGCCAGCGTTTTAGTTTAATGGATTGTTAGATGCACCTTTTGCACCTCCACGGTCGCGTTCACTCCCATGGTCTCTTTTTGGCGAACTAGACCTCGAACGCTTTCTTCGCAGGCGGCAGTTCCTCGCAATGTGCCCCTGCTGGTCGCAGATGTAGCATCTACCCGGGAATGAACCACTCCTACTCGCCGTTGTTGTTCTGGAACTATCCTGGTCTTGAGATATGCGCCGTAGTTTGATGGAAGGTCGGCATATCAAGAGCGATGTTTCACATGCGAGAGCGCTGGCAACTGCCTCCTTGAAAGATGTCTTCGGCAGGAGAATCAGGCTTCGTTGCGTGTCGGGATCCCTTAGCCCTTGGATGAAGGAATCCGTTTTTAGTTTCTCCACCACATCAACTGGAACATCCGCGTAGGCTAGATGAGACAGCCTCTCGATGTCGGCAGCGTACTGCTGGATGGTCTCGTTTCCACGCTGCTTGCGTCCTTTGAGTTCCAGCTTGTGCATCTCCTGCATGTGCTCACTGCCGTATCTTCGATGAAGAGCATCCCATATGGCTTTGTAGTTCCTTCTCTGGGTCTCCGGGATGGTCTGTAGAACGTCAGCTGCTTCACCTTTAAGGGAAATTACTAGGGCGGCCACACGATCTTCCTCTCCCCATTGATTCCGTTCCGCTGTTGTCTCGAACTGGAGCTTAGAGATGTTAAAAGCGCTCTTGCCGTCGAAATTGGGAGCTGTGAATTTTGATGCTGCAGTCGGTACGACGATTCCTTGATGCTGTACGTTCTGGATAGTTTTCTCGAGTTCCAGAACCTTTTTGTCGAACCTCGATCCCAGTGTCTCGATTATCTTTTCTTGATTGTTTTCGAGATCTAGAACCTTCTTGTCGAACCTCGATTCTAATGTCTCGATTACCTTTTCCTGGTTACTTTCCAGATCGAGAACCTTCTTGTCCAGTGTCTCGATTTTCTCTTCGACGTCCTGGAATCGATCGTTGACAGCTTGCTGGATGTCTCTCAAGCTTTCTCGATTGTTCTCTAGCATCTCTTCTAAAGTCTCCAACTTCTCTAGTTTCTGCCCTATGGAAGTGGAATTTTCCTCCAACTTTCTACTTACGGCAGCGGAATTTTCCTCCAGTTTCTGATGTATGGTTGCTTCTAGTCTCTGGCTTATGGAACTGGAATTTTCCTCCAACTTCTGATCCAGTTTCTGGGATATGGAAGCACTCATAGCATTCATAGCTGCGAGAATTTGCTGCATATCGAACGCTGGCTCAGTAGATGTCGACGGCTTCTCCACCCCGAATTCGTAACTCTCCCAGTCGAAACCTTCTTCCTGCAACGCCGATCGCAGTCTCTCCACCAGGTTGGCTTTACTTCCCACTGTGGATAATTCCCGAGCATCCAGCTCTTTTTTCAGTTGTTCAATTGTCAACTTTTCCAATTTTACCATTTTCTTACTTTTGCAATGATTCACTTCACAACTCAAATAAAGTTTCACTCGTTTACTCGCAATCCCACTTCTGACACCAAATGTTACGGATTTATTCAATCCCCACACCAAATAGGGTTCGCATCACAGGATTGCGATAAACTACTATTGTCCTTTTTATTTAAATTGAAACATACACACTTTTAATTCTTTCACCACAGATCAATTATCTGTGTAGCTTCACCACTTTTCTTTATTATCCAATACAATCCACTTTAAACTTTATTACACAATACACAAACCTTTATTGAAAGCTTTTCTTTTCACCTTGGTTGATCACACCGACTTGTCACACGCTGTTTTATACCACAAACTGAATGAATGTCAAGGGCGAGTGTTCGCGCTTATATAGCTCTCGGTCCACCTTCTCGAACGTTCGCCGTTGGAAGTTCCCCATAGGAAATCTCTAGAATGCTCTGACAATTCCATTGGAAGTTGACATCATTCCCATCCCCGCTTCCAGAGAGTTTTCGAACTTAACGGTCCGCTTGCATCTCCGCAACAATACTACTGTTGTGATAGGCACATTTTCATCACTATCTGCTTCGTCGTCGTCTGTTAAGAGCGCAGCAAAGCGATTCTCTGTGTGCTTCTCTTTAGGTCCATTGAGCCAGTAGTTTGACATTGTCGATTGTGTCTTGAATTTTTTATAATTTTGTTGATTGCTAGTCCCTCCCTGTGGTCTTCTCATTCTTTTTGATGCAGCTGATGGGGCTTTATTTGTGTGCATTTTGTTAGTAGCTGGGCCCTCTTCTGGTGTTTGTCCGTTCGGTTTTAAAGGTTTGTTGATTATATTATAAGTTTTGAACGTGGAGCCACTTTCGTTTTGTGTTACAGGTTGGGAGTTTAGGAAATATGGAGTATTAATACCGAGGGTAGCTAGTGCGCTGGTTGGAGCTGCGTTTGTTGTTGTTGCGGTCGCTAGAATGGCTATATCGCTTGCGGCGTCGATGATGCGCTTAAAAGAGGATGAGGTTGATGGTGCTGGGTCGTAAATCGGTGGTATGGAATCTGTTCTGGTGTGAACTACGGAAGGTATGCACATATGTGCAGGAGATGAGGCTATTGTTGCTACACTTATGCATTGGGATATTGCTGTTGTTGTTTTTGTTGTGGTTGTTGCTGTAGTTGTTGTTGTAGTGGTTATCGGCTGGTTGTGGATTAATGTGTTCTGTTTGGGGAAGACAGCGGGTGAGTGTATAAGGTTTGTTTGGTCTTGTGGTTGTGATCTTGGGAGAGTTTTGTTTGGAATTGGAGGGAAATTTGGCTGGAAGGTATTTTATTTGGAATATTGTTCGTGGGTTGAGTAGGAGAGATGGTTGGGGAATTTTTGAGCTTTCGCTCAGGGGGAGGCGAGCGTAAAAAGCTCATACTTCCGTTGTTTGACTTCCTATGTATTGTATCTTTTTTTTGTTTTCTTTGTTGATTTAAAAATCTTGAGTTGTTGGTACATTACTGCATATATGTATATTAATATTTTTTTCCAAGACAGAACAAAGGGTAGCACGCGTAACCAATTTTGGCGAGAAGTCGACCACGGTTAACCAGAGGAAGATATGGTAAGATCACTCCGGTACAATTAACGGTGAAAATCTAACAATAGGTAGGACGGTATATTCACTATGGACTAGGGTGTCATTGAAAAAGTGCCGAATTTTATATTCAATTCGAGTGCTGATTCAGATAAACTCAAAAACTCGCTCACTGATGGGAACATGTACCACCATATCAGTACAGCATAAATAAAGTAAAATAGGCCGGGAGAATGGAATCTGAGTATAATTCATCTCACTCATAAAAAATCGCCCCTTTTGCCATTGAAAATTGTAATTGCCCATGTCAACAACTAGTACGATCTTTTGCTAGCCTTTTCCATTGCCGCACACCTAGTTGGCTGAGGTCCCCTTCCACCTGTGTGCGCCATCTTAAATGCGGCCGTCCACTGCTTCTTCATCCCTCGGGATTGGATTCAAAGATTCTTAGGGCTGGAGCCTCTTGTATTGGCCAGTGATTTTTGCACAATCATTTCTAATATGATGTTGAAGAAATCACACGACAGCGCATCGTCCTGCCTTAA
The DNA here is from genome assembly GCA_951905685.1 of Eumerus sabulonum. Lineage (NCBI taxonomy): Eukaryota > Metazoa > Arthropoda > Insecta > Diptera > Syrphidae > Eumerus > Eumerus sabulonum. The sequence continues at coordinate 42,084,332 of OX645063.1, forward strand.
TCCTTTTTTGACATCGAAACTATCGGTAAGGTGTTCACCGATTCGGATGGAGCAGCGAGCATTCTCCAAAGTCATCCTGCATAGTCAGACGAGTTTAGCAGGTATATCAAAGGTAGACATAGCGTTGTATAGCTCGTCTCTAATAACGCAGTCGTATGCGGCTTTGAAGTCGACAAATAGGTGGTGAGTGCGACTTGGAATTCATTGTTTTTTTCCAGGATGTGAAGTAGTGTAAAGATTTGGTCGATGGTAGACTTCCCTGGCCTGAATCCGCACTGATAAGGACCTATCAGCTTATTTACAAAAGGCTTCAGGCGCTTACTCAAAACGGCAGAGAAGATTTTGTAGGCGATGTTAAGGAGACTTATTCCTCTGTAGTTGGCGCAATTAGAAGGGTCTCCTTTCGGGCATACGATGCTGAGACTCCATTCCTCGGGCTTTCTTTCCTCTAACCATATCTTACAGATGAGCTGGTACATGCTCCTACCCAGGTCATCCCCAGCTGCCTTGAAGAGCTCAGCAGACAGTCCGTTTGCGCCAGCAGCTTTATTCGACTTGAACTTCGATATGGCAATCTTAACTTCGTCGAGGTCAGGGGGACAGAATTCTTCGTCGATTAGAAATGAATCATTCCACCTGACTGCGATATATTGACTAACATCGCCGTTATACAGTCTGCAGAAGTGGTTTTTCCATATTCTCAGTATCGTCTGCGATTCTACTACTAGGTGTCCGTTCTCATCCTTGCAGGCTTCCGTTCTGGCTTTATAACCTTGGCATGTTCGCTTTATCTGTTGATAAAACTTTCGAACGTCACGCCTGCAGTAACACCTCTCCAAATCCTCAATCGCGCGCTTCTCGTGCTCTTTCTTCTTTCTTCTGAGAAGCTTATGCTCCTCCCTTCTTTTTAACTAGTAGAGTTCACGAGCTGCTCTTGTTCTTTTATGCAGCGCGGTCTTATATGCATCCTGATTCGCTGTGTAGGCCCTCCTGCACTCGTCATCGAACCAGGTGTTTCTTCGTGGTGGAGCCTTGAAACCCGAGACTTCGGATGCAGAGCTTTTCAGGGCTTGTATGCAAAGGCTCCACTGTGTATTGGAGAACTTAAGGGAGACGCGAATGGTAAAAGCACGAGCGGTTTCTGGCGATAGTAGCTTTCCGACGTCATAACTTTGTATTCTTACTCTACTCCGCTGCGTTCGTGATATCCATAAGCGCATCTTGGCTACTACAAAATAGTGGTCCGAGTCGATGTCAGCCCCTCGGAAAGTCCGAACATCAAGAATAGTGGAGGAGTGTCTGACGTCGATCGCGATGTGATCAATCTGGTTGGTAGTCGATTGATCAAAAGACCGCCAGGTGCCTTTGTGTATAGGCGGGAAGCGCGTACTGGCTAGAAGGAGATTTCGCCCCGTAGCAAGATCAATCAGCCTGTGTCCGTTATCGGAGGTGGTGTCGTGTAGGCTATGTTTGCCGATGACTCATTCAAATATGCTTTCCTTGCTCATCTTAGCATTGAGGTCTCCTAGTACAACTTTGATGTCATAGCTGGAACATTGGGCATACGTTCTGTCAAGGAGATCGTAGAACTCATCTTTGGCGTAGTCATCCTTTTCTTCCGTGGAGGCGTGGACGTAGATCAGGCTGATGTTAAAAAACTTAGCCTTGATACGGATTGCTATGAGGCGTTCGCTCACATGCCGAAAGCTTAGGACTTTTTGCCTTAGTCCACCTCGAACAACAAATCCGCATCCAAACTGTCTACAATAGAAAATTGAATTCGAATAAATTCCCTAGGCACAATTTTAATAGCAATTTTATTCAGCACACAACTGCTCTGTTCGAGCTCACAAATCACAATTTTAATAGTAATTTTATTCAGCACACAACTGCTCTGTTCGAGCTCACAAATCACAATGGATTATCGGCCAGACTTCGGCCTGCAGTTCCTGAGTGTGGGAATCAAAAAAAATGTCTACGCCACATTCGACACTGACACGTGAGTTGCGTGGCCTCATAAGAAAGTTTTGATTCCCACACTCGCGGCAACTTGCGTACAAAATTGACTAGCTATGCACAAAATGCGCATTACACCTTTTGTCTCTTATCCATGTTCTTATGACACTACGACATCAGACAATATGCGTCGTGAGATCTACAAAATATTGAAACTTAAGAATATAAACCTAACACAAACAATCGTTGTGTTGTGTTGTCGCCGTAGTAAATGTCGCAGTTTTTTATCCGCTTTATACCTGGTCCATTCCATCGCATTACCTGGATGGCGGTTATGTCCGCTTTATAGCAGTCTAGGGTGGCCGCAAGTTGTTCGGCTGCACTTGGCCTGTTTAGGGACCTAACATTCCACGTACAAAGCCGAAGATCATTGTCCTTTTTTCGTTTTTTGCAAGGGTCGTCAACATAAGTCCGGTCCGTTATATCCGAGGCTTGTGGTTGTTTCGGAGTTTGTGGTTTTTTTTTACGGCCGTAGCCCAACCGACTAATCCTGTTTTTTGACGCAGGAGGCTCGCCAATCGCCCTTCTCCGACTGCAATTTCCAAAGGAAATCTCCAGATGGCACCGCGAGGAGGTGGGGATAGGACTTACTAGCAGTGCCGCAAGATGTTCGACTGCGGTGGCACTTCTCGCTTTGTTAGTCCTTTGCCATCAACTGGGATATGACTTATTATTAGTACTAATAGTGGGGAACTATTCATATCTGTACGATGCGAGTGGTGATATGTATGTATGCAGAGTGCTGATCTCCATTATTTGTAATATATTATGCATGTTGGCGTTACAGTCCATGAAGGACCTAAGCCGAGCTTCTCTCAATCACCCATGTTGTGAGTGATTTCATTTTCCCATAGGTGGAAGGGACCTACAGTTTATTGCCGGTTCCGAACGGCGAATTTCGAGGAGCTTTTCATGAAAATTTTACTATAGGGGGTTTGTCAGAACCCCGCTGAGGAGAAACACCGTGAAAACACGTTCGATGAAATGGCTGTGTCGGGATTCGATCCCGTGTGATCGGCGTTAGAGGCCAACACACTACCCACTGCGCCACGGTGCTCTCAATACTATATATAATATATTATAAAATAGCCATAAATCTGCACTGGAGCAACAAATTCGCGCTGTAAAATCCAACAGCGCGAATATGTTCCCGCAGATAAATAAAATATTCCGGAGAAAAGATTAGAACGACATTCGGGATCTAAAGCTTCCGAGAACGTCAGATAACGAACGTTTACTACGTACAGTCAACATCGATCCAGAGAGCGTCGTCCTAGATGACGACTTTTTTTTGATTGAGGATCCTCAGGAGAAAGTGGCGACAGTGGGGGCTGTCTTCCAGGATGTGTATAAGGTGAATGAAAGCATTCGCCCGAACCACGACCTGGAAAATAGAACCCTGCTTCACCACTTCTACCTTCGAAATGATATAGAACATTGGCGAATCGAGAACCATGGTTTCACCAGGTTCAATGACGACTTTACGGCAAACAATGCCATCGCCAATGAAGTTGCTGATACACTGTTCATTTCGACGGAGGATCTCGAGTTGATCTTCAAGTCATTAAAAAATAAAAAATCCGCGGGCACTGATGGTATATCCAATGTTGTGCTTAGGCACCTTCCACCATTGGCTATAGAGAGGTACACCATCCTGTTCAACAATGCACTGAATAATGCATATTATCCGGTGCATTGGAAAACGGCGGTGGTCCAGCCAATCCCTAAGAGGGGCAAAGACTCCTCTAATCCGGCAAATCTCCGGTCGATAAGTCTCCTTCCGAGTATCAGCAAGGTCTTCGAGAAGGTAATCCATAGAGCCCTGTCCAAATGGGCTGAGGACAAAAATATCATTCCGGATAACCAATTCGGTTTCAGGGCGGGGCATGATACCATACATGCCGCGTCGAAACTCGTCTCGGATATCCAATGGAATAAATGCAAGAACCAATGCACGGGTGCCTGCCTGGTTGACTTGGAGAGGGCCTTCGACACCGTATGGTTAGAAGGACTCTACTACAACTACTACTACATGATATGTTAACGAGTAGAAAGTTCGTTGTGAAAATTGCCAACGTAACTTCTGCTCAAACATTTGAAATTAAAAACGGATTGCAACAGGGTACGGTAAATTCGCCGATCCTTTTCAGCATTTATATCAGTGATCTGATAGTTTCTCTTCACCATTCAATAGCGTATGCAGATGGTTGCGTACAGATCAGGTCCAACGATCGAGGTCATTGGCATTTTACTGCAACGTGACTTCGATAAAATTCAGCAGTTCTGTGATGACTGGAAGTTGAAAATCAATTTCCAGAAATCAGAGACTATTTCATTCAGAACGCCTCTGTCTAGGGCCTCTAGGCACACTAGAAAACATTGGCGAAAATTCGCAATCATCGGACCGGACTGGCGAGTAAAAGTGTAGTCAGATACCTCGGGATCTGGCTGGATCAGTATCTGTATTTTAACAAAAATGTAGATGCTGCTTTGGAAAGAGCCCGGGGCGCTTTCGCCCTGACAAGATGGCTGTTTCACTGCAGCCAACTTGATTCTAGGGTGAAGGTAATCTGCTACATGGCCTTAATCAGGCCTATGATTGCCTATGGATGTCCCGTCTGGTTTGATGTGAGCGCAAGCTTAATGGAAAAGATTCGGGTGTTTGAGAGACAATGCCTGAGGACTTGTCTTGGATTACACAGAACACCAGAGTCTGAGTACAGAAAGTTCTATCCCAACGGGGTCCTATACGATAGGGCAAGGATTTTACGGATAGATAACTTTCTGATTAAACTGATTCGAAGTCACGTTGCAAGGGCAATGACTTCGACCAATAACCTGATCTCTGGGGCTTACTACCCGAATTTTATGTATCATGAAAAAGTGCGTCTGAATGGCTTTGTGCCTCCGGAAGCATTTCTTTACTTCGATAATTTTGGGCTGATCCAGGATAGAGTGGCGGTACCGCTAATCTTCCATGGGGCCCGTAATTCTGTGGAGCGGCGGCTCCTTTACGAACCTGACATCGTGCTCTGTGAGCCCGAGCGCCTCAGGTTCAGTAGATCGGTTTCTCGCCGAGATAGAGAAGACGTTGTCCGACAGCATCAACGCTTTTGGTGGCTTACGGACTCCGTCGTGGATCAGTTAATACAGCCTCTTCAAGGCAGGTTCGCCGAACGCCATTGGCGGACTCCGATAGGGTAGGGTAGGCTAGGGTAGGTTAAGGTAGGGCATAAGGTAGTATAAGTGTTCGGCTCTTTTTAATAAAAACAAAAAAAAAAAAAAAAAAATCTGTAACAAAAAAAAAAAAAAAAAAAAAAAATCTGTAAAACCAAAAAAACAACAAAAAAAATCATAAAATCAAAATCAAAAAAAAAAAAAAAAGATGTATATACATATTATATATAAAGTATATAATCTTGTATATACATTTTAATTAAGATAGGTTAAGGTAGAGCTAGTTAGTTTTAAATTTTATACATATAACCCACAAAAATCCGATAATATGCTGAGTTTCTTAATTAAAAATTTTCTCGGCAAAAATGTAATTAAACTAAGTTAGTCATTGTTAATATTAAGCTGTCGAAAGACATAGTGTAAGAATATTGATTGTTTTAGAGCGCCCGCTTGGGGTCAGTAAGGCATAGAATGTAGTTATGTTATAAGCTAGTTTTACTCATTTTGTCTAGCATGTAAGATAGTTATAAGTTTTTTTTTTTGAAATAAAATGAATTTAAAATGCAAAAAAAAAAAAAAAAAAATTCACTATATATGATATACTTGCTTATCAGGCCAGCGATCCATGGAGGATCTGAGCCTGAGCTATAGCTGCCTTCCATCCTTGACGGTCCCGGGCACGCTGCTTCCAGTTGTCAAGACCAAGATGTCTTACATCCGCGATTACTTGGTCTTTATACCGGAGGTTCGGTCTTCCTCTTCTTCTCGAACCAGGAGGCTCGGAGTCGAAGACCCTCTTAGCTGGAGCGTTGATGTCCATGCGCTCGATGTGGCCGAGCCAGTGTAGTCAGCGGATCTTTGGCTTCCGGACTACATCCACATCTTTGTACAGCTATATAATATACTATATACTACAACGATTGGAAAACGACGTTCAAATAATCTTATCATCTTGAACAGAGACACGTCTGCTCAACAAACCCCTTTATAGTTTTAAAAATAGTCAAAATTATAGCTTTAAACTTGTATTTATTTATCTTCATTATCATTTTAAAACATTGTTCATATATGTATATCATATTTCTACACATCTATATAGCGATATATATTTTTTGTTTACTTCAGAGCCTACAAGTTAAAAACATTTGAAGTGCGCTTTGTTCCTACAACGGTTCTAACTTGCTTACTTACAAAGCTTCAGACCATCTGGTGTTTATCGTCAGAACATCACTTCAATATCGACAATAATATCAACATCTTTGGTTGCTCATATTTCTCATTCATATTTCCTTCGAGTTTACAATGTTTAATGTTCGAGAATTGAATGTGGTGAAAGTATAAAATTATTGTAATCCTTTTCTCTTTATATGAATGCACTTATTTTAAGAATCCTTTTTTCAGAAATGTTTAATTTTATTCTGTTTTTTCTTTGGTTACTATAAAAGTGTGTTTTAATTCTTATTTGGTGTTACATATGCAAAATTGTTATTTTGTTCTTAATATAGATAGAAATGAGTTGATGTATGAAACGTTTACTTAGTTAGTTGAAATGGTTTGTAATTTAGTTATGTACTCATTTGTATATATGGAGTGTGTTGGAAAGGATCATGAATTGAGGATTTGGATATAGCAATTATTTAGTGTGCGGTGATTTTGAAAATATATATGTACCTAGTATTACATTAACATGTTTTGTATGAAACGATTGGTTAGAACGCTCGCTTGGTGTCTTGATGTGTTTTCTAACATATGGGTACATATACAGATGCCTTAAGATAAACTATATGCCATGAGGTATGCACTCATGGACTTTGTTTTGATCGGTACCCGAACCCTTATTCAAAGCGTCAACTATTGGTGCAACGTGTTTTACGGCAATTGCTATTTCTCTAAGTTGTACATTGGGCTTTTCGTTGCTTATTAGCAGTCTCTTAAGCGGCCTACACACACGCTACGGATCGAATGGATCGGTTTGAACTCATTTCGCCACACACTTGTGGATCGGTATACGTTCTTCATTTCACGCTGTTCGCCGTCGAGTAAGGATGGATCGCGGAGAAAAAGTTATTTTGTGGGAGAGGAGAAACATCGTGAAAACACATTCGATGACATGGCTGTGTCGGGATTCGATCCCGTGTTATCGGCGTCAGAGGCCAGCACACTACCCACTGCGCCACGGTGCTCTCTGCGAGTGTTTATTGCTTGTTTCATTTTATGGCTTGTTTCATTTTATGATTCGATGTTCACAGTTGTTAACATACATTTGTGCACATATGAATCATAAATACAATCATTAACATATAAATAGACTGCATAGATGCACTCTAACAACTTCGGGTGGACGTTTCCTAGACATCGTCAACCCCGCCACACACACGCTACCGATCGCAAGAATATCAAACTCATTCGAAAAAATTCCTCATTCGTTTATTAACAGGTTTCCTTACTGGACACTACCCAGTCAGTGGGAAATGTACACGTAATCGTCCCTTAGGCAAGTATTATCTTGGAGCAAGAAGAAACTGCTGCTAGCTTACTCAAAAGCATACTAAGTTTTATCACGAACTCAGGATTTTTGAGTGAACTGTAAGTGGGGGGTATCACAATAGGGCTACCAGTGGCCGCAGGCGACCTTGTCCCACCCCCTAATCCACTCTAACTCTCTAACTAACTAGCAGTCCGTTATGAACTTCAAATTATTGCATACATTCTTACGCTAGCAACGATGTAAGGTCAGGATACAATTAGTAACGGTTTCAAAAGCATTTTCATTTTTCTCCCTAAAGCTAGTTAATTAATATGTATTAACTAAATCCAGAACCTGCACAGGTCTCAAAATCGAGGCACTTCTATCAGAATTTTGCCTTCGAAAAAATACATATTCCGCACAGAAAATCAGAATTTTTATATCCACCAATAGATGGCCGGTCCATAAGAAAGGAAACCCCTATGACTGCGCCAATTACAGAGGAATAAGCCTCCTGAACATCGCGTACAAGATCCACCCTGCCGTACTGTGTAAGTACCTGAAACCATTCGTGGACAATCAGGCCAGGAAAATCCACGATAGACCAAATATTTACACTACGGCAGATCTTGGAGAAGACCCATGAATTCCAGGTCGACACGTACCATCTTTTCGTCAACTTTAAAGCCGCGTATAACAGTGTTTATAGAGACGACCCATACAGAGCCATGTCATGTTTTAACATTCCTGCCAAACTCGTCAGACTGTGCAGGATGACTATGGAGAACTCTCGCTGCTCCATTAAGGTCGGAGGTGAACTAACCGACCCCTTTGATGTTAAAAAAGGTTTCAGACAGGGTGACGCACTGTCATGTGATTTCTTCAACATTATTCTTGAAAAGATCGTGCGAGACTCTGCGGCCAATACAAGAGGTACGATCTACTTCAAGTCCACAGAATTGCTTGCCTACGCAGATGACATTGACGTTATTGGACGAACAAAGCGAGACGTCAATGAGGCGTTCGCAAGCATTGAAGCAGAAGCGGCGAAAGTGGGTCTAAGGGTAAATGGGGACAAGACCAAATATATGCTGTCATCCAAGAAAGACGCACAACACCGACGTCTTGGTCAGAACGTAACCTTCGGCAGCTATATTTTTGAAGTAGTCAAGTGCATCGTCTACCTTGGCTCGATAGTGACAAGCAGCAACGACGCCAGCGCTGAGATAAAACGCAGAATAACTCTTGCCAATCGCTGCTTCTTCGGGCTCAAAAGGCAATTGAGTAGTAGAGCCCTCTCTCGAAAAACTAAGGTTTCCCTCTACAAAACCTTAATCATCGCGGTCTTCCTCTACGGCGCTGAGGCTTGGACTTTATCAAAAGCGGATGGAGGCTCTTGGACGTTTCGAGAGGAAAATTCTGCGTGCAATCTTGGGTCCCGTTTGTGTAAATGGAGAATGGAGGAGGAGATACAACCAAGAACTGTACTGCTGTACAGCGACATCGGCCTGGTTAGACGTCTTCGGATCCAACTTCTAAGATGGCTAGGCCATGCAAAGCTCTGGCCCGAAGAGTCTTCGACTCCAACCCCGAGGGACGACGCAGCAGAGGACGACCGCATTTAAGGTGGCGCGCACAGGTGGAATGGGACCTCGACCAACTGGGCGTGCGGCACTAGAAGCGGCTGGCCAAAGATCGTGCCGGCTGGAGAGGCTTGTTGGTTGAGGCCCAGGTTCACCCCGAACTGTAGCGCCATCAAAGAAGAAGATGGATGAGCTCATGACTTGGGTTATTAGCTATTAGCCCTCTTTAGCCTAATTGAAAATTATTTATAATACTTTCGAGTAAAGGCAAGGAATTATATTCTTCTGATTTTTCAAAAATTATGAATGATATGCCCATCAAGTTGTTTATATATGCGGGTATGTAACTGCTGTTAATTTATTTTGTATTTAGCGAAGATACCAGTAGGTACATATTTGAATATAACCTAATTACTTATGTACAAATCAGAAAGGGCCCATGCATTTGTATGTTAGAAAACATTAGCTCATGACATCGAGCTCGATTTCCATACGTACGTATGTACATACATACATATCTTATCTGTTTCCAGTTAATTTATTTTTCAAAACTGATAATTTTGGTTATGCAAAATAATCCACTTCGTAGATTTAATACATATATTTAATCCTTTGCTTCAACTTGTTAGTAAATGCGTATTTCTATATGCCTTTATAATACATTGGCAACTACATATGTGCATGTATATGTATAACCTAGTTGTTTCATTCTAGACTTAGTCTATTTCACACGACTAGGTACTTTATAGTTATATATATATGTATATACCGTATGTCCAACATAAGAGAAACAAACAGTTTGTAACAATTTAAACATCTTTAATGCTATCACATGGCTTAGTATACTGATAGACAAAGGTATTCGTAATATGGTGTTACTAACACTAAAAAGCGGAATAAACACGTTTAAAAAGTTATTATTTGGAAAACGTTTTTCTTATCGTGAAAGAATAAAATCCATAACGAACACAAACAGTAGCAATAAAAGTAATTAAACAATTGAGAATTTGGTTGGACAAAGGTATTCTTAATTTCTAAATAGCATACAATATTTCCAAACACAATAACAAAATACAATGCTTGAACGAGTACATTTTAAACTTTTAGGTATTTACTGTTATAATTTGATATCAGTTATGATACAGCAAAGTACAATTTACTGATATGAGCAGGATGGTACAGTGGTGTTCTTATAAATAGCACACCCTTATTCAAATGTGTATTTGCTTGCATTACACACTGTACTTACAAGCTGTACAGGAGTAAAGCCATAATATCCCAAGGTATGAATAAGAAAACATACTACAAAGAAGATCCCGTTAGAAAAAAAAAAATGTTCAGTGATTTAAGTGAGGTTAGTGTGAATCTTTTTAAGGATAGCAATAATTACACTCATTTCTTACACAAATAGGAGTATTTAAAATGGGCAGAGGAAAGCGTTGTACGGAGGAAAGGAGGCAAATAGTCGGTACCATGATACAGGTTGGAAAGACTATTTCAGAGGTGGCAAGGACATTAAGGTGCTCTAGGAAGCTTACTCAAAGGTCATACGGTGCAGCCAATCTTCCGCAAATCCCTTAAGGAAAAACAAAAAAAGAAAAACGTCAGAAGTGACTGACAGAATTATCCACAAAATCAGTGGCCGCGACCTTTTCATAACTTCCCGGGAGAACTACCCCGGGACATTGTGACCAACACAATGTCCAAATATCAGCCGTAACTGTAAGTCGGCAGTTAATTGAATTCCAGCTTCATGGAAGAATCGTCAGAAAAAAATTGTCTCCAAAAAAAAAAAAAACACAAAACCAACCAGAAAGAGAAAAACAAGAACAAACTCTTGTCCTTTTTGGAAAAATATCTTGTGGAGTGACGAAAATAAGTTCAACAGGTTGGGATCAGATGGAAAAAAATATGTGCGAAGGCCAACGAAGCAAGAGTACCATCCCAGATATACCATTAAGACTGTCCAGCATGGCGATGGGAGCATAATGGTGGGGCGGCGATGCCATGGCATGGGCGTCGGACCAATTGTAAAAATAAATGGCATTATGAATCAACATCAATATAAGCTAGTCCTGGAGAACCAAATGGAGTAATATACCGATGACTCTATGTCTGTATCATGGATTTTTATGCATAACAATATCCAAAGCATACTTCGCGGATAGTGAAAAATTGGCTTTTGGCGCGACAAATTTTCCTGCTTGATTGGCCGGCCCAAAATTCCGATCTGAATCATATCGAGATTATTTGGACTAATGTTGACTTCATTGTTAAAGACTCCAGCTCAAAAACTTTAGAACAATTTCGGCAAACCATGAAGGCTGCTTGGGAAGCTATACCTGCCCAGAAATGTAAGCGCTTAGTAGAGAGTTTGCAAAAACGTTGTCAAGAGTGATAAGGAACAACGAATATCCTACAAAACATTAGTAAAATATTTACATTCATAAAAATGAATGTATTTTTTAGAGTATTTATTAATTTTGTTGAGTATTCCGCCAATTGTGCTATTTAAAAGAACAACTACTTTTTTATTTTCTCCCATTTTGAATTATTATTTTTGAGTTGATTTAAAGGAATTATGTGTTTTTTAATAAAGTACATATAAACGCACATTAGTTATAAAACAAAAAAAGCTGAACCTCTTTTTAGACTTTTGGCACAACATAATGTATGAAAACTTACGCTTGTGCTATTTATCTGAACACCACTGTACGTAAAAGTAAAGAAACTACTTCTGAAGAGCGAAAGATAATTTTAAATCTTTTTAAAGTGGTGAATCAGGAAAGGAAATCAGGTGACATAGTGAAAAAGAATTACACAACTGTATGACATTACAAAACGTTTGAAAAAATCATCGGACTTAAATAAAAGCCTAGGAGTGGTCGTGCGAATAAACTGACATTGAGGGATAAGAGGAAACTTTTTTTAATGATAAAGAAGGTACCTAATACACCGTCCTCCAAAATTGCTTCAGAAATAAAAGAGACCTCCCGAACAGAAGTTGACCCTCGAACAGTCCGAAGAGTACTCAGAAATGAGGGGTATAGGGCTAGAACTTGCAGAGGGAAGCCTTTTATTACTAAGGTGAACAAAAGGAGGAGACTGGATTGGACCAAAATCGTTTTGGGAGAAAGTTCTGTTCTTTGATGAGAGTAAATTTTGTGTTTACTGATCGGATGGATGAGTTTTGACTTGGAGGAAAACAGGCACCGAATTAGATCAAAAAAATGTTCAATCAACTGTCAAACATGGTGTTGGTGCAGTCAGAGTCATGGTATGGGGATGTAGGGCAGCTTCTGGTGTAGGGACGCTTGTATTCATCGACGAAATCATGAAAAAAGAAGAATACCTTAAGATCTTGAAGGAAAATTTAAAGATCAGATACAATGATTTACATCTGAGCAACGATTTTTACTTTCAGCAAGATAACGACCCAAGGCACACTGCTGAAATCTGCTGCTGAATCGATCGTGGATATTATATAACACTCCTCATACCTGGAAAACACCACCCCAAACACCAGATCTCAATCTCAATATGTTGGATAAACGGGTGCAACAACACAATATAACGTCTAAACAGCAACTGATAGGCTCTTATTGTGAGTGTCGTAGGTCGATTGAAAGTGTTGGTATTGTGAATCGTTATATCAATTCATACTTGTCGATTTGACAGCCGTTCGTAATCGATTGGAAATTTGCGATCGATGGTTGGTGTTTCACAATTTAATTCCGAACAAAATGTACGTTTTTTTAATTCAAAAATAACACTGAACGAATAATAAGATAAGAAATATTTTAGGGCAAAACTAGTGACAAATAAAAAACAGATGGAGATCATGGTTTCCTATATGGAACTAATTCCTGACCTTTGCATGTTGCGTATTAAATAAGCTTCCCAACGAACTTCCTTCAGGATCCCTATATGGAGTCATTAAGTGTGGTTTTAATGCGTACCCAGCATCTCCTAAAATTAATAGGAATTCTGATCTGAAACGGATGCTTACATATTTTTTCTTCCAGTTCAAAAGGGTTTGAGGAATCCCTGATTTGTTTTCCTTCTGCGAGCTATTTCTAATATGTAACTCTATCTGAGTACAATCGGCATCAAAATCACTTAGAAATAATTCGGTCGATGTCATTATTTTATCGTATTTATTAACAGAAAATTTCAAAAATCCAAACTATAGGTATACCGGCTCTTATTAACGAAATATCTACGTCAAACGCATGTCAAATGTATGTCATTCACAATAATGTAGTCTTTATTCACAATAATACATTTATTTGTCGATTGAGTTACACAATACCATATCCAGATTCAATCGATCGTTGTCGAGTGGATCGCTGATCGACACTCATAATAGAGGCCATAAACTTGCTACAGGAAGAATGGACAAAAATAGGTACTGACCAGACACGGGAGTAATGCATTACTTTCTCAATGAAATTAGACATTTCACTAGCATTTAATAAAGTAATGCCAATGAAAAACCAAATTCATTAGCATTGAATAACTCAATGCCAATTAATTTTTTTTTTTTTGCATTATCATTGAATGGAATAATGGAATAAGTCAGCATTACTATTTTAAAATTTAAAGTAGAAAAAAATTTAAATTCTGCATTAGATTTGTGCATTTGGTGATTGGGCAAATGTGTACTCGCTAAGACGCTACCACGTTACTGTTATTGTTATCAATTTCAGCGAATTGAACGAGTAAGACACTACGCGAGATTTCTTTTATTGATAAAAGTGAAAAGTGTGCCGTGGCGCAGTAGTTGGTGTGTTGGACTTTGACGCAAGATGAACGAATTCAGATTCCGATTACACCAATGTCATCGAATGTTTGTTACGCGGCGTTCCTCCTCGACGGGGTACTGGCAAACCTCCGTAGTATACTTGCCATGAAAAAGCTTCTTGACTCAAGCCGTTCGGAATCGGCATTAAACTGTAGATCCTGGCTCTGGTCCTTCATGAAAGACTTTTCTCATTCGCTGGAATCGTCAATAACCATCATCGTCAAAATTTAACCGACGACGATGTCGAAAAGCTTGTCATAAGGAAAGCAAACAACTGAATAAAAAAAATTAACCAAAAACATTTTACAATGCCTTATTATTCAGTGAAATTTCTGGATCATTCGTCATTACTACTTTTCATTAGCATTGAAAATTTAAATTGTAATGATTTTTTTTTCATTGGCATTGACTTATTTCAATGCTAATGGAAAAGTAATGCTAATGCATTACTCCTATCTATGGTACTGACTTCACCAAAAATTTGGTACATTCCTTGTCAAATAGACTGTTATTAAGCCAAAAGGCAATTCAGCCAACTACTAAATTTTAAGTAATTAAAAGTGTGTTTTGAATTAACATGAAATTACGAATACTTTTGTCCAACAAAATTCTCAATTGTTTAGTTACTTTTATTGCTACTGTTTGTTTTTGTAATGAATTTTATTTTATTTGTTGTATATATCTTTCTCTATAAGACAAGAAAACGTTTTCCAAATAATAACTTTTTTAACTTGTCTCTTCCCCATTTTATTGTTAGTAACATCACATTACGAATACTTTTGTCCATCAGAGTATGTAACTTTTCTGCGAATAGCTAAACTGCGATGATTGCAATAACCCTTTACATGAATCAAGTTATTTATGAGAATTTACTTACCATAGTGCACTTAAGAATGCATATAAAAGAACACCCTGTACATATGTATATGTAAATATCTCATATCTTGTTTTTTAGGTTATACTAACTTTAGACATGGTTCTGAATGTGTGTAAGAAATGGTAAATCTGAGTGCACAACGATTGCATATTATTTTTCATACAATATTTCAACTTTCGTTTTTATGTGCTACTTAATTACGATTAAAATCAGTCGATTGCAATAACCAATACAAAATTTAATGATTCATTTGGTTACTATATTTTTATCTTTAATTTACAATATTACATGATGCATTATACCGTAATACGATCATAGATAAATTTGTATGACAGAGTGGAGAAAGCAGAAGTTACTCTTCTTAGAAATAAATATAGATTTATAGTATAAATACTTTTTTTCCTAAACCATTCCGAAACCGTAGTCCATCATATCTATACAAATTGTTTCTTCTAACCGAATTTTGGTTCTACGCAAAGCTGTTCTATATGTTCCGTTTACGATCTGAGTATTTACAATTACGAACCCTAGCTATATTCCATTTGAAAGATACTTTTAATTGACAAACCTTCTTTTGAAGAGAACTTTTTGCTAATATATAGACGTTTACGCTTACGCTTGACAGATATATTTAAATAAAACGACTCTTAGGTTAAATCATATTTGCCGTTTATGCAAAAAGCAGGTTTATACACTTAAATCAACTGTCAAATATCTTTTATACATACAACAAGAAATTATAATTTTACCAAGGCCATCATTTATACTGACCTCCTTAAAAATAAATACACAAATTGTATGCCAAGAAATCAAGTTAATTATTTTAACTTTGTGCTGCATAGTAGATACCTTAAAACAGATTACTCAAGGTCATACATAGTTACGATAAAGGGTTGGATTTTTCTCTTTTAAAGACGGATTTGATTTCTATCCGCGATAGGTTGATTGTCTCTTTATATGCACTGTTATCAGCGGACAATGAGCCAGGTTAACTAGAAGTAGAAATTAAATCCTGTCACTAAGCCCGATAGCTCGATAACTTATAGGGCTCAGTCGAATAAAAAAATTATAAAAATCAATGAAACTCTAGTCGCTAACAGAAATGTGACTGAAGACATAAGTATGTACCAAAAAAGGAAGCCATGTGAAATGCTAATATATTGCCATTACAAAAACAAAAATGCGGTCTAGGTGCGACCCGTAAGGTCCACACGACTAACTTCTCAGTGGGAAAAATGGGAACACCCATTTCATATCATCTTTAACCGCCGACGCAAAAAGAGGGGTGTTATAAGTTTGAGGTGTCTTTGTGTCTGTCTGTGGCATCGTAACTCCTGAACAAATGGACCGATTATAATACCTTTTTCTTTTCCTTTCCTTCCTTCCATCGGGTGCGGGTACTTAGATGTGGGACCGCTTGGGAACACCGCGTGTTATTCATTTTTTTTGCCTATTTTTTAGTTATTTAATTTCTAACAAAAAAACAGCTGCTCCGATTTTGCTGAAAACATATTCAGTACTAAGTTGCGTAATTACGCGTGGAATGAACCCAATCTCATGTCAATACCATTTTTGGTTCTCGAGATAATCGAGCAAAACGCACATGCGCACATAGTTACATACACACAGACATACATCTCTATAAAAACCTTGGATTTGGATTCTGGTGACCTTGAAACGTGGAGATATGTCAAAATTTGGAATATCGGCCCCATTACAATAACTTCCCACTGGGAAGTTAAAAATTCTAGACTACGGATGTTACCTTAAGTAATGAATACATAAATATTGCATTAACGAATGCTGTAGTTTAGGCACACTCAACCAAAATTTCCAATTGTCGGTAAGTAGTTCGTGAGACGATTACGTAATTCCCTGTAAATATACGAGTACTACTCAAAACAAAATAGGGCCGACCAAACATTTATTTCGTATTTTGCCTAAACAATCCTTAATTGTAAACATTATCGAAACGAAGCATTTTATTGTAGAGTTTGCATTTGTATGAGTTCTTATCAATGTTTTGATTAACAATTTTACCGTTGCCTCCAAGTGAATAGGCAAAAAAATCCCATGCCTCGAAAAAGCAATCAATGCAAAAATGATTGCATTTGTTTCCCTAAGGCCCAATGCACACGGAGCAACTGGAAAGAAACTGATCAGCGATGCGAATTGGCAACTAGTTTGCTTTGAGTCGTACCCTGTGGAATCAAATGGGACGATACCTACACACGAGGCGACTGGTTGAAAACTCGTTTGCGATTCAAAAAAAACAGTTTGTAAACAGTTGCCAATTGATTTGCATGTCGGGTTGCCTATTGATTTCAGTTTCTAGTTGCTGTTCCTTATATCAAGGCACTGGGAAAGCCTTCCGGAAATCTGTCGCAGCAACAACAGGATGAGGAAGAAGGACTTCCCGTAGGAGATGATGGGAGTGATTACGACCCACCATCTGAAACTCCATCACCATCCCCACAACCACCTCCAAAGTCCGAGCCAATCCAACAGCCAATACCAAAAAAGAAGCGTGCTGCGAAGAATGATGATGTGGATAAAGCGTTAATCGAATATTTGGAATGTAAAAAGGCGACTTCATTGGCCAGTGGTAGGCAGGTGGCAGAAAGGAAGCCTTCAAAATCTTCCTTCTTAGCATGCTTCCGGATCTCATGCAAATGGATGATCGTGAAGTGCGACAATTCAAGAGGAAGACCTTGGATGTTGTGGACGACATACTTTCAGCCAAATCCAAGCGTCTTCCCTCCTCCCTCCACCCACCAGCACCACCGACCGAATTGGGGACGATACTTCGCTAGAGGCAGCTGAGATTTGGATCAGTGACTAGTTTCCTCGTGTGTGGAGTCAAGTCTCCGCTGAGTTCATAACTGGCTTGTAACCCAAGTTGCTAACCAGTTTAGTTTCTTTCCGGTTTCTCCGTGTTTATTGGGCCTAAGTCCGATTCTAGCGTTGTTGCTAAGTGTTCATTTCTTTATTTCAAAGTGATGCCCGGTTCTAGACGCCATTTGGATACAGAAAACGCAATAATGCTGGAGCAAGGAGTCTGTTGCAAATCGTATCGGTGTGTCGAGGCGAGCAATCCGAAATGTGTGGAACGCTTCCAGGAGACCGGAAGTGTAGCAAAGAGGACCTGGATCGGGAAGAATCAAAGCCGCAACTCGGCAAGACAATTCGCAATTGACCACGCAGAAGGTCAACGTTCCAGCGTGTGTGCTAGTCGGCCGAAAATCACAGCTATCCATCGGGCAGCGAGCTTAATGTACGCCTGTGAACTTTCAAATTGAACCATGGACAACTGGAAGTCAGTAGTCTTTACAGACGAATGCAAGATAAATTTTTTTTGAGTGATGATAAGACAAGACGAACGTTTGCTAGGCAAAACAGTGCTGGTAATCCTGGATGAGGGCTCTGTTACCGCCGCCAGTTACGTTGAGATGGTAATACAACCTGTTGTGATCCCATTAAGACAGAGAGTTGGCGATGGATTTCTTTTTATGTAAGACAATGCTCGCCCACATACGGCCCGTATTACACAAGCAGCTCTTTCTGATGCCAATATTTCACTTTTGCAATTGCCAGCAAAGAGCCCAGACCTCAATCCCATCAAGCATTTATGGGACCAATTAAAAAGAAGCCTCAAAGGAAACCGCAGCCATGTCAACACTAAACAGGAAAGCTTTGGGAGCGCATGTCCGAACAAAATGTAACGCAAGTGTCGGTATTGCGACACATAAACGCCAGTCGTGTTTGATCCACATGCATTCCACCGGGGATAAACAATGAGATACCAATCTTTCGTACGTCTGCCCGTTGATCTCCGCAGGGGTTGATTGTTGCTTTTGTAATACACACCGATACTTTACGTGATATTCTCCGCTTAAAAACGACGCTTTTGACTAACACAATGATAGTCTCAAGACGTCGATGTGTAGAGTCAAGACGTGGCAAAATGGTCGTAACAAGGCAGAATGACATAGTCAAGACGTCGTCAAACCGCAACGCGTTTGTAGGTGCAAACTGTCAAAGTGCCTGTCAAAGCCAATAGATTGGTATCTCAATCTTTATCCCTGCATTCCACATAAAAACTGATATGACAGCTCGACATTTGAAAGAAAATTGTTCGTTCTTTCAAATTTGAAAAGTGTGAATTGAATTGCAGGGGAGAAGGGAGCGAACAAACAGAGCAAAGAAGTTGATCGCGTTTAACTTGGCAAACGCCAGCTTCGATCTCTGTCCCTGCTCAATCCCTTGGATAGCTATACTGGCACCCGCCAGGTAGTGAACCAATGTGTGCAGCGACCCGACCCCTTGTTCCCAGGGAAAGATGAACCTGGCCCTCCAGGTTGGGGGTTGCGCTTAGGGCTAACATCCACATCGCTTAAAACAAACATTTTGTTCAGAGACAACCAATAGCCTCGGATACGGACGGATTACATGTTGACGACCCCCGCAAACGTCAAAAAGGAAACGAATTTCGGTTCTGCACCTGGAACGTTAGGTCCCTCAACAGACCAGGTGCAGCCGAACAACTGGGGTGGAATCGGCTAAGGTGATTTGTGACAAGTGACAGTCACATTCGCGGTTTCGGTATCGTGTAAGGTGATAGTCACTGTGATTGTCACATTTTTGTGACAGTTTTCTGGTGACAGCTATTTAGCTATCACTTTCATATGTTCTGTGCGTTTGATATGGCTTTGTGCTTTTGTGTGTTTTATAAAATAGAAAATATGTGTTTCCATGCTTGGAACTATTTTTAAGCGTAGATGAAGAGCTCAATGAGACATTGATGGAAGTTAGAATTCTGAGGAAGAATTCGAGAAATCGGTCTAAATCGGTTTCCTTTCCCTGTACGCCGACAAAATGTATAATTGGCCAATAAATGAATTGAATGCAATAATAGCATTTCTATTATGTACATTATTTACTTTTCCCAGTATTTGTGCAAAACAATCGGTGAAAACGACCCGGATTTTAATTTCAAAATTTCTTTTTACCTAACAGCTGTCTTAAGGCAGCCCTACACGGCGAACATGTTCGCCGATTTTGTTCGTGAATTTGCTGTGAATGTCGCCGAGTAAACATAAATAAATAACCATAAGCGCAACCACTTGTGTTTATTTATCGTACATGTTTACCCTCCGAAGAATCTGCACGAAATGAATGTTCTCCAAATGTGTTCGCCGTGTAGACAGTAACGCAAACGTACGGATTCGGCGAACATGTTCGCCGTTTAGGGCTACCTTTATCTATCAGTAACTCCGAAAAAGCAAGTGTTGCTCCTTTTCTAAACTTTTTTTGTGATAATCTTACCCGATACCAACAGATGATGATAGTCACATATGACTGTCACCAAAGTGACTATCACCTATCACCTTAGCCGATTCCACACCTGGTCAACTCTTTGGACTGCTATAAGGCAGACATTACCGCGCTCGAAGAAGTGCGATGGGATGGGCCAGGCAAAAAGCGGATGAAAAACTGTGATATCTACTACGGAAACTGCTACAGAGAAAATAAACAACGCTTATTCGGATGCGGATTTGTTGTTCGAGGCAGACTCAGGAAAAAAGTCTTAAGCTTCCAGTATGTAAGCGAACGCCTCATAACTATCCGCATCAAGGCCAATCTCGGCAATATAAGCTTACTATGTGTCCACGCCCCCACAGAGGAGAAAGATGACCGACGTTAAGACGACTTCTATGATCTCCTAGGCAGAACGTATGCGCAATGTCCCAGCTATGACACCAAAATCGTTCTAGGAGATTTCAATGCGAAGCTGGGTAAGGAAGCTATCTTTGAACGGGTCATTGGAAAGGACAGCCTACACAACACCACGTCAGAAAACGGACTAAGGCTAGTGGACTTTATGGCGGGACATAACCTGGTAGTAGCAAGTACATGATTCCCACACCTCAACATCCATAAGGGGAACAAAATTTAACGTCGGAAAGCTGCAATAGCAGGAGACCGCCGGGACCTTCGCCGATCAAGTCTCCCTCAAGCTCCCTCAGGTCCCGATGCAATCTGCAGAAACCATAGAACAGCAATGGAGTCGTTGTCAGAAAGCCATTAGAGAGGCCGCCTCAGATATACTCGGTTTCGAGCTACCACCGTCGAGAAACCCCTGGTTTGATGATGAGTGCAGACAGGCCCATGTAGAGAAACAGAATGCATACATGGCCACATTGCGTCGACGGACGAGAGCTGCCCGCAAGCTCTATGAACAGAAAAGGAGGGAGGAGCATGCGCTTCTGAGAAGGAAAAAGAAGGAGCACGAGAAGCGCGAGATCGAGGAGATGGAGAGATGTTACTGCAGGAACGACGTTCGAAAATTTTACCAGAAAGTAAAACGAACATGCCAAGGCTATAAAACCAGAGCAGAAGTTTGCAGGGATGAACACGGACAACTAGTAGTGGAGTCCCAGTCGATGCTGAGATTGTGGAAGGACCACTTCTGCAGACTGTATAACGGCGATGATAGTCAAAATGCCGCCGTCAGGCAGAGCGAACCATTCACAATGGACGAAGACGAAGGAGAATCCCGTCCACAAGACTTAGACGATGTTAAGATAGCGATATCGAAACTTAAGTCTTATAAAGCTGCTGGAGTAGACGGACTCCCCGCGGAGCTGTTTAAAGCAGCTGGCGATGAGCTGGTTAG
Organism: Eumerus sabulonum; assembly: GCA_951905685.1. Taxonomy (NCBI): domain Eukaryota; kingdom Metazoa; phylum Arthropoda; class Insecta; order Diptera; family Syrphidae; genus Eumerus; species Eumerus sabulonum. The sequence goes on from OX645063.1 coordinate 42,105,932, forward strand.
GAACATGCACCAACTCATCTGCAAGATATGGTCGGAAGAACGCATGCCCGATGAATGGAATCTCAGTATCGTTTGCCCGGTCCATAAGAAACGAGACCCCTATGACTGCGCCAATTACAGAGGGATAAGCCTCCTGAACATCGCGTACAAGATCCTCTCTGCCGTACTGTGTAAGTACCTGAAGCCGTTCGTGGACAATCTGATAGGTTCCTACCAGTGTGGTTTCAGGCCAGGAAAATCCACGATAGACCAAATATTTACACTACGGCAGATCTTGGAGAAGACCCATGAATTCCAGGTCGACACGCACCATCTTTTCGTCGACTTTCAAGCCGCGTATGACAGAGTTTATAGAGACGAGCCATACAGAGCCATGTCATGTTTTAACATTCTTGCCAAACTCGTCAGACTGTGCAGGATGACTATGGAGAACTCTCGCTGCTCCATTAAGTTCGGAGGTGAATTAACCGACCCCTTTGATGTTAAAAAAAGGTTTTAGACAGGGTGACGCACTGTCATGTGATTTCATCAACATTATTCTTGAAAACATCGTGCGGGACTCTGCGGCCAATACAAGAGGTACGATCTACTTCAAGTCCACACAATTGCTTGCCTACGCAGATGACATTGACGTTATTGGACGAACAAAGCGAGACGTCAATGAGACGTTCGCAAGCATTGAAGCAGAAGCGGCGAAAGTGGGTATAAGGGTAAATGGGAACAAGACCAAATATATGCTGTCATCTAAGAAAGACGCACAACACCGATGACGTCTTGGTCAGAACGTCACCTTCGGCAGCTATATTTTTGAAGTAGTCAAGGACATCGTCTAGCTTGGCTCGATAGTGACAAGCAACAACGACGCCAGCGCTGAGATAAAACGCAGAATAACTCTTGCCAATCGCTGCTTCTTCGGGCTCAAGAGGCAATTGAGTAGTAGAGCCCTCTCTCGAAAAACTAAGGTTTCCCTCTACAAAACCTTAATCATCCCGGTCCTCCTCTACGGCGCTGAGGCTTGGACGTTATCAAAATCGGATGAAGAGGCTCTTGGACGTTTCGAGAGGAAAATTCTGCGTGCAATCTTTGGTCCCGTTTGTGTAAACGGAGAATGGAGGAGGAGATTCAACCAAGAACTGTATGGGCTGTACAGCGACATCGGCCTGGTTAGACGTCTTCGGATCCAACGTCTAAGATGGCTAGACCATGTACAGCGAACGGACATTAACGCTCCGGCCCGAAGAGTCTTCGACTCCAACCCCGAGGGACGACGCAGCAGAGGACGATCGCATTTAAGGTAGCGCGCACAGGTGGAAGGGGACCTCAACCAACTGGGCGTGCGGCACTAGAAGCGGCTGGCCGAAGATCGGGCCGGCTGGAGAGGCTTGTTGGTTGAGGCCCTGGTTCACCCCGAACTGTAGCGCCATCAAAGTAAGAAGTAAGTAAGATACAGTATTTTTATAAACCATGGATTTGGGCAGACTGGTTAAATTAATTATAATTCAGGAAAAATGTTTCATATGTATATGTATTTAAGTTATTTAATTAAGTTGTTTCTTTTTTAGTTGTGTTTCCTCAAATAAAATTTATTTAAAAATAATATTTTTTGTTTAATTTGTCCACTTTTCAATAGTTTTTAGAGCATATTTTAAGAGCATAAGACGTATTTTTTAGAGCATATTTAAGGCGCTATAAACGGTTTTTTAAAAGCATGTTTCCGGTTGCCCTAGTAATGACTATCGCAATACCGATTTCTATAAGTGACATTTGTCGTTCAATAAAATCGTCTTTCACAATAAGGGTGATTATCACAATTTTCTTCTTTTTTTCAAATGAAGGCCACCGAACTTAGTGGGCCCTATTTTGTTTTGAGTAGTTTACATACATACGTACATACATACATACATACATACATACATACGTATATGCTCTAAAATAACAAAGCTTCCAAATCTAAGAAACTTTCCGTCGACATTTTAGTAGGTTTGTAGATAGACATGAATTACTAAATAGCTAAGACCCAAAGATATTGGCCAAGTTTTAGGACAAATTTGCGTATCAAAAATGAATCAAAGTTCTTCTTGGCCACGTGTGGAACAGCAGGTATATGATATGAGCAAAGATCCGTGGCGACCAACTTTACGGATTGGTATAGGGATGTGAAGGGCAAAAGGAGTAGTAAATTTATATGATGTGAGAATCATCCACTCAAATACAATATTCTCAAATAAGAAACGTTTTTTTTTTTCTTTCCGAATATCATGTTTTGAAAAAATACTATACTCGCGACTCACCTTTAGTGTTTCCTTTCTTAAAAAACAAAAAGAAAATAAAACATGGTAGAATCAAACAAAATAAATAATATTTCAATTTACATCATCGTTTTATGCACTTGTATAATATATTAAGAATCAAAAAATGTCGATCGAATTTCAAACAAGGTGATACCATATACATTATATATACTACATAGGGGGATTGCTTGTAAACTAAAAATTAAAATAACAAAATCGAACTAAAACTGTTGTATAGTGTGTATATAATAGTCGCATAAAAAGTATTTTCCTCTTTTTTTTAATGAAAATATATTCAATTAATAATAGCAATATTGTATACCAATGCAATTTGCATGCGTTTGTTAATTGTGGTTTATACTTAAAGTCTACATCGAAATTATTATAATTAATTATGCGCTCAACTTAAAGCCTATGTTTATTTATAAATATATATAAGTATATATTTATTCTAGATGATTTTCTACTAGGCGTTCTATTATCGTAGTACATATAAATTAGATGAGATTTTCCTTCATTTCCTTTTTAGGGTTTACAGATTATGATTACGAACGTATATTATTTTTGAAAACAACTTATAAGCAGTGGTATACCAAGAAGAGATGAGAAAACAAAAATGTGATCGGCCGGAGCAGTAAAAAACAAAATACATTTGAATTGATAGCCTCATGCCACATGTTGACCGGTATGAGAATTACCTAAATTATTAGAATAGTATCTTCATTAAGAAAAATACAGCTCATATTCTGATAAGGGACAGGAAAGGTAATATAAAGTTCATGTTTCATATACATCTGCAATATTAACCTCTAAATCAATTTTGATGATTCTATAAGTTTGCAGTAAAGCCAAACATTTGAAAGCCACTTTACATTAGCTTGCTTAAAACGAAAAATAGGACAATTGGATTACGAAATAGAAACAATTTTGCATGGATATACATACAGTTTGTCAAGAAAACGTTTGCCAAACGTAAAAATAAAGAACAAAAACGATTTAAGAGCATATACAGTCAAACCTCTGTATGTCGAATTTTCTATAAGTCGAACAAATGTTTCAGAACTTAGACCCAAGAGTTAAGATTTCCCATATTTTACATTCCATAAGTCGACTCTCTATAAGTCGAAAACCTCTTAAATCGAACTTTGCGACGTGTTACTTTTCGTAGAAAATTCCCTCCATATCTCATACTCCAACACCCATTCAAAGCATGCAAAACCAACAGAGAAAAGAAATAAAAGCTACGAATAAGCGTACGTAAGTTTGGTAACAAACACATAAGCGTAACTCTGTGTTTGCAGTTAAATACAAAACATACTCGAATGTTAATGTATAGAGGAGTCGCTCGTTACAATTGAATTTTTTCGGGTCGTAGAATCATTCATGATGGCGAGTGTGAGCAGAAAAAGGCAGCAACCGACGAGGCGTACCAAAAGGCGCTGCAGAGGAAAACCAGGGCAGCGCAAGAAGAGTACCGAGCCAGAAGAAGGGAGGAGAAAAAACTACTGCGACAAAAGAAAAGAATCATCGCAGCCTCCCAGCTCAAGGATATCGAGGAGTCTAGGGATAAGCATAAAATACGAGCCTTTTACAAGAAAGCCAAAGGCCTTGCAGGAGGCTTCAAAAAGGGCACCCTGGCTCTTCGAAACTGCGAGGGTAATCTTGTCACCGATTCGCAGGGAATAGTGGATGTATTTAAGCAGCATTTCGAGCAGCTGCTTAACGAGCATGACCAAGAGAGAGTGGTAGGGACCGAGGAAATCCCAACTCCAGCCGCTGAAGTAGTCCTCCCACCCAGCATCGAAGAAGTTGGCACAGCTATTCAGAAGCTGAAGAACAACAACGCCGCAGGCTCAGATGGCTTGCCATCAGAGCTCTTCAAGGCTGGCGGCGATGTTCTGGTAGGGAGCATGCACCAGATCATCTGCAGAATTTGGGAAGATGAAAGCATGCCCGACGACTGGAATACCAGCTCTATATGCCCCATCCACAAAAAAAGGCGATCCTACCTCTTGCAAGAACTATAGAGGTATATCCCTGCTCAATGTCGCATACAAGATCCTGTCCAGCGTATTGTGTGAACGTCTAAAACCATTTTGCACCGGACTAATCGGCAGCTACCAGTGCGGCTTCCGGGCCGGCAAATTAACTATAGACCAAATTTTCACACTTCGACAAATTCTGGAAAAGACCAACGAGTTTCGAATCGATACACACCATCTTTTCATCGATTTCAAAGCCGCATACGACAGCATTCATTGTGAAGGACTGGTGCGATTGCCGAATTCGGGATTCCGGTAAAACTGATCCATTTGTGTCGCGCCACGCTAAAAAACACGCGATGCACCGTGCAACTCGGTTCTAGGACCTCGGAACCATTCGAAACATGCACCGGATTTCGGCAAGGAGATGCGCTGTCATGTGACTTCTTCAACCTGGTGCTAGAGCAGATAGTGCGACGGGCAGGCGTCAACAGGGAAGGCACTATCTTTTACAAGTCCATCCAGCTGCTAGGATACGCGGATGATATCGACATCATCGCGTGTTCTCGCCGTGGCATTGTGGAAGCATTCACGGCAATTGAAGAACAGGCGAAACGAGTTGGTCTTAAGATCAATGAGAACAAAACGAAATACATGCTGTCAAACAAAAACCAATCCGTCGCTCACCACCTGGGACAAAATATAACAATTGACAGCTACAATTTCGAGGTAGTTAGGGAGTTTGTCTACCTCGGGGCAAACGTAAATTCCACAAATGACACCACAGTGGAGATCCGGCATAGAATCGCCCTTGGCAACCGCTGCTACTTCGGCTTGTCCAAACAACTGGGGTCAAAACTCCTCACTCGAAAGATCAAAGTCATGCTTTACAAAACGCTCATTCTGCCAGTCTTGCTGTACGGAGCCGAAAGCTGGACGATAAGCAGGACAGCGGAGCTGATTTTGGGTTCTTTCGAAAGAAAAATTCTGCGCCGGATATTTGGTCCTGTCTGTGAGGAAGGTGAATGGAGAAGAAGACACAACCGCGAACTCTACGAGCTGTACCAAGATGTGGATGTAGTCCGGAAGGCAAGGATCCGTCGACTGCACTGGCTCGGCCACATCGAGCGCATGGACATCAACGCTCCAGCTAAGAGGGTCTTCGACTCCGAGCCTCCTGGTTCGAGAAGAAGAGGAAGACCGAACCTCCGGTATAAAGACCAAGTAATCGCGGATGTAAGACATCTTGGTCTTGACAACTGAAAGCAGCGTGCCCGGGACCGTCAAGGATGGAAGGCAGCTATAGCTCAGGCTCAGATCCTCCATGGATCGCAGGCCTGATAAGTAAGTAAGAATCATTCATTGAGTCATTTTTGGATGCTTCGTTCAGTGAAATGTCGCCGCGAAAATTTAAAAAAATTTAATTTAAATAAAAAAATGCTGATTATCGACGAAATCGAAAAAAGCTTAAAAAAAGTCCGAAGTTGTCACGAAATTTGGTATTCCTCGAAGTACATTATCTACCATTTTAAAAAATCGGGTAAAGATTCAAAAAGCTGTAGAAAAAGGCGTGAATTTAAGTTCGTTTCGTTCAAAGCCTTTAAAATGTGCGGAGCTTGATTCGGCTTTACTAAAATGGATACAATTAATGAGGGACAAAAACATGCCAGTGACGGGTCCTATGATTAAAGAAAATGCTCTATTTTTGCATACTCAAAAGAAGAACAAGATTTTTCCGCTAGCGAAGGCTGGCTGCAAAAATTTAAAAACAAAAAAATTTCAATTTGAATTCACAATTGAAATCGGTAATTTAAATCAAGGTGGGGACTTGTCCAGAAAACGCTGTGTGGAGAGAGTGCTGACGTCAGTGATGAGTCGGCTGGGTCTTGGAAACGGACAATTTTACCACCGATATTGAAGCGTTATGCAGAAAAGGATGTTTTTAATACAGATGAAACAGGGATTTTTTTATAAGTGTTTACCAAATAAGACCCTCGCTTTCAAAAACGAGAAATGCCATGGCGGAAAGCATAGCAAGCAAGGGGTTACAAGCCTTGTTACTGCTAATATGAGCGGAACTGAAAAGTTGCCGCTTTTTGTTATTGGAAAAAGTACGAACCCAAGTTGCTTCAAAGGGATAAAATCTATTCCCATTGAATACTCCAGTAAAAAAAACTCCTGGATGACTTCTTCTATTTTTGAGTAGTGGATATTGAGCTCGACCAAGAAGTCATGAAACAAGGTCGGAAAATTGTTTTATTTCTTGATAATTGCCCTGCACATCCTAAAAACATCCGGACGAAATCTATTGAGCTTATATTCCTTCCGCCAAATATGACGTCAAAACTTCGACCCATGGATCAGGGTGTGATTCAAAATTTGAAATTACATGATCGTCGTCGTTTGCTGGCACATTACATGAAGTTAGTAGAACACCAAGATAGTGTTTCTGTATCTTTACTTGAAGCAATACGATTCCTTCATAAATCTTGGACACTGGATGTGAAGGAGGATACAATCGGGAATTGCATGCTGGCTTCGGTGACAAATCATTCTGGGACGATGAAGATAACATTCCTTTGGCACAACTTCTCACATCACTATCTGATATTGGAGTTAAAGATGATATGAATTTGAATTTGTATTCTCCACTTATATACAAGAATTTTGATATTATCGAAGATCATTTCGAAGATATGACAAAAAACGTACATTTCAAACGACAATTAAGGATTTTTTCAAAGTCAAGGGACAGTTTTATACTTAATTTTTTACTTATTCAAAAATATACTTGTATGTTGGCGTTACAGTCCATGAAGGACCAGAGCCGAGCTTCTCTCAATTACCCATGTTGTGTGTGATATAATTTTCCCATAGGTGAAAGGGACCTACAGTTTATTGCCGGTTCCGAACGGCAAATTTCGAGAAGCTTTTCATGACAATTTTACTACAGGGGTTCTGTCAGCACCCCGCTGAGGAGAAACACCTTGAAAACACGTTCGATGACATGGCTGTGTCGGGATTCGACCCCGTGTCATCGGCGTCAGAGGCCAACACACTACCCACTGCGCCACGGTGCTCTCTAACGATTTCATATTATCCAGAAAATTAAAAAAAGTAATCTTGAATATGCCAGGCAAACGGTTAAGTGATGATATGTAATACGATTGGTGTATATAACTACCACAAAGGAAAATCCGCTAGGGAATTGGCTGAAATGTTTTGTACAAAATTAAGAACTGTGTACAACGTTATAAGCCGTGCTGAAAAAGAAGGCAGACTAGATCCGAACCAGTCGACAGGCAGGCCAAAAAAACTAACAGCCAGGGACGAAAGAAAAATTATAAGACATATTGAAGAAAACCCTCATACCAGCACCAGAATATAAGCCACGGACTTAAGAAATGGTTACAGAGTTCAAGTGTCTCATGAGACAGTTAGAAAAACTATACTCAAGCACAAGTACACATCAAGAGTCGCTAGAAAAAAACCATTACTCTCACCGTTGAATATTTGCAAAAGAGTCAATTTTGCAACAAAGCACATTTGTCTTCCGGTAGATGTCTTGGAACGATGTTGTATTTTGTGACGAGTCTAGTATAAAGCTGTACTACCATGCAGGACCGCCGAGAGTATGGCGAAAACCACTTACAGCCCTCGACAACAAGAATATTATCCCAATTCGGGAAATTGTCAGTGATGATATCGGGCTGTTTCTCAAGCAAAGGTGTTGGTGAGTTAAATAATGACAAAAGAAGTTTATTTGGATATCTTGAGACAAAATTTGAAAAGAAGTGTTCAGAAATTTGGATTTATGGACCCAGAAAACGAAAACAAATTACTTTTTAAATTGTACCAGGAAAACGATCCGAAGCATAAATGATATTTGTGCAGGGAGTGGTTGCTTTATAACTGCCAAAAAGCAATTGACACCCCTGCGCAAAGCCCCGATCTGAACCCTATTCAGAATTTGTGGGCCCATTTAAAAAAGAAGGTGGCAAAAAGAAGTCCGAAATCGAAAAATGATTTAATTAAGTTTATCAACGAAGAATGGCTTAAGATTCCCAAGGAATATGACCTTCAGAAGCTCATTCAATCAACGCAGGGTAGATTATGGTCTCTCTTTTAAAGCTAATGGTGGTCATACCAAGTATTAAAAATAAGAAAATTGGTTCTTTTGCTTGTAATTTTAATTAATTTGGTGGTCAAATAGCATTTTGCAAAGAATTGTTTGACAGTAAATAAATAAACAAGCCAAGCTCAGTATCATCGGGGCTATGAGAACAACCCCCACAGCAGCACTGGAAGTCATCACAGACCTGCCACCTCTTCATCTCCAACTGAAGAAAGAAGCAATGGTCTTCGCCCATAGACTGATCGTAGAGAATGACTCTAACCGTAGGCTCTTTCACCCTGATATCCTTACCGAAATAAACAGGCATGAAATCCTAAAGATATCTCTGACAGACAACTCTCTCCCCAGATACAACTTCAGCCAAAACTAGAAGGTCACATTCCCCAACCGACAAAACTGGGAATAAGATAGGCCCAACTTCAATCGTGGATCCTACGTGTGGTACACAGATGGCTCCAAAACGAACGAAGACGTTTGGGCTGGAGTATACGGAGCAAATACAGGCACATGCATCTACGTCAGCATGGACAGATATAACTCCGTTTTTCAAGAAGAGATATTTGCTATAGAACTCTGCCTCAGAGAAAATATAAACAGAAATATACTTAACAAAAACATTTACGTTCTCTCTGACAGCAAGGCTGCACTCCTAGCCATAAAGAGCTACGAAATCACCTCCGAACTAGTATGGGGCTGCCTACAGCTGTTTCACTAGCTGGCCAGCACAAACAGAGTTCACCTCATTTGGATACCTGGACGCAGCGGTCATACAGGCAACGAAAAGGCGGATCTACTAGCAAGGAAAGGCTCTGCATCACCATTTATGATGCCACGGCCCTATTGCGGCATACCCGCACGATGGATCACTATTGGTTACAAACAAAAGGTAGCAGACAAGCCAAGCTGTTCCTCCCGACTACATCCCTCAGAAGAAGAATGAAACAACTTCTCATGCTTTCGAGGAATCAGATTCGTTTATAATCACAGGTTTCCTTACTGGACACTGCCCAGTTAACAAACACCTCAAAACAATGGGCATCATACAAGATGACACTTGCCGAATGTGTAATGAAGACGAAGAAACAGCAGAGCACATATTATGCCACTGTAACTGCCTGGTCAGTACACGTCATCGTCACCTAGGCAAGTATTATCTTGAAGCAGAAGAAATCGCTGTTAGCTCACTCAATAGCATACTATGTTTTATCACGAACTCAGGTTTTCTGAGTGAACTGTAAGTGGGGTACATCACAATAGGCCCACTCGTGGCCGCAGTGATCAGGCGACTCTGTCCCACCCCCTTATCCTATCTATCTATCTAAATAAACTGATATTTATAAATTTTTGTTCAATTTCTCAAGTGTTTGATTGATTGTGTTTCTTTTTTCTATATTACGGCAACCAGTTAATACGTAAATGGAATTATGGAGGTTTTAAAAAAAGTCTTATTCTACTTAGTAACTATATGCTTTTGACATTATTTTCTTTTCATTTCTTCGTTTTGCAAACATTTCCTTGACAAACTGTATGTCTTTAAATAGAATATTAATTACTTAAAAAACTAGTATACCTTAAGGCAGTGGTTCCCAATCTTTTTCAGCCCGCGGCGCACTTACAAGTTTAGTATTTCGTCACGGCGCCCTACCTTAGCTATTTGAAGAAGATACTTTTCTTTACTTAACGGGCGCCACAATGCCAACATGCCAACGCTTTCTTAAGCACAGAAATTGAGATTTAAAAACAACGCATTGTGCAGGTCGCAGCTTGGACATTTTTTATTTACCTCGTTTTCGCTGGACTGATGTGTCAAAAGACAGGCAAAGTGAGGTACAATAAATTGTCCGTACACCCCTTTCAGTATAACTTGAAAAGTACTTATCCGATTTCAACATTAAATACCTCAAATTAAAGGAAATTCAATATACAAAATAGATAAAAGATACAATTTTTTCCATAACAAAAAAAAAAAAAAACTGATAGCAACGCGTCTCAAACTAATCAGGTTCCCTTTTTGAGCCTCAAAAAATTGTCCGTACACCCTTCAAAATAAAATAAAAGTCCTGTAAGACAAAAAAATTCTGTGATATTGTTGGCGACAGTTGATATTGACCTGTGCTTCTTAAAAAAATGGAAACAAATTCTCACAAAGGCATTCCTAGAGATATCAAGGAATTAATAGTAAAGCTCTGGGCAAAAGACGGGAGCTTGCGCCAAATCGCAGATACTGTCGAAAGAACACATTCCTCAGTTCAATATGTGATAAATAAGTATAAAACTACAGGGTCTGTCGAAATATTGCCTGGCAGGGGAAGAAAAAAGAAGTTGGATACCCCACAAGTTCAACGTAAAATATTACGAGTAATTAAAAAAAATTCTAAAACGAATGCTACAGAAATAAGTACAATGCTTAAAGAAGACTGCAACATTGATGTCAATGCACAAACAGTCAGAAATTTCTTGCATTCACAGAACTTCAAAGCCTGTGCACCTCGTAATAAGCCATTGTTATCCAAACCGAATGTTCAAAAGAAGATTACAATACTCTAAGACCTTTGTCGAGAAGCCTCCTGAGTTTTGGAAACGTGTCATCTTCTCAGATGAATCCAAATTTAATATTTTTGGATCTGACGGGCGACGTTTTGTTTGGTGTAGGAGCGGAACAGCACTTGACGATGGCAACATTAACCATACTGTTAAGGACAGTGGTGGTAATGTTATGGTATGGGGTTCAATGGCAGCTTCAGGTGTGGGGAATCTTATTTTTAGAGCAAAATGCAGTATTTACAAATTTTAAAAGACAATTTAAAAAGTTCCGCCCAAAAATTGCACATTGATGATGAATACCGCTTTGTTCATGAAAATGACCATAAGCATTCGTCAATGATTGCAAAAGAGTGGTTGCTCTATAATGTAAAACAAGTTCTTCCCCATCCTCCCCAAAGTCCAGACCTGAACCCGATCGAACATTTATGGGCTCATATAGAAACAAAATTAAGAGAAAAGACGATAAGGAGCAAGCAAGAGCTTAAAATGGCCTTGGAAAGTGTTTGGCGGGAAATATTGCCAGAATATACAGAGAAGCTCGCACTTTCTATGAAAAATAGATTGTCTGCTGTAATTCAAGCTAGAGGAAAGCACACAAGTTATTAATTTAACTTTTTATGCTATGTTATGCACTGCTACGCTTTGTAACCAAAAGTGTACGGACAATTTTTTGAGACAGCGCGAAGCTTATTTTATCTTTACTATAATTTTTATCTTTTAATCTACCTAACTCACGGCGCGGTGCCCTTCTTTACTTTCTACGGCGCACCAGGGCGCCGCAGCGCACACTTTGGGAACCCCTGCCTTAAGGTATCATATCCCATTGATCAATTTTAAATTGAGCTTAGGTTTGGTTAATAAGACAAATCTAGAAAAAATCATATGACGAAATATAAAAACTAAAGAAGCACACAAATCCAAACGCTAAAGCTGATTGTGTTGTTAATCAGATCATGTCTTTGCGGCTTACCACCGTTCCTTAGTTTGGCTTGGCTTGGTTAACATAGTTCAAACTTAAAATACTTTAAATTTGTTAAGCCTCCTTCAATTTGTCTTCCAGAAGTGTGTATAATATTTATATATGTATTTTCAAAAACATGAGGTTAACATAGCATTATTTTACAAGATCTTTTCTTTTAAAATTTATTTTTAACTTACGTTTTTAATTGGCTTCACATTTTTATACTTACGATAATGTATGCGTTTGGTGTATGTAAACAAAGATCTTAATTTGTCTAATATCTTTTTCAATACAGCTAAATTTTAAAATAAAGCTGCTGCTGCTGCTGCTGCTCACAACACAAATCTGAATAGAATACTTCAGTTTCCAATCCACTATTCGAATATTGTCGTCGCCGTTTTCATGTGATTGAAATTGGAAAATACTGCAGTGGAGTGCAGCAACTAATAATCCGTGTACGCGTTCTTAAGTGTGAATAAATTAAAACACTCCGAGTTCAGTTCCTATAGCGTTGATGTGCGTAAAAGTGATGCTATTATATTGTTGTATCCTATTTTACTATCTTTTTTGTTACTGATACCTGCATTACATCCGGCTGTCGTCTTTGCTGATTCCACTTGCTCCAATGGCTTGGCTTCATTTTCTTCAGCAGGCATTGTAGTTTCTGGCTTTGAGCTTGGGTTTTTTGTTCGAAATTTTCTGCCTAGGAGCAGATTAGATCTGCTTTTGTTTGAAGCAATTGTTGGTTTCGCAATTGTCTTCGTTTTTATTTTGCTTGTATTTACAATGGAATTATCATTTAAACTCTTGCTCGTGTTCATTTTCGGTTCAGTTTTCTCGGCGGCAGTCTTGGATTTGCCTCTTACATTAAGCTTAATGGCATTCAGTCTGCTTGAAGGATTTGGCGTTTCAGCTAATAACGTCGATAATTTATTAGTAGCTCTACCACATTTGACTGGCGCTGATGAAGCCAGTTCACTGGTAATCACCTCCTCATCTATATTATCAATATCAATGTCGCCATCTTCCTCTTCGGCTATAGGATCGATAACTTCCTCATGCATTTGCATTGAAGAATCTATGCAACTACTGGTGCAAGGATGGTGACAAAAATAAACGGTAGATGAAGCGTTTCCTGTTATTGGCATTACCATACTATTACCACTTGTGGCTGCTTGTATAACGATTTCATTGCATTCGTTTATAAGAAGTGCAGCCGATGCAGGGGCAGTGGCTGATGCCGTTTCTTCAAACGAAAGCGGCTCATGACCATGACCAAGAAGACTATGATTGCTGCTGTTTTTCGAGCTATTTGTTGTATCTAGTTTTTCACCTGAAGATAGTGTCATAGAGACTTTATCGGATTCAGAATTTGAACGGACCTTTTGTTTTTTTGTAGTTGTACCAGCGGTACAGTGACTGGTACAACTAATCGGAACTATATTTGACTGTGGAATATTTATCGGTTTTTTAGTCTTTACCAAGCTACTGCTTATTAAAGTGTCAGTTAATTTAGTCTTTAGCGTGAATGCGGCTTTTCCTGTAGATGATACTGAATACATTTCGTTTTTATGATGATGGTGTGCAAATGATGTTGACGACGATGACGATTGTTGTTTTTCGTCTGACGATGCTAGTGAAAATGGTTCATTTTTTGTTTGATCGAGTCACAGACGAAGGTCAAACGCTATACGAGACGCAATATTCTTAAATCCAATGCTAGTACCTATATTGATAGCAAAGAATAAAATAATGTTAATTGAATACTAAATAGTTTCCCAGTATGGTTGTCTACCTGAAATTCGCTTGAAACGAACTCCATTTAGTGATAATCTCGGAAGTTTGCAAACCTCTATTTCCCACTGCACCAATGAATCTGTGTTAGGGTCACCATGCACACACCATAAAACAAACCTGAGTGCAAAAAATATATGTCAACGAACGAAAAAAAAAATATTGCATCTAATCTAAATATTACCTTTCTCTTTGTTCGTAGTCACAATTGTTTTGATCAAGTACCTCGCGTATTTTTTGCATTATCTGATCAGGCATTAATGGAGACGTCGTCTTCATGGACCAGGTAAATCGAAGTACTCTCGGTTTGGCCGATTCCTCTGTTGTCGATCCACTACCATGAAAAAGTCTTCATATTTGTATAATTGTAATACACATACATATATGTAGTATTAATTTAATTACAAACTCTCTTTTATTGTTTAATATATATATATATATATAAACGTATATACGTTCATACATAGTCATTTTAATACTTTAGTTTTCATTAGATTTGCATTGTTCTTATACGTTCGAAGCTTGACCTTTAGAGTGTGATTAAGGATAATTAAGGAACAATTTCCTTATGTTTCAATAAATTAATTGAGAAAAGAAAATAAGAGCAATTGTACGGTCTTCCGATATGGATTGAAACTATGCAAAACCCGTGCATGAAAAAGCTAATGTAACTAATATTAAAAATAAAATTGTACTCAATTAATGGAGACGAAATATTAAAAGCGAAACTACTTTTTTGTTTTTTTTTTTTACTTACCAAGTCTGCACAACATGCTAAGATCCTTATAATGCAAATTTAAATTAAGGTCGGGGGTGGTTCGAAGGCTTTCAATTTTCTGCGGTTAAAAACAGGGAAATCTCCCAATGCAAACACTAATAGATTCGATTCTCAAAATATACATTCACTGCGTTACTCAAAGAATCTATTACATAACTTCAAATTAATTTTGAAACTTACTTGCGAGTAGGAAATGCAATCCCGCTAATGCGGGATCCCGCATGAAATTAGCGGGATAACACGTGTGGGATCCCCGCAAGATTTCATTTTTTTCAGCCTGAATTCGCATAATATTATGATAATAGGGGGATCCCCAAATCGAAGTACGTATCTGTATATTTATTACAACTTCAGGGCAGTCGTTCAAAAAGTGCGCACTATTGTTAATTGTTTTAAATCATCTCCAAAGAAAAATGACTTTGCAAGCTTACATTAAAGAAGAATTTGGTAAGGAACTGCAGCTAATCTCTCCATTGTAAGACAAGGTGGAGTAGTTTGGCATCTATGATAGCTAGATTTAACCATGTAAAGCATTGTGTATCTAAAGCTCTTATTGATCAATGATAATCAATCATTTTGGCAACTATTCAACATGCTTGAGAGCCATTGAAACTGGGGGTAGATGTTCTGTGTCGTGAAAATACTACATTGCT
The DNA here is from genome assembly GCA_951905685.1 of Eumerus sabulonum. NCBI lineage: Eukaryota > Metazoa > Arthropoda > Insecta > Diptera > Syrphidae > Eumerus > Eumerus sabulonum. Next base: position 42,121,070 of record OX645063.1, read on the forward strand.
GTCAGCGAGAACTACATTAAACATAAGGTGGACAAAATAGAATAACAAAACCCTTCACTGAGTATGACATCGTCATTACATCGACGAATAAAAGAACGTCGCACAACAGTGCGACACGGAGTGCTGCTTTATTTGGAAAACCCGATAAGGTATCTGGAAAGTAATTTCTTGTCGACTGGAGATGAAGACACGCCAAGCAAAGCGCGGTTGATAACGGAAATTGTGAGCTTACAAGAAAGATTTCTAACAGATAGTTTTGAAACATCAGCCATGAGACTTATGCTTCAAGTTCTCGCCCACAATCACAAATCCAGCAAATTAACGACGAAGTTGAAGACGACGATATACCTTTATCTCGTTCCACATCAACTGATAATGAAACCTTGTGCGAACAACCATTAGAAGAGGAATTAGAGCACATAATTCGAACAAGGTGGATACAAACACCATCTTCAACTACTCAACAGCCGGCGGTATCACTTAATCTCATAATAATCTCTCAAAATGACTCTTTTTGAATGTGGAGGAAACAGAAGCAACTTACAACTTTGTTAAGTCCATTTCACCTACTGGCGTTGAATCTGGGCGCACAGTTTCAGCTGCTGGCTACATGTGCAGCAAAATCCGTAAATATGAAACTTTAAACACCTTATGTGTTCTCCGAAAACAATTTTAGAAGCAAGTGTCCGAATCTCTTTAATTTGTTTTTTTTTTTCAGACTTTAATTCACAAAACATAATTTAGATGTTTGTTATTACTTCTGATCAAAATTTAGTTATACTATTTGTTTCTTCTAAGTAAATCCCATTTTTTCATTTACTGACTTAAAATATTGTACAATCCTGCAGACCTTACGGATCCGCGGGACTGTTGGCCTCAATCTTGCGGATTTGCAAGATGATATTTTGGGTGCTGGATTGTATTCCCTACTTGCGGAATCGGTTACTAAATGTAAACAATGGGCATGGACGGTACGAAATTTAAGTATAAATAACTGTGGACAAGATAACAATAAGGTATTCAACTCAAAACTATTGGAAATGTAGCATTACGATTAAGAACTTACGCAATGGTTAACATTAGAACACAAAAATGTGATTTTGTACAATATAATTTGGATTTCTGCACGTTTCCACAACTACAGTTACTAACCAATGGAGATTTCACAGTAACACGTAGTTTATTAGAAAATCCTCAAGTCAGAAAAATCAAAAGAACCAATGCACTGTTTTTTGACATAAAGACAGAGATTCATTAATAGAAATCTTTATTAATAGTCCAGTCAAATTAGTCCTTAAAATAGAAGTAAGGGGGCATTCAAGTATTACGTAACGCAATGGGGGGGGGGGGGGGTCTTGTAAAACGTTACGATGCGTTACAAGGGCGGGAGGGGGGGGTTCGAACAACGCGTTATGTAACATATTTATTTTTTATTTAAATAAAAAACTAGGGAATTAGACTCCGAAGTTGGCAACTCTTTTCGTTTTTGTTTTACGGCTAATCCCTCGACTGTTTTGCTCATCATTAGGGTTCCGTACCCAAAGATAAAACGGAACCCTATTACTAAAACTTCGCTGTCACATACTGAACTAAGGTTAGTCGACAATATCCCACAACCAGTAGCAAACTTCCCAGTTTTGATCTCTTTTGTGTCTTTGATGAATTAGTCCTAGCTGCAAATCTTTTTCCCATATTTCCCATTATTGTTATTCACCTTTTCACATCGTTGCTGTCAAGTAATTTTTATTTTGTTTTTGTTGTCAGTATTCGTTAGTGTTTTAAACACGAAATACGCACAAGCTCATTGCCGTAATCAGTGTTGTTAAGGTGAGTTCATACTGTAATGTCCTCAAAAGAGGGAGATTTGCATCATCAGCCGTTCTTAGCCTATAAAGGCTCTCATACCGACTTGCCAGGGCAATTGTGCCAAAAAAAAAAAATGCCAACCTGCCCTTCGGCAGCTCAAGAAGCACTAATTGGACTTACTCCACTGCACCTTTTTATTAAAAAGGTCGCATTACGTAGTGCAATCAGAATTCTTCGCTCGGGAACAGACATATGGGTCACATGTCAATCCTGCAGCAGCTTCCTGAGCTGGATATGAATACCACGGTCTCAGATGCATTACCACGCACCTTCCCTTTTGACAAGAGATTTAAGATATTGATCCCAAACCACACAGCTTGGAAAACCAGTGATCTCTTGCCTTAGGTGGTATACTGATGGCTCCAAAATTATTTCTGGCGTTGTCGCCGACATGAAAGTCTCACCGCCAAAAATCGCTCTCTGCTAAAACTTGCAACCCACATGAAACGTCGTGGTCAGCTGCGGACTGTGTTTACTAAACACGGGTCTATTATCGTAAAGGAACTGGGAACCAGTAACAACGTAATTATTAACGACAAAGAGACGCTGAGCACAATTGCCGCGAGATGGTCACCAGCCAATGAAGAAGAGGAAATCAAAAGAAAACAACAAGCAACCACTTAAATCTACTACCAGAGAGTCAATTCCTTTCTTTCTTTTTGTTCACTGTGTGTTGAGTATTTTTTATTTGCTCTGAGTGAGTTTTTTTTACTGCAAATTTTTTGTTTTGTGTTTCTTTCCTGTTGTCAGTATTTCACATGAGTACTTCTGTGAATGCATGGGGCAGCTCCTCGGTTGAACCCATGCTTGCTACTAAAAATCTTAGGCAAACAAAAATGTGGCACTAATATATGCCATTTGAACGTGCAAAGCTTAAAATACAAGATCGATGACCTGCGGCATCTTCTAAACAATAGCTCAATCGATGTTGCCTGTCTTTCTGAAACGTGGTTAAAATCTGAAATGTGTTCTGATCTTTTTAAAATTGATTCTTATCGACTGGTAAGAGCTGATAGGAAAAAAAGAGTAGGTGGAGGTGTCGGAATGTACATAAAAAATTCCCTAAACTTCAATGTGGTAAAAAAGTCTTCAGTAGATGATGTTTTTGAATACATTTTCCTTGAAGTTGTCCTAAGGGGTGGTAAAATGTTAGTTGGGTGCATCTATATGCCTCCACATTTGGCTAGTTCAACTCTTGCCTCTAGTGTACTAGTGACGTTAACCCCATTTTATACTGACGTGATGGTGTGTGGAGATTTTAATCTTAACAATAATAACCGACAATTTAAAGAATCCATGGAATCACTTGACCTGTCCTTCGCCAACACTACGCAACCCACACACTTTAAGCCTAACTGTTCCCCAACTTTACTTGACATTTGCTTAACTTCCGATAAAAATCTCATACTACTTTACGACCAACTTTCTGCACCTGCCTTTTCATTTCATGACTTAATATTTATTGCTATAGACCTATATTCACTTCCTGTTAAAGAAAAAAATGTGCAGTTTTACGGCTTTAAAGATATAATTGTAGGAGCTCTGTTTAATGACTACCAATGCATAGACTGGTCACCATTGTATGTTACAAACGATGTTAGCGATCAAGTAAGATTCTTCAATAAACATATCACTAGTTTGTTCAAAGCACATGTACCTTTAAGAATTAGAAAAAGAAAAACTTGTCTTCCTTGGATAACACAGGAAGTTACATCTCTGATGAAATCTCGAGACTTATTATACTTGAGGTGGAAGAAATATAAATGTTTACATATCTTCAACGAGTTCAAGAAAGTACGTAACTCTGTTACTTCTCTTATACGAAAAAGAAAGATGCTCTATTACAAAACCGTTTTCAATAACTGTAATTCAAACTCCAGTTTTTGGAAAAATATTCGCCAGATTGGTACTCACTCAAATAAAAGATTGATAACCGATGTAATTGATGTACAAGAACTAAACTCCAATTTCGTACGACGTTCAGTAAATACGAGTACATCAAATGTAACACCTACACTGGCCCCTTCTACGTCCTTGTGCAATCAATCTAACTTTTTCTCTTTCTGTGGTGTCGATGAAATCTCCGTTGGTACGAGTATCTTAAATGTAAAATCCAAGGCTATAGGACCAGATGGCATTCATCCGGACTTCGTAAAAATACCTCTTCCGCTCGTGCTCCATCATATCACCCACATATTCAACACTATTCTTACAACATCAATTTTTCCTGATAGCTGGAAAATTGCAAAAGTCATACCACTACCCAAGGCATCAATATCCCGAAATGTTGAATATCGTCTTATCGCGCTACTTCCTTTCCTAAGTAAAGTTTTTGAATGCATTGCAAGCCAACAAATTAAAATACACCTTAATCGCTCAAAACTAATTACAGAACTCCAATCGGGTTTTCGCTCTAAGCATAACAGCACTACCGCCCTACTTAAAGTGTCTGACGATATCCGTGCCGGTTTGGATGGTGATATGGTAGGAATAATGGTATTTTTGGACTTTTCAAAGGCATTTGATTGTGTTGACCATAACATACTAAACTTAGTACGGAGTTTCGTTTCCAAAGTTCCTCTTGTAAACTCACTAGATCGTATCTCTCAAATCGCTCGCAATATGTGTCTTTCAATGGTACTTGTTCTACGTGTTTATCAGTCCTCTCAGGCGTTCCACAAGGCTCTGTCCTGGGTCCCCTCCTATTCTCTTGTTTTATCAACGATATTTCAACATGTTTTTCATACTGTAACTACCACATTTATGCCGATGACGTCCAAATGTATTGTATGTTTCCAAGACAACAATGTTCTCAAGCAATATATAGCTTAACTAGCGAGTTGAATAATGTTTATATGTGGTCTAAACTTAATAGACTAGGCCTTGTATGTATGTATGTTGGCGTTACAGTCCATGAAGAACCTGAGCCGAGCTTCTCTCAATCACCCATGTTGTGTGATTTCATTTTCACATAGGTGAAAGGGACCTACAGTTTTATTGCCGGTTCCGAACGGCGAATTTCGATAAGCTTTTCATGACAATTTTACTACAGGGGGTTTTGTCGGAGCCCCGCTGAGGAGAAACACCGTGAAAAATACGTTCGATGACATGGCTGTGTCGGGATTCGATCCCGAGTCATCGGCGTCAGAGGCCAACACACTACCCACTGCGCCACGGTGCTCTCAATAGACTAGGCCTTAACCCATCAAAAACAAAAAAAAAGCTTTAATCATTGACAGACGTAGGCAACCACTCACATTTCCGCCACTTCATATTAATGGGTCTCCTATTGAGTATGTTGAGCATTACAAAAACCTGGGTATCTTCTTTGCATCGAATCTCAGCTGGAAGTTGCATATAAATAACGTTGTTTCTAAAGTCTACGTTGCTCTCCGCGGACTTAGTCCCACAGTACATTTTCTACCAAAAAATGTTAAACGCAAACTTGTTAAGGCATATATTGTACCAATAATATTATATGGCAGTGAGCTATTTTCAAATATGGACTACGAATCTGAAAGGAAATTGACAGTCGCTTATAACTGTTGAATTACTGAAATATCGCGCCATGTTATTATTACGTTACGGCGCGTTACATGGGGGGAGGCAGGGTCAAAAATCTTAAAGAGTTGCGTTACGTAATACTTGAAAGCCCCCTAAGGTTACAAAAATTCCCATAGAGCTCAAAATTGGTATGAATGTTCAGAATACTATTATAAATGAATTGTGAAAAGTCCGCATCAATCCCCTTGTGCAAAAAAAAAATGATTGATGGTGAGTTTGCAAAAATAGGCTTTTCGCGTTTTTCAACTAAACGGTGAGCTTTACAGCAAAACTCGTAATATGCACTCGTAATATGCACGTTAATGTACTTTACATATGTACATTTTTGAACCGTTATACGAGTAAACATATGATTCCCTATGTCTTATACATACAAATTATAAAATTCTTAGAATATTTCCATTTAGTCGCATGACCTTGAGTAACATCTGTCTTCCATTCAATTGTCAGCGTGGCAATGCTCGTATATCTGCTCCGTTTCCAAGGTCTCATACTCACCAAAATACTGTTAGTCGTAAGCATTCCTTCGTAGTGACAACTCGTGGCTATCGCTTATATTTTGTAACAAAGTTTGTGCATTTTACTGTTAAAAAAAAAGGCGCAATTCTGCTTTATTGACTGAAAATGGAGTTGTTACTGTTGATCGCGTCATGAAAGCATTAATTGATGCAAATATTGAAAGAGGTGATGAGTTTTCGGAGTACCTGAAAGACCAGACATCTGTGAAAATTCTTGTGCAGTGTCGAAGAAATTATACTCGAAAAAGTAGCATTGATGCCGTGAAAAGACGGCGTCAAGAAGAAGAAGCTGGTTCATCAAAAATAAGTCCTCCTCGTACTAGAGCACGAGTAAGGCAAACTACATTTTGCTTCAATCAGTGTTGTTTATTTGGCGGCAATGAATTAAATGAAGAGTTGGAGAAAAAAAAAGCAATGCAGTACCGACGTAAGATTTTTAAAGTGACTACACTTTCGTTCAAAGACAGTATTCTAACTATAGTTAAAACTCGTTGCGATGATGTAGCCAAAGCTGTTGCTGCTCGAATTGAATTTGAATATGATTTAGTCGCTGCCGAGGCTAAATATCATAACGATTGCTACAATTCTTTTTTGAAACCGACCACTGGGGATAAAATCGGTCGTCCTCAAGATGAAGCTACAAATATTGCGATGAGAGGAATATTTAAGTATATTGAAAATAACGATGATTGTCAATTTACGTTAGACGAATCGAAAAGAATTTGTAAAAAATCAACAATAGATAACAGAACCATTAAAATGCGATTGAAATTGGAGTATGGTGATAAAATCATTATTACAGAAAAATCAGGATCATTAACATTCGTATGTTTTACTGAGTCACCATGATATTTTAAATCGAGCTTGGTACGAAAAAAAAAACAGATAAAAAAGAAGAGCGATTTCGCATCTTAGAAGCAGTGTTAGATAATTCTAATTATCCTCCACCAGGTCGTATGTTTGAAGATATTGATACAGACATTCCAAAGTCACTGACTTATTTCTTGGAGAAGGTTATTTTAAAAAATAAACGCTTCAATTTAGAACAGCTACAATTAGTATGCACGAATATTAGCCATAGTATTATGAGTGCTGTTCGGCCTAGTTCTTTCAAGTCCAAATTATAATTGGGTCTCTCCGTTTTTTTCCATCGGCGAATTGGATCGAAACGGCTTATAGACCTTTTTTCATCTTTTGGTTTGTGCGCATCTTATAATGATACGATGATGTACGAGGCAGCAGCAGTTTTTCATCGTCCACCTCATATCCTATCACCTGAAACTGGCACAAGTGTTCAAGTGTGGCTTGGTAATAAAATGGATCCAGAAGACTGGGATTGGAAGTTAGTTGACAATGCATTGGAACCAATTCATACGTTACTCCCACCTGCACCAGAAAAACTCCTTAACACGATCTTTTGCAATAATTGCAAAGAAGGTTGCATAGCTAAATGCGGCTGTAAAAAGGTTGAACTGTTTTGTTTTTTAGCATGTACCAATTGTCAAGGACAGTCGTGCTCCAATATTGAATCGATACTAGATGGGGATAATTATGATATCAGTGATGAGACATACATATGTATGATGCATCACTTTTAGAACATATTTGTACCAGCAGGAAGATGAAGGAAAAGAATATGAAGAAAACGAAGAAGAAGAAAACGAAGACAGTACACTAGAACTTACAGTGGATTATTATGAATCCGACGAATAATTTTTCGAAATTAATTTTTCATTTATATAGTACATAATTTGAGAGCACCGTGGCGCAGTGGGTAGTGTGTTGGCCTCTGACGCCGATGACACGGGATCGAATCCCGACACAGCCATGTCATCGAACGTGTTTTCACGGTGTTTCTCCTCAGCGGAATTCTGACAAAACCCTCTGTAGTAAAATTGTCATGAAAAGCTTCTCGAAATTCGCCGTTCGGAACCGGCAATAAACTGTAGGTCCCTTTCACCTATGGGAAAATGAAATCACACACCGCATGGGTGATTGAGAGAAGCTCGGCTCAGGTCCTTCATGGACTGTAACGCCAACATACATACTACATACATTACATAATTTACACAGCTTTCATCATTTTCAAAACTCAAATTGAATTCAATAGGATCACATTAGATCAAGCGCCAAGCACACTACCTCATAGGTGGTGTAGAAACGTGTGCATATTTCGAATAGAATATTTTTTTCAATTCATTCAACCCCTACATATGTATACCACGGAAATGGCAATACTTAAGAAAAAGGTGTGGATACATTTTAGAGTAGAGTAGAGAGTCGGATGATCTACAATTTTTGTTTGAACTATTTTTGCTGTAAAACTCACCGTTTAGCTGAAAAACGCAAAAATACAATTTTTGCAAACTTTCACCATCAATAAAATTGTTTGCACACGGGGGATTGGTGGGGACTTTTCACAAGTCATTTATAATAGTATTCTGAACATTCATACCAATTTGTAGCTCTATGGGAATTTTTGTAACCTTCAAAGTCTTATTTGACTGGACTATAAAGAAATATCTTATGTTGAACGTTAAACACATATCACTTAAACTACGATTGTAATCAGATCTTCAGAAATAGAAAAAATAAAATTTAAAAACATGCACACACACTGTAAAGTATAACAATGTGCAAATATACAAAAAAAAAAAAAAAAAACAGGAGAATGTATGTATGTATGTATGTGTAGGAAGATGGTTATGACTGAAATACGCATGCAATTAAGTATGCAACAAAAACATTATTTAGTCAACTGTGCACGATTTATTTAATTACTATATACCACAATTATTTTGGCATTTTCGTTTTAAATTACGAGTCATTTAAAAAATCTGATTACCCTCTAATTCCTATTTTCTATTTTTTTTTTTTTTTTACTTTTTTTTAACTAAACATAAACAATTGTAAATCAATAATTACCTAAAACTGTTGTTGGATGTATTTGCGTGGCCTTCGCTGGGCCTAAAATAAAAACAATACGAAACAAAACAAAAAGGACACAAAACGTAATTACCAAAAACAAAACAAAATAAATTATCGTATTGTATTAGGATTTGTAAACAATTTTTTTTATTATAATAAATATGTATTTTTTAGAAAATTCAAAACTTTATTTAATTCGTTGTTAATGTGAAATGTTCAATAGAAAATTAATTAAATATGTAGCAATCAGAAAGAATGAAAGCAGAATTAAAGAGACAAAACCAAATAAAGATAAACAAAATTCCATCACCATACTGAAAAAAACAAAAAAACACGACAAAAAAACGCCGTCGTTTCATTCGATCTTTACCTAATGCGAACTGAGAAAATTATTGCGTTCGTAGAAAATATACTCGTATGTATCAGGAGTATTTAAATATTCTAACTATATTTTGCTACGCTAATTCAACAATCACCGAGTGTTGTATATTTATACAAACAAACAAAACGACATATATTAAGATCGGGATATCATGGTATATACATACATGTGTATATATATTATTGTTTCCAAAAAACAAAAAAAAAAAATATAACATAAATAGGAAGCATTTTATATTACAACACCCTTGCAAACTATGTGGATAACATCCCGTTGTATAAATGAAATTTTCCAAATGAGTACCATCACAAATGATGAAGGATCAAAGCGATTTTTATTAGCCAATGAGCCGATGGAAAAAAAATCAAATTGGTATCTTTTCGTACTTTAAATTAAAGTGTTTTAATTTTATTGTATATCTTTCCTTTTTCTTATCTAATTATATAATCATGCTCAATTTTTACATAGTTTTTTCTATTATGATAAAATATACGATCCTGTAGCTTAACTTACACTTTAAAGAAATAGATAAATGATTGATCTAAGTTAAGAACTAAATACATATGTATAGTATATTCCGTGAACAAAAATCGTTTGCGTATCATTTAAATTCAAATAGTATTCTCTTAATTTCTTAATGAAGCATTCATACCTTTTTTATGTTGTGTAAGTCTTTTAAAATATTTTCTTTTATGTGTTAACATAAACCTCTAAGCAAAAAAGAATCATATTGTACGTGACTTAAAATTAATTTTACTTGGAATTTTCCTTTTTTCGAATTCAATATACACATTTTCTAAGACGATATACGCGCTTAGATAGCTCCAATAGTTTCGCATTTAAATTATTTATTAATTTATCGTTCACCTCAAACGGTATTTGTTTTAATATAATAAATATAACTGCGCTTAGAGTATAGTAATAAAGAAAGAAACCATAAGCTACTGTGTATGTGTGTAACAGCATTTAAATGGGTTTTAGCTGCTCGCGTTTGAGACACATGCACATGCGTATAAGTGATATACATATGCACATATGTGTAAAACAATGTTTCAACAATATTTACTGATAGGAACAACTGATTATTTCTTTAAAATATCGTGTATAGCTGATATGTAAGTATCATCGAGATGTTCGTGAAATAATAAAAAGAAAACGTATTCCTTTATCAGGATGAGGATACATTTTTTTTTTTTTTTTTTTAAATCCAAACAGTTGCAAGAAAAATATTATTCGGAAAATTAATTAAAATTTGCGACAATTCTTGGGGTTTGCATTGAAACTCATTTATTAAAATATTTACACGCAATTCCTTTTTTTTTTTCGTTATGAAGACGGTAACATTTTAGGCATCTCTTGTCGAAGACACAGAAATACTGAACTACTATTGCAAAATATTGAGAATCAGGTAGACCTTAATACTTCCCTTCTTTTTCTAATAATTTTGAATGTATTTGTATGTATGTATTTGATATTCAGGCACTTGATCTTTCTTCAATTATAATTCATTATTTTAACTGCAAGGTACTAACATAAATATAACAAAATCAAATTATCAATATTAAACCCACTAGGAATGTAAATTAAAAGAAACACGAAATAAGTTCATTTATTACTAATCTATCGAAACAATTTAGTTTTATTATTCCATTTCTTTCCTTCAGTCGTATTTATAATCTATCCAAAATTGAGTGAGGTGTTACAACATACAAATTCTTTAGATCTTTATTTGCTTATATACATTATTTGCATACAAAATACGAAATGTAAGATGCTGTATAGGCCGGTATTCTATATAAACATTGGTAAACAATCTATAAATACACATTTACTTTATGCAAATCCATGTTTTTAAATTGCTGATTTCTGAAGAATATCCTTTTTTCTGTAGTTGTCATCATCAATATCACCACCAATTGTTGTCATCGTAGTCGTTTCAAAAGCACAGATTATAACGAAAACATTTATTTTGTTAAAACAAATCACAAAACACAAACTTTTTTTTTTGTTTTTTTTAGATAAAAACTAACTTGGAAATAAAACAAAATAAACCAGCAAATAAGAAAAAAAAAAAAAAAACAAACATAAGAAATCAAAAACAAAACAAAAAACGGAAAAAAAAAAAAAACATTATAATACAATGATTGACTATAGGCATAAAGTAAGGGATCCAATGAGTAAATAAACTTGTCTTGATTGGTGTTCAATGATATATAATATATATATATGTGAAGTTAAGTCTACATGTGGTTTTAATTCTAGAAAAAAGTTAAGCTATCTCAAGTCAGAATCTGGCGTACTAACTAACATTCACTTATGTATGTGTATTATAGAGCAAAACTTGGTGAAATAACTAATACATATATATGTATATATATGTTCACATACATATATATATATATACATATTTACATACAAAACGTATGTATATAAAATGGTCACAGCTGCAAAAAAAAAAATGTCCTGATTTATTTTGAATTTTTTGTTTTTAATACTTCTCAAAAAAAAAAAAAAAAACAACGTTTATAAGAAATAAATAAAAGTTAATGAAAAATATAAATAGTATCGCCATCACGATAAGTAAAACTTATTTTATCTTTTGTGTTTTGTGATTTCTTTTTTTTTTTTTTTGTATCAGCTTCGAAATTATTGTTGATTTGAAAAGTTTACTATATACATTTACATATATGTATACAGTATCGAATATTTCTAAATCGTTACAAAGTATATTCTTACGGGTTTGGCCTAAAATAAAAGAAAATAAATAAATAAAAATCAGTCAAATTAAACGACATTTAATTGAAAAAGAAAAAAAAAAAAAAAAAAAGTTTAAGTGTATGCGTTTTTATGGAGGAAAAAAAGACACATTTTGATAACGTTTTGCAAAAGTGTTTCCGAATTAAATAAAATGAAATTAAGAGTTTAATTCATTTTACTACAAATGTTTTAGAAATACAAAATAGTAACAAAGAAATACATGTAAGTAAAAAAGAGTACATCTGATGAATCCATATTGAAAATGTGTACATAACATAGTACCGCGGCTAACTAAAATGCACAATGATTTTCTCCACAAAAAAAGGGAAGAAAAAAAAATTAAAAATAAAAAACGAGAAACGCATTTACATGTATTCATTTACAATCAGTTGCTTGAATAAATTTTTCGTGCATTTTTCTATTGTTTATTTTTCTTATTATACTTGCAACTTTAATTGGCAGCGTGACCATTTTACTTTTTACTCTTACATAAATACATACAGCTTAATACAAACATTTCGTACTTTATTTACTTTTAATTCGCTAAAAATAACTATATACTTCATCGTATAAAGGAAAATCTCGACTAAGGAATTAAAAATATTTTACATAATAATCTCCTCTGTTACAGTAACAGTGGCTTAGAGCGCTTTCCGAACAGCCGAAGGTAGTAGGATAAAGTTAAATAAAAATCCTTCCTTGTATGAATAAAATGTTTGTGTAAGCAACAAAAAAAAAAATCAATTAAAAGAATTAATTCGTAATTATTGGGAAATAAATCAACGCAACATTATTTTCATGTAGCACTATACATTGATCCTCCTCTTTATTGTTCTTTTTTTTTTTGTTTTTATTTTATTGATTGCATTGATGGCGTTTAAAGATACATAAGTGTTTAAAATATTTATCTTCTCTTCTTTCACAATGTGATTCCAACAAATTGAGAGGCTATTGAAATCAAAAAGCGACGAAAGATTTCACTAAATTTCCGCTGATATTGCAACTTCTGATCTATTTGTATCGGCTAGCGAAGACCTAAACATTATTTGTAAAGAACTATGTAATCCATTAATTTATGTTAAATTTGTTTTAACATTTTTATTTACTGTTACCAAAAACAGCTGAATTTTTTTGTTAATATGATAAAGTAAACAAAAAGCGAGAATAAAGGTACTTTTTCCTAGACCTTCTTTAAATTAGAATTATAATAATGCTTCTGCTTAGGTACTGATGCTTCTAACCAAATAAGAAAAAAAAAATTAATCCCGATCAGACACCAAATATTGTACATAATACAATATTACATGTATTATATGTACATATATGCATATATGTTATAACGACATCGGTTATAACGAAATGTCAGTTATTGCGAACTAATCTCAAGTCCCGACAAAGGTTCATGCTAATTGTACTAACCAAATATCGGTTTTAACGATATCGCCTATAACGAACTATCGCTTAATCGGATATTATACGATTCAATTCTTTGAGTCAATTCTTGTGTTTTCTGTTCATTGAATACGAATCATTACACGATTCAATAGGCGCATTTTGTCTTTGTGTGTGTGAATTTTACGTTATGCTGAGAGACACCGCACCAACACTCGCAAAATAAGAGAAAAAGAAAAGGAGAACTGTCAAAGTATTGAATCAAATCCTCAGTACAGACAATACGACCTACCCCGGACGCTTCTCACTTCTCTCACCCTCATGTTCGTGTTCGAGGAGAGAGAATTGAATCGAAATTGAATCGTATAATATCCGACTTATAACGAACTGTTTTAAATTGAAAATTGAAAAATCTATCATTTAAAACGAATATAAAAGAAGAATAAGTAGGCATTGGAAATTTCGTGTTTTTCAAATAATAAATTATGGGGATTTCCCCTTTTCTGTTTTTTTTTTTAAGAACGATTCACAATACTGCGTTAGTACTACCATTCTCTACGTAACGTGCGAGTGCGCCAGACCTACTTTGGAATGACATTTTATATCAGCTGTTTCAAGGTCAGCAATCTAAAACATTAAAAAAATCAAATTTCAAATTACAATTGAACTGTTAAAACGCACTAGATTTCTGACAATGTCGTAATATTTGCGTGAGGTTACGTCCATATTCGCTTTTAGTCCTCTCTTTATCTCAATTTTTTCAACGAAATCGAATGTTGTTCTCCCTCGGCTCTAATTTTTCGCAAACGTAAGGAACGGTAGCACGACGCAATATTTCAGAGACTCCCATTGAAAAAAGCTTGTCCACTTCTTAATCAAGAACAAAAAATGGGAAATCGGTTATAGCGAAACACCGGATATAAAGATCAAATTCTCCAGTCCCGTCGAGTTCGTTATTAGCGATTTTGACTGCATATGTACATATATATACATATGTATGTCCGCTTTTCTTCGGCACATCCTAAATAACCCAGGATAACAAAAAATCGAACTAATTATTACTGTAAATCCAACAGAAAAAATTGACATCTGCCTATGAAATTAAACCTTCGAATACAAAGCATCAAGATGAGATCAGACCATTTTGTAAAATGCTGATATTACTTTGCACTACAATGTAACAGCACCGTGGTGCAGTAGGTTGTATGTTGGCCTCTGACGGCGATGACAAGGATTCGAATTCCGACAACAGTAATGTCTTCGAACGTGTTTTTCACGGTGCTTCTCCTCAGCGGGGCTGATAAAACCCCCTGTAGTAAATTCTCATGAAAAGCTAGTCGAAATGCACCGTCCGGAATCAGCAATAAGCTGTAGATCCCTTTCACCTATCGGAAAATAAAATTACACACAGCATGGGTGATTGAGAGAGCTAGGTCTAGGTTCCCGAGAACTGTAACACCAAATACATACATATGGACATATTACTTTGTCCTGTTAGCATGTATACTCATATACTATGGTGGACAAATCTCGCTTATCATTATTAACTGAGAGAAGTAACAGTTTTGTATTGATTATTAAAAGAAAGAAGCTATTTTTATCTTTGACAGCGCAAAAGGTAACGGCGACTACTTCACGCGTCTCTTTTCTGTGCAATTAAGCATGCGAGATTATGCTTACTTGGCTAGACAAAACTATTTTGACAAAAGATATTTTTATTACTAATATTTTATAAGTGCGATATACAACGCAAAATAACAACAATTAAGGAAAAATGTATCCTCCTTTAACGTTGATGACCTTTTGCAAACGTCCAGAAATCGATCTTACCAAATTTGGAATAGTATCTATTCTTCCAGAGACCTTCGACCTCAGCAATAGTCTCGTCGCGCATTCTAGTCAAGCACGAGCTTCTTTTTCTTTTTATAAAAGCCCACAGATTTTCGATTACATTCAAATCAGGGCTCTGGGGTGGAAAATCTAAAGTATGCACCTCTATGTCTCTTAAGAAATTAGTGATTATTCGGGCTTTATGGCATGGGGCATTGTCCTGTTGCAATATAAAAGACGGCCCTATTAGTCTATCATCCGAAGTAAATACGTGGTCATTCAGGACGGTAAAATATTTGCTTAAATTCAGGGTCCCATCGAATAGTACCAAATCGCCTAAGCCATTGAAGCACATGCATCACTAAAACATAACTGATCCTCCACCATGCGGTACGCGTTCATATACAGGCGCCACTTTTTTTCGAAGTTTCTTTGGTAGTCTGCAGAAAATGTTCTTTTTTGAATGAACTTTCATCAGTCCATAATATTTTTTACCAAAACGATTGAGGCTTGCTTATATACATAGGGCTAGTGCTATCAATAGCAATGCGGCACTGCGACCTTTGCAGATCTATTGTGCCTGTCATTTGAGGCTTGCTTACAATATTGTTGGGCGAGTGCCTAACGCCCAACTTGCCGGACTCCATAGGTTGCAAAATTTGCCTCTTTCAGACGTCTTTCAACGGTTTTTTTGCAGATATTTTATATTTCTCATTCATCGAAATTGAGACAGCTTTAGGAGTAATCAACACATCTTCCTTAACTTTGCCCAAAATAATTCGGTATTCGCTGGAAGTTGTTTTGCGTGGCCTTTCTAATCTAGCCAAACGGTTTGTTGATTTTTTTTTTTATGTTTATTAATTTGATAATAAATAGTTTGACAAGGCACTTTGTATAATTTGCTGAGGTATGCTACCGAGCTACCTGCATTATACATTATAACAATCTTAATTCGTAGATCTTGGCTTAATTCACGTATTTTACCCATTATTTTAAGAAACCTGGACTCAAAATTCAAATAAAAGTACAAATTATAAGCAAAAAGAACTCTTTGAATTGCAAAACGTACGCGAAACATAGAAAATGAAATCAATGTCAAAATAAAGGTCCGCCATATAAGGTTTTTTTTTTTTTTTGAAGTAGTGCTTATTTCGTGAATGGTAACACTTAGCTCTTGTCTGATTTGACAGATAATTAGTTTTATCCTTCCGCTGAACGAATATGGTTGTGTATACGCTTGAACAACGCTGGGAAATATTGCGACATTACTTTGAAAATCATGGTAATGTTGCAGAATGTGTGCGAAAATTGCGTACGGATTTTGGAAGAAGAGAAGCACCGTCAGCCCCGTATGTTCGTTATCTTGTGAAAAAAGTGAAAGAAACTGGCGTGCTCATCGATAAACCAAAGCGTGAAAAGCCAAAAACAGTGCGTACACCCGCGAATATTGCTGCTGCGGCAGGAAGTGTGCATTAAGCGCCATCAACATCAATTCACCGTCGTTCTCAACAATTGAACATTTCGGAGACATCATTGAGGCGAATTTTGCATAAAGACCTTGGTATGACGCCATACAAAGTCCAATTGGTTCAGGAGTTGAAGCCAACTGACCATCCAATGCGTTTTCGCTTCGCTAAGTGGGCCTACGATCGACTTACAGAAGATGCCGATGTTTTGCGCCCTGTTTTTGAAGATCGCATTATCAGCCGCAGAGCTGATGTCGTTTGACCACCTCGGAGCTGCGATTGGACACCGTTGGACTATTATTTATGGGGTGCCGTCAAAGGTAAGTGTTACGCCGACAAGCCAGAGACAATTGACGCTTTAAAGGACAATATTCGTGAAGCCATTGGTGAAATACAGCTGCACACAATCGATAATGTGATTAAAAATTGGACCGATCGTGTAGGCTACTGCATGGCCAGCCGAGGTAGCTATTTGAATGAAATTATTTTCCATTATTAACCGGAAGGATTGTACTTTCAAATAAAAAAAGAAATTTGAGAAAATATTCAGCAGTTTTTTTTACAGCATTTAAAAAAAAAAAAAAAGAAAAGTTATTTGGCGGACCGCCGTTACCTTTCGCGCTTTCAAAGTTAAAAATAGCTTCGTTCTTTTAAAAATCAATACAAAACCGTTACTTCTCTCAGCTAATAATGATAAGCGAGATTAGGATCCGCGAAGCTTTATCAAAATACTTTTGTCCTCCATTCTATAAATTTACATTATTTTATTTACTTTACTCAATTTTGTCTAATTACTAATGTTTTTCAGGCATCTTTTGTGTACAGGATACAATTCGATCTTGCTCTAAGCTGCGCTTAAGGGGTTAGGTGGGTTTGAATTTTTTTTTTTGTTTTTGTCTTATTAAATAGTAGGTACAATATGTTTAAAACATTCTCCTATAATTTCAAATCGATCCGAGTAAAATTCTAAGAGATAGACTCTTCGGAAGTTCCGCCCATCAGGCCACGTCACAGCAGCGTTCGCAAGTATACGGAAGCAGCTGCATGGCTATTGTTGGTCGGCCTTTCCCACTTTCCTTTACAATTCAAGGGCAACTCTATTTAGTTGCCCTGGATATTGCCGCAGTAGCAGGTACTTTGCTTTATGGTGCCGGAATCGATGATTCTATGTAAGTTAAAACAAATTTTTTTTTTTTGCATGTTATTTCAATTTAAAATTTTAAACGCGTTTATCTCAAAACTCAATGTTTTAAGTCGGTAGACACGACTTCTCGAAAAGTTATGAAGCGGTTTTGTTCAAATTATGCACACATAATTGAAATAACATTATCAAGTTATTGAGCGAAGGATTTTTTTTTTTTTTTTTTTTTTTTTTATTACAACAATTTTTTTCGAGCCAATACATGGCGAGCATTTGACCAAAAAATGTGTTTTTCTGTTCAAAGTCTGCCAAAAGTTCAAATATTAATTCTGTTTTATTTTTCTTCGTCCAATAACGAGATTTATCCATGTACTAACGAAATATTTTTGCCTTTTGGTGTTAGATGATCCAATAATGAGTTATGCTGTTCACGGCAAGAACACTTTTTTTTTAAGACGTCAGGGAAGATGAGGTACCAACGGCTGAGTTTTCGGAATTTTTAAATAAAAATTTCACAAAACACTGTTCAAATATGTATCTTTGATATGCTGGATTGTTTAAATAAAATATATGAATGTACATATTAAAAAAAAAAATAGTAAAAATACCCTCTTTTTGAACCTCTGAAGCCCACCTAACCCCTTGGATGAAGGCTATTTAACTAGCGAAGACAATTAGAATAAATGCTCTAAATCAATTGAGTGGAAAACATAAATAATACGTATCATCTACACAAAATCAATTTCATTGAATATTTTCCTGTTTATTTATAAGATAGAGAGAACGCATAAAAGTTGGTCCGCTTTGATTAATAAATTTATATCAAAACTAATTAAATAGAGTATCAGCTATAGAAACTTAACCATAAATTATTTCTAGTAAAAACCATTGTGCAGCTCTCAGATATGACATTTTATAATCCTTGATAACTAAAAAAATAACAGATTTCCCAAATGTGTGAAATGAAAAAGAACTAACAAAACCTAACCGGTCATTAGAAATTGAACGTAAATTTCGAAGATAATATTATAATTTCAAAATACCCGGTCATTGTTTCCAAAATTAGCGTACAAATTTCGTTTGCATGCAATTGAGAACAGCTCATGAATACCATATGCAGAATATTGATATTTAGCCGCTTCTGATTTTGACTATGAAAGAGGATAAAGGCGACTAACAACAACACATATAAAACGTGCCATTATACATACATATGTATAACAACAGATATAACAACGGAAAAAGAATTGTAAACGAATAGTAAAACTTTGAAAAGCAAATACATTGTCCCACTACAAAGTTGAAATCACGATATCCATTTACTATATACGACACATATTGGAGAAATAGATATTGCCATATTGCCACAAATTCAAACATATATACTATTCTGCAAACGGATAAATTATGTTTAATGATTCACTACTGCAATAAGTCGTAACAAAAAAAAAAAACACAACAAAAGACATGCATGCAAGTAAAACAAAAAACAAAATTAATTAATTTATAAAAATGCAATACCAGATGTATGTATATTTAAAAAATTTATTCATTCATTTAAAAAATAATGTATATAGTATTTCCATCTGTTCATCATCTAAATGATGTATCATACCAGTTAACATTTATATGAATATTTAATAACAAAAAATATTTCGGCTTAACAAAAATAAAAATAAAACAAAGTTATATATTGGTAGCTTTACTAGATTTATTTTTTATGTTTCCTCTTATGTGAAGTGATATATGTATGTAAGTACATACAAATAAAGATGTAGTGCTACAAAAAACAACTTCTTCCTTTCTCTTGAATTCAATATTGTCTGTATACATATACAAGTAGATTATTTGACCATAGTTAGTAAAATAAATGGATAAAAAAAAAAAAAATAAAAAAAAAATAAACAGCGATTTATTGCAGGGTACGAAATAGTGGGTGTGCATTGCTAAACAAGACTATTCTACAAAGTCGATGCCTAAACCTCAATGTACAATGAGACAAGTCGGAGACGGTGATGTTTGTCTTTATTCAATGCGGTATATAATTATTGAGCAATTATTGGCTGCAAAGCTTAAATAAGAACACGATTCGCAATTTTTGTTTCTGTTTTTTTTTTTTTTTTTTTTTCATCTTTCAAATATTGATTTTTTATGCATATATATATTAAAATTAGTATTTAAACATTCTATAAAATCTTAAATTTAATTTTTAGCTGTCAATACCCTAAACCTGAAATAAACAACAGAAAAATGCCAAAAAAATTGTGTTTAACAAAAAAATAAAACAAAACTTGAGAATTAATATTTTTGTTCAACATACAAATGTCGATGATATCAACAGAATTGAACAATTAGAAGTGCCTCTTATCCATGAATTTTTGTTTATTTATTGAACATTAATTATCAGATCTTAAGAGAAAAAAGAAAATAAGTAAGAGACAGTTCTTCTTGATTCGATTCGAGCTAATGGGGCAGAAACCATAAATAGTAATAAAAAAAAAAAAAAAAAAAAAAACCGAATTAGACATTTTATTCCAGGCGACTGTTATACTCGACTATATAAGAAAATAACGCAAAAAAAAGCTTGAAAATGCACGTAAGCGGGAAATTTATTAAACTAATAATAATGATAAAAAAAAAAAAAAAAAAAACAAGGACCGAATACCACATTCACAAAATCTAATCCTGTGTTGTAGAGTGTGTTGTATTATAATTATTTGTGCAAAGAGTTTTAAGAAAAAATAGAATTCATTTATTTATATATATATGTATGAATACATATTGAAAATGCATGTTATGTGGTAGTACTGATTTGTCAAATATTTAATTTGGAAAAATGCATACGCCTACTTGAGAAGTTCATGTCAATATATAAACATACATATCTTTTAATGATATAAACAGAAAAAATGAAACTTACCGTTTACTAAATCGTGATGACAATTTCGAAAAAAAACTCATGCGACCCGGATGCGGCGACTCGCCGGCTGCACCCCCAGTTCCCGGATATTCTAATGCTGTATTGTTTCGCGCTCTGGTTTGGCCTATTGTTTTCGGATGTATTTGTTTTGTATGGATTTAAGAAGAAGAAAACAAATGTTAAAACAGAAATTTGTTTATATAAGAAAGTCGCAAGTTCAATCGTAGTGCATGCTAGTTATTTAAATAAATTATACTTATGATTACTTATACAAGACACAATGTCCAATCATTTATAGGTTTCTATTTATCGTTGATTTTGGTTGTTTATCAGTGTATTAACATATTCCCTACACTTTTGTATACTCAGTAGTTGGGGATAGCACATAATAAAAAAAAAAAAAAACAAAAACATGAGGCAAAAACACTCTTTAATACACACATTTACAACAGTATGAATAGTTTATATACTTGTTATAGAAATGTTAATCCTTAGAGATCTAAATGATATAATCCTATATCATGCAGACGGACGCAATAGTACATCGAATAATATTCACTTTTTTATAATTTAAACATATGGAGATTAAGGGTCGTCAATTTCAATGGCATGTGAATAGAAAAATATAATTTTAAAACAAAATTAAATTTAAAAAAGAAATGCATGTAAACATCACCTCTAAAAACACATAACGCCCTAGTTTGGGCTTAGCGCTTTTGAAGACTAAGTAAAGGAAATATAATAAGCCATAATCCTTTATATTTTAATTCTGACGTATTTAAGCTATTATTCCCAATACCGTTACTTTCATTGCCTTTAATAATAATTGGGTCCTATAATATTTCTTTCACCTATTGGTCGCGATCTGTTTTATATTGTATTCGAACACAAATTAATTGGTCACGAATTCGTTAAGAAATCAAATCATGACTAACACAGATTTTTAGCAGATCAGTTGTTAGATTGAGTTCTAAAACTTTGAAACATACTATAGATACATACGTAAAATTAAGCTCAACAAAAATATCCAATCGGAAGTTAAAAATGATTTTAATATTCATCCCTATTACGATAGGCGTTTTTATTGAACGACGAATGTCACTTAACGAAATCGGTATTGCGATAGTCATTACAATGTCGTTTTACTTGACGTTACGTCATCTGACAGCTGGCGTTAAGTGGAACGTATTTTTCTTATCGACAAATGTCATTCATCGGTATCGTAACTGTCGTTTAAGTTGAATTAAAAAAAAAAATCTACGAGTTGGTGGAGAAATGCTGAAAGAAAAAGCGAAGCTATTGCATACTCAATTAAAGGAGAAAGAAAGTGCCTTTAGTGCCAGTTCTGGTTGGATAAGTGGGTTTGAGTCACATTATGGTTTGGGCTTTTAAAAATTTGTGGGGAAAAACTTACATCCGATCGTGACGCAGTTGCGCCACTCAAAAATAATTTAGAAAAAATAATTCATGAGCTTCACCTGTCTAGAAACCAAATTTATAATGCCGATAAGTCGGGTTTCTTTTAGAAGATGTTGCCTGAAAAAATATATGTTGCCGGTGGTGCAAAAACGGCTCCAGGCCGAAAAGTAGAGAAGGCCAGGATTACGTTCTTTGCGTGTTAAAACGTTACTCGCCTTCACAAAGTAGAGCCACTGATTATTGGCAAAGCAAAAAAACTTCGCTCCTTCAAAAACTTTGATTTTCCGGTTGATTACCGTAGCTCGAAGAACGCTTGGATGACTGCAGATATTTTCAAGGAGTGGTTTCACAAACTGTTTGTTCCACAGGTAAGTATAGAATGAAATGATTGATGATGGTAGCCTCGTTTTTATTAAAAAAGGATGTGGTTCTATGTGCACACCAAACCTGACACCATTGATTTAGCCAGTGGACCAGAATGCGATCCGTATTACAAAGCTCTATTACAGAAAAAGATGGAGTTTCTTCATTCGCAATAGCGCGGAGTCAGTTAAAACCAGACGTAATAAAAAAATGTTGGCGTAATATTTTGCCTCAGATTTGCGCATGCGAGGGGGATATCCCTCTTATCTTGATACGGGATAAATTGAGGCAGCAGCGATTTGAAGACACTAATGAATTGCAAGATTTGCTACAAATCATTGTCCCAGAAGTAAGTCTTGTGTGACTACGAATATCATACAAACCATAGCTAGATACCTGTTGATTTTGTTTAGGAAACATACTCTGCAGCCGATATTAACATATGGAATGCGATTGAAGGCACAGTACTATAAAGGCCAGACGAAGCTGAATGCGAAGAGATTATTTGTGATGAAGACGAATTGTTAGACGAATCGGCCGATCAACCTCTATCAAAGATAATAGCGGCTGAAGCTAATCAAATTTTTGATAATGAAATAGAATAGGCTGAAGCTTATACGGCAGAGTATTCCGACAGTCCGATAAACGGACCAGTATGAAGGATTTTCTTTATTTCTCAATAAATATCAATGAAACTATTGCCTAAGTGTATTTTATGGGTAAGAAAGCACGATTGGATAATGTGAACACAATTGTTTGCGTGAACGGCCTGTGCAATAATTAGTTCACGCTATCCAGACAGCACTGTACTTTCAACCTAAAGTACATCACGAATCTGTAAATGTAACAAATTGGAATTATTTGATCCTCGTACTTATGTACTTCGAACTGGCAAATCTAAGGGATTGGACTTCGATCTCAATCTTCTCTTTTCCCTTAATAAATCATTTTTTTTTCTCTCTCATTTTCATTCCTCATATTAATAATATCCTGTAACACCAAGCAATTATGCCACTCTATATTTTTCTTATTTCTTTATGTCCGAAATAAATAAAATAAATGTTACTTGTAAGCAACACTGTTGCCATCCCCAAAATGTATATAGTATAGCAAATATAGTAATACGAAAAGTACACGAAAGGTATAGTGATACCAGGTGTTCAATAATGTGAAGTATAGCGATATGTATAAAAATATACTAATGAACACGAAAGCTATAGTAATACTAAATGTACACAGAAGGTATAGTGTAGTGATACCAGGTGTTCAACAATGTAAAGTATAGCGATATGTATAAAATATACTAATGAACACGAAAACTATAGTAATGTACATGGAAGGTGTTGTGACACCAGGTGTTCAATAATGAAAAGTATATGTATGAAATTATATAGTAATAGTAACGATGTAAGCCGGGGGAAAAAACTCTGGAATAATGAGTATAAAAGGCCGCGCAAATTTGGAATAATCCTCACTTCTTTGAGATCGCTTCGCAACCATTTCGCCGGTACACTACTGACATTTGGTATTGAAGCCCTTTCAACTAGGAGCCCGAGTTTTGATTGAGTTCCCATTGACGGAGGTACACTACCGCCTCTTTGGTTTGAGCCTAGTAGCATCCTTAATTGAGTTCCCATTGACGGAGGTACACTACCGCCTCTTTGGTTTGAACCTAGTAACTTACTTAATCCTTGGTTGAGTTGCCGCCTATTCAGCGGGGTACTGCGTTTTCGCATATCCTGTGGTAGAGGGTAAACCAACCTATTGCGATAACCCTTGCCGTAGCTGTAAGCAGCTAATAAATAAACTAACGATCAAACACAATTCCTCTGTGTTTTACTGTCCCTGCGAAGGGATCAATTAAAGAGATTGGTGAGCCCTACCCCCTATCCGAGCACCCTTAATCCAAAGATCGGAAAAACGGGAAAAGATCCCGTTACAATCCTTATTTATCACAAAAAGTGCAATATGTACTGTTCATTGGATAGAAATTGCAAATCAATTCACACTTTTTAAATTTGAAAGAACGAACAAGTTTCTTTCAAATGTCGAACTGTCATACCAGTTTTTATGTGGAATACATGTGGATCAAACACGACTGGCGTTTAAGTATCGCAATACCGACACTTCAACGCCTAAAAAGTGACTCGACAGAAAAAGTGATAAGTGTCGTTCAATAAAAACGCCTATCGCAATAGGGATGATTATAAGTAAATATGTAACTGCTGAGAAATATTATGTATACCTTAGTTCGAATAAACTACTGGTAAGGCCCATTTTATTTGTTTGTACCTTTTCTTCTAAATTGTAGATAACATTCTAGTTTATATTATTAATAGCGTAAACCCGAACCCACTTGCACATAACTCATGTAATACACTGTACCCGTTTGGAGTGTAAAAACAAATACAGTGGAGAGCTGATTAACCGGGTCCAATTAACCGGGAGACCCAATCAACCGGGATATTAAAAAAAAAAAAATTGTCTTTCCTATTTAAATTCGATTAACCGGAAAGGACTCTATTATCCGGGATGCAATCTAAAATCAAGTCAAAACAAAAACAAAACACAGTCGTATTCATCTTCATTCGTGCAGATTCTTCGAACTCCCATATGTACCTATGCACATACATACATAGATTGGTTTGCGTGCGTTATTGATGTAACTGTAACTGATATTTCAAGAAAAAAAATATCGCTTTTAAGTTGCTGAATCTTGTTAGTCTTTACACTGTATGTCCGTGTTTATTGATCAATCTGTACGCTTTTCATCATTTTGTTCGCGATAGTTTTGCTAGACGCATCATTTAAATTGAATTGTGAAGTGTATTTTAGGTGTGATGGCATCCTCATCAAGTTTAGTAAAAAGGCAAAGAAAAGTGTTGTCTGTTAGAGAAAAAGTAGACTTAATTAAAGATCATATTAAAAAAAAAAAAATATGTCTGGAAAAATTTGGCTCAAAAATATGAAATCGGCGTACAAACTGTATATGACTTGCTTAAGAATAAAGATAGGATTCTCAAATTTTTTGTCGAAAGTGATTCCATCAAAGATTTGCAGAAACGTAAGACATTAGATAAAGCTGAGAACCCAAAAGTGGATAGTGCAACATATGAATGGGTACGCCAGCAAAGATTCAGAGGAACTCCGCTTTCTGGCGAAATGATTGTGGAAAAGGCAAAATATTTTCACGTGGAGTTGGGTCTAAACTCTGAATGTTTGTATTCATCCGGCTACCAGAGAAATTTCAAAACCCGTCATGGAATTCATTGTCCTAAAAGTTCAGGTGAAAAAGAATCAGCTGATTATGAATCTGCTACGTTTTTTGTTAAAGAACTAGCTGAACTTATAAAAAAAGAAAATTTGATTAGTGAGCAAATATACAATGCGGACGAGACAAGCCTTTTTTGGGGGTGCTTACCACGAAATACTTTGGCTTGTAATGAAGAACATGTTGTAGAGGGCTACAAAGATTCAAAGGAACGACTTACTGTGCTAGTTTGCTCCAATGCTGCACGGACTCACAAATGTAAGTTGATGGTAATTGGTAAGAGTCTTCGCCCAAGAGCACTCAAAAATTCAAGAGAACCCCATGTCATATATAAGGCTCACAAGAGGGCTTGGGTAACGCAAACAATTTTTCTGGAGTGGTTCAACCAAAACTTTATGCACGAAGTCGAAGAGCATTTCAAAAATATTTATCAACCTCGGAAAAGAGTGTAAAATTCTTTTACTATTGGATAATTGCCCAGCTCACCCGGATGTAGACACATCTTTGATCCAGCCAATGGATCAGGGTGTCATAAGAAGTTTAAAGTGTCATTATCGCAAGCATATTTTACAAAAATTAAAGAGTTCGGAAAGTCGTCAAGAATTTTCTAAGTCATTCAACGTCAAGACTGCAATATAGACTATCGCGACATCATGGAATCGCGTTACTGCCGACTTTTAAAAAATGTTTGGCGTAATTTACTATGCCTTGAAACTGTGCTAAGCAACAGGTACATTACACAGGCTTTATTGCACTACCTATAGGAGTAATTTTATGTCTACATTTCCATTGATTTTTAGGGTTCCGTACCCAAAGGTAAAACGGAACCCTATTACTAAGACATCGCTGTCCGTCCATCTGTCACCAGGCTGTATCTCATGAACCGTGATAGTTAGAGAGTTGAAATTGTTGCCGCTACCACGACAAATACTAAAAACCGAACAAAATAAATATTCATTTTGGGGGGCTCCCATACAACAGACATGATTTTCATCCAAAAAATCCCCTTGGTCACATACTGAACTAAGGTTAGTCGACAATATCCCACAACCAGTAGCAAACTTCCCAGTTTTGATCTCTTTTGTGTCTTTGATGAATTAATCCTAGCTGCAAACCTTTTTCCCATATTTCCCATTATTGTTATTCACCATTTCACATCGTTGCTGTCAAGTAAGGTAATTGATTTCAATTCAATGGATTTGATGATCAACTATATCTCATCATGAAGATTTTTGATTATCAATGTAATATGCCGATAACCTGCCTGTAACCAAGATTTGTCATCATACGAAAAATGTTATTTAATGTGATGACTGATGAGGTAACATACATAGTTCCTTTCATATTTATATATGCAGATGATACGGAACCCTTCGTGCGCGAGTCCGACTCGCACTTGGCCGGTTTTATTAGCTCAAGTTGAAGAGGACTTTGACGAAGTAGTGGAAATGATAGAAGTTGCGGAGGATATTAATGAAGAAGCAATCAAAAATTGACTGTGATGTGAATGATCTAACATTTGCTACTCTCTCTGAAACTGATATTGTCAATATAATAAATTATCCTCATGAATCTGAGCCGGATGTATCTAATTCTAATGAATTTTAATTCGAAGACGATATAGTGGTTTCAAAAATATCTTTCTTCTTTGGTGGCGTTACAGCCCATGAAGGACCAGAGCCAAGCTTCTCTCAATCACCCATGTTGTGTGTGATTTATTTTTCACACAGGTGAAAGGGACCTACAGTTTAATGCCGATTCCGAACGGCGTGAGTCGAAAAGCTTTTTCATGGCAAGTTTACTACGGGGGGTTTTGCCAGTACTCCGCCGAGGAGGAACGTCGCGAAATAAACATTCGATGGCGTTGGTGTTATCGGGATCCGAACCCGCTCATCGTGCGCCAGAGTCCAACACACAAAAATATAATGAAGCTATTAAATCAAGCAATACCCCTTTGGACTTTTTAGAAGGCTTTGACTCGCCTACGGTATCACAACAAGATAAAATGCCAGTTTATCGCATCAGGGAAAGCCTTATTAAAGAAAAAATTCGAGTTAAATGTAAGAATCAGAGAACAGTCGCCGAATTTTTTAAGACTTCTCGCATTTAGTTGTTTATATACCCATGTACATATATATTTGTACCTTTTACGTGTATGTATATTTTATGAATTGTTGCTAATGAATCTTATTTATTTTAGTTCAGTTTTTTCTCCGTGAAATTTTATTTATTTCTGTTTCGTTTTTGCTTTATTGACATAGGCACCTACATAATAAATAAGTTTTTTGTTAACTTTAATTAATTTTTTATTTCATAGAAAGAAATTCGCTTATCCGGGTTTTTCGATTTTCCGTGACGAGCTCGGTCCCGACCATCCCGGTTAATCGGCTCTCCACTGTACTTTAAAAGTTAATATATATGTACATACATAGGTAAAAATTAAAAAAAGAAGTGAAGTGTCTTGTCTAATTGAATGTATTTTATAACAATAACTGATTTTTAAACTCTTCACTCTTTATTGAGTCTCGGATAAATTTATACTAAAAAACGATAAAATCCTATGTAAATGTTAAGCTTATGAAAGTCACCAAAAAGGAAAAATATATTAATTACACAAAAATAATAATAAAAACTAAATAATGTAATCAGCAATTTTGCATTAATATTATGGGGGAAAAAAACAATAAAAACTTAAAGCTTTTATATCTCAACCCAAAGGGACGAAATAAACAAAAGGCAAAATAAAAGGAAATACACATTAAGCAAAACTCACCCGAATGGAAAGTTGATCGTGATGGAACATTCCTTGGGAAATGCCTGCTAGATTTAACAGCCGATGTCATTCTAAGTCGATCGAGCAAACTAATATTTTTTATATGCAATTGTATTTAGCCAAATTTCCAACACACATTTCCGATTAAAAATTTGCAAACATGTTTTGTTTTTTGTTTTTGTGTTCGTTTTTTTTTTTTTTCGTGGTATATAAGCACGTGCGAATATCATTGCAATTAATTTTTTTTTTATGCGTAAAGATCATGGTAACGTTAATAAAACAATTGCATTAAAAAAAATTATTAACATGCGCAATAAGTCAAAACATGATGATATTCGGTCGGTTGCATACGATCAGTTGATGATTGGTTTTTGAAGAAGATGGAACGTTTGTTTTGATTTTGGATGATGAAAAGAGCAGCAAGTCAAGTTGTTGGAAGGTAACAAGTTTAGTTTTTTTTTTGACACGGTTCATTGAATGTTGGTTGTGTTTGCATTCAGTTTTTTTTTTTTCAAATGAAATGAAGAAAATAAAGAAAAAATATACACATGAAAATAAAATACAAATTAAAATATTTATATTTTAATGATAACGAATTAAAGAGCATCTAGTCCGTTTTGGTTTTAATGGATATTTCTTTCTTTTGTTATATGTATTTAAAATGCTTCTTTGCTTTTCGTTTGACGTATTACATATAAATGTAATTGTATAAGAAAAAGCTTTACGATAATTATCAGTTTTAATTAAATGACTAGATACACTTCATTGTCTGAAGTAGAGATGCGCCTACGTGGAAAATTTGGCATGAAACTGAGGACCAACGTATCTTTGGAATTATTAAGGAATTATTTAACTGATGATACAATGAGGAAAAATACATAGAATGCAATATGAGCACGATACGCTACACAAAAATAAAATTAATATATAATGCATTGTATTAAAAACAGCAAGCGACCAAAAAGAACAAATATATAGCGATGACCAATAAAAAAATCATAATTTCTGCTCCTGAACGATAGCTATTTGTTTCACGTTTTTTTGAAAATGAAACGATTTTGATCCAGTATTTGTATACTGCATCAACTAGTGGTTTGACACTTCCAGAACCTATGTATATCGAACGTTACTATTTATTGTCTTTTATTGCAGAATTTGTGACACGAAAATGAAAACTCATTTGTATATTTAAATAAACGAATTATCTTTGTCAGGAAATGAAATGTAAGACTCTACTGACAATATCTAAGGGTGGAGACTTTTCCCGTAGAACAGGCTATTTGTATGCACTACCTGGAAAACACAGAAGTTGCTTCGCTTTTCATGAATACATAACAGCTACATACATACGCACACATCTATGCATATATTTATATATAGCTGTTGACAGCTAATTGAAAACAAATGCTCTTTTTTTGTATTTACAAGTTTACTATAACCTTTGTGCGACCTAACGGTTCTTTATCAGTATCTTTCTTTTCATCTGTTGTTCCTTTTTGAAAAAAGGACAAAATATCACTCTGAACTGCAACGTGCATTAGGTAAAAATGTTTTCCAGTTTGAGAGGTGTGATTTGTGTTTGTCAGCTAATTGTATGTCCATGAAGAACCTGAGCCGAGCTTCTCTCAATCAACTATGTTGTGTGTGATTTCATTTTCACATAGGTGAAAGGGACCTACAGTTTATTGCCGGTTCCGAATGGCGAATTTCGAGAAGCTTTTCATGACAATTTCACTACAGGGGGTTTTGTCAGAACCCCGCTGAGGAGAAACACCGTGAAAAACACGTTCGATGACATGGCTGTGTCGGGATTCGATCCCGAGTCATCGGCGTCAGAGGCCAACACACTACCCACTGCGCCACGGTGCTCTCTATGGTCAGCTAATTGGAAACATAAAAATGATTGGCAAGAGAACAACAGAAGAACTTGTAGAAAGATTCCACAAACGATGGCTTTATTTTATTTTTTTTTTTTTTTTTCAAAGATCAATATTTGGTGGGAAAGCCCTTCGATTTTAAAACAGCGACACATAGCGATGTGTTTTAGCGAACTGTACTCGTCGTTTTCTTTGCTTAGCTGTCACCAATGGCTTCTTGCGTGCGATTCTTCCGTGAAGCCCGGCCTCAACCAAACGACGAGCGACAGTTCGTTTCGATATTGTTACGTCGTATTGGTCAATAATTTCCCGCTGGATGGCTGCAGCACTCTTACGAGGATCACGCTTCGCCTCGCATACAATCAGACGATCGGTGTGTTCAGAAGTTTTCCGAGGCCTCTTCTTGCGTGAAACATTTTCTGTGGTGTCATACATACACTTGAAAATGTTTAAGTGCATTGAAAACCATTTTTTTGGAGCAGCTTAGTTGGGCTGCAATCGCCTCATACGTCATACCGGTTCTTCGAAGCTCAACAATTGATTTACGCATAGCCGGCGTACAACCCTTGGCACTACCCATAATTAAGGATATTCTACTAAGCAAGTTTGATAAGAATGCATTTCTTAAAGCTAAAAAAAATCTTTAAAAACTACAAAATGCTCCTATAATTCAAAATTATTTCCAATTAGCTGACAAATACAAATCACACTTCTCAAACTCAAAAACACTTCTACTTCATGCACGTTGCAGTCATAGAGTGATATTTTGTCCTTTTTCAAAAACAAGGCAAAACAACAGATGGAGAGAAAGATACTGATAAAGAACCGTTAGGTCGCACAAGGATTGTGATAGAAACTCGTAGATGCAAACAAAGTGCATTTGTTTCCAATTAGCTGTCAACAGCTGTATATTTTGTCAGCAGAATTTCACATTTCAATAAATACTATGTATTGGAACACGGCAACTTTCATGTCTTTTTTTTTAAATTGCTATATTCTACAAATGATCATGTTGTGCTTCCTAGCGGCCAGCAAAACTGGATATGTAATTTCAAATTTTCTAAACGATAACGTCCAACCGTTCTCCATTCAATTTTTAGGATTAATTTTGTTTTTGCGAACGAAACCGCATAAGTACAACGTATTAAGCAAAAAGAAATGCAGCATAACCTCCGCGTGTCCAGTTATGCACCTTTGCGAAAAGTTGGTTTAAATAGATTTTGTGTTCACAATTCACTTTTTATGCCAATAAGCACATGACTTCTTGACCACCCCGCCTGCACAACTCATCTAAATTCGTCGAAGCTTTCTTTTATTCATAACAAGCGTTGTACTTATGCGATTTGGTTCGTGAGATGTTCATTTCCTTCGTAATCCTCTTTCTTTTGGTGGCGTTACAGCCCATGACGGACCTGAGCCAAGCTTCTCGCAATCACCCATGTTGTGTTTTATTTATTTTTCACATAGGTGAAAGGGACCTACAGTTTAATGCCGATTCCGAACGGCGTGAGTCGAGAAGCTTTTTCAAGGCAAGTATACTACGGGGAGTTTTGCCAGTACCCCGCGGAGGAGGAACGTCGCGAAATAAACATTCGATGGTGTTGGTGATATCGGGATCCAAACTCGCTCATCGTGCGTCAGAGTCCAACACACTAACCACAGCGCCACTGCGCCCTCCTTTGTAATAGAGTAATTAAAATAATAAGTTAAATATCATGAAAATCGGTTAACAGATATTCAGAACTAAAAAGGATTTAACTATGTATCCAGTTTTGATCGCCACTATATATATGCAGATGTTTAACCAAAATGCCCGGCAAGCAACACCATTAACCTTTATCCAAGAATGAATTTTAAAAAGCGCCTACAAAGCACATGTCGAGCAAGTTTTTTTTTTTTTTTTTTTTTAAACTTCAAATAAAAAAAAATCTTAAAAAAATCTAAATAAAGCCAAAATGTAAACAGAGAATAAAATATGTATAAAAGAAAACTAAATCGAGAATAAGCGACCGAATTAGAGAATAGAATTAAAATGCATTTCATTCCACTGGCAAGGCGATCAATCTTAAACTAAACAATCAAAAAAGCGAACAAAATCACAACTACCTACATAGTTATGGCTGGCAAACAAAGATAAGCAAACGTTATACAAAATACTTAAATACAATTCTAATGTTTTTGGTTTAGGTTTCGAAAAGCATTCTTTTAAGAAAATATACATTATTTTTTTTAATTATTCGCTTTAAATAGATTTTTAAACTCACCAAACAATAGTGCGATTCATCGTTTTGCAAGAATGCATCGTCAATTGATATACACGTAGTGTTTGAAACATTAATGCATTTTGTATAGGATAATATAGATAAGAATCGTGTCCAAGCCGTTGGAATCACGCATCGAAAGTTCATTTTAAAATGAATATTGAGAAACCGACGAAAGATATGGAAAGAAAAAATGAATTAATTTTGGACAGTAGCAATATAACAAGCAGCAATATCAATTGCAGGTAAAAAGTTGAGAAAAAAGAAAAATCAAAGAAACCAAAAACAAAAAAATAAATATTGGTTCGCAAGTGCATAAAGGAACTTCCCTTAAGATAATGAAAAGGTTACCAGCAGAAATCTAATGAAAATGTTGTTGTATATAATTGAACAAGTCCTACTTCGCATAATAGATAAAGCATCGTGGCCTTCATAATCTTTTTTTTTAACCCGCTCGTGTTGAAACCTTATTTTTTATAGCAAAGTTTAAATTCTGTCAGTCATTTCTGAGCGTTAGTCATAGTATCTTCCCTAATTGTTTCTATAGAGAAGTTCCATGATGATTAGGATATAACAGTATTATTCATATTTGCTGGTATATAAGAAAGTGCAACAAATACAGTAACTAAACGAAACATAACCAAAAAAACAAAGGCGGGAAAGGGGGCTCATATGTACATATGTATATAATTTTCTTGGATATCATAACAGGTAACGTATCAGATATTGTGTGGATTCGAAATAAAGAGTCATAAGGTGAACTCAAACAAGAAAAATAACTAAATGTGAGATCTGTATTGTTGATTAACAAAATTTATACCTCGATCCAAGTGGGTCATTGGAAGCGCCACTACTGTCAGCTACTGATGGGCCCGGACTAGAAACGGAGGCGCTCTTAACATGGCCCTTACCACTTGGAGCGGCCGATCCACTCCTTGACAATTCAGAAATGGTAGTCACAAAACTGATATATATTATTTTGTTTTTCTATTTTTTTTTTAGTTTTCATTATCTATTATGTTGTTTTTAATATATTCTCGTTATTAATTATTTTATTTTAATATTTTCAAGTGTAAAAACGTGCAATTCAATATCAATTTGACTGTTCCTCTTGCAAGTTTTTTTTTTTTATATGTAAGCAATAATAAAATAAAATATAACGACAAATATATAAAGTGCTGATCAAAATAATAGGTAATTATGTAATGCAACAGTGGCATCACTGGAAATGTCAGCCGAACGATGTCCTTTGTGAATTTTTACGGTACTATTGTTTGGGCAGATCAATTTCCTTTATTTCAATGTGTATTGCGTAAGTCATTTGCTGTGTTTTGTTGTGCTGCAGAAGTGATTGTGAGAATACACTATTTATTATTTGATCAAAATAATAGGTAATTACTGTTTACCTAGATTTTTCTCTGATTTAAGTATAATAAAAGGTGACCTTTTGGACATTTTTAATAATTTGGATTATGATTATTAAAATTCTATCAGTTTTGTTATCACAGATGGGACGCAATAAGCATTGCACTCCGGAAGAACTTCGTATCATCAAACAATTGAGAAATGGTGGCAAAACGCTTAAATTTATAGCTGAACACTTGAATAGATCGGTCAATTTCGTAGCTAATGCTTAAAGAAAAACACCCGTAGCAGAAACGCGGGGTATGTATGTATGTTGGCGTTACAGTCCATGAAGAACCTGAGCCGAGCTTCTCTCAATCACCCATGTTGTGTGTGATTTTATTTTTCCCCTAGGTGAAAGGGACCTACAGTTTATTGCCGGTTCCGAACGGCGAATTTCGAGAAGCTTTTCATGACAATTTTACTACAGGGGGTTTTGTCAGAACCCCGCTGAGGAGAAACACCGTGAAAAACACGTTTGATGACATGGCTGTGTCGGGATTCGATCGCGTGTCATCGGCATCAGAGGACAACACACTACCCACTGCGCCACGGTGCTCTCAAACGCGGGGTAGACCCCGAAAAACTACATCGGTTACGGATGTTCGGATTATATTGCTGGCGGAAAACGATCCATTCAAGTCGTCAAAAGCCATCGCCGCTGAAATTGACAACGTCATCAGTGCGCCTACCATCCGTAAAAGGCTACAGCAAAGCCAACTGCCAGGAAGAATTGCGAGAAAAGTCCCTTTGTTAAGCAGAAAAAATATTAGACATAGGAGACAGTTCCCACTTGGTTTGCAAACCCATACGGCAGCACAATTTCGAAACATATTGTGGAGTGACGAAACGAAAATAAATTTATTCGGCTCCGATTGCAAGAGAAATGTTAGAAGGCCTAAGGGAAAGGAATTTGATAGCCGTTATACCAAAAAAAACCGTCAAACATGGAGGCGGTTCAGTCATGGTATGAGGATGCTTCTCCTGGTTTAGAGTTGGTCCTATTGTCCATATTGACAAGGTGAGGACGAAAGAAGTTTATTGCGAGATATTAGCTAATCACCCCTATTACGGTAGTCGTTTAAGTCCGGGTCACAGAACGACTACGTGAAATCGGTATTACGGAAGTCGTTTTATACAATTGCGTTACGTCATTAAACGACTCAATGTCGTTATCTCGTTTGGAATGCATTTGTTAAGTGACATGAGTCGAATGACTGTTGTTATCGGTATTATGATAGTCGTTTTTGAGTCACAAAACGACAAGTTATACGCCAAAAGGAGTCGGTCAGTATTTTGTGAACGACTTGCAGTGAAATTTCTTCAAGATGTGAGTTTTTTCTTTGTCTTTTTATTTAAGAGGATTAAATAAGCAAAGTTTGAATATTTTATTCGTTTTTTTTAGGATAAAAATATCAAACCCAAAGCAGATGAAGCGGCTAGTGGAGTTAATGGAACAGAATAAGGTTTTAGCAACAAATTTTAGAAAAGGTGTTAGTCAATCAAATAAATACTGGGTGGGAAGAAGTAGCGAACATTTTGAACAGTTTAGGTCCACCTATACGAAACAAAAAGGAATGGCAAAAGGTATGTACATATAAAAGAAAAACAATATGAAGCTATAAGGAACAAATTATTAAGACCGATGTATGTACGTAATTACGTATGTTTCAAAGGTTGGTTTGACCTAAAGTTCAAAGTGCAAAAAAAAAAAAAAAAAAAAACTTGTGTTCAATAAAGAACAAGAATCTACTGGAGGAGGACCGTATAGACAAAAACAACTTAATGAAGTTGATGAAACGGTAGCAAGGAATCTCGCCCTGAATGAACTAGTGGATCTTCCTGGAAAGGTGTTTGGATGCTCCCCGATAGAAACAATAACAGAAGCTCCTTGCACTTCTAGTCTAAGTGAATCACTTGCATCTACATACATCAGCATGACAGGAAGATTCAGCATCTACAGTGGTAGAACCCATTGTTATTTCATTACCGAAAAACAGCATTGTATAGTTGAATCTGATGACAGTCAGAAACAAATATCTTCCGGTTGCGGTGAATTACTCGTTATGTAAAATCCAGGAGCATTTGAAGGAAAACACTCGATACCAACGAAAGCTTTTTTATTTAAAAGAAGAACAAAAAAAAAATGTATATATATATCTGTATGAGAAACAAAACCTGGGGGAGAACAAGTTCAAGCTAATGGACTTAGATATAAAGAAAAGGCAATTAGAATTAGAAGAGAAAAAATTGGGCAACGAGTCCACCAAAGAAAATTACAGTCCAAATTCAAATATGTAGTCTTGACTGAAATAAAATATAAAATATATCTATCTATTAGATAGACTATCCATATTTTTATTAAACAATAGTTTTTTGTACCGAGTATTAACACAAGTGACAAGAGCAATATGAAAATCAATCAATCTGACAGATAGTTGATGGTGTGGAATCTATGTGGAATTTAAATGAGAGGAGGGTGGAGTCGTTCAAGTTTCGTAATACCGACACATAAACGACTGCAAAATGAAGTGACTCCTAAAACGACTAGAGTCGAACAAATAAAACGACTTCCGTAATAGGGGTGAATACCATGTTGTCATATGCGGAGGACAATATGCCACTGCGGTGGCAATTCCAGCATGACAATGATCCCAAGCATACATCAAAATATGTGAAATCTTGGTTGAGTCATCAGCAGGTATCGGTGTTTCAATGGCTTTCCCAATCCCCCGATCTCAATCCGATTGAGAATTTGTGGGGTGAACTGAAAACGTCACTGGCCAGGGAAACTTTCCAAAATAAAAGTCAACTGTGGTCAACAATTCAAAGAGCTTGGAACGCGTTTCCTGTTGAAACTTGTCGCAAATTAATAAACTCTATGCCTGGGCGAATACATGCCGTTATTAAAAACAAAAGGGGTCATTCTGGATACTGAAACAGCAACCTTTAACAATTTCAAATGAATTAAAAAAAGATTAAGTTTTCTATATAAAGGGTCCGCCATATAACGTTTTTTTTTTTTTCAAGTAGTGCTTATTTCGTGAATGGTAACACTTAGCTCATGTCTGAATTGACAGATAATTAGTTTTATCCTTCCGCTGAACGAATATGGTTGTGTATACGCTTGAACAACGCGGGGAAATATTGCGACGTTACTTTGAAAATCATGGTAATGTTGCAGAATGTGTGCGAAAATTGCGTACGGATTTTGGAAGAAGAGAAGCACCTCAGCTCCGTATGTTCGTTATCTTGTAAAAAAAAAAGCCAAAAACAGTGAGTACACCCGAGAATATTGCTGCTGCGGCAGAAAGTGTGCGTGAAGCGGCATCAACATCAATTCACCGTCGTTCTCAACAATTGAACATTTCGGTGACATCATTGAGACGAATTTTGCATAAAGACTTAGGTATGACGCCATACAAAGTCATATTTGTTCAGGAGTTGAAGCCAACTGAAGATGCCGATTTTGCCAAAAAAAAAAAAAAAAAAAATCATCTTTTCAGATGAAGCTCATTTTGATCTTGGCAGGTATGTAAACAAGCAAAATTGTCGCATTTGGGGCACAGAAAACCCGCACGCATACATTGAAAAGCCGGTGCACCCAAAACGAGCCACTGTTTGGTGCGGTTTTGGTCCAGAGGCATAATTTGGCCATTTTTCTTCGAAAATTAGCAAGGAGTGGCCGTTACAGTCAATGGCGATCATTAGCGGGCCATGTTGAACGAATTTTTGTTCACAAAAATTGAAGAGGAGCATATTGGCAACATTTGGCTTCAACAGGACGACGCTACGTGCCACACAGCCGAAGCTATACTCGATGTGTTGCGCCCTGTTTTTGAAGATCGCATTATCAGCCGCAGAGCTGATGTCGTTTGGCCACTTCGGAGCTGCGATTTGACACCGTTCGGACTATTATTTGTGGGGTGCCGTCAAAGATAAGTGTTACGCCGACAAGCCAGAGACAATTGACGCTTTAAAGGACAATATTCGTGAAGCCATTGGTGAAATACAGCTGCACACAATCGATAATGTGATTAAAAATTGGACCGATCGTGTAGGCTACTGCATGGCCAGCCGAGGTAGCTATTTGAATGAAATTATTTTCCATTATTAACCGGAAGGATTGTACTTTCAAATGAAAAAAGAAAGTTGAGAACATATTTAGTAGTTTTTTTTTTTATAGCATTTTCAAAAAAAAAAAAAGTTATTTGGCGGACCCTTTATATTTTAAATTTGAATGTAATTTACCTATTTTTTTGATGAACGTTTTTTTTTTTTTTTTTTTTTTTTTTAATCGAACAAAAAGTTATTATGAATTGAAAAATGTATTTTTTTTGCAATGACTTAATGACTCTTTTTTATCTTAACTAAGTTTAAAAGAAGTTTGCAAAAATCAATGGCTTTTCTGATTCATAGCCCAAGTTACAACGTTTTTTTACGATTTACCTATTATTTTGATCAGGACTGTATATACGTATTAATGCCAATAAATTCATAACAGTTTGGTGATTTTAGATGCTATAAAAATTTGTAGATTAAAGAAATGAAAAGTCTAGAGAGAGTTACAGATTCCGAACGAAATTTCCCTTTCGAACTAATGGAATTTCCCTTATTGCTTAATTTCCAAAAGGATAAATTTTGTTTTTTTCTTATTATTTCATTTTTAGTTTTATCTACTGAATGGCATATTGTAAAAGTGTTTGTATTGAGGTGAAAACAAAGGAATTAAATAAAAAAACAAAAAACAACCGCACACTTTTACAAGAGATGATGAGGTCAAAAGAATCAAAAGAGCTTGAAACAACAAAAGTATGAGCGGTTTAGCGGAAACGATATAAAATGCTATTCTCAATAGGTAGATCATCAGTTGGGAAGAACAATGAACTTAAACGCACATAAGAGCTAAAGAAGAAACAAACAAAGGAGAGAACATGTATAAGTGTTGTTTTCAACAAAACGTACTTAGATTCTGTTGGTAGAACATTAGTCTTTTCCGACGATGAAGTCTTTTCATATAAGGTCGTTGATCGCCGCGGTATCATTCCGCTACTGGGGCCAACTGTTCGATTTCCATTAGTTGGGTCATATTTTGATGATTGGCGAGGTTTAGCCGGACTGGTAATAGCTGAAATAAGAAGAACGTCGAATTCATCATTGAATGATGGAATTCACACATTTGATGTTATACTTACAACTATCGCCAGCTGATACTGGTTTTTGGGTTGCTGAAGCTGGTCTTTGATTTTGAGCTGCTAATCGAGCAGTATTTTCCTTTATGGTAGCAGAGTCAATAGTATTCTGACGTTTGAAATTGCCGCTTCTGCAACGAATTGAATAAAAACGATTTAATAAAACCTACGCATGGTCATAGAATTTCAACTGATTTTTGAACTACGTGTATACTATATGTATATAAATATTTAAAAACTTCGAACACCATAATAGATTGTGCGTTAGCCTTTTTTAATGTCTTTCAATATACACATACACCTATAGATGGTCGTATAGCAGTCGCTTTGGCTTCTAACTTCGATAATAGGGCAATCGAATCCCGCCAACAGTAATACCGACGAACTGGTAAAAAAGGAATTGCTA
Source organism: Eumerus sabulonum (assembly GCA_951905685.1). Taxonomy (NCBI): domain Eukaryota; kingdom Metazoa; phylum Arthropoda; class Insecta; order Diptera; family Syrphidae; genus Eumerus; species Eumerus sabulonum. The sequence goes on from OX645063.1 coordinate 42,160,800, forward strand.
TCTATAAGGAGTTATTGGACGATACAGTCCAATAAAACAATGCTCAAGGTTTGGGGTGTTTTCTGTACACATTAACGAAAAAAAAAAAAAAAAAAAAAAAAAAAAAAAAAAAAAAAAAAAAAAAAAAAAAAAAAAAAAAAAAAAAAAAAAAAAAAAAAAAAAGAAATTAATAAATCGCACAACATAGATAATGCATACGTATATGAACTGAATCCTCCAGGTTGGGGGTTGTGCTTAGGGGTAACATCCCTATCGCGTAAAAATCTGTACTTGTTCTGAAACGACAACAAGCCTCGGATACGGACGGATATAAAAAAGCTGACGACCCCTGCAAACGACTAACGGACTTGAGCGTCTGCACCTGTAATGTGAGGTCCCTTAACAGACATCAGGCGATCAATTGGAGCAAACCCTCAACTGCTATAAAGCAGATATAACCGCACTCCAAGAAGTGCGATGGGATGGACCAGGCAAAAGACGGATGAAAACCTGCGACATCTACTACGGGAACTGGTGGTACAAGGAGAACAAACAGCGCCTATTCGGGTGCGGATTCGACTCAGACAAAAAGTCTTAAGCTTCCGAGATATAAGCGAACGCCTCATAACAATCCGCATCAAAGCTAAGTTTGGAAACATTAGCTTAATATGCGCTCACGCCCCAACGGAAGAAAAGGACGATCGACTGAAAGAAGAATTCTACGATCTCCTAGACAGAACATATGCCCAATGCCCCAGCTACGACACAAAAATAGTCCTAGCATTAATGCAAAACTGGGCAAAGAGGAGATATTTGAGTCGATCATAGGAAAGCGTAGCCCCCATAGCACCACATCCGACAACAGACTAGGCTAATCGATTTCCGGGGCGTAACCTCTTTATAGCAAGCATGCGATCGACGCCAGACACTCCTCCTGAATTCTTGACGAACGAACCTTTCGAGGGGCCAACATCGACTCGGACCACTACCTTGTTGTAGCCAAGGTACGAATGAGGATATCAAGAATGCTTAGGAGTCCAGTAGCACAACGTAAGTTTGACGTCGGAAAGCTACAATCGCAAGAGACTGCCAGTATCTTTGCCGATCGTGTCTCCTCCAAGCTCTCTCAAAATCCGCCCACAGCAGCACAAACAATAGAGCAGGAATGGGCGCATTACCAGAGCGCCGTCAGAGACGCTGCCTCAGAGGTGCTGGGTTTCAAACCACCACCACCTAGAAACCTCTGCTTCGATGAACAATACGAACAAGCCCATGCAGCAAAACAAGAGGCATATAAAGCTATGCTGCAACGACGGACGAGAGCTGCTCGCGAAATCTATGAGCAGAAGAGAAGAGAGGAACACACGCTTTTCAGAAGAAAGAAGAGAGAGCACGGAAAGCGTGAGATCGAGGATATGGAGAGATGCGTTTGCAGGAATGACGCCCGTAAGTTTTACAACAAGGTAAAACGAACATGCCATGGCTACAAAGCCAGAGCGGCGGCCTGCAGGGATGAAAATGGAGAACTGGTAGTAGAGTCGCAGTCGATGCTGAGAATTTGGAAAGACCACTTCTGCAGACTGTATAACGGCTATGATAGACAAGATACCGCTGTCAGGCAGAACGAGCCATTCGTAATGGACGACGATGTAACAGAATTCCGTACACCCGACCTAGACGAAGACAAAATAGCGATATCAAGACTTAAGTCTAATAAAGCCGCGGGCCTGTCTGCTGAGCCTCCTAAGGCGGCTGGAGGTGATATGATAAGGTGCATGCACCATCTTATTTGCAAGGTATGGTCGGAGGAAAACATGCCCGAAGAATGGAGTCTCAGTATCGTTTGCCCGGTCCATAAGAAAGGAGACCCCTATAACTGCACCAACTATAGGGGAATAAGTCTCCTTAACATCGCATATAAGATCTTCTCTGCCGTATTGTGTGAACGCCTGAAACCGTTGGTGGATAACCTGATCGGATCTTATCAGTGTGGTTTCAGCCCAGGTAAATCCACAATAGACCAAATATTTACGCTACGGCAGATCTTGGAGAAAACTCAGGAATACCAAATCGACACTCACCACCTCTTCGTCGATTTCAAGACTGCATATGATAGCAGTCGGGATCGAATCCCGACACAGCCATGTCATCGAACGTGTTTTTCACGGTGTTTCTCCTCAGCGGGGTTCTGACAAAACCCCCTGTAGTAAAATTGTCATGAAAAGCTTCTCGAAATTTGCCGTTCGGAACCGGCATTAAAACTGTAGGTCCCTTTCACCTATGTGAAAATGAAATCACACACAACATGGGTGATTGAGAGAAGCTCGGCTCAGGTTCTTCACGGACTGTAACGCCAACATACATACATATGATAGCGTGTATGGAGATGAGCTATACAAAGCCATGTCTAGTTTTAACATCCCTGCCAAGCTCGTCCGACTGTGCAGGATGACACTGGAGAAATCGCGCTGCTCCATTAAGGTCTGTAATGAGTAAACCGAGACCTTTGATGTTAAAAATGGACTTAGGCAAGGTGACGCGCTGTCATGCAACTTTTTCAACATCGCGCTTGAAAAGATCGTGCAAGAGTCATTGGCCAACACAAGAGGTACGATTTATTTCAAGTCGACGCAATTGCTTGCGTACGCCGACGACATTGACGTGATTGGACGGACGTCAATGAGGCCTTTGTAAGCATTGAAGTAGAAGCAGCTAAGATGGGTCTCAGGGTTAATGAGGGTAAAACCAAATATCTGCTTTCATCTAAAAGAGACGGATAACAGCGACGTATTGGCCAGAACGTTACCATGGGCAGATATAACTTTTAAGTGGTCAAGGAATTCGTCTACCTTGGCTCAATGATGAGTAGCGACAACAACACCAGCGCTAAAATAAAACACAGAATCACTCTCGCCAATCGCTGTTTCTTTGGGCTCAAGAGGCAATTGAGAAGTAGAGCCCTCTCTCGGAAAACCAAGGTGACACTATATAAGACCTTAATCATCCCAGTCCTCCTTTACGGCGCAGAGGCTTGGACCTTAATAGAAGCTGATGAAGATGCCCTTGGTCGTTTCGAGAGGAAAATTCTGCGCACTATCTACGAAGAACTGTACAGCGACATCGACCTGGTACGACGTCTAGGGATACAGCGTCAAAGGTGGCTAGGCCATGTAGAGCGCATGGAAAATACAGCTCCGACCAGAAGAGTCTTCGAATCCACCCCAGAAGGAAGGCGCAGCAGAGGACGTGGCCGCATCAACGGTGGCGCACGCAGGTGGAAGGGGACGTTAACCTACTGGGCGTGCGGCGCTGGAAACAGCTGGCCAAAGACCGTGCCAGCTGGAGACGCTTGTTGGTTGAGGCCCAGGTTCACCACGGACTGTAGCGCCACCTAAGTAAGTAAGTAAGTAAGTATATGAACTGAATCCCAGAAGGAATTATAAGAAGGGACTGTATGAAAAACAGAGTCTAATGTGAATACAGTAATGGCCAGTACAGTTTCATCGAAAGATAATTCTACCGCAGTTAGAAAAGGAATAGCGTCCTTAATAAAAAAAAAAAACAAAAAAGGTTTGAATCTGATACCGTACACAAGGGTTGCTCTTAAGCTTCGATAGACAAGGAAACATTTTTTATCGAAATTAGTCTTACTGTTGTCCAGTTTTGTGATGTCTACGAACAAAAGTTCATGCAATGCGAGTGGACAAAATGCCCACGCATGCCCCAATTTTACGGCATGTCACATGACTATTTTGCAATATTAGTTTACTCACGCCACAAAAACTGATTTTAGAACCATTTTCACGAAACTCGTCGTGAAGCGAAGTGCGACCACGACTGAATTCGAAAAATGAACGATACATGGTCGTTCGAGATGGTGCATCATTCCCAAAAGTCGAAGCGAGTTAATCAACACACTGTTGTTGGTTCAATTACCATAAAACAGCATAGGAAATCATAGCACGAAAATGCTCCTGGTTTAATTCAATTTGTTAACCAAGACGGAAGTTTTAAATACAAATGTCAAACATTGATGTCAGATATCCATATTCACACAGGTGTTGTCATACTTTAAGACTTAAAGTAGAAACACAATGTGGCGTGTGCGCGCGCGTGCTTTAGACAGCATGAGTAGGAACAACGATATCTTATGAAGCAACACATAATGTTACCTCAACTTTTGCTCGACCTCATATCGTAAATATCGTAAAGTCGAGCAAAGCGCCGGAGTAGAGCTACTCTCTACTCAAGGCGTGCGTTTGACAGATGTATTTCATTGTGTTGTTCGATTGTAGCAGAATATTGTAACGTGTTCTGTCATGTAGTGTTCCGAGTTGTTCGCTTTCAACATGCATACATTTTCGTAGCTTATTATTAGATTTTTTGGATGCAAACTAATCATGATGGGTGTTACATAACTAAATGCATATTTTTTTATAAACATATACCTTTATTTGAGCTGAAATTTTCTTATATTTATGTTTCAATTAAATCATATAAATAGAACAGAACACAAATCTACTCTTCTTTCTGCGCTAAATTCATATGTGTACATTTTGAGGAAACAGAGCATAGTATTGTCATATTTCAAGCTCTCTACGCGCAGCTGACTTGAAGCCAGATTGTGTGTTGCGAATTGTGGTTGCGTGCGTCTGACACATTATCCCATAAATCGGTACAAAGCCGATCAAAAGCACGTGCGCGCGCACGCCACATTGTGTTTCTACTTTTAAGTAGCAACCTAAATATTGTGAGTATGTATTGTAAAAAAACACTCGAACACACGTTTACTTTATATGTACGTACGATCGACTACTAAAGTATAACTTTATACTTTGGATACATATTCTCAATGAATAATTTGTATATAAAGTAATTATCGGAATTATTAATTTGGCAATGATTTCTAGTTATATGTGACCATTGAAAAGCACTTACATTGAAGATCGATCTGCGGTTGCACCCGTTCCAGTTCCACTGTGATTATTGCCAGATGGAGTAGTCGTTGCTGCCACATTTGTTGGACCGACACCTGTTATAAAACGATGGAATATTTCTAAATATTAAAAAACGATGAATTATAATTGTTATGCATGAGCGGGGGAAAAATCTCTTGTTAGTATGGGGAAAATGTTGAATGTTGCTGAGTTCCATTATCAGAATTCATGAGCGCACTCAATTTTTTAAGCGACAGTAAGTAAATGTGGAGCAAATGATAGGCACAGTAATATTAATTAATGTTGGATTTTATGTAAATACAAAGTAATGCATTTAAGCTTTAAAAATATTGCTAAAATGATCTATATTTCAATGGTGTTTAGATATACATATATAGGTGCTAATTAAAAATTAGTAGGTTGTGAAGGGAATTTTGGTTCAGGGATAGTTTAACTAAAGCGATAACTCATTACGTTGCATACGTGAAATATATATAAAAAAAAAGCTTATTTTGCGTTATAAAAGAGCTCCTTAGCGAAAGTATATATGGCGATAGCAAAAATGTAAAAAGCGTTACTTAGTCTGTTTGTGCAAAAAAGTAAAAAATAAATTGATGCAATGTGATAGATTTACGAGATTATATTTATATGTGACCAAACCCACTTTATTATTGCAACCCGTCCTCGCAGGTAACGCAAGTCGAAATTTTTTAGGAGATAGTGTTAAGCACAATACACTTACGTAATGTCTCAGCACCAGAAGATGCGCGCCTGCTTGGTTTCGTGCTCGATGCTGATATACTTCTATGAACGCCGCGATGGGTTGGGCTTTGAACGGCCGAATTACCAACAGCAACTCCATCGTTACCAGCAATATTACGAAGAGACAGGGACGACCCGGATCGGGATCCATCGCTTTCGGGCTAAAAATAAACAGAAACACTATTCATTTTCTTCCTTGGACTATTCCAGCACATAGTTTTCGTGTTGGTTCACTGATAGAAAAGCATCACATTAAGTGCTTGTTCAGTGTATAAATGACTTTGCATACTGAATAAGAGTACGTATTGTATTTGTTTGTATATTTAAAGAAAATAAAGCAGTTGTTAACAGTTAAAAGCAATATGAATAAATTTTAAATAGCATTTCGAGAGTAAATTTTTATTAACATACAAATATAAAAAGAAATTATACTGGACTTACATCAGTGCTTTTTCTTCCTAAAAGCAAATATGTGGCGAACACATCATCGTAGCGTACTTGTGACAATGAAACTTCAATTTCTTGCCTATTGTAACCCATTGCGACAAGAGCTTCTATTTATTTGTAAACCACAATGTGTTTTTTGTTTTGTAATTGCGTAAATTTTGCATGAAATATAGATATCAAAACGTACGAGAATACGAAAAAAATAAAAAAGAAAAAAAGTCAAAATTAGTTAGAATAAATTAAGGATACATTTTGTTTAAATTGTCTCGCATATACATCCCTACGCAGGGTTTACATGCTGCACGTTGCGTAGGAATGGTTTGCGTCAACAAGAAAAAATAAGCTAACAAATCAATAACAGTATGAACAAAATATCTATAGATTTCTTACAGAAAAACATTTACACTACATGAATCTTGAGCTTACATACACCTATTAAACTATATCTATTAGTACAATTTACGAGAAAAAGAAAACATGTGAAAAAAGCAACAAGGAATGCGATACACAATGCGATAACAACGCAACTGAATATAATTCTTCTTTTTTATCGAACAATTGATTTTTGTAGAACTACAAACAACTACAATATGAAATCAGCATAAACTTTTGACAAAAACTATTATAATAGTTAATAGAAAATGTCGGCTTCTTGTTTTTCTTTTATATTCATTTCAGAGATTGATGCTTATATTACTATTTCTGCAAAAATATCTATCAATTTCGTTGAAAGCTACACGGAAGCATGTTGGGCAACCGATATACAGTACACTCTCGATAGAGAAAACAATCCAATAGAGTGAACGCACAAAATGTTATACAGACTACTCTACAGAGCGAACATGTAAACATCTTTAGAGTAAATCTATGTTTTTAACTCAGTTAAACACCAATAAACCAGTGCACAATCTATTGAGCAAATTTACCATTTGTTTGCGTACTTTGTAATATGTCATCGTTCTACGTTTTGAATTTTCTTCTTATGTGGCGCTACAGTATGGGGTGGACTCGGGCCTCAACCAACTAACCTCCCCAGCCAACAGGATCTTTTGCCAGCTGTCTCCAATTGCGCATACTAAGTTGGTTGAGGTCCCTCTCTACTTGTGCGCGTCCTCTGTTTCATTGCCTCCATGGCACAGATTCAAAGACACTTGGACAAAAGAGCTGTGTTGTCCATACGCTCTACATGGTCTAGCCATCTTAAGCGTTGTATTTGTAGACGATTGTAGACAACCGCTCTACAACCCGTACAGTTCGTTGTTAAATCTTCTTCTGCATATGCCATCAATGCAAACAGGACGAACAAATCGCACGCAGAACTTTTTTTTTCGGAAAGACCAAGAGTTGCTTTCACTAGCGTCCATGCTTCTGCGCCATAGAGCGCAGAACAGGGATGATTAAAATGTTATATAAAGCTAACTTAGTCCCTCAAGACTATTGCGACAGCGATTGGCTATTTATTGCGGAGCCGAGGTACTATCTCAACGTTTTTGAGACTCTGTTCAATACGTTGACATTAAAGGGGTCAGTGAGTTCGTTACTGACCTTAATGGAGCAGCAAGAATTCTCTGATGAGATTGGTGGGAATGTCAAAACATATGCGGCCTTTAACTCGACAAATACGTGGTGAGTTTCGATTTGCATTTCTTGGGTCCTTTCCACGATCTGTCACAGTGTGCAGATCTGGTTTATCGTGAACTTCCCTGGCCTGAAACCACACCACACCAAACGGCGGAGAGGATCCTGTACGCGATGTCAAAGAGACTGGTCCTTCAGTAATTGGCGCAGTCAAAGTTGTCTACTTTTTGCCCTCTAGGTTGGGTAAATATTCCCTTGCAGTTTCATTCGTTTGATTGGTTCCATTTGGACAGTATAGGAAGTGATATTTTGTTGCCAAAAATGAATCGCAAAACTTAAACTTAAATAGAAAAAATTAAGTTTTAAATAAGTTTTATGCAGATTAGATAACGTCCTTGCCATGATCCATTCGAATACCACAGTACAGTGTTGACAAAACTGTATGGATTTGACAGGAAAAGATCAGAATAGATGAGAAAAGGAAACACCCATAAGTGGTTGTAAAGACTATTTTAAACTATTTAGCTTTGATTTTGTTCTGACAAAATGTGTAAGCCCTACTTTGTATAATACCCAATGCCGCTTAACTCATATTCTCCTGGACAGAAACAACGGTAGTTTAAATTTCGTGTGAATTCCAATCGTTCGAGTCTAGCTTTGTTTCAAACTATTTATTGGTTTGAGTAAATGTTATTTTTATAGGAAAATCGCATTTCGTTTATAGAATTTGCATAGTGCGGACGTATTGCGCAACCAAAAAGTTAGAGTTTCGTGAAAAGTGCTGATATTATGACTTCATCAGGAAAGTAAGTTATAATTATTGTAATTGTTGTTAAATCTTCAAGTTGACGGATTATTTGGAATATACGAAAACAATGTGTTCCAAGTACAAACATATATGTAAGTAGTGTACTGTGTACTGTGAATTTAGGTGTCCTCATATGATGACACTCGGAGATTGTGTATACATATCGTTTTGTTTTTCTTATGGGCTAGATGTTTGACACTAACTGAAGTTCTGGACATGTTAGAACAAGATGAGGCTGATACTCCAGACGTTTTCATTGAGCCACCGGCTGTGAGTGTCCTTACAGATGAGGACGAAGAGGATGGACTGAACATCGAGAGATTGTCCCGTAATCAACTTATGGTTCCAGCTGAAGTAAAAGTTAGGAGACAAGAAGATGCACCTAACATTGAAGATAAAAATATAAAAAGGAAAACAAGTGACAAGACAAGAACAACTTAAACAAGTTACCATGGAAGAGGGGCGGAAAAACAATTCCGCCAGGTGATTTTCCCGTCGTTGCAACAGACGAAATTGGCGATTTAACTTCGAAATGTTTTTTAATGATCTTTTGCTGGAATTAATTATAAATGCAAGTGCAGAATATTGCTTATCAAAAAATTGGCCGGATATAAAACTCACAAAAAGTGACCTGAGGACATTTTCTGCAATTCTAATTGTATCCGGATATAATCCGGCACAGATATGCGAAATGGTGCAATCTCAGATGCTATGAGAAGGGACAGATTTGATACTATCATGAGGTTTCTTCATTTTCAACCAAATTCGGACTTAAACTTCTCAGATAAGCAATCCAAACTTAGACCTCTTATATCACATATGCAAAAAGAATGCATTCAACATTACATGCCAATAGGGCCTATTTCACACAATGGTGGAATATTTTGGAAAACATAGCTGCAAACAAGCTATTCGAAACAAGCCCATACGATTTGACTACAAAGTGTGGTGTCAAAATGTGCCCTCTGGATATTTAATAGCTTTTGACCCTTACCAGGGAAAGACTTATTGCGGTGACGAAGAAATGGAAACCAAATTTGGAAAAGATGCTTCTACAATACTTCATTTGTTAGACGGATATCCCCTTAGCAAGTCTTCTTTTTCATATCATATTTACTGCGACAATTTAATCACGTCGTTTAGATTGCTTGATGAATTGAAGCAGAGAGGCTACAATTGCACCGGAACTACACGAGCCAACCGCTTAGGAAATGCTTGCTGTCTTTCTGATATCAAACATTTCGAGAAAGAAAAGAGGTTATACAGAAGTTACTACCCTACAATACAACAACACCAACATTTTTTTGACTAGATGGAGGGACAATGCAGTAGTCTCTGTTGCTTCTACTTGTTTTGTCGATCCTGAAGGAATTGTTAAAAGGTACAGCAAAAGTGAAAAAAAATATATTTTCGTTGACATTCCTCATGCGATCCAAAACTACAATCGAAATATGGGTGGTACAGGTAGAATGGATCAGAACGTAAACGCGAATCGTATATCAATCCGTGGAAAAAATGGTGGTGGTCATTATTCACTTGGATGCTGGACGTTTCGGTGCAAAAGCTTGGTTGCTTGCACGATCGAAAACTGCGAAAAAATTTACGCAGAAAAATTTTCGCCGAGATTTTATCATGTCCTATTTATTGCAAGCAAGAAACCCACCAACAACCAGCAACAAACCGAAACTACTACATGGGATGCAAGTAATTCGATTTGACCAAATGGGACACTATGTGAAAAAAACGGATATTAACAAGCAAAGGTGGAGACAACTGCGGGTCAAAAGTCAGGACTGAGTGCTGTAAGTGCAATGTTGGTCTTTGTATCAGCTGTTTTCTGCCGTATCATACCATACAAAACTATGAGGGCACCCCCTAACTCCACCCACGAGCTTACATTTTTTTTTCGATCCATTTTGTTAATTTCTCGCCTTCGGAGAATAAGGGTTAAGGACTAACATTATATAAGCTGGACACCGTCACTTGGATTAGTTAATTTCTACTGTAACAGGGGTGGCCGTGGTGCAGTGGTTAACATCATCGACCGCCGAGCGGAAGGTCTATAGTTCAAATTCGCTTCATAGCCAAGAAACAGTAATTCCTATACGGGCAAAAAGTATGCAACGCAGTTGTGAATGGAAAGTGACCAGACGTACTGCTGCAGGCATAACACTCACAGTATATGGTAAAGCTTTTTTTTTTTTAAATAATTTGCGCGCACTCAAGGTCTAATAACCTTATTATGTCGGCGACACAGTGCGGGCAGAAGGTAGAAAGGAAGAGGAATAGAGGAGATGCCGATGGACATTGATCTTAAATGTTTGCATGTTGCATTGAGGGGGGGAAAACCGAATCCGGCAGGGAGTTCCAGATTCGTGTGGTTCGGTTAATGAAAGATTCTTTATATTTGACAGTACGTTCGAAAGCAGGCTTCAGGGTATATTGGTGAGCATTACCAAAGAGACGTGTATTGCGGGAGAAATGTTGAAGGGGCGGAATGCAACTGGCTATTTCATCGGAGCATTTTTGGTGGTAGTAACGATAAAACAGGGAGAGGCAGGTAACATTTCTGCGGTGTTCCAGCGAGTCTAATGTTTTGGTAATGCTGAGTCACCTATCAGTTTTATGGCTTTTCAGTTTTGTATTCTGACATGAGCGTTAAACTCTAATTGGGGGTGAATGAACGCCTTATAGATTGTAGGCAGATCTAAGGGTGAGAAATATTTCTTGCATCTGTATAAGAAGCCTAGGCATTTCGCAGCATTCTTGCCGACATTGAATATATGGTCGCTCCAATTAAGATTGTGAGCAACACTCATACCCAGGATGGAAAGCTTTTCAGTTTCTGAGATGCAACTGCCATTCATGGATAATGGCTACGAGTTAGTTATACGCTTTAACGACAAGAGACAGCATTGTGTTTTGGATGCATTAAATTCCACTCTATTATTTTTACCCCATTGGATAATGCTGCCGATATCGGAATTTAATGAGCTTAACATACGCTGCCGCTCATTATTTACAACCGAAGTGCAGGGTCGTAAACTGGTGAACGAATATGGGAAGCTGAGGGTACTGTCGTCAGCGAAGGAGTGAATTGGATTAGAAGTAACAGACAAGAGATCATTTATAAAATTAAGAAAGAGTGTCGGACACAAAACGGAGCCCTGGGGAACACCGGCATTTACAAAGTGAGTATCAGACTTGAATCCGTCCAAAACAACTTGAGTTAAACGATTCAAAAGGTGGCTTCTAATCCATTGAAAAAGAGACTCATCGATCCCAAAAGCACGCATTTTCGACAAAAGGGCTTCGTGCCAAACCCTGTCAAATGCTTTCGAAATATCCAGTGCAACAATTTCGCTTTCACCTGCTTGGTGAAGCGAGTGATTCCACTTTTCAGCGAGATATGCCATATTGGCGGTCATTGAGGAGTTTCCGTGATTCAAGATATTTCATAAGCTGATGGTTAATCAGCGTTTCCATGACCTTGGAAAGAAGGGACGTTAGTGCAATGGGTCGGTAGTTAGAGGGAGATGATTCGCCTTTTTTGGGTATAGGCTGGACAAATGCTGTTTTCCACCTACTCGGAAAGAGCCCATAGGTGTAGGAAAGGTGAAAAAGCTTACGCAGTGGTTTTGCAAGCGTAGAAGAACACCTCTTCAGAACTATTGGGGCAATACCATCTGGACCAGCGGATTTGTGTATGTCGAGGTCTTTCAGAAATGATCGAAATGATCCTCTTGGCTATAGGCCAATAAGTTTGCTGAGTAGTATAAGTAAAATTTATGAAAAAGTCGTTAAGGACAAAATTGTAAAAATTATGGAAAATCGGAAAATATATCCTGATGAGCAGTTTGGGTCCAGACGTGACCACGGTACCGCCCATCGGGTACTAAGGATTTGTAATAGCATTAAGCAAAATAGAGCAGAAGGAAAATCAAGTGGCTTGATAATATTAGACATCGAAAAAGCCTTTGATTCTGTATGGCATAATGGCCTCATATATAAAATGTTAAACGATCATTTTCCTCTGTTTCTCTGTAAAACTATTCAAAGTTTTGTATTAAATCGTCGTTTTCAAGTATTTGTCAATGGTTTTGCGTCGGATATAATTCATTTTAATGTAGGTGTGCCTCAAGGTTCTGTCCTCGGTCCCGTCTTATATAACCTATATACGTCTGACATACCGCGGCTTCCACTCTGCGAAGTTGCGATTTACGCTGATGATACCGCCATATTAGCTTCGCATGAAACTGGTCTCAATATTGAGACGAATCTAAAGCATGCAGCTGAGCGGTTAAATGAATACTATGTGAAGTGGAAAATTAAACTTAATACCGAAAAAACTCAAGCCATCTTTTTCACTAGAAAAAGAAAACCTTGTTTTCTTCCATCTAGTCAACTTACTATCAACGGTCATGCAATAAGGTGGAAATCTTCCGTAAAATACCTGGGCATATATCTTGAACCGAGATTGACTTTTAAGAGCCACATCACGGAAACACTTACTAAAGTGAACATTGGAATAAGAATACTATATCCGTTTATTAATAGAAAGTCATGTCTTTCATTAGAAAATAAAATAATAATTCACAAAATTATATTTCAACCAATTTTGCTATACGGCTGTCAGGTTTAGGGCAACTGTGCTTAGTGCCACATTAAAAAGCTACAACAAATGCAAAACAAACTATTAAAAATGATGCTAAATTTGCCCTGGCATTACTCAACACTACATCTACACACTAGAGCTAATGTTGAATTGATCTTTCTGAGGGGAAAACGTACAAATATATGAGAGAACTGGTTGGATATTCTAATAAAATGATATCCAATATGTTCCCCAAACCGAAAAAAGAGGCAGAAAGCCGAAATTGACGGCTACCGATGAACGGCGCATAACAAGATTAGTGAGTAAGAACCCATTTATCACCTCTTATAAAATAAAAGAGGAATTAAATCTACCTGTAACAACTTCGACAATAAGGAAAAAGCTTATAAAGAAAGATTTGCCTGCGACAAGGCCCAGGAAGGTACCCTTATTGACAAAGACCCATTTACGAAAACGGATGAAATTTGCAACAGATCACTTGCATTGGGACCCAACTAAATGGCGTAATATTCTATGGACCGATGAGTCCAAAATTGTTTTATTTGGGACTCCTGGTACCAGAACATTTGTCCGCAGGCCAAAAAACAAAGAGTGTAAGCCAGAATATACAATTAAGACAATTAAGCACGGCGGCGCAAAAAATAAACATATGGGGATGCTTCTCATATTATGGTACTGGTCCCATATTTTGGATCAAACCCATAATGACCGCTAAGGTTTATGTCGAAATTATGAGGGAAGTCATGTTGCCTTATGCTGAATGGAATATGCCTCTCAAGTGGGTCCTTCTGCAGGATAATGACCCTAAGCATACGAGCAAATTAGCAAAAGAATTTTTCGCTAGTAATAGGGTTCAGGTAATGGAATGGCCGGCTCAGTGGCCAGACCTAAACACCATCGAAAATCTTTGGGGAGATGTTAAAAAAGCCGTATTTGAAGCTAAGCCGAAAAACACACTGCAATTATGGGAAGCTGTGCAGTCTGCATGGAGAGATATTCCACTTCAGCGATGTCAAGCATTAGTCGACTCCATGCCACGACGGAGTCGGTTATAAGACGAAGTATAAATCAACGGATACATTACAAACTAAAACCTTATTGATTTTACCAAGGACTTCTTTTTTTAGGTTCCAATGAACGTACATGTTTTTTTGTTCTAATGAACATAGCTTATTTAATTTTAGTTATAATGGAAAAGTGTTTACGTTTCTAAATTTGTTTTTCTATACCTTTCTTATTAAAATGTAAAATAAAATTCAAATTGTTATGCGTTTAAAAAAATCTTTCATTTAAAGTACAATAAGTGGTTGGGTGCTATTTTTATTCAGAGCTGTACATACAAATAGGGATGAAAGTCTTCATACACATTAGTAGCTTAATGGATTTTTATCTGTATGGCTAGTAAACGCAAAAATAATTTAAAAAAAAATATGCATAGATCATTTCATATGATATTACCTAACAAAATTAAGAAAACAGAAATTTCAAATTATTTCATTTGCATAAATAAAACAATAAATTACTGATTATCTTTAAAAAAAGGAGAGACAAAAGTGTACATACACCATAAAGTAACAGTTCAAATTCAGCGTTATCTTCCAAGAACGAAATGAATACAGGTAATGACTCTCGAGAGCCATCTCTAGAGGGACCCGAAGCTAAGAAGCAATTACGGACCCCTCCCTACCTCTCCGCTTCCTTGTACCCATCATTCCCTCACTCCCCTAACTCCAAGGTGGAACAGCATACGCCGACGGATGCATGGCTAAGAGGGTGCTTAGCTATTAGTATACGAACTTCGGATACCGGGCGATTTAAATAAAGGGCGCCTGCAGTGTCTCGGGCTCCGCTGCAGGTAACCGTTCTTCCCGTGTGTTCGTGGGAACCATAAATAAAACAAACATATTTGAAGAGACTGATGACTCTCTAACGTCATCGCCGGCTAGGGCTTGTGAGTCCTCAGCGGCTCCAAAACCGGAAGTGATGCCGGCACCTTTCGCCGGCATTGCAGCCGGACGGAAAGCAGGGGATGTGTCTTCACTTTCCGATTCCGATACCACACTTGGCGGGGATTCTGTGTAACAAAGAACGAAACCATCAGGCAGGTAGGGGAAAAGCCTGTACCACCTGGTGGCTTCGTCAAGCTCAAATCGTCGGAGTAGCGACGTTTTAAAGCTGCTACCGGAAAAATTAATGCAGGGCAAAACCAGAGATGAGGCCCTGGTTTATGCAAAATCTACCCCTGCAACCAAAGGTCCGGAACTGAAACGTGATCGTTCCGACACTACTCCACCAAGCCCGGCTGCTAAACGCAGCAAAATCGGCAACCATCAGGTCGATAAAAAGAGCTACAGTAGTGTAGCTGAGAGGATCCGACTCGGCATCATCCCCAAAGACTTGTGAACGAACTCCCTTACAACAGCGCAGATGGCAGCCGTTCAGGAGGCTGTAGTCGACACCTCCATCGAGCTGCTGGGTAAGGCACCCAAACCTCGCTTCAGGGGATCGACCTACAAGTCAGGGTGGTTATACTTTGTGTGTGACAACCCAGCTACGGCCGATTGGATCAAAACCAATTTTACGGCCATCAAGGACAAGAGTGGACTTGATATTTTGCTTGTGGAAGAGGAAGCTTTCCCGAAGCCACATATCGTACGGGGCTACTACCCACATATCGTACGGGGCTACTACGGGGTAAGCACCGGCTTACCCATCACGAAGGTGTTGGCGACGCTGGATTCTCAAAATGACGGCTTACACGCACAGAACTGGAGGCTCGCCTAATAGAACTTAAGTGCCAAGGGGCTTACAGATTTGAATTCATAAAGATGATTATCAAAAGCCAGGTGAAAACATCCTTGGATGTAGTACCAATCGCTACAACCAGCAGTATGGTGTTTGCACCTACTACTATAGTAGAAAAACCTACAGCTAGCAATATGGTGGTTGCACCTATTGCTGTAGTAGACACGCTCAGATGTCCAAACAAGGAGAATCCTCGATCAGAGGATCAGACAATCACTCCCATCGGGCCGGAAACTTCAGGCGTGGAAACAACAAGCCTTACAGAATGAAGGATCCGGCCTAACGTCGCAAATAATGGGTGGGCTGCGTGCGCTGCAGGGCAACCTGCACCATGCCAAAGGTGCCTCGGACACCTTTAGCCTGCGACTGTACCGCCGCGGCAGGATCAGCATTGGGCTAATCCAAGAACCATGGGTCCATAAACGTAAGATTATGGGCCTGCAAAACAGGTTGCGTAAACTAATTTACGCCACAGGACGTTCTCCTCCTAGGGCCGCATGTGTGATCGACATTAATTTAAATGTTCTCCCCAATCCAGAATTCATCACAAGGGACCTGGTAGCCGTCATTTTGGAAGTCCCCACCGATGGAGGAGTAAGGGAGATTGTATGCGCCTTCGTTTACTTTCCTGGAGACGGTCAACAAATCCCTCCCACCGCAGTCCAGTCCAGTAAAAAACCATTAATTTATGAAAGAAATCTTAAGAAACGACTGGAATTAGCGAAAGATCATTTAAAATATGGGAATGATTGTTGGTCCAAAGTTGTCTTTAGCGACGAAAGTAAATTTAATTTGTACGCTGATGATGGCAAGCAAAGAGTTTGGCGAAAACCTGATATGGCTTTAGAAAGAAATCTAGAAATCAATAAAACACGGCGGAGGAAACTTGCTAGTTTGGGGATGTATATCGGAGAGCGGAGTGGGAAACTTAGTTTTTATAGTCTATAACGGACAAATGTCTGTTCTTAAACATCTTAAAAAATAATCTCCATACCAACGTTCAAAAAACCGGCCAAGTGCGAGTTGGACTCGCCCACAAAGGGTTGCGTACCATCTGTATATATAAATATGAAAGAGACTATGTACGTTACCTCATCAGTCATCACATTAAATCACATTTTTTGTATGATGACAAATCTTGGTTGCAGGCAGGTTATCGGCATATTACTTTGATAATCAAAAATCTTCATGATGAGATATATAGTTGATCATCAAAGTGTCCATTGAATTCAAATCAATTATCTTACTTGACAGCAACGATGTGAAAAGCTGAATAACAATAATGGGAAATATGGGAAAAAGGTTTGCAGCTAGGATTAATTCATCAAAGACACAAAAGAGATCAAAACTGGGCAGTTTGCTACTGGTTGTGGGATATTGTCGACTAACCTTAGTTCAGACCAAGGGGATTTTTTTGATGAAAATCATGTCTGTTGTATGGGAGCCCCTCTTAAATATTCATTTTAGTATTTGTCGTGGTAGCGGCAACAGAAATCTGTTGAAATCTGTGAAAATTTCAACTGTCTAACTATCACTTTCAAGTCGACACTCACCACCTATTTGTCGACTTCAGGGCAAAACTAAATATATGCTGTCATCAAAAAAGGACACTCAACACCGACGTCTCGGCCAGAACATTTGTATAGGCAGATATATGTAAGTTCGAGGTAGTTAAGGACTTTGTCTACCTTGGCTCCGCAGTGACCTGGAACAACGAGATCAGTTCCGAAATCAAACGCAGAATCACTCTTGCCAATCGCTGTTTCTTTGGGCTCAGGAGGCAACTGAGTAATAGAGCCCTCTCCCGAACGACAAAGTTGACTCTATATAAACCTTATCATCCCGGTCCTGTTGTACGGCGCAGAAGCATGGACACTATCAAAAGCGGATGAGGAGGCCCTTGGTCGGTTCGAGAGAAAGATTTTGCGCGTGATTTTTGGGCCTATAAACGCAGACGGGGGATGGAGGAGAAGATTCAACCACGAACTTTACGGGCTGTACAGCGACATGAGCCTAGTCAGGCGTCTACGGATTCAACACGTAGGATGGCTGGGCCATGTAGAGCGAATGGACACCACAGCTCCAGGCCGGAGAGTCTTTGAATCCAACCCCGAGGGACGAAGAAGCAGAGGACGGCCGCCCTTAAGATGGTGCACACAGTTGGAAGGGGACCTCAGCCAACTGGGTGTGCGGCAATGGAAAAGGCTAGCGAAAGATCGTGCTAGATGGAGGGGCATGTTGGTTGAGACCCAGGTTCACCCCGAACTGTAGCGCCCACTAAGAAGAAGAAGAACTATCACGGTTCATGAGATACAGCCTGGTGACAGACGGACGGACGGACAGCGAAGTCTTAGTAATAGGGTTCCGTTTTACCTTTGGGTACGGAACCCTAAAAATGAGGGCTTAACCCTAGAAGGGTAACCTTCGTCGATTCGACGAACATGAATTTTATTTTTTTTAGATTTCTCCTTAGTCCTCTCACTGATAGGATCCTCTTTTCGTGTAACCCTAGCCATCTCTAAGTGCTTTTAGTGTGTGGACGTACGGTAGTGTACCTGCTTGGGTCAGTGTATTTTTTATTGAAAAAGGGCGCAAATGTTCGTCGAAACGACGAAGGTTACCTTTTATGTTGCTTTCAGTGCACGATCAGATTTTTAATAAGCAAGTTAACGCCATGACTGGTGACGACCGGGTTGGCTTTCGCGGCCGCCTTCCGGATCGCCGTTTATGTGCAACATTGCGTTGATAATGCAATATACTGCACATTGTGTTTCTTGCAAGGACATCATAAAATGGCGAAGATCGGGGCAAGCTGGCTTACTATGCGAAACGGGCAGTAGAGTTAGGCCAGGCGCAAATTGAGACACGTATAGCGCGTGTGAGGTGGTGCAGCGTGACGCATTTTTTTGTAAACTACAGAATTCAATAGAACGGCGCAAATTGGTAAACACGTGTGACGTGCCGCGACCCGCACTAGCCGACCGACGCGCCGCGCAGTAGTCGAGACACAGTTTCACGTGCCATTCTCTCACGTGTGATTCTTGGTTTTGGAGAAATGGCAGAAGAAAAATGAATAGAGACAGTTAGGGTTCATAAAGAACTATATGATACCCAACTATATGAAGACAACATTCACTCTAATGCGTTCGATCTGCGAGTACCTGCGACTCATCACGCTACGCGTTTGGCACGTACGCGTCATGGCACTCGTGTCATGTCCAGTGATAAAGAATTAGATACCAAACTTTCGTACGTCTGCCCGTTGATCCCCGCAGGGGTTGGTTGTTACTTTTGTAATTAAAGCGGCCCCTAGACAGCTAATAATATTGTGCAATATCTGATATTGCACAATATTATTGTTCGTCTGTAGATAATATTGCAAGATTGTGCGATATATTGCGGAAAATCAGAACGCTTTTGACTTTTAATACAAATATGACCGATCAACTATATTATTGGGAAAAATATTGAACCGTCTGGGGCAGCAAGCCAATAAAATTGTGCAATATTTCGCACAATAATATTGAGCGTCTAGAGGACGCTTTAAAAACGACGCTTTTGACTTAAAGTCAAGACGTCGGAACAAGGCAGAATGACATAGTCAAGACGCCGTCAAACCTTAACGAGTTTGTAGGGGCTAGTTGTCAAAATGCCTGTCAAAGCCAAAAGATTGGTATCTCATTCTTTATCCCTGGTCATGTCACCTCACACGCGCTATATGTGTCTCAATTTGCGTCTGGCCTTAGGACTATTCTTTAACAGTTAAGTTCATTCGCATTTGGAACGGCACCGAAATAAAGCGAAGGTATTTCCGTAAATATGATAGAGGGAAAACTCGTAGTACCATGGATGAAAAAACGGTTAGAAGCACCAATTTTACCCACTAATATCAGATCTTGTATTGAAAAAATATCCTCGAAAATAGAGAACCGTTAAGGGAGCACAACGTTAGTGTAACAAAAATTTGCAAAATTTGTCCGTACACACAAGGACGCATGACTAAGTCAACGTGCAATAAATGTGATGTAAGCAAATGTAGAGAGCATAAAGTGGACCTCTGCAACAAATGACCAATTACTTTATTTCGGTTTTATTATTATTATTATTATTATAATTTATTAGCTACTAATTAAAATTAAAGCTAACAGAATCTGAGAGCACTAGCTGCTGGGGCTTTCGGCTTTTCGGTTTTTTTTAATATGTTCTGTTAACTAGTGAATAAACTTTTGAGTTCCCACTTCTTTTTACAAGAACGCCTTTTTATTAAAAATTAAAAAAGCAAGTGACCTAATAAAGAATAACTTAATAACTTTTCTTTAAAAACGAAGTTAAATATCACTTCGTCGAATCGACGAATGGTTACCTGTAACGTACTAAAAAATAAGGTTACCTTTCTAGGGTTAAAGGGTATTCAACTAAACAAATGAGGACCTCATCGATGGGATGAAATCAAGCGTATGCTTAGTAAAACAAACATTAAAAATAAAATAGAATTGAAAAAAGCCATAACTGAAGAATGGGCGCGATGATTGACTTTTCAACAACCAAAAAATTGGTCGATTCAATGCCAACAAGAATGAAAGCAAAAGGGCAATGCAACGTCGTACCAAAGTTTTATTTGTATTGACAATAATTCGCTTTTTGCCTCTATTTTAACGTACTGTTGTATGTACAATTTTGTCCCTATTTTTTTTTAATAACCAGTAATTTATTAATTTATGATTAATATAAATAATTTGAAGTTGATGTTTCATTAGTTTGCGTTTTATTTTACCATCCAAGTAAAAGTTCACTAACTACTGGTGTGTACGTAGCCTTTTGTCCCTAAGGTTATGTACATACCTATATATAGTTTGATTTTATAACCTTGGGCCACAAAAAAATATACAAACTCTCTAAATCCAAGCTATTCATATACGCATATACACGATAATTGACACATTCCTAGAATTATTAGGTTTCAGTAATCCTAAATCATACCAAATCATGAATATAGAAATTACATGGATTGAAAAGTGTCTACCCAATAAATAAAAAATAAAACAAGAAATGAAACATTCAGCATTGAGGAATATTCTTTGTAACAGAACTAAATAAGAGCTTTGTAATAATTATACATCTATAAAACCGTATGCTAACATGAAACCTTAAAATGTTCATGTAAAACGAAATAATAAGCACATCAAGCTTCAACTTCATGGTACAGATAAAAATAACATTCTACACAATTACGAAACTAAACCATCCATCTAATAATTGAACTATAGAATCACGTAGTGGTAAATTGTTTTTGTGTACAGTACCCGTCTTACCTATCCGCTTCGGATCGGCTAAGTCTTGTTTAGGTTCAATATATGGCTTCAGTTCGTCATCCTCAAAACCCATATTCATCCATTTATCACTCATGATAGTCTCTAGACTAGCACGTTTAGCTGGATTTAGTACCAGAAACTTTCGTAAAAGATTTTCACAGTCAGTTGACATGTAGAAAGGAATTCTGAAATGCAAGTACATAGGGAAACGTTATATGGAACGCAGTTACATGTTTTCTACAACACAGCATACCTATATTTGCCTCTGAGAACCCTTTCTCGTAATTCTCGAAGTGTTGAACCATCAAATGGCAATGAACCACTAACCAATGTATACAATATCACACCCAATGACCACACGTCAACCTCGGGGCCATCGTATTTTTTCCCCTGAAACAATTCAGGGGCTGCATACGGTGGACTACCACAAAACGTATCCAGCTTCGATCCCGGCGTGAATTCGTTTGAAAAACCGAAATCCGCTATTTTAATATTTAGTTCACTATCCAGTAGAAGATTTTCAGCTTTTAAGTCTCTGTGAAAAAAAAAAAACACATATTGTATTACATCGACACATTTATATTAGTTTATGGTATTCTTCATACCTGTGGATAATTCTCTTTTGATGGCAGTATTGTACAGCCGATACAATTTGTCTAAACTTAACGCGTGCCTCTTTTTCCTTCATGCGACCATGCAGCACTAGGTAGTCGAAGACTTCACCACCAGATGCGTACTCCATCACAAGGTATAATGTCTTTTCGGTTTCAATTACTTGGAATAATTTAACAATATTCGGATGATCAAGCATCTTCATGATTCTAACCTAAAATATAAAGAATGATTTTACCTTAACGTATGATATCCGGACGTTGTAGAAAACATAATTTAAAAATTTTAAATAATGACATCAAAACGGTTTGGCTTTGCGATATTTTAAAGTTTAGTTTAAGACATTTAAAATTGCTTATGGCGTTACAGCCCAGAGCCAAGCTTCTCTCAATTAATTCATTTTTTGTTTTACACAGTTGAAATGGACCTACAGAACGGTGTGAATCGAGAACCTTATAGAATTCAAAATACGCTTCTAGAGACAGAATTTAAGATACGCTTGTTGATATTTTGAGAAAAGTAGCTTATCCTTCAAGTTCAATTGCCAAAAACAGAACCATAAAAAACTGTACCCAAATAGTGGGTTGTTCGTTTTCGCGTACCGGTTTTATTTGGATAAAAACTGAACTTTCTCTAGAAAATGATGAGCCGTCCAGCTTAATTTACGCATCCTTTCTGTGTCTTTTTCACAATAGCAAATTGTTCCTAATTATAAAGTACATAAATTAGTCCAATGGTATCTACATTCACAACATGGGAAAGATCGATTTTCCATTGATAAGTCGACGTTAAATAAATAAAACACGAGCCTTTTACAAGAAAGCCAAAGGCCTTGCAGGAGGCTTCAAAAAGGGCACCCAGGCTCTTCGAAACTGCGAAGGTAATCTTGTCACCGACCCGCAGGGAATAGTGGATGTATTTAAGCAGCACTTCCAGCAGCTGCTTAACGAGCATGACCAAGAGAGAGTGGTAGGGACCGAGGAAATCCCAACTCCAGCCGCTGAATTAGTCTTCCCACCCAACATTGAAGAGGTCGGCACAGCTATTCAGAAGCTGAAGAATAACAAGGCCGCAGGCTCAGATGGCTTGCCATCAGAGCTCTTGAAGGCTGGCGGCGATGTCCTGGTAAGGAGCATGCACCAGATCATCTGCAGAATTTGGGAAGATGCAAGCATGCCCGACGACTGGAATACCAGCTCTATATGCCCCATCCACAAAAAAGGCGATACTATATATTGCAAGAACTATAGAGGTATATCCCTGCTCAATTACGCAAACAAGATCCTGTCCAGCGTATTGTGTGAAAGTCTAACACCATTTTGCACCGCACTAATCGGCAGCTACCAGTGCGGCTTCCGGCCCGGCAAATCAACTATAGACCAAATTTTCACACTTCGACAAATCCTGGAAAAGACCAACGAGTTTCGAATCGATACACACCATCTTTTCATCGAAGATTTCAAAGCCGCATACGACAGCATTCATCGTAAAGGACTGTTTGGTGCGATGGCCGAATTCGGGATCCCGGGAAAATTGATCCAGTTGTGTCGCGCCACGCTAAAAAATACGCGATGCACCGTGCAACTCGGTTCTAGGACTTCGGAACCGTTTGAAACATGCACCGGATTTCGGCAAGGAGATGCGCTGTCATGTGACTTCTTCAACCTGGTGCTGGAGCAGATAGTGCGACGGGCAGGCGTCAGCAGGGAAGGCACTATCATCTACAAGTCCGTCCAGCTGCTAGGATACGCGGATGATATCGAAATCATCGCGTGTTCTCGCCGTGACATTGTGGAAGCATTCACGGCGATTGAAGAATAGGTGAAACGAGTTGGTCTTAAGGTCAATGAGGACAAAACAAAGTACATGCTGTCAAGCAAAAACCAATCCGTGTCTCACCACCTGGGACTAAATATAACAATTGACAGCCAATTTCGAGGTAGTTAAGGAGTTTGTCTACCTCGGGGCAAATGTAAATTCCACAAATGACACCACAGTGGAGATCCGGCATAGAATCGCCCTTGGCAACCGCTGCTACTTCGGCTTGTCCAAACAACTGGGGTCAAAACTTCTCACTCGAAAGACCAAAGTTATTCTTTACAAAACGCTCATACTGCCAGTCTTGCTGTACGGAGCCGAAAGCTGGACGATAAGCAGGACAGCGGAGCTGATTTTGGGTTCTTTCGAAAGAAAAATTCTGCGCCGGATATTTGGTCCTGTCTGTGAGGAAGGTGAATGGAGAAGAAGACACAACCGCGAACTCTGCGAGCTGTACCAAGATGTGGATGTAGTCCGGAAGGCAAGGATCCGTCGACTACACTGGCTCGGCCACATCGAGCGCATGGACACCAACGCTCCAGCTAAGAGTGTCTTCGACTCCGAGCCTCCTGGTTCGAGAAGAAGAGGAAGACCGAACCTCTGGTATAAAGACCAAGTAATCGCGGATGTAAGACATCTTGATCTTGATTACTGGAAGCAGTGTGCTCAGGCTCAGATCCTCCATGGATCGCTGGCCTGATAAGTAAGTAAAGTAAGTAAATAAATGTTTTGCAATATTTAAGGCAAACATTTTCTTATTATAAGATCTATAATTATATTGAAGTTCACTTACCTCTCTAAACAATTTTTGAAGCGACCCAGGATTCAACTGAGTTTTGTCTATGATTTTAATGGCCACTTCTTTACCGGTCGGCAAATGTTTAGCTAATTTCACTTTGGCAAAATTACCTTTTCCAATTGTCTTAATCAGCTTGTATTTCCCAATATGTTCCTCGGTTGCGCGCCAACGCATTGGCACGCCACCTCGTATTTGCATGTTTGGGGAACCCTAAAGTTAAAAAGTAAAGAAGAAAATATATTACCGGCAAAAGATAAAAAGAAATTTTCTTAAAAAAATGAATACTTTACTTAAATTTAGAGGGAAATCTATAGAAATCAATGCGATCTTCATCGGTCCAGTAAGATTCGAAGAAATTTCATTGCAGTTTACATTCCGATTTATACAAGTCGAAAGGGATTAAAACAACAACCTTTGTGACGTTAGACAATATACTCTCGCCACATGGCATGCATAGCTCTTTTCTGTTTACCAACTTTAATCCCATATAAAATGAAGTAGTCATATGACTGCTACAACTTTATTTGCTTATTCGTCCATTACTACCCGTTGCTAACTAAATTATTGACCACTTTATCATTTATTTCACTCATTGTATAGAATTGATAAATACTCGGATTTCTACAAGTATTCATTGAATATTTACATAGGCAAAACGGTTTCCGTTAATTTTTAAGACAAATTTAGCGAATACTCGTATATTTAAAAAAAAGTACGCATACGTCACAGGTTTTTTCTCCGCGTGACATTTGTTTGTATTGGTTTCGATAAACTAGACATCGTTTTTGGCAATCAGATTAACATCGCGTGCATATATGAAACCAGATAAGAGAATACAAATGACGACAAAAACAGTTAAACACATTAACTTCTTTTTTATCAATAAGCTTATAATAAGGAAAAATATGATATTAGCAAATACGAAGATTGTGTATTCCTTTAAGACGGTAAAGAAGGTAATAGAAGACAGCAAATAAACACAAAAAAAAAAAAAAGGAAAAAGAGAGGAAACACTGACGTCTTTGGGTATTTTAAAACTGTTTAGTCGACCGCTTCTAATTTATAGCTTAATTACACAAGCTAGTATCATCTTTATCTGTTAATTTAATCTCAGATGTTAATCAAAGAATAAATACGTAAAAATAAATCTATTTACCCGCAGGAGAATTATTTACAATCATATGCATGCATATTGTGGGAGGGGGCATACCTCCCCAAGGAGGCCAATCTCTCAAAGAGCATATATTTTATCTTCCACTGGAGTTTATCTCTTATGTAAGAAGTTCGTGTCTGTTTTATATTTTTTTTCGGAGACTAAAAGTCCAAGGTAGTTGTCTATCAATATAACTGTTTTGCCTTTCAATTTCACAATACCTCTGAACGACTGAGAGTATTGTAAAAATGTTCGTTTAACTTTACAAAGGCATAATAACAGCACAATATTTAACAATTGGAATAAAAAAGGAAATTCAATGAGTCCAATAGAACCACCAATATTTTGAAGAGAAAATAATAATACGTACCGTCATCCACAAAAGTGAAGGCACAGCACCTATTTTCGTAAAAAACGCCCTCGAAATAGCTTCGTATTTAAAAATAATAATAACAAAACATAATTATTTTATAGATTAGTGTATTTGGATTCAGGATTGTGACTTTTACTGTTTTGCCAGAAAAAATAACGGAAATATTTCTATTTTATGATGGTAAAGTAGAAAATTGGTTCCACAAAAGTGCAGGCACAGCAGGGAACAGCACATTTAAAACGGGAGTTCCGCAGTGGTTTACTTCGTGGTAGAATTCATTAATGTGTATTGCATTTCCTGCGCCTAGGCAGTGTGTTTTAGTCTCTTTAAAAGAAGCTTTAATATATTAAATTTAAAAATAGCTAAAAAAAAATGCTGCGGAAAGAACTATCTGTAGAAGAGCGTAGAATTGTTATAAATTTGTATGTAAAAGAAAACAAATCAATTTCCGAAATTGGTGCCTTATTGTCTCGTAGCCGATATACAATACGTAATGTGATTCAGCGTTATGGAAATAACGGGCAAATAGAAGATAAACCTAGAAGTGGTAGACCCCAGAAACTTTGCCAACATGATAAGAGACTCATACAATACCTGATCAAAGGAAATCCATTTATATGGATACCAACAAAAAACGATCCACCACGAAACCATAAGATGATGCAATGTAAATGCTGGATTTAAATCTCGTTCGCCAAGAAAAAAACCTTTGATTTCACTTAAGAACAGATTGAAGAGAATTCAGTTCGCCAGAAATAATTTGAATCAATCTAGTGATTTCTGGGCTAAAGTAGTTTTCCTTGGCGAATCCAAATTTAACATATTTGGATCAGATGGTCGCCTTCGTGTGTGGCGAAAGAGGGGAACTGCACTGTACCATAAACACACACTTAAAACAATTAAGCATGGAGGAGGTGGTATCATGGTTCGGGGTTGCATGTCCGCTAAAGGTGTTGGTAACCTGCATTTCATAGAGGGAAGGATGGATCAAAACGTATATATTGACATCTTTAAAAAAAAAATTAAAACATAGTCTGAAAAAACTGGGCTTGGGGAGTCGTATTATTTTGAACAAGATAACGACCCCAAGCATACGGCACATAACGCAAAGATGTGGATTGTGATGAATAATCCTCACATGCTCATTACGCCTTCGCAAAGCCCTGACTTGAATCCAATAGAGCATATTTGGAATTATTTAGGACAAAAGATCCGCCAAAGAGAAATTCATAACAAAAACGAGTTCAAAGCGGCATTAAAGGACGAATGGGAGAATATTTGTCCAGAATATACTCAGAAATTAGTCGATTCGATGAGTAGAAGGCTCCATGCAGTTCTTCAAAACAAAGGATATGCAACTAAATATTAGAAAGGTACGGCATCATTGATAATTGATGAGTAATATAATAATTCTGTGTCTTTCATTTCAGCTGTGCCTTCACTTTTGTGAAATGACTTTTATACTTTGCTATTATAAAATAGAAATATTTGATGTCACAATCCTGAATCCAAATACACTAATCTATAAAATAATTATGTTTTGTTATTATTTTCTTAAATATGAAGCTATTTGGAGGGCTTTTTTTTTCGAAAAAAGGGTGCTGTGCCTTCACTTTTGTGGATGACTGTACATAAGTACATGTGTATATGCACAACAGTTGCCTTCAATTGAAAGTGTTGTGTTTGTAATGTATTGAAAGAATAGAGAGCAGAGAGTAAAATTTGGAAGATATTTTCCTTCAAAATTGTGTAGATAATTGTTCATGTTAATATTGCGCCAGAAAACAAGTAAATTGGCCCGATTCATATAGCTGACTGGATCTAAATTATGTACATCAACAAAGTATCTATAAAAGTTTCGAGTTGGATAAAAATGTTTTGTAATAATAAATCGGCAAAAATGCTAGCAAGTATCTACATTCAGTTGATAATGATGAAAATAAATTCTTTATATGACACTGGATAATTTGAAATATACTTTACCTGAATTTCAGTAGCATATCGATTATTACGCATTGACGCTGTCGGCGAAGATGCAACAGTAACCGATGGAGGAGGTGGCGGAAGTGCAACCACATGCCTAGCAGTGGTTGGAGTTTTCGAAACGGGAGGCATGGGGCTACCCTTTATTCCAGATGTATGCCCTCTTCCTTGTTTTACTTCCGTCGACACAACTCGAGGCTTTTGCTGAAGCATAGCTTCGAATTGTTTAAGATTTTCCTCCCTCCGTTTGGCAGCCGACATTGTATTTCCGTTATTTGTGTTATTTTTCGGCGTATCAACTGCATCTAGTTTAACATCTTTATTGGCAATACTTTGTTTTTGTTTCAATGCTGCACGTAGAGCAATTACATCCGAGTTTTTAGTGTCCGATGCGGTACGGGCTATTTTAGTTTTTTGATTAGCCGAACTGACCTTGGAGTAAGTGCCAATGGAATTGCGTGCATCCGAACCCCGTTGAAAATCTGATTCGCAATCTGATTCAATGCCATGATTTCCATGGAGATAACCAAAGTCCGTTCCTGATGCCATGTCGCTGATCCCCGGCTGAAGTAAATTTTCATGTTCCCCATATCGCTTGCTCTTCTTTATGATTTCAACTTTGATCTCATCGATACTCGGTTGATTTTGAGCAGATGATTGCTGTTTGAAACTTTCTTCTACCTGATTGATATGTTTCTCAATAGAACCTAAGGCGAATGAAACATTGTCATCATCTTCATCAGGTAAAATAAGCCTTGTATCAACGCTAGCAATTGGTGAGAGTACAACTTTATGACGTAATTGCTCCAATTGGGCCTTCTGAATGACACTAGTTGCATTCAAAGATGCCCGGTCGTTTTCTCTTGGCACCGCAGACGGTCGTATATATTTAGGAGACTTTAAAATTGGCACTGAACTTCGTTGATTCTCCGTAATAAGGGAGCTATCTCTCAATTGTGGTGGTTTTCGAAGTTCGACAATCGGATTTAATTCCAGACTCTTATCAGGTGTTTGCTTCCGGTTCGTAGTCGTTGGTGTTATGATATCAATGTCGGCAAGTTTTACAAATTCAGTCGGCCTTTGTTGCGAATTTGGAGGTATTGGAGCAATTCCCTTGCGATGCAAAGGAATACGGAAGCTTTTACGAGTTGTATCGTCGCGTTTTAAATCGGAATCCATTTTATTAACTTGATAGTTATTTCACACTTTAAAATTTATTAAGCACTGTTTTTTTTATTTTGTTTATTTCAAAAATAGTGGGCTTCTAGAATGCGTCTAAAGAGATCTGGTAATGTTAAATAAGTAATACGGGAGCTGTAATAGGAAACTAATTCAGTGAACTTTCGTTTCATAGGCATACATACATACTTATGTATGTATGTAGTATATGTATGTTCATACTGGAAAAGTGTGGGTAATAAACATTGATTTTCTTTAAAAAAAAAAAAAATAAATCATTTGCTCTGAAATTCACTAGTCATCATCTTGTTAACTACGGTAAAATAAGCTAGCTCCTTAGGTTTGAAGCTCGAGATTTTCAAACCACGCAGACATTGACCTATTCACATTTTCAACGAAACTCCTCCGATTCTTTTGTAAACGAACGACGGTGCCTAACGAAAAGAAAATAACTTATTACACAAAAAAAAAAAAAAACAAAAAAACAAAAGTAATTCGTGTTATCTTTCGTCTGATTTTTTTGTCATTCGTTGCAAGGCATATATTAATCATGAGTAAGAAAGAGGAGTGAAACTTGGTAAATAGTAAAATGAAACTAAATCTTACAAATACAAAGAGAACATAGTTGAAGACCGGTCATGTTTAATTGTTAGTAGTTTTTCCTTTTTGTTTTACACGCTAACAAAATGAAAACAATGCACGTTTTATATAAACGATCAGATCATCATCACCAAATCAACATCATCACTAAAATATATACGAATATGTAAACACAGACTATGTGATACTTGTATCTGTCTGTAGAATGTTTACACAAAAATGAACAGGTCTATCTGAAATTAAAAAAGGAAAAATAAGTAAAAAAAAAAATGACTTCAAAGTTACTTGAATAGACTGACTGTAAATGTCTTTTAGCAAAAGCCCTTTACCATTAGCACGGAAAAATGTTGACCGTATGTAACATAGAATTTAACTTTTTACCAATACATACAAAGACATACACATACACAGAATGGAGAGAGAAAGACTACCTAAACAAGGTTTTTTAACTCGAAAGTTATATCTGAAAATGACTTTGATTTAATACATGTAACAACTATTATTTTAATATTGAATACAGAATAAATAAACAATGGACAAGATCACAACAAAAGATAAGTACAAAACCCTCGGTACACCCCACCAATAAAAGCTTAATCATAAAATAGTAATCAAATCTGAACAAAACTTGAACTTCATTCGTATGTAGCTATACCGATATTTCTTTCGACTTATAGTACCGAAAGAATAATGAGTCACGCACGGATTTGAACCACAAACATTTGTAATATTCGTTACTTAAAACAAAAGTAAATATATATTTTTTCACATTTCTTTAATTAATCAATTTTTGTATAGCCAGTATATAGCATGCGTAGCTCAGAAAATGACCGGCGGCGGCGCAACTACTGCGACTGCAACACAACGATCGTAAGGTAGCTATGGGGTTTTAGATTTAAAAAAAAAATCATCTCCAAATGTAGGTAAAATGAACTTAAATTGGTAAAAAGAGAAAGACAGGCAGAAAGAACCAAGTCTCCACATAGAAGAGTTAGGAATATGTGTATGTAAAAGTATGCATGTGTCAAGTAAATCTGAACATACAAAGCAAAAGAAACAACGATCCAAATGGAGAAGATATCATTATAGTTGTCACGGTGTGTGTATTCTCCTCCACATGCTCTAAATACCTGAGCTAATACATACTACTATATTCACGACCGTCTACTGCTGTTACCACAATTAAGACTCCTAACTACTCCGTAGGCCCATGATTTTGTAATTTTGCTCAAGTGTATTTCTACCTCTGAGGGCTTAAAGCCAGCCACTGCGTTCGGGAATGCATACATATGTACACTCGCATACATACCCACACATGGAGTTGAATGGTATCTATGTTTTATAAAAACTTTTTGCATTAATGGCGCTGGAGCTGATGACGTTGTGTTGTTCGCTCAAGCACAAATGCTGACGGAAAAGTTAATTCGTGTATTGTGTTATACATCGCCATCGATCGACCTCCCTTCTTAGTGAGACAAAACAAGAACGAATCGAGATAGGAGAATACCAAAAGGAAGATAAAACACATCTGTGTACGTATACATGTTCAGAACCTGACTCTTATTTGTGCAAATGGTTTATTTTCACGCTTCCAAGTTTCCACTTTTCGTATAGAATCAGGTAACGTAAAATAGGTAAGTATAAACAAGACGAACGTTTTTCATTTTATCTGTTTTCCTTCTCTGGTATACAGTGAGTAACAGAAAAGCTGGTTGTAAGAACAATTTTTGTAAATATACTCGATATCCATCTTGTTGAATTTTTTATTTTTTTTTTGTAAACCGTATGAATATGATTTTAATCAACAAAATGTACATGTATATACATACATACACATATGTACAAACATGTGTACTTGAGTATGTATAAGAAGCTTGTATATTGTTAACACGTTATTCAAACCTATGAATGGCATAATAGCTAAAACCCTCCCCGGACATATTCCGAGCCTTTGATTCATTATCTAACAGTATTTTAATAATTAAGTCTAACGAATTCTTTCTTCTTCTTTGGTGGCGTTACAACCCATGAAGGACCAGAGCCAAGCTTCCCTTCAATCACCCATGTTGTGTGTGATTCTACTTTTCACAAAGGTGAAAGGGACCTACAGTTTAATGTCGATTCCGAACGGCGTGAGTCTAGAAGCTTTTTCTAAGTGAGTTATACTACGGGGGGTTTTGCCAGTACCCCGCCGAGGAGGGACGCCGCGAAATAAACACCCGATGGCGTTGGTGTTATCGGGATCCGAACTCGCTCATCGTGCGTCAGAGTCCAACACACTAACTACTGCGCCACGGCGATCCATGGAGGATCTGAGCCTGAGCTATAGCTGCCTTCCATCCTTGACGATCCCGGGCACGCTGCTTCCAAATGTCAAGACCAAGGTGTCTTACATCCGCGATTACTTGGTCTTTATACCGGAGGTTCGGTCTTCCTCTTCTTCTCGAACCAGGAGGCTCGGAGTCGAAGACCCTCTTAGCTGGAGCGTTGGTGTCCATGCGCTCGATGTGGTCGAGCCAGTGTAGTCGACGGATCATTGCCTTCCGGACAACATCCACATCTTGGTACAGCTCGTAGAGTTCGCGATTGTGTCTTCTTCTCCATTCACCTTTCTCACAGACAGGACCAAATATCCGGCGCAGAATTTTTCTTTCGAAAGAACCCAAAATCAGCTCCGCTGTTCTGCTTATCGTCCAGCTTTCGGCTCCGTACAGCAAGACTGGAACTGGTAGCAGTACGAGTATGTGCAGGTGGAGGGTTTGTTCTTGTCCAAGTAGTGTTCATGGGTAAATTTGGTGTGTCCAAGTCGTAGTCTGGTTATTTTATTAAGGACTGTTTTGTATGAGATTGGGTACCCAGACACCCACCCATATGTAGGTATCATCATTATTGATAAACAATTTCTAAATACAGTAGAAGTTCGGAAAAGTTGACTCTCAGAAAAGTTTACTACACAAAAAAGTTGACCAAATTTTAGATAGCATACGCTACCTTAAAAGTTGACTTTTGGTCAACTTTTTAGAGCGTGACTCTTGTTTTACTTGCATTCGATTTAAATAAACGATGTAAACACAGCAGCTACGCATTCCGAAGAAATGTATGTTTCCATGGCAGCCGCCCAAGTGTTGCCCATTCGCTGTCCGGTAATTAACTAAATTTTGGCAAAAAAAAAAAAAATGGCAAACAAAAATGAAAACAAGTTCGATTAAATTTAAAACAAAAAACAGAAATGTTGAAGAAACTTGACAATGGTGTTCGCGGCACTCGTTTAGAAATTGAATATGGTGTTACAAAGCAAGCAATTTCCAATTCATAAGGCTGAATATCCTGAGGTAGAGTGCAATTATACGGATGGTCCTTAAAGCAGCGTGCTCGAAATTGTACTGTTAGCGGTTCAGTATATAAAGCAAGAGCTAAGTTTGAATTTGAAAAAAATGTATCCGGAAAAAGGTGTCAATTCATTTAATGCGAGCGATGGATGTATGTTGGCGTTACAGTCCATAAAGGACCTGAGCCGAGCTTCTCTCAATCACCGATGTTGTGTGTGATTTCATTTTCCCATAGGTGAAAGGGACCTACAGTTTATTGCCGGTTCCGAACGGCAAATTTGGAGAAGCTTTTCATGACCAATTTACTACAGGGGGTTTTGTCAGAAGCCCGCTGATGGATGATTGACGAAATTTTAAAAGAGGCATGGAATTCGTTATCCTACAGGGTGTGGTGACATTTTTTCGACATCGCAAATCACACCGTTTATAAGAAAATTGAGGGGAATGATTAGTGAACTTGGACTTAGCGATATCAAGTGTATAATGCGGATAAATCAAGTTTATTATCGTTTGTTACCTCAGAAAACCTACGTTGCTGCAACTGAAAAAACAGCACCTGGCCGAAAAAAACCCAAAAGAGCGAATCACATTTATGTTGTGTGCAAACGCTGATGGTTCACACAAAGTAAGCCCAATGGTGATTGGGAAATCTGCAAATCCGTGCTGTTTTAAATGCTTCAAAAATCCGGTAATTTAATTTAATTCGCCATCAGCTTGGATGACATCAAAACTGTTATATGACCGGTTTCATGGTTCGTTCGTAAAAGAGGTAAACAGGACTTGTATCACTCTTACAAATTCAATATCAATACATATGTACATACATATGTACATACATATGTAGTTTCTTATTTAGGTCCGTCGCTTTTCAACTGAAAACAATTTAACGTCGAAAGCAATTTTATTGATTGACAATTGCACAGCGCACAAGCCTATCGAATTGCTTAAAACTATAAATGATGGTAACATTTCAGCGCTTCTTCTACCCGCAAATGTTACAGCAGTTTTGCAGCCAATGGACCAGAATCCTATTAAGTTGGTCAAATTAAGCTATCGTTACAAGCTATTGTGCAATGTTGTGGCCCAAGAAAATAGTATGCCAATAGAAGCTTTGTTAAGAACGCATAACATTGACGATAGCATTTTGTTGCCTAAATCTGCTTGGGGTGAACTTCCGCAACGTGTTCTGCAAAACGCATGGAAACAGATTAAATATTGGGTTGACAGTGAATTTGATGCTGATGATAACATTCCTCTGTCCGAGTTGTTTGCTTCGGATCATTCTCTTAATGACCAAATTCAAAAAGTCAATATATTGCTGTCAAAAATAGGATTGAGTTCCAATTTAACTTTGGAAGAGATTGAAAAGTGGAATGCGGATTCAATTAAAGACGAGGACGAGTTAGAGGAAGTTGATACTCATAACGACGATACAGATATCGAGACTGTGGAAACGACAAACATTTCTTATCCAGAAGCCATTGGAAGCGTAAATGCATTGATCAAATGGTGCGCCAAAAATAACAAAACTCACCACATGCCAAACCTGGAGGTTTTACGTACAAACATTGTAAGAACTCATTTAACAAAAAATACGAAGCAAACCACTCTTCCAAGCTACTTTAAACCAGTTGAACATTGCTGAGGTTTTTTAAGTTTTTGTTTTTAAATAGAATAAAACTAATTAATTGCTCCAATATAAAAAAATACTAATTTTCGTCAGATCTTGACAGCTTCAGTGTCCAGAAAAATTTACTTTTCGGTCAACTTTTTCGAACTTCTACTGTACTAAAGAAATCTATCGACTCCTTATATGCATAGCGCTTTTACAAAATTTGAACGAAAATAATATGTTGCAACAAATTTTAATTCTCGAAACTAGCACCCATCATTTTGTTTCGAATATTAGACTCGACCGTCGTGGCCCAGTGGTTAGTGTGTTGGACCCTGACGCACGATGAGCGAGTTCGGATCCCGATAAACCCAACGCCATCGAGTGTTTATTTCGCGGCGTCCCTCCTCGGCGGGGTACTGGCAAAACCCCCCGTAGTATAACTTGCCTAGAAAAAGCTTCTAGACTCACGACGTTCAGAATCGACAGTAAACCGTAGGTCCCTTTCACCTGTGTGAAAAATAAATCACACACAACATGGGTGATTGAGAGACGCTTGACTCTGGTCCTTCATGGGCTGTAACGCCACCAAAGAAGATTAGATTCGACTCGTTGGAACATCGCAGAAATGTTTCCTGCTGTAAGCAGCTGTTTTATCGTTACTTCTACCAAAAATGATCTGATGAAATAGACAGTTGCATTCCGCCTTCAATATTTCTCCCGCAACACAGGTTTCCTCTAGGAATGCTCCGAATCTGGAATTCCCTGCCGGATTCGGTCTTCCCCCCTCAATACAACATGCAAGAATTTAATATCAATGTCCATCGGCATCTTCTCTATCCCTCTTCCTTTCTACCTTCTGTGCACACTGTGTCGCCGACATAATAAGGTTATTAAACCTTGAGTACGAGCAAATTCTTTCTTTGGGCTAAGGAGGCAACTGAGTAATAGAGCCCTCTCCCGAACGACAAAGTTGACTCTATATAAGACCCTTATCATCCCGGTCCTGTTGTACGGCGCAGAAGCATGGACACTATCAAAAGCAGATGAGGAGGCCCTAGGTCGATCCGAGAGAAAGA
Source organism: Eumerus sabulonum (assembly GCA_951905685.1). Lineage (NCBI taxonomy): Eukaryota > Metazoa > Arthropoda > Insecta > Diptera > Syrphidae > Eumerus > Eumerus sabulonum. Next base: position 42,196,580 of record OX645063.1, read on the forward strand.
TTTTGCGCGTGATTTTTGGGCCCATAAACGCAGACGGGGGGTGGAGGAGAAGATTCAACCACGAACTTTACAGGCTGTACAGCGACATGAGTCTAGTCAGGCGCCTACGGATTCAACGCCTAAGATGGCTGGGCCATGTAGAGCGAATGGACACCACAGCTCTAACCCGGAGTCTTTGAATCCAACCCCGAGGGACGAAGAAGCAGAGGACGGCCGCCCTTAAGATGGCGCACACAGGTGGAAGGGGACCTCAGCCAACTGGGTGTGCGGCAATGGAAAAGGCTAGCGAAAGATCGTGCTAGATGGAGGGGCATGTTGGTTGAGGCCCAGGTTCACCCCGAACTGTAGCGCCCACTAAGAAGAAGAAGACGAGCAAATTACCCACATAGGTACATAGGTTATGTGTGCTATTATTGCTATGTTGCCGAGTTGGAACAGCGAATTTCGGGATTTCGCATGCATTAGTCCTGAGGTCCCTTGAAGTTAGAATTGTATTCCAGCGTCATTGATCTCGGAGGCCAACCCACGTCCGGCCCATTAGTTCACAATGCCCTCTCAAATGCATCGTGACGTGTTTAGGAGGTAATAGCTATAATAACTGGTCCAAGGCCTATTTACCGATATATTTGTTGCTAACTGTTTACCTATTTACCGATATATTTGTTGCTAACTGTATAGCTCGTCACGATTTAAGTTCATATTAGTCTTTTGTTGATTGTTCCGCTCTCCAATACAAGTATATAAAATGAAATGTCTATTTTTTTAACAAACATAGATTAACACATACAATGTACGTACATATGTATAAACAACATATTTATCTTAATGTAGAAAGGTATTTCTCTAGCAGAGAATAGAAGGAGAAGAACGATGAAACCTTTTCAATTACTCTATTTTCTCTGCAATCTTTTCTTTTTATATCTCTTATCTCTTTTCCTTGCTTTCTTATGTAGTCAGACACTTACGGCTGGTTCTTAAATAAGACAAGATACAATGCTCTGTTGTTGTTGTTTTCCACGGAAAAAGAAAGATTATTTAAACATGTTTGTTTACATCTTGGTCCCACAATATGTTCATAGGTACGTAATCAGCTGATTATGCATACTTGCAAACAGATAATATTAACGAATTTTGTCGATGGGTTGTTTTTGATCGACTCCGGTTATCTATACTATGGTTCGTATATTTAATTTAAATTTCCACTCAATTTCATGTTCTATTTTTAGGCGAGCTTTCACCGAAAGTGCTTTGCAAATGATTTACAAAGTGGATGGACCGGACCGTAGGATCTCTTTAATTTTATGGATTGAATGATTATGAATATGTATCGTAATAAGGGTTAGAATTATCAATAGCCACGGGAATGATAAGTACTGCGCACAATATCTACGATTGCAATCAATTACGACTAGAAAGACGCTGGCTTAAACGAGAACAGACTCCGATTTGATGATTTGAAAATATACTTAAAAGATAATTTTAATTTGTGCATATAAACACAAAATACACGTTTGTTAGGAAAAAAAAACCCTATACGTATTTTGTACATGGATTTTGGAATCGTGGTCACTTGATAATGGTCAAGGACTAGCAAAGGCTCGTAGGGGTAGCATCAGTCAGGTTTTATTTCCACCTCTTCGTGGCACCATCTGGAATTTCCCTTACAAGGGAAATTACTGACGGAGAAGGCCGAATGGCGAACATCCTGCGCCACCAAACAGGGTTAGTGACGGTTGGGCTATGGTCTAGCAAACCATAACCGTAAAGCCACTGATTGCTCAGAAACCAAAAACAGCCTCGGATAAAAAAACGAAACGGACCTATGTTGACGACCCTTTACTAAAACAAAAAAACAAACAAGGACCTTCGGTTCTGTACGTGGAATGTAGGTCCCTAAACAGACCTCGTGCGGTCGAACAACTTGCGGACGCCCTAGACCGCTATAAAGCGGACATAACCGCCATCCAGGAAATGCGATCGAATAGACTAGATGAAAAGCGGATGAAAAACTGCGACATCTACTACGGTGCATCCTATAGGGGGAGAGGACAGAGACTATTTGAAAGCAGATTTGTTGTTAGAGGTGGACTAAGCCATAAAGTCCAAAGCTTCCAGTATGTGAGTGAACACCTCATAACGATCCGCATCAAGGCAAACTTTTGTAACATCAGCCTCATATGTGTCCCCACGGAAGACAAGGATGACTCCATCAAACATGATTTCTTTGATCTCCTAGACAGAACATATGCCAAATGCCCCAGCTATGATACCAAAATCATACTAGGAGATTTTAACGCTAAGCTGATTAAGAAAGCATCTTTGAACGAGTCATCGCCAAACACAGCCTACATGACACCACATCCGATAACGGACACAGGCTGATCGACCTTGCCACGAGACGAAATCTTCTTTTAGCCAGCACGCGCTTTCCCCACCTCGATATACACAAAGGCACCTGGCGGTCGCCAGATCAATCAGTCACCAACCAGATTGACCACATCGCGATTGACGTCAGACACTCCTCCACTATTCTTGATGTTCGCACTTTCCGAGGAGCGAACATCGACTCAAACCACTGTCTTGTAGTAGCCAAGATACGTCAACGCATAACACGAACACCGCGGAGTAGAGCTAGAACACCAAGCTATGAAGCTACTATCGCCGGAGATCGCCAGTGCCTTTGCCAACCGCGTCTCCTGGTTCGATGACGAGTGTAGAAGGATTCATACAGAAAAGCAGGAGGCATACAAAGCCTCACTACACAAAAAAAACAAGAGCGGCTCGTGAGCTCTACGAGCTCAAAAGAAGGGAGGAACATACGCTACTCAAGAAACTTGCAGACTTGCTATTGCAGGCACGACGTTCGAAGATTTTATCAACGGATAAAACGAATGTCTTAAGGCTATAAAGCCCGAACGGAGGCCTGGAAGGATGAGAACGGACACCTAGTAGTATAATCGCAGTCGATGCTGAGAATTTGGAAAAACCACTTCGGCAGACTATATAACGGCGATGACAGCCAACATACCGCCGTCAGGCAGAATGATCCATTTCTTAACGACGAAGATCGCAGAGAATTCCATCTCCCTGACCTCGACGAAGTTGAGATTGCCATGTCGAAACTCAAGTCGAATAAAGCTGCTGGCGCAGATGGACTGTCTGCTGAGCTCTTCAAAGCGGCTGGGGCTGAGCTGGTGAGGAGCATGCACCGGCTCATCTGTAAGATATGGTCAGAGGAAAGCATGCCCGAGGAATGGAGTCTCAGCATTGTTTGCCCGATCCACAAAAAAAAAAGAAACTCCTTGGACTGCGCCAACTATAGAGGAATAAGTCTCCTTAATGTTGCATACAAGATCTTCGCTGCCGTTTTGTGGGAACGCCTGAAGCCATTCGTAAATAAGCTGATAGGTTCTTATCAGTGTGACTTCAGACCAGAGAAGTCCACCATCGATCAAATCTTCACACTACGGCAGATCCTGGGGAAAAATAAATGAATTTCAAGTCGACACTCACCATCTATTCGTCGACTTCAAGGCCGCATACGACAGCGTAATTAGAGACGAGCTATATAACGCCATGTTTACTTTTGACATCCCTGCTAAGCTCGTCAGACTATGCAAGATGACCCTGGAAAATGTTCGTTGCCCCATCCGAATCGGTGCAGAAATGACCGATAGCTTCGAAGTCAAAAAAGGATTTAGACAGGGCGATGCGCCGTCGTGTGATTTCTTCAACATCATATTAGAAATGATTGTGCAAAAATCACAGGCCAATACAAGAGGCACAATCTATTTCAAATCCTCGCAACTCCTTGCATACGCCGACGACATTGACATAACAGGTAAATCACAGCGAGATGCCAATGAGTCGTTTGCGAGTATTGAGATGGAGGCGGCAAAAATTGGTTTGGCAGTTAATGAGGGCACGCCTTAATATCTGTTGTCATCGAAAAAGGACGTTTAGAATGACACCAGCTACAAGCTAAGCAAAATTACTGTTGCCAACCGCTGCTTCTTTGGGTGCAATTGAAAAGTTGAACCCTCTCTCGAAAGACCAAAACCTTAATCATTTCGGTCGTCCTCTATGGAGCTCTATGGCGCAGAGGCCTGGACTTAAACGAAAGCGGATGAGGAGGCCCTTAGTCGTTTCGAGAGGAACATTTTATAAATGGGGAGTGGAGGAGAAGATACAACGACGAACTATACGGGCTGTACGGCGACATCGGCCTAGTTCGACGTCTACGGATCGAACGTCTAAGATGGCTAGGCCATGTAAAGCGAATGGATAACACAGCTCCGGCCCGAAGTTCAAGTTCAACCCCGAGGGACGATGCACACAGGTGGAAGGGGACCTCAACAAACTGAGAGTGCGTCGCTGGAAACAGCTGTCAAAAGACCGTGCCAACTGGACAAGTTTGTTGGTTGAAACAGCCCAGGTCACATCGGACTGTAACGCCACTTAAGTAAGTAAGATACGTATGTTCTTTAGTGAATTCGGTCTTCCTAAAAAGCTCATAAAAGAAATCTTAAATGTCAACATTTTATCGAAGATAGCTACTTTCATTCTATTTAGCATTTAGTTGCATTTAGTTTTGCCAGTGTTATCGGGATCCGTACTCGCTCATCGTGCGACACGGTGCCCTACACTATCTGTTAATTAGGCAATAGCAATGTATGCTTTGGCGGCGTTACAGTCCGAGAAAGACCATAGGCAAGCTACTCTCAATCACCCATGCTGTATGTGATTTATTTTTTACACAGGTTTAATGCCGATTCCGAACGACGACAGAGAAACTTTTTCATGGTAAGTACATATGTATAGTACGGGGGGTTTTGCTAGTACCCCGTCGAGGAGGGACGCCGTCAAATAAACACTAGATGGCGTTGGTGTTATCGGAATCCGAACTCGCTCATCGTGCGTCAGACTCCAATACACTAACCACTGCGCCACGGCGTCTCATTGCCTGATATATAGGCAATGAATTCGTTGGGTCGGTGCCACAACTGGGAACGCTTAAAAAATAAGTTATACAAAGTAAACAAACTCATAGAATGAGTCAGTCAAAAGACTTCCCTCAATTCCTTTATACTTAAGATAAAGTAATATCATACAAATACAGATTAAGTCTTAGCTTGTGAATTGTGTAACGTGGATATGTATATCCGACACTGATTAACATCCCGTAAACAAAATTGAAATAAACGGCCTTGACTAATGTGACGTATGCGAAACGATTTCTCGTCTTCGCTCGCACAATAAAGACAATTACAGCATTTAAAGAATTGCTTTAGTCTTAAATTCGATACCATGCATTCAACAAACCTTAGTTTTATTACCCCTATTCCATTTCATAATTTCTTGTTTGTACTACCGTATATCATTAGTTTATTAAAACTTTTGGACCTTTGTTCAATAACCATCTAACATACAAAATCACTGAACTATAACGCCTTAATTGCAAATAAAAATTGCCGACTCCATTTACGCAAGACTAGACTAAGTTATACAATATGATAAACAAAAGCAAAGAAAACCAATAACGTACCCTCACTTTCTGATTACGGGCTTTATCCGTTGCACAGCCACTTGCATCCTTATTGCCATGTTTTGTACGCTCTGCTTTGCTAGTTGCCACAATAGGTAATCCTCCATTTTCTATCATTGTTACAACGACCTTATTATTCTTACTGGCACTGTTGCTACCGCTGCTTTCAGTATTAGGCGTCGCTGAAGCACGATGTTTTCTTTCTCTCTCTCGATCTCGTTCGCGACGTTCCTTTTCTTTTTGCAATTCTTTTATCGTTGCAGGTGTATGACTTTTGGAACGTTTCAAGAACTTCATCATTTGACTGCGCATCTTCGGTTGTCCACTAATGTTCGTTCCGATTACATCAGATAGTTGACCACTTCCGTTCACGTTTCGAGAAACATCTAGCCTACGAAATGTACCGTCTGGACTCTTAACGTAACAGCCTTCGGCCATCTTATGGTATGAATCAGTGGGCAGCTTGTGGAAATTCCCACCCGGTGTGCGATAATAACAGCTGTCTGTCTTATGATATCCATCACCAACTGTGTAGAATTCATTGACTTTAGGCGGGACAGTTAACTGCGCTGCTGACGGTGGTGTTATTGATAACTCATCCGATGCATTTGTTGTTTTTATGATGATCTCCTTGTCAATAACTGATATATTGTCAGATAATTTCACCAATGGCGAGCGTTCTTCACTTTTTTCAATATTATACGCATTCATTTCACTTATGGTTACAGGGCGTCCATTCGGTAGATCTTTATTCTTCCTTAAGTGAATCGACTCACGTGCCGCGGCTCCGCGGTAGATATCGGACGGATCTTTTAATGAATCGCGAAGAATCACCATTTCTTCTTTGCGTAATGGTTGTACGGCGGAATGTCTGTAGTGGGTTTTCGATTTTTGATTCGGATGATTTCGATTAATATAACTGGACGTTTGAGTGTTATTGCTATTATGATTACTCGTTATCTGTCCCATGATTAGGCGGAAGCTACTCAGTGCACATGCAGCTTCAATTCTCCTACCCGCCACAGGGGCTACGTCATACATATTTTTATAATATTATCTCAGAATGGCGGAAGCGTTTGCATCCTCCAACAATGGATTTTAACCGATCAATCCCAAGAAGTTAATAGAAGTCTCTAAGTTGATTTTTCTGGCTTTGAAATGTTCACGACATCTGAAATAGTGTGCAAAATATATTATAATTTCACTGTAGAATCATTTGTTCTACTCGGTGTTTTTACCAAATGATTTATCAATTGAAGGCATTTTCTAGGGCAAGTTAATGGGTTGCATTTCGTTATTCTCATAAAAATACATAAATACACAATATATTTACATAGGCAGATACACATATCTACAGCTGTGGACGCGAAAATAGCAGTACCTTTATGAATATCATTCAAAATCCTTATACCCCTGGTCCTGAGCTCACACATTAAGAATGAATGCTTTCAGTGTAAGTCTTAAAGGCAAGCAATTGAAAGAAAGAGCAAACATGGGTAGATATTTCATGATCATTGAAGTGAGCAGTGAAATAACAGTGCTTTATTAATCTAAGTATTTTTTGAGTACAAAAGTACAAGGTTTTTTATTTTAAATAAAAGAAAAACACGTTAGTTAGTATAATATCTATATTTTAAAGTATAATTAGCCTAAGGACTTAGGAAGGGCGATGCGTTGTCGTGTGATTTCTTCAACATCGTATTAGAAATGATTGTGCTAAAACCACAGGCCCACACAAGAGGCACAACTTATTTCAAATCCTCACAACTCCTCGCATACGCGAATCACATTGACATAATCGGAAGAACACAGCTAGACGTTAATGAGGCGTTCACGAGTATTGCAGTAAACGAGGGCTAAAGTAAATATGTATAAAGACGTTCACCACCGACGTCTTGGCCAGAACGTTTGTATTGGCAGATACATATAAGTTTGAGGTAGTTAAGGACTTCATCTACCTTAGCTCCATACTGACCTGGTCTACTTCCCCCGTTTAGGCGGGAGGGGTAATTTTCTAAAAAAAAATTACTTAATTTGGAAAAAAAACTATTAAAAAACAACGCCGTGATATACTTTTTTGTAAAGCCACAGACCTCTTCTTTCATCTTGTTTTTAAACGAAGCTGTTTTAAGGAACAGTTTTTGAGAAATTAATTTTCAAACTCAAAATTTTGAAGAAAAAAAAAAAAAAAAAAAAAAAAAAATTAAAAAAACGGCCAAGTGCGAGTCGGACTCGCCCACAAAGGGTTCCGTACCATCTGTATATAAAAATATGAAAGAGACTATGTATGTTACCTCATTAGTCATCACATTAAATCACATTTTTTGTATGATGACAGATCTTGGTTGCAGGCAGGTTATCGGCATATTACTTTGATAATCACCATTGAATTCAAATCAATTATCTTACTTGACAGCAACGATGTGAAAGGTGAATAACATTAAATATGGGGAAAAGGTTTGCAGCTAGGATTAATTCATTAAAGACACAAATATATTGTCGACTAACCTTAGTTGAGTATGTGACCAAGGGGATTTTTTGGATAAAAATCATGTCTGTTGTATGGGAGCCCCCCTTAAATATTAATTTTGTTCTGTTTTGAGTATTTGTCGTGGTAGCGGCAACAGAAATACATCATCTGTGAACATTTCAACTCTCTATCACGGTTTAGGAGATACAGCCTGGTGACAGACGGACGGACGGACAGGGAAGTCTTAGTAATAGGATTCCGTTTTACCTTTGGGTACGGAACCCTAAAAACGTACTCTAAAATACAAAAGTTGTTAGCTTGTACTCCAACAGTAATAGCGAATGCTCTAAAATATGAAGAAAGGCGGAAATTAGAGGAAGAAAAAGAAAAACGCACGCAGTAGACGATAGGCGTATTGTCCGATACTCCAAGCTTCATCCTAGTGCTTCTTCTTTCGAAATAAAGATTTAGTTCAAGATTTACATGCACGAAGTCCACGGAAAGTACCTCTTCTGACAAAAAACACATCAAGAGCCGCATCGAATTCGCCAAAAATCACCTAGAGTGGCCTGTCGAGAAATGGCGCAATGTACTGTGGACCGATGAAAGTAAATTTGTTCTTTTTGGAGGCACTGGTTCCCGGCAGTATATTCGCCGTCCACCCAATACAGAGTATCAACCCAAATACACTGTAAAAACAGTCCAACATGGTGGGTCAAAAATATAAGTTTGGGCGTGTTTTTCGTACTACGGCGTAGGGCCTATGGATCAACGAGTCTATGTTGGTATTTTAGAGAATACCATGCTACCCTACGCCGAGTATGAAATGCCTTTGAAATGGGTATTCCAGCAGGACAACGACCCGAAGCATACGAGTCGAGCAGCTAAGGAATGGTTTTGGGTTAATAAAGTTGAGGTTATGCCTTGGCCTGCACAGTCCCCTGACCTCAACCCTATAGAAATACTGTGGGATGATATCAAAAAAGCTGTAAGGGAGGAGAAACCATCAAATAGTCGGGAGCTTTGGCTGATAGTGAAGGATGCTTGGACGAAAATCCCAGAAGAGCGTTGTCAAAGTTTAGTAGACTCTATGCCGCGTCGTTGTGAAGCTGTGTTAAATAACGAGTGCCTTTTTAAATAATCTTGATTTTCGATTGATGCCATTTTAAGCCTTTTATGTGTAAATGATGTAAGTACTACTATTTTTTTGAACTATGAATTTTCCATGCTAATTCAGTTTTTACTCTATTTATTTAGTTTAGAAAGTAATGAATTTATATAAAATATTCAATTATATTTAAGTTTTGTATTCCTACTTTTTTAACGGAAAAAAATATTAACAGTACTTTTTTTGGAAATATTTGTTTTCTTTGCTAGAGGATACTACCATTATTTTGAACATGAAGTCCTGATCAAAATAATAGGTAAATCGTAAAAAAACGTTGCAACTTAGACTATGAATCAAAAAAGCCATGGATTTTTGCAAACTTATTTTAAGCTTAGTTAAGATAAAGACTACATTGCAAAAAAAAAAAAAGATAAATTTTTCAATTCATAATAACTTTTTATTCGATTTAAAAAAAAAAACGGTTGATCAAAAAAATAGGTAATTACTGTTTGCCAGGATTTTTCTCTGATTTAAATTTAATAAAAGGTGACCTTTTGGACATTTTTAATAATTTCGATTACAATTATTAAAATTCTATCAGTTTTGTTATCACAGATGGGACTCCAGAAGAACTTCGTATCATCAATCAATTGAGAAATGGTTGCAAAACGCTTAAATTTCTAGCTGAACACTTGAATAGATCGGTCAATTTCGTAGCAAATGCTTTAAGAACACCCGTAGCAGAAACGCGGGGTAGACCCCGAAAAACTACATCGGTTGCGGATGTTCGGATTATATTGCTGGCGAAAAACGATCCATTCAAGTCGTCAAAAGCCATCGCCGCTGAAATTGACAACGTGATCAGTGCGCCTACCGTCCGTAAAGGGCTACAGCAAAGCCAACTGCCGGGAAAAATTGCGAGAAAAGTCCCTTTGTTAAGTAGAAAAAATATTAGACATAGGAGACAGTTCGCACTTGGTTTGCAAACCCATACGGCAGCACAATTTTGAAACATATTGTGGAGTGACGAAACGAAAATAAATTTATTCGGCTCCGATTGCAAGAGAAATGTTAGAAGGCCTAAGGGAAAGGAATTCGTTAGCCGTTATACCAAAAAAACCGTCAAACATGAAGGCGGTTCAGTCATGGTATGGGGATGCTTTTCCTGGTTCAGGGTTGGTCCTATTGTCCCAATTGACAAGGTGATGACGAAAGAAGTTAATTGCGAGATATTAGCTAATACCATGTTGCCATATGCGGAGGACAATATGCCACTGCAGTGGCACTTCAAGCATGACAACGATCCCAAGCGTACATCAAAATATGTGAAATTTTGGTTGAGTCATCAGCAGGTATCGGTGTTTCAATGGCCTTCCTAATCCCCCGATTTCAATCCGATTGAGAATTTGTGGGGGAACTGAAAAGCTCGCTGGCCAAGGAAACTTTTCAAAATAAAAGTCAACTGCGGTAAGCAATTTAAAGAGCTTGGAACGCGATTCCTGTTGAAACTTGTCGCAAATTAATAAACTCTAATCCTGGGCGAATACATGCCGTTATTAAAAACAAAAGGGGTCATTCTGGATACTGAAACAGCAACCTATAACAATTTCAAATGAATTAAAAAAAAGTTAAAGTTTTCTATATATTTCTTAAATTTGAATTTAATTTATCTATTTTTTTGATCAACCGTTTTTTTTTTTTTAAATCGAATAAATAGTTATTATGAATTGAAAAATGTATCTTTTTTTGCAATGTAGACTTTATCTTAACTAAGCTTAAAATAAGTTTGCAAAAATCCATGGCTTTTTTGATTCATAGCCCAAGTTACAGCGGTTTTTACGATTTACCTATTATTTTGATCAGGACTGTAGCTGTATGTACTCAGAGATGTTTATTCAAGCGCTTCAAAGATAAATGTTGCTATAAATTCATGCGTAGTGTAAGTTACATAAGATTTATGCAAAGATTATATAACACTACTTAGTCGGCAACCATTAAAAAGGAGAACAAAAATACACAAAGTTCGTCACAACGAAACACGCTATGTATCAGCTGTCGATAATCCTAATGGCATTTGCCATTTGTAGATCCATGTGTTCTATTATTCCACACGATTTCAACATAGCGTGTGCTTTATATGTACATACATACATACATGCAGACATATATACAAAAACGTACGATCTCATCACCTACAATACTATGAAACACAAGACTGCATCGCATAAAGATCCAAAACACGAGCAAATTTCTCTTTGATTCTAAAAATATTTTCCAACTTCCAACAACTTCTTATTCGTCGAAGAGCTTTTTTTCTCTTTTGTAAGAGAAAGGATCAGAAGAGTAACAAGTGGATTTCTTTTATTCAACGAAATATTTGAAATTATGGAATGTGGTGGGTGTTGAATTCGAGGTATACATATATACGGTTTCTTTTGTTTCTGTTTTATTGGCATGTAATAGCAGCCGCCCTATTTATTTATTTATTGCTCTTTAATATTTCCGAAAATATAATTTGTTCAGTTCTATATTTTGTTTTTAATGCAACGGGCATTGATGACACATATGTACATATACGATAATTGAACGACCATTTACTCTCCTCACAACTTTCTCCTAGATGTACACGCATAACGCGTGTTTTTGTTTTTCGAGTAAATACAATCGCTTTCGTACAGTTCTATTTCAAGATATTTAAAACTATTCACAAATATAACGTAAAAACTAGGCTTACTTCGGATACATTAATACATAAATTGGTGTCAAAGTAAACTGAGATTTTGTAATAAAAAAAAAAAAAAAAAAAAAAAGTTTATTTGCATTGTTCCCGTTGTTTTGATAACTGTATTATCTTAAAGACTAGTTTTCATTCGTAAGGAAACTTCCATGGGAATAGATCTAGCTTCGCTCATTTTCAATGTTTATACTCTTTAACAGATACAAAGTGCGATTTGTATCTGTGTATGTAGTCATACATCTCATGTATAGAAGAAATAATTCTACGTGGAATGCGAAAAAAAAAAACTAATTGAATACACTTCACTACAGATTATATGTACATATGCATGTATCTACATACATATATCGATGGAGTTATACGTTTATATTTACTTGCGTGCGTCATTTCTCAATTATAAAACAAGTGTTCGCGGATTGATGATCTTTGGCATAGAAAAACATTGTTCTTCCAATAATTTTTTTTTAATGCTTCCATACATATGATGAATATATGTATGTATACATATATACATATGTATGTTTAGGTGTATAACTACAATGTCGCATGCGCGATAAACCTATGTTTATATAAACCGGATTCCCACAAACCTATCTTGATTTCTTAAACTTGTTTCTGGTTCCTATAGAGTGTTAATTGTTTTGATCGCACAAACAAATGGAAAAACACTGTTACCGAATTTGTATTTTACGATTTTTGTTTATAATAGAATCCTAACAATAACCTAATTAGCAAGTGTACTCATAACATATAATTAATTAAATGAAAGAAATGCAGAGCGAGTAAAATACAAATATACTGTTCAAATTAAGTAGTTGTAATGTATGCCTACGAAAAAAAAAAAAAAAAAAAAAAAAAAAATTATTAAATAAGTTCACAAACTGTCGAGCAGTAGTGAACGAACCAATTTCCATCAACTCGATAATAATTAATTTACGACTTATTTTCTGTCTACCATTAGCTTTTACCAAAATACTACATCGATTACTAACATAAATTAACAATGAAATTTGTTTTGCTAAGAGTTAGTTCCAAGAACTTAGTAAGCCTTTGAAGTGCAAACAGATTAAGAGATTAGCAAAAAGTAGTTGTTCGTAAATTTACTAGTAAAGACTGGATTGCATACATTTTATTAAGAACATTTTCTTACAGTATTCAATGGTGGAAATGACAAGACACTGCGCCCTCATGTCACTATACACTACGTGTTCCGTATGATATGCATACTTGCTTCGTTGACACTGCGCAGCTAGCGAATTAGAAGTTATTTATGAGTGTATGTTACCTCACCCATTCGTTACTTAAGTAATAAAGTCTGTTATTTGTCCGCAATTTGAATAGTAGCATAGAATAAGTATACAAGCTTTTTTTTATACAAAACATAAAGAGAGGCAGAGGAACAAACAAATATGTAAATTTAGAAATAGGTATTCGTTGTGTGCTATCTAAACTTAAGCAATATATGTAGAAGGCTATAACTGTGTTTAAAAGTCTATATCGATGGAAAAAAAAATAAACAAAATGGAATTGTAGTGTATACATATCACACCACCGATATCCAGTCACAACATACTCCGAAGAGAACGGCATTCTATCTATGACAATTGTTTCTTGAAAGGCACAAATAAAGTGTCCACTAGATATTGCTGTGCTCCCACTAAATAAGGCCACGACAAAGCTCGCATGGAACCAAGGTATAAGGTCGGCTAATTGGATACTGCAAGTGGTAAATTGGATTATTGCCACATATCGCTAAATAAGTGAACCGCATCACTTAATCGTATTTTCCTTTCAGTATACATACTTATATACATATGTAACTACATATATACATACGCATACATTTCCTTTCTTTTGCGAATTGTGTAATAAGTCATCGAGAAATATTACTCTAGCTTTGGAAGGTTACATTTTACATTTTCATATTAAGTTCTCTTGTACTCTTCTGATTTTTAACACATATATATGTGCCTTTAAAACAGCAATAGAAGGCCCACTTGATTTAATTCACCTGAAGTCAACCAGACGGTAAATTAACTATGTAGGTAGTTCATGTTCATTTGAAATTAAAATAAATTGTATGCATTGTACAAATTTATTTAAGAAAAAAACTACGTACTGATTTCGCGACAAATTATTATAATATGTACCTACATATTTGAATTCTTAATTTGTGAAGTTAGCAGGTTGCATGAGTCACCGAAATACCAGGAAAAAATGATTCCATGTCTCAAAAATCATACAGATTTGCGGTTAATTTCAAAAAGCTGATGACATCAACTGAACCGTAACGATGACTCCACAGTCGAATTGAAACGAACACCTACTGCAATAGGAAACATAACATTGCATTCACTTCAAGAGCTTTTTCTAAAATGTTTGCACCTGTCGAGATCAGGTAAATAATGCAAAAGAAAGATCAAAGGAAAAAAACAACAAAAATATCCACCAATTATGTATGTATGTACAGTGGCCGGCAAAAGTCTACGTACGGTACTTATTTCTGCTGTTTGACGAATCCAAAATAATTATAGGAAAAAGTAATGATGCGGTTTTGTTCTAAATCCTTTTCTAATAATACAATAATACGTAACAAAAATAAACTTTTTTCAACATAAACTTAACAAATCATTCACAAAAACGAAAAAACATTGACAAAAGTCTACGTACGGCCGGTAAGGCATGCTTTATGCTATCCTGTGCTACAGTATAGTAACGGTACAGTCCCGCTAATTTCGTTTTGTCTTTTCTGTTTGTGTAAAGTTCCGAACGGATTGGGTTAAGTTGTAATTCAGACAGTTTTGAGAAAGGTACAGCGAAAATGGGTCCTCGAAAAGAAATTTCAGCTGATGTGCAAAACTTAGCCGTGAAATACAGAAACGAAAAAAACACACTTGGAGATATGTATATCTAAAAACTTAACCTCCGAAATGTTTCTTTTCTTTGAAAAGAAGTTAACAAAAATCCCAAAATAGATGCGATTGAGTTAACCAAAGGCATAGCAATAACATCAAATAAGATCGTGCATCCACGAACAATTGAAAGAACACTTAATTGTAATGGTTTCTATAGCAGAACCCCCGTAAAAAGCCTCTTATAAGTGAAAAAAAAAAAAAAAAAAAACCGGAAACTTCAATTGGAATTCGCCCGAAAGCACATTAATGAAGGAATCGATTTCTGGAAGAGGGTTTTGTTTATAGACGAATCCAAATATAATATAGTTGGAAGCGATGGGAAGGCTAAAGTGTGGAGAAAAATTAAAACGGCAATAGACCCGAAAAACCTTAATACCGACGCACGGTTAGGCATGGTGACGGCCATGTGATGGTTTGGGGTGCTGTTGCTTCGTCTGGAGTGGGAAAATGAGACTTCATTCAATGAAATATGGATCGTTTTCAATATAAGACCATTTTGGAACAAAATTTAAAACAATCAGTGGACAAATTAAGCCTTGGTAACAGTTGGATATTCCAACAAGACAACGATCCAAAGCACACCGCTCATGTCGTTAAGGACTGGCTTCAATATCATGCCCCACGTCAACTGAACACACCGCCTCAGAGTCCAGATTTAAATGTTATTGAACACATATGGGAACTTTTGGATCGCAAGGTAAGAAAGCATGTTATTAGAAGTGCTCCAGTGCTTAAAGAGAAGCTTGAAGAAGAATGGTACCGAATATCCCCCACTAGTATCGAAAATTTAGTGAACTCAATGCCTAGGCGCTTGCAAGCCGTCATAGATGTTGGTGCTGGAGCAACGAAGTACTAACTTCGGTTAACAAACATTTTAGGTGCCTTGTTGAAGTTTTTTCCCTTCATTTTTAAGTCGTACGTAGACTTTTGTCAATGTTTTCTTTTTTTTTTTTTTTTTTTTCGTTTTTTGTGAATAATTTGTTAAGTCAATGTTGAAAAAAGTTTATTTTTGTTACGTATTATTAAAAAAGGATTTAGAACAAAACTGCATCATTACTTTTTTTATAATTATCTTGGATTCGTAAAACAGCAGAAATAGGTACCGTACGTAGACTTTTGTCGGCCACTGTATTTATGTCTCTCTCTCTCTCTCTCTCTCTCTGGAGAAACACTTTGCATCACGTTCAATTTAAGCACAAAGGAACCGGTTTTTTTAAAAAGCAAACTGATGTTACTCTTAGTGGCTAACATTCACTTCTGAATTCTCCTTTTCTAGCTTAGTTCTTTGCTCATGAAAAATGTTCTTGGATGATCCTATGTACGAGTATATGTCATTTACAGAGTTATGTACATATATCAAAGCAATATTTAGTGTTTTTTTTTTAAATCTTACATGTATCTGACAAATAAGAAATAATATGTAGCAGGCAAGTGTTCTTCTACTAATTTTGCCTGCAATCCCTTTTGTTTTCTCATGAACCTCGCACGTTAGTAAATAACTTTGTTGAAGTTTGCCTAAGTCATATGTATAACAATATTAAAGCTTAACAATGAAACTGCTGAGTGATTTTAAAATATCTAGCAAAGGAACCGACAACTTTTCTGCCTTGCATCTGCGTACTATTATATCGTATGTGTGCGTAAATAATTGCTGACTTCCTTCTAACGCTATTCGAATGAATGTAGTGAGATTTTTGTTAACTTATTTATTTACAGATTAATGATGCAATAAACTAGTTATTTTCCACTCGACTTTTGATTCCCATCCGTTTGCATGTGTATAGTTCCGTAAATCATAAAAATAAAAAGCCCATGTGCATACATATATAATGTGCACAACGAAGAAGCGTCAAAACATACGATGGAATATACAACAATAGTATATCAACTAGATTTATGGGCAACTTGTTATTCCAATTCTACTATTTTATATTTGTACCACTTTTGCTGTTATTGCCGGAAAAGTTTTAATTTATGGTTTCTCTATGCCTAAAATCCCTAAGTAATTTTGATGCACGTATGTACATGTAAAAGTTGATGACGTTATTTTTAGCTCCTTATAGGCATCAAGGCGGAAAAAATGTTCAGCAACACGTTAAGCAAGTATGCGGCTTTATTGAGTGTAGCTATCTGTCAATAGTTTATTCAAAATAAACAATTCCCCTATCACAAATGGATCAGTATTTTTCCTCCAGATACACGGGCATACATATGTACATTCGTATGTTTATACGCATAGACCTTTGTGTACGAGTGCAATTACAATAGTAATTCAGAGCAGCAATTTATGATTAGTTTATTGGTTATACAGGGTGGCTCAATTAAAGTGTTAGCATTTGTTTTATAAATAAATCGAAAAAAAACTACAATTATTTTCTGTTACGTGATTAGTATTTTATTCATTTATTTTATTTGTTATTCTTCATGTAAATAAATGGTTGCCTTTACAGCTGATGGCGCAATGAGCTCTTTTTTGGGCATTTTCTATCACTTTGCGAAGTGCTGCGGGCTTTATAGCGGTTATTTCGCGTCGAACATTGCCCTTGAGCTCTTCCTTATTCCGTGGCTTTGACATAAACTTCCGACTTTAAAAAAAAAAAAAAAACCCACAAGAAAAATTCGGCGATCTCGGTGGCCAGTCAAAATCACCGATGGTGGCCCGAGCTGTGTCCATGCCATGTCTCGCTAAAAATGGCAACAAAATCCGGTCTGCTCGTCCGATAACGCGAACGTCATCAAAAAAGAACGGTCCAATGACCGTGTCCGTACAAATTCCGGCATAAACAGTCACGCGTTGGCCGTGATCGACGATCTTCGTGGATTAATTGAGGATTTTCAGCAGCGTAAAACTGACAATTTCGTTTGTTGACCGATCCATTTAACATGAAATGAGCCTCTTCGTTCATTATGATTTTTCTTCCAAAAATCAGTATCGGTTTGAGACAAGTTCACGAAGAATTTCGCATAATCCAAGCGACGGAAATAACTTCAAATCATATCGAATTATGCGTTGCAGTAAGCTGCGACTGATGCCCAACTGAGCGTAACAGCGGCTACTCGATGTTCGTGGTGAGGTCTCAACTGAGGCCCGTACAGCCTCAATATTCTAATTGAACCGTCTCGTTGGCTCTCTCCCTTGATGACTGGCATTGCCAAGATTACCGGTGTCCAAAAATGATTGGTGCAAACGCCTAATGATCATGTGAGAAGGCGCATCTCTCACTTTAAATTTTGGACGGTACACGCGTTTTCACAATTGAGAAGTCGTTTTCAATGTAAAGCTGCACAATAACAGCACGTTTTTGTGGCGTGTATTGTTCCATAGTAAAAATTCGCAAAGGCTAACGCTTTGAATGCGGTCTGACACAATTCATTCTGCCAACCGGTGTTCAAAGTCATTGGGTTGCCTGATGCTAACACTTTAATTGGGCCACCATTTATTACGGAGGAGACACAAGTACGTCAAAATATGCACGTTGCTTTGATAGTGCGTGCCGCAACGAGATTTTTTAATGGCTTAAGATCAGTTGTTATTCTATATGCACCATCAGTGCTTTCACTGTCCATGTGAAGAGATTTAAAAGTTCGATTCGTTTTTCTTATTTCAAAATGTATGTTCAAGAAATGCAATGGGAAATGCAATATAAATCTCTGCACTCTTTACCAGTGAAGATCTTTATTGCAAGTACTTATAAAGTATGAAGAAATATATGATAGCTTGAAGTTCATTGGAGGACGCCGTGGCGCTGTGGTTAGTGTGTTGGACTCTGACGCACGATGAGCGAGTTCGGATCCCGAAAACACCGACGCCATCGAATGTTTATTTCGCGGCGTTCCTCCTCGGCGGGGTACTGGCAAAACCCCCCGTAGTATACTTGCCGTGAAAAAGCTTCTCGACTCACGCCGTTCGGAATCGGCATTAAATTGTAGGTCCCTTCCACCTATGTGAAAAATAAATCACACACAACATGGGTGATTGAGAGAAGCTTGGCTCTGGTCCTTCATGGGCTGTAACGCCATCAAAGAAGAAGTACATTGAATCAATGTTATGACTTATCATTAAGTATTGGCTTATCTATTGCACGCCTAATTAACACAAACAATAAAAAAAAATTATTTCTTCTTTTAAGTGCAGCCTACTTCAACCATCATGTTTGCGATAGTTCACATGTAGTCAACTTGTCGATATAAGCAGGTATTGACATATTTAACCATTGTAATTCAGAAATTAGCAACCTAAACCTCGTACATGAATACTAATTAACAATCTAAATTGCTTTCTACCAACTATAGTAACACACCGGAAAGCTACTAAATTATAATTGAAGGAAAAAAGAATATGATGATATCCAACCAATTTAGCTTACGGTCAATGCTACTAATTATTATTAAATATTGAAAACCTTCAGAGTATTTGCGTCAGTCATGTACCTAAGTGTGTACCTACATATACTATATGTATACGTATATATACATACATACATATATATGAATCTAAAATAGAACTATCAACGCATGTTTCGTGTAATAAAAAATGTATACCTTCGTGTCTACTTCAATGCAACTGCCCTCAAATAGTGACGATAAAATAAAAAGGACGACTTGGTTAAGCATGTCGCTTATTGGTGTTTTCATCAGTAATAACATAGTGCTGCCCTTAAAGATTGGATATTAGCAAAGCAATAATAAAAATTGATACTAAGATCTCCTAATGGATCTTATGGTTACGTCAGAGTATAGACGTATAGAAGTCTTATGGCTTCGTTTTTTAATATTTTCTAAGATAACGCAACAATATTGTTAACTTGTTTTCGATATACAATTTACAATTTATACATATATGCATGTACATAAATAGAAACTAAAGGATAAACGCTATTAGCCGGTATATTTTGTCTGATGAAACCCTTTAATGCCTTCAATTGGTTTATTGGTAAAAACATGACATTAACCAATATTTATATACATACATACATACGTACATGGTCTAATTAGTGATTTTCGTGGTGATTTCATGCTGTTCCGATGTGAATTATTAAATAATTACTCAGAGCTATATTTTTTGTTCCCTTCCCGTAATATGTTTAAATATGCTTGTTCGTTATCCTGTTCGTTCTATGTTATATTACGTAGTTTTAATTTAAAATATTCGTGGATCAATTGCACGTTGAAAACCATGAAATATTTTCATCAGAATGTACGCGTATTCATAGAAATAAGTCAAATGCAAATTAATTTGTTTAAAATGCTATTTCTGATTTTCTCATATCTTATCACATATTTTTGATATTTTCTTTATAAAACTATAACTATAAAGGCACACATGAAACTGAAACCAGTTTCTCACATATCGCGAGTTTTATGTCAGGGTAGTGTTGGAAATTAACTATCACTAGCCAGAAAAATTCACTTATCGGCTTTATATTTCCATTTAACTTTTGGATATTTTATCTTTTTGTTGGCATATTAGGTAATGATGTTAAACACTTTTATCGTTTTTTTTTTTTTTTTTGCTCCTGATCACATTACAATTAGTAGTAATGGGCGACAACGATTAGTGGTGACGGATGAAGCGACTGGCCATTCGTTAAAAAAAATAAAAATAAATAAACAAAACTAAAATCTATATTACAGGATAAACTCAACAATAAATTTAAACAAAACTATCTTAAAAAATTTAAACTAAAACCAAAATAATCCAATCTAATGTCGCGCGCGTTCCGTACTTCAATGAGCCACGAAGAATATATTTTCTTCGACTTATTGTCGTTTCTCTTTCTTCGCAAGCTCGCTCTCACAAGCTTGTTCAGTATGTTATGAATGTGGTTGTATCTGCTTGTTTGGATTCAAAAGGTGCGGCAGTTAGTTGGTACGAACTTTTTTTTAACGAAGAAAAATACGCCCCGAATAACGTGCACAACGCAAAGCATGTTGTATAGGATTTTTTTATTACATGTAGCTACCACCTACCACAGTTTTTATATTATTTTGTCGTTTTTTTTACATCAAATTTAAGAGAACAGACAGAATTTCAAAAAACAAACTTATTTTCCACTTAATTCCTCTCACTAAATACGTCTCTTAGTTGTGTGATACTCTCATATTGTAGAATTGAACGAAATGTACGTCTCTTTTTACCGGGGAAATAAGCACCACGATGAAAATAAATGTTCAGTAGTCAAGCACAATGAATAGCCGTCTTCACTTATTAACTATAACTACTCTTCGCTTGGATATGCGAACAATTGTTTCCTTTTTCTTATCATGGCCACCATTGTTCTTTTTCCTTCGTTTTTTTTTTTTTTTTTTTTAAATGCTGCATGATTCATGTGTAAAACAAGTTTGCCACTATCCGCTTTGTTGGTTAAAAAAAATAAATAAAAACATTCGCATATACATATGTACATAGTGTACATAGTGTACTCATACGACAAGAACTTAAGACAACATGCATAACATGGTTAAATCGGCACGAGTACGATAACTTTGGCGCCAAAAATTGATAACGGCTTTTTGTAGAGGGATCAAAAACAAGCATTTTTTACTATTACCCTGTTTACATGCGTACTCGAAAGATCGAGTCGAAACTGAGTTGAAATTTCGACCCAGATTTTCCGCTACGTAGTCGAAAGATCGAAGAGTTCAAACGTAGTTGAAGTGAGAGATAGTATGTATATACGGACCTTTTACTTTGATTGTGTTAGTCCTGCGTTGTGCCAACCAGCAAGCGAACAGAAAGAAAAGCAAAAACGATATCTCACACATACAGAGACAAAATGTCAGTTCGACTCCTCGACCCAGGTTTACATGCATTTTTGGTTTACATGCATTTTTTCAACTCGATCCAGCTCTACTAGTTGGATCGAGTCGAGTCGACTCTGTTTCAACTCAATCCGCGTTTAGGATTTCGATCCTAGTTGAATCCGGATTCAACAACGCATGTAAACGGAGTATATGTGAGGGAGGGGGGGTGGTCTATCTCGTCCCGTTTAGGAGGTAGGGGCAATTTAAAAAAATGACTTAAATAGGGAACAAAAAAAAATTGGAAAACAACGGCATCACCCTCAAATTTGAAAGCCAGGAACCTGTTCTTTAATACAAAATTTCAACAGTTTTCGAAAAATTCGCAACCAAACTCAAAATTTTGATAAAAAAAAAGTGTAGACCAATTTATCTCAAAATTTTGAAATGAAGTGCTGAATTGGATTTTAGTGGTCAATGCTTATATCAATTCTGAATCGAACACAAGAAACCGGATGGTTTTATGTCTTCTAGCTTTTGAGAAAATTGAAAATTACTATTTTTGTTTTTTTTTTTTTTTTTGGCATTTACTTGGTTTTTCTTTGAGGTAAGTTGGGAGAGTACGGTTTCCGTTGCGACGCGATCTGACGATGGATTTAGCTAAATCGACCCAAGATGAATCGAAAATGACTGCCACTTCTAAAGAAATAAATATATAAATCGGAGATGAGGACTATTGGGAACTTTATCCAAAAACATTTTCAAATATCGATATCTCGAAAACGAAGTGAGATATCGAAAATTGTATTCGGTGGCCGAATGTACGTATGTGCATATGTATATGAGAATTCGAAACAGAAATTGACAAGTTACACCATTATCGAAAAAATGTGGTCTAGTTGCGACCCGCAAGGTCCACTCGACTAACTTCCCTTCCCGGTGGGAAAAACCAAAACACCCATTTAATTTCATATTTTTCCATTTTTATAATTCTTGTGTTTATGTCGATGATCTTCGAAATACTGTTTTCAAATAATCAAGATCTGTGCACGTACGGAAAGGTTCAATGACGCTCAACCCCGAAGACGAAATCAAAAGACTGGTCAAGGACTCGTCGGATCATCAAGCTGGGCTCCTTATCGGTGCAGATGCGAGTGCGCATCACACGATTTGGGGCAGCAGCGATATAAACAAAAGAGGTGAGTGGCTCATTGAATTCATTCTAACCTCTAACCTTTTTATTTGCAACAAGAGTCATACACCCACATAAAAATCGTAGGGATGTACTAGACTTAACTCTAGAATCCCTCTCTCTCATCGACAAAATAAGAGAATGGAAGGTTTCTGAGGAACACTCCTTTTCAGATCATCGATACCTGGTATTCAACGTAGCCTTCACGGCCCCAACCCCAATTGACTCATCCTGCAACCCAAGAAGAATCGATTGGGAGCGTTATAGGGCCTTCATTGGCAGCTCTATAGTAAATAAGACCCCTGACACCCCGCGGTCCACGTTAGATATAGACAATATGGTCGATACTCTAACAATCACATTGGGCAACGCAAGGGCGAATAGCTGCGTAATCCACAAATCCAGAAAAAAATCTTATCCTTCTTGGTGGAACGCAGATCTAAGCAAGCTCCGCAAAGCCTGTCGAAAACTCTTTAATAAAGCAAAGAGTACAGGAAACGACAGAGACTGGAGCCTATACAAAGATTCAATCAAAGTATACAAACAAAACCTGAGGAAAGAACAAAGGCTGTCTTGGAAACTCTTCTGCAATAACATGGAGAAAAATTCAGACGCCTATAGATTGAGGAAAATACTCTCGAAAGATCCACAATCTCCGAACTGCCTCACAGCAAATAGAGTTTGGACAACGTCTGAGGAAGAAACTCTAAGTCTTCTCTTCAACACGCACTTCCCAGGCTGCTCTGAATCGCAAGAATCAGTGCACTCGCGAGGAACTCATACATATGCTGTCGTATGTGGGTTTGAAGTCGACAAATAGGTGGTGTGTGTCGACTTGAAATTCATTGGTTTTTTTCCAGGATCTGCCGTAGTGTGAAGATCTGGTCGATGGTGGACTTCCCTGGCCTGAATCCGCACTGACTAGGACCTATCAGCTTATTTACACAAGACTTCAGGCGTTCACACAAAACGGCAGAGAAGATTTCGAAGGCGACGTTAAGGAGACTTATTCCTCTATAGTTGGCGCAGTCAGAGGGGTCTCCTTTCTTGTGGATCGGGCATACGATGCTGAGACTCCATTCCTCGGGCATGCTTTCCTCTGACCATATCTTACAGATGAGCTGGTGCATGCTCCTACCCAGGTCATCCCCAGCTGCCTTGAAGAGCTCAGCAGACAGTCCGTTTGCGCCAGCAGTTTTATTCGACTCGATATGGCAATCTCAATTTCGTCGAGGTCAGGGAGACAGAATTCTCTGCGGCCTTCGTCGATTAGAAATGGATCATTCTGCCTGACAGCGGTCTATTGACTAACATCGCCGTTATACAGTCTGCAGAAGTTCTCAGTATCGTCTGCGATTCTACTACTAGGTGTCCGTTCTCATCCCTGCAGGCTTCCTGGCTTTATAACCTTGGCATGTTCGCTTTATCTGTTGATAAAACTTTCGAACGTCACGCCTGCAGTAACACCTCTCCAAATCCTCAATCGCGCGCTTCTCGTGCTCTTTCTTTTAAGAAGCTTATGCTCCTCCCTTCTTTTTAACTCGTAGAGCTCACGAGCTGCTCTTGTTCTTTTATGCAGCGGGGCCTTATATGCATCCTGCTTCGCTGTGTAAATCCTCCTGCACTCGTCATCGAACCTGGTGTTTCTTTGTGGTGGAGTCTTGAAACCCAAAACTTTGGATGCAGAGCTTTTCAGGGCTTGTTTGCAAAGGCTCTACTGCTGTTCTATTGACAGCGTGGAGGATTGAGGTGTATTGGAGAGCTTAAGGGAGACGCGATCGGTAAAAGCACGAGCAGTTTCTGGCGATAGTAGCTTTCCGACGTCATAACTTTGTATTTTTACTCTACTCCGCTGCGTTCGTGATATCCGTATGCGCATCTTGGCTACTACAAGATAGTGGTCCGAGTCGATGTTAGCCCCTCGGAAAGTACGAACATCAAGAATAGTGATCGAGTGTCTGACGTCAATCGTGATGTGATCAATCTGGTTGGTGGTCGATTGATCAAAAGACCGCCAGGTGCCTTTGTGTATATCGAGGTGCGGGAAGCGCGTACTGGCTAGAAGGAGATTTCGCCCCGTAGCAAGATCAATCAGCCTGTTTCCGTATCGGATGTGGTGTCGTGTAGGCTATATTTGCCGATGACTCGTTCAAAGATGCTTTCCTTACCCAGCTTAGCATTGAAGTCTCCTAGTACAATTTTGTTGTCATAGCTGGGACATTGGGCATACGTTCGGTCTAGGAGATCGTAGAACTCATCTTTGGCGGAGTCATCCTTGTTTTCCGTGGGGGCGTGGACGCAGATCAGGCTGATGTTAAAAAATTTAGCCTTGATACGGTTGTTATGAGGCGTTCGCTCACATACCGAAAGCTTAGGACTTTTTGCCTTAGTCCACCTCGAACAACAAATCCGCATCCAAACAATCGTTGTCCTCTCTCCCTATAGCAGTCGCCGTAGTAAATATCGCAGTTTTTCATCCGCTTTATACCCGGTCCATTCCATCGCATTTACTGTTTAGGGACCTAACATTCCACGTACAGAGCCCAGAGTCATTGCCCTTTTTTCATTTTTTGCAAGGGTCGTCAACATAAATCCGGCTCGTTATATCCGAGCCTTGTGGTTGTTTCGAAATTTGTGTTTTTTTTTACGGTTACGGCTTACTAGGCCGTAGCCCAACCGACTAATCCTGTTTTTTGGCGCAGGAGGCTCGCCTTTATATATATACATATACAGAGTAAGGGCATAGCAAAATCAGTAGTTTATGGAGAACCAGGGCTTAACCTCACATACTCTTTACATGCTCTTTATTGTCGTCCCCGAACGACAAAATTTTAAAACACCCGATGCCACTGGCCGTGGTGCAGTGGTTAACATCATCGACCGCCGAGCGAAAGGTTTATGGTTCAAATTCGCTTCATAGCCAAGAAAAAGTAATTACGGACAAAAAGTATGCACCGCAGTTGTGAATGTAAAGTGACCAGACGTACTGCTGCAGGCATAACACTCACAGTATATGGTCAACCGAAATTTATTCTCTGCGTATGCAATACCAAAGTGCTCGAACGAATTACTACGGACTATAACCAACGCGGAATTTGGTCGGCTCTCGTCCTATCTAGGTCTAGGACAACCACCCCTGAGAGTAGTGAACGAACATCATCGACCCCAACCACTGCACTCCGTTCAGGTTGTGTGTGTCAACACATCATAAGAGAATATAGAGAAAAAAAAAAAAAAAAAAAGAATGGTGTAATGGTTTTGTCTACAATATCGTAAGCTTAAAGCAGCGGATCGAATTATTTGTATGTCAACCATACAAGGAATGTAAAATAAAATTTCTTATTTAATTTGTTTATTTTTCATATTCTACAATGACTCCAAGCAACCACAAGCAATTTGGGGTATCAAATCGAATGTACAAACTGTTTATATCAATCTGAGTTAATTATGATTGAACAAAACAAAAGCAAAGTGCTTGCTAGAGTCTATTTTCTCCTTAAAAGCAATCATTTACTTAGCAATTGAACATACAAAAAATCATGTGTCTGATCAAATATTGTAATTCTTTGCAAACAATCTGATTTAACCAATGATAAATGTACTCAAGATTCAATTTAAAAAAGAACAACATTTGAATAAATAAAGTTAAATAGTAAACTGTATAAGTGTACAAATATGGAAGTAAAATCAAAGGTCACTATCACTAACCTTAAGGGCCAATTAAGGTTTGCGATTGCTTGATAAACCCATACTCTGGTAATTTGTATCTACTCAAGACAAATATACTAATATCTACTTTTTGTATTACATATATTCTACATGTCTTCTATTTTAAGCTCGTCTTTCCATTAAACATATAACTGTTTTATAACGTCAAATACAGACAAGGAAAGAAATGAAAGTGAAATACATTAGCCAGATTAGGCTAACCAAATAACAGAGACCTGGAAATGAGGTACATATATGTCCATATGTATGTATGTACAAGTTGTACAAATTCTATGTGCCAATACACTTTTTCGTTTTCTTTTAAACGCTTGTGATTTAGGTCTAATGGTTGCACACGCAAATATGCATTAATAACCTTGATCGATTAAGTATTACATCATATCAGAAAACTATTTTACATAGTAATTATATGAAAAAAATCTCAATATCTTCATTGTGCCAGGCAGGGATTAATCATTTGTAAGCCCAATCGTGCTGCAGCTTTGTCCACTTACGTGCTCTTAGAAGGGTGGAGTAGCGAATACAATTCCGCGCAAAAGCACTTGTAGTATTATTTTCTTGCCTTTTCTCAGACTGTTATTTCTTCCATCGAATGCAGCTTCTTCACTTGATATCATTACAGAAATCAACGTGACACGTAATTGAACAACGAGACTAGTATCAAAAGCTTAATGTTTTTTTTTTTTTCTGTTTGTAATCTACTAACTACTATAACATATAGTCATATGCAAGCTTCTCTTTCTTTAAATTTATAGTTGATTCTTTGGCACGGCTTGCTCAGTACAAACTTTAAAGACAAGTAGGCGGAACAATGGATAAACAGATGGATGAAAATAAAAGAGAGAATCCAATTGGCTTGACAGATGACTCGAGAAAAGTTAAATTAACTTTGGAGTGACCGTCACACTAAATTGAATAAAAAAAAAAAAAAAAAAAAAAAAAAATAGCAAACCAAAGAAAAGAAAACATAGATATTCTAATTCGGATAAATTCGGTCCGAGATACGCTTCGCAGTGATGTGAAAAGGTCGAAAACCTAATGTTTAGTGTCCACTGTCAAGTAAGTAGGCGCTAAATTGAATCCTGTACAAGCTTATCAAATATTTAAACTTTGACAACTGCAATAATAAATCATAATTAATTTAAATTTTATTTTACCCATACATAGAATCACATCAAATACACCGGCAAATATTCAATGTGGCTTACGTACAATGAATACGGATGTATGTACGTGGTATTACTTATTACTTTTGGAAATGATTTGCGTCATGGCGTCGTGGAAAATAGTTTGTATACGTCGAGTTGGGTGAAGATAACAACTCTTTTTTAGTAGATAACGAGTCATGTGGATGAATTCAAGAAGCGTCAGCCAAAGAAACTATTACGTATAAATGAGATAGTTTTCAGAAATTTTCCAACAATGGTTATTTCAGTTAACTTTTCATATTGTATTTCAATACTGAGCACAGTGGGTACTGTGTTGTCCTCTGACGCCGATGACACGGGATCGAATCCCGACACAGCCATGTCATCGAACGTGTTTTCACGGTGTTTCTCCTCAGCGGGGTTCTGACAAAACCCCCTGTAATAAAATTGTCATGAAAAGCTTCTCGAAATTCGCCGTTCGGAACCGGCAATAAAACTGAAGGTCCCTTTCACCTATGGAAAAAATGAAATCACACACAACATGGGTGATTGAGAGAAGCTCGGCTCAGGTTCTTCATGGACTGTAACGTCAACATACATACATACATTTATGTCCGCGTTTTCCAATATTTACATATACAGTGAGCGTCAAAAATGAGTAAACAGAAGTTTTGCTTAAGGGGGATAGCCACTGTGACGACCGAAAAAATGAGTGATTTTTGAGAATTTTTTTGACCGGGTAAATAAAGGAATTTTTGGATCGGTTTTTTTTTAATTTATTAAGTACACATCGAATAATGTTTCCACAAATTTTTATTAAAAAATCTTACGCATTTTTAACAATATAAATGATTCCGTAGAGCTTGAAAAAAAATTCCCCCTCCATGGTCGCATCGATTTTTCAAAAACAGGTAATGTGAACAAAAAAAAAATAATTTCCCTATAATCTGTAGGGATGTCGTTATCGTTGTACGTAGCCGTTTTTTTGTTTTTTGATTTTTCACAAAATGGCGACCGATTGAAAATATTTTTACTTTTTCGACCGTTTTTTTCTTTTTTCAAACAGTTTAAAAAATAGTAAAAAACAAAATTTCATGAATCGGCTACGCACAACCTTAGCCACTACTAAGACGAACAAAACAAAAAAAAAGTTAATAATCGATTAAGAATTGTCCGAGCTATCAATGCGACCAATTCGAAAAAAGTCGTTTCGAGAAAAACGCGTTTAAAGTTTTTAGTCCATTTCTCTCGCAATGAAATCATATATCTTGTAAAATTTTCAACCTATATTAAACTATCAAGTCCTGGACCATATGACGGTTCTTCCTCTTCATCTCCAGGGGTCTCGGTGACTTTTTTAATTTTGTGGTGAACTGCTTCACTGCAATCCTCAGCAGCTTTAATCCGAGTAGAGTCACGGTTAGTGCAGTATTTAGCGATACCGATCGATAAATCGGTCTATCTGCTCTCACTAAAATCGCTGTAACTTACTCAATTTTTGACATTTTGACCTGCAATTTTGCACACATATTTTTGAATGTATAAACTTTGATTTAAGTCAAAGAAAAAAAAAAAATTTTTTTTGACCCATCACAGTGGCTATCCCCCTTAAGTTCATTCCCTTATTAAGATTTACTCACATGAGTTACAGCAAAGCCTCATACATCAAATTAAAGCCCCAAAATCGTACTATAAAATACACTATATTTTATTTTATAAAACACAAACATAAAGTAACCAATCCATTTTATAAGAAGAATGGTTTAAAAACACGCGTCAAAAGTGAGTAAACAACAGATTAATTTTACAGTACTTTGTTTGTCCACCTTTCGATTTTATGACTTCTTTAGGTCTACGTGGCGAGGCTACGAGTTTATGTGTCACATCGGATGATACACTCCGCGACACTTGATTACCCTCACTTAAAGTTTCTACCTAAATCATAAAGTATGCGTAATATTACTTGGAATCTATTTTTACAACCCTTATTTTCTCTTCCTCTCGGCTACCTGATGACTGAGCTGTAAAAAATTAAGGATAAAAAAAGGAAATCGCCATTTTCGGTTTTTTGCCTATTTAAAGCGCGACACATGATTACCCTCATCAGTTTGTTTTCAACATTTAAAGCGCAAGGCCCTTTAAATTAATTAAAACTTTGTTATATTTTATTCCCTTAGTCCATTTCTTCCACGTTCTGTTGAATCCCATATCATTGAAATTAAACTGAATCAACTTAATGAGTTCACTCCTGGACCCGATGGTGTCCCCGCCATATTATTAAAAAAATGTCCCTTTATTCTCTCCGTCCCGCTCTCAAAATTATTCAACTTATCCCTGTCCCTTGGAGAATTTCCCCAGATATGGAGAACCGCTTTCATAACTCCTATTCATAAAAAAAGTCCAAAGAGTGATGTTAACAACTACCGCCCCATCGCAAAACTCTCACATATACCCAAACTTTTCGAAAGCATCTTGTATGACACTCCATTGCAAATCTCTAATCTCCTCAAATCAACATGGATTCCTCAAATCCAGGTCTACAACCACAAACCTTGTCGAATTCGTGTCCTTCACCCTCTCAGCATTTGAGAATGAGAACGAAGTCGACGTCATTACAACTGACTTCGGTAAAGCCTTCGACAAAATATTTCACAAACTAATACTCTTCAAACTGTCTTCCCTAGGCTTTGAACCCACTGCGCTGAAGTGGATATCTTCATATTTAAAAAACCGTTACTACAGTGTTCGCTTTAGATCTGCCTTTTCTAACCCTTTCTTCTATTTCGGTGTTCCCCAAGGTAGCCACCTAGGTCCACTTCTTTTCATTCTTACCATAAACGACGACGACACCAAGTTCTTTAAGACCATTTCCTCGCTACAAGACTCTTCCCTTATTCAATCCGATCTCAATAGCTTTTCTACCTGGTGTTCCAAAAATTGCTTGGAGCTTAACATTTCCAAATGCCAATCTATCACCTTCTCACGTAAACGTGTCCAATCCTCTCCTCGTCTCTACTTTCTCCACAACCAACCCATTTCTACCGTTCAGGTTATCCGCGATCTTGGCATACTATGTGACCAAGAGCTCAATTTCCGCGCACATATCGACGATATAATTCTTAAAGCGAATTCTGCACTCGGTTTCGTGAAGCGCTGGTCTAAAGAATTCTCCAATCCCTACGTGACTCGATCCCTCTATATTACCTTCGTTCGCCCACTTCTTAAATACGCATCTCAAGCGTGGTCCCCTTATCAACAAACCCACATTTCTAGAATCGAGAGCATCCAGCGTCGATTCCTACGTTTCGCTCTTCGAGGTCTGCACTGGCAAAATCCTTTGTTCTTACCGCCCTATCAAAACCGACTCAAACTAATAAATCTGAATACGTTGGAGGATAGAAGAAGGGTAGCTGACATCCTCTTCATTCATAAACTCCTAACAGTCACCACGGACTGTGGCGCCACCTAAGTAAGGCTGCAGTCTACTGTGATTTTTTGTAACATACCTCAGTTCTACTCGAAATCGGGAAGTCTCCTTTTTTTTTTACATTTACTTATGTCTACCGCGATTTTCTGCATTGCATTTCAAAATTAATTTGAGTAGGATGGATAGTTGTGTATGTTTTTATTTTAATCTCAGTTTTGCATGTTTTTGTTTTTTTCTTTGGCCGAAGCTCTGTCATAATGTCAGGTAGAAAATTAAAGCATCTTACTCTCGAACAAAAACTAAAAGTAATTAGCGGAGTTGAGAGTGGTGTTAAGAAATGTGTGGATATAAAATATGGCTTACCCCCAAAGTACACTATTCTCAAAACAGTTATAAGAAAAAAATGTTGAAAACTTACCAAACGAAAATACATCAATGAGAAAAAAGTCTTTTAAATATAAAAATGTTGACTTAGCTGTGTCAAAACTGTTTTTGAAAGCCAGAGATTTAAAATTGCCTACTTCTGAAGCGATCATTGAAAGCTACGAGTTTTGTACTTGAATTGGGAGAAAATGGTTTAACGGCGAGTACTGGCTGGCTTGATAAATTCAAAAAAGAAAAGTTCAGTGTGAAAGAGCGGTCAGTCAAAAAACACTTTTTGGAGAAAGTGCTACAATTAATCAAGAAGGCTGCGAGCAATGGAAAAAACACACGCTTCCAAAACATAACTTTTTGAAGACTGATTAAAAAGATGAGACAGACAATGCATTTCTTTAACAAAAACGAAAGATTAGGATATGTATGTGGGTGCCTTATTGACAAAAGGTCAAGGCTCACGTAGACTAAAACGAAAAGTTCTGATGTTTGTTGACAATTGCAACGCCCACAAATCTCCCAAAAAATCGGAAATTCATTAAGCTTATTTTTTTCACCAAACAACACTGCAACCAATGGATCAGACAGTGATGCAGAATTTTAAGTGCTTTTACAGAAAAATACACCTCAACAAAATTCTAGTTTCACTTGAAGAAGTTCATGTTAATCCAAAAATTACTTACTGGACTGCCTTTCATTTTGGGAGTTCGAGTTATGGAAGTTCCACTGCATATACTACATACATATAGAGTTATGGAAAAAATTAAAATCTAAAAGAAAACATTCTGCTTTGTTGAATACACACCCGCCCAAGCAGAATGTATTGGATTGTTCAACGGCACGAAAAAGAAAGAATATTGAGACAGTCCATAATAAAGGTGGACGCCCAAAACATTTAATAGATGGAAATGCCAGAACACCTAAAGCAATGCAAAAAATTATCCCCACAAATATATGTACATGTATACATATGTATTATAGTAAGGGCGCCGTGGCGCAGTAGTTAGTGTGTTGGACTCTGACGCACGATGAGCGAGTTCGGATCCCGATAACACCAACGCCATCGAATGTTTATTTCGCGGCGGGGTACTGCCAAAACCCCCGTAGTATAACTCACTTAGAAAAAGCTTCTCGGCTCACGCCGTTCGGAATCGGCATTAAACTGTAGGTCCCTTTCACCTGTGTGAAAAATAGAATCACACACAAAATGGGTGATTGAAGGGAAGCTTGGCTCTGGTTCTTCATGGGCTGTAACGCCACCAAAGAAGAAGAACATATGTATTTTACAATACATATAAGTTTTACAAAGTAAAAATTGGACGATGGATGACTGAAGGGAGTAATTTCGCCAAAATCAATAAGTTTCAGCCCAATGATAAGGCATATTATTGGCACCGACCCAGCGAAACCCCTTAAAGTCTCAATAAATAAGGCACCACAAGTCGTAAAATACGGTGTAGGAAGTTTGATGGTTTATTGCTGTCGGTTGGTTAAAATGGAAAATTATTTTGATACCCTCCAGGGCAGTAAGCCCGATTTCAGGAATGCGCTTATCCAACGGATGAAATAATTTTTTTAAGAGGCGGCAACCCCAAGCATACGTCCAAAATCGTCAAGAATTGACTTGAAGATTAACCCGTTAGACTTGGCGTGGCCCGCACAATATCCATATTTAAAATGAATTGAGAACTTATGGCTATTGTTAAGTTTAGAAGCTGAATGGTCAAGAATTCGACAAGAGGCCATTCAGAATCTGAATGAGTATTGCCCAACAGAATAAACAGTGTTATAAAAAATAAAGTATTTTGCAAATGTGCGTAATTGTATACGTAGAGGTTATGCTTTCTTTTTATTGCAGACCTTGTACTTATGCGAGTTCGCTCGTCGAAATCGCATTTGTAATAAAATACTAAATTATCGCTAAAAAGAAAATTAATTTTATCCCCAAAAAACTAGGAAACTTAAAATGATATATCCAGTATATACAACACTATTATGTACATACATAGGTGAAACTATACGTATACGTATACAAGTTTGGCATGACGCAAATCGTAAAATAATATAAGGATCGCACCTGAAAACATAATAGACTTACGCGAACTTAGCATGCTAAAACCGAACGAAAATCTCACTTAAGATTCAACGAAAAGTCAAATCACTCATAATGAACTTAAGCGAAGGAACTCAAATTGTTATCATACGGTTTGCTTATTTTCAGTGTGGCTACAATCGTTTTTTTTTTTAAGTGAGAAAAAAAAATAAAAATAAATAAATAAAATCGTATTCCGACATATGTATTTATTATTTTTTTATTGTACTTTTTGTTTCTTTCACTGTCAGCTGTAAAAATTCCGCGCGAAATATCTTCTTAAGTTAACGAACATTTAACGAAACCGCGCATATCATAAGCTTTGCATGTAATAAGACATTTCCATAAGCTGGGGTAGGCTCGCTATAGTCTATTATAGTTAACCCTTTAGAGATACATACTTATGTATGTAATTAGGTATAAATTTATTGTCATAGGGGATATTCTCCTGTGTTGTGCAGTGTCTCGTACCGTCTTCCCTGGATCTTATTCCTCCGTTGCTTTTAAGATATTGTCGTCAATTACCGTTTCTGATTTTCCACGTTCTTGAGCCTAAGATCTCCCGCACGGAACTTAGTAAACCAACATTTATTTTATTTAATTAGCTAAGCTTAAGTTGTTCGATTTATCGAGAATCTATGCAATGTACCCCCTTATAGCTACACATTAAATTCGCAGTTTATATTCAATAAGAACAGACAATAATGATAGTATAAAAAAACAGACAACAGTAAACAAGCCAGGACCGATGAAAAAGCATTTTGTCGATAGCTGATATGGTTTTAAAATGTTTGAATTAGAGCACGCACTGTCAACTTTCAATGAAATATAACAACAAAATGATGTACGGTGGTGTTCTTATAAATAGCACACCCTTATTCAAATGTGCATTTGCTTGCAATACACACTGTACTCGCAAGCTGCACATGAGTAAAGCCACAATATCCCAAGGTAGTACCGTTATGAATATGAAAACATACTACAAAGAAGATCCCGTAAGGTTTTCCTGGTTTTGCAATCGTTAGAGTTGGTGGTCATTGCAAATTGGGTGTTCATATAAATAGCACATATCATGTTGTGTCAGAAAAAAAAATATTTTTCAGTGATTTAAGTGAGGTTCGTTTGAATCTTTTTAGGAATAGTCATAATTACACTCATTTCTTACACAAATAGGAGTATTTAAAATCGGCAGACGAAAGCGTTGCACGGAGGAGAGGAGGCAAATAGTCAGTACCATGATACGGGATGAAAAGGCTATTTCAGAGGTGGCAAGGACATTATGCCCCGTATCACAATACTGCGTTGGTGCGTGCCTCATTACGTGTTACGAGAAATGCTTCGACGCATGCTTTGAAAATGACAATTCAATTTAATCGGCTGCTGCATATCAAAACACTGACGTAAACTTACACAACATAAACCACAAAATACACAGATACAGCAACAGTTGTTCAAACGCACAGAAATTTCCGACGTGTTTGACTTTTGTCTGCTTTGGTTACGTGAGTTTACATGTTCTCTCGTTCTCATTTTTTCTTATTTCCCCTCATTTTTCAATGAACGTAAGCTCGCTAACGCAAACGCAGTTTTGTAGAGTGCCCTATTAAATTGCCTGTGTCGAAGCTAGCGCTAACGCAGTATTGTGATATGGGCATTAAGGTGCTCTAGGAAGCTTGTTCAAAATGCAATGAAGGTCATACGGTGCAGCCAATCTTCCGCAAATCCCGTACGAAAAAACAAAAAAAGAAAAACGTCAAAAGTGACTGACAGAATTATCTACAAAATCAGTCCCAGCGACCTTTTCCTAACTTCCCGGGAGATAAAGCAACAACTACCTGACCAACACAATGTCCAAATATCAGCCGTAACTGTAAGTTGCCGGTTAATTGAATTCCCGTTTCATGGAAGAATCGCCAAAAAAAAAAAAAAAAAAAAATATATATATATATTTTCGCAAACGCCAACGAACCAATAGTATCATCCCAGATACACCATTAAGCATGGCGGTGGGAGCATAATGGTGGGGCGGCGATAGCATGGCGTTGGACCAATTGTGAAAATAAATGGCATTATGAATCAACATCAATATAAGCTAGTCCTGGAGAACCAAATGGAGCCATATACCGACGACTCTATGCCTGTAACATGGATGTTTATGCATGACACTTATCCAAAGTATACTTCGCGGATAGTCAAGAATTGGCTTCCATAGCGAAAGAATTTTCCTGCTTGATTGGCCGGCCCAAAGTCCCGATCTGAATCCTATCGAAAATCTTTGGTATGATGTTGACTCCCTTGTTAAAGACTCCAGCTCAAAAAATTTAGAAGAATCTCGGCAAACCATAATGATTGCTTGGGAAGCCATACCTGCTCAGAAATGTAAGCGCTTAGTAGAAAGTTTGCAAAAACGTGGCCAAGAGTGATAAGGAACAAGGAATATCCTACAAAATGTTAATAAAATATTTACTTATGCATTCGTTTTTTTTGAGTATTTATTCATTTTTTTAAGTATTTCGCTGACTGTGCTATTTAAATGAACAACTATTTTCTTATTTTTTCCCATTTTGAATTATTATTTTTGAGTTGATTTAAAGGAATTATGTGTTTTTTAATAAAGTACATATAAACGCATATCGGTTACAAAACCAAAAAAAGCTGAACCTCTTTTTAGACTTTGGCACAACATAATGTATGAGAACTTACGGGTGTGCTATTTATCTGAACACCACTGTATGTAAAGAGCGTGAATATGCATATACTCGGGAGCTTTTAAAGTTTCAAATTTGATTGTACCCTAGGACAGAACCGATGGTGGAGGTGAATTGAGCCTGTATAATGCAAGAGCTTATTATCGCAGACACTGCCCACAATGCAACTTTCTTGTTGAGTCACGCGTCGGTAACGTAGTCCAGCATAAGCAATAACTTGTTGAACTTAAAAAATAAATTGTACGCAAAAACGAACAACTGTCCGATCATTAATGTAAAACTGAATTGTAACAATAAACATTAGTTTTTTAAATGTCTTATGTCAATGTATGCACGCTGACATACTTGAGCGGATTACTAGTTTGCTTGAATACTCTTTTCTTTAGAAATTGTTTCATTCATTTAGTAACATACTTGCTAAACGAGAGACATCAAGGAGATATATGTATGTAAGTTAATCGGATAACATGGTAGATAAGAAGAAATAAAGCTTGGTGTTTCTCTAAAAGTGGTAAACTTCTTAATTCACCATCGCTAGATTGTGGGCCAATGATGCCGATTGTTTATTGTTGAGAAATGCGAAAAGCAATAGTATATTTTTCAAACACAGTAACAATTTATAATTGTGACATATTCTCTAAAATAAGATGCTATTTACTTTTTAGTGCTTGTAAGCATTTTCATTTAAAGGAATTCGGTTTACAATAGTTGAAATAAGAGTCTGCGCACTGAGCAGTAGTCTTCAGTTACTACCCAGCGAAAAAGGACATGTACATACATATGGCGATGTAGTTAAATAACATTTAGCGGTTATTACTCTTGCATGGTATTGTATGTCAGAATTTATGCAGACAGGTTATACTTTTATTTGAACTTGTTCTTTAATTGCATAACAACATAAACCTTTTGATTATCATCTAATAAACGATTGTTCGCAGTCATATTATATATACAGATACATATGTACATACATACATATATGCGACAAGAGTCATGAAGATGGTGCCAAAGAGAAATCAAACAAGAAAGCTAGAAAGTGAACGATGATCGTTTCTAGAGATTATGTTTCATGACGTCACCCCACCCATCATTCGTCTTAAATTTATTCAAATTTATTTTCATATTGAGTGTGAATTAATTGAAAGTTGACAGTGTTCGATTCTCTTTAATACATAAACAAATGCAAAATGTTTTAAACAATCATCAATAATAAAAACACTTACCTTAGCTGACGATGACCTTTGTTTCATTGCAGAAGAATTCGAATGTGAGTGAGATAGAACGGTTTTGTTGATAGCGATAGTTCCGCCACCGCCACCACCACCACCCGCACCGGACGATGCAACCGAAGTTGTGTGGTGATGATTTGATGCCGGAGCGGCGGATGTGACGGTCGCATTACCTCCGACGCAAGCACCACCACCACTTACACTATTTGTTGTACCAGCGGCTGCAGTTGATGACACCGAACCCGATGTTGTCGATGAAGTGAGTGCAGTTTGATTTGCTGTTGCAACAGCGCCGCCTCCTCCTGACGGGACTACCGTCACCGCATTATTACTGACATGGTGCTGATTCGGCGTGGCGTTATTGCTGCCACTGCCTACGCCGCTTGAGTTTATAATTGTTGCCGTCGCGTTGCTTGTGGTTGTTGTTGAAACTGCTCCAGATGGCGGTGGTGGGATTATGATATTGGCATTTGTCGAATCATGTTGATGATGATGTTGATGATGGTGATGATGATTATCTTTGATCGATTGCACTGAACTACTACTATTATGTGTGCTATGTTGTTGGTGTGGTTGTGCTGCAATGGTAGCTGATACTGCCACTGTTGCAGCAGCCGACACCGTCGTTGGTGTCGAGGTACCACCATTGGTAACATGATCGGCGGGTAGAGATTCTGGCACGGTTTGTAATGTTGTACGCATTGTGGCAGACATTATTATTTATACAAGTGATTTAGGCAATTTTTTTCCTTCTTTATAAGTAATTTTGTTTAAAAAATCCTAACTCTTAGACTTTTGCAATAGGTTCTATTTATTTTTATTTTTATTTTTTGTATTTTAAAGAAAACTACGAAATGGACTCATAAATATTTTCACTTCCACGCTATTTCTTTTGCAAAAACACAAAACAGATAGAATCCTTTCCTCTTATAAGACTTATAGGTGTTGTTTATATTGTATTTTCTCTATTTTAACTTCTTTCTGATGTTATGATGAGTTTCCCAAAAATGGGAGTATTTCTTTTTACTTAAACGAAAAAAAAATCAGATAAAAATAGTAACAAAGTATACAAACAGAATTAATACAAAAATATATATATATGTATACATATATGTATGTATGCTAAGAAAGAAAGTAGTTAGATCTTAATTCATTATTTACTAAATGTTTGGGAAGACAAGGTACGGTGGGAATTAAAGTTACAGATAGCAAAAGTTAAATGTAGAAATCGATAATAAAAACTAAAATAATTGCCAAGCTAAGCAGCCACAGATTTAATTCTTGGGTTCTATGTAATCTGAAAAAGAAGATTAAAAATAAAAAATAAAAACATTAATACTCTCTTAGGCAACTTTAAATGATTTATGCAAAAGTAAATAATAAAAATGTGGTCGATGCTTAAAAATACAGATCATAAGTTGTTATACTTAAAATAGACACTGTTTCACATTTCTATACAACTTCACCGTGTACAATACTATATAAAAAATGATGAACTTCTACTTACTTAACCCTTTTACGGCCGAATTTTTGTGGCCAGGGCAAACATTTTTTCGTTGACATATTTGTGTCAATATACACCTAAATATGAACTGATATAATTTTCGAAGTCCTATCTATCATGATTCCGGAAATATAGAATGTTGCCTATAGGCAACATTGGGCAATAGTGGTAAATTTAAAACGCAAATGTAATGTAATAATAATGTAAACGGACTGCACGCGGAACTGTTTAAAGCAGCTGGCAATGAGCTAGTCAGGAACATGCACCAACTCATCTGCAAGATATGGTCGGAAGAACGCATGCCCGATGAATGGAATCTCAGTATCGTTTACCCGGTCCATACGAAAGGAGACTCCTATGACTGTGCCAATTACAGAGGGATAAGCCTCCTGAACATCGCGTACAAGATCCTCTCTGCCGTACTGTGTAAGTGCCTGAAACTGTTCGTGGACAATCGACAATCGTTCCTACCAGTGTGGTTTCAGGCCAGGGAAATCCACGATAGACCAAATATTTACACTACGGCAGATCTTGGAGAAGACCCATGAATTCCAGGTCGTACCATCCTTTTGTCGACTTTAAAGCCGCGAATGACAGTGTTTATAGAGACGAGCTATACAGAGCCATGTCATGTTTTAACATTCCTGCCAAACTCGTCAGACTGTGCAGGATGACTATGGAGTACTCTCGCTGCTCCATTAGGGTCCGAGGTGAACTAACCGATCTCTTTGATGTTAAAAAAGGTATTAGACAGGGTGACGCACTGTGATTTCTTTAACATTATTCTTGAAAAGATCGTAGGGGACTCTGCGGCCAATACAAGAGGTACGATCTACTTCAAGTCCACACAATTGCTTGCCTACGAAGATGAAATGACGTTATTGGACGGACAAAGCGAGACGTGAATGAGGCGTTCGCAACCATAGAAGCAGAAGCGGCTAAAGTGGGTCTAAGGGTAAATGGGGACAGACTAAATATATGCTGTCATCCAAGAAAGACGCGCAACACCGACGTCTCGGTCAGAAAGCAGTCAAGGACTTCGTCTACCTTGAATCGATAGTGACAAGCAGCAACGACACCAGCGCTGAGATAAAACGCAGAATAACTCTTGCCAACCGCTGCTTCTTCGGGCTCAAGAGGCAATTGAGTAGTAGAGCCCCCTCTCGAAAAACTAAGGTATCCCTCTACAAAACCTTACTCTTCCCGGTCCTCCTCTACGGCGCTGAGGCTTGGACGTTATCAAAAGCGGATGAAGAGGCTCTTGGGCGTTTCGAGAGGAAAATTCTGCGTGCAATCTTTGGTCCCGTTTATGTAAACGGAGAGTGGAGGAGGAGATTCAACCATGAAATGTAAGGGCTGTAGAGCGGCATCGGCCTAGTTAGACGTCTTCGGATCCAACGTCTAAGATGGCTAGGCCATGTAGAGCGAATGGACATCAACGCTCAGTCCCGAAGAGTTTTCGACTCCAACCCCGAGGGAGGACGCAGCAGAGAACGACCGCATTTAAAGTGGCGCGCACAGGTGGAAAGGGACCTCAACCAACTGGGCGTGCGGCATTGAAAAAGATTAGCGAAAGAGCGTGCTAGGTGGAGAGGCATGTTGGTTGAGGCCCAGGTTCACCCCGAACTGTAGCGCCCGTTAAGTAAGTAAGTAAGGACCAATGTTGCCTATAGGCAACACTTTCACTTTTATTGTTTTATTTCATTGACTTGCCTATTTTCAGTATTACAGTTCACTTTTTATTCAAATTTCCAAATTTTTTTTACAAACATACTTTTTGCAATTTTTTTTTTATATCGCTTGTGGACAATTAGCCACTTGACAGTTTTGCCCGAACAGCACTCGGGCATGACATTTTTCCGTACACTGACGAACCCGAGTCTCGTTCGGGCAAGTTTGGTTTTAACTTGTTGGTGGTGATTTGCCCGAGTATTTCGTCGCCTGTTCCTCAATAGCGGGAAAAACAGTTATATATACATATGTATATGTATAAGTCAAATAAAATAAAAAAGTGACAATTTTTTTACTTCTTTTTTGTCAAAAATCCGACTGTTAAGCGGTTAGAAGACAGGCACGCAAATGAACAATAGCAATGCTCGATTCACGAAATTTCGCACATCGCATGCTTGAGACTCATTATTGTTGCCTAAAAAAAATCCGTTTTCAAAAATAATAAGAATAACGAGAGTTATAAGCGCATCGGTACAATGCTGCCTATAGGCAACGGTTAGATCCTAAAATCATACCTTACCATGTTGTTATCATGTGGAAGTCCGATAAATACGAACTAGAGTTGGGTAGTTCCGGACATGTATAGTTCACGGAACTATGTCCTCTCTCGGACACATGTCCTCTCGTTCCGCAAATTTAACGAAAATAGTTCCATTCAACCCTTATTCATCAATCACATATGTACAAAACGAAAAAGAAAAAAAAAAAACATAAATGCAACAAACATGCTTCTCATACGGTATGAGTTACACCCCGTAGTTTTCAAGAAACCCAAAAATATGGAGATGTGGCGATAAAGCTCGAACAGTTGGTATAAGTGTAAAAGGGAGGGTAAGTGAAACAGAAATACATTGGCACAGTCACGCGCGGGTAGTCGGAGTCTACACGAGGGCTTTCTTTTTGCGCTTTTTTCTTTTGAACCTACGTTCCAATTTGAGGACGCGTCCACACGGAGCTTTTCTGCGCGTGCCTGTTTTTTGACATTTCGCTTCACATTTCAATTTCGTTGCCTGTGGTGATGTTTGAAAGGTAAGAATGGTATCCAAACGTACACTTCCAAGTCAGAAACAGGAGTGAAGCGGCATCGCAAAACAAAGAAAAGGAGATAAGGAAATGTCAGAAGAACCCACGAAGTAGCTACCCGCGCGTGACTGTGTCACGTGTGGATTTGCAAGAAAGCGGAAGATAGCGTAGTTATTTTGAGTGAACTGAGTGGTTTTAAGTGGACAAAGGAATTGACATGTGAGCTCATAAGCAATTATGAGACGCGTACAATTTTTATAATCCATGTTATGCCCGTATTTCCTCATTATACCATATTTATTTCATATTCAAAAAAATCTCCACCAAATGTCGACATTGAATGACGCATATCAAGTGAAAATGAAATGTCAAAATAGAAGCACAACGCTGCGGTATAGAGAGATGCACAATGTAATAGCCCGTGGGACTCGGAATGTCAGTTCAAAAGAAAATTACCGAGAGTTGCACGTCCAAAAGATGGATGTCATACATGTATGTATGCATTCAAGTCCAGACTTGGACATGGTTTACTAGCTCAAAATCGATGCGAGTACGCACACAGGTTCGGACATGGACATGGTTTGCTAGTTCCATATCGGTGCGATAATACATTTAGTTTCGGACATGGACATGTTTTTGCTAGTTCCATATCGGTGCGAGTATGCATTCAGGTCCGGACTTGGACATGGTTTGCTAGTTCAATATCGGTGCGAGTACGCATACAGGTTCGGACATGGACATGGTTTGCAAGTTCCACATCGGTGCGATAATACATTTAGTTTTGGACATGGACATGTTTTTGCTAGTTCCATATCGGTGCGAGTATACATTTAGTTCCGAACATGGACATGTTTTTGCTGGTTCCATATCGGCGCGAGTATACATTTAGTTCCGGACATGGACATGTTTTTGCTAGTTCCATATCGGTACGAGTATGCATTCAGGTCCGGACATGGACATGTTTTTGCTAGTTCCATATCGGTGCGAGTATGCATTCAGGTCCGGACTTGGACATGGTTTGCTAGTTCAATATCGGTGCGAGTACGCATACAGGTTCGGACATGGACATGGTTTGCAAGTTCCACATCGGTGCGATAATACATTTAGTTTCGGACATGGACATGTTTTTGCTAGTTCCATATCGGTGCGAGTATGCATTCAGGTCCGGACTTGGACATGGTTTGCTAGTTCAATATCGGTGCGAGTACGCATACAGGTTCGGACATGGACATGGTTTGCAAGTTCCACATCGGTGCGATAATACATTTAGTTTTGGACATGGACATGTTTTTGCTAGTTCCATATCGGTGCGAGTATACATTTAGTTCCGAACATGGACATGTTTTTGCTGGTTCCATATCGGCGCGAGTATACATTTAGTTCCGGACATGGACATGTTTTTGCTAGTTCCATATCGGTACGAGTATGCATTCAGGTCCGGACATGGACATGTTTTTGCTAGTTCCATATCGGTGCGAGTATGCATTCAGGTCCGGAAATGGACATAGTTTGCTAGTTCCATATCGGTGCGAGTATGCGTGCAGGAACGAATTATTTTTATTCGTAGTTCCATTCTAGGAGATTTTTTTTGACACACTAAAAGCATATTTTTTGGATGTATTCTAATGCTAAATATAATTTTTTGTTAGACTGACTTTTCTGTCAACTACATATGTATGTATGTGTGTGTACATATGTATGTATGAAGTTCATATTTTTGTATT
Source organism: Eumerus sabulonum (assembly GCA_951905685.1). NCBI lineage: Eukaryota > Metazoa > Arthropoda > Insecta > Diptera > Syrphidae > Eumerus > Eumerus sabulonum. The sequence continues at coordinate 42,239,978 of OX645063.1, forward strand.
ATCCTTTTTATTGTTGTTTTGGTTTGAAATGGTAATACAAAATTGTTTGATTAAATCGATCCAGTTTTATTAAGCCATTGAATTAAATAACAGAACAACTAAATACGTATTTATCTACACCTGTATTATAGTTCCAGGAACTAGTTCCGATCGGGAAAAGAAACGTCCCATGTTCGTCCCGCGGTTGGAACTATTTTGCGAAACTTTAATACAAACGTCGTACCACGTTTGTATGTATGTAAATAAGCAAACATACATATGTGGTGTTTGTGAAACAATTCCACTATTAGCTCTACGAGGAATAGTTTTTTTAATATAAGCCAGTGTACTTGTATACTTTCCTCTTTACGAACTGATCGCATTAATGTTGTCATACACGTTACACAACAAAACCTATATTGTTGTCGCGAGAAAACTTGCAATTCTAACAAAGTTCAATCAGCGTGCTCTATTCTCTTGCTTTCGTTGTTTTATTGTTGTTATTCTATGCCAAGAATGTTGAGTTATAATAGAAGAAAGTGTGCTGGAGCAAGTAATTTAGCGGTTATTAAATTACTTTTCCTCGTTCTTATCCTTCTTTCCTTATCGTTCGCTGTGTAATACAATTAGTAGGCATTTAAGTCAAAGTCACTTCCTTTCCTTTTATGCCAAATGACATCTTTGCGGCAAATTTCATAGCATAAAATGATGGTATGCTGGCGTTACAGTCCATGAAGGACCAAGGCCGAGCTTTTCTCAATCACCCATGTTGTGTGTGTGATTTTATTTCCCCATATGTGAGAAAGGGAGGGACCTAAACGGCGAATTTCGAGAAGCTTTTCATGACAAACTTTACTACAGGAGTGTTGTCAGAACTCCGCTGAGAAGCACCGTGAAAACACGTTCGATGACATGGCTGTTGTCAGGATTCGACCCCGTGTCATCGGCGTCAGAGGCCAACACACTACCCACTGCGCCACCCAGCATAAAATGATTACCTAGTCTTAAGCTTAACTGATGTCCCACCCTCCATTCTCTAATACTGGTAAATAGATATAACAATGAAAATAACATTTCAATTCATTTGGAGTGGTCCATCTAGTTTTTTTTTTTTTTTTTTTTTTTTTTTTAACCATAGGTTATTTCGACTTTCTGTCGTGTCATACCTCCGCAGAACGAAATGAGTCGTTTCACACTTGAACAACGTTGGGAAATATTGAAAACTTATTTCCAAAGTGAGTGCTGTGTAGCCCAAACAGTGCGTTTTTTTAAAAGAAGTTTGGCACCCACCGCACACTAGCCTGAGGAGAATTCTGCACAAAGATCTCGGATTATTCCCTTACAAGGTCCAATTCACTCAGAAATTGAAGGCGCGCGACCATCCGCTTCGCAGTTTGGGCCTTAGAGTAGCTTCAATTGGACAACGATTTTGGGCGAAAAATCATCTTTACTGAAAACCCTCACGTTATTGTCGAGAAGCCAATGCATGCACAGAGAGGAGTTACAGTTTGGTGCGGATTGTGGAGTGGTGGCATTATTGGACCATTTTTCTTCAAAAATGATGCTGGAAACAACGTTTCCGTCGACGGTGGACGTTACAGGGCCATGTTAACCGACTTTTTTTTTTTTTTTTTTTTTTACTGAAATTGAAGACATGGATTTGGACGACCTCTGGTTCCTGCAGGATGGCGCGCCATGTCACCATCGATTTTTTGTGCACCAACTTCCCAAATCGTGTTATCAGCCGTCTTGGCGATATCAATTGGCCTCGGAGTTGCTATTTGACTCCTTTGGACTTTTTAGTGGGGGACCCGGGAGGGACCGATGTTATCCCAACAATCCGGAAACGATTCAATCACCCGAAACCACCAACAATGTCTTGGAAAATTGGGGTGACAGAATAGGGGCTGCCACCTGAACGACGTCGTATTTCATAATTAACGGGAACATTTGTTCTTACTAATGAAGCCATAATGCATGTTCATTTTACTGCATTAAAAAAAAAAAAAAAAAACTTGTATTTGGCCTACCCTATACATACACCCGTATGTACATATTTGGATTATTAGTGATTATGATTGGCGTCAGGAGAAGACCCTTGCTCATTGACGCAAGGCACTCGTCAAACATCCTGGATGTGCGAACATTCAGAGGGGCAGATGTCGACCCTGACCACTTCCTCGTAGCAGCAAGATTCAGAGCTCGACTGTCCAATGTCAGAAAGCTGCACCAGCCCATCAGGAGGAGGTTCGACATTGGGCGCCTGAGCACACCGGAGGTTACCAGAGTCTACAGGGAGCAGCTGAGCGAAAGACTCTACGGTATGCCTACGTCGAACACAAATGCCAATAATATGTGACTGCATTGCCGCTCAGCCATTCACGAAGTAGCCGAAACCACCTTAGGATACCAACCACCCCCGACAACAAACCCGTGGTATGATGGCGAGTGTGAGCAGAAAAAGGCAGCAACCGAAGTGTACCAAAAGGCGCTGCAGAGGAAAACCAGGACAGCGCAAGAAGAGTACTGAGCCAGAAGCAGGGAGTAGAAAAACTACTGCGACAAAAGAAAATAATCTTCGCAACCTCCCAGCTCAAGGATATCGAGGAATCTAGGGATAAGCATAAAACACGAGCCTTTTACAAGAAAGCCAAAAGCCATGCAGGAGGCTTCAAAAAGGGCACCCAGGCTCTTCGAAACTGCGAGGGTAGTCTTGTCACCGACCCGCGTGGAATAGTGGATGTATTTAAGCAGCGTTTCCAGCAGCTGCTCAATAAGCATGACCAAGAGAGAGTGGTAGGGATCGAGGAAATTCCAACTCCAGCCGCTGAAGTGGTCCTCCCACCCAGCATCGAAGAAGTCGGCACAGCTATTCAGAAGCTGAAGAATAACGAGGCCGCAGGCAAGGCTGGCGGCGATGTTCTGTTAGGGAACATGCACCAGATCATCTGCAGAATTTGGGAAGATGAAAGCATGCCAGACGCCTGGAATACCAGCTTTATTTGCCCCATCCACAAAAAAGGCGATCCTACCTCTTGCAAGAACTATAGAGGTACATATATCACTGATCAATGTCACATACAAGATCCTGTCTAGCGTATTGTGTGAACGTCTAAAGCCATTTTGCACCGCACTAATCGGCAGCTACCAGTGCGGCTTCCGGCCCGGTAAATCAACTATAGACCAAATTTTCACACTTTGACAAATCCTGAAAAAGACCAACGAGTTTCGATTCGATACGCACCATCTTTTCATCGATTTCAAAGCCGCATACGACAGCATTCATCGTGAAGAACTGTTTGGAGCGATGGCCGAATTCGGGATCCCGGGCAAACTGATCCAGTTGTGTCGCGCCACGCTAAAAAACACGCGATGCAACGTGCAACTCGGTTCTAGGACTTCGGAACCGTTTGAAACATGCACCGGATTTCGGCAAGGAGGTGCGCAGTCATGTGGCTTCTTCAACCTGGTGCTGGAGCAGATAGTGCGACGGGCAGGCGTCAACAGGGAAGGCACTATCTTCTACAAGTCCGTCCGTCGCGTGTTCTCGCCGTAGCATTGTGGAAGCATTCACGGCAATTCAAGAACAGGCGAAACAAGTTGGTCTTAAGGTCAATGAGGACAAAACGAAGTACATTCTTTCAAGCAAAAACCAATCCGTGTCTCACCACCTGGGACAAAATATAACAATGGACAGTCAATTTCGAAGTAGTTAGGGAGTTTGTCTACCTCGGGGCAAACGTAAATTCCACAAATGACACCACAGTGGAGATCCGGCATAGAATCGCCCTTGGCAACCGCTGTTACTTCGGCTTGTCCAAACAACTGGGGTCAAAACTCCTCACTCGAAAGACCAAAGTCATGCTTTACAAAACGCTCATTCTGCCAGTCTTGCTGTACGGAGCCGAAAGCTGGACGATAAGCAGGACAGCGGAGCTTATCTTTCTTTCAGAAAGAAAAATTCTGCGCCGGATATTTGGTCCTGTCTATGAGGAAGGTGAATGGAGAAGAAGACACAACCGCGAACTCTACGAGCTGTACCAAGATGTGGATATAGCCCGGAAGGCAAGGATCCGTCGACTACACTGGCTCCGCCACATCGAGCGCATGGACACCAACGCTCCAGCTAAGAGGGTCTTCGACTCCGAGCCTCCTGGTTTGAGAAGAAGAGGAAGACCGAACCTCCGGTATAAAGACCAAGTTATCGCGGATGTAAGACATCTTGGTTTTGATAACTGGAAGCAGCGTCAAGGATGGAAGGCAGCTATATGTAGGTCTGGCTCAGATCCTCCATGGATTGCTGGCCTGACAAGTAAGTAAGATTGGCGTCATATTTGATGGAACTTTAATTTTGTCGACGAATACGAAAAACAATCTGTAAGCGCTTTACGACTACTTTTCGGACTTACTATGAGGTGCAAGAATATTTCAATCTGACTAAGTAACTCTTCAGCAAATGCCCCTACATCACAGAGCAATACCTGGCGAGATACCTTCTGACCACACCAAAGAAAAACCGTGTTAAGTATGGTGTAAATAACTTATAATTTAGCTGATTCAAAATCGTCGATATGTTTGATTATATTCAAAATGGTATAAGTATTTTAGGTAGATACTGTTTGTGGGGTTTGTACGCAAGTATGCCATCCTGGAAAATATTTAATTATGTATATAATTGTATTCATCCAACAGTAAGCTTGCCTTTGACAACCATTTTGCCTAGTGCTATCACTGCTGACGTAGTTTTTCTATGATGTAAATTATTTATTTTTGTGATAAGATTGGGGATAGTTTTCTTTGCGGATTTCGTAAGTCGAGTGGTTTTGTGGCAAATGATCATAATTCCTATAATAGAAAAGTCTGCATTGAATTTACTAATCAATCCATTCAGACCGACTCATTTTTATGACTGTCTAGCCACACCTGCGATTGATCATTGCTCTTTGTATAGCTACAAATCGGGAATTATATTCAACTATATGACTATAAAGTCAAATACTTTCGCCTTATCTACAAAATCATTCAAACAATAGTGTGCATTCTTTCATTTGTTTTAATAGAGACATACATATTTGGTTGAACACTTTGAGCTTTGAGGCTCATTATTGTTAATTACCTGACACAAAATTCCGCTCTAGTCATTTGCGAATTCTATTGTGCAAACTGCAAAGCATAAATGAGACTTCTCCGCAATTGCATTTAATCTCGGAAGCGTATTGTTACTATTTAATTAATACTACTTGAAGATAAATGCCACCTTAATTTACTTTTCCTTCCCCGCTTCTTAGAACAACTTTCTTCGTCTAATTAGACTGCGCGAAAGTCTTCATTCGAGATCCATTATACGTCCTTCATACTTAAAATGTTATTACATTAAACAATGGTCTTTGTTGTACCGACATACTATATATGAGAATTACGAATTATTCAAAGTCGAATACATATTTATGAATTTAGTGCTTTTAAAAGCTCAGAGTAAGCAGTTAGATAGGAGTTTAGTGAAATATAAAGTTGCCCTAGAATTTACAGAGACTCGATATGTATGTATGTATATCATACCTTTCATCTGGATGTTGTTTAAAATGTAAAAGAATTAAAATACAAACAATAATCAATTTGAAGAAACTTACGACAAAAAGTTTAATTTTAATGAAGAAAATGAAAGATATTCAATACACTTTTGCATGTGTTTGAACCAATTTTGGATTAAGGTACATACATATCTCGAAAACAGGTTATTTGAACACATCAACCGCTTCTTCAGCATCCTGAAAACATAAAAAACGTAGGATCACCGAACTACCTTCTGGGTTACGACCAGTTCTTATTTTTGTAAATAACTATTTTTTGCCCCTGCTAAATGTCAAAGGCCTTAGATGGTACACGGATGGCTCCAAGACGGCTTCCGGCATTTTTGGACCAAAACGCAAGATCTCGAAGGTCCTGGGAATAAGCCCCAGCATCTTCCAAGCAGAGTTGCATGCCATCCTTACATGCGTCAATCTTAATCTCAAGACTGGCATCAGAGGAGTAACCATCAACATACTCTCTGATAGCCAAGCAGCAAGGAATGCCATGACGCCCTACAAGACCTCGCCAAAAGAAACAATGTTAAACTTTGGTGGGTGTCAGGCCATAAAGGTATCAAGGGCAGTGAAATTGCCAACCAACTTGCCAGGGCGGGTTCCAGTGACAAATATATAGGTCCGGAACCATTCTGCGGCATTCCCGCATTTAAGATAAATTACTTCTTATACAAGTGGGAAAAATTGCAACACCTGTCCTTTTGGAACAGCGTTCGGAGACTCCGTCAATCCAAACGACTTATACGACCCCTGAACAAGCACCCTATTGACATACTCAAACTCAATAGGATGAATATCAGAAGACTAGTCAGCTATCTAACGGGACACTGCGGTCAGAGATATCATCTAAACAAAATTAGTCTCCCGTCTGAAACTGAGTGTCGGCTCTGTCTAGAGGACGATGAGACGGCAGAACACATACTATGTGAGTGCTGCTCTCTGCCATCTTAGGAAGCGCATCCTTCTCAGTGAAGTTATGACTCCTGAGGGGATCACCCTGGCTCCTACGAGAAGCATTCTCAACTTCATTATAGAAGTGGAGAGGCTACTCGGCTAAATCGGCTAGCAGGCACAATAGATCTGCAAAGGTCGCAGTGCCGTATTGCTAATGGTAGCACTAGCCCCATATAAAAAAAAAAACTATTTTTTGAGCCATAAACTTATATTTATACCCAATGGTTGAACAATTGTCACACTATGCGGTATCCAAGATCATTTGAAGTTCCAATTCACGACCATTTGATTTTGACTGATATACTTTTATGGCACGTATTTAGTATCGGACTAATGTTTATATCTAATCTTATGTTGGCGTTACAGCCCATGAAGGACTAAAGCCGAGTTTCTCTTAATTACCCATGTTGTGTGTGATTTATTTTTTCACACAGGTGAAAGGAACCTACAGTTTAATTCCGATTCCGAACGGCGTGAGTTGAGAAGCTTTTTCACGGCATGTATACTACGGGGGGTTTTGCCAATACACCGCCGAGGAGGAACGCCGCGAAATAAACATTCGATGGCGTCGGTGTTATCGGGATCCGAACTCGCTCATCTATTCCTCTGGATGTCTTTAATACAGCTGTGTCCAAAATCAATGCATAGTTTCGCGCATGTACATATATACAGGGTGCCCCAAAAAGCTACAGCGTGTAGGTCTGGTCAAGACAAGAAAAAATCGTATTTATCACAAAATACAGTTGTGCGACTTTTAATGTTTGTTGTGATAACCTTAAATTTTGAAAACCTCGGCCAATCTACGGATTATGAGCTTAATTGGCTTATTTAATGTGTTCATTGGTATTAATTCCAATTAGATTCATGAGCATTTTAAGAACAATAATGGACAACTTCAGGTTTTAATAAGCCAATTTAAGTCGGTGGATTATAGGTACTATAATCAGGTGTTTAATATTCCATTCGGCGTATAATAGTGTTCTTCAAATAAGTCATCTATAGAGAAATACATACATACATATGTATATTTCTTACAGTTTTTTGTTAATGTCCAACGCCATTCGCCACCACGGGGTGGCCGTGGTGCAGTGGTTAACATCATCGACCGCCGAGCGGAAGGTTTATGGTTCAAATTCGCTTCATAGCCAAGAAAAAGTAATTCCTATAGGGACAAAAAGTATGCAACGCAGTTGTGAATGGAAAGTGACCAGAAGTACTGCTTGCAGGCATAACACTCACAGTATATGGTCAACCGAAATTCATCCTCTGCGTATGCAATACTAAAAAAGTGCTTGAACGAATTACTTCGGACTACAACCAACGCGGAATTTGGTCGGCTCTCGTCCTATCTAAGTCTAGGACAACCACCCCTGAGAGTAGTGAACGAACATCAACGACCCCAACCACTGCACTCCGTTCAGGTTGTGTGTGTCAACACATCATACGAGAATATAAAAACTCTTAAAACTCTTGAACCTGCGAGAGTCTCTATAATAAAAAAAAAAAAAAAAAAAAAAAAAAAAAAAAAAAAAAGCAAGTCCGCACCATTGCACAATTCCCCCTGCTCTAAAGTGCAGGTCTAATACCGAGGAATCTGCTCTCGTTGCTTTGTCCACAAATGAAACAAATTCCATAAGAATAAACAGGAATTTCGATTTAGTACTGAAAAGAACATAAGGGGCATAAGTATATGGTCAACTGATATTCATCCTCTGCATCCTCTCAGAGGACGCCCTCGACTCGACTTGGTGTGCGTGACTGGAGGCAGCTGACAAGTGATCGTGGTGGCTTGGGTTGAGCTGGCCCAATACCACACCGGTCTGTAGCGCCACGAAAAATTAAAGAAGAGAACAGTATAGCTCAAACTGCAATCAACAACATTGCTATATTTAAATCTTAGTATAAGTTTCCTTGGGAATATTTCCTTCTGCGTGTATACTTGCATGATATTTGTGAGCAAGTGGCATAACATGATCCACAAATTGATGGTTATCTTACTAATGGGGCGTACATGTTTTCTAACTTTCATATGGTTCGACTTCAAGACTAAATTTGCATAGTTTAATAGCGTTTTTCAACCGTGAGTAGGTTTATATGATAATTTGTAAGATCATACTAATGAGAGAGAGAGTGTCCGGGGACTACTCGGTTGGACAACTATTATCGTTTTAGATGTCATCTTTCCAAAAAAAGAAAAAATGTGCAAAATGGTTCGCGTAACCAATATATATTGGATTAATCGTAGGTTGATGGCTGATCCAATCGTTTGACCTCAAAGCAAAAAAACCCATCGGTAAAGTAAGATAACATGTTTATTTCGCTGAATTCACTGTTCATTTCGTCTTATAATTTCCTTTTTTTTTTTGCAGCAAAACTTTATCACAGAGAATTGAAGACGAATGAAACAATACATGGAAACAATCTTATCATGTCAATAGATAAGACCAATTTCGCATTACATTTTTCCACGTTGTATGATGGAGCACTTAAACTGACATTCGTCCTCTTATATTTGTTCTGAACGGCGAACCTTTATCATTTTTCAAGTAGGAATAATAATATGTACATATACATATGTATACTTACTAAGGTGGCGCTACAGTCCGTGGTGAACCTGGGCCTCTACCAACAAGCGTCTCCAGCTGGCACGGTCTCTGGCCAGCTGTTTCCAGCGCCGCACGCCCAGTTGGTTAAGGTCCCCTTCCACCTGCGTGCGCCACCGATGATGCCGCCGTCCTCTGCCGCGCCTTCCTTCCGGAGTGGATTCGAAGAATCTTCGGGTCGGAGCTGTATTTTCCATGCGCTCTACATGGCCTAGCCACCTTAGACGCTGTATCCGTAGATGTCGTACCAGGCCGATGTCGCTGTACAACCCATACAGTTCTTCGTTATATCTTCTCTTCCATAGGCCGTTTGAACAAACGGGACCGTAGGTAGTGCGCAGAATTTTCCTCTCGAAACGACCAAGGGCATCTTCATCCGCTTTTGTTAAGGTCCAAGCCTCTGCGCCGTAACGGAGGACTGGGATGATTAAGGTCTTATATAGTGTCACCTTGGTTTTCTGAGAGAGGGCTCTACTTCTCAATTGTCTCTTGAGCCCAAAGAAACAGCGGTTGGCAAGAGTGATTCTGCGTTTTATCTCAGCGCTGGTGTTGTTGTCGCTGGTCATCAGTGAGCCAAGGTAGACGAATTCCTTGACCACTTTAAAGTTAGATCCGCCCATGGTGACGTCCTGGCCAATACGTCGGTGTTGTCCGTCTCTTTTAGATGAAAGCAGATATTTGGTTTTACCCTCACTAACCTTGAGACCCATCTTAGCCGCTTCTACCTCAATGCTTACAAAGGCCTCATTGACGTCTCACTGTGTCCGTCCATTCACGTCAATGTCGTCGGCATACGCAAGCAAATGCGTAGACTTGAAATAAATCGTACCTCTTGTGTTGGCCAGTGACTCTTGCACGATCTTTTCAAGCACGATGTTGAAAAAGTTGCATGACAGCGCGTCACCTTGCCTAAATCCTTTTTTAACATCAAAGGTCTCGGTTTGCTCATTACCGACCTTAATGGAGCAGCGGGAATTCTCCATTGTCATCCTGCACAGTCGGACGAGTTTGGCAGGGATGTTAAAACTTGACGTGGCTTTGTATAGCTCATCTCTATACACGCTGTCATATGCAGCCTTGAAATCGACGAAGAGGCGGTGGGTGTCGATTTGGTATTCCTGGGTCTTCTCCAAGATCTGCCGTAGCGTAAATATTTGGTCTGTTGTGGATTTACCTGGCCTGAAACCACACTGATAAGAGCCGATCAGGTTATCCACCAACGGTTTCAGGCGTTCACACAATACGGCAGAGAAGATCTTATATGCGATCTTAAGGAGACTTATTCCCCTATAGTTGGCGCAGTTATAGGGGTCTCCTTTCTTATGGACCGGGCAAACGATGCTGAGATTCCATTCGTCGGGCATGCCTTCCTCCGACCATACCTTGCAAATGAGCTGGTGCATGCACCTTACCAGCTCATCTCCAGCCGCCTTAAGAAGCTCAGCAGACAGGCCGTCTGCGCATGTCTGCTATTTTGACTTCGTCTAGGTCGGGTGGACTGAATTCTGTTTCATTGTCGTCCATTACGAATGGCTCGTTCTGCCTATCGACTGCGACTCTACTACCAGTTCTCCATTTTCATCCCTACAGGCCGCCGCTCTGGCTATGTAGCCATGGCATGTTCGTTTTACCTTATTGTAAAACTTACGGGCGTCATTCCAGCGGAAGCATCTCTCCATCTCCTCGATCTCACGCTTTCCGTGCTCTCTCTTCTTTCTTCTGAAAAGCGTGTGTTCCTCTCCTCTCTTCTGCTCATAGATTTCGCGAGCAGCTCTCGTCCGTCGTTGTAGCATGGCTTTATATGCCGATTGTTTTGCTGCATGGGCTTGTTCGCATTGTTCATCGAACCATGGGTTTCTAGGTGGTGGCGGTTTGAAACCCAGCACCTCTGAGGCAGCGTCTCTGACGGCGCTCTGGCAATGCGCCCATTCCTGCTCTTTTGTTTGTGCTGCTGTGGGCGGATTTTGAAAGAGCTTGGAGGAGACACGATCGGCAAAGATTCTGGCAGTCTCTTGCGATTGTAGCTTTCCGACCTCAAACTTACGTTGTGCTACTCGACTCCTAAGCATTCTTGATATCCTCATTCGTACCTTGGCTACAGCAAGGTAGTGGTCCGAGTCGATGTTGGCCCCTCGGAAGGTTCGTACATCGAGAATACAGGATGAGTGTCTGGCGTCGATCGCAATGTGATCAATCTGGTTGGTGGTCGATTGATCAAAAGACCGCCAGGTACCCTTGTGGATGTTGAGATGGGGGAATCGCGTGCTTGCTACAAGGAGGTTACGCCCCGCTAGGAAATCAATTAGCCTTAGTCCGTTGTCGGATGTGGTGTTATGGAGACTATGCTTTCCTATGATCGACTCAAATATGTCCTCTTTGCCCAGAATGTTCGATGTTCCATCCGAATCGGTGAACACCTTACCGATAGTTTTGATGCCAAAAAAGGATTTAGGCAGGGCGATGCGCTGTCGTGTAATTTCTTCAACATCATATTGGAAATGATTGTGCAAAAATCACTGGCCAATACAAGAGGCACAATCTATGCATTTCAAATCCTCGCAACTCCTTGCGTACGCCGACTGGGCTCAGGAGGCAATTGAATAATAGAGCCCACTCCCGAACGACAAAGATAAGATAAGACCCTTATCATCCCGGTCCTGTTGTACGGCGCAGAAGCATTGGCACTATCAAAAGCGTATGAGGAGATCCTTGGTCGGTTCACGAGAAAGATTTTGCGCGTGATTTTTGGGCCTATAAACGCAGACGGGGGATGAAGGAAAAGATTCAACCACGAACTATACGGGCTGTACAGCGACATGAGCCTAGTCAGGCGTCTACGGATTCAACGCCTAAAATGGCTGGGCCATGTAGAGCGAATGGACACCTCGGATTGCGCCAACTATAGAGGAATAAGTCTCCTTAACATCGCCTATAAAATCTTCTCTGCCGTTTTGTGTGAACGCCTGAAGCCCTTTGTAAATAAGCTGGTAGGTCCTTATCAGTGCGGATTCAGGCCAGGGAAGTCCACAATCGACAAAATCTTCACACTACGGCAGATCCTGGAAAAAAACCAATGAATTTCAAGTCGACGCTCACCACCTATTTGTCGACTTTAAAGCCGCATACGACAGCGTAAATAGAGACGAGCTATGTCTACCTTTGCCATACCTGCTAAACTGCTCGCTGCTCCATCCGAATCGGTGAACACTTTACCGATAGTTTTGATGTCAAAAAAGGATTTGGGCAGGGCGATGCGCTGTCGTGTGATTTCTTCAACATCATATTGGAAATGATTGTGCAAAAATCACTGGCCAATACAAGAGGCACAATCTACATATTTCAAATCCACACATACTCCGACGATATTGACATAATAGGTAGATCACAGCGAGATGTCAATGAGGCGTTTGCGAGTATTGGGATGGAGGCGGCGAAAATTGGTTTGGCGGTAAACGAGGGCAAAACTAAATTTATGCTGTCATCAAAAAAGGATGCTCACGACCGACGTCTTGGCCAGAATGTTTGTATTGGCAGATATAAGTTAGAGGTAGTTAAGGACTTCATATACCTCGGCTCCGCACTACTGAGAAGTAGAGCCCTCTCTCGTACGACCAAGTTGACGTTATATAAGACCTTAATTATCCCGGTGCTGTTATACGGCGCTGAAACATGGGCTTTATCTAAACCGGATAAGGAAATCCTTGGTCGGTTCGAGAAAAAGATTTTGCGCGTGCAGACGGCGGATGGAACACAGATTCAACTACGAACTTTACGGGCTGTACAGCGACATGAGTCTAGTCAGGCGTCTACGGATTCAACGCCTAAGATGGCTGCGCCGTGTAGAGCGAATGGACACCAGCTCCAGCCTGTGAGTCTTTGAACCCAACCCCGAGGGACGAGAAGCAGAGGACGGCCTCACTTAAGATGGCGCACACAGGTGGAAGGGGATCTCAGCCAACTGGGTGTGCGGCAATGGAAAAGGCTAGCAAAAGATCGTGCTAGTTGGAGAGGCATGTTGTTTGAGGCCCAGGTCACCCCGAACTGTAGCGCCCGTTAAGAAGAAGAAGAATTTCGTTTAGATAAGCATACAAATGCTTGCTGTTTTATACCGTTAACAAACGGAGCACTATGCTTCAACCCATCTAAACCCAATGTAGGAATTTCCAATTTTTAGTGAATATGCATTTACATTGCGCGCTATGGGCGTTGCTTCGTACAACAATTTTGCTATTATATGCATGTTCCAACTACATTTGCAGCACACGCAGAAAAAAGGAAGAAACAATTACTGAATAAACAATGTGCAATGTGAAGAGATTTCCATAAACAATTAATGTGTGCATGATGCACATACTATGTATGAATTGTTGAAAAATAAATAAAATCATTTGTCTATAGATACCATATCCCATACCATATAAACACTGAAAAAAAAGGAAATAACTTTGTGAAAAATCAGCATTTAATATAGGATGGAAGGAATTACACATAAAAAATGTTTTAAATAATTGTCAGAAGCCGCAATTGAGTGAGAGTTTGTCTTGGTTTCCGTCAGGAAATCTGATTGTAGTCATCGAATACAAAGAATAGTTTCAACATTTTAACGCATACATCGATATCCGGGGTCTAAAAACTACCTAATTAAACTAATACTTTCTTGGGTGGCGTTACAGCCCATGAAGGACCAGAGCCAAGCTTCTCTCAATCACCCATGTTGTGTGTGATTTATTTTTCACACAGGTGATAGGGACCTACAGTCTAATGCCGATTCCGAACGGCGTGAGTCGAGAAGCTTTTTTCATGGCAAGTTTACTACGGGGAGTTTTGCCAGTACCCCGCCGAGGAGGAACGTCGCGAAATAAACATTCGATGGCGTTGGTGTTATCGGGATCCGAACTCGCTCATCGTGCACCAGAGTCCAACATATTAGCACTACTAATACTACAAGTATATATATTGAGTTCATTTAGTTAAATTAATCAGGTTCCCTACAGTACAATAGACATCACATACATATGTATACCTGAGGCCTTGCTTATTTGACCTACCACGGTGAGACAGGGCATTCTTTTTTTAAAACGATAAACAGAGTATCAACAAAGCTAAAATATGATGATTACAAAATTCGCACATGCTGAAAGTTGATTAAATAGGTATATGTATATACATCTTCTATATAAATATATAATATATGTATATATTTATTTAAGGCTTTATTCTTCGCCGATGAAAGAAATAACAGAATTTGTGCGTGCGATGACAAGGGCACCATGAAAACTGATTCTTAAAGCATTTTTACCTTAAAATAGTTTTAGCTAAAAAAAAAAAAGAAATCAATCATGAAAGAGAGAACCAGACAAATGACTTTTAAAAGACTAAAAGTAAAGTATGTAAATGTCTTAACCCTTACATCGTCTGAGCATCCATTTAAGCTACACTTGTTCACACTTTGTTGAATCTTGCTTACTTACTTTTCAGGCCGGCAATCCATGGAAGATCTAAGCCTAAGCTATAGCTGCCTTGACGGTCCCGGACACGCTGCTATCAAGACCAAGTTGGCCTACATCCGCGATTACTTGGTCTGTATACCGAAGGTTCGGTCTTCCTCTTTTTTTTCGAACAAGGAGGTCCAGTTTCGAAACAACCCAAAATCAGCTACACCGTTCTGCTTATCGTCCAGCTCTCGGCTCCGTACAGCAAGGCTAGCAATATAAGCGTTTGTAAAGTATGACTTTGGTTCTTCGAGTGAAGAGTTTTGACCCAAGTTGTTGGGGTCTAGCAGCGGGTAATCATGTGTCGCGCTTTAAATAGGCAAAAAACCGAAAATGGCGATTTCCTTTTTCTTATACTTCATTTTTTGCAGCTCAGTCATCAGGTAGCCGAGAGAAAGCGAAAATAAGAGTTGTTAAAATAGATTCGAAGTAATATTACGCATACTTCGGAGTGTACGTACATATGTACATGTGTATGTGCCCATTTTCAAATTGAGAAAATTCTCACATGAACGTGTGCGTTTAATAATTGCTCGTTGGGTAGCGCACACTCGCGAGCAGCTCATGAGTGTTTGCGTTTCCTTACCAAACCACAACACTGTCCGAGCAATCTCAGATGTATCGACTGTCGTCCGATTACCGTAATCAACCAGCGTCGGGTGCGGTTAGTACTTAGATGGTGGACCGCTTGGGAACACCATGTTCATTTTCGATCAATGTTTTCTAATGACATTATTACGAAAAATAGTCGTCCGTAAACCGACTTTACAGACAACCAACCTTTTTTTTTGGTGAAACTTACTTTTACATTCAACATTCATACAATTGTGCATATGACTCCGAGATTTTAGATGAAGTGGCAAAAATTAAGCATTTGTTGAAGGCTTCTGCTTTCTGGAGCACTCAGACGCAAATACTGGTCTATTGTAATCCAGAGAGACACCTTACATTACTGTATTTTCCCCGTTTCCCGGAGAAAAAATAAGAAGGAGCTGCAGTGATGTAGAGCTAAGAGATTCACAAAGCAAACACCGCGTCGGCCCCAAGGGTGCGCCACCGTGCGCGAGCAAAGGCGAGACAGTCACAGAGAAAATGCTCAGAAGTTTCGTCATCCTCGCAGCTTGCAGCACAGGTAGGCGTCTCACTTATGCCGAGTACGCAGAGATGCTTAGCAAAAGTGTAATGGCCCGTAATGACTCCCACAAGTCTTCTGCAATCGATTCTTCTTAAAGACACTAGGAATGCTGCGGTATTCTTCCAGACATCGAGGCATACGCGCTTTGTCATCCTGCAACCCGGATAATCCCCTCCATCTACGGTTGTGTGTATTAAGCCGTGAACGCAGGTACACGAGCGGGTTCAGGTCTTGAGAAGCTCTCCTCTGAACCCATTCGGGCAAGTTCATCAGAGATCTAATTTCCTGGGATCCAAGAGTGGCCTGGAACCCATACAAGCCTTAATGAATTTAGTCTACCGACTCTGTTCAAGAAGGTCTTGCGTCCAAGCACTTATTTGGAGCTAGTTGGGGGTTGCACACAGCTTTGACTGCAGCTTGGCCGTCAATGCAGACGCATATGCTTTTCCCCCTTCACCTGTGCTTCACAACATAATGCATGGCCATTAGGATTGCGTATATTTCTGATTGGAAGACTGATGCATATTTTCCTAACGAGAAGTGCAGTCGGATGTTTTCGCACTCAGAGAAGACCCCAGCACCGGACCCCCGTCCAGACCTGGAGCCATCCGTGAAAACGCGAAGACTATCCTTTCCAGGTTCAGGTTCAGGCATGGAAACTCGACTGTGAAATTACAGCGCAGAAGGATAACGGGTGTCAATGCGTCAGAAGGTATGTACAGCACACCGCAAACTCACCGTTATTCCTATGCGAGTTGTACCAAAAGCCAGTTCTCTTCAGAACAGACATGGCTTTCAGAGCACACCCTCTGATAAATATATCAAGAAGTGGAATGTTCATCATAGCATCTAGAGCAGTGCCTGGCGTGCTGGAGAAAGCCCCCGTGCAGCTGAGACAAAGCGTTCTTTGGAGTTTGGTGAAAGTGGCTACGACGTGTTTGCGTACAAGTCTGTTCCACCAGACAACCGATGCATATGAGATTATAGGATTTATCATTGCCATGTAGATCCAGAGGACTTTTGCCGGCGATAAACCCCATGTTTTGCCAAAAGCTCCCTTGCATTGCCAGAAATCTCACCTCGCATTGGTGATTTTTGACTCAACATGCCTTCACCAGAGAATCTTGCTATCTAAGATGACTCCTAGATACTTAGCTTTCTCGGTTAGCGGGATGGAAGTGCCAAGTAATACCACATACATATGTATGTATCAATAAACTGAAAGACCTAACGAAAAACAAAGGTAAGTTTTCCTTGTAGCCAACATTAATTAGACAAATAAAATAGCAAAACAAAGGTTGATGCATCTGATCTAATTAGTGATTGTCGAGATTCCAAAACGAGTACGGAAGCTCTTATTGTTACAACGATGTACATACGTACATACATACATGTGTATTAATTAAAATGCAATCTTACGTTGTCGATCTAGCCAATATAAATGAATAAACTTATGTGCAGAGCAGTAGGTAAACACATTTTATTCAGCACCTTTTTGCACATATGTATGTACATACGTATTTTTTTTTAATTGTAGAACATCCTAAAGGAGTTTCCGTTGCATACCTTTAATAAATAATATACTAACTGTGTTCCGCGGTTTTTGAGCTGGTCAGGAACATCACCAACTCATCTGCAAGATATGGTATGCAAGATATAGTGCGGTTTAACATACCTGCCAAACTCGTCAGACTGTGCTGAGGTCTGAGGTGAACTAACCGAGAGCTTCGATATAAAAAAGTTTTAGACAGGGTGACGCACTGTCATGTGATTTCTTTAAGATCATACTTAAAAAAATCGTGCGGGATCTACTTCAAGTCTACACAATTGCTTGCCTACGCAGATAACATCGACGTCGTTCGTAAGCATTGAAGCAGAAGCGGCTAAAGTAGGTCTAAGGGTAAATGGGGACAAGACCAAATATATATATGTTGTCATCAAAGAAAGGTGCGCAACACCGACGACGTCTTGGTCAGAACGTCACCTTCGGCAACTATATTTTTGAAATAGTCAAGGACTTCGTCTACTTTGACTCAATAGTGGCAAACAGCAACGACACCAGCGCTGAGATAAAACGCAGAATAACTCTTGCCAACCGCTGCTTCTTTGGGCTCAAGAGGCAACTGAGTAGTAGAGCCGTCTCTCGAAAAACTAAGGTATCCCTCTTCAAATCCTTAATCATCCCGGTTCTCCTCTATGGCGCTGAGGCTTGGACGTTATCAAAAGCGGATGAAGAGACTTGGGTGTTTTGAGAGGAAAATTCTGCGTGCAATCTTTGGTCCCGTTTGTGTAAACGGAGAGTGGAGGAGAAGATTCAACCAAGAACTGTACGGGCTCCACAGCGACATCGGCCTAGTTAAACGTCTACGGATCCAATGTCTAAGATGGGTGGGCCATGTGGAGCAAATGGGCATCACCGCTCCGACCGACAGAGTCTTACTGACTCTGAATAACTTGGAAACTATTTCTTCTAAAATCACAAAAAAAACAATTTTAAATTTTTTTTTTTTTAATTGTCCACCTTCCCCCCAAAAATGTCCCATTTACAGATTTCATCTATTTCAGATTTCACACCTCTGCCTTTGGGCCACAGAAACTGATATGTGTACCAAATTTCAACTTAATCGATCCAGTAGATTCGGAGATAATTGACTGTGAGCGACGGACAGACGGAAACACGGGTGATTCTATAAGGGTTCCGTTTTTTTTTCCGGACGCACGGAACCCTAAAAATATCACGAGAAAAGGAATAATAGAGGAACGCTGGGTAAAAGTAGCGGGGTCTTATAAAATGAGGAATACAGAAGTAACCTGGTCGCAGTTCCAGTCCACAAATCTGGCCCAAGTTAAACTTAGAACGGATCAGGGACCTTGTGGCAACCAAAAGGGAAATCTTAAGCACTTTAGTGGGCGTGATTACAGGCCACGGTACCATTGGAAAACATGCCGCAAAACTAGGACCCGACCCTAGAATCGATTCAACACCTTCTCTGCTCATGCCCTTCTTAATAGCAGGAGGATCTACCTAGGCGCGCCCTTCTAACTTAATGATAACTTAAATTAGCTAGCAGATATAAAAATAGCTCAACTCAATAGCTCACTTCTTCAGAAGCACTGATTGACTGAGCCGGCCATTCCATAATCTGAACCCGAAAAAATTCTTTCGCTAATTTTCTCGTATGTTTAGGGTCATTATCCTGCTGCAGAACCCACTTAAGAGGCATATTCCATGTAGCGCAACGCAACACGACTTTCTTCATGATTTCAACATAAATTTTAGCGGTCATTATGGGTTTGATCTAAAAGAGGGGACCAGTACCATTATATGAAAAGCGCCCCCATATGCTTTATAGTCGTAATTTGTACTCTGGCTTGAACTCATAGTTTTTCGGCCTGTGGACAATAGTTCTGGTACCAGGACTCATCGGTTCATAGTACATAATTACGCCATTTTAAAATAACTGAATTTGAATTATATGTTTGCCTAAGTAGCACAACTTATCTAAACTAAGATTAAGGACTTAATCACCCGCACATAAGCACTATGCTTCGGGTGTAACTTAAATTAAATATTGTAACGTTTTTTTGAGATACAAAGAATAAAGGAAAAAAAATGTCTACTTGGACTACATCTGACTTTGAAGATTAGGTCTTCAATGCGGGTAGCTTTTTCACCTAAAACGTGATCAATTTCAATTTTGGTTTTAAAATGAGGTACTTTCTCGTCTCCCATTAAAAGTAACTTTGAAGAAAATCTGTACTGCCTCACCCAAATGTGCTCTCATATCAGTAGATAATTTTAGGGTATGCATGAACTTCCATTACGGGGAAGTTTTTAAACAAGACCCCGTAACGTTTGTCGAAAATCACCAGCAAACATGACAGTGATTCCATTCATGATTTTGTTAGAGCCTCTAATATCTCTGGGAGTCCTATCTAAAACCCCTACATAGGTGCAAAGTGCATTCATCCCATATAATTAAACTGACATCTTGGTGACATCTATTTCCAAATGTCCATTTTACAGAGCACACGCTATCTTCTATCTTTCTGCAAAGAAAAAGTGAGAGAAGGCCAAAGGTTTAAAGCCAAAATAAGTTAAAGATTTATCACACATCTCGCGAATCTTATGTTTAATCGTTGTAAGTCCTTCATTGTACATCATCATTACGAATTCTGTTTAATATGTATATCTTCAAACAAATTATTGCGAAATTTACTCAATAGCTCGCAGAGGTTGGATGGCTCACAAAATATGACGATGAGGGTAAATATTTCTCTTAACTTTGTGGGTGGCTGATCTTGAAGATCTTTATTATCAAAATAAATTCTTTGTCCGTTTTCCAAATGAACTACAGCTTGGAAGCCTTCATGAATAGGAAATTGGAGAATTCTCCAAAGAGCTTCTGAGGAACTAATATACCGGCCATTTAGATATTTTGCTACTTCCTTGTTAATATTTTGCAATTTATTTACATACATCTAGACTTAATAGCTTTGGCCGATAGACAGAATTCTACGTTTATGTGCGCTTTGAAACTTCGTGAAAGCACTAGATTATAAGGAATAATCCGCCTATTATCCACGCTCATTTCTGTTCCTTTGAAACGAACAATTCCTGTGTTTCCACCATTTTCTGGAGATCTGCGCCTGTAGGTTGGCTAACCGTCATCACCGGTTTGTGATTCAGAAATAAAACACCTAGGGTACTTTTTAGAACAAATGTATTCTTTTTTATGACGATATTATGAAGTATAGGATCTTGTTGTTTTTCAGGTATTTCAGCCGATATTATTTCATCTATGGAATCCGGTTGTACTTTGTTCGCCAGCTATGATAATATGTAGACGTGAGGTAAACCCCTTTTTTACCATTCCACGCTGTAAACAAATGCTTGGGTCGGTCCAAAGATACATATGTATGTTCTTCGTCAATGTCTATCATTTTCTTTGGTTTTAAATAAAATACTCTTTATCTTTTAATAAAATCAAGCCTCTAATGATAGTATTTTTGCCGCCATATCACCACAGTATTGGTTGAATACTGAAGTAGTCCTCCCACCCAGCATCGAAGAAGTCGGCACAGCTATTCAGAAGCTGAAGAACAACAAGGCCGCAGGCTCAGATGGCTTGCCATCAGAGCTCTTCAAGGCTGGCGGCGATGTTCTGGTAGGGAGCATGCACCAGATCATCTGCAGAATTTGGGAAGATGAAAGCATGCCCGAAGACTGGAATACCAGTTCTATATGCCCCATCCACAAAAAAGGCGATCCTACCTCTTGCAAGAACTATAGAGGTATATCCCTGCTCTATGTCGCATACAAGATCCTGTCCAGCGTATTGTGTGAACGTCTAAAACCATTTTGCACCGCACTAATCGGCAGCTACCAGTGCGGCTTCCGGCCCGGCAAATCAACTATAGACCAAATTTTCACACTTCGACAAATCCTGGAAAAGACCAACGAGTTTCGAATCGATACGCACCATCTTTTCATCGATTTCAAAGCCGCATATGGCAGCATTCATTGTGAAGGACTGTTAGGGGCGATGGCCGAATTCGGGATCCCGGTAAAAGTGATCCAGTTGTATCGCGCCACGCTAAAAAACCGTGCACCGTGCAACTCCGTTCTAGGACCTCGGAACCATTCGAAACATGCACCGGATTTCGGCAAGGAGATGCGCTGTCATGTGACTTCTTCAACCTGGTGCTGGAGCAGATAGTGCGACGGGCAGGCGTCAACAGGGAAGGCACTATCTTCTACAAGTCCGTCCAGCTGCTAGGATACGCGGATGATATCGATATCATCGCGTGTTGTCGCCGTGGCATTGTGGAAGCATTCACGGCGATTGAAGAACAGGCGAAACGAGTTGGTCTTAAGATCAATAAGGACAAAACGAAATACACGCAGTCAAGCAAAAGCCAATCCGTCGCTCACCACCTGGGACAAAATATAACAATTGACAGCTACAATTTCGAGGCAGTTAAGGAGTTTGTCTACCTGGGGCAAACGTAAATTCCATAAATGACACCACATGCTTTAGAAAACGCTCATTCTGCCAGTCTTGCTGTACGGAGCCGAAAGCTGGACGATAAGCAGGACAGCGGAGCTGATTTTGGGTTCTTTCGAAAGAAAAATTCTGCGCCGGATATTTGGTCCTGTCTGTGAGGAAGGTGAATGGAGAAGAAGACACAACCGCGAACTCTACGAGCTGTACCAAGATGTGGCTGTAGTCCGGAAGGCAAGGATCCGTCGACTACACTGGCTCGGCCACATCGAGCGCATGGACATCAACGCTCCAGCTAAGAGGGTCTTAGACCCCGAGCCTCCTGGTTCTAGAAGAAGAGGAAGACCGAACCTCCGGTATAAAGACCAAGTAATCGCGGATGTAAGACATCTTGGTCTTGACAACTGGAAGCAGCGTGCCCGGGACCGTCAAGGATGGAAGGCAGCTATAGCTCAGGCTCAGATCTCCCATGGATCGCTGGCCTGATAAGTAAGTAAGTATTGGTTGAATATGAGTTTAAAGGCATAAAACTGCATACATGATATAGTATTAGTTCTAGCAGCAGCATTCAGTTGTAGAATGTTTATGCAGTAACCGTCATTGTCATACGGGAATAGTAAAGGATATTGAAGTGGGTCATAAGACCTGAGAAGTCTCGCCCTTGGGGTGGCCGTGGTGCAGTGGTTAACATCATCGACCGCCGAGCGGAAGGTCTATAGTTCAAATTCGCTTCATAGCCAAGAAAAAGTAATTCCTATAAGGACGAAAAGTATGCAACGCAGTTGTGAAAGAAAAGTGACCAGACGTACTGCTGCAGGCATAACACTCACAGTATATGGTCAACTGAAATTCATCCTCTGCGTATGCAATATTAAAGTGCTTGAACGAATTACTACGGACTATAACCAACGCGGAATTTTGTCGGCTCTCGTTCTATCTAGGACAACCACCCCTGAGAGTTAACGAACATCAACGACCCAATCCACTGCACTCCGTTTAGGTTGTGTGTATACATATAACACATCATAAGAGAATATAAAAAAAATCTCTTGAACCTGCGCGAGTTTATAATATTGGTATAGTAACAGTGATTTGAATATTGGTCAGAGCATGTAATCCTGTGTCCTGTAGCAATATTGTCACCCTGACCTACCTAAAAGTACGAGCTTATTGCATTCGATTCGATGTCTTTCTTTTTTTATGTTGGCACAATTGTACCTATTTGCCACGACTAAGGAGAAGTGCCCAAGGCCATGCCAAAAAGTACATATCAGATGTGTTTCGAGAGTTGGAAAAATCGCTGGCGCAAGTGTATTATAAATGTATTACTTTAAAGGAGTCAAAAAAGATACTGACATTTTTGTGGCTGCTGACGAGAACATAAATGTTTTTTTTTTTCGCCAATTATAAAATATCCCTTTTTTTAACATACCATCTATTAAGCTAACTTTGGCTGGGGCACATACATGGGTATGTACATACAGTACGTCACAAAATTGAGCATACATCCCCAATTAAAACATAATTTTGTTTTTTTCGTCTCAAAAAAGATAATTTATTGACAAAATAAAAATGCAGTTTCAATTGAACATATTTCATTTAATAAATTCAAAAGTAAAAACAACAAAAAAGTTAACAAAAACAGGCTATTTCCTAGCAAAATATAAAAAAACCGGCCAAGTGCGAGTCGGACTCGCGCACGAAGGGTTCCGTACCATCTGTATATTTAAATATGAAAGAGACTATGTATGTTACCTCATCAAATGACAGATCTTGGTTGCAGGCAGGATTTTTTGGATGAAAATCATGTCTGTTGTATGGGAGCCCCCCTTAAATATTCATTTTGTTCTGTTTTTAGTATTTGTCGTGGTAGCGGCAACAGAAATACATCATCTGTGAAAATTTCAACTGTCTAACTATCACGGTTCATGAGATACAGCCTGGTGACAGACGGACGGACGGACAGCGAAGTCTCAGTAATAGGGTTCCGTTTTACCTTTGGGTACGGAACCCTAAAAAGTACTTCATATTAACACACAGAAATGAGCATACACTAAAAAAATTATAAGGAAATTCAGGTTATATCATACAAAACAATAAAAAAAAAAAATGAAATGTTAGTAGCGCGTGGCACCTCCTCTGGCATCTAAGACAGCTTGCGACCTCCGGGGCATGGATTTTACCAGTTTATCGGTAAAAGATGGTGGAATGCTATTCCAAGCTGCCTGAATTTGTAGTTTCAGCTCCTGCTTGTTAGAGCAGGTACTTTCT
The DNA here is from genome assembly GCA_951905685.1 of Eumerus sabulonum. Lineage (NCBI taxonomy): Eukaryota > Metazoa > Arthropoda > Insecta > Diptera > Syrphidae > Eumerus > Eumerus sabulonum. The sequence goes on from OX645063.1 coordinate 42,264,002, forward strand.
TTAACCCTCATTTTTATCTCATGCCACAAGTGTTCAATCGGGTTAAGATCAGGCGATTGTGGAGGTGTTTTAAGCTGGTGTGGGGCATTGTAGAGCAACCATTCGCGCACTAAGTAAGAGGTGTGCTTCGGATCATTGTCTTGCTGGAAGTAAAAATCCGAGGGTAGACCTAATTTTTCTGCTGAACTCCGCAAATTTATTTTTAAAATATTCATGTACCCAATTTTGTCCATGATATTTTTAATGAATTCGAAATTTCCGCAGCCGCTTGAAGCCATACAACCCCATAACATCACACAACCTCCTCCATGCTTTACGGTCGATTTGATGTTCTTTGTTTCCACAGTTGTATTTGGTTCTCTCCAAACAACTTGTCTGCCATCCGAACCATGACACCTTCCCAAAAGCCAAGAGGGTGATTGACATATTGCCTAGCAAACTCTAATCGTTTTTTTCTTATTTGCTGGGGAAATGTACGGCTTTGTGCCGGCAATCCTACCATTGAAATTATTTCTTCGCAAGACTCTGCGACTCTGTTGATAACAGACGACACCTTAGCCGTCAACTTCGGAACGCTGGTTTTCGGGTTAGACTTGATTGTCCGAACAATATACCGCTCGTTTTGATCTGAGAGTCATTTTTTTCTTCCCCTCCCAGCTCTATTTTGCAGTGTCCCTACATATCTGTATTAATTAATAATTTTTTGCACCGTTGCATGCGATCGCCCTACAATTTCTCCAATTTTTCGCATCGACTTCCTCTAGTAAAATAGCTTAATAATAAACATTCTTGTTGACAAGTCGGTTTGCTTTCGTTTGCCTTCCATTATTTCGCACAGACAAGATTTACGTCCTTTCAGTTGGAGAAATGTGCAGAAATGATCCTCAGAACCGTTTATTGCTTTCATATTTCAACAAATTTCCATGTGCCGACCTGGCGGACCTCGTGTATCACGCACTCATGGTGTCTGTATGCTCAATTTTGTATGTTGATTTTAGCGGTAATTTGCTTTTTCGTAGGAAAAGTACTGAAATGTAACGGTCTTTCAATTTTTTTTTGCATCTGTTTCCGTTAAAGACATATCTCAAGTTATAAATACAAACGAAAAAATAAAATTAAAATAGCGGATGCCTCTAAAATAGCTCAAATATGAAGTTTTTATGGTTGTCTGCTAAATTTTGTGAGGTACAGTACTTAGGCGGGTGTCGTTTTCCACTGTCCATGTTTAAAAGTTGACTGTTCGAAACAAGATTATACAATAATCACTGTAATTTATTATTATTTCCGTCATGGGCTGGCCAGCTCGATATGGTTCTTCTCCGTAGAACTCTGTGAAAATTGCTCCTCTATCGAAAGGTACAGTTAATGATAATGACATTTTTATTGGAAGGTTTTATTCCAAAAAATTATTTTCATGTAAAGTTATGGTATTTGTCTAAATTTCTACTAAAGTAAAAATGTCCTTATATTTTGAGGTCAAAAAGTCGTCAGAACTTTATGGCATCAGTGTTAATGAACGCCTATTTTGGAGATGATTGCCTCATATGAAACCTTAATTAAAAGGGGTTTCTGGAGGAAGATGGAGGAAAGCAAAGGAAAGGTCTAATTATGTAGGGACAAAGAAAAGCGATCAACTTTTTCGGACCTTTTCGAGAAGATTTTGTCAAGTTTGGCGAAGAAACAAGAAACTAGTCATTGTCAATTGTCATGCAAAATGTTATGAAGTGAGGAGGTGCTGTTCGATAAGATAATCCGACTTAAATGACTTTCAGCTAGTAGGTGTTTTTGTGTGGATGCCATTGTAAGTGACATATTTAGCAAACCAGTATAAAGTTGGCTATGGTCCTTCATGGGCTGTAACGTCACCAAAGAAGAAGTATAAAATTTTACGCCTGCGGTATATAGGTTAGATTAATGTGGTAGGCACGACGGCGCAGTGGTTAGTGTGTTGGACTCTGACGCACGATGAACGAGTTCGGATCCTGATAACACCAACGCCATCGAATGTTTGTTTCGCGGCGTCCCTCCTCGGCGGGGTACTGGCAAAACCCCCCGTAGTATACTTGCCATGAAAAAGCTTCTCGACTCACGCCGTTCGTAATCGGCATTAAACTGTAGGTCCCTTTCACCTGTGTGAAAAATAAATCACACACAACATGGGTGATTGAGAGATGCTTGGCTCTGGTCCTTCATGGGGCTGTAACGCCACCAAAGAAGAAGAAGAATGGGGTAGGCATAAGCCACACGTAGGCACACGAAGTCGGCCCATTGTGATACCACCTGGATCAAGTTACCCTGATCCGCTACCTGAGAACCAACCGGTGCTTCTAATGAAGCGATGGAGTTGAACTATCTTTTGGTTTGCTAGCTCACTTAGATTGTCAAAGAAGGGCGCGCCGAGGTAGATCCTCGTGCGATTCGCAAAAGAGGGTCATGAGCACAGGAGGTGGTGTATTGATTCCTCCTCCTCCTCGTCCATGCAGCCGCGACAGAAGTCATTGGAGGGTAGTCCTAATCTGGCGGCGTGTTTTCCGATGATGCAATGACCTGTAATGACACCCACTAGAGTACTTAAAGTTGCCCTTTTGGTTGCCACTAGGTCCCTGGTTCGTCCTATGCTTAACTTAGGTCACAATTGTTTGGTGATAAAGCCAATATAGCTCTCATTCCATTGGAGATTGGTCTCCTCTATGGTTTGAAGTTTTATCATGTGCTTTACCGTACCTATTGGTGTATCTATGGACCCGAAGGTAAGTAGGCTGAGTGTGCTTGACCCTAACTTTGCGAGTTCGTCGCCCACGCAGTTTCCTGGAATATCCCTATTCCCGGGAACCCACAGTATTTTAATATTGAACCGTTCAGCCATCTCATCTAGAGATAGGCGACAGTTAAGAGATGTCTTTGATTTGTGGGTTACCGCTGCCAGGGACTTTATCGCAGCTTGGCTGTCCGTGCAAATGATAATATTCTTAGCGGATATTACATTGATCCTGCGCCATGCAAGGACCTCTGTTGTCGCTGTTATTTCTGCGGTATATAAGATTATGTTTAATTAAATTAATATTGAATTCTTACCTATATGAGAGTTTCAATTGGAAGCACAGAATTTTTACAGAATTTAATTGTTGTAAATTCAAATTGATGAGGAATTTAGCATTTGCTTATATAATAGAATAAAAAACACACTTTATTCATACTGTCAGCCAATTACTCCTGAAAGAAGTTAGCAATCTTTATACCAAATAAGGCAAATAGGTTCAACTAAAGTGTCGTCCCACATTTTGCTTGCTCTTATAATTTATTTTTATAACTTTCCTACACTCATTCTTTCTTTGCGTGCAGGTATAAACCGGTCATCAAACCACAAACGCATTGAATGGAACCTGTTTTTAAAGAGGTAGGCATTAGGTATTCGAACAAGCTGTAGAGAACCATACACTTTTTTTTCCGTTTTGTCTAAAAGGCACACTGCATGCGACATGATTATTTGGCGCAACATGAAAGTATATTTTAATCAAGTAATGATCAAGTTGTATTATATTTTTGAATTGGAAGAATCTTAAAGAAGAAAAAACAAAACATGAGCACTCTTCATGTTAAGTATTTATCAAACATCAAATGTTTCTTTGCGAATGTGTATGGTCTTATAGCATCCACAGCCCCATCAATTCAATAACAATTCATGTTTATAATGTTAGTGTATAGACGCTATTTGTATTGCCAATTGCGGACAACGGGTTATAATTATGCCAAATTGAATAGAAACCATTGAATATAATATACTTTTGTGTGCATAGGATAGAAGAATATGTATGCACACATGTAAACCAATTTACGTCAGCACAAGGATTTGACCGTGATAATGAAGAGAACTGATGTAATGCTCCCAACTGTGTGAAATTCAGTTCAACTCATTTATTATAAGATATATGTATGTATGTATACTACGATATTGGAAGGTTATTTGTATTGTGTATTACACCAGTCGTTTTGCTTACGTATTATGGCGTAAAGAATTTGCTCTTTGAACGGTTTTTAATCGTTCTTATAAACGCCTCCATTTCTTGTTTTCTGTCTCGCAAACTCTCTCACAACCTTTCAGCTGCATAGGAATTTGCAATTCCTCTCGGGCACCTACTATAACATATTTTGAGCTGACATTGATTTGTTAGCTTTTTCTGCAAAACGTGTGATAGTTTACGTGGTACAGTGAGTGATAGTCCAGCAGCTTTTAATAAAAAAGACATCATCAAAGCTTTTCATAAGGCTTAGTGAATTAGAAAATAAAAAAATGTGGTCCAGGTGCGACCCGTAAGGCCCACACGACTAACTTCCCAGTGGGAAAAATGGAAACACCCATTTCATCCAATTTTTTTTTTTTTTCATTTTTAACCGCTGACGCAAAAAGAGAGGTGTTATAAGTTTAAGGTGTCTTTGTGTCTGTCTGTGGCATCGTAACTCCTGAACAAAAGGACCGATTATAATACCCTTTTGTTTTTCTTAGATGAATAATGGGAGCACCGTGGCGCAGTGGGTAGTGTGTTGGCCTCTGACGCCGATGACCGGGATCGAATCCCGACACAGCCATGTCATCGAACGTGTTTTCACAGTGTCAACCAACAAGCGTCTCCAGCTGGCACGGTCCTTGGCCAGCTGTTTCCAGCGCCGCACGCCCAGTTGGATAAGGTTCCACCTGCGTGCGCCACCGATGATGCGGCCGTCCTCTGCCGCGCCTTCCTTCCGGAGTGGATTCGAAGACTCTTCGGGTCGGAGCTGTATTTTCCATGCGCCCTACATGGCCTAGCCACCTTAGACGCTGTATCCGTAGACGTCGTACCAGGCCGATGTCGCTGTACAACCCGTACAGTTCTTCGTTATATCTTCTCCTCCATACACCGTTTGAACAAACGGGACCGTAGATACTACGCAGAATTTTTCCTCTCGAAACGACCAAGGGCATCTTCATCCGCTTTTGTTAAGGTCCAAGCCTCTACGCCGTAAAGGAGGACTGGGATGATTAAGGTCTTATATAGTGTCACCTTGGTTTTCCGAGAGAGGGCTCTACTTCTCAATTGCCTCTTGAGCCCAAAGAAACATTGGTTGGCAAGAGTGATTCTGCGTTTTAACACAGCGCTGGTCATCAGTGAGTCAAGGTAGACGAATTCTTTGACCACTTCAAAGTTATATCCGCCCATGGTGACGTTCTGGCCAATACGTTGGTGTTGTCCGCCTCTTTTAGATGAAAGCAGATATTTGGATTCACCCTCATAAACCTTGAGACCCATCTTAGCCGCTTCTACCCCAATGCTTACAAGGGCCTCATTGAAGTCTCGCTGTGTCCGTCCAATGATGTCAGCGCACGCAAGCAATTGCGTGGACTTGAAATAAATCGTACCTCTTGTGTTGGCCAGTGACTCTTGCACGATCTTTTCAAGCACGATGTTGAAAAAGTTGCACGACAGCGCGTCACCTTGCCTAAATCCTTTTTTAACATCAAAGTACTCGGTTTGGTCATTACCGACCTTAATGGAGCAGCGAGAATTCTCCATTGTCATCCTGCACAGTCGGACGAGTTTGGCAGGGATGTTAAAACTGGACATGGCTTTGTACAGCTCATCTCTATACACGCTGTCATATGCAGCCTTGAAATCGACGAAGAGGTGGTCAGTGTCGATTTGGTATTCCCGTGTCTTCTCCAAGATCTGCCGTAGCGTAAATATTTGGTCTATTGTGGATTTACCTGTCCTGAAAACACACTGATAAGAGCCGATCAGGTTATCCACAAACGGTTTCAGGCGTTCACACAATACGGCAGAGAAGATCTTATATGCGATGTTAAGGAGACTTATTCCCCTATAGTTGGCACAGTTATAGGGGTCTCCTTTCTTATGGACCGGGCAAACGATGCTGAGGTTCCACTCGTCGGGCATGCTTTCCTCCGACAATACCTTGCAAATGAGATGGTGCATGCACCTTACCAGCTCATCTCCAGCCGCCTTAAGAAGCTCAGCAGACAGGCCGTCTGCGCCCGCGGCTTTATTCGACTTAAGTCTTGATATCGCTATTTTGACTTCGTCTAGGTCGGATGGACTGAATTCTGTTTCATTGTCGTCCATTACGAATGGCTCGTTCTGCCTGACAGCGGCATCTTGTCTATCATCGCCGTTATACAGTCTGCAGAAGTGGTCTCTCCAAATCCTCAGCACCTCAGATGTTTTTTCTGGCGTCGATTTTGATGTAAACAACATAAATTCTTTTGAAAGTTTCTAAAAGGTAACTGGTATAAAGAGGAATACATTGTGAAATGAATGTAAGTAAAGAAAAATAGATCACTGAAAACACAATTTCATATTGATCTTGGTGTAATGCACTTTAACCCACTCCTGAGTAATTCTGAAATTGACTTTAAATCAATTTGGTTCAAAATATGTCGGTAAAATGTTAATTATTTGCGTACATATCGATACTGCTTTTAATCCTGCAATTGTGTCAATGACAGAACTTCGAAGTGAACGTTTGCCATTTGCTGTAATGAGTTACTTTAACATTAATTCACATGAACAATTATTAGCTGGAGAAAGCTTGATGAATCGATGGCCGTGTTGATGATGTTGATGCTTCCACTTAGAAAGATTTTTTCTACAAAAACTTTCTGCAATCCTGCATTCCAACGTTTTATTGAACAAGCAATTAAGTTACCAAATTACTTGTTTAAGTGTTTTTTTTTTTTATTGGCGGCATATGCACTTGGTTATGTTCAAGAACTCTGTAGTCGATAACTTTTTCTGCTTATGTTTAACCTAAAGTTTCCGAACGAAAACTTGGGGCTTCATATTCTACAAATGCGTTATGAATAACAAATCGCTTAAAAGCCTGCACTATTTTTTTATGTTTGTGCAATTTGCAATTTGTTATATATCATTTGTAACATGAACCTATATATGTATATAACACGAGTACATACACAGTATTGGCAGAAACATCTGGAATCAAACTGCATTTTTGAGTCAATGGCTTGCCAAAATGTAACTATTTTTCTGAAAATTTCCATTCAGCGTAGGATAGGATGCTGTTAGCTCAAAATGTTTAAACATTGTAATATGCATAATACGTCCTATACAGGGTGGGTGCCCCACGAGCAGTGTGCCAAAAAGCTAGAACGTGTAGGTCTGGTCAAGACAAAAAAAAATCGTATGGGGTGGGTGGGGGTCTATTCACCCCGTTTAGGCGGGAGGGGCATTTTCTAAAAAAAAAAAATTACTTAATTTGGAAAAAATCAACGAAAACATCAGCAATGCTGTGATATACTTTTTTGTAAAGCCAGAAACCTCTTCTTTCATCTCGTTTTTAAACGAAGCAGTTTCAGGGAACAGTTTTTGAGAAATAAATTTGGTCAAAATTTTGAAAAAAAAAATTTCGAACTAATTTTTCTTTAAATTAAAATTAAATGCCATTTTTTTTTTTTTTCAAGAATTAAATTCTCCAATTAGTTTTTAGTTAAAAACAGAAAATCGGATACAAAAATGTCTTGTGGTTTTTTTTTTTTTGGTTTTAACGCGACTAGACTGGCGTGAAATGGTACGAGTGTAAGTTTTCGGGGTGTGAAGCACCCTCCATATTCTATATTTGGGCACTCCAAGCAAAATAGCTATCCTCCTTGTACAAAGGGATTACGTCGGACCAAAACCAAAATTCTTTCATCTAAGATTACTGATCCATTTGTAATTGATCCTTCGCTTCCTCGATGCTCTAGCACTCCGTGCTCTCGCAGACGTAGGTGGTTTCTTGAAAACATACTATGACTGGGACACCTCCGATTGAGATATCTTTCAGCGTAGAGTCTTTCGCCTTCACGATCTCGACGATTAGCTTAACCGTAGCAGAAGTGCATGTCCGTTTATTCTTCTCGAGAGTATGAGTTTGACATCGAAATGTGTTGATGAGTTAACATCCAATTTGGAAATGGTCGCAAATATTTTGTTTTTCAATAAAGAAAAATTGCGGTTTTATTGTCTTAAGGTCCTAGCGGGTAGAACCCATCGGCGGTGGACGGACCCAGACGATATTGGCAGGTCAGTTTTCAGAAGTTATCAATGAAAAAAAAAAAAGGATTAATCCAGGGCTACTCCAATACTGTGTCCCTTTATTGTATCCTCATATGACTCCGAATTGCTTAAAAGTAAAAAAAAGGGTCAACGTTTCAGACAATAATTTGCCTATAAATCCAGCCGCGTTAAAACAAAAACAGAAAAAAAAAAAAGTTTTTCTTAGAAAAAAGTGGTTCGGGTTTTAATTTCTCAAAAACTACAAGACATTTTTGCATCCGGTTTTCTGTTTTTAACTAAAAACTAATAGGAGAACTGAATTCTTGAAAAAAAAAAAAAAATAGTACTTAATTAGATAAAATTAAAAAAAAAAAACCGGCCAAGTGCGAGTCGGACTCGTGCACGAAGGGTTCCGTACTATTATGTATACACCTTAAAACTATCCTACACCGTAAGTCAATAAAAAAAAGTACTATCCTACACCGTAAGTCAATAAAAAAAAGTCGAAATAAATAAAAATATATATATAAAATAAAAAAAAATAAACGAATTCACTGTCCAAAAAAATAAATAAATCGCAGCTTGAGTATCCGAACGTGAATCCGCGACCAACGTAGGCAATAGGACACACGGTACGGCCGCGTACCGGGACCAACGTAGGCAATAGGACACACGGTACGGCCGCGTACCGGGAACTGCTTACAACCGTACCGGAGTTCTTCCCCGAAGATCACTCTCCGAGTACTTCGCCGAAGATTTCTCGCCGAGTTCTTTGCTAACTCTCCCTCATGTGCTACTAGGAACAAAAAAAAAAACAAAAATGCTGACCTTCTGCGGGCTGAACTCCACTCGTTCGCGTATCAAGTGCTGATCGCAGCCTCGGGCTACTCATTTTCCTTGAGGGTGATTTCCCAAAATGGATGACTATGAGCCGCGCACAAATGGGAACTGAACGAAAGATGACAACGAAAACCTTTCGAAAATCAAATCGTAACAATTTATTATTGGTTGTTTGTAATTATGTATATGTATAATTAATTTTGTTCTGTTTTTAGTATTTGTCGTGGTAGCGGCAACAGAAATACATCATCTGTGAAAATTTCAACTGTCTAACTATCACGGTTCATGAGATACAGCCTGGTGACAGACGGACGGACGGACAGCGAAGTCTTAGTAATAGGGTTCCGTTTTACCTTTGGGTACGGAACCCTAAAAATTAGTTCGAATTTTTTATTTCAAAATTTTGGATTTGAAAATTAATTTCTCAAAAACTATTCCCTAAAACTACTTCGTTTAAGATCAAGATGAAAGAGTATATCACAGCATTGTGGATGTAACTGTTGATTTTTAATATTTTTTTCCAAATTAAGTTAATTTTTTAGAAAATTGCCCCTCCCGCCTAAACGGGGGGAATAAGTGAGTATCTTGCAAACTTCCTTAAACCGGTGTCCTGAAGTCCGAAGATAACCAGATGTTGACGGAGAGTGGAGCTGTCCACCTGCATCGGCTTGGTCAGACGGCTTGACCTATACAACGTCTTAAATGACACCAACGCTCTAGCCCGTAGAGCCTTCTAACCCAACTCCGACGGATGATGCAGCGGCACTGGAAACAGCTTGACAGTTGAGTTGAGGCCCAGGCTTACCTCGGGCGGTACCACCACCTAAGGGTTTGAATGTCCATATCTCCCTACTAATATAGCAAAGGGTGAGGGCGCCGTGGCGCAGTGGTTAGTGTGTTGGACTCTGGCGCACGATAAGCGAGTTCGAATCCCGATAACACCAACGCCATCGAATGTTTATTTCGCGGCATCCCTCCTCGGCGGGGTACTGGCAAAACCCCCCGTAGTATAACTTGCCTGGACAAAGCTTCTCGACTCACGCCGTTCGGAATCGGCATTAAACTGTAGGTCCCTTTCACCTGTGTGAAAAATAAATCACACACAACATGGGTGATTGAGAGAAGCTTGGCTCTGGTCCTTCATGGGCTGTAACGCCACCAAAGAAGAAGAATATAGCAAAGGGTAGTCTCCGCTTGGGCCGCTTCTAGGATTATATCCCAATGATTGTCATTCTCTAATAATCTTCCTGCCTCACATGCCTCTCGAAACGTCGAAAATTCTCAAATTATCGAATCTCACTTGTATTTGATTGTTTTACTTAGTCTAACTTAATCTAACCCTAGCCTAGTTTAAAATAAGGACTAGGCCCCGACACTTGGCTTTGTGGGTTCTCGAAGTTCATGAGCAGTATTACAGCGCCAACAAATGCCATAGAGTTAACCTTGTCCCTTAACATATCAGAAACGGAAATGTTAAATAAGAGTGAGACTGTAACTGAATCTTGTGGAAGACCATTCTTCTTCTTCTTTGTGGCGCTACAGACCGGTTTGGTATTGGGTCTTAACTAACAAGTGAGTGTCCTTTCTTGATTACAGCATATACTCTGTTTTGCCCTTATTTACCGCCAGGCCCATTTTAGCCACCTCCACTTCAATCCCAGCAAACGCCTCATTGACCGCTCGCTGCGTTCGATCAATCACGTCAATATCATCGGAACACGATTTGCGAGTATGCTCCTGGAATGTCAGAACCACAAAAAAGTTGAACAAAAAACCACAATTATTAAGCTTCAACGCCTTCAGAGACTAGCGTATCTCGGTATCACAGGCGCTATGCCGTCCTGCCCTACGGCAGCACAAGAAGCACTCATCGGACTCGCTCCACTGCATCTTTTTATCAAGAAGGTGGCATTACGCAGTGCAATCAAAATCCTCTGCTCGGGAACAAAAATGCCATGTAGACCTGCAGGCCACATGTCCATATTACAACACTTTCCTGAGCTGGATATGATTACTACAGTCCCGGACGCATTGCCACACACCTTCACCTTTGACAAGAGATTTGAGATATTGATCCCCTGCTGAATGTCAAAGGCCTTAGGTGGTACACGGATAGCTCCAAGATGGCTTCTGGCGTTGGCGCTGGCATATTTGGACCAAAACGCAAGATCTCGAAGGCCCTGGGAATAAGCCCCAGCGTCTTCCAAGCAGAGCTGCATGCCATCCTAACATGTATCAATCTAAATCTCAAGACTGGCATCAGAGGAGTAACTATCAACATAATCTCTGATAGCCCAGCAGCGCTTAAAGCACTGGGTTCGTACAGCACGAACTCAAAAACCGCCAAGGAATGCTATGACGCCCTGCAAGACCTCGCCAAAAGAAACACTGTTAAACTTTGGTGGGTGCCAGGGCATAAAGGTGTCAAGGGCAATGAAATTGCCGACCAACTTGCCAGAAAATGTTCCAGCGACAAATACATAGGTCCGGAACCTTTATGCGGCATTCCCAGGTCTAAGATAAATTACCTCTTGGACAAGTGGGAAAAATCGCAACCCCTGTCCTTCTGGAACAGTGTTCGGGAACTCCGTCAATCTAAACGACTTATACGACCTCTGAACAAAAACCCTATTGACATACCCAAACTCAATAGACGGGATATCAGAAGACTAGTCAGCTATCTTACGGGACACTGCGGTCTGAGATATCATCTTAACAAAATTAGTCTCTCATCTGAAACTGAGTTTTGGCTCTGTCAAGAGGACGATGAGACGGCAGAACACATACTATGTGAGCGTGCTGCTCTCTGCCATCTTAGGAAGCGCAGCCTTCTCAGTGAAGTTATGACTCCTGAGGGGATCACCCTGGCTCCTACGAGAAGCATTCTCAACTTCATTATAGAGGTGGAGAGGCTACTCGGCTAATCGGCTAGCAGGCACAATAGATCTGCAAAGGTTGCAGTGCCATATTGCTAATAGTAGCACTAGCCCTATGTATAAAAAAAAACAGTTATCAAAAAATTGCATTCATTAGAAAGGTTATTAAGTTCTTAACAAAAAAAAACACAAACAAATGGTAGGTGAGTGGGAGTTTAACCAAAAAAAAATAGGCCGAAGTGACCATGTCGTAAGAAATTGCATTAAAAACCGTGCTTCATACGGTAAAAATTACAAGGGAAGGACAAAAACCGCTTTAACACCTCGGGACAAAAAAAACATTTTAAAAATTGCATCAAATTCAGCTGTCTCCACTAGCGAAATAAAAGTAAAAGCGGGGATATCTGCTAGCACATCAACTGTTCGGCGAGCTATTTTGAGTGCAGGACATCTTAAGTTAAAAAAACTAAAAAAAAAAAAGCCCCCACTAAACGCCATAAGAAAAGAAAAACGGTTGGAATTCGCACGCCTTCACATGACGTGGGATACCAATCTTGGAAGTGCGCTAAATTGGCGAAATGTTGTTTTTTCAGATGAAAAAAAATATAATTTGGATGGCCCTGATGGCCACGATCTGAGAAAAAAGGAAAAGTTTTTGACACGTCACCATTCGAGGCAAATCCGTTCGATTTGGTTTTCGTTTGCAACAAAATGACGGGAATTTCCTACAAAACCCTTTTGCAGGAAGCCTTCCCCGCTATTAAAGAACTGTTCGTACCTGTGCAGTGGTTATTTCAACAAGACAATGCGCCAATCCACAACGCTCGTGTAGCCAAAAGCTTTCTTGCCAACGAAAATGTGGAATTGTTGCCGTGGCCACCTTTTTCCCCTGACCTCAATATAATTGAAAATGTTTGGGGATGGCTCACGCGTAAAATTTATGAAGGAGGTAGGCAGTATGAGACCTGTGAAGAGCTTACTATCGCAATCAAAGAAACATGGAAGACGATTTCCTTGAATTATTTAGAAAAACCTACCATTTGTTTGGGTTTTTTTTTTTTTTTTTTGTTAAGAACTTAGTAACCTTTCTAATTAATGCAATTTTTTGATAACTGTAACACACATTTGCAAAAAAAATTTAATTTATGTAAAAAAAAATTGGTGCGTCTAATCAAGTGAAGAGCACTGTATGTATGTACATATGAGTCTTGTTCATGTATTAATGCATGGAGTATCATTTTTGATACAGACAAAAAACACTTATTTATCATTACAATAACCACAAATTAAAAAAAAATTTACAAATTTCTTTTTTTATATAAAAGTACAATCATTCCGGTTAATAATGGAAAATAATTTCATTCAAATGGCTGCCTCGGCTGGCCATGCAGTAGCCTACACGATAGGTCCAATTTTTAATCACATTATCGATTGTGTGCAGCTGTATTTCACCAATGGCTTCACGAATATTGTCCTTTAAAGCGTCAATTGTCTCTGGCTTGTCAGCGTAACACTTATCTTTGACGGCACCCCACAAATAATAGTCCAACGGTGTCAAATCGTAGCTCCGAGGTGGCCAAACGACATCAGCTCTGCGGCTGATAATGCGATCTTCAAAAACAGGAGGCAAAACATCGAGTGTAGCTTGGGCTGTGTGGCACGTAGCGCCGTCCTGTTGAAACCAAATGTTGCCAATATCCTCCTCTTCAATTTTTGCGAACAAAAATTCGTTCAACATGGCCCGATAACGATTGCCATTGACTGTAACGGCCATTCCTTGATCATTTTCGAAGAAAAATGGCCCAATTATGCCTCTGGACCAAAATCCGCACCAAACAGTGGCTCGTTTTGGGTGAACCGGCTTTTCAATGTATGCGTGCGGATTTTCTGTGCCCCGAATGCTACAATTTTGCTTGTTTACATACCCGCCAAGATCAAAATGAGCTTCATTTGAAAAGATGATTTTTTTTTGGCAAAATCGGCATCTACTGTAAGTCGATCGCAGGCCCACTTATCGAAGCGAAAACGCATTGGATGGTCAGTTGGCTTCATCTCCTGAACCAATTGGACTTTGTATGGCGTCATACCAAGGTCTTTATGCAAAATTCGCCTCAATGATGTCTCCGAAATGTTCAACTGTTGAGAACGATGGTGAATTGATGTTGATGGCGCTTAATGCACACTTTCTGCCGCAGCAGCAATGTTCTCGAGTGTACGCACTGTTTTTGGTTTTTTACGCTTTGGTTTATCGATGAGGATGCCAGTTTCTTTCACTTTTTTCACAAGATAACGAACATACGGAGCTGACGGTGCTTCTCTTCTTCGAAAATCCGTACGCAATTTTCGCACACATTCTGCAACATTACCATGATTTTCAAAGTAGTGTCGCAATATTTCCCAGCGTTGTTCAAGCGTATACACAACCATATTCGTTCAGCGGAAGGATAAATCTAATTATCTGTCAAATCAGACATGAGCTAAGTGTTACCATTCACGAAATAAGCACTACTTGAAAAAAAAAAACGTTATATGGCGGACCCTTTGCTACTGATAATGTATCCATCATGATTTCTTTTTACCTTGATTTGGCTAAGAAATTATTGCTCTATCGTATAAAAAATACCGATTGTTGCTAATTAAAACAAAAACCATTTTAGAGCGAATAAGCAATGTTGTATCATTTTTGATGCAAGATGCATTTAAGGGTTAACAATGAGTCTGCATTGAAAGGTGGTAAGCTGCCATGTGTTTTTTTTTAATGATTTATACATTATTTGCATATACAAACTTTTGACATACCAAAATAATCTAATATAACTTTGAATAAAAAACATTTTGGACAAGCTATGAACGTAGGAATGCAGTTTAAATGCATATGTACCTGTATAACAAACAGGCCGCAAATAAAACATTGCGATTTATGGTGTCAACTGTAACAATTTCTCCAATAATTATCGATTATAGATTGGTGAGCTTACCAGTTTAGTATTTTCACTTGACAGAAACCGTAACAGGTTCGTAGTATAGTGGTATATCTGGTCCACATGAAAAATGATACAATACTTCGATAGGATACGCATTTTAAACCTAACAATCATGCATGTGTGAAATTACAAACTTTCAGCCGTCGAGGAGACTTGTTTTCCCCATCAGATCAACTAAAACTTGTTTTAATGTTTATTATACACACGATGACGAGAAAATAATATACTGTATCATATTTTTGGTAGTTGACATTTTTGCTTTAATATTATTGCAGTTTTTTTTTCATTTTTAAGAGCGGAATCTAACAATATACACTTGCTGACAAAATTATCCGTACAAGAATTTCTGCAAAAAATAAGTGGGAAATAAATCATTTTCTTGGACTAAAATGAACCCTAGAAGGGTAACCTTCGTCGATTCGACGAACATGAATTTTATTTTTTTTAGTTTTCTCCTTAGTCCTCTCACTGATAGGATCCTCTTTTCGTGTAACCCTATCCATTTCTAAGTGCTTTTAGTGTGTGGACGTACGGTAGTGTACCTGCTTGGGTAAGTGCATTTTTTATTGAAAAACGGCGCAAATGTTCGTCGAAACGACGAAGGTTACCTTTTATGTAACTTTCAGTGCGCGATCAGATTTTTAAGAAAGCAAGTTAACGCCATGACTGGTGACGACCGGGTTGGCTGTCGCGGCCGCCTTCCGGATCGCCGTTTATGTGCAACATTGCGTTGATAATGCAATATACTGCACATTGTGTTTCTTGCAAGGGCATCATAAAATGGCGAAGATCGGGGCGAGCTGGCTTACTATGCGAAACGGGCAGTAGAATTAGGCCAGGCGCAAATTGAGACACGAGAGCACCGTGGCGGAGTGGGTAGTGTGTTGGCCTCTGACGCCGATGACACGGGATCGAATCCCGACACAGCCATGTCATCGAACGTGTTTTCACGGTGTTTCTCCTCAGCGGGGTTCTGACAAAACCCCCTGTAGTAAAATTGTCATGAAAAGCTTCTCGAAATTCGCCGTTCGGAACCGGCAATGAAACTGTAGGTCCCTTTCACCTATGGGAAAATTAAATCACACACAACATGGGTGATTGAGAGAAGCTCGGCTCTGGTCCTTCATGGGCTGTAACGCCAACATACATACATACATAGCGCGTGTGAGGTGGCGCAGTGATGCATTTTTTTGTAAACTACAGAATTCAATAGAACGGCGCAAATAGGTAAACACGTGTGACGTGCCGCGACCCGCGCTAGCCGACCGATGCGCGGCACACATGCCATTCTCTCGCGTGTGGTTCTTGGTTTTGGAGAAATGGCAGAAGAAAAATGAATAGAGACAGTTAGGGTTCATAAAGAACTACATATATGATACCCAACTATATGAAGACAAAATTCACTCTTATGCGTTCGATCTGCGAGTACCTGCGTCTCAATTTGCGGATCACCACGCCACGCGTTTGGCACATACGTGTCATGGCACTCGTGTCATGCCACCTCACACGCGCTACATGTGTCTCAATTTGCGCCTGGCCTTAGGACTATTCTTTAACAGTTAAGTTCATTCGCATTTGGAACGGCACCGAAATAAAGCGAAGGTATTCCCGTAAATATAATAGAGGGAAAACTCCTAGTACCATGGATGATGAAACGGTTAGAAGCACCAATTTTACGCACTAATATTAGATCTGATGAAATTGTATGACAACCCTTTGCAACATGTATTGTCTCGCATTCACGTATCGATTCAACCCTTGTAAACTAAAACCACCACTTTCTGTTCATTCCCTGTTTGTACTCCTTCATAATAACATGTACGGATATTGTTTCTCAGAAGAACTTTGAGTTTTCTTTAACAGGTTATGTGCCCAGGTATCTGCACTGTGTGTGTCTGTGTATCTCAGTTCGTTAGAAGTGTTTAAAAAGTATATACTTTAAATAAATAAAAACAAAATTAAAATGAGTACTCCGGTTTTGCAAATTGACAAATTAGACGAAACTAATTATGACAGTTGGTCAATCCAAATGAGGAGTGTGTTGGTGCATTCAGGTACATGGAAGATTGTGAACGGAACTGTGAAGGTGGAAGGAGATATCGCCGCAGTATCCAAGTGGGAATCAGATGACGAGAAGGCCCTAGCGTCCATCTTCTTAAGCGTGAAGCCAACACAGTTGGCATATATTCGCAACTGCACGAAGTCACACGAAGCCTGGAAGAAATTGGAGGAGATCTACAAGCCGAAGGGTCCACTGCAAAAGGTTTCCCTCTATAAGAAATTAATAAACCTGAAGATGTCAGAAAATGGAAATGTGGTACAACACCTAAACGATTTCTCTGAACTTTATGGAAAATTACAAGAGACTGGTATCGATGTTCAGGAGGAGCTTTTAGCGATAATGCTGATGTCAAGTTTACCCAGGCAATACGATAATTTTGTCATAGCAATGGAAACCCGCGACGAATTGCCAAAGTTGGAAACATTGCGTCAGAAGCTGCTAGAAGAGGGAAAACGCAGACAAGAGAAAGTTGAAGAAGATACGCCACAGCAAGCGCTGATTGCAAGAACTACCAACAAAGAAAGGAAAACTACAACAGGCTACTACAACTATGGGAAAAAGGGTTTCAAAGGGAAGTGCTTTGTGTGCGGTATAGCAGGTCACATCGCCAGCAAATGTGAAAAAAGAAACAAAAGCAGCAGAACACAGGCTATGTCGATGTTGGCGGCGACAGATTGTCCATCCCTCAGTCGTAAAAAATGGTACGTCGACAGCGGAGCAACGGCACATATGTGTAACGACCGCAGTATGTTTGTCAATTACCAACACCACAACGAGATCATCTCATTGGCCGGAGACAAACACATACATGCTATAGGCAAAGGTGATGTATTATTAAAAGATAAATGTTATGATATTATACTTGAAAATGTTTTGCATTCTCCCATATTGCAGGCGAACTTCATCTCTGTGAACAAGGCTGTTAATCGAGGTTTAACTGTAACGTTCGACAACGAGAGAGCATCAATCGCACGACCAGATGGCGACGTCGTTTTACACGCGCCGAGAAGGGCAAACATGTTTGAATTTCATAATGAGGTCAAACAGGGGTTGTTTTCAATGAGCAACAACAATAGCACTATTGGTTGGCACAACCGCTACGGGCATCTGAACTTTAAGAGTCTTCATGATTTGTCGAGTAAGCATATGGTAAAAGGCATGAATATAAGTGGTGACTACGAACCAACGTGTAGAACATGCATGCTGTCTAAAATCCATCTAATACCATTTCCCCAAGAATCACAAACGCGATCAACCGAGTTGCTAGATCTTGTCCATAGTGATGTTTGCGGTCCGTTTCGAAATGCATCCGTTGGGGGTTCAAAGTACTTTTTGACTTTTATTGACGACAAATCGAGAAGAATTTTTGTTTACTTCCTGAAGGCAAAGAGCGAAGTGTTTGAAAAGTTCACATTGTTTAAGGCTCAGGTTGAACGTCAAACGAGTCGTAAAATAAAGGTGATTAGAACCGACAACGGAGGAGAGTTCGTTAACACAGAATTTAATGAATATTTGGACAAAGAAGGAATCACTCGACAACTGACTGTGCCACACACACCACAACAAAACGGGGTAGCAGAGCGCGCCAACAGAACTCTGGTCGAGATGGCAAGATCGATGATGCTGCATGCTAATGTCAAGCAAAGCTTATGGGCAGAGGCAATAAATACGGCAGTTTACATTAGGAATAGATGCCCTACAAGAAAACTACACAATATGACTCCATATGAGGTTTGGTGTGGCCGAAAGCCCAGCGTCCAACACCTAAGAACGTTTGGCTCTTGCGCAGTGGCGCTAAATAACACCAGAAGCAAATCGAAGTTCGATGCAAAAGGCAGCCAACTCATCATGGTGGGGTATTCGACGGCGGCTAAGGCATATCGTCTTTATGATCCGAAGAAGAATAAAGTACTTGAACATCGTAATGTGCTATTCGATGAAAATTCATTCGATCATCATGGTGACGTTATAGACAATAGGCAAGCATGTTCAGCCAACGAATACTTTGTTGTTAATATCGATACGCAGGATACTCAGGTAGCGGAAAATTATGTCGATAATGACAAAAGAGTATCTGACATTTATAATGATGATAAAAACGGAAATATTCAACACAATGAAACCCGTAGTGAGGAAAACAGCAACAGCGAGGAACATGCTGATAGTCTAGAACCTACCAATGACGATAACAGCAAAGAAAATGCGGTGCAAGAACCGCGAAAAGTCGGACCGGGAAGACCTTCATTTGTTCGTACTGGAAAGCGTGGCCGGCCAAAGAAAAAATGGAACGAGCTATGTAGTGCCATTGACGAAAACATACCACAGACAGTCGAAGAAGCAATTTCTAGTGATACTGGTGAAAAATGGATTAACGCTATGAATGACGAATACCATGCCCTAAGAAAAAATGAAACATGGTCGATGGTAGATCTCCCGAGTGGCCACAGAGCAATCCCGTGTAAATGGGTATACACGATTAAGAGGAATGTCAAAGGAGAGATCGAAAGACATAAGGCTCGTTTGGTGGCAAAGGGTTGCAACCAACGTTTCGGGGTTGATTTTCAAGAGACATTTTCACCGGTAGTACGATATTCGACGATACGAATTCTTTTGGCATTGGCCGTGAAACAGAAGATGCATTTACATCAGCTTGACGTCAGTACCGCATACTTGAACAGTAATCTTCAAGACGAAATATACATGCAACAGCCAGAATACTTTAAGGACCAAAGATTTCCAAATAAAGTCCTTCACCTCCATAAAGCCATATATGGATTGAAACAGAGTGGAAAGGAATGGAACGCAAAACTGGATTCCACTTTGAAAAGTATGAACTTCATTCCATGCGATAATGAACCTTGTTTGTATAAGGGAACTGAAAATGGTAAATTAGTGTTGATAGCTGTTTACGTAGATGACATAATTGTGGGTTGTAGCGACATACCAATTATTTCAAAAATAAAGGCCAAAATATCAGAATATTTCGAAGTAAGCGACAAAGGCAAGCTGCGACATTTCTTGGGGATGGAAGTTGAACGTGATGGTGAAACTGGTTCGATAAAACTAAGCCAAAGTCAATACATCCGTGATCTTTTGGATAAATACGGGATGACAACTTGTAAACCAGTAGCTGTACCACTGGAAGCAGGATACGAGGTTAGTTGCACGAATAATTGTGAAAGAACTAATAAACAAGAATACCAGTCATTGGTTGGAGCTTTGATGTATCTTGCTATTTCCACACGTCCCGACATTTTACATTCGATATCCAAAATGGCTCAGAAAAATGCCGATCCGCACCAGGAACACTTTACGAAATTAAAACATATCCTGCGCTATTTAGCCGGCACCGTCAATTTGAAATTAATATATGGGACAAATGGCAATCATTTGGAAGGATTCGTAGATGCTGATTGGGGCGGCGGCACCATAGACAGAAAATCATACACAGGCTTCATATTTTTCTACTGTGGGTGTCCAATTACATGGCAATGCAGGAAACAGCCTTCTGTGGCGCTGAGCAGTACAGAGGCCGAATATATGGCTGCATCGGACTCTAGCAAAGAAGCAATTTATTTGAAGAAGCTCCTGATGGAAATTAATGCTTTGGAAGATAGTGCCATCCTCCTTCATATCGACAATCAAGGGGCTCAAAAACTCGCGGAAAACCCAATATACCATAAAAGAAGCAAGCATATCGACATTAGATTCCATCACATACGGGATTTGGTAAGAAATGGCGATATTAAATTGAAATACTGCCCTACAGCTGACATGATTGCTGACGTGATGACGAAGAATTTGCCGAAGGCGAAACATTATCATTTTATGAATCTAATGAATCTAAAGTAGATTTTAATTAATGTATTCGAGCTATACTCTTGTAATTGAATTAAGACAAGTTTTATTTAATCAATTTATTTGTATGTACCGGGATCATACATGTTGAGGAGGAGTGATGAAATTGTATGACAACCCTTTGCAACATGTATTGTCTCGCATTCACGTATCGATTCAACCCTTGTAAACTAAAACCACCACTTTCTGTTCATTCCCTGTTTGTACTCCTTCATAATAACATGTACGGATATTGTTTCTCAGAAGAACTTTGAGTTTTCTTTAACAAGATCTTGTATTGAAAAAAATATCCTCGAAAATAAAGAACCGTTAAGGGAGCACAACGTTAGTGTAACAAAAATAAAAACAAGAAAAATTTGCAAAATTTGTCCGTACACACAAGGACGCATGACTAAGTCAACGTGCAATAAATGTGATGTAAGCAAATGTGGAGAGCATGAAGTTGAACTCTGCAGTACCTACATAAATGCTCGAAATAATTTAGTTTATTTTTTACTTTTATTATGTTTTGTTATACCAACAATTATCTTTTAAGTTCCTACTTTTTTTTTATTAAAACAAATATATTTATAATAATAAAAAACAAAAAAACACAAGCCATCTCAAAAATGCAAGCTCATGTGAAGAGCATAAAGTTGACCTCTGCAACAAATGACCAAATACTTTATTTTCGTTTTTTATTTTTAATGTGGCTTCTATCCTGAACGACAGAACAACTTTGGCAGGGAGCTCCAACTACACTATGTCCACCACGGTCTTCGACAAAAAGTTAAAAATAACCTACCTTCCCAGAAAGGAAAAAGTGGTCCCGACAAGCGCGACCAGGGCTGCGTTGATTTTTACACAGATGGGTCAAAAATCATAGACGGGGTGGATAATGCTCTTCTGCAAACAATTGAAACTGAATCTGGTCTTAAAACTACCAGAACACTGCGGCGTCTTCCAGGCGGAGCTGCAAGCAATAAAGGAAGTCCTCTCATGGCTAAGGTGGAACGTGATATTTGTCACAGATATTCGAATTTTCACTGACAGCCAAGCTGCCCTGAAATCGCGATCTCTTAACGAGATGGCTGAACAATTTAACATTCAACACTTATGGGTACCAGGACACAGCAACATTTCAGGAAATGAGGGAGCAGGCATGCTCTTCAAACAAGGAACGGCGCAACGAATTTAACATGGCATACGCTGGTACACCACTAGCAGCCATTAAATTAGAACTAATGAATCGAGCCATGGCTAAGATGGACTCAAGGGTATAACTGCCTAACCACCAGGCAAATCTGCCTACAACTTGACCGGCAGCGAACCACGGGACTAATCTCCCTAAAATGAACCGACATCAGCATAATCGTTGGTGTCATCACTGGTCACTGTCTTATCGGCAGTCATGCATAAAGACTAGGGTAAGTTTCGAATGGCTTCTGCAGGAGCTGTGAAGAGGAGGTTGAGTCCATTTAACACCTACTCTGCGTCTGTCCGGCCATCTGTCATAGTAGGAAACAATACCTAGGATCCTACTTCCTTAACGACCTGATTGACGTTCAGCGGGTAAGGTTAGTTGATCTTCTTAATTTTGTAAGAAGTACAAAATGTCTGCACAGGCGGGAGTGGGGATACTCGTAAGTCCAAAGGGTATTGGAGTGGATACCATTATAAGGGAAAGTCGCGATCTTAAAACTCAGGTTTGAAAGATCAACTTTGGCTCTGGTGCAGGTGTACGCACCGAATCTAGAGTCTGAGTATGCGACTTTCCTGGATGAAATTTATGCGGCCCTTGATAGGGTGGTTGAGATGGATTCCTATATCCTGATGGGTGACTTCAACGCCCATGTGGGTGTGGATGTAACGACACGGGGGAGTGTGATTGGGAGGAACGGTGATCCTCATCAAAACGCGAACGGAGAGAGGTTGTTGGATTTTTGCTGTGAAAATGGCATGTCCATTATGAACACCTTCTTTCCGCACAAAGACATTCATAAATACACGTGGTATCGTCGGAGTCTTCAACAGAAATCGTTGATAGATTTCTTTGTGGTACCATCGTGTGTGAAACGGATGGTTTGTGACGTTCGTGTGTTGAGAGGGGCTGAACTGTCAACTTATCATCACCTGGTGTTGTGTAAGCTGTATCTTACTGATAGAGTACCTCGTCTACCAAGGCGGAAACCAAGAGTGGTTACACGCATACGGTGGGAGAAACTACAGAGCAGTGAGGGGCGGCAACACTTCGCACGACACATATCCGAAAGGTTTGAGCAAATTCCAACTGTTCCATCGCGACTGTTTTCAACAGCTGTCATCGCCTCTGCACGTGACGTTTGTGGAGAGAAGCGGCTTGGTATGGCGGCTGGGGGTGAGAAAAGAACTGGGTGGTTTAAAACACCCGGAGTTCAAAAAGCCATCAGAGAGAAGAAGAAGGCATACAGGGACTGGATTCTTTTGGGAGACTCTGCTTCCCGTGACCGGTACACTGTGGCGCGAAGAACTTTCAAATTGGCTTTGCGGGCAGCTAAAGAGCAGTCCTGGAAGGAGTTCGGCGAGAAGTTGGAAAGCGACCATAGATCTGCGAAAAAGGTGTTCGGGCAAACCATTCACGGGCTCAGAGGAAGGAAATTCAACATTATCGAAGGAGTTAAATCCAAAGATGGTGTGTTGCTTTCCAATGAGATGGACACTTACGCAGATGGAGCGAGCACTTTTCGGAGCTGCTCAATCCCGAACAGGGCGCTGAGGGGGAGAGACCCATAGTCTTGAGTGGGGCGGAGAATAGTCCATCGGTTGAGGAAGTCATTTTAGCCATTGAATCGCTAAAAATTGGCAAATCCGCCGGTGTGGATGAAGTTCGGACCCCCTTCGTAGCAACACAAAGGACATATGTATGTACATATGTATGTATCTGGCCTAGATGTGTACTCCTATCTATTACCTACCTATGTACATACATACCTACCTAACCCAACATGTGTTTAATTTGTATTTTCGTTCTGATACTTTTTATTTTTCCAATTAATGTCACGGAAATATCTTGTCTCTATTATTTTTCCCAACACTGTAAACATCTTTTTTTTGTCCTTGATTAAGAAAGGCGAACACAGATTTCGGGTGCTTAAAAACAAAGATTAAGAAAAAGATGTGGCGTAAAACAGGCCAAAGAAATAATTTGATCAAGAACCCAAGGAACTTTGCTTAGGGCTGCCTAACCTTAGACATGATTATAACATCTTGGACTTAAATGGGCGGGACACGTAGAGAGTGAGGGGCAAAAAAGGAAATTAGGAAAGCCGCATTTTTAAAATGCCTTCTGATTCTTTGAGGGCATGGGCATGGGCTCGGACATACAGGGTAAAGTTGTTGATCGCTCTCAACCTGGCGAGATGCCAGCAACGATCCTTGTTTAAATGCCCGGGTCAAGTTGACATACGGCCTCCTCGCGGCGCCCACTGGATAGCCTCTTCAACAACCGTTGGGAGGTGAAAAAACGTATGCAGCGACAAAACCCCGACCAGAATGGCGGTTGTGCGGCGGGCTAACAATCAGCCCACGTAAAAAAAACAAGTTATAAATGAGCAAGATGCCTCGGATACACGGACGGATACTCGACGACGACAACGCACGAAAAAAGAACACGATTTGCGAGTATGCTCCTGGAATGTCAGAACCCTGTACACTCCCGGAGCTGCTCATAAACTAGAAGGAATACGCTGGATAGGAAACGGTATGATTAGGAAGAAAAATTGCGACATTTATTACAGCTGTCACGAAAGGTTGCACTTACTGGGAAGCGGATTTGTCGTGGGAAAGCGGTTAAGGTCGAAGGTCATCGACTTTAAACCTATAAGTGATCGCGTAGCTGTGATCCGCAGAGGCAGATTTTATAACATCAGCCTTATATGTGCACACGCCCCTACCGACGAGGCTGAAGACCCTATTAAGGAGGACTTCTATGACCTCCTGGACAACGCCTACGGAGCTTGTCCGGAGTACGATGTAAAAATCGTGCTCGGGGACTTCAACGCCAAAATCGGTAAGGAGAACACCCTTGGCGGAGTGATCGGAAAGCACTGCCTCCACGATACAACAACAGATAACGGCTTCCGACTCACGGACTTTGCGACAGCTCTTAATGCGGTGATAAGTAGCACAAGATTCCCTCGCAAGCGAATACACACAGCAACCTAGCGACGGTCGAACCGCCAACCAAATCGACCATGTGCTCATTGACGCAAGGCACTCGTCAAACATCCTGCATGTGCGAACATTCAGAGGGGCAAATGTCGACTCTGACCACTTCCTCGTAGCAGCAAGAATTAGAGCTCGATTGTCCAATATCAGAAAGCTGCACCAGCCCATCAGAAAGAGGTTCGACATTGGGCGCCTGAGCACACCGGAGGCTGCCAGAGTTTACAGGGAGCAGCTGAGCGAAAGACTCTACGGTATGCCTACGTCGAACACAAATGCCAATAATATGTGGCTGCATTGTCGCTCAGCCATTCAGGAAGTAGCCGAAACCACCTTAGGATACCTACCACCCCCGACAAGAATCCCGTGGTATGATGGCGAGTGTGAGCAGAAAAAGGCAGCAACCGACGAGGCGTACCAAAAGGCGCTGCAGAGGAAAACCAGGGCAGCGCAAGAAGAGCACCGAGCCAGAAGAAGGGAGGAGAAAAAACTACTGCGACAAAAGAAAATAATCTTCCCAGCCTCCCAGCTCAAGAATATCGAGAAGTCTAGGGATAAACATAAAACACGAGCCTTTTACAAGAAAGCTAAAGGCCTTACAGGAGGCTTCAAAAAGGGCACCCAGGCTCTTCGAAACTGAGAGGATAATCTTGTCACCGACCCGCAGGGAATAGTGGATGTATTTAAGCAGCATTTCCAGCAGCTGCTTAACGAGCATGACCAAGAGAGAGTGTTAGGGACCGAGGAAATCCACCTCCAGCCTCCCACCCAGCATCGAAGAAGTCGGCACAGCTATTCAGAAGCTGAAGAACAACAAGGCCGCAGGCTCAGATGGCTCGCCATCATGCACCAGATCATCTGCAGAATTTGGGAAGATGAAAGCATGCCCGACGACTGGAATACCAGCTCTATTTGACCCATCCACAAAAAAGGCGATCCTACCTCTTGCAAGAACTAGCTGCGGCAGCTACCAGTGCGGCCCGGCAAATCGACTATAGACAAAATTTTCACACTTCGACAAATCCTGGAAAAGACCAACGAGTTTCGAATCGATACACACCATCTCTTCATCGATTTCAAAGCCGCATACGACAGCATTCATCGTGAAGAACTGTTTGGGGCGATGGCCGAATTCGGGATCCCGGTAAAACTGATCCAGTTGTGTCGCGCCACGCTAAAAAACACGCGATGCACCGTGCAACTCGGTTCTAGGACCTCGGAACCCTTCGAAACATGCACCGGATTTCGGCAAGGAGATGCGCTGTCATGTGACTTCTTCAACCTGGTGCTGGTGCAGATAGTGCGACGGGCAGGCGTCAACAGGGAAGGCACTATCTTCTACAAGTCCGTCCAGCTGCTGGGATACGCGCATGATATCGACATCATCGCGTGTTCTCACAGTGGCATTGTGAAAGCATCCACGGCGATTGAAGAACAGGCGAAACGAGTTGGTCTTACGGTCAATGAGGACAAAACGAAGTACATTCTGTCAAGCAAAAACCAATCCGTCGCTCACCACCTGGGACAAAATATAACAATTGACAGCTACAATTTCGAGGTAGTTAAGGAGTTTGTCTACCTCGGGGCAAACGTAAATTTCACAAAGGACACCACAGTGGAGATCCGGCATAGAATCGCCCTTGGCAACAGCTGCTACTTCGGCTTGTCCAAACAACTGGGGTCAAAACTCCTCACTCGAAAGACCAAAGACATGCATTACAAAACACTCATACTGCCAGTCTTGCTATACGGAGCCGAAAGCTGAACGATAAGCAGGACAGCGGAGCTGATTTTGGATTCCTTCAAGAGAAAAATTCTGCGCCGGATATTTGGTCCTGTCTGTGAGGTGAGGAAGGTGAATGGAGAAGAAGACACAACTGCGGACTCTACAAACATGTGGATGTCGTCCGGAAGGTAAAGATCCGTCGACTGCACTGGCTCGGCCACATCGAGCGCATGGACACCAACGCTCGAGCTAAGATGATCTTCGACTCTGAGCCTCCTGGTTCGAGAAGAAGAGGAAGACCGAACCTCCGGTATAAAGACCAAGTAATCGCGGATGTAAGACATCTTGGTCTTGACAACTGGAAGCAGCGTGGCCGGGACCGTCAAGGATGGAAGGCAGCTATAGCTCAGGCTCAGATCTTTCCATGGATCGCTGGCCTGATAAGTAAGTCTGATTCTTTGACACTGGACACATTACATTTCTATTTCTATGATTAAGGTTAATGCATAAATATTCCTTAGTTTTAACTATTCTAATCGAAATTATCTAATCGCAAGTTGCTGAATTAGCGATTACCTCTCGCAGCCGAAAAGTAGATAAGGTACGTGGAGATAAACAAAAAATTAAAGTCTAAGATACAGGTACTACTATCAACGGAAATATCATTTGGTAAGTATATGCATACTATGAAGTATGTATGCATGAATGCATAGGTATGTAAGTATTGATTCGAATGCGTATCTGCAATAACTCGTGTTCATATAAAATAAGACAACGTGAATAGGAATGACGTCAATTTAAAATACTTTTGGCAAAATATAGAAATAATATAAGTTTTTGAGCAAAGTGAGTCGAGTGTAAACATAAAAATAAAACAAGTGCATCCCCGAAGTGCATACAAAGTAATTCAGTATGTATGTATGTACATACTTTCCTAAAATATCGGAAGACAATATGTATGTATGTACGTTATAGATTAAAATTTATTTCTATTCGATAACCGATAATCTGTCACCGAGGGCCGGCAGACAGATAGGCAGGAAACAAGGAGACCTAAAAGGGCGCATCTACACACATCTTAACTTTTGCCTGATGGCTTATGGAAAAAAAAAGTCCACAGCCACCATTTAATATGCAACGTTTATTGATTCTTACCGTTTTCTTTATGTTACTTTTCTGCGCTGCCTGTATTTATGTGTACGCCGTTTACACGTATGTATACGATTTTCTGCCTGTTTCTGAGTTCGTTTTGCTTCGAATTTCGTATTTCTTTATCTGGGATAATAGTACATATTGCAGACTGTAATCCCGTTCAAATTTTACTCATTTCCTCACGGCCCTATTGGAAAACTAGAATCCCGTTTCATTTTAAAGAAAATATGCGATTGCTTATAGTCGGCTGGTTGAAGGACCAATCAAATTGTTGCACAAAACAAAAATGTATATACATATGTAGAAAAAAACTTGTGTATACCGAGATTGGTATTTAAATAATCGTTCATTCTTTCAAGGTGTAGTTTCAATCACTTTTGATTTATTTCATTTCAGGCCATACGGCGGACGATATATCAAGTATACTCTCCAAACCAAAGAACCTTCATCACATATCACCGCAAAACTAATACACATACGCGACTGTGACCCATCGCAAACACTTGAAACACGAATGCATGTATTTCTTATACATACACCATGAACACAGGCACAAGGCTGTAAAAAATATATATTATTTTTCACTAAATGTGTATATTGAAACGAAATTTTTCGTCGAAAAGAATTTTCCACGACGATTTCTCACATAAAACTCCACTAAATTTCATCTAGAATCCGCTAACTAGAAACTGTATTGCACAATGCAATATTTAAATTCATCTGCGAGCCATAGTTTTCACTTTTCTTATCGATAATTCGTGGAACCAATCTCTAGGGGCATGCATGTAGTTTCCAAAGAAAATTAACGACGAAAAAAAAGGGGAGAATCCAAGAAGAAAAACATATCGCGTACACTTACAGAGAAATTCTAGTACTTCGATTAACATTTAATTCCATTTACCGCAACGGATTTGATTTTGTAAAAAAAAAAATTGTAAATTTGCACAGCGATTATTTGTGTAATAGGTTTCCAAATTCAAACGCACGAAATTCACTCGCAAAGCACAATGGCAGCCATCTTTATTCCAATATACTAATAGCAAACAGAGATGGACACAGAGAAAAGACGAAGTTTTCCTATTTGACTCCCTAGTAATTTCTGACGTAAAATTTCCCAATTTTATATTTTCGTTACCAGAACCAGACAGACGTAGAGACAGCGATCGTTAATATAGCGGCTCTCTCTTTCCACCCCGCTCACTGTGCAGGCGTGTTCTGCATGTATATGTAGTTAAACAAAAATATATATATTTAAACAAAACTGGTGACGTAGCTATTGGAAGTGTGCGTACGACTTTTTGTTTTTTTCTGAGGTCAATATCCCAGCAAATGGCCAACAAGTTCCCGCACAGATATTATCTATTTCTTCCCACTATTTCGTATTATTGAAAATGTATTTTCACCAATTTTACACAGACGACAAGCACGGGTAAAAAATGAACGGGATACGAAATCCTTCGAGTTGGACCTGCCGCACCGAGGCTCTGAGTCAGCACAGATTACTTGCGAGTGCAAAAGAGCAGAAGGCACTTCGCATTACCATTTTCCCGATGCAAGAATGAAACAGGGGGTATAAATTGGAAAACGAAAATTTCCCATTGGCCGTTGTACAGGGATGGTCTGAAATATGGATTTAGGGAACAAATTTGACAGCCGTGATTAAACCCGATTTAGATGGGATTATATGATATTCCGTTTTAAGGTAATATACATATCTACATACATGTGTTCTATTTGAGTAATCTTAATATATTATATTTAGATTACTACATATAATAATTAAGAAATATGAACAAATACATACTACTATGTCTACCCTTTGAACTAATATAAAAATTGAAATAGTTCTTATTGGACGACTCAGGAGAATGATTATTTTATGAATTTCGCGTTAAAATCAACGTTATAATAGATATAGATATTTATTTATTTCATTTAAAATTTACAAAAAATGTGTTACCGCACAATTTACCTAATAGATTTACAGAGAAGTGATTCATATCCTTCTACTGAAATATTATACAAATTATTTAATTTACAATGGTGAGAATGATAGAATACAATAAACTGAGGAAAACAAATGAAAACAAAAACCTCAAATGAAAGTTGGCAACAAGTGTTGCATTCTAATAGGTTCAGCTGATTGATTAAAAGATTGTCTGAAATATCGCATTTAGTCATGACACTATCATTAAGTTTGCAAATCCTGAATGAGATCAATTCAACATTAGCTCTAGTGTGTAGATGTAGTGTTGAGTAATGCCAGTGCAAATTTAGCATCATTTTCAGGGTTCCGTACCCAAAGGCAAAACGGAACCCCATTACTAAGACTTCGCTGTCCGTCCGTCCGTCTGTCACC
Organism: Eumerus sabulonum; assembly: GCA_951905685.1. Taxonomy (NCBI): domain Eukaryota; kingdom Metazoa; phylum Arthropoda; class Insecta; order Diptera; family Syrphidae; genus Eumerus; species Eumerus sabulonum. The sequence goes on from OX645063.1 coordinate 42,294,086, forward strand.
AGGCTGTATCTCATAAACCGTGATAGTTAGACAGTTGAAATTTTCACAGATGATGTATTTCTGTTGCCGCTACCACGACAAATACTAAAAACAGAACAAAATGAATATTTAAGGGGGGCTCCCATACAACCTGCCTGCAACCAAGTTCTGTCATTTGATGAGGTAACATACATAGTGTCTTTCATATTTATGTATACAGATGGTACGGAACCCTTCGTGCGCGAGTCCGACTCGCACTTGGCCGGTTTTTGTTTTCTTTTTTTTAATAGTTTGTTTTGCATTTGTTATAGCTTTTTAATGTGGCACTTAGCACAGTTGCCCAAACCTGACAGCCGTATAGCAAAATTGGTTGAAATATAGTTTTATGAATTATTATTTTATGTTCTAATGAAAAACATGACCTTCTATTAATAAACGGATATAGTATTCTTATTCCAATGTTCACTTTATTAAGTGTTTCCGTGATGTGGCTCTTAAGAGTCAATCTTGGGTCAAGATATATGCCCAGGTATTTTACGGAAGATTTCCACCTTATTGCATGACCGTTGATAGTAAGTTGACTAGATGGAAGAAAACAAGGTTTTCTTTTTCTAGTGAAAAAGATGGCTTGAGTTTTTTTCGGTATTAAGTTAAATTTTCCACTTCACATAGTATTCATTTAACCGCTCAGCTGCATGCTTTAGGTTCGTCTCTATATTGAGACCAATTTCATGCGAAGCTAATATGGCGGTATCATCAGCGTACATTGCAACTTCGCAGAGTGGAAGCCGCTATATGTCAGACGTATATGGCTTGTATAAGACGGGACCGAGGACAGAACCTTGAGGCACACCTACATTAAAATGAATTATGTCCGACGCAAAACCATTAGCAAATACTTGAAAACGACGATTTAATACAAAACTTTGAATAGTTTTACAGAGAAACAGAGGAAAATTATCGTTTAACATTTTATATATGAGGCCATTATGCCATACAGAATCAAAGGCTTTTTCGATGTCTAATAGTATCGAGCCACTTGATTTTCCCTCTGCTCTATTTCGCTTAATACTATAACAGATCCTTAGTACCTGATGGGCGGTACCGTGGTCACGTCTGAATCCAAGCTGCTCATCAGGATATATTTTCCAATTTTCTAAAATTTTTACAATTTTGTCCTTAACGACTTTTTCATAAATTTTACTTATACTACTCAGCAAACTTATTGGCCTATAGCCAAAAGGATCATTTCGCTGTTTTCCTGCTTTTGGTAATGGAATTACTTTCGCAAATTTTCCACGCATCTGGAAAATATTGCAATTTAAGACAAGAATTGATAATATAAGTCAGAAATTTGATGCCCTCTTTAGGTAACCTTTTAAGGCAAACGTTTTCAATATTATCTAAACCGCAAGTTATAATTAACTTTCTTAATTTAATTTAGTAATACGCTATTAACTTCATTCAATTTTCTTTGAATTAAATGTATTTTAACGTTGATTTTTAAAGAAAATTTACTGTATCTTGTGCATCAGAGTTTATTAAATAAAAAATATTTATATTTATTTTTTTCGATCTTAAAAGAGCTAATAAATTATAAAAGTTATTGTAATAAAAATATTTTTAATAATTTATTAGAAACGAAATGTTAATCGTTTTTAAAGGTATCTAGTTATTTACGAAATAAATTTAATTTAATTTAGTACACAAAGCAAGGAAATTGGCCTGTAACTGTCCTTTCTTTTGGATTTCCTTGTTTTTTCTTTAAGTGGTAACACATTAGCACATTTCAGACGATATGGAAAACCCCCACTCAAAATTCTTAAACTAAATAGATATGCTAATGTGTCAACTAAAACGGGCGCAATTTTCTTATAGTTTCCATTGCAAAAGCCATCGTTTCCACAAGATCTCGAGTTGTTAAGAGAGTAGATGATGTTTAGGACCTCTAAACCATTGATTTCCTCAAAATAGAAATTGAGCCTGAGCCTGAGCTATAGCTGCCTTCCATCCTTGACGGTCCCGGGGGCACGCTGCTTCCAGTTATCAAGACCAAGATGTCTTACATCTGTTCCTCTTCTTTTCGAACCAGGAGGCTCGGAGTCGAAGTCCCTCTTAGCTGGAGCGTTGGTGTCCATGCGCTCGATGTGGCCGAGCCGGTGTAGTCGACGGATCTTTGCCTTCCGGACTACATCCACATCTTTGTACAGCTCATAGAGTTCGCGGTTGTGTCCTCTTCTCCATTCATTATCCTCACAGACAGGACCAAATATCCGGCGCAGAATTTTTCTGTCGAAAGAACCCAAAATCAGCTCCGCTGTTCTGTTTATCGTCCAGCTTTCGGCTCAAGACTGGCAGTATGAGCGTTTTGTAAAGCATGACCTTGGTCTTTCGAGTGAGGAGTTTTGACCCCAGTTGTTTGGACAAGCCGAAGTAGCAGCGGTTGCCAAGGGCGATTTTATGCCGGATCTCCACTGTGGTATCATTTGTGGAATTCACGTTTGCCCCGAGGTATACAAACTCCTTAACTACATCGAAATTGTGGCTGTCAAATGTTATATTTTGTCGCAGGTGGTGAGACACAGATTGGTTTTTGCTTGACAGCATGCATTTCGTTTTGTCCTCATTGATCTTAAGACCAACTCGTTTCGCCTGTTCTTCAATTGCCGTGAATGCTTCCACAATGCCACGGCGAGAACACGCGATAATGTCGATATCATCCGCGTATCCTAGCAGCTGGACGGACTTGTAGAAGATAGTGTCTTCCCTGTTGACGCCTGCCCGTCACACTATCTGCTCTAGCACCAGGTTGAAGAAGTCACATGACAGCGCATCTCCTTGCCGAAATCCGGTGCATGTTTCAAACGATTCCGAAGATCTAGAACCGAGTTGCACGGTGCATCGCGTATTTTTTAGCGTGGCGCGACACAACTGGATCAGTTTTCCCTGGATCCCGATCCCATCGCACCAAACAGTCCTTCACGATCAAGAATGAAATATTACAGATTACGCCTTGCGCATGTCCGCCATGTTTGCTACCTATCTGTCAATGTTTGTTGACGTAGGCCGTGACCCTCCGATTCGCGATTCCCTTCTTTATGCATATACGAATACGTAAGAGGTTTTTTGCGCGCGTTAAATTAAAAAAAGTTATTGGAGTTGTATTAAAAGTGTAGCAATATTTTCTCAAAATGAGGTGTGGGGTTTTCAATTGTAATAAAAACAATAGAAAGGGAAAGGCAGATATTAGGTATTATTGCTGTCCAAAGGATAATATCTTGCGAAAACAGTGGGTTCACATGCCTACAACAAAGGCAAATCGATGGAAACAACACTCCACTCAGTAGTTAGTACCATAGAATAAACCCTAGTGACCTTTCTCTGTATTGAGGGCACCTTTAACAACGTTGAACCATGGGCTGTCACCAAAGCGCTGACTGATCGAGTGTAATGGGATCAGTGATAGAACTGGTACGACAACTGCTTACACAGCTTCAACTAAAATGGTCAGGAGAGGTAGACCACAAGGTGGAGTACTCTCCCCTCTCCTCTGGAACGTGGTAGCCAATGAACTACTACTGTTGCTAGAGCAGGAAGGGTACGTTGTGACCGCCTATGCGGATGACATTGTTATAGCCGTCTCAGAAAATTTCCCAACATTACATGCAGTAGTAACCTGGACGTAGTGCGGATGACATTGTTATAGCAGTCTCAGAAAATTTCCCAACATTACATGCAGTAGTAACCTGGACGTAGTACTGTGGACTTGGGGTCAACCCCAAGAAGACTGATCTAGTACTGTTTACAAATAAATATAAAATCCCGCCCTTCAACTCACCGAGGCTGGCTAAATACCTTGGCCTAGTCCCTGAACTGGCTGAAATCCAACATACTTGATCGGGCAAAAAGTGGGGTCTCCAACCAAGCATTATACACTGCCTTTATACAGCAGTCATAAGGCCCATCCTCCTATACGACATCGACTCCTCTGGACAAGGCAGTCTATCGGAACCTTCTGGGGAAAGTGCAAAAATCGGCCAGCATATACATAAAAGTGGCGCGATCAGATCGGCCCCCACCATTGGACCTCGGATCTACCTTGGCGCGCCCTTCTATGATAACTTACGTGAGCTAGCAGATATAAAAATAGCTCAACTCCATCGCTTCATCAGAAGCACTGATTGGTTTTCAGGTAGCGGATCTAGGTAATATGATCCATGTGGTATCACAGAAAAAAGGAAAGCTTGTTACCTTTCCTTTCCTTGCATCGCCTTATGCAAGGGAGGCCTTCACGACCACCCTGATCGACAAGAATTCAAGTACACGTTGAGGTCATACTTTCTAGGTTATAATGCAGGACTTCTTTCCGACCACGTAAATGTTGCTGAGGATAACACACCCGATCTCGAGTTGGACTCTACTCTCACAGGTAATCATTTCTTTTGCTAAACATTCTACTAATTCATTTTTCTTCTTGTATTAGGTATAATTCTAAAAAGCATATGGATAAATCCAAGAAGCATACCGGGGCAAGATAAAGAAGAAATAGAAGTGGACTCTATAGCTAATGATGGATTAGGCGACGTAGATGCGCAGAACGAAACAAAAATGAACACTCGGAGGCGTAATCTTGTCTCTCTCAATCTTGCTTCACGATGAATGCTGTCGTATGCGGCTTTGAAATCGATGAAAAGATGGTGTGTATCGATTCGAAACTCGTTGGTCTTTTCCAGGATTTGTCGAAGTGTAAAAATTTGGTCTATAGTCGATTTGCCGGGCCGGAAGCCGCACTGTCAGTTGCCGGTTAGTGCGGTGCAAAATGGCTTTAGACGTTCACACAATACGCTAGACAGGTTCTTGTATGCGACATTGACCAGGGATATACCTCTATAGTTCTTGCAAGAGGTAGGATCACCCTTTTTGTGGATGGAGCAAGTAGAGCTGGTATTCCAGTCGTCGGGCATGTTTTCATCTTCTCAAATTCAGCGGATGATCTGGTGCATGCTCCCTACTAGAACATCGCTGCCAGCCTTGAAGAGCTCTGATGGCAAGCCATCTGAGCCTGCGGCCTTGTTATTCTTCAGCTTCTGAATAGTTGTGCCGACTTCTTCGATGCTGGGTGGGAGGGCTACTTCAGCGGCTGGAGTTGGAATTTCCTCAGTCCCTACCACTCTCTCTTGGTCATGCTCGTTAAGCAGCTGCTGGAAATGCTGCTTAAATACATCCACTATTCCCTGCGGGTCGGTGCCAAGATTACCCTCGTAGCTTCGAAGAGCCTGAGTCACACTTCTGTGAAATCCCTGCCCTCCCCGCTTACATTCAGTTACGCTGTTTAAGCGTTAACGCGTTAACATATATGTAAGTCGTGTTGACCTTTGTTGGTGAAGCAAATCATGTTATCGTAATGTCATAACACCTACGGTACTTTTATATACTTTTACTTCACGACTTTACTCATTAGTGCTGTACGCTCAAGGTCAATGTCCGACAGTGTCTTTGTCCTTCCTATACCTGTTTACCTTCTGCCCGAACCGTTTCACCGACATTATATTGAGCGAGCACTCAATATCAGGAAAGAGCAGCCGATGGCACAATGATATAAAATCTATTTCGAGAGCACAATTGAAGAAATGTACCACTTTCGAGAATTGACATCTTGCATTTACCGCCCGAGCGCCGTGGTGTGTTGGCCTCTGACGCCGATGTCACGGGATCGAATCCCGACAACAGCCATGTCATCGAACGTGTTTTTCATGGTGCTTCACTTCAGCGGGGTACTGACAAAACCCCCTGTAGTATAGTTGTCAAGAAAAGCTTCTCGAATTTCGCCGTTCGGAACCGGCAATAAACTGTAGGTCCCTTTGACCTATGGAAAAATAAAATCACACACAACATGGGTGATTGACAGAAGCTCGGCTTTGGTCCTTCATGGACTGTAACGCCAACAAACATACATTTAGCGCCCGATAAAGCTCCTACTTGCTTTGGTGGCGTTACAGCCCGTGAAGGCCCAGAGCCAAGCCTGATTCTTTTTTTTTTTTACACAGGTAAAAGGGACCTACAGTTTAATGCCGATTTCGAACGGCTTGAGTCGCGAAGCTTTTTCTTGGCAAGTGTACTACGGGGGGTTTTGCCAGTACCCCGCCGAGGAGAGACGCCGCGAAATAAACATTCGATGGCGTTGGTGTTATCCGAACTCGCTCGTCGTGCGCCAGAGTCCAACAGTCCAACACACTAGCCACTGCGCCACGACGCAGATAAAGTTCTACAATTTCTTTTGATTAAGTAATCCAATATAGACTAGGTGGGTCGCAGGGCATCCAAGTTGGAGCGAAGCGATCCATTTTAAAACCCCGTTTATTATCTTATCAGTGCGCGTGAGCAATGATAATCTAAGCAAAGTAGTATCTTCTGATACGAATACGGTGACAATAATGCATTACAAAAACTTAGATATTTAGCGGACCCTTAAAAGATGGGGTGGCCGTGGTGCAGTGGTTAACATCATCGACCGCCGATCGGAAGGTCTATAGTTCAAATTCGCTTCATAGCCAAGTAAAAGTAATTCCTAAACGGATGAAAAAAAGTATGCAACGCAGTTGTGAATGGAAAGTGACCAGACGTACTGCCTGCAGGCATAACACTCACAGTATATGGTCAACCGAAATTCATCCTCTGCGTATGCAATACTAAAGTGCTTGAACGAATTACTACGGACTATAACCAACGCGGAATTTGGTCGGCTCTCGTCCTATCTAGGTCTAGGACAACCACCCCTGAGAGTAGTGAACGAACATCAACGACCCCAACCACTGCACTCCGTTCAGGTTGTGTGTGTCAGCACATCATAAGAGAATATGAAAAACTCTTGAACCTGCGCGAGAAAAAAAAAATGAGTTTCTTTATCGATTGTAAAAAGAATTGTGGTTCTATGTTAATTCGTCCATTGGGCCTAGCTGGTGGTCATCAAAAACAGACCATCGGCAGATGTTTAAACTTTTTCCCCGTATGCTTTCATTCAGGTATTTTGCAGGTGCGGAAGGACAATCGTATCAGTAAGTATTCATATGAATTTATGTTTGTGATACTTTAGTCCATATCCTTACGGTCCGCGGCTATTCCAATCAAATGGATAGCAGAGTTGATAGTGTTCAAAAATGGCGCCTGCAAAAACAGACTTCTACCACTTTGACCCCTAAACGGGAAAAAAAGTCGTCGTATTTCGTTGACAGAGCTGTTTGACGACCAAGGTTAGAAGTGCTTTCCGAAGCATGATTATTGAAGTCTAAAGGAAAAAATACATATTTTTATTTTCACAAACTTTTCTCTGAGTATTTACTATCACCATGTCAAATTTGGTTAAAATCGCTTAAGGCCTTCTGCGTTGTTTTATTATCAAAATGCGTGATTTCTAATGTTAAGCCTATGGGCCACGTTTTCGGTGATGGTACGTCTGATTTTTGATTTTATTTCCGTAAAACCGTCCTCTCGATGCCTTCTATTGACATGTCTAATTTGGTCAAAGTTCGTCAAAGCGTTTAGGAGGAGTAGTCTGTCGGTGATTATTCCTCGATGGTACGTCCGATTTTTGATTTTATTTTTTTCAAAACCTTCTCCTCGATACCGTCTATTAACATGCCTAATTTGGTCAAAATCCGTCAAAGCGTTTAGGTGGAGTGGTCTGTCAACGAAATACATTTTTGGGGTTTTAAGGAGCTTCGCTCCAACAAGACATAATTATACATATTTGTTTACAAACTCTGGAGAGTAGCACCAATACGATTGCCCGTGAATATTTGAAGACTCTCATGATACTCTTCTAAGATGTCCCCAAATATCCAAAGTGCACAAGCTTTTTCTGAAGAAAAGTGTCAAGCTTATAGTCCTGCAAAAATTGCCTTTGTGATTACTACAATTAGACCTTGTCAGAATACAAACCCGTTTGATATATTGTAAATCTAGACCTGGTCAAAACTTAATTTCACTGTGACACCATCACATTATTTTCCTTTCCCCTCTGCCCATACTAATTTAGCATCATCATCCATTGAAAAGGTGGTTCGGGTGGTTCTACGCAGAACCAGTTTACGACCCTGCACTTCGGTTGTAGATAATGAGCGGCAGCGTATGTTACGCTCATTAAATTCCGATATCGACAGCATCATCCAATGGGGCTAAAACAATAGAGTGGAATTGAATGCTTCCAAAACACAATTCTGTCTCTTGTCGTTAAGGCGTATAAATAACCCGCAGCCATTATCCATGAATGGCACTTGCATCTCAGAAACTGAAAAGCTTTCCATCCTGGATATGAGTGTTGCTCACAATCTTAATTGGAGCGACCATATATTCAGTGTCGCCAAGAATGCTGCGAAATGCCTAGGATTCTTATACAGATGCTAGAAATATTTCTCACCCTTAGATCTGGCTACAATCTATAAGGCATTCATTCGCCCCAAATTAGAGTTTAACGCTCATGTCTGGTCCGGTGCCTCCAAGACCTCACTGCACCTACTAGACAGAATACAAAAACGAGCCATAAAACTGATAGGTGACTCCAGCATTACCAAAACATTAGACTCGCTGGAACACCGCAGGAATGTTACCTGCCTCTCCCTGTTTTATCGTTACTACCACCAAAAATGCTCTGATGAAATAGCCAGTTGCATTCCGCCCCTTCAACATTTCTCCCGCAATACACGTCTCTCTAGGAATGCTCACCAATATACTCTGAAGCCCGCTTTCGGACGTACTGTCAAATATAGAGAATCTTTCATTAACCGAACCACACGAATCTGGAACTCCCTGCCGGATTCGGTTTTCCCCCCTCAATGCAACATGCAAGCATTTAAGATCAATGTCCATCGGCATCTCCTCTATTCCTCTTCCTCTCTACCTTCTGCCCGCACTGAGTCGCCGACATAATAAGGTTATTAGACCTTGAGTGCGCGCAAATTATTTAAAAAAAAAAAGAAAAAAAAAAGTTGCAATTAAGTTTACTTCGGACGATGCTATTAATGGTTCACCGACATTCTTGTTGTCCTAGCTCTAAGGAATATTTACTAACAGAACCTACATACGTAAACCCCTCTGAACACAAGGATCGTCAGATTGTGCGCATTGAAAGCTTCCTGCAGACATCATGCGCGAAAAGAAATACCAAAATGAACTGATACTGACCGTTTGGTTGAAGTTGGGCTCCGTGGAAAAATCTCACGCAAGAAACAATTGGTGATAGTTAAACAAGGAAAATACCACATACAGTTTGATAAAACACATCACAATTAGCCGCTCAGTAAATTGAAGTATATGGTTTGAGTGACGAAGCGTATATCAACCGCTTTGGCCCAGATTGTAGGCAGCTAAAAGGGGCGAAAGTTCATCCGCGATATATTTCAACTGTCAAGCATTATGGTGGCAATGCAATACACCGTACCGAATGATATTCCAGGCAAGGAAATCTTGCGTGAAGTCTTAGACAGACGAGAACGTGTCGTTCATTTGGCCTTATCAATAAGATAATGACCCACAACATACTAGCAAAACAATTCATTGAACAAAAATCAATCTGTGTTCTTGATTGACCATCACCTAGTCCAGACCTGCATCATTTATGGAACAACGTTAAAAAAGTCAAAATCTAACAAGTTTTCAACTGTAGTGCCAAAAACTGAAGTCGGCTCGGGATATAAAACATGTTGAAAGGTGCATACAGCTTATTATGCCCATGCCACGGGGATGTATCGCTTTTTTGAAAACGTAGAGCTTTCCCCCCAAATATTGATACTTAAAACAGTCACGTAAAACTACGACGTAAATCGTTCTGAAAATTTACTTGAGTTATGAATTTCATTGAATTTCATCCTCGGACATACAGAGTAAAGTTGTTGATCGCTCTCAACCTGGCGAGATGCCAGCAACGATCCCTGTTTAAATGCCCGGGTCAAGTTGAAGTACGACCTCCTCGCGGCGCCCTCTGGATAGCCTCTTCAACAACCGTTGGGAGGTGAACAAACGTATGCAGCGATAAAACCCCGACCAGAATGGCGGTTGTGCGGCGGGCTAACAATCCGCCCACGTAAAAAAAAAAAAACAAAGCTATGAATGAGCAAGATGCCTCGGATACACGGACGGATACTCGACGACGACAACGCACGAAAAAAGAACACGATTTGCGAGTATGCTCCTGGAATGTCAGAACCCTGTACACTCCCGGAGCTGCTCATAAACTAGAAGAAATCCTCACGCAGTACAAGGCGGATATTACTGCGGTCCAGGAAATACGCTGGATAGGAAACGGTATGATTAGGAAGAAAAATTGCGACATATATTACAACTGTCACAAAAGATTGCACTTACTGGGATGCGGATTTGTCGTGGGAAAGCGATTAAGGTCGAAGGTCATCGACTTTAAACCTATAAGTGATCGCCTGGCTGTGATCCGCATCAGAGGCAGATTTTATAACATCAGCCTTATATGTGCACACGCCCCTACCGACGAGGCTGAAGACCCAATCCAGAAGGACTTCTATGACCTCCTGGACAACGCCTACTGAGTTTGTCCAGAGTACGATGTAAAAATCGTGCTCGGGGATTTCAACGCCAAAATCGGTAAGAGAACACCCTTGGCGGAGTGATCGGAAAGCACTGCCTCCACGATACAACAACAGATAACGGCTTCCGACTCGCTGACTTTGCGACAGCTCGTAATGCGGTGATAAGTAGCACAAGATTCCCTCGCAAGCGAATCCACTCAGCAACCTGGCGATCTCCGGACGGTCGAACCGCCAACCAAATCGACCATGTGCTCATTGACGCAAGGCACTCGTCAAACATCCTGCATGTGCGAACATTCAGAGGGGTAAATGTTGACTCTGGCCACTTCCTCGTAGCAGCAAGAATTAGAGCTCGACTGTCCAATGTCAGAAAGCTGCACCAGCCCATCAGAAGGAGGTTTGACATTGGGCGCCTGAGCACACCGGAGGTTGCCAGAGTCTACAGGGAGCAGCTGAGCGAAAGACTCTACGGTATGCCTACGTCGAACACAAATGCCAATAATATGTGGCTGCATTGCAGCATTTCCAGCAGCTGCTTAACGAGCATGACCAAGAGAGAGTGTTAGGGACCGAGGAAATTCAACTCCAGCCTCCCACCTAGCATCGAAGAAGTCGGCACAGCTATTCAGAAGCTGAAGAACAACAAGGCCGCAGGCTCAGATGGCTTGCCATCATGCACCAGATCATCTGCGGAATTTGGGAAGATGAAAGCATGCCCGACGACTCGAATACCAGCTCTATTTGTCCCATCCACAAAAAAGGCGATCCTACCTCTTGCAAGAACTATAGAGGTATATCCCTGGTCAATGTCGCATACAAGATCCTGTCCAGCGTATTGTGTGAACGTCTAACACCATTTTGCACCGCACTAATCGGCAGCTACCAGTGCGGCTTCCGGCCCGGCAAATCGACTGTAGACCAAATTTTCACACTTCGACAAATCCTGGAAAAGACCAACGAGTTTCGAATGGATACACATCATCTATTCATCGATTTCAAAACCGCATACGACAGCATTCATCGTGAAGAACTGTTTGGTGCGATGGCCAAATTCGGGATCCCGGTAAAACTGATCCAGTTGTGTCCCGCCACGCTAAAAAACACGCGATGCACCGTGCAACTCGGTTCTAGGGCCTCGGAACCATTCGAAACATGCACCGGCTTTCGGCAAGGAGATGCGCTGTCATATGACTTCTTCAACCTGGTGCTGGAGCAGATAGTGCGACGGGCAGGCGTCAACAGGGAAGGCACTATCTTCTACAAGTCCATCCAGCTGCTAGGATACGCGGATGATATCGACATTATCGCGTGTTCTCGTCGTGGCATTGAGGATGCATTCACGGCGATTGAAGAACAGGCGAAGCGAGTTGGTTTTAAGATCAATAAGGACAACACGAAATACATGCTGTCAAGCAAAAACCAATCCGGCGCTCACCACCTGGGACAAAATATAACAATTGACAGCCACAAGTTCGAGGTAGTTAAGGAGTTTGTCCACCTCGGGGCAAACGTAAATTCCACAAATGACACCACAGTGGAGATCCGGCATAGAATCGCCCTTGGCAACCGCTGCTACTTCGGCTTGTCCAAACAACTGGGGTCAAAACTCCTCACTCGAAAGCCCAAAGTCATGCTTTACAAAACGCTCATACTGCCAGTCTTGCTGTACAGAGCCGAAAGCTGGACGATAAGCAGGACAGTGGAGCTGATTTTGGGTTCTTTCGAAAGAAAAATTCTGCGCCGGATATTTGGTCCTGTCTGTGAGGATGGTGAATGGAGAAGAGGACACAACCGCGAACTCTATGAGCTGTACCAAGATGTGGATGTCCGGAAGGCAAGGATCCGTCGACTACACTGGCTCGGCCACATCGAGCGCATGGACATCAATGCTCCAGCTAAGAGGGTCTTTGACTCCGAGCCTCCTGGTTCGAGAAGAAGAGGAAGACCGAACCTCCGGTATAAAGACCAATTTGGATTTCTTTTTGCCACCTTCTTTACTCAGCCATACTGGAATGTGGTCACAGCCATCAAAATGTACATGTTGTTTCGCTTTTTTACCAATCCCAGAAGTACTCGGTTGAAACGGACTCGATTCTCGTGGCACTAACAATGGTCGTCCAACTTTACGGTTTTCACTGCACATAATAAGAGCCGCAGCTATTCGATCTCTGAATGCTGGTAATTTCAGCAACTTCTCATCTTCAGAAGAAATACATATTATTTGAATCACTGCAATTATCGATATGTATGCGACGATATAAGATGCATGCATTCGTTGACGCCATATCTATAAAATGACAAAACAAGCGCATCATTGGATTCCGAGTCTTCATTCGAATATGGTAGCGACCGATAAGACCATCCGTAAGATCCACACCGCCCATATGACTGTTATATTCGCGAATGATCTGTGGGCAATCAACTTCAATGTATTGCTTCTGCTTCCGAGCATTACGCGATGCCTTTGCTGTTTGTTCGTTTGGATTGGCTTTAGCAAATGGTTCGACGCCAACGTAAGTTGATGCCAATCGCACGCTTTTCCTATCTTTCCAAGAATAGCCTTTTGGTTCATCCTGTATGTCCTTGTTCAGCGAAAGTTTGCAATTAGGAATTCGATTTGCGCGCATTGTGCCAATAGAGGCACCGAAGTATAAAAACTGTCGAAGTAGACAATATGTTGCTTGAACTCCGGTATTGATTGCGTTAAACGTACAACGACATACGAAGTTGCACCAAGATCGGGTGTTCCAGGTAAAACAAAATTATCGCCTCCACCATTGTAAATTTCGAAATGATAAGCGAAGCCGTATGAATCACACAAACAATTTTATTCCCCATATATGTGGCTTATTTGGCATATACTGCCGAAGATGGTGCTTTATTTTTGTGCTGCACATCTGTTCGTCAACGCACAGTCGAGATGTTTTGGGAATAGAATCAAATTGAACTTTTAATTCACACGCCAATTTCCGAATCCGAAACAACCAGTCATATCCGGGCGCACCTCTTCTTATTCGCTCCGTTTAGTCTTGAAATGATAAATACTTTTTCATCGTTTTAAATTTTCTGATCGGCAGGAAGCCTCGGATATAACGGACTGGATTTATGTTGACGACCCTTGCAAAAAACGAAAAATGGACAATGATCTTCGGCTTTGTACGTGGAATGTTAGGTCCCTAAACAGGCCACGTGCAGCCGAACAACTTGCGGACGCCCTAAACTGCTATGAAGCGGACATCACCGCCATCCAGGAAACGCGAAGGAATGGACCGGGCATAAAGCGGATGAAAAACTGCGATATTTACTACGGCGACTGCAATAGGGAGAGAGGGCAACGATTGTTTGGATGCGGATTTGTTGTTCGAGGTGGACTAAGGCAAAAAGTCCTAAGCTTTCGGCATGTGAGCGAACGCCTCATAACAATCCGTATCAAGGCTACATTTTTTAGTATCAGCCTGATCTGCGTCCACGCCCCCACGGAAGATAAGGATGACTCCACCAAAGATGAGTTCTACGATCTCCTAGACAGAACGTATGCCCAATGTCCCAGCTTTGACATCAAAATTGTACTAGGAGACTTCAATGCTAAGCTGGGTAAGGAAAGCATCTTTGAACGAGTCATCGGCAAATATAGCCTACACGACACCACATCCGATACAGGCTGATTGATCTTGCTACGGGGCGAAATCTCCTTCTAGCCAGTACGCACCTCGATGTACACAAAGGCACCTGGCGGTCTTTTGATCAATCGACTACCAATCAGATTGATCACAACGCGATCGACGTCAGACACTCCTCCACTTGATGTTCAAACTTTCCGAGGGGCTAACATCGACTCGGACCACTATTTTGTAGTAGCCAAGATGCGCTTACGGATATCACGAACGCAGCGGAGTAGAGTAAGAATACAAAGTTATCATGTCGGAAAGCTACTATCGCCAGAAACCGCTCGTGCTTTTACCGATCGCGTCTCCCTTAAGCTCTCCAATACACCTGAATCCTCCACACTATCAATAGAGCAGCAGTGGAGCCTTTGCAAACAAGCCCTGAAAAGCTCTGCATCCGAAGTTTTGGGTTTCAAGGCTCCACCACGAAGAAACGCCTGGTTCGATGACGAGTGCAGGAGGATTCATACAGCGAAGCAGGATGCATATAAGGTCTCGCTGCATAAAAGTACAAGAGCAGCTCGTGAGCTCTACGAGTTAAAAAGAAGGGAGGAGCATAAGCTTCTTAGAAGAAAGAAGAAAGAGCACGAGAAGCGCGCGATTGAGGATTTGGAGAGGCGTTACTGCAGGCGTGACGTCCAAAAATTTTATCAACAAATAAAGCGAACATGTCAAAGTTATAAAGCCAGAACGGAAGGGATGAGAACGGACACCTAGTATTAGAACCGCAGTCGATGCTGAGAATATAGAAAAAACACTTCTGCAGACTGTATAACGGCGATGTTAGTCAATATACCGCTGTCAGGCAGAATGATCCATTTCTAATCGACGGAGACCGCAAAGAATTCTGTCCCCCTGACCTCGACGAAGTTAAGATTGCTATATCGAAGCTCAAGTCGAATAAAGCTGCTGGCGCAGACGGACTGTCTGCTGAGCTCTTCAAGGCAGCTGGGGATGACCTGGTTAGGAGCATATACCAGCTCATCTGTAAGATATGGTCAGAGGAAAGCATGCCCGAGGAATGGAGTCTCAGCATCGTATGTCCGATCCACAAGAAAGGAGACCCCTCTGATTGCGCCAACTATAGAGGAATAAGTCTCCTTAACATCGCCTACAAAATCTTCTCTGCCGTTTTGTGTGAACGCCTGAAGCCTTTTGTAAATAAGCTGATTGGTCCTTATCAGTGCGGATTCAGGCCAGGGAAGTCCACCATCGACCAAATCTTCACACTACGGCAGATCCTGGAAAAAAATAATGAATTTCAGGTCGACACTCACCACCTATTTGTCGAGTTCAAAGCCGCATACGACAGCGTAATTAGAGACGAGCTATACAACGCTATGTCTACCTTTGACATACCTGCTAAACTCGTCAGACTATGCAGGATGACTTTGGAGAATGCTCGCTGCTCCATCCGAATCGGAGAACACCTTACCGATAGTTTTGATGTCAAAAAAGGATTTAGGCAGGGCGATGCGCTGTCGTGTGATTTCTTCAACATCATATTAGAAATGATTGTGCAGAAACCACTATCCAATACAAGAGGCACATTCTATTTCAAATCCTCGCAACTCGTTGCATACGCCGACGACATTGACATAATAGGTAGATCACAGCGAGATGTCAGTGAGGCGTTTGCGAGTATATAGATGGAGGTGGCGAAAATTGGTTTGGCGGTAAACGAGGGCAAAACTAAATATATGCTGTCATCAAAAAAGGACGCTCACCACCGACGTCTTGGCCAGAACGTTTGTATTGGCAGATATAAGTTCGAGGTAGTGAAGGACTTCGTCTACCTTAGCTCCGCAGTGACCTGGAACAACGACATTAGTTCCGAAATCAAACGCAGAATCACTCTTGCCAATCGCTGTTTCTTTGGGCTCAGGAGGCAATTGAGTAATAGAGCCCTCTCCCGACCGACAAAGTTGACTCTATATAAGACCCTTATAATCCCGGTCCTGTTGTACGGCGCAGAAGCATGGTCACTATCAAAAGCAGATGAGGAGGCCCTTGGTCGGCTCGAGAGAAAGATTTTGCGCGTGATTTTCGGGCCTATAAACGCAGACGGGGGATGGAGGAGAAGATTCAACCACGAACTTTACAGGCTGTACAGCGACATGAGCGTGGTCAGGCGTCTACGGATTCAACGCCTAAGATGGCTGGGCCATGTAGAGCGAATGGACACCACAGCTCCTGCCCGGAGAGTCTTTGAATCCAACCCCGAGGGACGAAGAAGCAGAGGACGGCCCCCCTTAAGATGGCGCACACAGGTGGAAGGGGACCTCAGCCTCAGAAAAGGCTAGCGAAAGATCGTGCTAGATGGAGGGGTATGTTGGTTGAGGCCCAGGTTCACCCCGAACAGTAGCGCCCACTAAGAAGAAGAAGAAGAGGTCTCTTTCACCTATGGAAAAATAAATCAAACACGGTTACGGCTTACTAGGCCGTAGCCCAACCGACTAATCCTGTTTTTTTTTTTTTTTGGCGCAGGAGGCTCGTGAAAGAGACCTATACATAGTTTATTGCCGACTCCGAACGACGAATCGCGAGGAGTTTTTCCTGACTAGAGGAGGTTTTGCCTTTACAGCAATAAGGAGAGGCACTAAGGAAAACATATTCGATGAAAATATGGCTGATGCCAGGATTTGATCCAGACGTAGTCAGCGTAGTCATTTAGACTCCCAAATTACTGTAGTGTGTTTCAGGCAGAATTAAGTGCGATAACGGAGGCCCTGGCATGGCTCAGGATCAATGTAATATCCACAAAGGATATTACAATCTGCGATAAATTCCCTGGTAGCGGCAACCCCCAAATCAAAAACATCCATTAACTGTCGCCATCTCTAGATGAGATGGCTGAACAGTTCAACATTAAAATACTGTGGGTTCCCGGGCATAGGGATATTCCAGGAAACTGCGCGGCCGACGAACTCGCAAAGTTAGGGTCAAGCACACTCAGCCTACCTACCCTCGGGTACCTAGAAACACCAATAAGAACGGTAAAGCACATGATAAAACTTCAAACCATAGAGGAGACCAATCTCCAATGGAATGAGAGCAATATCGGCTTTATCACCAAACAATTGTGGCCTAAGTTAAACTTAGGACGAACCAGGGACCTGGTGGCAACCAAAAGGGCAACCTTAAGTACTCTAGTGGGTGTCATTACAGGTCACTGCATCATCGGAAAACACGCCGCCAGATTAGGACTACCCTCCAATGACTTCTGTCGCGGCTGCATGGACGAGGAGGAGGAGGAATCAATACACCACCTCCTGTGCTCATGTATCTCTTTTGCGAATCGCACGAGGATCTACCTCGGCGCGCCCTTCTTTGACAATCTAAGTGAGCTAGCAAACCAAGAAATAGCTCAACTCCACCGCTTTATTAGAAGCACCGGTTGGTTCCCAGGTAGCGGATCAGGGTAACCTGATCCAGATGGTATCACAATGGGCCGGTTTCGGCCTAAGTGTGGCTTACGCCTACCACGTCAGCCTAACCTAACCTAACCTAGTCAGCGTCAGAAACACACCACTCACTGCACGAATGCAGCAACCATTAAATAGTTGAAAGCAGGTGGGAATATTCACATGTTTAATCTCACTCTAGGGGAGAAGGGAGCGAACAAACAGAGCAAAGAAGTTGATCGCGTTTAACTTGGCAAACGCCAGCTTCGATCTCTGTCCCTGCTCATTCCAAGTAGACACACAGCCTCCGCGTGGCCTCCCCTGGATAGCTATACTGGCACCCGCCAGGTAGTGAACCAATGTGTGCAGCGACCCGACCCCTTGTTCCTGGGGAAAGAGGAACCTGGCCCTCCAGGTTGGGGGTTGCGCTTAGGGCTAACATCCCTATCGCTTAAAACAAAAATTTTGTTCAGAGACAACCAATAGCCTCGGATACGGACGGATTACATGTTGACGACCCCCGCAAACGTCAAAAAGAAAACGAATTTCGGTTCTGCACCTGGAACGTTAGGTCCCTCAACAGACCAGGTGCAGCCGAACAACTGGTCAACTCTTTGGACTGCTATAAGGCGGACATTACCGCGCTCCAAGAAGTGCGATGGGATGGGCCAGGCAAAAAGCGGATGAAAAACTGTGATATATACTACGGAAACTGCTACAGAGAAAATAAACAACGCTTATTCGGATGCGGATTTGCTGTTCGAGGCAGACTCAGGAAAAAAGTCTTAAGCTTCCAGTATGTAAGCGAACGCCTCATAACTATCCGCATCAAGGTCAATCTCGGCAATATAGGCTTACTATGTGTCCACGCCCCCACAGAGGAGAAAGATGACCGACATAAAGACGACTTCTATTATCTCCTAGGCAGAACGTATGCGCGATGTCCCAGCTATGACACCAAAATCGTTCTAGGAGATTTCAATGCGAAGCTGGGTAAGGAAGCTATCTTTGAACGGGTCATTGGAAAACACAGCCTACACAACACCACGTCAGAAAACGGACTTAGGCTAGTGGACTTTATGGTGGGACATAACCTGGTAGTAGCAAGTACACGATTCCCACACCTCAACATCCATAAGGGGACCTGGCGGTCTTTCGATCAATCGACAACCAACCAAATTGATCATATTGCGATCGATGGCAGACACTCCTCCAGCATCCAAGATGTCCGAACCTTTCGAGGAGCCAACATCGACTCGGATCATTACCTTGTTGCAGCCAAGGTACGGATGCGAATTTCTCGGAACCAACGGAGTCGAGTAAGAACACCAAAATCAATCGCAGAGGAACCGCCAGAACCTTCCCCGATCAAGTCTCCCTCAAGCTCTCTCAGGTCCCGATGCAATCTGCAGAAACCATAGAACAGCAATGGAGTCGTTGTCAGAAAGCCATTAGAGAGCCCGCCTCAGATATACTCGGTTTCGAGCCACCACCGTCGAGAAACCCCTGGTTTGATGATGAGTGCAGACAGGCCCATGTAGAGAAACAGAATGCATACATGGCCACATTGCATCGACGGACGAGAGCTGCCCGCGAGCTCTATGTTTTTTTTTTTTTTTTTGTAGAGACTCGCGCAGGTTCAAGAGTTTTTTATATTCTCTTATGTGTTGACACACACAACCTGAACGGAGTGCAGTGGTTGGGGTCGTTGATGTTCGTTCACTACTCTCAGGGGTGGTTGTCCTAGACCTAGATAGGACGAGAGCCGACCAAATTCCGCGTTGGTTATAGTCCGTAGTAATTCGTTCAAGCACTTTGGTATTGCATACGCAGAGGATGAATTTCGGTTGACCATATACTGTGAGTGTTATGCCTGCAGCAGTACATCTGGTCATTTTACATTCACAACTGCGTTGCATACTTTTTGTCCGTGTAGGAATTACTTTTTCTTGGCTATGAAGCGAATTTGAACCATAAACCTTCCGCTCGGCGGTCGATGATGTTAACCACTGCACCACGGCCACCCCGTATGAACAGAAAAGGAGGGAGGAGCATGCGCTTCTGAGAAGGAAAAAGAAGGAGCACGAGAAGCGCGAGATCAAGGAGATGGAGAGATGTTGCGGCAGGAACGACATTCGAAAATTTTGCCAGAAAGTAAAACGAACATGCCAAGGCTTTAAAACCAGAGCAGAAGCCTGCAGGGATGAGCACGGAGAACTAGTAGTGGAGTCACAGTCGATGCTGAGATTGTGAAAGAAACACTTCTGCAGACTGTATAACGGCGATGGTAGTCAAAATGCCGCCGTCAGGGAGAGCGAACCATTCACAATGGACGAAGACGAAGGAGAATCCCGTCCACCCGACCTAGACGATGTTAAGATAGCGATATCGAAACTTAAGTCTTATAAAGCTGTTGGAGCAGACAGACGGATGAGCTGGTTAGGAACATGCACCAACTCATCTGCCAGATATGGTCGGCAGAACGCATGCCCGATGAATGGAACCTCAGTATCGTTTGCCCGGTCCATAAGAAAGGAGACCCCTATGACTGCGCCAATTAGAGAGGGATAAGCCTCCTGAACATCGCGTACAAGATCCTCTCTGCCGTACTGTGTAAGTACCTGAAACCGTTCGTGGACAATCTGATAGGTTCCTACCAGTGTGGTTTCAGGCCAGGAAAATCCACGATAGACCAAATATTTACACTACGGCAGATCTTGGAGAAGACCCATGAATTCCAGGTCGACACACACCATCTTTTCGTCGACTTTAAAGCCGCGTATGACAGTGTTTATAGAGACGAGCTATACAGAGCCATGTCATGTTTTAACATTCCTGCCAAACTCGTCAGACTATGCAGGATGACTATGGAGAACTCTCGCTGCTCCATTAAGGTCGGAGGTGAACTAACCGACCCCTTTGATGTTAACCCTCTGATGCATGGTGATTCATATATGAATCGTTACATTTTTTTAACGAATTCTTTTGAACTATTAGCCAGAATGAAAAACGGTATTCTGTCTTTGATTCATTGAACTTTCCTCTTCCAAGTATGGTTATTTACAGATTCCGAAAACACACTTTCCTTTTAATTTTGTGATAAGTTTAGTGCGTGGTGCATGTGGTGTGAATAAGTCAAAAACATATTCTTTTGGGAGCAAAAAAAGTAATAATTTATTTAAGAAAGTGAGTTAAAAAAATATTTTCATATTCTTTGGGTTCTTGGCTCTTGATTTACTTTTATTGTTTATAGATTGAGAATGATGTATCCACGCAATACTGATTTTTAGTAGTGATTCATATATGAATCACCATGCATTAGGAGGTGTTGGTTTTCTGTACTATTTTGTTGTTGTGCATTTGTGTTGTTATACTTGTAGTGTATTACATGCATTCTTACACGCCTTATTTATGCGTATATATGAATGTACAACCTGGTTATAGTAATTTTCTCTTAAAGATATTAATTTAAATTTTTAATTTGAAATACTTTGAGATCTGAGCTTTTAGTGTAACATTTATTTTATTTATTTCAACTTGTACTTATCCTTTTCTTCTATTTATTTTGCATGGAGTTTGTTCTTTCTTTGATAATGAATTACTTCTATATTTTCTGAATCTATTTAATTTATATGCCCCATCCACAAAAAAGGCGATCATACCTCTTGCAAGAACTATAGAGGTATATCCCTGCTCAATGTCGCATACAAGATCCTGTTCAGCGTATTGTGTGAACGTCTAAAACCATTTTGCACCGCACTAATCGGCAGCTACCAGTGCGGCTTCCGGCCCGGCAAATCAACTATAGACCAAATTTTCACACTTCGACAAATCCTGGAAAAGACCAACGAGTTTCGAATCGATACACACCATCTTTTCATCGATTTCAAAGCCGCATACGACAGCATTCATCGTGAAGAACTGTTTAGGGCGATGGCCGAATTCGGGATCCCGGTAAAACTGATCCAGTTGTGTCGCGCCACGCTAAAAAACACGCGATGCACCGTGCAACTCGGTTCTATGACCTCGGAACCATTCGCAACATGCACCGGATTTCGGCAAGGAGATGCGCTGTCATGTGACTTCTTCAACCTGGTGCTGGAGCAGATAGTGCGACGGGCAGGCGTCAACAGGGAAGGCACTATCTTTTACAAGTCCATCCAGCTGCTAGGATACGCGGATGATATCGACATCATCGCGTGTTCTCGCCGTGGCATTGTGGAAGCATTCACGGCGATTGAAGAACAGGCGAAACGAGTTGGTCTTAAGATCAATGAGGACAAAACGAAGTACATGCTGTCAAACAAAAACCAATCCGTCGCTCACCACCTGGGACAAAACATAACAATTGACAGCTAGAATTTCGAGGTAGTTAAGGAGTTTGTCTACCTCGGGGCAAACGTAAATTCCACAAATGACACCACAGTGGAGATCCGGCATAGAATCGCCCTTGGCAACCGTTGCTACTTCGGCTTGTCCAAACAATTGGGGTCAAAACTCCTCACTCGAAAGACCAAAACAAAACGCTCATTCTGCCAGTCTTGCTGTACGGTGCCGAAAGCTGGACGATAAGCAGGACAGCGGAGCTGATCTTGGGTTCTTTCGAAAGAAAAATTCTGCGCCGGATATTTGGTCCTGTCTGTGAGGAAGGTGAATGGAGAAGAAGACACAACCGCGAACTCTACGAGCTGTACCAAGATGTGGATGTAGTCCGGAAGGCAAGGATCCGTCGACTAGACTGGCTCGGCCACATCGAGCGCATGGACATCAACGCTCCAGCTAAGAGGGTCTTCGACTCCGAGCCTCCTGGTTCTAGAAGAAGAGGAAGAACGAACCTCCGGTATAAAGACCAAGTAATCGCGGATGTAAGACATCTTGGTCTTGACAACTGGAAGCAACGTGCCCGGGACCGTCAAGGAAGGAAAGCAGCTATAGCTCAGGCTCAGATGCTCCATGGATCGCTGGCCTAATAAGTAAGTAAGTATTTAATTTATTTAATTTTTAAGTTACTTAATACTCTATTTTGTCTTACTTCTACTTATTTATGAAAACAAAAAGAATTCCTGATCCAAAGTGTTTATTTGAGAAAAGATGGTCTTAATGCATGGTGATGCATATATGAATCACTACGTTTTTTCGGTTTTTTTAATACTAAATCTCAATTGTATGAATTTTTCCAAAACAAACTTTGTTTTTTGAGCAATTTTCTTTCCAGAAATATTTTTTGTTTTGAAAAAAAAAAAAAAAATCATGCATCAGAGGGTTAAAAAAGGTTTTAGACAGGGTGACGCACTGTCATGTGATTTCTTCAACATTATACTTGAAAAGATCGTGCGGGACTCTGCGGCCAATACAAGAGGTACGATCTACTTCAAGTCCACACAATTGCTTGCCTACGCAGATGATATTGACGTTATTGGACGAACAAAGCGAGACGTCAATGAGGCGTTCACAAGCATTGAAGCTGAAGCGGCGAAAGTGGGTCTAAGGGTAAATGGGGACAAGACCAAATATATGCTGTCATCCAAGAAAGACGCACAACACCGACGTCTTGGTCAGAACGTCACCTTCGGCAGCTATATTTTTAAAGTAGTCAAGGACTTCGTCTACCTTGGCTCGATAGTGACAAGCAGCAACGACACCAGCGCTGTGTTAAAACGCAGAATAACTCTTGCCAATCGCTGCTTCTTCGGGCTCAAGAGGCAATTGAGTAGTAGAGCCCTCTCTCGAAAAACTAAGGTTTCCCTCTACAAAACCTTAATCATTCCGGTCCTCCTCTACGGCGCTGAGGGTTGGACGTTATCAAAATCGGATGAAGAGGCTCTTGGACGTTTCGAGAGGAGAATTCTGCGTGCAATCTTTGGTCCCGCTTGTGTAAACGGAGAATGGAGGAGGAGATTCAACCAAGAACTGTACGGGCTGTACAGCGACATCGGCCTGGTTAGACGTCTTCGGATCCAACGTCTAAGATGGCTAGGCCATGTAGAGCGAATGGACATCAACGCTCCGGCCCGAAGAGTCTTCGACTCCAACCCCGAGGGACGACGCAGCAGAGGACGACCGCATTTAAGGTGGCGCGCACAGCTGGAAGGGGACCTCAACCAACTGGGCGTGCGGCACTGGAAGCGGCTGGCCGAAGATCGGGCTGGCTGGAGAGGCTTGTTGGTTGAGGCCCTGGTTCACCCCGAACTGTAGCGCCATCGAAGTAAGTAAGTTAATCTCACTCTATTATCCATTCATCGAATTAACACGAGAAAGGGTAAAATAAAAGTAACCACTGGAGTCTGCAATTTATTCTTTTATAAATAACTAAACTGTTAATTAAACACAACTATATTTCGAAATTCAGTTTAAAAAAAAAATTATGTATATGCATACGTAAGAGAGAGAACTATGTGTTTCGATGTTAGTAAATTGGACAATTAACAAACACAAAGAAAATCGTACAATATTCGTTTGGTCACGTAAGTAAAATTACAAGAGAACTCAAAAGAACTCAAATGTTTTTGGCGCTGTAAATGTGTATACGCACATGTGCATACACCTGCGATTTTGGTTAAAAAAAAATGTATGTAAATGTGTATGTAATAGTTCGGAAGAGCATGACTGTAAATGCACCTGCAGCTACGTCATCTGACTGGTATAAATCAATTTGACTTTTTTGTAAGCACTCGAATAAAATAATCTTTTTGAACGTCGTCATGACACTAGCAGTTGTAATAATTTCGTTTAATTTGTTTGAGTGATGAATAGTGGTGCTTGTGAGATTCTATGAATATATTGTCTTTTCTATCCACTCGTCCATGCTGAATGTGGCCGTATCAGTTTTCTGTGTATCCCGTTCTTTAAAGATGTCTAAAAATATAAACAAATTGATAGAGGAAGGGAGACCATAATACGGATTGGTCAACTTACCGATGAAGGTCTTAATTTTTACAGCACACATGAGAAAATCATCGAAAGCAATTTTTCCATCCCTCGATCCGTAACGATGAGCCAACGCGTTTAGAATTCGATTGTTTATTTGATAGCCGGCTGACTTAAGAGCCTCACGTAATTGGAATCCTTCAATTCGGCCAGTATGGCCCGTATCGTAAAGTTTAAAGACGGCTTTCCATTTAGCTATGTCGTTAAGTAAGGCCTCAAATTCCTCGAAGCCTAATTTGCCCGATTGATCAGCATCTAACATAGCAACCATTGACCGACAAACATCTTTGGAGAAACCATTATTATCCTCAAACATTACTGAAAAAGGAAAAGAAAAGGAAATCGTTTAACTGCCTTGATTTGTTTATAAAAAAAATATAATATTAGTGGATTTATGTGTCTTAGTTACGGAATATACATAGGTGCAATGCGAAAATTAGAATGTTGAAGAATATGCATTCGTTTTATACAAGGAAACTGAAAATGACTAACCGTCCGAATAAATAAAAAAACCGGCCAAGTGCGAGTTGGACTCGCCCACAAAGGGTTCCGTACCATCTGTATATATAAATATGAAAGAGACTATGTATGTTACCTCATCAGTCATCACATTAAATCACATTTTTTGTACGATGACAGATGTTGGTTGCAGGCAGGTTACCGGCATATTACTTTGATAATCAAAAATCTTCATGATGAGATATAGTTGATCATCAAAGTGTCCATTGAATTCAAATCAATTATCTTACTTGACAGCAACGATGTGAAAAGGTGAATAACAATAATGGGAAATATGGGAAAAAGGTTTGCAGCTAGGATTAATTCATCAAAGACACAAAAGAGATCAAAACTGGGAAGTTTGTTACTGGTTGTGGGATATTGTCGACTAACCTTAATTCAGTATGTGACCAAGGGGATTTTTTAGATGAAAATCATTTCTGTTGTATGGGAGCCCCCCTTAAATATTCATTTTGTTCTGTTTTTGTCGCGGTAGCGGCTACAGAAATACATCATCTGTGAAAATGTCAACTGTCTAGCTTTCACGGTTCATGAGATACAGCCTGGTGACAGACGGACGGACGGACAGCGAAGTCTTAGTAATAGGGTTCCGTTTTACCTTTGGGTACGGAACCCTAAAAAGCGAATGTGGATTAAACCATGGGTCGGAAAACGTAATAATTTCTCATCGGTAACTGTTAAGAGAATTCCACGAAAATTTGCCAGAGGATTTTCGTAATTATTTGCGAATGGATAGTAACGTATGATGAGTTACTGAGAAAAATAATTCCTCATATGGAAAAATCAAACCGAAATTATTTTTCTTTGAAATCATATCATTCATATCGTTCATTCCGCTCAAAGTTGCTGTTGATTCTCTGAACGCACAAGCAAAAGGGAAAAAATGCTTTGAAGTTGTACGACAACTGTTCACACCTTACGACAAGTCGATCAAGCAAGTCAAAAAGTTAAAATATTTGAACTTCCAAACGACAAATTTGACGACATGTCGTACGACCGTTCGCACTCACGATTTGGCCCATCAAGCAAATCGTATGGTGTGAACCCCGCATTTTGTGTTTCATGATAGTTTTGCGACAAAAACAGTATGCAAAACTCATATTCGTACATCCCAATTTTAAACGCAGAATATTTACCTATACAAAACCAAAGCAAATTAAGTTGGTGTGTTTTTTTTTCTTATTTTCTTAAATTAAAATGTTTCAACTGGTTATTATGGGTTTCTGTAAAATATTTCCTTAGAGTTACAGGAAAATATATGTTTTTCTGTTTATAATCGGGGTGTACGAATATGGGTTTCTTATACTGTACGTACCAAGCGAGCCACGTTCTAGAAAGCAGCATGTGAAATCAAGATGAAAACAAAAATGATTTGAAAAAGTTAAGTCAGAACTTTAGAGTCTCCCGTGGTGACTGAACACTACTTAACTTTTCCGAATACTTAACTTTTTCGCGACTTAACTTTTCCGAGACTTTACTGTATTACCTCTACCGTGTTTTCGCCAAACTATTTGCCCTCCACCATTGCCAAAAGAGTTTAACTTGCTTTCGTCGCCGAAAAATACAAACTTCTCAAACTCTGGGCCCTTGTTAATGCATATATTCTTTTGCAAAAGCGAATCCTTTTTTTCTGTTAACTTCCAAAACGAAGAGCTTCTGCCGTGCAACTCTGTCATGAAAATGACAGAGACTGTCCTATTAATTACATCCTACGAGCGCCGTGGGACAATGGGAAGTATGTTGGTCTCTGACGCCGATGACACGGGATCGAATACCGACAACAGCCATGATATCGAACGTGTTTTCACCTCAGCGAGGTTCTGACAAAACTGTAGGTCCCTATGGGAAAATGGAATCACACAACATGGGTGATGCCGAATTAAATTGAAAAATGAATATCTTCTTAAATATTGGCCGTAGAATGCTCATTGTGGGCTTATTTTTTTCATTAAATATTCATCTACAAACCGATTCAACAAAACTTAACATTGGAGTTGAAAAATATGTTCTCCCACACATTCCACCTGCAAATGTAAGTTGGTACGCACAATATTGAGCGATTTACCATGTTAATTTAATATAATGGACTCCTTATAGGTTTTCCTGTAATCTATAAGTAGACAACTAGTTTCTGTACTTTTTTCAAAATTTTAGGTTAAGTACTTTCGGAGATAGGTAGGACCGTAGCTTTCCAGACATAGGCCAGGGAGGCCCGTTGTGCAGCTACGAGGAGGTTTAGCCCCCTATTTGTGGAACCATTTTGTGCATCTTAAGAAATTAAGAAGATCAGATATCCCTATTTGCTGAACTTCGGTCAGATCGTTAAGGAAGTAAGATCCTAGGTATCGCTTCCTGATTGTGCAGAATGCCGGGCAGGCGCAGAGAAGGTGATGAATGGATTCGACCTCCTCCTCGTCTAGACAGCTTCTGCAAAAATCATTCCGAGTTATACCTAGTTTTTGCGCGTGACTGCCAATAAGGCAGTGTCCAGTGATGTCACCGATAACTTTGTGGATGTCACTTCTTTTTAGGGAGATAATACTCCTAGTCCGTTGACTGTTGAGCCAGGGCCAGATTTGCCTGGTGATGAGGCAGGTATGTCCCTGAGTCCATACGCTGCAGTGATTTGGTAATTTTAGAGCTTTGTTCAGCTTAAGTTGTTTGCAGAATACTCCACTACCCACCCCGTCTTTGGTTTTTGACCCATCAGTGCAGAAGTGTACGCAGTTTCTGCGAGGTTGAGTCTGGCGAGTCCAGTTTTGTCTGTCCGGGTAGATCGTTGTAAAGTTTTTTTTTTCAAGACTGTGGTGGGTTCTGTGAGGTCTAGGTTTTCTGCCATAGTTGACATGTTATTCAGGATGGAAGAGTGGCCAGTGACATAGCTCGTCCAGTTCGAGTTGGCTTTAAGTCTAATGGCCGTTTGTGTGGCAATTTGCTTGCCGAAAATATCGAGTGGTGTAAGGTCGAGTATCATGTTAAGCGCAGCCGTTGGGGTGGACCTGAGGGCCCCGGTAATGCACATACACGCCAACCTTTGTACCTTCTCGAATTGCTTGAGGTACATATGTTGTATTGTCCAGTACTGTCCACCAGACTGTCACTCCATGCATTAGTATGGGTCTGACGACCGTGATGTAGAGCCATAGGGTGATCTTGGGGTTGAATCCCCATTTTTTCCCTATGGCTTTCTTGCATGTGTAGAGAGCTATAGTTGCTTTTTTAACTCTTTCGATTGTGTTGTTCTTCCAGTATAACTTCCTATCTGGTATAATGCCAAGGGGGGGGGGGGGGAGCAAACAGAGCAAACAAGTTGATCGCGTTTAACATGGCAAACGCCAGCTTCGATCTCTGCCCCTGCTCAATCCAAGTTGACACACAGCCTCCGCGTGGCCCCTCCTGGATAGCTACTCTGGCAGCCGCCAGGTAGTGAACCAATGTGTGCAGCGACCCAACCCCTTGTTCCTGGGGAAAGAGGAACCTGGCCCTCCAGGTTGGGGGTTGTGCTTAGGGGTAACATCCCTATCACGTAAAAACCTACTTGTTCCGAAACAACAACAAGCCTAGGATACGGACGGATACAATGCTGACGACCCATGCAAACGACTAACGGACTTGAGAGTCTGCACCTGGAATGTTACGTTCCTTAACAGACCGGGTGCAGGCGATCAATTGGAGCAAACCCTCAACTGCTATAAAGCAGATATAACCGCACTCCAAGAAGTGCGATGGCATGGACCAGGCAAAAAAACGGACGAAAAAGTGCGACATTTACTACAGGAACTGCTACAAGGAGAACAAACAGCGCCCATTCGGGTGCGGATTCGTTATTCGAGATAGACTCCGACAAAAAGTCTTAAGCTTCCGAGACATAAGCGAACGCCTTATAACAACCCGCATTAAAGCTAAATTTGGAAACATTAGCTTAATGTGCGCTCACGCCCCAACGGAAGAAAGGGCCAATTGACTCAAAGAAGAATTCTACGATCTCCTAGACAGAACATATGCCCAATGCCCCAGCTACGACACGAAAATAGTCCTAGGAGATTTTAATGCAAAACTGGGCAAAGAGGACATATTTGAGTCGATCATAGGAAATCATAACCTCCATAACACCACATCCGACAACGGACTAAGGCTAATTGATTTCCTAGCGGGGCGTAACCTCCTTGTAGCAAGCACGCGATTGCCCCATCTCAACATCCACAAGGGTACCTCCTGGCGGTCTTTTGATCAATCTACCACCAACCAGATTGATCACATTGCGATCGAAGCCAGACACTCCTCCTGTATTCTCGATGTACGAACCTTCCGAGGGGCCAACATCGACTCGGATCACTACCTTGTTGTAGACAAGGTACGAATGAGGATATCAGTAATGCTTAGGAGTCGAGTTGCACAACGTAAGTTTGACGTCGGAAAGCTACAATCGCAAGAGACTCCCAGAATCTTTGCCGATCGTATCTCGTCCAAGCTCTTTCAAAATCCGCCCACAGCAGCACAAACAATAGAGCAGAAATGGGCGCATTGCCAGAGCGCCGTCAGAGAAGCTGCCTCAGAGGTGCTGGGTTTCAAACCGCCACCACCTAGAAACCCCTGGTTCGATGAACAATGCGAACAAGCCCATGCAGCAAAACAAGAGGCATATAAGGCCGTGCTGCAACGACGGACGAGAGCTGCTCGCGAAATCTATGAGCAGAAGAGAAGAGAGGAACACACGCTTTTCAGAAGAAAGAAGAGAGAGCACGAAAAGCGTGAGATCGAGGAGATGGAGAGATGCTTCCGCAGGAATGACGCCCGTAAATTTTACAACAAGGTAAAACGAACATGCCATGGCTACAAAGCCAGAGCGGCGGCCTGTAGGAATGGAAATGGAGAACTGGTAGTAGAGTCGCAGTCGATAGGCAGAACGAGCCATTCGTAATGAACGACAATGAAACAGAATTCAGTCCACCCGACCTAGACGAAGTCAAAATAGCAATATTGAGCTGCTAAGGTGCATGCACCAGCTCATTTGCAAGGTATGGTCGGAGGAAGGCATGCCCGACGAATGGAATCTCAGTATCGTTTGCCCGGTCCATAAGAAAGGAGACTCCTATAACTGCGCCAACTATAGGGGAATAAGTCTCCTTAAGATCGCATATAAGATCTTCTCTGCCGTATTGTGTGAACGCCTGAAATCGTTGGTGGATAACCTGATCGGCTCTTATCAGTGTGGTTTCAGGCCAGGTAAATCCACAATAGACCAAATATTTACGCTACGGCAGATCTTGGAGAAGACCCAGGAATACCAAATCGACACTCACCACCTCTACGTCGATTTCAAGGCTGCATATGACAGCGTGTATAGAGATGAGCTATACAAAGCCATGTCCAGTTTTAACATCCCTGCCAAACTCGTCCGACTGTGCAGGATGACAATGGAGAATTCTCGCTGCTCCATTAAGGTCGGTAATGAGCAAACCGAGACCTTTGATGTTAAAAAAGGATTTAGGCAAGGTGACGCGTTGTCATGCAACTTTTTCAACATCGTGCTTGAAAAGATCGTGCAAGAGTCACTGGCCAACACAAGAGGTACGATTTATTTCAAGTCTACGCAATTGCTTGCGTATGCCGACGACATTGACGTGATTGGACGGACACAGCGAGACGTCAATGAGGCCTTTGTAAGCATTGAGGTAGAAGCGGCTAAGATGGGTCTCAAGGTTAATGAGGGTAAAACCAAATATCTGCTTTCATCTAAAAGAGACAGACAACACCGACGTATTGGCCAGAACGTCAACATGGGCGGATATAACTTTGAAGTGGTCAAGGAATTCATCTACCTTGGCATACTGATGACCAGCGACAACAACACCAGCGCTGAGATAAAACGCAGAATCACTCTTGCCAATCGCTGTTTCTTTGGGCTCAAGAGGCAATCGAGAAATAGAGCCCTCTCTCGGAAAACCAATGTGACACTATATAAGACCTTAATCATCCCAGTCCTCCTTTACGGCGCAGAGGCTTGGACCTTAAGAAAAGCGGATGAAGATGCTCTTGGTCGTTTTGAGAGGAAAATCAGTCAAATTCAGTTTGGCTTGATGAAGCATTTTTATTGCCTGAAAACGTGCAACCTGAAAGTCTTCAAAAAGCTGGAAGAAAACCAAAACTGTAGCCAAGCTGTAGCGAAAAATCGAAAACAAAGGTACAAGGTCTTTTAGATTCAACTAACCATCAAGAAATTATTCAAACTAGTGAGTTAGTGTTTCGCAAAATGGGAAAGCGAGATTCAGCCAAACTTTTGAAAGATCTATCGAAAGCTTCATCCAGTAAAAGTACGGAAGTGAAACGACTTTGTAAGAGATTTAGCTCTGAGTCTGTGCCTTCAGTGAGCCTTTCTCCCGATGAAGCATTGTCTTTAATGATTGATGCTAATTTGTCGAAATATCAATATGATGTTATTCGGCAAGAAGTCAACGCAAAATGCAAAGATCTTTTTCCCTCCTACACCAATGTTCAAAAAGCTAAGAAGAAATTGTGATAACGAAAGAAGTTATTTTATTATTATCTGTTGGTGCTCTTTTGTATTTGTATTTATTTTATAATAACATGTTGAACACTTAGATACTATTATCTGTGATGTGTTACATACAAAAGGTAAGTATTTAATTTTATATAATTTAGAATGTGAAAAGTTATAACAATAAAATAAAATATAAAATTTAACAAGAAAACATAAATAAAAAAAAGCAAACAAATAAATAAAAATAAAGTGAGTCAAGAGAAGAAAAGAAGAGAAGAAAAGAAGTATAGAGAACCCTAATACCCTAGTACCCTAAATTACAAATTATGTGCATAGATGTTGTTTGAGTTGTCTGTGGAAGTCGCTTATGTCTGCAATTCTCCTAATGTGAACTGGAAGTGAATTCCATAGTCCTATAGCATAAACGAAAAATTGGTTTTTAGTTGAAGTGAAGCTAAATGTTGGACTGACAAAACTTGCGCTTCTGATAGAGGAAGCAAAGTGAAGTCTTTGGAAAAGGTAATCCGGTTTTTTATTTTTCTCGAGGTTAAATAGAAAAGTCAGTGTCTTGTAATCGAGGAAATCCTGCAGGCTCATTCCAAGGAAGTCATAGACATAAGCTGATATATGTGTTCTTCTGCGTAGGTCGTAAACGTATCTTACAGCACTGTTGACTGCTACTTTGAATATTCGCTTACTGGAGCTGTTAAGAACACAAAAAAACTGGGTGAGCATATAAAAGAATTGGCAACAGCAGGGTCTTTATTAGCGTTGCTTTGGTCTTAAAAGGAAGACAGTTTCCTGCTTGGTTTAATGCTCGCAGCGTCCCGTACACTTCTGACACTGTGATGGTCACATGATCTTCCCACGTTAGTCTTTGATTAAAGATAACTCCAAGGTTTTTAACCGTAGGAACGTAGGCTAAGGCTGAACTGTCTACAAAGAGCCGGGGTAGGCGTGCAGTATCTAGAATATATCGACTAATAACAATAGCCTGGCTTTTTGTAGCATTTAAAGTAAGCTTGTTATTTTTCGACCATTCTGCAATGGGAACCAGATCCGCGTTGAAACGTTCAGTTGCATTCTTTACCAGTGCCAATGGATAGCTCAGATGCAGTTGTACATCGTCTGCGTACATTTGTATTTTACAGTGATTTAACACTGCAGGTAAATCGTTGTTAAATAGCGTGAACAGTAGTGGCCCCATTATAGATCCTTGTGGAACGCCGGCATTGGTTTGTATGAAATTAGAAAGTGTGTTATTAACATAAACTGCTTGAGTACGGCCACTAAGGTAACTCCTAAGTAGTTTTAGCTCTGTGAAGTCAAAGTTAAAATTATTTTGGAGTTTGGCTAGCAATATTTGGTGTGGCACAGTATCAAACGCTTTCGAGGAGTCAAGCAATACTAGAGATGTTACGTGGCCTTTATCCATTTCACATCGAAAGTCGTCGACTAGGTTTAATAATGCCGTGGTACAGCTATGTTGTGGGCTAAAGCCAGACTGATGTGGGGATAATAAGCCAAATTCCTTCAGAAAATGATGGATTTGTTGGCTCATGAGTTTTTCAAAAGCTTTTGATATGAACGAGAGTATAGAGATCGGCCGGTACTCTTTATTTCTACCGCTTGCGCTTTTCAAGATTGGAATGATTTAAGATTGCATCCATGCATATCCGGATGATAGAGTAGGTTAGGATATTATTAAAGATATATGTTATTACCGGCAGTATCACAGGGATAATCAGTTTTAGAAACCTCGGGTGTATACCATCCAAGCCAATTGCATTCGATTTTATAGAACGAAAAGCTTTGAGAACTTCAAGTTCAGATATCCTTTGGAAGCAGAACCTTTGCGGTAGGGCAGGTGCGGTTGCATAATCTGTCTCCTCAAATAAGCGCCTTTCGCCAACTCTATTGCACAACGCGTCAGAGTCAATCGAGGCTGCTGCAAACTTGACATTTAAGTCATTAGGGTCAATCTCCATAGGGACAGAGGGTTTTTGCTTCCCGATACCTAATTCCCTTATGTTCTTCCACAGAATCGCACTATTTAAACCAGGTGTAAACTTGGACCCGTAAAAAATCCTTTTGGCCATTCTGATTTCTCTGTTGACGTTGTTTCTGATATGTCTATACTCATTACGGAGTTCGAGTATTTTGTACTTCTTCCACCTTTTGTAGGCCCTGTCCCTATCTACGATGAGCGATTCGATCTTGTGAGTGAACCATTCGCACCTTCTGTTATTAATCACACGACTTGAGATGGGGACATGGTTATTGAAAAGATTATTAATTTTTGCAGTAAAAGATTCTACCTGTTGATCAACAGAAGGCATGTAATAAATGCTTTGCCAGTCTGTGGTTATGGAGTCCCTTATCAGCAAGCCGTGGTCGATTAACTTGAAGTTTCTGTACGTAATGGTTTTTGGTTCATTAGACCTACTAAAGTGTAGGTCGAAGAAGAGAATTATCAGATCATGCCTGGAGAAACCAGGAACATCAAGTTGACCATAAAAATTAGTAAGCTCTATTTTATTGACAATAAATATGTCCAGCAGTGTAGAGTTGGTGTTGCTGAAGTGGGTCGGTGAGGTGTTATTAACCGGGAACAAGTGGAGAATATTCAGATCGGATACAAATCGATGCACTCTAGGATTACTCGTATTCAATAAGTTTATATTGAGATCCCCACACAGTACTATGTAATTATACCGTAAGGAGGCCCTTTCAAGGAGGTCAGTAACTACAGAGGAGTCGGTAACATCAGGTGGCTTGTAGACAACGCCGATTAAGCATTTGTCTGATCCGCACTGGAGTTCAATAAGTAGATACTCAAAACAGTCGCCAGCCCCGGAAGAACACAAAGGTCTGCAGCTTAAACCCGTTTTGAAAAAAATGGCTACACCACCACCTCTTTTCCCAACCCTATCCGCGCGATACATTTTGTAACCGTTTATATCAATCATTTCGTTGCTTATGCCCGGGTGGAGCCATGTCTCTGATACACAGACCACATCAACTTTTGCACCCCCAAAGATAGTTTTAAATTCGTCAAAATGTCTAACCAGACTTTGAGCATTGATATGGCATACGGAAAGACCAGTATACCTTTTACAAAAAACATTTAGCATCAGACGGGTTTTATTAAAAAATATGTTATTTCCTCATTACTATCTGGTCACCATTACTCTTGAGAAAGAAGAGTTTCTTTATGATGAACATGAAAAATAATAAATTAAAGTCTCTATGTGTATCAATTTTTTTTTAGAGACGCACAGGTTCAAGAGTTTTTATGAAGTGTTGTTACACACACAACCTGAACGGAGTACAGTGGTTTGGGTCGTTGATGTTCGTTCACTACTCTCAGGGGTGGTTGTCCTAGATAGGACGAGAGCCGACCAAATTCCGCTTTGGTTATAATCCGTAATATTTCGCTCGAGCACTTTTAACATTGCGTACGCAGAGGATGGATTTCAGTTGACCATATACTGTGAGCGTTATGCTTGCAGCAGTACGTCTGGTCACTTTCCAACCACAACTGCGATGCATAATTTTGTGGAATTACTTTTTCTTGGCTATAAAACGAATTTGAACTATACACCTTCCGCTCGGCGGTCGATGATGTTAACCACTGCACCACGGCCACCCCCGTAGTAAAGTAAAATCAAGTAAAGAAGACAATTATTATCAAATATTTAATGGGGCTCCTACTATAACAATAAAAAGCCGGCCAAGTGCGAGTCGGACTCGCGCACAAAGGGTTCCGTACCATCTGTATATATAAATATGAAAGAGACTATGTATGTTACCTCATCAGTCATCACATTAAATCACATTTTTTGTATGATGACAGATCTTGGTTGCAGAAATATGGGAAAAAGGTTTGCAGCTAGGATTAATTCATCAAAGACACAAAAGAGATCAAAACTGGGAAGTTTGCTACTGGTTGTGGGATATTGTCGACTAACCTTAGTTCAATATGTGACCAAGGGGATTTTTTGGATGAAAATCATGTCTGTTGTATGGGAGCCCCCCTTAAATATTCACTTTGTTCTGTTTTTAGTATTTGTCGTGGTAGCGGCTACAGAAATACATCATCTGTGAACATTTCAACTGTCTAGCTATCACGGTTCATGAGATACAGCCTGGTGACAGACGGACGGACGGACAGCGAAGGCTCAGTAATAGGGTTCCGTTTTACCTTTGGGTACGGAACCCTAATGCCTGATCCACAATACTGCGTTAGTGCTAGCTGAGACACCAACACAAGCAATTCAATGGGGTAGTCCAAAATACTGCGTTTGCGTTGGCGAGCTTAGCTCACGTAACCAAAGGAGACAAAAGTCAAACACGTCGGAAATTTCTGTGCGCTTGAACGACTGTTGCTGTGTATGCTGTAGCTGTGTATTTTATGGTTTGTGTTGTGTACGTTTACGTCAGTGTTTTGACATGGAACAGCTGATAAAATTGAAGTAAGCATGCGTCGAATCATTTCTCGTACCACGTAAAGTGCCTCGCATCAACGCAGTATTGTGGATCAGGTATAAAAATGATTAACTCCTTACGTAAAAACTCACGTAATAATTTTGTTTATCATGAATTTTCGTTATATTTGAAAACAATGAAATGATACGCTCGACTGAATTCCCTTTTTGAATTATATTTTATTTATTTTTTCCCGCCTCCCTATACACGTTTACATGCTTATAATACACAGTAATGCACAGTGTTTCTTCTTAACTGATACGAGTGGCGTAACAGCTCGTCCATCCTGACCAAAGTATCGTCCTCGAGACTGATTCTCCCTTCGGTTTCGTCGTCTTCTTCATGCTCATCACTGTCCTCGCATATACATAGGTAAAAACACCTCGAATGGTAATTCA
Organism: Eumerus sabulonum; assembly: GCA_951905685.1. Lineage (NCBI taxonomy): Eukaryota > Metazoa > Arthropoda > Insecta > Diptera > Syrphidae > Eumerus > Eumerus sabulonum. Next base: position 42,330,524 of record OX645063.1, read on the forward strand.
CACCACCGTTTCAGTTTGTCTGCGCTGAAGACAGCATCGTATTTACGCTGTGTGCGCCACATGTGTGGTATGTCCTGAATCACATACCGGTCGTTTGGCAAAACCTTTGCCACTAAATAAGGTCCTTTGTACGATGGCTCAAGTTCCCGCGACCCGCCGGTCGCGGCCTGCTCCTTCTCAATCAACACCAAATCATTTTCCTGGTATTTCGTCGGCCCTCGATGATTCCGGTCGTACTGCTCTTTTTGACGTTGCTGCCTTATTCCGATATTTTCCACAGCCTTTGCTCTACGCCGTGTTATTTCTCCAGGTGTGTTCGATTCGTTGGCTTCAAGTTCCCTTACTCCCTTGGATATCTCTTGGCGTATAGGAAAATATAATAGCTGGTGCGGACTCATCTTTGTAGTCGCGTTACTCATCGTATTGAGGCTCCACTGCAGGCTCCTCAAATGCCCGGCCCAGTCTTTACCACATTTCAGCGCATCCAATATTGTGCGGTTGGCCCGCTCTGCCTGTCCATTCGCCCTGGGAGTTCGGACTGCCGTTTGTATGTGTTTGATGCCGTTCCCTGAACAGAATCTCGTGAAGGCTGCTGAGGTGAATGCGGTGCCCCTGTCCGTGATAATTCGCCGCGGCATGCCAAAATAGCCACAGATGTCGTTAAGCGCCTGGATTACTCCTACGGTATTTGTCGCCTTTGTTGCCCGGAGTATAGTATACTTCGTGAAGTTGTCTATTATGGCAAGTACCTCCTTCCCTTTGATAAACGGTCCTAAGTGATCGAGGTGAATGGTATCGAACGGCAAGAGTCCGTTCCAAACTTTGCAGTTCGCCTTCTGCCAAGCCCCTTTTCCTCTTAGCGTATGCGCAGTCCACGCATGTTTTGAGGTAGCTTTTCGTAAAATTCCTCATCCTCGGGAACCAGAATGTTTTCTTGATTCTATCCAGCGTCTTCCCCTCGGCCATATGTCCGCTGTCGTCGTGGCATAGCTTCAGAATTCTCCATCGCAGAGCTCTCGGTACAACCCATCTTTCGCCGCCGTCCACCCTTCGGAATAATCGGTTTCCCTTAAGTGAGTATTTTCCCTGCAACTGCTTCCTTGCTGTGGTTGTACCTGATGCAGTGTTCAGCGTCTTAATAACCTCCCGTAATTCGCTATCCTGCCACTGCATAGTTGTCAACCAGTCCTCGTCCGGTATATTGATGTTCAGAACGAACGCGGACGCCTCTTCCACTTGTCGTTCGTCTTCTACAGGCTGGCGATTAAGAGCATCTACATATTCGGCCCGTCTTCCCGGTTGGTGTATTATTTTGAAGTCAAACTCCTGCAGCTTCAACCACCAGCTAGCAATTCTCGGTATCAGCTTGCTTTTGTTTTGTGTTGCCACGATCGACTCACAGTCAGTCACCACTGTCAATTCTCTTCCAAGCAGATACAGTCGGAACCGATCCAAGCTTTCCACAATAGCTAGGGCTTCCAGCTCGTAGGAATGGTACTTCTTTTCTGTTTCTGTGAGTTTGCGGCTGAAGTAAAGTACTGGACGAAGTCTTCTGTCTTCCGTGCTCCTTTGAAGCAAGATACCTGATACCCCGACTCCTGATGCATCCGTGTGCATTTCGTGCTTGCAACTTGGATCGAACAACGCTAGCACAGGTGGATTCGTGAGTATCTCCTTCAGCCGCTGGAAAGCCGTCTCCTATCGGTCGGTCAACTCAAACTTGCCCTCTGCTTTCGTTAAGTCTGTAAGGGGAGCAGCCAGATAAGCATATTTCTCCACAAACTTTCGGAAGAATCCGGTCAGCCCAAGAAACTGACGTATGGTGTGGGCATCTTTTGGCGTTGGACGGTTGCAGTTTTGCGTTTACTTAGTTTTAACCCTCCCTCACTCGTTTCATATCCGAGGAATTCTATGTTGGCCCCGATTGCTGTAAGACTTCCAGAAACCTTCGGATCCTTTGCATTCCCTCCTCAATGGTTGTGCTCGGTATAACAATGTCGTCAAGATAAATAGCAACATCACCTGGCGGTAGTTTTGCCCTTAGTTGGTTCATAACGTGTTGGAAATGTGCCGGTGCGTTTACCAGTCCGAAAGGCATCCTGTTAAACTCGTATGACCCCTCATCCGTAGAGAACGCCGTGTATTTTCTGCTGCTTTCTTCTATAACGATTTGGTGGTAACCAGAGGCTAGATCGAGTGTTGAAAAATAAGTGTTCCCAGCCAATGATGCTAATATTTCATCAATGACCGGCATTGGAAATTTACGCTTCACTGTTACCTTATGCAGCATACGGTAATCCACACAAAATCGTCCTCCCCCGTCTTTTTTTTTGGTCAGTACGATTGGCGAGTTAAAATCCGAGACCGATGGCCTTATTATCCTCTTCTTAAGCATTTGGCTCACCATTTCCTTTACGGTCGTCCTTTTTGCAAATGGAATCTTGTATGGATGCACGTAGACTGGTGTTTTAGTTGTGAACTCGATGGAGCACTCACTCCCTCGATATGTTCCCAATTCGTCGATGTCCTTTGGGAAGCAATTCCGAAATTCGTTGATGAGAGATTTAAGTTTACGTTGGTCTGGTTCGCAGAGGTCTCCAAAGTGCAGTTCCAGCGCTGTTCCTTCTCTTCTCTGCGGCTCACTCTTCTGGTCTTCCATTACTAACGCTCTCTCGGTTGGTTCAGTCATACAGTCCGTAATCTCCATTGACCGAAAGGACTTCACCACTTTTACTTGAGGTTGGCCTAGCAACTTTCTACCAACTATCATGTGGTACGGCTGACTATGTTGTGGTACAATTAGCACCTCGCGCCAACTTTTCAGCTTGCCCACCTTAACTTCCGCATATACTTTCCCAATGGCCCTACATCCTCGTCCTCCAAATCCTCTTAGGCTGCGATCGTCCTTCCCGTACACGATGACTACCTCGTCCGCGACTGCCTGAGCTAGCGTAACGCAATCGTTGCCTAGGTCGATGAACGCGGTGACAACATGTCCGTTCACTTCCACGTCCTTGATGTATTCATCTCTGGTTTCCTTTAGGAGCATCTGACTTGATCTACCACGTGCGTTCACGGTACCTCCCGATGGTCAGCTGACTGATGGGCAATTTCTCCTGATTTGCCCTAGCTGCTGGGACTCAAAGCACTTTCTTCCGTTCTCCCGATTTACGATTCGCTGAGTTTCGTGACGGCTTAAGCCAGGATATTGGGCCCACCCGCAAATAGGTTTGCGCCTAGGTTCCTCGTTGGGATTTGCCTGTGGCTATCGCGTAGTCCGATAATCCACCGTACCCGTTTAAGAATGGCTTGGACTGAATTGGGCTGCGTTGCCCTGAAAGCCTCTGATATGCCTCTCACAATATATTTCACCAGCGTATGCTCCTCAATCCTCCCTCTTGATGAGATACATTTCATCTCGAAAATAAACTCCTCTATATCCTCGTAAGGCTTTTGTTTTCGTTGTCGGAGCAATTCGTGAAGGTCTGCCTCATCGTCGGTTGTAGGGAAATTGTCTGCGAGGTCCTGCAAGGATTCTCCCAGTGTTGTGTGAGTCGTGCTGTTGCTCCAAGTCTTGGCTGCTCCGTCTAGTTTTGTTGTAGATGCCATCATTACCAACCTCTCGTCTAGGTCGTAGATGTCTTTAACGTCGTTTACTTTCTTGATCCATGTTGCAGATGAGAGTCCTGTCAAATTTTTCGGATTGAATGTTGGAATCATATCTGCCACGTCCCGCACAGCATATGTGTTCCTAGGGAGTGAGTGTCCCTTTACTGGAAACGAAGATTCCTGTTCCGGCGTTGTCATAGTCGTCTCTGATCACCTCAAACGCTTGATTTCGTCACGTAACAATGACAACTCGGTAGCCATATCGACATCAGTAGTAAGCTTATCTTTACTTGCTTCTGTTGTCGTCGTCTTAGTCAGTCGCTGCACCATATCTTTCTTTAGTCCACCCTGGTCCAGACCTCTCCTTTTCAGCTCCTCTCTTAGCTGGTCACGCTTGCAGTCGCGATAGTGTGCGTCCTCCATTCTGATACTGATACTTCTGTCGACTATCAATTCAGTTTTACCTATTCTTTTACACTATTGCACCCAGGTCCAGAATCCGACTCGATTCCCTGTATCCCACTTCTGAGGTTGTAAACAATGAAATGATATGCTCGACTGAATTTGCTCGAATGACAATTCCCTTTTTGAATTATATTTTACTTATTTTCGCCCGCCTCCCTATACACGTTTACATGCTTATAATACACAGTAATGAACAGAGCACCGTGGCGCAGTGGGTAGTGTGTTGGCCTCTGACGCCGATGACACGGGATCGAATCCCGACACAGCCATGTCATCGAACGTGTTTTTCACGGTGTTTCTCCTCAGCGGGGCTCTGACAAAACCCCCTGTAGTAAAATTGTCATGAAAAGCTGCTCGAAATTCGCCGTTCGGAACCGGCAATAAACTGTAGGTCCCTTTCGCCTATGGGAAAATGAAACCACACACAACATGGGTGATTGAAAGAGAAGCTCGGTTCAGGTCCTTAATTTTTTTATTTTTTAATAATTTGCGCGCACTCAAGGTCTAATAACCTTATTATGTCGGCGACACAGTGCGGACAGAAGGTAGAGAGGAAGAGGAATAGAGGAGATGTCGATGGGCATTGATCTTAAATGCTTGCATGTTGCATTGAGGGGGGAAAACCGAGTCCGGCAGGGAGTTCCAGATTCGTGTGGTTCGGTTAATGAAAGATTCTCTATATTTGACAGTACGTCAGAAAGCGGGCTTCAGAGTATATTGGTGAGCATTCCTAGAGAGACGTGTATTGCGGGAGAAATGTTGAAGGGGCGGAATGCAACTGGCTATTTCATCAGAGCTAGACTAGACATGAGCGTTAAACTCTAATTTGGGGCGAATGAACGCCTTATATAGCATTCTTGGCGACACTGAATATATGGTCGCTCCAATTAAGATTGTGAGCAACACTCATACCCAGGATAGAAAGCTTTTCAGTTTCTGAGATGCAAGTGCCATTCATGGGTTATTTATGCGCTTTAACGACAAGAGACAGCATTGTGTTTTGGAAGCATTAAATTCCACTCTATTGTTTTTACCCCATTGGATGATGCTGTCGATATCGGAATTTAATGAGCTTAACATACGCTGCCGCTCATTATCTACAACCGAAGTGCAGGGTCGTAAACTGGTAAACGAATATGAGAAGCTGAGGGTACTGTCGTCAGCGAAGGAGTGAATTGGATTAGAAGTAACAGACAAGAGATCATTTATAAAAATAAGAAAGAGTGTCGGAGACAAAACGCAGCCCTGGGGAACAGCGGCATTTACAAAGTGAGTATCAGACTTGAATCCGTCCAAAACAACTTGAATTGAACGATTCGAAAAGTAGCTTCTAATCCATTGAAAAAGAGACTCATCGACCCCAAAAGCACGCATTTTCGACAAAAGGGCTTCGTGCCAAACCCTGTCAAATGCTTTCGAAATATCCAGTGCAACAATTTTGCTTCCACCTGCTTGGTGAAGCGAGGGATTCCACTTTTCAGCGAGATATGCCATCATATCACCAGTGGATCTGTTGCTGCGGAAACCGTATTGGCGGTCATTGAGGAGTTTCCGTGATTCCAGATATTTCATAAGCTGACGGTTAATCAGCGTTTCCATGACCTTGGAAAGAAGGGACGTTAGTGCAATGGGTCGGTAGTTGGAGGGAGAAGATGATTCTTTTGGGTATAGGCGGGACAAATGCTGTTTTCCACCTACTCGGAAAGAGCCCAGAGGTGTAGGAAAGGTGAAAAAGCTTACGCAGTGGTTTTGCAAACGTAGAAGAACATCTCTTCAGAACTATTGGGGCAATACCATCTGGACCAGCGGATTTGTGTATGTCGAGGTCTTTAAGAACCCTTGCGACTGTACGAGTGCGGAAGTGGATTAGTCCCATGGTGGAATAGACGCACTCTAGTACAGGCGGAGACAAAGTACAAGCTGGCAGCTGAGAACTAGTTGCGAAATGGGCAGCAAGTAGGTTAGCTTTGTCTAAGGGGGTGACAGCTGGATTGTCATTGTGGATGAGCGTCGGTATAGACGACTTAGTTGAGTTTTTTACGTTTTTTACAAACGACCAGAAACTTTTGCTACATTGAAGGATTTTACGCCTTAATTTTTGGTCGGATTGGAATTTAATCCGTCGAATGTAGGTGTTGCAGTCATTTCTGGCTCGTATGTACTTTTTTCGGTTTTCCTCAGAACTGTTTGCCTTGTAGGCCCGAAAACTTAGCTCCCTGAGACTAATAGCCTCTTTGCAGCTCGAGTCAAACCACGTATTATCCTTAGGCCTAGTGCTTTTAATCTTGCTGGGAATAAAATTTACCATGCCGATTCGGATAATGTTTACGATAATATCATTTGCGGCGTCCACGTCGTTGTCGAGGAAGCACAACGACCAGTTAAAGATCCGAAAGAAGTTGTTAAGGCCGCACCAGTTGGCTTTCTCGTATAGCCATAGTGTTCTCTTAGGAGCTTTTTCTTTAACTGGATGGTGGGAGTTCGAGAATTTTGCTGATATCATGCAGTGGTCAAACAAGCCTAGGGGTTCCAATACATCGATCGTGTATTTGTCAGGCTGAGAGGTAAGAAACAAGTCCAGTGTGTTGGCGGTATGACCAGCAACATCGGGGATACGTGATGGCTCATTCACAAGTTAAGTGATTTAACTCAGCAAAAATTTCAACATACCTTCCTTCGGGTGTTGTCTGTCCAGAACGTCGAAGCCACTGAGAATTGTGTACACTGAAATCGTCGGCTAAAACGATTTCAGTGCGAGGGAACAGGGAAACAATTCTTTGGATGGAATCAGACAGTGCGTCGAATGCATCAAATGTTGCATTCCTGTCTAGATTGGGGCTTCTATAAAGAAAACAGTAGTGGATGGAGTGCTTACCGAATATGAATTTAAGCCATATGAAATTAAATTCCGGGGTGGATGTTTGGCTATACTGTGGAAGTAACTGGTAAGCAATATCACTACGGACATAGATGGCGAGAAACGAATAATGGCACTAAGCTATATCCAGGAAGACTGAAATCCGAAAGATCAGACTTTTCATCGACCTGTGTTTCACAAAGTGCCAAAACAGCCAGTTTGTGGCGAGAGAGATGGGTATACGTGGCAAAGAAATTCTTTCGTAACCCACGAATATTGCAGAACTGCACACAGAAATCCCTCATCAATGCAAACTACAAAGCAGCTATACACAAAACCGTTAAAGCAGAGACGCGTAAGTGAAGTTCTATCGCCGGATTTGCAAAAAACAAACTACCGTAGGTGTTATGCCCTTACGGCAGTAAAATTTGCTCCACCAACAAAGAACAACACACGCGACCCGCTATGCGTCGGTTGCGTTAGCACTCAATCAGTGTGCTGAGTTCGAACACTGTCACGAGAGGGGAAGAGGGACAGGCAGGAGTACGGCCCAGCGCTGCTGCCGACCAAGTGTTCGGTTGGGGCTCTTTCACGGGGTTTTTTTTTTTTTGCCCGCACTACACTGCACTACGGTATTTGTTTTTCTTTCCCGTTTTTTTCTTTTTTTGCTTTTGTTCGTTCTTTTTTATTTTCCTTCCGTGCGTGACTCGTGACCGCGCGCGACGACTCTCCAGGGGAAACTCAACGCCAACTGTAACGCCAACATACATACATACATACAATGCACAGTGTTTCTTTCTGATACGAGTGGTGTAACATATTCAACCTAAATAATAGTATATACATATATATATCTGTCGACTACACTGGCTCGGCCACATCGAGCGCATTGACATCAACGCTCCAGCTAAGAGGGTCTTCGACTCCGAGCCTCCTGGTTCGAGAAGAAGAGGAAGACCGAACCTCCGGTATAAAGACCAAGTAATCGCGGATGTAAGATATCTTGGTCTTGACAACTGGAAGCAGCGTGCCCGGGACCGTCAAGGATGGAAGGCAGCTATAGCTCAGTCTCAGATCCTCCATGGATCGCTGGCCTGATAAGTAAGTACATATGTATATATAGCTATACATATTCTCAGAAGGAAGTATTTAAGAAACCATATTTTTATCATCAAACAGTTATTTTTTCTGAGTGCGAGAACTGTTTATTTTTTGCCTTTTTATAATAAAAAGCGTATTTTTAAAGACGTATTTGCTCATTTTGTATCAAATATATAAGTGAGAAGTGAACCCAACACGTTTTATTAATTTTGTCCAGCTAGATTTGTGATGCACCACACTGTGCGCCGGAGCTCAGTGGTTAGTGTGTTGGACTCGGACGTACGACGAGTTTGGATTCCGTTGACACCAAAGCCATCGAATGTTTATTTCGCGGCGTCTCTCCTCGTCGAAGTACTGGCGAAACCCCCCGTAGTATACTTGCCATGAAAAAGCTTCTCGACTCAAGCCGTTCGGAATCGACAAGTCTCTTTTACCTGTGTAAAAATAAATCACACACAGCACGGGTGATCGAGCGAAGCTTGGTTCTGGTCCTTCAGGACTGTAACGCCACCAAAGCAAGATGGGACACATACATACAAACGCAAGATGGTAGATTATTTAAATCGTCTATTAGATAAGTAGCGGATTCTCTTTTACTGCAACTATTATAAGGCATGGGATGTGACGCCCAAGCGACTGTTGCAGTAATTTAATTTAATTTAGTAGTTAAATATCATAAACCTATTTCCCTGTTGAGTTGTTGATTGGTTAGTTATTACGATATTTTTAATAATTTTAATTTCATTGTATATGAACAAATTAATTAAAAACTAAATCAAAAACAAAATTGTTTTATTCCACAAAACTAGTTTCTATTAAACCAATTTATCTACATAGCCCAGCACGTGACGGATGACTTACTAATTTAAACAAATAATACAATTTAGATCTATTTTTTACATATTCACTATTATACCATACGTGCGCCAATACTTTTCTAATTTTTTCGCAATAGACTTGTCATGTTTCATTCAAATTAAATTTATATGTATAGGAACCAGCATCCTAAATTCCACCAACATAAAAAAGCAAAAGAGTCATTTGCATTGTTTTATTTATTGCATTCATTGACTATATACTACAATACTGTACTCTTGCCTTTTAAATAGTAGTAGGGGAGCCCAAGCGGGGATTTTGCGCGTTACTCGAGCGCGTCAGAAAATCATATGGGGAGAAAGCTTGCACCCTGTAATGTACCCCTACCAAATATGAACCCTTAATTAGGGGGGGTTGAGGGCAGCCCGTCAGATTAGTAAAAAAAAAAAAAAATCGATCCTCGGAAAAACTCGAGCGCGTCAGATTAAGGACAGGTAAGTTAAGTACAACGAAGTTGAGATTGCCATGTCGAAGCTCAAGTCGAATAAAGCTGCTGGCGCAGATGGACTGTCTGCTGAGCTCTTCAAAGCGGCTGGCGGTGAGCTGGTTAGGAGCATGCACCGGCTCATCTGTAAGATATGGTCAGTGGAAAGCATGCCCGAGGAATGGAGTCTCAGCATTGTTTGCCCGATCCACAAAAAAGGAGATCCCTTGGACTGCGCCAACTATAGAGGAATAAGTCTCCTTAATGTCGCACACAAGATCTTCGCTGCCGTTTTGTGTGAACGCCTGAAGCCATTCGTAAACAAGCTGATAGGTCCTTATCAGTGTGGCTTCAGGCCAGGGAAGTCCACCATCGATCAAATCTTCACACTACGGCAGATCCTGGAGAAAACCAATGAATTTCAAGTCGATACACACCATCTATTCGTCGACATCAAGGCCGCATACGACAGCGTAATTAGAGACGAACTATATAATTCCATGTTTACTTTTGACATCCCTGCTAAGCTAATCAGACTATGCAGGATGACCCTGGAAAATGCTCGCTGCTCCATCCGAATCGGTGCAGAACTGACCGATAGTTTCGAAGTCAAGAAAGGATTTAGACAGGGCGATGCGTTGCCGTGTGATTTTTTTAACATCATATTAGAAATGATTGTGCAAAAATCACAGGCCAATACAAGAGGAACAATCTATTTCAAATCCTCGCAACTCCTTGCATACGCCGACGACATTGACATAATAGGTAGATCGCAGCGAGATGTCAATGAGGCGTTTGCGAGTATTGAGATTGAGGCGGCAAAAATTGGTTTGGCAGTTAATGAAGGCAAGACTAAATATCTGCTGTCATCGAAAAAGGACATTTACCACCGACGTCTTGGACAGAACGTGCATATTGGCAGACATAAGTTCGAGGTAGTTAAGGACTTCATATACCTCGGCTCCGCGGTGACTTGGAACAACGACACCAGTTTCGAAATCAAGCGCAGAATTACTCTTGCCAACCGCTGCTTCTTTGGGCTCAAGAGGCAACTGAGAAGTAGAGCCCTCTCTCGTACGACCAAGTTGACCTTATATAAGACCTTAATTGTCCCGGTCCTGTTATACGGCGCAGAAACATGGACTTTATCTAAAGCGGATGAGGAAATCCTTGGTCGTTTCGAGAGAAAGATTCTGCGTTCGATTTTCGGTCCCATAAACACAGAGGAGGGTTGGAGGAGAAGATTCAATCACGAACTGTACGGGTTGTACAGCGACATGAGTCTGGTCAGGCGTCTACTGATCCAACGCCTAAGATGGCTAGGCCATGTAGAGCGAATGGACACCACAGCTCCAGCCCGTAGAGTCTTTGAATCCAACCCCGAGGGACGAAGAAATAGAGGACGGCCGCACCTGAGGTGGCGCGCACAGGTGGAAGGGGACCTCAACCAACTGGGCGTGCGGCATTGGAAAACACTAGCGAAAGATCGTGCTAGGTGGAGAGGCATGTTGGTTGAGGCCCAGGTTCACCCCGAACTGTAGCGCCCGTTAAGTAAGTAAGTAAGTAAGTTAAGTACATCCTGAAAAGTGTATATTTCAATAATCTGATAATTTGAGCGTGGCATAAGGAAATGGGGGAGTCGCAAAGTTGTAAAAAAGACACGTCATCTCGAAATACTCGAGCGCGATTACATTTTTTTTTTATTTTGAAGGGAATTCTATCAGGATTACGAAAAACATATAATCTGACGGTTTTTATGGGGCGATATAGCTAAAACCATCGATAAAGCATGAGCGTACAGATGCTGATATCTATGTATTCCCCACTCCACGCCTGTCGTTCCTTCTCACTCTTTTCCAGTGTCTAACATTCAAAGTTTTTTTTAAATTGTCAGAATAACAATACTCCTTTACATAATTGTCAGATTATCATTTAGGGCGACTCTGACATCGAGTTGAACCCACAGTAGAAAAATCTGACGCGCTCGAGTATTTCAAGTTAACGATTTTTTTTTAACATTTTCAAAAATCAGTCATGAGTGTAGGCCACGTCCAAATCGTCAGTAATTTAAATCGAACACTGTTTTGAGTTCGCTAAACGTCCCCTTTCAATATCTGACACGCTCGAATATTTTTTTTTTGTTTTGCCTTTTTACCGCTCTTCTCAGCCACCCACCACTATCTAATCGTCAGATTAATATCTATCGGTTATCAGAAAGACGAAGCGCGTATACTCTAATATCTGACGCGCTCGAGTATTTCCATGTGACTGTTTTTTTTTTTTACATTTTTAAACATTTTTACACGCTCTTTTCCCCACTAAAATGGAAAACTTAACATAAAACTTTTCGTTTGAGAACCTAATCTTCACAATCCAATAGGTTCCCATGACGCTCTAGTAACTGCACATTTAGCATCCCGGGCTCCCCTACTATAGGGTGCCATTGGGTTTTCTTTAATAATACATGCAATTGGCTATTTTGCTTATTAACATACATACTCAATATACCAAAGGTTAAAGCAATTCAAACAATGGTCAAAAGAATTAATGCATATATGAGTATACAGTGGTGTTCAGATAAATAGCCCACCCGTAAGTTCTCATACATTATGTTGTGCCAAAAGTCGAAAATGAGGTTCAGCTTTTTTTGTTTTATAACTGATGTGCGTTTATATGTGCTTTATTAAAAAACACATAATTCCTTTAAATCAACTTAAAAATAATAATTCAAAATGGGGGAAAATAAAAAAATGGTTGTTCATTTAAATAGCACAGTCAGCGGAATACTTCAAAAGTGAATAAATTCTTCAACATTTTTTGAACTGGAGTCTTCAACAAGGGAGTCAACTCCATTCCAAAGATTCTCGGTAGGATTCAGATCGGGACTTTGGGCCAGCCATTCAAGCACGGAAATTTGTCGCTCCGCAAGCCAATTCTTCACTACCCGCGAAGTATGCTTTAGATAATTGTCATGCATAAAAATCCATGATACAGGCATAGAGTCATCGGTATATCGCTCCATTTGGTTCTCCAGGATTAGCTTATACTGATGCTGATCCATATTTCCATTTATTTTCACAATCGGTCCAACGCCATGCCATGGCATCGCCGCAAACACCATTATGCTCCCACCGCCATGCTTGACAGTCCTAATGGTGTATCTGGAATGGTACTCTTGGTTCGTTGGCATTCGCACATACTTTTTTCCATCTGATCCCAACCTGTTGAACTTACTTTCGTCGCTCTACAAGATATTTTTCCAAAAGTACAAGGGTTTGTGCTTGTGTGAGCGTTTGCGAAAATAAGTCTTCTCTTTCGGTTTTGTTTTTTTTTTTTTTGAAGACAAGAGGTTTTTTCTGGCGATTCTTCCATGAAGCTGGAATTTCATTAAGCGGCGACTTACAGTTACGGCTGATATTTGGACATTGTGTTGGTCAGGCAGTTGTTGCTTTATCTCCCGGGAAGTTATGAAAAGGTCGCTGCTACTGATTTTGTGGATAATTCTGTCAGTAATTTCTGACGCTTTTCTTTTTTTGTTTTTCCTTACGGGATTCGCGGTAGATTGGCTGTACCGTATGACCTTCATTGCATTTTGAACAAGCTTCCTAGAGGACCTTAATGTCCTTGCCACCTCTGAAATAGTCTTTCCATCCTGTATCGTGGTACCGACTATTTGCCTCCTTTCTTCCATGCAATGCTTTGATCTGCCCATTTTAAATACTCCTATTTGTGTAAGAAATGAGTGTAATTATTGCTATCCTTAAAAAGATTCACACTAACCTCACTTAAATCACTGAATATTTTTTTTTCTGACACAACATGATATGTGCTATTTTTATGAACACCCAATTTGCAATGATCACCAACTCTAACGATTGCAAAACCAGGAAAACCTAACGGGATCTTCTTTGTCGTATGTTTTCATATTCATAACGGTACTACCTTGGGATATTATGGCTTTACTCCTGTGCAGTTTGTAAGTACAGAGTGTATTGCAAGCAAATACATATTTGAATAAGGGTGTGCTATTTATGAGAACACCACTGTAAAATGATATTATCACGATTCAACTGTCTTAAACACTACGTTCTGTGCAAATAAATAGTAACACGAAATAAACAAAAACGAGTAAATGGTTCCAATTTAGTAATAAACAAAATGCAACCAAATTTATAACAAGAATGAGAATACAACTGAATTTTTTTTTTTTTTTCAGTCAAATGATAAATTGAGTTAAGTCTTCCAATCCAAACAAACTGGTTCGTTATTATTTACAAGCAATTTGAAATCGGTTCCAAAATTAACAAAAATATATATAAATTTGAACTCTAAACAGTTATGAAAAAAGCCCAAACCAAAATTGCTTCCTTTTTTTATGAAAATCCATAGTGTGTAAAATATAGAATTATTACGTATACGAGCAATACATTTGTGTAAAGGAAAGATGCAAACAAGGATATATGTAAATGATATAAAACCAAACTAAGGGAAAATGTAAAGCATTGTCACAATTATTCTCACCAGGATCGCCTGCATTGACTGGATTCATACTCGTGTAAGCCTGTTGTTGTTCATCTAACCCAAGCATGCCCTCAAAGGGTGTGCCCTTGCAGAACGGACCGCATATTAGGGCAAATAGGTTAAGTCCACCTCCGCCACCTTCGTCACCATTTCCACCAGGTCCAGGTCCGGCGCTTACAAACTGATTATTATTTGTTGTTGTTTGGGCATAACCATTTGATGGATGCTTAGGCAAATCTGCTCACATATGTATGTTTTTGGCGCATTTTTGTGATTTGGTTACGTATGTTTAATGGCAAATGTTCGCACGCAATAGTTTTTTTTTTCATAATGTTTTATGTAATTAGAAAAAGGCAAACAATTCATACGCATTACTTAAATTTTCTAACACAATGTAATAAAGGTTGATCTTAATAATGGCTAACTAGGCAATTCTACATTCTAGGTACATATGTACATACATATACTATATGCAGGAAAATGTTTAAAAAAAGCTTTTATCAACAAAAATATACATGATGATTTTAATAATAGAATAATATCAGTTTAAATTGTTTAAAAAAAAAATGTTTTTTTAAATTAAGCCAAATTTGAACTTGTCTACTTAAAATCTTCTCTGTTGTTCTGTGTGAACGCTTGAAACCGTTCGTTTATAAACAGATCGGTCCATATCAGTGGGTTTTCAGGCCCGGGAAGTCCACTATAGATCAATTATTCACACTGCGGCAGATCCTGGAAAAAACAAACGAGTTCCAGATCGACACTCACCACCTGTTTGTTGACTTTAAGGCTGCATACGATAGTATTGTTGCGGAGATACAAACCGACGGTTAAGTTCGAATTTCGCTGTCGAAGTTCGAAAGCTCTGGTGAAGGGGAAATTGGAATGATCGAAACTTCCAACGGCATAATGCCGAATGTCAGAGCATTTTAGAGATTTCCGAAGGGGAACTTCCGACGGCGAACATTCGAGAAGATGCACCGAGAGCTATATAAGCGCGAACACTCGCCCTCGACAGATATTCAGTTTGCGGTATTGAACAGCGTGTGAAAAGTCAGTGTGATCAAACAGTGTGGAAATAAAAGCTCTCAATAAAGGTTTGTTTGTGTAATAAAGTTTACAGTGGATAGTATTGGATAATAAAAAAAAGTGGTGAAGCTGCACAGATAATTGATCTGTGGTGAAATAAATAAAAGTGTGTGTGTTTCAATTTAAATAAAAAGGACAATTGTAGTTTATCGCAATCCAGTGGTGCGAACCCTATTCGGTGTGGGATCGAATAATTTCGTAACAGTATCAATAGAGACGAGCTATACAGTGCCATGTCTAGTTTTGATATTCCTGCGAAACTCGTCAGATTGTGCAGGATGACTCTGGAGAACTCTCGCTGCTCCATCAGGGTCGGAAGCGACCTAACCGATACCTATTATGTCAAAAAAGGTTTTAGACAGGGCGACACGCTATCGTGTGACTTTTTTAACATCACCCTTGAAAGGATGATGCAAAACTCACTGGTCAATACGAGGGGCACCATCTTTTTCAAGTCCATACAACTGCTCGCATATGCCGATGACATTGACATAATTGGACGAAGTCAGCGAGAAGTCATTGAGGCCTTTACGAACATTGAGACGGAAGCGGCTAAAATGGGGCTGGCGATAAATGAGGGCAAAACGAAATATATGCTGTCGTCGAAAAAGGACACCAACCACCGGCGTCTTGGCCAGGATGCACATATTGGCAGGTATAATTTCGAGGTAGTCAAGGACTTCGTCTACCTAGGCGAAACGATATCAGTGCCGAAATCAAACGCAGAATAACTCTTGCCAACCGCTGTTTCTTTGGGCTCGGGAGGCAATTGAAAAGCAGAGCCCTCTCTCGAAAAACCAAGGTGAGCATATACAAGACCCTTATCATCCCAGTCCTGCTCTATGGCGCAGAGACATGGACCTTATTGAAAGCGGATGAGGAGGCCCTTGGTCGTTTTGAGGGAAAAATTTTGCGTACGAATTTCGGCCCGACCTGCATAAATGGGGAGTGGAGGAGAAGACTTAACAGTCTCACTCAATATATTTTTGGGTATCGCTCAATTCCCAACGTATGATAAATCATACGTCAAAAAAACACATACAAACAAAACATTTTTTTCAAATTTCACTTATATTTCAACAAAAAGTTAGCAGGAAATACCAAAATATGAGTTCCAACGAAGACTAAGAACTTTTTTTTTTTTTTTTGCAGTAATGGGTTAAGAACTATCTACCATATTCAATGAATATATGTATCTAGCTTATTTCACATAAAACCAAGGGAAACAAAACGTTGACCCCTTCGTCTTATTTCGAATTTTACTTGGCATAAGACTATCTTGCGATTTTAGTTAAATTTGTAAAGCAACTACATAAACATATCGTAAAAATGTAACGATATGTAGGGTGCCCCACGAGCAGTGTGCCAAAAAGCTAGAGCGTGCAGGTCTGATCAAGACAAGAAAAAAATCGCATGGGAGGGGGAGGGGTCTATTCCCCCCGTTTAGCCGGGAGGGGCAATTTTCTAAAAAAAATGACTTAATTTGAAAAAAAAAAAATATTGAAAATTAACGGTTACATCCACAATGCCGTGATGTACTTTTTTGTAAGGCCAGAAACCTCTTCTTTCATCTTGTTTTCAAACGAAGCTGTTTTAAGGAATAGTTGTTGAGAAATTAATTTTCAAACTCAAAATTTTGAAAAAAAAAAAAATTAAAAAAAAAAAAAAAAAAATTCGAACTAATTTTTTTCAAAATGGGATGTAATTAAGGACTATTTTTTTTCAAGAATTCAATTCTCTTATTAATTTTTAGTTAAAAACAGAAAATCGGATGCAAACATGTCTTTTAGTTTTTGAGAAATTAAAAAAAAAAAAAAAAACCCCAAAAACCACTTGTAGGCAAATTAATGTATGAAACATTGAACCGGTGTAAAATGGTACGGGTGTAACTTTTCGGTATGAAGCACTCTCCATACTCTAGATTTGGGCACTCCAATCATAATAGCTATCCTCCTTGTACTAAGGGAGGGATTACATCGGACCAAATTCCAAATTCTTTTATCTAAGGTTGCTGATCCATCTGTAATTGATCTTTCGCTTCTTTGATGCTCTAGCACTCCGTGCTCTCGCAGACGTCGGTGGATTCTTGAAAATATATTACGACTTGGACACCTCCGATTGGGATATCTTTCAGCGTAGAGTCTTTCGGCTTTACGATCTCGACCACTAGCTTAACCGTAGCAGAAGTGCATGTCCGTCAATTCTTCTCGAGAGTATGAGTTTGACATCGTAATGTGTTAATGAGTTAACATCCAATTTGGAAATGTTTTTTTATTAAAAATGCGATGCCTTTTATTCACATTTGGGTTGCAAATATTTTGTTTTTCAATAAAGAAAAATTGCGGTTTTATTGTCTTAAGGTCCTAGCGGGTAGAACCCATCCACATTTTAAAGTGATTTTTTCACCACCAAACGTAACAGCAATCCTACAACCAATGGATCATGGAGTTATAGAAAAACTTAAGAAGGTATACAGATATTGCTTTTGGCAGGAGATGAGGAAAGAGTGGTAACCTTTTTAAAGAAACTTAATCTTAAGGACTGCTTCTATATGATAGCTGATTCTTGGAACACACTATCGCAGGAGAATTCGAGAAAGGCTTGGAAAAAATTACAACTGCAAAGGGGAGAACAAAATGCAGAACTTGACAACGAAGATTTAAATGAAGTCGTTGATAAGTTCCTGGAAACCCGAGGATGTCGTGGCTTAAAGATGATAATGATCCGGGTTATCAAATTTTGAGCGACAATAAAATTTTGCCCACGATGGAGGAAGAACAACTGGCAGTAATCGATGGCGAAGACATTGGGGATGAAGAAGACGAGGAAAATGGCAAAAGACCGAGCCATGCAGAAGTTTTCTTAGCGTTGAAAACTCAAATGTCCTGGTACGAACAGCCAGAAGAAAGCTGACCCACTCAACTCCTGTTGTTGAAGAGAATTCGTGACTTAGCTGGGAAGAAAAGGCAACGAAAACCTATTAAAAAAAAATGGCATGAAATCTTTTTAGTTCATCTTTGGTTCCAGTTATATGGCATTTGAAAAGCGATAGACATCTGATTTTTATTCGCTCATGTGTTCGATTATCCGAATTGTTTTATCAAATTTGATTATCCGAACCACACTTGGCCCCAGTTAGTTCGGATAATCGACGCTCTACTGTAAAATATGTTAAGCAATAAATTCCTTGTTTTTTTTACAGTTCTGAAACACAATACAGTATAACACAACTAACAGGGAAAAGCAATATGAAGTTGATAGCAAATTAAGGGATCAACTCTACAGGAACTACAAAATATGTAGATCAAAGAATGTACACCGCGAATTCACTCTTACCTCATTTGGAAACGAGGAGAATCTATGCATCTGAACCCACAATCGGTAACAGAAATTAAATTGAATTGCACCTAATTCGTATAGCACAACTAAATATTGTTAGTTTGTTCACCCTAATTCCATATGGCACTTGAAGTCAGTGCACTTACCGTCTTTCATTGAATGATCCAAAATGCGTTTCAATTCCATCCAATCGACTTCTTGATCTGGTCCAGCAATACTCTGAAATAGACGTCGAAGGCTTTCTCGTTGCGGATCGACTGCCGGCTGTACTGGTATGTTCGGGTGTACCTATTATGCAGGGATAGAGATAATTGTTTTAGATATGCACCGGTTTCGTTTACAACAGAAAATCATGAACTTTTGGAATTTCATTCATCTGCACGTTTCGTGAATTATGTTGAAATTTCAAAAGTACAAGACTATTAACCCTTAACCACTGACGTACGTATGACGTTCGTCGCGGAAACCGTTATTCGTAACGTTTTTTTCCAGTACTACTAAGCATTCTGGTTAATAAATATTTTTTCTATGCGTATTCTTATTGTTTTATTTATCTTAGGTTCTTAGATTTGAATTAATCTATCATTTAAAAATCAATTAAAATATTAATTACGATTGACGGCTGCTTCAGAGGTCTTTAAAAACATAGACGAATCTCATTCGTACGTCGGTGGTAGTGTAAAAAATGACACGTCAGTGGTTAAGGGTTAAAAAGCTTTTTTAATGATTTGAGTGAAGTAGCTGTTCCAAGCAAGCGAACAACCTTTAAAAAGCTTACTATTTTCAAATTCGATTAAATTGCCAATCAAGCATTTTGCACAACAAGGTTTAGAAACATAAAGTTAATAGCAATGAAATGAATATTGGCAACAAAAATAGTAACTGTTAATTTTACAAATAAAAAACTGTTATTAGATTGGCTGTTACTAGCCAAATCCATTATTTCGTGACAACGTCTATTATACGATTTTATGAATGAGGTATAAATATTATATATTCAACAATTACATATAATTATTTTATTGATTTCAATGTTTTATTTTCATATTACAGTATTATACATGTATTTAATTGAATAAGACAATTTTATACTCAAACGTTTGAGTGTTCTTTATTTCTAATATTCTATCAACAATAGGTCTATGATATGATTTTATTTGATTTAATTCCACTAAACGACGCCGAATTTTTTTTTTATCTGACATGTTGATCATTTTCGCGCGAGCTCACTACTACACATTCGCTAGGCCACGCCTACTCACACGGTTAGTCTACATTTTTCTGCGTTTTTTGCGTTTCGGCATCCCATATTTCAGCGCTAACCGATTTAATAGACGTTGTCACGTCAAAAAGAAATGTTTGGTGTGTCTGTGAAAACTTGTCTTTTATTTTGTATTTTGGATATCTAATATAGGCTGTGTGTTTAGTCTAATCAATCGATTTTGAACTTGTTTGCTTGTAGCTGTGTTAGTTGAATCATTCTTCAAAATCTCCCTAAGTTGTATTTAAAAAAAAAAAAAACAAAAAAACAAATTAAGAAAACGAAACCAAAAAATACAATTGTAATGAACTATCGAGACAAAATCAACTTGTAATCAGGAAATTCTACTTTAAAGAAATTAAGAAAGGTACGGCACGCTTCTAAGCGTTGGTGTCAGGTGGATTTTTAGTGAACCAATGTGTGCAGCGACCCGACCCCTTGTTCTTGGTGAAAGAGGAACCTGGCCCTCCAGGTTGGGGGTTGCGCTTAGGGCTAACATCCCTATCGCTTAAAACAACAATTTTGTTCAGAGACAACCAATAGCCTCGGATACGGACGGATTACATGTTGACGACCCCCGCAAACGTCAAAAAGGAAACGAATTTCGGTTCTACACCTGGAACGTTAGGTCCCTCAACAGACCAGGTGCAGCCGAACAACTGGTCAACTCTTTGGACTGCTATAAGGCAGACATTACCGCACTCCAAGAGTGCGATGGGATGGGCCAGGCAAAAAGCGGATGAAAAACTGTGATATATACTACGGAAACTGCTACAGAGAAAATAAACAACGCTTATTCGGATGCGGATTTGGTGTTCGAGGCAGACTCAAGAAAAAAGTCTTAAGCTTCCAGTATGTAAGCGAACGCCTCATAACTATCCGCATCAAGGCCAATCTCGGCAATATAAGCTTACTTTGTGTCCACGCCCCCACAGAGGAGAAAGATGACCGACATAAAGACGACTTCTATGATCTCCTAGGCAGAATGTATGCGCAATGTCCCAGCTATGACACCAAAATCGTTCTAGGAGATTTCAATGCGAACCTGGGTAAGGAAGCTATCTTTGAACGGGTCATTGGAAAGCACAGCCTACACAACACCACGTCAGAAAACGGACTGAGACTAGTGGACTTTATGGCGGGACATAACCTGGTAGTAGCAAGTACACGATTCCCACACCTCAACATCCATAAGGGGACCTGGCGGTCTTTCGATCAATCGACAACCAACCAAATTGATCATATTGCGATCGACGGCAGACACTCCTCCAGTATCCTAGATGTCCGAACCTTTCGCGGAGCCAACATCGACTCGGATCATTACCTTGTTGCAGCCAAGGTATGGATGCGAATTTCTCGGAACCAACGGAGTCGAGTAAGAACACCAAAATTTAACGTCGGAAAGCTGCAATCGCAGGAGACCGCCAGGACCTTCGCCGATCAAGTCTCCTCCAAGCTCTCTCAAGTCCCGATGCAATCTGCAAAAACCATAGAACAGCAATGGAGTCGTTGTCAGAAAGCCATTAGAGAGGCCGCCTCAGATATACTCGGTTTCGAGCCACCACCGTCGAGAAACCCCTGGTTTGATGATGAGTGCAAACAGGCCCATGTAGAGAAACAGAATGCATACATGGCCACATTGCATCGACGGACGAGAGCTGCCCGCGAGCTCTATGAACAGAAAAGGAGGGAGGAGCATGCGCTTCTGAGAAGGAAAAAGAAGGAGCACGAGAAGCGCGAGATCGAGGAGATGGAGAGATGTTACGGCAGGAACGGCATTCGAAAATTTTGCCAGAAAGTAAAACGAACATGCCAAGGCTATAAAGCCAGAGCAGAAGCCTGCAGGGATGAGCACGGACAACTAGTAGTGGAGTCACAGTCGATGCTGAGATTGTGAAAGGACCACTTCTGCAGACTGTATAACGGCGATGATAGTCAAAATGCCGCCGTCAGGCAGAGCGAACTATTCACAATGGACGAAGGCGATGGAGAATTCCGTCCACCCGACCTAGACGATGTTAAGATAGCGATATCGAAACTTAAGTCTTATAAAGCTGCTGGAGCAGACGGACTCCCCGCGGAGCTGTTTAAGGCAGCTGGCGATGAGCTGGTTAGGAACATGCACCAACTCATCTGCAAGATATGGTCGGAAGAACGCATGCCCGATGAATGGAATCTCAATATCGTTTGACCGGTCCATAAGAAAGGAGATCCCTATGACTGCGCCAATTACAGAGGGATAAGCCTCTTAAACATTACGTACAAGATCCTTTCTGCCGTACTGTGTAAGCGCCTGAAACCGCTCATGGACAATCTGATAGGTTCCTACCAGTGTGGATTCAAGCCAGGAAAATCCACGATAGACCAAATATTTACACTACGGCAGATCTTGGAGAAGACCCATGAATTCCAGGTCGACACGCACCATCTTTTCGTCGACTTTAAAACCGCGTATGACAGTGTTTATAGAGACGAGCTATACAAAGCCATGTCATGTTTTAACATTCCTGCCACACTCGTCAGACTGTGCAGGATGACTATGGAGAACTCTCGCTGCTCAATTAAGGTCGGAGGTGAAACATCTACAGTTTGTAAAGGAATTGTTTGCAAAACGTAGAAATAAAAAGAAAATAATGTGAAAAGCATACATTTACTAAGTAAAATAAGATTTTTTTTTAAACCTTATCCATAATTCCATTTTCGTATTAACTGGTTACCGTAATATACAAAAAGAAAAAACAGTCAACCAAACACTTGAGAGATTTAACAAAAATTTATCAATATTAGTTAACATAATTACTAACATAGATATAGACACTATGGTCGTTACTCTTACAAGCACATTAGCACATTGGGCAACGCAAGGGCCAACAGCTGCGCAATCCACAAATCAGGAAAAAAATGTTACCCTTCTTGGTGGAACGCAGATCTAAGCAAGCTCCGCAAAGCCTGTAGTAAGCTCTTTAATAAAGCAAAGAACACAAGTAACGACAGAGACTGGAGCCTATACAAAAATTCACTCAAGGTGTACAAACAAAACCTGAGGAAAGAACAAAGGCTGTCTTGGAAAATCTTCTGCAATAACATGGAGAAAATATCAGACGCCTATAGACTGAGGAAAATACTCTCGAAAGATCCACAATCTCCTAACTGCCTCACAGCAAATGGAGTTTGGACAACATCTGAGGAAGAAACTCTAAATCTTCTCCTCAACACGCACTTCCCTGGTTTCTCTGAATCGCACGACCCAGTGCACTCGCGAGGGACTCATATCTCCTCTGCGGTAGAAGGGCAGTACGAACACATTATCTCCAGAGAGAAAATTATATGGGCATTAAAAGGTTTCAAGCCCTATAAATCGCCGGGTCCAGATGAAATTTACCCCATCGAACTAACACAAACTATGGAATGGACTATACCATGGCTAGAGATAATCTTGAAAGGATGCCTAGGTTGCAGTCATATTCCAGAAAAGTGGAAGTGCGCAAAGGTAATTTTCATCCCCAAAGCCGGCAGGAATTCTCACACTTCCCCCAAGGATCTAAGGCCTATCTGTCTATCACCCTTCGCTCTAAAAACTTTAGAAAGGCTGATAGATAGACCTACAAATACGGCACAGCTTGGATCCCTCCCTAATTTCTAAGGCACAGCACGCCTACTGTAAAGGTAGATCGGTCGAAACAGCCTTGCACACACTAGTGAGGAAAATCGAAAGATCAATCCATCTCAAAGGATATACTCTAACAGCCTTCCTAGACATAGAGGGCGCTTTTAACAACGTCACTCCGAAAGCAATAATAGAAGAGCTAGAAAAGCTAAAGGTGGAGAGGACTCTGATAGAGCTGATCAACTCGAAAGGAAAAGTTCCAGCGAAAGGTACATAAGTCCTGAATCTTTCTGCAGCAGTGAGAAAAATCGCAACACCTGCCCTTTTGACTTTGCCAATCGAAAAGATTTATACGACTCCTGAATAAACACTCTATTAACATTCTTTAACTTAATAGAGTCGATATCAGAAGACTGAAACTGAGTTACGACTCTTATTTTTCAATAATTGTTTACATCACACCTGGTAAAAGGAAGAGTACAAGCAGCTTTCCTGATTAGTGGGTTTTGCCTATAACGTTATATGTATCAAATAAACTAATTAAAAAAAAAAAAAAAAAACAAAAAACGTATTTATTTAACGTACGAATCGAGACTTACATCAGGAATTCTATCACCATTACCTCCATCATAATTGCTAACCTAGATTTAATTAAAGCGTTTTATTAATTGTGATTATGGTTATAAGTATGTATGTAAAAGCGAGATATTATAAAAGTAACATGCATTTATACGGCTTTCTGCTGCAACCTAATTAGATGCTGAGTTTTAGATATTTGATACCGATCTATCCTTGATAAATTAAAAGTTATAAGTGTAACATTGACACTTGAATGGTTGGATGATTGTAAGTTATAGTGAATTATATTTCCCAAGTTTCAATTAGACTATTTACATATATGTTATTATAGTACCCCCTAGTCTACTAGTTCCATTTCTAATCGACGGAGACCGCAGAGAATTCTGTCTCCCTGACCTCGACGAAGTTAAGATTGCCATATCGAAGCTCAAGTCGAATAAAGCTGCTGGCGCAGACGGACTGTCTGCTGAGCTCTTCAAGGCAGCTGGGGATGACCTAGTTAGGAGCATGCACAAGCTCATCTGTAAGATATGGTCAGAGGAAAGCATGCCCGAGGAATGGAGTCTCAGCATCGTATGCCCGATCCACAAGAAAGGAGACCCCTCTGATTGCGTCAACTATAGAGGAATAAGTCTCCTTAACATCGCCTACAAAATCTTCTCTGCCGTTTTGTGTGAACGCCTGAAGCCTTTTGTAAATAAGCTAATTGGTCCTTATCAGTGCGGATTCAGGCCAGGGAAGTCCACCATCGACCAAATCTTCACACTACGGCAGATCCTGGAAAAAACCAATGAATTTCAAATTGACACTCACCACCTATTTGTCGTCTTCAAAGCCGCATACGACAGCGTAATTAGAGACGAGCTATACAACGCTATGTCTACCTTTGACATACCTGCTAAACTCGTTAGACTATGCAGGATGACTTTGGAGAATACTCGCTGCTCCATCCGAATCGGTGAACACCTTACCGATAGTTTTGATGTCAAAAAAGGATTTAGGCAGGGCGATGCGCTGTCGTGTGATTTCTTCAACATCATACTGGAAATGATTGTGCAAAAATCACTGGCCAATACAAGAGGCACAATCTGTTTCAAATCCTCGCAACTCCTTGCATACGCCGACGATATTGACATAATAGGTAGATCGCAGCGAGATGTCAATGAGGCGTTTGCGATTATTGAGACGGAGGCGGCGAAAATTGGTTTGACTGTAAACGAGGGCAAAACTAAACATATGCTGTCATCAAAATAGGACGCTCACCACCGACGTCTTGGCCAGAACGTTTGTATAGGCAGATATAAGTTCGAGGTAGTTAAGGACAACGACATCAGTTCCGAAATCAAACGCAGAATCACTCTTGCCAATCGCTGTTTCTTTGGGCTCAGGAGGCAACTGAGTAATAGAGCCCTCTCCCGAACGACAAAGTTGTCTCTATATGACCCTTATCATCCCGGTCCTGATTTACGGCGCAGAAGCATGGACACTATCAAAAGCGGATGAGGAGGCCCTTGGTCGGTTCAAGAGAAAGATTTTGCGCGTGATTTTTGGGCCTATAAACGCACACGGGGGATGGAGAAGATTCAACCACGAACTTTACGGGCTGTACAGCGACATGAGCCTAGTCAGGCATCTACGGATTCAACGCCTAAGATGGTTGGGCCATGTAGAGCGAATGGACACCACAGCTTCAGCCCGGAGAGTCTTTGAATCCAACCCCGAGGGACGAAGAAGCAGAGGACGGCCGCACTTAAGATGGCGCACACAGGTGGAAGGGGACCTCAGCCAACTGGGTGTGCGGCAATGGAAAAGTCATCAGTCATCACATTAAATCACATTTTTTGTATGATGACAGATCTTGGTTGCAGGCAGGTTATCGGCATATTACTTTGATAAGCAAAAATCTTCATGATGAGTTATAGTTGATCATCAAAGTGTCCATTGAATTCAAATCAATTATCTTACTTGACAGCAACGATGTGCAAAGGTGAATAACAATTATGGGAAATATGGGAAAAAGGTTTGCAGCTAGGATTAATTCATCAAAGACACAAAAGAGATCAAAACTGGGAAGTTTGCTACTGGTTGTGGGATATTGCCGACTAACCTTAGTTCAGTATGGAGACCAAGGGGATTTTTTGGATGAAAATCATGTCTGTTGTATGGGAGCCCCCCTTAAATATTCATTTTGTTCTGTTTTTAGTATTTGTCGTGGTAGCGGCAACAGAAATACATCATCTGTGAAAATCTAACTATCTAACTATCACCGTTTATGAGATACGGCCTGGTGACAGACGGACGGACAGCGAAGTCTTAGTAGTAGGGTTCCGTTCTACCTTTGGGTACGGAACCCTAAAAACGAATGTATAAGTAAATATTTTATTAATATTTTGTAGGATATTCCTTGTTTCTTGACAACATTTTTGCAAACTCTCTACTAAGCGCTTACATTTCTGGGCAGGTATAGCTTCCCAAGCAGCCTTTACGGTTTGCCGAAATTCTTCCAAATTTTTTGAGCTTGAGTCCTTAACAAGGGAGTCATTCCAAAAATTCTCGATAGGATTCAGATCGGGACTTTGGATCGGCCAATTCTTCACTATCAGCGAAGTATGTTTTGGATAATTGTCATGCATAAAAATCCATGATACAGGCATAGAGTAGTCGGTATATGGCTCCATTGGGTTCTCCAGGATTAGCTTATATTGATGTTGATTCATAATGCCATTTATTTTCACAATTGGTCCAACGCCATGCCATGGCATCGCCGCCCCACCATAATGCTCCAACTGCCATGCTTGACAGTTCTAATGGTGTATCTGGGATGGTACTCTTGGTTCGTTGGCCTACGCACATGCTTTTTTCCATCTGATCCAAACCTGTTGAACTTATTTTCGTCGCTCCACAAGATATTTTTCCAAAAGGACAAGGGTTTGTCCTTGTGAGCGTTTGCGTCAGTAAGTATTCTCTGTTTTTTTGGAGGAGGTTTTTTTCTGGCGATTCTTCCATGAAGCTGGAATTCAATTAACTTACAGCGACTTACAGTTACGGCTGATATTTGGACATTGTGTTGGTCAGGTAGTTGTTGCTTTATCTCCCGGAATTCTGTCAGTCACTTCTGACGTTTTTCTTTTTTTATTTTTCCTTACGGAATTTGCGGAAGATTGGCTGCACCGTATGACCTTCATTGCATTTTGAACAAGCTTCCTAGAGCACCTTAATGTCCTTGCCACCTCTGAAATAGTCTTTCCATCCTGTATCATGGTACCGGCTATTTGCCTCCTTTCCTCCGTGCAACGCTTTCCTCTGCCCATTTTAAATACTCCTATTTGTGTAAGAAATGAGTGTAATAATTGCTATCCCTAAAAAGATTCACACTAAGCTCACTCAAATCACTGAAAAAAAGTTTTTTTCTGACACAACATGATATGTGCTATTTTTATGAACACCCAATTTGCAATGATCACCAACTCTAACGATTGCAAAACCAGGAAAACCTAACGGGATCTTCTTTGTCGTATGTTTTCATATTCATAACGGTACTACCTTAGGATATTATGGCTTTACTCCTGTGCAGTTTGTAAGTACAGTGTGTATTGCAAGCAAATACATATTTGAATAAGGGTGTGCTATCTATAAGAACACCACTGTATAAAGAAAGGTAGTTATTGGTTTTAAAGGATAATAGTGAATAAACACATTATGCGTGGAACTTATTCAATAACAAGTACATAATGAATCATTTTTCTTTTTTTCTCAAAACTTAAATGTGTCTATTGGTCAGAGAAACTATTTGTTTGCGTGTTAAGATGAGGTTAAAAAACTACAAAAATTTAATTTAATTAAACGACGTTATTCAGTTGTCGAAAAGTAAATCAAGTAGAACGACTCTTTTTATCACACTTCAAAGAAGGTGTGACATTAACTGGGAACTCTGTCACTCTGCTAAAGTAATGAGGTCACGGGGAAACGAGGGATAATGTGTCAATATCTGAAGTAACATCATACACATCATAGACAGGACAAAATAACAATAATGCAAGAAAATATTTTATAGATTACCGCAAAAATACCATTTAACAATGTACAATATTATAATGCATGCAACAAGGCAATTATTTAGTTCGTTAAGCATTCAGTTAGACCAATATTGAAAAGTGCTCACCCTGTCATCCACATCTCCATATCCAACATGGTCGTCGTTCTCTCTTTAAAATATTAGTAATCATTAAAAAACCAAAAGGAATAAACGAATTTATTATTATTCAAATTTATAAATGAGAATAAAAGACAAGAAAGTTTTTTTGAAAGGTATTGTATACGTACTCCATATTATTCTTTGTCTCCGAGAAGACGCGAATAATAAACTCTCCTTCTT
Organism: Eumerus sabulonum; assembly: GCA_951905685.1. Lineage (NCBI taxonomy): Eukaryota > Metazoa > Arthropoda > Insecta > Diptera > Syrphidae > Eumerus > Eumerus sabulonum. Next base: position 42,358,627 of record OX645063.1, read on the forward strand.
CGTTAGGGTCAAATGTTGATGGTACGATTAAGTAATGACCGGGTGGAAGTTTAAAACGTGCACATACCTATAAAAATCATATTTAGTAGATAGTTATTTTAATAAAGGTGTTTGTAGCCAGTTCAGCTTTAAATTTGGATTGTGTATCGATACAATACACCTTTTGTAAGTTCATACCTCGCGAGTATTAATAAAATGAGGTGAACGCGCAACCGAAGCACGATATTTAAAGAAGCTCAGTGGCTGGGGTCTAACATCTAAGTCTCGTCCTGTCAGATGATATATGGCGAAACCTATTGTCAAGCAATCCATTCCAATGTTTCGTTTCGAACGACGGTTTTTCTGCATTAGCGCAACGATAACCGTGCATTTACCATCTTCGTCTTCTTCATCCGGATCAACCAGATTGATAACATATTGCGGATTGTGCCAAAATGTATCTAAGAAATTACGACAACCACCTGCGGTAACACCAGGCGTCCATTCGCCTTCAAACATTGACATCTCCCATTTACGTTTGCCGCTATTTTGTTGTTCATCGGTCAAGGAATCTGGCGACAAGTTACAAATTTCGACCCGATCAAAGTGATTCAAAAAATCTTGGAATGACATCCAGAATTCTCCATCTCTATCAAAATTCAATCCGATCTCGATTTTCTGATCCTCGGGAATGTAGCGCCATTCAGGTGAACTATCACTCCAAGGGCCATTCCATTCGGCTTCATTTCCCCATGGGTTTCGCATACGAATCATTGGTATTTTTCCCTGGCGATTAGGAGTGACAATATCGACAAGTGCCACTTTAGTTATTGAATAGGCGTGACCACGAATCAAACCTTCGCGGGTCTCAGCTTCAGTAATATTAGGATCAGGCTCTAAACTACAACCCATCATAGAGTTACGTTCGGCTGCTTTTGCCAGAATATTGAATAGATTTGGTGGTGCTTCCTTCATGTCATACCATTCAGTCACGCCTCCAGTAAAATCTTCCATAGCCTCGCAGGTTGTACCACCTTTCAATGCCTCGTAGGAACCATGAAGTCTATAAGTTCGATATTTCTTTAATCAATCAATAATACATAAATAGATTATCTCACTTGGCATAAGCTTTCTCTAACAATGCACTCCAAAATTCGTTCTTTTCCGTTGAATGCATGTATAGCAACTCACCATGATACGTTGGCAAACGATCGTCAATCACAACATCGATCCACTTACCGTATTGCCAGAAATGAAAGTGGAATATACCTGCATAGTTCTCGAAATCTTGATCTGGCGGCACTACACGGAAGAAAAGATGTTGGTCCTGAGTAAGGTTCGCTGCAGCTGCCAAAAGCCAGCAATCTCCCAACTCTCCTTGTTGTACATCGAACCGTGAATAACCCTCGACGAAAAATTGAGGATCATCACAGATTTCCTAATTAAAGCACATCATTGTTTGTTATTTATTTTTGTCGTCGGTACCAGTGCCTTACATGGGGTCTCATCCATTCAACGAAACGATCAGGACGACGTGAAAACATAAGGGACTCATCACTAGCCGGAAAGAGGGGATCTTCGAAAAGAGATCCTGTGGAAAGGCACTGATTGCGAAGCGTTTCGAAATCTTGGACATCAGAATGAACACGTAAGCCGCTTGCCTTTTCACCAAGCTGAAAAAAAGAAACAAAATATTTAAGTTCGAACACATATTCTAGCGAGATTCTCAAATATATATTATTTAGAAACACATAGATCATCTAAGAAGAAATTACATAATAAATAGGTTTGCCATCGAATGTAGTCGGACGGGATTTGGCAACCTTTGAAGGCACCTTTTGCTTGATACGTTTCTGATTTTTTTCGGAATCATCCTTATCGTCATCGATAAGTGGAAAGGCGTCGTACATCTCATCCAAACTCAGAGTAGAAGATATGAATGGTGTCTTCATTACGTCAAACCTATTTTTCTGAGTTTGGATATCGATTTTGGAACACGTTTCCTCCTGACAACAATCTTGCACATTTCCGATTTCATCCACGTTTAATTTCACATTTGATAGGAATTTTTCCTTAGGAAAAATTCTCAATGTGAAGCTCTCATCACGCTTGTAAACCGTTTTGAAGAATGGTACTTCGATTTTACTAACGAATGGCATTTTAATTTAGTGTTTTCACGGCCGAGTTTGACTCGAATTTAAAAACAAACTTCACTTAATGATTTAAACAAGTTAAACCAATGAAAGGTTTTTCGTTTTTTGTTTTTATCAAGAAACGCAAGCGATAAGGAATTGCCTACAGAACATTGCTACTCTAGGCAATGCGGTTTGTGCAATCCGCTTTGGCCTTTGTTCGTTGTCTCGCCACTATTCTGTAAATTTATTCTTTTTTATCTTTGTGTTAAGCAAATTAGACGCCATGTCAAGACGAATGCTGAACATAGACTAGCAACTAACTAGAAAGGACGATGGATGGTACACAAGTGTCACTCCCAGAGGGACATCAAATATCCCATCAACCATTCATATATGTATGTACATAATACATATGAATATGTATATGTACATCCAATGTTGAGTTGCGTGGCAACGGAAAGTAGAGCGTGAGTTAGACGATTAAGGGATCGTTAAGGTCCGTTTATATAGAAAATATTTGCATGAGTATTTGTATTAAGAGCTTAAGTCACGATTTTGATGCCAGTCAACCCCATGGGTCTGTTTTTTTTTTTTTTTCTATTCCTAGGAGATTCCGTTTTTACTATAGGATACACTCCCTTCATAGTAAAATGCGTAAGAAAACATGTTGCGTACGATGACGCGGACAATATACAATGCTGTATGAGGTCATAAGGATTGAGTTTGTTGTTGTATCATACCTAAATCGAGGAGCACACTACAATCCAGGCCGTTTCATTGATATTATGGAATTATTTATTCTTCAACCCCCGAAGGGCGCCATGTACTGCAGTAGTCGCACTCATATACACATTGTCTAGACAAGAAGCAACGTTGAAATAAAGTGTTTTTTGTCCACTGCAATTTCAGTGGAACATATGTAATGGATAAAGTATAAGCACTCCAATATACGTCTGTATGTATTTTATTTATAAATGTAGTTGGATACAAGTATAATGCTTACGTAATTTCTATTCGAAATCATCACGATGCTGTGGATTACTTACGGTGAGGTGATACAAAATCAAATAAGCGTAATCCAAACCAGCCCTCAAAAGTTTTTTTTTTTTTTTTTTATTCCCAAATATGAATTACATCTGTCCGAACGACACCTAGTAACTGTTATTAAAGATACAGGATGGGGATAGAGTGATATTTGTGGCCAATGCCTTACAAATCCAGGATGAACAGAAAAAGTTGATTAACATTACCAATGATCATACCTATGTACGTATGTATGATTTCTTTTTGATTTTTTAACGCTTAATAGGGTATACAAAGATGGCAAAGGACTAACAAAGGCCTCGTAGGGGTAGCATCTATCCGACGGATGCTGGCCTGCTAAAAAGCGAGAAGAGCCACCGCAGTCGAACATCTTGAGGCACTGTTAGTAGGTCCTATCCCCATCTCCTCGTGGTGCTATCTGGAGATTTCCTATGGAAATGGCAGACGGGGAGGGGCGAATGGCGAGCCTACTGAGCCAAAAAAGAGGATTAGTCGGTTGGACTACAGCCTAGTAAGCCGTAACCGTAAAAAACCCACAAACTCCGAAACAACCACAAGCCTCGGATATAACGGACCGGATTTATGTTGACGACCCTTGCAAAAAACGAAAAAAGGACAATGATCTTCGGCTTTGTACGTGGAATGTTAGGTCCCTAAACAGGCCACGTGCAGCCGAACAACTTGCGGCCACCCTAGACTGCTATAAAGCGGACATAACTGCCATCCAGGTAATGCGATGGAATGGACCGGGTATAAAGCGGATAAAAAACTGCAACATTTACTACGGCGACTGCTATAGGGAGAAAGGACAACGATTGTTTGTATGCGGATTTGTTGTTCGAGGTGGACTAAGGCAAAAAGTCCTAAGCTTTCGGCATGTGAGCGAACGCCTCATAACAATCCGTATCAAGGCTACATTTTTTATTATCAGCCTGATCTGCGTTCACGCCCCCACGGAAGACAAGGATGACTCCGCCAAAGATGAGTTCTATGATCTCCTAGACAGAACGTATGCCCAATGTCCCAGCTATGACATCAAAGTTGAACCAGGAGACTTCAATGCTAAAATGAGTAAGAAAAGCATCTTTGAACGAGTCATCGGCAAACATAGCCTATACGACACCACATCCGATAACGGACACAGGCTGATTGATCTTGCTACGGGGTGAAATCTCCTTCTAGCCAGTACGCGCTTCCAGCACCTCGATATACACAAAGGCACCTGGCGGTCTTTTGATCAATCGACTACCAACCAGATTGATCGACGTCAGACACTCCTCCACTATTCTTGATGTTCGAACTTTCCGAGGGGCTAACATCGACTCGGACCACTATCTTTTAGTAGCCAAGATGCGCCTACGGATATCACGAACGCAGCGGAGTAGAGTAAGAATACAAAGTTATGACGTCGGAAAACTACTATCGCCAGAAACCGCTCGCGCTTTTACCGTTCGCGTCTCCCTTAAGCTCTCCAATACACCTCAATCCTCCACGCTGTCAATAGAACAAGAGCAGCTCGTGAGCTCTATAAGTTAAAAAGAAGGGAGTAGCAAAAGCTTCTTAGAAGAAAGAAGAAAGAGCACGAGAAGCGCGCGATTGAGGATTCGGAGAGGTGTTACTGCAGGCGTGACGTTCGAAAGTTTTATCAACAGATAAAGCGAACATGCCAAGTTATAAAGCCAGAGCGGAAGTCTGCAGGGATGAGAACGGACACCTAGTAGTAGAATCGCAGTCGATGCTGAGATTGTGGCAGGACCACTTCTGCAGACTGTATAACGGCGATTATAGCCAAAATGCCGCCGTCAGGCAGAGCGAATCATTCACAATGGACGAAGACGAAGGAGAATCCTGTCCACCCGACCTAGACGATGTTAAGATTGCCATATCGAAGCTCAAGTCGAATAAAGCTGCTCGCGCAGACGGACTGTCTGCTAAGCTATTCAAGGCAGCTGGGGATGACCTGGTTAGGAGCATGCACCAGCTCATCTGTAAGATATGGTCAGAGGAAAGCATTCCCAAGGAATGGAGTCTCAGCATCGTATGCCCGATCCACAAGAAAGGAGACCCCTCCTTAGTTGCGCCAACTATAGAGGAATAAGTCTCCTTAACATCGCCTACAAAATCTTCTCTGCCGTTTTGTGTGAACGCCTGAAGCCTTGTGTAAATAAGTCCATATCAGTGCGGATTCAGGCCAGGGAAGTCCACAATCGACAAAATCTTCACACTACGGCAGATCCTGGAAAAAACCAATGAATTTCAAGTCGACACTCACCACCTATTTGTCGACTTTAAAGCTGCATACGACAGCGTAAATAGAGACGAGCTATGTCTACCTTTGCCATACCTGCTAAACTGCTCGCTGCTCCATCCGAATCAGTGAACACCTTACCGATAGTTTTGATGTCAAAAAAGGATTTAGGCAGGGCGATGCGCTGTCGTGTGATTTCTTCAACATCATATTGGAAATGATTGTGCAAAAATCACTGGCCAATACAAGAGGCACAATCTACATATTTCAAATCCTCGCAACTCCTTGCATACGCCGACGATATTGACATAATAGGTAGATCACAGCGAGATGTCAATGAGGCATTTGCGAGTATTGAGTTCGAGGTGGCGAAAGTTGGTCTGGCAGTAAACGAGGGCAAAACTAAATATGTATATGCTGTCATCAAAAAACGGCGGTTACCACCGACGTCTTGGCCACAACGTTTGTATTGGCAGATATAAGTTCGAGGTAGTTAAGGGCTTCGTCTACCTTAGCTCCGCAGTGACCTGGAACAACGACATCAGTTCCGAAATCAAACGCAGAATCACTCTTGCCAATTGCTGTTTCTTTGGGCTCAGGAGGCAACTGAGTAATAGAGCCCTCTCCCGAACGACAAAGTTGACAAAGTTGAGGGTCTTATATAGAACCCTTATCATCCCGGTCCTGTTGTATGCGCAGAAGCATGGAAACTATCAAAAGCGGATGAGGAGGCCCTTGGCCGGTTCGAGAGAAAGATTTTACGCGTGATTTTCGGACCTATAAACGCAGACGGGGGATGAAGGAAAAGATTCAACCACGGGCTGTACAGCGACATGAGCCTAGTCAGGCGTCTACGGATTCAACGCCTAAGATGGCTGGGCCATGTAGAGCGAATGGACACCATGGAATGGATTTAGATTGCTCCCCGTATATTGTGCCGATAATCGCTTTTTACTCAGATCCTTGTTTAAAGAATTGAATAATAGATTTGTATGCTCGGAGACAAGAGAAGCAAGCAGTGAGAACCAATTTATTACCAGAGAATGTTGGTTCTGTTTGTGTAGATTTAAATGTGTGGCATTAAGACTCGCCCTCAGTCTAAACATTCAACTAATACACCCTAACAGCTAAAAATAAATACGATATTTGTTTTTTTTTAATATTGTTTGTCTGTTGAGTTATTACTTACGACTCTCATATTTTTAATACTCGGAAGAACCCGCTTCGTCTCGGCTTCTTTTTTGATAAATATTTCATTGATAACATTGCCGACAATCTCCTTGGCTGCCCCCGCAGCCGCTTCCCCTGCGGCATCAAGAAATTCTTTGCCAACTTGTTTGAAAAAACCTTTAAGATCATCCATTTTGGCACCTAAAATATGTTCATTGTGTGGTTGATTTTAAGGCAATAAGTTGGCCGGAAAAAAACAAAAAGTTGTGGAAACGTATTTTGTGAAAGACGATAATGGATTTTTCCGTTGTTCCTACTCCACGGATGTTACACTACACAATTGCTTTTCTCTCTTTTCCTATAGCATACCATACTCGGCATGTTTATGTAATTAACCTAAGATTAGATGAATCATATCGCAGATATGTACACGATGTGCGGTAAGAGTAATTGTGAGTAAGACTAATAATTGATTGCTGCACCCAGTGTACCTAAGTATGTACATATGTATATACATACATATATATAAGCTGTAGAGTAGCATGTTAAAAAAAGTACTTAGAGCCTCGCGTACAAATGTTGCTGATTAACACATGCACATTCAATCATTCATTTAAAAACATTCATATAATTGAAAGTATTCGACATTGATCACAAGACGTAGGTTTCAAACTAGATAGAGCTCATCCATATTCGATATAATGGTTTCTGTAACTTAAAATAAAAAAACCCGGCCAAGTGCGAGTCGGACTCGCGCACGAAGGACTCCGTACCATCTGTTTATATAAATATGAAAGAGACTATGTACATATGTTACCTCATCAGTCATTACACTAAATCACATTTTCTGTATGATGACAGATCTTGGTTGCAGGCAGGTTATCGGCATATTACTTTGATAAGCAAAAAACTTCATGATGAGATATAGTTGATCATCAAAGTGTCCATTGAATTCAAATCAATTATCTTACGTGACAGCAACGATGTGAAAAGGTGAATAACAATAATGGGAAATATGGGAAAAAGGTTTGCAGCTAGGATTAATTCATCAAAGACACAAAAGAGATCAAAACTGGGAAGTTTGCTACTGGTTGTGGGATATTGCCGACTAACCTTAGTTCAGTATGGAGACCAAGGGGAGCCCCCCTTAAATATTCATTTTGTTCTGTTTTTAGTATTTGTCGTGGTAGCGGCAACAGAAATACATCATCTGTGAAAATCTAACTATCACCGTTTATGAGATACGGCCTGGTGACAGACGGACGGACAGCGAAGTCTTAGTAATAGTGTCGTGTCGTGAAGAATGTAAAGAAGCAACAACAGCTAGGCCATGATACCCTAGTGATCAAACAGCTTATTTAGCGTTTCATTCGACGAAAAAGTTCCCGAAGGGGCATGACAATTGCAAACAAAATAATCATAATCGTTAAAAAGGGAGCAAATAGTCCGCGAAGTACAATGAATTCGTACATAGATATCGTATAAAGACATCTTCTCTGTATTAATAGTTACAGTGGTGTTCAGATAAATAGCACACCCATGAGTTCTCATACACTATGTTGTGCCAAAAGTCGAAGAAGAGGTTCAGCTTTTTTTTTTTTGTTTTATAACTGATGTTCGTTTATATATACTTTATTAAAAAACACATAATTCCTTTAAATCAATTCAAAAATAATAATTCAAAATGGGAAAACATAAAAAAGTTGTTGATCATTTAAATAGCAGTCAGCGGAATACTTAAAAAAATTAATAAATACTCTAAGACACGAATGTATAAGTAAATATTTTATTAATATTTTGTAGGATATTCCTTGTTTCTTATCACTCTTGACAACATTTTTGCAAACTCTCTACTAAGCGCTTACATTTCTGGGCAGGTATAGCTTCCCAAGCAGCCTTTATGGTTTGCCGAAATTCTTCCAATTTTTTTGAGCTGGAGTCCTTAGCAAGGGAGTCAACATCATTCCAAAAATTCTGGAGTCAACATCATTCCAAAAATTCTCGATAGGATTCAGATCGGGACTTTGGATCGGCCAATCAAGCAGGAAAATTTGTCGCTCCGAAAGCCAATTCTTCACTATCCGCGAAGTATGCTTTGGATAATTCTCATGCATAAAAATCCATGATACAGGCATAGAGTCGTCGGTATATGGCTCCATTTGGTTCTCCAGGATTAGCTTATATTGATGTTGATTCATAATGCCATTTATTTTCACAATTGGTCCAACGCCATGCCATGGCAGCGCCGCCCCACCATAATGCTTCCACTGCCATGCTTGACAGTTCTAATGGTGTATCTGGGATGGTACTCTTCGTTCGTTGGCCTACGCACATGCTTTTTTCCATCTGATCCAAACCTGTTGAACTTATTTTCGTCGCTCCACAAGGTATTTTTCCAAAAGGACAAGGATTTGTCCTTGTGAGCGTTTGCGAAAATAAGTCTTCTCTAAGTTTGTTTTTTTTTTGTTTGAAGACAAGAGGTTTTTTTCTGGCGATTCTTCCATGAAGCTGGAATTCCATTAAGCGGCGACTTACAGTTACGGCTGATATTTGGATATTGTGTTGGTCAGGTAGTTGTTGCTTTATCGACCGGGAAGTTATGAAAAGGTCGCTGCCACTGATTTTGTGGATAATTCTGTCAGTCACTTCTGACGTTTTCATTTTTTTTTTTATTTCTCCTTACGGGATTTGGGGAAGATTGGCTGCACCGTATGACCTTCATTGCATTTTGAACAAACGAATTCTATTTTGTGTCGGTTATTCAATTTTGTTTCGCTCAGGAACAGTATGTCAGGGTTATGATCTTCCACGAAACGCAGCAAGTCATCACGCCTACTGTTGGAAATTATTGAATTTACATTAAGAGTCGCTATTTTGAGGCCATTCGTTGTTTGTCTGGCCATCTTATTGGTTGAAAAGGTTCAGCAAGGCATCGACCTTCACTGAGAGTTCTTCAACAGTCTTGGTCAAGCTGTTAACTTGCGTTTGCAGTTCAATGCTTTGAGGGCGTATCATTGGTGACGGTGTAGTAGGCTTTTGATCAAGGTTACTACTTACTACCTCAGCGAAAGTAGCTCCTCGCTGGATCCTGTATTCCATTACGGCAATTTTTCGTTCTCTGCCTTGTTGTGCCTCCTTTTTCTTGGTTTGGAGTCGTTCTGAAAGTCTTTCGTAGACTTCGCAGCCCCTCCAGGACGCAGGGTGGCCTGTTTTTTTTGCAGAGAACACAAAATAGCTGCTCTTTACCTGTCTCTTTCTGCACTTGGCACTCACCAGGATTATGTTCGTTTTGGCATTTTACGCATTACAAAATAAAGCAATGCGAATAGTCCTCAAGTGCAATACACATACACCGATTCAAATGATGTTGTCCTGCCTACAATGGATGAGCATTAAACAGCGAATACAATTCAATGCAATAGTATTTGTTTATAAGATGAAGAACAACTTATTGCCTAACTACCTGACAACGAATCTACAGTTTATCCGAGAAGTGCAGCCCTATAATTTAAGGTCAAATTCAAATTTTCGTTTACCCCTTTATAGAGATGAAATGACAAAAAATATGTTAATGTGTAAAGGATTAGAAAGAGGGCATGGGCTCGGACATACAGGGTAAAGTTGTTGATTGCACTCAACCTGGCGAGATGCCAGCAATGATCCCTGTTTAAATGCCCGGGTCAAGTTGACATACGGCCTCCTCGCGGCGCCCTCTGGATAGCCTCTTCAACAACCGTTGGGAGGTGAACAAACGTATGCAGCGAAAAAAAACCCGACCAGAATGGCGGTTGTGCGGCGGGCTAACAATCTGCCCACGTAAAAAAAACCTAAAGTTATGAATGAGCAAGATGCCTCGGATACACGGACGGATACTCGACGACGACAACGCTCGAAAAAGGAACACGATTTGCGAGTATGCTCCTGGAATGTCAGAACTCTGTACACTCCCGGAGCTGCTCATAAACTAGAAGGAATCCTCACGCAGTACAAGGCGGATATTACTGCGGTCCAGGAAATACACTGGATAGGAAGCGGTATGATTAGGAAGAAAAATTGCGACATATATTACAACTGTCACAAAAGATTGCACTTACTGGGATGCGGATTTGTCGTGGGAAAGCGATTAAGGTCGAAGGTCATCGACTTTAAACCTATAAGTGATCGCCTGGCTGTGATCCGCATCAGAGGCAGATTTTATAACATATGTGCACATGCCCCTACATGCCCTACGGGGACTTCAACGCCAAAATCGGTAAGGAGAACACCCTTGGCGGAGTGATAGGAAAGCAAAGCCTCCACGATACAACAACAGATAACGGCTTCCGACTCACGGACTTTGCGACAGCTCGTAATGCGGTGATAAGTGGCACAAGATTCCCTCGTAAGCGAATCCACACAGCAACCTGGCGATTTGGGAAGATGAAAGCATGCCCGACGACTGGAATACCAGCTCTATATGCCCCATCCACAAAAAAGGCGATCCTACCTCTTGCAAGAACTATAGAGGTATATCCCTGCACTAATCGGCAGCTACCAGTGCGGCTTCCGGCCCGGCAAATCAACTATAGACCAAATTTTCACACTTCGACAAATCCTGAAAAAGACCAACGAGTTTCGAATCGATACACACCATCTATTCATCGATTTCAAAGCCGCATATGACAGTATTCATCGTGAAAAACTGTTTGGGGCAATGGCCGAATTCGGGATCCCGGTAAAACTGATCCAGTTGTGTCGCGCCACGCTAAAAAAACACGCGATGCACCGTGCAACTCGGTTCTAGGACCTCGGAACCATTCGAAACATGCACCGGATTTCGGCAAGGAAATGCGCTGTCATGTGACTTCATCAACCTGGTGCTGGAGCAGATAGTGCGAAGGGCAGGCGTCAACAGGGAAGGCACTATCTTTTACAAGTCCATCCAGCTGCTAGGATACGCGGATGATATCGACATCATCGCGTGTTCTCGCCGTGACATTGTGGAAGCATTCACGGCGATTGAAGAACAGGCGAAACGAGTTGGTCTTAAGATCAATGAGGACAAGACGAAATACATGCTGTCAAGCAAAAACCAATCCGTCGCTCACCACCTGGGACAAAATATAACAATTGACAGATACAATTTCGAGGTAGTTAAGGAGTTTGTCTACCTCGGGGCAAACGTAAATTCCACAAATGACACCACAGTGGAAATCCGGCGTAGAATCGCCCTTGGCAACCGCTGCTACTTCGGCTTACCCAAACATCTGGGGTCAAAACTCCTCACTCGAAAGACCAAAGTCATGCTTTACAAAACGCTCATTCTACCAGTCTTGCTGTACGGAGCCGAAAGCTGGACAATAAGCAGGACAGCGGAGCTGATTTTGGGTTCTTTCGAAAGAAAAATTCTGCGCCGGATATTTGGTCCTGTCTGTGCGGAAGGTGAATGGAGAAGAAGACACAACCGCGAACTCTACGAGCTGTACCAAGATGTGGATGTAGTCCGGAAGGCAAGGATCCGTCGACTACACTGGCTCGGCCACATCGAGCGCATGGACATCAACGCTCCAGCTAAGAGGGTCTTCGACTCCGAGCCTCCTGGTTCGAGAAGAAGAGGAAGACCGAACCTCCGGTATAAAGACCAAGTAATCGCGGATGTGACATCTTGGTCTTGACCACTGGAAACAGCGTGCCCGGGACCGTCAAGGATGGAAGGCAGCTATAGCTCTGGCTCAGATCCTCCATGGATCGCAGGCCTGATAAGTAAGTAAGTATAAAGGATTACAAGTGTTTAACGAACTTCCCAATGAAATAAAAAATCAGAATGTCCTTATAATTTTCAAAAAATTACTGGTCAATCACATTAAAAAACAAATTTGAATTGTTGAATGTAATTAATTCAAACTGTTTAATGTAATTATCGTTTAAGTATTTAATGTAATCATTGTTAACTTATTTATGTTGATATATTCAAATAGTTATATACATATGTATATACTAAATATACTCTACTACTACTACTACAATTCAGGTGCCCTTAATATTAAAATAAACGTGTGATCGAGTTCCATTCATGCTTTAATCCAAATTCCGTACTATTAGTAAATAATTTCATTAAATGCTGCCACACCTAAAATGTTCTCACGTCGCATCGCGCAAAAATGTCGTGTTAATATCGGCAAATAAGATAGAAACTATAAGCGAAATAAGTTCGTGCACTGGCAATCTGGCAGAGATTCCAGAAAAAATAATAAAAAATGTTCGTGTAAGCAGACTAACAAACTGAATATGTATTTCCATGTTAACAGCTTAAATGCTTTTTATTAACAATCACTCGAAATGTGACTCAACCATATGTTGGCGCTAAATGTTATGCTGATCATTCTGACCATTCTGACACCGAAACAGTTCTAGGAACTAGTTTATCGATGTTCGAGGGAGCATCGCAAATATTCCATCACGCAACTCTTTTAGCTTTTGGATATCTTTTGTCCAGATGGATCGGTGAATGTGCTAATTCCACTTAGAGGCAACGAAAACGTCTTTACTTTGATGACATCATATCATTATCAATTATTCTGATCACATATGTACAACTAAATGACCCTTAGTGGGAATAAATAACGATTCACAGCAGAAAGGCACTTTAGAGAGCTAGTTGGGCTAAAATGGTCCTAAACAGTTGATATAATTGTTAAATCGTTCCTAGTAACTATTCTGCTGCACTAGCTCTCCGAATTTCACCTCAGACCGAACAGCAAGATCCGTGAACTTGATTATTTTCCTGTTTTAAATAGATTCACATTTAAGAAATAAGGAAAAAAGCAATTGTGTTTCTCTATGACATCATTTTCATTTCCACGTTAATGAGCGTACAATTACGACTAGACTGATAGAAATGAGAAAGGAATTTCCAACTTGACCACACACCAACACTAGGGACGAACGTAAATTAATTTTCTTTTTCTATTTTTTGTAATTTTAACAGGTTTCACACGGAATCCAAAAACGACATTCTTTCGTCATTTAGAGAAAAATATAAAAATATACATTTTCACCGAATAGAGAACACAAAAACAGCAAACGAAGAAACGTCAAACGCCGCGATCCAGTACAAAAATGTGACTAGAACTTCTGCAAAGCAGGAGAATCGTTTTTGTATTTGTTGTTAGTCTGTCAGTTGGCATTTGCTCTCAAACTGTATTGACATTTCAGGAATAGCTTTTGAGAGGTAATGTTCTCTCATTTAGTGTTGCCATGTACCGACTTTTTCACTGCTGTTGAGGGAAAATGATTGCTGACATTTGAAATCAACTTATTTTGCCTCGTCATAGCGACATTAGAATAAAAGTTGAGAGTTGGTAAAGGAATGAATTTGATTATAAGTAACAAACGAGATATTATTAATAAATGCCAAGAAGTGAGTCGGAGAGAGAGACTAAACCATACTAAACAGAACCTTGGGCTACACGGGAATTAATTTTATGGGTGGCAGACTAAGACTCAAGAGCTAACCATAATAGACTTAAGCGAGCTTACGCCAGCGTACAGACATGCACTATTACATGCAAAGCCCATGATATGCCCATAATGGGAATATGCGCGGTTTCGTTAAATATTCGTGTATTTAAGCGAGCTTATGGAAGGTTTCAGTGAAAGAAGACCTTCCGTATTTGGATAAAAACAAAAATACAATAGATAAAGAAAAGTAATAATAACTAATATTTAATTATCGGTTGGGCTACGTCCTAGTAAGCCGTAACCGTAAAAAAAAACTTCGAAACAACCACAAGCCTCGGATATAACGGACCGGCTTAATGTTGACGACCCTTGCAAAAAATTGAAAAAAGGACAATGACCTTCGGCTCTATACGTGGAATGTTAGGTCCCTAAACAGGCCACGTGCAGCCGAACAACTCGCGGACGCCCTAGACCGCTATAAAGCGGACATAACCGCCATCCACGAAATGCGATGGAACGGACCGGGTATAAAGCGAATGAAAAACTGCGATATTTACTACGGCGACTGTTATAGGGAGAGAGGACAACGATTGTTTGTATGCGGATTTGTTGTTCGAGATGAACTAAGGCAAAAAGTTCTCAGCTTTCGGCATGTGAGCGAACGCCTCATAACAATCCGTTTCATGGCTAAATTTTTTTAACATCAGCCTGATCTGCGTCCACGCTCAAAGATGAGCAACATCCATTAGGGACCTGGCGTTCTTTCGATCAATCGACAACCAATCAAATTGATCACATTGCGATCGACGGCAGACACTCCTCCAGCATCCTAGATGTCCGAACCTTTCGAGGAGCCAACATCGACTCGGATCATTACCTTGTTGCAGCCAAGGTACGGATGCGAATTTGCCAGAATCAACGGAGTCGAGTAAGAACACCAAAATTTAACGTCGGAAAGTTGCAATCGCAGGAGACCGCCAGAACCTTCGCCGATCAAGTCTCTCTCAAGTTAGCTTTCTCAAGTCCCGATGCAATCTATAGAAACCATAAACCAACTATAGAGAGGTCACCTCAGATGTACTCGGTTTCATCGACGGACGAGAGCTGCCCGCCAGCTCTATGAACAGAAAAGGAGGGAGGAGCATGCGCTTCTAAGAAGGAAAAAGAAGGAGCACGAGAAACGCGAGATGGAAGAGATGGAGAGATGCTATTGCAGGAACGATGTTCGAAAGTTCTACCAAAAAGTAAAACGAACATGCCAAGGCTATAAAGCCCGAGCAGAAGCCTGCAGGGATGAGCACGAACAACTAGTAGTGGAATCACAGTCGATGCTGAGATTGTGGAAGGACCACTTCTGCAGACTGTATAACGGCGATAATAGTCAAAATGCCGCGGTCAGGCAGAACGAACCATTCACAATGGACGAAGACGAAAGAGGATCCCGTCCACCCGACCTAGACGATGTTAAGATAGCGATATCGAAACTTAAGTCTTATAAAGCTGCTGGAGCAGACGGACTCCCGCGGAACTGTTTAAAGCAGCTAGCGATAAGCTGGTCAGGAACATGCACCAACTCATTTGCAAGATATGGCCGGAAGAATGCATACCCGATGAGTGGAATCTCAGCATCGTTTGCCCGGTCCATAAGAAAGGAGACCACTATGACTGCGCCAATTACAGAGGGATAAGTCTCCTAAACATGTAATCCGTCCGTATTCGAGGCTGTTGGTTGTCTCCGAACAAATATTTATTTTACGCGATAGGGATGTTAATCCTAAGCGCAACCCCCAACCTGGAGGGCCAGGTTCCTCTTTCCACAGGAACAAGGGGTCGGGTCGCTGCACACATTGGTTTACTACCTGTTGGGTAGTATCCTAAACATTGCGTACAAGATCCTCTCTGCCGTACTGTGTAAGCGCCTGAAACCGCTCATGGACATTCCTACCAATGTGGTTTCAGGCCAGGAAAATCCACGATAGACCAAATATTTACACTACGGCAGATCTTGGAGAAGACCCTTGAATTCCTGTTCGACACGCACCATCTTTTTGTCGACTTTAAAGCTGCATATGACAGCGTTTATAGAGACGAGCTATACAGAGCCATGTCTTGTTTTAACATTCCTGCCAAACTCGTCAGACTGTGCAGGATGACTATGGAGAACTCTCGCTGCTCAATTAAGGTCGGCGGTGAACTATCCGACCCCTTCGATGTTAACAAAGACTTTAGACAGGGTGACGCACTGTCATGTGATTTCTTTAACATTATTCTTGAAAAGATCGTGAGGGACTCTGCGGCCAATACAAGAGGTACGATCTACTTCAAGTCCACACAATTGCTTGCCTACGCAGATTACATTGACGTTATTGGACGGACAAAGCGAGACGTCAATGAGGCTTTCGCAAGTATTGAAGCAGAAGCGGCTAAAGTGGGTTTAAGGGTAAATGGGGACAAGACCAAATATATGCTGTCATCAAAGAAAGACGCGCAACACCGACGCCTCGGTCAGAACGTCACCTTCGGCAGCTATATTTTTGAAGTAGTCAAGGACTTCGTCTACCTTGGCTCGATAGTGATAAGCAGCAATAACACCAGCGCTGAGATGAAACGCAGAATAAACTTTGGCCAATCGCTGCTTCTTTGGGCTCAAGAGGCAACTGAGTAGTAGAGCCCTCCCTCGAAAAACTAAGGTATCCCTCTACAAAACCTTAAATATCCCGATCCTCCTCTACGGCGCTGAGGCTTGGACTCTATCAAAAGCGGATGAAGAGGCTCTTGAGCGTTTCGAGAGGAAAATTCTGCGTGCAATCTTTGGTCCCGTTTGTGTAAACGGAGAGTGGAGGAGGAGATTCAACCAAGAACTGTACGGGCTGTACAGCGACATCGGCCTAGTTAGACGTCTTCGGATCCAACGTCTAAGACGGCTGGGCCATGTAGAGCGATCGGGACATCACCGCTCCGGCCCGAAGAATCTTCGACACCAACTGGGCGTGCGGCACTGGAAGAGAGAGGCTGGCCAAAGATCGTGCCGGCTGGAGAGGCTTGTTGGTTAAGGCCCTGGTTCACCCCAAACTGTAGCGCCATCAAGATGTCAGTAAATAAAGAAAACGAACATGACACAATATCAGCGGAACTTATTAAAAATGGAGGAGAAGCCTTAATAGAAAAACTACACAATCTGGTATGTAAAATATGGGAAGATGAGAGGATGCCAAGTGAATGAACTCTAGGGCTCGCCTGTCCCATCCACAAAACAAGAGGAAAAAACACTTTGTAACAACTATAGAAGAATATCGCTTCTAACCCAATTGCTTTTTTTATGGCTCGCACAGGTTCAAGAGTCGTACTCTTATGATGCTTATCACACAAACTGTACGGAGTGCAGATGGTTTGAGTCGTAGATGCTCGTTCACTACTCTCCATTGGTGGTTGTTCTAGATAGGATTCGAAGCTCACGTTGGTTGTAGTTCCCAGCAAATGTTTCATTCTATTGTGGCGTTATATTAGAGCTGCACACACAGAATATGAATTTGAAGTGACCATATACTGTGAACTCGTAAGCTCTACGAGTTAAAAAGAAGGGAGGAGCATAAGCTTCTCAGAAGAAAGAAGAAAGAGCACGAGGAGCGCGCGATTGAGGATTTGGAGAGGTGTTACTGCAGGCGTGACGTTCGAAAGTTTTATCAACAGATAAAGCGAACATGCCAAGGTTACAAAGAAGAACCGCAGTCGATGCTGAGAATATGGAAAAACCACTTCTGCAGACTGTATAACGGCGATGTTAGTCAATATACCGCTGTCAGGCAGAATGATCCATTTCTAATCGACGGAGACCGCAGAGAATTCTGTCCCCCTGACCTCGACGAAGTTAAGATTGCCATATCGAAGCTCAAGTCGAATAAAGCTGCTGGCGTAGACTGACTGTCTGCTGAGCTCTTCAAGGCAGCTGGGGGTGACCTGGTTGGGAGCATGCACCAGCTCATCCGTAAGATATGGTTAGAGGAAAGCATGCCCAAGGAATGGAGTCTCAGCATCGTATGCCCGATCCACAAGAAAGGAGACCCTCTGATTGCACCAACTATAGAGGAATAAGTCTCCTTAACATCGCCTACAAAATCTTCTCTGCCGTTTTGTGTGAACGCCTGAAGCCTTTTGTAAATAAGCTGATAGGTCCTTATCAGTGCGAATTCAGGCCAGGGAAGTCCACCATCGACCAAATCTTCACACTACGGCAGATCCTGGAAAACACCAATGAATTTCAAATCGACACTCACCACCTATTTGTCGACTTCAAAGCCGCATACGACAGCGTAATTAGAGACGAGCTATACAATGCTATGTCTACCTTTGACATACCTGCTAAACTCGTCAGACTATGCAGGATGACTTTGGAGAATGCTCGCTGCTCCATCCGAATCGGTGAACACCTTACCGATAGTTTTGATGTCAAAAAAGGTTTAAGCAGGGCGATGCGCTGTCGTGTGATTTCTTCAACATCATATTGGAAATGATTGCGCAAAAATCACTGGCCAATACAAGAGGCACAATCTATTTCAAATCCTCGCAACTCCTTGCATACGCCGACGATATTGACATAATAGGTAGATCACAGCGAGATGTCAATGAGGCGTTTGCGAGTATTGAGATGGAGGCGGCGAAAATTTGTTTGGCGGTAAACGAGGGCAAAACTAAATATATGCTGTCATCAAAAAAGGACGCTCAACACCGACGTCTCGGCCAGAACGTTTATATAGGCAGATATAAGTTCAAGGTAGTTAAGGACTTCGTCTACCTTGGCTCCGCAGTGACCTGGGACAACGACATCAGTTCCGAAATCAAACGTAGAATCACTCTTGCCAATCGCTGTTTCTTTGGGCTCAGGAGGCAACTGAGTAATAGAGTCCTCTCCCGAACGACAAAGTTGACTCTATATAGGACCCTTATCATCCCGGTCCTGTTGGACGGCGCAGAAGCATGGACACTATCAAAAGCGGATGAGGCCCTTGGTCGGTTCGAGAGAAAGATTTTGCGCGTGATTTTTGGGCCTATAAACGCAGACGGGGGATGGAGGAGAAGATTCAACCACGAACTTTACGGGCTGTACAGCGACATGAGCCTAGTCAGACGTCTACGGATTCAACGCCTAAGATGGCTGGGCCATGTAGAGCGAATGGACACCACAGCTCCAGCCCGGAGAGTCTTTGAATCCAACCCCGAAGGACGAAGAAGCAGAGGACGGCCGCCCTTAAGATGGCGCACACAGGTGGAAGGTGACCTCGGCCAACTGGGTGTGCGGCAATGGAAAAGGCTAGCGAAAGATCGTGCTAGATGGAGGTTGTTGAGGCCCAGGTTCACCCCGAACTGTAGCGCCCACTAAGAAGAAGAAGATATACTGTGAGTGTTATGCCTTCACTAGTATTTTTGATATTTTCCCATTCACAACAGCTGTGTTGTACAATTTTTCCGTTTAGGAGTTGCATTTCTTGGTTATGGACATACTTTGAACTACAGACCTTCCGCTAAACAGTAGGTGATGTTTACCACTTCACCACGCTCCCCCCAATGAAGAAGTATTAGGAGATTACAAGTGTGGTTTTCGAAGCGGAAGATCAACTCTTGTACAGATATTTACGTTGATTTTCATTTATTATTCATCGACTTCAATAAAGCATTTTACAGCATCATACGCTCAGAGATGCAAGAAGCATTGATAATAGCGATGATAAACGGGTCAAAGGCAAAAGGCTCAAGGCAAGGTATCAGTATGTCTACATCAACAATCGCGTAAGACAAGGTGATGCGCGGTCAGCTCTGCACTTCAACATGGCTCTCCAGCAAGCAGAAGATAATCTGGAAAATGGTGTTAGTCATACAAATTGATGGGATATGCAAATGATCTAGCGATACTGGCGAAAATATGTAGCATTGTAGTCAAAAGCAAAGCAAGTTGGACTTAAAGTGAATGAAAACTCGAAAAAATATAACCATCACCGATTACAACTTTGAAGGACCATTTTAAGTACCTTGGGATACTTTTGAGAAGCGACAATAGTATACACTACTGTATTCAAGACAGAATACGAGCAGGCAGGTTATTTTACAATTGAAAAGCTTATACAATCAAAACTTTTGTCCCAAAAACTGAAGACTAAACTCTACTGCTTACTTATAAGGCCAGCGATCCATGGAGGATCTGAGCCTGAGCTATAGCTGCCTTCCATCCTTGACGGTCCCGGGCACGCTGCTTCCAGTTATTAAGACCAAGATGTCTTACATCCGCTTGGCCTTTATAGCGGAGGTTCGGTCTTCCTCTTCTTCTCGAAACAGGAGGCTCGGAGTCGAAGACCCTCTTAGCTGGAGCGTTGGTGTCCATGCGGCCGATGTGGCCGAGCCAGTGTAGTCGACGGATATTTGCCTTCCGGACCACATCTTTCTACAGCTCGTAGAGTTCGCGGTTGTGCCTTCTTCTCCATTCACCTTCCTCACAGACAGGACCAAATATCCGGCGCAGATTTTTTCTTTCGAAAGAACCCAAAATCAGTTCCGTTGTCCTGCTTATCGTCCAGCATTCGGCTCCGTACAACAAGACTGGCAGTATGAGCGTTTTGTAAAGCATGACTTTGGTCTTTCGAGTGAGGAGTTTTGACCCTAGTTGTTTGGACAAGCCGAAGTAGCAGCGGTTGTCAAGGGCGATTCTATGCCGGATCTCCACTGTGGTGTCATTTGTGGAATTTACGTTTGCCCCGAGGTAGACAAACTCCTCAACTACCTCGAAATTGTAGCGGCAGTTGATATATTTTGTCCCAGATGGTGAACGACGGATTGGTTTTTGCTTGACAGCATGTACTTCATCCTATCCTCATTGACCTTAAGACCAACTTGTTTCGCCTGTTCTTCAATTGCCGTGAATGCTTCCACAATGCCACGGCGAGAACACGCGATGATATCGATATCATCCGCGCATCCTAGCAGCTGGATGGACTTGTAGAAGATAGTGCCTTTCCTGTTGACGCCTGCCCGTCGCACTATCTGCTCCAGCACCAGGTTGAAAAAGTCACATGACAGCGCATCTCCTTGCCGAAATCCGGTGCATGCTTCAACGGTTCCGAAGTCCTAGAACCTAGTTGCACGGTGCATCGCATATTTTTTAGCGTGGCACGAAACAACTGGATCAGTTTTCCCGGAATCCCGAATTCGGCCATCGCACCAAACAGTCGTTCACGATGAATGCTGTCGTATGCGGCTTTGAAATCGATGAATAGATGGTGTGTGTCGATTCGAAACTCGTTGGTCTTTTCCAGGATTTGTCGAAGTGTGATAATTTGGTCTATAGTCGATTTGCCGGGCCGGAAGCCGCACTAGTAGCTGCCGATTAGTGCGGTGCAAAATGGCTTTAGACGTTCACACAATATGTTGGACAGGATCTTGTATGCGACATTGAGCAGGGATATACCTCTAAAATTCTTGCAAGAGGTAGGATCGCCTTTTTTTGTGGATGGGGCAAATAGAGCTGGTATTCCAGTCGTAGGGGCATGCTTTCATCTTCCCAAATTCTGCAGATGATCTGGTGCATGCCCCCTACCAGAACATCGCCGCCTGCCTTGAAGAGCTCTGATGGCAAACCATCTGAGCCTGCGGCCTTGTTGTTCTTCAGCTTCTGAATAGCTGTGCCGACTTCTTCGATGCTGGGTGGGAGGACTGCTTCAGCAGCTGGAGTTGGGATTTCCTCGGTCCTTACCACTCTCTCTTGGTCATGCTCGTTAAGCAGCTGCTGGAAATGCTGCTTAAATACATCCACTATTCCCTGCGGGTCGGCTGCAAGGCTTTTGGCTTTCTTGTAAAAGGCTCGTGTTTTATGCTTATCCCTAGACTCCTCGATATCCTTGAGCTGGGAGGCTGCGAAGGTTATTTTCTTTTGTCGCAGTCGTTTTTTCTCCTCCCTTCTTCTGGCTCGGTACTCTTCTTGCGCTGCCCTGGTTTTCCTCTGCAGCGCCTTTTGGTACGCCTTGTCGGTTGCAGCCTTTTTCTGTTCACACTCGCCATCATACCACGGGTTTCTTGTCGGGGGTGGTAGGTACCATAAGGAGGTTTCGGCTACTTCCTGTATGGCTGTGCGGCAATGCAGCCACATATTATTGGCATTTGTGTTCGACGTAGGCATACCGTAGAGTCTTTCGCTCAGCTGCTCCCTGTATACTCTGGTAACCTCCGGTGTGCTCAGGCGCCCAATGTCGAACCTCCTCCTGATGGGCTGGTGCAGCTTTCTGACATTGGACAGTCGAGCTCTAATTCTTGCCGCTACGAGGAAGTGGTCAGAGTCGACAATTGCCCCTCTGAATGTTCGCACATCCAGGGTGTTTGACGAGTGCTTTGCGTCAATGAGCACATGGTCGATTTGGTTGGCGGTTCGACCGTCCGGAGATCGCCAGGTTGCTGTGTGGATTCGCTTACGAGGGAATCTTGTGCTACTTATCACCGTATTACGAGCTGTCGCAAAGTCCGTGAGTCGGAAGCCGTTATCTGTTTTTGTATCGTGGAGGCTGTGCTTTCCGATAACTCCGCCAAGGGTGTTCTCCTTAGCGATTTTGGCGTTGAAGTCCCCGAGCACGATTTTTACATCGTACTCCGGACAAGCTCCGTAGGCGTTGTCCAGGAGGCCGTAAAAGTCCTCCTTGATAGGGTCTTCAGCCTCGTCGGTAGGGGCGTGTGCACATATAAGGCTGATGTTATAAAATCTGCCTCTGATGCGGATCACAGCCAGGCGATCACTTATAGGTTTAAAGTCGATGACCTTCGACCTTAACCGCTTTCCCACGACAAATCCGCATCCCAATCTTTTGTGACAGCTGTAATAATTGTCGCAATTTTTTTTTTCCTCATCATACCGTTTCCCATCCAGCGTATTTCCTGGACCGCAGTTATATCCGCCTTGTAATGCGCACAGGGTTCTGACATTCCAGGAGCATACTCGCAAATCATGTTCCTTTTTCGTGCGTTCTCGTCGCCGAGTATCCGTCCGTGTATCCGAGGCATCTTGCTCATTCATAACTTTATGCTTTTTTTTACGTGGGCGGATTGTTAGCCCGCCGCACAACGGCCATTCTGGTCTGTAAGACTACACTCTACAAAACGATAATACATCCAAAAGTAACGTAAGGGTGCGAAGTTTCGTCACTGAGTACTGCTGATGAAATTATTTTAAAAATTTTCGAAAGAAAATTAATCACAAGAATTGGAAAACGAAACATATATGTATGTATGTATACGACGTACGAATGAAGAAATGAACGCAATTCTCGAAAGGGGGAAGTGCGGTTTGCCCAAGCACTAAGAATAAGATGGCTTGAACAAACATCAATCAAAGGCAACTCTGAAAATGCAAGAGCAAGGGGTAGACAATGGATTAGATGGATAGACGATGTGGCCGACGACATATGAAAATTAAACGTTCCAAATTGGAGAAATGCAGCACCTAGATAGAGCAGAACGAAGACGCCACAAGAAGAATAAGAAGTTGCACTAAGTTAATGTTTACCTACACCAACGAACCAAGCATTTTATCTTTTATCCAGTCAAAAATATCTTGAATTTAATTACTGCAATGGCGCAATATACATTCAACATTCGTTATTTGGTGTTGGTTTTCTGGCAAACAGCCAAAAAATATACGCTCGTGTATCTGCTAACATTAAGTTCATTTTCCTTTAAATTTCCATTGCAGTTTTATTTTTACATTTTAGTACACAGACTTCTCAAGATGTTCTCAGAATACTGACTCACTGGTAAAAAACTTTGAATGCTAAGAGACAGGCTGAGTTGTTCCGCCTGAAGAGAAGTGATTAATGCAGCTTTTTCGTAACGTTACGAAATATAAACAAAGTGTTTTGGAGAATGTATTTCCCTTTGGAGTGCTTTGTTTTTACTTAAAATATGTGTACATATATGTACATAGGTATAGTACTTTACTCACCCAAAACATGTTCTCGTTTTCTGGCACCTTGATATGGTCAAAAGGTATTTCCGGTATGCCCACAGACGGTTCTTCAGTTGGTGATGGTACAGATATATCAGAATCATCTTCAGTTTTCAATGTTGGATAAAGGTTCGATGGTGGATTTCGACGATTAAGTTCTCCGAATGAGTTTACACCGTCTAAAATAGCAGAGACAAGTATTATACATAATTATGACGTCACTGGACGTCGTAGTGTCCAATGGACACAGGTTTGTGCTATGCACATACCTGGAAGAGAGGGTATTGAAGGATACATGCTGGAATAACCAGAGCTCTGGGAGCTAAGTGAAGCATTGTCATATGGCATTGGCATTCCTGGAAAAGTAGAGCCACCAGGATATGGCAGCGAAGGTATTGCTGGGGATGAGGGATAGGGAGCATTGCCGTAAGGAGTTGGCATGGTGTTAGCCGTTGGATACGGTGTATTAGATCCTGGATACGGAGTCATGCTTGGATGCGATGTTGACGACGGATATGATGCTGTTGGATATGGAGATGATCCGGGGACAGCTGGTGGTGCAGTAGGCACATATGATAGGCTGGCTGCTGATGGGTATGGTAAAGCTGGATATAAGCCGACTGGTTTCTTATCATCACGCTCGCCGTAGGAGTAACCAAAAGCGGCTAGGTTCACTAGACCGATACCACTCGCGCCGTAGTTCTTCGGATAATAATTATTGATTTTCGGCATATTTACGAGGAGTGTTTGAAATTAGTTTATTGCACTGTGCTTACGGATATCGAATATTTTCGAAAACGATTTAACTACGGAAGAGAAGGTAATTATTTTCAGGATGAGGGAATTCTCTACAGAGAGTAATCATTTTCTTGAGAGTTTTCGAATGTTTGCAAGAAGAAATAGTTGCAGGCAAGTATGCATGAAGCTGTATAGGACGAAGAAGACAATGGCATACAATATACATATGTATGCGTATCTTAACTCCCACAAGCCAAGCTGTTCCTCCCAACTACATCTCTCAGAAGAACGAAACAACTACTCATGTTTCGAGAAGTCAGATTCGCTTAATCACAGGTTTCCTTACTGGACACTGCCCAGTCAACAAACACCTCAAAACGATGGGCATTATACAAGATGGTACTTACAGAATGTGTAATGAAGACGAAGAAACAGCAGAGCACATACTATGCCACTGTAACTGCCTTGTCAGTACACCTCATCGTCACTTAGGCAAGTATGTAGCCCATACACAATTCAACTCAATTGTAAATTGAATTGTCAATTGGATTGATACTAGGCCACACACTACTTCAACTGAATCGAAGGATTGCTTCTTCTGTCAAAAAAAGTTATTTTTGTGTTGTAGGAAGGCCATATCTTTCTTGATATGACACAGTGCTCCCCTGGAGTTCGCCCATGAGAGGAAATGTTGAAAAATGTGTTCCTTGACCAGCGCTATGGGAGGGTATACTGCCCCGCCAGGGAACTATCGAGGGTAGAGCCGTGCTTTGACAGCGCATCAGCTTTTTCTTTTTCCCCTATGTTGCTATAACCAGGAACTCGGAGGAAAGTAATGTTGAAATAATCGCCTACACAAGTGATTTCGTCTTTACACTGTGCGACTAGTTGATATGGTATGTGAATCGAGATCTTAGTTGGTTGACTGGATGTCATTACAAATGACAACGTCTCTCTTAGTAATGGGGTAACAGGTAAGTAACCTGCTTAATCGCTAGAACATTCGCTTGGAATACTAGCACTAGCAAACTAGTCGAAATGGTTTGGAAATACATATTCAGTTCCGCTGAGAAGATACAAGAGCCGACTACGTACTCCATCTTCGACTCGTAGGTAAAAAATGCTATTTGATGGTTCGTGAAATACAATCCATTTTACCATACTATTCTGGATGGGAAATGGGTGTTATAAAGTCGGTTGAAGTCGTAGCCAGGTCTCCAGGTAGCAGAACGCGGAGGCTCTGAGTATAATTGCGCTGCAAGATGCGGTATATCTAATGTGAAGGTCCATAGGGAGGAGGTTTAGGAGTAAGTTGGGTGCTTCGGCCGGGCTGGGCTGAAGGGCATCTGTTACACCAATGCCAATACACCAAGGCAGGCTACCATACAAGTGGCATACATTCACAGTATCATTTTGGGCCGGAATCCGCGCTTTTTGCCAAAAGTTCTGTTACAGTCATAGAAAACGATACACGCTTCCAATTAAGCTTTGAATCTAGGATAACTCCTAGATATCTGTCCTCGGAAGACAGAGAGAGTGTCTGGTTGCTGAGTCGAGGGAGATTAAAGGTCGGTATCTTATATTGGGTATTTATCTTAGAATGTATGTATGTTGGCGTTACAGTCCATGAAGGACCAAAGCCGAGCTTCTCTCAATCACCCATGTTGTGTGTGATTTCATTTTCCCATAGGTGACGTTAACGTGGTAGGCGTAGGCCGAAACCGGCCCATTGTGATAACCCATAGGTGAAAGGGACCTACAGTTTATTGCCGGTTCCGAACGGCGAATTTTGAGAAGCGATTCGATCCCGTGACATCGGCGTCAGAGGCCAACACACTACCCACTGCGCCACGGTGCTCTCATTTATTTTAGAATGACCCAAAATTAATTAATTGATAATGTAGTTTATGGTTGAGGATTTAAGGATATATACAGCTTTACCTTAGCTGTAATAAAACAATTCTGGGAAAATGGAGTGTAGCTTCCTTAAATTCGCTTTCCAACACTGATGTAGTCCAAGCGCTTAGTTTATCTGATATACATACGAGTATGTATTTACTACAAATTCTCAAATTTGACAGCTTGTCAGCTGACTTGCCCACACACGATTCAACTCAGTTGACCGACTTGCCCATCAACTTGGGAATTTCAAAATCTTTTGATTTTTCATCAACCAAATCGTCAACCGTCAAATCGATCACTGAGACAAGCGTGTGTGACGCTTTGACTTAGGCAACAACCGATTCAGTTGAAAACTGAATTGAATCGTGTGTGGAGTGCATAGGTATTATCTTGAAACAGAAGGAATCGCTGCAAGCTCACTCAAAAGCATACTAAGTTTTATCACTAACTCAGGATTCTTGAGTGAACTGTAAGTCGGGGACATCACAATAGGCTTTCGTGGCCGCAGTGATCAGGCGACTTTGTTCCACCCCCGTACCCTCTCTAACCCTATTAACTCGCACTGTAATCGTGCTGTGGCGTCACTTCGATAACCAAACGTCAAATATATGAATTTAGTTTTTCTCTGCACATTGGAACTTTGGAATATAAGTAAGAAAACTAACGAGGACGTTTGTGTATGAGCAATCTTATGGCAAACTGTTGCATTCGAAACTAAAAGTTACGAATATGTCAAAACGCGTGCTTGCAGAAAAGCTTATGCGTAGGTACCTACATATATCTAATAGATACTTGTTTTTTTTTATCTGCCGACGCTCTACTACTTTTGCCGAATAAATTAATTCCATTCGTCGAAAACCCATGGAATGAGAAATGACTACTCATCCGAGAACGCAACACCTCTACTTTATTGATATTACACTTTGGATTTCCGCGGTGAATCACAGGCTTTTGTCACATGCAAACAACTTTTTATCTTGACAGGTTGAAGCAAAACAAATTCACTTTACGCACTTTACTTCAGAGACAATTACCGAATTGGATGGAAGAACTAAATTGATTCCGATGTAGCCAAAGTACTCTCAAATAACCAACGAAAATACCGACAGACCGAACTAATTACGCGTAAACACAAAGCGAAATTCTGTGGACAACTAAACGTGCAATTGGAAAATTATTCCTGAGTAACTGAGTGACAGTTGTGTATGAGGCAAAAGTGTGATACACAAAACGAATGAGTGAAAAGTTTGAGGGGAACTGGTTTCATCAGGCACAAATCTCTTATTCGGCCAGTGACGAGTGTAAGCCTCTTTAGCTCAGTGGCAGAGCACTGGTCTTGTAAACCAGGGGTCGTGAGTTCAATCCTCACAGGAGGCAAAGCTGACGCAGAAGTCAAAGTTGTGCGCTTTTTTTTAAGCTCGGCTGGTTTTTTTGATTATTTTATTATATTGTATTGTATTCGTTGGTAACCGAATGACAAAAATCAAAACATCTTTGATATTGCATGACCATTATCATGCTGATTAACTTGTGTAAGGGTTGGATTGACCAAATAAGCCTATTGGGCCTGTATACACGAGAATATCGCTAGCAGCAGGAAGACCGGTTTGATGCTCTACACTGAAGCATACACGGGATTCATTTTTCTAGAAGAAAAAATTGTATATGTGAACCTTGTTCAATTGTGTTAGTGTTTCTGTCTTTTTGACATTTCATCTGAAAGAGATATTTCCTTTGACAGAGATAATAAGTGCAACCACGCACTAGAATGTCCCTTTGTTTTTATCCGATGTTCACTGCTTGAAAGACCAATGACGATTGAAGCGCAACACCAGGCAAAAAAAGTGCGGACTCGAAAACTGAAGAGTTGTATATGTATTAGTTTTCCACTTCTGTTCACCCACTAAATTTGCGGAGGAAAATGGTACTCCGTTTCGTACCGCAACCTTCAGCTCCCTCTCCCACAAAACCGTTTTTTTCGGATGATATATTCTCGTGTATACAGCCTCATTGTGTGTCGTGCAGGAGTAGTGTCGTGCAGGTGTAGTGTCGCGAGCGTGGAATGTGATGTCTGTCGGGAGCGGAACATTTAAATTGAAGGAGGATGAAGAACGGGAGATGCAGATATTTTTAATTTTCATGAGTGAACTGACTCCTTTTTTTTAACCACTTTTTCATCCAAATTCTCTCCTTTTTTGCCGTTCTATTCTTCTTCTTTACACAAAGTGAGAGAACAACGTACGCAATACAGTTGTCCGAATCACTCATCGCACGTAGACGACCGAAATTCACTAAATTTCACTAGAAATTTGCTTTAATCGATTGAGCTGTGTAAGGGATAGAGTCAATCCACACTAGAGTTGGGTAGTTCCGGACATGTATAGTTCACGGAACTATGTCCTCTCTCGGACACATGTCCTCTCGTTCCGCAAATTGAACCAAAATAGTTCCATAGTTCCATTCAACCCTTATTCATCAATCACATATGTACAAGACGAAAAAAAAAACATAAATGCAACGAACATGCTTCTCATACGGTATGAGTTATACCCCGTAGTTTTCACGAAACCCAAAAGTATGGAGATGTGGCGATAAAGCTCGAACAGTTGGTGTACACTGTACAGCACACTGGAACTGAAATGAAGAAAAGAAATGAAAGAATATAATGCCCGCACCGCATTTCGTTCGTGAACGAATGTCATACATGTATGTATGCATTCAGGTCCGGGCATGGACATGGTTTGCTAGTTCAATATCGGTGCGAGTACGCATACAGGTTCGGACATGGACATGGTTTGCTAGTTCCATATCGGTGCGATAATACATTTAGTTCCGGACATGGACATGTTCTTGATAGTTCCGATAGGTCCGAGTATACATTTAGTTCCGGACATGGACATGTTTTTGCTAGTTCCATATCGGTCCGAGTATACATTTAGTTCCGGACATGGACATGTTTTTGCTAGTTCCATATCGGTGCGAGTATGCATGCATGATTTATGTATTATGTACATACTCGCAGGAACTAGTTCCTGGAACTATGTAGTTCCGATCAGGAAATGAACGGTTCCATGTTCGTTCCGCGGTTGGAACTATTTTGCGCATCTCTAATCCACACGGACACGATGCAAATTAATTTTTTTAGGCGACACGGGTAGTTTTTAAAAAGATATAACTAGCTATGCTTTTATTATTCCAATTCACTTTCAATACACTACTTTACTTAGCTAATTTCACTTTATTTAAACACCCAAGCCGCGGAGTCCACTCGATCTCAGTGCTGCTGTCGAACCTTGTTGCGTCCTCTGATGTTGAACTCAACCTGAGTCCTCTGATGTTGATGATGAACTGCTGGGTCCTCTGATGTTGATGAACTGAAGTTGGACTGAACTTAGATTAACTTATATACTAAGCGTTATGCTGCTCTACGGCAGCGTCCCTTGCTGGACTTTGGACTTAGACCATAAATTATTTTTGCTTGACCTTGGACCTCTAATACAGATCACGAAGAATATGCTGACGCAGCTGCAACCACTTGACTTCGACTAAAAGCATTTTGCCATTAAGTCGCAGCTGTGTCAACAAAAAGCGATCGCACTTCCTGGTCTCCCTAATATGTGGCATGTGATTTGAACGCAGATTGTTTACATTACTTACGGATCAAATCAATGGTTCATGTTATTGACTATATGCTGCATGTGATTTGACCGCAGCTTGTTTACATCGCTTACGGATCAAATCAATGCTCTATGATATTAACTCCCCTCTTTCTTAAATGAATCGTCCCGATTCTTCGTTTTACTAAATCATAAATTTTTCGTTCAAATCTTTTTAACATAATTTCTTCAAAGTTTTCGTTATCTTTATTTTCAATTTTCTTAGTTTTGTTTACTAGATCATCAATTTTTTCATTCAAATCTTTTAACATAATTTCTTCAAAACGTTCATCATTTTTATTTTCGTTCTTTAATATTTTTACATCGGGTTTCTTACTATGTTCCTTTTTACAATTCGAGAGGGTGTTACGCATTTTAAATAAAAACATAAACAACAAAAGTATTATTATAATTGTTATAAGGGAGGTCCAAAGTACCGAGCGGGTTTCGATCTCTTTACGAGTTACATACATAAGATTAATGTTTTCAAATTCCCGTTCCTTATCATCGGGTTCTACATATTCAATTACATTAAATTCTATTGGTCGATTTAGTTTTAGGTAATTAAGTATTATTTTAGTGGGATTGTAAAATGTTAAATCGTTTATAGCAGTAATGTTTTCCAATGTTATTAAATATATTCCATTTAAATTGTACTTATCTACTGTATTGTTTCCTGCTACCAAGATAGTTCCATCTTTGATTACATCAATATTTTTATTTTTCTCGATAATTTTTGTACAATCTGCTTCTTTATTATTTAAAATTAATGACAAGCAAGTCTCTTTTGGACTTAATTTACAAAAGGTATTGGTCAATTCTATTGAACAATTTTCGACCGTTTTAAAAGTGTTATTACATTTAGCAATTCTGTTTTCAATCAGAAGCTTGCTGTTATTTTGGGAATTAGCTCTAGATTCATAAAGATTACATGTTTTTTCTATTATTGGATATCTGATATATATTACTATTACATCTTTATTTTGGAGAATTTTAAATTTGGAAACATCCATAAGGTCTGTTAATGTCATTTTTGTATGTCGTGTCACGTCTTGTATTTCTCTAGGATTCAGTATTCCGGGGTTTAGGATTTAAATTGGGGTGTTAGGTTTTAATGTTGTCTTTATGGATTATTCTGTTTTTGTTATATATTCTTATCTTATGCCCTAAATCTTCTTTTACCTTTTGTTTTATATATCTGGGTTTTAGCTTATTTCTTTCCCCTATTCTTTTTTCGTAAACTATGTCATCGGAAGCGTAATTTCTACTATTTCTATTTTTATTATTTCTTTCTAGCATCTTTGCTTGTGCTGCTAGTAACTGGTTACGAACGTTTTCGTGAGGTACCTTATTGTACATGATTTCGAATGGTTTTTCGTTTGTCACAGAGTGGATCGTTTTATTGTATTGTTGAGCAGCTCTGTATATGGATTCCGAATAATCAATTAACTTATATTCGTCTTTTAAGCATCTAGCGATTTCTATTATGGTAGAATGCACTCTCTCTATTTGACCGTTTGTCGTACTGTGGTGAGGATTACAAAAATAAATTTCTATGCTCAGTCTCGACATCAAACTTTTAAATTGTACTGTGGTAAAACCTGGTTCATTGTCTAATGTTATTTTTTTTTTCACCTGTGGGAAGCTTTGCAATATTTCTAAGACTTTTTCGTTTAAATTCGTTTTGTCGGATATTTGTTTTATAGTTAGGAACTTTGAATATGAATCTATGCAAGTTAGAAATTTTAAATTTTGTGCATAGAAAATGTCGATGTGGACATGCTCCCCCTCTTTCTTAGGAATTGGAGCCTCTCCAATTGGTTCTTTTTTTGGATGCCTATCGTATTTATTCCTGTTACATATTTCACAAGCTCTGATATATTGTTTGAACTGCTTATTCATATTAGGCCAGTAATAGTATTTGTGGATCTGTTTAATATTTTCGGTGTAGTTTCTATGTGCTCGGGAATGTGTTTGTTCTACGATTGCCCATTGATCATCGCGATTTGTAATGTCCAAAGGGAAGTTCTTAGTGTATAAAAATTTGCATTGGAATATCTCTAAAAGTTTTCCTTTTATAATGTATAGGTCTTCTGGTGTACAATGAATTGCTGTCACGAGATTGGGTTGTAAGTACTCTTTTAAAATTGTCATTAAGTTTTCTGGTGTATCAAATTCTATAATATGCCTTGTTTTTCCGAAGTTGTGGACAGATTCATGAATAGTAAACTTTGCTCTTGCAAGAAGGAGCTGTTGCTTAAATTGATTCAGTGGCTTTGAGGTTTCTAAAATTTTAGTGTGGTCACTACTGTCAGCTGAATGTTGAGTGACGAAAGAATCGTCAGATGATTCTGTTTCATTGTTTGTTTGGTCGTCAGACATATTGTTGAGATGTTGTCTCGAAAGTGCGTCCGCAACTACATTAGTGGTTCCTGGCTTGTATACCATTTTAGGTGAAAATTCTTCTATAAATGACCTCCATCTTTTGATTTTCGCATTAGGGTTTCGTGTAGAAATAGCAAAAGTAAGTGGTTGATGGTCAGTATGAATTTCTAAGTCTTTAACTGCGTAAAGATAATTTCTTAAATTTTTGAGAGCCCAGAAAATGGCATATAGCTCTTTTTCGTTAGTTGCGTAATTCATTTCCGTGGAATTTAGGGTTTTTGAAATAAAAGTGATCGGTTTACCTTCCTGAGATAAAACTGCACCTAGTGCTATATTTGAAGCATCTGTGGTTAAAATAAATTTCTTATTGAAATCTGGCTGTGTTAATTCTACTTGGTTTGCTAACAATTGTTTCAAAGTTTCACACGATTTTATTGCTTCTTGATCTAAATTAATTTGTATTTTTTTCGATAAATATTGGGAAATTTTTCCGTTTTCCCCTGAAAGATATTTTGTTAGTGGTTTGGTTACCGTCGCATAGTCTTTCACGAATTCGCGATAATATCCAGTCATACCGAGAAAACTTCTAAGTTGTCGAAGTGTGGTTGGTATAGGATAATTTAAAATTGTTTCGATTTTTTGGGGTCTGTTTTAATTACTTTGTGACCTACTATATAGCCTAAGAATTCAATCTGTTCCGAATAAAGTACGGATTTTTCTAAAGATACCTTCATATGGGCATCTTTTAGTGTATCTATTATCAATTCTAAATGTCGAGTATGTTCTTCTATTGTGCTAGAGTAAACTATAATGTCATCAATGTAAACATGGCAAAATTTGCCTATAAAGTCTCTAAGGATATTGTCCATTGCTCTTTGGAATATGCTTGGTGCATTTTTTAATCCAAATGGCATCCTTAAATATTCGTATTTCCCATTACTTACTGAAAAAGCGGTTTTCTCAATGTCTTCTTCTTTCATGAGAATTTGGTGGAATCCTGACTCTAAGTCTATCGTTGAAAAGTATTTTGAGTTGCCCAGGTTTGATAGTATTACATTTGTATCCGGAATAGAATAACGATCCGATATTGTTTGTTCGTTAATTTTTTTTTAAATCAATTACCATTCTTAATTTTGGAGTACCATCTTATTTTATACCCTTTTTGGGTACTACCCATATAGGAGAATTATATGGACTTTTGCTTGGACGAATTATATTGTCCTTTAGTAATTTATTAATTTCTTGGTTTACGAACGAATTTACTGAGAGCGGGTAGGGATATTGTTTACTCCATATAGGAGATCCAACAATTGTACGAATTTCTGCTTTAATATCCGTTCTAAATGGAAGATTGGTATCTATATCGGAGTGAATTTCTTCAATCTTTTTCCTCATCACCAATCCTAATCTTTTTAATTTTTCGTTTTTATATTTCGAACTTTCGGCGTTCGTATTATTCATTTTCAAGGTTTCAGGAGCATTGTCTCCCAAATTTAATTCATTTACCTGTTTATTTAACGTTTCAGCGTCAGCGTCTTTTGATGCCTGTAGTCCTTCGGATTCGCTACCGAAAGTATTTTCATTTGTTTTAATATCGGTACTTTTTACTGATTCGGATACTTCAGATTCTCTTCCTGAAGTGTATATTTTTTGTACCTCAATGTCAGCATTTTTATCTGACTTTAGTCCTTCGGATTCACTACCGAAAGTATTTTTTTTATTTAATTTATCATCAGTGTTCTTCACTGATTCGCGTACTTCAGATTCTTTTCCTGAAGTGTATATTTTTTCTTCCCTTGTGCCATGTGTAAGCGTGCCTTTCGAAAAATCTAATTTTATATTTGCCTTTTTCAATAAATTATAGCCTATTAAAATATCTGCCTCTAAGTTTTCTATTACATAAAATCTTTCTTTGACTCCGTATATAAATGCTTCGCAAAAATGAGTAATAATGGAAAAACCATTAATTGTCCTAACTCTTTTCCTAATGTCTAATTCCTTTCTATTGGGGAGTGTATTGGGTGAACAGTACGAACTAGTAGCTCCTGTGTCAATCATTATTTGGAATGCTTTTCCTGTCCTTTCGCTTATTTTGTATATGTAAGGCAATCGGGGCCTTGGTCTAAAAAAGAGTCACTGACATTATTTATTCTTTGAGTTTTATTATGCGGCTGAGCGGAGAATTGTCCACTGCCGTGGGCGCGTTTTTCACCTACGTTTTGATTGTGTGAGTTATTGAAATTACGATTATTTGAAAATCTCTGATTTGAAAACCTATTTGGAAAAGAGTGTCTGTTTGCATGGAAATCATTTCGATTTTGATTGGAAGGATCAACATCCATGGGTACAGGTTTTGGATAAGTGGGGTTATTTTGGTAACTATTATAATTATTTCTTCTTGGAAATCTCAGATTATTATTTTGTGGAGGAGTATTGTTCATGCCTCTTCCGAATTGCATCGCGAAATTGGCTCGAAGATTGTTCGACTCTAATTCTTGAGCCTTTGCAAGCGCGTTGGGTAAGTCTTCGGGTTTGAGAGAAAATAAAATGTTTGCGACACGCGCATTTAAACCCGTAATAAAGATGCGTAAAGCATTCGCACGATTTTTGTTATTGAGTTCTTTTGTAATCGGTGTGTTTGTGCCATAGGTCATGATGGTTTTGTTTATTAACAGGGTCAATTTTTCGTTGACCATACTATAATATTCTAATATTAATTTATTACCTTGGCGAAGTATGCTCATTTCCTGTTCGATTATGTGAATTGGTCTTTTATCGGCAAACGCGAAATCTAAACGACTTATAATGCCATCAAAGTTCAGAACACATCCGTGATTCGTTAGGATGTTATTTGCATCCCCAACAATCTTATTTCTCAAGATTGTCAAAGCTGCAAAGTATTTGCGACTTCCTTTATCGTATAGACTCATAGTGTTGTTAGCGGCTTCTCGCCAACTAACGTAATTAGCACCTGAAAATACCGGAAGGGATTTAACTATGTCAAGAGATTCTTGACAAACTATGTTATCGTCAATTTGTTCTTGTTTGTATTCCGCGACAAGGTTTGACGAGGTAAGCAATTTCAGCTGTTCTTTTAGCTGATCAAGCTCGGTCTTAAGACTAGCAGTACTTGCACTGATTAGTCTGTTTACTAAGTTTGGGGTTAGTGTAATCGCGTTCAACCCAGTCTGTTCGTCCCGGTCTGTCAAACTCATTTTGTTTAACGATATGGATATTCCCTCCAGATTTAAATCTTATTATATAATATAATTTTTATTTAATTTTTTTTTTTTTTTTTTCACAAGTGAGCCCTATTTTAATAGGTGCTGGATACTTAAGTTTATACAATACGTAAAAAATACACAAATTTACGCTTACTGTTGACTTCTTCTTGATATGTTGTCTTTGCTGTCGTCTATGC
This sequence comes from Eumerus sabulonum, assembly GCA_951905685.1. Taxonomy (NCBI): domain Eukaryota; kingdom Metazoa; phylum Arthropoda; class Insecta; order Diptera; family Syrphidae; genus Eumerus; species Eumerus sabulonum. The sequence goes on from OX645063.1 coordinate 42,394,718, forward strand.
TTTTGTTTATGCTGTCGTCTATGCTGTCGTATATGCTGTCGTATATGCTGTCGTCTATGCTGTCATCTATACTCTTGTTGGCTAGTTTTTTTTTATTTTGGCACTTATAGTTCTTTTCTTTTTTATTTATGGCACTTATAGTTTTTGTTCTTTTGTTTTTGTTTTTTGTAGTTTTGGCACTTATAGTTTTTGTTCTTTTATTTTGTAATTAGTTTTTCACTTTCCTTTTTCTCTCCGTAGTGGAGATACTTGGTATATACTTACATATGTAGGTATATGTATCTATATTTTTTCTTTTTTCTCTCCTTCGTGGAGATACTTGATAATTTTTTTGTGTTTTTTTCTTTTTTCTCTCCTTCGTGGAGATACTTGATTATCTGCAGCGTTTTGGTTCTGCAGCGCGATAACCGAACTTTACTTGGTTTTTTCAAGGTTTAATTTTTACCGGTTTTTTTATTTTTCGCACTGCCCCACGTTGGGCGCCAATTAATTTTTTTACGCGACACGGGTAGTTTTTAAAAAGATATAACTAGCTATGCTTTTATTATTCCAATTCACTTTCAATACACTACTTTACTTAGCTAATTTCACTTTATTTAAACACCCAAGCCGCGGAGTCCACTCGATCTCAGTGCTGCTGTCGAACCTTGTTGCGTCCTCTGATGTTGAACTCAACCTGAGTCCTCTGATGTTGATGATGAACTGCTGGGTCCTCTGATGTTGATGAACTGAAGTTGGACTGAACTTAGATTAACTTATATACTAAGCGTTATGCTGCTCTACGGCAGCGTCCCTTTGCTGGACTTTGGACTTAGACCATAAATTATTTTTGCTTGACCTTGGACCTCTAATACAGATCACGAAGAATATGCTGACGCAGCTGCAACCACTTGACTTCGACTAAAAGCATTTTGCCATTAAGTCGCAGCTGTGTCAACAAAAAGCGATCGCACTTCCTGGTCTCCCTAATATGTGGCATGTGATTTGACCGCAGATTGTTTACATTACTTACGGATCAAATCAATGGTTCATGTTATTGACTATATGCTGCATGTGATTTGACCGCAGCTTGTTTACATCGCTTACGGATCAAATCAATGCTCTATGATATTAACTTGCATGATGTCAACTGATTTATCGTGTAAGGGCCACTTTAATTGTTGCTCACTACTGTCGCTTATTGAAAGTTTCGAATTATACAGTATCGGACAAAGCTAAGGAAACTGAAATGAATGAAACATTTAGACGTCTGTAAGGGACGTTAAATGAAACATTTTTAAATACATCATAATAAATTTTAATAGGGGAGAAGGGAGCGAACAAACAGAGCAAAGAAGTTGATCGCGTTTAACTTGGCAAACGCCAGCTTTGATCTCTGTCCCTGCTCAATCCAAGTTGACACACAGCCTCCGCGTGGCCTCCCCTGGATAGCTATACTGGCATCCGCCAGGTAGTGAACCAATGTGTGCAGCGACCCGACCCCTTGTTCCTGGAGAAAGAGGAACCTGGCCCTCCAGGTTGGGGGTTGCGCTTAGGGCTAACATCCCTATCGCTTAAAACAAAAAATTTGTTCAGAGACAACCAATAGTCTCGGATACGGACGGATTACATGTTGATGACCCCCGCAAACGTCAAAAAGGAAACGAATTTCGGTTCTGCACCTGGAACGTTAGGTCCCTCAACAGACCAGGTGCAGCCGAACAGCTGGTCAACTCTTTGGGCTGCTATAAGGCAGACATTATCGCGCTCCAAGAAGTGCGATGGGATGGGCCAGGCAAAAAGCGGATGAAAAACTGTGATATATACTACGGAAACTGCTACAGAGAAAATAAACAACGCTTATTCGGATGCGGATTTGTTGTTCGAGGCAGACTCAGGAGAAAAATCTTAAGCTTCTAGTATGTAAGCGAACGCCTCATAACTATCCGCATCAAGGCCAATCTCGGCAATATGAGCTTACTATGTGTCCGACATAAAGACGACTTCTATGATCTTCTAGGCAGAACGTATGCGCAATGTCCCAGCTATGACACCAAAATCGCTCTAGGAGATTTCAATGCGAAGCTGGGTAAGGAAGCTATTCTTGAACGGGTCATTGGAAAGCACAGCCTACACAACACCACGTCAGAAAACGGACTAAGGCTAGTGGACTTTTTGGCGGGACATAACCTGGTAGTAGCAAGTACACGATTCCCACACCTCAACATCCATAAGGGGACCTGGCGGTCTTTCGATCAATCGACAACCAACCAAATTGATCATATTGCGATCGACGGCAGACACTCCTCCAGCATCCAAGATGTCCGAACCTTTTGAGGAGCCAACATCGACTCGGATCATTACCTTGTTGCAGCCAAGGTACGGATGCGAATTTCTCGGAACCAACGGAGTCGAGTAAGAACACCAAAATTTAACGTCGGAAAGTTGCGATCGCAGGAGACCGCCAGAACCTTCGCCGATCAAGTCTCCCTCAAGCTCTCTCAGGTCCCGATGCAATCTGCAGAAGCCATAGAACAGCAATGGAGTCGTTGTCAGAAAGCCATTAGAGAGGCCGCCTCAGATATACTCGGTTTCGAGCCACCACCGTCGAGAAACCCCTGGTTTGATGATGAGTGCAGACAGGCCCATGTAGAGAAACAGAATGCATACATGGCCACATTGCATCGACGGACGAGAGCTGCCCGCGAGCTCTATGAACGGAAAAGGAGCGAGGAGCATGCGCTTCTGAGAAGGAAAAAGAAAGAGCACGAGAAGCGCGAGATCGAGGAGATGGAGAGATGTTACTGCAGGAACGACGTTCGAAAATTTTACCAGAAAGTAAAACGAACATGCCAAGGCTATAAAGCCAGAGCAGAAGCCTGCAGGGATGAGCACGGACAACTAGTAGTGGAGTCACAGTCGATGCTGAGATTGTGGAAGGACCACTTCTGCAGACTGTATAACGGCGATGATAGTCATAATGCCGCCGTCAGCAGAGCGAACCATTCACAATGGACGAAGACGAAGGAGAATCCCGTCCACCCGACCTAGACGATGTTAAGATAGCGATATCGAAACTTAAGTCTTATAAAGCTGCTGGAGCAGACGGACTCACCGCGGAGCTGCTTAAAGCAGCTGGCGATGAGCTGGTTAGGAACATGCACCAACTCATCTGCAAGATATGGTCGGAAGAACGCATGCCCGATGAATGGAATCTCAGTATCGTTTGCCCGGTCCATAAGAAAGGAGACCCCTATGACTGCGCCAATTACAGAGGGATAAGCCTCCTGAACATCGCGTACAAGATCCTCTCTGCCGTACTGTGTAAGTACCTGAAACCGTTCGTGGACAATCTGATAGGTTCCTACCAGTGTGGTTTCCGGCCAGGAAAATCCACGATAGACCAAATATTTACACTACGGCAGATCTTGGAGATGACCCATGAATTCCAGGTCGACACGCACCATCTTTTCGTCGACTTTAAAGCCGCGTATGACAGTGTTTATAGAGACGAGCTATACAGAGCCATGCCATGTTTAAACATTCCTGCCAAACTCGTCAGACTATGCAGGATGACTGTGGAGAACTCTCGCTGCTCCATTAAGGTCGGAGGTGAACTAACCGACCCCTTTGATGTTAAAAAAGGTTTTAGACAGGGTGACGCACTGTCATGTGATTTCTTCAACATTATTCTTGAAAATATGAGAGGTATGATCTACTTCAAGTCCACACAATTGCTTGCCTACGCAGATGACATTGACGTTATTGGACGAACAAAGCGAGACGCCAATGAGGCGTTTACAGGCATTGAAGCAGAAGCGGCGAAAGTGGGCCTAAGGGTAAATGGGAACAAGACCAAATATATGCTGTCATCCAAGAAAGACGCCCAACACCGACGTCTTGGTCAGAACGTCACCTTCGGCAGCTATATTTTTGAAGTAGTCAAGGATTTCGTTTACCTTGGCTCGATAGTGACAGGCAGCAACGACACCAGCGCTGAGATAAAACGCAGAATAACTCTTGCCAATCGCTGCTTCTTCGGGCTCAAGGGGCAATTGAGTAGTAGAGCCCTCTTTCGAAAAACTAAGGTTTCCCTCTACAAAACCTTAATCATCCCGAAGCGGATAAAGAGGCTCTTGGACGTTTCGAGAGGAAAATTCTGCGTGCAAACTTTGGTCCCGTTTGTGTAAACGGAGAATGGAGGAGGAGATTCAACCAAGAACTTTACGGGCTGTACAGCGACATAGGCCTGGCTAGACGTCTTCGGATCCAACGTCTAAGATGGCTAGGCCATGTAGAGCGATCGGGACATCACCGCTCCGGCCCGAAGAATCTTCGACTCCAACCCCGAGGGACGACGCAGCAGAGGACGACCGCATTTAAGGTGGCGCGCACAGGTGGAAGGGGACCTCAACCAACTGGGCGTGCGGCACTGGAAGCGGCTGGCCAAAGATCGGGCCGGCTGGAGAGGCTTGTTGGTTGAGGCCCTGGTTCACCCCGAACTGTAGCACCATCAAAGAAGAAGACTAAATTTTAATATTCATATCTGTTTGCAGCAGCAATAATCACCACATGAAATTGTCACCACATGAATGTTACCACATTCACACCATACAAAAGCATGAACTTGTCAAATTGTTACTCACTTCCACCGAAACCATGGACGAATAAACATTGTTTTCTTACCGATTGTTTAATTTCTTTTTACCTTTCTTTTCGCTTCGAACAAAAGGTGGTACAAACCAGTACCTCCTCGTAACAATATCAATACTACTTAAAATAAGAAGAACAAAAATAACAGAATATTATTGTTTGTAATTATTGTTTTCTTTTATTGTAGCTAAAATGTCAGATTTTCCTTAAAAACTACATTGCACAATTTACAGAGATGTGGTATGGACTACCTTGCTACTGAAAACTATTATAAACTGTGGGAAAATATATAAATGAATATATATGAAGGAAAAGCTACAGAAAAAACCTTCATTAATATGCAAGATTACCTATATAAATCTACAATTTTAACGTTGTGAGAAGGGGAGGCAATGACCGAGTGTTAGAACATAACAGAATTAAATCAACATTTCATAATAAAAAAAAAAGTCCACTAATACATTACATTCTGAACAGACAAAACTAAAGAAACAGTTCGGTTTTAATTCTGTAAAAAATATTTTGAAATAATACGCATAATGTTTTTACCATTTGAGGGGACGATGAACTAGTGTTCAAGTTTCACTCAAAATCTATTTATTGAGGTTATAAGACGTATTTTAAATAGTAGTAGGAGAATACAATGGCGCGTAACAAGTATAGTGAGAGTTTACTTAGTTACTTACTTATCAGGCCAGCGATCCATGGAGGATCTGAGCCTGAGCTGTAGCTGCCTTCCATCCTTGACGGTACCGGGCACGCTGCTTCCAGTTATCAAGTCCAAGATGTCTAACATCCGCTTTGTCTTCATACCGGAGATTCGGTCTTCACCTTCGTCTCGAACCAGGAGGCTCGGAGTCGAAGACCCTCTTAGCTGGAGCGTTGGTGTCCATGCGCTCGATGTGGCCGAGCCAGTGTAGTCGACGGATCTTTGCCTTCCGGACCACATCTTTGTACAGCTCGTAGAGTTCGCGGTTGTGTCTTCTTCTCCATTCACCTTCCTCACAGACAGGACCAAATATCCGGCGCAGAATTTTTCTTTCGAAAGAACCCAAAATCAGCTCCGCTGTCCTGCTTATTGTCCAGCTTTCGGCTCCGCACAGCAAGACTGGCAGAATGAGCGTTTTGTAAAGCATGACCTTGGTCTTTCGAGTGAGGAGTTTTGACCCCAGTTGTTTGGACAAGCCGGAGTAGCCGTGGTTGCCAAGAGCGATTCTATGCCGGATCTCCACTGTGGTGTCATTTGTGGAATTTACTTTGTCTGTCCTCATTGATCTTAAGACAAACTCATTTCGTCTGTTCTTCAATCGCCGTGAATGCTTCCACAATGCCACGGCGAGAACACGCGATGATGTCGATATCATCCGCGTATCATAGCAGCTGGATGGACTTGTAGAAGATAGTGCCTTCCCTGTTGAAGCCTGCCCGTCGCACTATCTGCTCCAGCACCAGGTTGAAGAAGTCACATGACAGCACATCTCCTTGCCGAAATCCGGTGCATGTCTCGAATGGTTCCGAGGTCCTAGAACTGAGTTGCACGGTGCATCGCGTGTTTTTTAGCGTGGCGCGACACAACTGGATCAGTTTTACCGGGATCCCGAATTCGGCCATCGCACCAAACAGTTCTTCACGATGAATGCTGTCGTATGCGGCTTTGAAATCGATGAAAAGATGATGTGTATCGAAACTCGTTGGTGTTTTCCAGGATTTGGTCTATAGTTGATTTGCCGGCCCGGAAGCCGCACTGGTAGCTGCCGATTAGTGCGGTGCAAGATGGGTTTAGACGTTCACACAATACGCTGGACAGGATCTTGTATGCGACATTGAGCAGGGATATACCTCTATAGTTCTTGCAAGAGGTAGAATCGCCTTTTTTGTGGATGGGGCATATAGAGCTGGTATTCCAGTCGTCGGGCATGCTTTCATCTTCCCAAATTCTGCAGATGATCTGGTGCATGCTCCCTACAAGAACATCGCCGCCAGCCTTGACGAGCTCTGATGGCAAGCCATCTGAGCCTGCGGCCTTGTTGTTCTTCAGCTTCTGAATAGCTGTGCCGACTTCTTCGATGCTGGGAGGACTACTTCAGCGGCCACTCTCTCTTGGTCATGCTCGTTAAACAGCTGCTGGAAATGCTGCTTAAATACATCCACTATTCCCTGCGGGTCGGTGACAAGATTACCCTCGCAGTTTCGAAGAGCCTGGGTGCCCTTTTTGAAGCCTCCTGCAAGGCCTTTGCCTTTCTTGTAAAAGGCTCGTGTTTTATGTTTATCCCTAGACTCCTCGATATCCTTGGGAGGCTGGGAGGCTGCGAAGATTATCTTCTTTTGTCGCCGTACGTTTGCCCCGAGGTAGACAAGCTCCTTAACTACCTCGAAATCGTAGCTGTCAATTGTTATATTTTGTCCCAGGTGGTGAGCGACGGATTGGTTTTTGCTTGACAGCATGTATTTCGTTTTGTCCTCCCAGCCTCGCATCCTAGCAGCTGGATGGACTTGTAGAAGATAGTGCCTTTCCTGTTGACGCCTGCCCGTCGCACTATCTGCTCCAGCACCAGGTTGAAGAAGTCACATGACAGCGCATTTCCTTGCCGAAATCCGGTGCATGTTTCGAATGGTTCCGAGGTCCTAGAACCGAGTTGCACGGTGCATCGCGTGTTTTTTTAGCGTGGCGCGACACAACTGGATCAGTTTTACCGGGATCCCGAATTCGGCCAACGCCCCAAACAGTTCTTCACGATGAATACTGTCGTATGCGGCTTTGAAATCGATGAAATGATGGTGTGTATCGAATCGAAACTCGTTGGTCTTTTCAAGGATTTGTCGAAGTGTGAAAATTTGGTCTATAGTTGATTTGCCGGGCCGGAAGCCGCACTGGTAGCTGCCGATTAGTGCGATGCAAAATGGTTTTAGACGTTCATACAATACGCTGGACAGGATCTTGTATGCGATATTGAGCAGGGATATACCTCTATAGTTCTTGCAAGAGGTAGGATCGCCTTTTTTGTGGATGGGGCATATAGAGCTGGTATTCCAGTCGTCGGGCATGCTTTCATCTTCCCAAATTCTGCAGATGATCTAGTGCATGCTCCCTACCAGAACATCGCCGCCTGCCTTGAAGAGCTCTGATGGCCATCTGAGCCTGCGGCCTTGTTGTTCTTCAGCTTCTGAATAGCTGTGCCGACTTCTTCGATGCTGGGTGGGAGGACTACTTCAGCGGCTGGAGCTGGGATTTCCTCGGTCCCTACCACTCTCTCTTGATCATGCTCGTTAAGCAGCTGTTCGAAATGCTGCCTAAATACATCCACTATTCCCTGCGGGTCGGCTGCAAGGCTTTTGGCTTTCTTGTAAAAGGCTCGTGTTTTATGCTTATCCCTAGACTCCTCGATATCCTTGAGCTGGGAGGCTGCGAAGGTTATTTTCTTTTGTCGCAGTCGTTTTTTCTCCTCCCTTCTTCTGGCTCGGTACTCTTCTTGCGCTGCCCTGGTTTTCCTCTGCAGCGCCTTTTGGTACGCCTCGTCGGTTGCTGCCTTTTTCTGCTCACACTCGCCATCATACCACGGGTTTCTTGTCGGGGGTGGTAGGTATCCTAAGGTGGTTTCGGCTACTTCCTGTATGGCTGAGCGGCAATGCAGCCACATATTGTTGGCATTTGTGCTCGTCGTAGGCATACCGGAGAGTCTTTCGCTCAGCTGTTCCCTGTAAACTCTTGCCACCTCGTCCCCGAGCACGATTGAGTGAAAGTTTACAACTGAAAATAATTGACGATTACAAAGTGGAGTCACTCAAAAGGAAATTAGTAAAAAGTATTCAATACCGAAATCAGTTATTTCGAAATTAATAAAGAAATATAATAAAACTGGTTCGGTAAAAGTGATTCAAAGTGGTGGCAGGGCCAACGAAGGGTCATATGATCCTCTGCATACGGTAGCATTGTTTCCTCCAAAATGTTTTGGTATTGAAATCGGCCCATCCGTAATTTTGCGCAAAATCAATACGAGCCTTTCGACTTGCTTCAGGTTAGGTTTATGTGGTCGGCATAAGCCACACATAGGCCGAAGTCGGCCCATTGTGATACCATATGGATCGTGTTACCCAGATCCGCTACCAGAGAACCAACCGGTGCTTCTGATGAAGCGATGGAGTTGAGCTATTTTTTGGTCTGCTAGCTCACTTAGATTATCATAGAAGGGCGCGCCGAGGTAGATCCTCCTGCGATTCGCAAAAGAGGGGCATGAGCAGAGGAGGTGATGTATTGAGTGCTCTTCCTCCTCGTCCATGCATCCGCGACAGAAGTCGTTGGAGGGTAGTCCTAGTCTGGCGGCGTGTTTCCCAATGATGCAGTGACCTGTAATGACACCCACCAAAGTACTTAAGGTTGCCCTTTTGGTTGCCACTAGGTCCCTAGGTTTAATTTAGGCCGGAGTTGTTTGGTGATAAAGCCGATATTAAACTCGTTCCATTGGAGGTTGGCCGCCTCAATGGTTTGGAGTTTTATCATGTGCTTTACCGTACTTATTGCTGTTCCTAGGTACCCGAGGGTAGGTAGGCTGAGTGTGCTAGACCCTAACTTTGCGAGTTCGTTCGCAGTTTCCTGGAATATCCCTATGCCCGGGAACCCACAATACTTTAATGTTGAACTGCTCAGCCATCTCATCTAGAGATAGGCGACAGTTAAGAGATGTCTCTGATTTGTGGGTTATCGCTGCCAGGGATTTTATCGCAGATTGGCTGTCCGTGCAAATGATAATATCCTTGGCGGATATTACATTGATCCTGAGCCATGCAAGGGCCTCAGTTATCGCTGTTATTTCAGCCTGATATACACTGCAGTAATTTGGGAGCTTAAAGGATAGGCTGAGGTTAAGCTCCTTGGAGAAGACTCCACTGCCTACATCCGACTCCGATGGCTCGAAGTTCCCAGTGAACACGTTCTGCGGGATTATATAGTCTGTGTCCATGGGTACCTTGAAGTGTTTTAGAATGGTTGTGTGGCCTTTTTGTGATGTGGGCCATTTTATTATGCTCCTCATCCTCAGGGCAGCGCAGGCAGCAATTTTTTTGCTGAAAAGGTTCAGTGGTGGAAGGTGTAACAGAATGTTTAGGGCCACCGTGGGCGTTGATCTGATCGCTCCGCTTATGTAGAAGCTGGCCGATCTTTCTCCAGAAGGTCTCGATTGACTGCCTTGTCCAGAGCAGTCCACCAGACTGCGACGCCATACAGGAGGATGGGCCTTATGGCCTTCGACTTGCTTTAGAAACTAGAGGTTTCTTTGAAGGTCGCCTTGAAAATAATCCGGCCTCAACAGTCCGTCTACGGGCCGTCCTTTCGTGGATGTACATATAAATTGAACTCTGTTACAAGGGTTCTGGCAGATATATCAGCCTCAGCTTTACTTTACGGATTAAGAGACTGTCTTTAAATGTTTCATTCATTTCAGTTTCCTTAGTTTTGTCCGATACCGTATATGTGTGTATTACAATACGAGATTAGGATTAGAGTGTATTTTAATTGAATAGAGAAGCTTGGCTTTGGTCCTTCATGGGCTGTAACGCCATCAAAGAAGAAGAAGAAGCTCTCAAGTTAAATACATACATATGAGGTGTGGCATCTGTGTGGAACTTGTAAACAAAAAACTGAGCAAATTAAGTTTGTCGCAAATTGTATTATTGACCTTCCGAATAGTCTCTAGTTCTACACAATGATTCCAACCAGGAATAATGATAATTCCAACGTTGCTCATACGATTCTCGTTTAGAACTAGGGATGATACGGAGCCTCGACTCCGAATCCAATATTCAGAACCTTCGGTTTAAATTGCACCTCCGAATCTAGCTCCGGTTCCGATATAATCACAACGGAGGTTTTTCGGATCACCATCGGTAACGTAACGGTAACGACTAACGACCGACGAACACGTCACAATAGAACTGTATTTCCACTCTTTTATTTGTTTATTGTTTTGGCCATTATTGCACCTAGTCGAGACTTCTTTGTGTACTGAGAAGTTGAAGCTTCCGTCGTCATCCTTACTGCTTTCTCAACAGCTTGGGTATGACACGGAAGCCTTATGCTAGGTACACACGAGGCACGATTGAGAGAGACAAGATTACGCCTTCGAGTGTTCATTTTTGTTTCGTTCTACGCATGTACGTCACATGTGACCCGAAATTTGACAGCTGGTTGAAATTGCTGTTTGTTTACATACAAATTGGGGAAGGAAAAATTGGAATTTACATAATTGTTGTTAAATAAATCGTGTTTTTAAAGCTTTATGGCATGTGGCATATTATTTCCATTATTCACAAGTATTTTGCCAAGCTTCGAGTGATAAACTAAAACCAGCAAAACGAATGTATAGAAGCAAAAGCAAACCCATTCTGAATAGTTCCATTGGAGTTTAATGTGAATGCAAAGATGTGGAATAAAAGATACTTTTTTCTGTTAGTGAAATATTTTATTTAGTTTTCTTTTCCGCTTATATTGATTTTCTATTATTTTCTTATTTTATTTTCTAATCCTAAAATACATCCTAGCCCTAAAAAACTGTCTTTTTACTCTCTCCTCGCATTCTACATGCTCTGTCAGCTCCAGAAGCGTATTGATGACGTTATTAGAAATGAGCAAGTCATCTTCATTAACTTGGTTGAAGACGTCCTCCAGTTCCTCCATGTAAAGCATGAGCTCACTTGTTGGTTTGGATATACCACTCTCATTTAGGTGATTTACCCAAGTCAACGACTCATCGTTGGATTTCTCCAGCTTATGACAGATATAACCTGTGAGGTTTTCTAATCCGTCATTAGCTATAGAGTCCCCTTTCTTCTTTATCTTGCCCTGGTATGCTCCTTGGATTTATCACTATGCTTTTTAGAATTGTACCTAATACAGAAGAAAAATGAATTAGTAGAATGTTTGGCAAAAGCAGGGATTACCTTTGAGAGTAGAGTCCAACTCGAGATCGGGTGTGTTATCCTCAGCAACATTTACGTGGTCGAAAAGAAGTCCTTCATTATAACCTAGTAAGTATGACCTCAACGTGTACTTGAATTCTTATCGATCATGCTGGTCGTGAAGACCTGCCTTGCTACGAATCACGCCGAAGAAATTTTCCAACACATCTTGCTTAAGACGATGCAAGCAAAAGAAAAGTAACAAGCTTTCCTTATTTCTGTGATACCACATGGATCATATTACCTAAATTCGCTACCTGAAAACTAATTAGTGCTTCTGATGAAGCGATGGAGTTGAGCTATTTTTAGGTCTGCTAGCTCACTTAAGTTATCATAGAAGGGCGCGCCGAGGTAGATCCGAGGTACAATGGTGGGGGTCATTCTGATCGCCCCACGTATGTATATGCTGGCCGATCTTTGCACTTTCCCCAGGAGGTTTCGATAGACTGCCTTGTCCAGAGGAGTCAATGCCATACAGGAGGATGGGCCCTATGACTGCTGTATAGAGGCAGTGTATAGTGCTTGGTTGGAGACCCCACTTTTTGCCCACCACTTTCTCAAAGCTGAAGACTGGTTGCTTTCTTGGCCCGATCACGTATGTTGGATTTCCAGTTCAGCCAGTTCAAGGACTTGGCCAAGGTATTTAGCCTGATCTTTGATTATTAATTGGGTTTTACCCAGCCTCGGTGAGTTGAAGGGCGGGATTTTATATTTATTTGTTAACAGTACTAGATCAGTCTTATTGGGGTTGACCCCAAGTCCACAGTACTGCGTACAGGTTACTACTGTATGTAATGTTGGGAAGTTTTCTGAGACGGCTATAGCAATGTCATCCGTATAGGCGATCACAGCGTACCCTTCCTGCTCTAACAACAGTAGTAGTTCATTGGCTACCACGTTCCAGAGGAGAGGGGAGAGTACTCCACCTTGTGGTCTACCTCCTGACCATTCTAGTTGAAACGGCTTTGACGACACTTTGTGTAAGCAGTTGTCGTACCAGTTCTATCACTGATCCCATTACACCCAATCAGTCAGCGCTTTGGTGACAGCCCATGGTTCAACGTTGTTGAAGGAGCCCTCAATACCGGGAAAGGTCACTAGGGTGTATTCTTTGTGTTCCAGTGACCTTTCTATGTTACTAACTACTGAGTAGAGTGTTGTTTCCGCCGATTTGCCTTTGTTGTAGGCATTTTGGTTATCCGACAGCCTTCTTAAGCTATAGCTGTGTAACGTGCAGAGCAAATACGAGCTGTGCTTGGGTTCAAATAATCCTTCCTTCTGCAGAAGTGAATCCACTGCTGTCGCAGGATATTTTCTTTTGGAAAACAATAATACCTACTATCTGCCTTTCCCTTTTTATTGTCTTCATTACAATTGAAAACTGCACACCTCATTTTGAGGAAAAAATGCTCCAATAACTTTTTAAATTTAACGTGCGCAAAAAACCTCTTTCGTGTTCGTATATGTGTAAAGAAGTGAATCACGAATCGGAGGGCCACAGACTACGTCATCAAACATTGACAGATAGGTAGCAAACATGGCGGACATGCGCAAGAAGTAATCTGCACACAGCCATGTTGAAGCAACCGTTGCCTCGTGTATAGTTGTGTTGCCCATTGATTTTCGTGTTGCCGCAACCGTTGCCATAAAAATCTAAAAATTTTAATATTTTTGGTCGGTTGCTGCAACCGTTGCCTCGTGTGTATCCTTGTCTACTGGATACTGTAGGAAGGTTCACACGGAGTAAAATTAAGTGGAAAAGAAAGGAAAAAATGGCAATCGAAAACAGTGAACATTATGTTAATTTTGTTAACGAATGTTTCGTTATTTTGGCTTTTTCCAAGCCCAACAATTTTCCAAATAGGGAATCATCCATCCTCATGTAGTTTCTGTAGTCCGCTGGCTCATTTTCTTTCAGTTCTTTCAGCAGCCTTCCGTTCGAAAATGCGCCTTTTCTTAAAAGCCAATTTTTTGACCAAATTTTCTTTTTCTTTTTTGGTTGCATCTCCTCTTCCTCATTTTGGGACAAAAGTTTGTCAATTTTAATAATTATTGCAGTGATCTCACGTATTACGTCACTCATTTCAAAAATTTGATTTTTCGTTTATGTCTTTTCTGTACCACAGCTACACACAGTACTGAGGTTGCGGCGACGGTTGCCACGTGTGTAGTGTGCAATCAAAGCTCGTTGCTGCAACACGTTGCTTCGCCGGTTGCCTCGTGTGTGTATCTAGCATTAGAAAAGACAATTCACCCTCACCTCCCGATTCCACTATGCTTCGAATTTCTCGGTTAGACAAGTTTTGCATAATAGGTGGTTCAGATACCTTTTCTTGCCAATTTATTAAATTGATATACTCTAAGGATAATTATATATACTCTAAGGGAAATTACTGACGGAAGAGGCCGAATGGCGAGTATCCTGCGCCACCAAACAGGATTAGTGTCGGTTGGGCTATGGTCTAGCGAACCATAACCGTAAAACCACTAATTGCTCAGAAACAAAAAAACAGCCTCGGATAATCAAACGGAACGGATCTATGTTGACGACCCTTTAAGAAAACAAAAACCAAACAAGGACCTTCGGTTCTGTACGTGGAATGTTAGGTCCCTAAACAGACCACGTGCGGCCGAACAACTTGCGGACGCCCTAGACCGCTATAAAGCGGACATAACCGCCATCCAGGAAATGCGATGGAATGGACCGGGTAAAAAGCGGATGAAAAACTGCGACATTTACTACGGTGACTGCTATAGGGAGAGAGGACAGAGACTATTTGGATGCGGATTTGTTGTTAGAGGTGGACTAAGACATAAAGTCCTAAGTTTCCAGTATGTGAGTGAACGCCTCCGCATCAAGGCAAATTTCTGTAACATCAGCCTCATATGCGTCCATGCCCCCACGGAAGACAAAGATGACTCAATCAAGGATGATTTCTTTGATCTCCTAGACAGAACATATGTATACCAAATGCCCCAGCTATGATACCAAAATCATACTAGGAGATTTTAACGCTAAGCTGGGTAAAGAAAGCATCTTTGAGCGGGTCATCGGCAAACACAGCCTACATGACACCACATCCGATAACGGACATAGGCTGATCGACCTTGCCACGGGGCGAAATCTTCTTGTAGCCAGCACACGATTTTCCCACCTCGATATACACAAAGGCACCTGGCGGTCGCCAGATCAATCAGTCACCAACCAGATTGACCACATCGCGATTGACGTCAGACACTCCTCCACTATCCTTGATGTTCGCACATTCCGAGGAGCGAACATCGATTCAGACCACTATCTTGTAGTAGCCAGAATACGTCAGCGCATAACACGAACACCGCGGAGTAGAGTTAGAACACCAAGCTATGACGTCGGAAGGCTACTATCGCCGGAGATCGCCAGTGCTTTTGCCAACCGCGTCTCCCTTAAGCTCTCCGATACACCGCAATCCTCCACTCAGTCAGTAGAGCAACAATGGAGACTGTGCAAACAAGCCCTGAAGAGCACAGCAACGGAAGTGCTGGGCCTTAAAGCTCCACCACGACGAAACACCTGGTTCGATGACGAGTGTAGAAGGATTCATGCGGAAAAGCAGGAGGCATACAAAGCCTCACTACACAAAAAAACAAGAGCGGCTCGTGAGCTCTACGAGCTTAAGAGAAGGGAGGAACATAAGCTTCTCAAGAGAAAAAAGAAAGAGCACGAGAAGCGGGCGATTGAAAACTTGGAGAGGTGCTATTGTAGGCACGACGTTCGAAGATTTTATCAGCGGATAAAAGGAATGTCTCAAGGCTATAAAGCCCGAACGGAGGCCTGTAAGGATGAGAACGGACACCTAGTAGTAGAATCGCAGTCGATGCTGAGAATTTGGAAAAACCACTTCTGCAGACTGTATAACGGCGATGACAACCAACATACCGCCGTCAGGCAGAATGATCCATTTTTTAACGACGAAGATCGCAGAGAATTCCGTCTCCCTGACCTCGACGAAGTTGAGATTGCCATGTCGAAACTCAAGTCGAATAAAGCTGCGGGCGCAGATGGACTGTCTGCTGAGCCCTTCAAAGCGGCTGTGGGTGAGCTGGTTAGGAGCATGCACCGGCTCATCTGTAAGATATGGTCAGAGGAAAGCATGCCCGAGGAATGGAGTCTCAGCATTGTTTGCCCGATCCACAAAAAAGGAGATCCCTTTGACTGCGCCAACTATAGAGGAATAAGTCTCCTTAATGTCGCATACAAGATCTTCGCTGCCGTTTTGTGTGAACGCCTGAAGCCATTCGTAAACAAGCTGATAGGTCCTTATCAGTGTGGCTTCAGGCCAGGGAAGTCCAACATCGATCAAATCTTCACACTACGGCAGATCCTGGAGAAAACCAATGAGTTTCAAGTCGATACGCACCATCTATTCGTCGACTTCAAGGCCGCATACGACAGCGTAATTAGAAACGAGCTATATAACGCCATGTTTACTTTTGACATCCCTGCGAAGCTCGTCAGACTATGCAGGATGACCTTGGAAAATGCTCGCTGCTCCATCCGAATCGGTGAGCACCTCACCGATAGTTTTGATGTCAAAAAAGGATTTAGGCAGGGCGATGCGCTGTCGTGTGATTTCTTCAACATCGTATTGGAAATGATTGTGCAAAAATCACAGGCCAATACAAGAGGCACAATCTTCTTCAAATCCTCGCAACTCCTTGCATACGCCGACGACATTGACATAATAGGTAGATCGCAGCGAGATGTCAATGAGGCGTTTGCGAGTATTGAGATGGAGGCGGCAAAAATTGGTTTGGCAGTTAATGAGGGCAAGACTAAATATCTGCTGTCATCGAAAAAGGACATTTACCAACGACGTCTTGGACAGAACGTGCATATTGGCAGATATAAGTTTGAGGTAGTTAAGGACTTCATATACCTCGGCTCCGCGGTGACTTGGAACAACGACACCAGTTTCGAAATCAAGCGCAGAATTACTCTTGCCAACCGCTGCTTCTTTGGGTTCAAGAGGCAACTGAGAAGTAGAGCCCTCTCTCGTACGACCAAGTTGACCTTATATAAGACCTTAATTATCCCGGTCCTGTTATACGGCGCAGAAACATGGACTTTATCTAAAGCGGATGAGGAAATCCTTGGTCGTTTCGAGAGAAAGATTCTGCGTTCGATTTTCGGTCCCATAAACACAGAGGAGGGTTGGAGGAGAAGATTCAATCACGAACTGTACGGGTTGTACAGCGACATGAGTCTGGTCAGGCGTCTACGGATCCAACGCCTAAGATGGCTAGGCCATGTAGAGCGAATGGACACCACAGCTCCAGCCCGTAGAGTCTTTGAATCCAACCCCGAGGGACGAAGAAATAGAGGACGGCCGCACCTAAGGTGGCGCGCACAGGTGGAAGGGGACCTCAACCAACTGGGCGTGCGGCATTGGAAAAGACTAGCGAAAGATCGTGCTAGGTGGAGAGGCATGTTGGTTGAGGCCCAGGTTCACCCCGAACTGTAGCGCCCGTTAAGAAGAAGAAGATATACTCTGATGAATTGAAACTTAAAAACGGGGGGAGTGAGCGAGCAAACAGAGCAAAGAAGTTCATCGCGTTTAACATGGCAAACGCCAGCTTCGATCTCTGTCCCTGCTCAATCCAAGTTGACACACAGCCTCCGCGTGGCCCCCCCTGGATAGCTAACCTGGCACTCGCCAGGTAGTGTACTAATGTGTGCAACGACCCGACCCCTGTTCCTGTGGAAAGAAGAACCAGGCCCTCCACGTTGGGGTTTTGCTTAGGGGTAACATCCCTATCACGTAAAAACCAACTTGTTCAGAAGCAAACACAAGCCGACGACCCCCGGAATGTGAGGTCCCTTAACAGACCGGGTGCATGCGATCAATTGGAGCAAACCCTTAACTGCTATAAAGCAGATACACATAACCGCGCTTCAAGAAGTGCAATGGGATGTGTATGTATGTATGTTGGCGTTACAGTCCATGAAGAACCTGAGCCGAGCTTCTCTCAATCACCCATGTTGTGTGTGATTTCATTTTCCCATAGGTGATGGGATGGACCAGGCAAAAGACGGATGAAAAACTGTGACCTCTACTACGGGAACTGCTACAAGGTGAATAAACAGCGCCTATTCGGGTGCGGATTCTTTATTAGAGGAAGACTCCGACAAAACGTCTTAAGCTTCCCAGATATAAGCGAACGCCTCATAACAATCCGCATCAAAGCTAAATTTGGAAACATTCGGTTAATATGCGCTCACGCCCCAACGGAAGAAAACGACGATCGACTCAAAGAAGAATTCTACGATATCCTAGACAGAACATATGCCTAATGTCCCAGGTCTTGAAGGTCTTGGTTTACTCATTACCGACCTTAATGAAGCAGCGAGAACTCTCCATTGTCATCCTGTACAGTCGGACAAGTTTGGCAGGGATGTTAAAACATGACATGGCTCTGTATAGCTCATCTCTATACACGCTGTCATATGCAGCCTTGAAATCGACGAAGAGGTGCTGAGTGTCGATTTGGTCTTCTCCAAGATTTGCCGTAGCGTAAATATTTGGTCTATTGTAAATTTACCTGGCCTGAAACCACACTGATAAGAGTTGATCAGGTTATCCACAAACGGTTTCAGGCGTTCACACAATACGGCAGAGAAGATCTTATATGCGATGTTAAGGAGACTTATTCCTCTATAGTTGGCGCAGTTATAGGGGTCTCCTTACTTATGGACCGGGCAAACAATGCTGAGATTTCATTCGTCGGGCATGCTTTCCTCTGACCATACCTTGCAAATGAGATGGTGCAATGCACCTTACCAGCTTATCTCCAGCCGCCTTAAGAAGCTTAGCAGACAGGCCGTCTGCGCCCGCGGCTTTATTAGACTTAAATCTTGATATCGCTATTTTGACTTCGTCTAGGTGGGGTGGACTGAATTCTGTTACATCGTCGTCCATTACGAATGGCTCGTTCTGCTTGACAGCGGTATTTTGTCTATTACCGCCGTTATACAGTCTGCAGAAGTGGTCTTTCCAGATCCCCAGCATCGACTGCGACTCTACTACCAGTTCTCCATTTTCATCCCTGCAGGCCGCCGCTCTGGCTTTGTAGCCATGGCATGTTCGTTTAACCTTATTGTAAAACTTACGGGCGTCATTCCTGCGGAAGCATCTCTCCATCTCCTCGATCTCACGCTTTCCGTGCTCTCTCTTCTTTCTTCTGAAAAGCGTGTGTTCCTCTCTTCTCTTCTGCTAATAGATTTCGCGAGCAGCTCTCGTCCGTCGTTGCAGCATGGCTTTATATGCCGATTGTTTTGCTGCATGGGCTTGTTCGCATTGTTCATCGAACCAGGGGTTTCTAGGTGGTGACGGTTTGAAACCCAGCACCTCCGAGGCAGCGTCTCTGACGGCGCTCTGGCAATGCGTCCATTCCTGCTCTATTGTTTGTGCTGCTGTGGGCGGATTTTGAGAGAGCTTGGAGGAGACACGATCGGCAAAGATTCTGGCAGTTTCTTGCGATTGTAGCTTTCCGACGTTAGACTTACTACTCGACTCCTAAGCATTCTCGATATCCTCATTCGTACCTTGGCTACAACAGGGTAGTGGTCGAAGTCGATGTTGGCCCCTCGGAAGGTTCGTACGTCGAGAATACAAGAGGAGTGTATGGCGTCGATCGCAATGTGATCAATTTGGTTGGTGGTCGATTGATCAAAAGACCGTCAGGTACCCTTGTGGATGTTGAGATGGGGGAATCGCGTGCTTGCAACAAGGAGGTTACGCCCCGCTAGGAAATCGCTTAGCCTAGGTCCGTTGTCGGATGTGGTGTTATTGAGGCTATGCTTTCCTATGATCGATTTAAATATGTCCTCTTTGCCCAGTTTTGCATTAAAATCTCCTAGGACTATTTTTGTGTCGTAGCTGGGGCATTGGACATATGTTCTGCCTAGGAGATCGTAGAATTCTTCTTTGAGTCGATTGTCCTTTTCTTCCGTTGGGGCGTGAGCGCATATTAAGCTAATATTTCCAAATTTAGCTTTGATGCGGATTGTTATGAGGCATTCGCTTATATCTCGGAATAACGAATCCGCACCCGAATAGGCGCTGTTTGTTCTCCTAGTAGTTCCCGTAGTAGATGTCGCAGTTTTTCATCCGTCTTTGCCTGGTCCATCCCACCGCACTTCTTGGAGTGCGGTTAGATCTGCTTTATAGCCGTTGAGGGTTTGCTCCAATTGATCGCCTGCACCCGGTCTGTTGAGGGACCTCACATTACAGGTGCAGACTCTCAAGTCCGTTAGTCGTTTGCAGGGGTCGTCAGCTTTGTATCTGTCCGTATCCGAGGCATGTTGTCGTTTCGGAACAAGTAGGTTTTTACGTGATAGGGATGTTACCCCTAAGCACAACCCCCAACCTTGAGGGCCTTCGGGTGTTATCTGTCCAGAATAAATAGATTCACTCGCAGTTATTTTAATTCCCGCGTAATTGTACGCTCAAGACCTGGTAAAGTTCGCAAGAAATTTTAATATAAGACGGCTTGAGCAAATGTAAAAATTCTTCATCAACGTAAGACGATTGCAAGAGATGCTTAGTCTTTAAGAACACTCAATGGGAAGTTGGCAATGTGGGTAGACCTGTTGCATTCACTCTATTTCTTAATTGCATTTCGGATTACAGGTTACAAAGGTTGCGCTCAAAATGTTAGTTTTAAACTAAAATAAATGAAAGAAAACAATTTAAATTTTGACACTTTTATATATTATGTTATATTCGTGACTTTAGCATTTTTTTAATCAATTTTACATTTACTTTGTTTCAATATTTATTTGTATTCTAACCTTTTTAAATATATATTTAATTTTTTTTTCAGTTTTCATACAAATAAACAATATGTCCTCGTTTTAAACTTATTTCTTATTTTATTATTACCTTATATTTTATTTTACATACACAAGTAATTATATTTATGTCAATTAAAAAAAAAAAGTCTGAAACGCCTTCACTAAGGTATATATTTTTTTAATTTGTTGAGCTTAAAGTAGTATTTATTACTCGTGGTAGGACCTTATAAGAACGAAAAATAAATACAAAATTAGAATATCCATAAGGTTCTTTTTATGTTTTTGTATACTTTTATAAAAATAATTTTTTAAGTCTACTATTACATTAATATCATTTTTATATTTGTCTAAACATATAGCGTACACGCAGATGCATACAGTATTTAATTTTTATTTACTACTCGACGTAGTTCAAATTCGTGGATGGGTGTATATGAAGGACTGGCCGTAATTTATGTGCATAAATCAAAAGGAAACTATATATGTATTAAAAATGGCTGCCCAATGAAAAAGGACTAATTTCCTCATGTAATTATTTTTCACTTTTATGTGCTTCAATACATTCTTGTTAAATTAGAATTCTGAACCTTAAAAAATATAGAAAATGAAAATCAAAATTCGATTAGAGAAAAATAATTATATTTATTTGAATATAAGAGTATACTACATACTTGCATGTGTGCATAATTTTTTTTTAATCATCTTGTAATATTAACTTTAATTAAAGCATTGGTTTTGTTTTGGTTATTTATTACGATCTATTTTACTCCCTACCTTATAATTAAAATTCAAATAAGAGAACTAATAAAAACGTAGTGAAAAAAATTGTATATTTACATATACATATGCATGTAGATAATTGATTCTTTTTTATATTTAGTAATCTGTATCTAATACTTTTTTACAACCCAATTTACAAATAATTATTGTGTATAATGTATAATTGTAAACGTTATAGCTGTGTGTGAAATCTCTAAGCTGATGATCATAAGCTTATAATATAATGTAAGTATGATTTATTAAAGCAATACTGCGAAAAATTAACAAATAATGAGTGAGCATTTAAAATAACATAATAATATGTTGCATAAACTCACTCTTTATGTCCGACAGGTTGAATGATATTACATATTTATTTTTAGTTGACTGTATTTAAATAAACCCCTGGGAAATAAACTAGGGATCGTCAAATCGAAATTCGAGTTTACGTGGTGTCGGCTTACTTGTATACACAGCAACAAAATGACAGCACATCCCACTCTTGGTTGTTACAACCAAAATACTTGTGATTTGGATACACCACATTCATTAAAAAAATCAGTAACCATTTCTTGTAATACGCATATTGTATCGCTCTATCTAAAAGCTCGTATAAGCGCTGTGATAGCTTTTAAGCCTCATGATGTGGTTTTCGTATAAAGGAATAGTCCAGTCAAATTAGTCCTTAAAATAGAAGTGAGGTTACGAAAATTCCCATAGAGCTAAAAATTGGTATGAATGTTCAGAATACTATTATACATGAATTGTGAAAAGTCCCCATCAATCCCTTTTGTGCAAAAAATTTTATTGATGGTGAAAGTTTGCAAAAACAAAAATAGGTTTTTCGCGTTTTTCAGCTAAACGGTGAGTTTTACAGCAAAAATAGTTCACACAAAAATTGTAGATCATCCGATTCTCTACAAAAAATGTATCTACACTTTTTTTCATAAGTATAGCCACTTCCGTGATGTAGCGGTTGAAAGAATTGAAAGACATATTTTATTCGTAATATGCACGTTAATGTACTTTTATATACATTTTTGAACCGTTATACGCGCATTCAAGGCTAAGGCCTTATAACGATAGACGTTGTGCCAGCAGAAGGTAACAGGGAGAGGGAGAGGGGCTACCATTGACATTGGTCTTAAATATCTGCATATTGTATTGAGGGGTGAAGACCGAACGAGGTAGCGCGTTCCACATTCGTGTGGTTCGGTTGAGGAAAGAATTTCTATATTTGACAGTACGACCAAAAACGGGCTTCAAAAAAGTGAATTCATGCGCATTCCGGGAGAGGCGTGTATCGCGGGAGAAGGTATGAAGGGGCGGAATGCAACTGGCTATTTCGTCAGAGCATTTATGATGAAAGTAACCATAAAACAATGAAAGGCAGGATACGTTCCTGCGATGTTCCAGCGAGTCTAGTGTTTTGGTAACGCTGGGGTCACCTATCAGTTTTATCGCGCGTTTTTGTATTCTATGCGAATAGGTCTTAGATGCACCAGACCAGACATGAGCGTTGAACTCCAACTTAGGACGAATTGAACGCCTTATAAATTGTAGCCAGATCGGTGGGTGTGAAGAATTTCTTGCATCTGTATAGGAAACCTAGGCATTTCGCGGCATTCTTGGCGACACTAAATATGTGATCGTTCCAACAAAGGTTGTCATTGATGCACATATCCAGGATGGAAAGCTTTTCGGTTTCCCAGATACAAGTGCTATTCATGGATAATGGCATTGGTGTTACGCTTTAACGACAGAAGACAGCATTATGTTTTGGAAGCATCCAATTCCACTCTGTCGTTTTTACCCCATTGGATGATGCTGTCGATGTCGGAATTTAATGAGCTTAACATACGCTGAAGCTCACTATTTACAGCCGAAGTGCAGGGTCGTAAAGAAGTGAACGAATATGAGAATATGAATTGGATTAGAAGTAACAGACAAGAAATCATTTATATAAATGAGAAAGAGTGTCGGAGACAAAAGGGAGCCCTGGGGAACACCAGCATTTACAAAGTGAGTGTCAGACTTGAATCCGTCCAAGACAACTTGAATTGAACGATTCGAAAGTTTGGCTTCATGCCAAACTCTGTCAAATGCTTTCGAAATATCAAGTGCAACTACTTTGCTCTCACCCTGGTTTTGTTTTGATTTTTGTCAATCGGTTACCAACGAATGTGTGTGACGCACACAGACGCATTTTCACAAACACACGTAAATATTTGATGTCATTCGATTGATTGTGTAAGGGTACCTTTATACATACAAATTATAAAATTCTTAGAATATAAATGAACGTCAAAAACTCCGCTCCTATTTTCATGGCCTTGAGTAAAATTTGTCTTTCATTCAATTGTGTCAGCGTGGCGATGCTCGTATACCTGCTCCGTTTGGAAGGTCACATACTCAACAAAATACTGTTAGTCGTAAGCATTCCTTCGTAGTGAGTCGCAATTCTGCTTTATTTGTAGTCAACCTTTGACCGAAAGTGGAGTTGTTACTGTTGATCGCGGCATTAATTGATGCAAATATTGAAAGAGGTGATGAGTTTTCGGAGTACCTGAAAGTCCAAACATCTGTAAAAATTCATGTGCAGTGTCGAAAAAATTATACTCGAAAAAGTAGCATTGAAGCCGTGAAAAGACGGCGCCAACAAGAAGAAGCCGGCTCATCAAAAATAATCCCTCCTCGTACTAGAGCACGAGTAAGTGAAACTACTACTACCGACCACTGGGGGTAAGGTCGGTCGCCCTCAAGATGAAGCTACAAATATTGCGATGAGAGGAATATTTAAGTATATTGAAAATAACGATGAATGTCAATTCACATTAGACGAATTGAAAAGTATTTGTAAAAAATCAACAATATCAACAACCATTAAAATGCGATTGAAGTTGGAGAAAAATCAGGATCATTAATTATGTTTTATTAATAGTCACCATGATATTTTAAATCAAGCTTGGTACGAAAAAAAAAAAAAAAACAGATAGAAAAGAAGACCGATTTCGCATCTTAGAAGCTGCAGCAGCAATTATTCGATAAGATATTCAATGTGCAGTGTTAGATAATTCTAATTATGCTCCACCAGGTCGTATGTGTGAAGATATTGATACAGACATTCCAAAATCTCTGACTTATTTCTTGGAGAAGGTTATTTTAAAAAATAAACGCTTCAATTTAAAACATTTACAATTAGTATGAACGAATATTAGCCATAGTATTATGAGTGCTGTTCGGCCTAGGTCTTTCAAGTCCAAATAAATTACAATTGGGTCTCTCCGTTTTTTTTTTTTTGTTTTCATTGGCGATTTGGATCGAAACGGCTTATACAATTTTTTTCATTTTTTGATTTGTGCGCATCTTATAATGATACGATGATGTACGAGGCAGCAGCAGTTTTTCATCGTCCACCTCATATCCTATCATCTGAAACTGGCACAAGTGTTCAAGTGTGGCTTGGTAATAAAATGGATCCAGAAGACTGGGGTTGAAAGTTAGTTGACAATGCATTGGAACCAATTCCCACCTGCATCAGAAAAACTCCTTAACACCATCTTTTGCAATTGCAAAAAAGGTTGCATACATAGCTAAAAGTGGCTGTAAAAAGGTTGGACTGTTTTGTTCTTTAGCATGTACCAATTGTCAAGAACAGTCGTGCTCCAATGTTGCATCGATACTAGATGAGGATAATTACGATATCAGTGATGAGACATATGATGCAACACTTTTAGAACATATTTGTATCCAGCAGGAAGATGAAGAAAAAGGAAGAAGAAGAAAACGAAGACAGTACACTAGAAGTTCCAATGGATTATTATAAATCCGTCGAATAATTTTTCCATATTACATAATTTACACAGCTTTCATCACTTTCAATACTTAATTTGAATTCAATAGGATCACAATAGATCGTGGAATAGGCCTACCGGGGAAACCACTTTAGAAAAAAAAAGCGCCAAGCACACTACCTCATAGGTGGTGTGGAAACGTGTGCATATTACGAATAAAATATTTCTTTCAATTCTTTCAACCGCTACATCACGGAAGTGGCAATACTTATGAAAAAAAGTGTAGATACATTTTTTGTAGAGAATCGGATGATCTACAATTTTTGTCTGAGCTATTTTTGCTGTAAAACTCACCGTTTAGCTGAAAAACGCGAAAAACCTATTTTTGCAAACTTTCACCATCAATAAAATTTTTTGCACAATTGGGATTGATGGGGACTTTTCACAGTTCATTTATAATAGTATTCTGAACATTCGTACCAATTTTTAGCTCTATGGGAATTTTTGTAACCTTCAAAGTCTTATTTGACTGGACTAGAATCGAAATTCAATAACGAAAAAGTAATACATTCATGCTTTTGTTATTTCTTTAGAAATATATGAATTTTTACTTTAACCTATTCTAGTAATTAATTTTGAAAAGTATCATAGTTTTATAAGATCTTATATAATAATTTACTTTCGTTGCTATAATATTTTTCATCTTTTATTTATTTATTTTTTGTCTCTTAATGTTATGAATTAATAACTTTTTTTGTTTTTTTTTTTTTTTAATTCGTTCAAGAGTGTATTCCTCCCACAAAAGTCCTTAAAATTACTTATTTTAATGTAGATATAAAAAAATATAAAATAATGAAATGAAACTAAACACGTTTCTGACAAAAAAATGTATATATGGAAATTGAAGTTTTATTGTTCGTTTTTTATTGAATATTTACTTTTATTATTTATTCATTTTATTAATTAACATTCTTACAGGTTTCTTTTAGATTTATGTATATTTATATATTTCGTAATCTATCTATGCTATGCTCCTGAATCTTACCATTCCTTATATAAATACAAATATTATATATATATGTGTTGTATATAAATTAAATTATTTCCTCCGTTTTCCAAATACTTTTGTTTTCGTTTTAATCATAATATGACAAGCTCTGATATTTGTTTCTAAAAAATATTTATTTACTTTTTCGTTTATTCCTTTTTTAACAATTGGACATAATAATTTTATACACATATTTAACAATTATGAAACACAATTATAAATAAAGCATTTATTTTTACAAACAGAACGAACAGAACGATAAAAACAAAGATTACTTTCCTTTTTGTTTATTCCTTTTTTTTTTTAATGGTTTTTTATTCATATTGTTTTATGTACGCAATTTTTCTTATTTTTAACACCAAACTTAACAAATCCCAAAATACAACCATTTTGTTTGTTTTTAATATATTTACTTCAATTTATTTGCTCACTTGTTTAGAGAGTAAGAATGAATGTTATTTCGAAACTTTCCATTTGTCTCAGAACGATTCCATATTCTAATGGTGAAAAAATCATTGATCCCAAATTAAAACAATGCACGCCCATACTTGGAATATTGTTGTTTAACCTTCTTTGTTGTCTTGAACTGGGTCTTATATTACACATTTTAGATATTGAATCTATTAAATGTGGATGGAAGAGTATTGTATTTATTTTTACATTGAATTGTACGCTGGAATTAAATATTATGTATAAGCAGCCTCCCAGCTCAGGGATATCGAGGAGTCTAGGGATAAGCATAAGACACGAGCCTTTTACAAGAAAGCCAAAGGCCTTGAAGGAGGCTTCAAAAATGGCACCCAGGCTCTTCGAAACTGCGAGGGTAATCTTGTCACCGACCCGCAGGGAATAGTGGATGTATTTAAGCAACATTTCCAGCAGCTGCTTAACGAGGGTAGGGACCGAGGAAACCCCAACTCCAGCCGCTGAAGTAGTCCTCCCACCCAGCATAGAAAAAGTCGGCACAGCTATTCAGAAGCTGAAGAATAACATGGCCGCAGGCTCAGATGGCTTGCCATCAGAGCTCTTCAAGACTGCCGGCGATGTTCTGGTTGGGAGCATGCACCAGATCATCTGTAGAATTTGGGAAGATAAAATGACTGGAATACCGGCTCTATTTGCGCCACCCACAAAAAAGGCGATCCTACCTCTTGCAAGAACTATAGAGGTATATCCCTGCTCAATATCGCATACAAGATCCTGTCCAGCGTATTGTGTGAACGTCTAAAGCCATTTTGCACCGCACTAATTGGCAGCTACCAGTGCGGCTTCCGGCCCGGCAAATCGACTATAGGCTAATTATTCACACTTCGACAAATCCTGGAAAAGACCAACGAGTTTCGAATCGATACACACCATCTTTTCATCGATTTCAAAGCCGCATACGACAGCATTCATCGTGAAGGACTGTTTGGTGCGATGGCCGAATTCGGAATCCCGGGAAAACAGATCCAGTTGTGTCGCGCCACGCTAAAAAATACGCGATGCACCGTAAAACTCGGTTCCATAACTTCGAAACTATTTGAAACATGCACCGGATTTCGGCAAGGAGATGCGTTGTCATGTGACTTCTTCAACCTGGTGCTGGAGCAGATAGTGCGACGGGCAGGCGTCAACAGGAAAGGCACTATCTTCTACAAGTCCATCCAGCTGCTAGGATGCGCGGATGATATCGATATCAGCGCGTGTTCTCGTCGTGGCATTGTGGAAGCATTCACAGCAATTGAAGAACAGGCGAAACAAGTTGGTCTTAAGGTCGATGAGGACAAGACGAAGTACATGCTGTCAAGCAAAAACCAATCCGTCTCTCACCACCTGGGACAAAATATAACAATTGACAGATACAATTTCGAGATGTTAAAGAGTTTGTCTACCTCGGGGCAAACGTAAGTTCCACAAATGACACCACAGTGGAGATCCGGCATAGAATCGCCCTTGGCAACCGCTGCTATTTCGGCTTGTCCATACAACTGGGGGTCGAAATTCCTCACTCGAAAGACCAAAGTCATGCTTTACAAAACGCTCATTCTGCCAGTCTTGCTGTGCGGAGCCGAAAGCTGGACAATAAGCAGGACAGCGGAGCTGATTTTGGGTTCTTTCGAAAGAAAAAATCTGCGCCGGATATTTGGTCCTGTCTGTGAGGAAGGTGAATGGAGAAGAAGACACAACCGCGAACTCTACGAGCTGTACCATGTCCGGATGTAGTCCGGAAGGCAAGGATCCGTCGACTACACTGGCTCGGCCACATCGAGCGCATGGACATCAACGCTCCAGCTAAGAGGGTCTACGATTCCGAGCCTCCTGTTTCGAGAAGAAGAGGAAGACCGAACCTCCGGTATAAAGACCAAGTAACCGCGGATGTAAGACATCTTGGTCTTAATAACTGGAAGCAGCGTGCCCGGGACCGTCAAGGATGGAAGGCAGCTATAGCTCAGGCTCAGATCCTCCATGGATCGCTGACCTGATAAGTAAGTAAGTATAAGCCCAATGAAGAGTAGAAATCGAGTATTCCATGGCAGAGAGATAAGACTACTTTCAGATTATATTCTGGAGACGGTACGCGGATATACTTCAAATAAAAGGATTTATTTTAATAAAATCAAATATATTTCAAGGAGGAGGAATACGAGCACACACCAGCATTGCATTAAGAAATCAGTCTTTCATTATCTGCTGACACATCATCAAATTATAATCATTGTTGAATTATCAATACTATTCAGGGCCAATGGCCAACAAAACATTAATTGCAAAATTGGCTTATCGAAAAAATAAATTGGTATTTATATTTGAAATTTTGTAGAACCACTAGTACAAGTCATGAGGGATACTGAGGCAGATTGTACTAGCAAAGGTCACAACAATTAAGGACGACCCTCAAGCTAAACGAGAATACAATCTACATAAGAAAGGTTGGTCTTGAAGAATTTCAATAAGTAAAACGGAGTAGTATAGCTGAAGGCCATATATGCTCTGGCTATATATACCTACATAGGTAGCTATCTTAAAATTCTAATTGCAAGCTAGCTTTAATAAATAAATAAATAAATAAAACGAATCGTTTTTCTATCAGCATTCATATCAAATGATGATAATGAAATGTTTTGTATTTTAAGAGTCAATAATGATTGTATAGGATGAAGACTGTTGGCCCACCAGAGTAAATGGCATCGGCTAGTGCAAGGAATGGATCGATTTGCACACCGTGAGCCTGGTGCTTGTGCTTGCTTTAAAAACCGTGATTTGATTTTTTATTTCGCTCTTCACTTGTGATAGAGTCCAGTTCTAGGTAAATATTTATGCTAGGAAGGAGTCGTACAATGTATGTAGTGCGCACTACGTCCTGAATATCATCCCATTGTATGGGGGCATATAAATTAAATAAAGACAAAGGCAGGGAATTATTTTTTATTATCAGCCTGATCTGCGTCCACGCCCCCAAAGAAGACAAGGATGACTCCGCCAAAGATGAGTTATGCGATCTCCTAGACAGAGCGTATGCCCAATGTCCCAGCTATGACATCAAAATTGTACTAGAAGACGTCAATGCTAAGCTGGGTAAGGAAAGCATCTTTGAACGAGTCATCGGCAAACATAGCCTACACGACACCAAATCCGATAACGGACAGAGGCTGATTGATCTTGCTACGGGGCGACATCTCCATCTAGCCAGTACGCGCTTCCCGCACCTCGATATACACAAAGGCACCTGGCGGTCTTTTGATCAATCGACTACCAACCAGATTGATCACATCGCGATCGACGTCAGACACTCAGACGAGAGGCTAACATCGACTCGGACCACTATCTTGTAGTAGCCAAGATGCGCATACGGATATCACGAACGCAGCGGAGTAGAGTAAAAATACGAAGTTATGACGTCGGAAAGCTACTATCGCCAGAAACCGCTCGTGCTTTTACCGATCGCGTCTCCCTTAAGCTCTCCAATACACTTCAATCCTCCACGCTATCAATAGAACAGCAGTGGAGCCTTTGCAAACAAGCCCTGAAAAGCTCTGCATCCGAAGTTTTGGGTTGTGCAGGAGAATTCACACAGCGAAGCAGGATGCATATAAGGCCTCGCTGCATAAGAGTACAAGAGCAGATCGTGAGCTCTACGAGTTAAAAAGAAGGGAGGAGCATAAGCTTCTTTATTTCAAATCCTCGCAACTCCTTGCATACGCCGACGATATTGACATAATGGGTAGATCACAGCGAGATGTCAATGAGGCGCTTGCGAGTATTGAGATGGAGGCGGCGAAAATTGGTTTGGCGGTAAACGACAAAATTAAGTATATGCTGTCATCAAAAAAGGACGCTCACCACCGACGTCTTGGCCAGAACGTTTGTATTGGCAGATATAAGTTCGAGGTAGTTAAGGACTTCGTCTACCTTGACTCCGCAGTGACCTGGAACAACGACATCAGTTCCGAAATCAAACGCAGAATCACTCTTGCCAATCGCTGTTTCTTTGGGCTCAGGAGGCAACTGAGTAATAGAGCCCTCTCCCGATCGACAAACTTGACTCTATATAAGACCTTTATCATCCCGGTCCTGTTGTACGGCGCAGAAGCATGGACACTATCAAAAGCGGATGAGGAGGCCCTTGGTCGGTTCGAGAGAAAGATTTTGCGCGTGATTTTTGGGCCTATAAACGCAGACGGGGGACGGAGGAGAAGATTCAACCACGAACTTTACGGGCTGTACAGCGACATGAGCCTAGTCAGGCGTCTACGGATTCAACGCCTAAGATGGCTGGGCCATGTAGAGCGAATGGACGCCACAGCTCCAGCCCGGAGAGTCTTTGAATCCAACCCCGAGGGACGAAGAAGCAGAGGACGGCCGCCCTTAAGATGGCGCACACAGGTGGAAGGGGACCTCAGCCAACTGGGTGTGCGGCAATGGGAAAGGCTAGCAAAGGATCGTGCTAGTTGGAGGGGCATGATGGTTGAGGCCCAGGTTCACCCCGAAATGTAGCGCCCGTTAAGAAGAAGAATTGGGGATTGGCCGGATAATTAAAAAAAAAAAAAATAGAAGTGATTTTAATTGCATGTAAGTGAAGCCACATACATGTGAGTGATAAACGAGTTTGTGTTTCATCCCGCTTAATACAATGTCAGTGTGCTTGCATGTTTAACTTCTATTGTATCTTTTTGAGCAATGACAACTGAACTTAATATTTTCGTCTTATTATTTTACAAAAGAGATACAAATACAATTCAAAAAAATCCGTTTAAAGCCACGTCATCTTATTTATAACAATACTTTAACTTTTTTTTACTAAACAACCTTATTTGTATTTTAAAATAAAATAATAAATAAACAAAATTCTGTTTTTCACTATAGAAATAAAAAATGAAAGTGAAATTACGTCGTTTTGTATAATGCTCTTGTGAACTTATGTTTAAAGGTTTTGAGCTTTCTCTTGTTGTACTTCAATTAACTTTAAGTTATTATTTATTATTTATTATACATACATACATGTGGGTTGTTATTTTCCTACTACGTACTTAAATATACATATTTTAAATAGTTTCTTGATAGATATAATATTGGGGCATGTTGCCTCACATATTACATTCACTTTTATTTTTTTTCCTTAAATTGTTTTGTTTTCTGTTTAATTTTGTACACAACATACATATAAGAATAAGTCATTTATATATTACTGCTATATTCAATAGAGAATGAGTGAATAAAACTAAATGAAAATGAATCAAACTAAAATGTGGAAATGAAAATTTAAAAAATACGAAGTTATCCATATTGATGATTATTAATATACATAGAACCGAAATCGTTCGTTCTGTAAGGAACTTAAATCAGTTCAGATTGTTTGTGTTTGAATTCGGGTACCTCTGTACACTCAAAAGTGTATAGTGTAACGTGTTTGTGGTTGTTACTCTCCGTCTCACTCATATGTCTCTGTTTTCAGTTTAACTTATTTTATTTTTGGTTTGTGTATTGGGTAAACATGACTCAGTCGTTTCCTCGTTTGAGATTCATAGTCGTTGCATCGACTACGTTAAAGCTGTAACTCGTCTAACAACTGACTTCGGGATGAGTTTCATTGTTCAAGTTGTAGCGATCATTGAAGCCCTGTATCGTGAAGGGTGCCGCTGCACTTCCGGCTAGTGCATGGTTAGACACCGCGTTAACATCGTAACTATTTGGTGTTCCTCCGGCAGTTCCGTTCATTTTCTCAGTAGGAATCTCACTCTTGACGGAATTAATCATTTGAATGTTGGCATACGACTGCTTCGTGGCGGCCGAGTTATTGTGTTGATGATTTTGGGCTAGTGCTGATGGATCTAGGGTGATGCCTTCCAATTGGTTAAATGATAATGGTGGCTTCACTGTTGTTGGTGTGGGTTGTGGTGTATCCAGACTTATAAGTTTAGGTCCATCATCATCCTCATCTTGAACGTTGTGTGTTGTGGGCGCTGCCGTGGTTGGCGGAAGCGATCGACTATTGTTGTTGTTGATATTATTCGTATTATTATTGTTATTGTTGCTGTTCTGATTGTGATTCGCCAATTTGGCTATGTCATCGTCCAAGTTAAGTGTTGAATCGTGCGATGAAGATAGAAGAGGTTGATCGCTCTTTGAATTCGGCATGATAAAGGACGTCTCCCAGCATCCGTTCTCGTCCGCGTGCACGGGCGCAGATGGTGATGTAATAACGGGTGGTGTGCACGTGACCATGCTGTCAATAATTGTGACCCCAGTTGACTCCTGTAGTAGACGTTCCGCTGTACTACGTGGACCGGGTAGTGGAATAAGATAATCAGAGGACTGCGGTACCTGGAGACAAAAATCATCATTGCCCGGAGGTCTCATTATAGTTTGATCTCGCTCCGACGACGGAGGTCGATAAATGCTTGGTAACGGCTGTTCAATTAATTCTTTATCCTGAAATATTGAATAGATAAGTCATATTAGTTCTTCATCGATATCTAGTGGAATGACCATACTTCTGAGCATTTTTCGATTACTTCATAGATGTGCGCAAATATGGGACGTTGCTCAGGTGTCGGATGCCAACATTCAGTCATCAGTTTGTAGATTACTGTTGGACATCCTGGTGGTGAGTCTAAACGACCACCATTTGTTACGAGATGCATAACATCTCGGTTCTGTAGTCCGGTATACGGCATCAAACCCATGCTGAAGACCTGAATTCATTTCGAATAAATACTTACGGTCATTTTCGTGATTTGTAATTACTTACCTCCCAAAGAAGCACACCAAAGGACCAAACATCAGTTTTCGATGTGAATATACCATCCATAAATGCTTCAGGTGGCATCCATTTGATCGGAAGCATTGCTTTGCCACCCTTTCTATAATAATCACTTCGATAAATGTCTCTTGCCATTCCGAAATCGGCAATTTTGACCGAACGCCCAGGACCTTTACTGCTGAGGAGGCAATTTCTGGCTGCTATATCACGATGTATAAAACGTTTGCTTTCTAAATAGTGGCATCCTCTGGCCACATCTAGTGCACATAAAATCAAATCTTTCATTAAAAGCGGTGAAGGCTGATCCGGTTTATGGCGTCCTTCACGTAAAAAGTTCTTCAAGTCACCGCCGGCCAAAAGTTCGAGGACAATAAAGCGAGGATGTCGATCAAAGCAGACTCCGAGGAGATGAACAATGTTTGGGTGATGGAATTTAGCCATTATTGCGGCTTCCATAAGGAAGTCTGCCTCCGCTTGGCCCGTCGATAATTCGGGCAGTGTTTTTACAGCGACTAACAACTCGATAGTATCGTCTTCATATTTCTTGTACAAGCCTTGGTATACTTCACCGAATGCTCCTTGACCCAAGGCCCTGAAAAGAATAAAACTTTGTAACAATGCGCACAATCGGATTATATTTTAAATTACTTAATTAAGCTGAGACTCTCTCGAGCAATCTGTGGTAGGCTCTTGACCTCAACATTTCCATTGAGTAGGCCGTCACAACCATAATTTGGATTGAAATGTGGTAGCATTGGATCGTCAGCATTATGCCGTAACCGAGTCAATTGCAGGTCCTGTTCCATAAGCATCTTATGACGTAATGTGGCTTGTTTCTTTCTCTGATACCGATTATCTATTAGAAAGTCAAATTGGTTAATGAATGTTTAAATTCAGTGAATGTATGTATGTTACATAAAATGAAGATCAAAGCACTCAAAGCGGCGCCGAGGAAAATAATAAGAATTAAGAAGAATCCGACCAAATAATGTAATGGAATTCTATCGACCGCTATTTTGTCACATGCCGTGCTGTTGTCTTTCTTTAAACGCCAACCATCTGGACAAATGCATCTAACGGCTGCTCGAAATTCATCGAGGGCTATACAGCGGTAGTCACAGCCGCATCCTTCGATAGCTGGAATAATTATTACCGAACCTGGTCCGCTACTAGCCCCTTCATAGATAACGTTAAATTCTTTTAAGCTGCGAGTAGTGCTAATAAAAGAGGTTCCACCCTCCCCATTAGATTCATTTAGATAAACGTCACCGCCTGCATAGCCGCCACCACCACCGCCGGTATAACAACCACCACCACCGCCACCAAAGCCTCCTTGACCATGTGTATTTGCTGTTGCATGGCGACCTTCTTGACCTTCTGCATAGCATGACACTCCCCCTCGGCCACCTTGCAGAAGAGGCGCTCCATAGCGTGGAATAAGTGCTGTGTCTTCCGTAGCTTTCCATCCGCCACCAGGGCCGGCTGTTTTCTCGTTTATACTTTCACCATGAATTTGACCAGAAACACCTAGTCTAGTCGGGATTGCTTTCTGACCGTGCTGGATGTCCTCATCGATGTAACGACCGATGCCAAGCCCCCCGCCGCCTCCGGCCACAATCAACGGCACCGCCTCGTTCTTAGCAGAATTGAGCTGTAAGATACCTCGTGAGTATCATGTATGTTATTTAATTGTACAGAGTTGATTTACCAGAAACACAAACGTTCCACCACCACCTCCGCCGGCCCCGTTTTCAATTACAATGTTTTTCACCATTTTTGCTTTGGAGTTGAAACTATATTTACTCAAATCAGCGTCTAGTTCTGAATCCGACCGACATGTTTCATCCTTGAAACTTAACGACTTTATACATGCGTTCTCACCCTGCTGTCCGACAAGAATGTACAACTCTTCGTCCTTGTGTAATTCGAGAACCGAGAGAGCCATAGCTCCTCTTGATGATCCAACGCCACCGGAACCCAGACCGCCACTGGCGCCTTTTGCGATGATTCTAAACAAAGACGAGAAAACAGGAAATGAAATCATTCTTAGAATCAATATTGGGAAGTCATACGTGTAATATCCTTCATTTGGCACTTTCCACTTTTGCATGCCTTTATAGGTCTGGTTCTCAATCACACGAACCTCTTTGAGTATATGGGATTTGTTTTGCTCCTTGTAAAATGTTTCACACTGAAGTACTGTCGGTCCTATCATACCTCTTGTGTCGCATGTCGTCAACTCAAGATCTAATTAAAATGATCGGTTAATTACCACAGTTCTCATAATGCATCTTCTCTTCTTACATGGTTTAGATTCAAAGTCTTTATGTGATGGACTTTTCATGTTGTTTCGCACATCCCAATAGTCGTAGCCCTTCAAATGTTCCTTCGGAATGTTCAGGCCAAAGCATTCCGGACTAAGTGAGAAATCGTCTACTGCGACGTCGGAGAAAATTCGCATTCCCATCCGGGCCTCAAATTGGAAAAAGTATCTGAAAAGCAAAAATTTGTTTTCAAATCTGTATCGAAATTCACCGAAAAAGGCTCACTTTGAGGTAATGTTTGGGAGAACATACTCAGCCCGTAGCCAATCTATTCCTTGATTCTTTGTACTCCACCAAAGCGTGGTGGTTACGTTCTCCTTCTCCTTCATTTCAACTACAGATAGATTTATGCTCCCCGGATTCTTTCCAAACTGATGGAAGTAGAATCGAACAAGACACGAGTTACGATACGGAGAATTAGAATCGCCGTGTACCATTGGTGGCGGATTAAAGATTTTGCTCACTAACACAGCATTGCTAGCGAATCCTATGAGTGGGCCTTTCTCGGAGTTATTTATGTGCTGATTCATGTCAACTAGCATATAGTAGCCAGTAGCATTTGGTGCATGTTGGTATGTGTGATCATTGTCTGGTCCAGTGTCGTGAGTGGGTGATGAACCTGTATATCGAGCCCATGCTAATATGGTCCGATCTGAATCATGCCAACCACACCAATCAGTCTCAAAATCACAGCGACCACCATATGGAATTTTATCTAAAATCAAAAACAAAAATCCATTGCTACTGGTTTAGATTTTAGTAAATGTATGTAAATGTAATCACCGCATTGCAAAAGTTCGTCTTCGGCATCATCGCAGTCCCGATTTATGTCGCAGATTAGCTGGAGTGGGATACATACAGGAACCTTGTTCATCATGCACTTCATCTGAGAAGTGCTGCATTTTTCGCTTTTAGTTCCTTCCGGGAAACAATTGACCATTTTAATACTGTCAATTGCTACATGACCCCGTTGAGTGTCGCTTAGTTTAGGAACTATTTCTAACGCGATTCGAAAATCCCGGGTAATGCGTCCTATGCGAAAAACTTGGTGTTGCCAATGTTGTAAATTGTTACCCGAAATTTCTGCAGGTACCCATGGACTCTCGGATGAGTGCAGTGGCTCTACGACTATGCGGGAAAGGCCGTGACTCAAATCACTTTGATGTATGTATACCTCAAGTTGACACTTGTCCATGGTAGTGCTGAACTGTGGCGACGTTAAATTTACTTGTACAGTCGATGGTAATAGACGTGCGTATAAAAAGTGTCCTGTAACAGGATAACGTCAAAATATAGAATCTGACTATTTTGTTGAATTTCATGATTACCATTTGCGTCGCCTTTTGAATCTGTGTTGGGTCCTGGCATAACTCCAGTCATATTCTTCATTACCAAGTCAGCGCCAGTCGTTATTTGAAAGCCATCAGGTAGATTTTCTGTCCAGTTCCAAGCACAAGGCGTTTCGAAGTTACACTTGACGCCCAGAAGGTCTTCCATCTCCGACGAGTGAGTATATTCTGTCTGAGGCACAACCCCTTCCTATAAAACATGAAAAAGAAAACAGTTTAAAAAAATGTGGTCTAGGTGCGACCCGCAAGGCCCACAACACCCATTCAGTTTCATATTTTTTCATTTTTAACCCCCAACCCAAAGTTCGAGGTGTCTGTGTGTCTGTCTGTGGCATCGTAGCTCCTGAACGAATGGGCCGATTATGATGCCTTTTTTTTCTTTTTTTTTTTTTTGGAAAGCTAACGTGATCGAAATGGTTCTTAGCTGCAATTTGGGAAGATCTGTTCAGGTGTTTCAAACGCATTAGCTCTTCTGGTTAACTGCGTTAGCATTCCTAGACGAATAATGGGTAATGTATCGGTTGTCGTCCGATTACCGCAATCAACCAGCATCGGGGTCAGTACTTAGATGGGGAACCGCTTGGGAACACCGCGTATTGTTCATTTTTTTTGCCTATTTTTTAGTTATTTAATTTCTAACAAAAAATGGGTGCACCGATTTTGCTGAAAACTTCATCTGTTCTAAGTCGCGTAATTACGCGTGGAATGAACTCCCATGTCAATATCGTCTTTTGTTATCGAGATAATCGAGGCGAAAATTCCGCACATACACACATACGTACATACACACACAGAGACATCTCTCTAAAAATCTTGGATTTTGATTCTGGTGACCTTGAAACGTGGAGACATGGGAAAAGTTTAGAATTCGCAAAATCGGCCCCGCCAAACATACGATAGCGTTCGTATCATTGGGATCCGAATTCGTTCATCGTGCGTCAGAAGCCAACACATTAACCACTGCGCCACGACGCCCTCGAAGTTAAGTTCATACTTAAGTTGGTTTAATCATCCTCTGTTTTCGTTAAATGGATGGTAGACTAACATAGGCCTGGGAGGAGTAGCATCTACCGATGGGTGCTGGTTCGCTACAAAAAAAAAAAACCAGTCAGAGCCCCTGCAGTAGAACATCTTGCAGCTTTGTTAGCCAGGTCCTACTTCCACCTCTTCGTGGTACCATCTGGAAATTTCCTGATCATGGAAATTACTAACCGAAAAGGACGAGCATTCTGTGCCAAAAAAAAAAACAGGATTAATGACGGTTGGACTATGGTCCAGCACACCGTAACCGGAAAATCCCACAATTGCTTAGAAGCAACCACAAGCCTCGAATAAAACGGACCGGATTAATTTTTTTTTAAATAATTTGCGCGCACTCAAGGTCTAATAACATTATTATGTCGGCGGGCAGAAGGTAGAAAGGAAGAGGAATAGAGGAGATGCCGATGGACATTGATCTTAAATGTTTGCATGTTGCATTGAGGTGTGGTTCGGTTAATGAAAGATTCTCTATATTTGACAGTACGTCCGAAAGCGGGCTTCAGGGTATATTGGTGAGCATTCCTAGAGAGACGTGTATTGCGGGAGAAATGTTGAAGGGGCGGAATGCAACTGGCTATTTCATCAGAGCATTTTTGGTGGTAGTAACGATAAAACAGGGAGAGGCAGGTAACATTTCT
This sequence comes from Eumerus sabulonum, assembly GCA_951905685.1. NCBI lineage: Eukaryota > Metazoa > Arthropoda > Insecta > Diptera > Syrphidae > Eumerus > Eumerus sabulonum. The sequence continues at coordinate 42,433,333 of OX645063.1, forward strand.
GCGGTGTTCCAGCGAGTCTAATGTTTTGGTAATGCTGGAGTCACCTATCAGTTTTATGGCTCGTTTTTGTATTCTGTCTAGTAGGTGCAGTGAGGTCTTGGAAGCACCGGACCAGACATGAGCGTTAAACTCTAATTTGGGGCGAATGAAAGCCTTATAGATTGTAGCCAGGTCTAAGGGTGAGAAATATTTCTTGCATCTGTATAAGCCTATGCATTTCGCAGGATTCTTGGCGACACTGAATATTTGGTCGCTCCAATTAAGATTGTGAGCAACACTCATACCCAGGATGGAAAGCTTTTCAGTTTCTGAGATGCAAGTGCCATTCATGGATAATGGCTGCGGGTTAGTTATACGCTTTAACGACAAGAGACAGCATTGTGTTTTGGATGCATTAAATTCCACTCTATTGTTTTTACCCCATTGGATGATGCTGTCGATGTCGGAATTTAATGAGCTTAACATACGCTGCCGCTCATTATCTACAACCAAAGTGCAGGGTCGTAAGCTAGTGAACGAATATGTATGAGAAGCTGCGGGTACTGTCGTCAGCGAAGGAGTGAATTGGATTAGAAGTAACAGACAAAAGATAATTTATGAAAATAAAAAAGAGTGCCGGAGACAAAACGGAGCCCTGGGGAACACCAGCACTTACAAAGTGAGTGTCAGACTTGAATCCATCCAAAACAACTTGAATTGAACGATTCGAAAGGTAGCTTCTAATCCATTGAAAAAGAGACTCATCGAACCCAAAAGCACGCATTTTCGACAAAAGGGCTTCGTGCCAAACCCTGTCAAATGCTTTCGAAATATCTAGTGCAACAATTTTGCTTTCACCTGCTTGGTGAAGCGAGTGATTCCACTTTTCAGCGAGATATGCCATCAAATCACCAGTGGATCTGTTGCTGCGGAAACCGTATTGGCGGTCATTGAGGAGTTTCCGTGATTCAAGATATTTCATAAGCTGACGGTTAGTCAGCGTTTCCATGACCTTGGAAAGAAGGGACGTTAGTGCAATGGGTCGGTAGTTGGAGGGAGAAGATGATTCGCCTTTTTTGGGTATAGGCTGGACAAATGCTGTTTTCCACCTACGCGGAAGGAGCCTAGAGGAGTAGGAAAGTGGTTTTGCCAGCGTAGAAGAACGCCCCTTCAGAACTATTGGGGCAATACCATCTGGACCAGCGGATTTGTGTATGTCGAGGTCTTTAAGAACCCTTGCGACTGTACGGGTGCGGAAGTGGATTAGTCCCATGGTGGAATTGAGAGGAATTGCTGAGAACTGGTTGCGAAATGGGCAGCAAGTAGGTTAGCTTTGTCTAAGGGGGTGACAGCTGGAATGTCATTGTGTATGAGCGTCGGTATAGACGACTTAGTTGAGTTTTTTACGTTTTTTACAAACGACCAGAAACTTTTGCTACCTTTGGGACATTGAAGGATTTTACGCCTTAATTTTTGGTCAGATTGGAATCTAACCCGTCGAACGTGGGTGTTGCAGTCATTTCTGGCTCGTATGTACTTTTTTCGGTTTTCCTCAGAACTGTTTGCCTTGTAGGCCCGAAAACTTAGCTCCCTGAGCCTAATAGCCTCTTTGCAGCTCACGTCAAACCACGAATTATCCTTAGGCCTGGTGCTTTTTATTTTGCTGGGAATAAAATTTGCCTTGCCGATTCGGATAATGTTTGCGATAGTATCAGTTGCTGCGTCCACGTCGTTGTCGAGGAAGCACAACGACCAGTTAAAGATCCGAAAGAAGTTGTTAAGGCCGCACCAGTTGGCTTTCTCGCATAGCCATAGTGTTCTCTAAGGAGCTTTTTCTTTAACTGGATGGTGGGAGTTCGAGAATTTTGCTGATATCATGCAGTGGTCAGACGAGCCTAGGGGTTCCAATACATCGATCGTGTATTTGTCAGGCTGAGAGGTAGGAAACAAGTCCAGTGTGTTGGCGGTATGACCAGCAACATCGGGGATACGTGAGGGCTCATTCACAAGTTGAGTTAGATGATTTAACTCAGCAAAAATTTCAACATACCTTCCTTCGGGTGTTGTCTGTTCAGAATGTCGAAGCCACTGAGGATTGTGTACATTGAAATCAGCCAAAAAAAAGGATTATAATGTTGACGTCCCTTGCAAAAAACGAACAGACCACGTCCAGCCGAACAACTTGCGCACAAGGCTAAATTTTCTAACATCACCTGATCTGAAGTTTTGTGTTTCAAGGAATACCTGGTTCGATCACGAGTGCAGGAGGATTTATACAGCAAAGCAGGAGGCATATAAAGCCTTGCTGCATAGAAGAACAAGAGCTCTAAGCTCTACGAGTTAAGAAGAGTTAAGAAGAAGGGAGGAACATAAGCATCTCAGGAGAAAGGAAAAGAGCACGAGAAGCGTGCGATTGAGGATTTGGAGAGGTGTTATTGCAGACGTGGCGTTCGAAAGTTTTATCAACAGATAAAGTGAACATGTCAAGGTTGAAAACGGCCACCTAGTAGTAGAATCGCAGTCGATGCTAAGAATTTGGAAAAACTACTTCTGCAGACTGTATAACGGCGATGTTAGTCAATATACCGCTGTCAGGCAGAATGATCCATTTCTTAACGACGAAGATCGCAGAGAATGCCCCCTGACTTCGACCAAATTAAGATCACCATATCGAAACTCCAGTCGAATAAAGCTGCTGGCGCTGACGGACTACTTGCTGAGTTCTTCACAGCAGCTGGAGATGGCCTAGTTAGGAGCATGCACCAGTTCATCTGCAAGATATGGTCAGAAGAAAGCATGCCAGAAAAATTGAGTCTCAACATCGTTTGCCCGATCCACAAGAAAGGATACCCCTTTGACTTCGCCAACTACAGAGGAATAAGTCTTCTTAACATTGCCTACAAAATCTTCTCTGCCGTTTTGTGTGAGCGCCTGCAGCCTTTAGTAAATAAGCTGATAGGTCTTTGTCAGTAAGGTCAGGGGAAACCCACAATCGACCTAATCTTCACACAACGGTAGATCTTTAAAAAAAAAACATGAATTTCAAGTCGACACTCACCACGTATTTGTCGACTTTAAAGCCGCATACGACCTTTGACAACCCTGCTAGACTCGTCAGACTATGCAGGATGACTTTGGAGAATGCTCGCTGCTCCATCCGAATCGGTGAATACCTGACCGATATTTTTGAAGTCAAAAAAGGAGTTAGGCAGGGCGATGGGCCGTCGTGTGATTTCTTCAACATCGTTTTAGAAATTATTGTGCAAAAATCACTGGCCAACACAAGATGCACAATATATTTCAAATCCTCACATCTCCTCGCATAATCGGAAGAACACAGCGAGATATCAATGAGGCGTTTACGAGTATTCAAGCGGAGGCGGCGAAGAGCCTTTTCTTTGGCAGTATCGATAAAACAGGGAGAAATGTGCCTGCGATGTTTCAGCGAATCTAACGATTGAGTGTTAGAAGGGTATCCTATCAGTTTTATCGCGCGATTTGGAATTCTGTCTATAAGCTGTAATGAGGTGTTAGATGCACCGGATCAGATATGAGGGTTAAACTTTAATTTAGGATGGATAAACCGTATTCGCAGCATTTTCGGCTAAACCAAATATGTGGTCGTTCCAACTAAGATCGCTAGTAATACACATACCCAGGATAGAGAGCTTTTCGATTTCTAAGATGCAAGCGCCATTCATGGATAAAGGCTGCGAGTCGATGATATGCTTGGACAACAGAAGTCAATAGCGTGTTTTGAATGCATTCAATTCTGTTCTATTCTTTTTTCCCCAAAAAATTATTATGCAGTCGCTGTCAGAATTCAATTAGTTTAATAAAAGCGAGAAAGAGTGTCGGTGACAAAACTTAGCCCTGAGAACACCAGCAATTAATAAGTAGATGCCAGACTTGAATCTATTCAAAATAACTTGAATGGAACGAAAGGTAGTTTCGAATCCATTGAAGAAGAGACCCATCGATCGCAAAAGCACGCATTTTCGAGAAACCCTGTCAACTTTTTTCGAAATATCTAGGGCAACTAGATAGGGCGATTTAATTTTTCGATGAGTAATGCCATCATATCACTAGTGGATCTGTTGCTGTGTAAACGATACAGTCGGTCGTGTCGAGTGGAAACGATACAGTCGGTCGGTCGAGTTTTCGTGATTCAAGATATTGCAATAACTGACGGTTGATCAGCGTTTCCAGGACCTTGGAGGGAAGGGATGAAGATTCGCCTCTTTTGGAGATGGGCTGGGCAAATACTGTTTTCCACCTACTCGGAAATAGCCTACTCTTCTGTAGGATAGGTCAAAAAGCTTACGCTGTGGTTTTGCTAACGTAGAAGAACACCTCTTAAAAACTATTGGGGAAATCTGGACTAACGGGTTCGTGTATGTCGAAATCTTCGAGAACCTTTGCAGCAGTACGAGTACGAAAGTAGATTTGTCCCATTGTCGAATTGACGTGCTCTAGTACATGAGGAGACATAGCGCAAGCCGGAAGTTGCAAGCTGGCTACGAAGTGGGCAGCAGGAAGGTTCGTTTTATCTTTGACTTTGACTTTTGAATAAATAAATTGCAGAGCTGGAGTATGTGCTACATTGTTGATAATTTGTGTATAATTTGCAGTCAGTATATTAGACTTCCAAAAGCATATACTGCAAAATGTTGATTTGCTTGTTCCTCAGTCTTCAGTACACATAGAGAATGTTCCTAAAAAATTGTATTCAAAAGTACGATTTACACACCGCACTTTGGACAATTTATTTTTCCGTGATAGGAATGTTACTCTTAAGCACAACGCCAAACCTAGAGGGTCAGGTTCCTCTTTCCCTAGGAACAATGGGTCAATTCTAAGCACACATTGGTTCACTACCTGGCGGATGTCAGGGCAGCTTTCCAGAGAAGGCCACGCGGAGGCTGTGTTTCAACTTGAATTGAGCAGGGACAGAGATCGAAGCTGGCGTTTGTTACGTTAAACGCGATCAACTTCTTTGGCCAGTCCACAAGAAAAGAGACCCCTATAACTGCGCCAACCACAGGGGAATAAGTCTACTTAACATTGTGTATAAGATCTTCTCTGCCGTACTGTGTAAAGGCCTGAAACCCTTTCTGGATGATCTGACAGGTTCTTATCAGTGTGATTTCCGGCTAGCCATTTCGTCCATTGCAAAGCTATACGAAGCCCTGTCTAGTTTTAAAAACCCTGCCATACTCGTCAGATTGTGCAGGATGATAATGGAGAATTTTCGCTGCTTTATTAGGGTCGGTATCGAATTTACCGATACCTTGGATGTTTAAAACGGACTTAGAGAAGATGACGCGCTGTCATGTAATTTTTTCAACATCATACTTGAAAAGATCATACGAGACTTACTGGCCAACACAAAAGGTACGATCTAATTCATGTCTGCGTAATTGCTTGTATTGAAAAAGGAGCGGCTAAAATGTGTCTTTCGGTTAACGAGGGTAAAATGATATATGTATATGCTCTCCACCAAAAAATACGCACAACACCGACGTCTCGGCCAGAACGTCACAATTGGCAGCTACGTATTCGAAGTAGTCAAGGACTTTCTTTACCTTGGCTCAGTAGTGACAACAACACCAGCGCTGAGATCAGACGCAGAATTACTTTTGCCAACCGCTCCTTCTTTGGGCTCAAGAGCTAATCGAAAAGTATAGCCCTCTCCCGAAAGAGCAAGGTTGCGCTATGAAAAACCTTAGTCATCCTTATTCTCCTCTATGGCGCAGAGGCCTGGACTTTATCGAAAGCGGATGAGGAAGCCCTTGGTCGTTTCGAGAGGAAAATTCTGCGTTCAATCTATGGTCCCGTTTGAATAAACGGAGATTGGGGGAGAATATACAACCACGAACTTTACGGGCTGCACAGCGACATCGACCTAACGCCGTCTTCGGATCCAAACTCTACGATGGCTATGCCACGAAGAGCGAATGGAGGACGACCGAATCTAAGGTTGCGCACACAGGTGGAAGGAGACCTTAACCATCTGAGAGTGCGTCGCTGGAAACAGCTGACAAAAGACCGTGCCAGCTGGAGAATCTTGTTGGTTGAAGCCCAGGTTCATACCGGATTGCAGCGCCTCCTAAGTAAGTAAGTAAGTAAGTAAGCACTCTGAATTTGTACTCTTTTCAATAAAAGAAAGAAAATCAGGTAACGTCGCCCAAATACAAGTAAACTAATTAACCCCCTCCTCTTTGAAGAACAATGAACCAAACAGTCACGCGGTGAGGAAGTGTAGCCTTCTCTATGACTAAATAAGAACTTTTCGAGCCATGCCAAGAGAAAAATACCTTTACATGAGAAGACGACTTTTTATATTAAGTTGTGGGCAGCTGGATTTAAACACACCCGGCGGATAACCCACAAGGAGGACGGCCAAAGATCGTGTTAGGCGGTATACGAGTGAGCTTGCTGATATCGGAAAAAAGGTTGCGAAACATCTTACGCATAGAGTCAAATATTCGAGGGCCCTGCCCCAGATGGATGCCGCATTTGCTGAATGCCAATCAAAACCAAATGTGTAAGCTATTTTGAGCGTAATCTTTGGACCAATTCAATAGGGATTCGACCAATTTGGTGCGCTAGATGCCAGAATCGAAACAGCAGTCCAAGCAGTGGGTGAAAGCCGGTGGTTCACCTCCAGAGAGGTGATCTTTCTACCGGAAAGGTTATGGCCAGCGCGTTTTTGGATGCAAAAGTGATTCTGTTAATTTATTATTTTGCAAAAAGCAATTAACTTCAATCTTCCTGGCCAGCTGGATGGCAAAATTCGCAAGACTTGAAGGACTAAAAAATTTTTCACCAGGACAACGGATCTGTACACGATGGTGCGTTGGCGATCGGAAAACGTCGGGATTAAGGTTAGGATTTTTTTCGGTTGCGTGGTTTGCTCGATTCCGTTCCGGAAACTTTAGTGTCAAATATGCACCTCGGTCTGGTCGGCCAATCACTGAAAAAAAATTGATGACGTTTTGCAGCTGGTGGAGCAGTAGGCACGCAAGATATCAAAAGATAGCGGGGCATAGACATCAACCTCATGACAGTTCGAAATTACCTAAAAAGAGAAGGTTACTCAAAGAAGCTCAATGTTTGCGTGCCACTATAATTGACGGATCTTGGTTAGGAAAATTTGAACCCTCCACCGTATAGCCTGAACCTTACACGTCTGACTGCTAATGAATTCGGTCTCTACAACACTCTGCAAATAAATTTGCTGGGTGACCAATGGTTGGAAATCACTTGGCCAAGTCATCCGACGATAGACTATAAAGGTTATACACCGATGGAATTATGAAGCTACACGACAAATGGCAATATGTGCATACTTGATTAAATTAAAAACATATGTTTGGTTAAAAAAAAAAAACACCACCATTGTCGTGGTGTGGGGGCTTCCCACCAAAGGATAATCGACCCCGTCACTACCTTCCACCAACCCAAATCCCATCCCACTCCATTTATCCCATCACACTTCCACCCTACCTATCCACTCCCCAACCCCTGGGCTGGACACAAGGTGTTAATCATACCGTGCCGAGATGACGACCAGGCTGAGAGCCCCGACCAAAAATATCTCAGTCGCAAACGGTGTATCCGGATACCTGGCGCCCTCCGGATCAGCTAGCCTCACTTGGGAATTGCGGATCTCTGTCCAGGTGGACATATATTTCTCCGCAGCTCGTGGGTACCAAATGAACACAAACAACAAAAACAACAATGAGTCCAGATCTCATAAAAAACCGGAAGGGGATGAAATCCCCTCTACGTCCAAGGCGGAAAAGACTCCGACAGGAGAATCGACAAACCGCTCTGAAAAAGTTGACAACAAGAAAACCAACCCATCGACCAAGGCCTATAAAGACCGGAATCGATGGGGCCATAAAAACGACTTTCCAGAAAAAGCTAAAGAGTCGGTAGCCTGGGCGACAGGAATCTTGGCCCGGGAAAAAGATAAAGCCAAGAGGTCCAGATCGTCCCCCGAGGAACCAAGGCGGGAGGCTAAGAAGGCTAGCTGGGAGAACCGGCCAAACTATTAAAACCCTTCGGTGAGGTTGCGAGGGAGTGCCTGACGGCCGCAATCATAGACGATAGAGACCCGGACGGCAAACTGACGACCGAAAAGTGGAGGGATGTCGGTCAAGCGTTATCGACAAACTTCCCAAAAATTGCTAGGAAGAACCCTGGACCACCGCCCATCTTCGACGACGCTGGATGGTACCAAGGCAGGGTCAAACTGCTAAGCTGTGCCGACGAAAGATCCGTTGATCTTCTGAAGGCTACAGTTGCCGAAATAGGGGAAACTCGGGAGGGAGCCAGGTTCAGGGTCGTTACTAAGGACCAGATCCCTAAACGACTGCGAGCTAGGTGCTGGCTCTCGTTGGCACCAGACAACCCCCTCGAAATAGTTGAGATAATCAACTACTGCAACCCCAATCTCCCACCAAGAGATTGGAGAGTCGCGAAGCTCCAGGAACTGAAAGGCCGATCAAGACAGGCAATTATTGTACTGAACTGTGAAGCCTTGGAACCTCTGGCCCAATGCGACTCCCATATCAAGTCAAAAAAGTCAAACTCAATATATACATATATAAAGGATGAGGACAAGGGCAACGTAGACACGGCTAACACCGAGGTCAGAAGCGGAAGCTCTACGGAGCAGGAACCCCCAATCCCCTCGGGGGGCAAGGGCCTTGCGCCGGTAGAATCTGAAACCCCAGCAACATGCCTGGTCATTAAAGATCAGGAGTCATTGCTCGACTCCGGAAGCGAAGACTATTCCACTAGCTATTCGATGGAAGACGATCTTCTGGACTTAGATCTGGAAGACCTTAACACCACCGTGGTGGAGGCTGATCGTATTGATAACAGCTATGATGCTGAGATTAATTCAGATTAACCTTCATCACTTAATAGCCTTAATCCAAGAATCGTGGGTGCATGAACACAAGGTTCGTGGATTAAGAACCCCAGCCTACAACCTATTCACATCACAAAAAGAAGGTAAGCCCCGTACTTGCATACTTGCAAAGATATCTCTAAACGCTTACCTTCTTCCAAATTAAAGCTGCCCTGACACCACAGTGATTGCAATACAATCACCCGGGGTCAAGCTATGGATAGCCTCTACATACATGGCGCAGGAAGAGTTCATTCCATCGGACGAAATCAAAAGACTGGTCAGGGACTCGTCGGATCATCAAGCTGGGCCCCTTATCGGTGGAGATGCGAATGCGCATCACACGATTTGGGGCAGCAGCGATATAAACGAAAGAGGTGAGTGGCTCATTGAATTCATTCTAACCTCTAATCTTTTTATTTGCAACAAGGGTCATACACCCACATTTATTACAAGAAACCGTAGGGAGGTACTAGACTTAACTCTAGCATCCTCCTCTCGCATCGACAAAATAAGAGAATGGAAGGTTTCTGAGGAACACTCCTTCTCAGATCATCGATACCTGGTGATCAACCTAGCCTTCACGGTCCCAACCCCAATTGACTTATCCTGCAACCCAAGAAGAATCGATTGGGAGCGTTATAGAGCCTTCATGGGTAACTCTATAGTAAATAGGACCCCTGACCCCCTGGAGCGCGGGGTTCCATGTTAGATATAGACAATATGGTTGATACTCTAACAATCAGATTGGGCAACGCAAGGGCCAACAGCCGCGTAATCCACAAATCAAGAAAAAATCCTACCCTTCCTGGTGGAACGCAGATCTAAGCAAGCTCCGCAAAGCCCGTCGAAAACTCTTTAATAAAGCAAAGAGTACAAGAAACGACAGAGACTGGAGCCAATACAAAGACTCACCTAGAGTGTACAAACAAAACCTGAGGAAAGAACAAAGGCTGTCTTGGAAACTCTTCTGTAATAGCATGGAGACAATTTCAGACGCTTATAGATTGAGGGAAATACTCTCGAAAGATCCACAATCACCGAACAGCCCCATAGCAAATGGAGTTTGGACAACGTCTGAGGAAGAAACTCTAAATCTTCTCCTCAACACGCATTTCCCAGGCTGCTCTAAATCGCAAGACTCAGTGTACTCGCGAGGAACTCATATCTCTTTTGCGATAGAGGGACAGTACGATCATATTATCTCCAGAGAGAAAATTATATGGGCATTAAAAAGTTTCAAGCCCTACAAATCGCCGGGTCCAGATGCAATTTACCCTATCGAACTCACACAAACTATGGAATAGACTATACCATGGCTAGAGATTATCTTTAAAGAATGCCTAGCTTGGAGTCATATTCCAGAAAAGTGGAAGTGCGCAAATGTACTTTTCATCCCCAGGACCGGCAGGAACTCTCATACTTCCCCCAAGGATCTAAGGCCTTTCTGTCTATCATCCTTCGCACTCAAGACTTTGGAAAGGCTGATAGACTTTCACATACGCCACAGCTTGGATCCTTCCCTAATTTCTAAGGCACAGCCTACTGTAAGGGTAGATCGGTCGAAACAGCCTTGCACACACTAGTGAGGAAAACCGAAAGATCAATCCATCTCAAAGAATATACTCCAACAGTCTTCCTAGACATACAGGACGCTTTTAACAACGTCACTCCGAAAGCAGTAATTGAAGGGCTAGAAAAGCTAAAGGTGGAGAGGACTCTGATAGACCTATTTTTTTTATTTTTTTTTTTAGAGACTCGCGCGGGTTCAAGGGTTTTTATATTCTCTTATGATGTGTTGTTACACACACAACCTGAACGGAGTGCAGTGGTTTGGGTCGTTGATGTTCGTTCACTACTCTCAGGGGTGGTTGTCCTAGATAGGACGAGAGCCGACCAAATTGCGCTTTGGTTATAATCCGTAATATTTCCTCTGCATACGCAGAGGATGAATTTCGGTTGACCATATACTGTGAGTGTCATGCCTGCAGCGGTACGTCTGGTCACTTTCCATTCATAACTGCGTTGCATACTTTTTGTCCGTATAGGAATTACTTTTTCTTGGCTATGAACCGAATAAACCCTCCGCTCGGCGGTCGATGATGTTAACCACTGCACCACGGCCACCCCAGCTGATCAGCGAGTTGTTATTAACGCGCAAGATTCACTCTAAGTGGGGAAGCCTAGTAACTACTAGAGTGGTTACCAAGGGTACCCCGCAAGGAGGGTTCCTCTCACCTCTTCTCTGGAATGTAGTTAAAATCGAACTACTAATCAAACTGGAGAAAGAAGGCCTGGACGTTATTGCCTACGCTGATGACGTTGCCACTTCAATCTCAGGTAAATACTTATCTACACTGAATGACCGCATGCAAACGACATTCTCTTTTCTGTGCAAATGGGCGCATAGTAACGGGCTCAGGATTAACCCACAGAAAACGGAGCTCGTGCTTTTCACCAAAAAGCACAAAATCCCGGAAAACTGCCCTATCACTCTGCTCGATACCAGGTTAGCCTACTCCCCTAGTGCCGAATTCCTTGGCATTATACTCGATAGGAAATTAACTTGGAAGAGCAACACAATTGAAAGAGCAAAAAAAGCAACAATAGCTCTCTACACATGTAAGAAAGCCCTAGGAAAAAAATGGGGATTCAACCCCAAGATTACCCTATGGCTCTACATCACGGTCGTTAGACCCATACTAATGTATGGAGTGATAGTCTGGTGGACTGCACTAGGCAAGACAACATACCAGGTCCTCAGGTCCACACCAACGGCTGCGCTTAACATGATACTCGACCTTACACCATTCGATATTTTCGGTAAGCAAATTGCCACACACACGGCCATAAAACTAAAAGCCAACTCGAAATGGGCGAGCTATGTCACTTGCCTCTCCTCCATCCTGCAAAACAGGATAACTATGACAGAAAACCTAGACCACACAGAACCCACCATAGTCTTGGACAAAAACTTTACGACGATCTACCCGTCAGACAAAACTGGACTCGCCAAGTTCAACCCCGCAGAAACTGCGGGGATTCTTAAACTGACGGGTCCAAAACCAAAGACGGGGTGGGCAGTGGAGTATTCTGCAAAAAACTTAAGCTGCATAAAGCTCTAAAATTACCAGATCACTGCAGCCTTTTCCAGGCGGAACTGTTGGTAACAAAAGAGGCCTTGTCTTGGCTGAAGTGAAACGTAATATCCACCACGGATATCCGTATTCCCACGGATAGTCAAGCAGCCTTAGAGTCGTTGGAGTCTTATGTGTACACATCAAAATCTAGTCTCGACTGTCGCCTTGTCTTAACGAGATGGCAGAGCAGTTCAACATACAACTTATCTGGTTACCGGGACACAGCGACATTCCAGGAAATGAAAAAGCCGATACACTAGCCAAACAGGGAACGACGCTACAATCAATCGTGGCTTGCGAGGGAATACCCCTCACAACCATTAAATATAATCTGACTAATCTCGCCAGGGCCGAGACGAACCTGAGATGGACCCAGGGACATACCTGCTTCAACACCAGGCAAATCTGGCCTGGGATTGACAGTCAACGGACAAGGAGTATAATCTCCCCAAAAAGAACCGACATCTACAAGGTCATAGGTGTCATCACACGACACTGCCTTATTGGCAGTCACGCACAAAAACTAGGAATAGTACCGAATGATTTCTGCAGAAGCTGTCAAGACGAGGACGAGGTCGAATCCATTCACCACCTTCTCTGCGCCTGTCCAGCATTCTGCAGAATCAGGAACGATACCTAGGCTCTTACTTCCTTAAGGATCTGACAGGTGTTCAGAAAGTAGGGATATCTTATCTTCTTAACTTCTTAAGAAGCACAAAATGGTTCCAAGAATAGGGGGCAAAACCCCCTCGTAGCTGCACAACAGGCCTCCCTGGCCTATGTGTATTCTTCTCAATTCTGGGAAGGCTACGATCCCAGTTGTGTTGTGTTGTGTTGCTCTTCCAAGTTGATTTCCTATCGAGTATAATGCCAAGGAATTTGGCACTGGGGGAGTAGGCTAACCTGGTATCGAGCAGAGTGATAGGGCAGTTTTCCGGGATTTTGTGCTTTTTGGTGAAAAGCACGAGCTCCGTTTTCTGTGGGTTAATCCTGAGCCCGTTACTATGCGCCCATTTGCACAGAAAAGAGAATGTCGTTTGCATGCGGTCATTCAGTGTAGATAGGTATTTACCTGAGATTGTGATGGCAACGTCATCGGCGTAGGCAACTACGTCCAGGCCTTCTTTCTCCAGTTTGATTAGTAGTTCGTTTACAACTACATTCCAGAGAAGAGGTGAGAGGACCCCACCTTGCGGGGTTCCCTTGGTAACTACTCTGGTAGTTACTAGGCTTCCCCACTTAGAGTGAATTTGCGTGTTAATAACAACTCGTTGATCAGCTCTATCAGAGTCCTCTCCACCTTAAGCTTTTCTAGCCCTTCTATTATTGCTTTCGGAGTGACGTTGTTAAAAGCGCCCTCTAAGTCTAGGAAGGCTGTTAGAGTATATTCTTTGAGACGGATCGATCTTTCGATTTTCCTCACTAGTGTGTGCAAGGCTGTTTCGACCGATCTACCCTTACAGTAGGCATGCTGTGCCTTAGAAATTAGGGAGGAATCCAAGCTGTGCCGTATGTCTATCAGCCTTTTCAAAGTTTTTAGAGCGAAGGGTGATAGACAGATAGGCCTTAGATCCTTGGGGGAAGTGTGAGAATTCCTGCCGGCTTTGGGGATGAAAATTACCTTTGCGCACTTCCACTTTTCTGGAATGTGACTCCAAGCTAGGCATCCTTTAAAGGTTATCTCGCGATTTATAGGGCTTGAAGCTTTTTAATGCCCATACAATTTTCTCTCTGGAGATAATGTGTTCGTACTGCCCTTCTATCGCAGAGGAGATATGAGTCCCTCGCGAGTGCACTGGGTCTTGCGATTTAGAGCAGCCAGGGAAGTGCGTGTTGAGGAGAAGATTAAGAGTTTCTTCCTCAGATGTTGTCCAAACTCCATTTGCTATGAGGCAGTTGGGAGGTTGTGGATCTTTCGAGAGTATTTTCCTCAGTCTATAGGCGTCTGATATTTTCTCCATGTTATTGCAGAAGATTTTCCAAGACAGCCTTTGTTCTTTCCTCAGGTTTTGTTTGTACACCCTGAGTGAATTTTTGTATAGGCTCCAGTCTATGTCGTTACTTGTGTTCTTTGCTTTATTAAAGAGCTTATGACAGGCTTTGCGGAGCTTGCTTAGAACTGCGTTCCACCAAAAAGGGTAAGATTTTTTTCCTGATTTGTGGATTGCGCAGCTGTTGGCCCTTGCGTTGCCCAATGTGATTGTTAGAATATCGACCATATTGTCTATATCTAACGTGGTCCGCGGGGTGTCAGGGGTCCTACTTATTATAGAGTTGCCAGTGAAGACTCTATAATGCTCCCAATCGATTCTTCTTGGGTTACAGGATGAGTCAATTGGGTTTGGGACCGTGTAGTCTAGGTTGAAAACCAGGTAACGATGATCTAAGAAGGAGGTTTCTTCAGAAACCTTCCATTCTCTTATTTTGTCAATGAGAAAGGGGGATGCCTTTAACAAAGTGTAGCACGAAAATTCGGGATATAAACTGAGACAAGTTTTCCCCGAACAACTATCTAACGTCCTGGGAAACTTCTTATCTAATAGACTCTTTCATGTCAAACACGGGAGCGAATACTCAAATTTTAGACCAATTGCGGTTGGCGCAGGGAAGTGTACTTGGTCCGCTACTTTACGTGCTGTATAATAGATACATACCACAAACGGATGGTACTGTGTTGGCCACATTCGCCGATGATACTTCAATTTTGGCCACAGGAAAATCAGTCGAAGAATCAACGGCTAAATTGCAATATGCCCTGAACCGTATAAGCGACTGAATAAGACTTGGCGGATCACGCTTCGGAGGGCATGGGCTCGGACATACAGGGTAAAGTTGTTGATCGCTCTCAACCTGGCGAGATACCAGCAACGATCCCTGTTTAAATGCCCGGGCCAAGTTGACATACGGTCTCCTCGCGGCGCCCTCTGGATAGCCTCTTCAACAACCGTTGGGAGGTGAACAAACGTATGCAGCGACAAAACCCCGACCAGAATGGGGGTTGTGCGGCGGGCTAACAATCCGCCCACGTAAAAAAAGAAAAGTTATGAATGAGCAAGAGGCCTCGGATACACGGACGGATACTCGACGACGACAACGCACGAAAAAGGCACACGATTTGCGAAGTGTACAGGGTTCTGGAATGTCAGAACCCTGTACACTCCCGGAGCTGCTCATAAACTAGAAGGAATCCTCACGCAGTACAAGGCGGATATTACTGCGGTCCAGGAAATACGCTGGATAGGAAGCGGTATGATTAGGAAGAAAAATTGCGACATTTATTACAGCTGTCACAAAAGGTTGCACTTACTGGGATGCGGATTTGTCGTGGGAGAGCGGTTAAGGTCGAAGGTCATCGACTTTAAACCTATAAGTGATCGCCTGGCTGTGATCCGCATCAGAGGCAGATTTTATAACATCAGCCTTATATGTGCACACGCCCCTACCGACGAGGCTGAAGACCCTATCAAGGAGGACTTCTATGACCTCCTGGACAACGCCTACGGAGCTTGTCCGGAGTACGATGTAAAAATTGTGCTCGAGGACTTCAACGCCAAGATCGGTAAGGAGAACACCTTGGCGGAATGATCGGAAAGCACAGCCTCCGCGATACAACAACAAATAACGGCTTCCGACTCACTGACTTTGCGACAGCTCGTAATGCGGTGATAAGTAGCACAAGATTCCCTCGCAAGCGAATCCACATAGCAACCTGGCGATCTCCGGACGGTCGAACCGCCAACCAAATCGACCATGTGCTCATTGACGCAAAGCACTCGTCAAACATCCTGGATGTGCGAACATTCAGAGGGGCAAATGCCGACTCTGACCACTTCCTCGTAGCAGCAAGATTCAGAGCTCGACTGTCCAATGTCAGAAAGCTGCACCAGCCCATCAGGAGGAGGTTCGACATTGGGCGCCTGAGCACAGACTCTACGGTATATCTACGTTGCATATCTGCATTGCCGCTCAGCCATTCAGGTAGTAGCCGAAACCACCTTAGGGTACCTTCCACCCCTGACAAGAAACCCGTGGCAGAAAAAGGCAGCAACAGACGAGGCGTACCAAAAGGCGCTGCAGAGGGAAACCAGGGCAGCGCAAGAAGAGTACCGAGCCAGAAGAAGGGAGGAAAAAAAAAAACTGCTGCGACAAAAAAAAAGAATCTTCGCAGCCTCCCAGCTCAAGGATATCGGGGAGTCAGTGGATAAACATAAAACACGAGCATTTTACAAGAAAGGCAAAGGCCTTGCAAGAGGCTTCAAAACGGGCACCCAGGCTCTTCGAAACTGCGAGGGTAATCTTGTCACCGACCCGCAGGGAATAGTGGATGTATTTAAGCAGCATTTCCAGCTGCTGCTTAACGAGCATGACCAAGAGAGAGTGGTAGGGACCGAGGAAATCTCAAATCCAGCCCCTGAAGTAGTCCTCCCAAGCAGCATCGAAGAAGTCGGCACAGCTATTCACAAGCTGAAGAATAACAAGGCTGCAGGCTTAGATTGCTTGCCAACAGAGCTCTTCAAGGCTGGCGGCGATGTTCTGGTAGGGAGCATGCACCAGATCATCTGCAGAATTTTGGGAAGATGGAAGCATACCAGACGACTGGAATACCAGCTCTATTTGCCCCATCCACAAAAAAGGCGATCCTACCTCTTGCAAGAACTGTAGAGGTACATACAATCCCTGCTCAGTGTACAAGGACAAGGATACAAGGACTTGTCCAGCGTACTGTGTGAACCTACGTACCAGTGCGGCTTCCGGCCCGGCAAATCGACTATAGACCAAATATTCACACTTCGACAAATCCTGGAAAAGACCAACGAGTTTCGAATCGATACACACCATCTATTCATCGATTTCAAAGCCGCATACGACAGCATTCATCGTGAACGACTGTTTGGTGCGATGGCCGAGTGCGGAATCCCGGGAAAACTGATCCAGTTGTGTCGTGCCACGCTAAAAAATACGCGATGCACCGTGCAACTAGGTTCTAGGACTTCGGAACCGTTTGAAGCATGCACCAGATTTCGGCAAGGAGATGCGCTGTCATGTGACTTCTTCAACCTGGTGCTGGAGCAGATAGTGCGACGGGCAGGTGTCAACAGGGAAGGCACTACCTTCTACAGGTCCATCCAGCTGCTAGGATACGTAGATGATATCGATATCATCGCGTGTTCTCGCCGAGGCATTGTGGAAGCATTCACGGCAATTGAAGAACAGGCGAAACAAGTTGGTCTTAAGGTCAATGAGGACAAGACGAAGTACATGCTGTCAAGCAAGAACCAATCCGTCGCTCACCACCTGGGACAAAATATAACAATTGACAGATACAATTTCGAGGTAGTTAAGGAGTTTGTCTACCTCGGGGCAAACGTAAATTCCACAAATGACACCACAGTGGAGATCCGGCAAAGAATCGCTCTTGGCAACCGCTGCTATTTCGGCTTGTCCAAGCAACTGGGGTGAAAACTCCTCACTCGAAGGACCAAAGTCATGCTTTACAAAACGCTCATACTGCCAGTCTTGCTGTACGGAGCCGAAAGCTGGATGATAAGCAGGACAGCGGAGCTGATTCTGGGTTCTTTTTTAAGAAAAATTCTGCGCCGGATATTTGGTCTTGTCTGTGAGGAAGATGTACAGCGAACTCTACGAGCTGTACAAAGATGTGGATGTAGTCCGGAAGGCAAAGATCCGTCGACTACACTGACTCGGCCACATCGATCGCATGGACATCAACGCTCCAGCTAAGAGGGTCTTCGACTCCGAGCCTCCTGGTTCGAGGAGAAGAGGAACCTCCGGTATAAAGACCAAGTAATCGCGGATGTAAGACATCTTGGTCTTGATAACTTGACCGTCAAGGATGGAAGGCAGCTATAGTTCAGGCTCAGGTCCTCCATGGATCGCTGGCCTGGTAAGTAAGTATGTAAGTAAGGTTCAGGTAACGGTGTATATCACTTTAGAATAAAAATAGAAATTAAATGGCCAATAAGCTTAGCAAAGTTAAGGAAAGTATATGTAAAATAGTTATAGATATAGATACATAATACTACAACACCTAACAATTGTACACGGTACGATTCTTTTTTCAACTAATTCGAACGATACATTTTGCGAAGCTCGATTAAGCAAGGTTTGTCTAGGACAACAGTAGATAATGGCTAGGAACGAGTAAATTTCAAACAAATTATTCGGTGCATTCACAGCTCTGCTTATAATATAAGTTAACCTAAGCACAATAGTTGGTTTCCAATAGTTAAACACCCCAACAACCTGTAAAATATAATTCGATTCCGGCATTTTCAATTACCAGCCACCCTACTCAGAACCATTACCATAAATATGTTACCAACCTCGTAAGGATCATTAGTGCGAAGATGGAATAGCTTTACACTTCCGACGATAAATGAAGGAAACACAATTAATTGAGCGCCTTGGAAGTGTAAAAGTCAATTTGCATCCGGTTTACGTTGCACAGGAAATGGCATTACATTTGCCTTGAACCTGCCTTCGCATTCCATGTCTCTAACTCAG
This sequence comes from Eumerus sabulonum, assembly GCA_951905685.1. NCBI lineage: Eukaryota > Metazoa > Arthropoda > Insecta > Diptera > Syrphidae > Eumerus > Eumerus sabulonum. Next base: position 42,451,900 of record OX645063.1, read on the forward strand.
ATGTACTATGCCGATGGGTGAATATTTAGGAAAGTATTTATAATATAAAAGATTTGAATGCAGTAGGGAATATTACTTACAATTTTCACTGATTTTATTCGTTCCTTTATTAACTTTAGCGGATTGTCATACATGCCATCCATTTCATCCTCATTGACATCATGTGCGGGCCCGTCACTTTGTCCCTCGACATCATGTTCTTGTCGCTGTGCATATGCTATATTTATAAAATCGCTGACGGAATTTTTGTTTCGCCCACGTAATCTCGATGGTCTATTATCGCCGGAATACTGTGGTGATATTCGACTGCCTGAATACTGATTCAATTCTGTAAGTTTTCCAATTGCATCGACACTACTGCCGGCCATATTGCCAATTGAAACGACCTGTGAGTAAGGCGAATGTCCAGCTAATGTGTCGGGTTTCAGAAGTTCTCTGCGCAATGATTCGAATGTTGAGTGTTTTGGTTGACTATGTCCACCATGCCCACGTTGATAAAGCAACTGATCTCGATGCCTTCCTCCTCGTCGTGGTGGTATTCTGGTGCTTCCGCCGGTGTTATCTTCGTAGCCTAACTGATTCGAGAGTAAAGGTGCCTGAGTTGTAGAGTATTGAGATAGTGAAAAATCGCGATTGTTGCCGCTATTGCGAAGCGATGATATTTTCTGGCCGCCTGACTTTCCATTGTATACAAGGGAGTTAACGGTGTGATTGAAAAGAGGACGCTGAGCAACTGTTAGGCTGAATATTGATAACCAGAAGATCACTAAACAGATTTGTTGACAGAATTGCATAGTGTCGATTGATGAAGATTACACGCACGAACATAAATAACCAAGTAGCTGGTGGCTTCTCGGATTCTGTTTCACTTAACTGTATGTGAGAGTTCTCTATTTTCTATATTTGTTATTTGTTTTTATTTTAAACTTAAAACAACTTGCAATGTACTTGATCGGAACAAGCCTTAGAGAAGATCGTTCGGAATAATTCCGCGTGGAAAAGATTTATTATTCGTATGCATTGCTTGTAATTCTTGTATTGTGCTTAGAGTATATGTTCTAAACGAAATATTGTACTACACATTTCCCACATTGTGAATGTATCTGAAATTAGAAAAAAAACAAATTAAATTAGTAATACCTCTATATCGGCTTAATGCGATTTTTAGTTAAATAAATAATTAAGTGCTGGGTAATTTGGACATATTGGCGGCATGAACCACAGGCACGTTATATATTGTTTGTTGAAAACTCTCTAACCAGCCGGAATTGCAATACATTACCTATATTATAGGACGAAGAAATACTATTTGCAAATAATTATTTTCGCTACACCGGAATGAAACCGTCTTCAGAAAATCCATTGCGTCCATGTTTTTGTATAAAGGTAGTTTTTCATTCCTTTGCATTTTTTACTCAAGTATTAAAGATGGATATTCTGACTAATGGTGAAAAAAATAATGTAAAAAGCGATACAGTTCGTAAGACTGTAAGACTGTTTTCGGCATTAACAGCACAATAGTATAGGTAACATTGCATACTTAACTAACGACCGCATTTTTATGCCTAGAGCCGCAAACAAGGGGATTAAGGCCAAGATGATTTAATTGAATATATTCATCCATCTAGGCGAGTCAAGTGGATTTTTTTCGATGCCCCCAATGATGATATTTGATTTTGTAATTATTTTGTTTGTCAATTCAACCGATTTGTAGAGTAATATATTTATCCACCATATTTGGACATACATATGTCCGTATATTCACTAATACTTGATATCCTGTATCGTCATAATGTGTACGTAACAAAGAAACTCGTAACATTAAAAATTAGTTCCTAATTATAGGCATTTGGATGTGTAGAAAGTATCTGCACAATGAAGACATATCGGATAAATGCGGATCCTTACACATTTTTCATATAAATTTAAAGAAATATTCATATGTACGTGTAGCTATTTAACAAAGTGATTTTATTAGACACATACTAATTTTTTTTAGAAACTTTCCACGAATTTTTGGGATTTTTTAGATTTCCCTTTTGGGGCGTCGTACATTTTCACTTTTAACATCTTCGTTTACACATTCGCCGCGTTGTTGTTGTTGTTTTACATACTATTTTATTACAGGATGCTACTGCGTCAACAGGATAGGATAACATACAATCAAGTAGATATAACACCGATTTTTCGTATATTTTTTTTTTCGTTGCTTTTTTGCAGATACACACGGGTACAGTGAGAAGCTGCTGCCAGCTACCCAATTATAATAGTAGAGTGGCACAGCATCACTAGATAAAAATACACAAAGAGACAAAGAGCAGGATAGCGAATAATGTTGGAAAAAATTCTAAAATGGATCCTTATACGCAAGATGAAAATTTATTTCAAAAATCTCGACACAAAACTAATAATATTCAATAAACTTTTATCTATTTCGTAAACTTACGCTGTTTATCTATGAGATTATTCACAATTGATGAGTTTCTAAAAATTATTTTCAATAGAAAATTGGTTTTGATTCCGTGAAGAAAAAACTGCTCAAGTTAAAAAATAGGGAGAGGAAAAAACACTGATTTTATTGTGAGGATGAAGATCCTGTGGGGTGGTATGTTGGCTCTCGATTCCTGGCATTCTCGCTCTTGGATATTCATCTCGTTATTGGGATAGTACAGGGTGGGATTGGTGAGAGCTTTATTTTGCGCTTTTCTTCATTGGGGTTGTTGGGCAGACCATCCTAAGTGAGTGTGTATTGTGAAATGGAGTTTTGAAAAAAAAAAAAAAACCAAAGCTTTATTCTATTGTCGACGTACAAATTTGAAATTTTGAGAGAACTAACCTACAAATCTTAAAACCGTGCATGAATGTGTATGGGTTCATAGTAGAAAAAGAGGGATGCAGGAAAATGTAAGTTAATACGAGTATACGGTTGTGAGGTGCAAAATGCATAAAAGGAATGTTGAGGTGAAAGGAACTTGTAAAGCATACGCTTAACTTCAAAGCGAGTGCAGTAGTATTTTGCAACAAGCGCCACTTTGGTGGATTGTTAATAGTGAAAGATGTACATATGTACGCCCGTTATTTGAGTTCCGATATTAATATGCCAAAATCATTCAATCAAAACATCAACGTCACGGCAAATGAAATTTTGTCAAAGCTCCGCCGAATCGTTTTATTCTTTACCATTTATTTATTAAATGGGCTCGGGCTGCTTCGCAAATCAGACGGCACCTTTACCGTCAATCGCAGGGAAACCCTGGAGACTCTGCTCGAGGTGCACTTCCCTGGTTCTACTCCTTACTCGATGTCCTCTGACGATCAAATTGACGTCATAGATAACATCGACAGTATCCATTCAAACCCTACAAGGCTCCAGGCAAAGACGGTGTCTTTCCTGCGATATTACAGAAACGCTTGAATAAAATTCTTCCATCACTGATAGTTCTTTTTAGGTCTTGCTTCAACCTGGGATACATAACCCAAATTTGAAGAGAGGTCAATCTTGTCTTCATCCCCAAGATTGGGAAACCAAGTGAGCTGCCTAAATCCTATCGCCCTATCAGTTTGACTTCGTTCTTTCTAAAAACAATGGAGAAACTGATAGAGCTCCATATTAGAGGTATCAGAAATCAGGAAAATCAGATACCTCTGCATCCCAACCAGTATGCATATCGCGAGCGATCTACCAAAAATGCACTACACCACTTGGTGACGTACATTGAAAACAGTTTCACACAAAAGGAGATCGCAATATGCGCCTTCCTCGATATAGAGGGAGCCTTTGATAATACTTGCTATGACTCGATCACCACTGCACTATCCTGCAGGGGTGTGGACCATCCCACTAATCACTGGATTAGGGCGATGCTAAATAGCCGTATTGTATCAGCCACATGCGGAGAGGTCTCAGTGACAGTATCGGCGGTTAGAGGAAGCCCACAAGGGGGAGTCTTCTCACCACTGCTTTGGTCGATAGTCATCGACGATCTACTACGCAAGCTAACCACTCGGGGCTACGAGGTCATCGGATATGCTGATGACCTAGTAGTCATTGTTACGGGCAAGTGCGAGATCACTGCCTGTGAGCGCATGCAGCTTGCGCTCCTACTTATCTCTGACTGGTATGGCAGAGAGGGGTTATCTATTAACCCAAATAAGACGATCTTAGTCCCATTTACAAAGAGGAGAAAGGTACAACCCTGCTCAATCTTACTAAATGGCACACGCATAGGATTTTCCGAGGAAGCAAAGTATCTAGGTATTGACCTAGACCATAGACTCAACTGGAACTCCAATATGAGAAATAAACTCATGAAAGCGACTAAGGCCATGTGGGCCTGTCGACGCACGGTGGCATTACGCAGTGCAATCAAAATCCTCTGCTCGGGAACAAATATGCCATGTAGACCTGCAGGCCACATGTCTATATTACCACACCTTACCGAGCTAGGTATGATTACTACAGTCTCGGACGCATTGCCAGACACCTTCACCCTTGACAAAAGATTTGAGATACTGATCCCAAACCGCTCAGCATGGGAAAACAGTGATCCCCTGCTAAATGTCAAAGGCCTCAGGTGGTACACGGATGGCTCCAAGATGGCTTCTGGCGTTGGCGCCGGCATCTTTGGACCAAAACGCAAGATCTCGGAGGCCCTGGGAACAAGCCCCAGCATCTTCCAAGCAGAGCTGCATGCCATCCTAACATGCGTCAATCTAAGTCTCGAGACTGGCATCAGAGGAGTAACTATCAACATACTCTCTGATAGCCAAGCAGCGCTTAAAGCACTGGGCCATGTCGCCCTACAAGACCTCGCCAAAAGAAACGATGTTAAACTTTGGTGGGTGCCAAGCCATAAAGGTATCAAGGGCAATGAAATTGTCGACCAACTTGCCAGGAAGTGGTCCAGTGACAAATATATAGGCATTTGTCTGCGGCATTCCCGCGTCTAAGATAAATTACTTCTTAGACAAGTGGGAAAAATTGCAATACCTGTCCTTTTGGAACAGCGTTCGGGGACTCCGTCAATCTAAACGACTTATACGACCCCTGAACAAGCACCCTATTGTCATTCTCAAACTCAAGAGGATGGATATCAGAAGACTAGTCAGCTATCTAACGGGACACTGCGGTCTGAGATATCATTTAAACAAAATTAGCCTCTCGTCGTAAACTGAGTGTCGGCTCTGTCTTGAGGACGAGGAGACGGCAGGACACATACTGTGTGAGTGTGCTGCTCTCTGCCATCTTAGGAAGCGTATCCTTCTCAGTGAAGTTATGACTCCTGAGGGGATCACCCTGGCTCCTACGAGAAGCATTCTCAGCTTCATTATAGAAGTGGAAAGGCTACTCGGCTAAATCGGCTAGCAGGCACAATAGATCTGCAAAGGTCGCAGTGCCCTATTGCTAATGGTATATACATAAAACATTACATTACACACTTAAATAAATCAGATTGACATTATATACATGTCATGAATATATGACAATTCACCAACAGGAAATAATATTAAATTTTCTTTCTTTGGAAGACTGAGGAATTTGATACTCGATTTTTCAGATAAAAGTCTGAAAATGACAAATCGAATGAAATTAATTGTCCTATTTGTGGTTTTGTGCGCTAGCTCTGCTAGTTTCGAACTAATCGAGCTCAATGAAGACAATTGGAGGCTGATGCTTAGGGGCGAGTGGATGGTTAAATTTTTCGCCCCGTGGTGCCCAGCGTGTAAGAGCCTCGCACTCATCTGGAAGAATTTCGCACAGAAAATGCAGAAAATGCCGGTTTCAGTGTTGCTCAAGTTGACGTCACAAATTCACCGTCTTTAAGTGGACGTTTCCTGGTCACTGCTTTACCTACGATTTACTACATCAAAGATGGAGAATTCCGACAATACCGCGGATCTCGTGACGGTGACGCGTCCATGTTCTTTGTCAAGCAAAGGGAATGGCAGAAGGTGGAGTCAATCTCTGCATGGAAGAATCCAGATACTGTCCACATGACCATACTGTCCTATTTCTTCAAACTATCCCATTTACTGAAGGACTTCAGCACAAACCTCCGCGAAGAGTATGGACTGCCAACTTGGGGCGCATATGTATTCCTCGCCACTGCTACAATCATTGTTGGTGCTGCCCTAGGATCAACCTTAGTTTTCATTGTGGACCTATTGTATCCAGCGAAAAAAATTCAACGTCAAGGCTTCTCCTTAAATGGCGACGAGGCCCACAATGCTATCGATGATGAAATTGTCGACGATATAGAAGACGACGATGAAGATGATGAAGACGATGATGAAGAGATCGATGAGAACGACGAAGAAGAAGCCGAAGATGATGAGGAAGTCAAAGAAAATGAAGATGAGAATGCCGAGAGTGCCACCGCCAACGAATCGGATAAGAAAACAGAAGATGCCGATTCAAACAAATCAAAGTCTAGTCCGTCACAAGTGCGCAAGAGAACTCAAAGGAAGGACAATTAGTAAACTTAAATTTTCCTATCAATTTTCTTAACATCAATTAATTCATGTATAAAAAACAACTTTCTCATCAACAATTCGATACCATATTAAGCGCACAACATGTAACTTATCTCTAATAACATGGACTTTTGTTGATTAAATGCTCGACGCTTAGGTTTCATGAGAACGTAAAACGAAACTTCAACGACAATTACTGTTTCTCGAATTATGTTCATCCAGCCATCCATCCTCTTTTTGATATCCTAGGAGACATTCCAAACTTCCTTTCAGTTACAGAGTTTTGTTTCGACTAAACCGAAGGCACGCGTAAACTGGCTATATATTCGAAAACCAAAAAACAAAACAGAAAAGTCCTACACATACGATATGGCCTTAACTAAGTATTTACCCAAGTATATAAGTAAGTGTTGCTCTAGCTCCTGAGAAAGTTAGTTTTTACTCGTGCTATTGTTAATGATAACTATATCTAATGTACCACTATCGAACCACTACCATAAATAATCACTTTCTGAGTAAAAATCTAGTACGTCAATTTGGTTTTCAGACTTGTCTTGTATTTTCTTATTTTAATGTCTTAGAGAAAAGTTAATTATACGATACTTTGCTTTTTGTGAGTTAAATTGCTTAAGTTTGATAAAACAAATAAGTTTAAGAGAATCTACAATAATAATGAAATATCAATTTACACAATTACAAAATTACAAAATTATAGGGACGGTTATGTATTATAAGAGTAGTTGCATCTGACATGATAAATGGCTTTTCTTTTAAATGTTAAACTTATGAATCCTATGTACATACATACATATATCGTAGGAATTAATTAGAAAAGTTGATTTTCAAAGTATTTGACATCCCTGATCCCATTTCGAACGAAAGTGAAAATTTACGTTATACTCATCAGAGTATACTTGAAAGTTATTTCACAATAAGCAAACATGAGAAAAAAGTTATTCCTAAGGTAGACGAGGAGCTTTTCACCTCTGCCTTAGAGACCTCTGTTGACGAAATACGGATTATTTAACCCTTAGCACTTTCTTGACCCGTTTTTTTCTACAATCCAAAAGATTAGACTCAGAATAGCCAGCATAATAAAGCGCGTATACTTAGGTATGTGTAAAGTGTTTTGCAAGGCAATAGTAACTTTTTTAGTAATAAAAACAAAAAAAAAAAGTTCTACAGCTCTGTTATTGATGTTTCCTAAAAATTTTGTTTCAATTATGACAGTTACCAAAATTCCATCTCGAAAACAACAAAATCTGAATACGATATTTTTTAGATGTGCAAAACAAAAGCAACTTCCTGTGATAACGATTTTGTGCAACGTTTCTTTATGGAAAACTACTTTTTTGTTTTGTTTTAGAGTCACACGCGCACTCAAGGCTAAGGCCTTATAACGTATTGAACGTTGTGCGCGCGAAGATAACAGGGAGAGGGAAAGTTTCGCACAGCTTGATGTTTTGACACACAACCTGAATGGAGTGCAGTGGTTTTTGGGTCGTAGATGTTCGTTGACTATTCTTAGGGGTGGTTTGTCCTACATAGGACGAGAGCCGACCAAATTTCGCGTTGGTTATAATTCTCAGTAATTCGTGCATGCACCTTTGGTGTTAGTATTGTATACGCAGAGGATGAATTTCAATTGACCACATACTGTGAGTGTTATGCCTGCAGCAGTACGTTTGGTCACTTTCCCATTCACAACTGTGTTGCATACTTTTTTCCGTATAGGAATTACTTTTTCTTGGCTATGAAACGAATTTGAACTATAGACCTTCCGCTCGACGGCCGATGATGTTAACCACTGCACCACGGCCACCACCAACTACTGTGGTGGACAAAAGTATTTTGATTCTAGTCTCGCTTATCATTATTAACTGGGAGAAGTAACGGTTTTGTATTGATTTTTAAAAGTCAATTTAAAAGTCAATTTAAAAGTCAATTATTTCCGAATCTACTCCACCGATTAAGTTGGAATTTGGTACACATATCAATTTCTGTGACCCAAATGTAAATGTATTTTTTTTTTGTAATTTTAAAATAAATAAATGCTTACAGTTTATTGCATTTTATTAACAAAATCTATGCTCTGCTCTGTAAGAAGTGCTATATGCCACTTCAACCTACTCAGCTAGCAATTCAAGCCATAGTGATCTAACTCATTAAATCTAGTATGCAACGCGAAGTTCAAAAGTGGTCGTAATGCTTTAGCTTTGGTCTTATCTATTTTCGATTTTTTTTTGTTTTTTATAGTTCGCACAGATCCAAGAGTTACATACATATACTCCTATGAGTATCTCCGAAACTACTTAACCTAAAATTTTGAAAAAAAATACAGAAATTACTTGTCTACTTATAGATTACAGGAAAACCTATAAGGAGTCCATGATATTAAATTAACATGGTAAATCACTCAATATTGTGCTACCAACTTACATTTGCAGGTGGAATGTGTGGGAGAACATATTTTTCAACTCCAATGTTAAATTTTGTTGAATGGGTTTGTAGATAAATATTTAATGAAAAAAATAAGCCCACAATGAGCATTCTACCACCAATATTTTAGGAGATACTCATTTCTCAATTTATGCGTAGGCCCTTACTACGGCATTGTGAGTCATGCTTGTGAGACGTTCACGTTGCTCTACTTAAGACCGATTTGTGGGCTAGTGTCTTGTTATAGATAATGGCACGGAACCCTTTGTGCGCGAGTCCGACTCGCACTTGCCCGGTTTTTTTTTTATAGTTACACTCGCACTCAAGGCTAAGGCCTTATAACGTTTTGAACGTTGTGCGAGCGGAGGTAACAGAGAGAGGGAGAGTTTCGCGCAGGTTCACACATAATCTAAACGGAGTGCAGCAGTTTTGGGTAGATGTTCGTTCACTACTCTCAAGGGTGGTTCGTCGACTAAATTTCGGCGTTGGTTATAATTCACAGTAATTCGTTCATGCATCTTTGGTGTTAATATTGCATACGCAGTGGATGAATTTCAATTGACCATATAATGTGAGTGTTATGCCTGCAGCAGTAGTTTGGTCCATTCGCAACTGTGTTGCATACTTTTTTCCGTTATGGTTTTTTTTTTTTTCTGTTTTTTGGCTATAAAACGAATTTGAACTATAGACCTTCCGCTTGACGGTCGATGATGTTAACAACTGCACCACGGCCACCCCCAAAGTGTGAAGTAATGCTTTTCTGAATATATTTAGAATTTTGTTCGTTAATAGGGAATCCTCTACTAAAACTTTAAGCACAAGACCAAACCAATTTTAAGCTCTTGTGAATTATATGTCGACTCACTCGGATCTTGCCAAAGGGTACTTACGGACGGCAGATGCTAGGGAAAAGTCCCACTTTTCTTGGGAAAATCTAGCGAATAATCTAAATGCTGAGGGTCCCCCTATGCGCAACGGAGTTTGTTGGGAAAAGGTAAGAAATGAAAAATATTATATGTATATATGTTTATAAGCAATAATCATGTTAACGGTTTTAGATGTGGGCTGATTTCAAGGTTCATACGAAAGCCAAATTAAAAAAAAAAAAAACAAAATGAGCATATCCGGAACGGGGGGTGGCCCCAGTAAACATTGCGTTTTGTCCCCAAACGAGGAAAAGTTATTGAGCAGAGGGTTTGAATTAAAAGAAAAGCAGTACAAGCTGAAGAAATAAATACACTTTCCTGATGAAAATCAAAGCACAATAACTAAAGCAAAATTCGTTCTGTAATCAATTTGATGTCAAACTACGATCTTTTTTCGAAGTTAAAATACGAAATTAGCAAAATTCCTTGACATGGCTGGCAAAAGTGCTATTCGATTCTACTTTTTTATAGAGTGTAGATTTGTAGTGTAGGGGGAGAAGGAGCGAACAAACAGAGCAAAGAAGTTGATCGCGTTTAACTTGGCAAACGCCAGCTTCGATCTCTGTCCCTGCTCAATCCAAGTTGACACACAGCCTCCGCGTGGCCCCCCCTGGATAGCTATACTGGCACCCGCCAGGTAGTGAACCAATGTGTGCAGCGACCCGACCCCTTGTTCCTGGGGAAAGAGGAACCTGGCCCTCCAGGTTGGGGGTTGCGCTTAGGGCTAACATCCCTATCGCTTAAAACAAAAATTTTGTTCAGAGACAACCAATAGCCTCGGATACGGACGGATTACATGTTGACGACCCCCGCAAACGTCAAAAAGGAAACGAATTTCGGTTCTGCACCTGGAACGTTAGGTCCCTCAACAGACCAGGTGCAGCCGAACAGCTGGTCAACTCTTTGGACTGCTATAAGGCAGACATTACCACGCTCCAAGAAGTGCGATGGGATGGGCCAGGCAAAAAGCGGATGAAAAACTGTTATATATAAACAACAAAATAAACAACGCTTATTCGGATGCGGATTTGTTGTTCGAGGCAGACCAGGAAAAAAGTCTTAAGCTTCCAGTATGTAAGCGAACGCCTCATAACTATCCGCATCAAGGCCAATCTCGGCAATATAAGCTTACTATGTGTCCACGCCACCACAGAGGAGAAAGATGACCGACATAAAGACGACTTCTATGATCTCCTAGGGAGAACGTATGCGGAATGTCCCAGCTATGACAACGAAATCGTTCTAGGAGATTTCAATGCGAAGCTGGGTAAGGAAGCTCTCTTTGAATGGGTCATTGGAAAGCACAGCCTATACAACACCACGTCAGAAAACGGACTAATACTAGTGGACTTTATGGCGGGACATAACCTGGTAGTAGCAAGTACACGATTCCCACACCTCAACATCCATAAGGGGACCTGGCGGTCTTTCGATCAATCGACAACCAACCAAATTGATCATATTGCGATCGACGGCAGACACTCCTCCAGCATCCTAGATGTCCGAACTTTTCGAGGAGCCAACATCGACTCGGATCATTACCTTGTTGCAGCCAAGGTACGGATGCGAATTTCTCGGAATCAACGGAGTCGAGTAAGAACACCAACATTTAACGTCGGAAAGCTGCAATCGCAAGAGACCGCCAGGACCTTCGCCGATCAGGTCTCCCTCAAGCTCTCTCAGGTCCCGATGCAATATGCAGAAACCATAGAACAGCAATGGAGTCGTTGTCAGAAAGCCATTAGAGAGGCCGCCTCAGATATACTCGGTTTCGAGCCACCACCGTCGAGAAACCCCTGGTTTGATGATGAGTGCAGACAGGCCCATGCAGAGAAACTGAATGCATACATGGCCACATTGCATCGACGGACAAGAGCAGCCCGCGAGCTCTATGAACAGAAAAGGAGAGAGGAGCATGCGCTTCTGAGAAGGAAAAAGAAGGAGCACGAGAAGCGCGAGATCGAGGAGATGGAGAGATGTTACTGCAGGAACGACGTTCGAAAATGTTACCAGAAAGTAAAACGAACATGCCAAGGCTATAAAGCCAGAGCAGAAGCCTGCAGGGATGAGCACGGACAACCAGTAGTGAAGTCAGAGTCAATGCTGAGATTGTGGAAGGACCACTTTTGCAGACTGTATAACGGCGATGATAGTCAAAATGCCGCCGTCAGGCAGAGCGAACCATTCACAATGGACGAAGACGAAGGCGAATCCCGTCCACCCGACCTAGACGATGTTAAGATAGCGATATCGAAACTTAAGTCTTATAACGTTGCTGGAGCAGACGGACTCCCCGCGGAGCTGTTTAAAGCAGCTGGCGATGAGCTGGTTAGGAACATGCACCAACTCATCTGCAAGATATGATCGGAAGAACGCATGCCCGATGAATGGAATCTCAGTATCGTTTGCCCGGTCCATAAGAAAGGAGACCCCTATGACTGCGCCAATTACAGAGGGATAAGCCTCCTGAACATCGCGTACAAGATCCTCTCTGCCGTACTGTGTAGTACCTGAAACCGTTCGTGGACAATCTGATAGGTTCCTACCAGTGTGGTTTAAGGCCAGGAAAATCCACGAGAGACCAAATATTTACACTACGGCAGATCTTGGAGAAGACCCATGAATTCCAGGTCAACACGCACCATCTTTTCGTCGACTTTAAAGCCGCGTATGACAGTGTTTATAGAGACGAGCTATACAGAGCCATGTCATGTTTTAACATTCCTGCCAAACTCGTCAGACTGTGCAGGATGCCTATGAAGAACTCTTGCTGCTCCATTAAGGTCAGAGGTGAACTAACCGACCCCTTTGATGATAAAAAAGGTTTTAGACAGGGTGATGCACTGTCATGTGATTTCTTCAACATTATTTTTGAAAAGACCGTGCAGGACTCTGCAGCCAATGCAAGAGGTACGATCTACTTCAAGTCCACACAATTGCTTGCCTACGCAGATGACATTGACGTTACTAGACGAACAAAGCGAGACGTCAACGAGGCGTTCACAAGCATTGAAGCAGAAGCGGCGAAAGTGGGTCTAAGGGTAAATGGGGACAAGACCAAATATATGCTGTCATCTAAGAAAGACGCCCAGCACCGACGTCTTGGTCAAAACGTAACCTTCGGCAGCTATATTTTTGAAGTAGTCAAGGACTTCGTCTACCTTGGCTCGATAGTGACAAGCAGCAGCGACACCAGCGCTGAGATAAAACGCAGAATAACTCTTGCCAATCGCTGCTTCTTCGGGCTCAAGAGGCAATTGAGTAGTAGAGCCCTCTCTCGAAAAACTAAGGTTTCCCTCTACAAAACCTTAATCATCCCGGTCCTCCTCTACGGCGCTGAGGCTTGGACGTTATCAAAAGCGGATGAAGAGGCTCTTGGACGTTTCGAGAGGAAAATTCTGCGTGCAATCTTTGGTCCCGTTTGTGTAAACGGAGAATGGAGGAGGAGATTCAACCAAGAACTGTACGGGCTGTACAGCGACATCGGCCTGGTTAGACGTCTTCGGATCCAACGTCTAAGATGGCTAGGTCATGTAGAGTGAATGGACATCAACGCTCCGGCCCGAAGAGTCTTCGACTCCAACCCCGAGGGACGACGCAGCAGAGGACGACCGCATTGAGGGTGGCGCGCACAGGTGGAAGGGGACCTCAACCATCTGGGCGTGCGGAACTGGAAGCGGCTGGCCGAAGATCGGGCCGGCTGGAGAGGCTTGTTGGTTGAGGCCCTGGTTCACCCCGAACTGTAGCGCCATCAAAGTAAGTAAGTAAGTAAGATTTGTAGTAGAATCGCAAACCATTTTCGCATAATTTTGAAATTTGAATAGCAATACAGAGTAGGGCTCCTGGTTTCTTAAAATAATGGATAAAATACGTTAAGCCAAGATCTACGAAGTGAGATGGTTATGAAGTATAATACAGGTATCTCGGTAGCATACCACAGCAAATTATACAAAGTGCCTCGTCAAATTGCTTATTACCAAATTAATAAAAATAAAAAAAAATAAATCAACAAACAATTTGGCTAGATCAGGAAGGCCACGCAAAACAACTCCCAAGGAAGACCGAATTATTTTGGGCAAAGTTAAGGAAGATGTGTTGATTACTCCTAAGGCTGTCTCAATTTCGATGAATGAGGAATATAAAATATCTGTCAGCGGAAAAACCGTCGAAAGACGTCTGAAAGAGGCAAATTTTGCAATTTCGCAACGTTTGGCGTTCGGCCAACAATTTGTAAGCAAGCCTCAATCGTTTTGAGAAAAAATATTATGGACTGATGAAAGTTCATTTGAATATCATGGATTAAAAAAGAAAATTTTCTGCAGAATACCAAAGAAACTTCGAAAAATAGTGACGCCTGTATGTGAGCGCGTACCCCATGGTGGAGGATCAGTTACGTTTTGGGGATGCATGTGCTTCAATGGCTTAGGCGATTTGGTAACAATCGATGGGACCATGAATTCAGGCAAATATTTGACCGTCCTGAATGACCACGCATTTACTTCGGGTGATAGACTAATAGGGCCGTCTTTTATATTGCAACAGGACCATGCCCCATGCCATAAAGCCCGATTAATCACCAAGTTCTTAAGAGACACAGAGGTGCATACTTTAGATTGGCCACCCCAGAGCCCTGATTTGAATGTAATCGAAAATCTGTGGGCTTTTATAAATAGAAAAAGAAGCTCGTGTTTGACTAGAACGCGCGACGAGACTATTGCTGAGGTCGAAGGTCTCTGGTAGAATTTTTAACTAGATACTATTCAAAATTTGGTAAGAAGCTGCTCTATTAAGGTCAGTAATGAGCAAACCGAGACCTTTGATGTTAAAAAAGGATTTAGGCAAGGTGACGCGCTGTTATGCAACTTTTTCAACATCGTGCTTGAAAATATCGTGCAAGAGTCACTGACCAACACAAGAGGTACGATTTATTTCAGTCTACTCAGTTGCTTGCGTACGCAGACGATATTGACGTGATTGGACGGACACCAGCGAGACGTCAATGAGGCCTTTGTAAGCAGTGAGGTAGTAGCGGCTAAGATGGGTCTCAAGGTTAATGAAGGTAAAACCAAATATCTGCTTTCTAAAAGGCCAGAACGTCACCATGGGCGGATATAACTTTGAAGTGGTCAAGGAATTCGACAATATTGGCTCACTGATGACCAGCGACAACAACACCAGCGCTGAGATAAAACGCAGAATCACTCTTGCCAACAGCTGTTTCTTTGGGCTCAAGAGGCAATTCAGAAGTAGAGCCCTCTCTCGGAAAACCAAGGTGACACTATATAAGACCTTAATCATCCCAGACCTCCTTTACGGCGCAGAGGTTGGACCTTAAGAATAACGGATGAAGATGCCCTTGGTTGTTTCGAGAGGAAAATTCTGCGCACTATCTACGGTCCCGTTTGTTCAAACGGTGTATGGAGGCGAAGATATAACGAAGAACTGTACGGGTTGTACAGCGACATCGGCCTGGTACGACGTCTACGGATACAGCGCCTAAGGTGGCTAGGCCATGTAGAGCGCATGGAAAATGGAAAATACAGCTCCGACCCGAAGAGTCTTCGAATCCTCTCCGGAAGGAAGGCGCGGCAGAGGACGGCCGGTGGACGACGGTGGCGCACGCAGGTGGAAGGGGACCTTGACCAACTGGGCGTGCGGCGCTGGAAACAGCTGGCCAAAGACCGTGCCAGCTGGAGACGTTTGTTGGTTGAGGCCCAGGTTCCCACACACAGAAAATCAAGCAGTTAAAGCTCATATGTTGTTTTTTTTTTTTGCTATTCTATGCAGTTAACATTCTCTGTAAATGGGGAACTAGTAAGTTTGACATTCTCATTAAATATTTTATTCAATTTTCACAACAATGCAATTTCTCTAATGCGCCGGGCATATGTTGAGTGTCTTTAATTGAAAAAAACCGGCCAAGTGCGAGTCGGACTCGCGCACGAAGGGTTCCGTACCATCTGTATATACATACATATAAATATGAAAGGGACTATGTGTGTTACCTCATCAGTCACCACATTAAATCACATTTTTCGTATGATGACAGATCTTGGTTGCAGGCAGGTTATCGGCATATTACTTTGATAATCAAAAATCTTCATGATGAGATATAGTTGATCATCAAAGTGTCCATTGAATTCAAATCAATTATCTTACTTGACAGCAACGATGTGAAAAAGTGAATAACAAAATGGGAAATATGGGAAAAAGGTTTGCAGCTAGGATTAATTCATCAAAGACACAAAAGAGATCAAAACTGGGAAAAGTTTGCTACTGGTTGTGGGATATTGTCGACTAACCTTAGTTCAGTATGTGACCAAGGGGATTTTTTGGATGAAAATCATGTCTGTTGTATGGGAGCCCCCCTTAAATATTCATTTCGTTCTGTTTTTAGTATTTTTCGTGGTAGCGGCAACATCATCTGTGAAAATTTCAACTGTCTAACTATCACGGTTCATGAGATACAGCCTGGTGACAGACGGACGGACGGACAGCGAAGTCTTAGTAATAGGGTTCCGTTTTACCTTTGGGTAGGGAACCCTAATAAAAACGGAAGTAAGCGCCTTACGTTATACTCAAAACCGGGATGACGTTAAAACACCTATGCGAAACGTCAACAGATTGAACAAAGATGAATATACGAATACGTATGCATACATATGGATATAAGTATATACATATCTGCAATTATGATATTTATAATCTTACAATATAGAATAGACCATTAAATGTCGATGGACGTGCCAAAAAATATTCGCTTTCGAATTTATTAATACACACTTCAACGGTTTCGGACGTAATTCTTCAAATTCGTATTTTTTGCTTGCACTGTTGGATATTTCGAATGCAACCGCTAGCATATAGCGGTTAGATATCTTGGTGCTTCTACATATGCACCGATTCAATATATTTGCCCACTTAGCAGTAGAAAGTTGATTGAGACCGAAAGAATTACTGACCGCGGTCGTCAGTAATTGTTTTTTTTTTTTTTTTTCTGACAACCACAGCTGATCTAGAAGAGTATTTTAAGACAACTAACTGATCTCACTATTTGACACAGGACGGGCGTAAGCGCGAAAGCACGGCACGGACGATAGATTCAAACTGATTGCGGTCGCTGATCTCGGGTATTGCAAGCGACATGTATCTCCGGCGACTATGATGTGTGCGCAGGATCATTATTTGTAGAATTCTCGTGTGCCAGTTGAGGAGATCAGAGCGAGAGCTCTATACATCATGTCCAAATCCAAAGACATTTTTAATGTGTGACACTGACTACGTTGCGGAAAGATCGAGTATCTATTTCTGTGTTCTTTGAGTTTTGTTGTTGTATTTCCACTTGAACAATTTTTTTCATCGTACATTTGCCGCAGAACATGATGTTCGTACGATAAGAACGAACGATAGACGTCCGTCGGTAAGTCGGCACGATGAGCAAGTGCATAAGAAGTTCACAAAAATAGTTTGGAGATACTTATTTCATGTTATTTGTGCATGTTTATGGGATACTGACTTGTTATATTTTTATTCAAATTGTTTTGCTTTAATTAAAGGGAAAATTGCATCCACGAGCCAGTCCCTCAATGGCAAAGTAGCGTTCTTTGTCTTATCATTTGGGCACATTTCGCGTATGAATGGTTCAGTACGTTGATAAAAAAATTGCGCAGCATTGATAGGCAAATTGTTTTATTGTTACAAATATTTTAAGGAACACTTTAATAATAAAATATGCATACATACATATAAACGTACATATGTACATATGTATGTACATATGTGTGTATATTATAGAAGTATAATAAAGGGGTAAGTGTCACAGGACGGTATCTTACAATGCACGTGAGTGCTCCATCGGATAGTATAACCAGTTCTCAGCTGCCAGCTTGTACTTTGTCTCCGCCTGTACTACAGTACGTCAATTCCACCATGGGACTAATCCACTTCCGCACCCGTACAGTCGCAAGGGTTCTTAAAGACCTCGACATACACAAATCCGCTGGTCCAGATGGTATTGCCCCAATAGTTCTGAAGAGGTGTTCTTCTACGCTGGCAAAACCACTTTCCTACTCCTCTAGGCTCCTTACGCGTAGGTGGAAAACAGCATTTGTCCAGCCTATACCCAAAAAAGGCGAATCATCTTCTCCCTCCAACTACCGACCCATTGCACTAACGTCCCTTCTTTCCAAGGTCATGGAAACGCCGATCAACCGTCAGCTTATAAAATATCTTGAATCACGGAAACTCCTCAATGACCGTCAATACGGTTTCCGCAGCAACAGATCCACTGGTGATTTGATGGCATATCTCGCTGAAAAGTGGAATCACTCGCTTCACCAACCAGGTGAAAGCAAAATTGTTGCACTGGATATTTCGAAAGCATTTGACAGGGTTTGGCATGAAGCCCTCTTGTCGAAAATGCGTGCTTTTGGGATCGATTAGTCTCTTTTTCAATGGATTAGAAGCTACCTTTCGAGCCGTTCAATTCAAGTTGTTTTGGACGGATTCAAGTCTGACACTCACTTTGTAAATGCTGGTGTTCCCCAGGGCTCAGTTTTGTCTCCAACACTCTTTCTTATTTTTATAAATGATCTCTTGTCTGTTACTTCTAATCCAATTCACTCCTTCGCTGACGACAGTACCCTCAGCTTCTCATATTCGTTCGCTAGTTTACGACCCTGAACTTCGGTTGTAGATAATGAGCTGGAGCGGATGTTAAGCTCATTAAATTCCGATATCGACAGCATCATCCAATGGGGTAAAAACAATAGAGTGGAATTTAATGCATCCAAAACACAATGCTGTCTCTTGTCGTTAAAGCGTATAACTAACCCGCAGCCATTATCCATGAATGGCACTTGCATCTCAGAAACTGAAAAGCTTTCCATCCTGGGTATGAGTGTTGCTCACAATCTTAATTGGAGCGACCATATATTCAGTGTCGCCAAGAATGCTGCGAAATGCCTAGGCTTCTTATACAGATGCAAGAAATATTTCTCACCCTTAGATCTGACTACAATATATATGGCGTTCATTCGCTCCAAATTAGAGTTTAACACTCATGTCTGGTTCGGTGCTTCCAAGACCTCATTGCACCTAGTAGGCAGAATACAAAAACAAGCCATAAAACTGATAGGCGACTCCAGCATTACCAAAACATTAGACTCGCTGGGACACCGCAGGAATGTTACCTGCCTCCCCCTGTTTTATCGTTACTACCACCAAAAATGCTCTGATGAAATAGCCAATTGCATTCCGCCCCTTCAACATTTCTCCCGCAATACACGTCTAGGAATGCTCACCAATATACCCTGAAGCCCACTTTCGGACGTACCGTCAAATATAGAGAATCTTTCATAAACCGAACCACACGAATCTGGAACTCCCTGCCAGATTCGGTTTTCCCTCCTCAATGCAACATGCAAGCATTTAAGATCAATGTTCATCGGCATCGCCTCTATCCCTCTTCCTTTCTACCTTCTGTCCGCACTGTGTCGCCGACATAATAAGGTTATTAGACCTTGAGTGCGCGCAAGTTATTAAAAAAAGTATATATGTATATGTATGTATGTCCATATGTATACATACATACACATATACATAACTATTTGAGTCATTTATAAGAAACCATAAGATCAGAAAAAACGTGATTGTTAGTTGTTCCTACTTCTTCTTCTTCTTAATGGGCGCTACAGTTCGGGGTGAACCTAGGCCTCAACCAACATGCCCCTCCAACTAGCACGATCTTTTGGTGGCCTTTTCCATTGCCGCACACCCAGTTGGCTGAGGTCCCCTTCCACCTGTGTCCGCCATCTTAAGTGCGGCCGTCCTCTGCTTCCTCGTTCCTCGGGGTTGGATTCGAAGACTCCCCGGGCTGGAGCTGTAGTGTCCATTCGCTCTACATGGCCCAGCCATCTTAGGCGTTGAATCCGTAGACGCCTGACTAGGCTCATGTCGCTGTACAGCCCGTAAGGTTCGTGGTTGAATCTTCTCCTCCATCCCCCGTCTGCGTTTATAGGCCCAAAAATCACGCCCAAAATCTTTCTCTCGAACCGACCAAGGGCCTCCTCATCCGCTTTTGATAGTGTCCATGCTTCTGCGCCGTACAACAGGACCGGAATGATAAGGGTCTTATACATATAGAGTCAACGTTGTCGTTCGGGAGAGAGCTCTATTACTCAGTTGCCTCCTGAGCCCAAAGAAAAAGCGATTGGCAAGAGTGATTCTGCGTTTGATTTTGGAACTGATATCGCTGTTCCAGGTCACTGCGGAGCCAAGGTAGACGAAGTTCTTAACTACCTCGAACTTATATCAGCCAATACAAACGTTCTTGCCAAGACGTCGGTGGTGAGTGTATTTTTTTGGTGACAGCATATATTTAAGTTTTGCCCTCGTTTACCGCCAAACCAATTTTCGCCGCCTCCATCTCAATACTCGCAAGAGCCTCATTGACATCTCGCTGTGATCTACCTATTATGTCAATATCGTCGGCGTATGCAAGGAGTGGCGAGGATTTGAAACAGATTGTTCCTCTTGTATTGGCCAGTGATTTTTGCACCATCATTTCCAATATGATGTTTAAGAAATCACACGACAGCGCATCGCCCTGCCTAAATCCTTTTTTGACATCAAAACTATCGGTAAGGTGTTCACCGAATTGGATGGAGCAGTGAGCATTCTCCAAAGTCATCCTGCATAGTCTGACGAGTTTAGCAGATATGTCAAAGGTAGTCGTATGCGGCTTTGAAGTCGACAAATGGGAAGTGAGTGTCGACTTGAAATTCATTGGTTTTTTCCAGGATCTGCCGTAGTGTAAAGATGAAGTTTTTGTTACTAGGCGGGAATAAATTCCCCAAAACAAAGCGAACCTCTAACTTTACGAACTAAAATGGTGTGACAACTTTTGGCGCTAAAGTATGAAAATTGCGCAATTGTTTTTTCACAGATTATTGCTGCGATTTTGATGAATTAAAAGGTATATTTGTAGAAAATCATTTTATTTGAATTGTTTTTTTCACACACATCTATCGCATACTATTCAGTCTTTCGAGTTCAGCCCGCTGTAGTAAGAACACTGGTTCGAAGCTGATTCCCAACAACCTTTCGGATGGAAAACTTGGTTGGAAAAGGATTCCATCATTTTCTTGACCCTCGAACACGCAACGTAGGCCAACCCGGCACTAAATTCACTTATCCCTAAGTCCACAACTGCTTTGTCCAATGTAATTCCTTGCGACCTGTGAATACTAATGCCGTAAGACAGCGATAACGGAAAGTGCTTTCTCGTGCAATTGACTGCTCCTTTTTAGGGTTCCGCACCCAATGTAAAACGGAACCCTATTACTAAGACTTGGCTGTCCGTCCGTCCGTCTGTCACCAGGCTGTATCTCATGAACCGTGATAGTTAGACAGTTAAGGGGGGCTCCCATACAACAGACATGATTTTCATCCAAAAAATCCCCTTGGTCACATACTGAACTAAGGTTAGTCGACAATATCCCACAACCAGTAGCAAACTTTTCCCAGTTTTGATCTCTTTTGTGTCTTTGATGAGTTAATCCTAGCTGCAAACCTTTTTCCCATATTTCCAATTTTGTTATTCACCTTTTCACATCGTTGCTGTGAAGTACGATAATTGATTTGAATTCAATGGACACTTTGATCATCAACTGTATCTCATCATGAAGATAGTACATACATAGTCTCTTTCATATTTATATGTATGTATATACAGATGGTACGGAACCCTTCGTGCGCGAGTCCGATTCGCACTTGGCTGGTTTTTTTTTAATGACTTTACGATCTGCGTTATAGGAATAGCGCCTGAAGGGAAAGTCAGTCCCGTGTAAGTTTCAAACTTGACCATGATGCAGATATTTAGGAGCTTCGCTTGGTATGGAGTTCTCGACTCTGTTTTCGGTTGGACCGTAAATAATATCAATGACTGTGCCCATCGAGCCATTGCACAGGTTCACAGGTTCTGGCGTAACGTCACTTTAGCGCCAACGCAGAGTAACAGTTCTGCGCTCAGTCCTCGAGCTTCGTCATCTGACGCTTGAGCGGCTGTTGCATTATTGTTTGACCATTTATTCGAGTCACTTGGCATCGAAGCGATCCTAAGGCGTTCTTGTTATAAGCTTTGATGTTTTTGTTGGTCGCCATCAATCGTGTCGCGTCCTTAAAATCTCGGGTCGATCCTGGATTATTGTCGACGAAGCGTTGTGACCAGAATTCATAGTGCGAGAGGTTGTTCTCGCCTAGGGCTAGAGCATGAAGTGCTTCTCGAAATTGCTTCTGTTCATCGCCAGTCTGTCGCATGATCTGCTTGAGAATTAACATCTTCCGTATCTGCGGAAGAGTCATCCGACTCTTTAGGTACGCCATACAGGGGCTTGTCCAAAACTGGCTGTAGCTGATTGAAGTCGCCAAAGAATACAACAACAAAGCCGGCCATCTATCTTGCCGAGCATACGCAACCCAATCATGCTAAATTCGTCCATCAATATCATGCAGAATGCAGAGTTTGGCCACCGATATTGCTTGCAGCCACGCCGGTTGGAGCCATTAGCTGGACGTACTCCAAGCCGAAACTTTTAACAACTTCGTTGATGGCTAACGTTTTGCCGGTTCCAGCAGCTCCCATGACTATTGCTATTTTGTCCGTCGTTTCTCCGCTTGTCGCTCTTGTGATGAAGTCTATCACGGCTTGTTGCTCGATGTTCAATGTAAAGCAGTTTGCTGCCGCCTTAACTTCTGGTATTTCGTAGGAAGCCATTGCCGCATCAATGAACTTGAGCACGTTTTCTTACTTACTTACTTACTTTGATGACGCTACAGTTCGGGGTGAACCAGGGCCTCAACCTAAAAGCCTATCCAGCCGGCCCGATCTTTGACCAGCCGCTTCCAGTGCCGCACGCCCAGTTAGTTGAGGTCCCTTTCCACCTGTGCGCGCCACCTTAAATACGGTCGTCCTCTGCTGCGATGTCCCTCAGGGTTGGAGTCGAAGACTTTTCGGGCCGGAGCGTTGATGTTCATTCGCTCTACATGGCCGAGCGATCTTAGACGTTGGATCCGAAGACGTCTAATTAGGCTGATGTCGCTGTCTTGGTTGAATCTCCTCCTCCATTCTCCGTTTACACAAACGGGACCAAAGATTGCACGCAGAATTTTCCTCTCGAAACGCCCAAGAGCCTCTTCATCCGCTTTTGATAACGTTCAAGCCTCCTCGGCTTGGAGCTCGTTTTCGACTCCTGGATATTTGGTGAAAGACAAATACCAGTCATGCTGCCGATCGACATCTCGGAATCCAAGTTCGACGTCTGCAGGTGTTTGATTCGGAAGTGCTGTGGCAGAAGCCATCCAATCGTGTGGCTCATATATGGGAGTTTCTGGCTCGTTATTCTCTTCGACAACGTCCGCCATATCTATGTTTAATGCCCAATCAGCGACGCCATGTGCCTTGTATGACTCTTCCCAAGTTGTGTGCGTTAGTAAAGTTGTCATATCGACTCTCCATGGAGTGTGAGGTACCAGTTGTTGTTTGTAGTAGATTTCGTCTGTTTCACGGGATTTACCTTTCACCACTTTAGGAATGACTTGAACAACTCTTTCATTTCTAGCAAGTTGCTAGGAAACTGTCATCACTGGGCGTGCAGCAGCTCTCGACGTAGAAGGAAGGTTCATCGATTGAAAACATGGTTTTCCAGCAGCAACAGGGTTATTTCCTGCAAAGTCCTTGAATGTCAAGTCGTTCAAATTTGCTGCTCTGTACGCATATGCTTGAATTATTCGAGGAGCGTCAGAACTGCCGTTTTCATCATCTTTCATGCCTCGTCTCTTTACCAAAACACTTTCCAGCGTGGAGATGTACAGCTTCATGAGCGGCTTTCATCAAAGGTTCTGCAAGTAGAAGCCTGGACACTTCACACCCAGATATATCTCTGCTGCCAATAACCTTCATGAGGAACTTCGGCTTGACTCAGTACCGATACTACTCTCTTGAAGGGCCCTCAGCGTCTGTTTGTAATTTTCAGACTTTGGTTCACCTTTTGAGGCGTACTTAGTGATGTAAGATGTCACTGCATATTCAGAAGCGATAATGGAGATGTTTGTGTTTGCTCGCCACGCGAATGAAACAGACTTGTTGAATGGGTTGAGTAGTCCATCGTTTCGAGCAAGTGTATAACAGAAAACTCCTCGTCCGTCTTTCGCAAGTTTCGATTCAATGAGTAGTGGTTTTGGAAATCCAAACCGGCATTGCTCATGTCTATTAATTGTTCGCAGACAGTACGAGTTCGAGCAAACCGTGTGTCTTTGAAATCTGTTCACACCTTTGGCTATGTTTTCTTCAGTGAGTTCGAGGTCTGTTGCTCTCATTCTACTGGGGTGCAGGTTTCATCTTGCCCAATGATTGGGGTTGATCGCTGACACCAGGTTGTCGTAATAATGTTTGGCATTTGTCAGCTCTTCAATATTCATTGACTCAAAGTTTCTAACGTCAGGAGCTCCAGACAGCCAAAATACGCCATGAACATGTGGGCTTCCTCTATGTTGATACTCGAGACGGTACCAATAGTCTGTGATCAGATACTTCTTCTCCAATACTTCCACAAACAGTTCCACTTTCTTGCCAAAGTAACTGTCTGCAACTGACGGCTTTTTTGAGAGCAATGATTGCATGTCCCTTGCAACCTGAGCTTCAGACCTCCCAGTTGGATCGTATCCGAAATGTTTCGATAGGCATGGCCACCAGAGATCTGCCGCGCTTAACGTCAAGAAAAATGTTGAAACACCAAGTTGGCTGACCATACTTTCAAGTTCTAAACGCTTCTGATACCAGTAAGACATTGTGCCTCTCAGATTTAAAGCAAAGTACAGAAAACGGTTCATCAGCGGCGGATTCTCTCTGGCTTGTTGTTGTAGATATTTCGGTGATCCATTGAAATTTGTCATGTTGGCGTAGAATAGGCCTTTGCTTTATTGGGAATAGATGAGGAAAAGCTTTGAACGATGTATCCAACAGTCCTGAATTCGTTGACCGGATTTGCTGAAGCTGCGGGCCAATTGATTCCATCACGAACAACCTCGGTTTGTCTCAAACCACTTGACGCGCATTAATAACCACGTCGTCACTGTCTTCAGCAACATCGGGCATTGAGTCGTTGGCAACACTTCCGTCGAATTGTCTAAGTTGATCTTGAACGCTTCCGTCTTCTGGTAGTGCCGCCAAGGCAGACATATTGTTTTGCAAGTCAGAATAGAAGCGATTCTGTTGCTTTAGAAACACCAGAACATCGTGTACCACCTGTGGTCTGACCCTGGAGTTTTTGTAACCTTGGGCTTACTGCTTCCCAACCAGCAAGATGTTGACTGTATTAGGAACTCTAGGCAACTCGTTTGCAATCGGTTATAGATCTTGCTCGACGTTCAGCACGTTTCCTTTGTAACGGAATTGACCATTGACACCTTGACTGCGGAACTGATAGACGCTGAGAACAGGTTGAATCCGTGCTACCAACATCTGCTCGACGACTGACAATGTCTTCGTAACCTCTGGAACATCTCCTGGATCCATATTGTTTTGAGCAGTGTACTTGACAGGGTTTTTTAGTGCAGTAATGTCAGATGACCTCATGGTGGCTGAGTTGTAGCCGTGAGCAGTTGTCGCAGAGTCTGAACACGTGCTTGTCGAGATTCTGGGTGAATACTTACTTACTTAGGTGGCGCTACAGTCCGTGGTGAACCTGGGCCTCAACCAACAAGCGTCTCCAGCTGGCACGATCTTTGGCCAGTTGTTTCCAGCGCCGCACGCCCAGTTGGTTAAGGTCCCCTTCGACCTGCGTGCGCCACCGATGATGCGGCCGTCCTCTGCCGCGCCTTCCTTCCGGAGTGGATTCGAAGACTCTTCGGGTGGGAGCTGTATTTTCCATGCGCTCTACATTGCCTAGCCACCTTAGACGCTGTATCCGTAGACGTCGTACCAGGCCGATGTCGCTGTACAACCCGTACAGTTCTTCGTTATATCTTCTCCTCCAGAACTTTCCTGTCGAAACGACTAAGGGCATCTTCATCCGCTTTTGTTAAGGTCCAAGCCTCTGCGCCGTAAAGGAGGACTGGGATGATTAAGGTCTTATATAGTGTCACCTTGGTTTTCCGAGAGAGGGCTCTACTTCTCAATTGCCTCTTGAGCCCAAAGAAAGAGCGGTTGGCAAGAGTGATTCTGCGTTTTATCTCAGCGCTGGTGTTGTTGTCGCTGGTCATCAGTGAGCCAAGGTTGTCGAATTCCTTGACCACTTCAAAGTTATATCCGCCCATGGTGACATTCTGGCCTTTTAGAAAGCAGATATTTGGTTTTACTTTCATTAACCTTGATACCGATCTTAGCCGCTTCTACCTCAATGCTTACAAAGGCCTCATTGACGTCTCGCTGGTGTCCGTCCAACCACATCAATGTCGTCTGCGTACGCAAGCAATTGAGTAGACTTGAAATAAATCGTACCTCTTGTGTTGGCCAGTGACTCTTGCACGATCTTTTCCAGCACGATGTTGAAAAAGTTGCATGACAGCGTGTCACCTTGCCTAAATCCTTTTTTAACATTACCGACCTTAACGGAGCAGCGAGAATTCTCCATTGTCATCCTGCACAGTCGGATGAGTTTGGCAGGGATGTTAAAACTAGACATGGCTTTGTATAGCTCATCTCTATACACGCTGTCATATGCAGCCTTGAAATCGACGAAGAGGTGGTGAGTGTCGACTTGGTATTCTTGGGTCTTCTCCAAGATCTGCCGCAGCGGAAATATTTGGTCCTTTGTGGATTTACCTGGCCTGAAACCACACTGATAAGAGCCGATCAGGTTATCCACAAACGGTTTCAGGCGTTCACACAATACGGCAAAGAAGATCTTATATGCGATGTTAAGGAGACTTATTCCCCTTTAGTTGGCGCAGTTATAGGGGTCTCCTTTCTTACGGACCGGGCAAACGATGCTGAGATTCCATTCGTCGGGCACGCTTTCCTCCGACCATACCTTGCAAATGAGATGGTGCATGCACCTTACCAGCTCATCTCCAGCCGCCTTAAGAAGTTCAGCAGACAGGCCGTCAGCGCCCGCGGCTTTATTAGACTTAGGTTTAGACCCCCTTGTTCCTGAGGAAAAAACGAACATGGCCTTCAGGTTGTGCTTAGGGGTACCATCCCTATCACAAAAAAAATTAACTGTTGCGAAGTAATCACAAGCCTCAGATGCGGACGGATACAAAGCTGACGACCCCTGCAAACCATTAAATCACTTGCGAGTCTGCACCTGGGATGGGATGAACCAGGCAAAAGACGAATGAAAAACTGCGAAATCTGCTACAGGAATTGCTACAAGGATAACGAACAACGCTTATTCGGATGCGGATTCGTTATTCGAGGAAGACTCCGACAAAAAGTCCTAAGCTTTCGGGATGAAACCGAACGCCTCATAACAATCCGCATCAAAGCTAATTTCGGGAGCATTAACTTAATGTGCGCATACTCCCCATTCGAAGAAAAGGGCGACCGATTTAAAGACGACTTCTACGATCTCCTAGACAGAACTTATGCCTAATGTCCCGCTACGATATAAAAATAGAGATTTTAATGCGAAACTGGGCAAAGAGGATATTTTTGAGTCGTTGACGGGGAAAATATATCCTACATGACACCACGTCCGACGAAAACGTACATCGGCTAATTGACTTCCTGGCGGGGTGTAATCCCCTTCTAGCTACCACATGATTCCCGCATCTCCACATCCACAAAGGAACCTGGCGATCAACTCCTCAGTCGACCATCAATCAGATTGATCACGTTCCGATTAACGTGTGTTGCTCCACATAAACAGAAAAGGAAACAATCAAATCAGACAAGTTGCTTACCAACAAAAGCAATCAAACAAAAAGGACATTTCCCAATTATATGTAACCTTGCTAGAAAGCGAGTCAGTTCCGCGGTGTAATTGTTAACACACTGGACTCTCAGAGGGGAAGCCTATAGGGATGAAGACGGACAACTAGTTGTAGAGTCATAGTCAATGCTGAGAATATGGAAGGAACACTTCTGAAGACTGTTTAACGGCGATGAAAGATCAGTTCTAATACATATCGTTGTCAGGCAGAATTATCCATTCACAACGAACGAAGATGTTAGAGAATTCCGTCCACTCGACCTAGATGAAATTAAGCTGATAATTTCAAAGCTTAGGGCTAATAAAGCCGCGGGCGCTGATGGCGTGTGTGCCGAGCTATCTAAAGCGGCTTGAGATGATCTGGTAGGGCGCATGTACCAGCTCATCTGTACAATTTGGTCAGAAGAAAGCATGCCCGACGAATGGAATCTCAGCATCGTTTACCCAGTCTACAAGAAAGGAGACAGAACTTATATAGGGGAATAAGTCTCCTTGACATGGCATATAAGATCTTCCCCGTCGTATTGTGTGAACGCTTTAAACCCTTTGTGGGTAATCTGATATATACTCTGCTACAGATCTTGCAGAAGACCCAAGAATACCAAATCGACACCCATCACCTTCTCGTCGATTTCAAAGCCGCGTATGACAGTGTGCGTAGGGACGAGCTATACGGAGCTATGTCTCGTATTAACATCCCTGCCATACTCATCAGATTATGCAGGGTGACAGTGGAGAATTCTCGCTGCTCCATTAGGGTCGGTAGCGAATTAACCGATGCCTTTGATATTAAAAAAGGATTTAGACAAAGTGACGCACTGTCATGTAATTTTCCCAACATCGTGCTTGAAAAAATCATACGAGACTCACTGGCCAACACAAGAGGTACGATGTCTTTAAAGTCTGCGTACGCGGATGACATTGGCGGAATTAGGGGAACACAGCGGGACGTCAATAAAGCGTTCGTAAGCATTGAAGCAGAAGAAGCTAAAATGGGTCTTTCGGTTAACGAGGGTAAAACGAAATACATATATGCTGTCAACCAAAAAAAACGCACAAAACCGACTTCTCTGCCAGAACGTCACAATTGGCAGCTACA
This sequence comes from Eumerus sabulonum, assembly GCA_951905685.1. Taxonomy (NCBI): domain Eukaryota; kingdom Metazoa; phylum Arthropoda; class Insecta; order Diptera; family Syrphidae; genus Eumerus; species Eumerus sabulonum. The sequence continues at coordinate 42,480,771 of OX645063.1, forward strand.
AAGTGGTTAAAGACTTCGTCTACCTTGGCTCACTACTGATCAGCGACAACAACACCAGCGTTAAGATCAAACGCAGAATTACTCTTGCCAACTGCTGCTTCTTTGGGCTCAAGAGGCAATTGAGAGCTAGAGCCCTCTCTCGAAAGACCAAGGTTGCACTATAAAAAACCTTAGTCATCACAGCCCTCCTCTATGGCGCAGATGAGGAGGCCCTTGGTCGCTTCGAGATGAAAATTCTGGTCTCAGTTGTTCAGACGAACATCGGCTTAGTGCGACGTCTTCGGATCCAACGCCTAACATGCCTATGCCATGTAGGCTGGATAGATAATACAACTCCGGCCCGAAGAGTCCTCAAATCCAACCTCGTGGGATGACGCAGCAGAGGACGACCGTATCTAAGGTGGCGCAAACCGGTCGGTGGAAGGAGACCCTAAGCAACTGGGAGTGCGTCGCTGGAAACAGATGGCAAAAGACCGTGCCAGCTGGAGAAGCCTGTTGGTTGAGGGCTAGCTTCACACCGGACTGTAGCGCCACTAAAAATTGTTTTTTATTAAATAATTATTCTGTGCATGGATAACATTCCACGTTTCAAGAAATAGTGGGATATATATCAGCTTTCCACTGGGTTATCAGATCTTTTGTTTGTTTTTGTGCAGATCGGTTGATCTATCATCGCATTTTCCCGGAATATCTCAGCCATTTCGTTTAGAAATTGGACGCAATGTTAAACTGTTTTCCAAATTATGGGTACCTGTACAAAATATGTATATTTTGTTGATCATAAGCCATGCCAGGACCTTCAGATATACACATACAAAAAAATAGTCACATTGTAAATGCCCTATCTCTGATAACAAGCATGTATGTACGTAAATACAATATCTTTACTCGAGTACTTCAAACATAATCGTGTACAGACCGATGCCATAGAAAAGGAAACGCAAATTCAAATGATCCAAATAGCGTCCAACTCAGACGGCTATTTAAAATGCACTGGCATGACGTTAAGGTTAAGGAAATTATCACTGTCTTCCTTCCTTCTTCGTACATTGATGCTCGTATTACTCGCCTCCCGGTAATTAGTGTTGCATTAAATTACACAACTTGACAAATCTTGACATGGGTCAGGTTTTTCAGACAATGTTCCCTTTCAAGTACTATGGAACGGACGCACGAACGCATAAATCTCAGCTGGATAACATAGGGTTGATCAGTGAATGACAAAATATTGTCTACTGAAAATAGGCGATACTGTGGTTTGGTGACCGAAAAACGATACCAACGCCAATTTTGTTTTCATTAGTCGTCCTGACATCCGCCTTGCAGTCATGGTAGACGTAGGTACATACATATGTACGTATATTCAAGTTATCGCGTTGGGTTCGCGATGGTTAAAAAAAACCGGACAAGTGCGAGTCGGACTCGCGCACGAAGGGTTCCGTACCATCTGCATATATAAATATGAAAGAGACGTTGTCATCATCAGTCATCATATTAAATCACATTTTTTGTATGATGACAGATCTTGGTTGCAGGCAGGTTATCGGCATATTACTTTGATAATCACCATTGAATTCAAATCAGTTATCTTACTTGACAGCAACGATGTGAAAAGGTGAATAACAATAAATATGGGAAAAAGGTTTGCAGCTAGGATTAATTCATCAAAGACACAAATATATTGTCGACTAACCTTAGTTCAGTATGTGACCAAGGGGATTTTTTGGATGAAAATCATGTCCGTTGTATGGGAGCCCCCCTTAAATATTCATTTTGTTCTGTTTTTGTCGTGGTAGCGGCAACAGAAATACATCATCTGTGAACATTTCAACTGTCTAACTATTACGGTTCATGAGATACAGCCTGGTGACAGACGGACGGACGGACGGACAGCGAAGTCTTAGTAATAGGGTTCCGTTTTACCTTTGGGTACGGAACCCTAAAAACACTTTACAAATAGTCTACACAACTGAACGCATCCTTGGTTTCGCTTACTTTTATATGTACGAGTAGTACACAACGCATGAAGTGCAATTTTGAATTATTGCGATTATTACACAATAGTTAATTAGTTAGTTAGTTAAAATTACTTTTATTTCAAAAAAATATATATGTAACAACTATTGATCAGCCTTAAGTCTAATTGGTTTGGCCTAAGGCCGTCTACTAAGGCTAAAGGTGGAGAGGACTCTGATAGAGCTGATCAACGAGTTGCTAATAGCACGCAAGATTCACTCTAAGTGGGGAAGCCTAGTAACTACCAGAGTAGCTACCAAGGGATGAATGTAGTTGTAAACTGGAGAAAGAAGGCCTGGACGTTGTTGCCTACGCCGATGACGTTGCCATCACAATCTCAGGTAAATACCTATCTACACTGAATGACCGCATGCAAACGGCATTCTCACTTCTGTGCAAATGGGCGCATAGTAACGGGCTCAGGATTAACTCAATGAAAACGGAGCTCGTGCTTTTTACCAAAAAGCACAAAATCCCGGAAAACTGCCCTATCACTCTGCTCGATACCAGGTTAGCCTACTCCCCCAGTGCCAAATTCCTTGGCATTATACTCGATAGGAAATTAACTTGTAAGAGCAACACAACCGAAAGAGCAGAAAAAGCAACAATAGCTCTCTACACATGTAAGAAAGCCCTAGGAAAAATATGGGGATTCAACCCCAATATTACCCTATGGCTCTACATCACGGTCGTTAGACCCATACTAATGTATGGAGTGATAGTCTGGTGGACTGCACTAGACAAGACAACATACCACAAACAACTCGAGTAGGTACAAAGGATGGCATGTATGTGCATTACCGGGGCCCTCAGGTCCACACCAACGGCTGCGCTTAACATGATACTCGACCTTACACCATTCGATATTTTCGGTAAGCAAATTGCCACACACACGGCCATAAAACTAAAAGCCAACTCGAAATGGGCGAGCTATGTCACTTGCCTCTCCTCCATCCTGCAAAACAGGATAACTATGACAGAAAACCTAGACCACACAGAACCCACCATAGTCTTGGACAAAAACTTTACGATGATCTATCCGGACAGGAAGAGCTGGAACCGCCAAACTCAACCGCGCAGAAACTGTGTGGATTTCTACACTGACGGGTCTAAGACCAAAGACGGGGTGGGCAGTTTAGTTTTCTGCAAACAACTCAAGCTACATAAGGCTCTAAAATTACCAGATCACTGCAGCGTGTTCCAGGCGGAACTGTTGGCAATAAAAAAGGCTTTGTCTTGGCTGAAGTGGAGCGTAATATCCACCACGGATATTCGCATTCTCACAGACAGTCAAGCAGCCTTAAAGTCGCTGGAGTCCTATGTGTACACATCAAAATCTAGTCTCGACTGTCGTAGATCTCCTAATGAGATGGCAGAACAATTCAACATACAACTTATCTGGGTATTAGGACACAGCGACATTACAGGTAATGAAAAAGCTGACACCCCTTACAACCATTAAACATAATCTGACCAATCTCGCCAGGGCCGAGACGAACCTGAGATGGACACAGGGACATACCTGCGTCATCACCAGGCAAATCTGGCCTCGGCTGGACAGTCAACGCACAAGGAGTATAATCTCCCTAAAAAGAACTGACATCCACAAAGTCATCGGTGTCATCACAGGACACTGCCTCATTGGCAGTCACGCACAAAAACTAGGAATAGTTCCAAATGATTTCTGCAGAAGCTGTCAGGACGAGGAGGAGTTTGAATCCATTCACCACCTTCTCTGCGCCTGTCCAGCTCTCTGCAATTTCAGGAAACGTTTCCTAGGCTTTAACTTCCTTAACGATCTGACAGATGTTCAGAAAGTAGGGATACTTGATCTTCTTAACTTCTTAAGAAGCACAAAATAGTTCCACGAATAGGGGGGTAAGACCCCCTCGTAGCTGCACAACGGGCCTCACTGGCCTATGTGCATTCTTCTCAACTCTGGGAAGGCTACGACCCTACCTACCTACCTACCTACCTAAGGCCGTCTACCAGGTTGACAATATAAATAAATTCTGAGTTATTAAAAATCTCCATCTAATATTCTTTTTCTATATCGAAGTGCAGCTGTGGTGTAGTCGTATAAAACATCCCATCCTTATTAACCGTTTAAGATTTTCAACACTTCTTCGTCTTCTAAAATTACTTTTGAAAATTTTATAGTACGAATCTCCTTTAAAATTGGGCAGACTCCAAGAAAATGGAACACATCTTCTCTGATTCCCATGTTACAGAGTTCACACAAAGTCGGTTGATCGGTGCGGTGGGGAATAAAGTTTAAACCAAGTATCTCACCTCTTATTCTGAAGATCGTGCTGATTTTGTCCACAGAGTAGCAGTTTAGGAAATATGTTTTTTCGTTTAGGTGGTGGTTCAGCTTGCTGTAGTAACTTCTAAACAGTGAGGCACCAGCTTCTTCAATAAGTCTGTTATACGAAATTTGACCTAGTCTTTCCAACAGGTGATTAAACTTCTCTCTCAGAGTAGAAGATCGTTCAAATTCTTGAATAACCAGTTCCATTCCACAGTCTGACGCAATTTTCTTCCACAGTTTACAAGCATTTCCGCTCGTTCTTATAGTGTTTCTCAGGATTATATTTGGCAGTCTTGTTTCCTTCATTTCTAGCACTTTTATAATATAGCTAAAGTGCAGTTTTATGGTGTTCAAGAATATAGGTGGGGTACCAGTTTCAATATATAACATATGATTAGGGGTATTGTTTGGTAGTCGGAACATTCTCTTTAGGAAGTATCGAAGGAACTTTTCAACAGACTCATAAGATCTATTACCCCAGACCTGAGCTGCGTAAAGTAAGATTGATGTAGCAGTTGAACGGAATACCCTTTGCTTCGCACTATGTGATATAAATTTGTTTCTATTGCAGCGTTTTTTGTTCTTTCTTTTCGTAACAAAGCCGTTTATATAGCTTGTTGGCATCGCTGTAGAGTTCCTTGAATATAGTATGTAAGGTTTTTTGTTCTTAATAGCTTTAGAAATTTAAAAGATTTTTTCCTGGCTTTCAAGCAATCCATATCAAACCACTTGTGTTTAAAGACGTTGCCTGTTGTGTTGCCTGTTGAATGGTCTCTTAGTGGTACAGATTTCCTTATAATTTCTGTTAAGGTTTCGATATCTGCTGGAATGTTTTGTGCCTTCAGACTATCAAGACTAAGCTTCAAATTATGTTGATAAGTTTCACGCATTCGATCATTCCAAAGAAGCTTTGGTAATAGTCCTAATTGTTTTATGCCCATCTCGTTTACACTAGCTTTTTTTTTTTTATTCCCAAATATAAATTACATCTGTCTGAATGACACCTAGTAATTGTTATTAAAGGTACAGGATGGGGATACAATGATATTTGTGGCCAATGCCTTACAAATTCAGGTTGAACAGAAAAATGAGGGCTGTTACCAATTGCTTAACATTACCAATTATCATACCTACATATGTATGTATGATTTCTTTTGACTTTCTTTAACGCTTAATAGGGTATACATTGAGTACAGTAAAGTAACGAGAGGGCACACAAAATTTAAGATTGGAGGTCCACTGGCTTGCGTCTTTTTAATCGTCTTCTTGTGTTCATTTCCTGGTCTGGTAAATTTCGTAATTCGTTGTTTGGGTGGTAATATAGTGAGATTTGATGTTTTCTGCTTATTCTTATGATTTCGTCGTTAACGCTGGTTATCTTGAGATCGCGCTGCAGGTCTTCGTTAGTAATATACCACGGTGCATTGACTATCGTCCGTAGGATTTTTGTTTGTAGTCGTTGGATGATGTTTAAGTTTGTCATGCAGGTAGTGCCCCAGATTTGGATCCCGTAGGTCCATATGGGTTTTATTATGGTCTTGTATATAAGGAGTTTGTTTTCTGTGGATAGCGTGGAGTTTTTTCCCAAAAGCCAGAATAACTGCCTGAATTTATTTTTGATGATGTTACGTTTGAATATTATATGCTGTTTCCATGTTAGTTTGTTGTCTATAATTATTCCCAGATATTTTGCAGCGTTGTCGATAATAATTTCTTTGCTGTTTAGTTTGATACTTTGTGGAGCAAAGTTTCTTTTTGTCGTGTATAGGACTTGTATGGTTTTGTTCTCGTTTATCTTGATTCCCCATTTGCGGAACCAGTCAGCTGTCCTATCTAGGGCTAAGTTAGCTTCTTGTGTAGCAAGTTGAATGCATCTGTTGGAAGATAGAATAACCGTGTCGTCTGCGAATGTAGCTAGCATGGAGTTAGTTGGTCTCGGTATGTCGGGTGTGTAGAGAAGATAGAGCGTTGGTCCTAGAACACTTCCTTGAGGGACACCTGCGTCTATTTTGCATAGTTCGGAGCATTCGTCACTATATTGCACATAGAAGTGCCTGTCCTCTAAATAACTTTTGATTAATGCTAGGTAGTATGGTAACATTTTATTAAGTTTAATCAAGAGTTCTTTGTGCCAAACACTATCGAAAGCCTTCGCAACATCTAGGTAAACTGCCACGCAGAACCTAGCAGTCACTAGCTGTCACAGAAAATGTTACTTCTAATGGCATGTGATCAGAAAAAATCTCCGCTCCAACTTGGAAATCGTTCAAAAGATAATACCATTTTCCACCTATAAGACAATAATCAATAACTGAGCACGATGATCCTCAATAAACGTAAAGTGGCCTTCAGAATCTCCTGCACAGCTACCATTCAGCACATGACATCCATATGCGTCGGCAATTTGCATGAACTCCCTATTCTTTCGACAACAATGTCACCACATTGCTATCATTCCACCTAACAGCGCATATATTGTCATTTGCGTCAAGCTTGAAATCATAAAAACCTCCTTGTTTCTTTTTGCAAAGTTTATCGTCCAAAAGAGGACAATTATCAACGCGATGTTGGCGAACTGTTCCAGTGACTTTTATATTTCGTTGACTCAAGTTGCTAACAAGCATTGGGGATGTAGAAAAGTTACCGCAAAAAACTGAAAACTGAGTATCTGGAAACGCTTTCTGTATGATCCCAGTAAGCTTTGTAATAACGTGTTCACCTAACCCCATTCCTGTATCTGTACTTTCAGAACGTCCCTGATACATATCTACTTGTAGACAGTATCCTAGGCGTGTGGCTTCAACCCAAGCCTTGAAGCCAAAGCGAATGGGCTTGCCTCGAATATGTTGTTTACATCCATGTATCCCATAATAAGGAACCATAGACTCATTAATGTTAATATTTTTTTCAGTTGGAGCACACAACAAACATTTTTCATTCATTAGATTAAATATTGAACGAGCCTTGGCCATTTTATCACCCTGAGGTAGGTTTTCATTGTCTGCGACATGCAAATACAGAAATATCTCCTCAAATCGATTGCGCCTCATCGACTTGGACACGAGGACGTTGTGTGTATCCTCGTTAACTTCCCAATACATTCGACGTCTTGGAAGTGGCGCATATCCACTCAAGATGAGAATTCCAATAAAACAATATGTTTCGCTGGATAATATAGAGAAATTAGTATTGGTCTGGTTACTTTCGGCATATTTGACGCTATTGTTGACGATGTGCGTAATTATGTCTTCACCCATGAAAAGTTCGAAAAAGTCAAGAGGATCGCTATCGCGTGAAACTGTTATTACAGAGCGGGGCAGCGGATTTCGCCATTCATCATTCATTGCTTGTAAATCTGAACTGATCCACTTCCGAGGCCTTTTTTTTTATTACGCGATGTTTGCTTATACATAGATGGGATGACATTAGTTCACCAGGATCAGGCTCTTCATCACAGTGCGAATTTACAATCTATTCAGCCGGAGCAAGTAACTGCGCCCTGTTGAATCTGTCGGCATCGGCATCTTCCTCATCACCTGAATCACCGTCGGATATTGCACCGTCTCCAGGAGGATCAATATAAACATCAACTTCCCGAACATTATTATCATCTACCAGCTCATCGAGTATATCTAATATTTCGTGAGTAAGCAGACCGCGGGCTGGAGCTGTGGTGTCCATTCGCTCTGCATGGCCCAGCCATCTTAGGCGTTGAATCCGTAGACGTCTGACTAGACTCATGTCGCTGTACAGCCCGCAAAGTTCGTGGTTGAGTCTTTTCCTCCATTCTCCGTCTGCGCTTATAGGCCCGAAAATCACGCGCAAAATCTCCTCATCCGCTTTTGATAGCGTCCATGCTTCTGCGCTGTACAACAGGACCGGGATGATAAGGGTCTTATATACAGTCAACTTCGTCGTTCGGGAGAGGGCTCCAGTTGCCTCCTGAGCCCAAAGAAACAGCGATTGGCAAGAGTGATTCTGCGCTTGATGTCGGAACTGATGTCGTTGTTCCAGGTCACTGCGGAGCCAAGGTAGACGAAGTCCTTAACTACCTCGAACTTATATCTGCCAATACAAACGTTCTGGCCAAGACGTCCGTGGTGAGCCTCCTTTTTTAATGACAGCATATATTTAGTTTTGCCCTCGTTTACCGCCAAACCAATTTTCGCCGCCTCCATCTCAATACTCGCAAACGCCTCATTGACATCTCGCTGTGATCTACCTATTATGTCAATATCGTCGGCGTATGCAAGGAGTTGCGAGGATTTGAAATAGACTGTGCCTCTTGTAGTGGCCAGTGATTTTTGCGCAATCATTTCCAATCATTTTATGTCGTGTCTAAATCCTTTTTTGACATCAAAACTATCGGTAAGGTGTTCACCGATTCGGATGGAGCAGCGAGCATTCTCCAAAGTCATCCTGCATAGTCTGACGAGTTTAGCAGGTATGTCAAAGGTAGACATAGCGTTGTATGGCTCGTCTGTAATTAAGCTGTCGTATGCGGCTTTGAAGTAGACAAATTGGTGGTGAGTGTCGACTTGAACTTCATTGGTTTTTTCCAGGATCTGCCGTAGTGTGAAGATTTGGTCGATGGTGGACTTGCCTGGCCTGAATCCGCACTGATAAGGACCTATCAGCTTATTTACAAAAGGCTTCAGTCGTTCACGCAAAACGGCAGAGAAGATTTTGTAGGCGATGTTAAGGAGACTTATTCCTCTATAGTTGGCGCAATCAGAGGAGTCTCCATTCTTGTGGATCGGGCATACGATGCTGAGACTCCATTCCTGGGGCATGCTTTCCTCTGATCGTATCTTACAGATGAGCTGGTGCATGCTCCTAACCAGGTCATCCCCAGCTACCTTGAAGAGCTCAGCAGACAGTCCGTCTGCGCCAGCAGCTTTATTCGACTTGAGCTTCGATATGGCAATCTTAACTTCGTCGAGGTCAGGGGGACAGAATTCTCGCTGCCTGACAGCGGTATATTGACTAACATCACCCTTATACAGTCTGCAGAAGTGGTTTTTCCATATTCTCAGCATCGACTGCGGTTCTACTACTAGGTGTCCGTTCTCATCCCTGTAGGCTTCCGTTCTGGCTTTATAACCTTGGCATGTTCGCTTTATCTGTTGATAAAACTTTCGAACGTCACGCCCGCAGTAACACCTCTCCAAATACTCAATCGCACGCTTCTCGGGCTCTTTCTTCTTTCTTCTAAGAAGCTTATGCTCCTCCCTTCCTTTTAACTCGTAGAGCTCACGAGCTGCTTTTGTTCTTTTATGCAGCAAGGCCTTATATGCATCCTGATTCGCTGTGTAAATCCTCCTGCACCCGTCATCGAACCAGGTGTTTCTTCGTGGGGGAGTCTTGTAACCCAAAACTTCGGATGCAGAGCTTTTCAGAGCTTGTTTGCAAAGGCTCCACTGCTGTTCTATTGACAGCGTGAAGGATTGAGGCGTATTGGAGAGCTTAAGGGAGACGCGATCGGTAAAAGCACGAGCGGTTTCTGGCGATAGTAGCTTTCCGATGTTATAACTTTGTATTCTTACTCTACTCCGCTGCGTTCGTAATATCCGTAAGCGCATCTTGGCTACTACAAGATAGTGGTCCGAGTTGATGTTAGTCCCTCGGAATGTTCGAACATCAAGAATAGTGGAGGAGTGTCTAACGTCGATCGCGACTATGATCTGGTTCGTAGTCGATCGATCAAAAGACCGCCAGGTGCCTTTGTGTATATCGAGGTGCGGGAAGCGCGTACTGGCTAAACGGAGATTTCGCCCCGTGGCAAGATCAATCAGCCTGTGTCCGTTATCGGAGGTGGTGTCGTGTAGGCTATGTTTGCCGATGACTCGTTCAAAGATGCTTTCCTTACCCAGCTTAGCATTGAAGTTTCCTAGTACAATTTTGATGTCATAGCTGGGACATTGGGCATACGTTCTATCTAGGAGATCGTAGAACTCATCTTTGGCGTAGTCATCCTTTTCTTCCGTGGGGGCGTGGCTGATGTTAAAAAACTTAGCCTTGATACGGATCGTTATGAGGCGTTCGCTCACATGCCGAAAGCTTAGGACTTTTTGTCTTAGTCCACCTCGAACAACAGATCCGAATCCAAGCAATCGTTGCCCTCTCTCCCTATAGCAGTCGCCGTAGTAAATATCGCAGTTTTTCATCCGCTTTATGCCCGGTCCATTCCATTGCATTTCCTGGATGGCGGTGATGTCCGCTTTATAGCGGTCTAGGGCGTCCGCAAGTTGTTCGGCTGCACGTGGCCTGTTTAGGGAACTAACATTCCACGTACAAAGCCGAAGATCATTGCCCTTTTTTCGTTTTTTGCAATGATGTACCTACATATGATAAAAAAATGTGACTCGCTTAACAAATGACAATATTATTATGTTTGAGTAGTGAAGAGGAGAGGACTCTGATAAAGTTAATTGGCGACTTACTCGCAACACACAAAATCTACTGTAAATGGGGAGCTAAGTAGCATTAAAATTTGTTACAAGAAGAACCTCTTAAGGGGGCTCCTCTCCCCTCTTCTCAGGAATGTAGTTGGAAATGAACTACTGACCAAACTGGAGAAAGAAGGCCTCGATGTTATTGCCTACGCAGACGACGTTGCTATTGCCATTTCGGGCAAGTACCTATCCACAGTGAATGATCGTATATGTACGGCATTCTCCATACTTTGCAAATGAACACAACACAATGGATTCGAGATAAATCACCAGAAGACGGAGCTTGTGATATTCACCGGAAGGCATAAGAACCCGGAAACATGCCCAATTACTCTACTTGGCACCAGGTTAACATACTCTTCTAGTGTCAAATACCTTGGCATAATACTAACTTGGAAGGACAACACAATCGAGCATGCAAAAAAGCAACCATAGCTCTCTACAGGGCGTCGTGGCGCAGTGGGTAGTGTGTTGGACTCTGACGTGCAAAGAGCGATTTCGGATCCCGATAACACCAACGCCATCGAATGTTTGTTTCGTTTATTTCGCGGCGTCTCTCCTCGGCGGGGTACTGGCAAAACCGCCCGTAGTATACCGTAGCCATGAAAATGCTTCTCGACTCACGCCGTTCGGAATCGGCATTAAATTGTAGGTCCGTTTAACCTTTCAAAAAGTAGATCACTCACAGCATGGGTGATTGAGAGAAGCTTGTCTCTGGCCCTCCATGGGCTGTAACGCCACCAAAGCAAGCAAGCAAGCAAACTCGCTACACCTGTAAGAAAGTCTTAGGGAAAAAATGGGGATTCAATCCTAAGCTCACCCTATGGCTGGTATATTACAATTGTTGTTTTTTAGGCTTGCGTACCCAAAGGGTAAAACGGGACCCTATTACTAAGTCTTCGCTGTCCGTCCGTCCGTCCGTCTGTCACCAGGCTGTATCTCATGAACCCGAAACCAGTAGCAAACTTCCGAGGTTCGATCCCTTTTGTGTCTTTGATGTATTAATCCTTTTTTCTATAATTACGAACAACCAATAATAAATACCCTTTAAACTTTGATGATCCCTATCGTGACACTGCTAAGTTAATCCTTGCTCCTCCTCCTTATCCATCCTGGTAGGTTAAGATATCAAAAGTTGCAACAAATTCAATTGTTGTAAAATTAATTTTCGATCATATCCCACAACCAATAACAACTTCCAAGCTTTGATCCCTATTGTGTTCTTGATATATTAATCCTAGCTGCAAACCTTTTTCCTATAATATTGTTATTGCTGTCAAGTAAGATAATTTGATTTGAATTCAATGGACATTTTGATGATAAACTATCTCAGAGATTTTTGATCATCAAAGTAATATGCCCATAGCCTGCGGGCAACCAAGATCTGTCATCATGCAAATAAATCATTTAAAACGGATTAGCCGTTTTAATGTGATACTGATGAGGTAACATACAACGTCTCTTTCATTTTTATATATACAGATGGTACGGAACCCTTTGTGCGCGAGTCCGACTCGCACTTGGCCAGTTTTTTTTTTTATTTAATCAATAGTCCGAGAGCCGACCGTGCGGTCGGCATAAAAAAAAAAGATAGTTAGAGTTAGAGAGGGTACGGGGGTGGGACAAAGTCGCCTGATCACTGCGGCCACGAGTGGGCCTATAGTGATGTCCCCCACTTACAGTTCACTCCAAAATCCCGAGTTCGTGATGAAACTTAGTATGCTTTTGAGTGAGCTAGCACGTCATCGTCACTTAGGCAAGTATTATCTTGAAGGAGAAGAAATCGCCTTCAAGATAACACTTGCCTAAGTGACGATGACGTGTACTGACAAGGTAGTTACAGTGGCACAGTATATGCTCTGCTGTTTCTTCGTCTTTATTACACATTCTGCAAGTGTCATATTGTATAACGCCCATCGTTTTGAGGTGTTTGTTGACTGGGCAGTGTCCAGTAAGGAGACCTGTGATTAAGCCAATCTGACTCCTCGAAAGCTTGAGGAGTTGTTTCGTTCTACTGAGAGATGTAGTTGGGAGGAACAGCTTGGCTTGTCTGCTACCTTTCATTTGTAACCAGTAGTGATCCGTCGTGTTCCTTAACCATTTGTTTATGCAGCATTTGATGGTGCTGGTGGGTATGCCGCAGAAAGGCTGTGGCATCATAAATGGTGATGCAGAGCCTTTCCTTGCTAGTAGGTCCGCCTTTTCGTTGCCTATATGGTCGCTGTGTCCAAGTATCGAAATGAGATGAACTCTGTTTGTGCTGGCCAGCTGGTGAAGTAGCTGTAGGCAGTCCCATACCAGTTTGGAGGTGATTTCATAGCTCTTTAGGGCCAGAAGTGCAGCCTTGCTGTCAGAGAGAAAGTAAATGTTTTTGTTAAGTATATTTCTGTTTATATTTTCTCTGAGGCAGAGTTCTATAGCAAATATCTCTGCTTGAAAAACGGAGTTGTATCTGTCCATGCTGACGTAGATGCATGTGCCTGTAGTTGCTCCGTTTACTCTAGCCCCAACGCCTTCGTTCGTTTTGGAGCCATCTGTGTACCACACGTAGGATCCACGATTGAAGGAGGGTCTATCCTGTTCCCAGTTTTGTCGTTTGGGGAATGTGACCTTGTAGTTTTGGCTGAAGTTGTATCTGGGTAGACAGTTGTCTGTAAGAGTTATCTTTAGGAGTTCATGCCTGTTTATTTCGGTAAGGATATCAGAGTGAAATGGGGAGAAGGGAGCGAACAAACAGAGCAAAGAAGTTGATAGCGTTTAACTTGGCAAACGCCAGCTTCGATCTCTGTCCCTGCTCAATCCAAGTTGACACACAGCCTCCGCGTGGCCTCCCCTGGATAGCTATACTGGCACCCGCCAGGTAGTGAACCAATGTGTGCAGCGACCCGACCCCTTGTTCCTGGGAAAAGAGGAACCTGGCCCTCCAGGTGGGGGGTTGCGCTTAGGGCTAACATCCCTATCGCTTAAAACAAAAATGTTGTTCAGAGACAACCAATAGCCTCGGATTCGGACGGATTACATGTTGACGACCCCCGCAAACGTCAAAAAGGAAACGAATTTCGGTTCTGCATCTGGAACGTTAGGTCCCTCAACAGACCAGGTGCAGCCGAAAAACTGGTCAACTCTTTGGACTGCTATAAGGCAGACATTACCACGCTCCAAGAAGTGTGATGGGATGGGCCAGGCAAAAAGAGGATGAAAAACGGTGATATATACTACGGAAACTGCTATAGTGAAAATAACCAATGTTTATTCGGATGCGGATTTGTTGTTCGAGGCAGACTCAGGAAAAAAGTCTTAAGCTTCCAGTATGTAAGCGAACGCCTCATAACTATCCGCATCAAGGCCAATCTCGGCAATATAAGCTTACTATGTGTCCACGCCCCCACAGAGGAGAAAGATGACCGACATAAAGACGACTTCTATGATCTCCTAGGCAGAACGTATGCTCAATGTCCCAGCTATGACACCAAAATCGTTCTAGGAGATTTCGATGCGAAGCTGAGTAAGGAAGCTATCTTTGAACGGGTCATTGGAAAACACAGCCTACACAACACCACGTCAGAAAACGGACTAAGGCTAGTGGACTTTATGGTGGGACATAACCTGGTAGTAGCAAGTACATGATTCCCACACCTCAACATCCATAAGGGTCCTGGCGGTCTTTCGATCAATCGACAACCAACCAAATTGATCATATTGCGATCGACGGCAGACACTCCTCCAGCATCCTAGAAGTCCGAACCTTTCGAGGAGCCAACATCGACTCGGATCATTACCTTGTTGCAGCCAAGGTACGGATGCGAATTTTTCGGAACCAACGGAGTCGAGTAAGAACACCAACATTTAACGTCGGAAAGCTGCAATCGCAGGAGACCGCCAGGACCTTCGCCGATCAAGTCTCCCTCAAGCTCTCTCAGGTCCCGATGCAATCTGCAGAAACCACAGAACAGCAATGGAGTCGTTGTCAGAAAGCCATTAGAGAGGCCGCCTCAGATATACTCGGTTTCGAGCCACCACCGTCGAGAAATCCCTAGTTTGATGATGAGTGCAGATAGGCCTATGTAGAAAAACAGAATGCATACATGGTCACATTGCATCGACGGACGAGAGCAGCCCGCGAGCTCTATGAACAGAAAAGGAGGGAGGAGCATGCGCTTCTGAGAAGGAAAAAGAAGGAGCACGAGAAGCGCGAGATCGAGAAGATGGAGAGATGTTACTGCGGGAACGACGTTCGAAAATGTGACCAGAAAGTAAAACGAGCATACCAAGGCTATAAAGCCAGAGTAGAAGCCTGCAGGGATGAGCACGGACAACCAGTAGTGAAGTCAGAGTCAATGCTGAGATTGTGGAAGGACCACTTTTGCAGACTGTATAACGGCGATGATAGTCAAAATGCTGCCTTCACGCAGAGCGAACCATTCACAATAGACGAAGACGAAGGCGAATCCCGTCCGCCTGACCTAGACGATGTTAAGATAGCGATATCGAAACTTAAGTCTTATAAACCTGCTGGAGCAGACGGACTCCCCGCGGAACTGTTTAAAGCAGCTGGCGATGAGCTGGTCAGGAACAAGCACCAACTCATCTGCATGATATGGTCGGAAGAACGCATGCCCGACGAATGGAATCTCAGTATCGTTTGCCCGGTCCATAAGAAAGGAGACCCCTATGACTGCCCCAATTACAGAGGGATAAGCCTCCTGAACATCGCGTACAAGATCCTCTCTGCCGTACTGTGTAAGTACCTGAAACCGTTCCTACCAGTGTGGTTTCAGGCCAGGAAAATCCTGGATAGACCAAATATTTACACTACGGCAGATCTTGGAGAAGACCCATGAATTCCAGGTCGACACGCACCATCTTTTCGTCGACTTTAAAGCCGCATATGACAATGTTTATAGAGACGAGCTATACAAAGCCATGTCATGTTTTAACATTCCTGCCAAACTCGTCAGACTATGCAGGATGACTATGGAGAACTCTCGCTGTTCTATTAAGGTCGGAGGTGAACTAACCGTCCCCTTTGATGATAAAAAAGTTTTAGACAGGGTGACGCACTGTCATGTGATTTCTTCAAAATTATTCTTGAAAAGATCGTGCGGGACCCTCGGCCAATACAAGAGGTGCGATCTACTTCAAGTCCACACAATTGCTTGCCTACGCAGATGACATTGACGTTATTGGACGAACAAAGCGAGACGTCAATGAGGCGTTCACAAGCATTGAAGCAGAAGCGGCGAAAGTGGGTCTAAGGGTAAATGGGGACAAGACCAAATATATGCTGTCATCCAAGAAAGACGCACAACACCGACGTCTTGGTCAGAATGTCACCTTCGGCAGCTATATTTTTGGAGTAGCGAAGGACTTCGCCTACCTTGGCTCGGTAGTGACAAGCAGCAACGACACCAGCGCTGAGATAAAAAGCAGAATAACTCTTGCCAATCGCTGCTTCTTCGGGCTCAAGAGGCAATTGAGTAGTAGAGCCCTCTTTCGAAAAACTAAGGTTTCCCTCTACAAAACCTTAATCATCCCGGTCCTCCTCTACGGCGCTGAGGCTTGGACGTTATCAAAAGCGGATGAAGAGGCTCTTGGACGTTTCGAGAGGAAAATTCTGCGTGCAATCTTTGGTCCCGTTTGTGTAAACGGAGATTGGAGGAGGAGATTCAACCAAGAACTGTACGGGCTGTACAGCGACATCGGCCTGGTTAGACGTCTTCGGCTCCAACGTCTAAGATGGCTAGGCCATGTAGAGCGAATGGACATCAACGCTCCGGCCCGAAGAGTCTTCGACTCCAACCCCGAGGGACGACGCAGCAGAGGACGACCGCATTTAAGGTGGCGCGCACAGGTGAAAGGGGACCTCAACCAACTGGGCGTGCGGCACTGGAAGCGGCTGGCCGAAGATCGGGCCGGCTGGAGAGGCATGTTGGTTGAGGCCCTGGTTCACCCCGAACTGTAGCGCCATCAAAGTAAGTAAGTATATCAGGGTGAAAGAGCCTACGGTTAGAGTTATCCTCCACGATTAGTCTATGGGCGAAGACCATTGCTTCTTTCTTCAGTTGGAGATGAAGAGGTGGCAGGTCTGTGATGACTTCTAGTGCTGCTGTGGGGGTTGTTCTCATGGCCCCGCTGATACAGATGCAAGCTAGTCTTTGCAGTTTGTTGAGCTTGGCCTGCACTGATACTTGTTTTGTTTTGTGCCAGACGGGCGCAGCATATGTGAGAATAGGTCTGGTGATTGCTGTATATAGCCGGCGGGACATTTTGGCCAGTGAGACTTTTGCTGGTCCATATGATATCCTGGCTTTCTCTATGGTCTTTGTAATGTGAGAGTTCCAAGTGAGCTTTTCATCTAGAGTTATCCCTAGATATTTGACTTCTTTTTAGAACTTTTTTTTTTTTTTTTTTTTTTTTTTTTTTTTTTTTTTTTTTTTTTTTTTTTTTTTTTATTATTATTTATTTCATGAAAAACATTATGAACAATCTATTATATACATATAACTAAAGAATAACAAAAGATTTTTATGAAATAATTAGAAACATTCTATTGTCGAAAGACAAGTGGCGAATGAACCATCAGAATAAATTGGACATTAATGTAGGTTGTGGGGTCATTTAGTGCAAAAAATCAAATTCAATTCAAGTTCTTTGATTACAATATTGTTAAATGAAAAATTCAATTAAAGAAAAGAGATACACCAAAACATACGTTTAGACTATAACATTTAGTAATGAATCTATTTGCTTAAAATTAAATGTAAATAGAAACAGTTTCAGTTTTTTCAAGAATAGCACTTCAGTCATCTCACTTCTCAGATTAAAAGGTAGGTTATTGAACAAGCGGGGCGCAGTAACATTATAAAAATGTGAAAAATGTGATTTTCTTACTGTAGGTATGTTCACTAAGAATTGGTTATTGACACGTAAATTATGGGAAACGCACCATCTGGAAGGGTAATAACCAGATCTATTGAAAAATACTTCAAGAACTCTATCGCTTCAGCAAAGAGGTTAGGTTTGGTAAGTTTGTGCCCATTCCTCCTTTTGATGAAGGCGACTATAGTGCTTTTGCCAGGGTTGACCTTTAGTGCAACCTTTGTGCACCAGTTTGCAACAAGGTTTAGTGCCCGTTGGAGGAGTTCCGAGACTGTGTTTTCGACTTTGCCTCTAACCAGGATCACTATGTCGTCAGCATAGACATAGAAACCATTGTTGCTGAGTATGTTAATCAGTACATTTACCACGATGGACCACAGGAGAGGTGAGAGAACCCCCCCTTGAGGGCATCCTTTCGCGGCATTTACACTGATTTTATCATTGCCTAGTGAGGTGTTTATTTTCCTATTGCTAAGCATGTGTTGGATCCAATTGCATGTGGTGTTATCTATCCCTGTGCTGAGGATGCAACGTTTTATTTGGATGTAGTCGGTGTTGTCGAAAGCTCCCTCAATATCGAGAAAGCAACCTATCGCAATTTCTTTGTCGCTCAGAGATTTGTTGATCCGAGCTGTTAGCTCCTGAAGAGCATGCGTGGTCGATTTCCCAGGCTGGTAGGCATATTGGTTTTTGTGAAGTGGTGATCTTTTCAGGGCACCGTCCCTGATATGCCTATCCAGAATTTTTTCCATTGTTTTTAGGAAGAAAGAGGTAAGGCTTATCGGTCTGTAGGACTTAGGCAGGTCTGCTTTGGGGATGAATCTTACCTTTACCTCTGTCCAGCTCGTTGGTATGTATCCCCATGCATAGCTGGTTCTAAAGATGTTGATAAGCATGGGGCTAATTTGCGCACTTCCTTTCTGAAGGAGGGCTGGGAAGATGCCATCCTCTCCCGGGGATTTGTACGGGTCAAAAGAATTAATGGCCCATTTTATGCTTCCCTCGTGGAAAATTTTTCGTGCTCTCTTCCAGACCTCCCTGTTGGGTCTAGTTGCCCTGATCTGCGGAGGTATGTTAGAGAGATTAGAGGGAATGATGTTGGAGTCTGGGAAGTGCGTACTGGTTAACATTTTTAGTACTCCTGTACCATTCTCCGTGTAAGTGCCATTTGTTCTCCTCAACAGTCCAATTTGGTTAGTGTGCTCTTTGGCGAGGACTCTGTGGATGCGAGCGCTGCTCTGTATATCTGATAGACTACTGCAGAACTTTTTCCATGAGTCTCTTTTGGCTATTCTAATCTTTTGGTTGTAGTTGGTGAGTGAGGCACGGTACTGTGTCCAGTCACCAGTCCGTTTAGCTCTGTTGAACGGTGTCCTGGTCAGTGCTCTAAGCTTGGCCAGATTGCTGTTCCACCACGGAGTGGTACGATTGCCTGACTGGCTGTCACAGCTGAGTTCGAGGCTGTCTATGTCTCTGATGCTATTGGCTATATGTGTCCCAGTCTGTCGCTCTCGGTTGTCTGTATGTTCTGGTAATTCTATCTCCTACTTTTATGTCAAAACAGATCGTTCGATGATCTGACATCGATGTTTCTGTTGAGACATGCCAGTTTAGGATAGAGTTACTTATGAACGGAGTAGTTAGGGTGAGGTCTAGTACCTCTTCTCTAATTCTATTCATAAAGGTGGGGCTGTTTCCCCGGTTTATGATATTGAGGTTGTTCTTGTAGATAAATTCTAACAGGTACTCACCTCTTTTGTTAATGCCCGAGCCTGCCCATGCTGTGTGGTGGGCGTTGGCGTCACAGCATATGATGATTTGTAAGCCTCTTCTTCCAAAGTAGTCTATGAGATCCTGCAGTGGTGTGAAGCTGAGATCGGTGGAGTCGCCCGCTAGGTAGGCTGAGCAAATTACGGCATCTGACCTACCTTCCGCAGTGGATAGCTGAATAATGGCAGCTGCCAGGTCATATTCGTATATGCTGAAATGGGAATGGCTTTAATGATGTTATGATCTGGTCTTTGATCGTATACGGTCCCTGGATAAAGGCTATATCGAAGTGCTCCTTATTAAATCTATGGCTCAGTACCGCAGACGCGGCCTTTGCATGCTGTAGATTTATTTGGATGCACCTTAATCCCGGCATGATGGGGTACTTTAGTTGCCTCTGTGGCTGATTCACAAGCACCAGATGCAATGGTTGTTGCTCTCTGGCTTGGCTCTTGCACGCCGAGTTCCTCACTTCCTTTCCTGGGCATGGCCAGTGTACTTTGGGCATCGCACTTAGGATGGGCTTGTGCCCTGTCCTTGGTTTTGTTATCCGCAGTTATCTTTGCCTGCTTGGGAATTCCCTTGATCCTGATTAGGATCTGGGAGAAGTTGAGGAACAGTTTGAACCTTTGCTTCACGATGGTGTCTTTGGATGCCTCATCAATGGCAAAGGTTACTTGGTCCCCACCGCTTTTTTCCTTGGCGATCCTGAGGACTCTCCATCCTTTAGTGCTAATGTTCGCATTTTGCCTCATTATGCGCATAAGGAAGGTGTCCTTGCTAAGGTCATCGGCTTCGGGGACGAATGTTACGCATGTGTATAACTTGGGAATGTCATTGCCCTGAGTTGCACACAGATCTGCATTTTTCCATGGCTTAATCTTGTCTATCGACGACATGAGCCAATTTTTGGCTTCTGTATCGTGACAGGTGATAGATAGCCATCCGTTTCTGGCTGAGGTGGCCTCGAATCTGAGGGCAGGACAATTCTTATCTGCCTTGTCCATTTCCTCAAGCAGGCTCTTCCTCACTAACTTTATTTGTTGATCAGTTAGGGTCTCTTGCGGGTGTTGCGAGTGCATGATAGCGAATTTGCACCGAGCAATGGCATCCCGGTAGGATGGCACCTCCACTAGTTTTTTTAGTGGGTTTTGTTTTGGCTTCACCAGCGGATCCAGGGCGATCATTTCGTTTACCGGCACATGAGCTACTTGGTGTCTCTGTGTGTGGTCGACTCTTCCTCGAAGTGTTCTCCACAAGGGAGTTGTCGTTAGATCGGTTGCGTTTGGGATTTGGCAAGACTGAGTTTTTGTTTGCTTCCCTTTCCGCAAGCACGAGACCATATCTTGCTTTTTCTTTTCGTCTCGCCTCTTCGGGCTCTACCCCGTCCCGGATTAGTGCGGCGATTCGTCGCCTTTGGGCCCAGGTAAAATAGTCATATTTCTGCCGAGGTTTTTTGGCGTCGCCGGTGCCTGAGCAGTTTGGTTGTCCGTCTTATTAGACAGGAGCGTGGTAACAGGATTTGGAGATGGTTCTATATCTTCTGTCTCCATTTTGTGTACTGGTGAGCGGAGGAGGTATTCTTCCTCCGACTCTGTTAGTGTTTTGTTTTTATTGTTTATGCATGTATTGGACCAACGAGTATTGCGAGAATTGTTGGTCAACATCTACAGAGCTCCCATGTAGATGTAAGGCTAAGTACTATGTGAGGACGCCCGGTATCACGTAGGGATCGTACGTTCGCGATGCACATTTTTGTATTCCCTGCACCATTCAGTCCTCGGCACGTATTCCAACCACTTTGACTTGGGAATATAAGTGCTCTTTGTCCGCGGGGGTGCGATGACCCCTACCACACTAAGTGGCCTTCCCCTATCCGCCACCCGGGGACGCGCCGGGTCGCCTGAGAAGCTTGAATTTTCCCGGGACTACTATAGGTGGCCGGCAGCTCGACAGCTCACCAGACCACTATAGGTGGCCGGCAGCTCGACAACTCACAAGGCCACAATAGGTGGCCAGCAGCCAGACAGCTCCCCAAGCCACAATAGGTGGCCGGCAGCTCGACAGCTCACCAGGCCACTATAGGTGGCCGGCAGATGGACAGCTCACCAGGCCACTATAGGTCGCCGGCAGCTCGACAACTCACCAGGCCACTATAGGTGGCCGGCAGCTCGACAGCTCACCAGACCACTATAGGTGGCCGGCAGAACGACAGCTCACCAGGCCACTATAGGTGGCCAGCAGCTCGACAGCTCACCAGGCCACAATAGGTGGCCGGCAGCTCGACAGCTCACCAGGCCACTATAGGTGACCGGTATCGCGACAGCTCACCAGGCCACTATAGGTGACCGGTATCGCGACAGCTCACCAGGCCACTATAGGTGACCGGTATCGCGACAGCTCACCAGGCCACTATAGGTGGCCGGCAGCTCGACAGCTCACCAGGCCACAATAGGTGGCCGGCAGCTCGACAGCTCACCAGGCCACAATAGGTGGCCGGCAGCTCGACAGCTCACCAGGCCACAATAGGTGGCCGGCAGCTCGACAGCTCACCAGGCCACAATAGGTGGCCGGCAGCTCGACAGCTCACCAGGCCACTATAGGTGACCGGTATCGCGACAGCTCACCAGGCCACTATAGGTGACCGGTATCGCGACAGCTCACCAGGCCACTATAGGTGACCGGCAGCTCGACAGCTCACCAGGCCACTATAGGTGACCGGTATCGCGACAGCTCACCAGGCCACTATAGGTGGCCGGCAGCTCGACAGCTCACCAGGCCACAATAGGTGGCCGGCAGCTCGACAGCTCACCAGGCCACAATAGGTGGCCGGCAGCTCGACAGCTCACCAGGCCACAATAGGTGGCCGGCAGCTCGACAGCTCACCAGGCCACAATAGGTGGCCGGCAGCTCGACAGCTTACCAGGCCACAATAGGTGGCCGGCAGCTCGACAGCTCACAAGCCCACTATAGGTGACCGGCAGCTCGACAGCTCACCAGGCCACTATAGGTGACCGGTATCGCGACAGCTCACCAGGCCACTATAGGTGACCGGTATCGCGACAGCTCACCAGGCCACTATAGGTGACCGGTATCGCGACAGCTCACCAGGCCACTATAGGTGACCGGTATCGCGACAGCTTACCAGGCCACTATAGGTGACCGGTATCGCGACAGCTCACCAGGCCACTATAGGTGACCGGTATCGCGACAGCCCACCAGGCCACTATAGGTGACCGGTATCGCGACAGCTCACCAGGCCACTATAGGTGACCGGTATCGCGACAGCTCACCAGGCCACTATAGGTGACCGGTATCGCGACAGCTCACCAGGCCACTATAGGTGACCGGTATCGCGACAGCTCACCAGGCCACTATAGGTGACCGGTATCGCGACAGCTCACCAGGCCACTATAGGTGACCGGTATCGCGACAGCTCACCAGGCCACTATAGGTGACCGGTATCGCGACAGCTCACCAGGCCACTATAGGTGACCGGTATCGCGACAGCTCACCAGGCCACTATAGGTGACCGGTATCGCGACAGCTCACCAGGCCACTATAGGTGACCGGTATCGCGACAGCTCACCAGGCCACTATAGGTGACCGGTATCGCGACAGCTCACCAGGCCACTATAGGTGACCGGTATCGCGACAGCTCACCAGGCCACTATAGGTGACCGGTATCGCGACAGCTCACCAGGCCACTATAGGTGACCGGTATCGCGACAGCTCACCAGGCCACTATAGGTGACCGGTATCGCGACAGCTCACCAGGCCACTATAGGTGACCGGTATCGCGACAGCTCACCAGGCCACTATAGGTGACCGGTATCGCGACAGCTCACCAGGCCACTATAGGTGACCGGTATCGCGACAGCTCACCAGGCCACTATAGGTGACCGGTATCGCGACAGCTCACCAGGCCACTATAGGTGACCGGTATCGCGACAGCTCACCAGGCCACTATAGGTGACCGGTATCGCGACAGCTCACCAGGCCACTATAGGTGACCGGTATCGCGACAGCTCACCAGGCCACTATAGGTGACCGGTATCGCGACAGCTCACCAGGCCACTATAGGTGACCGGTATCGCGACAGCTCACCAGGCCACTATAGGTGACCGGTATCGCGACAGCTCACCAGGCCACTATAGGTGACCGGTATCGCGACAGCTCACCAGGCCACTATAGGTGACCGGTATCGCGACAGCTCACCAGGCCACTATAGGTGACCGGTATCGCGACAGCTCACCAGGCCACTATAGGTGACCGGTATCGCGACAGCTCACCAGGCCACTATAGGTGACCGGTATCGCGACAGCTCACCAGGCCACTATAGGTGACCGGTATCGCGACAGCTCACCAGGCCACTATAGGTGACCGGTATCGCGACAGCTCACCAGGCCACTATAGGTGACCGGTATCGCGACAGCTCACCAGGCCACTATAGGTGACCGGTATCGCGACAGCTCACCAGGCCACTATAGGTGACCGGTATCGCGACAGCTCACCAGGCCACTATAGGTGACCGGTATCGCGACAGCTCACCAGGCCACTATAGGTGACCGGTATCGCGACAGCTCACCAGGCCACTATAGGTCGGCGGCAGCTCAACAGCTCACCAGGTCACTATAGGAGGCGAGCAACTCGACAGCTCACCGTGCCACTGTAGGTGGCCGCCAGCTCGATAGCTCACCAGGCCACTACAGGTGGCCGGCAGTTCGACAGTTCAGCGGGCCACTATAGGTGGCCGGCAGCCGACAGCTCACCAGGTCACTATAGGAGGCGAGCAACTCGACAGCTCACCGTGCCACTATAGGTGGCCGCCAGCTCGATAGCTCACCAGGCCACTATAGGTGGCCGGCAGCTCGACAGCTCACCAGGCCACTATAGGTGGCCGGCAGCTCGACAGCTCACCAGGCCACTATAGGTGGCCCGCAGCTCGACAGCTCACCAGGCCACTATAGGTGGCCGGCAGCTCGACAGCTCACCAGGCCACTATAGGTGGCCGGCAGCTCGACAGCTCACCAGACCACTATAGGTGGCCGGCAGCTCGACAGCTCACCAGGCCACTATAGGTCGGCGGCAGCTCAACAGCTCACTGGGCCACTATAGGTGGCCGGCAGCTCGACAGCTCACCAGACCACTATAAGTGGCCGGCAGCTCGACAGCTCACTAGACCACTATAGGTTGCCGGCAGCTCGACAGCTCACCAGACCACTATTGGTGGCTAGCAGCTCGACAGCTCACCAGGCCACTATAGGTGGCCAGCAGCTCGATAGTTCGACAGCTCACCAGGCCACTACAGGTGGCCGGCAGCCCGACAGTTCAGCGGGCCACTATAGGTGGCCGGCCGCTCGACAGCTTACCAGAACCCTATATGTGGCCGGCAGCTCGACAGCTCACTAGGCCACTATAGGTGGCCGGCAGCTCGACAGCTCACAAAGCCACTATAGGTGGCCGGCAGCTCAGCAGTTCACCAGGCCACTAAAGGTGGCCACTATAGGTGGCCGGCAGACCGCTATAGGTGGACGGCAGCTCGACAGCCCACCAGACCACTATAGGTGGCCGGCAGCTCGACAGCTCACCAGGCCACTATAGGTGGCCGGCAGCTCGACAGCTCACCAGGCCACTATAGGTGGCCGGCAGCTCGACAGCTCACCAGGCCACTATAGGTGGCCGGCAGCTCGACAGCTCACCAGGCCACTATAGGTGGCCGGCAGCTCGACAGCTCACCAGGCCACTATAGGTGGCCGGCAGCTCGACAGCTCACCAGGCCACTATAGGTGGCCGGCAGCTCGACAGCTCACCAGGCCACTATAGGTGGCCGGCAGCTCGACAGCTCACCAGGCCACTATAGGTGGCCGGCAGCTCGACAGCTCACCAGGCCACTATAGGTGGCCGGCAGCTCGACAGCTCACCAGGCCACTATAGGTGGCCGGCAGCTCGACATTTCACCAGGCCACTATAGGTGGCCGGCAGCTCGACAGCTCACCAGGCCACTATGGGTGGCCGGCAGCTTGACAGCTCACCAGGCCACTATAGGTGGCCGGCAGCTCGACAGCTCACAAGGCCACTATAGGTGCCCGTATGTATGTTCATGTTGTTGGGCATTTCTGTCACTATTTGCTGTATTTGTTTTTTAATTCAGTAAGGTCATTTGAAGATTGTGCTTGCTTAGGTGTTGTTAATGTTATGGGAGTAGGTGGGTTAGTTGGGGGAGCTTCGGCGGGCTGTTTTTGTTTTGTGTGGGTTAGTGTTTTGGAAGTTTGGGATTCAGACTTTGCAGCTGCTGCGTAAGTGGCAGTTGTCTTGACGGCTGTAGTATTGTTTGTAGTAATAGTAGATGTAGAATCTTTGTAGCTTCAGAGACCTATATATTTGACAACCTTTGTAGTTTGCTGTGTGGTTGCTTCCACAAAGGGCACAGCATATGTCATCTGTTTTTTCTTTTATTGTACAGTCAATAGTTTTGTGGTTCTTTGCGCATTTGACGCACATTGGGGAGGAAATACCATAATTTCGTGTATGGCCGTATTTTTGGCAGCTGCTGCATTGGGGTATGTCTCTTCTTATGTGAGGGGTTCAAAGGTTATTTGGCAGTGTAGTAGTGTGTTTATGTTATATATGTCTTCGTTGTTCTTCTTGTTCTCTAGTTCTAGAGATAGAGGTTCTCTAGTGTGTTTTCTTGTTAGGTTGTAAATGTTCGTTACGGTGTGTCCTTTTTCAGCGAGTTCGTTTTTTATTGCTTCTTTGTCGGTGGAGGGGTGCATGTTTTTTAGGATGACCTTGAAGCCCCTTTGATTTTTAGGCTTGTACGTATAGTACCTTGTGTTCTTTTGCCGTAGCAATCTTAAGATTGATGTATAGTGCACCGAATCTGTTGGTTGGATCTTAACCTCTTCGTTTTGAAGGATGTGACATATAAATTTTTTTTTTTTTTTTAACATTCAAAATGTCACTACTGTTCTCCAGAATATTATTTAAATTGTTAAAAATACATTTATATATATATCTGTAAGATATGGTCAGAGGAAAGCATGCCCGAGGAATGGAGTCTCAGCATTGTTGGCCCGATCCACAAAAAAGGAGACTTGGACTGCGCCAACTATAGAGGAATAAGTCTCCTTAATGTCGCATACAAGGTCTTCGCTGCCGTTTTGTGTGAACGCCTGAAGCCATTCGTAAACAAGCTGATAGGTCCTTATCAGTGTGGCTTCAGGCCACCATCGATCAAATCTTCACACTACGGCAGATCCTGGAGAAAACCAATGACCAATATTCGTCGACTTCAATGCCGCATGCGACAGCGTAATTAGTGACGAGCTATATAACGCCATGTTTATTTTTGACATCCCTGCTAAGCTCGTCAGGCTATGCAGGATGACCCTGGAAAATGCTCGCTGCTCCATCCGAATCGGTGCAGAAGTGACCGATAGTTTCGAAGTCAAGAATGCATTTAGACAGGGCGATGCGTTGTCGTGTGATTTTTTTAACATCATATTAGAAATGATTGTGCAAAAATCACAGGCCAATACAAGAGGCACAATCTATTTCAAATCCTCGCAACTTCATATACCTCGGCTCCGCAGTGACTTGAAACAATGACACCAGTTTCAAGCGCAGAATTACTCTTGCCAACCGCTGCTTCTTTGGGCTCAAGAGGCAACTGAGAAGTAGAGCCCTCTCTCGTACGACCAAGTTGACCTTATATAATACCTTAATTATCCCGGTCCTGTTATACGGCGCATAAACATGGACCTCATCTAATGAGGATGAGGAAATCCGTGGTCGTTTCGAGAGAAAGATTCTGCGTTCGATTTTCGGTCCCATAAGGAGAAGATTCAATCACGAGCTGTACAGGTTTTTTTTTTTTTTTTTTTTTAGAAACTCTTATGATGTGTTGTTACACACACAACCTGAACGGAGTGCAGTGGTTTGGGTCGTTGATGTTCGTTCACTACTCTCAGGGGTGGTTGTCCTAGACCTTGATAGAACGAGAGCCGACCAAATTCCGCGTTGGTTATAGTCCGTAATAATTCGTTCGAGCACTTTGGTATTGCATACGCAGAGCATGAATTTCAGTTGACCATATACTGTGAGTGTTATGCCTGCAGCAGTACGTCTGGTCACTTTCCATTCACAACTGCGTTGCATACTTTTTGTCCGTATAGGAATTACTTTTTCCTGGCTATGAAGCGAATTTGATCTATAGGCCTTCCTATAGACAGCGACATGAGTCTGGTCATGGATCCAACGATTAAGATAGCTAGGCCATGTAGAGCGAACGGACACCACAGCTCCAGCCCGTAGAGTCTTTGAATCCAACCCCGAGGGACGAAGAAATAGAGGACGGCCGCACCTATGGTGGCGCGCACAGGTGGAAAGGGACCTCAACCAACTGGGCGTGCGGCATTGGAAAAGACTAGCGAATGATCGTGCTAGGTGGAGAGGCATGTTCGTTGAGGTCCAGGTTCACCCCGAACTGTAGCGCCCGTTAACCAACCAACCAAAAATATATTGTTCATTCATTTATTTAAAAAGAATGAATAAAATTGTATTTATTAACTTCCGATCTGAGAATGTAAAACAAACAACAACAACAATTAAATAAATATTTATTTCAAACACGTACATTTTTATTACAACAAAATATGTAATTTTCGAGTGTTTAGTAATTTATTTTTCTTTAATGAATAAATATTAATTTATAAGTTAAAAAAGTAACATTTACAATTTACAATTGTGCTTCGAAAACAATTACCAACGCATACAATGCTTTGGTATTTATTTCACTTTCATATTGATCTGATTTAAGGTATTCTTCCTGATTTATCGTTTATAGTTACCACCTCCATATTTAATACATATACAAATATGTAAGCAAGCAAAATTGTTGCATTTGGGGCACGGAAAACCCGCACGCATACATTGAAAAGCCGGTGCACCCAAAACGAGCCAGTGTTTGGTGCGGATTTTTGTCCAGAGGCATAATTGGGCCATTTTTCTTCGAAAATGAGCAAGGAGTGGCCGTTACAGTCAATGGCGATCGTTATCGAATGCAATTGAGCATGTGTGGGAATAATTGAAACAAGAGACATTTAAAGGAAGCGCTCCAATTAGATTGGCAGAAAATAACGGCAGAATATACGAAAAAACGGGTGCAGTCGATTCCTAGGAGATTTAAAGAGGTCATTAACCAGAAAGGACTTTGGACGAAATGTATGTATGTATGTATGTTGGCGTTACAGTCCATGAAGAACCTGAGCCGACCTTCTCTCAATCACCCATGTTGTGTGTGATTTCATTTTCACATAGGTGAAAGGGACCTACAGTTTATTGGCGGTTCCGAACGGCGAATTTCGAGAAGCTTTTCATGACAATTTTACTATAGGGGGTTTTGTCAGAACCCCGCCGAGGAAAAACACCGTGAAAAACACGTTCGATGATATGGCTGTGTCGGGATTCGATCCCGAGTCGTCGGCGTCAGAGGCCAACACACTACCCACTGCGCCACGGTGCTCTCTTTGGACGAAATACTAATTTTAAAAAATAAATTGTAATTAACACAATGTATATGTAATCACTGTGTGAAAACATTTGTCCGGGCAAGAAAAGTTGATTTTAGATACTTTGTTGTTTTCCAGAATAGGGTGTTATTTTATTAATTTTATTATTATGATATTTAATAGCTTAAGGTTGAGTAATTCTTTTCCCAAAAGAATGCAACCAATAGTTTCCTTGGATTTTGTTTAATACTTGTTTTATTCAACAAAGGGCTGCTTGTGAATTTTTTTTTTTTGAAAAATATAGATACGAACTGATGTTAGTTAAACTAGAATGCTCGCCAGATAAACATTATTTTTCACACCAATTTGTATATTTTTCCTTTTATTACACATATTTTTACATACCAAGTACACCTCATTCTGCTGTTACTGTTTTCTGGTTCGAACATTTACGTTGTAACGTAACTGATAATTTATCTTTGGCCAAACATACAGATCAGATACTTTATTACCAATTTGAATTAAAATTTTGTTTTAAACGACATTTTATATTTTTTCGTATAAATATTATTTCGCACAATAACGTAATATTAGTTGTAAGCTGATTGTGAATTTATTTTGTATTTTGCAAAAGTTACATTGACAGTATATAAGTACGTGTATATACGTATTTAAATGCGTGGGTTCCGAGGCATGTGTACATTTTTCTTTGTTGGTAATATTTTAATTCTAATTAACTGAACATCGTAATAACAAATTAAATACATATTTTCTATTTAATATGAATTTCACTAAAATTATTATATACGGCCCCTAATCCAGCTTTTAATAAAAGTATATGTCTACGCACTAGTACTATGTCTATGTAAAGTATCTTATATCGAAATGTACACGTAAATTGTATTAATTTATCAGTGATCTATGAAACAAGTGGACATTTACATTTTATTCACAATATCACCACTAACATTCTGAGAAAAAATACACAGAGAAACGATACAAATATGTGCAATTAGAACATATGTTAATTTACATAAAATGTACTTCTTCAAAAACATCTAATTTGATATAATGTTTGTTTTCATTTTAAGAAACAAAAAAATTATGGAAACTTTGTCCTCAATTTAAAAAAGTGAAATATTTTTAATGACATCCAACATTGAGTACCTATACACACACGTTTTTTTAATTTTTCTCAGATAAAACGAATTGTTAGCAAATAATTGGTTTTAAGTTATTTTATATAAAACTAAAATTGCTTTTATATAGTGTTTTTTTGTTTTTAATTAAGTTTATATATTTTTGTTCCGAAACCAATCATTTCACCGATTCGTAATTGAACTTACAACTGACAAAAACACAGAGTACTCTCTTTGGAAGTCCTAAAGCGTCCCATACAGCAGAACCCTCCCTTAAAATCAAACGATACCTGGGCTAGAACAAATACCGAAAAGGCCGACGTATTTGCTGAGTATCTAAGGAATAATTTTCAACCAAACGAATCACAAATCAATGAAATATGGCCAGAAGTGCAGCAACCTAGCGAACAAATTCCTTTTGTCACACCTAATGAAATTAATCAAATTATTAAATACCAACTGAAACGAAAAAAATCACCTGGATTCGATTTAATAGCTACAGAAATCTTACAGAAGCTACCACCAAGAGCTTTGATTAAACTGGCAATCCCAATAAACACGTGCTTTAATCTAAGTCATGTTCCCTGTCACTGGAAAATAGCAGATGTCATAATGATCCCCAAACCAGGAAAGGATCCTCACGAACTATCATCCTACAGGCCCATATCTCTTTTACCAATTTTATCTAAGGTATTAGAAAAAGTTTTTCTGAAAAGATTAAGCCCTCTTATCACTGGTGGAGATATGATTCCAGTGCACCAATTTGGATTCAGAAATAGACATTCTACCGTAGAACAGGTACATGGAATTACCGATGTCATCGAAAAAGCTCTGGTGGAAAAAAAGATATGATCAGTTGTATTTATGGATGTGGCAAAGGCATTCGATAAAGTTTGGCATGAAGGTCTTCTTAAAAAATTAAAATCACTCTTTCCCAAGGAATATACAGACTTTCTCAAATCGTATCTCTCTAACAGATATTTTAGAATTAAACTAAGCAATTCGTATTCTGAACTAAAAGAAATTAATGCTGGAGTTCCACAAGGAAGCATCCTAGGCCCAGTGCTATACCTTCTATTCACTAATGACTTGCCAATACCTTCCAATTGGACAATAGCTACCTTTGCTGATGACGCAACAATACTTACAACAAGCTGTCTGCATAGATCAAGCTGTCTGCCGTCTCTTTCAACACTTTTTTTCGTAAATTTCTACTAATCTGGTTGTACTATATGTATATTGCTTCAATCCGCGAAGATGCTGCGCTATTCAATTTGAAATCCGAAAAAGATATTTCGTATAATGAGTAAACATGTTTGTTAAGGTACAATAATGAAACATCCTTAAATGGTGTCGTACCTCTTTATGTGCATCAATCATTTTACAAAACGATGAAATATCATTTTACAAAACGATGAAATGCACTCTGACCGGTGAGACACCTTACTGGAAAACAGAGCGATCTATCTGATCTAATGGGAGCGAAGCTGCTTTAACACCCCAAAATGTATTTCATTGACAGACTATTCCTCCTAAACGCTTTGACGGGTTTTGACCAAATTAGACATGTCAATGGAAGGCATCGAGGAGAAGGTTTAATAAAATCAAAAATCGGACATACCGTCGAGGAATAATCACCGATAGACTACTCCTCCTAAACGCTTTGACGGATTTTGACCAAATCAGACATGTCAATAGAAGGCATCGAGGAGAAGGTTTAATAAAATCAAAAATCGGACATACCATCGAGGAATAATAACCGACAGACTACTCCTCCTAAACGCTTTGACGGAATTTGACCAAATTAGACATGTCAGTGGAAGGCATCGAGGAGAAGGTTTAATAAAATCAAAAATCGGACATACCGTCGAGGAATAATCACCGATAGACTACTCCTCCTAAACGCTTTGACGGATTTTGACCAAATCAGACATGTCAATAGAAGGCATCGAGGAGAAGGTTTAATAAAATCAAAAATCGGACATACCATCGAGGAATAACCACCGACAGACTACTCCTCCTAAGCGCTTTGACGGATTTTGACCAAATTAGACATGTCAATGGAAGGCATCGAGGAGAAGGTTTAATAAAATCAAAAATCGGACATACCGTCGAGGAATAATCACCGATAGACTACTCCTCCTAAACGCTTTGACGGATTTTGACCAAATTGGACATGCCAATAGAAGGCATCGAGGAGAAGGTTTAATAAAATCAAAAATCGGACATACCATCGAGGAATAACCACCGACAGACTACTCCTCCTAAGCGCTTTGACGAATTTTGACCAAATTAGACATGTCAATAGAAGGCATAGAGAAGAAGGTTTGATAAAATCAAAAATCGGACATACCATCGAGGAATAACCAACGACAGACTACTCCTCCTAAGCGCTTTGACGGATTTTGACCAAATTAGACATGTCAGTGGAAGGCATCGAGGAGAAGGTTTAATAAAATCAAAAATCGGACATACCGTCGAGGAATAATCACCGATAGACTACTCCTCCTAAACGCTTTGACGGATTTTGACCAAATCAGACATGTCAATAGAAGGCATCGAGGAGAAGGTTTAATAAAATCAAAAATCGGACATACCATCGAGGAATAACCACCGACAGACTACTCCTCCTAAACGCTTTGACGGATTTTGACCAAATTGGACATGCCAATAGAAGGCATCGAGGAGAAGGTTTAATAAAATCAAAAATCGGACATACCATCGAGGAATAACCACCGACAGACTACTCCTCCTAAGCGCTTTGACGGATTTTGACCAAATTAGACATGTCAATAGAAGGCATAGAGAAGAAGGTTTGATAAAATCAAAAATCGGACATACCATCGAGGAATAACCAACGACAGACTACTCCTCCTAAGCGCTTTGACGGATTTTGACCAAATCAGACATGTCAATAGAAGGCATCGAGGAGAAGGTTTAATAAAATCAAAAATCGGACATACCATCGAGGAATAACCACCGACAGACTACTCCTCCTAAGCGCTTTGACGGATTTTGACCAAATTAGACATGTCAATGGAAGGCATCGAGGAGAAGGTTTAATAAAATCAAAAATCGGACATACCGTCGAGGAATAATCACCGATAGACTACTCTTCCTAAACGCTTTGACGGATTTTGACCAAATTGGACATGCCAATAGAAGGCATCGAGGAGAAGGTTTAATAAAATCAAAAATCGGACATACCATCGAGGAATAACCACCGACAGACTACTCCTCCTAAGCGCTTTGACGGATTTTGACCAAATTAGACATGTCAATAGAAGGCATAGAGAAGAAGGTTTGATAAAATCAAAAATCGGACATACCATCGAGGAATAACCAACGACAGACTACTCCTCCTAAGCGCTTTGACGGATTTTGACCAAATTAGACATGTCAATAGAAGGCATCGAGGAGAAGGTTTAATCAAATCAAAAATCGGACATACCATCGAGGAATAATCACCGACAGACTACTCCTCCTAAACGCTTTGACGGATTTTGACCAAATTAGACATTTCAATAGAAGGCATCGAGAGGACGGTTTTAAAGATATAAAATCAAAAAATCGGACATACCATCGAGGAATAATCACCGAAAACGTGTCCCATAGACTTAACATTAGAAATCACGCGCATCCGCATTTTGATAATAAAACAACGCAGAAGGCTTTAAGCGATTTTAACCAAATTTGACACGGTGGTGATAGTAAATACTCAGAGAAAAGTTTGTGAAAATAAAAATACATATTTTTTCCTTTAGACTTTAATAATCATGCCTCGGAAAGCACGTTCTAACCTTGGTCGTCAAACAGCTCTGTCAACGAAATACGACGACTTGTTTACCCGTTTAGGGGTCAAAGTGGTAGAAGTCTGTTTTTGCAGGCGCCATTTATTGAACACTATCAACTCTGCTATCCATTTGATTGGAATAGCCGCGGACCGTAAGGACGTAGACTAAAGTATCACAAACATGAATTCATATGAATACTCACTGATACGATCGTCCTTCCGCACCTGCACAATACCTGAATGAAAGCATACAGGGAAACATTTTAAGCATATGCCGATGGTCTTTTTTCGATGACCACCAGCTAGCGTAGGCCCAATGGACGAATTAACATAGAACCACAATTCATTTTACAATCGATAAAGAAACTCAGTTACCATCTTTTAAGGGTCCGCTAAACATCTAAGATTTTGTAATGCATTACTGTCACCGTATTCGTATCAGAAGATACTACTTTGCTTAGATTACGATTGCTCACGCGCACTGATAAAATAATAAACGGAGTTTTAAAATGGATCGCTCCGCTCCAACTTGGATTCCCTGCGACCCACCTAGTTTACCTATGGCAATGGGCAGCTAACCTCACATCTTTTGCCAACACCTTTGAGCCTTACAAGTTACTGAAAAAAGGGAATAGCAAAGCAGCACGAACACACAATAGTCTGTTTCACACATATGGGTATGGAACTTGTTCATCTGCCTATGTAAGATGTCAAATTAGGCAATGACCTTTTTTTAAATCATCCAAGTCTGAGTCTTATCTTCTAATTTGTCATTAACATTTCTCGTAAAATAATGTGAATTTTTTCTTAACATTAAATAATTTAGAAAAAAAAAATACAGTAGTATGTATTCAAATGCACACATTGGAAATTTCAAAACACTTCCACAATATATATGTATATACCTATATGTGTATGTAAATTTAAGTTAAAAACCTTTTTTTTCTGTCGTCTAAGCTCAAGTTTAAAAACTTTTTCCTGTTTCAGCTAAACGCTTTCGGCGACTGTCACGCCGTCTATACCTGTCTAATGTTCTTCCTCGAGTTCTTTCGGGGCAAATAGCATCTGGCGAGCTATCTACTTTTTTTAAGACTATCCTAAATGTGAATGTATGCTTTGGAGATGCACTTGCAGCCCGTCTCGGTGAGGGAGGTTCAAATTCGCTGCCACTTGAAAAACCACCGCCACCGCTATTTGGAGGTGGAGCAACGCCCGAAGCAGACATAATGCCCGCAGTTGTAGTCGGTCGTGGTTCAAATATTGAAGCACAACGCTTGTCCGTACAAAGAAATGTCTTAACCTCTTCTTCCTTGGTTGCTTTGATTGTCAATGGGAAGTGCTGCTTTGTAGGATCGGCAAAGGGACTGCGAGTATCATGCGGATGGGGATATGAAGAACTAGAATCGTAGCTATCTCGTGAGCTGTAATTTGAGGACGTCTGTGCAGATAGAGGACTACGAGCCCTGGAAAATGCATTGAAGGGAGAAACATGAAGTTCACGGGATCTGGAATGATCGGTTTTTTGTTTTTTTGTCACCGGAAAGTGTGGCGATCGAACGGGAGTGTTGTCCGAAGGAACATAATCAAAATGTGTTTCCAAAGATGATTTTCGACCCGTGGAACCAGAACGTTGAAATGTTTCTGCATCGACCAGCTCGATGGATGACTTCCGAAGATCAATGTTTGACCGCTTTTCTTCAATTATACGTCCATCAATATCAACTATCTCAAAACTAGAAGTCTGGTCTTCGTAGCTCGTCGACTGATACCGGGAGATATCAAAGCTGGTGTCACGCGAAGAATACCTATCTTCAAAGCTGGACTCACGATTACGATCGCCTTCCACCATTTCGAAACTCTCTCCGCCGGAATCAAGCCGATTCAGATTGATAAGATCAGTGTCAGTGTCTCCACCAGGGCTGCGAAGATTTTCCAAAAATGGTGAGCGGGGCGGGTCAAAGGAAGACCGTCTGGAAGGCGGTTCGAATTCAATTGTAGGCAGTTGCAATGGTATTGCACCTAATGCAAGAGAATCATCGTCAATTGATGCAGAAATAGTACCAGATGCTGATGGACCAGGCTTGACTGTATCGTTGTCACTGACAACAGTAGTACTAGCGCCCGAGGCGGCAGTCGCAGCCGCAGCCGCAGCTGCCGCCGCGGCATCAGATTCTCGACGTAGTTCTTGTAAATTAACATAAATCGGTTCTGCGCTATACACTTTCAAATGCTGTTCTATCTCAGCCCTAAACTCATCCATAGCAATGTCGTTTGAATCTACTTCTTGCTCTTCACTGATTCGCGGTTCTATAGGCTCCCTACTCTCTGACCGTCGTGGTGGTAATATGCTTTCACTAGATAAAGCAACTACTTTCAATGAATTAGTGACTTCTTCAACGAAATCGTCCATGATAGCTTGATTTGCACTTCCATCATCTGATGGCTCTTCCCTTATCTGTTCGTGCTTGATATATGACTCCCCTACTTTCTCGAAATGAACGTTGGCAAGTTCGAAGGGCTCAACCACGGTAGGAGATGCTGCAACTGTTGTCTTATTTACGTGCGGCTCCAGTTTAGTGTCACTATCTGTTCCAGAAGCTTCGTCGCCGTTGTATTTCTTCGTTGGCTCTTTGTTGTCCTTAGATATTGTGGCCTTCTTATCATCCGATCGACGTAGCTTAAGAGACATTTTTGTGTAGTGTGCCAGTTTGAGAGACATTTTCGGTTCGAATCCGACTTCAGACATTTGTTTAACAACAGCACTCTTCGCGGCTGTGCTCGAAGCTGCTGGGCTTGCGGAAAATGTACTCTGCCTAATAAGAGGTCCAGTGGAGCCTGATTCGGCCCTTGTAAAAGCGTTTGCAAAACGATTTGTTCGCGTTGAGATATGTTTTGATGGCTTTCGAACGAATGCCAGAATTTCCCTCATCATACTTATCTTTTCTTTTTTCTCAGAAGGTTCTTTATCTTTGTTCTTATCCTTGTCGCGATCACGTTCACCGTCTCGTTCCCGTTGACGTTCGTGTTCACGAGCTGCCTCCGCTGCAGCAGCAGCGTTTGACTCCGCCGTGCGTTGAACAATTTTGCAAGTCTCCGTTGGATTCGAGACTGTTATTGGCGGAATAGGCATCGATGTTACTGGGCTTCTTTTGTCGCCAAAATAAATTGGTGTGAATAGACCCAGGGATGGCCGCTTAATGGATTGAGAGAGTCCAGTTGGAGTTCGTGCAATGTCTTCTGGGGTTAGGGCGCCTTCATAGCATCGCATGTTATCTTGCACGTGTACCGTTGATGTTGGACTTCGTTTATTCTGAGGATCTGCTGGTGCTCCGACTGGGCTACGACGCTCTTGTGCTTGAATACTGAATGTTGGACTTCTGCGGTCGGTTGTCGGGCTCCGAGAAGGGCTTCGCATATCAAATGTGTTTCCCGGTGGCTCATTTGGACTCTTAAGACGATCGTGTGAGAGTAAAAGTGGACTTCGTCGACCTTGTGGGCTACGGTCATTTCCATATCCAACAGGGCTCCGACGACCTTGACTGAGGACTAATGAGCCTGTCATGCTATTCTTTCGACGATGTGAAGCCCGCAACGTACCCTGTCTGGATAGGGTTGTTGGAGTCTTTTGCGATATGCTGCTTGGACTTTTCGATTCTGGCTGGGGAAGTATTGGGCTTTTCGGTGTCAATGGACTTCTTTTCTTATCAACTGTGTTCAGGG
This sequence comes from Eumerus sabulonum, assembly GCA_951905685.1. NCBI lineage: Eukaryota > Metazoa > Arthropoda > Insecta > Diptera > Syrphidae > Eumerus > Eumerus sabulonum. The sequence goes on from OX645063.1 coordinate 42,518,366, forward strand.
TTAATGGTCCAGCGACGTTAACGTTGGTTGAGTTGGGACTTCGTCTTTCGGATGGACTGCGTCGTGTACGAAAGCTTTGGGACTTAGCTTTTCGGATTTTGGGTAGAGAATGGTTTTTGGTGCGATGGGAGGATGATGCGGATGAGGAGGAGGGGCCGTTCAACCTATGTTAGTTGCTATTATGTGGACCGCTGGTTGGGTCGCTGCTGCCGCTTGAACTTAAGGTTGTATTGGAACCGTATGGATCTAAGGAACTCTGTACTGACATCGATCGGCCTTGATTCTGACGGGCTCTTCTCACTCGGCTAGAGTTTGGAGACAATTTTCCGGGATCGACACTTTCTGGGTCTGCCTGCAATGGTTAGAATCAGACACGGGGAGACAGGGGTCGACGTAGGAAACGTTTTTTTTTTTTATGATATTGGCTTAATGTTCTTTTTTTTATATCTTTACGTTTAGAAGGACCATTAAACGAGCCATGATGCCGTTTAGATTGAATTGTGTATTTACATACCTGATAGGCCAAGGCATTCATTATGATTGAATATGGAACCAGTCCAAGGGGATGTATCTCTCGCATGAGAACATTGGCGGGAATTTTATGAAACTGAATATACTCCAGGAAGTTACCAAGAATTTCTTTTAAATCTACATTCTAAAAGTGAAAAGGTTCTTCTGTAAGATTTAAACTTTGCGACTTAGACTTAATTTACTGGATTATTATCAAAATATTTTTTACTCCACATGAGTGCCGCCTGGAATTTAGTGAACTCATCGGCACGTAACTCCTCACGTGCCAAAATTAAACGAACAACATGCTGGGGAAGTAGAGTAAAGCTGCCTAGGTTAAGGACTTCATTACCGTGCTCGTCAACAAATTCAAGTACTTTCTGCACTAAACTCTTCGTACACTTGTATTGGATGTAGCGCTCAGCTGAAGCTAAGAGCGCGCATACAGTATCCACGTTAATGCAGCACTGTACAAAACCGGCACATGCACGACGGAGCTCTTCGAGACCATAGTAATCAGCTGCATTCATCACTCCTAAATAAAAACGTTTTTAGTTTTTCAGGGTAAATATTTTCCAATTTCTTAATACGTACCGAGTAACGTCCTTGGTTGTAAGGTAACACACCCAGTGTGGATATACTCAATTAGTTGCCGGAACACATCGGGCTCAAATTCTTCAATGATTAGAGTTTGATGTTGCTGACCAGATGGCTAAAAGCATTACAGGCAAAAAGTACAAGGCTAGTAATAAGAGTGCTCTAAAAACGATTTGTTTTTTTTTTGCACCTGTGTATGCATTTAATATGTTTAAGAGGACACAGAAGCACATACATATATGCATATTTACCAATACACACTACAGAGTGATAAACGAAAGAGAAGCACTAGCTGCAAGTTTTTATAGATCAGAGCTTTAGAAAGAAGATTGTAGAGAAATGCACACAACATTAAGCAATTTTTTTTACATTACAGATCAACAAACGAAGAAACGAATGATTTACTATAAAAATTCCTTTGAAATTAACATAAAATTCAAGAGACGAAAACGTAGCCGTCATAGCAAAATCAAGCCATCAAAAAGAAAAAAGGGCTCTTGGCCGGAAATCAGTTTAGTCATTGAAGTTTAAGAAAAGTAGTCAACTTCCACCATAGTCAAAGAGATCTTAAAGAAACCTAGAACTTTTTCGCGACGAGAGAAAAAAATCTGGACGACGAATTTCGAGAAGCTTTTCATGACAATTTTACTACAAGGGCTTTTGTCAGAACCCCGCTGAGGAGAAACACCGTGAAAAACACGTTGGATGACATGGCTGTGTCGGGATTCGATCCCGTGTCATCGGCGTCAGAGGCCAACACACTAACCACTGCGCCACGGTGCTCTCAAACATATTGCTTTAAAATTTCTGACTTCTTCTTCTTAATGGGCGCTACAGTTCGGGGTGGACCTGGGCCTCAACCAACATGCCCCTCCAACTAGCACGATCTTTTGCTAGCCCGTTCAAAGATAGCTTCCTTACCCAGCTTCGCATTGAAATCTCCTAGAACGATTTTGGTGTCATAGCTGGGGCATTGCGCATACATACGTTCTGCCATCTTTCTCCTCTGTGGGGGCGTGGACACATAATAAACTTATATTGCCGAGACTGGTCTTGATGCGAATAGCTATGAGGCGTTCGCTTACATACATAGATTATTTACATATATACATATATCTGCATCAGAGCCAAACTGGATTTCTCGTACATTTAGAGTTCTAGGACTTTGCTTGTTCACGTTACTTCTTCTTCTTAGTGGGCGCTACAGTTCGGGGTGAACCTGGGCCTCAACCAACATGCCCCTCCATCTAGCACGATCTTTCGCTAGCCTTTTCCATTGCTGCACACCCAGTTGGCTGAGGTCCCCTTCCACCTGTGGGCGGCCGTCCTCTGCTTCTTCGTCCCTCGGGGTTGGATTCAAAGACTCTCCGGGCTGGAGCTGTGGTGTCCATTCGCTCTACATGGCCCAGCCATCTTAGGCGTTACTGAGTTGCCTCCTGAGCCCAAAGAAACAGCGATTGGCAAGAGTGATTCTGCGTTTGATTTCGGAACTGATGTCGTTGTTCCAGGTCACTGCGGAGCCAAGGTAGACGAAGTCCTTAACTACCTCGAACTTATATCTGCCTATACAAACGTTCTGGCCGAGACGTCGGTGTTGAGCGTCCTTCTTTGATAACAGCATATATTTAGTTTTGCCCTCGTTTACCGCCACACCAATTTTCGCCGCCTCCATCTCAATACTCGCAAATGCCTCATTGACATCTCGCTGTGATCTACCTATTATGTCAATTTCGTCGGCGTATGCAAGGAGTTGCGAGGATTTGAAGAAGATTGTGCCTCTTGTATTGGCCAGTGATTTTTACACAATCATTTCCAATATGATGTTGAAGAAATCACACGACAGCGCATCGCCCTGCCTAAATCCTTTTTTGACATCAAAACTATCGGTAAGGTGTTCACCGATTCGGATGGAGCAGCGAGCAATCGCCAAAGTCATCCTGCATAGTCTGACGAGTTTAGCAGGTATGTCAAAGGTAGACATAGCGTTGTATAGTTCGTCTCTAATTACGCTGTCGTATACGGCTTTAAAGTCGACAAATAGGTGGTGAGTGTCGACTTGAAATTCATTGTTTTTTTCCAGTATCTGCCGTAGTGTGAAGATTTGGTCGATGGTGGACTTCCCTGGCCTGAATCCGCACTGATAAGGACCTATCAGCTTATTTACAAAAGGCTTCTGGCGTTCACACAAAACGGCAGAGAAGATTTTGTATGCGATGTTAAGGAGACTTATTCCTCTATAGTTGGCGCAATCAGAGGGGTCTCCTTTCTTGTGGGTCGGGCATACAGTGCTGAGACTCTAACGGATGAGCTGGTGCATCCTCCCAACCAGGTCATCCCCAGCTGCCTTGAAGAGCTCAGCAGACAGTCCGTCTGCGCCAGCAGCTTTATTCGACTTGAGCTTCGATATGGCAATCTTAACTTCGTCGAGGTCAGGGGGACAGAATTCTCTGCGGTCTTCGTCGATTAGAAATGGATCATTCTGCCTGACAGCGGTATATTGACTAACATCGCCGTTATACAGTCTGCAGAAGTGGTTTTTCCATATTCTCAGCATCGACTGCGGTTCTACTACTAGGTGTCCGTTCTCATCCCTGCAGGCTTCCGTTCTGGCTTTATAACCTTGGCATGTTCGCTTTATCTGTTGATAAAACTTTCGAACGTCACGCCTGCAGTAACACCCCTCCAAATCTTCAATCGCGCGCTTCTCGTGCTCTTTCTTATTTCTTCTGAGAAGCTTATGCTCCTCCCTTCTTATTAACTCGTAGAGCTCACGAGCTGCTCTTGTTCTTTTATGCAGCGAGGCCTTATATGCATCCTGCTTCGCTGTATGAATCCTCCTGCACTCGTCATCGAACCAGGTATTTCTTCGTGGTGGAGCCTTGAAGCCCAAAACTTCGGATACAGAGCTTTTCAGGGCTTGTTTGCAAAGGCTCCACTGCTGTTCTATTGATAGCGTGGAGGATTGAGGTGTATTGGAGAGCTTAAGGGAGATGCGATCGGTAAAAGCACGAGCGGTTTCTGGCGATATTGTTCACGTTACTATGCCGAGCAAATTATGTTGGCAGTTTTTAACAAAAATTGGTCTCTCACCACCGACGTCTTGGCCAAAACGTTTGTATTGGCAGATGAAAGTTCGAGGTAGTTAAGGACTTCGTCTACCTTGGCTCGATAGTGACAAGCAGCAACGACACCAGCGCTGAGATAAAACGTAGAATAACACTTGCCAACCGCTGCTTCTTCGGGCTCAAGAGGCAATTGAGTAGTAGAGCCCTCTCTCGAAAAACTAAGGTATCCCTCTACGAACCGTTAATCATCCCGGCGCTGAGGCTTGGACGTTATCAAAAGCGGATGAAGAGGCTCTTGGGCGTTTCGAGAGGAAAATTCTGCGTGCAATCTTTGGTCCCGTTTGTGTAAACGGAGAGTGGGGGAAGAGATTCAACCAAGAACTGTGCGGGCTGTACAGCGACATCGGCCTGGTTAGACGTCTTCGGATCCAACGTCTAAGATGGCTAGGCCATGTAGAGCGAATGGACATCAACGCTCCGGCCGGAAGAGTCTTCGACTCCAACCCCGAGGGACGACGCAGCAGAGGACGACCGCATTTAAGGTGGCTCGCACAGGTGGAAAGGGACCTCAACCAACTGGGCGTGCGGCACTGGAAGCGGCTGGCCAAAGATCGGGCCGGCTGGAGAGGCTTTTTGGTTGAGGCCCTGGTTCACCCCGAACTGTAGCGCCATCAAACTAAGTAAGTAAATAATCTATATTCAGAGCGCGAGTTTTATGAATCAATCCCACGATTCACATGATTGATGACACAACGTTCCTCAACTCAACATTCCATAGGTGTAGAATACCTTAGGTTATTCGACACAACACATAATAAGCAAATGCGCCGTCTGCGCTTGATACATGATTCTTTTGTTAATTCCCAATCACACTAAAATTGTTAATTAAGCTAATCCAAAACTGTATAAAAACGAATGTAAAAATCGAGTACCTAGAAGTCTTGTGAATAAAGTGATCAACGGCGTTACGCTGCCTAAAACAAAAATTTGTTTTTTTTTTGTCTTCTACTTGAGTCAAACCCTTAACTCGCGCGGCTTTACAAAACGAAGTTAATGGTCTTAAAGTCGACGAATTTTTTTTTTTTTTTAGAGATTCGGGTGGTTGTCCTAGATAGGACGAGAGCCGACCAAATTCCGCGTTGGTCATAGTCATAAGTCATTCGTTTGAGCACTTTTAGTATTGCATACGCAGAGGATGAATTTTCAGTTGACCATATACTGGGAGTGTTATGCCGGCAGCAGTACGTCTGATCACTTTCCATTCACCTGGGTGTTGCATACTTTTTGTCCGTATAGGAATTATTGTACTTTTGCCTGGCTATGTACGAATTCGAACTATAGACCTTCCGTTCGACGGTCGATGTTGTTAACCACTGCACCACGGCCACCCCGTCTCGTCTACATTGAAAAAGGTTTTTCCACACAAATACGCCTTTAGCTAATATTTTAAAACTTAAAATAAATCAAAAACTCTTCGGAAAATTTAAGAAAAATTGAGAAGGACGAAAATGCAGAAACACTCTTTACATTTATTTCCTGTTTATCGATATAATTTTAAATTATTGAAGACTACAAAATTGTACTACCATTGAAAGTAGCTTTATTTGAGGTCGAATATGCGATACCAATTGAGTTATAAAACTTATTTCATAAATAAGTAAATTCAAATTACGGGCATTTAAATCTCTGGCACGGAAAATCTTTCGGTTAGGAATTGGCCGAGAAGAGCTGCTGAGGTAATCAACTTATCATTGTGTTACACCAGCACCATGCAACGGCCTTCGCCAACACTTCTGCTTCAACCGGTTGCGACATGAGCGCCACGCAACCGCCAGGGCCAACAACTCGCCCCTGTTGACAAGAGGACGGCGATTTTTGGCGTTTTGTCATTCAAACTAACAGACACGTGAATTCAAGCGTTAATAAAATCTTCATCAAACCTAATCATCCCGCTTTTTATTCAACACTGGTCCTTCGAACCGGATCAGGAAGTGATCGATAGCTCTTCATCACATTTCTCAAGGAAATCCATCATCATGAGCGACGGAGAAGCTGCTACGAGCGAGGATTCCACAAAAAGTTCCACCAAGTTAGCATCATCAACAAAAACGGCACGTAGTAACATTCCTACAATGAGTAATCCGGACAGCATTGTGTCAACACGGTCAACTTCACCAGTTAACCAACTCCCAGTGGATTTAGCATTAAAGGTGATGTCTCAAAAGTCATGGCTGGACTCAATGAACGACCTCTTGCATCAACTTCCTGATTATTCGGACGGCGCCACCTTGGGCGATGTACAGGTGTGGGCGACTCAATTAGAAGAGTTGCACCGAGCATTTGTTAAGGATCATTCATTACTTGAGATCACATGGACAGCGTGAATGGTCAATCATGAATATTTCTCTACGGCATATCAAACGACGGAGAGCAAAACTTACATGGCGGCTAAACTCAAGCTTGGGCGGTTACGGGAGGCGCTCACACCGGCGGCGGTCTCGTCATCAGCAACACGATCAGCACATGAAGAAACACTATACTCCAAACTTCCGGAGATCGAGTTACAAATGGCGAAATGGCCGGAATTTAAGGGCTATTTTGAGAGTCTCATTAAGTCAAATCGACGTATAAGGGAACAGGACAAATTCCACTACCTCAGGAATTGTTGTACGGGTCCTGCAGCTCAATTTAATGCTTCGCTGCCGAACACCGATGAGTCCATGTTATGAAAACAAGCGGCATATAATTCAAGAATACCTAGACAAGCTGCACAATCTACAACCAGCTTTACCTAAACATCCAGCCTCTCTCAACAAAATTCTCACCACGGTCACAGAAGTCACAAAGGCTCTTCAACTTCTCGGAGCGGGGCAAAATATGTGGGAGTGCTTTCTTTTTTTTTTTGTTTTTTTTTTTTTTTTTTTTTTTTTTTTTTTTTTTTTTTTTTTTTTTTAATGAGCATTGATAGATACCGTCTTTAAATCATGAAATAATATACCAAAACAAAACAGATAATTTTAAAACTACGTCTTCGTAACTGATGTCTTCGCCCCTACTCAGGAAATTTTTCCAATGGGCTGGTATCGAAGTAAAACTCCCCTCCTTAGATTATTCCAGAATTGTACAATTTTCTCGAAAACCTTCTCTCTTGCATTAGCAACGATGGTCAATATGGCTGGAAATGCCACACTAGCACAAACACCCAACATTATTAATTGAGGACAGCCTGTTAGATTGACTCCGTGGTCATCAGCAGGAGCAGCTGGGCCAGGCTTCGCCATTATTCTTTCTGTATAATCCTAGTTAAGCTCAGTCAGTTATGCTCTGGGAACAAATATAATCGCTTTTGCAATTTTCAGGTTAAATTAATGTAAATTCAAAGGATTGTATTCTCGTCTCCGGAAATAAACGAAAAGGAGGACTTGATCCAACGAAATCTCGATCGGTCCTCACGAGAGTCTCTACAACATACCCATACTATAAGGACATTGAGTTATATCTAACAGCTAGAGTTCGGGCTCTCGAGCGAGTTGAAGCGGCCTCTACATCAGCAATGCCAACATCGGACTCAGCAACAACTTCAACAGAAGAGAACTCGGGGTACCCGGCAGGCGGCAGCTGGTTATCGCAAAAGCATTATGCTTCAACCGCTTAGGTCCACACTCAGCACGATGATGCAAAAATGGACAGCTCTGCAAAGTTTGCGCCGGAAAACATGATACGATGTTGCATGATCCATCACGACCATCACCACCTATTGCTTCTACTTCGGCACAATCAACACAATGAGGGTACGTCAAGTCGTCAACACATGATAACAACACAGCGAATCCAATAACGACGAATTTATCGGTCAGCTCAACGGTCGGCGCAGTCCCTAAGTTGTCCAACTATCAACCAATCTATAAGTCGTTAGACACATCATGTCACACATGGACCTGCTCAGCTTCAACGAAAAATTCTAAGGTCCCATCACATCAATCTACATTGCTCGCGACAGCGCTAGCTAATTTAAAAACATCGCTGGCCACATACACAGTCAGACTGCTTATTGATACAGGGTCTCAACTGTCCTTTATCACTGAACTAGTCGTACAACATCTCCGGCTTCCAAGACTGCGTTCCTGTATCACAGTTCTAGGCATTGGCGATCAAGAGGCACTACAAACCAAGGGTTGTGTCTCAATCACTCTATCACCTGTGCACAGCAATTCAGAAATCAAAATTAACGCTCATGTTATAAGAGCTATTACCGATCCATTGCCATCTTCGGAGGTGCCCAACCTGCGTTGGCCTCATTTCAGTAATCTTCAACTAGCTGATCCTAACTTCAGGGTGTCTAGAGCCATTGATGCTATCATTGGAGCAGATCACTATGGTCAAATTATCAAGCCCAGCATCATCAGGCACTCATCAACTAGTCTGGTAGCCCAACTTTCAATTTGTGGGTGGTTAGTTCTCGGTCCTGTGACTTCCATGGGTTGTCAACACTGTCAGGTGACAGCAAAGCACGAGAACGAAAAAAGAGGAAGACTGCAAGAGGCAGAGCCAACTGACTCTCCTCGCCAGACTACACCAGAAGAAGAGCGTGAAGTACATTTTCGCTCTACACATTCACGAGATGACGAAGGGAGATACATTGTGCGGCACCCATTAAAATCACCAACAACAAACCTGGGTTCATCACTTCAGTCTGCTCAACAAGCGTTAATAAAATCTTCACCGTCACCGCTTTTTATTCAACACTTTCTTTCTCTTGCAATTTCATGCAGCTTTGCAAAAAAAACAACCGGCCAAGTGCGAGTCGGACTCGCACACGAAGTGTTCCGTACCATATGTATATATAAATATGAAAGAGACTATGCATGTACTATCTTCATGATGAGATATAGTTGATCATCAAAGTGTCCATTGAATTCAAATCAATTATCTTACTTGACAGCAACGATGTGAAAAGGTGAATAACAATAATGGGAAATATGGGAAAAAGGTTTGCAGCTAGGATTAATTCATCAAAGACACAAACGAGATCGAAACTGGTTGTGGGATATTGTCGACTAACCTTAGTTCAGTATGCAAGGGGATTTTTTGGATGAAAAGTATGTCTGTTGTATGCGAGCCTCCCTTAAATATTCATTTTGTTCTGTTTTTAGTATTTGTCGTGGTAGCGGCAACAGAAATACATCATCTGTGAAAATTTCAACTGTCTAACTATCACGGTTCATGAGATACTGCCTGGTGACAGACGGACGGACGGACAGCGAAGTCTTAGTAATAGGGTTCCGTTTTACCTTTAGGTACGGAACCCTAAAAGTCTTAGTAATAGGGTTCCGTTTTACCTTTAGGTACGGAACCCTAAAAATTATCGAATCTGAGTATCGAAATTTCCGAATTTGGTGAAAGTGTGGCGAGGACTTGTCAATGATTTTCGTGCAACTTCCCTGGGAGCAAAAGACTGTACTGTAAAAGTGATGGAAAATATTAATGAAGACTCGTAGTGTATTTTCAACTTCCCATTGGGAAGTTATTGTAATGGGGCCGATTTTGCGAATTCCAAATTTTGACATATCTCAACGTTTCAAGGTCACCAGAATCCATATCCAATGTTTTTATAGAGATGTATGTGTGTGTGTATGTTACGATGTGCGCATGTGCGTTTCGGAATTTCCCGCTCGATTATCTCGAGAACCAAAAATGGCGTTGACATAAGATTGGGTTCATTGCACGTGTAATGATACATCTCAGTACTGAATAGGTTTTCAGCGAAATCGGTGTTGCTGGCGAAAAAAATTAACAACACGCGGTGTTCCCAAGCGGTCCTCCATCTAAGTACTGACCGCAACCGATGCTGATTGATGGCGGTGATCGGACGACAACCGATACATATGAGATTGCTCGGACAGTGTTGTGATTGGGTGAGGAAACGCACACTCATGAGCTGCTCGTGAGTGTGCACTACCCAACGAGCATTATTAAACCCACGCTCATGAGTAAAATGAAACGAAAAAACCGGCCAAGTGCGAGTCGGACTCACGCACGAAGGGTTCCGTACCATCTGTAAATACATATAAATATGAAAGAGACTATGTATGTATGATAGAGTATATAATAAAATCGATTCGATAGATTGCACAGGCTGTCCAGGATCAATTCCTTTTTTCTTCAGCACACACAGATTCTCTAACGGGGCACTCGTTTCACGCAACCAAACTCATCCTTAAAATACTACACAGTGCGGTCTATGCACGGTGTGATCGTAAACTCAGCCAGTGTACTTCAACACACTTAGTCGTGTACTCTAACATGTATGTTACCTCATCAGTCATCACATTGAATCACATTTTTTGTATGATGACAGATCTTGGTTGCAGGCAGGCTATCGGCATATTACTTTGATAATCCCCATTGAATTCAAATCAATTATCTTACTTGACAGCAACGATGTGAAAAGGTGAATAACAATAAATATGGGGAAAAGGTTTGCAGCTAGGATTAATTCATCAAAGACACAAATATATTGTCGACTAACCTTAGTTCAGTATGTGACCAAGGGGATTTTTTTTGATGAAAATCATGTCTGTTGTATGGGAGCCCCCTTTAAATATTAATTTTGTTATGTTTTTAGTATTTGTCGTGGTAGCGGCAACAGACATACATCATCTGTGAAAATTTCAACTGTCTAGCTATCACGGTTCATGAGATACAGCCTGGTGACAGACGGACGGACGGACAGCGAAGTCTTAGTAATAGGGTTCCGTTTTACCTTTGGGTACGGAACCCTAAAAAATGAAATGAAATGGGTGTTTCCATTTTTCCCACTGGGAAGTTAGTCGTGTGGGCCTTACGGATCGCACCTAGACCACATTTTTTTTTTTTTAATTTCAACCCTATGATACATAGTAATGATGCATTTAATTTGTATTATTTATGACATCAAAAAGGAAAACGTAGGTATTTCAATTATAATACACAAAATTTAACTAAAAATGTACACATGTACATACAACTAACATACACACATAAAAGAACGGATGCGAGGATCATAAATCAGTAACACAGTAAGCTAAATAAAAAAGAACATGAAAGATTATGGAAAACTAAAATTGATTACCTCGGGAATTGGTGCCAATTGTTGGCTGAAACCACTCCTCTATTTAATATGGAACGTAAACATAAATATATATGCAACAAATACATATGTACACATTAATAATGATTTGTTTAAATGTGGCTTTGTAAGAGATTATGTTATATGTACGTATTTTGTTTTTCAAGCTTATAAAGGGTCCGCCATATAACTTTTTTTTTCAAGTAGTGCTTATTTCTTGAATGGGAACACTTAGCTCATGTCTGATTAGACAGATAATTAGTTTTATCCTTCGGCTGAACGAATATGGCTGTGTATACGCTTGAACAACGCTGGGAAATATTGCGACATTACTTTGAAAATCATGGTAATGTTGCAGAATGTGTGCGAAAATTGCGTACGGATTTTGGAAGAAGAGAAGCACCGTCAGCTCTGTATGTTCGTTATCTTGTGAAAAAAGTGAAAGAAGCTGGCATCCTCATCGATAAACCAAAGCGTGAAATGCCAAAAACAGTGCGTACAGCCGAGAATATTGCTGCTGCGGCAGAAATTGTGCGTGAAGCGCCATCAACATCAATTCACCGTCGTTCTCAACAATTGAACATTTCGGAGACATCATTGAGATGAATTTTGCATAAAGACCTTGGTATGACGAAGACGCCGATTTTGCCAAAAAAATCATCTTTTCAGATGAAGCTCATTTTGATCTTGGCGGGTATGTAAACAAGCAAAATTGTCGCATTTGGGGCACTGAAAACCTGCACGCATACATTGAAAAGCCGGTGCACCCAAAACGATCCACTGTTTGGTGCGGATTTTGTTCCACAGGCATAATTGGGCCATTTTTCTTCGAAAATGAGCAAGGAGTGGCCGTTACAGTCAACGGCGATCGTTATCGGGCCATGTTGAACGAATTTTTGTTCACAAAAATTGAAGAGGAGCATATTGGCAACATTTGGTTTCAACAGGACGGCGCTACGTGCCACACAGCCGAAGCTACACTCAATGTTTTGCGCCCTGTTTTTAAAGATCGCATTATCAGCCGCAGAGCTGATGTCGTTTGGCCACCTCGGAGCTGCGATTTGACACCGTTGGACTATTATTTGTGGGGTGGCGTCAAAGATAAGTGTTACGCCGAAAAGCCAGAGACAAATGACGCTTTAAAGGACAATATTCGTGAAGCCATTGGTGAAATACAGCTGCACACAATCGATAATGTGCTTAAAAATTAGACCGATCGTGTAGGCTACTGCATGACCAGCCGAGGCGGCCATTTGAATGAAATTATTTTCCATTATTAACCGGAAGGATTGTACTTTCAAATAAAAAAAGAAATTTGAGAAAATATTCAGTAGTTTTTTTCTATAGCATTTTCAAAAAAAAAAAGTTGTTTGGCGGACCCTTTATTATAAAATTTATGAAAATGTTGAGAGAGCTTATCAATAAATTAATCTGGTTCTGCTGGCCTAGGCAAAAGTCTATAACGTTGGAGCTGGTCTTAGTGGTATGTTAAATGGCAAAAAATCGCCGCCTATCTTTACTACAAATGGGAAGGACTTTTTGGTAATTATTTAGAAAAAGGTCGTACTCACTAATTTTGATGAAGGTAGGTAGTAGGTATTTTTCTGATAATTTTGATATACATGTTTTAGGTCGGACTTTTCTAGTTTCAAAGATATTAACTTTTAAAGTTGGAAGCCGACCATAGATCTGCGAAAAAGGTGTTCTGGCAATTCAACATCATCGAAGGAGTTAAATCCAAAGATGGTGTGTTCCTTTCCAATGAGATAGACATCTTACGCAGATGGAGCGAGCACTTTTCGGAGCTGCTCAATCCCGAACAGGGCACTGAGGGGGGCAGACCTATAGTCTTGCGTGTGGCGGAGAATAGTCCAAAGGTGGGGGATGTCATTTTAGCGTTTGAATCGCTAAAAGTTGGCAAAGCCGCCGGTGTGGATGAAACTCGGCCAGAAATGATTAAGGCAATGGGGAAAGAGGGAGTATTATGGCTCTCTCGTGTCATTAAGGTGGCCTGGGAATGCGATTGGCAAACTGGGGTGATTGTTCCTCTTTTCAAAAAGGGGGATAAAAAAGAGTGTTCCAACTATAGGGGCATATCTCTTTTAAGTGTCCCCGGTAAGGTCTACGCTAAGGTGTTGGAGGCGCGTTCTAGAGCTGTGGTCGAATCCAGGATAGGGGATGAACAGTGCGGGTTTCGTCACGGCAGAAGTACAACCGACCAGCTTTTCACTCTAAAAATGGTACTCGAGAAGGCTTGGGAGTACGCCAAACCAATCTACAGCTGCTTTGTAGATTTGGAAAAGTCGTATGACCGAGTTCCTCGAGGTAAACTCTGGAGTGTTCTGCAGGAGTATGGGATTGACGGTCCTCTGTTGAGGGCCATTCAGTCTCTATACACAAACTGTAGCAGCTGCGTTCGATTAACGGTAGTAAATCAACACCTTTCACCGTGGGCGTTGGACTTCGCCAAGGGTGCGTCTTGTCACCTCTCCTTTTCATTATATATATGGACTGGATGTTGCAGCGCAGTCGAGGCGAGGAGTGTTTTATATTGGGAGAGTTGAGGATAAGTCATCTTCTTTTTGCAGATGACTTAGTTGGTCTCACATCCTCCGAGATGGAACTTCAGCGCGCGCTAGATAGGTTTGTGGCCGTATGTGCTGATGCTGGAATGAGGGTTAACGTGGACTAATATGAGGTTATGGTTATTTCCAGAACACCTGTCCAATGCACTCTACATGTTAGTGGAGTCCCATTGAAGCAGGTGGAGAAGTTTAAGTATCTTTGGGTCTTCTTCACGAGTGATGGAAGGAGTAATACTGAGCTATCCTGCAGGATTGGCCAAGCTGGGTCAATTTTGAAACAGCTTGGAAGATCTGTAATCAGGAAGACCGAGCTTGGTGTCAAAGCCAAGATGGCGGTTTTTAACTCAGTATTTGTTCCAACTCAGACCTTTGGTCATGAAATTTGGGTATTGACCGAAATAATAAGATTGCGAATACAAGCTGCCGAAATGGGATTTCTTCGTGCTGTTGTGGGAGTTACTCGCCGGGATAGGGCGAGAAACACGGCAGTGCGCGGGGAGCTTAATGTTGAGCAGCTGCTTCTCCGAACGGAAAGGGCTATGCTTCGATGGTTTGGTCACGTGAGACGAATGTCGCCATCATCACGACTTCCGAAGCGTGCCTTGGATGCAATACCATCAGGCAGGCGACCGCTTGGCAGACCCAGGACGAGGTGGTTGGACCAAGTCCAAAAACTCGCCTGGGTGCGCTTGGGCATAGCTCCTGATGAGTTAGTGCCGATGACGAAGGATCGATTGGCCTGGAGATCCCGCCTGCGCGCATTACCCCCGCGACTCTTTTAGTGGAACATGCGGGCCACTGAAAATGATGATAATGAAGTTTACATACAAAACACAGATAAGGCTGGTTTCAGTTCGATCATGGTTCCGCGTGAAAATATGCAACACTGTTTTAAATAAAAAAAAATTATGATGACTACATTTTTAATGCCTAACGGTATGCAACCGTATGTGCCGTAAAATAATGCCGTGTGCAATGATGTGTGTGTATGATTATTTAAAGGCGTATGCAACCCTCTGCTTGACCAAATGTAGGATTTGGGGTAAATGCGAAGTTGGGTGTAAGCAGTTTCTTTACACTGATACGAAGATGCATATAAAGAATTGTTGTATACACCCACTTCGCATTTACTCCAAATCCTACATGCGGCCAAGCAGGGCGGTTGCTGGGGGACAGCATGCCACCCCATCGATTGATTGTAATAAAGAATAAACAACGTCGGATTTCAGAATTCGGTGTTATTTCCCTTTTAAATTGAGAAATATCGCCGAATTATGAAATTCGATGTTATTGCACACTACGTTATCTGACGCCATCGCGTAGAAAGTAATAAAACGAAATAAATATCACAGCGAAAATGTTTGCTTGTCGGTGAGAGACCTATATAGCATTAAAAATGCATTAATCCTGTCATTGAATCCATATTTTCGGCGAAATAAAAATTCACTTAAATACCCTACATATGTACAAACATAGTGCTGTTTTCGCGTTCCGTAACGAGGAATATTTGCCCGTGTTTCTCTCCAAGCGCGTTCGATGTTTTGGGTGTGCGCATTGTTGTCAGGATTCACGAAATTTATCTTGTGATTGACACAAAGATGCTGATACCCTTCATCATCAAGACAATTATATGCATGCCAATAATCGGACACGATACAAGTACCGGGCCGAACCCGTTTTTTTAATTATTTCCGGTAAAGTGGCCGAAGACCTATCGGCAACTGGTTCAATAAGAATTCGACCGCTTCAACGTTCAATCGCACCAAAAATCCATTGGCCAGTTAGAAGTCTTCCTTTATTAAATTTTCTTTTCTCAATTTTCGCTTAGCCTATTTCAACTATTTCGCCCACCCTCAATTTGTTCTGAGTTTTGTTCAACCCACAAAGTACAAATTTCTCCACATTAACTCGCCCAACTTACTACAATGGTTGATGAACTTAAGTCGAATTCAAATTTCAGGAATTTTTGACGTGGTGGCCTCAGCATAAAATGGTAAGCAATGAATTGGCAACTTTTTTGTAAATTTGTATTTGCAAACCAAGTACCCACTCTTGGGTACTCTTTTTTACCACATTGTATTCTCACGCGTTTTCTTTTGGTGTTAAAAATGAAGTATAAATGCGTGCAACGATAAGTTAACGTTTGGGTATTTAAAGCAAGGTTTTTTTTGCACTTCAAACACTTGCGAGCACTTGGTAACACTTTATGTTCAACTGAAAACGAAGCGAATCTAAATTGGCGCAAATACTTATTGCCTGATCCACAATATTGCGTTGGTGCGAGGCACTTTACGTGTTACGAGAAATGCTTCGACGCATGCTTACTTCAATTTTATCAGCTGGTCCATGTCAAAGCACTGACGTAAACGTACACAACACAAACCATAAAATACACAGATACAGCATACACATCAATACCCAGCAACAGTCGTTCAAACGCACAGAAATTTCCGACGTGTTTGACTTTTGTCTCCTTTGGTTACGTGAGCTTACGTTTTCTCACGCGCTCATTTTTTCTTATTTCCTCTCATTTTTTAATGAACGTAAGCTCGCCAACGCAAACGCAGTATTTTGGACTACCCCATTGAATTGCTTGTGTTGGATGTCTCAGCTAGCACTAACGCAGTATTGTGGATCAGGCATAAAAACCGGTGCGAGTCGGACTCGCGCACGAAGGGTTCCGTACCATCTGTATATGTATATAAATATGAAAGAGACTATGTATGTTACCTCATCAGTCATCACATTTTTTGTGTGATGACAGATCTTGGTTTCAGGCAGGTCATCGGCATATTACTTTGAAAAAGCAAAAATCTTCATGATGAGATATATACCCCGTTTACATGCGTAGTCGAAAGATCGAGTCGAAACTGAGTTGAAATTTCGACCCAGGTTTTTCCGCTACGTAGTCGAAAGATCGAAGAGTTCAAACGTAGTTGAAGTGACAAATGTATGTATATACGGACCTTTTACTTTGATTGTGTTAGTCCTGCGTTGTGCCAACCAGCAAGCGAAAAGAAAGAAAAGCAAAAAAGATATCTCACACATACAGAGACAAAATGTCAGTCCGAATCCTCGACCCAGGTTTACATGCATTTTTTCAACTCGATCCAGCTCTGCTAGTTGGATCGAGTCAAGTCGACTCTATTTCAAGTCGATCCGCGTTTATATGGATTTCGATCCTAGTTGAATCCGGATTCAACTACGCATGTAAACGGGGTAAGAGTTGATCATCAAAGTGTCCATTGAATTCAAATCAATTATCTTACTTGACAGCAGCGATGTGAAAAGGTGAATAACAATAACGGGAAATATGGGAAAAAAGTTTGCAGCTAGGATTAATTCATCAAAGACACAAAAAAAAAAAAAACCAAAACTGGGAAGTTTGCTACTGGTTGTGGGATATTGTCAACTAACCTTAGTTCAGTATGTGACCAAGGGGATTTTTTGGATGAAAATCATGTCTGTTGTATGGGAGCCCCCCTTAAATATTCATCAAAAATACATCATCTGTGAAAATTTCAACTGCCTAACTATCACGGTTCATGAGATACAGCCTGGTGACAGACGGACAGCGAAGTCTTAGTAATAGGGTTCCGTTTTACCTTTGGGTACGGAACCCTAAAAACGACATTTGGATAAGGCAGAAATGGGATATGCTGAGAAGAGAAAGGACAAGGACAATGCAAAAAAGAATAAAAACATAAAAGCCTTTGCATTTGATTTGCAACAGTGCCTACCCACACCGTTTTCGAGAAATTCTCTGAGTTTCTACAAACGTCAGCTCTGGACATTTAACCTAACAGTACATGACCTGGAGACTAACACCGCTAAATGTTTTATGTGGCACGAGGGAATTTCTCGGAGAGGTGGCAACGAAATATCGTTTTGCATTTACGAGCACCCAAAAATTACTGCAACTCATACTGATCAAATCGTTTTTTACAGCGATTCTTGTTCAGGACAAAATAAAAACTCGTTTGTTGCCATTTAGGAACATAATAATTTATAAATAGCAATCCATCAATCGACTTTATCGACCACAAGTTCTTAGATCCCGGGCATACCCATATGGAGTGCGACAGCGATCACGCGATCACGAAAAAAACGAGTGTTCAAATCCATGTGCAACGAGACTGGTATCAGTTTATTAACTCAATTGGACCTAAGATGGGTGTAGCCGAAATGAAGAGCTCGGATTTTTTCAACTTTGATGAGCTCGCAAAAACAAAATTTCGATTCAAAAGAGCTAATGAAAACGGCGAACAATTTATTTGGAATGCTACATCAACGGTTTAGACAAGATATTGTACAAAACTTCACTTTATGACGATGAACCCTTTAAGACACTGAGCGTGGGAAAGCGAGGGGTAATTTCTCTTGACGAAAGGGAACTTCCAAAAATTAATGCAGTTCCGTACATATCTGTGGAGAAAAAAAGAGATCTTCTTGAGTTGCAAACGTTCATAGATTCAGAATTTCATTCATTTTATAACAATCTCCAATCGAAAGCCGATGAATTTAACACTCACCCAGACCTTACCGCGGTGGATGAAGACGATTTTTCACTATAAATTTCAACGTTAACCCTTAATTATTTTTATTTTCTGAAAATTACTTTTGTGTTTACTTCCTTACACCATTTTTTGGTTTCGCATGGAGAAAAATTGAATTTGTTTGGTTTCGAAAATTAATAAAAACTCCTTTTGACTATGATAATAGGTTATGCAGGTACGTTGTTATTATTCTATGCAAAAAATAAATACCCTTTTAATTTCCAGATAATATTTAAGGTCAACCCCGACCAGAATGGCGGTTGTGCGGCGGGCTAACAATCCGCCCACGAAAAAAAAACTTTAAGTTATGAATGAGCAAGATACCTCGGATACACGGACGGATACTCGACGACGACAATGCACGAAAAAGGAACACGATTTGCGAGTATGCTCCTGGAATGTCAGAACCCTGTACACTCCCGGAGCTGCTCATAAACTAGAAGGAATCCTCACGCAGTACAAGGCGGATATTACTGCGGTCCAGGAAATACGCTGGATAGGAAACGGTATGATTAGGAAGAAAAATTGCGACATTTATTACAGCTGTCACAAAAGGTTGCACTTACTGGGATGCGGATTTGTCGTGGGAAAGCGGTTAAGGTCGAAGGTCATCGACTTTAAACCTATAAGTGATCGCCTGGCTGTGATCCGCATCAGAGGCAGATTTTATAACATCAGCCTTATATGTGCAACCGCCCCTACCGACGAGGCTGAAGACCCTATCAAGGAGGACTTCTATGACCTCCTGGACAACGCCTACGGAGCTTGTCTGGAGTACGATGTAAAAATCGTGCTCGGGGACTTCAACGCCAAAATCGAAAAGGAAAACACCCTTGGCGGAGTGATCGGAAAACACAGCCTCCACGATACAACAACAGATAACGGCTTCCGACTCGCTGACTTTGCGACAGCTCGTAATGCGGTGATAAGTAGCACAAGATTCCCTCGCAAGCGAATCCACACAGCAACCTGGCGATCTCCGGACGGTCGAACCGCCAACCAAATCGACCATGTGCTCATTGACGCAAGGCACGCGTCAAACGTTCTGGATGTGCGAACATTCAGAGGGGCAAATGTCGACTCTGACCACTTCCTCGTAGCAGCAAGATTCAGAGCTCGACTGTCCAATGTCAGAAAGCTGCACCAGCCCATCAGGAGGAGGTTCGACATTGGGCGCCTGAGCACACCGGAGGTTGCCAGAGTCTACAGGGAGCAGCTGAGCGAAAGGCTCTACGGTATGCCTACGTCGAACACAAATGCCAATAATATGTGGCTGCATTGCCGCTCAGCCATTCAGGAAGTAGCCGAAACCACCTTAGGATACCTACCACCCCCGACAAGAAACCCGTTGTATGATGGCGAGTGTGAGCAGAAAAAGGCAGCAACCGACGAGGTGTACCAAAAGGCGCTGCAGAGGAAAACCAGGGCAGCGCGAGAAAAGTACCGAGCCAGAAGAAGGGAGGAAAAGAAACTACTGCGACAAAAGAAAAGAATCTTCGCAACCTCCCAGCTCAAGGATATCGAGGAGTCTAGGGTTAAACATAAAATACGAGCCTTTTACAAGAAAGCCAAAGGCATTGCAGGAGGCTTCAAAAAGGGCACCCTGGCTCTTCGAAACTGCGAGGGTAATCTTGTCACCGACCCGCAGGGAATAGTGGATGTATTTAAGCAGCATTTCCAGCAGCTGCTTAACGAGCGTGACCAAGAGAGAGTGGTAGGGACCGAGGAAATCCCAAATCCAGCCACTGAAATAGTCCTCCCACCCAGCATAGAAGAAGACGGCACAGCTATTCAGAAGCTGAAGAACAACAAGGCTGCAGGTTCAGATGGCTTGCCATCAGAGCTCTTCAAGGCTGGCGGCGATGTTCTGGTAGGGAGCATGCACCAGATCATCTGCAGAATTTGGGATGATGAGAGCATGCCCGACGACTGGAATACCAGCTCTATATGCACCATCCACAAAAAAGGCGATCCTACCTCTTGCAAGAACTATAGAGGTATATCCCTGCTCAATGTCGCATATAAGATCCTGTTCAGCGTATTGTGTGAACGTCTAAAACCATTTTGCACCGCACTAATCGGCAGCTACCAGTGCGGCTTCCGGCCCGGCAAATCAACTATAGACCAAATTTTCACACTTCGACAAATCCTGGAAAAGACCAACGAGTTTCGAATCGATACACACCATCTTTTCATCGATTTCAAAGCCGCATACGACAGCATTCATCGTGAAGCACAGTTTGGGACGATGGCCGAATTCGGGATCCCGCTAAAAAACACGCGATGCACCGTGCAACACGGTTCTAGGACCTCGGAACCATTCGAAACATGCACCGGATTTCGGCAAGGAGATGCGCTGTCATGTGACTTCTTCAACCTGGTGCTGGAGCAGATAGTGCGACGGGCAGGCGTCAACAGGGAAGGCACTATCTTTTACAAGTCCATCCAGCTGCTAGGATACGCGGATGATATCGACATCATCGCGTGTTCTCGCCGTGGCATTGTGGAAGCATTCACGGCGATTGAAGAACAGGCGAAACGAGTTGGTCTTAAGATCAATGAGGACAAAACGAAATACATGCTGTCAAGCAAAAACCAATCCGTCGCTCACCACCTGGGACAAAATATAATAATTGACAGCTACAATTTCGAGGTAGTTAAGGAGATTGTCTACCTCGGGGCAAACGTAAAGTGGAGATCCGGCAGAGAATCGCCCTTGGCAACCGCTGCTACTTCGGCTTGTCCAAACAACTGGGGTCAAAGCTCCTCACTCGAAAGACCAAAGTCATGCTTTACAAAATGCTCATTCTGCTAGTCTTGCTGTACAGAGCCGAAAGCTGGACGATAAGCAGGACAGCGGAGCTGATTTTGGGTTCTTTCGAAAGAAGAATTCTGAGCCGGATATTTGGTCCTGTCTGTGAGGAAGGTGAATGGAGAAGAAGATACAACCGCGAACTCTACGAGCTGTACCAGGATGTGGATGTAGTCCGGAAGGCAAGGATCCGTCGACTACACTGGCTCAGATCCTCCATGGATCGCTGGCCTGATAAGTAAGTAAGTATTTAAGACAAACTAGAAATATAAAAGCAAAGTGTAGATAGAATTTGCGATTACTTTGACCATAGTAGAGAAAAACAACCTAACTTGGTTTCTGTAATTTCTATTTCTTTGTATGGAATAACAGCTTAACTCAACTTAGGTATTTTCTTAGTAAAAACCAAGGCAAATCAAAACAGCTTAAGTTTCTTATTTCTAATTTGCAATTAACTACTTAAAAAAAAAAATAAACGTCAGACCATAGGAGGAGTGGAAGAGATAGGAAATGCCCTCACCTTTAAGAAAAATTTAAACCGATATAGTAATCTCCTAATTTCCCAGACCAATTTAAAACTTTAAACACGTCTCCTAAAAAGTACGGAAAAACGACTTAGGCGATTTTACCTTGTGACCACAGAATTAACGAACTTTGTAGGAGCTCTTCTCTTTGCATATTTGTAGGAATTAGGGAGATTGGAAATGAAGAATGCTTTTATTTAAGACATAGTTGCATACTTACAGGAGAATATATAGTCTATTTTGTATGAAGAATTTAAAAAGCTTATATCTTCGGAACTAGACTAGCCCGACCTTAAATATATATACCAAAATTTTTAGAAAAAATCCTAATCTGACATACTGAAATTTCACCAAAATCGGTGAGTATGCATTTTCTAAATAATTACCGAATTTTTCAGTCCGAGGAAAGAATAGAACATCGATAATCGATGTGGTGTTTTATTTTCCTCACTTGATTGTTAGTATCCATAACTGCCTGATCACCAACAGATCCAATGCAGTCTTATGATTTCACTCTTTTTTTTTTTTTTTTACTTGTACATATATTCCCCTTATAACAGACGAAAAATAAATTTAGAAGACATGGTGGCAAGGTTATTGTTATTTACATTCAAATCAAATAGAAAAATTCGTACCAACGAAAACATCGCACGTGTACATTGTACATACATATGTTTTCAAAAATATAACCTTTTACAACTTTCATAATTTGTCATCTTTATAAAATGCACACGAATTCTCTATTGCACGCGTATTTTTAAACTGCCAATTATTAATGCTTAAGATTCAAACAAAGAAATAAATAAAAAGGGATACATGACGCTAGCACATAAAATGTATTTTACACGTGGGCGAAACGAATTTATTTTCTACATTCAGTAATTGTTGCTTTTGGATTTACTATCAAATAGGACATACCTGTTGATTAGCATTTTGCAAGTTGAGTAACGGCTCCGAAGACCTTTTCAAAAACAAACGTAGCTTATTCTCTTTGGTCGAAGTCTCTCGCTTTCGCTGCGGCGACGGAGCAGAATACAGCATTTTTGCAAATACCCTTGAACGTGATGCTAATACAGCCTACGAATAAGTTCATTATAAAATGTTAGTATGATATTAAAAAAATCATGTATTTACCTTAACCGCACACACGGGCTCACGAGTATCACCTACAAGGAATGTAACGTCACAAAGCTCTGGCATGGACGCCAAAAACTTCATATCCTCGGCCAAGCCAGTCTTATTTTCGAAGGTTGACAAATCTGGCTCGGCGTCAGCCATGCCTGGCAATGTCAAAACTTCGGGCATTGGTGCTTCTAGAAATTTGTTTTTCATATTAATGAGCAGTATTATTGCATATAGAGGTGTGTATCCTTATAAGCATACATACAAAATGCTTAGAAAAAAATGTATATACCAATTATATGTACCTTACAAAAAAAGAAACAATATTGCATCACATGCGAGGAGTTGTACAGGATAGTGAGTGGGAAGAGTTTACCTTTATGAACAAGTGTCCTTGAAAGTCCTCACGCACTCTGATCTGCTATGTGGAAACTAAAGCTTTTTTTTGTTTCGGACTTGATATCAAATTTTGAAACTCTACTCAAGGTATTGTATTTCGTTTCTTTTTTATGTTTTTACTCTTGTTGCTTCTACTAAACTTTGTACACCACTTACCTGTTGCAATGATGGAAGTTTTTCACTTTCTCCTGCGATTATACATTACATAACACGCAAATATGTATAAAAAAGGGGAAATGACAAAATGACTAAAAAATCTTTCGTGGAATTTTCATATGGATTAAGAAGTTTTTAAAAAGGGCAAACATATTGTACAGTTAATCTTATGAAAAAACGTATGTTTTACTGAGGCGAGCATAATGATGTAAACAGGGAAGGCGCATTCACACAATCACGTAAGGGGATCACTGAAATTTAATACAGATATACATATGTGTTACACGTATACATACGATATGTATCGTTACAGGATTTAATTTAAATTTTTTTTTTTTTTTTAATTATTATACACAATTAGTAAAAATATATTAAGAAAATATGAAGAAATATTTTTTCAAATATATACATTTGTATAAAGCAAAAAGAGGAAATGTTCAAAAACACTATGCTTTTCGGGGAAAAAATATCGAAGAAAAGGACCAAATATTATAGAATAAGTAAAACTCGTTTTATTTATTAATTTTTTTCGTTTTGTTACATTTGTTTTTTACTTTTTCCTGATTTTAATTTGGTAAACTTTTATATTATTTTTAAAAATGTATTTGTTTTTACAGAGCACGGATAAATTAATTTAATGTTACTGCTGCAAAGGACCTTTTACGTCTGGTTGAAAGAAAACGAAAATGTGTGTATACTGATTTACTGAAGATATAAAAGTTTATCTGCGCATGCAACAGACGAATTGTAAGGAATCGATAAGTGTGTGTGTGTGTGTGTTTTTTTTAACAGATGGGAATCAAAAGCTCTTTTTCTTTGAATGGAAAAAAACGTAAAGTTTGGTTTGGACCTTTTTTCTGTTTGTCTGTCGACAACAGGTTGTTCTGCCCAAAAGCAATAGATGTCAATGTCAAGGCACAATAGATAAACGGATATTATTAAAAGATTTTTTTATGCACGACATAACGAACTTATGTCTTTTGTCTTATAATATACAGTAGACTCTCGATAACGTGAACACCGGTTAGCGTGAAGACCGGATAACGTGAACAAATTTTTGAAGTGAAAACTTCTTTAGCCGCGTTGGGCACTTTTTGGTAGGGGGAAAACTTATGCATTCGCGTCACCGACATGCTCGCATACATATACTAAACATGCGAGCGTTATACGCTTTTTGGATGTGTGAAATCTCGTGTGTTCGCGCCACCGGCATGCTTATAGCAGTATGTATATCTGAGCTATACAGCTGACGTATTGTGCAAAAATCGGAAGACGAAAAACGTATGGGTTCGCGTCACTGGCATGCTAATGTTAATAGTATGTCTATAGCTATGAGTACGACTACACACATATAATATATAACATCTACTGCTCAAACACCAGCTACCGCATGCATAGCGGCCTGCGCACACATGCATATACTCACGCAATTCGTTCGTACTACAAAAAAACAGCATGTCGAACGAAAGAAACCTAAACTAATACATACATACATATTATGATTTACAACTTGCAATGTTAACCCTGGATGGTTATCCTTCGTCGAATCGACGAACAACTATTTTATTAGGGTTCCGTACCCAAAGGTAAAACGGAACCCTATTACTAAGGCTTCGCTGTCCGTCCGTCTGTCACCAGGCTGTATCTCATAAACCGTGATAGTTAGACAGCTGAAACTTAGTTAGTTTTTAGGGTTCTGTACCCAAAGGTAAAACGGAACCCTATTACTAAGACTTCGCTGTCCGTTCGTCCATCCGTCTGTCACCAGGCTGTATCTCATGAACCGTGAGATGAAATTTTTCACAGATGATGTATTTCTGTTGCCGCTACCACGACAAATACTAAAAACAGAACAAAATGAATATTTAAGGGGGGCTCCCATACAACAGACATGATTTTCATCCAAAAAATCCTGCCTGCAACCAAGATCTGTCATTTGATGAGGTAACATACATAGCCTCTTTCATATTTATATATACATATGTACAGATGGTACGGAACCCTTCGTGCGCGAGTCCGACTCGCAATGGCCAATTTTTTTTTTTTGATGACTTCCTTTAAAACTATTCATCCCTTTTAATTCTATCTCCGTACATCATTTGGTAGTGATCTCTATCAGTGAACGAACGTATAGGTACCCTTACACGAGCAATCGAATGACATCAAATATTTACGTGTGTTTGTGAAAATGCATCTGTGTGCGTCACACACATTCGTTGGTGGCCGATTGACAAAAACAAAACATTTTTGATATTACATGACCATTATCATGCTGATTGATGTGTGTAAGGGTTGGATTGACCAAATAAGCTTATTGTGTGTCGTGCAGGTGAGGTGTCGCGAGCGTGGAATGTGATGTCTGTCGGGAGCGGAAAATTTAAATTGAAGGAGGATGAAGAACGGGAGATGCAGATTTTTTTAATTCACTTAAAAGATTTTCATGAGTGAACTGATTCCTTTTTTCTAACCACTGTTTCATCCAAATTCTCTTCTTTTTCGCTATTCTATTCTTCTTCTGCTTTACACAAAGTACCAGAACAACGTACGCAATACAGTTGTCCGAATCACTCATCGACGTCCGTACACGATCGAAATTCACTAAATTTCACTAGAAATTTGCTTTAATCGATTGAGCCGTGTAAGGGATAGAGCCAATCCACATAGACACGATGCATGATGTCGACTGATTGATCGTGTAAGGGCCACTTATGATATTCTGCGATCAATAGAAATTTGTTTTTTTTAACAGGTACATATGTACATACAATGTGTGTATGTATGTACATATATTCGTCGGAACGACGAAGGATAACTTTTGTGTGATTTTTTTTTCTTTGCATGTGTTTGTTTTATTTGCACCGTTTTTCGTTGTTTATTCTGCGATGGAGTAGTAAAATGAGTTCCGGCCAGCAATTAGGTGATGATGAAGTCGAGATACATAATGTTTGGAATGTGCGAAGACGATTTTATTTCAGAAGACGATGACATTCAAGGAGATTTAAAAAGTAGTAGTGATGACAACTTTGTTATGGAGGATGCCGATGAACTTGAAAGCGAAGTCTCACCTTCAGATGATACATATTTCTAATTCGGATGAAGACAATATCCCCCTCAATCTACTCAGGGAAATATCAGGTATAATAGAATTTACCAAAACTATTCTTCGAGGCGAAAACAACTATAAGTGGTCAACAAAACAGGAGTCATCGATATGGTTTGTATGTGTATGTGTCAGTTTTATGGCATGTTAAACATGGCATTTATTAACAGTTACATAATCTACACATGCAATAAGTTACCGTCGAGAGTTTATGAAAAAATAACATTGTGACCTTGTGGAGAAGTACATACATATCTATGTGTCAATAAGACTGGAGACACCTTCTCTAATCGCTGCAACTAGGAGGAAAATTAAAAATGTTTTGACTGATGTTCGAGGAAAACATAAGGAAAATATCATAGAATCGGTATAAGAATAAAATGTGTCCATTTTGTCCATATTCAAAGAGGCGAACGACAAAATCCTTGTGCTATAAGTGCAAAAAAGCATCTGTGGTGGTCATAAAATTGAGGCTTGTGCACACTCTGGCACACACTTTTTTTTTTTTTTATTTATTAATTTTATTTTTTACAGTTGATTTGAATTAATACTTTTAATTTATGTAATGGGAGTCGAAGTTTGCCCGCCTGAAAGTTCGCACATCCAGGATATTTGACGAGTGTCTTGTGTCAATGAGCACATGGTGAATTTGGTTGGCGGTTCGACCATCCGGAGATCGCCAGGTTGCTATATGGATTCGCTTGCGGGGAAATCTTGTGCTACTTATTACCGCATTACAAGCTGTCGCAAATTCCGTGAGTGGGAAACCGTTATCTGTTGTTGTATTGTGGGGGCTGTACTTTCCGATCACTCCGCCAAAAGTGTTCTCCTTACCGATTAGGGTATTGAAGTCCTCGAGTACGATTTTAACATCGTACTCCGGACAAGCTCCGCAGGCGTTGTCCAAGAGATCATACAAGTCCTCTTTGATGGGATCTTCAGCCTCTTCGGTAAGGGCGTGTGCACATATGAGGCTGATGTTGTAAGTCTGCCTTTGATGCGGATCACAGGCGATCACTAATAGGCTTAAGTCGATGACCGCTTTCCCACTTTGGTACTGTATTGGGCGTTACCTTTTGGTAATGCATATACTATATACACTATATATATACTTGTTCCGTAATACCTATACTCTAAACACTATATATATACTTGTTCCGTAATACCTATACTCTATACACTATATATATACTTGTTCCGTAATACCTTTACTCTGTACACTACATATAACTATACTTCTTATGTACATATTCTTGTATTTCTTATACGGTCCACATACACTTATAATCCACTATTGTTATTTCTTACAAATGAACTCTCTCTCTGTTTTATTCTCTATTTTCTTATTTACTTATTGTACAAGCACTGTAGTATATGGCCTTGCATTATCCGTTTGTTTACTTATGTACATATGACACAAATAAAAGTTGGTTGGGATTGCGACTATCGAAAAGAGCACACGTGTTTTAGTCACACCTGGGTTTTGCTTGACCGCAACGGTTCTATTTTGCACATTTTTTGGTCCAGTTTCGAGCGGGATCGAACACCCCGATAACTATTAAAATAATTTAATCTTTAAAGTCGGGTACACAACGCGATTTCAATTAATCGAATAAGATCCAATATCAGTGCATACACCATGGACGAATTGTGGAAAAAACAAAACAATGTTATTACATTAATTAACAATTTTCGAAATAATGTCAACAAAGTCGGCAAGGCAAGTCATACAACAGGATATATTAAAACGCGAACTGATCTGCTTAAGGGATATTGGCTGAAATTTCAACAAAACCACGACGATCTGTTGACTAAATGTGATCTGAAGGAAGATTACTTCGAAAAAGATAAGTATACCTACCGAGATAGAAAGCATCTCTTGTGATACCTTGGGTTACTTAACAGATGTACTTGAAGAAAGAATGCTACCATCGACAACAGTAAACAGTGAATCCACCAAACCCCAACCGGTAATTTCCTCTCAACCGCCGAAAATCAATCTACCCATGTTTTCGGGAGATTACTTATGGTGGATGTCTTTTCGTGACTTGTTTACGAGCGTTGTTCATAATGCACCGACTTCTAAAGTGGATAAGCTTTCTCATCTGAAAGGTCATCTTATGGGTGATGCAGCACTTTTGTTAAAGAACATTGCCCTTGAAGAATCTAACTATGACGTAGCGTGGAAAATGCTGAAAAGTCGGTATGAGAACGAGCGAATTATCGTCATGTCGTACTTAAAAAAGTTCACCGCATTGCCCTCCCATAAGGGGAAACTACAGTTGAAGTTAGACGTTTATTAGACACTACTCGAGATATGCTCGATGCCTTAAAGAATCTAGGCAGACCAGTGGATCAATGGGACGATTGGATCATTTTCCATCTAACTTCCAAACTGGATCCTATAAGCCGCAAGGACTGGGAACTGTCAGTTGCTGCAGATACTACCATGCCGAAGAGCTCAGAGCTGACCGAATTTCTGGAGAAGAGATTACGTACCTTAGAATCAATTGGTAGCAGGTATGATTTTGTCAAGCCAAGTGGCCAATCTCAAGTTATGAGGCCATTAATCAAATCATATTATATTGGCACTTCAAAAAATTGCTCGCTGTGCACGGACAAGCATCTCATCACCTATTGCCCGTTATTTCGAAGACAGTCGATTCCAGAACGACGGGATCATGTTCAAAAGGCACACTTGTCCTTTAACTGCCTCCGAAGTGATCATTCGGCAAACAACTGTTCGTCATTAAGCAGGTGCAAGCAATGCGAAGGCAAACATCACACAATGATCCATAAGTCAATGGAACCACTATCATCGTATTCACCGTCATCATCAACACCCACAGGAATCTCAAATCGGAGCAGTAACATCACCACGCATCATGCAATGAGATCAACTTTCAACGAAGTTCTTCTGGCTACAGCATGGTTTTCGGTGGAGCGTTCAGACGGAACAAATGTTGCACTCAGGGCTTTGCTTGATCAAGGTTCGCAAGCTAGCTTCATTTCGGAAGGCGCAGTTCAAACACTGGGCATGCCAAAGGTAAGAGTAAATCTCAGTATTAGTGGGCTAGCATCATCAAGCTTGGGAAAAATTCGTAGTCTTGTGAACCTAGCAATATATTCTCGTTATAATTTAAATCTTGTTTATAATACCCGAGCGTTGGTCGTCAGCCATGTCACCAAACTACTCTCCTGCTATTGGAGCCGAATCAAGTATATGGGATCATATAAATAGTTTGCAATTACCTGATCCGCACTACGACAAAGGTGGCCGCATTGACCTCTTGCTAGGAGCAGTTATATTCAGTCAAATTGTCATCGACGGTATCAAGCAAGGTACTTCTGGAACACCATTGGCTCAGAGTACTACCTTGGGCTGGATCCTGAGTGGACCTACTATGTCGGACAGATGTACACGTCGTAAATGTGTGCTTGCAGTTAACATAACCCCCGAAACATTGGAATCGTGTTCCTGTTTGGGTTTAGAGGAAGAACTGCGACGATTTTGGTCTTTGGAAGATATTGAAGGGGATAATGCATATTTGTCAAAGGAAGAAAGGGAGTGTGAAGCATTTTTCGACGCTACTTGCAAGCGGGATGAATCGGGTCGATACGTGGTCAGACTTCCTCGAAACGCTCGAACGCTCCTCAGTCAGGACCTTTCTCAAACGCGTCAGCTTGCGGTTCGTCGATTATCTCACATCGAACGACGATTCGAAGTAGATCATGATTTGCGAGATCATTACCACAAATTCATGTCTGACTATCTGAGTTTAGGACATATGGAGATTTCGAAAAAGCTGGGTACTGAAGACAACCGTCTCATATCTTACTTGCCTCACCATGCAGTCGTCACTAAGGATGGTGATTCTAGGAAATTTCGAGTGGTGTTTGATGTATCGTGTCGACTCCCTAATGGGAAATCTTTAAACGATTCTTTGCACATAGGTCCCAAGCACCCAAGCTGCAACGAAACTTAACTTTGATTGTCACTCAATGGCGAATACACCCAGTGGCTTTCAAAGCGGATATTGAGAAAATGTTTCGACAGATTCGTGTTAATGAACATGATCACGACCTTCAGCGAATAATATGGCGAAACCCAAACTCTGGGGAAATTTGTGACTATAGACTTTCGACGGTCACCTACGGAACAGCCTGTGCTCCATATCTCGCTATGAAGACGCTTCACCGATTGGCAGAAGATGATGGAAACAAATTTCCGGCTGCGGCAAAAACAATTCGGAGCGACTTTTATGTCTACGATGTGCTGTCGGGCGGAGAGTCAATAGAAAGTGTACTGCAGCTAAGGGATCAATTAATCGGTTTATTAGGAGGAGGGGCATTCATCTTAAAGAAGTGGGCATCTAATGAAAAAGAAGTGTTGGCAAATCTTTCTGAGGACATGCTGGAGAGTAAAGTGTTCATTAGTACTAAGACCGACGGCATAAAGACATTAGGCTTGCATTGGAGTCCAGAAGAAGACACGTTTTCTTACACAGTTGGAGTACAACAAAACCCACCAGCTGTCATTACTAAGCGTCACGTCCTAGGGGATTTCGCCAAGTTGTTCGACCCATTAGGATGGCTGGCTCCAAGCATCATAATCGGCAAAATTTTCCTTCAGTAGCTTTGGTCATCAGGGTTGCAATGGGATGACCCGTTACCATCACCACTTAAATCGGAATGGTTAGCATATCGTGAGGGCCTTGGTATGGCAAATTCGATCAAGATAAATCGTTGGATAGGGTCGCATTCGAATCAACTTTCCTGTGAAATACATGGGTTTTGCGATGCGTCCACCGTTGCCTACGGCGCTGTTGTGTATGCTAGAGTTACTCATGATTTCGACAATATTCAAGTTAATCTGCTAATGGCGAAAATAAAGGTAGCACCACTTAAGGTGACAAGTATACCACGTCTCGAACTATGTGGTGCAGTGCTGTTATCCCGACTCATTAGAGAGGTCAGGCAGATTGAGTATTTTAAGAACGCAACGACATTTGCTTGGTCGGACTCTACTGTGGTGTTAGCGTGGATCCGTGCAGAATCAAGTCGATGGAAGACCTTTGCTGCGAACCGGGTGGCTGAAGTTCAAGATGTAGTTGATGCCTCACATTGGCGCTACGTACCTTCGGAGGACAATCCTGCCGATTGTGCTTCAAGAGGGCTTTATCCAAGTAAGTTGGCATCACACTCCATATGGTGGAATGGACCTCTGTGGCTACGTCAACATTCAGTCAAATGGCCGAACCTGCATGCGGAAAGCACTTCAAAACTGTGTCTAGAAGAGTCCAAATCAATCATTAATTTCGTCGCTGTACCATTGGAGCGATGATCAATAATAAGCAAATGTTCTTCTCTGGAGAAACT
The DNA here is from genome assembly GCA_951905685.1 of Eumerus sabulonum. NCBI lineage: Eukaryota > Metazoa > Arthropoda > Insecta > Diptera > Syrphidae > Eumerus > Eumerus sabulonum. The sequence continues at coordinate 42,550,279 of OX645063.1, forward strand.
TGTTCGAGTCATTGCATACTGTCGGCGTTTCATTATCAATTCTAAGCAAACGAGATTAAAACGACATTTTGGGCTTCTTGGATGTGGGGAACTTGCGGAAGCGCAGATGTTATGCATCAAGGCAGAGCAACGTTACGACTATGCTGGAGAAATCTTGTCGTTGCAGCGGCATCAAAATATCAACAGCCGCAGTCCTCTTCTCAAACTGGCGGGTTGGCTTGATGAAGATGGACTATTACGAGTAGGTGGCCGCCTACAGGAAGCACGAATTTCATTTGGTAAGAAACATCCAATTGTTTTGTCTAAAGGTAGTCCTCTTTCCAGACTTATCATCGCTCAAGAAGAACCATAATCACGAAGGGGTACATATGTGTTTTCGTGTGTCTTGCCACGCGAACGATCCACATTGAATTGGCATCAGATCTTTCCTCAGACGCTTTCTTAGCAGCTTACAAACGATTCACATCAAGGCGAGGTGTTTGCAGTGACCTATTCAGCAATCGAGGGACCACCTTTGTTGGAGCATATAAGGAGCTACGTGATTGCTTAAAGCGGTTTGGCAAGGAAAACAACGTCATCGGCCCTGAATTAGCTCAAATGGGTACTTCGTGGCATTTCATCCCTCCAGGATCACCACATTTTGGGGGCATCTGGGAGGCAGCCGTCAAATCTATAAAACATCATTTACGGCGAATACTGGCAAACCGGACACTGAGATATGAAGAGTTGAACACTTTGTTATCACAAATTGAGGCTGTGTTGAATTCTCGACCGCTCATGCTCTTGCGAGATGATCCATCGGATTTCGAAGTATTGACCCCAGCGCATTTAATTGGACAACCCTTAACGATGTTGCCTGAACCTGACCTTTGTGCTACGAAATCCAGCCACCTGAATCGATGGAAGCTGATGCAGCAAATGTTTCACAATTTCTGGAAAGCCTGGTCGAGTGATTACCTCCATCAATTGCAGCAACGACTTAAATGGACTACTCATGCACCTCCTATTCGAACAGGGCAACTAGTGCTCATTAAGGACGATCGGTTACCGCCAAGCAAATGGTCATTAGCTCGAGTGGAACTGTATCATACGGGTTCTGATGGATCGGTCAGAGTCGTTACTCTAAGGAACTCACCCGGTCCTTCTGGTATGATCAAACGTTCGATTGCGAAAGTATGTCCACTACCACTAGACGAGGCTATAGAACCAGGGAACGAGGAGCTTCCTAACCAAGAGCAGCATGGCGAGCAGCATTGAGAGATTAAGAGCTTAGTCGTCGATAGTTCTCCGAGGCGGGCGGCATGTTCCGTATTACCTATACTCTAAACACTATATATATACTTGTTCCGTAATACCTATACTCTATACACTATATATATACTTGTTCCGTAATACCTTTACTCTGTACACTACATATAACTATACTTCTTATGTACATATTCTTATATTTCTTATACGGTCCACATACACTTATGATCCACTATTGTTATTTCTTACAAATGAACTCTCTCTCTGTTTTATTCTCTATTTTCTTATTTACTAATTGTACAAGCACTGTAGTATATGGCCTTGCAGTATCCGTTTGTTTACTTATGTACATATGACGCAAATAAAAGTTGGGTGGGATTGCGACTATCGAAAAGAGCACACGTGTTTTAGTGATCATCGTCACACCTGGGTTTTGCTTGACCGCAACGGTTTTATTTTGCACAGCCTGTATGTATGTATGCTGGCGTTACAGTTCATGAAGGACCTGAGCCGAGCGTCTCTCAATCACCCATGTTGTGTGTGATTTCATCTTCCCATGGATAAAAAGGACCTACAGTTTATTGCCGGTTCCGAACGGCGAATTTCGAGAAGCTTTTCGTGACAATTTTACTACAGGGGATTTTGTCAGAACCCCGCTGAGGAGAAGCACCGTGAAAACACGTTCGATGTCATGGCTGTGTCGGGATTCGATCCCGTGTCATCGGCGTCAGAAGCCAACACACTACCCACTGCGCCACGGTGCTCTTGGTAATGCCAAATTTAATTTCACTGATTGTATAATTGACGTTATCTCAACGAAGGTGCCTTACTAATCCTCCTACAACCTATTTTCCCTACGATAAACATATGCTCCTATTTCTCCTGAAAGTATCATAACGCGAGATAGGATTTTCGCCTACTATACTTTACAAACTATCACCAGAGACATTCAAAAGCATTTTTAATTTTATCAATATAATTGTATTTATTATAATAAACTGCAACTAATAGTTGCACTGCATGTTTAAATTAAAAAAAAATAAATGTTGATATGTGTACTTGTAGTTTTAAACATACGGAGGGTGTTTACAAGAGTCCGAATAGAAAGTAAACTACGGGTAAAATTAGGGCAGCTTTGGCATTGGACAAGCCGAATGCGAAACCGAGTAGTTTCCAAATCCCCAAATAGAAAAGGCACTGTAAAGCGACATGAAGAGCAAGTAATCTGAAATAAAAACTGTTTTACACTTGGGAAAAGGAGAATAGTCAATAAAACCAACATTTTTTCCTTGCTCCTAGCTGCTTCCAGAGTTTTTGGAGATTCGTTATTTAAATATTGGCGTACACCTAATAGCATGTTATGGAAATAATCTTCCCATTTAAGCTCGCCGATATCAATAACAAAATCATCTTTATCCTTCGGATCCATTGTCTTTGCTAACTGAAGGGTTTTTTTATTGTCGTATCGCCATTCAGTGAAAATGAAACGTTCTAGTGTCTTGAGCGAATTCCAGACATTGGTATGGAGTCGGACAAGTCTATAAATCAAATGTTATGGATAAGAGTAAAATAAAATGTCTGTTTTTCTGATTTTGCTTACATGGGTCTACCGCCACCTAACTTCGTGATAAAATCCAAAATGTACCCAGGTAAAAAGTGGTAGAAAATAGCAGCGATCCGGAAGAGGAATAGGCTCTTTACAAGTTTTAAATTCGGGTACCTGGAATGTCAATGGATTTTATGTATGTATGTGTATATGAATTAGCGTTTTTTTAATCTTCTTACCAGACCGCCGATTTGAGTGGATACTTGTGCATGTACATGTTCATTTGATTCGAAAGTGATTCAAACCGGAAGGGTTTATATGTACTAGACGTGCAGTGAAAGATCTGCAACTCATCTGGAAGTCCACCTTTCTTAGCTCTGTAAAACAAAAAAGAAAACGGTAACTGATGAGGAAATCGAATATCCTGAAAACAGATTTTGGTAGGCAGTATACATATTATATCCTTTTCAACTTTAAGTTATTTTGTTTAAGTCACACAGTTAAGAAAATGAGAGTGGGGAAAACTACATATAGTAGGACGCATACTACATTTAGAATACGTCTACTTGCTTACTTAACGGGTGCTACAGTTCGGGGTGAACCTGGGACCCAACCAACATGCCTCTCCACCTAGCACGATCTTTCGCTAGTCTTTTCCAATGCCGCACGCCCAGTAGGTTGAGGTGCCTTTCCACCTGTGCGCGCCACCTTAGGTGCGGCCGTCCTCTGTCTTCGTCCCTCGGGGTTGGATTCAAACACTCTACGGGCTGGAGCTGCGGTGTCCATTCGCTCTACATGGCCTAGCCATCTTAGGCGTTGGATCCGTAGACGCCTGACCAGACTCATGTCGCTGTACAACCCGTATAGTTCGTGATTAAATCTTCTCCTCCAACCCTCCTCTGTGTTTATGGGACCGAAAATCGAACGCAGAATCTTTCTCTCGTAACGACCAAGGATTTCCTCATCCGCTTTAGATAAAGTCCATGTTTCTGCGCCGTATAACAGGACCGGGATAATTAAGGTCTTATATAAGGTCAACTTGGTCGTACGAGAGAGGGCTCTACTTCTCAGTTGCCTCTTGAGCCCAAAGAAGCAGCGGTTGGCAAGAGTAATTCTGCGCTTGATTTCGAAACTGGTGTCGTTGTTCCAATTCACTGCGGAGCCAAGGTATATGAAGTCCTTAACTACCTCGAACTTATATCTGCCAATATGCACGTTCTGTCCAAGATGTCGGTGGTAAATGTGCTTTTTCGATGACAGCAGATATTTAGTTTTGCCCTCGTTTACCGCCAAACCAATTTTTGCCGCCTCCATCTCAAAACTCGCAAACGCCTCATTGACATCTCGCTGCGATCTACCTATTATGTCAATGTCGTCAGCGTATGCAAGGAGTTGCGAGGATTTGAAATAGATTGTGCCTCTTGTATTGGCCTGTGATTTTTGTAAATCATTTCTAATATGATGTTAAAAAAAAAAATCACACGACAACGCATCGCCCTGTCTAAATCCTTTCTTGATTTCGAAACTATCCGTCAGTTCTGCACCGATTCGGATGGAGCAGCGAGCATTTTCCAGGGTCATCCTGCATAGTCTGACGAGCTTAGCAGGGATGTCAAAAATAAACATGGTGTTATATAGCTCATCTCTAATTACGCTGTCGTATGCCGCCTTGAAGTCGACCAATAGATGGTGCGTTTCGACTTGAAATTCATTGAATGGTGGACTTCCCTGGCCTGAAGCCACACAATGGTTTCAGGCGTTCACACAAAACGGCAGCGAATATCTTATATGCGACATTAAGGAGACTTATTCCTCTATAGTTGGCGCAGTCCAAGGGGTCTCCTTTTTTGTGGATAGGGCAAACAATGCTGAGACTCCATTCCTTGAGCATGCTTTCCTCTGACCATAGCTTACAGATGAGCCGGTGCATACTCCTAACCAGTTCACCCCCAGCTGCTTTGAAGAGCAGAGCTGGCTGCTCTGCGCCAGCAGCTTTATTCGATTTGAGTTTCGACATGACAATCTCAACTTCGTAAAGGGTCAGGGGACGGAATTCTCTGCGATCTTCGTCATTGAGAAATGGGTCATTCTGACTGACGGCGGTATGTTGGCTGTCATTGCCGTTATACAGTCTGCAGTAGTGGTTTTTCCAAATTCTCAGCATCGACTGCGATTCTACTACTAGGTGTCCGTTCTCATCCTTACAGGCCTCCGTTCGGGCTTTATAGCCTTGAGACATTCGTTTTATCCGCTGATAAAATCTTCGAACGTCGTGCCTGCAATAGCACCTCTCCAAGTTTTCAATTGCCCGCTTCTCGTGCTCTTTCTTTTTTCTCTTGAAAAGCTTATGTTCCTCCCTTCTTTTAAGCTCGTAGAGCTCACGAGCCGCTCATGTTTTTTTGTGTAGTGAGGCTTTGTATGCCTCCTGCTTTTCCGCATGAATCCTTCTACACTCGTCACCGAACCACAATGCCTTGATATACCTTTTTGTAAAGCCAGAAACCTCTTCTTTCATTTTGTTTTTAAACGAAGCTGTTTTAAGGAATAGTTTTGCGTAATGAATTTTCAAACTCAAAATTTTGTAAAAAAAAACATTAAAAAAAAAATTCGAACTCATTTTTTTCAAAATTGTAGGTATGTAATTAGGTCCTACTTTTTTTCAAGAATTCATTTCTCTTATTAGTTTTTAGTTAAAAACAGAAAACCGGATGCCAAAATGTCTTGTAGTTTTTGAGAAATTAAAAAAAGCCCAAACCATTTCTTTCTTAAAAAAATTTTTTTTTGGTTTTAACGCGGCTGGACTTGTAGGGAAATTAATGTATGAAACATTTGGGCACTCCAAGCATAATATCTATCCTCCTTGTACTAAGGGAGGGATTACGTCGGACCAAATCAAGAATTCTTTCATCTAAGATTGCTGATCCATCTGTAATTGATCTTTCGCTTCTTCGATCCTCTAGCACTCCGTGCTCTCGCAGACGTCGGTGGATTCTCGAAAACATGTTACGACTGGGATACCTCCGATATCTTTCAGCGTAGAGTCTCTCGGCTTCACGATAAACATCCAATTTGGAAATGGTTTCTTATTAAAAATGCGATGCCTTTTATTTACATTTGGGTTGTAAATATTTTGTTTTTCAATAAAGAAATATTGCGGTTTTATTGTCTTAAGGTCCTAGCGGGTAGGACCCATCGACGGTGGGCGGACCCAGACGAAATTGGCAGGTCAGTTTGCAGAGGTTATCAATAAAAAAAAAAGGATTAATCCAGGACTACTCCAATACTGTGTCACTTTATTGCATCCTCATAAAACTCCCAATTGTTTGAAAATAATAAAAAATAGGTCTATATTTCATACAGTAATTTGCCTACAAGTCCAGCCGCGTTAAAACCAAAAAAAAAAAAATTTGCTTAGAAAAAGGTGGTTTGTTTTTTTTTTAATTTCGCAAAAACTAAAAGACATTTTTGCATCCGGTTTTCTGTTTTTAACTAAAAGTTTATAAGAGAACTAAATTCTTGACAAAAAAGTAGGACCTAATTACATACAATTTTGAAAAAAATTAGTCCGACATTTTTTTTTATTTTTTTTTTTCAAAATTTTGAGTTTGAAAATTTATTTCTCAAAAACTATTCCTTAAAACAGCTTTGTTTGAAAACTAGACGAAAGAAGAGGTTTCTGGCAATACAAAAAAGTATATCACGGCATTGCGGATGTAACCGTTGATTTTTAATAATTTTTTTCCAAATTAAGTAATTTTTTTAGAAAATTGCCCCTCCCGGCTGAACGCGGGATTTTTTTCTTGTGTTGACCAGACCTACACGCTCTAGCTTTTTGGCACACTGCTCGTGGGGCACCCTGTATATGGTTCCTGTCCAAAATCAACCAAGTCTATTTTTAAGTCAATGTACCACCAAGCTGCAAGAAGAAGCGTCTTCGCTTTTCCAACGACCCCAATAAAAAACATCCTTGCCGAAGCCGGACTACCGACGATAGAAGATCGTTACATCGAAATCAGCGCCAGACTCCTTCCCAAGCTAACTTTCCAAACTGGTTAAAAACCGACAAAGACATAAGCCAAACGCTCTCTGTTTAGAATAATTTTCGTTTTGATTTTATTTTATTTGTAATAGCAACAAAGGTAAACTGTACAAGCCAACTGTTAACAATCTTTATGAATTAGTAAAACCAACTGCTCTCGTCTACGGGTTGTTGTCAACTGACTGTTGAGTGTGAACAGCATCGTTGCCGATGTCGATGGTTAGTGGTTAGCCAAATTAAGTACAGACTTGCTGGTGTCGGCTGCACATTCTAACTAATGGATCCTAAACATTTTCCCCCCCGCTGGAAGATGAACATCTTTCAGAAATTGGCAATGGTGAGACCTTCACGATTGGTCTGGTAAATACGCCTCTTGAAGTCCGAATGGTGACAACTCGAATTTTATTATCACGTCCAGGATGAAGTTTGATGATCTTACCAAGAATCCACTTAGATTGTAATAAGTTAGGTTCCCGAAGTACTACTATTTGATTCAGCTTAACGTTAGGACTTGAGGATTTCCACTTTACTCGGTGCTGTAGACTTGTTAAATATTCCGAGTGCCAGCGTTTCCAAAATCCTTGGCACATATGTTTAACTCTTTCCCAACGTTGCAAGTAGGTAAAATCTTTATCTTCGATGACTGGTTCTGGCCTTGATGTATATGCTTCTCCGATTAAGAAGTGTGATGGTGTTAAGGCGTCGATTTCTGTATCATTACTGGCACAAATTGGGCGAGAATTGAGAAGTGCTTCAATACGAGTAAGAAGTGTATACAATTCTTCATACGTCAGGCAGTGATCACCAATAACTCTTCGCAGATGTGTTTTGATCGACTTAACACCTGCCTCCCATAACCCTCCAAAATGTGGGGAAGCTGGTGGAATAAAACGCCAGGATATGCCTTCGAAAGTTAAATGATCGCTTACGCAATCGTTGAAACTCTGAGAATGAAGAAGATGCAACATTTGATCTAATTTACGCTGTGCACCGCGAAAATTGGTGCCATTATCCGACCAGATTTCAATGGGTTTTCCACGTCGTGAAATGAATCGATCTAAAGCTCCGATGAATGCTTGAGCAGTCAGATCACCAACTAACTCTATATGTATTGCCTTGGTTATAAAGCAAACAAAGAGTGAAACGTATGCCTTTACGTGTTTGGGATTCCTTCCCTTGCTTAGTTTAAGATTGAACGGACCAGCGTAGTCACATCCTACCCTACTGAAAGGCCTAGAGTAAGTTACCCTTTCGATAGGAAGGCTGCCCATTAGTTGAGATGATGTCGATTTTCTTAGTTTGAAACAGGTAACGCATTGATAAACGATTCTTTTAGCTAGACTTCGGATACTCAATATCCAAAACTCCTGGCGAACTAAGTAGATTAGCTCGGAAACACCAACATGCAAATGATGAAGGTGAAAATAGTGAACTATCCTTTCTGATACGATATGTTTATGGGACAAAATAATAGGATGCTTAATCGAAAATGATGCTGATGAGTTTCCGATGCGTCCTCCTACGCGAAGCAACCCATGTTGGTCAATGAATGGAGCTAACGAAGAAAAATTGTTTTTAACTGAAATCTCCGAGTTACTTTGAAGTATTGAAATTTCGGTGCTGAACATTTCCCTTTGGATCTCCTGTAGGATAAACGTACGCGATTTTTGGAGCTCCTCGGTTGTTAAGAATGATGAATGGGTGATAGACGAATGCTGAGCCCTTGCGAAAATACGAAAACAATATGCTAATACTCGCACCAATTTAACCCATGATGATATTCTAGAAAGTGCTGTCTGAAGAGTATTATTTTGAACTATGATGTGAAAGGATTGAGCGCACGTGTTGAGTCCAGTTTTCTTTTCTTCGAGATCGATGGTTTCGAATCTCGTTCCGGTCATATGCTGGTCTGGCCAGTGGGATTGTGACTGCCTAAGCCACGTAGGACCTCTCCACCAAACGTTGTTTTTGAGAAGAGAAGTTAAATGAATCACTCGAGAGGCGAAATCAGCTGGATTATCAGCTGAGCGGACATGATTCCAATGAGGGCGACCAAAGGATTTTAGGATCTCTGCAGTTCGATTTGAAACAAAGGTAGCCCAGCGCTTAGGAGATGATGACAACCAGTGTAAGACAATGAGAGAGTCTGTCCACAAGTATATTTGAGAGACGTCAATATTAAGGATTTCAGCCACACCTTTCATCAACCTTGTTAGGAGAGCAGCGGCACACAACTCAAGACGAGGAATCGTCACTGGTTCTATCGGCGAAACTCGGCTCTTAGCGATGATGAGACTTGTAGTAACTCCCTCGCTGGTCTCTGATCGGCAATATACAACTGCAGCATAGGCGCTTTTAGACGCATCACAAAACCCATGATACTGATTTTTACCAGAAAACGTTTGAATTAAGCGCGGAACCTCTAAAGCGTCGATGTTAAGAAAATCGGAGCGAATTTTCAGCCAGCGATTTGCAACATATTCCGGTACTTCTTCATCCCAATTTAACTTCATTGGCCACAATTCTTGGAAAAGCATTTTGATCATTACGGTAGAAAGAGTTAAAAATCCTAAGGGATCAAAGATCCGGGACCCTTCTGAGAGTATGATGCGCCTTGTGATTTGAGAGGACGGCGGAAAGGAAACAGAAAAAACGAAATTATCATATAGGGGCTTCCACTTTAACCCCAAAATCTTCACGGTTTTGGATGACTGAAAATCCACAGGTGAGATTTCCCGCATTTCCTCAGGCAAAGATTGTAAGAAGGCACAGGAATTATTGCTCCATTTGCGTAAATTGAAGCCAGCTGAAAGTAAAGTTGAAACTAAATCCTTATGCCAAGCATATAACTCTTCCATGCTATCTGCTCCCGTCATTACGTCATCAACGTAAAAATCATTCAATATGACCCTAGATGCTATTGGATGTTGTTCCCTACAAAGCTTTCCCAGTTCTTCTAATGTTCTTACTGATAGATATGGCGCGCAGGATGTCCCGTAAGTTACTGTTTTTAAACGATAGTGAGTTATGTTATTGCTCGTAGGATCCCTCCAAAGAACTCGTTGATAGTCACAATGATTTTCCTGAACCCAGATTTGTCGGAACATCTTCTCTATATCACCTGATATAGCATAGCGATGACAGCGAAATCGAAGAAGAACAGAAACAAGATTTCTTTGTATGGGTGGTCCTATCAACAAGGTATCATTTAACGCTGGGTAACTCTCCGATTTTGATGATCCGTCGAAAACAACTCGCAAATTAGTGGTGGAGCTATCCTGTTTAAAAACAGGGTGATGGGGCAAGTAATAACACTTTGAGGTTGGTTTGTTGATTTCTGACACAGGTACCTTTTCCATGTGCCCAAGATAGAGATAGTCATTCATGAAAGAGCAATACTTTTCTTTTAAGGAAGGATTTGAACGAAACCGATTCTCTGTTTGAGAAAGACGTTTGACAGCGGCATCGATCGAATTTCCAAACTCAATAGGTGGAGGAACTTTAAAGGGTAATGAAACGCAGAATTTACCATCAGCACAGCGGACGTAGTTGGCAACAAAATGTTCCTCCGCTTGTAGGTCGTCGTCCGATGGAGAATTAGTTATAGGAACCTCCTCCAATTGCCAAAACCGAGCTAGATTAGCGTGATAAGTTGAGACCCCAGAGTCGTTAGATCTAATCGAAGAAATTGAAGAAATGTCTCCCCCTATCACCCACCCGAAGATTGTTGAAATTGCATCTGGATACCCCGGTTTGCCTGATATTTTAGATCCTTCTATTATACTGAAGACTTTATCCATTCCAAGAAGTATGTCGATTTCTGAAGATACGTGGAACTTGGGATCTGCCAGCTCCAAAGTAAAATATGTAGAAGCATCAAAGTGGAAGGTGTGAGCCGGCAAACAAGAAGTTACGGTAGGAAGAATATAAGCATTGAGATCGATAGACTTGTCATTAACTAAAGACTTCACATGTAGGCTTGTGCATCCCCTTGTATTACCGATCCCTGTAGCCGAAACTGAGTTAACCTGAATACGAGCATGTTTACGCTTCAAACCCAATCGTCGTATACAGGCTTCCGAAATAAAAGATACTTGTGAACCACAATCCAATAATATTCGGCACAGCTGATAGTTTCCGAAACAATCACGTACCTTTGCAAGAGCCGTAGGAAGTAAAGTTGAACCCGATGTAGATGATAACGATATACATTTCTGGCTGAAATGCGTTACAATCGATGAGCTTGCACTGGATGGGTTATGCGAAGATGAGGATGGTAATGCTTGATTTGAAGCCTGAACAGCTGAGGACGAATCAGAAGGCGTTTGGCTAGATGTCAAATGCAAAAGAGAGTGATGTTTCCTATGACAAGAGCGACAGCTAAACTTGGATCTGCATGTGGATACACGATGCCCTGGCCGTAGACAATTAAAGCATAGCATGGTTTTATTTATGAACTCTCGTCGAGCGGTACTATTCATTGCCAAAAATTGATCACAGCGAATAATTTCGTGATCACCTTTGCACTTAGGACATGCATTGGCTACCGAAATCTGATGAACTTTAAGTAAATTATGGCGCGATAATTGCGAACGGGGCTTGTCGCTATAATGGCTTGCTTCAAGAACAGTGCACAAACTTTGTAGAAAATCCAAAAATTCACTAACAGTAGGAAAATCAGCATTTTTCTTATCATGTTTAGCCCAGTTTTGACAAGTTTCAATTTGGATAACAGAATTGAAATTAACCACACGTCGCGGCTTTCGGCATTTGCCCCCAAAGCCCTAAGTCCTCTCAACACCTCATCAGCGCAGTCTGTAAATTTTCGTGAGGTTGATGCTGTCGGATTACTATTCGAAGAAATATTCATAAATTTACGAACTAATGCACCTGCTATTAGACCTGATTTGTCATAACGCGCCTTAAGTTTTTCCCACGCCTCTTTATAGTTGTCATCCGTTATAGCAATGTGTTTTAGCAAGTTAGCGGGTTCATCAACTAGGAACGTTTTGAGAAAATGAAATTTCTGACACGGCGTCAACCTTTCATCCTTGTCTACTGAACTAACATACATATGTATCATGGAACGGTTTCCATTCAGTAAAATCACCCCCAAATGCCTTTATATTGATTTTAGGAAGATGTCCAAATGATGAATTTCCCGAAGAGCTTGGTTTCTCTGTAATAGATGCCGTTATATCCTTTGAACTAGAAGTCATACCTTTTTCCTTAGTGGTTGCCACGTGTTTTCTGATGAGTGATACAACTTCATGGTACTTCTCCTCGAATTCCGCCAAATCAGTCTCCAGTTCGATTAAAGCTGCATTATCTTCACTGACCTTTTCTATCATCATATCAAGGAGCGCGTGGTAGTCTGCCCATACCTGTGATAATTTCTCCAAACGTGACTCGCATTCTTCCAAGACAGATCCGTTATTGAGTTTCGATGCAAAGGTTAAAATGCGAGTGAAAGAGCCTTTTACCACCGAACGTTTAGCTTTTAATACCTTCATGCTAGTAATATGTATGCACTGACACACGAAATAGTCCACTGATCCGGTTGCGAAGGACCAAAAATTATGTTTAGAATAATTTTCGTTTTGATTTTATTTTATTTGTAATAGCAACAAAGGTAAACTGTACAAGCCAACTGTTAACAATCTTTATGAATTAGTAAAACCAACTGCTCTCGTCTACGGGTTGTTGTCAACTGACTGTTGAGTGTGAACAGCATCGTTGCCGATGTCGATGGTTAGTGGTTAGCCAAATTAAGTACAGACTTGCTGGTGTCGGCTGCACATTTTAACTAATGGATCCTAAACACTCTCCTATAAACGATCCCGGCATATCCCCTCCGCACTCCATATCATCTTGGATCTGGGCAAAACACTGGGAATACTAAAGGCACGCCAAATATACTCCATCACACCCCCCTTGGTTTTTAATAGTATTCAACTTATGCGACCTAAAAAAGCAAAACACCAACCCAGTTATCTACAAACAGATTTTCCCCGAAACCGCATCGCAACTCAAGATTAATGGATGGAAATTTCTGTACACAGACGGCTCAAAAACCCTACATAACACAGCTTTCGCGGTTGTCTCGAATAATGGCAACCTACTCCTACAAGGCAATTCACCAATTACAGCATCCATCTTTACAGTGGAAGCTGTAGCAGTACTCGAAGCCGTTAAAAAATATTCTAACATGCCAGGTAAATGGACAATCTGCTCGGATAGTCTCTCTGGTCTGAAAGCCATATCCAGAAATTATATCCAGAACCAGGGACGTACTTATAACAAAAACATCAAGACTAAAGCTCATGCGGTCCCCTGGACATGTTGGAATACAGGGAAACGAACTAGCCGACAAAGCTGCCAACAACGCTCGCAACGCCCCAGTTTATACTTTTGATATGTATGTGCTCTCAACGCGACTTACAAATGTCAATACAAAAGAAAATTCACAAAAAAACACTAAGAATGGACAGAATACCACCGCCACTATACAACAATCAGTCCTAACAAAATCCACCCGATTTACCCGATAAGGACCTCCAAGGCAATGATCACCAACTTCGTTCGGCTCCGCCTGGGGCATACCCTCCTGACAAACCAACATATCCTCAAAAGAGAACCACCACCGATGTGCCCTGACTGCCAAAGCAACCTCACCATAAATCATCTGCTGGGTCCCTGCCTCCTCTCATCAAACCAAGGATTACTTCATGTAAATGTTAATCACGAAAAAGTTTATAGCTAGGATCCAATTTTGAGTTACTTTTCTGAGCGAATTGGAGTGGAGTCTCGCTTATAACACGTGTATTTTGTCTTCTAAGACTGCAATTGACGCTGGGTTAAGCCAGTGATTTGACGTATACCCACAAAAAATTGTCTAATGATGTCAAATCGAACGATCTTGAGGGCCAATTCACTACAGCTTGTTCAGTAAGTCGATTGTGATGATCCTAAAATGGCCGAAGTGCGCGAAAGTGTTGCAGTTAACTAATTTTTTTTGTTAGGATCCTTGGCAAGCACAGCCTATACAGCATTCACATCCGAAAATGGATTTAAGCTAATAGACTTCGACTTCGCAACGGGGGCGAAATCTTCTAGTTGCTACTACGTCTCAACATCCACAAAGGGACTTGGCGATCTCCGGATCAATCAACCGTCAACCAGATTCACCACATTGCGATTGATGGCATCTGGTATTCTGGATGTACGAACTTTCAGAGGAGCCAACATCGACTCGGACCACTATCTTGTGGCAGCCCGGTTACGACTATGAATATGACTGGCCCAGAAAAATCGAGTAAGGCCCGCGACATACAACGTCGCAATGCTAAAATCGCAAGAGACCGCTAGAGCCAATGCCAATCGCGTCTCCCTCAAGCTCTCGGAAGACCCTCAAACACCAGCTCAGGCCGTACAACACCAATGGACTCGTTGTCAACAAGCCTTAGAGAGTGCTGCTACTGAGGTACCGTCACTAACAAGAAACCCATGGTTTGACGACGAGCTTAGGAGGGCACACGCAACCAAGCCGTAAACCTATCAAGAGGCACTGCACAAAAGGACGAGAGCTGCTCGTGAGCATTATGAGCAGAAGAGCAGGAAGGACCATGAGCTTTTTAAAAGCAAAAAAAAAAAAACAAAAAGACAGCATGAGAAGCTGGCGATCGAAGAGATGGAGAGATGTTATCGCAGGAAAGACGCTCGGAGATTTTATCAACATGCCAGGGATATAAGGCCAGAACGGAAGCCTGCAGGGACGAAAATGGAAAACTAGTAGTGGATTCATAGTCGGTACTAAGAATCTGGGAAGACTACTTCTGCAGACTGTATAACGGCGACGACGAAACATATCCCGCTCTCAGGCAGAATGACCCATTCACAACGGACGATGACAGCAGAGAATTCCGTTCCCATGACCTGGACGAAGTTAGAAATGCTTTTTCTAAGCTTAAGTCCAACAAAGCTGCTGGAGCAGACAGACTACCTGCCCAGAACTTTAAGGCAGCTGGAGATGACCTGGTTGGGAGTATGCACCAGCTAATCTGTAAGATATGGTCAGAGGAATGCATGCCCAATGAATGGGATCTTAGTATCATTTGCCCGATCCACAAGAAAGAAGATCCTTTTGTCTGCGTCTATTACAGTGGTATAGGTCTCTTCAGGGCGCCGTGGTTAGTGTGTTGGACTCTGACGCACGATGTCCGAGTTCGGATCCCGATAACACCAACGCCATTGAACGTTTATTTCGCGGCGTCCCTCCTCGACGGGTTACTGACAATACCCCCCGTAGTATACTTGCAATGAAAAAGCTACTCGACTCACGCCGCCGTTCGAAATCGACATTAAGCTGTACGCCCTTTTCGCGTGTGTGAAAAATAAATCACAATGGGTGATTGAGAGAAGATTGGTTCTGGTCCTTAGTGGGCTGTAACGCCACCAAAGAAGAAGATAAGTATCCTGAACATCGCTTATAAAATCTACTCTGCTGCACCGTGTGGTTTCAGGCCCAGGAAGTTCACTATCGATCAAGTATTCATACTGCGGCAGATCCTGGAAAAAACCAACGAGTTCCAGATCGATACCCACCATCTGTTTGTCGACTTTAAGCCCGTATAAGATAGCATACATAGAGACGCCAGGTCTAGTTTTGACATCCCTGCCAAAGTCGTCAGATAAGGTCCATATCTCGGTCCCCCTTTATGGCGCCGAGATATGGACCTTATCGAAAGCGGATGAGGAGGCCCTTGGTCGTTTTGAGAGAAAAATTCTGCATGGGATTTTCGGCCCGACCTGCATAGATGGGAAATGGAAGAGAAGACTAAATAGTAAATTGTACGGAGTGTACAGCGACATGAACTTAGCACGGGGCGTCAGCGGATCCAACGCCTAAGATGGCTAGGTCATGTAGAGCGCAAAGAAATCACAGCTCCAGCCGGAAGGTCTTTCAATCCAACCCTGAGGGGCGACGCGGTCGAGGACGGCCAAATTTAAGATAGCGCACCCAAATGGAAGAGGATCTCAACCAGCTAGGCGTGCGGCACTGACGACTGCTGACGAAAGACCGTGCCAGTTGGAGAGATTTTTTAAAGAAGGCCCAGGTTCACCGAAGAAGAAGAAGAAGTAGTTAACCAAGCATGGTTGACTTTGACACATGTCAAAGCGTTAAATCGCTATAACTAACTAACTTAGGGGTGGCCGTGGTGCAGTGGTTGACATCATCGACCGCCGAGCGGAAGGTTTATGGTTCAAATTCGCTTCATAACCAAGAAAAAGTAATTCCTATATGGAAAAAAAGTATGCAACGCAGTTATGAATGGAAAGTGACCAGACGTACTGCTGCAGGCATAACACTCACAGTATATGGTTAACCGGAATTCATTCCCTGCGTATGCAATACTAAAGTGCTTGAACGAATTACTACGGACTATAACCAACGCAGAATTTGGTCGGCTCTCGTCCTATGTAGGTCTAGGACAACCACCCCTGAGAGTAGTGAACGAACATCAAAGACCCCAACCAGAGAATATAAAAACTCTTGAACCTGCGGAGTCTCTAAAAAAAAAAAAAAAAAAAAAAAAAAAAAAAAAAAAAAAAAAAAAAAAAAAAAAACAAACTAGGCGGACAATCGACTGGCCCATTTCTTAAGATAACACGCTCATCAAACTTACTCTTGTTGAAACCACATGTCGTTCAAGTCCATATCTTCCAATTCGGGTCAAAAATAATCGGTAACCATGACGCGATAACGATGGCCATTCACAGTAACGTGACGGTCGTTATCGTCGACGAAATAAAAAATATATGTATTTTCGCCCGACCAATAACGCATATTTTGCTAATTTTAGAACCCATCGAGCCAAAAATGAGGTTCTTCACTGAAGATGATTTTGCGATGAAATTCATCATCTTGGCGCATCTTCTCCAGAACCCAATCGGAGAACGTACGTCGCTTCAAATGGTCCATCGGCTTTATTTCTTGAGTAAGCTTGATCTTGTATGGGTGTAAACGAATATCCTTACGCAAAATACGCCATAATGTGGTCTCAGCGATGCCCAATTCTTGAAAACGCCATGGAATTTACTAATTTGGATCGTTTGCTATGGACGCCCGAACGGCAGCGATATTTTCGACACTTCGACCAACCCGTTGTCTCACTGATACGGCAACATCACACAACGAATATGTAGACTCTAATTTTTGCACTAGACCTTTTATCGCCTGTCCACTAGGGCGAGAATTACGACCGAAAGTTGGAGTTAACGCTCTTAAAGTTGCGGTCACCAACTCCGAAGTTCGGTAGACATTTTTTATAATTTGCAGACGTTGCTCGTTCGTATACTTTACCATGATGAAAATGATGATTAGTGAAAGTGTGCGTTCACATTTTGAATTCAAAGTTGTGAATCCCTTTTGGAAAACCCTTTACATATAACCAAGAATGAGAAAGATGCCTCGGATAAACGAACGCGGCATGAAAAAGGAGCACGTTTTGCGAGTATGCTCCTGGAATGTCGGAACTCTGTACACTCTTGGAGCTATGAGTAGCTGGAAAAAACCCTCACGCAGTACAAGGCAGATATTACTGCGATCTAGGAAATACACTGGATAGGAAACGGTATGATGAGGAAAAAAGATTGCGACATCTATAACAGCTGTCAGAAAAGATTGCACATGTTGGGGGGTGGATTTGTCGTGGGAAAGCGGTTAAGGTCGCAGGTCATCGACTTTAAGCCTATAAATGATCACCTGGCTGTGATCTGCATAAAGGCGGAATTTACAACGTCACACGCCCCTACCGAAGAGGCTGAAGATCCCATCAAAGAGGACTTCTATGATCTCTCGGAAAGCGCCCACGGAGCTTGTCCGGAGTACGATGTTAAAATCGTACTCGGGGACTTCAATGCCAAAATCAGTAAGGAGGACACTTTTGGCGGAATGATCGGAAAGCACAGCCTCCACGATACAACAACAGATAACGGTTTCCCACGCATGGACTTTGCAACAGCTTGTAATGCGGCGATAAGTAGCACAAGATTTCCTTGCAAGCAGCCTGGCGATCTCCGGCCAACCAAATCGACCATGTGCTCATTGACACAAGACACTCGTCAAACATTCAGGGTGGCAAACTTCGACTCTAATCCTCCTTCCTCGTAGCAGCAAGATACAGAGCTCGACTGTCCAATGCCAGATATCTGCAATAGCCCACCATGAAGTGGGTACGACACTGGACGCCTGAGCATACCGCAGGTTATCAGAGTCTACATGCATGCACAAGATCATTTGTAGAATTTAGGAAGATGAAAGCATGCCCGACGACTGGAATATCAGCTCTCAGCCTCATCCACAAAAGGCGATGCTACCTCTTGCAAGAACTATACAAGTTATCCCTGCTCAATGTCGCGAACATGATCCTGTCCAACGTACTATGTAAACATCTAAAGCCCTTTTGCACCGCGCTAATGGGCAGTTACCAGTGCAGCTTCTAGCCCGGCAAATCGATATAGACCAAATATAAAAATTTCGACAAATCCCGGAAAAAACCAGCCAGCTTCAAATCGATACACACCATATCTTTATCGATTTTGAAACCGCATACGACAACATTCATCCCAAAGAGTTGTTTGATGCGAAACGGCCGAATTTGGGATCCCAGGAAAACTGATCCGGCTGTGTCGCGCCACGCTAAAAAATACGCGATGAACCGTTTGAAACATGCACCGGATTTCGGCAAGAAGATGCGCTGTCGTGTGACTTCTTCAATTTGGTGCTGGAGCAGATAGTGCGACGGGCAGGCGTAAACAAGGAGGGCACATCTTCTACAAGTCTGTCCAGCTGCTAAGCATCATGTTGTAGAAGCTTCCACGGCCATTGAGGAACAGGCGAAACGAGTTGGTCTTAGAGTCAACGAGGATAAGACAAGGTACATGCTGTCAAGCAAAAAACCGATCGGTTGCTCACCGCATTGGACAAAATATAATGATTGACAAACGTAAACTCCACAAGCGTCACCATAGTGGAGATCCGGCATAGAATCGCCCTTGGCAACCGCTGCTACTTCGGTTTGTCCAAACAACTAGGGTCAAAACTCTTCACTCTAAAAACCAAAGTTATGCTTTACAAAACGCTTATAATGCCAGTCTTGCTGTATGGAGCCGGAAGCTGGACGATAAGCAGGAAGGCGGACCTGATATTGAGTTTTTTCGAAAGGAAAATTCTGTGCCGGATATTTGGTCCTGTCTGTGGGGAAGGTGAATGAATCAGGAGACAGAGTCTCGAACTCTACGAGCTGTACAAATATGTGGATATAGTCCGGAAGGCAAAGATCCGTCGACTACACTGGCTCGGCCACATCGAGCGCATGAACACCAACGCTCCAGCTAAAAGGGTCTCCGACTCCGAGCTTCCTGATTCGAGAAGAAGAGGAAGACCGAACCTCCGGTATGAAGACCAAGTAATCGCGGATGTAAGACAACCGTCAAGGATGGAAGGCAGCTATAGCTCAGGCTCAGATCCTCCATGCTGGTATGATAAACAACAAACAAAACAATATCAATACCTTAAGCGATGTAAAAAAAAATCTCCCTCTTTAATCTGGCCACAATATAAATAAGGAGCACAATTATCCTAGTCCGGTACACAAAAACATACTCACATATTCTGAACAGTAGTCAAAACCGTGCGATAAAATAAAATGTCTCCTGGCTCTCTGTTTTATCGTATTTTTCACAAGCCTGCAATATTCATCAAGCTTGGAATTCACATCAGTTCATCCTCAAGTCTGTCTACGGTTGGCTTTGCTTAGTCCCCCCTCACTACGAATGTAGCCGCACACTTTGTGCGTGTGCAATTTATGTATACATATATACAGTTACATAAACTGAACAATGCCTCTGGAATCTACGCCCAGGCCTATGCGGATGACGTCGTCATTCTTTCTGTCGGCTCATGTTTGGCGACTGTCCGTCGCAAAGCACAGGCAGCGCTAAGTGTGATCGATGATTGGTGTACCAGAAATGGGCTGTCAGTCAATCCTCTTAAGACCGATGTCGTTCTCTTTACGAGAAGGAGGAAAAAATCTGACATGACTCCGCTGGTACTAAAAGGCACTTCCATTCCGATATCCAAGGAGGCTAAGTATCTAGGAGTCATCTTAAATAGTAAGCTTCTCTGGTCAAAACATGTTGAGTCAAAAACCACCAAAGCGCTGTCAGCTTTCTGGCAATGCAAAGGAGCTTTTGGCAAAACATGGGACTTATCGCCGGCAAAGGTCCTTTGGATCTACACGGCAATGATAAGACCTATAATCTCATATGCATCGGTTGTCTGGTGGAACAGACTAAAACGCAAACACGTCGTAGCCTCTTTCACCAAACTCCAAAGAACGTTTTGTCTTAGCTGCACGGGGGCTTTCCCCAGCACGCCGGGCGCTGCTCTAGATGTTATGATGAACCTTCTACCTCTAAATAGTTAGTTAGTTAGTTAGTTAGTTAGACTATTTATTAAACAGAAAATATAATATGTATTTACAATTCATTCCAGATTCTTAGTCTATGTATATGGTTTGGCTGAAGGCCGTCTACCAGATTGACATAAAAAAAAAAAAAAAAAATAAATTCCTAATGCTTTTTTTCAGTTAATTAAAATACATAATTGGTACTTAGAAGTTTTCCTCAATAATGCGATTTCTGTAGCGTAGGGCATTCGCCGTGTAGTTATATAATACGTCCCAGCCTCGGTCGCCGTTTAATATGCTTATCGTTTCTTCTAGCTCAAGTACCTCCGATCTAAAGAAACTTAAGCGGAATTCCTTTAGAATGGGACATATCCCGACGAAGTGGAGTACATCTTCTCGCTCTTTGAAGTTACAAAGGCTACACAATATTGGCAACTCAGGGCGATGCGGTATGTAGTTCAAATTGGTTAGTTCTCCTCTTAATTTGAAAATGGTACTTAACATATCCGTTGGATTTCTGGTCAAAAAATACGTTTTGTCTTCCAAATTATGGTTCAATTTGCTGTAATAGTGTCGATATTGCGATGACTGTGCTTCATTTATGAATTTCTGGTACATTCTTTGACTAGTTTTAACCAGTAAGGCGTTCAATTTTTGTTTTAGGGAGTTGGACTGTTCATCTGGTGTAACTATTAGGCTAAAATCGCAATCCGATGCTAAGTTATTCCACTCTTGTACGCATTTTCCCCCATAGAGCAGAATTTGTGAGAGCACTAACTTGGGTATCCTTTCCTGCCTCATTGCCATGACTCTCACCACATAATCAAAATGTAGTTTGAGGGTATCTAGGAACAGAGGCGCAGCTCCTGACTCCAGGTGGAGCATGTAGTTTGGTGTACTGCTCGGCAGTTTAAAAACTCGCTTTAAGAAATAACGCAAGAACTTTTCCACAGTTTCGAACGAGCAGTAACCCCATACCTGTGCTGCGTAAAATATGATAGATGTTGCTGCGGCACGGAATATTTTCTGTTTCGCGTTGTGCGATATATTTTTATTATTGATGCATCTACCCCAAACTGCACCTATCGCTCGTTTAGCTTCTCCTAACTTGATTTGCAGATGTTTTTTTATGCATAAATTAGACGATAGCAGAACTCCAAGGTACTTATACTCTCGTACAATTTCAATCTGTTCCCCTAGGAACATCCATTTTTCTTTTCGGGCGTACCTGCCACCGCCATCCCTGAATATCATCATCTTGGACTTCGATAGGTTTACAGTCAGGTTCCAAGTTTTACAGTAGCTCTCGAGCCTGTTAATCATTTGCTGCATAGTTTCCACAGAATCCGATAAGAATACTATATCGTCTGCATACATTAGAGCTGGAATTTTGATTTGACTCAGCTGAATTCCACCCTTAACAAAATCTGTTATATCATTTATGTACAAGATGAATAGCAGTGTGCTTAGAACGCACCCTTGTTTCACCCCCATCGATGTACCGAACTCGTCCGACAAGTTGTTGCCATCCCAGACGCATGCCATGTTGTTTTTGTACATAGATTTTAATAGTCTGATGATCTTGTATGACATTCCATAATCGTAGAGCTTATAGAAAAGTGCTTCGCGCGCTACACTGTCAAAAGCCGCTTGAAAATCTACAAAGAAGGCATATAGTTTTTTGCGTTTCTTCTTACACAACTCTGCGATGTTAACAAGCGAGAATATGTGATCAACAGTCGAATAATTTTTTCTGAAGCCAGCTTGAAATTCTGCTAGGATTCTTTTGTTATTCACCCACTGAGTTATTCGATTGAAGATTACTCCGGCAAATAGTTTGGCGGACGTATTCAGAAACGAAATACCCCTATAGTTTTCTGGATTATCATAGCTGCCTTTCTTGTGTAGTGGGTATATTATCGCCTTCTGAAAACATTCTGGTACGTCTGCAGTTTCGAATATTCGGTTGAATTCTCTTGTAAGTGATGATAGGAATTCCGCAGTACAATTTTTGTAATGTTCAAAAGGGATGCGATCATTTCCTGGAGCTTTCCCCTTCTTCGAGCTGTCAATGACAACTTTGACTTCAGCTTCTGTAATTAGTGCATCAAGGCATTCATCCGCATTCATAGGAGGTGCATATTGAAAGGGAGGCGATTTAAGCTCTGCGTTGAGAAGTGCTGCAAAATGGCTTTTTAACTGACCTGTTTGTAGTCCGGATGCAATGTCATTTGTTTTTCCATTAATAATTTTGACAGCTTTCCAAAATTCTGCAGAAGATTTTGATCCATTTATTAGCGAAATATTTTGTTGCTCAAAAACCATCTTTTTTGTATTGCAAAGACCTTTAAAATGCTTATTTGCAGCCGCGTAAAGAATTTTGAACGAGTTGGTGTTGCTTATCCTTAATAGCTTGAGAAATGCAAAGGATGTTGCTCTAGCTCTCATGCACTCATTATCGAACCATTTTTGTTTGTTAAATTTTCTTCTGGGTCCTGCTGCCTGGCTCGGTGCTGCGGCTTTTTTCACTATTTGCATAAGTGTATCTATATCCGGTGAAATATTCATAGCTTCCAACTTAACGAGCTCTCTATTAAGGTTTGTTTTATATGCTTCCCGAAAACTGTCTTTCCATGCCAACTTCGGCAGGAGTTTTAGTTGGGTTCTAGTTGTTGCAATGTGGCCAGCGGAACCCTTGAAAGATATCTCCAGAGGCATATGGTCCGAGAACGTCTTTACCCCTACGCGAAAGTCACTGATACGAAAACTCCAATTTCCAGCTACAAGGCAGTAATCTATTACCGAGCATGCTGTTCCGCGTAGAAATGTATATTCCCCTCTTGGGTCTCCTTCACAGCTTCCATTTAGGATTGCGCAGTCTAGTGCATCTGCTAGTTCTAGGATTTTAACGCCTTTATGGTCTTCGATTTCGTCCTTCGATTTGCGTTTTGGGTATATAAACTCTGGATACCCACTTTTAAAGCTATTTTGGGACAGTCCTATTCTTCCGTTAAAATCGCCGATTAACATTAGATCCGCTGACCCTATATTATATACTAGATCACTCAGCTTGTTGAAATCACGCATCCATTGACTACAGTTAAGATATATTGGGACTATGTGGAAAGTGGTGCCATCCATTTTCAGCTCAAACACCTGCTCTTCTCCTATCCTCTTGAATGCAACGCCGACGCCTTCCAGCTGTTTACTATATCCAAAAAGCTCTCCTCCACTTGCTCTTCCAAATAGGTTCGTTTTCACCGCTGGTATGCATTTCAATTCGTAGTTCTTAAAAAAGGTTTTATATTTATCTTCATCGTAATCTATTACATGTGTTTCGAATAATGCAAATATATCAAATTCATTTACATAATTGAAAAAATCCATAAATAATAATTTATTTTTTAAGCCTGCTATGTTATAACTTAATATTTTTAACTTTCTTAATTCTACATTGATCCGGTAGACGGGTTCCCCTCAATTTCGCTCCTCGTGTAAACAGCCGCTCTTAAGTATACTATTTTTCTCTACAGCTTTCCTTGTGTTTGCGCCTTTAGGGAACTTGTGATTACTGGGGCTGACAGCTTCAGATGTTATTGACAGTTCGTACGCATTATTTATGTTTTGGTTTCGTAAGACAAACTTCGAAGATGTTAAATCTGTTGGAATTTCTCCAAATATTTCTTGCAATGGCTTTGTTCCATCCTCTGTGCCACATTTTAGCCCTTTTGATAAGTCCCACGTAAATAATTTATCCGCGACATACAATTTGTCGTCTTTCAGAACAATTTTCATGTCTGGTTTCTTCACGCGAAGAAATCTCGTTAGGGGGAGCAACTTGGCTTTTCTCTGGCGTACACTACGTGGAATGTCCCTGTGGATGCTGATTTTAGTGCCTTTTAGTTTACCTGCCTTTTTAAGCATGTCTATGACGGCATTTCGGGATTTCATTTTGACAATAATTGTAGCGGTACGCTGGTCCCGGGATGCTATTCTGTAAGCTGACTCGATGTCACTGCTCCCGTTGCTTTTGTCCAACAGCCCCACGCAAACAGACTTCGCCTTCTCTATTTGGTCGACATTAGTCTCTACGGGTAGATGCATGACCACGTTCGTTTCAGTACTTTTTTGCATAAGCCTATCTAATTGTTCCTCGAGTAATTTATTTCGCTGTTCTAGTTGTTCAACTTTTGCCGAGATTTCCTGTTGCTTTTCTTTTAGCCCTGTGAGCTCAGAGTAGACTAACTGGAAATCGGCCTTCGTTACGAGCTCTTTGGTTAGTTCCTTATTCTTCTCATCTAGAATTGCTCTCAACTGTTCGATAGTGATTCCTTTGATGTTTTCCATTGCTGTGTAATTTTGAGGATGCTTAGGGCGTCTTTTTTCACTATTTAGTTTTTCCGGTGAAATCTCTTGGAGTCCTCTCTTGCTCATTTAGTGGTGTTACAATGCTGGCGTATTAGGGAATATGCAAACGTGCGTGTTAATTGCTATTACTTACAGGAGTTGTACGATCGATCCGTGCGTAATACTCAAAGCGAGCCCCTGATAATGCAATTTTTTAGCTATCTTAAGATTTTAAATTTTAATTAACTTATTTTCACGGGAGGTCTTTTTTTTCAAGCCCACTTTGACAGGTCGCCAATATGTCAATCCTACCTACCTCTAAATATATATCATATCAGAGGGTGTGCTGTGAAAGTCATGTCACGTCTGAAGAGAAATTGCATTTGGTACAACTCGCATAGGAATAATGGTGTGCTTGCGCAAGAATTGTCCTGCGACCCCTGTCTCATGGACATGCCTTCTGACGCACTGACGCCCGTTATGCTATTGCGTCGTAATTTCACAGTCGAGTTTCCATGGCATTAGGATTGGCTATGGCTGGATACTGAACCTGGAAAGGATAGTCTTCGCATTTTCACGGATGGCTCCAGGTCTGGGCGGGGGTCCGGTGCTGGAGTCTTCTTTGAACGCGAAAACATCCGACTGCACTTCTCGTTAGGAAAGTATGCGACTGTCTTCCAATCAGAGATATACGCAATCCTAAGGGCCATGCATTATGTTGTGAAGCACAGGTGGAAGGGGGAAAGCATATGCGTTTGTAGTGACAGCCAAGCTGCATTAAAAGCTGTGTGTGACCCCTTAACTAGCCCCAAATTAGTGCTTGAACTCAAGTCCTTCTTGAACAGAGTCGGCAGACTAAATTAATTAAGGCTTGTATGAGTTCCAGGCCACTCTGGGATCCCAGGAAATGAGACCCCTGATGAACTCGCTAGAATGGGTTCAGAGGAGAGCTTCTCAGGACCTGAACCCGCTCTAGGTCTACCTGCGTTCACGGTTTAACACACACAACCGTAGATGAAGGGATTGTCCGGGTTGCAGGATGACTAAGCGCGTATGCCCTGATGTCTGCAAAAAATCTGCAGTATTCCTCCTGTCTTTAAGGAAAATCGACTGCTGAAGGCTTGTGGGAGTTATCACGGGCCATTACACTTTTGCCAAGCATCTCTACGTTCTGGGCATCAGTGAGACGCCTACCTGTGCTGCATGTGGCGAAGAGGAGGATGATACTGCAGAGCATTTCCTCTGTGATTGTCCCGCCTTTGCTCGCATACGGTGGCGCACCCTTGGAGCCGACGTGGTGTGTGCCGAATCCCTTAGCTCTACATCACTGAAGCTCCTTCAAATTTTTCTCCGGAAAACGGAGAAAATGCAATAATGTAAGGTGTCTGTCTGGACTACATGGACCAGTGATTGCGTTTGAGTGCTCCAGCAGCGGATAGCAGAAGCCTTCAACAAAAAAAAAAAAAAAAAAAAAAAAAAAAAAAAGGGAAAACGGCAGCGCTTTTGTTTTTGAGGCGTTCAGTCTTAGCATATTGATTGTCGACCAATGATATACTTGATTGAGTTAATTTGATATTGAGTTAATTGCCGAGGTACAACATGGTTTGGGAAACATCGAGTAGACTTGAACATCGTCGGCGTATAGGTGAAAGTTGCACGTCAAGAAACATTTATATAACATGAAAATAGCAGGGGACCTAACACAGACCATCGAGGTACAGCAGACTTGGCAAAAGACGTGTAGAACGTTTATTATTTTGATACACTAATTGTGACCGATTCGATAGATAGGATGACATAAGACGACATAAAGACCCACTACAACAAAATTGGTTTTGCAACTTTTCTATAAGTATTTCATAATTCACACAGTCGAACACTTTGGAAAAATCTAAACACACTGTCAATCCCACCATATCATTGTCCATACCCATGGGAATATCTTCACACACCTTAAGCAATGCTGTTGTGCAGTTGTGCTTACTGCGAAGGCCAGATTGAAATTTAGTGATAAGTTTGTTTCTGTCAAGATGCTGTTTTAGTTGCCTACACATTAAACTTTCAAAAACTTTACTTAAGTACGGGAGTATGGCTATTGGACGAAACTCGGTACCGTTAAGAGCTGATGGTTTTGGTAACGGGACGATTTTGGCAACTTTCCAGCTTTCCGGGAAGGTGGAAGTAGTAATGACGGTGTTCATTATGTGTGTGAGTTGGTGCAGAATTCATGGAAGGAGCGTTTTGATGAAGATGGGATGAATATTATCACAGCCCATAGCTTTTGATTTAATTTTTAGAACAGCGAATCTTACATCCATCTCATTAACACCTGAAAGTGAGAATGCGTTTTGATTATGATCTGTATAGGAAATTGGAGTGGTGTTTCGACTATAACTGTTCAATGTGGGCTGTGCAAATTTATTAATGAGTGCTTCAAGGTCTAAGTCGTTAGGGTCTGTAGGTCTATTGGAGCACATTCCCATTCGACGCACATTTTTCCAGAAAGCGGTACTTGAATGGAGAGCACCGTGGCGCAGTGGGTAGTGTGTTGGCCTCTGACGCCGATGACACGGGATCGAATCCCGACACAGCCATGTCATCGAACGTGTTTTTCACGGTGTTTCTCCTCAGCGGGGCTCTCGCAATTCGTCGTTCGGAACCGGCAATAAACTGTAGGTCCCTTTCACCTAGGGGAAAATGAAATCACACACAACATGGGTGATTGAGAGAAGCTCGGCTCAGGTTCTTCATGGAGTGTAACGCCAACATACATATATACAGTACTTGAATGGCTATTTGTCGCTTGCTCCTGCGAACTAGTTAGGTAACTGTATTCCGTGCGACCTTACTTAATAGAGCTGGACCTCTATACCTTCTCCATCTTGTGAAGAGGGCATCGCGTCGTTTGATAAGGTTTAAAATTTCGCTAGTAAGCCAAGGAGTATTCATTTCTCTTTTAATAACATTGATTGAGCCATGTGTGCCAGAAAGCTTATATATATTGCTATTAAAGCAATATATTTGCACGTCCACATTGCTGCTGGTGTAAATTGGTAACCAATTTAGGTTTAGGCAATCCGAAGGTAGAGCAGTAATGTTTACATTTCGAAAATTGTAATATGATATAGTATTATCTTTAACAGCAGGTGATAGATTATTAATCGTAATAAAAAGCAAATCGTGGTAGGAGAAGGCGAAGAATTGATCGTAAAGCGAAACAAGATTACGTTCTGAAACCAGACATATACATATCTACATATATCTGTATAAAGTGGGGCCAACCTCTCTAAAATATCCCCAGGCAACAAGTGATTGGCCACGCGTGGTGGCATATATGTACATACATATATACAACCTATCAGCAATTTCCCATATTCACTCATTTTCGTGGATTTTGTGGATTCATAAATAACGCTTAAATAATTTCCCACTTCCCTACCTATTGGTTAACATTTATTGCAATTTGAAATTAAAAAAACAAAAAAAAAAAAACAAAAACTAAGTTACAGAAGTAACGTCAAGGTCGCATAGCAGACAAAAACGATAATACTAATTTCAAAAATTGAACTTATAATCAACCATTTTTTTGTGCAAGACACGCACATAGTTTTTGGCGTACGCTCTAAAAATATGCAACGAATTTTGTTTTCCTTAAAACAAGATTTAACTCATCTTAAAAAGGGGCAGTGTTCATTGTGTATTCACCATACCTGTTATACGTGGGCTATAAGTATGATTTCTGTCAACTGGCATTGCATACCTGCGTTAGTTCATTCGGTACAGAGTACCATTTTTCAGTTACAGTCTCCATGAAATATACCCTGGTTCAAATCACGGGTGGTGTGAGACGCATTTTCTTCGACCGTAGTTTTTCGGTTGTCTTTCTATATATAACGCGAGTGTAGTCATCCTCCCTCTTTGGCCGGGCTATGCCTTTACAGTGGTGTTGCTGGAATGCTTTAGGGGAGGTAGATAGAATTAAGATGGTTTTAAGCCTTCGGTGCTCAGAAGAAATCCCTCTCTGAGAAACGTCATCCTCATAACCAACTACATTTTCTTTTCGTCAATCAGTGAAATCTTATTATATTTTGTACCTTTTCAGTTCACGTATTTTTTTTTTTTTTTGATTCTGCTATCCGCTGGAGCACTCAGACGCAATCACTGGTCCATTGTACTCCAGACAGACACCTCACATTACTGTATTTTCTCCGTTTTCCGGAGAAAAATTTGAAGGAGCTTCACTGATGTAGAGCTAAGGGATTCGGCACACACCACGTCGGCTCCAAGGGTGCGCCACCGTATGCGAGCAAAGGCGGGACAATCACAGAGCAAATGCTCGCCAGTATCATCCTCCTCTTCGCCACATGCAGCACAGGTAGGCGTCTCACTGATGCCGAGCACGTAGAGATGCTTGGCAAAAGTGTAATGGCCCGTGATAACTCCCACAAGCCTTCTGCCGACTCTGTTCAAGAAGGATTTGAGTTCAAGCACTAATTTGGAGCTAGTTAAGGGGTTACACACAGCTTTTAATGCAGCTTGGCTGTCACTACAGACGCATATGCTTTCCCCCTTCCACCTGTGCTTCACAACATAATGCATGGCCTTTAGGATTGCGTATATCTCTGATTGGAAGACAGACGCATACTTTCCTAACGAGAAGTGCAGTCGGATGTTTTCGCGTTCAAAGAAGACTCCAGCACCGGACCCCGCCCAGACCTGGAGCCATCCGTGAAAATGCGAAGACTATCCTTTCCAGGTTCAGTATCCAGCCATAGCCAATCCTGACGCCATGGAAACTCGACTGTGAAATTACGACGCAATAGGATAACGGGCGTCAGTGCGTCAGAAGGCATGTCCATGAGACAGGGGTCGCAGGACAATTCTTGCGCAAGCACACCATTATTCCTATGCGAGTTGTACCAATTGCCATTTCTCTTCAGACGAGACATGGCTTTCAGAGCACACCCTCTGATATGATATATATTTAGAGGTGGAAGGTTCATCAGCAGCGCCCGGCGTGCTGGGGAAAGCCCCCGTGCAGCTGAGACAAACCGTTCTTTGGAGTTTGGTGAAAGAGGCTACGACGTGTTTGTGTTTTAGTCTGTTCCACCAGACAATCGATGCATATGAGATTGTAGGTCTTATCATTGCCGTGTAGATCCAAAGGACCTTTGCCGGCGATAAGCCCCATGTTTTGCCAAAAGCTCCTTTGCGTTGCCAGAAAGCTGACAGCGCTTTGGTGATTTTTGACTCAACATGTATTGACCAGAGAAGCTTACTATCTAAGATGACTCCTAGATACTTAGCCTCCTTTGATATCGGGATGGAAGTGCTTGGCAAAAGTGTAATGGCCCGTGATAACTCCCACAAGCCTTCTGCAGTCGATTCTCCTTAAAGACAGGAGGAATACTGCAGATTTTTTGCAGACATCAGGGCATACGCGCTTAGTCATCCTGCAACCCGGACAATCCCTCCATCTACGGTTGTGTGTGTTAAATACATAATCGTTAATGTAGGAATTTACCGTGAACGCAGGTAGACCTAGAGCGGGTTCAGGTCCTGAGAAGCTCTCCTCTGAACCCATTCTAGCGAGTTCATCAGAGGTCTCATTTCCTGGGTTCCCAGAGTGGGCCTGGAGCCCATACAAGCCTTAATGAATTTAGTCTGCCGACTCTGTTCAAGAAGGACTTGAGTTCAAGCACTAATTTGGAGCTAGTTAAGGGGTTACACTTAGCTTTTAGTGCAGCTTGGCTGTCACTACAGACGCATATGCTTTCTCCCTTCCACCTGTGCTTCACAACATTGTGCATGGCCATTAGGATTACGTATATCACTGATTGGAACACAGACGCATATTTTCCTAAGGAGAAGTGCAGTCGGATGTTTTCGCGCTTAAAAGAAGACCCCAGCACCAGTCCCCCGCCCAGACCTGGAGCCATCCGTGAAAATGCGAAGACTATCCTTTCCAGGTTCAGTATCCAGCCATAGTCAATCCTGACGCCATGGAAACTCGACTGTGAAATCACGACGCAATAGGATAACGGGCGTCAGAAGGCATGTCTAGAGACAGGGGTCGCAGGACAATTCTTGCGCAAGCACATCATTATTCCTATGCGAGTTGTACCAAAAGCCATTTCTCTTCAGACGAGACATGGCTTTCAGAGCACACCCTTTGATAAATATATCAAGAGGTGGAGGGGGGAAGGCCCCCGTGCAGCTGAGACAAACCGTTCTTTGGAGTTTGGTGAAAGAGGCCACGACGTGTTTGCGTATTAGTCTGTTCCACCAGACAACCGATGCATATGAGATTGTAGGTCTTATTATTGCCGTGTAGATCCAGAGGACCTTTGCCGGCGATAAACCCCATGTTTTGCCAAAAGCTCCTTTGCATTGCCAGAAAGCTGACAGCGCTTTGGTGGTTTTTGACTCAACATGTTTTGACCAGAGAAGCTTACTATCTAAGATGACTCCTAGATACTTAGCCTCCTTGGATATCGGAATGGAAGTGCCTTTTAGTACCAGCGGAGTCATGTCAGATTTTTTCCTCCTTCTCGTAAAGAGAACGACATCGGTCTTAAGAGGATTGACTGACAGCCCATTTCTGGTACACCAATCATAGATCACATTTAGCGCCGACTGTGCTCTGGGACGGACAGTCATTAAGTATGAGCCGACAGAAAGAACGGCGACATCATCCGCATAGGCTTGGGCATAGATTCCAGAGGCATTGAGAAAATTAAGCAGAGAGTCGACCACCATGCACCATAACAGTCTCCGCCGTTATAGACGCCACCTTGCGGGCAGCCCCTGTTTACGCCGGATTTGACACACTGGTCGAGGCATGCATCAGCGGTCAATGTCCTGTGCACAAGCATTGCTTTGATCCACAAGACCAGTGCTCCATCTACGACATGACGTTTGGCAGTGTTGCACATGCTGTCGAAAGTTGCGTTATCAAAAGCTCCCTTAATATCAATGAAAATGCCCAGTGCGTACTCTTTCCTTTCGAGCGCGCATTCAATTCTCCCAACTAGGTTTTGAAGCGCAGTCTCGCAGGATTCTTGGCGCTGATAAGCATGTTACATCTCCGAAAGATATGTAAGATTTGGGAACAAAGACTATTTTTACCGTGCGCCAATGAACGGGAATGTGGGCAAGTGCTAGGCTAGCAGTGAAAAATTATTTTCAAAGTAGGAAGCAGCCGCCTTGTACCTTTTTGCATCATAACAGGATACAACCCGTCGGTGCCCAGCGATTTGAAGCCATCGAAAGATGCCATAGCAAATTCAATGGCTTCAGTCGTAGCCACGCGCGACGCAATATATGTACATACCAGCTACACCGAGCTGTTTGCGTTCTCTCAGTTGCAGTTTCCCTTGAAGGAGTGTGCAACCAGCCAATGGCGATCTGATTTCCAGGGAAATGAGCTTGAAGCAGTAAACTTAGAGTTATCACTTTAGACTCAGTGAAGGTACCATTCCATTTTCTGAGTGCATCCAGTTTTATCGGTTTTCCCCGTTTGAGGACTTTAACCAATTTGCTAGTCGCACTCAGAGACTTGATATCTTCACAGAAGGCCTTATAAAAATTGTTTTTCGATTTACGAATAAGTTTCTTATATTCTTTCTGCGTCGACTGGCACTTGTTCCAGTCATCTTCCGAATACGATTTGGGTGATCTATTCAGAAGACTTTTGGCTACCCTGCAAAGACTTTGGAGCTCGCCATTCCACCAGGGAAGCAATTTCCTGCAGGGAGGTTTGCTGACAGAACATGCGAGTTCAAAACAATTGGTGATGACGCTGTTCAGATTATGAACGGCGTTCTCTACGAATTGTTCCGTTCTAAGTTTAGATAGGGCCTGAGTAGATTTCTCAAGCTCCTCTCTAAACCGTACCCTGTCCGTCTTTCTCGGATTCCGTCTGGATTGCAAGGAAGAAATTCCACAACTTAATCGGAATTCGATATACATACATATCTATGGCCTGACATCAGGCAAGACTTTCCAGTTAATGAGTAGCACTAAATAATACTTAAGAGCTACATCGACAGTTTTATGTGCGCAAGCTAATGTTTTGGGCCCACTCCTATATACTGTATATACATATGTACGTGAGACGTTCCAGTTCCGACAAAATCATTTTCAACTATCGCTACATTTGCCGAAAACGCAGTTTCACTGAGCTCGCATACAGGTTTCGAGACTGCTCTTCTTCACAGCCAAAATATATTAAATATCGTGGTCGAGTGGTTTGATAAATGGCGCATAGTACTAAACGAAGACAGACTGTCCAAGTGGTCTTCACCAACTTAACACCGACGCTATTGAATATTAAAGACAAGCAGCTGCGCTTGGGAAAAATGTACCAAGTATCTACGTATGTGAGAGCACCGTGGCGGAGTGGGTAGTGTGTTGGCCTCTGACGCCGATGATACGGGATCGAATCCCGACACAGTCATGTCATCGAACGTGTTTTCACAGTGTTTCTCCTCAGCGGGGTTCTGACAAAACTCCCTGTAGTAAAATTGACATGAAAAGCTTCTCGAAATTCGCCGTTCGAAACCGGCAATAAACTGTAGGTCCCTTTCATCCATGGGAAAATGAAATCACACACAACATGGGTGATTGAAAGAAGCTCGGCTCTGGTCTTTCATGGGCTGTAACGCCAACATACATACATACATCTACGTACGTAGGTATGCATAATGACTGTAAGCTAATATGGAAATACTATACTAAGCAGAAGCTAGTCCCAATGAAACTGAAAACGGGACAATTAAACTGGCTTCTTCGCCTAGAATGTTGTACACTGGAACTATAATAAAATTTATATCTGGATACGACCAAAAAGTCTAATATGGTAAAATAAAATGTTACGGGTAGTAGGTAGGTAGGTAGGTAGGACCGTAGCCTTCCCAAAATGAAAATAGGAAGAACACACATAGGCCAGGGAGGCCCGTTGTGTAACTACGAGGGAGTTTAGCCCCCTATTCGTGGAACCATTTTGTGCTTCTTAAGAAATTAAGAAGATCAGATATCCCTACTTGTTGAACTTCGGTCAGATCGTGAAGGAAGTAAGATCCTAGGTATCGTTTCCTGATTGTGCAGAATGCCGGGCAGGCGCAGAGAAGGTGATGAATGGATTCGACCTCCTCCTCGTCCAGACAGCTCCTGCAAAAATCATTCGGAGTTATACCTAGTTTTTGCGCGTGACTGCCAATAAGGCAGTGTCCAGTGATGACACCGATGACTTTATGGATGTCAGTTCTTTTTAGGGAGATAATACTCCTATTCCGTTGACTGTTGAGCCAGGGCCAGATTTGCCTGGTGATGAGGCAGGTATGTCCCTGAGTCCATCTCCGGTTCGTCTCGGCCCTGGCGAGATTTATAAGATTGTGTTTAATGGTTGCAGAGGGTATACCCTCACAAGCCACGATTGATTGTTTGGCGAGTGTTTCGGCTCTTTCGTTTCCTACGGGTAGTAACTAATGCGGATTGGTCATTTCTAACCGGGGCATCTATAAAATCTTATAGTATGTATTTATGTTGGCGTTACAGTCCATGAAGGACCAAAGCCGAGCTTCTCTCAGTCACCCATCTTAGGGGTGTGTTGTGTGTGATTTCACCATTCATCATATGTGTTCTGCAGGAGTATGGGATTGATGGTCCTCTGTTGAGGGCCATTCAGTCTCTATACACAAACTGTAGCAGCTGCGTTCGGGTTAACGGTAGTAAATCAACACCTTTCACCGTGGGCGTTGGACTTCGCCAAGGGTGCGTCTTGTCACCTCTCCTTTTCATTATATATATGGACTGGATGTTGCAGCGCAGTTGAGGCGAGGAGTGTTTCACATTGGGAGAGTTGAGGATAAGTCATCTTCTTTTTGCAGATGACTTAGTTGTCCTCACATCCTCCCAGATGGAACTTCAGTGCGCGCTAGATAGGTTTGTGGCCGTATGTGCTGGTGCTGGAATGAGGGTTAACGTGGACAAATCCGAGGTTATGGTTATTTCCAGAACAACTGTCTAATGCACTCTACATGTTAGTGGAGTCCCATTGAAGCAGGTGGAGAAGTTTAAGTATCTCGGGGTCTTCTTCACGAGTGATGGGAGGAGTAATACTGAGCTTTTCTGCAGGATTGGCCAAGGTGGGTCAATTTTGAAACAGCTTGGAAGATATGTAATCAGGAAGACCGAGCTTGGCCTCAAAGCCAAGTTAGCGGTTTTTAACTCAGTATTTGTTCCAACTCTCACCTATGGTCATGAAATTTGGGTATTGACCGAAAGAATAAGATCGCGAATACAAGCTGCCGAAATGAGATTTCTTCGTGCTGTTGTGGGAGTTACTCGCCGGGATAGGTTGAGAAACACAGCAGTGCGCGGGGACCTTAATGTTGAGCAGCTGCTTCTCCGAACGGAAAGGGCTATGCTTCGATGGTTTGGTCACGTGAGACGAATGTCGCCATCATCACGACTTCCGAAGCGTGCCTTGGATGCAATACCATCGGGCAAGCGACCGCTTGGCAGTAGCAAGAAACCTTTAACAGACCGGATGCAGCCGAACAGTTGGAAAACGCCCTTAACAGCCTATAAAGCAGACATTACTGCACTCCAAAAAGTGCGATAGGATGGACCGGGTAAAAAGAGGATAAAAAACTGTAACATTTACTGCCGAGACTGCTACAAGGAGAACAGACAGCGCCTATTTGGATGCGGCTTTGTTGTTCGAGGTGGACTTACGCAAAAAGTCCTAAGATTCCGTCATGTGAGCGAACGCCTCACAGAAGAAAAAGACGACAGAATCAAAGATGACTTCTATAACCTCCTAGATAGAACATACGCTCAATGTCAATGTCAAGATTGTTCTAGGAGATTTCAACGCGAAGCTGGGTAACTAGTCGTAGGAAAGCATAGCCTACACAACATCACATAGACTTTGTGACGGGGAGTAATCTCCTAGTAGCTAGCACACGATTCCCATATCTCAATATCCATAAGGGGTCCTGGCTGTCTTCTGATCAATTATATCTGTTAATCAAATCGATCATATTGCGATCGACGCCAGACATTCCTCCAGCATCTTGGATGTCCGGACTTTTGTCGAGGAGCCAATGTGGCAATAGTTACACTCGCACTCAAGGCTACGGCCTTATCACGTTTGAACGTTGT
Organism: Eumerus sabulonum; assembly: GCA_951905685.1. Lineage (NCBI taxonomy): Eukaryota > Metazoa > Arthropoda > Insecta > Diptera > Syrphidae > Eumerus > Eumerus sabulonum. The sequence goes on from OX645063.1 coordinate 42,586,100, forward strand.
GCGAGCAAAGGTAACAGGGAGAGGGAGAGTTTCGCTCAGGTTTACACACAACCTGAACGGAGTGCAGTGGTTTTGGGTAGTAGATGTTTGTTCACTACTCTCAGGGGTGGTTTGTCCATGATAGGACGAGAGCCGACCAGATTTTCGCGTTGGTTATAATTCGCAGTTATTCGTTCATGCACTTTTGGTGTTAATATTGCATACGCAGAGGATGAATTTCAATTGACCATGTACTGTGAGTGTTATGCCTGCAGCAGTACGTTTCGTCGCTTTCCATTCACAACTGTGTTGCATACTTTTTTCCGTATAGCAATTGCTTTTTTCTTGGCTATGAAACGAATTTGAACTATAGACCTTTCGCTCGACGGCCGATGATGTTAACCACGTACGTATGCGGATATCACGAACACTGCGGAGTCGAGTAGGATGAGTAGGATCATCAAAATTTGACGTCGGGGAGTTGCAATCGCAAGAGATCGCCAGGAACTTCGCGGATCGTGTCTACCTACAGCTCTCTCAAGAGCCGATGTAAACTGTACAAATCATAGAACAGCAATGGAGACGTTGTCAAAGCGCCATCAGGGATGCTGCCTCTGATGTATTAGGTTTCCAGCCACCACCTAGAAGAAACCCTTGGTTTGATGATGAGTGCAGACAGGTACATGAAAAACAGAATGCATACATGGCCACGTGGCATCGACGAACGAAAGCTGCTCGCGAGCTCTATGAGCGGAAAAGAAGGGAAGAGCACGCGCTTTTCAGAAGTAAAAAGAAAGAGAATGCGAGGCGCGCGATCGACGAGATGGAGAGATGTTATCGCAGGAACTACATTGGAAAGTTTTACCAAAAAGTAAAACGAACATGCCATGGTTATAAAGCCAGAGCGGAAGCCTGCAGGGATGAACACGGACACCTCGTAGTTGAATCACAGTCGATGCTGAGAATGTGGAAAAACTATTTCGCCGAAGATGGTCAAGATGCCACTGTCAGACAGAACGCATAACTCACATTGGACGAAGATGAGATTGAATTCCATCTACCCGATTTAGACGAGGTTAAGTTAACGACATAAAAACTGAAGTTTAATAAAGCGCTGCCTCCTGAGCTATTTAAAGCGGCTGGAGATAAGTTGGTTGAGAACATGCACCAGCTCATCTGCAAGATATGGTCAGAAGAAAGCATGCCCGATTAATGGAATTTCAGCATCGTTTGCCCGGTCTATGAAACAGGAGACCCCTATAACTGCGCCAACTATAGGGGAATAAGTCTCCTTAACATCACGTATAAGATCTTTTCTGTCGTGCTGTGTGAGCGCCTGAAACCATTCGTGGACAATTTGATAGGTTATTCTCACTGCGGCAGATCTTGAAGAAGACCCATGAATTCCAGGTCGACACACACCACCCCTTCGTCGATTTTAAGGCCGCATATGACAGTGTCTATAGGGACGAGCTATATAAAGCCATGTTATGTTTTGACATCCCTGCCAAGCTCGCCAGACTGTGCAGGATGACAATGTAGAATTCTCGCTGCTCCTTCAATGTCAAAAAAGGATTCAGTCCCGTTTGTGTTGACGGAGAGTCAAGGAGAAGATTCAACCACGAACTGTACGGGCTGTACAGCAACATCGGCCTAGTACGACGTCTACGAATCCAACGTCTTAGATGGCTAGGCCACGTAGAGCGAGTGCACAGCACAGCTCCGGCCCGAAGAGTCTTTGACTCCAACCCGGAAGGATTAGATTTTTTTTAATACCGCGCAGATACTCCGGGAAGCATCTTTGAACGAGCCATTAGCAAACATAGCCTACATAGCTATTGGCAAACACGCCTACATAGCCTACGCGAAATCTCCTTCTAGCCAGTACGAGCACCTCGATATACACAAAGACACCTGGCGGTCTTTTGATCAATCGACCACCAAACCAGATTGATCACATCGCGATCGACGTCAGACACTCCTCCACTACTCTTGATGTTCGAACTTTCCGAGGGGCTAACATCGACTCGGGCCACTATCTTGTAGTAGCCAAGGTGCGCCTACGGATATCACGAACGCTGCTACTATCGCCAGAAACCGCTCGTGCTTTTACCGATCGTGTCCCCTTTAAGCTCTCCAATACACCTCAACCCTCCACGCTAGCAATAAAACAGCAGTGGAACCGTTGCAAACAAGCCCTGAAAAGCTCTGCATACGAAGTTTCGGGCTTCAAGGCTCCACCACGGAGAAACACCTGGTTCGATGACGAGTGCATAAAGATTCACACAGCGAAGCAGGATGCATATAAAGCCTCGCTGCATAAAAGCACAAAAGCAGCTCGTGAGCTCTACGAGTTAAACAGAAGGGAGGAGCATAAGTTTCTCAGAAGAAAGAAGAAAGAGCACGACAAGCGCGCGATTGAGGATTTGGAGAGGTGTTACTTCAGGTGTGACGCTCGAATGTTTTATCAACAGATAAAGCGAGCATGCCAAGGTTATAAAGCCAGAACGGAAGCCTGCAGCGATGAGAACGGACACCAAGTAGTAGAATCGCAGTCGATGCTGAGAATATGGAAAAACCACTTCTGCAGACTGTATAACGGCGATGTTAGTCAATATGCTGCTGTCAGGCAGAATGATCCATTTCTTAACGACGAAGACCGCAGAGAATTCCGTCCCCTGACCTCGACGAAGTTTAAATTTCCATATCGAAACTCAGGTCGAATAAAGCTGCTGGCGCAGACGGACTGTCTGCTGAGCTCTTCAAGGCAGGTGGGGATGATCTAGTTAGGGGCATGCACCAGCTCATCTATAAGATATGGTCAGAGGAAAGCATGCCCGAGGAATGGAGTCTCAGCATCGTATGCCCGATCCACAAGAAAGAAGACCCCTCTGATTGCGCCAACTACAGGGGAATAAGTCTCCTTAACATTGCCTACAAAATCTTCCCTGCCGTTTTGTGTGAACGCCTGAAGCCTTTTGTAGATAAGCTGATAGGTCCTTATCAGTGCGGATTCATCGACCAAATCTTCATACTCACCACTTCTTGTCGACTTCAAAGCCGCATACGACAGCTTAATTAGAGACGAGCTATACAACGCTATGTCTACCTCTGACATACCTCCTAAAATCGTCAGACTATGCAGGATGACCTTCAAGAATGCTCGCTGCTCCATCCGAATCGGTGAATACCCTACCGAAGTCTTGGCCAGAACGTTCGTATTGGCCGATATAAGTTCGAGGTAGCTAAGGACTTCGTCTACTTTGGCTCCGCAGTGACCTGGAACAACGACATCAGTTCCGAAATTAAACGCAGAATCACTCTTGCCAACCGCTGTTTCTTTGGGCTCAGTCGGCAATTGAGTGATAGGGACCCTCTCCCGAACGACAAAGTTGACTCTATATAAGACCCTTATCATCCCGGTCCTGCTGTACGACGCGAAGCATGGACACTATCAAAAGCGGATGAGGAGGCCTTTGGTCGGTTCGAGAGAAAGATTTTGCGCGTGATTTTCGGGCCTATAAACGCAGACGGGGGATGGAGGAAAAGATTAAGCCACGAACTTTACGGGCTGTACAGCGACATGAGTCTAGTCAGGCGTCTACGCATTCAACGCCTAAGATGGCTGGGCCATATAGAGCGAATGGACACCACAGCTCCAGGCCGGAGAATCTTTGAATCCAACCCCGAGGGACGAAGAAGCAGAGGATGGCCGCGCTTAAAACGGCGCACACAGGTGGAAGGGGACACCCTCAGCCAACTGGGTGTGCGGCAATGGAAAAGGCTAGCAAAAGATCGTGCTAGTTGGAGAGGCATGTTGGTTGCGGCCTAGGTTCACCGCGAACTGTAGCGCCCGTTAAGAAGAAAAGAAGAAGATACTCCGGTTTGTTAGCGGTAAACAATTAGAAGCAAAACTAGGACTAGTCGCAAACGTGTTAAGCATATTCACATTTCGTAAAGACCGAGTGTATCACGATTAAGTGAGAGTCATTGACCAGCAGTCTGAATAACTAATCTGCTTTGGTCTCGGCATTAATCGAAAATAGTACGGACGAATGCTTTTATCGATGCATAGATAGATAGAATAGAGAAGAAATTCACTTACTTTAAACTGTTGACATAGTATGCGGTAACAAGCATTTGATTGACAACGACATCCACTGGAATGTAGTCCATAATCAACGATGGGTCCAGCGGAAGACGACGAATGACGCCTTTCGACGCTCCCATAAAAAATCCCTGTGGACCATTCTTTGAAATTGTCCATCCGGGGCATGGTTGCTTCCATGAGGCTGTAACTGGAAAAAGAATGAAAGTAATATTGAAATATTATTCACAACTTTTAGGTCAGGTAGAACTTACTCATGCTTGGCCGCACAATGCCACAGGGAAAGAGACTTGCACATTTATTAACTTCATGTTCTGCTAAATGTTTTGTGAAAGTGTAGGTATTAGGATGGTCTTTCAGTATCCTGTAAATTTAGTTTATTATTGACACGTTTTCTATAGAACTATGTATGCCTTGGAGTTGGATATCTTACTTGGGTTCTAATTCCTTCAATGCCTCATCGCTTAGTGTCTCGGCCAGGTCTATAATTCTCTCTGGATTATCAGGAGATGGATAGAGAATTTCCTCTGTATCCAGAAGGTATGAGTTTGCAAATGCACTCGATACATGAACAAATGCCTGAATGATGATATAACCGAAGATATAACTATTCGAGTATAAAAAAGAGAAGAAACAAACGAACCTCTAGCTTAGGAAGCTGTTTACACAGCTCCATTACTCTTCTAGTTCCTCTGAGATTAATATTTGTCGTCTCCTTTAACGTCTGGAAGAAATCCAACGTAGCAGCTGAATGAAATACTACACTCACATTATCGACAAGAATTTTCTTATCCTCATCAGATATTCCCAGATTTTCTTCGCCGACATCTCCATTAATTGCTACCAATTTGGCGAATAAGGCACTAGCATCTCCTTCATTGAGTTTATCAAAAACTGAATTCTTTTCCAGATCCTTGAGCCGCTGTTCAATTGATTTGCCCTTCTTGGGCCGCATCAATAAATAAAGCTTTTCAACGCCAGGCAAGTCACGAAGAATTTTTTCAATCAAACAAACCCCGACAAAGCCTGTTGCACCAGTGATGAAAACACTACGGCCAGTAAAAAACTGCCGAATGGGTGATGTTATCCTAAAAATAAAAAAGGGAATCTATGAAAAGTCGTGTTCATAAAACCTTTTAAGAATGTTGATGTAGAACAGCGAACAAAGGACGTAAATATATAGACATTTAAATCTAAGGCTGAGGCCAACGACGATCCAGCGCTGATTCGGATCCTTGCCTGATCATTGCGATCAACAAGCGTCGGCCGTGGTCAGAACTTAGACGTTGGGCAGGTTAGGAAGACCGCGTGTTGTTGGTAAAGCTCCTTTCGTCATCTTCCTAAATTCCTTCTGCCCGTACTCTAATGTTCTCACAAGACTAGTAACATACATATAAACGATGCGATGCCAATGCGCACCACGTTGAATGGGGCAGCAGCAACACCGACAAACGTGGTGAATTACTTCTTGTAAAGTAGTAAAGGACTAGCAAAGGCCTCGTAGGGGTACCATCTGCCGACGGATGCTGGCCCGGCAAGAAGCGAGTAAGAGCCTCTGCAGCCGAACACCTTTCAGCTCTCCTAGTCAGGTCCGTCCTACTTTCACCTCCTCGTGGTACCATCGGGACCAGCGGTCTAGGAACCATAGCAGTAAAACCACATATTGCTCAGAAACAAAAAACAGCCTCGGATAATCAAATGGAACGGATCTATGTTGACGACCTTTTAAGAAAACAAAAAATAAACAACGACCTCCGGTTCTGTACTTGGAATGGTAATGCGATGGAACGGGCCGGGCAAAAAGCGGATGAAAAACTGCGATATCTACTACGGTGACTGCTATAGGGAGAGAGGACAAGGACTATTGGGATGCGGTTTGGTTGTTAGAGGTGGACTAAGGCATAAAGTCCTTAACTTTCAGCATGTGAGTGAACGCCTTATAACGATCCGCATCAAGGCAACATTTTGTAACATCAGCCTCATATGTGTCCATGCCCCCACGGAAAGCAAGGATGACTCCATCAAAGATGATTTCTATGATCTCCTAGACAGAACATACTGCAAATGCCCCAGCTATGATACCAAAATCATACTAGGAGATTTTAACGCTAAGCTGGGTAAAGAAAGCATCTTTGAACGAGTCATCGGAAAACACAGCCTACATGACACCACATCCGACAACGGACACAGGCTGATCGACTTCGCCACGGGGAGAAATCTTCTTTTAGCTAGCACACGCTTTCCGCACCTCGATATACACAAAGGCACCTGGCGGTCTTTTGATCAATCAACCACCAACCAGATTGGTCACATCGCGATCGACGTCAGACACTCCTCTACTATTCTATTTTCGAGGAACGAACATCGACTCAGGCCACTATCTTGTAGTAGCCAAGATACGTCAACGGATAACAGGTACCGCGAAGTAGAGTTAGAACACCAAGCAACGACGTCGGAAAGCAATAATCGCCGGAGATCGGGAGTGCCTTTGCCAACTGCGTCTCCCTCAAGCTCTCCGATACACCTCAATCCTCCACTCAGTCAGTAGAGCAGCAATGGAGCCAGTGCAAACAAGCCTTGAAGAGCACAGCGACGGAAGTGTTGGGCCTCAAAGCTCCACCACGACGAAACACCCGGTTCGATGACGAGTGTAGAAGGATACATGCAGAAAAGCAGGAGACATACAAAGCCTTACTGCACAAAAAAACAAGAGCGGCTAGTGAGCTCTACGAGCTTAAAAGAAGGGAGGAACATAAGCTTCTCAAGAGAAAAAAGAAAGAACACGAGAAGCGGGCAATTGAAAACTTCGAGAGGTGCTATTGCAGACACGACGTTCGAAGATTTTATCAACAGATACAAACGAATGTCCCAAGGCTATAAAGCCCGAACGGAGGCCTATAAGGATGAGAACGGACACCTAGTAGTAGAATCGTAGTCGATGCTGAGAATTTGGAAAAACCACTTCTGCAGACTGTATAACGGCAATGACAGCCAACATACCACCGTCAGGCAGAATGACCCATTTCTCAATGACGAAGATCGCAGACAATTCCGTCCCCCTGACCCTTTACGTCGAAACTCAAATCGAATAAAGCTGCTGGCGCAGAGCAGCCAGCTCTGCTCTTCAAAGCAGCTGGGGGTGAACTGGTTAGGAGTATGCACCGGCTCACCTGTAAGTTATGGTCAGAGGAAAGCATGCCCAAGGAATGGAATCTCAGCATTGTTTGCCCGATCCACAAAAAAGGAAACCTATTTAATCGCGCCAACTACAAAGTAATAAGTCTCCTTAATGTCGCATACAAAATCTTCGTTGCCGTTTTATGTGAACGCCTAAAGCCGTTCGGATATAAGCTGATAGGTCCTTATCAGTGTGGCTTCAGGCCAGGGAAGTCCACCATCGACCAAATCTTCACACTACGGCAGATCCTGGAGAAAACCAATGAATTTCAAGTCGACACCCACCATCTATTCGTCGACTTCAAGTCCGCATAAGACAGCGTAATTAGAGACGAGCTATATGACGCCATGTTTACTTTTGACATTCCTTCTGAGCTCGCCAGACTTTGCAGGATGACTCTGGAGAACGCTCGCTGCTCCATCCGAATCGGTGCAGAACTGACCGATAGTTTCGAAGTCAAGAAAGAATTTAGGCAGGGCGATGTGCTGTCATATTAGAATAGAGGCACAATCTATTTCAAATCCTCGCAACTCCTTGCATACGCCGACGATATTGACATAAAAAGTAGATCACAGCGAGATGTCAATGAGGCGTTTGCGAGTATTGAGATGGAGGCGGCAAAAATGGGTTTGGCAGTTAATGAGGGCAAGTCAAAATATCTGCTGTCATCGAAAAAGGACATTTACCACCGACGTATCGGCTCCGTAGTGACCTGGAACAACTACACCAGTTTCGAAATCAAGCGCAAAACTACTCTTGCCAACCGCTGCTTCTTTGGGCTCAAGAGGCAATTGAGAAGTAGAGCCCTCTCTCGAAAGACCAAAGTTGCGTTGTACAAAACCTTAATCATCCCGGTCCTCCTCTATGGCGCAGGGGCCTGGACTTTTACGAGAGCGGATGAAGAGGCCCTTGGTCGTTTCGAGCTAAAAATACTGTGTTCAATCTATTGTACCGTTTGTATAAACGGGGAGTGGAGGCGAAGATACAACGACGAACTATACAGGCTGTACAGCGACATCGGCCTAGTACGACGTCTGCGGATCCAACTACTAAGATGGCTAGGCCATGTGGAGCGAATGGACAGCACAGCTCCGTCTCAAAGATTCTTTGATTCTAACCCGGAAGGACGACGTTGCAGAGGACGGCCGCATCTAAGGTGGCGCACACAGGTGGAAGGGGACCTTAACCAAATGGGAGTGCGTCGCTGGAAACAACTGGACGTGCCAGCTTGAGAAGTTTGTTGGTTGAGGCCGAAGTTTATACCGGACTGTAGCGCTACCTAAGTAAGGCCCCAGGCAAGGAAGGCGCTTTCCTGCTTTCTTACAGAAAGGTCTGGACACTATTTTATCACCTCTGATGGTTCTTTTTAGGTCCTGTTTCAACTTGGGCTACATCCCTCAAATCTCGAGAGAAGTCAACCTTGTCTTCATCCCCAAGATTGGAAAGCCAAGTGAACAAACTAAATCGTGTCGACCTATCAGCCTAATGTCGTTCCTATAAAAAACAATGGAAAAACTGATAGAGTTCTATATTAGAGATATCATGGAGAATCAGATACCACTGCATCCTAATAAGTATGTACATATATCGCAAAGAACGATATACTCAGAATGCGCTACACCACTTAGTGGCGCGTGTTGAAAATAATTTCAGACTCAAGGAGATCGCGATTTACACTTTCCTCGATATTGAAGGGGCTTTTGACAGTACTGGCTAGGACTCGATCACAACTGCACTATCTTGCAAGGGTGTACACCATCCAACAAATCACTGGATTAGGGCGATGCAAAATAGCCGTATTATAGCGGCTATATCCGGAGAGGTCTCGGTGACGTTATCGGCGGCAAAGGGGCGTCCACAAGGAAGAGTTCTTTCACCCCTTCTCTGGTCGATAGTTATCGACGACATACTCCGCAAGCTACCACTCGTGTCTACGAGGACATCAGATATGCTGATGACTTAGTAGTTATTCTTACGGGCGGGTGCGAAATTGCTGCCTGTGAGCGCATGCAGCTTACGCTTCAGTTTATCTCTGACTTGTGTGGCAGAGAGGGTTTATCGATGGACCCAAATAAGACAATCCTAGTCCCGTTTACAAAGAGGAGAAGGTTGCAGCCCTGCTCCGTTTTTCCAAATAGCGAAAACATAGGATTTTCAGAAGAAGTTAAGTATATGTATATGTATTTAGGTATTGACTCTAATCGCAGACTTAACTGGAACTCCAATATGAAAAACAAACTTACAGGGCCTTGTGGGTCTGTGGACACACTTACGGTAATACCTATCATCACCTATGCGTCCACGGTATGGTATACAAAAGTCGAGCAAAAACCGATAATCGCTAAGCTCAACGCCTTTAGAGACTAGCTTGTCCCGGCATTACAGGCCCTATGCCAACCTGCCCCACGGCAGCCCAAAAATGTTGCAATTCGTACTGCAATCAGAATTCTTTGCTCGGGAACAGGCTTCCATGTAGACCTATGGGTCACATGTCCATCCTGTGACATCTTCCTGAACTGGATATGATTACCAAGGTCTCGGGCGCGTTATCACACGCTTTCACTTTTGACAAGATACTTGAGATATTGATCCCACACTGCTCAGCTTGGGAAATCAGTGATTCCTTGCTTAACGTCAAAGGCCTTAGGTGGTACACTGATGGCTCCATTATGGTTTCTGGCGTTGGCGCCGGCATCTTTTAACCAAATCGAAAGATCTCGAAAACCCTGGGAATGAGTCCTAGTATCTTCCAAGCAGAATTGTATGCCTTCCTAACATGCGTCAATCTAAACCTATTTAGGCTTGGACGAGTTACCATCAATATACTCTCTGATAGCTAAGCAGCGCTTTAAGCGCTAAGCAGCGCTTTAAGACGCTGCCAAAAAAAAAAAAATGTATTAAGCCCAATGGAATCGCCGATCAACTCGCCAGGAAAGGTTCGAAAGGTATATACATAGGTCCTTAACCTTTCTGCGGCACTCCCAAGTCTAAAACCTTAGACTTTTTCTTAGATAAGTGGGAAAAATCGCAACACCTGTCGTTTTGGAACAGCGTTCAGGGACTTCGCCAATTGAAACGATTTATACGGCCCCTGAACAAACACTCTATTAATATACCCTAACTTAATAGAGTAGATATCAGAAGAATGGTCTGCTACCTGACGGGGCACTGTGGTCTGAGATATCACATCAATAAAATTAACCTCTCGTTAAAAACTGAGTGTCGACTCTGTCTTGAGGACCAAGAGACTTCAGAGCACATACTGTGTGAGTGTGCTGCTCTCTGCCATCTCAGGAAACGTATCCTTTTCAGTGAAATTATGACTCCTGAGGGGATCATTTCAGCTCCCCAGAAGATTCCCGACTATTAGGCACAATTTATCTTTAAAGGTCGCAGTGCCTCTTGGTAATTACCTACTTTACTTAGGTGGCGCTAGAGTCCGTGGTGAACCTGGTCTTCAACCAACAAGCGTCTCCAGCTGGCACGGTCTTAGGCCAGCTGTTTTCAGCGCCGCACGCCTAGTTGGTTACTGTGTTCGTGGGGTGCACTCGTAAACGTTATCGTTAAAGTCTAAAAATGAATTGTTCGACCTGTAAGCAAAAAATTGAGCGCTACTGTGCAACGAAGATAATTTGTAGTGACTGTAAACTTTATTTTCATTTTGCATGTGTGAACATTACGCAAGATGATGTGAATTTTATGCAATCCAGTGGAAAAGATTTTCGCTGTGACAAATGTTCCTTGTTAAAACGCCGTTCGCTGCATTTGCCCGATCCCGCAACTGTCTTTCAAACCAACAATACACTGAAAGCAAATACCAACGGCCAAAATAAAAAGCCTACAAGCACTGTTTCGTCAGCATCGACTAATTCCTCCTCAGTGACAAGCAACGAAGATGAATGTACTCTGCAAATGGTATATTCGAAATTGATTAGTTTGGAAGAAACAAACAAACGCTTCCTTCGTGAAATTAATGAGCTTCGTACTGAAAATACTGAACTCAAAACAAAACTTAACGTCTTGGAGAGTAAATTAAATTGGCAGCAACAACAACTCCACTGCAATTCCATCGAAATTGTTGGTGTGCCAAACGTCAGCAATGAAACTGCGCTAGAAAAGGCTAAGGAAATCTTCAACAATGCGTTGTCCATCGATGTCCCAGTCACTAAAATAGTGAATTGCTACGTACGTAAAACACAATCTGAAAATTCAGCGAAACGTCCTATACTGTGCGTAAAATTCTCGGATGCCTCGGTAAAAGAACAAATCATGAGAGCAAAGAAGAAAAACAAAATCTACACCAATACAATAATGACCGGTGTCGAAAACGTGAGTGGCAGAAATTGCAGTAACACAACTGACAACAGCAGCAGTAAACTAAGGAGAAGTGTGATCTACATAAATGACTCTCTCACGAAGTACACAAAGGCTCTCTTCATGAAGGCGAAAGAGGCAGCAAAACAAAAAGGTGCAAAATATGTATGGTTCAAAAATGATAAAATTCTTGTTAGAAAAGTGGAAGGTGGAAGGGTCATTACAATAAAATCTTTTAACGACCTTGCACTCATCTAGTGCACTCTTCTCTTACATATATATTGTCCCAAAAATGTTTGATGTATATGATTTGTTGGATGATTTTTCCCCCTCCCAGAGCCATACTATCAATGATCTTAAACTCATAGGTAATAGTAACACTAGTTTTTTTATTGTACACCAAAATGTCAGGAGCCTGAGAGAAAACTTTTCGTCTCTTATCGCTCACATTGATTCGTTTGATTACGTCCCGGATATTGTTTTTGTTTCAGAAATATGGATATATGACTTCGAGAAGAATGATTATCATATTCGCGGTTTTGATTTCTTTTGTAACACAAATGAAAATTACGCTTCAGGTGGTGTTGGTTGTTTTGTGAAAGATGTTTATAAAACAATAGATGTTGTGTGTTTAGACGTTTCAAGTGCTGATGTTATTAAACTGTCTGTTGAGATAAATCACGAAGTATATGTCTTCTTATGCGTCTACAGGTTACACATGTTTAATATCTCAATGTTTATAGATGAGTTCTCTAGTATCTTACAAAAAGAAAAATCAAAAAACTTAATCATAGTAGGTGATTTTAATATAAATATTAAAGATAATAATGAAGTCATTTCAAACTACTTGGCATTGTTAGCGACGCATGGCTTGACTTGCTTTATTAATGAATCGACTAGGCCGACTTCCGGTAGTTGTCTAGACCACATCTATGGCAGATTTACAAACATTTCTGTAAATAACTGTGATAATTGCGTTCTTGATCTATCTATTACAGATCACTCCATGGTAGGACTTGTAGTAAACACGCTAAAATCTATTAAATACAGAAATGATGACTTGCATGTAAAGAACTTAAAAATTAACTACAGAAAACTGAGAAATATCCTACTGTATGAATTTTGGGATGACGTATACACATGTACAGATGCGTCTACTGCCTGCTCAATCTTCATTAAGTCCCTAAAAAATCATGTCATAAATTGTTCTTCGGTTTTGTCCCCCAAAAAAGTTGCAAAAAGACTAAAACCGTGGATTTCTAATCAGTTATTATACAAAGTAAAAGCGAAGAACAAGTTAAGAGTCACATGTAAACGGTATCCAAATGATTGCAATCTTCAGAGAAGATATAAAAAGTTATGTTTCGAGGTTAAAAAAGAAATCCCAAAATGCCGCGATGCCTTTTACCGTTCTCGGTTTACTACATCTAAAGGAAATTTAAAGAATGAATGGCGTATTGTAAACAACATTCTCGGTAAATCATCCTTAACCAAAAAACCAGCTGTTATCCATATAAACCAGTGTGAAGTGTTCGATAAACTTGTCATTGCTAATGAATTTAATTACTACTTCACCAATGTAGCGAAAAACGTATTTCCATCTCCATTTCTATCCACGTGTAATCGATGTAGGTCTGAGTCCATTTCTGTTGATCGGCGTCAAAGTAATAGTTTTGTTTTCAAGCAAATAACGTCTTGTGAAGTCTTCAAAGTCATTGGCACCCTAAAAAATTCTAACTCATGTGGGGTGGATGGCATTACCAGTTCCACACTAAAGAAAATTGCATGTTTTGTGTCAGATGTTTTGGCATTTATTTTCAATAACTGCATATTTGAGGGCGTCTTTCCGGAAACCCTCAAATGTGCAGACGTTATACCGCTGCTCAAAAAAGGTACTGCTACAGAAATCTCCAACTACAGGCCAATTTCACTTCTTCCTGTCCTTAGTAAGCTGTTTGAAAAACTAATAAAAAATAGAATAGTACATTTTCTCAATTCGACAAAATTCTTCTCTCCTATTCAATTCGGATTTCAAAAGGGAAAATCAACTGAAGATGCACTTTTACAATTTTGCTCCCAAGTAATGTCAGACCTTGATCAAAAAAAGCATACTGCAGGGCTATTTATCGATATAACCAAGGCTTTTGACACGGTTAGTCATGACATTTTAATAAGGAAACTAGATAAAGCAGGCTTTCGTGGCTTTATGCTTGAGTGGTTTAAGTCTTATCTTAAAAATCGTTCACAAAGAGTGAAATTAGACGAGACTAGGAGTCAAGTCATGTTTTATAATCTAGGTGTACCACAGGGTTCCGTATTGGGACCAATCTTGTTCTTAGTCTATATTAACTCCCTATTCCAACTTGACTTTAAAGGTAAACCAACTGCTTTTGCTGACGACGTAGGTTTTTCTTATGGTTGTAATAGTCCATTAGACCTGATCTCTGACATAAATTGGGACCTTAATTTACTGAGAAACTGGTTCGCTGAACACAATCTGGTAATAAGTAAAAAAACTAAAATAATGTACTTTAGCTTATCCGCATCTAATTTCAATGCGAATGTTTATTATCATGCACCGGAATGCCAGAGATATGTTCTGTCTCGCTGTAATTGTACACCTATTCAGTCTGATCCCCCTTTCTGTTCTGTTATTAGCTGTAGCGATAACTGTTTTTTAATTGAAAATGTTGACGAATTTAAATATTTAGGGCTTACTATCGACAATAGAATGACTTTTTCAAATCACATAGATTCTTTAAAAAAATACTTTCGAAGCACACTTAGACATTTCTACTATTTGAGAAGAATCTGCTCTAAAGAACTTCTTAAAATGGTATATTATGGCATTTTTGATTCTAAGCTACAATATGGAATCACTTGCTGGGGTGGCGTATATTTAAACAGAATCCAAAGTTTTCTAATTCTGCAGAAAAATGTGTTAAGAAAAATATGTTCGAAACCAAATAAATATCCGAGTCTTCCGCTGTTCTGTGACCTAAAAATTTTCCCTATCCGTCATTTATACTGTTATAAAGTATTAAAAACTTTCTTTATGAGATCTGGTAATCGTAATTTTCGTCTGGTATCGTCTCATAACATACGTGGTAATTTCTCATGTTTGTTACCTTTTCCAAACTTTCGTACAACTGCCTATCGTAATTTTTATTCTATCGTATCTTTTCGACTATACAATAAACTTCCTCAGTCACTCAGAACAATCTCAACATCTGGTTTGTTTGTCAAACGATTAAAGAGTTGGCTATTTAAAAATAACTATGCGAATATTGAATCTCTGATCACAGGCTCCGCGATAATCTCAGTTCCTGACATAATGGTATAGTTTCTTTTTCTTTTTATCTTTCCAGGATAATCACAAAAATTTTGTAACCTAGTCTTTTTGTTTTGTGTTATACTATTATTGTTTCTTTTGTACCGGATTTCTTCTAATTACTATTTGTTATAAGGCTCAAGAGGCAGTCACTGCTTACAATTGATATTATTTATTCCGTGTCTTTTATTTCTAAGAGTAGTGCAATATATTCAAGCGAGCGCCTATATTATGTCACCCCCCTATCGAATTCTTTATATTTGTAACATTCTATGTAAAGTGGCATTCGACACTATTTCATTCGTTGTAATTAAATACAGAATGTCATCTGTTTAATAAATAAATAAAATAAAATAAATAAATAAGTCCCCTTCCAACTGCGTGCGCCACCGTTGATGCGGCCGTCCTCTGCCGCGCCTTCCTTCCGGGGTGGATTCGAAGACTCTTCGGGTCGGAGCTGTATTTTCCATACGCCCTACATGGCCTGGCCACCGTTCAGTTCATCGTTATATCTTCTCCTCCATACACCGTTTGAACAAACGGGACCGTAGATAGTGCGCATAATTTTCCTCTAGAAACGACCAAGAGCATCTTCATCCGCTTTTGTTAAGGTCCTCTGCGCCGTAAAGGAGGACTGGGGTGATCAAGGTCTTATATAGTGTAGCCTTGGTTTTCCGAGAGAGGGCTCTACTTCTCAATTGCCTCTTGAGCCCAAAGAAACAGCGCTTGGCAAGAGTGATTCTGCGTTTTATCTCAAAGTTATATCCGGCCATGGTGACGTGGCTATTACGTCGGTGTTGTCCGTCTCTTTTAGATAAAAGCATTTATTTGGTTTTACCCTCAACCTTGAGACCCATCTTAGCCGCTTCTACCTCAATGCTTACAAAGGCCTCATTGACGTCTTGCTGTGTCCGATCAATCACGTCAATATCGTCGGCGTACGCAAGCAATTGCGTAGACTTGAAATAAATCGTACCTCTTGTGTTGGCCAGTGACTCTTGCACGATCTTTTCAAGCACAACACTGAAAAAGTTGCATGGCAGCGCGTCACCTTGCCTAAATTCTTTTTTACCATCTAAGGTCTTGGTCTGCTCATTACCGACCTTAATGGAGCAGCGAGAATTCTCCATTGTCATCCTGCACAGTCGAATAAGTTTGGCAGGGATGTTAAAACTAGACATGGCTTTGTGTAGCTCATCTCTATACACGCTGTCATATGCAGCCTTGAAATCGACGAAGAGGTGGTGAGTGTCGATTTGGTACTCCTGGGTCTTCTCCAAGATCTACCGTAGCGTAAATATTTGGTCTATTGTGGATTTACCTGGCCTGAAACCACACTGATAAGAGCCGATCAGATTATCCACAAACGGTTTCAGGCGTTCACACAACACGGTAGAGAAGATCTTATATGCGATGTGAAGGAGACTTATTCCCCTATAGTTGGCGCAGTTATAGGGGTCTCCTTTCTTATGGACCGGGCAAGCGATGCTGAGATTCCATTCGTCGGGCATGCTTTCCTCCGACCATACCTTGCAAATGAGATGGTGCATGCCACTTACCAGTTCATCTCCAGCCGCCTTAAAAAGATCAGCAGACAGGCCGTCTGCGCCCGCGGCTTTATTAGACTTAAGTCGTGATATCGCTATTTTGACTTCGTCTAGGTCGGGTGGACTGAATTCTGTTTCATTGTCGTCCATTACGAATGGCTCGTTCTGCCTGACAGCGGTATCTTGTCTATCATCGCCGTTATACAGTCTGCAGAAGTGGTCTTTCCAAATCCTCAGCATTGACTGCGACTCTATTACCAGTTCTCCATTTTCATCCCTGCAGGCCGCCGCTCGGCTTTATAGCCATGGCATGTTCGTTTTACCTTATTGTTAAACTTACGGGCGTCATTCCTGCGGAAGCATCTCTCCATCTCCTCGATCTCACGCTTTCCGTGCTCTCTCTTCTTTCTTCTGAAAAGCGTGTGTTCCTCGCTTCTCTTCTGCTCATAGGTTTCGCGAGCAGCTCTCGTCCGTCGTTGCAGCACGGCTTTATATGCCTCTTGTTTTGCTGCATGGGCTTGTTCGCATTGTTCATCGAACCAGGGGTTTCAAGTTGGTGGCGGTTTGAAACCCAGCACCTCTGAGGCAGCGTCTCTGACGGCGCTCTGGCAATGTGCCCATTCATGCTCTATTGTTTGTGCTGTTATGGGCGGATCTTGAGAGAGCTTGGAGGAGATACGATCGGCAAAGATTCTGGCAGTCTCTTGCCATTGTAGCCTTCCGACGTCAAACTTACGTTGTGCTACTCGACTCCTTAGCATTCTTGATATCCTCATTCGTACCTTGGCTACAACAAGGTAGTGGTCCGAGTCGATGTTGGCCCCTCGGAAGGTTCGTACGTCGAGAATACAGGAGGAGTGTCTGACGTCGATCGCAATGTGATCAATCTGGTTGGTGGTCGATTGATCAAAAGACCGCCAGGTAGCCTTGTGGATGTTGAGATGGGGGAATCGCGTGCTTGCTACAAGGAGGTTACGCCCCGCTAGGAAATCAATTAGACTTAGTCCGTTGTCGGATGTGGTGTTATGGAGGCTATGCTTTCCTATGATCGACTCAAATATGTCCTCTTTGCCCAGTTTTGCATTAAAATCTCCAAGGACTATTTTTGTGTCGTAGCTGGGGCATTGGGCATATGTTCTGTCTAGGAGATCGTAGAATTCTTCTTTGAGTCGATCGTCCTTTTCTTCCGTTGGGACGTGAGCGCATATTAAGCTAATATATGGTCGCTCCAATTAAGATCGTGAGCAACACTCATACCCAGGATGGAAAGCTTTTCAGTTTCTGAGATGCAAGTGCCATTCATGGATAATGGCTGCGGGTTAGGTATACGCTTTAAAGACAAGAGACAGCATTGTGTTTTTCAATTCCACTCTATTGTTTTTACCCCATTGGATGATGCTGTCGATATCGGAATTTAATGAGCTCAACATACGCTGCCGCTCATTATCTACAACCGAAGTTCAGGGTCGTAAACTAGTGAACGAATATGAGAAACTGAGGGTACTGTCGTCAGCGAAGGAGTGAATTGGATTAGAAGTAACAGACAAGAGATCATTTATGAAAATAAGAAAGAGTGTCGGGGACAAAACGGAGCCCTGGGGAACACCGGCATTTACAAAGTGAGCATCAGACTTGAATCCGTCCAAAACAACTTGAATTGAACGATTCGAAATGTAGCTTCTAATCCGTTGAAAAAGAGACTCATCGATCCCAAAAGCACGCATTTTCGACAAAAGGGCTTCGTGCCAAACCCTGTCAAATGCTTTCGAAATATCCAGTGCAACAATTTTGCTTTCACCTGCTTGGTGAAGCGAGTGATTCCACTTTTCAGCGAGATATGCCATCAAATCACCAGTGGATCTGTTGCTGCGGAAACCGTATTGGCGGTCATTGAGGAGTTTCCGTGATTCAAGATATTTCATAAGCTGACGTTTGATCAGCGTTTCCATGACCTTGGAAAGAAGGGACGTTAGTGCAATGGGTCGGTAGTTGGAGGGAGAAGATGATTCGCCTTTTTTGGGTATGGGCTGGACAAATGCTGTTTTCCACCTACGCGGAAAGAGCCCAGAGGAGTAGGAAAGGTGAAAAAGCTTACGCAGCGGTTTTGCCAGCCTAGAAGAACACCTCTTCAGAACTATTGGGGCAATACCATCTGGACCAGCGGATTTGTGTATGTCAAGGTCTTTAAGAGCCCTTGCGACTGTACGGGTGCGGAAGTGGATTAGTCCCCGTGGTGGAATTGACGCACTCTAGTACAGGCGGAGACAAAGTACAAGCGGGCAGCTGAGAACTGAATGCGAAATTGATTGCTTTGTCTAAGGGGGTGACAGCTGGAATGTCATTGTGGATGAGCGTCGCTATAGACGACGTAGTTGAGTTTTGAGTTGTTCGTAAATACAGAAAAAAGGGTTGCAGCTAGGATTAATACATCAAAGACACAAATGGGATCAAAGCGGGGAAGTTTTCTACGGGTTGTGGGATATTAACGACTAACCTTAGGTCAGTATGTGACCAAGGGGATTTTTTGGATGAAAATCATGTCTGTTGTATCGGAGCGCCCCTTAAATATTCGTTTTATTCTGTTATTAGTATTTGTGAACATTTCAATGTATTTAAGCAGCATTTCCAGCAGCTGCTTAACGAGCATGACCAAAAGAGAGTGGTAGGGACCGAGGAAATCCCAACTCCAGCCGCTTAAGTAGTCCTCCCACCCAGCATAGAAGAAGTCGGCACAGCAATTCAGAAGCTGAAGAACAACAAGGCCACAGGCTCAGATGGCTTGCCATCAGAGCTCTTCAAGGCTGGCGGCGATGTTCTGGTAGGGAGCATGCACCAGATCATCTGCAGAATATGGGAAGATGAAAGCATGCCCGACGACTGGAATACCAGCTCTATATGCCCCATCCACAAAAAAGGCGATCCTACCTCTTGCAAGAACTATAGAGGTATATCCCTGCTCAATGTCGCATGTCGTATTGTGTGAACATCTAAAACCATTTTGCACCGCACTAATCGGCAGCTACCAGTGCGGCTTCCGGCCCGGCAAATCAACTATAGAACAAATTTTCGCACTTCGACAAATCGTGGAAAAGACCAACGAGTTTCGAATCGATACACACCATCTTTTCATCGATTTCTATGCCGCATACGACAGCACTCATCGTGAAGAACTGTTTGGTGCGACGGCCGAATTCGGGATCCCGGTAAAACTGATCCAGTTGTGCCGCGCTACGCTAAAAAACACGCAATGCACCGTGCAATTCGGTTCTAGGACCTCGGAACCATTCGAAATATGCACCGAATTTCGGCAAGGAGATCCGCTGTCATGGGACTTCTTTAACCTGGTGCTGGAGCAGATAGTGCGACGGGCAGGCGTCAACAGGGAAGGCACTATCTTTTACAAGTCCATCCAGCTGCTAGGATACGCGGATGATATCGACATCATCGCGTGTTCTCACCGTGGCATAGTGGAAGCATTCACGGCGATTGAAGAACAGGCGAAACGAGTTGGTCTTAAGATCAATGAGGACAAAACGAAATACATGCTGTCAAGCAAAAACCAATCCGTCGCTCACCACCTGGGACAAAATATAACAATTGACAGCTACAATTTCGAGGTAGTTAAGGAGTGTGTCTACCTCGGGGCAAACGTAAATTCCACAAATGACACCATAGTGGAGATTCGGCATAGAATCGCCCTTGGCAACCGCTGCTACTTCGGCTTGTCCAAACAACTGGGGTCAAAACTCCTCACTCGAAAGACCAAAGTCATACAAAACGCTCCATCTGCCAGTCTTGCTGTACGGAGCCGAAAGCTTGACGATAAGCAGGACAGCGGAGCTGATTTTGTGTTCTTTCGAAAGAAAAATTCTGCGCCGGATATTTGGTCCTGTCTGTGAGGAAGGTGAATGGAGAAGAAGACACAACCGCGAACTCTACGAGCTGTACCAAGATGTGGATGTA
Organism: Eumerus sabulonum; assembly: GCA_951905685.1. Classification (NCBI taxonomy): domain Eukaryota; kingdom Metazoa; phylum Arthropoda; class Insecta; order Diptera; family Syrphidae; genus Eumerus; species Eumerus sabulonum. The sequence goes on from OX645063.1 coordinate 42,606,520, forward strand.
GTCCGTCGACTACACTGGCTCGGCCACAACGAGCGCATGGACATCAACGCTCCAGCTAAGAGGGTCTTCGACTCCGAGCCTCTTGGTTCGAGAAGAAGAGGAAGACCGAACCTCCGGTATAAAGACCAAGTAATCGCGGATGTAAGACATCTTGGTCTTGACAACTGGAAGTTGCGTGCCCGGGACCGCCAAGGATGGAAGGCAGCTATAGCTCAGGCTCAGATCCTCCATGGATCGCTGGCCTGATAAGTAAGTAAGAACATTTCAACTGTCTAACTATCACGGTTTATGAGATACAGCCTGGTGACAGACGGGCGGACGGACGGACAGCGAAGTCTTAGTAATAGGGTCCCATTTTACCTTTGGGTACGGAACCCTAAAAATTATTCAATTCAAACAGATGCACATACTCGTATATAAGTAGAAGTAGTTTTAGGACATTATTGTATTCATCATGGACTGAATGGGTTCGCTGTGTTCATTTCACCGTCAAGCGAATCCCAATAAAGGGAATTTCTTTATAGTACGAGTGAATGTGCAAAAAGAACTAAATATGCTAAATAAACAGAAATCATCAGTTTATGTCATCAGTTTACGAATTCAACAAGAAACAGCATTCCGAACTAATAAAACAGGTTTCATCAATAATTAATTTAACGACCCGATTTTGCGTCTTCTCTCTAAAGTCGTATATTCATGTGGTCGTTAGAAAGCTCATTGAAAAATAAGTTACCAAAAACCGGCCAGGTGCGAGTCGGACTCGCGCACGAAGGGTTCCGTACCATCTGTATATATAAATATGAAAGAGACTATGTATGTTACCTCATCAAATGACAGATCTTTGTTGCAGGCAGGATTTTTTGGATGAAAATCATGTCTGTTGTATGGGAGCCCCCCTTAAATATTCATTTTTTTTTTGTTTTTAGTATTTGTCGTGGTAGCGACATCATCTGTGAAAATTTCAACTCCCTAACTATTACGGTTTATGAGATACAGCCTGGTGACAGACGGCCGGACAGCAAAGTCTTAGTAATAGGGTTCCGTTTTACCTTTGGGTACGGAACGCTGAAAATGATTCAGAATGCACAAGGTATTTTCTTGAGTTCACTAAAAACGTGAAGAATTAAAAAAGGTAATAGCCATACCCACAGTACTTAATTGCACGATTAGCAGTATTATTAGTCTGCTCAATGGTTTACTGAAAAATAATGGTTTGCGCGTGATTTTTGGGCCTATAAACGCAGACGGGGGATGGAGGAGAAGATTCAACCACGAACTTTACGGGCTGTACAGCGACATGAGCCTAGTCAGGCGTCTACGGATTCAACGCCTAAGATGGCTGGGCCATGTAGAGCGAATGGACACCACAGCTCCAGCCCGGAGAGTCTTTGAATCCAACCCCGAGGGACGAAGAAGCAGAGGACGGCCGCACTTAAGATGGCGCACACAGGTGGAAGGGGACCTCAGCCAACTTGGTGTGCGGCAATGGAAAAGGCTAGCGAAAGATCGTGCTAGATGGAGGGGCATGTTGGTTGAGGCCCAGGTTCACCCCGAACTGTAGCGCCCACTAAGAAGAAGAAGAATGGTTTACTGAAGATAAAATATACGTCTCTTGAAAGTAAACTGCTTCAAACGACAGGGAAAGTTAATAGTATGTATTGACAAAACAAAAAAAAAAAAAAATAAAAATTATAATAATACTAACCCGATAAAACGCCAGTCATTTAGTTTGTGCCAGTCATTTAGTTGTGAACTGACTTATACATATATGTACATGCGGTGTATAAACATAAGCCGAGCCATCTACGATAACATGGCTAAACATCTTGCCCTGGCAGTGGACTTAAACCTGAATTAATTTTTATCTTTCGCCAGCAATTTATTGTGAATACAAATGTGATTAAAATTCAGATAGATGATAGATACATGTTCGGATAACTTTCTGGTTATGGATGCCACTGAACCTTAAAACTGCATGACTTGTTCGAAAAATTACAACCAGATTGATCGTTTAAATTGCGGAATTTCTGAACTTGTGCAAAGGAATTCTGATTTCGCACCGCGATTGTATTTGTGCGACATAGTGGGCACGTAATGACACCAACAGGCTGTAGATAGTAGGCCTATGCTATTTGATTTGTTAGTTATCTATCAAGTTTACACCCTTCTAAATACTTGGTGATACTCTAGCCTATAAATGACTTGGAATGCAGTTGTAAATGAGAATCATCTGATGGATATGGTGATAGCCCAGCATTTTTCAAAAACCTACATATGTTGTGCATGATACACGAGTTTCGAAAGATTATTTTTCTGATCATTATACTATTACAAAAATGACTTGTCCAGAATAGGGTCTGACTCCTGGATTGCGATGAACTACAACTTTTTACTGGTTTCCCCAATACACACTTTTTATATTCCACCTCAGAGGAATTATCTGGGCGCTTCGCCTTTATTACGACCTTTGTCTTTACATCTGTTAGATAATTGTCCACATGCCGCTGAAAGATACCATCATTTCCTTTCTAGCTGCAACACAGCATTCCAAACTTTGACAGCGAAATTCGAACACAACCGTCGATTCGTGTCCGCATCACTGCCCTCCTCCTAAACGTGTTCATAAATGGGCTCAGGGTAAATCCCCAGAAGACGGAGCTTGTGATTCATCAGAAAACACAAAATTTCGGAAAACTGCCCAGTCACTTTACTGGGCACCAGGTTAACCTATTCCTTCAGTGCCAAATACCTTGGCATTGTATTAGACAGAAAACTTACCTGGAAGAGCAACACAACTGAGAGAGAAAAAAAAGCAACTATAGCTCTCTACACATGCTAGAAAGCCCTGGGAAAAAAATGGGGATTCAACCCCAAGCTCACCATATGGCTCTACATTACAGTCGTTAGACCCATACTAATATATGGAGTGATAGTCTGGTCGTCCACCCCAACGGCAACGCTCAACATGATACTTCACCTTACACCACTCGATATACTTGGCAAGCAAATTGCCAAATATACGGCAATAAGACTAAAACTTGCTTACTTAGGTGGTGCTACAGTCCGTGGTGAACCTGGGCCTCAACCAACAAGCGTCTCCAGCTGGCACGGTCTTTGGCCAGCTATTTCCAGCGCCGCACGCCCAGTTGGGTAAGGTCCCCTTCCACCTTCCTACCGGGGTGTATACGAAGACTCTTCCGGTCGGAGCTGTATTTTCCATGCACTCTACATGGCCTAGCCACCTTAGACGCTGTATCCGTAGACGTGGTACCAGGCCGATGTCGCTGTACAACCCGTACAGTTCTTCGTTAATTCTTCTCCTCCCTACACCGTTTGAGGGCGTTGAGGGCGCCGTGGCGCAGTAGTTAGTGTGTTGGACTCTGACGCACGATGAGCGAGTTCGGATCCCGATAACACCACCGCCATCGAATGTATATTTTGCGGCGTCCCTCCTCGGCGGGGTACTGGCAAAACCCCTCGTAGTATAACTTGCCTAGAAAAAGCTTCTCGACTCACGCCGTTCGGAATCGGCATTAAACTGTAGGTCCCATTCACCTGTGTGAAAAATAGAATCACACACAACATGGGTGATTGAAGGGAAGCTTGGTTCTGGTCCTTCATGGGCTGTAACGCCACCAAAGAAGAAGATACACCGTTTGAACAAACGGGACCGTAGATACTGCGCAGATTTTTCCTCTCGAAACGACCAAGGGCATCTTCATCCGCTTTTGTTAAGATCCAAGCCTCTGCGCCGTAAAGGAGGACTGGGATGATTAAGGTCTTATATAGTGTCACCTTGGTTTTCCGAGAGAGGGCTCTAGTTCTCAATTGCCTCTTGAGCCCAAAGAAACAGCAGTTGGCAAGAGTGATTCTGCGTTTTATCTCGGCGCTGGTGTTGTTGTCGCCGGTCATCAGTGAGCCAAGGTAGACGAATTCCTTGACCACTTCAAAGTTATATCCGTCCATGGTGACGTTCCAATACGTCGGTGTTGCCCGTCTTTTTTAGATGAAAGCAGATATTTGGTTTTACCCTCATTAACCTTGAGACCCATCTTAGGCGCTTCTACCTCAATGCTTACAAAGGCCGCATTGACAGCCAAAAGCCAACTCAAAATGGATGAGCTATATCACTGGCCACTCCTCCATTCTGAACAACAGGATAACTATGGCAGAAAACTCGGACTACATAGAACCCACCATATTCTTTGAGAAGAACTTCCGGATAACCTACCCGGACAGACAGAACGGGACCCGCCAAATGCAACCTCGTAGGAACTGCGTGGATTTCTACACTGACAGGTCAAGAACCAAAGACGGGGTGGGTAGTGGAGTATTCTGCGAACAACTAAAGCTGAACAAGGCTCTAAAACTACCAGATCACTGCAGCGTCTTTCAGGCGGAGCTATTGGCAATAACGGATGCTCTCTCTTGGCTTAAGTGGAAAGCGATATCCACTACGGATATCCTGATTCTCACAGATAGTCAATCAGCCTTACAGTCACTGGAGTCCTATGTATACACCCCAAAAACATCTCTTAACGAGATGGCCGAACAGTTTAACATACACTTCTATGGGTACCAGGACACAGCGACATCCCAGGTAACGAAAGCGCCGACACACGCGCCAGACAAGGAATGACGCAACAATGAATTATGGCATGTGAGGGAATACCCCTTGCAACCATTGAACATAATCTCATAAATTTCACCAGGGCTGAGGCGACCCTAAGATCGGCCCAGGGACACACTTGCCTCATTGCATATTTCCTCGAGTTCACCTGCGAATGAAATTTTTGTTCGATTCGTGGCATCCTACCCAGTAGAAACGTCTCTTAATCTTTTCTACAGTCTTATTAACACCAATATGACCCCTTGGTTCCCGCATGCGAACAATGTTTGCGTTCAATGTCGCAAGGTCGCCTTGACAAGGCATCCGCGTTTCCATGACTGCTTCCCTTCCAGTGTTCAATCCATCTAGCAAGCTGGCCTTCCGGGTTTTTGAATTGCAGCAGCCACCTCAACGCTGCGTAGTTCGTCCTAAGATGAAGAAATAATAAAAACAAACTGAACTGAACAATCAACCATGGCTAAAAACTCCGTCCTAGTTACACAGTAGTTTCTCTCCGGCTTTGATAGGAGCCTGCTGTAGTAAGTGGTGACCCCTTCTCGACCGGCAATCATTTGAGAGTACTCCTCCGATTCCATGTCCGTTTGTGTTGGTATCCAAAATAAACTTTTCTCCCGGGACAGGATATTCAAGAATCTGCACACTGCAGAGCAATCCCTTTAAGTGGATGGACGCTTCCTCCTACGGCTTCTAACTCACTAGATGGCTTGATTACTGAGTCACTGATACTGAATCAATAATGAATGCCCCGAGGGCGAGTGTTCCTGCTTATATGTATAGCCCTCGGTCCAATCTCTCGAATGTTCGCCGTCAGACGTTCTCCGTCAGAAGTCTCTAAAATGTTCCGTGCTCTGGCATTGACATTTATTTTTTTTTTTTTTTTTTTAGAGACTCGCGCAGGTTCAAGAGTTTTTTTTTTTTTTTTTATATTCTCTTATGATGTGTTGACACACACAACCTGAACGGAGTGCAGTGGTTGGGGTCGTTGATGTTCGTTCACTACTCTCAGGGGTGGTTGTCCTAGACTTAGATAGGACGAGAGCCGACCAAATTCCACGTTGGTTATAGTCCGAAGTAATTCGTTCAAGCACTTTTAGTATTGCATACGCAGAGGATTTATTTATTTGAAAACCAACATTTACACAAAAAGATTTAAAATCTTATAAATAGCGTAAGGCTTAAAGAAAATTCAAGAAGAGATAAGATATACAGATGCAGAAGGCAAAATTTAAAGGTATATATATAAACAAATTAATACTCTATTTACAAGGGGGATTAGGGTGATGATAGGTATTTTAGGAGGGAGGATTTAAAAGTGCGATGGTTTGCTATTCTTCTTATTTCCAATGGTAGGGAATTCCACTGACGGGTGGTATAAACAAAGAAGGTGCGCTCTGAGGTCGTGCACAAAAATCTTGGTTGAATAAGCGCATAAGATCGCTGTGAAACTGGAAAGTCCAATTTCCTATAAAGATAGTCTGGTTGGCCAGTTTGCATGACTTGATGAATGCAGCACAATGGTTTGAATGGTTTGAATTTTAAATAGTTTATAAAAGAACAGCCAAAGGCGGGAGTTAGGGCTTATCTAGTTTAGTTCTGTTAATGGCTATTGTTTTACATTTGGTTGGATTGAGACTCAGGTTATTACTCTGTGCCCACCTCTGTATGCAATACAAATTATCGTTCATTGCTTCAGATGCCTGGGAGAGTTCTGCGAGGGGGCTACTTATAAACGCCTGAACATCATCAGCAAACATTAGAACAGTGGAGTGTCTTACCGCCTTTGGGAGATCATTAATTTAAAGCACGAATAAAAGGGGACCCAAAATTGAGCCCTGTGGTACACCGCTGCGTACTGGGAGTAGGCATGAGGTCTTATCCCCAGCAACCACACATTGATGTCTTCCTGTAAGGTATGACTGTCGCCGCTCCGCCGTCCCAATTGAAACAGAACACTCCTCTGGCAATAAAACGCAGCTTATTGGTGACTCTTGGCAGGCGGCTGGCGGCGGCAGGATAGCAGGGAAAATGGCGGCTATTCGGGTGATGAATACTGCGTCTGTCGGCGGCAAAATGGCAAATGACAATGCCGTACCTTTGAACCCACGCGGGCTGTCTGTTTGACAGATCATTCGTTAAGTTCGTTCTGTTCGCCTTTGCCAACCAAGAATCACCAACAAGTACGTACGTGCTGGGAGATATCGAGATCGGTTATCGATCATTCATCGACATCCCACCCCCCGTGAGGCGCCCGAGCCGGCGCTCCAGCCTCACTCACATCCAGTACGGCAAGTTTCACTGCTGGTCTTCTTAGCATTCCTGAAGTCGTCATCACCTCGGCTGAGCGGACTTGTCCATCCGGTCCTGGAAACACTCTGGAGATCCTGCCCCGAACCCACTTACTTCTCGGCACGTTGTCGTCGCATACCAATACTAGGCCCCCAACCTCCAACGGCGGCACCCTCTGGAACCATTTGCATCGTCTGGTTAGTACAGGCAGGTACTCACGTATCCATCGCTTCCAAAAACGATCCTTCAGCTGTTGGGCGACTTTCCATCGCCTACGAAGACATAAGGCCCGTTCGTCGACCGGACCCGGTGTTTGAGTTGAGTTCGGAACTCCTAGGAGGAAGTGGTTTGGCGTGAGAGGTTCTTCATCCTCGACTGACACTGGCAGGTGAGTCAAGGGCCGGCTATTGATGATATTTTCGGCTTCGATAAGCGCACTCTGCAGGACCTCTAATTTTGACGTAGTTCCACGCAGCGTGTATGACAGTGCTCTCTTGGTGGATTGGACGAGTCGCTCCCAACATCCTCCGGCGTGAGGGTTCAGTGGGCAGTTAAACACCCATTCTATCCCGCTTGAGGAGAGTTCCGTCTTGAGGGCCTCGTTGTCGAAGATACTGCTTGACAGCAGCTCTCTGCTGGCTCCGAGAAAGTTTTTTCCATTGTCTGTCCGAATACGTATTGGAATCCCTCGGCGGTTGACGAAATTGCGGATGCATAGAATACACGCGTCTGTAGACAGATCGGCTGCAATCTCCAGATGGATGGCTCTTATGGAGAGGCAGGTGAAGAGGGCCACCCATCGTTTCTCGATTCGTCTATGTACGGTGATATTTACGGGCCCGAAGTAGTCGAGGCCAGTGTACGTAAATGGTCGAACATAAGGTGTCAGTCGGTCCTCGGGGAGTTGACCCATTAACGGGGGACGCGGTTTGGCACGCCGAATGCGGCATAGTTGACATTCAGCCTTGACGCCCTTTACGGCCGAGCGGAGTCCAGGTATCCAAAATCGTTGCCGTATCTCGTTCACTACGGTATCGTCGTTCTGGTGGCGAAGACGACGGTGATACTCTCTCACGAGGAGCTTCGTTACTGCGTGGTTTCTCGGCATGATGACGGGACGTCTGGTTTCGAACGGCACCGTCGTGGCAGCATCTATCCGGCCGAGTGTGCGAACGAGCCCAAATTCGTCGAGGTATGGCGTCATCCTGAAGAGCTGGCTGCTTTTCCGTATCGGGATATTTTGACGTAGGAATTCGATGTCCTCACCATAAGCGTCGTTCTGCACCCGGCGGATTATTAGCTCCTCGGCTTCTTTAAGTTCCGGCGCTGTAAGTTCACCGTGCTCCGTAGGGTTACGTCGGCACGCGTTAATAAAGCGAAGGACCCAGGACATTGTTCGCCGCAGCTTCAAAAGAGACGAAAATCTCGTGGCGTCGAAGGGTAATGGGCTTGTGTGAAATAGGCTTAGTAGGTACTTCGGACGGACTTCCTCGTTGGGCGCGTAGTCAGCGATGTCGTCGGGTTGTTGGGGCCACTCGGCTTCTGGCGTCTTCAAGAAGGCCGGTCCTTTCAACCATTTGTTGTCACCCAGTAATTGTTGCGAGTGGCTGGGGCGTGTGGCTTCATCGGCTGGGTTGGATTTGGAGGGTACCCAGCGCCACTGGTTGACTCGGCAGCTCTGTAGGATCTCGGCGATGCGGTAGGCGACGAATTCTTTGTGGCGACGGGGGTCGGAACGGAGCCAGTGCAATACGGTCTTTGAATCACTCCAATATACTCGATCGGCGAACGGAAGGGCGTGAGATTCAAGGACGGCATTGCAAAGTCTCGTCCCGAGGATCGCTGCTGTCAACTCCAGGCGGGGGATTGTTAAAAGCTTCTTAGGACTTACCCTAGTCTTGCCGCAAACGAATGATACGTAGACATCACCACCATGTTCGATACGAAGGTAAGTAACTGCACTGAAGGCTTCTTCGCTGGCGTCAACAAATGTATGTAGGTCCACTCGATTGGCTGCGGATAGGTGATAGTTGTGACATCTGGGGATCTTAAATGCTTCTAGGCTCGGCAGCAACGCCTTCCATTCACTCCAGCGTTTAAATGGTTCAGCAGGAATTTGCTCGTCCCATCCAGTCCCGAGGCGCCAGACTGTCTTGAGTATGAGTTTCAGGGGAAGCGTGTAGTTGGCTATCATTCCGAGTGGGTCGAAGATGGACATGGTGAGTGCGAGGAATTCCCTTTTTGTTGGACTCCTTTCTCCTACTATGATGTCTCGGCTAACACGGGCGAAATTGAGCCGGAATATAAAGACGTCCTCCTCGCTGCTCCAATGAAGGCCCAAGACCTTTCCATTAGTAGAGGTTTCCATATTCAGATCGACCACTTCGGGAGTGCTTCTTAACTCGGTTGGCGTCAGGTGTCTCAAGACCTCCCTTGAGTTGGACGTGAAGTTACGCAGCTCGAACCCCGCTCGCCTGTGGATGCGGACGACTGCCTTAGTGACGGTGATGGCCTCCGACACACTATCGAAGGTATCGACGTAGTCGTCCACGTAATGGTGGTCAATGATGGCTTCAACCGCTCTAGGATGGTCGTTTCGGAATGCTTCAGCGTTTATTTTCTTGACGTAATTCGCTGAGCATGGAGAGCAGGTGGCTCCGAAGGTCATGACCCTCATAACGTAGATGTCAATTGGCTTGTCTTCATCTTCTCGCCAGAGGAAGCGCTGCGCATGCTGGTCTTCTGGGCGTATCAGGACCTGGTGGAACATTTCCTTTATGTCGCCAGTGACCGCGACGGGCCTGATGCGGAAATTGAATAGCACCTTGACCAGCGGCACGTAGTCCTCCGGTCCCTTCAGTAGGAACGAGTTCAATGACACTCCGTTGACTTCCGCAGCGGCGTCGAAGACCAGGCGAGTTTTTTCCGGCTTGTTGGGGTTCTTTGTACCGAAATGCGGAAGATACCAGATCTTCGCTGTAGGCGTGTCTGCTTCTTGAGGCGTTAACTTCGCGGCGTATCCCTGACTAAGATAGTTTGCGATGATGTTCTTATAGATGTTGGCGAAATCGGCATCTCTTCGCATTTTCGCCTCAAGATTCAGATACCTCTTCTTGGCTAATTCGTAACTATTTGGCAGCTGGAGTACATCTTTCTTCCACAACAAACCGGTCTGGAATCGATCCCCTAGTCTGGTGGTGGTGTCACGTAGCAAACGTGATGCCCTCCTGTCTTCTTCTGACATTGGTTCCTCTGCTGGCCTTTTGACCCCGAAGTTCTCGATGCTGAAGTATTCCTCCACGAGGTTGTCCAGTTGTTGGCCCTGTTTTTCGAGCTGGCTGGTGCAAAGTACGACCCCTTTTGGCGTGTCATCTTCTTCGGGTGTCAAGGAACCATACGCGACCCATCCGAGCTTTGTGCGCGCAATTGTTAGACCACCCCCTGGACTGGTAATTACTTCTGTTGGCACACCGAGGTGGCTATTATCTAATCCTATCAGTATCTCCGGCTTGGCTCCTTGGTAGTTGGGAAGGGAGACGTCGGGACGGCTATCCAGGTTCAAATCCAAAGCGGCAAAGGTCTGGGTTGGCAGGCGGAGTTCATCGACTGTTTGAACACCAGTTAGCTTGAACCTTTCTACATCATCCTGGTCGGCGCTCACTTCTATGTCCACGGCGAAGGATTTCTTGACTTCTACTTTGTTCCCGATCCATCGCAAGTGCAAGTCCTTTGGTTTTCCGGCGAGGCTCAGACGTTTGGCTAAGTCGGAGCTTATGATTGTGACGGATGAGCCCTCGTCCAGCAGCGCAAATGTTCGCGCCATCGAATTGCCATTGTAGATTCTGATAGGTAGAACCCTGAAGAGGATCTTCGTGGTGATGTCGTCGCACCTCAATAGGGGCCGTTGAACTTTCGAGCTATCACCCTCTGCAGCCACTGACTTCGTAGTGGGCTCCTTTTCGTGCAGGGAGTGGTGGTGCATCCTGCGGCAATCGGCAATTCCACACGCTCGTTTTGTGCGACAGGTCCTGATGGCGTGCCCAAACTTGAGACATCCAAAGCAAAGGTTGTTTCGTTTGACGAAATCCCACTTAGCGGCAGTACGCAATTTGGTAAAGTTGTTGCATTCCGCTACTGTATGCTGAGCCCCTTCACAATAGCGACATTTTCTTTCCTGTTCCTTCGTCTTCGCTTCGGCGGCGTGGAGCAATCTTGCCCCTCTTGGCCTTGTTGATGAATCGCTTTGACTTACTTGTAGTGGCGTTGGCATTACGACACACATTAGTCGGCCTATTCGGCTTAGCCAATCGTTGAAGTGTTTGATTGTAGGATATGGCTGAGCGTTAACGCTGTACTGGGCCCAGTCTAGTCTCCTCGACATGGGTAACTTTCCGACGAGCTCTTCCAGTAAGGTAGGGTTCATCAGATGTTGGTGCATTCCACTAGATTCCAGAAACGTAACCAAGTTTTGTACCTTTGTTGCGAATGGCACTATCATTTCCATTTGGTTTTCTGAAATCGGCAGAATTCCCCTCACCTTCCTCAGTTGGCTCTGGACGAGGAGCTCAGGCCGACCGAAGCGAAACTCCAGACTCGCCATCACCTGGTTCACGTTATTAGGGTGGATGAGCAATGATTCGACGACCTCTCTTGCTTCCCCCTTTATGCACCTTTGCAGTCGAAACATGTTCTCGACTTGGGTGTATCCGAACGTGTTCGTCGACTCTGCGAATGCTGTGCAGAACATCGGCCACTCTTCCGGCTTGCCACAAAACTCTGGCAGATCATGTAGTTTTCGATGGGGTGCGTAGGTGATGGATGAGTGTGGTTGTTGTTGTACTGGGACAGAGGTGAAGCATTCCTGTCCAGCGGCTCCGACGACGTTTAGTGGTGGTAGGAATGTGGGGGTGCTTCTCTGGTTGGCTGGTGCTGGAGCTGAAGATGTTGTTTGTGTGGACGATGGTGGAGTTACTTGAGGGAAGTAGCCTGGATATTGGACGTACAGCGCGTGTGGTGTAGCGATGGTTTTTTGAGGTGCTGGGACGATTGAGTTGTCTTGAGCGGAGACTGGTGACGTTGTTGCTACTGGCGTGGCGAAAATCCCTGCTGAGGCGGCTGATGTTACTGCGATGACGTTTTCGGCGGTTGACGTGACGACGGTACTGGTGTTGGGTACGTTCGCCGTTAACTTGCTGAGTTCTTGGTGTTGGTTCCGGAGCAGTTGTTCGAATCGCTGACGTTCACGCCTTTCGTCGTTGGCTGATTTTAAGGCTGCCTCGAGTTGCTCTCGTAGCTGAACAATATCTGGATGTAAGTTTCCATTGTTGGCGGGATCTTCGTCTCGTAACGTACGGTCGCCATCGAATAACGGGGAACGGTCGTCGAATGAAACCGTTATGTCATCCGACGTGTTCCGCGCTTTCGCCGTTTGCCTCGTGCTCCTTTTTTCGGTGCTCATTTTTGGGGCTCTTTTGGCTGAATGTTAGAAGCGGAATGCGAAGTGATAGTTTCCGTCCGCTGGCTGCGGGGATCCAAGTGGTGAAATTGTAATTTTCGTCCGCTGGCTGCGGGGACCGAATGGGCGATAAGTATGTGGGCTTCCGTCCGCTGACTGCGGGAATTCAAATGCGGCGATAAGTGGGCTTTAATGTTTCCGTCCGCTGGCTGCGGGTAATCACATCGGCAATAAGAAATGAAGATTTCGCATAAAAAATAGAGATTTCGTCCGCTGGCTGCGGGTAATCAAATGGCCAATAAAATAAAGATTTCCGTCCGCTGGCTGCGGGTAATCGAATACGCAATAAATTAAAGGTTTCCGTCCGCTGGCTGCGGGTAATCGAACCAATAAAAAATAAAGGTTTGTCGCCGCTCCGCCGTCCCAATTGAAACAGAACACTCCTCTGGCAATAAAACGCAGCTTATTGGTGACTCTTGGCAGGCGGCTGGCGGCGGCAGGATAGCAGGGAAAATGGCGGCTATTCGGGTGATGAATACTGCGTCTGTCGGCGGCAAAATGGCAAATGACAATGCCGTACCTTTGAACCCACGCGGGCTGTCTGTTTGACAGATCATTCGTTAAGTTCGTTCTGTTCGCCTTTGCCAACCAAGAATCACCAACAAGTACGTACGTGCTGGGAGATATCGAGATCGGTTATCGATCATTCATCGACAATGACTGAAACAGCTTGGTTGCAGTTGAGGAGAAATAAAACAAGCTTCTTAGTTTTGAACATAGGATCGCATGGTCGACTGAGTCGAAAGCCTTGGAGAAGTCCAAAAGGTAAGTAAACTTACCTTTTTCTTGTCCATTGCCTTACGTATCTCATCAACTATATTTAATAGTACAGTCCTGCAGCTTCGATTTGGTCTAAACCCAGACTGAGCGCCATTGAGGAAATTATTGACATCGAGATACTTTTGTACCTGCCTTAAAATCGCTTTCTCAAATACCTTTGACAAAAAGGGTAGGATAGAAATTGGTCTATAATCAATTGAACCACTGTCCCCTTTCGGAATTGGAATAATTTTGGCATTTTTCCAGTCAGCTGGAAATAAATGTCGGAGGTATGGCAAGATAACTGATAAGAGTAGCTTAACGAACCTGGGGTCTATATTATCCAAGCCTATGGCATTTGATTTTACGGACAGTAAGGCTGCAACAACATAAAGCAACATTCAGCAGTATGCCGCTGAAAGTTACCATCATTTTCTTTTTAGCAGCAACAGAGTATTCCAAACTTTGACAGCGACATAGACAACCGTCGCGTCGGTTTGTGTCCGCAACAATACTATTGGACGTCTGGTTAGTTCCCTGTTAAGGACAGACACCATGAAATGATTCGATTTCGCTGTCATGGGTATCAAAAGTCACCACACTAGGCATTTTCAGCCAACTTGCTCTAGCGTTCGTTCAATTATATAATTCAGTGTAGATCACCTCTATTTGTTCTTACGAGCATATTCGTATCGCTTTTATTATAAGCTATTACGGGGCTCATACTGCAAATATCTCCCAAAACCATTAAAAATGATTCAGGACAAAAGAAGTTGTTTGATGAAGTTAAAGTTTACAATATTTCTTATATTTTGTGGAAGTTGGTTTAGAATTGATGGAACACTATGCTCAAGTTTTCTTCTGCCATATGTATTATATGGTATTGGTGTTCTTAGCATTTTCTGAGCTCGACTTCTTGTGTTATGGTTGATGGTCGACTTGAATCGCATGTCGTCATGATATTCTAGAAATACTGTCATCTTGTAGAGTGCTTGAACATTTAGGACTTTAATAGACCTTCCTTCGCGTACTTCGTTGATTTGCTTAAGTGCAGCATTTTGCAGTTTCTGGAGTTTCTGCAGTTGTGATGTGCATGCAGTGCCCCATGCCAGGATGCCATATTTCAGCTTCGATTTTACTAGAGCATAGAAAGTTTGTTTTAATACCTTCGGAGTAGAATAAGTTTTCAGAAAATTAAGCCCGTAGAGTGCTCTCTTCAAATCGATACGCAGGTTAACAATGTGCTTATGCCATAGGAAGTGACTGTCCATGGTAACTCCCAGATATTTATAATTTTCAGCAACTTCTATTGTATGCTACGCACTATTATGCATGTGTATCTTCTGGTGCGTTTTTGTTAAGTGTGGTTCACGGATGTGCATCATCTTAGTCTTTGTTGCGTTGATTATGAGTCCATGATCATGGCACCACTTTACTGCTTCGTTAAATACCTCCTGCATGATTTTTGTAGCAACATCTAGTGACCTATGACGAACGACTATGGCTGTATCGTCTGCGTAAGCAAATGGAATGCTTTTTGTAAAAACTCGAAGCAGTTCGTTTGTATATACGATAAATAGTATTGGACCCAGTTTGGAATCCTGTGGGACTCCATACTCTATATTTCTTTCGCAGCTGTAAGTGTTTCTAATTTTCACCCGGTAAGTTATACAGGATAGATAATCCCTAATCCAATCAGCAAGAACTCCTCGTACTCCAATATGCTCTAGAACTTCGATAATTTTTTTATGGTTCAGTATGTCGAAAGCTTTACTGAAGTCCATAAATAATACTAGCACATGATGATTTTTATTTAGACTTCCATTAACAAAATTTGCGAATTCTCCTAAAAGTCTACCAGTGCTTTTATTTTGTTGGAATCCATATTGCCTATTATGAATAAGAGTGTTTATGGACAAAAGGTAATAACCGTCTCATTATAGCCTCTTCCAGACATTTATCAATTACCGGCAGGATTGATATTGGTCTATATTGAATGATATCGCTCTTTTTCTTCCCACCTTTGTATATGGGTCGTATTACGGCCGTTTTTAGCACTTGAGGGATCTTGGCTTGATCCAGACTCATGTTAATCATTTTGACTATGATGTGTGCAAAAATATCAAAACGAGTTTTTATATCAGCGGCTCTTATACCATCGATGCCTGGGGACTTTTTCACCGCTAAGGTATGAATAATGTTTTGTATCTCTAATATACTTGCTTTCTCTACATAAATAGTGTTAGGTATAGTAGAGCTGCAGTGACTAGTTGTTATTGCACCACAATGGTGAATGATACGTAGAGATTGATCTTCGAAGTTCTTTGCGAATTCATTTGTAAGTGACGATAAGCATTTGTTCACCGAAAAGTTGGTAACAACATCATCATCCACGTTTCTCTTTCGCCTTCCCATAATTTCGTTTATCAAACTCCAAGTCTTACTAGGATTTCCTCGTACTTCATTAAACTTAGTGACATAATATAGGGTCCGCCATATAACGTTTTTTTTTTTTTCAAGTAGTGCTTATTTCGTGAATGGTAACACTTAGCTCATGTCTGATTTGACAGATAATTAGTTTTATCCTTCCGCTGAACGAATATGGTTGTGTATACGCTTGAACAACGCTGGGAATTATTGCGACATTACTTTGAAAATCATGGTAATGTTGCAGAATGTGTGCGAAAATTGCGTACGGATTTTGGAAGAAGAGAAGCACCGTCAGCCCCGTATGTTCGTTATCTTGTGAAAAAAGTAAAAGAAACTGGCATCCTCATCGATAAACCAAAGCCTGAAATGCCAAAAACAGTGCTTACACCCGAGAATATTGCTGCTGCGGCAGAAAGTGTGCGTGAAACGCCATCAACATCAATCACCGTCGTTCTCAACAATTGAATATTTCGGAGACATCATTGAGACGAATTTTGCATAAAGACCTTGGTATGACGCCATACAAAGTCCAATTGGTTCAGGAGTTGAAGCCAACTGACCATCCAATGCGTTTTCGCTTCGCTAAGTGGGCCTGCGATCGACTTACAGAAGATGCCGATTTTGCCAAAAAAAATCATCTTTTCAGATGAAGCTCATTTTGATCTTGGCGGGCATGTAAACAAGCAAAATTGTCGCATTTGGGGCACAGAAATTCCGCACGCATACATTGAAAAGCCGGTGTACCCAAAACGAGCCACTGTTTGGTGCAGATTTTGGTCCAGAGGCACAATTGGGCCATTTTTCTTCGAAAATGTGCAAGGAGTGGCCGTTATAGTCAATGGCGATCGTTATCGGGCCATGTTGAACGAATTTTTGTTCACAAAAATTGAAGAGGAGGATATTGGCAACATTTGGTTTCAACAGGACAGCGTTACGTGCCACACAGCCGAAGCTACACTCGATGTTTTGCGCCCTGTTTTTGAAGATCGCATTATCAGCCGCAGAGCTGATGTCGTTTGGCCATCTCGGAGCTGCGATTTGACACCGTTGGACTATTATTTGTGGGGTGCCGTCAAAGACAAGTGTTACGCCGACAAGCCAGAGACAATTGACGCTTTAAAGGACAATATTCGTGAAGCCATTGGTGAAATACAGCTGCACACAATCGATAATTGTACCGATCGTGTAGGCTACTGCATGGCCAGCCGAGGCAGCCATTTGAATGAAATTATTTTCCATTATTAACCGGAAGGATTGTACTTTCAAATAAAAAAAGAAATTTGAGAAAATATTCAGTAGCTTTTTTTTATAGCATTTTCAAAAAAAAAAAGTTATTTGGCGGACCCAATAGTTACTTTTGTGCGTTGTTATTTGCTTGTTTAATTTGTTTCGGAACTTTTTGTATTCTGTTTCGTAAGTTTTGTTCAGTCTATTGTTTTTCCACTTCCGGTAAAGTTCATCTCTTTTTCTACATTCTCTAAGTAAGTGCGTCGACATCCAAGGTTTCTGTTTATACTTAGTTTGAAGGGTTTTTGTAACTATTGATCTACTATATATATCATGCATTTTAGTTACAAATTGTTCGTATAAACAGTCAACATCAGTTTCAGTTAGTAGCGTTTCCCAACCTGTTTCACGAATTAATTTATTTACATTTTTTTCATTGATTTTTGAACTTTTATACATTTGTTCTTCTATTACATATAACCAATACGAATAATGCAAGACAGAATAGCGATCAGAAATAGTACATTCTACTACTGCCGAGTATATTTGTTTGCACGATACTTTGACTAATATGTGATCAATCAACGTCGATGAACCTGTGTTCTTTGATTACATTAATTAATCCGTGAGCAGCTAACATTTCTTCATAATCCTTAACATGATTCTGAATTTCAGTATTGTATTTATTATATTGTATTCGTGTTGACAGCTTGCAATCTCTGTGCCGACTGTGTTTTGTAATTTACAACGTTGGAGAGAAAGTGTTTGCATGTTCAAAGTGGAATACGAAACACAACACATGTCACCCATTAAGATCATATCCTTCCCATTCCTGCTTTGTGATAGACTGTTATCCATTTCTACAATAAAATCGTTTATATTGAAATCCACTGTATATGATCTAGAATATAAGCTCGGCAAAGATAATATGCATTTTCGTTACCTTATAAGACTATAAGATAGAGAAATCAAACATAACAACTAATACGCGCACAAATGAATTCAATATCCACGTAATAAATAATAATTTCTCCGTTTATCACGTAACTAGCTTACATAGTAAAACTTTCTCTCAATGTGTCTCGTAAAAGCAAATTATTAATCTGAAATTGTGTTGCGTAAATGATATATATGCAGATAGATTTGGATGTCCATTACGTAAGAGTTTACACAAAAACAAAAGATTTTCTCCATGAAAATCGACGTCGTGTGCAGATGCCTTCGCATTTCAAAATAGTAAATTGAATTAATTGAGAGCACCGTGGCGCAGTGTGTTGGCCTCTGACGCCGATGACCCGGGATCGAATCCCGACACAGCCATGTCATCGAGAGTGTTTTTCACGGTGTTTCTTCTAAGCGGGGTTCTGACAAAACCCCCTGTAGTAAAATTGTCATGAAAAGCTTCTCGAAATTCGCCGTTCGGAACCGGCAATAAACTGTAGGTCCCTTTCACCTATGCGAAAATGAAATCACACACAACATGGGTGATTGAGAGAAGCTCGGCTCAGGTTCTTCATGGACTGTAACGCCAACATACATACATACATACATACACATACAAATTGAATAAAAAGATTGATATTTATTCTCATTGTATTGAGCGAGCAAACAGAGCAAAGAAGTTGATCGCGTTTAACTTGGCAAACGCCAGCTTCGATCTCTGTCCCTGATCAATCCAAGTTGACACACGGCCTCCGCGTGGCCTCCCCTGGATAGCTATACTGGCACCCGACAGGTAGTGAACCAATGTGTGCAGCGACCCGACCCCTTGTTCCTGGGGAAAGAGGAACCTGTCCCTCCAGGTTGGGGGTTGCGCTTAGGGCTAACATCCCTATCGAGTAAAACAACTTTTTTTTTCAGAGACAACCAATAGCCTCGGATACGGACGGATCACATGTTGATGACCCCCGCAAACGTCAAAAAGGAAACGAATTTCGGATCTGCACCTGGAACCTTAGGTCCCTCAACAGACCAGGTGCAGCCGAACTGGTCAACTCATTGGACTGCTATAAGGCAGACATTACCGCGCTCCAAGAATTGCGATGGGATGGGCCAGGCAAAAAGCGGATGAAAAACTGTGATACATATATGTATACTACGGAAACTGCTACAGAGAAAATAAACAACGCTTATTCGGATGCGGATTTGTCGTTCGAGGCAGACTCAGGAAAAAAGTCTTAAGCCTCCAGTATGTAAGCGAACGCCTCATAACTATCCGCATCAAGGCCAATCTCGGCAATATAAGCTTACAATGTGTCCGCGCCCCCACAGAGGAGAAAGATGACCGACATAAAGACGACTTCTATGATCTCCTAGGCAGAACGCATGCGCAATGTCCCAGGCTGTGACACCAAAATCATTCAAGGAGATTTCAATGCGAAGCTGGGTAAGGAAGCTATCTTTGAACGGGTCATTGGAAAGCACAGCCTACACAACACTACGACAAAAAACGGACTAAGGCTAGTGGACTTTATGGCGGGACATAACCTGGTAGTAGCAAGGACACGATTCCCACACCTCAACATCCGTAAGGGGACCTGGCGGTCTTTCGATCAATCGACAACCAACCAAATTGATCATATTGCGATCGACGGCAGACACTCCTCCAGCATCCTAGATGTCCGAACCTTTCGAGGAGCCAACATCAACTCGGATCATTACGTTGTTGCAGCCAAGGAACGGATGCGAATTTCTCGGAATCGTCGGAAAGCTGCAATCGCAGGAGACCGCCAGGACTTTCGCCGATCAAGTCTCCCTCAAGCTCTCTCAGGTCCCGATACAATCTGAAGAAACCATAGAACAGCAATGGAGTCGTTGTCATTAGAGAGGCCGCCTCAAATATACTCGGTTTCGAGCCACCACCGTCGAGAAACCCCTGGTTTGATGTTGAGTGCAGACAGGCCCATGTAGAGAAACAG
This sequence comes from Eumerus sabulonum, assembly GCA_951905685.1. NCBI lineage: Eukaryota > Metazoa > Arthropoda > Insecta > Diptera > Syrphidae > Eumerus > Eumerus sabulonum. The sequence goes on from OX645063.1 coordinate 42,626,285, forward strand.
AATGCATACATGGCCACATTGCGAGCAGGAGGGAGGAGCATGCGCTTCTGAGAAGGAAAAAGAAGGAGCACGAGAAGCGCGAGATCGAGGAGATGGAGAGATGTTACTGCAGGAACGACGTTCGAAAATTTTACCAGAAAGTAAAACAAACATGCCAAGGCTATAAAGCCAGAGCAGAAGCCTGCAGGGATGAGCACGGACAACTAGTAGTGGAGTCACAGTCCATGGTGAGATTGTGGAAGGACCACTTCTGCAGACTGTATAACGGCGATGATAGTCAAAATGCCGCCGTCAGGCAGAGCGAACCATTCACAATGGACGAAGACGAAGGAGAATACTGTCCACCCGACCGATATGGAAACTTAAGTCTTATAAAGCTGCTGGAGCAGACGGACTCCCCTCGGTGAGCTGGTCAGGAACGTGCACCAATTCATCGGAAGAATGCATGCCCGATGAATGGAATCTCAGTATCGTTTGCCCGGTCCATTAGAAAGGAGACCCCTATGACTGCGCCAATTACAGAGGGATAAGCCTCCTGAACATCGCGTACAAGATCCTCTCTGCCGTACTGTGTAAATAACTGAAACCGTTCGTGGACAATCTGATAGATTCCTACCAGTGTGGCCAGGAAAATCCACGATAGACCAAATATTTACACTACGACATATCTTGGAGAAGACCCATGAATTCCAGGTCGACACGCATCATCTTTTCGTCGACTTTAAAGCCGCGTATGACAGTGTTTATAGAGACGAGCTATACAGAGCCATGTCATGTTTTAACATTCCTGCCAAACTCACCAGACTGTGCAGGATGACTATGGAGAACTCTCGCTGCTCCATTAAGGTCGTAGGTGAACTAACCGATCTCTGCTGCTTCTTCGGGCTCAAGAGGCAATTGAGTAGTAGAACCCTCTCTCGAAAAACTAAGGTTTCCCTCTATAAAACCTTAATCATCCCGGTCCTCCTCTATGGCGCTGAGGCTTGGACGTTATCAAAAGCGGATGAAGAGGCTCTTGGGCGTTTCGAGAAGAAAATTCTGCGTGCAGTCTTTGGTCCCGTTTGTGTAAACGGAGAGTGGAGGAGGAGATTCAACCAGGAACTGTACGGGCTGTACAGCGACATCGGCCTAGTTAGACGTCTTCGGATCCAACGTCTAAGATGGCTGGGCCATGTAGAGCGAATGGACACCAACGCTCCGGCCCGAAGAGTCTTCGACTCAAACCCCGAGGGACGACGCAGCAGAGGACGACCGCATTTAAGGTGGCGCGCACAGGTAGAAAGGGACCTCAACCAACTGGGCGTGCGGCACTGGAAGCGGCTGGTCAAAGATCGTGCCGGCTGGAGAGGCTTGTTGGTTGAGGCCCTGGTTCACCCCGAACTGTAGCGCCATCAACGTAAGTAAGTAAGATTCTCATTGTTATTTAGAAAGAGTTTAAGCTATTATTCATTTCATTGTTTCTAACTGAAGTTACGGGCAAGCTACATCAGATTTTCTTTTCTAAAGCTTAATTACACATTCTTTAAAGAGCAGAATTAACCCATTTAAAACGTATGTAGGTACATCCTGTTGCATTAAGAAAAAAACTGAATAGTATACAGGTGCAAGACCGACGAGTAACCAGACTGGTAAATTGGGAATTCTAATTGACTGAATCGAGACCTGTTCGTCACAAGGGTACATATTTACCTGTATAGGTGTTCAACGCCACCCTCTTTAATCCTTATTTGCATACGATGATGTTACAATGTCAATACCTTTATTACCTTTGTTACTCTATCACAAAAAGCCCGTCAGATGAGTTGCTTTGCTAACTTTCTTAAGCTTTACCAGTATTAGAAAAATGGAGGTGGCAAAGGCTACATAGTTTGTAAGTGCATCGCATACTGCAAGCGTGTCAGTTGTGCACCTTCAACCTTGTGTCAATCGTGTGCAGTGGACCATTAGAAAGAGGTAACACAGAAACCTAATTGCCTGGTGTTGTGAGCGAAAGAACCGTACCGCGGGATAGAAGGTTGGGGTTTAAACAACCCCTTACGAGCTCCTTTTGGTGCCTTGACAGGACCTTACCACAATAGAACCGGCAATGCTGTGGTGGGACTTTCTACATAGGCTTACTCGTGGGAGCAAAATAAAACCCGTTAACCAAAATAATAGGCAACAAAACTTTCAGGGGTTACCCTCCAAAACAAACTGACAGACAGAACGCTACAGACACACGACAGCACCGACACGCGCTCCGAGAGCACTCAGTCGTGAGAGTGAAAACGCTTCCCAGGCAACGACACCAGCCACAAGGAAGCACATAAGAGCCAGCACAGTGGCCTAGAGGAAGAGACGTTCCGTGGTGGAACGCTAAAATAGCAGAGCGGCGACGGATCTCTAGACATAGTTGGAACCTCGCTAAAGAAGGTTCCATCGAATGGTCCACTTACAGAGATAATGTTAAGCGGCTCAAAAAGGAAATTAGATTCGATGAAAAGAGCTCGTGGAGAAATTTCTGCGGGTCTATCGAATCATGTGCGGATGCGGCTCGTCTGAGAATGGTCCTTACGAAGGCTTCCACACAGTTTTCTTCTATCAGGAAATCTGATGGTAGCTGGACAGACTCAAACGAAAGCATGCTTGACGCCCTACTAAAGTGTCACTTCCCTAACTAGTAAATACGGGAACATTAGAAACGGCAAATATACTGGTAAAGGAACAAACTGGGCCTGAAATAATCGATAAAATCGTTACAAGGCGCCAGGAATAGACGGTATATACCCGAAAATGCTGCAAGAACCAAGGGAACTTATCCCCCCCTGGTTAGAACGCATATACTGTTGGTGCCTCAGGATGGGTTATGTCCCACAAGCAATGTGTGTGGTTAGGGTGGTGTTTATACTCAAGTCGGGGAAGGTCAACCACGCCACGGCAAAGGAGTATAGACCTATCAGCCCATCCTCTTTCCTTATGAAAACATTGGAACGACTAGTCGACAAGTACATAAGAGATGAGATTGGTGATAGCTACTTATCACAATCACATAATGCATACATAAAGGGTAAATCGGTAGATACCGCTCTTCCCAGGTTGGTCTATACGATAGAAAAGGCTTTTCTGGATGTTGAGAGTGCCTTCAATAACGTCAGTACCGAGGCCATAATGTCCAGCCTACGGATGGTAGATGGGTTGAACAAATGCTGAGTACTCGCATAGTAAACTCGTCGATAGGAGGAGCAAATGGAAGGGTGAGGGTCAACCGAGGCACACCACAGGGGGGTGTTCTATCGCCTCTCCTATGGCTCCTCGAAGGGTTTCAATGTCTTGAGAAGAAATGCAACCTTCAAAGTCTCACAAGGATTCAGAGGGCTGGATATCTGGCCGACGGCAGCCCTTGAAGCGATGTTGAAACTTCCACCACTAGACATGTATTGTGAAAACATTGCAGTCAAGGCTGCGCTAAGGACGCAGGAATGTAGTCTTTGGAAAAGATGTCCTCATGGCCACGCATCAATCCTGGATCGATGGGATCCTAAGGTCTGCAACCGAAACGGACTATACCACTCCACTTTCTTGTTGCGAGAGGAGATTCTCTATTAGGATTCCCTCCAGGGAGGAATGGGCCAGTGGTATAGTAAACACAGAAGAGGATCTGGATCCAAAACGGATACCGGTACAGGGGCCGGAGTCTACTTCGAACCTCGGGAAGCGTATTACTCCTACAGACTTGATGATGGCTGTAGTGTCTTCCAGGCTGAGATGTTCGCAATTAAAAAAGGCGCGGACCTGATTCTTAGGGAAAATCTCTCAAGTAAGAGAATCAAAATATATGTTGACAGTCAGGCAGCCATTAAGGCTCTGCAAGCAACATGGACAAGATCATAACTCGTAAAACTCTGTAAAGAAGAAATATCGGACATCAGTGAGGTAACTATCTGCTGGGTACCAGGGCATGTGAATATTCCCGGTAATGAGAATGCGGATGAACTAGCCAGACTGGGATCAGGCGCAGATATTGCGCAGATCACAACTGAGGCTAGAACGCCACTCAGCACACTATTGAGAGAAATAGGGCTGGAACTACTAGAAAAAGCTACCAAAGGGATGATGTCAATTAGACACATGCGCTACGGCAAGGCTAACATGGCCTGTCTATGACAAGAAAAGGACGGAAAGTCTTCTAAATCTTAGTAGAGGGAATTTACGACTGGTAGTCGGTGCCCTCACTGGGCACTGCATGATATCATATCATGCGGCTAGACTAGGCCAGCCCTACACCGATTTTTGCAGAAGCTGTATAGATGAAGACGAAATAGAATCCATTCGTTACCTACTGAGCGAATGCCCGGCACTGGCCCGAAAAAATTTACGTTCCTCGGGAACTACTTCTTTTCGGGTTTAGAGGAGGCAAAAGACATTAAGCTGAACAAACTGCTAAGATTTTTAATTGCATCTAGGTAGTTCAGCTCAGCGGGTAACTAATACTAATAGGTTCCCTTCGGGTTAGATTTTCAAACTGGGCACAATGGACTCCTCGTAGTCTAAGTGAGCCTTGACCTCATGTCAATAGGGTACCCAACTAAAAGGGACCTTCCACATCCGCTTCCACAGCCAAGAGAAATGAGTGGACTTCTAAAAGGTCTCGATCTCACGATGATAACTCACCCACTTCAAAAATAGGGGCTGGCTCCATCGGTACTATAAGCTGATTGCCTGCAACGATGACAGCGCTGCATCCAATCAATTTGTGGAAAGGTGCCAAGCCGGAGGTGCCCGATAACCGTGGACCCGCAAGATATCTTGCTTCTGTTGCAGAGGCAAAATCCCGATCTTCCGACTACTAATTGTTGTTGAATAGAGAATTCTTCCTTCCACTAAAAGCGAAGGAAGGTTAAGTCCGATATGGACTTAAAGCTATCAAGTTGAAGGTATATGAACAGGAGGAGAGACAGGCAATGGCCATCATTCCCACAACGTCAGCCTCCTTCAGAACCGGGAAGAAATCCGGTACCCTATCCTCTGATTCAGAGAATCTGAACGCCACTGTGACAGAGGCATCTCCACAAGCATACTTGGTCGCCTACGACGACATCGGGCCATTACCATCCAAAACAATCAGAAGGATGATCAGTGAGGCAGAACAGACAAAAACACCGGTCCTGATAGGATGCGACACGTAGACTATAAGAAAGAGAGATAAGAAAGGTGCAAAGCATATCCTGGCATAATTTCTGCTCAGAAATAGAAGAAAATAATGAGGCCAGTGGATTGAGGAAGATACTGCCAAAGGCTCTTACTATACCCGCCTTAATTAACAAATTAACAAACTACTAGGCAACACAACAGTGACTAGCAAATAATCACTAGACCTCTCGCCCAATACAAATGTTCCCGATAACGCAGAGGCTAGTAGCTATAATTTTGAACAACTCATACCGAGTCCTCCGTCATTTCAAAGGAAGTAGTAAGCAAAAGGAAACTCCAAGGGTAGTATATAGCTTCGTTCCTTACAAATCTGCAGGTCCGGATGGAATTTAGCCGGTATAGATGCAACGTGCTTACGACACTCTCGAACCGTTGCTTTTGGTACTGTTCTTTTCAAATCTAGACTGGGGATACATATGTATCACTATCCTGGAGGGAAGTAAATGTAACGTTTATACCAAAAGCAGGAAAAACCTCTTACAAAACCGCTAACGACTACAGATCTATCTGTCTCTCTTCCTCTCTTCTTTAGACGCTGGAGAGACTGGTGGAAATGTGGACCTTCCGACATCGTAACATGCTTATTGTAAGGGGGAATCAGTAGACACAGTTTTACACACCATAGTTGGAACCATTTAAAAATCACTTTCCAAGCAAGAGTTTACTATGATTGCCTTCCTCGACATTAAAGGAGCTTTCAGCAACATAAAACCACTGGCCTAGGTAAACTGGCCAAATGGGTAGAGAACTGTGGGCTTGGAATAAATCCCTCCAAAACGAAGCTAGCTAGCTAGCGAAAGAACTCACCAAAAAAGTAACAACTGCGCTATACACCTGCAAACCCCATATCACACACTCACTATATGCTGTGGTTGTTAGACCTATGCAGATCTAAATATGTATGCCAAACTTCTAAGAGTTCAAAGGATGGCATGCATATTTATAACCGGGCCACTGCGGACAACCCCCACTGAAGCCCTTGAAACAATGCTTCACCTACTTCTCTTGTATCTTTTTGGTAAGGTAAAGGCAAAGAAGTCGGCGTTGAGACTTAAGGAATCAGCTTATTGGAAGTTCTACGAATTAGGGCACGCTGGTATTCTACGCCAAAACAATGATCAAAGTGAAGTCATGGACTACTTAAACCCGACCCTAGACTCCAAAATTCTACGTGAAATAACAATTCAGGGAATGAATTTCCAAGCAAAGGCACTGCACTGGAAATACACACACAAATAGGTCCAGGACAGGCAATTGTGTGGGTGCCGGTGTATATGTACATATGTATGCACCGACCCTAAAAATCAGACAATCCTTTAGACTACGGAACCACTGTAGTGTATTTCAAGCTGTAATAACGGCAATTCGTGAGGCGGCCGACTGGCTATCTGTGAGATCGATGAACAATAGTGACATCTGCATCTATACAGACAGCTAAGCGGCAATAGAAGCACTCGAATCACCAATAACAAGAATTGATTAGGCACTGCCGCACGTCTCTAAATGAGTTATCGAGCAGATGCGCTCGGAAGGTGGAAGGTAACCAAAGTCATTTTGCCTTTAACAATGTTGGACCATGGGCCGTCACCAAAGCGCTGACTGATCTGTGATAGAACTGGTACGACAACTGCTAACACAAAGAGTTGTCAAAGCCAACTTCGCTCGTGCCGTCTCAACTAGAATGGTTGGCAGAGGTACACCACAGGGTGGAGTACTCTCCCCTCTCCTGTGGAACGTGGTGGTCAACAAGCAACTGCTGTTGCTTGAACATGAAGGGTACGCTGTGTCCGCCTATGCACATGACATTGCTATTGCCGCCGCAGGAAAATTTCCCAGCACTCTATGCGACCTTATGCAGAGTGTATTACATAGTAGAAACCTGGACGCAGTACTGTGGACTTGGGGTGAACCTTAAGAACACCGATCTAGTACTGCTTACTAACAAATATAAAATTCCGCCCCTCAACCCACAGAGGCTGGGTGGAACCCAACTAATAATCAAAGAGCAGGCCAAATATCTAGGCCTAGTCCTTGACAAGAGGCTGAATTGGAAGCCCAACATTCTTGACCGCGTCAAGAAAGCAACTGTTGCCCTCTACAGCTGCAAAAAAGTCATGGGCAAGAAGTGGGGTCTCCAACCAAGCATTATGCACTGGCTCTACACGGCGGTCATAAGATCCATCCTCCTGAATAGCGTCGTAGTCTGGTGGACTGCTCTGGACAAGGCAGTCAATCGAAGCCTTCTGGGGAAAGTACAAAGATCGGCCAGCTTATACATAAGCGGAGCGATCAGATTAACTCCCACGGAGGCCCTAAGCATTCTGTTACACCTTCCACCACTGAACCTTTTCAGCAAACAAATTGCTGCCTGCGCGGCCCTGAGGATGAGGAGCATAATAAAATGGCACACATCACAAAAAGGGGTGAAGGGAAAGGCATACCAAAGGACTCGATTTCCCTCTATACCGATGGCTCTAAGATGGAATCGGAGCTTAACCTCAGCCTATCCTTCAGACTCCCAAATTACTGCAGTGTGTATCAGGCTGAAATAACAGCAATAACGGAGGCCCTAGCATGGCTCAGGATCAATGTAATATCCGCCAAGGATATTATCATTTGCACGGACAGCCAATCTGTGATCAAGTCCCTGGCAGCGGTAACCCACAAATCAAAGACATCTCTTAACTGTCGCCTATCTCTAGATGAGATGGCTGAGCAGTTCAACATTAATGTATTGTGAGTTCCCGGGCTTAGGGATATTCCAGAGAACTGCGCGACGAATTCGCAAAGTTAGGGTCTATCACACTCAGCCTACCTACCCTCGGGTACCTAGAAACACCAATAAGTACGGTAAAGCACATGATAAATTTCCAAACCATTGAGGCGACCAACCTCCAATGGAATGAGAAGTAATATCGGCTTTATCACCAAACAACTCTGGCCTAAATTAAACCTAGGGCGAACCAGGGACCTAGTGACAACCAAAAGGGCAACCTTAAGTACTCTGGTGGGTGTCATTACAGGTCACTGCATCATTGGGAAACACGCCGCCAGACTAGGACTACCCTTCAACGACTTCTGTCGCGGCTGCATGGACGAGGAGGAAGAGGAATCAATACATCACCTCCTCTGCTCACGCCCCTCTTTTGCGAATCGCAGGAGGATCTACCTCGGCGCGCCCTTCTATGATAATCTAAGTGAGCTAGCAGACCAAAAAATAGCTCAACTCCATCGTTTCATCAGAAGCATTGGTTGGTTCTCTGGTAGCGGATCTGGGTAACACGATCCATGTGGTATCACAATAGGCCGACTTCGGCCTACGTGTGGCTTATGCCGACCACATTTACCTAACCTAACCTAGATGCGCTGATACGTTGTGCTGGCTACCTGGACATAGTGATATACAAGGTAACTGTTAAAGAGGAAATCCATCACCAATGAAAACACAAGAATATAAAATCTCGAAACAAGCGCTGGAACAGACCAATCCGAGATGATGTGACCTTGAAACAGGGCATTGTGCGTTAGGACTGCCATATAACGAAGATTGCTTTAAGTGTCAAATGAGGAAGAGGAAGAATCTCCATTCCATCCCTTTTGCAATTACCCTGCCCTAGCTTCTTCACGAAGACGATTTCTGGGGGAATACTTCTTTAATGGATCTATCCGAAACGGAGATCAATAAACTATCGAACTTTATTCAAAACTCAAAATATGTAGCCCCAAGTGTAACGGTGATTAAAACGACTACAGTGGTAGCACAATAGACCGATCTTGGCCTTCGTGATCCCCACCGCTTTACGTAGGGAAGCCCCCTAACCTAACCTAGTAAATCGCTTTCTCCCCTGCAGATAGTATTCTTCGCAACAATATAAAGCTCGAAAGAAAGTTATGAACAACACATCGTCGTGTACAGAACTGTCACGGATGGACGATTTTCGACTTATAATGGACTGAATACGCATCTACCCGACTAACCTGTTTTCCGCAGTTGTGACAGTAATCAACAAACCAACTGCAATTACTGAACCTTTACGTACCAAAACCTGCTTGATTTATATTTGCACTTTTTCTCGTTGTATTTTGCAATTACATTTGACTCGTTTCTACTTAAACACCAGCACAAGTTTTTTTCACTCCGAGTACCCATAACCCTGGTTCTAGAAACTAGACTAGAAACTATCTTCACATTTGAATCCAACAGCAAAGTTATTAAGAGGCCTGTTAAATAGATACCTAAATGCGTAGTTGTTTTGTATTTAGAATTGACTTGCAACTTAAAGTTGTGTTTACTGTATAAAGTATATTCATTTTACGTCATTAATTGCATTCGAAGGTTTGCAATTAGCACTCAGTACCTTGCGTGTATTTTATTATAAAACTTTATGAGACAGTCTATGTGCAGTAGTTGCTTATATAGCGAGAAACATTGGCAAGGCAAAAAAACCTCGATCCTTCAAAAACTTTGATATTCCGGTTGATTCCCGTAGCTCGAAGAACACTTGGATGACTGCAGATATTTTCGAGGAGTGGTTTCACAAACTGTTGCTTCCACAGGTAAGAATAGAATAAAAAATTATTGATGATGGTAGGCTCGTGTTTCAGGTACAAGATTTTTTACGAAAGGAAGGTTTGCCAATACAAGTTGTTCTTCTCCTGGATAACGAACCATGTCATCTGTCTCAGCTTTTATTAAAAACGGATGATGGTTCTATTTTCACACTATACATGCCACCAAACATGACACAATTGATTCAGCCAATGGACCAGAATGCGATCCGTATTACAAAGCTCTATTACAGAAAAAGTCTGTTAAGATTAGCTGTTGGAAAGAAAAATGTTTTGGATTTGTTTTAAAGTCTTTAACAATAAAAGACGCAGTTTCTTCATCCGCAATAGCGTGGAGTCAGTTAAAACCAGACGTAATAAAAAAATGTTAGCGTAATACAGTGCGCGAGAAAATTATATGGGAAAAGTAAAAAACTTAAAAATAAATATGTTTTTCCATTTGTTCATTAAAACTTTATTTTATTTAAATTAAACAGGAAGAAATCCATACAAAAAATCAAAGCTGTACATCAGATAAATAAACAGAACGTATATTTTTTATTAACTCAAACGAAATAAGTATAACAGACAACAACTTAACAGTCCATTCTACAAAGCTGCAAAATTGCTCCGATGTTTTCATACATATTTTAATACTTTGTTCTTCCTCCTTTGTGTTTTAAAACTGCTACCAAGCGACGAGGCATGGAATCAATTAAATTTTGCAGTAGGGATATGTCAATTTTTAGCCATTCTTCCTGAATGGCGATTTTTAGCTCTAAAAGTTTTTCAAATTGTCGTCCACCTGAGTAAACCCTCCTCGACAGTATGCCCCATAGGTTCTCTATGGGATTTAAGTCAGGACAGGCCAACGAAGAGTGGGGATGTTATGCGACTTAAAGAAGTTGTTTGTGTATGCCGAGGCATGAATGGCAGCATTATCATGCTGGAAAGTTCAGTCTTCTCCCCACAAACTTTCACCAAACTCGATAAGAACACTGTCCAGCAATTCCACATATTTCTCGGAATTCATTTTATGGGAAACAAAGCAAATTGGTGTCTTTCCTCGATACCCGAAACCAGCCCCTACCATGAGGAAGCCTCCTTGGAAGTTTCTCGAGTGCCGAGTTTCCCGCTTCTGGCGTATGTCTCTCCAATACTTCTGTCCCCCGTCAGGACCGTCCATATTCAACTTTTTTTCGTCACTAAAAATGACGGATTGCCATTCCGCGGACCAAAACTGATGTTTCTCGGCAAAGCTTAGTCTTGCCTCCTTATGTCGTGGGAGCAGCTTAGGTGTCCGTAAGCGCTTTTGACATATGTATAACAAATGCATCCTCCGTTAAAATTTGTTGGACTCTTCTTGTTGTTATAGGAAGAGATAATTGGACTCTAATTTGGGAAGGACTTATTTGGTTATTAACCTCTAGGCGCTTAATTTGCCTTTTAACTCTAGCCTCAACTTTTGGTGGGCGACCGGATCTCCTCTGTTTCCCATAATTACTAGGATCATTTAAGAAATATTGAACTGTGTTCTTATTCCTCCTCATTTTCTCCGCTATCTGCCTAATGGTTAAGCCATTTCTTCTGAAATTGAGGATTCCTATCCTCTCGTCCACCGAAAGTGCTTTACCCCTAGGCATTTTTTATTGGTTTCAAAGAAAAAAATGCTTCTACAAAAAAAATACCGCTGGGTTTTCCTGGTTTTGCAATCGTTAGAGCTGGTGATCATTGCAAATCGGGTGTTCATATATGTAACTAGCACATATCATGGTGTCAGAAAAAAAAAAATCAAATTTCAGTGATTTAAGTGAGGTTAGTGTGAATCTTTTTAAAGATTGCAATTATTACACTCATTTCTTACACAAATAGGAGTATTTAAAATGGGCAGAGGAAAGCATTGCACGGAAGAAAGGAGGCAAATAGTCGGTACCATGATACAGGATGGAAAGACTATTTCAGAGGTGGCAAGGACATTAAGGTCCTCTAGGAAGCTTTTTCAAAATGCAATGAAGGTCATACGGTACAGCCAATCTACCGCGAATCCCGTAAGGAACAACAGAAAAAGAAAAGCGTCAGAAATGACTGACAGAAAACAAAAAACAAAAAAAAAAAAAAAAAAAACCCGAAAGAGAAGACTTATTTTCGCAAACGCTCACACAAGAACAAACCCTTTTACTTTTGGAAAAATAGCTTGTGGAGCGACAAAAGTAAGTTCAACAGGTTGGGATCAGATGGAAAAAAGTATGTGCGAAAGCCAACGAACCAAGAGTACCATTCCAGATACACCATTAAGACTGTCAAGCATGGCGGTGGGAGCATAATGGTGTTTGCGGCGATACCATGACATGGCGTTGGACCAATTGTGAAAATAAATGGCATTATGGATCAACATTAGTATAAGCTAATCCTGGAGAACCAAATGGAGCGATATACCGATGACTCTATGCCTGTATCATGGATTTTTATGCATGACAATTACCTAAGGCATACTTCGCGGGTAGGGAAGAATTGGCTTGCGGAGCGACAATTTTCCGTGCTTGATTGGCTGGCCCTAAGTCCCGATCTGAAACCTATCGAGAATCTTTGGAATGAAGTTGACTCCCTTGTTGAAGACTCCAGTTCAAAAAATTTGGAAGAATTTTGGCAAACCACAAACGCTACTTGGGAAGCTATACCTGCCCAGAAATGTAAGCGCTTAGTAGAGAGTTTGCCAAAACGTTGTAAAGAGTGATAAGGAACAAGGGATATCCTATAAAATATTTATATAAAAAGCACATATAAACGCACATCAGTTATAAAAAAAAAAAAAAAAACTGAATCCCTTTTTAGACTTTTGGCACAACATAATGTATGAGAACTTACGGGTGCGCTATTTATCTGAACACCACTTTATCTTGATACAGGATATATTGAGGCAGCAGCGATTTGACGACACTAATGAATTGCAGGAACTGCTACAAATCATTATCCGAGAAATAAGTCTTGTGTGACTACGAATATTATACAAACCATAGCTAGATACCACTTGATTTAGGTAAGATACCCTGCAGTAGATATTAACGTATGGAATGCAATTGATGGCACAGTACTACAAAGGCCAGACGAAGCTGAATGCGAAGAGATTATTTCTGATGAAGACGAATTGTTGGAGGAATCGGCCGATCAACCTCGATCAAAGATAATAGCATCTGAAGCTGTTCAAATTTTTGATAAAGCAATAGAATGGGCTGAAGCTAATACCACGGAGTTTTTCGATATACTAGTTTAAAAAAAAAATAATTCGCGAAAAAGCTGTGCACAAAGTACTGCAAAATAAAAATGTACATACATACATACATGTTTTATTGTGGCGGAAATGTTACAATCTTTGTCAGATACATGTTAATTTTACAGAGATATGGTATCCTATACCTTACTATTATAATATTAATATAATGAAATAAAGTATATTGAATAAAGTGTTAATATGAAGGAAAAGCCACTAAAAACCTTCATAGAAGCGATCTTGACTTCAAGGTGCCAGTTGACTAAGTAATAAAGTAAAGTAAATGAATAATTAAAGAAATAAGTAACTAAATAAACAAATAAATAAATAACTAGATAAATAAGTAAATAAATAAATAAATAATAAATAAATAAATAAATAAATAAATAGAAAAATATATATGTAAGTAAACAAATAAATAAATAGGTAAATAATAATAAAAAGTGTGATAAGCTAAGAACAATTTAATTGACCTATGACAGGTAGAAAAAAAAATGTTAGTAATTTGATTGCACTTATAACGAGGCTAGATTTGAAATCAAGATGTTGTCAGAAGATAAGCAAGATATGTTGTATTTCTGATAGAGGTTTTCTATTCTAGTTTTGACCAACTCAATGTTTGCCATTTCGTGGATCTCCTCAGTAGAGGAAAACCAAGGCAGGTTAAGAATCATTTTTAGCAGTTTGTTTTGTGTTATTTGAAGTTTGCGCGGATGACTTTTAGCACACATATCCCAGACAGAGGAAACATAGAAAATAATAGCCTGAAAAATTGCCTTATATAACAATAACTTGTTATCGATGTCCAATTTTGAATTCCTACAGATGAATGGGTAGAGCATTTTTATTGTAACGTTGACTTTTCTAATAATTTCTTGTACGTGACAATTCGGTTAAACGTTTATCTAAGTAAATGCCAAGATACTTTGCACATGTTTTCCATTGAACCTAAACTCCGTGAAGAAGGAGGCTATTGCGTGGAAGTAGACAAGCTTTTCTTTTACGAGTAAAAAAGACAGCTTGAGTCTTAGAAGCATTCATTTTTATCTTCCAATTATTATAATAAGCTTGAACAGTATTTATCGCAGATTGCAGACTAGTTTCAACATTGAAATAATTGATGAGTAAATACACGTATCGTCAGCGAATAGAGCAATACTGCAGTTTGTCAGGTTGGGAAAATCGGAAGTATAAATATTGAAAAGAATTGGACTGAGGACAGATCCTTGTGGGACTCCTGCTTTAAGTAATTTGCTAACTGAGTGGATTTGGTTAATCGACACACTATATCTACGGGAGGATAGGAAAGACTGGATTATTTTAATTAGATACAGGGGAAAGTTGAGAACCAATAGTTTATGTAGCAAGCCATCGTACCACACCGTATCGAAGGCCTTTTCCACGCCTAAAAGTACCATGTTCAAAAATGAACATGACTCATATGTGCACACATATGTTATCAGCGCACATAAGGGCAAACACATAAAGGGGAAATCCAGTCCACTATCATCCACATAGCATACCAATATCACAGTCACCTAAACCAATAAAAAAAAGGTACAATAGATAAGACCAACGCACATAACATTTGGGCTGCGCTGGTCCTTTACACATGTATGTACATATAAGATAAGAATAAGATTAGTTTAAGTAATTTTGTATTTAAAGACCAGTCGAAGGTCAAAATAAACCAGATTGAAATAAGAATCTCACCCGCGTACAGTATTTATTTCCCTGTGAATTAAAATAATTTGTACGACCATGCCAGTGCTTTTGCCCAAATAAAAATTTAAAACGGACCAGTATTAAGGGTTTTTTTTTTTTTTTTTTTTTTAACAGCGCTGTATATCGATTTTTCCAGAGAATAGAGAATAGGCATCTCATAAATAAGTGATACTTATGTTTATACTTACATTCATATCTATATGCCGAAACAAACTATAACCTACAACTCGGTTGGCAAAAAATAAAACTTCTGGACTTATTTTATTGCCCGATACTATTGAATATTTATTTTTTTTTTTTTGGCTTTCGATAGCGACATTCCAGTTCGCACACGGGTTACTCTATCATAAAAAGTTGTCCTCGGAAGAAAGACTTGTTTATTTTTTGTCTTGTCCCCATATCCGCTGTCTGTCAAAACAACTTGTAACCATGAGTACATAAAAAAGCTACTGCAATCTCAATCACACTTAAGTCACTGTTTCTTTATCTTTTCCTATACATAACGAATTAATAAATTGTACACTGTTCATAACACATTCGTATAATACTTACTCATGCAAAAAAACTTTTATTTTTTTATTTTTGGTTCACCGAGATAATCAACAGTTTACGCTGCTACAAGATTTCTTCGACTTCCAGTCGGCTTTTGCATGCAGACTTATAATTAGATAATATGACAAGACTGTTGCTCTTCGCTCGGTAAATATTTATTTGAAAATAAAACTGGACTTTAGCTACCCTTAGAAATCGATGTTATGCTTTAAAATTCTGATTCGTATGCTAACCCATAATTATAAAGATCACAATAATACATGTTTGCTAAAGAAGAACGACTAATTTACATCGATCAATTATACAACTTTAATAACATAGCCTACACGACATTAACATCTTCCGAGCCAGCTATGCATGGGGACACATACCAACAAGCTGGACAGAGGTAAAGATAAAATTCATTCCCAAAGTAGGCCGTAGATCCACAGACCTGCCTAAGTCGTACAGACCGATAAGCCTTACCTCTTTCTTCCTAAAAACAATGGAAAAAATCCTGGATAGGCATATCAGGGACGGTGCACTGAAAGATCACCACTTCACAAAAACCAATATGCCTACCAGCCTGGGAAATCGACCACGCATGCTCTTCAGGAACTAACGGCCCGGATCAACAAATCCCTGAGCGACAAGGAAATTGCGATAAGTTGTTTTCTCGATATTGAGGGTGCCTTCGATAACACTGAATACTTACATACTTACTTATCAGGCCAGCGATCCATGGAGGATCTGAGCCTGAGCTATAGCTGCCTTCCATCCTTGACGGTCCCGGGCACGCTGCTTCCAGTTGTCAAGACCAAGATGTCTTACATCCGCGATTACTTGGTCTTTATACCGGAGGTTCGGTCTTCCTCTTCTTCTCGAACCAGGAGGCTCGGAGTCGAAGACCCTCTTAGCTGGAGCGTTGATGTCCATGCGCTCGATGTGGCCGAGCCAGTGTAGTCGACGGATCCTTGCCTTCCGGACTATATCCACATCTTGGTACAGCTCGTAGAGTTCGCAGTTGTGTCTTCTTCTCCATTCACCTTCCTCACAGACAGGACTAAATATCCGGCGCAGAATTTTTCTTTTGAAAGAACCCAAAATCAGCTCCGCTGTCCTGCTTATCGTCCAGCTTTCGGCTCCGTACAGCAAGACTGGCAGAATGAGCGTTTTGTAAAGCATGACTTTCGTCTTTCGTGTGAGGAGTTTTGACCCCAGTTGTTTTAACAAGCCGAAGTAGCAGCGGTTGCCAAGGGCGATTCTATGCCGGATCCCCACTGTGGTGGCATTTGTGGAATTTACGTTTGCCCCGAGGTAGACAAACTCCTTCACTACCTCGAAGTTGTAGCTGTCAATTGTTATATTCACAGCATGACAGCAAGTACTTCGTTTTGTCCTTATTGAACTTAAGACCAACTTGTTTCGCCTGTTCTTCAATTGCCGTGAATGCTTCCACAATGCCACGGCGAGAACACTCGATAATGTCAATATCATCCGCGTATCCTAGCAGCTGGACAGACTTGTAGAAGATAGTGCCTTCCCTGTTGACGCCTGCCCGTCGCACTATCTGCTCCAACACCAGGTTGAAGAAGTCACATGACAGCGCATCTCCTTGCCGAAATCCGGTGCATGCGCCAAACGGTTCCGAAGTCCTAGAACCGAGTAGCACGGTGCATTGCGTATTTTTGAGCGTGGCGCAGTTTTCCCGGGATCCCGAATTCGGCCATCGCACCAAACAGTCCTTCACGATGAATGCTGTCGTATGCGGCTTTTAAATCGATGAAAAGATGGTGTGCTAGAATTTGTCGAAGTGTGAAGATTTGGTCTATAGTCGATTTACCGGGCCGGAAGCCAGTGCGGTAGCTGCGGTGCAAAATGGCTTAAGGCGTTCACACAATACTCTGGACAGGACCTTGTATGCGACATTGAGTATGGATATACCTCTATAGTTCTTGCAAGAGGTAGGAACGCCGGAACGCCTTTTTTGTGGATGGGGCAAATAGAGCTGGTACTCCAGTCGTCGAGCATGCTTTCATCTTCCCAAATTCTGCAGACGATCTGGTGCTTGCTCCCTACCAGAACATTGCCACGAGCCTTGAACAGCTCTGATGGCAAGCCATCTTAGCCTGCGGCCTTGTTTTTCTTCAGCTTGTGAATAGCTGTGCCGACTTCTTCGATATTGGGTGGGAGGACTATTTCAGCGGCTGGAGTTGGGATTTTCTCGGTCCCTACCACTCTCTCTTGGTCATGCTCGTTAAGCAGCTGCTGGAAACGCTGCTTAAATACATCCACTATTCCCTGCGGGTCAGTGACAAGATTTCCCTCGCAGTTTCGAAGAGCCTGGGTGCCCTTTTTGAAGCCTCCTACAATTCATTTGGCTTTCTTGTAAAGTAAAAGTAATTAAGTCACGGTTAATATAGAGAGCACCGTAGCGCAGTCGGTAGTGTGTTGGCCTTTGGCGCTGATGACACGGGATCGAATCCCGACACGGCCATGTCATCGAACGTGTTTATCACTGTGTTTTTCTCCTCAGCGGGGTACTGTACGGACAAAACTCTCCCTGTAAGTAAAATTGTCATGAAAGGCTTCTCGAAATTTGCCGTTCGGAATAAATAAAACTGTAGGTCCCTTTCACCTATGGGAAAAAGAAATCACACACAACATGGGTGATTGAGAAGAAGCTCGCAGTTTTAATGCCGATTCCGAACGGCTTGAGTCGAAAAGGTTTTTCTTGGCAAGTATACTACGTGGGGTTTTGCCAGTACCCCGCCGAGGAGGGACGTCGCGAAATAAACATTCGATAGCGTTGGTAGCGTTTGGGAGGGAGGGAGCGAGCAAACAGAGCAAAGAAGTTGATCGCGTTTAACATGGCAAACGCCAGCTTCGATCTCTGTCCCTGCTCAATCCAAGTTGACACACAGCCTCCGCACAGCGCTCACGCCCCAACGGAAGAAAAGGACGATCGACTCAAAGAAGAATTCTACGATCTCCTAGACAGAACATATGCCCAATGTCCCAGCTACGACACAAAAATAGTCCTAGGAGATTTTAATGCAAAACTGGGCAAGGAGGACATATTTGAGTCGATCATAGGAAAGCATAGCCTCCATAACACCGCATCCGACAATGGATTAAGGCTAATCGATTTCCTAGCGGGGCGTAACCTCCTTGTAGCAAGCACGCGTATCCCCCATCTCAACATCCACAAGGGTACCTGGCGGTCTTGTGATCAATCGACCACCAACCAGATTGATCATATTGCGATCGACGCCAGACACTCCTCCTGTATTCTCGACGTACGAACCTTACGAGGGGCCAACATCGACTCGGACCACTACCTTGTTGTAGCCAAGGTACGAATGAGGATATCAAGAATGCTTAGGAGTCGAGTAGGACTACGTAAGTTTGACGTTGGAAAGCTACAATCGCAAGGGACTGCCAGAATCTTTGCCGATCGTGTCTCCTCAAAGTTCTCTCAAAATCCGCCCACAGCAGCACAAACAATAGAGCAGGAATGGGCTCATTGCCAGAGCGCCGTCAGAGATGCTGCCTCAGAGGTGCTGGGTTTCAAACAGCCACCACCTAGAAACTCCTGGTTCGATGAACAATGCGAACAAGCCCATGCAGCAAAACAAGAGGCATATAAAGCCATGCTGCAACGACGGACGAGAGCTGCTCGCGAAATCAATGAGCAGAAGAGAAGAGAGGAACACAAGGCTACAAGGCCAGAGTGGCGGCCTGCAGGGATGAAAACGGAGAACTGGTAGTAGAGCCGCAGTCGATGCTGAGGATTTGGAAAGACCACTTCTGCAGACTGTATAACGGCGATGATAGACATGATACCGCTGTCAGGCAGAACGAGCCATTCGCAATGGACCACGAAGTAACAGAATTCAGTCCACCCGACCTAGACGAAGTCAAAATAGCGATATCAAGACTTAAGTCTAATAAAGCCGCTGGCGCAGACGGCCTGTCTGCTGAGCTTTTTAAGGCGGCTGGAGATGAGCTGGTAAGGTGCATGCACCATCTCATCTGCAAGGTATAGTCGGAGGAAAGCATGCCCGACGAATGGAATCTCCATAAGAAAGGAGACCCCTATAACTGCGCCAACTATAGGGGAATAAGATCTTCTCTGCCGTATTGTGTGAACGCCTGAAACCGTTTGTGGATAACCTGATCGGCTCTTATCAGTGTGGTTTCAGGCCAGGTAAAACCACAATAGACCAAATATTTACGCTACGGCAGATCTTGGAGAAGACCCAGGAATACCAAATCGACACTCACCACCTCTTCGTCGATTTCAAGGCCACGTATGACAGCGTATATAGAGACGAGCTGTACATAGCCATGTCTAGTTTTAACATCCCTGTCAAACTCGTCCGACTGTGCAGGATGACGATGGAGGATTCTCGCTGCTTCATTAAGGTCGGCAATGAGCAAACCGAGACCTTTGATGTTAAAAAAGGATTTAGGCAGGGCGACGCGCTGTCGTGCAACAGCGACATCGGCCTGGTACGACGTCTACGGATACAGCGTCTAAGGTGGCTAGGCCATGTAGAGCGCATGGAAGATACAGCTCCGACCCGAAAAGTCTTCGAATCCACTCCGGAAGGAAGGCGCGGCAGAGGACGGCCGCCTCAGCGGTGGCGCACGCAGGTGGAAAGGGACCTCAACCAACTGGGCGTGCGGCACTGGAAACAGCTGGCCAAAGACCGTGCCGGCTGGAGACGCTTGTTGGTTGAGGCCCAGGTTCACCACGGACTGTAGCGCCACCTAAGTAAGTAAGTAAGCGTTGGTATTATCGGGATTCGAACTCGCTCATCGTGCGCCAGAGTCCAACACATTAACCACTGCGCCACGACGCGCTCATGCTTACTTTGTATTTATCCTGTACTAATTAAATTTATTTAAAGATATGCGCATTAAAAGGCCGATCGATATTTTTCCGTATCGATGCTGTTTATCCTTTTCCGTATGAATCTATTTTGTGTTTTCGTACGCATATTCATTAATATATGGTTCAAATGGTTCAAATTCGCTTCGTAGCCAAGAAAAAGTAATTCCTATACGGACAAAAAGTATGCAAAACAGTTGTGAATGGAAAGTGACAAGACATACTGCTGCAGGCATGACACTCACAGTATATGGCCAACTGAAATTCATCCTCTGTGTATGCAATACTAAAGTGCTTGAACGAATTGCTATGAACTATAACCAACGCGGAATTTGGTCGGCTCTCGTCCTATCTAGGTCTAGGACAACCACCCCTGAGAGTAGTGAACGAACATCAACGACCCCAACCACTGCGCTCCGTTCAAGTTGTGTGTGTAAACACATCATAAGAGAATATAAAAACTCTTGAACCCGCGCGAGTCTCTAAAAAAAAAAAAAAATATGTCGAGGTGTCAGCTTTACTTAGAGGAAAGTTTTCACCGAAACGCCATGAAAGCCGATGAAATTGAAAATAATTAAAAAAGAATGACAAGTATTTACTGAGTTGTTGCATGCGAACAGCTGCTCATCCTCATCTGGCCAGCAACGTCAGCAGTAATGTTTTCCTTGCCAACAAAATAAATAAAACAAAAATGCTGGTATGTACATTACATACATATGTATGTATGTGTGTGTATGCATCTATCCACATTTTTACAAGGAAAAGTGGATGCCCATTTCATAATACAAAAAAACAACAGTCTTACTGACTTCTAATCTGCATACAATTAACCTACTCCGAGTGCATCGAACCACATGAGAAGGGGTAATTTCAATTCGTATTTTATCGTCTCCATTTAAGCGGTATTGCAACTTTACCGTGTCCACGACCTACAAGTTAAGCAAGCAAAAGCACACATATGTACATATATAGTACTCGTGTGTACATTGTACATAAATACATAGTATATGAAACCTAATTTCTTTGCGTTCACTAAAAAATGTTTTTAAAATAAAAGCACATTTTGTAAAAACTTCCTTTCCCTACTGTACTAGAACGTCATTGGATAGTTAGGCATGTTGGCGTATCTCTTAACCAACGATGTACATATCTGCATACATACATACGTATATACATATGAGAATTACTGCCAACACCATCGCCAAATGTTCATTGTACACTTGTTTACGGTTTATCCGCTGCACATTACAGCTATGGTTAAGCACAAACAATCCATAAGTAAAACAATACAAATTCAGAATGAAAAAAAAAAAACCTTTCCAATCTAATGATCTTGTACTTGTCGGTAGATACTCACTCGGGCATTTCTAGTTTCCAAAAACCACGTATGTATGTATCCCAAAACTTGATTTCTTAAACAAACAGGTGTCCCTCCCAGAACCAGCTCCAGAAACCGCGCGTATAGCAATAGTTCACTTGTTGGTCAATCAGAAAACTTTCTTTTTCTTATTGTATTTTGATTGTTGCTCTCAAGTAACCCGTTAACACATCCACCAATCTTAAACCGGCTATGGACGAAAAATGGAATAAACGTCAAACACCACCGACAACTTGAGTAAGACTGAATCAGTCGCCGCAAAGATGGGCATCTTAAGTAAGATAACATAACCTGTCGTAATTTGGAAGATAGAAGAAATGAAGTTTGTGTAAGATCTAATGTGTCGAGTGATCAAGTTTATTTTTCTTTTCTTTTCATGTTTGTTTCCCTGTAAACATCGATAACCTAACCCGCGGCTAAAGTTAGTGGGTAGTCCACACTTTTCCGAAATTAGTGATCCACATGACAGCTTTGACTGAAAGCTCACATTTTTTCCAACATCTTCGCTGTACATTCATGCTATTTGAATGGTTGTGAGCCAAGATCAATCGCTCGTGGTGAGAACGCATCAATTAGAGGTATCTATTGGGATCTCGTATATAAGTATTATGTAGAAAGGAGTGCATACTTCCAGGCTGGTAACGGACAAATTTCGGATAACTCGGAAATATACATCTCATGTGAAAACTGCTTTTGTATCGATATATGTATCTACATTTTTGGAAATCCTGGCAAAATGAGGATGAAAAAAGTAAGTAAACCGTAGAACACCATTGAGATAATTGCTGTGCAGAAACCCCCAAAGAAGTTACCATTGGAAGGGATCTGGTCCTAAATACATTTATATTGTTACGAAATATTCAGTCCCACACCAAATAGGGTTCGCACCACTGGATTGCGATAAACTACAATAATTCATATACATTACTACAGGTAGTGTTATGAAGACTGATTTTAACCTGTCCTCAGGGATCTTGCCGTATTTATATATAACACTAAAGAGATGAGAGAGTACTTGGATATTGTCCTCTTCTATTAGTTTCAAAAGTTGATTTGGTATTCTATCTGGGCCTGTGACTTCCCTAGTTTTGGCTTCGTTTAGTACTTCGGCGCCTCGTTCATCCTAGAAATGCTACTGCTAATTTCTAGGATGAAATTCGGCGCCTCGTTCATCCTAGAAATGCTACTCAATGTACTCTTTCCATCGTTCTAACTTCTCGTTTATCTTAGCTTATATTTTGCCCGTTCTATCTTTTAGTGTGGCTCTTCCTTTCAATCCTTCTTTTCTTTTGCTTTGTGGAGGTCATAGATAGATAGATGGTGTTAGGGGGTGGGACAGAGTCGCCTGATCACTGCGGCCACGATTGGGCCTATTGTGATGTCCCCCACTTACAGTTCACTCAGAAAACCTGAGTTCGTGATAAAACTTAGTATGCTTTTGAGTGAGCTAGCAGCGATTTCTTCTGCTTCAAGATAATACTTGCCTAGGTGACGAAGACGTGTACTGACAAGGCAGTTACAGTGGCATAGTATGTGCTCTGCTGTTTCTTCGTCTTCATTACATATTCGGCAAGTGTCATCTTCTATGATGCCCATTGTTTTGAGATGTTTATTAACTGGGCAGTGTCCAGTAAGGAAACCTGTGATTAAACCAGTGGTTCCCAATCTTTTCTTGACCAGGGACCACTTTGATTTCTTTGTTGTTCTCAGGGACCACAAGAAAAATAAACTCAATCAATCCGGAAACAAATTTGAATAAAAAACTCAATGTGACTTTCATTAACAATATAATTTTAATAGAAAACATTGCATTTTTGTAAAAATAAAATCAATTACGAATCAATGTCATTTTTGAGCTTGCATCTTCTGCACAAGTTCGGTAATCCTAGGACTAATACTATTACTCAAAGCTACACGCAAGTCATCACTAACTTTTAAGCGATTCCTGGCCTTGTTTTTAATTGCCAACAAAGCAGAAAACCCTTGTTCGCATAAGTAAGTCGTTGAGAAATTCATTAGATAGCAATTTCTCGAGTTTTGGTGTAAGAAATAGTTTTTTACACCAAAACTTCTCAAGTGAATCAGATTCAAATGCATCCTTACAGTTTCTATCATTTTGAAGTTCAATGAGTTCTTCCTGGATTTCTTCTGGAACTTCACTAGTATCGATGCTAAAAGGGTTACGAATCAGTTTTTGAACAACTTTAACTTCTGTTTCTGAATATTCTGGGAAGTATCGATTGAATTCATCAATCAACACTTGTAGATGACTCTTAATGTTTTCTTGTATGTTTGCCTTATTGGCGATATACTTCTCATCGCCCATACATACTTTTAGTGTCGCAAACGCAGAATATTTGTTCTCCCCAATTTTATCTAACCATAACTGCAGTTTGCAAATAAAGGCGCGAAGTTTATCTTCGAAGATAAAGACATTTGCAACATCTTCTAATTGTTTGTTTCCGGAACCTTGCAATTGTAAGTTTAATTTATTTAAATGTGTGAAAATATCAATAAGCTAAGCCAAATTCATCTGGCATTTCGGATCAGAAAACTGCTTCAGCAACTCGTTCTTTTTTTTGTTCGCCAGAAAAATCTCAACCTCCGTCCTGAGTTCATACAACCTCCCCAACATATTGCCCTTCGATAGCCACCTAACTTCTGTGTGAAAGAGAAGTGCCTCATGATCTGCGTCCATTTCGGAGCATAGTTTTTTAAAAAGGCGTGTATTTAAGGCGCTGCTTTTGATAACATTTACCACGTTTATGGCTAATTGCATTGTATTTTTAAGGCATTCAGGAAGAGTCTTCGAAGCCAACGCCTGACGGTGTAGGATACAATGTGTTGTTATTGCCTTAGGACTCTTCTGTTTCACCAACGTCACCAGACCGGAGCGTGATCCCAACATTGCTGGAGCGCCATCCGTACAGAAACAGACGAGTTTCTCCCAGCTAATGATATGTCTCTTTAAATATTCCGATATTGTGTTCATGACGTCGATACCTTTTGATGTTGTTTCCAGTTCTCGTGAAATCAATAATTCTTCTTTGATTACGTTGTCGTCTAAAAACCGAACAAACACAAGTAACTGACAACAATTAGAAATGTCAGTCGATTCATCACACTGGCACTGCAAAGCGAAGCATGGTGAACTTTTGATTTTTAAAACAAGTTGCTCCTCAATATCATTTGACATCAGTTCAATTCGAGCTTTAACCGTGTTGTTTGATAGCGGTATTTCTTATATATTTTTTTTTTTTTTTTTGGTCTCCAACCCCAATATTTCTTCAACAGCTTTGATCAAACACGGCTTCAAGAGTGTTTCTCCGATTGTGTGAGGTTTTTTAGATTGCGCTATTAATTTCGAAATCTCAAACGATGTTAATAATGTTTTCTCTGATGTCGCAAATCGCGTACCACTAGGCCCGAGTTTCATTTTTTTAGGTTCTCTAATTTTCCTTCAAAGAATTGTGGCGGTCGGTTAGAGAAATTAGGATGGACCGTTTCCAGGTGGCGTTTTAATTTCGCTGGCTTCAAAGCGTCGTTTGCAAGTACGGTTGCGCATAATATGCACTGTGGTTTTATTTCTCCGTTGCTTTCTATCGAGGTGAATCCGAATTTAATATAGCTATTATCATATTTTCTCTTAAGCGCCATGATCTGAAAATAGAATCGGAAAATAATCGAATACAACCTATGTATTTAGTCGCTTCAGATTACCAACAATATACGCTTTGCCTTAGGTATCATAGTAATTAAAATGTGTAGGTACTTACCTTTTTTAGTATAAAATGAAACTAGAATAACAGCCAGTACTGATACACTTCTCCGTATGTAAAGATAAAAAAACTAAACAGAGTCACTGATACCGTCAAGCTCAACTAATAACAGAAAAATAAAGTAGGTACGAGTAACATAAATGTCTTTATTTTGATTCTTCAGCGTCCTTATTGCTCGACTGACTACGGACGAATGACTCGTTTTCAAATCTCATCACACTCTTTCACCGGTAGTTTCTTCATATTTTGGATTTGTAGTAATTCCTTCCTATTCGTATTCCTAGAAGAATGCTCGTATTTCTCACTAAACCTTCATACGATTGACCGGCTTATGCATGTGACAACACAATAACGATGTAAACAAACTTCCCTCCTTCGTTGTAACTCGCGTCTCCCGCGCCGCCAGCGATCTCGCCACTCACAATACGCGACGATACCCAGAAATTTTAAATCGTTCGCGGACCATATTTTGATTCCGGCGGGCTACTGGTGGTCCGCGGACCACGGGTTGGGTACCACTGGATTAAACGAATCTGACTCCTCGAAAGTTAAGAAGTTGTTTCGTTCTTATGAGGGATGTAGTTGGGAGGAACAGCTTGGCTTGTCTGCTACCTTTCGTTTGTAACCAGTAGTGATCCGTCGTGTTCCTTAACCAAATGTTTATGCAGCATTTGGTGGTGTTAATGGGTATGCCGCAGAAAGGCCGTGGCATCATAAATGATGATGCAGAGCCCTTCCTTGCTAGTAGGTCCGCCTTTTCGTTGCTTGTATGGCCGCTGTGTCCAGGTATCCAAATGAGATGAACTCTGTTTGTACTGGCCAGCTGGTGAAGTAGTTGTAGGCAGTCCCATACCAGTTTGGAGGTGATTTCAAAGCTCTTTAGGGCTAGAAGTGCAGCCTTGCTGTCAGAGAGAATGTAAATGTTTTTGTTAAGTATTTTTCTGTTTATACTTTCTCTGAGGCAGAGTTCTATAGCAAATATCTCTGCTTGAAAAACGGAGTTATATCTGTCCATGCTGACGTAGATGCATGTGCCTGTATTTGCTCCGTATACTCCAGCCCCAATGCGTTCGTCCGTAGGATCCACGATTGAAGGAGGGTCTATCCTGTTCCCAGTTTTGTCGATTGGGGAATGTGACCTTGTAGTTTTGGTCACAGTTGTCTGTGAGAGACATCTTTAGGATTTCATGCCTGTTTATTTCGGTAAGGATATCAGGGTGTTTATGGAGGTCATAGTTGACATGGTTTCTGTCGCAGATTTCTAGTTCTTGAAGGTATGTGTGATTTTGTTTCTAATCAGCCTATCCAAATTCCTTGCACCTAGTGGGGTCTGCTTTGCTTAGTCTTCTCTGTCCCATTATTTGTTTGTGAATGTTTATACATTTTTTTTTTGGAAGAGTAACTCCAGAATTGCATTCTATTGCAATAAGTTCACTGTTTCTTCTTTTTATTTTTAGTCTTGAACTACTATAGGTCGGCTTTATCTTGTACATTTCTGAAGAGGAATTTCCTTGCGTGGAAGCGGAAGCGTAAAATACATTTTTAAAAGTAGGTACTTATATTCTGTGATAAGAAAGAGAACCCACAACGTCTTGGTCAGGGAGTACATGTACATGTATGGATTTCATAGGTCTAGTCCCGAAAAATACAAGGTGTTTCAAAAGACCGATTATATTTAGTGGATCGATTAAAAACGAAGTAAACATTCTATTGAAAAAGATGTTACTCATCATTAAAGTATACAATTTGGGAATTTATTTCTTAAAAATAATGTCATCTAAATGTAAGCCCTCGCATTCGCAACGCTCATTTAATCGAACAGCAAGATTTCTTATTACAGCTCTGCAAGACTCCGTAATTGCGGCCATTTGGTGACGGATATTCTGGTTCAAACGCGCCAAGGAAGTAGGTTTATTAGCGTAAACTTTAGATTTAAGATTATGGTTCTTCTAGTGTTGAACCAGTCTCTTCAAACTTCTTTACCCATTTTCGAATGAGAGGAATGCTTTGTGCATTATTTAAATGGCGTACATTTTGAATATTGAATATACGCGCCACATTCGCCGAATCACCGTTTTTGTAAAATTCTACGAGCCAGGCTACCGATTGACATACCCCACACGCCCCTCGGATTCGTAGCGTTCACACAATAAGCTAAACAAATATAAACTTTCTTTTGGGACACCTTGTATTAGAATACAATTTTTGAAAGTTCTCTTGGGAGATATGGAAATTGAAAACACAGGATGTACAATATACAATTGTTGTTGGCTCAATGAAGACTAAGTCTTAAATGCCTAGAAGCATAAACGAGCTGTACTGGTTAAACGAATACCCAAGGACCCTTCGATTCCATTCTTAACGGGGAAATACGACGCACATCAGATGTCATTCGTTTTTTTTTTTTTTTTTTTAAGGCTTCTGCTATCCGCTGGAGCACCCAGATGCAAACACTGGTCCATTGTACTCCAGACAGACCTCTTACATTATTGTATTTTCCCCGTTTTCCGGAAAAAAATTTGAAGGAGCTTCAGTGATGTAGAGCTAAGGGAATCGGCACACATCACACGTCGGCTCTAAGGGTGCGCCACTGTGCGCGAGCAAAGGCGGGACAATCACAGAGGAAATGCTCTGCAGTGTCATCCTCCTCCTCGCAACATGCAGCACAGGTCGGCGTCTCACTGAGGCAAAAGTGTAATGGCCCATGATAACTCCCACAAGCCTTCTACAGTCGATTCTCCTTAAAGACAGGAAGGAGGAATGCTGCAGATTCTTTGCAGACATCAGGGCAAACGCGCTTAGTCATCCTGCAACTTGGACAATCCCTCCATCTACGGTTGTGTGTATTAAATACACAATCCTTAATGTACCTGCGTGGACGCAGGTAGACCTAGCGCGGGTTCAGGCCCTGAGAAGCTCTCTTCTGAACCCATTCTGGCGATTTCATCAGAGATCTAATTTCTTGGGATCTCAGAGAGGCCTGGAACTCATACAAGCCTTAATGAATTTAGTCTGCCGACTCTGTTCAAGAAGGACTTCAGTTAAAGCACTAACTTGGAGCTAGTTAAGGGATTACACTCAGCTTTTAGTGCAGCTTGGCTGTCACTACAGACGCATATGCATTCCCCCTTTCACCTGTACTTCACAACATAGTGCATGGCCATAAGCAGACTTTCCTAACGAGAAACGCAGTCGGATGCTTTCGCGGTCAAAGAAGACTCCAGCACCGGACCCCCGCCCAGACCTGGAGCCATCCGTGAAAATGCGAAGACTATCCTTTCCAGGGTTAGTATCCATCCATAGCCAATCCTGACGCCATGGAACTCGACTGTGAAATTACGAAGGCATGTCCATGAGGCAGCGGTCGCAGGACAATTCTTGCGCAAGCACACCGTTATTCCTATGCGAGTTGTACCAAAAGCCATTTCTCTTCAGTCGAGACATGGATTTCAGAGCACGCCCGCTGATAAATATATCAAGAAGTGGAAGGTTCATCATAGCATCTAGAGCAGCGCCCGGCGTGCTGGAGAAGGCCTCCATGCAGCTAAGACAAACCGTTCTTTGGTGTTTGGTGAAAGAAGCTACGGCGTGTTTGCGTTTTAGTCTGTTCCATCAGACAACCGATTCATATGAGATTATAGGTCTTATCATTGCCGTGTGGATCCAGACGACCTTTGCCGGCGATAAGCCCCATGTTTTGCCAAAAGCTCCTTTGCATTGCCAGAAAGCTGACAGCGCTTTGGTGGTTTTTTACTCAACATGCTTTGACCAGAGAAGCTTGCTATCTAAGATGACTCCTAGATACTTAGCCTCTTTGGATATCGGGATGGAAATGCCTTTTAGTACCAGCTAAGACAGTCGCTAAACATGAGCCGACAGAAAGAATGGCGACGTCATCCGCCTAGGCCTGGGCATAGATTCCAGAGGCATTGAGAGCATCAAGCAGAGAATCGACTGCCATGCACCATAACAGCGGAGACAGGACGCCACCTTGAGGGCAGCCCCTGCTTACGCCGGAATTGACACACTGGTCGAGGCCTGCATAAGCGGTCAATGTCCTGTGCATGAGCATTGCTTTGATCCAGAGGACCAGTGCTTCATCTACGCCATGATGTCTGGCAGCGTTGCACATGCTGTCAAAAGTTGCGTTATCAAAAGCTCCCTCAACGTCGATGAAAATTCCCAGCGCGTACTCTTTCCTTTCGAGCGCGCATTCAATTTCCGCACTGGTAAGCATGTTGCATCTCCGAAAGAGGGTGCATTCGAAGGGCAACTTTGCGCACGTGCAACTCTACCAGTCCCTCTCTTTCAGCAGGAAGGATGTTAGACTAATTGGTCTGAAGCTCTTGGCAAGTGAGTAGTCCTCTTTTTCTATTTGAGGAATGAAGACCACTTTCACTGTGCGCCAAGGAATGGGTATGTGAGCAAGTGCTAGACTAGCAGTGAAAATTCTTTTCAAAGTAGGAAGCAACTGCCTTATACCTTTTTGCAGCATAACAGGATATATTCCGTCGGTACCCGGTGATTTGAAACCATCGAAGGCTGCCACAGCAAATTCAGTGGCTACAGTCGTTACCACGCACGACGCAATATACCAGCTACGCCGAGTTGTTTTCATCGTTTCAACGATCGGCAACGAGCCGATGTCGATCTGATTTCCCGGGAAATGAGTCTCAAACAGTAAACTAAAAGTTTCCGTTTTAGACTCAGTAAAGGTACGATCAGATTTTCTGAGCTTTAACCATCTTGCTAGTCGCAGTCAGAGACCTGATCTCTTCGCAGAAGGTCCTTAAGAATAATTTTTCGATCTACGAATAAGTTTCTTATATTCTTTCTTCTTCGACCGATACTTGGTCCAGTCATCTTCCGAATTCGATTTGAGAGATCTATTCAGAAGACTTCTTTCTGGCTTCTAAGCGAAGACTCTGGAGCTCGGCGTTCCACCAGGGGACCAATTTCCTGCAGGGAGGTTTGCTGAAAGGGCATGCGAGTTCAAAACAACTGGTGATGACGCTATTCAGGTTATGAAAAGCGTTCTATATCAATTGTTTCGTTCTGAGTTTAGGTAGGACCTAAGCGGATTTCTCAAGCTCCTCTCTAAACCGTACCCAGTCCGTCCTTCTCGGATTCCGTTTAGGTTGCAAGGAAAGATCCCACAACTTAATCGGAATTCGATATATTTATGGTCCGACAACGTAGCATCAGGCAAGACTCGCTAGTTAGTGATGTCCTTCACATACCTGTTGGATAGGGTTAGGTCAATCACCTCCTGTCGTCTTGTCGTTACAAACGTTGGTTGAGAGCCAACATTGTTGATGGTAAGGTTAGACGAGAGAACAAGGTCTAAAAGACGGTCCCCTCTTGTGTTGCACTTGCTGCTGCCCCAAGCAGTGTTTTGGGCATTAACATCGCAACACAAGATGAGACCAATCTTTCTGGCTCCACAGTACTCTACGAGTTCAGAGACTTCTTTTGGTGGTGTAAGTTGTAACGAATCGCAGGGAAAGTAGGCAGACGGAACGATGAAGTGTTCTATTGCTCCGTGCGTTTTGTAGCTTACTCTAGCAGCCACCAGATCTTGTCCACAAAAGTGCCCAAGTTAGGTTGCCAATAGTGAGTTCGATATGATGAGGCCGACCCTGGGCCTTTCGGATAGTTCATCATAAAGAATCGTAATATCACGTATACCACCAAGGCCACATAGGCGATTATTCCACACCCACGGTTCCTGAATGGATACAATGTGATGATTTGTTCTACTACATGCAATTCTGCTACTTAAAAGAGCGGTAGCAGCCTTGCATTGCCGTATATTGATCTGAGTAAAAATCATAGATTCATACTGCAGGACACGTCCCATCCTTCGACTACTTGACATTAAAATGGAAGGAGATCCTACCAAGGCCGAAGTAGGGGCGTGAATCGTACGCAGATTTCAGAGTCCCGACAGAGGCTTCATCCATCCCCACAACCAGAGTAGAGCCCTCTTTTTCCAGAGAGCCCTTACTCTCCTTGTAGGAGTAGATAACCCAAGCTCTCGTGTCAAGCCCTGGATTCTGTGTGCGTAAGCGCGTCAGCACATCCACCTTATTTTCAGCTTTCCGCGGAATCCGGCAGATAGCGCGCGTTGAATTCGGGAGACTAACTACCTGGTAAGTAGCAGTTCCCAGAGGGGGGATTTTCGGCACCGTGTTCTTTATCCAGGCCGATGTCTGCTGTGATGAACAGCTCACCACAAATGTGCCATTCATCAAAGCTGACTTTTCTGCCTGCAAGCAGAAACCCGTTGCCAAGGCTAGCTCCAGTAGAGAATCCTCACAGTGCTTGCAGTCTGCGTTAGTCATTCTACTATCATCGCCAACTTTCCCTATCCTGACCTTTTCAGAGGAGATGGCCGCCTCTTTATAAGAGGGCTGCTTCTCTCGATTCCTTATGGTCACTTGGAACTTCTTCTCGGAGGAAGGGGTTTTGTTACGTGATGTCCCCGCCTCCGAGGAGCAGTTTTGGGCTATTTTCGTCTCCTGGCCAATGCTTTGATCTATCTGGGTCGCCACAACTGCTATTTAACTCCGATTTCCCACCGCCCCACCGGAGAGGGAGGCATCATACACTCTCTCCCTAACGAGGTTATCTTTGGCGGCCATCTTCCGTTTGCGGAGGCATTTACCCGAAAATGTGTCCCGCTACCTTCGGACACCGCTTTTGGACCGCTTCGCCAGTTCGAGGACTGCCAGAACCCGTAGCGACTTGGCCTTCGGCGTTCAAAGTCCGTATGTCGGCCCCGCCACCTTTATCGGCGGCAATGCCAGCCATGGCAGTAACCTGAGCGCTTCCGGCCCCGTCGTTACGGGAACTAATCAAGCTCTTACTGGGTGGTTGAACCATCCCAGTAAGAGGAAGGAGGTTGGAGACGCATGCCGAAAGTGCGAGCATGCTTACGCCTTCTTCAGCAGCCTTTCCCAATCGTCGACGTTTTAGCGCACCTTCGAGAGAGGGGAGGACCTCAGGAAAGAGGGTCGGATCAATTTCGGTAGAAGATATCTCCGTCGATCTGACCCTCTTAACTGGTTCCCACAGAGGTATAGCCTCGACCATTGCGCCTTCAGTTTTGTCAGTTTTTTTGCGCAATTTTCGGGCATGCCTCTTTCCCTTTCCTTTTTCGCACTTAGTAATGCATTCAGCGGTACGTCCCAATTCTGGGGCACGTTCCACCTTTGCGGTTTCCCGTGCCACGCCATCGTTGGTGTCTGTCGCCTCCGCTGGAGGCCCAGGTGGTCAGTCAGTGAGCCGCAGGAGTCGGTGTCATTCCGGGCTGCCGTAGTTTTACAAATGAATCTCGGGGCCTCCAGAATCTGTGCCCCAGCCGCAATCAAGGAGATCGCGGGTAGATTTCCGCTGCTGTGGCTACCACCTGGAGTACTCAATTCCTTTTGTTTGTCCATTCATTTTTGGGATCTTCGAGTCTTAGTTCGAGGTCTATGACCTCTTAAGCCTCCCGCCACTACAAGGCGCCCGAAGAAGGGAGGTTACAGTACAGTTGTATGTATACAAAACTAACCGGCCTTAATAAATATAATTGTGACATAGCAACACCTAATTCTACAGAACCAAGCAAACAGTTCATTTCTAATCTTTATTTCGAAAAAGGACGTTGACTAAAAGTAATAGTTTACGATGGCCAGTAAGAAAAAAAAGGCCCAGTCAAAAGATGCAACAAGTGTTAGCTTGAAAAAAGCTGTGTCCATAACGTCCGTTCGAAAGGTCGAATCAAAAGAAACAATTATAAAAAATCTTCTCGTAAGCCTTCTTCCCTCAATTACAACCAATTGCGAAGTAAGTTAATTTGTATTCTGTAAATGACCGATAATATTGTAACCAACCGTATGCAGATACACAAATCATTTACCAAATTGACGTTTTGCAATTTAAACTCGTTCTATGGTTGGATTAATTTTAACGGATTCAACGGATTTGGAACCTACACATTTGTCGACGGTTCATCGTATAGAGGTGGACGGGCTCACTTTTTTTTTTGTTTTAAACCCGCTTACTTAATCTTGGACTAACCTTTGAATAGGTTCATTTCGTAACAGTCTCACGTTCAAATTGGGAAGATACAATTACGTGAATGGAGATACGTATGAAGGAGAATTTCTGGCTGGATGTCGTGATGGTTACGGACAATACAAAACGAAACGTTTTCGTTATGATGGCTATTTTAAAAATGGTAAATTCCATGGTCAAGGAGTTTGGAAGGTATTAGCAGTATATTATACTACCTGGTTGCTCGTATACGTACATACTATACTGTTTTCTAGTCGAAGAATGAAGAAGTCAAAGGCACATTTGAAGATGGGTTACTCGTTGAAGGCGAAGCTCGCGATTGCAGTGGTGTTTTTATGGGGACGTTTGATAAGTCGGGATTAAGAAAAAAAGGGAAATTCTTCTTCAGGAACGGTAACACATACGATGGAGACTGGTCGAATGATATGTTTTATGGATTCGGCATATATAATTGGGTAGGAAAGTGCTATCTGCAAACGAAAGCCCAAACAAAGTATGTAGGCTATTGGCTTGAAGGTAAACGACATTCTCTTGGAGTGCTAATGTTCCGGCAAAGAATTATAATCTGTCAATGGACTCGTGACGTAAAGTTTGGAGCGGGCTTAGTCATCGCTTGTAATGGACGATGCTATGCGAGCCCCGAGATGTTTAGCAACAATCGGTATATTGGCTCCAATCTCATTAAGATGTGTGAAGAGAGTCAAGATATTTTACACGACATATTGAAACTAACCACTCTCCCATACACATATAGTACAATGGAAGAGTGTAGTAGTATGTTTCTTGTTAAAATCAAGGAGCTTGTTCAAAATTACTCAGTATCACTCTCGGAAGTATATCCCGTTCGAATCCCTCACTATGAGCTTTGTGCGATACCATCGACGGAGTACAATATGTGCGAGGAATTGAAAAGTCTCCAGAGATTATTATGTGAACGATATAAGGATTTTCTTGCTCTATACAACAGGTATATTCATTCAGGTGATGAGTACATGAATACTTTTGGCTTAAATCTATTCTACATGGATGCTTTCTATGGAGTGCAAGATGTAAACATTTGTAATGTGTTAAGTATCGCCATTAACGAAATTTGCCATCATCATGCTCACGGGTACCTTCGAGTAAACGTTGCTGATGATCCTCTGGCAGCGGTTACATTTTATGACTTCTTTCAACATTTCATCCGGATAACGCTCATTCTAATGATGAATGGAGAGTTGAAATTTCAAATAGAGCAGCAAAGGCCTACATTTTTCGGTCATTTAGCTATGCAAGTTCTTTTTTATTTAAAGATGCTGCTAGTACAGAAAGAACCGGACTTCCTTGTGCGAGAGGCACTTGTGGTTAATAGACCTGCGGTTATGTATCTATTAGGATCGATAAAAAAACAATCTTTAAATGATTATAGCATCAGAGCCGCCTATAAATTCCTGCATAATAGTGGTGTTGTAGAAAAGAGTAGCTTAAGCTTTATCGAAGCTGCGCAGATGTACTTTGTGAACATGTATCAGAACGGTTTTCTTCGTGATAGTGAATTTGCAGTCAGCGATCTAGAGTTGGTGGAGGTGGTGATGCGCACAAGTCAAATACAAATTGCTAAAGAAGAACATAAGCGAATAAGCGAGCCGCATGCACTTATGCTTAAAATGGCTGCACAGATGGAATAAATACTCGTATGTATCATGCTGAGCTTCGTTTAAGAGATTAATTTGAATGCAATGTTTTCTAAAAAAAATAATTTTTATTTTTATTATCTCTCGGCCATAGGTTGCCCTTACACGACCTAATAAACTGAATAATGAGTGATTTTAATTCTACCTTAAATACTCTTCTGCTTGCTCTGGAGCGATGCAGCATTCCGGCAGTTGTAATCAGATGTCCGCACGTCGTACGGGATGGAATGTGCAACGATCTTCATATTTCATGTGTTCCAGATGGCTAGTCAGCGGCTTTCTGTGGGAACGAAGCTTGTCACTTGATGATCGCGTGTCTTCACACACGGAAGACAAGAATGACTTCGCCAGATGAGTTCTACGATCTCCTAGACAGAACGTATGCCCAATGTCCCAGCTATGACATCAAAATTGTACTAGGAGACTTCAATGCTAAGCTGGGTAAGGAAAGCATCTTTGAACGAGTCATCGGCAAACATAGCCTATACGACACCACACCCGATAACGGACACAGACCGATTGATCCTGCTTCGGAGCGAAATCTCCTTCTAGCCAGTACGCACTTCCCGCACCTCGATATACACAAAGGCACCTGGCGGTCTTTTGATCAATCGACCACCAATCAGATTGATCACATCGCGACCGACGTCAGCCACCCCTCCACTATTCTTGATGTTCGAATTCTCTTGTAGTAGCCAAGATGCGCCTACGGATATCACGAACGCAGCGGAATAGAGTAAGAATACAAAGTTATGACGTCGGAAAGCTACTATTGCCAGAAACCGCTCGTGCTTTTACCGATCGTGTCTCCCTTAAGCTCCCCAACGCACGTCAATCCTCCACGCTATCAATAGAACAGCAGTGGAGCCTTTGCATACAAGCCCTGAAAAGCTCTGCATCCGAAGTTTTGGGTTTCAAGGCTCCACCACGAAGAAACACCTGGTTCGATGTGAGTGCAGGAGGATTCATACAGCGAAGCAGGATGCATATAAGGCCTCGCTGCATAAAAGACCAAGAGCAGCTCGTGAGCTCTACGAGTTAAAAAGAAGGGAGGAGCATAAGCTTCTTAGAAGAAAGAAGAAAGAGCACGAGAAGCGCGCGATTGAGGATTTGGAGAGGTGTTTTTTTTTTTTTTATGGGGCCAGTGCTACTATTAGCAATATGGCACTGCGACCTTTGCAGATCTATTGTGCCTACTAGCCGATTAGCCGAGTAGCCTCTCCACCTCTATGATGAAGTTGAGAATGCTTCTCGTAGGAGCCTGGGTGATCCCCTCAGGAGTCATAACTTCACTGAGAAGGATACGCTTTTTAAGATGGCAGAGAGCAGCACACTCACATAGCATGTGTTCTGCCGTCTCATCGTCCTCTAGACAGAGCCGACACTCAGTTTCGGAAGAGAGACTAATTTTGTTTAAATGATATCTCAGACCGCAGTGTCTCGTTAGATAGCTGACTAGTCTTCTGATATCCCCTCTATTGAGTTTGAGTATGTCAATAGGGTGTATGTTCAGGGATCGTATAAGTCGTTTAGATTGACGGAGTCCCCGAACACTGTTCCAGAAGGACAGGTGTTGCGATTTTTCCCACTTGTCTAAGAAGTAATTTATCTTTGACCCGGGAATGCCACAGAAAGGTTCCGGACCTATGTATTTGTCGCTGTAACCTTTTCTGGCAAGTTGGCCGGCAATTTCATTGCCCTTGATACCTTTATGTCCTGGCACCGACCAAAGTTTAACAGTGTTCCTTTTGGCGAGGTCTTGTAGGGCGTCATGGCCCAGTGTTTAAAGCGCTGCTTGGCTATCAGAGAGTTTGTTGATAGTTACTCCTATGATGCCCGTCTCGAGATTTAGATTGACGCATGTTAGGATGGCATGCAGCTTTGCTTGGAAGATTCTGGGGCTTGTTCCCAGGGCCTTCGAGATCTTGCGTTTTGATCCAAAGATGCCGGCGCCAACGCCAGAAGCCATCTTGGAGGGGATCACTGTTTTCCCATTCTGAGCAGTTTGGGGTCAGTATTTCATACCTCTTGTCAAAGGTGAAGGTGTGTGGCAATGCGTCCGAGACTGTAGTAATCATATCCAGCTCGGGAAAGTGTTGTAATATCGACATGTGGCCTGCAGGTCTACATGGCATATTTGTTCCCGAGCAGAGGATTCTGATTGCACCGCGTAATGCCACCTTTTTGATAAAAAGGTGCAGTGGAGCGAGTCCAATGAGTGCTTCTTGTGCTGCCGCAGGGCAGGATGGCATAGCGCCTGTGATGCCGAGACACGCTAGTCTCTGAAGGCGTTGAAGCTTGATAATAGTAGTTTTTTGCTAAACTTTTGTCCACCGTGGACCCGTAAGTGACGATAGGTCTTACTATCGCGGTGTATAACCAGTATACAACCTTAAGTTTAAGTCCCCAGGTTTTACCGTAGGTGCGTCGGCAGGCCCACATGGCCTTAGTCGCTTTCATGAGTTTATTTTTCATGTTGGAGTTCCAGTTGAGTCTGCGGTCTAGGTCAATAACTAGATACCTTACCTCCTCTGAAAATCCTATGTGTGTGCCATTTAGAAAGACTGAGCAGGGTTGTACCTTTCTCCTCTTTGTAAATGGGACTAAGATTGTCTTATTTGGGTTAATAGATAACCCTTCTCTGCCACACCAGTCAGAGATAAATTGGAGCGCAAGCTGCATGCGCTCACAGGCAGTGGCCTGGCACTTGCCCGTAACAATGACTACTAGGTCATCAGCATATCCGATGACCTCATAGCCCCGAGTGGTCAGCTTGCGTAGTAGATCGTCGATGACTATCGACCAAAGCAGTGGTGAGAGGACTCTCCTTGTGGCTGTCCTCTAACCGCCGATACTGTCACTGAGACCTCTCCGCATGTGTCTGATATGATGCGGCTATTTAGCATCGCCCTAATCCAGTGATTAGTGGGATGGTCCATACCCCTGCAGGATAGTGCAGTGGTGATCGAATCATAGCCAGTATTATCAAAGGCTCCCTCTATATCAAGGAAGGCGCAGATTGCGATCTCCTTTTGTGTGAAACTATTTTCGATGCACGTCACCAAGTGGTGTAGTGCATTTTCGGTAGATCGCTCTTTGCGATATGCATACTGGTTGGGATGCAGAGGTGTCTGATTTTCCAGGATGCCTCTAATATGGAGCTCTATCAGTTTCTCCATTGTTTTTAGAAAAAACGAAGTCAAACTGATAGGGCGATAGGATTCAGGTTGCTCGCTTGGTTTCCCAATCTTGGGGATGAAGAAAAGATTGACCTCTCTCCAAGTTTGGGGTATGTATCCCAGGTTGAAGCATGACCTAAAAAGAACTATCAGTGATGGTAGAATTGTATTCAAGCCTTTCTGTAAGATTGCAGGAAAGACACCGCCTTTACCTGGAGCCTTGCAGGGTTTGAATGAACCAATTGCCCATTTGACCCTGTCAGGGCTAAAGAGTCTACCAGAGAGACTATTTGTTCTACTGTCAATGTTACCTATGACGTTTATTTGATCGTCAGAGGACATCGAGTAAGGAGTAGAACCAGGGAAGTGCATCTCGAGCAAAGTCTCCAGCGTTTCCCTGCGATTGACGGTAAAAGTGCCGTCTGATTTGCGAAGCAGTCGAGCCCATTTGTGTGCTCTCGAGATAGTGCTTCGTGGAGTCGGGCCGCATTTGGCAGCGAGTCTATGTGCTCGCAATGTTTCCTCCAAGACATTCTCTTGGATTTCCTCAATTCGAGGTTGTATTTAGTTAGAGCAGATCTATAATCAGTCCAACTATTGTACCGTTTTGCTCTGTTAAACAGCGATCTCACCTGCTTCCTTAGGGACTCAAGCTGACTATTCCACCAGGGCACACATCGTTTATGTGTAGTTGACCTGGGTGTACAGCTGTCTCTAAAGGATATGATGAGTGCTGCATTGAGCTGGTAGGCCGCTTCGTCGACATCGCCTGTCGATTCAATCGACTTAAGGAGCATGTCCTCTTTAGCGGCGAGTTGAGCTTGGAACCGAGCCCAATTTGTTTGTTTGAGCTGATACCCGGGTTCAGCCTCATTAACCTCACTAGAGATGTTGAACCTGATGTACTGGTGATCAGATAGTGAGGCTTCATTGGAGACATGCCAGTCCCCAATCACATTTGAGATGATCCGGCTAGAGATAGTGAGGTCAAGCACCTCTTCTCTAACCGCGTTCATAAATGTCGGTTTGTTGCCTCTATTGGCAACGGTGAGATTATTACTTATTAAAAATTCAAAAAGTGACTCACCTCGTTTGTTGGTATTGCTCCTGCCCCATTCTATATGGTGCGCGTTGGCGTCGCATCCAATTACCAGGTGGTGTTTTTTCTGGTTGCAATACCTAACCAGATCCTGGACTTCAATGGGAGGGATTTGTTGACCGTCTCCAGGAAAGAAAGCGGAGGCGCATACAACCTCCCTTACTCCTCCATCGGTGAGGACTTCCACAATGACGGCTGCCAGGCTGCCTTGTGATGAATTCTGGAATGGGGAGAAAATTTAGGTTAGTGCCGATCACACATGCGGCCCTAGGAGGAAGACTTCCTGTGGCGTAACTTAGTTTACGCGACCTGTTTTGCAGGCCCATAATCTTACCTTTATGGACCCATGGTTCTTGGATTAGCCCAATGCTGATCCTGTCGCGGTACAGTCGCAGGCTAAAGGTGTCCGAGGCACCTTTGGCATGGCGCAGGTTTCCCTGCAGCACACGCAGCCACCCCATTATTTGCGACGGTAGGCCGGATCCTTCGTTCTGTAAGGCTTGTTGTTTCCTCGCCTGAAGTTTCCGGCCCGATGGGAGTGATCCTCTGATCTACTTCCCATCGAAGATTCCCCTCGTTTATTTGGGGGATGTTTGTTTCTTTTATTTGGGCGACCCTTAGTGGTCGCCGGCTCAGGCGTGGCAGCGGGTTTCGGCTCGTCACAGCTGGGTGTGTCTACTACAGCAATAGGTGCAACCACCATATTGCTGGCTGTAGGTTTTTCTACTACAGTAGTAGGTGCAACCACCATACTACTGGTTGTAGTTTTTCCTATTGCGGCAGTAGGTGCATCCACCGTACTGCTGGTTGTAGGTTTTTCTACAGCTATTGGTGCTACATCCAAGGATGTTTTCGCCTGGCTCTTGATAATCATCTTTACGATTTCAAATCTGTAGGCCACTTGGCACTTAAGTTCTATCAGTCGTGCCAAGGGTTTGTCACTGACTGCTAGAACTAAGTGCAGGAGGTTTTTCTCCTTATTTGACGTGCTCTGCATGACTCTCCAGTTCTTTGCGTGTAAGTCGTCATTTTGTGAGTCCAGCGTCGCCAACACCTTCGTGATGAGTAAGCTGGCGCTTTGTGGGAAGTAGCTTGTGGCTTCGGGAAAGCTTCCTCTTCCACAAGCATAATATCAAGTCCACTCTTGTCCTTGATGGCCGTAAAATTGGTTTTCATCAAATCGGCCGTAGCTGGGTTGTCACACACAAAGTATAACAATCCTGACTTGTAGGTCGAACCCCTAAAGCGAGGTTTGGTTGCTTTACCCGACAGCTCGATGGAGCTGTCTATAGCCTCCTGAACGGCTGCCATCTGCGCTGTTGTAAGGGGGTTCGTTCCTAAGTCCATGGGGACGATGCCGAGTCGGATCCTCCCAGCTACATTACTGTAGCTCTTTTTATCGACCTGATGGTTGCCGATTTTGCTGCGTTTCGCAGCCTGGTTTGGTGGAGTAGTGTCTGCGGAACGAACACGTTTCAGTTCCGGACCCTTACTTGCAGGGGTGGATTTTGCATAAACTTGAGCCTCACCTCTAGTTTTGCCCTGCATTATAGCAGCTTTAAAGCGTCGCTGCTCCGACGATTTGAGCTTGACGAAGCCATCAGGTGGTACAGGCTTTTCCTCTACGTTCCTGATGGTTTCGTTACTACTTACACTTGGGAGTTCATCCGAGAGCATACTCACAGAATCTCCACCAAGTGTGGTGTCGGAATCGGAGAGTGAGGACACATCTTCAGCTTTCCGTCCGGCTGCAATGCCAGCAAAAGATGCCGGCATAACTTCCGGTTTTTGAGCCGCTGAGGACTTACAAGCCCTAGCAGGCGATGACATTTGAGAGTCATCATTCTCTTTTGAGATATTTAAATTATCGATTGTTCCCACGAGGACACGGGAAAAAAAAAACGGTCACCTGCAGCGGAGCCCGAGACACTGCAGGAAGGCTATATTGAAATCGGAGGTCGCCCGGTATCCGAAGTTCGCATACTAGTAGCTAAGCACCCTCTTAGCCATGCAGGCGTATGCTGTTCCACCTTGGAGTTAAGGGAGTAGGGGAGTGATGGGTGCAGAGGAAGGAGCGAGGTAGGGGGGGGGGGGGGGGGGTCCGTAATTCCTTCTTAGCTTCGGGTTCCTCTAGAAATGAACTCTCGAGAGTCATTACCTGTACTGAGCCTCCGCACCACGACAAGGTGAGCGATTGTCACGGAGGTTGGAGAGGTGTTAATGCCATATCGAAAGTTTTATCAACAGATGAAGGGAACATGCCAAGGTTATAAAGCCAGAACGGAAGCCTGCAAGGATGAGAACGGACACCTAGTAGTAGAATCGCAGACGATGCTGAGAATATGGAAAAACCACTTCTGCAGACTGTATAACGGCGATATTAGTCAATATACCGCTGTTATGCAGAATGATCCATTTCCTAACGACGAAGACCGCAGAGAATTCCGTCCCCTGACCTCGACGAAGCTTAGACTGCCATATCGAAACTCAAGTCGAATAAAGCTGCTGGCGCAGACAGACTGTCTGCTGAGCTCTTCAAGGCAGCTGGGGCTGCTGGTTAGGAGCATGTACCAGCTCATCTGTACGATATGGTCAGAGGAAAGCATGCCCGAGGAATGGAGTCTCAGCATCGTATGACCGATCCACAAGAAAGGAGATCCCTCTGATTGCGCCAACTACAGAGGAATAAGAAAATGTGCATCTATTCATACGAAAATGGCTAAACAAAATTTCATTTGGGTACAATCTAATTGTTTTTAAATAATTATTGTACTTGGATACTTTTCGAAAAGCAAATGGACTTGAAAGAATGTAATAGTTTCGTCGAAATCGTTTAATTTTTATCTTCAAAATATGTTTTATTAAGTTTATTTCATTGTAATTTAAATTGGTACTACCCAACATATTATTTAAAATAATAGTGAAAATTAACTTTTTCGACATCTCGAACTTATTGCCTTTGACTTTGAATTGTATGTCTCGAAGCAATAGCATCATCACGACATTTTAAAACGTCAAATATACAAAAGCTTCATGGAAGGTTTTTTGTATGCAAAAGCATCACTTACTTTGCATCATTACGTTTGCATCACTACGTTTGCAGTGTGATGCGCAATTATTTGACGTTTTGGAAAAAGCCCAATGTTTCACTATCAGGCCGAGAACTTCTCATCTTACCGTCGTATCTGCCGTATTCCTCCTAGTAGGGGAGCCCAAGCGCGGATTTCGCGCGTTACTTGAGCGTATCAGAAAATCATATGGGGAGAAAGCTTGCACCCTGTAATGTACCCCTA
The DNA here is from genome assembly GCA_951905685.1 of Eumerus sabulonum. NCBI lineage: Eukaryota > Metazoa > Arthropoda > Insecta > Diptera > Syrphidae > Eumerus > Eumerus sabulonum. Next base: position 42,668,909 of record OX645063.1, read on the forward strand.
CCAAATATGAACCCTTAATATAGGGGAGTGCGTTGGGGGCAGCCCGTCAGATTAGTAAAATAAGAAATCGATCCTCAGAAGAACTCGAGCGCGTCAGATTAAGAGCAGGTAAGTTAAGTACATCCTGAAAATTGTATATTTCAATAATCTGACAATTTGAGCATGGCATTGCCATTGACAGTCTTCGCGCGCGGTCACGGAAGGAGAATTGGAAAGAACATAAAAAAAAAACCGGCCAAGTGCGAGTCGGACTCGCGCACGAAGGGTTCCGTACCATCTGTATATTATACATATAAATATGAAAGAGACTATGTATGTATGTTACCTCATCAGTCATCACAGTAAATCACATTTTTTGTATGATGACAGATCTTGGTTGCAGGCAGGTTATCGGCATATTACTTTGATAATCACCATTGAATTCAAATCAATTATCTTACTTGACAGCAACGATGTGAAAAGGTGAATAACAATAAATATGGGGAAAAGGTTTGCAGCTAGGATTAATTCATCAAAGACACAAATATATTGTCGACTAACCTTAGTTCAGTATGTGACCAAGGGGATTTTTTGGATGAAAATCATGTCTGTTGTATGGGAGCCCCCCTTAAATATTCATTTTGTTCTGTTTTTAGTATTTGTCGTGGTAGCGGCAACAGAAATACATCATCTGTGAACATTTCAACTGTCTATGTAACTATTACGGTTCATGAGATACCACCTGATGACAGACGGACGGACGGATAGCGAAGTCTTAGTAATAAGGTTCCGTTTAACCTTTGGGTACGGAACCCTAAAAACGGGAAAAAAAAAAAAAAAAAAAAAAAAAAACCAAAAACAAATACCGTAGTGCAGTGTAGTGCGGGCAAAAAAAAAATCGTGAAAGTGCCGTAACCGAACACTTGGTCGGCAGCAGCGCTGGTCCGTACTCCTACCTGTCCCCCTTCCCCTCTCGTGACAGTGGTTGCACTCAACACACTCACTGATTGAGTGCTAACGCAACCGACGCGTAGCGGGTCGCGTGTGTTGTTCTTTGCTGGTGGAGCAAATTTTACAGTCGTAAGGGCATAACACCTACGATAGTTTGTTTTTGCAAATCCGGCGATAGAACTTCACTTACGTGTCTCCGCTTTAACGGTTTTGTATCTATACATGTTTTGTAGTTTGCATTGATGAGGGATTTCTGTGTGCAGTTCTGCAATATTCGTGGGTTACGGAAGAATTTCTTGGCCACGTATATTCATCTCTTTCGCCGCAAACCGGCTGTTTTGGCACTTTGTGAAACACAGGTCGATGAAAAGTCTGATCCTTCATATTCAGTCTTGCTGGATATAGCTTAGTGCCATTACTCGTTTCTCACCGCGGTCTCGTCATTTATGTCCGTAGTGACATTGCTTAGCAGTTACTTCCACAGTATAGCCAAACATCCACCCCGGAATTTAATTTCATATGGCTTAAATTCATATTCCGTAAGCACTCCATTCACTACTTTTTCCTATACAGGACAACATTTGATGGATTCGACGCACTGTCTGATTCCATCCAAAGAATTGTTTCCCTGTTCCCTCGCACTGAAATCGTTTTAGCGGACGATTTCAATGTACACAATTCTCAGTGGCTTCGACATTCTGGACAGAAAACACCCGAAGGAAGGTATGTTGAAATTTTCGCTGAGTTAAATCAACTAATTCAACTTGTGAATGAGCCATCACGTATCCCCGATGTTGCTGGTCATGCCGCCAACACACTGGACTTGTTTCTTACTTCTCAGCCCGGCAAATACACGATCGATGTATTGGAACCCCTAGGCTCGTCTGACCACTGCATGATATCAGCAAAATTCTCGAACTCTCACCATCCAGTTAAAGAAAAACCTCCTAAGAGAACACTATGGCTATACGAGAAAGCCGACTGGTGCGGCCTTAACAACTTCTTTCGGATCTTTAACTGGTCGTTGTGCTTCCTCGACAACGACGTGGACGTCGCAACTGATACTATCGCCTTTCCTACACCTCTGGGCTCTTTCCGAGTAGGTGGAAAACAGCATTTGTCCAGATGACCGCCAATACGGTTTCCGCAGCAACTGATCCACTGGTGATTTGATGGCATATCTCGCTGAAAAGTGGAATCACTCGCTTCACCAAGCAGGTGAAAGCAAAATTGTTCCACTGGATATTTCGGAAGCATTTGACAGGGTTTGGCACGAAGCCCACGAAAATGCGTGCTTTTGGGATCGATGTGTCTCTTTTTCAATGGATTAGAAGCTACCTTTCGAATCGTTCAATTCAAGTTGTTTTGGACGGATTCAAGTCTGATACTCACTTTGTAAATGCCGGTGTTCCCCAGGGCTCCGTTTTGTCTCCGACAATCTTCCTTATTTTTATAAATGATCTCTTGTCTGTTGCTTCTAATCCAATTCACTCCTTCGCTGACGACAGTACCCTCAGCTTCTCATATTCGTTCACCAGTTTACGACCCTGCACTTCGGTTGTAGGTAATGAGCGGCAGCGCATGTTAAGCTCATTAAATTCCGATAGGAATTTATTATCCAATGGGGTAAAACAATAGAGTGGAATTTAATGCATCCAAAACACAATGCTGTCTCTTGTCGTTAAAGCGTATAACTAACCCGCAGCCATTATCCATGAATGGCACTTGCATCTCAGAAACTGAAAAACTTTCCATCCTTAGTATAAGTATTGCTCACAATCTTAATTGGAGCGACCATATATTCAGTGTCGCCAAGAATGCTGCGAAATGCCTAGGCTTCTTATACAGACGCAAGAAATATTTCTCACCCTTAGATCTGGCTACAATCTATAAAGCATCCATTCGCCCCAAATTAGAGTTTAACGCTCATGTCTGGTCCGGTGCTTCCAAGACCTCATTGCACCTACTAGACAGAATACAAAAAGGAGCCATAAAACTGATAGGTGACTCCAGCATTACCAAAACATTAGACTCGCTGGAACACCGCAGGAATATTACCTGCCTCTCCCTGTTTTATCGTTACTACCACCAAAAATGCTCTGATGAAATAGCCAGTTGCATTCCGCCCCTTCAACATTTCTCCCGCAATACACGTCTCTCTAGGAATGCTCACCAATATACCCTGTCGTCGAGCCGCGGAGATGAGAAATTATTTTATCTTTATTACCTAATGTATATTTGAATAATTTTATGAAGTTCTCGTTTACGCATTTAATTTAAACTCAATCCTTTCTTTGGTTTCGGGAGGGTTTTACCAGGATGTTTCACCACACTAAATTTACACCGCTGGCAACTCCGTTTATTGGCCAAGTTTCAGGCTAGAGGCTGAAAATAGTTTTACCTCTCTCTGTGGAGAAAGTCCAAATGGAGCGAATTTAACTGGGGTATCGCCCGGCTCTGACAGCTCGTGCGAGGAATTGAGGTTAAATGGTCTGGTGGAATCATTTGAATTGGACGAAGTGGACAGTTGCTGCCGACATTGGTGAAACACCTTGGTTTAACCTTTCCGAAACCAATGTAAGTACCACAGCGAGTTATAAGCAAGTTATTTATCATATTCTCTCTTGTTAGAAAATAAAATCGGATTTCGAAGAAGATTCAGCTTGGGTTTTATTGCTGTACCTAGCCGATATTTATTTGGAACAGGAAAGTTGGGTGTCTTTCGCAGTCGTCGCAACATTATTTTATTTTATTGTTGTTCCAAGAAGGTCAGTTCCCTTTATTACCCTTTTTCTTATTGCCTTGATTTTTGGAAGGTATAATGGCACCAAAGAAGAGAAGCTGCAGCGCTACCAAGTGTCGCAAGGAAGACACTTCGTCAATGGTGAGCTGTGACACCTGTAAACGATGGTGGCATTTTTCTTGTGCTAAGTTCGACCCAAATAAGTTCGATTCAGCCACTCCATGGTTTTGTGGCGAAAGTTCGTGTCAGGCAGTAAGCGAAGAGGAGGAAAGTCCTGCTGTGGTGAGACCCCAACCAGAGGATGATATCGTCGTGTCCCATCCATCTGAGCGAATTGAGTTAGAAGCAACGATAGATGGGTTGTTGGAGGCGGCGGCTGTAGCGCAAGCGGCAGCTGCGCAGAAGGATGCCGAACTGGCCGCTTTGCAAAGGCAGTTGGATGAGATGAGGTTAAAGATGGAGAATGTTGTGCAATCAGTTGCGCCTAATGCCCCCCTTCCCAAGGCGGTTGAGGCGAGCCGTAGTAGCCGTTCATTGTCGGATGAAAGGTTGGAGATGATCCGGAGAATTCAAGACAACCACCGGGCTTTAATGGAGAGTGCTGAACATCACCGACCATGGGAGAATCTGGCGCATCATCCCCAATCTACACCTATTAGTGGAGCACCTAACCATCGCGCTCGTTTTCAAGATTGCTCTATACAGCAGTCAGATATGGCGAGCCTACTTACAATCTTAAACAGGACCAATGTTCAGGAGCTGCCGTTCTTCTCCGGGGCAAATAAGAGGGAATGGCCCTACTTTGAAGAAGTCTTTAGGTCTACCACCATCGAAGGCCATTTTTCCGGTAAAGAAAATGTTGCTCGACTGCGCAAGGCTTTAAAGGGTGAGGCTTATCAGTTGGTAAGTGATCGTCTGAAGTATTCGGCTGATGACGTGGCTATCATGGATTCACTGCGGGCCATCTTTGGGCGGGCCGATGTGTTGGTACACGGGTTAACATCAGATCTCCTCAAGCTTCCCCCACTGAAGTCAAAGTGCGACGCAAACTTGCATTTATGGGCAGTCAGGGTAAACGGGTTCGTGGCTGATCTAAAGTCAATGAAGAGAGAAGAGGATCTCACCAACGGTTACGTGCTTACCGATCTGGCTTGTAAATTAGGTGCAAGTTTATACCAGGACTGGAAGAAGATGCAAGATTCACTCCACCGTGCCTCTCTTCAAGACTTCGCAGAATTTCTCACCGCCAAAGTTACTGATTTACCACCGGAGTTAGTTAGGCCTTTGGAGTCTGTAGCGGGTAAAAAACCTCAAGGCCTATCTAAACCATTACATCGGGTGCTGACACACCAGCCATCCTCGTCTACCCCGGCGAGGGTAAGTTGTAGCAAGTGTTGTCGAAAACAGCATAGTCTAGCGCAATGCGAGGATTTCAACAATCTGACAGCTGAACAGCGATTAGAGTTCGTACGCGATAAGGCGATCTGTTTCACGTGCTTGGATCCATCGCAACATAACTGGAGGGCTTGTGCTAGAAAGAGGACTTGTGGCCTGAATGGCTGCACTGGGCGACATCATCAACTACTACATTCATCGGTTCCGAAGAGGAAGGTGGAGCTGAACGTCGCCGCTGAGCCTTTCGAGCCCCAACCGAATTTTAATTCCGCGCATGTTGATGCTAAAACTCCTGTGTTGTTTAAGGTGGCGCCAATTCGAATCCACGGCAACAACGGCAAGTTCATCGATACGTATGCTTTCCTGGATGATGGCTCATGTCTTACCATGTTCGAGAAGGAGTTATTTGACGAACTAGATTTAGTCGGTACACCAGAGGAGATAACACTACAATGGACAAAAGGTATGTCTCGTGTAGAGGAAGCGATTAGAACCAGTTTGTCCGTTTCTGGAGCGGGTAATCGTAAACGTCATCTGCTTAAGGGAGTGTATGTGGTCAATAGTTTGGAGCTTCCAAGTCAGACAGTCAATGTTGCGTCTCTCAAGGATCGATATCCTCATCTGCGTGGTTTGCCGCTTACGAATCTCTGCAATGCTAAGCCGAGGATTCTAATAGGTCTCGATCAGGCAAAGTTTTTGTTGGGACAAGGGCAACGTCATGGTAAGGACGAGGAACCGTGTGCATTGAAAACGTTGTTAGGGTGGATCGTCTTTGGTCCGTCGACTCCCACTATCAGAGCATCCTGCTTTCACCAGGTAACTAAACCCGCTATGCATTTTGCTTTTCATGACGCGATCAAGGGCGAAGATGAGCTGCATAACCTCGTAAAGCGACACTTCACGACCGAAGAATTTGGTGTAATGCCTCCGAAGGGAGAACTCGTCAGCAGGGAAGTCCGCCGGGCTTTAGACGTGATGGAGCACACTTTGAAGATGAAGGATGGACGCTATGAAATTGGGTTGCTTTGGGTTTCGGATGGAGTCACGCTGCCGGATAGCTACCCTATGGCATACAATCGGCTCATAGGACTTGAAAGGGTTTTGAAGAAAAGTCCCGATTTATTAAAATGGATGAACGAGTACATGCGCGGGTTGGTGTCAAAAGGGTACGCAAGAGTCGCCACCAAACAGGACTTGGGAAGTAAGTGGGCACGGGTTTGGTATGCGCCTACCTTTATAGTTCATAACCCCAACAAGATTCCCCCAAAGCCACGATTAGTTACAGACGTAGCTGCTAAGGTGAAAGGAGTTTCATTGAATACGTACTTACTAAAGGGTCCGGACAATTTAGTTCCTCTTCATGCAGGGCTGTTTAAATTTAGAGAACGCAAGGTTGCGGTGAATGCTGACGTGAAGGAGATGTTCCATCAGATCCGGATTAAGGCAGAAGACCAGCAATGTCAACGAATCTTATGGAGAGATGGGGACAATTCTAGAGTCCCGACAGTTTATATATTCGAAGTCATGATGTTTGGTCCCAGATGCTCACCTACGTGTTCGCAGTTCGTGAAAAACTATCATGCGAATCTTTATCGAGTTGATTGCCCTGAAGCAGTGGATGGTTTGACGAAAAGGACCTACGTTGACGACTACTTTAATAGCCACGATACGTCAGAGCAGGCGGTAGCAGTTACTCGCGACGCGATTCGGATTTGTGACTCGATGGGCTTCAACCTCGTGGGGGTGCAATCCAACAGTCGTGATTTTCTATTAAGGATTCCTGAAAGTCATGTCAACCCTAAACTTGTGAGTATAGACCCAAATGAGTCAGAAGGTTTCGTCTCAAAGGTCCTAGGTATGTTTTGGCATCCTTCGCATGACAACTTCATCTACGTGCTGTCAGACGGTGGTCTCTTTAACAAGATGTTTTTGGCAGACTTCGTTGTTACGAAGAGGGAAGTTCTCAGGACCATTATGAGAATATTTGACCCACTTGGCCTCATCTCACACTATATCATTCGGGGACGCATTATATTGCAAGAAATTTGGCGAGAAGGTTTCGATTGGGATGAACCCATTTCTACTGAGCTGAAAGATCAGTGGCTGGATTTCATCAAGGAGTTAATGAACATTAGCCAACTAAAAATTCCCCGCCGTTACGTTTCTTGGAATCCCGACGATGGAAGAGTGGACCTTATAGTCTTCGTAGATGCCTCTGAGAAGGCGTTTGCCGCCGTTGCCTACTTCCGCTTTGAGAGATCTGGTGTAGTGGAGGTCTCACTGGCAATGGCGAAAGCAAAGGTCGCTCCGGTAAAAAAACTTTCCGTGCCACGTTTGGAGCTACAAGCCGCAATCCTAGGAGTACGCTTAGTAGTGACGATAAGAGATTCTCACACCATCCCTATTCAAGATGTGCTTTTTCTCTCTGACTCGAAAACCGTTCTGGCATGGATCAACTCAACAAAATGCAAATTTCCATCATTCGTTGCAACCAGAGTGGGAGAAATTTTGGATTCTACTTTTCCTCGTCAATGGAATTACATCAGAACGTTAGACAATGTGGCGGACGATGGTACCAGATGGACGGACACATCGATTGGCAACCAGGAGACGCGTTGGTTTCGGGGTCCCAATTTTCTGAAGAGTACCTTTGTGGAGTGGCCAATCATGCCTGGTAAAGCAGATGAAACCTTGGAGAGTGTTGAAAATCTGGAGGCCAGAGTTCTCTTACATGATCGTGGTAGAGGACCAAGTTTCTCCATTTACGACGATCTGCGTCCTAGATTCAGAGGCAACTGGGCTTCATCCGTCAGAGTAGTCGCTCTTTTACTTCGGTTCAAGGATATTTGCAAGAGGAAGGAGGTTGACAAAGAAGCTTTTGTTACGCCAAGGGAGTATATTCGCGGAGAGGAGTGGCTATTCAGGAAGATACAACATGAGGTCTTTCAGAATGAGGTTGCTTCGTTAGAATTGAAGAAGGGAGTTGCTAATTCGAGCTCGATTTACTCCTTGTCTCCCTTTATGGATGAAGAGGGTACCATTCGAATGAGCTCCAGAGCGCAAAAGGCGCTTACTTCTTATGCTGCCCGGAATCCTGCAATCCTACCAAAGAAACACCCGCTGATTGATATTTTTATTCAACACCATCACGATCGAAATCTGCATATAGGGTCCGCTTCGATAATAGCAGACATCAGAGAACGTGCATGGATCGTTAGTATACGGGGGGCAGTCCAAAGGGTTAAGTCACGATGTAACATGTGCAAGAAGAGGAAGGCTCTTCCGGTGTCCCCGTTAATGGGTCAGCTTCCACAATCTAGGCTAGCCTTTAATGAGAGGCCGTTCACGCATGTTGGTGTCGACTGCTTCGGGCCAATGATTGTTAAGTTTGGCAGAGGGACTGTAAAGAGGTACGGGATGATTTTTACTTGTCTCACTTTTCGAGCGGTTCAGATCGAATTGTTGAATGATCTAAGTTTGGATCAGTGCACCATGGCACTGCGTCGCTTTCTTGTCAACAGAGTCGTAACTCGTTATCTATACAGCGACAATGGGTTAAATTTCATCGGTTGCAGAAACCTTTTGGAGAAAGACGTCAAGGAGATGGAGAAGGCTCTAAGTGAACACTCAGCGAAATATGAAGGGATACTCTGGCGTTTCATTCCGGCATAATCTCCATGGATGGGTGGTGCGTGGGAGCGCCTGATTCATTCGATCAAGGTTAGTGTTGAGTTTATTTTAAGAGGAGTTATCCCACGAGAGGATGTTCTGCGAAACGCCCTGATAGAAGCACAAGGCCAGATCAATCGCCGACCACTCACTCATATTTCCGTCGATCCAGAGGACCCAATGCCGCTTACTCCGAACTCAATGCTTTTTGGAGAAGCTGAGAGAGACGTTACGGCCCCCGGAATATTCACAGAGGATGACGCCATTAGCAAGCTGTACAGTCGGCGGTCGCAGCACTTAATGAAACAATTCATATCTCGATGGTACAAGGAATACTTACCTGAAATAACTAGGCGGACGAAATGGCACAAGGTCACGAAACCAATAGAAGTTGGCGACGTCGTTATCCTCATCGAACCAAATGAAATTCGCTCAGCGTGGAAGTTAGGGCGTATCGATAAGGTTCTTCCTGGTCCTGATGGGGTCATTCGGACAGCAGATGTACGGCTACCTAATGGAACCATCAAAGTAAGGAGGGCAGTGCGAAGGCTCGCTGTCTTAGACTTGTCTTCACACTAGATGTTCAGACGGGCCCCGGAGTGTCGTCGAGCCGCGGAGATGAGAAATTATTTTATCTTTATTACCTAATGTATATTTGAATAATTTTATGAAGTTCTCGTTTACGCATTTAATTTAAACTCAATCCTTTCTTTGGTTTCGGGAGGGTTTTACCAGGATGTTTCACCACACTAAATTTACACCGCTGGCAACTCCGTTTATTGGCCAAGTTTCAGGCTAGAGGCTGAAAATAGTTTTACCTCTCTCTGTGGAGAAAGTCCAAATGGAGCGAATTTAACTGGGGTATCGCCCGGCTCTGACAGCTCGTGCGAGGAATTGAGGTTAAATGGTCTGGTGGAATCATTTGAATTGGACGAAGTGGACAGTTGCTGCCGACATTGGTGAAACACCTTGGTTTAACCTTTCCGAAACCAATGTAAGTACCACAGCGAGTTATAAGCAAGTTATTTATCATATTCTCTCTTGTTAGAAAATAAAATCGGATTTCGAAGAAGATTCAGCTTGGGTTTTATTGCTGTACCTAGCCGATATTTATTTGGAACAGGAAAGTTGGGTGTCTTTCGCAGTCGTCGCAACATACCCTGAAGCCCGCTTTCGGACGTACTGTCAAATATAGAGAATCTTTCATTAACCGTACCACACGAATCTGGAACTCCCTGCCGGATTCGGTTTTCCCCCCTCAATGCAACATGCAAACATTTAAGACCAATGTCCATCGGCATCTCCTCTATTCCTCTTCCTTTCTACCTTCTGCCCGCACTGTGTCACCGACATAATAAGGTTTTTAGACCTTGAGTGCGCGCAAATTATTTAAAAACAAAGAAAACAAAAAAAAAAAAAAAACAAAAATAGCATAAGGAAATGGGGGAGTCGCAAAGTTGTAAAAAAAAAACACGTCACCTCGAAATACTCGAGCGCGATTAAATTTTTTTCTATTTTGAAGGGAGTTCTGTCAGGATTACGAAAAACACATAATCTGACGGTTTTCATGGGGCGATATAGCTAAAACCATCGATAAAGCATGAGCGTACAGCTGCTGATATCTATGTATTCCCCACTTAACGCCTCATTTTACTTCTCACTCTTTTCCTGTGTCTCACATTCAAGTTTTTTAAATTGTCAGAATAACAATACTCCTTTACATAATTGTCGGATTATCATTTAGGGTGACTCTGACATCGAGTTGAACCCACAGTAGAAAAATCTGACGCGCTCGAGTATTTCAAGTTAACGATTTTTTTTAACATTTTCAAAAATCAGTCATGTGTGTAGGCCACGTCCAAATCGTCAGTTATTTAAATCGAACACTGTTTTGAGTTCACTAAACGTTCCCTTTCAATATCTGACACGCTTTTTTTTTGTTTTGCTTTTTTCCCGCTCTTCTCAGCCACCCACCACTATCTAATCGTCAGACTAATATCTATCAGTTATCAGAAAGACGGAGCGAGTGTACTCTATTAATATCTGACGCGCTCGAGTATTTCCATTACTGCTTTTTTTTTACATTTTTAAAAATTTTAGCACGCTCTTTTCCCCACTAAAATAGAAAACTTGACATACAATTTTTCGTTTGAGAACCCAATCTTCACAATCCAATACGTAGGTCCCCATGACGCTATAGTAACTGCAAATTTGGCATCCCGGGCTCCCCTACTATCCCTTTTCTCACATTTACAATCTACCTATACAAGTACTGCAATCTTTTCCATTTTGAACTCGTAGTTATTCAATTGTACCGGCAAACAATTTTTTTTTTGACGTGATAATGTCTTATAGATCGATGAACACCGGCCGCACGTACGAAAAAGTACGACTCATTGGCACGTTCCGCCTGAGCTGAGCGTGCAAGCGAGAGCGCGAAACAAGCGATAGAGAGGCATCTATTTTGCCTATGGGATAGAATTTTGTTTGCATTCTTGGGGGCATGAAAAAATGTTGCGATGACGTAGGCATACTTTAAGACGACAAATACGATTCTGAAAAATCGCGTGAAAAAGTCTGGAGCTTGTATGTTGGATATACATGTATATATACATATGTTAGTGCCCATTTCCAAATCGAAAAAACTGCTCACAGCCAATTACTCTTGAACGCGTGCGCTTAATAAATGCTCGTTGGGTAGCGCACACTCACGAGCAGTTCATGAGTGTTTGCGTTTCCTTACCAAACCACATCACTGTCCGAGCAATCTCATATGTATCGGCTGTCGTCCGAATATCGTAATCAACCAGCGTCGGGTGCGGTTGGTAATTAGATGGTGGACCGCTTCGGAACACCGCGTGTCGTTAATTTTTCATCAATGTTTTCTAATGACGTTATCAAGCAAAATAATCGTCCGTAAACCACTTTACAGACAACCAACTTTTTTTTTCTTTTTTTCAGAAAAACTAAGTCCAACGTTTCTGTACGATTTATTTTCAATCGTATTATAGTATAATATTTAAAATTGACTTATTGTAGTTATTTTGTTCGAATAGCCGAACTTAATATAAACGAATATCTGAAATTTGTTTTACAAAACTTAATTTAAACGTTCCCATGAAGAAAATTTCGGACAAACGCACTGCTGCATTCATACATACATATATGTATTTTCCTCCATACTTAGAATTAAACAAATTAAAATTAAAAAGATTTTTTTTATAACCAAACGAGAAAACCCCAAACCAAAGTAGCTAGAACTAGACCACAATTCACGCCAAAAAGTAAGTTGAAAATTCCGAAAAATGCAGCAAAGATGGCCACGTATCCGAGGTAATACAGAATGTCGAATCTGGAGAAACAAAAAAACAGAATTCAGTAAATCTATAGTACGATTGTTTGAGAGATGTACTTACGCCAGCCAATAGTTTCTATGCCACGAAGTGGTAACTGGTGATTCTTTAAAGTAAAACCTTCTCACTCCTATTAAACATCGATCAATGAAATCTGACCAATTGCAATGGGTTGCATCGAAGTTGTATCGTTTCCTGTCCTCTTCACTTAGTTTTGACATTATTCGCAGGGCATTCTTTAATGAATATCTGAAATCCTTATCTAGGAAGTAGTCGAATGCTTTGGCTCCTTTATCAAAAACTCGCATATACTCTAGGGCGCTACAATGAGCAAACGAGTAGTTGAAACGATCTAATCTTGGAAACATAATATAACAACAATATCTACTTACGTGTGTTGCGGCATTCCAATGGGCAATATTTTCTCGGGAATATGGAAGATCATCGCAGGTAAGATGTGGAATAAATAGAAAAACAAATTATATCGCCATCCGTTTCTTAGCTTAGTCTTTGGTTTCCAAACGAAAGTATCTGGTGGATGTCGCTTGACGCTGTCATTTACGATATCACAAAATTCGGATAGAGTCAATGGGTTTACCTCCCCCGAAGTACAATGAATTACTTCTGGCAATTCTACGTGTCGTGTTCCAACATACCAAGCCATCACAAGCGATGAATTGATAACGTAATCACATGGTATAATATCAATAACTGACGTTGCCTTTCCGCACATTGTTCGGAAGATGCCTTTTATAAAGCCTGCTAAATAACCCAGGTGACCACTGTTGGCATTCCCCACCCATCCTTCTATGGGGTGCTCCCATGTTCCATATACTACAAATTAATAGAGAATTAGCGTATTACTTCGCAATTTAGTATAGGACGACTTACCAATTGATGGTCGCACAATAGCAGCTGGCAAGCCAGACATTTCAGAAATCATCAGATTTTCAGATAGATTCTTAGTGAACGTGTAAGTATTTGGATGGTCACGTATAATTTCTTTACATTTGGCGTCTGTAAAATCATCCCAAATGTCGTCGTCCTCAGCCATTTTTATCATTTCGTACGGGTCAAACTGAGATTTGTAGACATCTTCGAGGATTAGACCCCGGTTGTTGCTATTACAAAAAGCCGTAGAACAATACACATAGGCCGACAGATGTTTCATTTTTTTCGCAAACTCTATAGTCCGCATGGTACCAGTGAGATTGGTCCGTATTGCTGTTCGCAACGGTGAACTGAATTTGATAGTAGCGGCGCTGTGATAAATGATGTTGACCTTATCAGTTAGTTCATTGTAAAGATCTTCTTTGAATCCGAAGTTCGGATCGCTTAGTTCACCAACAACTGGTACCACTTTTTGTAAGGTTTTTTCATTATATTTTTGAAATATCTATAAACAAACAAGTCTATAATTAGTCATTCTTCTTTGTTCTTTCTTTTGGTGGCGTTACAGCCCATGAAGGACCAGGGCCAAGCTTCTCTCAATCACCTATCTTGTGTGTGATTTAATTTTCACACAGGTGAAAGGGACCTACAGTTTAATGCCGATTCCGAACGGCGTGAGTCGAGAAGCTTTTTAAGGCAAATATACTACGGGGTGTTTTGCCAGTACCCCGCCGAGGAGGAACGCCGCGAAATAAACATTCGATGGCGTTAATGTTATCGGGGTCCGAACTCGCCCATCGTACGTCAGGGTCCAACACACTAACAACTTCGCCACGGCGCCCTCAATTAGTCATTCCAGTTCTATAATATTAAAAGCAAAATAAGAAGACTTACTGGCTTTTGAAGCAGTCGAGTTATCCTATCATTCGGATCAACTTTGCGTTTTCCTCGCACGAGAACGTAAATTATCCCCACATCCGGATGTGTGTCGAGTAGAGCTTCGATCAGAACAGTACCCAGAAATCCAGTTCCGCCCGTTATGAAAATGTTCTTATGCGCGAAAAAATCCCGAACTGTCATGATGTCACTCTTGTCGGTTTGTTCATGAATCCTCATCAAGTGTTCATCTATGTTGCCATTTGGTGTTGTGGGGGCCATTGTATATGAAAACACTGCGCCTTCAATAAAAAAACAGGAAAGAGAAAATTGAACGTAGTGAAAGATGAACGTAGAGCATAAAGTCATTGTCCTTCAGTTTGGAGTAATTTTGGATTACTCTATAAGTTATGAGTAAGGATACTAAACGAAACTTAGGTGTAAGCGCCCCCAAACTTGTTTAATTAAATACTTCAAGTTATCTTTGTATTGATACCGGCTTTTGTAGGATCCTCCAATTAAATTTTAACAGAACAAATGTGTGATTTGGATTTCGATGGAATAGTAATAGAATGAAATATAACATAATTCAATGTCCCTCACGGGAGTTTTTGCAGCATTCGATTCTGATATGATAATTTTCATTTTCATCTTCGATTTGAGACAAACAAAAAACGGTTAGCATTTGATAATTGGCCATATTTGCCGATTATACTGCAATTCTGGCCACAGGAAAATCATTCGAAGAATCAACCACTAAATATCAATATGCCCGACTGGACAAAGACCAAATCTGTCCACGTACATTTTACTTATAGAAAAGTAAGTGCACTACTCCTCTTTGTAAATGAAGTTCGGAAAGAAGTAAGTAAGTAAAGAAAAAACGTGAAGAGCTTGAATTGAAATATAGGGATGTACTGGCTACTCGGAAAACATTCCCAGATTAGTACTGAAAACAAGCTGCTTCTCCACAAGCAAGTGCTTAAACCTATTTGGGCTTATGGTATACAACTCTGGGGTTGTATCAAGAAGAGTAATTCTTCTATTATACAAACATTTTTAAATAAAGTATTGCGAGCCGCTGTGGTATATTCGAAACGACGTGATTTCATCGTGATTTGAACATTGAAGACGTCGAAAATGAAGCTAGACTTTTCGCCCGAAAACACCGAGATCGACTAGAAGGTCATATCAATAATGCGGGTTCTTGAAATAATAGAGGAACGAAACCTGTTGCGCCGTCTTCAAATGACAAAGCCCCTTGATTTAGCGTGACAAACTTAGACCGCATGCACTTTGCGGATTGCAGAAACTCAGACTGGAAAGCTTCCTGCTAAATGTGATTACCTCGAAAGTCAATCGACTTAAGTCAATCGACTTAATTGTAGTAAAGTGTTTTTAGTGAGTCAAGTCTCACACTATTATGAGCACGCGCTAGTGGCCTCATAGTGTCTTTTGAAGATTTCCACCAATCTTTGCAAAAAAAAAAATGGTCGTAAGGATGAGAATTGACAGTGATCATTTTCCACCAGATCGAATTGCATACCATACAGTGACTTTTTCGACAGTTATGATTTCACTTTTCTGTCTAAATAAATGACCACTTTTTTTTTTTTTTTGTTAACGTATACACCGAGCACCCATACAACTCCACGCAGTCAATAGAACAACAGTGGAACGTGTTTTGGCTTAAAGGCTCCACTACGAAGAAGTGCAGCCGGAGGCATATATAGTCTCGCTGCATAGAAGTACAAGAGCACCTCATGAGCTCTACGAGTTAAAAAGAAGGAAGGAGCATAAGCTTCTAAGAAGAAAGAAGAAACAGCACGAGAAGCGCGCGATTAAGGATTTGGAGAGGCGTTCGAAAGTTGTATCAACAGATAAAGCGATGAGAACGGACCTCATGGAAAAACCCTTCCTGCAGACTGTATAACGGCGATGTTAGTCAATATACCGCTGTCAGGCAGAATGATTAATTTTTTAATGACGAAGATTGCTGAGGATTCCGTCCCCCTCACCTCGACGAAGTTAAGATCGCCATACCGAAACTCAAGTCGAAAGAGATGCTGGCGCAGACGGACTGTCTGCTGAGCTCTTTATAGCAGCTGGAGATTACCAGATTAGGAGCATGCACCAGCTCATCTGTAACATATAGTCAGAAGAAAGCATGCCCGAGAAATGGAGTCTCAACATCATTTGCGCGATCCACAAGAAAGGAATGCGCCAACTACAGAGGACTAAGTCTTTTTAATATCGCCTGGAATACCATCTCTGCTGTTTTATGTGAACGCTTGAAGCTTTTTGTAAATAAGCTGATAAGTCCTTCTCAGTGTGGCTTCAGGCCAGGGAAGTCCACCATTGACCAAATCTGCACACTACACTAACTACCTATTTGTCGACATACGACATACGACAGCGTAATTAAAGACGAGCTATACGAGTACAACGCCATGTTTAACTTTGTCATCGCTACAAAACTCGTAAGACTACGCAGGGTGACTATGGAGAATGCTCGCTGCTCCATCCGAATCGGTGAGCACCTGACCGTAAGTTTTAGGGTGATTTTTTCAACATCGTTCAACATTATCGGAAGAACACAGCGAGATGTCAATGAGGCGTTTACGAGTATTGATGCGGAGGCGGCGAAAATCGGTTTGGCAGTAAATGAGGGCAAAACCAAATACATATATGCTGTCATCAAAGAAGGACGTTCAGCACCGACGTCTTGGACAGAACGTTTGTATTGGCAGTTATAAGTTTGAGGCAGTTAAGGACTTCGTCTACCTTGGCTCCGCAGTGACCTGGAACAATGACATCAGTTCTAAAATCAAACGCAGAATCACTCCTGCCAATCGCTGTCTATTTGGCCTCAGAATGCAATTGAGTAATAGAGCCCTCTCCCGAACGACAAAGTTGACTTTATACAAGACCCTTAGTATCCCACTCCTGATGTATGGCGCAGAAGCATGGACACTATCAAAAGCGGAAGAAGAGGTCCTTGGTTGGTTCGAGAGAAAGAATTTGCGTGCGGTCCTATAAACGCAGACGGGGGATGGAGGAAAAAAATATATCACGAGCTTTACGAGATGTACAGCGAAATGAGTCTAGTCAGGTTTCTAAGGAGAGCGAATGGACACCATAGCTCCAGCCGGAAGAGTCTTTGAATCCAAACCCGAGGGACGAAGAAACCGAGGACGGCCACACTTAAGATGGCGCACAAAAGTGGAAGGGGACCTCAGCCAACTAGGTGTGCGGCAACGGAAAAGGCTAGCAAAAGATCGTGCTAGTTGGAGGGGCATGTTGGTTGAGGCCCAGATTCACCCCGAATGGTAGCGCCCGATAGGAAAAGGAAGAAGATACACCGATACAGATATGATATTAATTGTGCTTTTGGGCATTTACAATTTGGGTAAAAGAAGTGAGTGAATAGTCTCTAGTTACTAGTTCATATTGTGGAATCCAGCCCAGCAACTTTGGGGTTTCCATTAAGTGGGAATTTTTCACTTTATCAATATGTCACAATTTGGGAGAGCACACGAATACACAACGGTTGGGTGAAATTATGATTTATGTACATACAAATCTAATTTCTTAAATACATATGTACATATGTCAGTTGACAAGGCAGGGAATGGATACTATCAATCGATCAATCAGATTATTTCCAAATTGCAACCACTTTAAAGAAGACCAAACAGCTTCGTTAACCGGGTGGTTAATAGTGCTCATCTCATCAATTCTGTTCAAATGTTCAAAGATTTCATACTTTACCAAATGATGAGGAAATGATTTTTAAAAAATATTCCTAGGACATACCCGTAAGTTCTTCTTAATTTTGTTCATGGCTGTACGAATTTTATCAACGTAATAATTAACTTGGAGGGAGAAGAAATACCATTAACACATGGCAAAATACGAGTATCTCAATGCGGAAACCGACACAATGTTGAATACAACGCACACACCTACAACACTATCTTTTTATCAATTTGCAGAATACCTGTTTCGTTGCTGTATTCGAAAATATACACATAACTCTACATTAAGACGGCGTGATCTGAGTTGTGTATCAAGGTTAGGTGCCTCCCTTTTTAGGGTTCCGTACCCAAAGGTAAAACGAAACCCTATTACTAAGACTTCGTTTTCCGTCCGTCCGTCCGTGTGTCACCAAGCTGTATCTCATGAACCATGATAGTTAGGGAGTTGAAATTTTCACAGATGATGTATTTCTGTTGCCGCTACCACGACAAATACTAAAAACAGTGAAGAAAGTGAATATTTAAGGGGGGCTCCCATACAACAGACATGATTTTCATCCAAAAAATCCCCTTGGTCACATACTGAACTAAGGTTAGTCGACAATATCCCACAACCAGTAGCAAACTTCCCAGTTTTGATCTCGTTTGTGTCTTTGAAGAATTAATCCTAGCTGCAAACCTTTTTCCCATATTTCCCATTATTGTTATTCACCTTTTCACACCGTTGCTGTCGAGTAAGATAATTGATTTGAATTCAATGGACACTTTGATGATCAACTATATCTCATCATGAAGATAGTACATACATAGTCTCTTTCATATTTATATATACAGATGGTACGGAACCCTTCGTGCGCGAGTCCGACTCGCACTTGGCCGGTTTTTTACATTCGACTTTCCCGAAAATACTTGAAAATATACCCAACAAACGAGAAATTGATTGTATATACCATAAAGCATTAGTATTCGAATCAAAAAACCTACATTCACTATTAAATGCTAATTGTTTCACAGCGCATTGATGTCAAGGGCACTAATCTGCCACATCAAACCGACATAGACAATGTCTTGCAGTTGGCAGCTCAGAAGATGGCATAGGTCGATATTTATGCCATTTGTTTTCCGTGCGGAATTCAGTGCCAATTATCAAACCTGTTTGTGTGGCGGTCATGGTAATGTGAAGGTACGATTACAGTATGTATCACTTATTGACCACTTACTAGATATGTCATTGAATTAAAAACAATTTTGTTAACTTCTATTCACCATTTCGTACGTATTACATATATGTATGTATGTACATGTATAAAGCCCACCGATGTACATATGTACATGTAAAGCGTGAATAGATTGAATTAACACGTTACGAATGTGTAAATTCGGGATTATAGCATAGTTCAAAAATGCATTAAAATGAATATAAATTCACACGATCCGCCATTGTTTCAACATAACAACAGATGCATTCATTATGAGCATCTCAAACAGATACTAAATACAAATTGACCGAAAGATTGCTCCCAGTCTCAACTGAACACCTCGACATGTTAATTTCTCTAAATATTAACAAGTTGCTGAAAATATGACAACCGTTAAAAAAAAACCAACAGTATGTGATGCTATTCACGAGGGAAGCATAAAATGGGCCATCAATTCTTTTGACCCATACAAATTCCCGGGGGAGGATGGCATCTTCCCAGCCCTTCTTCAGAAGGGGAGTGCGCAAATCAGCCCCATGCTTATTAACACCTTTAGAACCAGCTATGCATGGGGACACATACCAACAATCTGGACAGAGGTAAAGGTAAAATTACTTCCCAAAGTAGGCCGTGGACCCACAGACCTGCTTAAGTCCTACAGACCGATAAGCCTAACCTCTTTCTACCTAAAAACAATGGAAAAAAACCTGGATAAGCATATCAGGGACGGTGCACTGAAAATATTACCACTTCACAAAAACCAATATGCCTACCAGCCTGGGAAATCGACCACGCATGCTCTTCAGGAACTAACGGCCCGGATCAACAAATCCCTGAGCAACAGAGAAATTGCGATAGGTTGCTTTCTCGATATTGAGGGTGCCTTCGATAACACTGAATACACCCAAATAAAACGTTGCATCCTCAGCACAGGGGTGGACAATACCACATGCACTTGGATCCAACACATGCTTAGCAACAGGAAAATAAACACCTCAAGGTGGGGTTCTTTCACCACTGCTGTGGTCCATCGTGGTTAATGAGCTGATAAGTATACCTAGCAACAATGGCTTCTATGTCCAAGGCTACGCTGACAACATAGTGATCCTGATTAGAGGCAAATTCGAAGACACAGTCTCGGAACTCCTCCAACGGGCACTAAACCTTGTTGCAAACTGGTGCATATAGGTTTTACTAAATGTTAATCCTAGGAAAAGCACCATAGTCGCCTTCACCAAAAGAAGGAATAGGCACAAACTTACTAAACATACCCTCTTTGGTGAAGCGATAGAGTTCTCAAAAGAAGTCACATATCTAGGGATAACTCTAGACGAAAAGCTCACTTGGAACTCTCACATTACAAAGACCATTGAGAAAGCCGGGATCTCTTTATGGACCAGCAAAAGTCTCACTGGCAAAAACTGGGGCACAAACCCCAAAACGTTCCGCTGGCTATATGCAGCAATTACCAGACCAATTCTTACGTATGCTGCGCCCGTCTGGTGGCACAAAACAAAACAAGTATCAGTTCAAGCCAAGCTCAACAAATTGCAAAGACTAGCTTGCATCTGTATAACTGGGGTCATGAGAACAACCCCCACAGCTGCACTAGAAGTCATCACAGACCTGCCACCTCTTAATCTCCAACTGAAGAAAGAAGCAATGGTCTTCGCCCATAGACTGATCGTGGAGGATGACTCCAACCGTAGGCTGTTTCACCCGGATATCCTTACCGAAATAAACAGGCATGAAATCCTAAAGATATCTCTCACAGGCAACTGTCTCCCCAGATACAACTTCAGCCAAAACTACAAGGTCACATTCCCCAACCGACAAAACTGGATCCTACGTGTGGTACACAGATAGCTCCAAAACGGACGAAGGCGTTGGGGCTGGAGTATACGGAGCAAATACAGGCACATGCATCTACGTCAGCATGGACAGATATAACTCCGTTTTTCAAGCAGAGATATTTGCTATAGAACTCTGTCTCAGAGAAAATATAAACAGAAATATACTTAACAAAAACATTTACATTCTCTCTGACAGCAAGGCTGCACTTCTAGCCCTAAAAAGCTTTGAAATCACCTCCAAACTGGTATGGGACTGCCTACAACTACTTCACCAGCTGGCCAGTACAAACAGAGTTCATCTCATTTGGATACCTGGACACAGCGGCCATACAAGCAACGAAAAGGCGGTCCTACTAGCAAGGAAAGGCTCTGCATCACCATTTATGATGCCACGGCCGTTCTGCGGCATACCCATTATCACCACCAAATGCTGCATAAACATGTGGTTAAGGAACACGACGGATCACTACTGGTTACAAACGAAAGGTAGCAGACAAGCCAAGCTGTTCCTCCCAACTACATCCCTCAAAAGAACGAAACAACTTCTCATGCTTTCGAGGAGTCAGATTCGTTTAATCACAGGTTTCCTTACTGGACACTGTCCAGTTAATAAACACCTCAAAACAATGGGCATCATATAAGATGACACTTGCCGAATGTGTAATGAAGACGAAGAAACAGCAGAGCACATACTATGCCACTGTAACTGCCTTGTCAGTACACGTCTTCGTCACCTAGGCAAGTATTATCTTGAAGCAGAAGAAATCGCTACTAGCTCACTCAAAAGCATACTAAGTTTTATCACGAACTCAGGTTTTCTGAGTGAACTGTAAGTGGGGGACATCACAATAGGCCCAATCGTGGCCGAAGTGATCAGGCGACTCTGTCCCACCCCCTAAAAAAAAAAAAAAACAGATGCTATTCAAAAACCCGAAATTTGTTTACGTTACGTTTCTTACCCACCAAATTGAAGCTCTTGTACTTAAACAAATTTCCACTCGCACTTTTCCTATGCGAAACAATATTAACTTTAAAATTTAGCAAAACAGTTTGCACAATTATAGATAATTCTACAAGTAGAGTGTACTACCAACTGTTAGTAATTAAAAAGTTTATAAGTTTCGCTGTTAGCGGCCGAATTGGTCAGCAACTCGATTTGAAATAAATGTTCTATTTGAGCAGATGAAGCCAAAACCAAAACGAAATTTGTAATTCTAAAATCATTAGTGTCCGCCTTAATTAACAATGCAACAAAGTGAACAATAGAACTTGGTATATTCGAACATTTGTCAACAACACTCGATAGTGAAAAAAAGAAAAGAAAAAAAAGTGAAATATGTACGTATGTACGACCGAACAGGGCATATCACTTATAGCACTAACCTGCTGGCCAGGAACTACTAAACAAGGCCCCAGCTCGACAAATGAATATTCGAAGGTTGGCAAAGCAATAGAAAGCGAAGTTTTAGTTATAGAATAACTTCTAGGTAACAGAGTAAATCTAGGTATTGACCTAGACCGCAGACTCAACTGGAACTCCAATATGAAAAATAAACTCATGAAAGCGACTAAGGCCATGTGCATGTGGGCCTGTCGACGCACCTAAGGTAAAACCTGGGGACTTAAACCTAAGGTAGTCCTCTGGTTATACACCGCGATAATAAGACCTATCGTCACCTACGGACAAAAGTTGAGCAAAAAGCTACGATTGTTAAGCTTCAACGCCTTAAGAGACTAGTGTGTCTCGGCATCACAGGCGCTATGCCAACCTGCCCCACGGCAGCCCAAGATGCACTCATTGGACTCACTCCACTGCCCCTTTTTATCAAAAAGGTAGCATTACGCAGTGCAATCAGAATCCTCTGCTCGGGAACAAATATGCCATGTAGACCCGTAGGCCACATGTCCATATTACAACACCTGGATATGATTACTACGGTCTCGGACGCGTTGCCGCACACCTTCACCAAGAGATTTGAGATACTGATCCCAAATCGCTGAGCTTGGGAAAACAGTGATCCCCTGCTGAATGTCAAAGGCCTGAGGTGGTACACTGATGGCTCCAAGATGGCTTCCAGCTTTGGCGCCGGCATCTTTGGACCAAAACGAAAGATCTCGAAGGCCCTGGGAAAAAGTCCCAGCATCTTCCAAGCAGAGCTGCATGCCATCCTAACATGGGTCAATCTAAATCTCGAGACTGGAATTAGAGGAGTAACTGTCAACTCACTCTCTGATAGCCAAGTAGCGCTTAAAGCGCTGGTTTCGTACAGTACGAACTCAAAAACCGTCAAGGAATGCCATGACGCCCTACAAGACCTCGCCAAAAGAAACAATGTTAAACTTTGGTAGGTGCCAGGACATAAAGGTATCAAGGGCAATTAAATTGCCGACCAACCTGCAAGGAAAGGTTCCAGTGAGAAATATGTAGGTCCGGAACCTTTCTGCGGCATTCCCGGGTCTAAGATAAATTTATCCTTAGATGAGTGCGAAAAATTGCAACACCTGTTCAACGCCTAAGATGGCTGGGCCATTCGCTCTACACGGCCCAGCCATCTTAGGCGTTGAATCCGTAGACGCCTGACTAGACTCATGTCGCTGTACAGCCCGTAAAGTTCGTGGTTGAATCTTTCCCTCCATCCCCCGCCTGCGTTTATAGGCCCGAAAATCACGCGCAAAATCATTCTCTCGAGCCGACCAAGGGCTTCCTCATCCGCTTTTGATAGTGTCCATGCTTCTGCGTCGTACAACAGGACCGGAATGATAAGCGTCGGGAGAGGTCTATTACTCAATTGCCTCCTGAGCCCAAAGATACAGCGATTCTGAGTGATTCTGAGTTTGGCTTCGGAACTGATGTTACAGGTCACTGCGGAGCCAAGGTAGACGAAGTCCTTAACTACCTCGAACTTACATCTGCCAATACAAACGTTCTGGCCAAGACGTCGGCGGTGGCCGTGCTTTTTTTACGACAGCATATATTTAGTTTTGTCCTCATTTACCGCCAAACCAATTTTCGCCGCCTCCATCTCAATACTCGCAAACGTCTCATTGACATCTCGCTGTGATCTACCTATTATGTCAATATCGTCGGCTTATGCAAGGATTTGAAATAGATTGTGCCTCTTGTATGGGCCAGCGATTTTTGCACAATCATTTCCAATATGATGTTAAGGAAATCACATAACAGCTCATCGCCCTGCCTAAATCCTTTTTTGACATCAAAACAATCGGTAAGGTGTTCCCTGATCCGGATGGAGCAGCGAGCTTTCTCCAAAGTCATCCTGCATAGTCTGACGAGTTTAGCAGGTATGTCAAAGGTAGGCATAGCGTTGTATAGCTCGTCTCTAATTA
The DNA here is from genome assembly GCA_951905685.1 of Eumerus sabulonum. Classification (NCBI taxonomy): domain Eukaryota; kingdom Metazoa; phylum Arthropoda; class Insecta; order Diptera; family Syrphidae; genus Eumerus; species Eumerus sabulonum. The sequence continues at coordinate 42,692,924 of OX645063.1, forward strand.
CGCTGTCGTATGCGGCTTTGAAGTCGACAAATAGGTGGTGAGTGTCGACTTGAAATTCATTGGTCTTTTCCAGGATCTGCCGTAGTGTGAAGATTTGGTCGTTGGTGGACTTCCCTGGGCTGAATCCGCACTGTTAAGGACCTATCAGCTTGTTTACAAAAGGTTTCAGGCGTTCACACAAAACGGCGGACAAGATTTTGTAGGCGATGTCAAGGAGACGTATTCCTCTATAGTTGGCGCAATCAGAGGGGTCTCCCTTCTTGTGGATCGAGCATACGATGCTGAGACTCCTTTCCTCGGGCATGCTTTCCTCTGACCATATCTTACAGATGACCTGGTGCATGCCCCTAACCAGGTCATCCCCAGCTGCCTTGAAGGGCTCAGCAGGCAGTCCGTCTGCGCCAGCAGCTTTATTCGACTTGAGTTTCGATATGGCAATCTTAACTTCATCGAGATCAGGGGGACAGAATTCTCTGCGGTCTTTGTCGATTAGAAATGGATCATTCTTCCTGACAGCGGTATATTGACTACCATCGCCGTTATACAGTCTATAGAAGTGGTTTTCCCATATTCTCAGCATCGTCTGCGATTCTTCTACTAGGTATCCGTTCTCATCCCTGCAGGCTTCCGTTCTGGCGTTATACTCTGGCATCTTCGCTTTATCTGTTGATAAAACTTTCGAACGTCACGCCTGCAGTACTACCTCTCCAAGTCCTCAATCGGGCGCTTCTCGTGGTCGTTCTTCTTTCTTCTGAGAAGCTACTGCTGTTCTATTGATAGCGTGGAGGATTGACGTGTATTGAAGAGCTTAAGGGAGACGCGATCGGTAAAAGCACGAGCGGTTTCTGGCGATAGTAGCTTTCCGACGTCATAACTTTGTATTCCTACTCTACTCCGCTGCGTTAGTGATATCCATTGGCGCATCTTGGCTACTACAAGATAGTGGTCCGAGTCGATGTTAGTCCCTCGGAAAGTTCTAACATCAAGAATAGTGGAGGAGTGTCTGAAGTCGATCGCGATGTGATCAATCTGGGTGGTGGTCGATTGATCAAAAGACCTTTGTGTATATAGAGGTGCGGGAAGCGCGTACTGGCTAGAAGGAGATTTCGCCCCGTAGCAAAATCAATCAGCCTGTGTCCGTTATCTGAGGTGGTGTTGTGTAGGCTATGTTTGACGATAACTCGTTCAAAGATGCTTTCCTTACCCATCTTAGCACTGACGTCTCCTAGTACAATTTTGATGTCATAGCTGGGACATTGGGCATACGTTCTGTCTTGGAGATTGTAGAACATATCTTTGGCGAAGTCATTCTTGTCTTCCGTGGGGGCGTGGACGCAGATCAGGCTGATGTTAAAAAATTTAGCCTTGATACGGATTGTTATAAGGCGTTCGCTCATATGCCGAAAGCTTAGGACGTTTTGCCTTAGTCCACCTCGAACAACGAATCCGCATCCAAACAATCGTTGCCCTCTTTCCCTATAGCAGTCGCCGTAGTAAATATCGCAGTTTTTCATCCGCTTTATACCCGGTCCATTCCATCGCATTTCCTGGATGGCGGTTATGTCCGCCTTATAGCGGTCTAGGGCGCCTGCAAGTTGTTCGGCTGCACGTGGCCTGTTTAGGGACCTAACATTCCACGTACAAAGCCGAAGACCATTGTTCTTTTTTCGTTTTTTGCAAGGGTCGTCAACATAAATCCGGTCCGTTGTATCCGAGGCTTGTGATGGTTTCGGAGTTTGTATTTTTTTTTTACGGTTACGGCTTACTAGGCCGTAGCCGTGGCTCGCCATTCGCCCTCCCCTACCCCTACGAGGCCTTTGATAGTCCTTATGTGGTAGTATATATAAGGAATATATAAATAAATAAAAATAAATAAAAAACCCTGCACTACCACATGCAACCTAGGTTTTCATGATATGAAAATAACTTTTCAATCGTATCTTCGGCCTCATTGAGTCGCTCAAAAATCAACTTTCTGTTCACTTTCAAATGGTAGATATACTTTTTTTAACATATTGAAAGTTGCATTTTATGATACGATATGTTCAATACATTTGAAATATGTTAAACACAATAAACACCAAATAATAATGGAAAATTTTATTTTTGTTGAGGACTAATAAGTTCTCAACGCATGAACGGCATTCTGTAAAGAAATGGAATTTCTCAACAAAAGCTAGTACGAGTACCTCAATAGCAAAATACTGACAATGGAGTTATTTCCGTATCATTCAAAATTCATCAAATCAAGAGATAAACAATTGACAATTTAACCTTACATTTCCGTTAATATAGTATATCTCCTTGACTTCATTCCTAGCTGAAGTACGCAACAATGCCAAACGTGTGCATTCCCCATCCAACCCTTAAAAAACTAATTTGCAACAAAAAAGTAAGTTAAGGGTATGACATTGATAGTTGCCACAAGAAACCTTAAACTCAGGATACTATGACACTAGTCAGAGATTCACATGTACTAGTATTTACTAATACGATACCTTCCAAAATGCGTCAGATCAGTGCTTTTGTACACACCTACCTGCTATATCAGTCAGAAGCTTGTTTTTAGGGTTCCGTACCCGAAGGTAGAACGGAACCCTATTACTAAGACTTCGCTGTCAGTCCGTCCGTCTGCCACCAGGCTGTATCTCATGAACTGTGATAGTTAGACAGTTGAAATTTTATGATGTATTTCTGTTGCCGCTACCACCACAAATACTAAAAACAGAACAAAATGGTCTCTTTCATATTTATATATACAGGTGGTACGGAACCCTTCGTGCGCGAGTCCGACTCGCACTTGGCCGGTTTTTTTTTTTCAAGTTCAGTTCATTGACTGCTGAGAATATATATATCTATATATATATTTCTTTTATATGTAAATAAGTGTTCAGTATGTTTTCTTCACCTACACTCCTTTAGTCCGACACTTTTAAGCAGATACTCTTAACGACGCTCATATTATATGCTGTATGTGTAGCGAACATTTCTCAGTGTCGGTATATTCAAGACAGAAGATACACAATTTAAATAACTAGTCAATGCTTATAAATAATTTATGTACACATGTATAAAACTTGGATTCGGCTGGAATTTGGTTAAAGATTTTCAATGTCAACATCGAATTGAAAGAGATGTCGGTCCACATCAGCAAAAAACGTGTTTGAATAACGACTTATTTGATATTTGTACTAAAAAAAAGAAGAAAACATGAACAAAGCCAAATCGACAATGTCTTCTGAAACTAGTCCGACAGGAATATCTTCAAATTAACGTAAATTAAATATACCCGCATTATGGAATGTCTAAAAGTCTATAGAGAAACCATGACTTTCAATTTCCTTCTGGTCATGATCAGTTTTCAGACAACGAAGTAATGGTTACAAAGGTTGAATACAAGGAAGTATTTAGTATTTATTGTGGCACAAACTGGTTTTGAGTAAGCATTTTTGTCTTGAAATGTGGCAATATCTTATACTCTGATGGACAAAAGTATTCGTAATTTTATGTTAATTCAAAACACACTTTTAATAACTTAAAATTTAGTAGTTGGTTGAATTGCCTTTTGGCTTAATGACAAGGAATGTACGAACTTTTTGGTGAAGTCAGTACCTATTTTTGCCCATTCTTCCTGTAGTAAGTCTATATGTTGCTGTTTAGACGTTATGTTGTGTTGTTGCACCCGTTTATCCAACATATCCCATAGATGCTCTATAGGATTGAGATCTGGTGATTGGGGTGGTATTTTCAAGGTATGAGGAGTGTTATATAATATCCACGATCGAACCAATTTCAGCAGTGTGCCTTGGGTCGTTATCTTGCTGATAGTAAAAATCCTTGCTCAGATGTAAATTATCACTGATCTTTAAATTTTCCTTCAAGATCTTAAGGTATACTTCTTTTTAGGGTTCCGTACCCAAAGGTTAAATGGCACCCTATTACTAAGACTTCGCTGTCCGTCCGTCCGTCCGTTCGTCTGTCACCAGGCTGTATCTCATAAACCGTGATAGTTAGACAGTTGAAATTTTCACAGATGATGTATTTCTAGTGCCGCTACCACGACAAATACTAAAAACAGAACAAAATGAATATTTAAAGGGAGCTCCCATACAACAGACATGATTTTCATCCAAAAAATCCTGCCTGCAACCAAGATCTGTCATTTGATGAGGTAACATACATACATAGTCTCTTTCATATTTATATATACAGATGGTACGGAACCCTTCGTGCGCGAGTCTGACTCGCACATGGCCGGTTTTTTTCATGATTTCGTCGATGAATACAAGCGTCCCTACACCAGAAGCTGCCCTACATCCCCATACCATGACTCCACCACCACCATGTTTGACAGTTGATTGAACATTTTTTTTATCTAATTCGGTGCCTGCTTTCCTCCAAGTCAAAGCTCGTCCATCCGATCGGAAAACACAAAATTTCCTCTCATCGAAGAACAAAACTTTCTCCCAAAACGATTTCGGTTTGCCCGAGAATTCTTTTGCAAAATCCAGTCTCCTCCTTTTGCTCACCTTAGTAATAAATGGCTTCCCTCTGCAAGTGCTAGCCCTATACCCCTCATTTCTGAGTACTCTTCGGACTGTTCGAGGGTCAACTTCATTTCGGGAGGTCTCTTTTATTTCTGAGTCAATTTTGGAGGACGGTGTCTTAAGGGACCTATCATTAAAAGAGTTTTCCTCTTATCTCTCAATGTCAGTTTACTCGGACGACCACTCCTAGGCTTTTATTTAAGTCCAATGAATTTTCAAACGTTTTGTAATATCATATGCAGTTGCGTAACTCTTTTTCACTGTGCCACTAATTTTTTTTCCTGATTCACCACTTTAAAAAAATTTCAAATTATTTTTCGCTCTTCAGAAGTAGTTTTTTTACTTTTACGTACCATCCTGCTCATATTGCTCAATTGTACTTTGCTGTATCATAGCTGATATCAAATTATAACAGTAAATACCTTAAAGTTTAAAATATACTCGTTCAAGCATTGTATTTTGTTATTGTGTTTGGAAATATTGTATGCTATGGTAAACGCCAGCATCGATATCTGTCCCTGCTTAATCCAAGTTGACATACAGCCTCCGCGTGGCCCCCCCTGGATAGCTACCCTAGCACCGGCCAGGTTGTGAACTAATGTGTGGAGCTACTCAACCCCTTGTTCCTGGGGTGAGAGGAACCTGGGCCCCCAGGTTGGAGGTTGTGCTTAGGGGTAACATTCCTATCACGTAAAAACTAAATTGTTCCGAAACTACAACAAGCCTCGGAAACGGACGGATACAAAGCTGACGACCCCTGCTAACGGACTTAAGAGTCTACACCTGGAATGTAAGGTCCCTTAACAGACCGGGTGCAGGCGATCAATTGGAGCACACCCTCAACTGCTATAAAGCAGATATAACCGCACTCCAAGAAGTGCGATGGGATGGACCAGGCAAAAGACGGATGAAAAACTGCGAAATCGGGAACTGCTACAAGGAGAACGAACAGCGCCTATTCGGGTGCGGAGTAAGACTCCAACAAAAAGTCTTACGCTTCCGAGATATAAGCGAACGCCTCATAACAATCCACATCAAAGCTAAATTTGGAAACATTAGCTTAATATGCGCTCACGCCCCAACGGAAGAAAAGGACGATCGACCCAAAGACGAATTCTACGATCTCCTAGAGAGAACATACGCCCAATGCCCCAGCTACGGCACAAAAATAGTCCTGGGAGATTTTAATGCAAAACTGGGCAAAGAGGACATATTTGAGTCGATCATAGGAAAGCATAGCCTCCATAACACCACATCCGACAACGGACTTAGGTTAGGTTAGGTTAATGTGGTAGACATAAGCCACGCGTAGGCCGAAGTCGGCCCATTGTGATACCACCTGGACCAAGTTACCCTGATCCGCTACCTGAGAACCAACCGGTGCTTCTAATGAAGCGATGGAGTTGAGCTATCTTTTGGTTTGCTGGCTCACTTAGATTGTCAAAGAAGGGCGCGCCGACGTAGATCCTCCTGCGATTCGCAAAAGAGGGACATGAGCAGAGGAGGTGGTGTATTGATTCCTCCTCCTCATTGGAGGGTAGCCCTAATCTGGCGGTGTGTTTTCCGATGATGCAGTGACCTGTAATGACACCCACTAGAGTACTTAAGGTTGCCCTTTTGGTTGCCACTAGGTCCCTGGTTCGTCCTAGGCTTAACTTTGGCCACAATTGTTGGGTGATAAAGCAAATATTGCTCTCATTCCATTGGAGGTTGGTCTCCTCTATGGTTTGAAGTTTTATCATGTGCTTTACCGTACTTATTGGTGTATCTATGTACCCGAGGGTAGGTAGGCTGAGTGTGCTTGATCCTAACTTTGCGAGTTCGTCGGCCGCGCAGTTTCTTGGAATATCCCTATGCCCGGGAACCCACAGCATTTAAATATTGAACTGTTCAGCCATCGCATCTAGAGATAGCCGACAGTTAAGAGATGTATTTGATTTGTGGGTTACCGCTGCCAGGGACTTTATCGCAGCTTGGCTGTCCGTGTAAATGATAAAATCCTTAGCGGATATTACATTGATCCTGAGCCATGCAAGGGCCTCTGTTATCGCTGTTAGTTCTGCCTGATACACACTGCAGTGATTTTGGAGTCTGAAAGATAGGTTGAGGTTAAGTTCCTTGGAGAAGACGCCACTACCTACACTCGACTTCATTTTAGAGCCATCGGTATAGAGGGAGATCGAGTCCTTTGGTATTACTTTCCCTTCAGCCCATTCCTCCCTGGATGGAAAGACAACTTCGAAGTTCCTAGTGAACACATTCTGCGGGATGACGTAGTCCCCGACTTATGCTAATCGATTTCCTAGCGGGTCGTAACCTCCTTTTAGAAAGCACGCAATTCCCCCATCTCAACATCCACAAGGTTACCTGGCGGTCTTTTGATCAATCGACCACCAACCGGATTGATCACATTGCGGTCGACGCCAGACACTTCTCCAGTATTCTCGACGTAAGAACCTTCCCAAGGGCCAACATCGACTCGGACCACTACCTTGTTGTAGCTAAGGTACGAATGAGGATATCAAGAATGCTTTGGAGTCGAGTAGGACTACGTAAGTTTGACGTCGGAAAGCTACAATCGCAAGAGACTGCCAGAATCTTTGCCGATCTCCAAGCTTCTCCAAGTTCTCTCAAAATCCGCCCACAGCAGCACAAACGATAGAGAAGGAATGGACGCATTGCCAGAGCGCCGTCAGAGACGCTGCCTCAGAGGCGCTGAGTTACAACCCGCCACCACCTAAAAACCCCCGGTTCGATGAACAATGCGAACAAGCCCATGCAGCAAAATAAGAGGCATATAAAGTCATGCTGCAACGACGGACGAGAGCTCCTCGCGAAATCTATGAGCAGAACAGAAGAGAGGAACACACGCTTTTCAGAAGAGAGAAGAGAGAGCACGGAAGGCATGAGATCGAGGAGATGGAGAGATGCTTCCGCAGGAATGATGCCTGTAAGTTTTACAATAAGGTAAAACGAACATGCCATGACTAGAAAGCCAGAGGGGCGGCTTGCAGGGATAGAAATGGAGAACTGGTAGTAGAGTCGCAGTCGATGCTGAGGATTTGGAAAGACCACTTCTGCAGACTGTATAACGGCGATGATAGACAAGATACCGCTGTCAGAAAGAACGAGCCATTCGTAAGGGACGACGATGTAACAGAATTCCGTTCAGCCGATATAGACGAAGTCAAAATAGCGATATCAAAACTTAAGTCTATTAAAGCCGCGGGCGCAGAGGGCCTGTCTGCTGAGCTTCTTAAGGCGGCTGGAGATGAGCATGTAAGGTACATACAAGGTATGGTCGGAGGAAAGCGTGCCCGACGAATGGAATCTCAGCATCGTTTGCCCGGTCCATAAGAAAGGGGAACCCTATGTAATAATAATAAGTCTCCTTAATATCGCATACAAGATCTTCTCTGCCGTACTGTGTGAACGCATGAAACACTTCGTGGATGATCTGATTGTTTGCGTACGCCGACGACATTGACGTGATTGGACGGACACAGCGAGACGTCAATGAGGCCTTTGAAGCGGCTAAGATGGGTCTCAAGGGTAATGAGGGTAAAACCAAATATCGGCTTTCATCTAAAAGAGACGGGCGACACCGACGTATTGGCCAGAACGTCACCATGGGCGGATATAACTTTGAGGTGGTCAAGGAATTCGTCTACCTTGGCTCACTGATGACCGGCGACAGCAACACCAGCGCTGAGATAAAACGCAGAATCACTCTTCCCAACCGCTGTTTCTTGGGGCTCAAGAGGCAATTGAGAAGTAGAGCACTCTCTCGGAAAACCAAGGTGACACTATATAAGACCTTAATCATCCCAGTCCTCCTTTACGGCGCAGAGGCTTGGACCTTAACAAAAGCGGATGAAGATGCCCTTGGTCGTTTCGAGAGGAAAATTCTGCATACTATCTACGATACCGTTTGTTCAAACGGTGTATGGAGGAGAAGATGTAACGAAGAACTGTACGGGTTGTACAGCGACATCGGCCTGGTACGACGTCTACGGATACAGCGTCTAAGGTGGCTAGGCCATGTAGAGCGCATGCAATATACAGCTCCGACCCGAAGAGTCTTCGAATCCACCCCGGAAGGAAGGCGCGGCAGAGGACGGCCGCATCATCGGTGGCGCACGCAGGTGGAAGGGGACCTTAACCAACTGGGCGTGCGGCGCTGGAAACAGCTGGCCAAAGACCGTGCCAGCTGGAGACGCTTTTTGGTTGAGGCCCAGGTTCACCACGGACTGTAGCGCCACCTAAGTAAGTAAGTATTTAATTCTTCAGCACGGTGCCCAACAAAAACCGTTATCAAAAATTGTTTGCAATTTCATACACACAAATGAAAGACTGAAAATCGAAATCGAAATTTTGCATTAACTCAGATTTGCAGAAAGAGAAAGTGATTCAAATTAAACGGTTCAAAATACCTTTAACTTCCATACTCATTAAAACGTGATATACATATGTATGCTAAAGGTTTTTAGAAGGGGAAAGACATTATGGTCAGTGAGAGTGTGTACACAATGTGTCAAACAAACTTCAGACGATAGATTTGTTCTTTAAAAAAAAAAGTCAACCTTGATTCTTTCATAATTCTTGGAATAAATGGCAGCTTTGTTCAATGAGATTGCCCTGAGTAGTTCAAAGCAGAAAAGTGCAAGTTATTCTGTTCGATGGGAAAATATGTTTTGTCCGGAAATGTCCTGCCTTTCCAAAGAGATTACAATAGGATTTTCAATATCTACTCTTGAGGTAGAATAGGTTTGTCACAAATTTTTAATTAAAAATGGTTTCCTGAATTTCCTTAGCCCTCCCGGCAGCTGACCTCCTCGCGGTGGGGAGTGGGCAACAGGTTTGGGGTGTGCGAATTAATTTTCGCACGGACCAAACCTGGCTAAGGGAGCGCAAGCCCCCATGTTGAAATGCGCCAGGGCCCCATTCGGAGCCAGGCCTATATGGTGGCAGTATGCGAGCGTCTGGTGGCCGGTCTGTCCCGCTCTGCAGCTTAGCCCGAAGAAGTCAGGAGCAACCCGGCAGTGGCCTCGTGATCCATTACGAATGTGGGGGGGTTATCACGCCATGCACTAACCAGTGCGTGCGGGGAGTAAAGGGCAACAGACAACGGCATCGACTTAGGATGGGCACGTGGAACGTCTCATCGCTCACAGGGTAGTAACACGAGCTGGTTGATATCGTAGGTATCTCTTCGACAAAGCAAAGACGATATAGAACTGTAGACTTTTCGGACGGGTGGAAACTCTTCCTGTCGGGAGTTGCACCTCAAATGTCTGCACAGGCGGGAGTGGGCATACTCATAAGTCCCAGGCTGGCAGACAGGGTATTGGAGTGGATGCCATTAGGAGGGAGAGTCGCGATCTTAAAACTCAAGTTTGAAAGTTCAACTTTGGCTCTGGTGCAGGAGTACGCACCGAATTTAGAGTTAGTTGAGATGGATTCCTATATCCTGATGGGTGACTTCAACGCCCACGTGGGTGTGGATGTAACGACACGGGGGAGTGTGATTGGGAGGAACGGTGATCCTCATCAAAACGTGAACGGAGAGAAGTTGTTGGATTTTTGCTGTGCAAATGGCATGTCCATTATGAACACCTTCTTTCCGCACAAAGGCATTCATAAATATACGTGGTATCGTCGGAGTCTTCAACAAAAATCGTTGATAGATTTCTTTTTGGTACCATCGTGTGTGTAACGGATGGTTTGTGACGTTCGCGTGTTGAGAGGGGTTGAACTGTCAACTGATCATCACCTGGTGTTGTGTAAGCTGTATCTTACTGATAGAGTACCTCGTCTGCGGCAACACTTCGCACGACACATATCCGAAAGGTTTGAGAAAATTCCAACTGTTCCATCGCATGTAGAGGAAGAATGGCTACTATTTTCAACAGCTGTCATTGCCTCTGCACGTGATGTTTGTGGAGAGAAGCGGATAATACCAGTGGAGGTCCAGTAGGTAGCAGATCTCATCCTTCCCTGGCATGTAGTTATCTTTAAAAGCTGCCATTAGTTATCATACATCCCAAGCAATTGGAAGGTAACCAAAGTCAATTTCATACCCAAGGCAGGCAAAAGCTCCCACACTTATGCAAATGACTTAAGGGCCCATAAGTCTTACTTCTTTTCTACTAAAAACCTTAGACACACACATTCGACACAGATATAGCTTAGGAAGGCTGTCGGAGAACCAACATGCCTACAACAAAGGCATATCGCTGGAAACAACACTCCACTCACTAGTTAGTACAATAGAAAGGTCATTTGAAGACAAGGAATGCACCCTAGTAGCCTTTCATGATATTGAGGGCGCCTTTAACAATGTTGAACCATGGGCCGTCACCAAAGCGCTGACTTATCTGAGTGTAATAGGATCAGTGATAGAACTGGTACGACAACCGCTAACATAAGGAGTCGTCAAAGCCAACTTCGCTGGTGTCGTTTCAACTAGAATGGTCAGCAGAGGTACACCACAAGGAACGTGGTAGTCAATGAACTACTAATGTTGCTAGAGCAAGAAGGGTACTTTGTGGCCGCCTATGCGGATGCGGATGCAAGGACCATTACATGCAGTAGTAACCTGGACACAATACTGTGGACTTGGGGTGAATCCCAAGAAGACTGATCTAGTTCTGTTTACAAATAAATATATAATTTCGCCCTTCAACCCACCGAGACTGGATGGAACCCAATTAACAAACAATCAAAGATCAGGCTAAGTACCTTGGCCTAGTCCTTGACAGTAGGCTGAATTGGAAACCCAACATTCTTGATCCTACCAAGAAAGCAACCACTGCCCTCTACAGATGCAATAAAGTGGTGGGCAAAAAGTGGGGTCTAAAACCAAGCATTATGCACTGGTTCTATACAGCAATCATAAGGTCCATCCTCCAATACGGCATCGTAGTTTGGTGGACTGCTCTGGACAAGCCGTTTCGAAACCTTCTGGGGAAAGTGGAAATATCGGCCAGCATATGCATAACGTTCAGATCGACCCCCAAGGAGGCCGTAAACATTCTACTACATTTCCCACCATTGGACCTCTTCAGAAAACAAGTTGCTGCCTGCGCGGCTCTACAGAATAGAGGCATAGGAAAATTACCCACATCGTATAAAAGGCCATACTAGGATTCTTTACCACGTCGAAGTACCCAAAGAGACGGGCTACACCATACCGCAGAACGTGTTCACTAAGAACTTCGAAGTTATCTTTCCGTCCCGGGAGGAATGGGCTGAAGGGAAAGTCATACCGAAGGACTCGATTTCCCTCTATACCGAGGGCTCCAAGATGGAGATTGCAGTTTATAAAAGTAAAAATAACAGCGATAACGGAGGCCCTTGCATGGCTTAGGATCAATTTAAAATCCGTTAAGGATATAGTATCGTTTGCACGGATAGCCAATCTGCGATTAAATCCCTGGCTGCGGTAACCCACAAATCAAAGACATCCCTTAACTGCCGCCCATCTCTAGACGAGATGGCTGAATGAACAGTTCAACATAAAAAAAATACTGTGGATTCCCGATCATAGGGATATTCCCGGAAACTGTGCGGCCGACGAAAGCTAGGGTCAAGCACACTTAGTCTTCCAACGGTCGGGTATCTTAAAAGCACATGATAAAACTTCGCACCATACATAGAGGCTACCAACCTCCAGTGGAACGAAAGTAATATCGGCTTTATCACCAAAAGGGAAATCTTAAGCACTTTAGTGGGTGTCATAACAGGCCACTGTACCATTCGAATATATGTACTATCCAACTAGGGCTACCTGCCAATGACTTCTTTCTCGGCTGCATGGCTGAGGAGGAAGAGGAATCAATTCACCACCACCTGTGGTTATGCTCTTCTTTTGCAAATCGCAGGAGAATCTTCCTCGGCAATCCAAGACAAGTCCTTAGACATTGTCTCTCAAACACCCGAATCTTTTTCATTAAACTAGACAGGACATCCATAGGAAATCATGGGATTGATTAAGGTCGTGTGCAGATTAGCTTTTCCCTAGAATCGAGTTGGCTGCTTTGAAACAGTCATCTTGTAAGAGCGAAAGCGCCCCGGGCTATTTCTGATCTAGCCAGATCCCAATGTATTGTATCCGGTCTGTCCGGTTCAATGATTTCGAACTTTCGCCAGTGTTTTCTTGTATCCCTAAAGGCCGCAGACAAAGGCATTCTGAATAATATAGTTCCTGATTTCTGGAAACTGATTTTCAACTTCCAGTCATCACTGAACTGCTGAATTTTATTGAAGTCACGTTGAAATGAAATATAGCCATGGTCGTTGGACCTGATCGGTACGCAATTAAATCCTCCATGTACGCTATTGAATGGTGAAGATAAACTATCAAATCACTGATGTATAAATGCTGAAAACGATCGGCGAGTTAACCGTGCCTTGTTCCAGTCAATTTTTAATGTCAAAAGCTTGAGCAGAAGTCACGATGGATTATATGGTACACTTATGCCTAGCTATTTGAGGTTTATAAAAAAGCCTTTGACACTGTATGGTTAGAAGATACAGTGTGAAAGGCTTTTTCCAAGTCAACCGGCAGGCACCCGTACATTGGTTCTTTCAATTGTTCCATTGAATATCCGAGACGAGTTTCGACGCGGCATGCACAGTATCATGCCCTGACCTGAAACTGAATTAGTTTTCCGGAATTATGTTTTTACCCTCAGCCCATTTACACGGGGCTGTATGGATCACCTACTCGACGACCTGCTGAAACTCGAAAGAAGACTTAGCCACCGGAAATTTGCCGGATTTGGGGAGTCTTAGTCCCTCTTAGGGATCGGCTGCACCACCGCCGTGCATCATATTTATTATTCAATGCATTGTTAAACTGGATGGTGAAGCTCTTTCAGTGACACAAAGATCAACTGATGATCCGAAATGAACAGGGCACTAGCACATTCATTAGCGATGGCGTTGTTTGCCGTAAAACCATGAGTGAACCTGATGAAACCATGGCTCTCGGATCGCCAATGTTCGATATCATTTCGAAGGTAGAAGTGGTGAAGCAGGATTCTGTTCTCCAGGTTCACCTTGTACACTTCCTAGAAGAGAGCTCCCACTGTCGCCACTTTCTCCTGAGGATCCTCGATCACGAAAAGTCGTCGTCTAGGACGGTGTTCTCTGGATCAATGCTGACTTTACGAAGCACTTCGTTGTCTGACGTTCTTGGAGCCTTTAGATCCTGAATGTCATTCTGATTTTTTCTCCGAAATATTTTATTTATCTGCGGGGACATATTCGCGTTGTTGCGTTTTGCAATGCGAATTTTATTGTTCCAATGCAGATTTACAGATATTTTGTAATATTCCTTAATCAATTGTTGGAGTTTCTTATATAGTGACTTCAGTATACTGAGCTCCGAGTTTTGTCTGTCTGTAAACTGCCTGTACAAGAGTTTGAGTCTTGACAGGAGTCTACTTTTCTATCTATCTGGTATCGTAATGCCGCTGGCGTGGTATCGTTCTGTCCACTGGTTGTTCGATTATTTCTTCAATTTGTTTGAGGTACCTATCAATCTCGTCATTGAATAGGTCAACATGTCCTACTATTATCGTAGGGGTACGTTTAGACAGCCGAAGGACCAATTTTAGCTGCTTCTGCTTCAATGCTTTCGGACGCATCATTGGCGTCCCGCTGTGTTCGACCAATTACGTCAATGTCATCCCCGTACGCAAGAAGTTGTGCAGAACTGAAATAGATCGCACCTCTTGTGTTGATCAGTGGGACTCGTATGATCTTTTCAAGCACGATGTTGAAGAAGTTACATGACAGTGCGTCACCTTGTCTAAATTCTTTTTTTTTAACATGAAAGGTCTTGGTTCATTTGTTACCAACTTTAATGGAGCAGCGGGAATTTTCCATTGTCATCCCACATAATCTGACGAGTTTGGCAGGAATGTTAAAACTAGACATGGCTCTGTAGAGCTCGTCTCTATGTACACGGTTATACACGGCTTTGAAATCGACAAAGAGGTTATGCGTGTGGATTTGTTATTCTTGGGTCTTCTCCAAGATCTGCCGCAGTGTGAATATTTGGTCTACTGTGGATTTACCTGGCTTGAAACCACACTGATAAGAACCTAACAGATTATCCACAAAGGGTTTCAGGCGTTCGCACAGTACGGCAAAGAAGATCTTGTACGCGAGACTTATCCCCCTGTAGATGACGCAGTAATCTTGCAGTTTCTTGTGAACTGGGCAAACGTTGCTCAGATTCGATTCGTCGGGCATGCTTTCCTTCGACCATATTGTACAGATGAGCTGGTGTATGCAGATCATCTCCAGCCGTTTTAAATACCTCGGCAGAGGTCTGCGCCCGCGGCTTTATTATTCTTGGGTTTTGAAATTACTAGGTTGATTTCATCTAGGTCGGATGTTCGAAATTGGATGATTCAACAGTCTACGGAAGTGTTCTTTCCATATTCTCAGCATGACTGTGACTCTACTACTAGTTGTCCGTCTTTATTCCTACTTCTTCGTAAAACTTGGGCGCATCATTCCTGTGATGGCATCTCTCTATCTTCTCATGCTCATGCATCGTGTGTTTCTCCCTCTGTTTCTGCTCGTAATGTTCAGGAACGGCTCTCGTCCGTCTATGTAGCATGGCTTTGTATGCGCTGGCAATGCTCCCACTGTTGTAGGCAAAGGTCCTTTCGTTGTCCAGCGCAATTCCGGGGCATCCTTGACATCTTCATTCGTGCCTTGGCTACAACAAGATAGTGATTCGAGACGATGTTGGCCCCTCGAAAAGTTCGTACCTCTTGGATATTTGTCGTCGATCGCAACGTGATCAACCTAATTGGTAGTAGACTCATCAGGTGATCGCCAGGTTCCTTTGTGAATGTTGAGATGCAGGAATCGTGTGCCAGCCAGATGAAGATTACGCCCCGCCAGGAAGTCAATTAGTCGATGCTCGTTTTTGGACGTGTGTCGTGTAAGCTATATTTCCTCGTGATCGACTGGAATATATCCTCTCTGCCCAGTTTCGCATTAAAATCTCCTTAAACTATTTTTGTATCGTAGCTGGGACATTGGGCATAAGTTCTGTCTAGGAGGTCGCAGAATTCTTCTTTGAGCCGATCATCCCTTTCTTCGTTTGGGGCGTGAGCGCAAATCAAGCTTATGTTTCCGAAATTAGCTTTGAAGCGGATTGTTATGAGGTGTGCGCTTACTTCCCGAAAGCTCAAGACTTTTTGTCGGAGTCTTCCTCGAATAACGAATCCACATCCAAATAAGCGGATGGCAAAGGACTAACAAAGGCCTCGTAGGGGTAGCATCTATCCGACGGATGCTGGCCTGCTAAAAAGCGAGAAGAGCCACCGCAGTCGAACATCTTGCCGCACTGTTAGTAAGTCTCATCCCCACCTCCTCGTGTTGCCATCTGGAGATTTCCTATGGAAATTACAGACGAGGAAGGGCGAATGGCGAGCCTCCTGCGCCAAAAAAACAGGATTAGTCGGTTGATCTGTACCAAGGCAAAATTTTTTAACATCAGCCTTATCTGCGTCCACGCCCCCACGGAAGACAAGGATGATTCCGCCAAAAATGAGTTATACGATCTCCTAGACAAAACGTATGCTCAACGTCCCAGCTATGACATCAAAATTTTACTAGGAGACTTCAATGCTAAGCTGGGTAAGGAAAGCATCTTTGAACGAGTCATCGGCAAACATAGCCTACACGACACCGCCTCCGACAACGGACACAGGCTGATTGATCTTGCTACGGGGCGGAATCTCCTTCTAGCCAGTACGCGCTTCCCGTACCTCGTTATACACAAAGGCATCTGGCGGTCTTTTGATCAATCGACTACCAACCTGATTGTCACATCGCGATCGACGTCAGACACTACTCCACTATCCTTGATGTTGGAACTTTTCGAGGGGCTAAAATCGACTCGGACCACTATCTTCTAGTAGCCAAGATGTGCCTATGGATATCACGAACGCAGCCGAGTAGAGTAACAATACAAAGTTATGACGTCGGAAAGCTACTATCGCCAGAAACCGCTCGTGCTTTTACCGATCGCGTCTCCCTATAGCTCTGCAATACACCTCAACCCTCCACGCAGTGGAACCTTCGCAAACAACCTTTAAAAGCTCTCCATCCGCAGTTTTTGGCTTTAAGGCTGCACCACGAAGAAACACCTGGTTCGATGACGAGTGCAGGAGAATCCACACAGCGAAGAAGGATGCATATAAAGCCTCGCTGCATAAAATAACAAGAGCAGCTCGTGAGCTTTACGAGTCAAAAAGAAGGGAGGAGCATAAGCTTCTCAGAAGAAAGAAGAACGACAACGAGAAGCGCGATTGAGGATTTGGAGAGAGTAACACCTCTCTCCAAGGTGTGACGTTCGAAAGTCTTATCAACAGATTAAGCGAACATGCCAAGGTTATAAAGCCAGAACGGAAGCCTGCAGGGATGGGAACGGACACCTAGTAGTAGAATCGCAGTCGATGCTGAGAATATGGAAAAACTACTTCTGCAGACTGTATAACGGCGATGTAAGTCAATATGCTGCTGTCAGGCAGAATGATCCATTTCTTAACGACGAAGACCGCAGAGAATTCCGTCCCCTGACCTCGACGAAGTTTAAATTGCCATATCGAAACTCAGGTCGAATAAAGCTGCTGGCGCAGACGGACTGTCTGCTGAGCTCTTCAAGGCAGCTGGGGATGATCTAGTTAGGGGCATGCACGAGCTCATCTATAAGATATGGTCAGAGGAAAGCATGCCCGAGGAAAGGAGTCTCAGCATCCTATACCAGATCCACAAGAAAGGAGACCCCTCTGATTGCGCCAACTATAGACGAATAAGTCTCCTCAACATCGCCAACAAAATCTTCTCCGCCGTTTTGTGTGAACGCCTGAAGCCTTTTGTAAACAAGCTGATAGGTCCTTAACAGTGCGCATTCAGGCCAGGTAAGTCCACCAACCACCAAATCTTCACACTACGGTAGATCCTGGGAAAAAGCAATGAATTTCAAGTCGACACTCACCACCTATTCGTCGACTTCAAAGCCGTATACGACAGCTCAATTAGAGACGAGCTATACAACGCTATGTCTACCTTTGACATACCTGCTAAACTCGTCAGACTATGCAGGATGACTTCGGAGAATGCTCGCTGCTCCATCCGAATCAGTGAACACCTTACCCATAGTTTTGATGTCAAAAAAGATTTAGGCAGGGCGATGCGCTATCGTGTGATTTCTTCAACATCATATTGGAAATGATTGTGCAAAAATCACTGGCCAATACAAGAGGCACAATCTATTTTAAATCCTCGCAACTCCTTGCATACGCCGACGATATTGACATAATAGGTAAATCACAGCGAGATGTCAATGAGGCGTTTGCGAGTATTGAGATGGAGGCGGCGAAAATTGGTTTGGCGGTAAACGAGGGCAAAACTAAATATATGCTGTCATCAAAAAAGGACGCTCAACACCGACGTCTCGGCCAGAACGTTTGTATAGGCAGATATAAGTTCGAGGTAGTTAAGGACTTCGTCTACCTTGGCTCCGCAGTGACCTGGAACAACGACATCAGTTCCGAAATTAAACGCAGAATCACTCTTGCCAATCGCTGTTTCTTCGGGCTCAGGAGGCAATTGAGTAATATAGCCCTCTTCCGAACGACAAAGTTGACTTATCATCTCAGTCCTGCTGTACGGCGCAGAAGTATGGACACTGTCAAAAGCGGATGAGGATGCACTTGGTCGGTTCGAGAGAAAAAAATTGCGCGTGATTTTCGGGCCTATAAACGCAGACGGGGGATGGAGGAGAAGATTCAACCACGAACTTTACGGGCTGTATAGCGACATGAGCCTAGTCAGGCGTCTACGGATTCAACGCTTAAGATGGCTGGGCCATGTAGAGCGAATGGACACCACAGCTCCAGCCCGGAGAGTCTTTGAATCCAACCCCGAGGGACGAAGAAGCAGAGGACGGCCGCCCTTAAGATGGCGCACACAGGTGGAAGGGGACCTCAGCCAACTGGGTGTGCGGTAATTGAAAAGGCTAGCAAAAGATCGTGGTAGTTGGAGGGGCATGTTAGTTGAGGCGCAGGTTCACCCCGAACTGCAGCGCCCGTTAAGAAGAAGAAGAAGAAGTGGCTCCCTGGATAGTGTGCTCCGCTGGCCGTTGAAGCAAGACCGAGGGTTTGGATGCTTGTGTGTGCAGAGCTTTATTCGCAATTTGTTTTTACATACAATATTGATAACCAAGATATCAGGTCCCAGCTCGCATACTGAATGCACTTTTATACGAGTAAATGCTTTCCCTGATAAACTGTTCTTGATAGCGTTTTGGACATAGTCATAAGTCTAAGCTCAAAAATGATGAGCTATCCGAAAGGCCTAGGGTCGGCCTCATCATATCGAATTTACTATCGGCAACCAAACTTGGACACTTTTGTGAACAAGATCTGGTGGCTGCTGAAGAAAGCTACAAAACGCATGGAGCAATAGAACACTTCGTCGTTGCATCTGCCTACTTTCTCTACGATTCGTTAATACCTCCACCACCAAAAGAAGTCTCTGAACTCGTAGATTACTGTGAAGCCAGAAAGATTGGTCTCATCTTGTGTTGCGATGCTAATGCCCAAAACACTGCTTGGGCAGCAGCAGGTGCAACACAAGTGGGGACGGTCATTTAGACTTCATTCTCTCGTCTGACCTTACCTTCAACAATGTTGGCTCTCAACCAAAGTTGAGTATATCGAATTCCGATTAAGTTGTGGGATCTCTTCCTTGCAACCTAGACGGAATCCGAGAAGGACGGACTGGGACGATTTAGAGTGGTCTTCATTCCCAAAATAGGAAAAGAGGACTACTCACCTGCCAAGAGCTTCAGACCAATAAGTCTAAGATCCTTCCTGCTGAAAAGCATGGAGAGACTGGTAGAGTTGCACGTGCGCAAAGTTGCCCTTCGAATGCACCCTTTTTCGGTGATGCAACATGCCTACCAGCGCGGAAAATCCTGCGGGACTGCGCTTCAGAACCTAGTTGGAAGACCTGAATGTGCGCTTGAAAGGAAAGAGTACGCGCTGGACAATTTCATCGACATTGAGGGAGCTTTTGATAACGCAACCATGTGCAATGCTGCCAGTCATCATGGCGTAGGTGAAGCACTGGTCCTATGGACCAAAGCAATGCTCATGCACAGGACATTGACCGCTGATGCAGGCCTCGACCAGTATGTCAAATCTGGCGTAGACAGGGACTGCCCGCAAAGTGGCGTCCTGTCTCCGCTGTTATGGGGCATGGTGGTCGATTCTCTGCTTGATGCTCTCAATGCCTCTGGAATCTATGCCCAGGCCTATGCGGATGATGTCGCCATTCTTTCTGTCGGCTCATGTTTAGCGACTGTCCGTCTCAAAGCACAGTCAATTCTCTTAAGGCCGTTGGCGTTCTTCTTACGAGAAGGAGGAAAAATACTGACATGACTAAGCTGGTACTAAATCACTTCCATGCCGATATCCAAGGAGGCTGAGTATCTAGGAGTCATCTTAGATAGCTTCACTAATCAAAGCATGTTGAGTAAAAAACCACCAAAGCGCTGTCAGCTTTCTGACAATGCAAAGGACCTTTTGGCAAAACATGGGGCTTATCGCCGGCAAAGGTCCTCTGGATCTACACGGCAATGATAAGACCTATAATCCCATATGCATCGGTTGTCTGATGGAACAGACTAAAACGCAAACACGCCGTAGCTTCTTTCACCAAACTCCAATGAACAGTTTATGTCAGCTACACGGGGGCTTTCCCCAGCTCGCCGGGCGCTGCTCTAGATGTTATGATGAACCTTTCACCTCTTGATATATTTATCAGAGGGTGTGCTCTGAAAGCCATGTCTCGTCTGAAGAGAAATGGCTTTTCGTACAACTCGCATAGGAAAAACGATGTGCTTGCGCAAGAATTGTCCTGCGACCCCTGTCTCATGGACATGCCTTCTGACGCACTGACGCCCGTTATCCTAATGCGTCATAATTTCACAGTCAAGTTTCCATGGCGTCAGGATTGGCTATGGCTGGATACTAAACCTGGATAGGATAGTATTCGCATTTTCACGGATGGCTCCAGGTCTGGGCGTGGGTCCGGTGCTGGATTCTTCTTTGAGCGCGAAAACATCCGACTGCACTTCTCGTTAGGAAAGTATGCTTATGGCCATGTACTATGTTGTGAAGTACAGGTGGAAGGGGGAAAGCATATGCGTCTGTAGTGACAGCCAAGATGCACTAAAAGCTGTGTGTAGCCCCTTAACTAGCTCCAAATTAGTGCTTGAACTCAAGTCCTTCTTGAACAAAGTCGGCAGTGTAAATTCATTAAGGCTTGTATGGGTTCCAGGCCACTCTGGGATCCCAGGTAATGAGATCTGAACTCGCCAGAATGGGTTCAGAGGAGGGCTTCTCAGGACCTGAACCCGCTCTAGGTCTACCTGCATCCACGGTAATTTCCTACATTAACGATTGTGCGTTTAACATACACAACCGTAGATGGAGGGATTATCCAAGTTGCAGGATGACTAAGTGCGTTTGCCCTGATGTCTGCAAAGAATCTGCAGCATTCCTCCTGTCTTTAAGGAGAATCGACTGCAGAAGGCTTGTGGGAGTCATCACGGGCCATTACACTTTTGCCAAGAATCTCTACGTGCTACAACATGGGTGATTGAGAGAAGCTTGGCTCTGGTCCTTCTTGGGCTGTAACGCTACCAAAGAAAGAATATTTATATGCCTAATCACATATAACTTTAAGCCCCGTACAACAAGTCGATCAAGGTGCTAAACATCGCCGTTATTGGCAATCACTTATGAGCTTCCGTGATATTTTTTAGAAGTGATTGTTGTGAAATATTTTTTAAGGCCCAATACGTTTGCAATTGAAATTCACAGAGCTCCCATTAATTAATATGCAATAAATCTATTTATATTTTTCTAGATCATTCCATACTTGAGCAGTACGTGCTTCTCGAGGGACATTTGTATGATTGTACAAAATTATGTTTGTTCATTCTTATTTGTAATTAATTTGAAATGCAAATCTACATCAGTTAGCTAATTTGGTTTGAAACATGCACTCTCTTTTAGTTAGTCATGCCAAGGCTAAGACTTCATATTTAAGGACCAGTGGAAATGTTATTGTAACTAATTGAAGACAGCTATCGTAGACTGAAAGTCGCCTTATAAGTACCCAAAAATATTACCTCTTGTGCCGCTATTAAAAACAGAGCGAAAGGCAAAGTTAAATGGATGACATGATACTAAACAGATTTGTTTGAACGGTAACGTGGCAAACGCCAGCTTCTGCCCCTGCTCAATCCAAGCTGACACACAGCCTGCGCTTGGCCTCCCCAGAATAGCTGCCCTGGCAGCCGACAGGTAGTGAACCAATGGGTGCAGCGACCCGTCCCATTTGTTCCTGGGAAAAGAGGAGCCTGGCCCTCCAGGTAGGGGGTTGTGCTTTTCCTATCACGGAAAATATTAATTGTTGCGAAAAAGCCACAAACCTTGGATAAGGACGGATACAAGGCTGACGACCCTTGTAAACGATTAAATGACTTGCGAGTCTTCACCTGGAATGGGGGGTCCCTTAACAGGCTGGGTGCAGGCAATTATCTGAAGCAAACCCTCAGCTGCTATAAAGCAGATATAACCGCGCTTCAAGAAGTGTGATGGGATGGACCATGTAAACCATGCAAAAGACAGATGGAAAACTGCGATCGGATCTTCTTCTTCTTCTTAATGGGCGCTTCAGTTCGGGGTGAACCTGGGCCTCAACCAACATGCCCCTCCAACTAGCACGATCTTTTGCTACCTTTTTCCATTGGGATAGAACACCCTACACTTTTCCATTAAGTATGCGCTAACATTAAACCAAACGGAACATCGATAGACCCGTAAATAAGCATCCTGTTCCCAAGGCAAGGCGTTATGCGACCCGTACCGAGGCCTGAATGGTTCTGGGGACAAATACCTATACAGCATCGCTAACGGAGCCCTCCAGATACCTGGCGCCCTCTGGTTGTAACGTAGCCTTACCACATTACAGGGGTCTCTGATCTGGCGGACTTTCCTGCCCCCCATACTCGTGGGATTAAAACATGATTCAAACAAAAATAAAAATAAATACAAATAAAACAGAAATTAAAGAACAAAAAGGATACAAGATTCAGGAACTGAAAGTAGTAGGAGAAGTTCTATGCTGATGCGATCTCCTATATTAAAACTGATGGAGGGTACGATGGTAAAAGAAAGCAAGGACGCGGGGATGTCGTCTGTACCAATAACTCAACAACAGACATTACCACAAATGCAATCGGACCTCCACCTCGCAGAAGCTCCAGCGGCTCGTCTGACGCCTGATATCAATTCGAATGGAAGGCGAAGAGAAACCAGCGAAGAAAGAGAAAATCGTGAAGCAATGCAATCGCTAGGAAGGAATATAAATGCACTGATGGAATTCATCAAAGGAAAAACCAACGTCCATCATGAAATTAGGAGGCTGACTAGTGCTATACACAGGCACTATAACTCTATCGTAGTCATGAAAAAGGACATTATGGTAAGGAACAGAGCACCTAAAGCTACCCAAATCAATCAATCATCGGAAATGGGAGTACCAGCCCCTTCTCCTTCACCGTGGAAACAATTGCCGGAGTCCAAGCGAAAAAGGACTAGATCTCCAAGCAAAGAATAACCCTCGACACTGTCATACGCTGAGGCCGTCACGAAGAAAATACCTGTGGAGGTGCAACAAAGTGATCAGAAGCGCCCTGGGGAGAAAAACGAAAAAGACCTCCAGAAAATTCTTGTAAAAAACGCTAAAACCAAACGCCAAATCAAGACCACAACAAGGCCGAGGAGAAGAAAGTGATGTAAAAAGATCGAGGCAAGCTGTACGCCAAGCCGGACGCATTGGTGATAAAAAAAAAACAAGAGAAACATCCTACTGCGATATACTTCGGAAAGTGAAGAAAGACCAACCCTGAGTTAAATGGTCTGGGGTCCGATGTTACTCGCATAAGGAAAACGGCTGAAGGTGAGTTACTGCTTGAACTCAAGAAATCGGCAGTACCAGAGCAAAGTAGGACAAGTCCTAAAGGAATTGGCAGAATTGAGGTCCTTAAAGCACGAGGTACTCATTGAGTGCAAGGACCTAGACCAAGTCACTACTAAGGAAGAGATCTGCAAAGCCCTGTCCGAGCAGTTCGAGGAAGTGCAAGGTATACAGCCCTCATCCATTAAATCCATGAGGAAAGCCTAAGCGGGAACACAAACTACAGTCATTAGCCTCCCGATAGACGCCGCCAAAAAAATCCTTGAGGTTGCAAGAATAAAAATCGGCAGAACGGTATACAGGTTACGGGAAAAAGTTGTACCGCTACGATGCTTTAGCTGTCTTAACTTCGGACAACTAGCAAAAGCGTGTCAAAATCTGCTTGATAGGAGCGAGGATTGCACCAAGTGTTTGTAGAAAGGCCACGTGTATAAGAATTGTACAAATGAAGCATCACACACGTGGCAGGAAGCGCAATATGTCCTGTATATCAAGAAGCTAAAAAAGCCACAAAAAGAATATGAAAGTACTACAATCAAATTTAAATCACTGCGAAGCGGCACAGCATCTCCTAACACAAACCATCCGAGAGTCCAAAATAGACACTGCCATTCTATGCGAACAGTACAAGAATCTCGACGATAAAGTTTGGATAGCTGACAACTCAAAAAGAGCGGCTTTTTGGACCTGCAGAAAACACGCCTTTGAAGAAAAAATGACGACAGGACAATCCGGTTTCGTTCGAGTAAAGATAAAAGGTGTACACGTCTACAGCTGTTATGCACCTCCATCCAGCATTTTAGAGGAATTTCGGGGTATGCTGGATAGGCTCGTGGATGATGCCAGAGGCCAGAGATGTAATACTGGTCAATACAGTATGCGAGAACACCTTTAGCAGAAACGGCGCAAATTGGAGAGTAAGCAATGAGTACACCCACAGTGACGACCTGGCTATCCTTTTTGAAATACAGCCTAGGAGAGCCAACCAGGGTGCCTCGCTAAGGAAGGCACAACAAAAGGGTTGGAAAATAGAAACACTGGATGAAGACTTTCACATTTAGAGAGTCTACTATAGGGTCGGGGATAGCAAATGCTATGGCCGCTGATATTGCTAAGCAAGTAATGAGGGCTTGCGATGCATCCATGGTCCGGAAAACATCATCAAATCGCCGGCCACCAGTATACTGGTGGAACCAGGAGATAGCAGAGCTACGTAGCAAGTGTCATAGAGCGAGAAGACTGTCCCAGTGATCCAGAAGTTTGCCCTCTCATCAGAACCTACAGGCGCAAAACAGAGATCTGAAATTGGCCATTAGGAGAAGCAAAAATAACAAATTTAAGGAACTCTGCGAGCACGCAGACGTAAGTCCTTGGGGTACCGCTTACAGGACTGTCATGGCAAAACGCAAAGAACGACAGAGCGTATAGAAGCACCCTAGGATGAACAGGAAGTCGCTGATGATATTGCAATCATAGTAGCAGCGAAACACCTGAAAGAAATAGAGGATATAGGGGACAGAAAATTGAGACGATGGATGTCAATAGTCGGGTTAGAGTTCGCCGATCACAAAGCAGAAGCAGTACTAGTAAGCAGCCGCAAGAAAAGGGAAACAATCACCATCAGACGGTCGAAACCGTCTATCAGATACTTAGGTGTGATGATTGACGCTAGGCTCAGCTACAAGGAACACCTTGAAATAAAGTGCGACAAAGCAGCTCAGGTGTGCGCTGCCTTAGCCAGAATAATGACAAACATCGGAGAACCCAGGCAGCAAATAAGACTAGTTTTAGTATGGGACGCTGTGGAAAAAACCACAGCGAGAATCATTAAGGAACTCCGGCGTCTGGAGAGAAACGGGGAGAGCAACCAAATCCAAACGGCAGCTCCCTTGGAACAGAAAACACCAATTAGAGCAATTAGAGAAAGAAGGGGAAAAAGTGCTAACCAGCCCCGCGAAGTAATACCTAACGGTAATCCGAGGTGGGGAGAGTGGTTGAAGGGTGCAGGGTGTGGTTTAGTACGTAGGCGTATTCCTGGCATCGATTATTCAGGCTTGCGAATCGTACATGCCAGTAGACCGGGCTACTGGTATCTTTTGAAGACTCCACATCCGATTACTTACTTACTTAGGTGGCGCTACAGTCCGCGGTGAACCTGGACCTCAACCAACAAGCGTCTCCAACTGGCACGGTCTTTGGCCAGCTGTTTTCAGCGCCGCACGCCCAGTTGGTTAAGGTCCCCTTCCACCTGCGTGCGCCACCGATACTGCGGCCGTCCTCTGCCGCGCCTTCCTTCCGGAGTGGATTCGAAGACTCTTCGGGTCGGAGCTGTATTTCCCATGCGCTCTACATGGCCTAGCCACCTTAGACGCTGTATCCGTAGACGTCGTACCAGGCCGATGTCGCTGTACAACCCGTGCAATTCTTCGTTATATCTTCTCCTCCATACACCGTTTGAACAAACGGGACCGTAGATAGTGCGCAGAATTTTCCTCTCGAAACGACCAAGGGCATCTTCATCCGCTTTTGTTAAGGTCCAAGCCTCTGCGCCGTAAAGGAGGACTGGGATGATTAAGGTCTTATATAGTCTTATATAGACTCGGGATCGAATCCCAAGACAGCCGTGTCATTGAACGTGTTTTTCGCGGTGTTTCTCCTCAGCGGGGTTCTGACAAAACCCCCTGTAGTAAGACTGTCATGAAAAGCTTCTCGAAATTCGCCGTTCGGAACCGGCAATAAACTGCAGGTCCCTTTCACCTATGTGAAAATGAAATCACACACAACATGGGTGATTGAGAGAAGCTCGGCTCAGGTTCTTCATAGACTGTAACGCCAACATACATACATACATAGTGTCACCTTGGTTTTCCGAGAGAGGGCTCTACTTCTCAATTGCCTCTTGAGCCCTAAGAAACAGCGGTTGGCAAGAGTGATTCTGCGTTTTATCTCAGCGCTGGTGTTGTTGTCGCTGGTCATCAATGAGCCAAGATAGATGAATTCCTTGACCACTTTAAAGTTATATCCGCCCATGGTGACGTTCTGGCCAATACGTGGGTGTTGTCCGTCTCTTTTAGATGAAAGCAGATATTTGGTTTTACCCTCATTAACCTTGAGACCCATCTAGCCGCTTTTACCTCAATGCTTACAAAGGCCTCATTGACGTCTCGCTGTGTCCGTCCAATCACGTCAATGTCGTCGGCATACGCAAGCAATTGCGTAGACTTGACTCTTGCACGATCTTTTCAAGCACGATGTTGAAAAAGTTACATGACAGCGCGTCACCTTGCCTTAATTCTTTTTTAACATCAAAGGTCTTGGTTTGCTCATTACCGACCTTAATGGAGCAGCTAGAATTCTCCATTGTCATCCTGCACAGTCGGACGAGTTTGGCAGGGATATTAAAACTAGACATGGCTTTGTATGGCTCATCTCTATACACGCCGTCATATGCAGCCTTGAAATCGACAAAGAGATGGTGAGTCTTCTCCAAGATCTGCCGTAGCGTAAATATTTGGTCTATTGTGAATTTACCTGACCTGAAACCACACTGATAAGAGCCGATCAGGTTATCCACAAACGGTTTCAGGCTTTCACACAATACGGCAGAGAAGACCTTATATGCCATGTTAGGGAGACTTATTCCCCTATAGTTGGCGCAGTTATAGGGTCTCCTTTCTTATGGACCGGGCAAACGATGCTGAGATTCCATTCGTCGGGCATGCTTTCCTCCGACCATACCTCCCAAATGAGATGGTGCATGCACCTTACCAGCTCATCTCCAGCCGCCTTAAGAAGCTCAGCAGACAGGCCGTCTGCGCCCGCGTGGATGCGCCACATCCGTTTGGCGTAACCAAAAAAAAAAAACAAAATAGGCAGTCATGGGCATGATTAAAGCCATGTTTATAACTTTGTTTATACGTGGATATGTACATGTGAGGTGTCTGAAAACAATTTACTAAATGCAAAAACATTGTCTTATACACAGAGGTTTGACCTTAAGTACAATTCAACATAAATGGCACGACACGAATGTACGTTTGCTTTTGCCTTTTATAACTCTTCGCTTGTAAGTTATGGGTTATGAACTTTGGAGCACTTACTTGCTACACATAGCGAATATAAAAGTACAATGGAGGAAGTAATTTAACAAATCTTTTAAAGAATAATGTGTAAAATTAGGCTTTTATAGTTTCATAGATACATATGAATCCCAGTATGAGTATTAGCATGCAGGGTCAAGAGTAGACACCGTCAAAATCTGTACATTATTCAGTAACCACCATGTGTGGTACAATGGTCAACGTAGAAATGCTCTACAATACCCAATGTTTTCAAAACTGAAACCATGTTGCTTTTAAGGACATTGTGGAATAGATCATCAAAATCAATAATTGATCAGGTGGGGACAGCGGTAGTGTTGGTTCCCACATCAAAACGACAGCTTAAGGTCAGCAGATTGTTAAATAGCTTTGAAGTTATTTATTCTCTTTCTTTTGTTTAACATATAAAAGACTCCTAGCACAGATTAACAGGAAAGATCAATACGAACAGAGCAAATACATTTCCTATTGTAGTAGGCTTGCCAGCCGTCCTCCTTTGTGGAGGACAGTCCTCCTTTGTAAGGTGATGTCCTCCGTCCTCCACAAAAGGAAAAATGTCCTCCACACACATAATTATTAAAAACCAAAAACAAATTCCTTTCACTTCTCAGAGAAAGGGTACGATTTTATTTTACAAATGTGGGAACACATACATTAGAGTCAAGTTTTAATATAAATGGCAGCACCTGCAGAAAAGCAAGAGTGTTCAGTGCCTCTCATCTCTTCAGGTGCTATTGAATCCTGGACCTGTTCAACGAACACAACAGTCAAAGACAACGCAAAAGTGTCAGCTGCTGTGCGCGTGTATAAAGGAAAGAAAAAAGAAGTACTAAACAGAAAGTGAATAAATGTGCGTAGTTTCTTAAGGAAGCTATCTTTGAACCACGTCAGAAAAAGGACTAAGGCCAGTGGACTTTATGGCGGGACATAATCTGGTAGTAGCAAGTACGCGATTCCCACGCCTCAACATCCATAAGGGGACCTGGCGGTCTTTCGATCAATCGCCAACCATCCAAATTGATCATATCGCGATCGACGGCAGACACTCCTCCAGCATCCTAGATGTCCGAACCTTCCGGAGAGCTAACATCGACGCGGATCACTACCTTGTTGTAGCAAAGGTACGAATGAAGATATTAAGGATGCCACGGAGTCGAGCTGGACAACGAAAGTTTCACGTCGGAAAGCTACAATCGCAGGAGACCGCTAGGACCTTTACCGATCGAGTTTCCCTTAACCTCTCGCAAACTCCGATGACACCGCAACAATCCACAGAACAACAGTGGGAGCATTGCCAGCGTGCCATCACAGAGGCTGCCCCTGATGTGTTGGGTCTTAAACAAGCGGCTACTAGAAACCCCTGGTTTCGATGAGCAATGCGGGCAAGCCCAAGTAGCAAAGCAAAAGGCTTACAAAGCCATGCAACATAGACGGACGAGAGCCGAACATGAACATTACGAGCAGAAACGGAGAGAGGAACACACGCTTTTAAGGAAGAAAAAAGAAAGCATGAAGAGATGGAGAGATGCTACCACAGGAATGATGCTCGCAACGTTTATCCCCTACAGGGATGAACACGGACAACTAGTAGTAGAGTCACAGTCGATGTTGAGAATATGGAAGGGACGCTTCTGTAGACTGTTTAACGGCAATGAAAGATCTAATACCGCTGTCAGGCAGAATGACCCATTCGCTGAGGTATTTAAAGCGGCTGGAGATGATCTGGTAGGGCGCATGCACCTGGTCATATGGTCGGAAGAAAGCATGTCCAACGAATGGAATCTCAGCATCGACTCCCCAGTTCACAAGAAAGGAGACCCCTATATCTGCGCCAACTACAGGGGAATAAGTCTCCTTACAAGATCTTCTCTACCGTACTGTATCAGTTTCAGGCCAGGTAAATCCATAATAGACTAAATATTCACACTGCGGCATTCATACAGCGCCATGTCTAGTTTTGACATCCCTGCCAATACCTTTGATATTAAAAAAGGATTTAGACAAGGTGACGCACTGTCATTTAATTTCTCCAACATCGTGCTTGATCATACGAGACTCACTGGCCAACACAAGAGGTACGATCTACATACATATTGCAAGTCTGCACATTTGCTGGCGTACGCGGGACGTCAATGATGCGTTCGAAAGCATTGAAGCAGAAGCGGCTAAAATGGGTCTTGCGGTTAACGAGGGTAAAACGAATGTTGTCAACCAGAAGCTCAAATCTTCTTTAACTTTATTTGAACTCGTTGGCTGCTTCTACAAAACAAAAAAGTATACTGGGCCAAAAATAAGGATGATATAGTAATTAAGAACATTGAACCAGGCCCAACCCAATACTCTTCAATGCTAACCAGAAATGGTAAGAATTTCCTCATCAAATATTATTCTATTTTCATCTTGTTTATTTGGTATCATTAATGCGAATCTTTGGTGAAAGAGTGTTATCAAAACGATATACAATACCACGAAGAGAAACATTGACCCAGTTGGGTGATAGACTAAATAAGTCAACCAAGTAGGTAGGCACATTGGAAGACCGCGATTGCGCGAACGTGTCGAATTAGACGAAAAATAAATGAATAACTCATTCCTTGAAGTTGTTCAGTGTGGGTCACGCTGTTATGAATACAGCTTTTGCCTTCAATTGTAAAACCCCTCAAGCGCGAACAGCTTCCGATAGCTGTCTGATTCCAGCACCTGTTGACCGATTATGTATCTCAGTAGGCCTGCCGAGTATGTTCAAAGCATCTGTGCGTGAATCTGTATATACATAGATACATATGGTATGTACATACATAGGCACTTCCGCTCCAATGAATTCAGACCTGTATTGTATTTCATAGAAATAAAACGTCGAGGACAAGCTGGTACACTGATGAAAGATTGTAGATAACAACTGCCAAACTCCAGTCATGTCGAGAAGAAAGCACGTCCATCTAGTTTACAACCTAGCTAACGACTTGGCGGCATCTTTTTACCAGCAAACGAAATACATGATATGTACATACATATGTATATGAATATGTGTACACGCAAACTAGATTTTTTAATTTCCGTCTTACTATCGTAGAACGTCATTAAACCCATTTGCCTCGGTTTTGTGATTTTTCATAGTACCCAACAATCAAATAGTGGAGTTGTTCAATCCAGATTCAGGAAAGGTCAAGCTGTCCATCTCTGTGTCTATTTTTAATTGTCAGCCAGACACGGAAGTAATGCATTACTTTCTCAATGAAATTAGACATTTCACTAGCATTTAATGCAGTAATGCCAATGAAAAACCATTTTTTTTGCATTATCATTGAAATGCTAATGAAATAAGTCAGCATTACTATCTTAAAATGTAAAGCAGAGAAAAATTTAAATTCTGCATTAGATTTGTGCATTTGGAGATTGGGGGAGAAGGGAGCGAACAAACAGAGCAAATTAGTTGATCGCGTTTAACTTGGCAAACGCCAGCTTCGATCTCTGTCCCTGCTCAATCCAAGTTGACACACAGCCTCCGCGTGGCCTCCCCCTGAATAGCTATACTGGCACCCGCCAGGTAGTGAACCAATGTGTGCAGCGACCCGACCCCTTGTTCCTGGGGAAAGAGGAACCTGGCCCACCAGTTTGGGGGTTGCGCTTAGGGCTAACATCCCTATCGCTTAAAACAAAAATTTTGTTCAGAGACAACCAATAGCCTCGGATACGGACGGATTACATGTTGACGACCCCCGCAAACGTTAAAAAGGAAACGAATTCCGGTTCTGCACCTGAACGGTGAGAGCACCGTGGCGCAGTGGGTAGTGTGTTGGCCTCTGACGCCGATGACACGGGATCGAATCCCGACACAGCCATGTCATTGATCGTGTTTTTCACTGTGTTTCTCCTCAGCGGGGTTCTGACAAAATCCCCTGTAGTAAAATTGTCATGAAAAGCTTCTCGAAATTCGCCGTTCGGAACCGGCAAAAAACTGTGGGTCCCTTTCACCTATGGGAAAATGAAATCACACACAACATGGGTGATTGAGAGAAGCTCGGCTCAGGTCCTTCATGGACTGTAATGCCAACATACATACATACCTGAACGTTAGGTCCCTCAACAGACCCGGTGCAGACGAACAACTGGTAAACTCTTTGGACTGCTATAAGGCAGACATTACCGCGCTCCAAGAAGTGCGATGGGGTGGGCCAGGCAAAAAGCGGATGAGAAACTGTGATATATACTACGGAAACTGCTACCGAGAAAATATACAACGCTTATTCGGATGCGGATTTGTTGTTCGAGGCAGACTCAGGAAAAAAGTCTTAAGCTTCCAGTGTGTAAGCGAACGCCTCATGACTATCCGCATCAAGGCCAATCTCGGCAATATAAGCTTACTATGTGTCCACGCCCCCACAGAGGAGAAAGATGACCGACATAAAGACGACTTCTATGATCTCCTAGGCAGAACGTATGCGCAATGTCCCAGCTATAACACCAAAATCGTTCTAGGAGATTTCAATGCGAAGCTGGGTAAAGAAGCTATCTTTGAACGGGTCATTGGAAAGCACAGCCTACACAACACCACATCAGAAAACGGACTAAGGCTAGTGGACTTTATGGCGGGACATAACCCATCCGTAAGGAGACCTGGCGGTCTTTCGATCAATCGACAACTAACCAAATTGATCATATTGCGATCGACGGCAGACACTCCTCCAGCATCCTAGATGTCCGAACCTTTCGAGGACCCAACATCGACTTGGATCATTACCTTGTTGCAGGCAAGGTACGGATGCGAATTTCTCGGAACCAACCGAGTCGAGTAAGAACACCAAAATTTAACGTCGGAAAGCTGCAATCGCAAGAGACCGCCAGGACCTTCGCCGATCAAGTCTCCCTCAAGCTCTCTCAGGTCCCAATGCAATCTGCAGAAACCATAGAACAGCAATGGAGTCGTTGTCAGAAACCCTTAGAGAGGCCACCTTAGATATACTCGGTTTCGAGCCACCACCGTCGAGAAACCCCTGGTTTGATGATGAGTGCAGACAGGCCATGTATGCATTCATGGCCACATTGCATCGACGGACAAGAGCTGCCCGCGAGCTCTATGAAAAGAAAAGGAGGGAGGAGCATGCGCTTCTGAGAAGGAAAAAGAAGGAGCACGAGAAGCGCGAGATCGAGGAGATGGAGAGATGTTACTGCAGGAACGACGTTCGAAAATTTTACCAGAAAGTAAAACGAAGATGCCAAGGCTATAAAGCCAGAGCAGAAGACTGAAGGGATGAGCACAGATAACTAGTAGTGGAGTCACAGTCGATGCTGAGATTGTGGAAGGACCACTTCTGCAGACTGTATAATGGCGATGATAGTCAAAATGCCGCCGTCAGGCAGAGCGAACCATTCACAATGGACGAAGACGAAGGAGAATCCCGTCCACCCGACCTAGACGGTGTTAAGATAGCGATATCGAAACTTAAGCCTCATAAAGCTGCTGGACCAGACGGACTCTCCGCGGAGCTATTTAAAGCAGCTGGCGATGAGCTGGTTAGGAACATGCACCAACTCACCTGCAAGATATGGTCGGAAGAACGCATGCCCGATGAATGGAATCTCAGTATAGTTTGCCCGGTCCATAAGAAAGGAGACCCCTATGACTGCGCCAATTACGGAGGGATAAGCCTCCTGAACATCGCGTTCAAGATCCTCTCAGCCGTACTGTGTTAGTATCTGAAACCGTTCGTGAACAATCTGGTAGGTTCCTACCAGTGTGGTTTCAGGCCAGGAAAATCCACGATAGACCAAATATTTACACTACGGCAGATCTTGGAGAAGACCCATGAATTCCAGGTCGACACGCACCATCTTTTCGTCGACTTTAAAGCCGCGTATGACAGTGTTTATAGAGACGAGCTATACAGAGCCATGTCATGTTTTAACATTCCTGCCAAACTCGTCAGACTATGCAGGATGACTATTAAGGTCGGAGGTGAACTAACCGACCCCTTTGATGTTAAAAAAGGTTTTAGACAGGGTGACGCACTGTCATGTGATTTCTTCAACATTATTCTTGAAAAGATCGTGCGGGACTCTGCGGCCAGTACAAGAGGTACGATCTACTTCAAGTCCACACAATTGCTTGCCTACGCAGATGACACTGACGTTATTGGACGAACAAAGCGAGACGTCAATGAGGCGTTCACAAGCATTGAAGCAGAAGCGGCGAAAGGGTAAATGGGCGGTACCCCTAAGGGTAAATGGGGACATGACCAAATATATGCTGTCATCCAAGAAGGACGCACAACACCGACGTCTTGGTCAGAACGTCACCTTCGGCAGTTATATTTTTGAAGTAGTCAAGGACTTCGTCTACCTTGGCTCGGTTGTGACAAGCAGCAACGACACCAGCGCTGAGATAAAACGCAGAATAACTCTTGCCAATCGCTGCTTCTTCGGGCTCAAGAGGCAATTGAGTAGTAGAGCCCTCTTTCGAAAAACTAAGGTTTCCCTCTACAAAAACCTTAATCATCCCGGACTTCCTCTACGGCGCTGAGGCTTGGACATTGTCAAAAGCGGATGAAGAGGCACTTGGACGTTTCGAGAGGAAAATCCTGCGTGCAATCTTTGGTCCCATTTGTGTAAACGGAGAATGGAGGAGGAGATTCAACCAAGAACTGTACGGGCTGTACAGCGACATCGGCCTGGTTAGACATCTTCGGATCCAACGTCTAAGATGGCTAGGCCATGTCGAGCGAATGGACATCAACGCTCCGGCCCGAAGAGTTTTCGACTCCAACCCCAAGGGACGACGCAGCAGAGGACGACCGCATTTAAGGTGGCGCGCACAGGTGGAAGGGGACCTCAACCAACTGGGCGTTCGGCACTGGAAGCGGCTGGCCGAAGATCGGGCCGGCTGGAGAGGCTTGTTGGTTGTGGCCCTGGTTCACCCCGAACTGTAGCGCCATCAAAGTAAGTAAGTAATTTGGTAATTGGGCAAATGTGTATTCGCTAAGACGCTACCACATTACTGTTATTGTTGTCAATTTCAGCGAATTGAACGAGTAAGACACTACGCGAGATTTCTTTTATTGATAAAAGTGAAAAGTGCGCCGTGGCGCAGTAGTTGGTGTGTTGGACTTTGACGCAAGATGAGCGAATTCAGATTCTGATTACACCAATGCCATCGAATGTTTATTACGCGGCGTTCCTCCTCGGCGGGGTACTGGCAAGCCTCCGTAGTATACTAGTCATGAAAAAGCTTCTTGACTCAAGCCGTTCGGAATCGGCATTAAACTGTAGATCCTGGCTCTGGTCCTTCATGGGCTGTAACGCCACCAAAGGAGAGGAAGATTAAAAGTGCAGTGATTTAAATAAACAGAAGGATTTGAATATGAGTGATAGTGATACTAGTGTCGGAGAGAGTGATTCACCAAAAATAACGAATGAATGTAGTTTGGATATTGAGTCTATTTGTACTACGTCTATGTCTACACCGACAAGTTCGAATTATATTCGTATCTACTTAACCAGGTTTTAGTAATCAACTTTCTGTTTCAGGGATTAAGCACCCATAATCAAACATTGTTTCGTGGTGTGATTGCTTCCTGCCAAGTGTGCAAAAAGAACTTTTGTTCGTGACTGAACGTTTTGTAATTAAAAAATGGAATAAAAAAGAAAGACAAATTAAAGGGTGATCGCTTTTCTTTATTCGCCGGATATATATATTATATATTTGATGTGTCGGTTGACATCTGGAAAAATTGTTGTAGTTTTTTTTGTTGGATCTCAATAGCCGATGACATCATTCGGTGGAACATATCGGGTTCCACGGAAGGTGTCACTTGCGTGTGACGTAATTAGCTCGAACATTCTCCCCCACCTCGATGAACAAGGTCCACCTGTTGATCCATGATCGGCTGGCGGCTTCTTCTTATCTCCAGATACTTCATGTAGAGAAACGAAGATAGTGTGGTTCATCTCGACGGCTGTTCCACTGGAAGTCTGATGCAGGGACACGATCTATTTTGTGTCAGTAATTTTGGTGGAAGATGAACTGGAACCACAAGTGGAGAGCAAGGGCTGGTGACGTCAGTCAACCCACTGGTTTGGTTTGTTTACATTTGTATTTTGTTTTGTTTTAATTTAATGTTTGTGTTATTGAAATGTTCAGCTGTGATGATTGGTTTATGTTTTATGAATTCGTTTGGTATTCATTTTATATGTAATATAAGAATTTAGAATTTATAATAGTAAATTATGGCATTTAACAGGCGTGTGCGTATGCGTAGAGATTGCATGATGTGTAGGGAGTGTTTCAACCTCTGAATGTAATGAATATATGATTGTACATATATGTATATGGATGTTTGGTGGTCAGGTACCTGCATGGGTAAACGCAAATGAGGAATTGCCGCAGGATTGTATGTGTATTTATGGACGGGTCTGTCTTTCATCATCAATAAATGGACTGTATCTGTACTTCGTGAAGGCTCTTTGTGCAATTGAACGTAGATAATGTTATAAGGATAAAATGCGAATGTGGTGTTAATTGTAGATGCCATTGTGAAATTGAAGTATGTTGAGTATGTTAAGTATGTATCGGTGTGTTGATTGTAGAAATTATATTGTGTCATTTGTCGAAGTTTTAGCGATGTCTTCACTGTAGATGTTGTTGATTGGAAGTGGACACAGCTTCATTATGGGTCTTTTGAACTCACCGGCTTGAGTCTTTATTTTTACAACTCTGACTAAGTTGTCCGCCCCGGGGTAAGTCTCTACGATGCGACCAAGTCTCCACTTTAAAGGCGGAAGCTTTTCATCCTTTAGGAGCACTAGATCCCCCCTTTTTAAAGAGGGTTGCTGTTTCAACCATTTTGGTCTTTGTTGCAACCTTGACAGATATTCCTGTTGCCAATGCTTCCAAAATGTCTGCATGCGAAGCTGAATTAATTTCCATCGATCGTTGAAGTTGATTTTGTTTGATCCGATATCTGGTTCCGGGACGGTTAGCAATTCTTGGCCGACTAAAAAATGAGCAGGAGTAAGGGCTCGGAAATCATCAGGGTCCTCCGATAAGGGGCATAATGGCCTAGAATTTAGGCATGCCTCAATTTGTGTTAAGAGTGTAGCGAGTTCTTCGTAGGTGAGTAAGCTGTTACCGGCAATTCGCTTTAGATGGTATTTTACACTCTTCACGCCGGCTTCCCAAAGACCACCGAAATGTGGTGAGGCTGGAGGTATAAGCTTCCAGTGCACTTCTTGGTTAGCTAGGGCTTCTGCTACCTCCGTCCAATCATGCATTGCATTCTTAAGCAGACGATGAAGTTCTGCTTCAGCTCCAACGAAATTTGTACCGCAGTCGCTGTGGATTTCACGGCAGAATCCCCTTCGTGCAACAAACCTGCGAAAAGCAGCTAGAAAAGCTTGGGAGGTGAGATACGTTACTGCCTCCAAGTGTAATGCTTTGGTGGTTAAGCAAATAAATATGGCTAAATATCCCTTGTGCGTTTTAGATCCTCTGCCCCTCCACGCTTTGATATCGACAGGTCCCGCATAATCAACACCAGTGTGTGTGAAGGGTTTTGCGATGTTTACTCTAGGACTAGGAAGATCTCCCATGAGTTGATTAGCAACCTTGCTTCGATACCTGTAACAAACCGTACGTCCATGAATATGTTTTTTAATAGCCCTCTTTACCTGGATAATCCAATATTTGATTCGAAGGTACCCAATCATCATCTGCATGCCGCCGTGAAACGTTCTATCGTGGGCGTCACGAATTAGTAACCTTGTAAGGAAATGAGTGGGCTGCAAAAGTATCGGATGTTTTTGATCGTAAGAAAGGCCGGCATTCTTAAGTCTTCCTCCAACTCTAACTATACCATCACTGTCCGTAAAACATGCTAAAGAACGTATACCCTTACTTGTAAACGTCCCCTGTCGGAACATATCTATTTGGGCTATGCGTATTAGGACCTTTTCTGCTCGCTTAATTTCCCCTGGTTCAAGGGGTCCGGTGATACGCTCAGCATTATCCCTTTTAATGTTTGCAATAAAACGTTGACAGTATGCCGTTATTCTGGAGAGCCTTTTCCAACTTGAAACACGGTGAATTAAGTCAAGTATACTGTTTTCGACGATCTCGACATCTGCTAAAAGAACTGTCACATTTTTTATTCCTTCATCGGTGTCTAAGTTCTTCGGCTGGTTTGGGAGTTGGAATTTCCAAGATAATCTCAAAAACGTGGGCCCGTTCCACCATAAAGAACATTGTAACAATGTCGAGGGCAATAAGCCACGGGAGATATAGTCCGCAGGGTTTTCTTGGGAAGGGATGTGATTCCATATACTAATATTAGTAAGTTGTTGGATCTCGCCGACCCTGTTCCGCACAAAGGTGTCCCACTTCGAAGGTTCCGCACGGATCCAGCAGAGAGTGATCGTAGAATCGGTCCATGCAAATGTGGGAATTCCTCTCCACTCCAGAGTCTGGGTGACGTAATCGAGCAACTTAGCAAGCTGGAATGCTCCGCATAACTCCAGACGCGGAAGTGTGACCGGCTTCACAGGTGCCACCCTTGACTTTGCCATGAGGAGATGCATGTGAATAGTCCCATTTTCATCTTCCACTCTGAGGTATACTGTGGCTCCGTATGCCTTTTCTGACGCATCAGAGAATCCATGTAATTCGATCCGCTTCATAGTTTTCGTCGTATGCAACCACCGGGGTATACGCAAGTTATTTACGGACGGCAAATCCTTATGGAAAGTTATCCATTCTTCCAAAATATCTTGGTCAACTGAATCGTCCCATGTTTGTTTACGAACCCAAAGCAACTGCATAATCAATTTCGCCTTGATTATGGAAGGTGCAATCCAACCCATAGGATCAAACAATCGTGCAATAGAAGAAAGAATCGATCTCTTTGTCGGCTGCTCGATATTTGGCAAACTGTATTCAAAGGAGAACACATCGGAAAGGGGGAGCCATTGTATACCTAATGTCTTTACATGCGCTAGAGATTTCATAGGAACGGAAAATAATTGTTCGTGATCCTGAGAAGGAATGTTGTCGAGAATTCCTTTGTCGTTTGCCGTCCATTTTCGTAAATGAAAGCCAGCTGCGCCTAGCACGTTTTTAATTTCTTGAACTTTCGATTTAGCTTCTTGTAGAGTTTCAGCTCCTGAAATTAAGTCGTTGACATACATTTCGGCGCGGATTGTTTTAGCCGCTTCAGGGTAAATTTCATCGACTTGCTCCGCTAATGCTAGAAGTGTGCGTATAGCAAGATATGGTGCTGACGCTGTTCCAAAAGTCACGGTCTTGAGACGATAGATCTTCAACGGGTCAGGTTGCTGTCTCCGCCATAGTATTAATTGGTATTGTGAATCACGGTGTGGTACCCAGATCTGTCGGTACATCTTTTCTATGTCCGCCGTGAAAGAGTATCGATGAAGTCTCCATCGAAGGACGATGTCAGTGATGTTGTGTTGAAGCGCAGGGCCTATCATCAGCTGATCATTTAATGATATTCCATCTGCTGTTTTAAATGACGCATCAAACACAACTCGTAGTTTGGTGGTTGAACTACTCTCTTTGAGAACAGCGTGGTGCGGCAAAAAATAGTGATGTAAGTCCGAAATCGAATTCTGTTCGATTTCCTCCATATGCCCGAGAGTCAAATATTCCTCTAAGCAGTCCGCATATTGTTATTTTAGTTGTGGATTCGCCTCGAGCTTGCTCTCCAAACTCTTGAATCGTTTAAGAGCACCATCCTTAGAACTGCCTAAAAAAGGACGAATAGTCCCTTTGAACGGAAGAGCCACTTGAAAATGTCCATCTGTCAGTCGTTGTACGTTTTTAAGAAAGTGTTTCTCGCATTCAATGTCTTCTGGTTTGGTATATGACTGAAGTGGCATCTCCTCTAATTCCCAGAACTTGCGGAGTTCTGCTTCCACACGGCAGGTTTGAAGAAAACTATTGACTCTGTGCGGTATGGGAACTCTACCAAACAGAACCCATCCTAACTTAGTCTTCTGTGCAATGGGCAGGTGTTCATTGTTAGGTCTGATGAGTTCTGGCAAAACAACCTCCGCTAGGATATCGCTGCCTAACAAAAGATCTACCTTGGCTGACTTATTAAAGTATGGATCGGCTAAAGCCAAGCCATTTAGATATTCCCAGTCTATTGTGGTCAGAGTTTGGGCTGGAAGATGGCCAGACAGCGTCTTGAGGACAAGCACCTGAATAGATGTCTTGAAGTCTGATTGATGAGATTTCAGAACAATATCTATCATCTTAGAACAAACGCCACTGTTGACCAAACCCAACCCAGACACTTCGACGGAGGTTGACCTTAGGGGAAGACCAAGCAGATGAGCGGCTGAAGCGGTTATGAAACTTGCTTCGGATCCTGAATCTAATAAGGCGCGCAACGAAACGGGTTGACCTGTGATTGAAGTTACATTGACCACAGCAGTTGCCAATAGCGCTTGTGTCTCACAATGAGTCGAACGCGAATAAAGTGCGTTGACGTTCTGTGATTGTCTTTTTTCTGCCGGTTGGAAGGAAGGTGCAGTAGGTTGCAGCGGGGAAGCAGGATGTCCTAAATTATGTGATGGTTGAGATAAGCCAGCCGAAGTGCTTATAGAAGGGACATTACCGGAATGCAAAAGTGAGTGGTGTGCTTGTTGGCAGTAATAGCATCGTCGGCTACTTGGACAATATTCACTGTGGTGAGTATACGCTAGGCAGTTGCGACAGAGTCCTAATCTATTTACTTGCCGGAGGCGGTTATCAATGCTCATCTTCAAAAACTTACCACACTTTCTAACAGCATGTTGACCCTTGCTGCAAATCTGGCAAGAGTATTGTGACGAGTTTGTCGCTATATGAAGCGCATTTCGACGGGGCAATGGTTTGTTGTAAGTTGATGAAGTTCGAGTTTGTTGTTGTTGGGCAACAGCTTCTAAGGTGCGAAACCTAGTTTCCAAAAATTGAGTGAACTCGGAGAAAGTTGGTAACGCTTTGCTGTCAGTCTTGGAGCCTAACCTCTCCTCCCACAACTGTTGTGTCCTTACAGGTAGTTTTTGAAGCAACACGAAGATCAATAAAATGTCCCACTGGTCAACGGGTACCTTTAACTTGGCCAGACTATGTATTACTTCTGTGGATGTATCCAGCAGTTGTTTGATTGCTTCGGCTTGCTCTTGGACTACTACTGGCTGATTAAATAAGCATTTCAGCTGACTGGTTACTAGAAAGCGTTGATGATCATATCGATCAGTCAAGATTTCCCAAGCTTTGTCGTAGTTCCCACGCTCTAATCCAAGATGCGCTAACAACTTTTCTGCTTCCCCCGACACACTTGACTTCAAGTAGTGCATCTTCTGTGTCTCGGACAATGCGGTATTGTTATGTATGAGAGACACAAAAATATCATGAAATGCACGCCATGTTTCATAATTACCTGCAAAAATCGGAAGGTTAATTTTCGGTAATCTTATCTCCGATGATCTGCATGTTGGGGGGACAGAGAGCGAATGATCCTGTGATAGTTCACCTGAAGCCACTTTGGAAGCCTGTGCTTTGTCGATAGCATCAAGCAGATCGCTTCGATACTCGAAATAGCCTTCTCGTATTTTATCGTATACGGCCTCGACAGCCGCAAGCTCCTGCTTATCGTCATCGTCATATACAGACAAAACCTTCGAATATTGTCCATCCGCCGTCTCCATGGATTTTTCCAGCATTGCCAAACGACCCTTTAAATAATTAATTGTGCGTCTGGACACACCTGTTTTGCTGAAATTGGACACATCCTTTTCCAATTGTCGCAAAGTTATAGTGAGCCCACTTTCTTTTAGCATATTTGCAATATTTGTTTCTTGTTTTTTTGTATATATGATGCAAAACGAGACAAAAAAAGGAGAATTTCGAACGTACTCACTTGTTGTACACACTATTCCCAGCGTTGACGCAGCACACCTGTTAGACGCAGCACACCTGTTAGACGCAATGTATTATTTATAAGTTTTAAGTTATAAATTTTATGTTGTCCAAAATCCTGCTCGAAGGATCAATAAATGTTCGTGACTGAACGTTTTGTAATTAAAAAATGGAATAAAAAAGAAAGACAAATTAAAGGGTGATCGCTTTTCTTTATTCGCCGGATATATATATTATATATTTGATGTGTCGGTTGACATCTGGAAAAATTGTTGTAGTTTTTTTTGTTGGATCTCAATAGCCGATGACATCATTCGGTGGAACATATCGGGTTCCACGGAAGGTGTCACTAGCGTGTGACGTAATTAGCTCGAACAACTTTAGTGGCTCGATAAAGGCTACCTCGAATTTTCTACAGCACTATAGAAAACAACGTCTTGATATATACAATAAGTATATGGAACAACAAGGCAACAGTCGTGTAGTTAATCACACTAAGAAAAAGCACAGTGCCTTTGATGGGAAAATCGTACGATTTATTATTGCAACATTTTACATTGCATCACTTTTTAAGGACACAAATATGGCAGTAAAATCGCGACACTTTATAAGCAGTCTGCTTGATGAGAAATATGGAGAAATGGTCTTAGGAACAAAACCTTCGCATGGAAAGGCACCCGAAAAGGCCTTATCAAAATATGATAGTTAGATTTCTTCTAAGATTGAGTTCGTATGCCGCACGGCCGATATTTGGACAGGTCGATGGAAATAGTGGATCGCACACCTACCTCAAAATTGCTCACATTATTCATGACATTAATACGCAATTCGGCATTACTGACAATCAATTGATTTGCACTTTACTGATAATGGCAGCAACTTTTTAAGAGCGTTCAAAGAACCCTTTATTTGTATGTTATCTGGTTTTATAAAATTATTGCGGAAAACAGGTGCACTTTACGAGAAACATCTATATATAATAAAAAAATAAGTTGAGAAGCATAATGCATACTAGTATATCATCACTATTGTTCATTACTCAAATATTAAGATGGACCCAAATTTGGAGCAAATGCAATTAGCCCAAGCTGCGGAGATTCTTTCAGCGTCACTTAGGCAAAACGATGGAATCCACTATATGACTCTGTAGTACAATTTCTATCCTTTCCGGGTAAATTAACTGAAATAATAGAAGCTCTTGGTGTCGAATGTTTCATCCTACCGAAATAGAGTATTTAGAAGAAT
Source organism: Eumerus sabulonum (assembly GCA_951905685.1). Classification (NCBI taxonomy): domain Eukaryota; kingdom Metazoa; phylum Arthropoda; class Insecta; order Diptera; family Syrphidae; genus Eumerus; species Eumerus sabulonum. The sequence goes on from OX645063.1 coordinate 42,735,820, forward strand.
ATTGCCAGTTTATGAAACCAGTAGCTGAGTGTTTGGATTTTCGGCAAAAGAAGAGAACATCCACTTCGGAGTTCTTACACCAGAATTATTGACGTTGAAAGCGCAAATCACCAAATTTGGTACCTCATCAGCTGCCAAATATTTTAAGGATATCTCGGGACACATGCGAGATGCATTAGTTGATAAATTCACACCATTTTTAGAACTACAAGAATCATATTACGACAACGCAGTTGCTGCTACAATGTGTCCAAGATATTTTTATCAACAAAGCTATTGAAAAAAATTCACAAGTGGCTGTCTTGAATCAAGAAAGACAGAGTTCCGATTTCATGCCGCATCCATTTATTTCCTTAGAAGACAGTGAAGATGGTAATTTATCCATATACATTTTCTTCTGGGAGAAACATTTTCCATTCACCTTAGCGGAAGATCAACTACCAGCTGATAGTAGGAACGAGAGCCCGGGTATACGAAAAGAAGCTTTTTGGAGAGCGAAAGTAAAACTCCGATCATACTTACTTACTTACTTACCAGGCCAGCGATCCATGGAGGATCTGAGCCTGAGCTATAGCTACCAAGATGTCAAGACCAAGATGTCTTACATCCGCGACTACTTGGTCTTTATAAAGGAGGTTCGGTCTTCCTCTTCTTCTCGAACCAGGAGGCTCGGAGTCGAAGACCCTCTTAGCTGGAGCGTTGATGTCCATGCGCTCGATGTGGCCGAGCCATTGTAGTCGACGGATCCTTGCCTTCCGGACTACATCCACATCTTGGTACAGCTCGTAGAGTTCGCGGTTGTGTCTTCTTCTCCATTCACCTTCCTCACAGACAGGACCAAATATCCGGCGCAGAATTTTTCTTTCGAAAGAACCCAAAATCAGCTCCGCTGTCCTGCTTATCGTCCAGCTTTCGGCTACGTACAGCATGACTTTGGTCCTTCGAGTGAGGAGTTTTGACCCCAGTTGTTTGGACAAGCCGAAGTAGCAGCGGTTGCCAAGGGCGATTCTATGCCGGATCTCCAATGTGGTGTCATTTGTGGAATTTACGTTTGCCCCGAGGTAGACAACCTCCTTAACTACCTCGAAATTTTAGCTGTCAATTGTTATATTTTGTCCCAGGTGGTGAGCGACGGATTGGTTTTTGCTTGACAGCATGTACTTCGTTTGGTCCTCATTGACCTTAAGACCAACTCGTTTCGCCTGTTCTTCAATCGCGGTGAATACTTCCAGAATGCCACGTCGAGAACACGCGATGATGTCGATATCATCCGCGTATCCTAGCAGCTGGATGGACTTGTAAAAGATAGTGCCTTCCCTGTTGACGCCTGCCTGTCGCACTATCTGCTCCAGCACCAGGTTGAAGAAGTCACATGACAGCGCATCTCCTTGCCGAAATCCGGTGCATGTTTCAAACGGTTCCGAAGTCCTAGAACCGAGTTGCACGGTGCATCGCGTATTTTTTTGCGTGGCGCGACGCAACTGGATAATTTTTCCCGGAAACCCGAATTCGGCCATCGCACCAAACAGTCCTTCACGATGAATGCTGCCGTATGCGGCTTTGAAATCGATGAAAAGATGAAGTGTATCGATTCGAAACTCGTTGGCCTTTTCCAGGATTTGTTGATGTGTGAAAATTGGGTCTATAGTTGATTTGCCGGGCCGGAAGCCGCACTGGTAGATGCCGATTAGTGCGGTGCAAAATGGTTTTAGACGTTCACACAATACGCTGGACAGGATCTTGTATGCGACATTGAGCAGGGATATACCTCTATAGTTCTTGCAAGAGGTAGGATCGCTTTTTTTGTGGATGGGGCATATTGAGTTGGTATTCCAGTCGTCGGGCATGCTTTCATCTTCCCAAATTCTTCAGATGATCTGGTGCATGCTCCCTACCAGAACATCGCCGCCAGCCTTGAAGAGCTCTGATGGCAAGCCATCTGAGCCTGCGGCCTTGTTGTTCTTCAGCTTCTGAATAGCTGTGCCGATGCTGAATGGGAGGACTACTTCAGCGGCTGGAGTTGGGATTTCCTCAGTCTCTACCACTCTCTCTTGGTCATGCTCGTTAAGCAGCTGCTGGAAGTGCTGCTTAAATACATCCACTATTCCCTGCGGGTCGGTGACAAGATTTCTCTCGCAGTTTCGAAGAGCCAGGGTGCCCTTTCTGAAGCCTCCTGCAAGGCCTTTGGCTTTCTTGTAAAAGGCTCGTATTTTATGTTTATCCCTAGACTCCTCGATATCCTTGAGCATGGAGGCTGCGAAGATTCTTTTCTTTTGTCGCAGTAGTTTTTTCTCCTCCCTTCTTCTGGCTCGGTACTCTTCTTGCGCTGCCCTGGTTTTCCTCTGCAGCGCCTTATGGTACGCCCCGTCGGTTGCTGCCTTCTTCTGCTCACACTCGCCATCATACCACGGGTTTCTTGTCGGGGGTGGTAGGTATCCTAAGGTGGTTTCGGCTACTTCCTGAATGGCTGAGCGGCAATGCAGCCACATACTATTGGCATTTGTGTTCGACGTAGGCATACCGTAGAGTCTTTCGCTCAGCTGCTCCCTGTAGACTATGGCAACCTCCAGTGTGCTCAGGCGCCCAATGTCGAACCTCCTCCTGATGGGCTGGTGCAGCTTTCTGACATTGGACAGTGGAGCTCTGAATCTTGCTGCTACGAGGAAGTGGTCAGAGTCGACATTTGCCCCTCTGAATGTTCGCCCATCCGGGATGTTTGACGAGTGCCTTGCGTCAATGAGCACATGGTCGATTTGGTTGGCGGTTCGACCGTCTGGAGATCGCCAGGTTGCTGTGTGGATTCGCTTGCGAGGGAATCTTGTGCTACTTATCACCGCATTACGAGCTGTCGCAAAGTCAGCGAGTCGGAAGCCGTTATCTGTTGTTGTATCGTGGAGGCTGTGCTTTCCGATCACTCCGCCAAGGGTGTTTTCCTTACCGATTTTGGCGTTGAAGTCCCCGAGCACGATTTTTACATCGTACTCCGGACAAGCTCCGTAGGCGTTGTCCAGGAGGTCATAGAAGTCCTCCTTGATAGGGTCTTCAGCCTTGTCGGTAGGGGTAGGGGTGTGCACATATAAGGCTGATGTTATAAAATCTACCTCTGCTGCGGATCACAGCCAGGCGATCACTTATAGGTTTAAAGTCGATGACCTTCGACCTTAACCGCTTTCCCACGACAAATCCGCATCCCAGTAAGTGCAACCTTTTGTGACAGCTGTAATAAATGTCGCAATTTTTCTTCGTAATCATACCGTTTCCTATCCAGCGTGTTTCCTGGACCGCAGTAATATCCGCCTTGTACTGCGTGAGGATTCCTTCTAGTTTATGAGCAGCTCCGGGAGTGCACAGGGTTCTGACATTCCAGGAGCATACTCGCAAATCGTGTTCCTTTTTCGTGCGTCGTCGTCGTCGAGTATCCGTCCGTGTATCCGAGGCATCTTGCTCATTCATAACTTTTAGGTTTTTTACGTCGGCGGATTGTTAGCCCGCCGCACAACCGCCATTCTGGTCGGGATTTTTTCGCTGCATACGTTTGTTCTCTTCCCACGGTTGTTGAAGAGGCTATCCAGAGGGCGCCGCGAGGAGGCCGTATGTCAACTTGACCCGGGCATTTAAACAGGGATCGTTGCTGGCATCTCGCCAGGTTGAGAGCAATCAACAACTTTACTCTGTATGTCCGAGCCCATGCCCTCTCCGATCATACTCAACGATAATCCAATTATAAAAGACATTTTTTATAGATTTAATACGCCCTTGGCATCTTCAGCTCCAGTTGAAAGACTTTTCTCATTCGCTGGAATCGTCAATAACCATTGTCGTCAAAATTTAACCGACGACGATGTCAAAAAGCTTGTTTTTAAGGAAAGCAAACAACTGAATAAAAAAAAAATTAACCAAAAACATTTTACAATGCCTTATGCCAATTCTGGATCATTCGTCATTACTACTTTTTCATTAGCATTGAAAATTTAAATTGTAACGATTTTTTTTTCACTGGCATTGACTTATTTCAATGCTAATGCATTACTCCCATCTATGTGTCAGACATATTGCCTTTTTTTTAAGAAGGTCCAACAAAACATAGACTTTGTTTGTCTTACCAAAAAGCAAAAGATTCTATCAATTATCTGATGAGTGTGTAAAAACCTCACCTGTGACTCAATAGTGTGTTTTCTTGGCTTTTTTCAGAGGCATTATTCTCAACTAGCCATATAATATGCGTCTAACTACTGAAGGAAAAAAAAAACGGAAAACTGGATGACGTACATACATACGTGTACATATGTAAGATAATGCTTGTGTCGTGCGGAATTTTTTATTCTTGCTATTGCCATTCAGTGTAATTGTATCTAGATACTCGTACATGCATACACATCATCATTTAATTTGATTTTTAATTCATATCACGTAGCTTGAAGCAAAATGCGAACTTTTTAACAAATGTATGAACCGTACAATTACGTCTACACCTCCTAATGTACATAGTATATACAGTGGCGAGCAAAAATGAGTACATGTTTGTACCTAGTGCACTTATTATTGCATACGGATGTTAATAATTTTTTTTTTTGTTTTTTTTAGAGACTCGCGCAGGTTCAAGAGTTAGATAGGACGAGAGCCGACCAAATTCCGCGTTGGTTATAGTCCGTAGTAATTCGTTCAAACACTTTAGTATTGCATACGCAGAGGATGAATTTCGGTTGATCATATACTGTGAGTGTTATGCCTGCAGCAGTACGTCTGGTCACTTTCCATTCTCAACTGCGTTACATACTTTTTGTCCGTATAGGAATTACTTTTTCTTGGCTATGAAGCGAATTTGAACCATAAACCTTCCGCTCGGCGGTCGATGATGTTAACCACTGCACCACGGCCACCCATGAAACGACAAAAAGGCTCGGATACGGATGGACACAAAGCTGACGACCCGTGCAAACGGCTAACGGACTTGAGAGTCTGCACCTGGAATGTGAGGTCCCTTAACAGACCGGGTGCAGGCGATCAATTGGAGCAAACCTTCAACTACTGTAAAGCAGATATAACCGCACTCAAAGAAGTGCGATGGGATGGACCAGGCAAAAGACGGATGGAAAACTGCGACATCTACTACGGCAACTGCTACAAGGAGAACAAACAGCGCCTATTCGGGTGCGGATTCGTTATTCGAGGAAGACTTCGAACGCCTCATAACAATCCGCATCAAAGCTAAATTTGGAAACATAAGTACTGGTAGTAGAGTCGCAGTCGGTGCTGAGGATTTGGAAATACCACTTCTGCAGACTGTATAACGGCGATGATAGACGAGATACCGCTGTCAGGCAGAACGAGCCATTCGTAATGGACGACAATGAAACAGAATTCAGTCCACCCGACCTAGACGAAGTCAAAATAGCAATATCAAGACTTAAGTCTAATAAAGCCGCGGGCGCAGACGGCCTGTCTGCTGAGCTTCTTAAGGCGGCTGGAGATGAGCTGGCAAGGTGCATGCACCATCTCATTTGCAAGGTATGGTCGGAGGAAAGCATGCCCGACGAATGGAATCTCAGCATCCTGGGCCAACTATAGGGGAATAAAGTAAAAAAACAAATAAAACAAAAACAAGCCGGATGTACTCAATTTTGCACTTTAACGTATCTTTAGGTATAGAGCTTGTTTTCAGTACTTTGTCGATAGTCCGTTATTGAATGTATGTATGTTGGCGTTACAGTCCATAAAGGACCTGAGCCGAGCTTCTCTCTCAATCACCCATGTTGTGTGTGGTTTCATTTTCCCATAGGTGAAAGGGACCTACAGTTTATTGCCGGTTCCGAACGGCGAATTTTGAGAAGCTTTTCATGACAATTTTACTATAGGGGTTTTGTCAGAACCCCGCTGAGGAGAAACACCGTGAAAAACACGTTCGATGACATGGCTGTGTCGGGATTCGATCCCGTGTCATCGGCGTCAGAGGCCAACACACTACCCACTGCGCCACGGTGCTCTCCGTTATTACTTATAACATTTTTGACGAGTTTCATTTGGAATACCTTGCCATTCTGCGCCGTACAACAGGACCGGGATGATAAGGGTCTTATATAGAGTCAACTTTGTCGTTCGAGAGAGGGCTCTATTACTCAGTTGCCTCCTGAGTTCAAAGAAACAGCGATTGGCAAGAGTGATTCTGCGTTTGATTTCGGAACTGATGTCGTTGTTCCAGGTCACTGCGGAGCCAAGGTAGACGAAGTCCTTAACTGCCTCGAACTTATATCTGCCTATACAAACGTTTTGGCCAAGACGTCGGTGGTGAGCGTCCTTTTTTGATGACAGCATATATTTAGTTTTGCCCTCGTTTACCGTCAAACCAATTTTCGCCGCCTCCATCTCAATACTCGCAAACGCCTCATTGACATCTCGCTGTGATCTACCCATTATATCAATATCGTCGGCGTATGCAAGGAGTTGCGAGGATTTGAAATAGATTGTGCCTCTTGAATTGGCCAGTGATTTTTGTACAATCATTTCTAGTATGATGGTGAAGAAACCACATGACAGCGCATCGCCCTGGCTAAATCCTTTTTTGACATCAAAACTATCGACAAGGTGTTCACCGATTCGGATGGAGCAGCGAGTATTCTCCAAAGTTATCCTGCATAGTCTGACGAGTTTAGCAGGTAAATCAAAGGTAGACATAGCGTTGTATAACTCGTCTCTAATTACGCTGTCGTATGCGGCTTTGAAGTCAACAAATAGATGGTGAGTGTCGACTTGAAATTCATCGCTTTTTTCCAGGATCTGCCGTAGTGTGAAGATTTGGTCGATGGTGGACTTCCCTGGCCTGAATCCGCACTGATAAGGACCTATCAGCTTTTGCACAAAATGCTTCGGAAGTTCACACAAACCGACAGAGAAGATTTTGTAGGCGATGTTAAGGAGACTTATTCCTCTATAGTTGGCGCAATCAGAGGGGTCTCCATTCTTATAGATCGGGCATACTATGCTGAGACTCCATATCTCGGGCATGCTTTCCTCTAACCATATCTTACGGATGAGCTGGTGCATGCTCCCAACCAGGTCATCCCCAGATGCCTTGAAGAGCTCAGCAGACAGTCCGTCTGCGCCAGCAGCTTTATTCGACTTGAGCTTCGATATGGCAATCTTAACTTCGTCGAGGTCAGCGGGACAGAATTCTCTGCGGTCTCCGTCGATTAGAAATGGATCATTCGGCCTGACAGCGGTATATTGACTAACATCGCCGTTATACAATCGCAAGATGCGACTATTCCATCGATTTTTTGCAGTGGTCCAACGTGCCACCATATGAAACAACCCCACACAATGACACCCCATCCACCGTGCTTCACTGTTTCTTGAACGTGATGCCTTTGGATGGTCACCCCAGGGCGGCACCGGCAATATTGCTTACCGTCGGACTAAATCCGTTTGAATTTTGATTCGTCGGACCACATTACACACTTCCAGCCATCTACTGTCCAATTTCTATGTTCTCTGGCGAACTGCAACCGTGCTTTAACATTGTTTGCCAACAATGCAGGTTTTCGTTTCCTGACTGCTGAGATGTAGCCAATGTCGTGGAGAGCTCTACTTGCAGTCCATCGACTAACGAGTTTATTTATTGCTATAGAAGCTTCTTTTGGTGATAAAAAATTTGTCCTTTCTCATCTGTATCATCATTAATCGTGCGTCCGGTTCCGTTAATTTTTTTTACGGCCTCTGACTTGTGGCTTAGGTGTTGTTCCTCGCCTTTTGTGCACTTTAATGACCACTGATTGGCTTACATTAAGCCGCCTAGCTATCATTCGCGTCGAGGAGCCATTCGTTGTCATAGCTACAATATTATCTACAACATCTCTTGAGAGTTTCCTCTTCTTAAAAAGCTGTGAAAATATTGTAATTCTTTAATTTATTAATTAAAATGTACTGGAAAAAGTTAATGTATTCACGATATACATACATACATACATACGTACATAGTACATATACATATATAATATGTCTCCCGATGTCATTGAGTTCGGATCCCGTAACACTAATACCATCGAATGTTTATTTCGCAGCGTCCCTCCACGGGTTTAGGGATTTAGAGAAGCTTGGCTCTGGTCCTTCAGTGACTGTAACGACACTGACGTCATCGACGTCGGAAACCAACCAAGGGAGGACGGAGTGCAGATGGTTCGTTATTTATTTATTTATTTACTAAATCAATCAAAGATTTCTCTTATAGTCTAAGTAGCCATTAGTAGATAGATATATGCTTATCAGGCCAGTAATCCATGGAGGATCTGAGCCTGAGCTATAGCTGCCTTCCATCCTTGACGATCCTGCTTCCAGTTATCAAGACCAAGACGTCTTACATTCGCGATTACTTGGTCTTTATACCGGAGCTTCGGTCTTCCTCTTCTTCTCGAACCAGGAGGCTCGGAGTCGAAGACCCTCTTAGCTGGAGCGTTGATGTCCATGCGCTCGATGTGGCCGAGACAGTGTAGTCGACGGAGCTCGTAGAGTTGGCGGTTGTGTCTTCTTCTCCATTCACTTTCCTCACAGACAGAACCAAATATCCGGCGCAGAACTTTTCTTTCGAAAGAACCCAAAATCAGCTCCGCTGTCCTGCTTATCCTCCAGCTTTCGGCTCCGTACAGCATGACTTTGGTCTTTCGAGTGAGGAGTTTTGACCCCAGTTGTTTGGATTCTATGCCGGATCTCCACAGTGGTATCATTTGCGGAATTTACGTTTGCCCCAAGGTAGACAAACTCCTTAACTACCTCGAAATTGTAGCTGTCAATTGTTATATTTTGTCCCAGGTGGTGAGCGACGGATTGGTTTTTGCTTGACAGCATGTACTTCGTTTTGTCCTCATTGACCTCAAGACCAACTCGTTTCGCCTGTTCTTCAATCGCGGTGAATACTTCCAGAATGCCACGGCGAGAACACGCGATGATGTCGATATCATCCGCGTATCCTAGCAGCTGGACGGACTTGTAGAAAAAGCACCTTCCCTGTTGACGCCTGTTCGTCGCACTATCTGCTCCAGCACCAGGTTGAAGAAGTCACATGACAGCGCATCTCCTTGCCGAGATCCGGTGCATGTTTCAAATGGTTCCGAAGTCCTTGAACCGAGTTGCACGGTGCATCGCGTATTTTTTAGCGTGGCGCGACACAACTGGATCAGTTTTCCCGGGAACCCGAATTCGGCCATCGCACCAAACAGTCCTTCACGATGAATGCTGTCGTATGCGGCTTTGAAATCGATGAAAAGATGGTGTGTATCGATTCGAAACTCGTTGGCCTTTTCCAGGATTTGTTGATGTGTGAAAATTTGGTCTATAGTCGATTTGCCGGGCCGGAAGCCACACTGGTAGCTGCCGATTAGTGCGGTGCAAAATGGCCTTAGACGTTCACACAATACGCTGGACAGGATCTTGTATGCGACATTGAGCAGGGATATACCTCTATAGTTCTTGCAAGAGGTAGGATCGCCTTTTTTGTGGATGGGTCAAATAGAGCTGGTATTCCAGTCGTCGGGCATGCTTTCGTCTTCCCAAATTCTGCAGATGATCTGGTGCATGCTCCCTACCAGAACATCGCCGCCAGCCTTAAAGAGCTCTGATGGCAAGCCATCTGAGCCTGCGGCCTTGTTGTTCTTCAGCTCCTGAATAGCTGTGCCGACTTCTTCGATGCTGGGTGGGAGGACTACTTCAGCGGCTGGAGCTGGGGTTGCCTCGGTCCCTACCACTCTCTCTTGGTAATGCTCGTTAAGGAGCTGCTGGAAATGCTGCTTAAATACATCCACTATTCCCTGCGGGTCGGTGACAAGATTACCTTCGCAGTTTCAAAGAGCCTGGGTGCCCTTTTTGAAGCCTCCTGCAAGGCCTTTGGCTTTGTTGTAAAAGGCTCGTCTTTTATGCTTATCCCTATACTCCTCGATATCCTAGAGCTGGGAGGCTGCGAAGATTCTTTTCTTTTGTCGCAGTCGTTTTTTCTCTTCCCTTCTTCTGGCTCGGTATTCTTCTTGCGCTGCCCTGGTTTTCCTTTGCAGCGCCTTTTGGTACGCCTCGTCGGTTGCTGCCTTTTTCTGCTCACACTCGCCATCATACCACGGGTTTCTTGTCGTGGGTGGTAGGTACCCTAAGGTGGTTTCAGCTACTTCGGCAATGCAGCCACATATTATTGGCATTTGGGTTCGACGTGAGCATACCGTAGAGCCTTTGGCTCAGCTGCTCCCTGAAGACTCTGGGTACCTCCGGTGCGCCCAGGCGCTCCTCCTGATGGGCTGGTGCAGCTTTCTCACATTGGACAGTCGAGCTCTGAATCTTGCTGCTACGAGGAAGTGATCAGAGTCGACATTTGCCCATCTGAATGTTCGCATATCCAGGATGTTTGACGAGTGCCTTGCGTCAAGGAGCACATGGTCGTTTTGGTTGGCAGTTCGACCGTCTGGAGATCGCCAGGTTGCTGTGTGGATTCGCTTACGAGGGAATCTTGTGCTACTTATCACCGCATTACGAGCTGTCGCAAAGTGCGTGAGTCGGAAGCCGTTATCTGCTGTTGTATAGTGGAGGCTGTTATTTCCGATCATTGCGCCAAGGATGTTCCCTTTCCGATATTGGCGTTGAAGTCCCCGAGCACGATTTTAACATCGTACCCCTGACAGGCTCCATAGGCGTTGTCCAGGAGGTCATAGAAGTCCTCCTTGATAGGGTCTTCAGCCTCCTCGGTAGGGGCGTGTGCGCATATAAGGCTGATGTTATAAAATATGGTGGGAGGTCAATGAAAAATATTTGCGACATTGGTGGAGGGAAATAATATTAAATAAAAAGCATCTTCCCCAGCCAAGGTACGGATGCGAATTTCTCGGAATCAACGGAGTCGAGTAGGAACACCAAAATCTAACGTCGGAAAGCTGCAATCGCACGAGACCCCCAGGACCTTCGCCGATCAAGTCTTCCTCAGACTCTCCCAAGTCCCGACGCAATTGCACAAACCGTAGAACAGCAATGGAGTCGTTGTCAGAACGCCTCAGATGTACTCGGTTTCACCTCACCACCTTCGAGAAACTCCTGGTTTGATGACAAATGCAGACAGGCCATGTAAAGAAATAGAATTCATACATAGCTACACTACATCGAAGGACGAGAGCTGCCCGCGAGCTCTATGAACAGAAAAGGAGGAAGGAGCATGCGCTTCTGAGAAGAAAAAAGGAGGAGAACGAGAAGCGCGAGATCGAGGAGATGGAGAGATGCTATTGCAGGAACGATGTTCGAAAGTTCTACCAAAAAGTAAAACGAACAAGCCAAGGCTATAAAGCCAGAGCAGAAGCCTGCAGGGATGAGCACGGACAACTAATAATGGAGTCACAGTCGATGCTGAGATCGTGGAAAGTCCACTTCTGCAGACTGTATAACGGCGATGATAGTCAAAATATCGCCGTCAGGCAGAACGAACCATTCACAATGGGCGAAGACGAAAAAGTATCCCGTCCACCCCACCTAGACGATGTTAAGACAGCGATATCAAAACTTAAGTCTTATAAAGCTGCTGGAGCAGACGGACTTCCCGCGGAGCTATTAAAAGCAGCTGACGATGAGCTGGTCAGGAACATGCGATGAGAATGGAATCTCAGATGACATTGACGTTATTGGACAGACAAAGCGAGACGTCGCAAGCATTGAAGTAGAAGCGGCTAAAGTGGGTCTAAGGGTAAATGGGGACAAGACCAAATATATGCTGTCATCAAAGAAAGACGCGCAACATCGACGTCTTGGTCAGAACGTCACCTTCGGCAGCTATATTTTTTAAGTAGTGAAGGAATTCGTCTACCTTAGCTCACTTATGACCAGCGACTACTACATCAGTGCTGAGATAAAACGCAGAATCACTCTTGCCCACCGCTGTTTCTTTGGGCTCAAGAGGCAATTGAGAAGTAGAGCCCTCTTTCGGAAAACCAAAGTGATACTATATAAGACCTTAATCATCCCAGTCCTCTTTTACGGCGCAGAGGCTTGGACCTTAACAAAAGCGGATGAAGATGCCATTGGTCGTTTCAAGGGGAAAATTCTGCGAACTATCTACGGTCCCGTTTGTTCAAACGGTATATGGAAGAGAAGATATAGATAACGAATAACTTTACGGGTTGTACAGCGACATCGGTCTGGTACGAAGCATAAAGCACCTTCCCACGTAAATACAATATTAAGATTAATCAAAACATAAATAAAGATACATACATACATATACATACAAACATTGCTTTTATGACATAAGAACAATACATGGCGATATTAGTATGACCTTGCATGTATGTATGCATAATATACATATGTGCAAAACATACTCGGCATTCGGCATATCTTCATAAATTAAAACAATTTTACATCAGTCGTTTTAGTCCTACATGTCAACTCGTCGGACCTCTTACAGCGAGGTCATTGGCTTTTGTAGAAGACAAAACCGAAACTTGACAAATCCGTTCAAAGAAATAAAAGATGTGTGATAATATCCATCAATAGATAGATTTTTAAATACTTACATATGTATGTGACTACAAAGCCCGCGGATGTGTAAGTTTGGAAATATAAATAACTAGCTTTTGCCCGCGGCTTCGCTCGCGTTAACTTCGGGGTAACACGATTCCCCTTTCCTGATTTAGAACACAAAAAAGAACTCGGAACAGAATGTTATTTTAATACGCTTCTGTAGACGATATTATATGTCTTTCCATTTGGGGATAGAATGTAAAGATTCTGGGCATTGGACACACGCGAACATGCTACATACTTTTTCTAAGTTAACCCCAGCCCGCTTTAATGTCGGACCTTGCGCTTTGTTAATGGTCATAGCAAAATTAAGCTTTAGAGGAAATTGTAGCCTTTTAAACTGGAACGGGAGATCTGTGGGAATTATTGGGATTCGTGGGATCATAACATTTTCACCCTTTCGTACGCCGGTTAAGATAGTGGCGCTGATGATATTGCGGCCAAGTTGTGTGACACGAAGTCTCGTCCCATTACATAATCTCGGGGCATCTAAATTCCGTATAAGCATGACTGGGACGCTTAGTAGTCAAATAACATAGTATAGGTACCGTATGCACTATAGTGTGAAGCGCGGCCTGATGCCCGCACTTAAGTACAGATAGAGAGCACACAACGTTAGCGCGTTTCAGAAACATATCAGCGCCATCTATCGTAACTCAAGAGTAACACTTATTTATGTTTCGAATGTTGATTGTTTTCTCAAAAGCTGATTGATTTATGGTTGTTTTAATTAAATTATTTTATTATTCGTTTGTATCATATAACCTATACTAATTTTGCGGAGAGACTCACACGAATTTCCATCCCCTACTGATTTTTAGGGTTCCGTACCCAAAGGCAAAACGGAACCCTATTACTAAGACTTCGCTGTCCGTCCGTCTGTCACCAGGCTGTATCTCCTGAACCGTGATAGTTAGGGAATTGAAATTTTCACAGATGATGTATTTCTGTTGCCGCTACCACGACAAATACTAAAAACAGAACAAAATTAATATTTAAGGGGAGCTCCCATAAAACAGACATGATTTTCATCCAAAAATCCCCTTGGTCACATACTGAACTAAGGTTAGTCGACAATATCCCACAACCAGTAGCCAACTTCCAAGTTTTGATCTCGTTTGTGTCTTTGATGAATTAATGCTAGCTGCGAACCTTTTTCCCATATTTCCCATTATTGTTATTCACCTTTTCACATCGTTGCTGTCAAGTAAGATAATTGATTTGAATTCAATGGACACTTTGATGATCAACTATATTTCATCATGAAGATAGTACATACATAGTCTCTTTCATATTTACATATACAGATGGTACGGAACCCTTCGTGCGCGAGTCCGACTCGCACTTGGCCGTTTTGTTTTTTTTTTTTGCTGCATACAAACTTAACGGGGGCTAGAAAGAAACAAAAAGTAGCCTACGTCACTCTCCATCCCTTCAACTATCTCCACTTAAAAAATCACGTCAATTCGTCGCTCCGTTTTACCGTGAAAGACGGACAAACAGACACACACACTTTCACATGTATAACATTAGTATAGATACCACGAGTCTATTAGTAAGTTATTAGCATGATCGAGCTAGGAAAAAGGTCAGAAGGGAGTTGAATCCTTTGATGATTTGTACCTATGTACAATACTTTATAAAATATAAACTTTGAGCAGACGGATTTGTTTTTTTCGCGAATTCAATGGCATCAAGCATACGAGCTTAGACGTGATGAGTTACACGTGGTGGGCTGACAGCAAATTTTCAAAAAGAAAACATTCAAACACTAATGAGAGTTGCATAGCTATGTATGTGTGTATATAACAATAGCCGCCATCATTATACTATTTCGTACCTTAAGTGAGCACATGGTCAGACGGAAAGTTTTGCAAATTGAAGTCAAAACCATAGAAAACACACAACAACAACATATTAGTTAGGCCTTTCGATATCATATTGGTTTAACCAAAAATACATAATGGTTTGGTTATACAGTATACACTCAAACTAATGTTTAAACGATAGCTTTCATGCCTTCGTTGTCTCCACCAACTTTCGCTGACAGAAGCGCAGAATGCTAAGCAAAATTTGGTTTCACAAAATTTATACGATTATGTTATACAAACATATCTATATGTAGATACACGTACGCACAGATTGGTATTTTGTCTGATCGGCCAATATTCGGTTAAAAAACAAAATTCAAGAACGAATAAAGAAGAAACTCATAAAGCTGTACCATCAATCCTTAAGACAATACTTAAATACTTTGTACCGCAGCAAGAGCAACTAAACAAAACCAAAAACATGATTTTGGTGGGAAACCCAACTCAACTTAATGCGTAATATGGTTGAGTACCTACAGGTTGAAGGCTTACTCAGCATCTTTGGCTTATGCATATGTATGTACTATTGAATAAAAACAAATAGCTCTTTTCTGTTTTTTTTTTTGTTTTTTTTTTCTACGGCAATTTTTAACAAATTTCAGTTAAAATTGTTACTCAGAATCAGCGCTTGACACGCATATTGACCGACTAGACTAGACTAGAAAGGAGAAAATTGTAAAATATGTCGCACAGGTATGTACATACATCCATATGTATCTATATACACACTAAGTCCCTTTTTTTTGTTTTTTTTGGTGTTGAAGGCTTCTGCTGAGCACTTCGTATGTAATTATGCTTAACACACTTACCTCAGCTGAAAGTACGAAAATTATGATGAAAACCGCACTTTTATCACCAAATGATGTTGGCAATTACATTCACTTATGTACATATATTATAGGTAGTATGTATTACCAAAACACGCAGGTGCTTATTTGCTTTCGTAGTTAAGCTGAAATTGCACTTCCGCACTTGAATGAAAAAAATAAGCGAAAATTACGACGAAACCTTAGCCCGAGTTTCCTTTTTCGTATACCACTAGAAAAGACCGCTTAAAAATGTCATCGTCGACATAAACACACGATGCTTTGTACGCTTTATTTTTTCTTATTATTAAGTTTAGTAGTCGTTTTTACCACTAGATTATCGTATTTGCATCGATCGATCGAAAAGTATCGCAATCAAATTTTGAAATATTTGCACCTCGGTTTTAATGCGCGATATCCATATGCTCGTCGTTGGTTTTACTATACATATAACTATGTACTAATCTAAAAACACAACTGACAATTGTGCACGCTGAAGTATAACTGATCAGCGAGAAGTGTTCACAACAACGACGACGACGATGAAGACAACAACGAAGGCGGAGACCATGTTCAAATAAGATATCTGCAATGCCAATAACAACAGCACCAGCACCAATAACCTGTCCAAGTAGTATGTTTTGTATTGTTCCAAGAAAGACTGAGTCGCGAGTACGAGTGTCTAGGCACTCAACGGAATCATTGCATATGGCTTTTTCTCTGATTGGTGTTGTGTGCGAGCACGGGGCACAATGCTAATTCGTTTCCGCCAGATTAACAATTTTCTCGCTGCTTGATGGTGGACACACAGTAAAGAGATCGAGCGAATGCACGAAAGCAATCGAAAATCCAGCATGCGTATAATACTCACACTCGAGCAAAGGCGACTTAATTAATTAAGAGGTGTTTAGTTCTCTCTTACGCGAGATGACTGTATTGTATTTAAACTTCCGGAATTGGTTTTTGTACGCACACATGCATATATTCGTACTACAATACAATACAATGACGAAGAAAAATTGATGCGATTAGGTTTACATATATGTATGTACAGATAAATATACCGCAATTGAAGGCAGCGTTCAACATCTATGCAATATCTATCTACTTCCGGCATATGTTGAATAGTTTTTTATTTCTTTTTTTAACTTTTGTTCAACTTATTTAGATTTACAGTCAAAATCGGTTATAACGAAATATCGGTTATTGCGAACTAGTTCTCTAAGTCCCGACAAAGGTCCGTGCAAATTGTACTAACCATATATCGGTTTTTACGATATCGCCTATAACGAAATATCGCTTATAGCGAACAGTCTTAAACTGAAAATTAAAAAAGTCGATCGTTCATAACGAATATTATAAAAAGAATAAGTCTTCTTCTTCCTCTTAGTGGGCGCTATCTTAAGGGCGGCCGTCCTCTGCTTCTTCGTCCCTCGGGGTTGGATTCAAAGACTCTCCGGGCTGGAGCTGTGGTGTCCATTCGCTCTACATGGCCCAGCCATCTTAGGCGTTGAATCCATAAGCGCCTGACTAGGCTCATGTCGCTGTACAGCCCGTAAAGTTCGTGGTTGAATTTTCTCCTCCATCCCCCGTCTGCGTTTATAGGCCCAAAAATCACGCGCAAAATCTTTCTCTCGAACCGACCAAGGGCCTCCTCATCCGCTTTTGATAGTGTCCATGCCTCTGCACCGTACAACAGGACCGGGATGATAAGGGTCTTATATGGAGTCAACTTTGTCGTTCGGGAGAGGGTTCTATTACCCAGTTGCCTCCTGAGCCCAAAGAAACAGCGATTGGCAAGAGTGATTCTGTGTTTGATTTCGGAACTGATGTCGTTGCTCCAGGTCACTGCGGAGCCAAGGTAGACAAAGTCCTTAACTACCTCGAACTTATATCTGCCTATACAAACGTTCTGGCCGAAACGTCGGTTTTGAGCGTCCTTTTTTGATGACAGCATATATTTAGTTTTGCCCTCGTTTACCGCCAAACCAATTTTCGCCGCCTCCATCTCAATACTCGCAAACGCCTCATTGACATCTCGCTGTGATCTACCTATTATGTCAATATCGTCGGCGTATGCAAGGAGTTGCGAGGATTTGAAATAGATTGTGCCTCTTGTATTGGCCAGTGATTTTTGCACAATCATTTCCAAGATTGTTGAAGAAATCACACGACAGCGCATCGCCCTGCCTAAATCCTTTTTTGACATCAAAACTATCGGTAAGGTGTTCACCGATTCCGATGGAGCAGCGAGCATTCTCCAAAGTCATCCTGCATAGTCTGACGAGTTTAGCAGGTATGTCAAAGGTAGACATAGCGTTGTATAGCTCGTCTCTAATTACGCTGTCGTATGCGGCTTTGAAGTCGACAAATAGGTGGTGAGTGTCGACTTGAAATTCATTGGTTTTTTCCAGTATCTGCCGTGGTGTGAAGATTTGGTCGATGGTGGACTTCCCTGGCCTGAATCCGCACTGATAAGGACCTATAAGCTTATTTACAAAAGGCTTCAGGCGTTCACACAAAACGGCAGAGAAGATTTTGTAGGCGATGTTAAGGAGACTTATTCCTCTATAGTTGGCGCAATCAGAGGGGTCTCCTTTCTTGTGGATCGGGCATACGATGCTGAGACTCCATTCCTCGGGCATGCTTTCCTCTAACCATATCTTACGGATGAGCTGGTGCATGCTCCCAACCAGGTCATCCCCAGCTGCCTTGAAGAGCTCAGCAGACAGTCCGTCTGCGCCAGCAGCTTTATTCGACTTGGGCTTCGATATGGCAATCTTAACTTCGTCCAGGTCAGGGGAACAGAATTCTCTGCGGTCTCCGTCGATTAGAAATGGAAAGAATAAGTAGGCATTGGAAATTTCGTTCATTTCAAATAATCAATTATGGGGAATTCTCTAGATTTCTCACAATGTCGAAACATTTGCTTGAGAGAGTGCGATGGTTGCGTGAGGTTACGTCCGTATTCGCTCTTATTTTTGTGGCAAACGTAAAAAAATGTCCTCTCTTTATCTCAATTTTTTCGACGAATTCGAATTTTGTTCTCTCTCGGCTTTAATTTTCCGCAAACGTTCCGGAACGGTAACACGACGCAATATTTTGGAGACTCCCATTGAAATGCGTGTGTTAGATGTCAACGGTAGCACTAACGCAGTACATATTGTGAATCGGTCTTTATGCCTGTTTCACAATGCTACTACACGGCGACGCGACAGCGCAACTACAAACGCCGTAGCTGTCAAATCCATATTCATTCAATAGAATATATGGAGTAAGTAACATAGGCACGTATGTAGTCGTGTCGCAGCGCTGTAATTTCGAAAATTTGAAAAACTGTCGCTACTACACGGCGTTGTGCCATTTTGAATTCGACATTGGAGGAATACGTTTGATAACTTGGTCTAACCCACCACCTTCTTCTGACTTTTGTTTTCGCTTTTAACTTTTTATAGGCAAAAGCAGCCGCACATGTTAGCAATAATGTTTTTTTCAAATTGTTTTTATCCATTTATGAACTAATTTCAGTTTCAATCTTCGAATTTCTTACTGATGCCAACTTCACTCTATAGAATTCACCTCCAACTTCACTCACAGAAGTAACCGCGCTGT
The DNA here is from genome assembly GCA_951905685.1 of Eumerus sabulonum. NCBI lineage: Eukaryota > Metazoa > Arthropoda > Insecta > Diptera > Syrphidae > Eumerus > Eumerus sabulonum. The sequence goes on from OX645063.1 coordinate 42,754,643, forward strand.
AAAAAAAAAACGCCGATGAAAGTAGCTCCACTGAACGACTTTACAACCACAGCAAACGGCAGCGTTTGTAGTTGCGCTGTCGCGTCGCCGTGTAGTAGCATTGTGAAACAGGCATTATACGCGAATTTCGCATTCTGTTTCTGAGAGGACCTTGGATAATCATATTTTATATAAAGAAAGGTTAAGTGTGTTGTTTTTTTTTTTTTTTTCAAAATGAGTTCAAAACGTAGAGTTTTTACGATTGAAGAAAAATCTGCAATAATTTCAAGGCTCGAAGCTGGTAATTCCAATAAAAGTTTAGCAGCAGAGTTTTCTATATCGGCTTCAACAATCTCTACCATTTTCAAAGACCGAGATAAAATTTAGAAGAATTTCGAAGAATCCAACTTAAAAATAGAAAAAGTCCGATGTAGTAACCATCCCGACATAGATGATGCTTTGCTCAAGTGCTTCAAAGCCCAAAGAAACCTGAATACTCCACTAAGCGGACCAATTCTACAAACTAAGGCAGAAGGCTTTGCAAAAGGATTGGGAAAAAATAACTTCACCTGCTCAACAGCTTGGATTCAACGATTTCGGCAAAGACATAACATCGTTAGTGCAAGGGTAAGCGGTGAATGTGGTAGTGTTTCTACAGAAATTGTGGGTTGCGTGTTGTTTGGCTAAAGCTGCGAGAGGGTTATTCAGATGATCAAATATTCAACATCGACGAAACAGGTTTATTCTACCAAATGACACCTAATAAAACATTAAAATTCAAAGGTGAAAAATGCGTTGGAGGTAAAATGTCAAAGGAACCAATAACGGTTTTAGTAGGAGCTAATATGACCGGAACTGCTAAACAAAAGTTGTTAGTTACCATCATCATATGAGTCCAATAAACGAGCCTGGATGACATCAGAGATATTCGAAAAACATTTAAGAAATTGGGATAGACAGTTGACAAAACGAAAGGAAAAAATTCTGTTGTTAGTAGACAATTGTTTTGCTGTCGTAGACAGGGGCTCAAAGTTTGTCATCTAAATGCACAAAGCTTATTACCAAAAATAGACGAGTTCAGGGAAATTTTCATGGGATCCAAAGTAGATGCTATATGTATATCGGAAACTTGGTTTTCTCAAGAGATAAATGATGTTGTTTATGCGTTAGACGGTTTCAAACTTTTTCGATCAGATAGATGTGCAAGTATTGGAGGAGGTGTAGCTATTAACATAAGAGATGGTTTAAAGTAGAATTTGAAATATTATTCAACCAGTGAAGTTGATATTGAATATGTATTTATAGACATAATTTGCGGAGAAAACTATGTTCGCTTAGGCTGTGTCTATAGACCCAATAGGAGTATTGATCTGACGCATTTGTATTCGCTAATGGAACAATTTACAACTACAGCTAAAAACATTATTGTTTGCGGCGATTTTAATAGCAATATTCTTGTTGAAAATCATCTAACCGAAAACATGAAGACATTTGATTTACCAGTACACCTACTCATTTTACAATGAGTTAGATCACTTAACTCAACTTGTAAATGAGCCATCACGTATCCCCGATGTTGCTGGTCATACCGCCAACACACTGGACGTGTTTCTTACCTCTCAGCCTGGAAAATACACGATCGATGTATTGGAACCCCTAGGCTTGTCTGACCACTGCATGATATCAGCAAAATTCTCGAACTCCCACCATCCAGTTAAACAAAAAGCTCCTAAGAGAACACAATGGCTATACGAGAAAGCCAACTGATGCGGCCTTAACAACTTCTTTCGGATCTTTAACTGGTCGTTGTGCTTCCTCGACAACGACGTGGACGCCGCAACTGATATTATCGTAAACATTATCCGAATCGGCATGGCAAATTTTATTCCCAGCAAGATTAAAAGCACCAGGCCTAAGGATAATACGTGGTTTGACTCGAGCTGCAAAGAGGCTATTAGGCTCAGGGAGCTAAGTTTTCGTGCCTACAAGGCAAACAGTTCTGAAGAAAACCGAAAAAAGTACATACGAGCCAGAAATGACTGCAACACCCACATTCGACAAAGTTTCTAGTCGTTTGTAAATAAACGTAAAAAACTCAACTAAGTCGTCTATACCGACCCTTACCCACAATGACATTCCAGCTGTCACCTCCTTAGACAAAGCTAACCTACTTGCTGCTCATTTCGCAACCAGTTCTCAGCTGCCAGCTTGTACTTTGTCTCCGCCTGCACTAGAGTGCGTCAATTCCACCATGGGACTAATCCACTTCCGGATTCGTACAGTCGCATGGGTTCTTAAAGACCTCGACATACACAAATCCGCTGGTCCAGATGGTATTGCCCCAATAGTTCTGAAGAGGTGTTCTTCTACGCTGGCAAAACCACTGCGTAAGCTTTTTCACCTTTCCTACACCTCTGGGCTCTTTCCGAGTAGGTGGAAAACAGCATTTGTCCAGCCTATACCCAAAAAAGGCGAATCATATTCTCCCACCAACTATCGACCCATTGCACTAACGTCCCTTCTTTCCAAGGTCATGGAAACGCTGATTAACCGTCAGCTTATGAAATATCTTGAATCACGGAAACTCCTCAATGACCGCCAATAAGATTTCCGCAGCAACAGATCCACTGGTGATATGATGGCATATCTCGCTGAAAAGTGGAATCACTCGCTTCACCAAGCAGGTGAAAGCAAAATTGTTGCACTGGATATTTCGAAAGCATTTGACAGGGTTTGGCATGAAGCCCTTTTGTCAAAAATGCGTGCTTTTGTGATCGATGAGTCTCTCTTTCAATGGATTAGAAGCTACCTTTCGGATCGTTCAATTCAAGTTGTTTTCGACGGATTCAAGTCTGATACTCACTTTGTAAATGCCGGTGTTCCCCAGGGCTCCGTTTTGTCTCCGACACTCTTTCTTATTTTTATAAATGATCTCTTGTCTGTTACTTCTAATCCAATTCACTCCTTCGCTAACGACAGTACCCTCAGCTTCTCATATTCGTTCACCAGTTTACGACCCTGCACTTCGGTTGTAGATAATGAGTGGCAGCGTATGTTAAGCTCATTAAATTCCGATATCGACAGCACCATCCAATGGGGTAAAAACAATAGAGTGGAATTTAATGCTTCCAAAACACAATGCTGTCTCTTGTCGTTAAAGCGTATAAATAACCCGCAGCCATTGTCCATGAATGGCACTTGCATCTCAGAAACTGAAAACCTTTCCATCCTGGGTATGAGTGTTGCTCACAATCTTAATTGGAGCGACCATATATTCAGTGTCGCCAAGAATGCTGCGAAATGCCTAGGCTTCTTATACAGATGCAAGAAATATTTCTCACCCTTAGATCTGGCTACAATCTATAAGGCGTTCATTCGCCCCAAATTAGAGTTTGACGCACATGTCTGGTCCGGTGCTTCCAAGATCTCACTGCACCTACTAGACAGAATACAAAAACGAGCCATAAAACTGATAGGTGACTCCAGCATTACCAAAACATTAGACTCGCTGGAACACCGCAGGAATGTTACCTGCCTCTCCCTGTTTTATCGTTACTACCACCAAAAATGCTCTGATGAAATAGCCAGTTACATTCCGCCCCTTCAATATTTCTCCCGCAATACACGTCTCTCTAGGAATGCTCACCAATATACTCTGAAGCCCGCTTTCGGACGTACTGTCAAATATAGAGAATCTTTCATTAACCGAACCACACGAATCTGAAACTCCCTGCCGGATTCGGTTTTCCCCCCGCAATGCAACATGCAAGCATTTAAGATCAATATCCATCGGCATCTCCTCTATTCCTCTTCCTCTCTACCTTCTACCCGCACTGTGTCGCCGACACAATAAGGTTATTAGACCTTGAGTGCGCGCCAATTCAAAAAAAAAAAAAAAGATTATCGGCACCCGCGTTTTCAAAACACGACCTCATATTCCTCACATTTTGACACAAGCCATTCTACGAACACAGGAACGTGCACCTTCCGCAATCTTAAAAATATAAATTATGTTGCTATTGAAAACAATTTCCACACTATTCCTTGGAATTCCGTATATAGTATGACTTCGGCAGATGACCAAATAAATATTTGTTCAGGATAACTTAAATTGTATCTTCGATACATGTGTTTCTATAACGACAAGAAGAATAAGGGCCAAAACAAAGGCTTGGTTGACGAATGAAATTCGCTTTTTAATTAGCCAAAGAGATCAGGCGTATCATAGATGGAAGATATACCCTATTCAAGAGTTTTTATCAATTTATAAACAAAAAAGAAATGATGTTGTTCGCGAGGTGAGATGCGCTAAGAAACGGCTTTACTCACACAAAATTAATACAAATATGGACGGCCGTAAACTGTGGAATAATTTAAGACAGTTAGGGATGGGTAGACAGAAGGTAACTTGTACAAACGACGTTGATAGTAACGAACTAAACCGTACATTTCTGTCAAATTCAGATGCAAACTATTCGTACAATGAAACTTTGTCAAATATTGCCTCACTAAGTTCTAACGATGACAATGAGGGCGTCGTGGCGCAGTGGTTAGTGTGTTGGACTCTGGCGCACGATGAGCGAGTTCGGATCCCGATAACACCAAGGCCATCGAATGTTTATTTCGCGACGTCCCTCCTCGGCGGGGTACTGGCAAAACCCCCCCTAGTAAACTTGCCATGAAAAAGCTTCTCGACTCACGCCGTTCGGAATCGGCATTAAACTGTAGGTCCCTTTCACCTGTGTGAAAAATAAATCACACACAACATGGGTGATTGAGAGAAGCTTTGCTCTGGTCCTTCATGGGCTGTAACGCCATCAAAGAAGAAGAAGTTCTAACGTGGATACAAATACAATATTTTCTTTTACTAGAATAGAGAGCACCGATGTACTGGAAAGTCTCCTAAACATAAAGAGTAATGCTATAGGTATAGATGGAATTCATCCGAAGTCTGTTAAGACTATTTTACCGTTATTACTTCCGTATATCGCAAACATTATTAATACTATTTTTGTGACCGGTGTTTTCCGTAGTAAATGGAAACAAGCCAAAATAATACCTATTCCAAAAAACTCAACAGGTAACGAGTTTAGGCCAATATCAATTCTTCCTTACTTATCTAAAATTTGTGAACGAATTATGCATAAGCAACTTAGCGAATACATCAAAAGGCGTAATTTCTTATTTTCTGCTCAATCTGGATTTCAGGCCAAGCATAGTTGCATTAAGCAATTTTGAATGTTGTTGAAGATATAAGGTCAGAATTAGATGAAAATCATGTCACTTTCCTTGTCCTTCTTGACTTTTCAAAGGCATTCGATAAGGTCAATCGCCTTTTTTTTTTTTTGTTTTTTTTTTTTTAGAGACTCGCTCAGGTTCAAGAGTTTTTACATTCTCTTATGATGTGTTTTAGACACACAACCTGAACGGAGTGCAGTAGTTCGGGTCGTTGATGTTCGTTCATTACTCTTAGGGGTGGTTGTCCTAGATAGGACGAGAGCCGACCAATTCCGGGTTGGTTATAGTCCGTAGTAATTCGTTCGAGCACTTTTAGTATTGCATACGCAGAGGATGAATTTCAGTTGACCACATACTGTGAGTGTTATGCCTGCAGCAGTTAATAAACTTCGTCAACACTTCAACATGTCGTCTATGGCTACAAATTTAATTTTGTCCTACCTAACTGGGAGAACACAGGCTGTGTATTTGAACAATTCACTCTCAGAATATCTTCCCTTAGTAAATGGCGTTCCTCAAGGATTGATTTTTGGGCCGCTTCTGTTTTCCCTCTATATAAATGACATAGCAAATATTATTCTGAACTCATCGAAACACTTTTATGCTGATGATATTCAAATTTATAAAAGCAGTCCTCTTGGTCTAATCGAAAACTGTGCCTATGATGTGAATGAAGATCTTAAACGAATATCAGAATGGTCATTGAAAAATGGTTTATCGCTTAATCCTAGCAAATGTAAATGTTTGGTAATTTCTAAGAAGAAGTTAGAGCTTTCTTACTTTCCAATGATTAAACTTGGAGATTTTTCAATTGAATTTGTAGAAACTTCGAGAAACTTGGATCTGGTATTTAACAGAATATTAACGTGGAATAATCATATAAACGAAATTGTTGGCAAAGCATATGGAGTTTTACGAACTTTATGGACTGCTCAACAATTTACATCTCTATCCACGAGAACGTTTTTAGCTAAAACACTAGTTATTCCAGTGCTCTTATATGGCTGTGAAATATATAATAATTGTGACAGTGAAAGTAAAAGAAAGCTTCAAATGGTATTTAACAGTACCCTTCGTTATATTTATAACCTTTGGCCACATATCTCATCTGGAAACTAAACTGTTAGATATATCTTTTCTAAATTACATTAAGTTTCGTACTCTGATTCTTCTATACAAGATAATAAAGACAAGGCAACCAACATATCTCTATAACAAGATCAGGTTTTCGGCATCAAATAGATCAGCCAGTTTGATTCTTCCACAATTCACTTGCCAAACATCTGAAAGACAGTTTTTTATTTCTTCAATCCGCCTTTGGAATATACTGCCGCGCAATCTAAGAGAACTAAATGACATCAACAAAGTCAAAAAAGAATTAATGTTATACTTCAATACTCAAAGCAGTTAACCTAATTTCAAATCTTCACCACCCTTCCTTTCTTCACGCAAAACCAAATTCTTTCAATTCTTAACTTCATTGTTTTTTCTTTTTTGTTTTAAATAATATTTTCTTAAACTTTCACAAATCTCATAAGTTCGTCTTGATGTGAAATGTTATGCTGTTACATGAATAAACAACAATAAACAACAACTATAAACAACAATTGTCCTGCACATCCAATGATTGATGGTCTGATTTCTGTAAAGCTTGTATTTTTGCCACCTAATACTACATCCGTTTTACAACCAATGGATCAGGGTATAATCAGATCACTTAAAGAGCAGTACAGAAAGCTTCAAGTACTCAACATAATTCGTAACATCGAGAAACAATATGAACCATATGTATTGAGTTTGTTGGATGCCATTCTACTGATTTTCAGAGCATGGGAGAGGGTGTCTACGAACAAAAATTGTTTTAAGCATGGTGGACTCATCCCACTAGAACTTGATAATTCAATCGAAACTGAGTTCCATATCCAATCATATGATGGATGGCAAAGGACTAACAATGGCCTCGTAGGGGTAGCATCTATCCGACGGATGCTGGCCTGCTAAAAAGCGAGAAGAGCCATCGCAGTCGAACATCTGTGCGGCACTGTTAGTAAGACCTATCCCCACCTCCTCGTGGTGCCATCTGGAGATTTCCTATGGAAATTGCAGACGGGGAAGGGCGAAGCCGAACAACTTGCGGACGCCCTAGACCGCTATAAAGCGGACATCACCGCCATCCAGGAAATGCGATGGACTGGACCGGGTATAAGGCGGATGAAAAACTGCGATATTTACTACGGCGACTGCTATAGGGAGGGAGGGCAACGATTGTTTGGATGCGGATTTGTTGTTCGAGGTGGACTAAGGCAAAAAGTCCTAAGCTTTCGGCATGTGAGCGAACGCCTCATAACGCCTCATCCGTATCAAGGCAAAATTTTTTAACATCAGCCTGATCTGCGTCCACGCCCCCACGGAAGACAAGGATGACTCAGCCAAAGATGAGTTCTACGATCTCCTAGACAGAACGTATGCCCATGTCCCAGATATAATATCAAAATTGTACTAGGAGACTTCAATGCTAAGCTGGGTAAGGAAAGCATATTTGAACGAGTCATCGGCAAACATAGTCTACACGACACCACCTCCGATAACGGACACAGGCTGATTGATCTTGCTACGGGGCGAAATCTCCTTCTAGCCAGTACGCGCTTCCCGCACCTCGATATACACAAAGGCACCTGGCGGTCTTTTGATCAATCGACTACCAACCAGATTGATCACATCGCGATCGATGTCAGACACTCCTCCACTATTCTTGATGTTCGAACTTTCCGAGGGGCTAACATCGACTCGGACCACTATCTTGTTGTAGCCAAGATGCGCTTACGGATATTCCGAGCGCAACGGAGTAGAGTAAGAATACAAAGTTATGACGTCGGAAAGCTACTATCGCCAGAAACCGCTCGTACTTTTACCGATCGCGTTTCCCTTAAGCTCTCCAATACACCTCAATCCTCCACGCTATCAATAGAACAGCAGTAGAGCCTTTGCAAACAAGCCCTGAAAAGCTCTGCATCCGAAGTTTTGGGTTTCAAGGCTCCACCACGAAGAAACACCTGGTTCGATGACGAGTGCAGGAGGATTCATACAGCGAAGCAGGATGCATATAAGGCCTCGCTGCATAAAAGAACAAGAGCAGCTCGTGAGCTCTACGAGTTAAAAGGGAGGAGCATAAGCTTCTCAGAAGAAAGAAGAAAGAACACGAGAAGCGCGCGATTGAGGACTTGGAGAGGTCTTACTGCAGGCGTGACGTTCGAAAGTTTTATCAACAGATAAAGCGAACATGCCAAGGTTATAAAGCCAGAACGGAAGCCTGCAGGGATGAGAACGGACACCTAGTAGTAGAACCGCAGTCGATGCTGAGAATATGGAAAAACCACTTCTGCAGACTGTATAACGGCGATGTTAGTCAATATACCGCTGTCAGGCAGAATGATCCATTTCTAATCGACGGAGACCGCAGAGAATTCTGTCCCCCTGACCTCGACGAAGTTAAGATTACCATATCGAAGCTCAAGTCGAATAAAGCTGCTGGCGCAGACGGAATGTCTGCTGAGCTCTTCAAGGCAGCTGGGGATGACCTGGTTGGGAGCATGCACCAGCTCATCCGTAAGATATGGTTAGAGGAAAGCATGCCCGAGGAATGGAGTCTCAGCATCGTATGCCCGATCCACAAGAAAGGAGACCCCTCTGATTGCGCCAACTTTAGAGGAATAAGTCTCCTTAACATCGCCTACAAAATCTTCTCTGCCATTTTGTGTGAACGCCTGAAGCCTGTTGTAAATAAGCTGATAGGTCCTTATCAGTGCGGATTCAGGCCAGGGAAGTCCACCATCGACCAAATCTTGACACTACGGCAGATACTGGAAAAAACCAATGAATTTCAAGTCGACACTCACCACCTATTTGTCGACTTCAAAGCCGCATACGACAGCGTAATTAGAGACGAGCTATACAACGCTATGTCTACCTTTGACATACCTGCTAAGCTCGTCAGACTATGCAGGATGACTTTGGAGAATGCTCGCTGCTCCATCGGAATCGGTGAACACCTTACCGATAGTTTTGATGTCAAAAAAGGATTTAGGCAGGGCGATGCGCTGTCGTGTGATTTCTTCAACAATCTTGGAAATGATTGTGCAAAAATCACTGGCCAATACAAGAGGCACAATCTATTTCAAATCCTCGCAACTCCTTGCATACGCCCACGATATTGACATAATAGGTAGATCACAGCGAGATGTCAATGAGGCGTTTGCGAGTATTGAGATGGAGGCGGCGAAAATTGGTTTGGCGGTAAACGAGGGCAAAACTAAATATATGCTGTCATCAAAAAAGGACGCTCAACACCGACGTTTCGGCCAGAACGTTTGTATAGGCAGATATAAGTTCGAGGTAGTTAAGGACTTCGTCTACCTTGGCTCTGCAGTGACCTGAAACAACGACATCAGTTCCGAAATCAAACGCAGAATCACTCTTGTCAACCGCTGTTTCTTTGGGCTCAGGAGGCAACTGAGTAATAGAGCCCTCTCCCGAACGACAAAGTTGACTCTATATAAGACCCTTTTCATCCCGGACCTGTTGTACGGCGCAGAAGCATGGACACTATCAAAAGCGGATGAGGAGGCCCTTGGTCGGTTCGAGAGAAAGATTTTGCGCTTGATTTTTGGGCCTATAAGCGCAGACGGGGGATGGAGGAGAAGATTCAACAGCGAACTTTACGGGCTGTACAGCGACATAAGCCTAGTCAGGCGTCTACAGATTCAACGCCTAAGATGGCTGGGCCATGTAGAGCGAATGGACACCACAGCTCCAGCCCGGAGAGTCTTTGAATCCAACCCCGAGGGACGAAGAAGCAGAGGACGGCCGCCCTTAAGATGGCGTACACAGGTGGAAGGGGACCTCAGCCAACTGGGTGTGCGGCAATGGAAAAGACTAGCGAAGGATCGTGCTAGATGGAGGGGCAGGTTCACCCCGAACTGTAGCGCCCACTAAGAAGAAGAAGAATCATATGATAACGTCCTTGATTTATGCACTTTTGAAGATTTGGTTAATGTGGACAGCAACATTGTGACTGCAGAGTTTTTAACTGACGAACAAATCATTGATTCTGTTTAAAATGAAAATGTGGAGAGTGATGACAATGAGGAAGGTAAGAAGAGTCTTGTTTCTTTAAAAGTATGAAAGCATTTTACAACATTTTTACTTACAGAAACTGAAACACGAATTCAACCGACAATTGAAGATGCACTTCAGGCTGTCGATACCTTGAAATCGTTTCTTTTGTTGAATGATACATTTGACTGAGGTTATGAAGAAATTTTGACCAAAATGGAGATGAAAATAGAAGGAGAATTCATAAAACAAAAATGTCGACAGCAAAAAATCACGGATTACTTTGTAAATAAATAAAAGTTTTGCTAAAATGGAAAAAGTTTGTCCACTTTTTAATAAAGAATAAAAAATGGAAAAATCGGTTATAACGAAACACCGGATATTACGAACAAATTCTCCAGTCCCTTCGAGTTCGTTATAACCGATTTTGACTGTAGGTTAGGTTAGGTATATGGGTGCCCTATTGACGTAAAGTCAAGGCTCACGTAGACTACGTTTTGTACCTGCTTTGTTTAACCCGTTGATACCTATGCATTTACCGTCGAGCTGAACCAGCCAGACGAGGATAAAAAACCCAGTATTCTGTTCAGCCCGATATTATCTACCTCTTCTAGTCCCGAAAGGAAGTATCTTCCGAGGAAAATATTCCTTTTTTGGGCTAGCGCCGGGCATTCGCACAGCAGGTGACGAACGGACTCAATTTCCTCTTCGTCCCTGCAGCTCCTGCAGAAGTCATTGTAGGGCTGGCCTAGTCGAGCTGCATGATAGGATAGCATGCAGTGCCCGGTGAGGGCACCGACTGCCAGTCGAATGTTCCCACGATTGAACTTCAACAGATTTTCCGTTCTTTTCTTATCATAGACGGGCCAAGTCGATTTCGCCGTTGCGCATGTATCTAAGCGACACCATCGCTTATTGGCTTTCACCAATAGCTCCCTCTGTATCTCCCTGTAGAGCGCACTGAGTGGTGCTTTGGCCTCAGCTGAGATCTGCGCAATGTTAGCACCTGATCCCACCCTAGCCAACTCATCCGCCCTCTCGTTTCCGGAGATATTCATATGACCAGGTACCCAGCAAAGGGTCACCTCATTTACATTGGATATCTCTTCTAACTTCTCCTTGCAGAGTTTGACGAGTTTGGATCTTATCCATGCTGCCTGCAGAGCCTTAATGGCTGCCTGGCTGTCAACATAGATGCTGATCCTTTTTCCTGTAATATTCTCTTTGCTGATCAGGTCCGCCGCCTGCTTGATAGCGAAGACCTCAGCTTGGAAGACACTGCATCCATCATCGAGCCTGTAGGAGCGATGCATACCCGAGACTCAAAGTAGACTCCGGCAGATGTGCCAACATCCATTTGGGATCCGTCGGTGTAGAGTGCCAGTTCACTTTCCGTGCGTACCAAATCACCGGTCCATTCCTCCCTGGAGGGAATTCTAATAGAGAATCTCCTCTCCCAGGAAGGAAGTCGGGTGACATAGTCCGTTACGGTTCTGAATCTCGAGACGGCCCATCGATCCAAGACTGATGCATGTCCGTGAGGACTCCTTTTCCAGAGAACTGATTCCTGTAATCTTAGCGCAGTTCTGGTTGGGGCGCTCTCGCAGTACAAGTCCTGGGGCGGGAGGTTCAGCATAACTTCAAGGGCCGCCGTTGGTGTGGACTTCATAGATCCCGTCACCGCCAGACAGCCTACCCTTTGAACCTTTGATACACTCTGAAGATGACACTTTTTCTCAAGCGCCTTCCACCAGACAACCGAGCCATAGACTAGGATAGGTCTTACTACCGCAGTGTACAACCAATGTACTAACCTCGGTTTGAGGACTACCCTGCACGAATATAGTGCCACATAGGTCTTTTTGATTCTTTCCTCAATATTTTCTCTCCAACTAAGTTTGGAGTCCAGGATTATGCCCAGATATTTCGCAGATTTTCCAGGGATCAGATCTATACAATTCATACGGGGGTAGGTGTATCTTGGTACAGATCTTTTCTTTGTAAAGAGTACTACCTCTGTTTTCGCCGGATTTACTCCCAGAACTCGCCCCTTGACCCAGCTATCCACTAACATCAGTGCATAGCTTAGTCTATCGCTGAGGACCTGCGTACATTTTCCAGAGACTAAAATGGAAATGTCATCGGCGTAGGCCGTAACATTAAAACCCTCCGTCTCCAGAATCTTGGCCATTCCGTCGACCACAAGGAGCCATAGGAGGGGTGACAGAACGCCACCTTGTGGTGTACCTTTATTTACCCTCACCCTTTCACATGCTCTCCCTATTGTCGAATTTACTATACGAGTACCCAGCATTTGCCCAATCCAACTGTATACACCCGGGTTTATTTGGGTCATATGAAGGCTGGACACTATTGCCTCGGTACTAACGTTGTTAAAGGCACATAGGAACTACGTGACTTACTCCATATGATTCCAATGAATGAATATGGATTTGACAGCTACGGCGTTTGTAGTTGCGCTGTCGCCGCGCCGTGTAGTAGCATTGTGACACAGGCATATCTTACTTGACAGCAACGATGTGAAAAGGTGAATAATAATAAATATGGGGAAAAGGTTTGCTGCTAGGATTAATTCATCAAAGACACAAATATATTGTCGACTTACCTTAGTGACATATAGTGGTATGTGACCAAGGGGATTTTTTTTTTATGAAAATCATGTCTGTTGTATTGCAAAGAATTTCGGCAAACCATAAAGGCTGCTTGGGAAGCTGTACCTGCCCAGAAATGTAAGCGCTTAGTAGAGAGTTTGCAAAAATATTGTCAAGAGTGATAAGAAACAAGGAATATCCTACAAAATGTTAATAAAATATTTACTTATACATTCGTTTTCTTAGAGTATTTATTATTTTTTTTAAGTATTCCACTGACTGTGCTATTTACATGAACAACAACTTTTTTATTTTTTCCCATTTTGAATTATTATTTTTGAATTGATGTAAAGGAATTATGTGTTTTTTTAATAAAGTATATATAAACGCACATCAGTTATAAAACAAAAAAAAAGCTTATCCTCTTTTTAGACTTTTGGCACAACATAATGTATGAGAGAACTCACGGGTGTGCTATTTATCTGAACACCACAGTACCTAATCTACGTAGGCAGTTAAATTGTTTGCATATGGCTGACTGACGACTTCCTTTTTTATAGATCACTGCATACTTTTGGGATGTTACAGTAAGGGAATACACCAAACAACACAAAGCAATAGTAGGTGGAGACCACAATTAATGGGCGATACTTTTGAAATTATTTTTATGGTATCTAATATTTATCAAAAAAATTGAGACATTCACATAAACGAAACATTATACATATCTTTCGCCAATACATATTTCATTATTTACTTATCATAACAATTGTTTCGCATTGAGATGATATCTCATAGTTTGCGAATGCTAAATATTGGTAAGAGCTTTAGGATTTAACTTGACTTGAGAGTCTGCACCTGGAATGTGAGGTTGCGATTGTTGTGAGGATTTGAACATCACTGCCCTCTGGTCGTCACGGGTAGTGATGAGACTTCCCAACAGTATCTGTAGTTAAACATACATACTGTTAAATCCTAAACTTACTTACTTAGGTGGCGCTACAGTCCGTGGTGAACCTGGGCCTCAACCAACAAGCGTCTCCAGCCGGCACGGTCTTTGGCCAGCTGTTTCCAGTGCCGCACGCCCAGTTGGTTGAGGTCCCTTTCCACCTGCGTGCGCCACCGCTGAGGCGGCCGTCCTCTGCCGCGCCTTCCTTCCGGAGTGGATTCGAAGACTTTTCGGATCGGAGCTGTATCTTCCATGCGCTCTACATGGCCTAGCCACCTTAGACGCTGTATCCGTAGACGTCGTACCAGGCCGATGTCTCTGTACAACCCGTACAGTTCTTCGTTATATTTTCTCCTCCATACACCGTTTGAACAAACGGGACCGTAGATAGTGCGCAGAATTTTCCTCTCGAAACGACCAAGGGCATCTTCATCCGCTTTTGTTAAGGTCCCAGCCTCTGCGCCGTAAAGGAGGACTGGGATGATTAAGGTCTTATATAGTGTCACCTTGGTCTTCCGAGAGAGGGCTCTACTTCTCAATTGCCTCTTGAGCCCAAAGAAACAGCGGTTGGCAAGAGTGATTCTGCGTTTTATCTCAACGCTGGTGTTGTTGTCGCTGGTAATCAGTGAGCCAAGGTAGACGAATTCCTTGACCACTTTAAAGTTATATCCGCCCATGGTGACGTTCTGGCCAATACGTCGGTGTTGTCCGTCTCTTTTAGATGAAAGCAGATATTTGGTTTTACCCTCATTAACCTTGAGACCCATCTTAGCCGCTTCTACCTCAATGCTCACGAAAGCCTCATTGACGTCTTGCTCTTCTCGTCCAATTACGTCAATATCGTCGGCGTACGCAAGCAATTGCGTAGATTTGAAATAGATCGTACCTCTTGTGTTGGCCAGTGACTCTTGCACGATCTTTTCAAGCACGATGATGAAAAAGTTGCACGACAGCGCGTCGCCCTCCTAAATCCTTTTTTAACATCAAAGGTCTCGGTTTGCTCATTACCGACCTTAATGGAGCAACGAGAATTCTCAATTGTCATCCTGCACAGTCGGACGAGTTTGACAGGGATGTTAAAACTAGACATGGCTTTGTACAGCTCGTCTCTATATACGCTGTCATACGCGGCCTTGAAATCGACGAAGAGGTGGTGAGTGTCGATTTGGTGTTCCTGGGTCTTCTCCAAGATCTGCCGTAGCGTAAATATTTGGTCTATTGTGGATTTACCTGGCCTGAAACCACACTGATAAGAGCCGATCAGGTTATCCACAAACGGTTTCAGGCGTTCACACAATACGGCAGAGAAGATCTTATATGCGATGTTAAGGAGACTTATTCCCCTATAGTTGGCGTAGTTATAGGGGTCTCCTTTCTTATGGACCGGGCAAACGATGCTGGGATTTCATTCGTCGGGCATGCTTTCCTCCGACCATACCTTGCAGATGAGATGGTGCATGCACCTTACCAGCTCATCTCCAGCCGCCTTAAAAAGCTATGCAGACAGGCCGTCTGCGCCAGCGGCTTTACTAGACTTAAGTCTTGATATAGCTATTTTGACTTCGTCTAGGTCGGGTGGACTGAATTCTGTTACTTCGTGGTCCATTGCGAATGGCTCGTTCTGCCTGATAGCGGTATCTTGTCTATCATCGCAGTTATACAGTCTGCAGAAGTGGTCTTTCCAAATCCTCAGCATCGACTGCGACTCTACTACCAGTTCTCCATTTTCATCCCTGCAGGCCGCCACTCTGGCTTTGTAGCCATGGCATGTTCGTTTTACCTTGTTGTAAAACTTACGGGCGTCATTCCTGCGGAAGCATCTCTCCATCTCCTCGATCTCACGCTTTCCGTGCTCTCTCTTCTTTCTTGTGAAAAGCGTGTGTTCCTCTCTTCTCTTCTGCTCATAGATTCCGCGAGCAGCTCTCGTCCGTCGTTGCAGCACGGCCTTATATGCCTCTTGTTTTGCTGCATGGGCTTGTTCGTATTGTTCGTCGAACCAGGGGTTTCTAGGTGGTGGCTGTTTGAAACTCAGTACCTCTGAGGCAGCATCTCTGACGGCGCTCTGGCAATGAGCCCATTCCTGCTCTATTGTTTGTGCTGCTCTGGGCGGATTTTGAGAGAGCTTTGGGGAGACACGATCGGGAAAGATTCTGGCAGTCTCTTGCAATTGTAGCTTTCCAACGTCAAACTAACGTTGTCCTACTCGACTCCTAAGCATTCTTGATATCCTTATTCGTACCTTGGCTACAACAAGGTAGTGGTCCGAGTCGATGTTGGCCCCTCGGAAGGTTCGTACGTCGAGAATACAGGAGGAGTGTCTGACGTCGATCGCAATGTGATCAATCTGGTTGGTGGTCGATTGATCAAAAGACCGCCAGGTAGCCTTGTGGATGTTGAGATGGGGGAATCGCGTGCTTGCTACAAGGAGGTTACGCCCCGCTAGGAAATCGATTAGCCTTAATCCGTTGTCGGATGTGGTGTTATGGAGGCCTATGATCGACTCAAATATGTCCTCCTTGCCCAGTTTTGCATTAAAATCTCCTAGGACTATTTTTGTGTCGTAGCTGGGACATTGGGCATATGTTCTGTCTAGGAGATCGTAGAATTCTTCTTTGAGTCGATCGTCCTTTTCTTCCGTTGGGGCGTGAGCGCATATTAAGCTAATGTTTCCAAATTTAGCTTTGATGCGGATTGTTATGAGGCGTTCGCTTACATCTTGGAAGCTTAAGACTTTTTGTCGGAGTCTTCCTCTAATAACGAATCCGCACCCGAATAGGCGCTGTTTCTTCTCCTTGTAGCAGTTCCCGTAGTAGATGTCGCAGTTTTTCATCCGTTTTTTGCCTGGTCCATCCCATCGCACTTCTTGGAGTGCGGTTATATCTGCTTTATAGCAGTTGAGGGTTTGCTCCAATTGATCGCCTGCACCCGGTCTGTTAAGGGACCTCACATTCCAGGTGCAGGCTCTCAAGTCCGTTAGTCGTTTGCAGGGGTCGTCAGCTTTGTATCCGTCCGTATCCGAGGCTTGTTGTCGTTTCGGAACAAGTGGGTTTTTACGTGATAGGGATGTTACCCCTAAGCACAACCCCCAACCTGGAGGGCCAGGTTCCTCTTTCCCCAGGAACAAGGGTTGGGTCGCTGCACACATTGGTTCACTACCTGGCGGGTGCCAGGGTAGCTATCCAGGGGGGCCACGCGGAGGCTGTGTGTCAACTTGGATTGAACAGGGACAGAGATCGAAGCTGGCGTAACATAACATCAGCCTTATATGTGCACACGCCCCTACCGACGAGGCTGAAGACCCTATCAAGGAGAACTTCTATGACCTCCTGGACAACGCCTACGGAGCTTGTCCGGAGAACGATTTAAAAATCGTGCTCGGGGACTTCAACGCCAAAATCGGTTAGGAAAACACCCTTGGCGGAGTGATCGGAAAGCACAGCCTCCACGATACAACAACAGATAACGGCTTCCGACTCGCTGACTTTGCGACAGCTCGTAATGCGGTGATAAGTAGCACAAGATTTTCTCGCAAGCGAATCCACACAGCAACCTGGTGATCTCCGGACGGTCGAACCGCCAACGAAATCGACCATGTGCTCATTGACGCAAGGCACTCGTCACACATCCTGGATGTGCGAACATTCAGAGGGGCAAATGTCGACTCTGACCACTTCCTCGTAGCAGCAAGATTCAGAGCTCGACTGTCCAATGTCAGAAAGCTGCACCAGCCCATCAGGTGGAGGTTCGACATTGGGCGCCTGACCACACCGGAGGTTGCCAGAGTCTACAGGGAGCAGCTGAGCGAAAGACTCTAGGGTATGTCTACGTCGAACACAAATGCCAATATCATGTGGCTGCATTGCCGCTCAGCCATCCAGGAAGTAGCCGAAATCACCTTAGGATACCTACCACCCCCGACAAGAAACCCGTGGTATGATGGCGAGTGTGAGCAGAAAAAGGCAGCAACCGACGAGGCGTACCAAAAGGCGCTGCAGAGGAAAACCAGGGCAGCGCAAGAAGAGTACCGAGCCATAAGAAGGGAGGAGAAAAAACTACTGCGACAAAAGAAAAGAATCTTAGCAGCCTCACAGCTCAAGGATATCGAGGAGTCTAGGGATAAACATAAAATACGAGCCTCTTACAAGAAAGCCAAAGGCCTTGCAGGAGGCTTCAAAAAGGGCACCCTGGCTCTTCGAAACTGCGAGGGTAATCTTGTCACCGACCTGCAGGGAACAGTGGATGTATTTAAGCAGCACTTCCAGCAGCTGCTTAACGAGCATGAGAGAGAGTGGTAGGGACCGAGGAAATCCCAACACCAGCCGCTGAAGTAGTCCTCCCACCCAGCATCGAAGAAGTCGGCACAGCTATTCAGAAGCTGAAGAACAACAAGGCCGCAGGCTCAGATGGCTTGCCATCAGAGCTCTTCAAGGCTGGCGGCGATGTTCTGGTAGGGAGCATGCACCAGATCATCTGCAGAATTTGGGAAGATGAAAGCATGCCCGGCGACTGGAATACCAGCTCTATTTGCCCCATCCACAAAAAAAGGCGATCCTACCTCTTGCAAGAACTATAGAGGTATATCCCTGCTCAATGTCGCATACAAGATCCTGTCCAGCGTATTGTGTGAACGTCTAAGGCCATTTTGCACCGCACTAATCGGCAGCTGCCAGTGCGGCTTCCGGCCCGGCAAATCGACTATAGACCAAATTTTCACACTTCGACAAATCCTGGAAAAGACCAACGAGTTTCGAATCGATACACACCATCTTTTCATCGATTTCAAAGCCGCATACGACAGCATTCATAGTGAAGAACAGTGAATGGAGAAGAAGACACAACCGCGAACTCTACGAGCTGTACCAAGATGTGGATGTAGTCCGGAAGGCAAGGATCCGTCGACTACACTGGCTCGGCCACATCGAGCGCATGGACATCAACGCTCCAGCTAAGAGGGTCTTCGACTCCGAGCCTCCTGGTTCGAGAAGAAGAGGAAGACCGAACCTCCGGTATAAAGACCAAGTAATCGCGGACGTAAGACATCGTAGTCTTGACAACTGGAAGCAGCGTGCCCGGGACCGTCAAGGATGGAAGGCAGCTATAGCTCAGACTCTGATCCTCCATGGATCGCTGGCCTGATAAGTAAGTAAGGTAAAAAATATGTAAATAAGCGCAAGCAACTTAAAAATCCCGTAAAAAACGTAAAAAACTCGTAAAAAAGGTAAAGAAGAGGTAAATAAAGTAAATTACTGACAAAAAGGAGAGAAATATTGAGAGAGGCATTTCAATATCTGTTAAAACCTAAATGTATGTATGTATGTTGGCGTTACAGTCCATGAAGGACCTGAGCCGAGCTTCTCTCAATCACCCATGTTGTGTGTGATTTCATTTTCCCATAGGTGAAAGGGACCTACAGTTTATTGCCGGTTCCGAACGGCGAATTTCGAGAAGCTTTTCATGACAATTTGTCAGAACCCCGGAGGCTTCTGCTATCCGCTGCAGCACTCAGAGCCAATCACTGGTCCATTGTACTCCAGACAGACACCTTACATTACTGCATTTTCCCCGTTTTCCGGAGAAAAATTTGAAGGAGCTTCAGTGATGTAGAGCTAAGGGATTCGGCACACACCACGTCGGCTCCAAGGGTGCGCCACCGTATGCGAGCAAAGGCGGGACATGCTCTGCAGTATCATCCTCCTCTTCGCCACATGCAGCACAGGTAGGCGTTTCACTGATGCCGAGCACGTAGAGATGCTTGGCAAAAGTGTAATGGCCCGTGATAACTCCCATAAGCCTTCTGAAGTCGACTCTCCTTATAGACAGGAGGAATGCTGCAGATTTTTTGCAGTCATCAGGGCATACGCGCTTAAGCGGCCTACACACGCGCTACGGATCGAATGGATCGGTTTGAAGTCATTTCGCCACACACTTGTGGATCGGTATACGTTCTTCATTTCACGCTGTTCGCCGTCGAGTAAGGATGGATCGCGGAGAAAAAATAATTTTGTTGTGTGGTGTATATATTGTGTGAAAAAAGGAAAGAAAGGATAATGAAAGAGAAATGTTCACTGTGGATGCAGGAGTGGTTTCTGATCCTAATAACTTATTCATATATAGATACATGCATTCACAAATATGTGAATGAGGGTCTCATAATTCTATTGCCTATTGCCTGCGAGTGTTTATTGCTTGTTTCATTTTATGGCCTGTTTTCATTTTATGATTCGATGTTCACAGTTTTATAACATACATTTGTGCACTTACGAATCATAAATACAATCGTAAACAGACTGCATAGATGCACTCTAAAAACTTCGGGTGGACGTTTCCTAGACATCGTCAACCGCGCCACATACACGCTACCGATCGCAGGAATATCAAACTCATTTGAAAACTTGCGATGTGTAGCAAACTAGCCCACACACAGGACGATCTGTTTGAATCGCAACATTTTCAACCGCGCCACACACACACTACCGAATGCAAGAATATCAAACTCATTTGAAAACTTGCGATCTGTAGCAAACTAGCCCACACACAGGACGATCTGTTTGAATCGCCACCGATCCATTCGATCCGTAGCGCGTGTGTAGGCCGCTTTAGTCATCCTGCACCCTGGACAGTCCCTCCATCTATGGTTGTGTGTATTAATACACAATCGTTAATGTAGGAATTTACCGTGGACGCAGGTAGACCTAGAGCGGTTTCAGGTCCTGAAAAGCTCTCTTCTGAACCCATTCTGGCGAGTTCATCAGAGATCTCATTCCCTGGGTTCCCAGAGTGGCCTGGAACCCATACAAGCCTTAATGAATTTAGTCTGCCGACTTTGTTCAGGAAGGACCCGAGTTCAAGCACTAATTTGGAGCTAGTTAAGGGGTTACACACAGCTTTTAGTGCAGCTTGGCTGTCACTATAGACGCATATGCTTTCCCCCTTCCACCTGTGCTTCACAACGTATTGCATGGCCATTAGGATTGCGTATATCTCTGATTGGAAGACAGACGCATATTTTCCTAAGAAGAAGTGCTGTTGGATGTTTTCGCGCTCAAAGAAGACCCCAGCAGCGGATCCCCGCCCAGACCTGGAGCCATTCGTGGAAATGCGAAAACTATCCTTTTCAGGTTGAGTATCCAGCCATAGCAAATCTTGACGCCATGGAAACTCGACTGTCAAATCACGGCAGAGTAGAATAACGGGCGTCAGTGCGTCAGAAGGCATGTCCATGAGACAGTGTTCACAGGACAATTCTTGCGCAAGCACGCCGTTATTCCTATGCGACTTATACCAAAAGCCATTTCTCTTCAGACGAGACATGGCTTTAAGAACACATCCTCTGATAAATATATCAAGAGGTGGAAGGCTCATCATAGCATCTAGAGCAGCTAGAGCAGCGTCCGGCTTGCTGGGGAAGGCCCCCGTGCAGCTGAGACAAACTGTTCTTTGGAGTTTGGTGAAAGAGGCCACGATGTGTTTGCGTTTTAGTCTGTTCCACCAGACAACCGATGCATATGAGATTATAGGTCTTATCATTGCCGTGTAGATCCAAAGGACCTTTGCCGGCGATAAGCCCCATGTTTTGCCAAAAGCTCCTTTGCATTGCCAGAAAGCTGACAGCGCTTTGGTGGTTTTTGACTCAACATGTTTTGATCAGAGAAGCTTACTATCTAAGATGACTCCTAGATACTTAGCCTCCTTGGATATCGGGATGGAAGAGCCTTTTAGTAGCAGCTGAATCATGTCAGTATTTTTCCTCCTTCTCGTAAAGAGAACGACATCGGTCTTAAGAGGATTGACTGACAGCCCATTTCTGGTACACCAATCATCGATCACATTTAGCGCCGCCTGTGCTTTGCGACGGACAGTCGCCAAACATGAGCCGACAGAAAGAATTGCGACGTCATCCGCATAGGCCTGGGCGTAGATTCCAGAGACATTGAGAGCATCAGGAAGCAGCTGCCTTATACCTTTTTGCAGCATAACAGGATATATCCCGTCGGTGCCCGGCGATTTGAAGCCATCGAAGGATGCCACAGAAAATTCAATAGCTTCAGTCGTAACCACGCGCGACGCAATATACCAGCTACGCCGAGTTATTTTCATCGTTTCAGTTGCAGTTTCCCTTGAAGGAGTGCGCAACGAGCCGATGTCGATCTGATTTCCCGGGAAATGAGTCGCAAACAGTAAACTAAGAGTTTCCGCTTTAGACTCAGTAAAGGTACCATCAGATTTTCTGAGTGCATCTAGCCTAGTTGGTTTTCCCCGTTTGAGGACTTGAACCAACTTGCTAGTCGCACTCAGAGACTTGATCTCTTCGCAGAAGGTCCTATAAGAATCGTTCTTCGATTTACGAATAAGTTTCTTATATTCTTTCTGCTTCGACGAATTCTGGCTTCCCTGTGAAGACTTTGGAGCTCGATATTCCACCAGGGGACCAATTTCTGGCTGGGAGGTTTGCTGACAGGACATGCGAGTTCAAAACAACTGGTGACGACGCTATTCAGGTTATGAACAGCGTTCTCTACCAATTGTTTCGTTCTAAGCTTAGGTAGGGCCTGAGTGGATTTCTCAAGCTCCTCTCTAAACCGTACCCAGTCCGTCCTTCTCGGATTCCGTCTAGGCTGCAAGGAAGAAATCTCACAACCCAATCGGAATTCGGTATATTTATGGTCCGACAGCGTAGCATCAGGCAAGACTCGCCAGTTAGTGATATCCTTCACATATCTGTTGGATAGGGTCAGGTCAATCACCTCCTGTCGTCTTGTCGTAACAAACGTTGGTTGAGAGCCAACATTGTTGATGGTAAGGTCAGACGAGAGAATGAAGTCCAACAGACGGTCCCCCCTTGTGTTACACTTGCTGCTGCCCCAAGCAGTGTTTTGGGCATTAGCATCGCAACACAAGATGAGACCAATCTTTTTGGCTACACAGTACTCTGCGAGCTCAGAGACTTCCTTCGGTGGTGGAGGTAGTCACGAATCGTAGGGAAAGTAGGCAGACGCAACAACGAAGTGTTCTATTGCTCCGTGCGTTTTGTAGCTTACTCGAGCAGCCACCAGATCTTGTCCACAAAAGTGCCCAAGTTTGGTTGCCGATAGTGAATTCGATATGATGAGGCCGACCCTAGGCCTTTCGGATCGCTCATCATAAAGAATCGTAGCATCACGTATACCACCAAGGCCACATAGGCGTTTATTCCACACCCACGGTTCCCGAATGGATACAATGTGATGATTTGTTCTACTACATGCAATTCTACTACTTAAAAGAGCAGTAGCGGCCTTGCAATGCTGATTGATCTGGATAAAAGCTATCCTGACCTTTCCAGAGGAGATGGCCGCCTCTTTATAAGAGAGCTGCTTCTCTCGACTCTTTACGGTCATTTGGATCTCCTTCTGGGAGGAAGGGGTTTTGTTGTGTGATGTGCCCGCCTCCGAGGAGTGGTTTTTGGCTATCTTCGCCTTCTGGCCTATGCTTTGATCCTTCTGGGTCGCCACATCTGCCACTTGACTCCGATTTCCCACCGCCCCACCGGAGAGGGAGGCATCGCACACTCTCTCCCTAGCGAGGCTATCCCCAGCGGCGGTCCTTCGTTTGCGGGATCCTTTACCTTTTTCGGTTAGAGCACCTGCTCCTTTCGGACGACGGTTCGGGACAGCCTTACCAGTTCGAGGATTGCTAGGACCCGTAACGACTTCGCCTTCTGCGTTCGGAGTCTGCCTGTCAGCCCCACCACCTTTTTCGGCGGCAACGCTGGCCATAGCAGAAACTTGACAGCTTCCCGCTCCGTCATTACGGGAACTGATCACGCTCTTACTGGGTAGTTGACCCTTCCCAGTAAGAGGAAGAGAGTTGGAGGCGCATGCCGAAAGTGCAGACATGCTTATGCCTCCTTCAGCAGCCTTTCCCAATCGCCGACGCTTTCCGCGCTGCGCACCTTTGAGAGAGGGGTGGAGCTCAGGAAGGAGGGTCGGATCAATTTCGGTACGAGATACCTCCGTCGACCTAACCCTCTTAACTGGTTCCCCCCCAGATTTAGCCACGACCATTGTGCCTTCGGCTTTGTCAGCCTCTTTGCACAATTTTCGGGCACGCCTCTTACCTCTACTTTTTGGGCACTTAGCAGTGCATTCAGCAGTACGTCCCAATTCAGGAGCGCGTTCCAACTTTGCGGTTTCCCGTGCCGCGCCATCATTGGTGTCGCCTCCGCTGGATGCACCGCTCATGCTCAGTCGGACCAGGTGGTCAGACAGTGAGCCGCTGGGGCCGGTGTCGTTCCGGGCTGCCGTAGGGTTAAAAATGAATGTTGGGGCCTCCAGAATCCTTGCCCCGGCCGCGGTCAAAGAGGTCGCGGGTGGATTTCCGCTGCTGCGAGTACCACCTGGAGTACACAATTCCTTTCATTTTTGGGTCTTCGAGTCTTAGTTCGAGGTCTACGACCTCTTAAGCCTCCCGCCACGACAAGGCGCCCGAAGAAGGGAGGGCCTGGTGAGCTGTCGAGCTGCCGGCCACCTATAGTGGCCTGGTGAGCTGTCGAGCTGCCGGCCACCTATAGTGGCCTGGTGAGCTGTCGAGCTGCCGGCCACCTATAGTGGCCTGGTGAGCTGTCGAGCTGCCGGCCACCTATAGTGGCCTGGTGAGCTGTCGAGCTGCCGGCCACCTATAGTGGCCTGGTGAGCTGTCGAGCTGTCGGTCACCTATAGTGGCCTGGTGAGCTGTCGAGCTGCCGGCCACCTATAGTGGCCTGGTGAGCTGTCGAGCTGCCGGCCACCTATAGTGGCCTGGTGAGCTGTCGAGCTGCCGGCCACCTATAGTGGCCTGGTGAGCTGTCGAGCTGCCGGCCACCTATAGTGGCCTGGTGAGCTGTCGAGCTGCCGGCCACCTATAGTGGCCTGGTGAGCTGTCGAGCTGCCGGCCACCTATAGTGGCCTGGTGAGCTGTCGAGCTGTCGGTCACCTATAGTGGCCTGGTGAGCTGTCGAGCTGCCGGTCACCTATAGTGGCCTGGTGAGCTGTCGAGCTGCCGGCCACCTATAGTGGCCTGGTGAGCTGTCGAGCTGCCGGCCACCTATAGTGGCCTGGTGAGCTGTCGAGCTGCCGGCCACCTATAGTGGCCTGGTGCGCTGTCGGGCTGCCGGCAACCTATAGGGGTCTGGTGAGCTGTCGACCTGCCGGCCACCTATAGTGGTCTGGTGAGCTGTCGAGCTGCCGGCCTCCTATTGTGGCCCGGTGAGCTGTCGAGCGGCCGGACACCTATAGTGGCCTGGTGCGCTGTCGAGCTGCCGGCCACCTATAGGGGCCTGGTGAGCTATCGAGCTGCCGGCCATCTATAGTGGCCCGGTGAGCTGTCGAGCTGCCGGCCTCCTATAGTGGCCCGGTGAGCTGTCGAGCGGCCGGACACCTATACTGGCCTGGTGAACTGTCGAGCTGCTGGCCACCTATAGTGGCCTAGTGAGCTGTCGAGCTGCCGGCCACCTATAGTGGCCTGGTGAGCTGTCGAGCTGCCGGCCACCTATAGTGGCCTGGTGAGCTGTCGAGCTGCCGGCCACCTATAGTGGCCTGGTGAGCTGTCGAGCTGCCGGCCACCTATAGTGGCCTGGTGAGCTGTCGAGCTGCCGGCCACCTATAGTGGCCTGGTGAGCTGTCGAGCTGACGGCCACCTATAGTGGCCTGGTGAGCTGTCGAGCTGCCGGTCACCTATAGTGGCTTGGTGAGCTGTCAAGCTGTCGGCCACCTATAGTGGCCTTGTGAGCTGTCGAGCTGCCGGTCACCTATAGTGGCCTGGTGAGCAGTCGAGCTGCCGGCCACCTATAGCGGCCTGGTGCGCTGTCGAGCTGCCGGCCACCTATAGGGGCCTGGTGAGCTATCGAGCTGCCGGCCATCTATAGTGGCCTGGTGTTCTGTCGAGCTGCCGGCCACCTATAGTGGCCTGGCGAGCTGTCGAGCTGCCGGCCACCTTTAGCGGCCTGGTGAGCTGTTGAGCTGCCGGCCACCTATAATTCCCTGGTGAGCTGTCGAGCGGCCGGCCACCTATAGTGGCCTGGTGAGCTGTCGAGCTGACGGCCACCTATAGTGGCCTGGTGAGCTGTCGAGCTGCCGGTCACCTATAGTGGCTTGGTGAGCTGTCAAGCTGTCGGCCACCTATAGTGGCCTTGTGAGCTGTCGAGCTGCCGGTCACCTATAGTGGCCTGGTGAGCTGTCGAGCTGCCGGTCACCTATAGTGGCCTGGTGAGCTGTCGAGCTGCCGGTCACCTATAGTGGCCTGGTGAGCTGTCAAGCTGCCGGCCACCCATAGTAGCCTAGTGAGCAGTCGAGCTGCCGGCCACCTATAGCGGCCTGGTGAGCTGTCGAACTGCCGGCCACCCATAGTAGCCTAGTGAGCAGTCGAGCTGCCGGCCACCTATAGCGGCCTGGTGAGCTATCGAGCTGCCGGCCACCTATAGTGGCCTGGTGAGCTGTCGAGCTGCCGGCCACCTATAGTGGCCTGGTGAGCTGTCGAGCTGCCGGCCACCTATAGTGGCCTGGTGCGCTGTCGGGCTGCCGGCAACCTATAGGGGCCTGGTGAGCTGTCGACCTGCCGGCCACCTATAGTGGTCTGGTGAGCTGTCGAGCTGCCGGCCTCCTATAGTGGCCCGGTGAGCTGTCGAGCGGCCGGACACCTATAGTGGCCTGGTGCGCTGTCGAGCTGCCGGCCACCTATAGGGGCCTGGTGAGCTATCGAGCTGCCGGCCATCTATAGTGGCCCGGTGAGCTGTCGAGCTGCCGGCCTCCTATAGTGGCCCGGTGAGCTGTCGAGCGGCCGGACACCTATACTGGCCTGGTGAACTGTCGAGCTGCTGGCCACCTATAGTGGCCTAGTGAGCTGTCGAGCTGCCGGCCACCTATAGTGGCCTGGTGAGCTGTCGAGCTGTCGGCCACCTATAGTGGCCTGGTGAGCTGTCGAGCTGCCGGCCACCTATAGTGGCCTGGTGAGCTGTCGAGCTGCCGGCCACCTATAGTGGCCTGGTGAGCTGTCGAGCTGCCGGCCACCTATAGTGGCCTGGTGAGCTGTCGAGCTGCCGGCCACCTATAGTGGCCTGGTGAGCTGTCGAGCTGCCGGCCACCTATAGTGGCCTGGTGAGCTGTCGAGCTGCCGGCCACCTATAGTGGCCTGGTGAGCTGTCGAGCTGCCGGCCACCTATAGTGGCCTGGTGAGCTGTCGAGCTGCCGGCCACCTATAGTGGCCTGGTGAGCTGTCGAGCTGCCGGCCACCTATAGTGGCCTGGTGAGCTGTCGAGCTGCCGGCCACCTATAGTGGCCTGGTGAGCTGTCGAGCTGCCGGCCACCTATAGTGGCCTGGTGAGCTGTCGAGCTGCCGGCCACCTATAGTGGCCTGGTGAGCTGTCGAGCTGCCGGCCACCTATAGTGGCCTGGTGAGCTGTCGAGCTGCCGGTCACCTATAGTGGCCTGGTGAGCTGTCGAGCTGCCGGTCACCTATAGTGGCCTGGTGAGCTGTCGAGCTGCCGGTCACCTATAGTGGCCTGGTGAGCTGTCGAGCTGCCGGCCACCTATAGTGGCCTGGTGAGCTGTCGAGCTGCCGGCCACCTATAGTGGCCTGGTGAGCTGTCGAGCTGCCGGCCACCTATAGTGGCCTGGTGAGCTGTCGAGCTGCCGGCCACCTATAGTGGCCTGGTGAGCTGTCGAGCTGCCGGCCACCTATAGTGGCCTGGTGAGCTGTCGAGCTGCCGGCCACCTATAGTGGCCTGGTGAGCTGTCGAGCTGCCGGCCACCTATAGTGGCCTGGTGAGCTGTCGAGCTGCCGGCCACCTATAGTGGCCTGGTGAGCTGTCGAGCTGCCGGCCACCTATAGTGGCC
This sequence comes from Eumerus sabulonum, assembly GCA_951905685.1. Taxonomy (NCBI): domain Eukaryota; kingdom Metazoa; phylum Arthropoda; class Insecta; order Diptera; family Syrphidae; genus Eumerus; species Eumerus sabulonum. Next base: position 42,782,380 of record OX645063.1, read on the forward strand.
TGGTGAGCTGTCGAGCTGCCGGCCACCTATAGTGGCCTGGTGAGCTGTCGAGCTGCCGGCCACCTATAGTGGCCTGGTGGGCTGTCGAGCTGCCGGCCACCTATAGTGGCCTGGTGAGCTGTCGAGCTGCCGGCCACCTATAGTGGCCTGGTGAGCTGTCGAGCTGCCGGCCACCTATAGTGGCCTGGTGAGCTGTCGAGCTGCCGGCCACCTATAGTGGCCTGGTGAGCTGTCGAGCTGCCGGCCACCTATAGTGGCCTGGTGAGCTGTCGAGCTGCCGGCCACCTATAGTGGCCTGGTGAGCTGTCGAGCTGCCGGCCACCTATAGTGGCCTGGTGAGCTGTCGAGCTGCCGGCCACCTATAGTGGCCTGGTGAGCTGTCGAGCTGCCGGCCACCTATAGTGGCCTGGTGAGCTGTCGAGCTGCCGGCCACCTATAGTGGCCTGGTGAGCTGTCGAGCTGCCGGCCACCTATAGTGGCCTGGTGAGCTGTCGAGCTGCCGGCCACCTATAGTGGCCTGGTGAGCTGTCAACCTGCCGGCCACCTATAGTGGCCTGGTGAGCTGTCGAGCTGCTGGCCATCTATAGTGGTCTGGTGAGCTGTCGAGCTGCCGGCCACCTATAGTGGTCTGGTGAGCTGTCGAGCTGCCGGCCACCTATAGTGGCCTGGTAAGCTGTCGAGCTGCCGGCCACCTATAGTGGCCTGATGAGCTGTCGAGCTGCCGGCCACCTATAGTGGCCTGGTGAGCTGTCAAACTGCCGGTCACCTATAGTGGCCTGGTGAGCTGTCAAGCTGCCGGCCACCTATAGTGGCCTGGTGAGCTCTCGAGCTGCTGGCCCCATATAGTGGCCTGGTGAGCTGTCGAGCTGCCGGCCACCTATAGCTGCCTGGTGAGCTGTCGAGCTGCCGCTCACCTATAGAGGCCTGGTGAGCTGTCGAGCTGCCGGCCACCTATAGTGGCATTGTGAGCTGTCGGGCTGCCGGCCACCTATCGTGGCCTGGTGAGCTGTCGAGCTGCCGGCCACCTATAGTGGCCTGGTGAGCTGTCGAGCTGCCGGCCACCTATAGGGGCCTAGTGATCTGTCGAGCTGCCGGCCACCTATAGTGGCCTGATGAGCTGTCGAGCTGCCGGCCACCTATAGTGGCCTGGTGAGCTATCGAGCTGCCGGCCACCTATAGTGGCCTGGTGAGCTGTCGAGCTGCCGGCCACCTAGAGTAGCCTGGTGAGCTGTCGAGCTGCCGGCCACCTATAGTGGCCTGGTGAGCTATCGAGCTGCCGGTCACCTATAGTGGTCTGGTGAGCTGTCGAGCTGCCAGTCACCTATAGTGGCCTGGTGAGCTGTCGAGCTGCCGGCCACCTATAGTGACCTGGTAAGCCGTCGAGCTGCCGGCCACCTATACTGGCCTGGGGAGCTGTCGAGCTGCCGGCCACCTATAGTGGCCTGGTGAACTGTCGAGCTGCCGGCCACCTATAGTGGCCTAGTGAGCTATCGAGCTGCCGGCCACCTATAGTGGCCTGGTGAGCTGTCGGGCTTCCGGTCACTTACTGTGGCCTGGTGAGCTGTCGAGCTGCTGGCCTGCCTGTCGAGTGGCCGGGTGAGCTGTCGAGCTGCCGGTCACCTATAGTGGCCTGGTGAGCTGTCAAGCTGCCGGCCACCTATAGTGGCCTGGTGAGCCGTCCAGCTGCTGGCCACATATAGTGGCCTGGTGAGCTGTCGAGCTGCCGGCCACCTATAGCGGCCTGGTGAGCTGTCGAGATGCCGGCCACCTATAGTGGCCTGGTGAGCTGTCGGGCTGCCGGCCACCTATAGTGGCCTGGTGAGTTGTCGAGCTGCCGGCCACCTATAGTGGCCTGGTGAGCTGTCGAGCTGCCGGCCACCTATAGTGGCCTGGTGAGCTGTCGAGCTGCCGGATACCTATAGTGGCCTGGTGAGCTGTCGAGCTGCCGGCCACCTATAGTGGCCTGGTGAGCTGTCGAGCTGCCGGCCACCTATAGTGGCCTGGTGAGCTGTCGAGCTGCCGGCCACCTATAGCGGCCTGGTGAGCTGTCGAGCTGCCGGCCGTCTATAGTGGCCTGGTGTGCTGTCGAGCTGCCGGCCACCTATAGTGGCCTGGTGAGCTGTCGAGCTGCCGGCCACCTATAGTGGCCTGGTGAGCTGTCGAGCTGCTGGCCATCTATAGTGGCCTGGTGAGCTGTCGAGCTGCCGGCCACCTATAGTGGCCTGGTGAGCTGTCGAGCTGCCGGTCACCTATAGTGGCCTGGTGAGCTGTCAAGCTGTCGGCCACCTATAGTGGCCTGGTGAGCTGTCGAGCTGCCGGCCACCTATAGTGGCCTGGTGAGCTGTCGAGCTGCTGGCCACATATAGTGGCCTGGTGATCTGTCGAGCTGCCGGCCACCTATAGCGGCCTGGTGAGCTGTCGAGCTGCCGGCCACCTATAGTGGCCTGGTGAGCTGTCGAGCTGCCGGCCACATATAGTGGCCTGGTGAGCTGTCGAGCTGCCGGCCACCTATAGTGGCCTGGTGAGCTGTCGAGCTGCCGGTCACCTATAGTGGCCTGGTGAGCTGTCAAGCTGCCGGCCACCTACAGTGGCCTGGTGAGCTGTCCAGCTGCTGGCCACATATAGTGGCCTGGTGAGCTGTCGAGCTGCCGGCCACCTATAGCGGCCTGGTGAGCTGTCGAGCTGCCGGCCACCTATAGTGGCCTGGTGAGCTGTCGGGCTGCCGGCCACCTATAGTGGCCTGGTGAGCTGTCGAGCTGCCGGCCACATATAGTGGCCTGGTGAGCTGTCGAGCTGCCGGCCACCTATAGTGGCCTGGTGAGCTGTCGAGCTGCCGGTCACCTATAGTGGCTTAGTGAGCTGTCAAGCTGTCGGCCACCTATAGTGGCCTGGTGAGCTGTCGAGCTGCCGGCCACCTATAGTGGCCTGGTGAGCTATCGAGCTGCCGGCCACCTATAGCGCCCTGGTGAGCTGTCGAGCTGCCGGCCATCTAAAGTGGCTTGGTGAGCTGTCGAGCTGCTGGCCACCTATAGTGGCCTGGTGAGCTGTCGAGCTGCAGGCCACCTATAGTGGCCTGGTGAGCTGTCGAGCTGCCGGTCACCTATAGTGGCCTGGTGAGCTTTCAAGCTGTCGGCCACCTATAGTGGCCTGGTGAGCTGTCGAGCTGCCGGCCACCTATAGTGGCCTGGTGAGCTGTCGAGCTGCCGGCCACCTATAGTGGCCTGGTGAGCTCTCGAGCTGCCGGCCACCTATAGTGGCCTGGTGAGCTGTCGAGCTGCCGGCCACCTATAGTGGCCTGGTGAGCTGTCGAGCTGCCGGCCACCTATAGTGGCCTGGTGAGCTGTCGAGCTGCCGGCCACCTATAGTGGCCTGGTGAGCTGTCGAGCTGCCGGCCACCTATAGTGGCCTGGTGAGCTGTCGAGCTGCCGGCCACCTATAGTGGCCTGGTGAGCTGTCGAGCTGCCGGCCACCTATAGTGGCCTGGTGAGCTGTCGAGCTGCCGGCCACCTATAGTGGCCTGGTGAGCTGTCGAGCTGCCGGTCACCTATAGTGGCCTGGTGAGCTGTCGAGCTGCCGGTCACCTATAGTGGCCTGGTGAGCTGTCGAGCTGCCGGTCACCTATAGTGGCCTGGTGAGCTGTCGAGCTGCCGGTCACCTATAGTGGCCTGGTGAGCTGTCGAGCTGCCGGCCACCTATAGTGGCCTGGTGAGCTGTCGAGCTGCCGGCCACCTATAGTGGCCTGGTGAGCTGTCGAGCTGCCGGCCACCTATAGTGGCCTGGTGAGCTGTCGAGCTGCCGGCCACCTATAGTGGCCTGGTGAGCTGTCGAGCTGCCGGCCACCTATAGTGGCCTGGTGAGCTGTCGAGCTGCCGGCCACCTATAGTGGCCTGGTGAGCTGTCGAGCTGCCGGCCACCTATAGTGGCCTGGTGAGCTGTCGAGCTGCCGGCCACCTATAGTGGCCTGGTGAGCTGTCGAGCTGCCGGCCACCTATAGTGGCCTGGTGAGCTGTCGAGCTGCCGGCCACCTATAGTGGCCTGGTGAGCTGTCGAGCTGCCGGCCACCTATAGTGGCCTGGTGGGCTGTCGAGCTGCCGGCCACCTATAGTGGCCTGGTGAGCTGTCGAGCTGCCGGCCACCTATAGTGGCCTGGTGAGCTGTCGAGCTGCCGGCCACCTATAGTGGCCTGGTGAGCTGTCGAGCTGCCGGCCACCTATAGTGGCCTGGTGAGCTGTCGAGCTGCCGGCCACCTATAGTGGCCTGGTGAGCTGTCGAGCTGCCGGCCACCTATAGTGGCCTGGTGAGCTGTCGAGCTGCCGGCCACCTATAGTGGCCTGGTGAGCTGTCGAGCTGCCGGCCACCTATAGTGGCCTGGTGAGCTGTCGAGCTGCCGGCCACCTATAGTGGCCTGGTGAGCTGTCGAGCTGCCGGCCACCTATAGTGGCCTGGTGAGCTGTCGAGCTGCCGGCCACCTATAGTGGCCTGGTGAGCTGTCAACCTGCCGGCCACCTATAGTGGCCTGGTGAGCTGTCGAGCTGCTGGCCATCTATAGTGGTCTGGTGAGCTGTCGAGCTGCCGGCCACCTATAGTGGTCTGGTGAGCTGTCGAGCTGCCGGCCACCTATAGTGGCCTGGTGAGCTGTCGAGCTGCCGGCCACCTATAGTGGCCTGATGAGCTGTCGAGCTGCCGGCCACCTATAGTGGCCTGGTGAGCTGTCAAACTGCCGGTCACCTATAGTGGCCTGGTGAGCTGTCAAGCTGCCGGCCACCTATAGTGGCCTGGTGAGCTCTCGAGCTGCTGGCCCCATATAGTGGCCTGGTGAGCTGTCGAGCTGCCGGCCACCTATAGCTGCCTGGTGAGCTGTCGAGCTGCCGCTCACCTATAGAGGCCTGGTGAGCTGTCGAGCTGCCGGCCACCTATAGTGGCATTGTGAGCTGTCGGGCTGCCGGCCACCTATCGTGGCCTGGTGAGCTGTCGAGCTGCCGGCCACCTATAGTGGCCTGGTGAGCTGTCGAGCTGCCGGCCACCTATAGGGGCCTAGTGATCTGTCGAGCTGCCGGCCACCTATAGTGGCCTGATGAGCTGTCGAGCTGCCGGCCACCTATAGTGGCCTGGTGAGCTATCGAGCTGCCGGCCACCTATAGTGGCCTGGTGAGCTGTCGAGCTGCCGGCCACCTAGAGTAGCCTGGTGAGCTGTCGAGCTGCCGGCCACCTATAGTGGCCTGGTGAGCTATCGAGCTGCCGGTCACCTATAGTGGTCTGGTGAGCTGTCGAGCTGCCAGTCACCTATAGTGGCCTGGTGAGCTGTCGAGCTGCCGGCCACCTATAGTGACCTGGTAAGCCGTCGAGCTGCCGGCCACCTATACTGGCCTGGGGAGCTGTCGAGCTGCCGGCCACCTATAGTGGCCTGGTGAACTGTCGAGCTGCCGGCCACCTATAGTGGCCTAGTGAGCTATCGAGCTGCCGGCCACCTATAGTGGCCTGGTGAGCTGTCGGGCTTCCGGTCACTTACTGTGGCCTGGTGAGCTGTCGAGCTGCTGGCCTGCCTGTCGAGTGGCCTGGTGAGCTGTCGAGCTGCTGGCCACCTATAGTGGCCGGGTGAGCTGTCGAGCTGCCGGTCACCTATAGTGGCCTGGTGAGCTGTCAAGCTGCCGGCCACCTATAGTGGCCTGGTGAGCCGTCCAGCTGCTGGCCACATATAGTGGCCTGGTGAGCTGTCGAGCTGCCGGCCACATATAGCGGCCTGGTGAGCTGTCGAGATGCCGGCCACCTATAGTGGCCTGGTGAGCTGTCGGGCTGCCGGCCACCTATAGTGGCCTGGTGAGCTGTCGAGCTGCCGGCCACCTATAGTGGCCTGGTGAGCTGTCGAGCTGCCGGCCACCTATAGTGGCCTGGTGAGCTGTCGAGCTGCCGGATACCTATAGTGGCCTGGTGAGCTGTCGAGCTGCCGGCCACCTATAGTGGCCTGGTGAGCTGTCGAGCTGCCGGCCACCTATAGTGGCCTGGTGAGCTGTCGAGCTGCCGGCCACCTATAGCGGCCTGGTGAGCTGTCGAGCTGCCGGCCGTCTATAGTGGCCTGGTGTGCTGTCGAGCTGCCGGCCACCTATAGTGGCCTGGTGAGCTGTCGAGCTGCCGGCCACCTATAGTGGCCTGGTGAGCTGTCGAGCTGCTGGCCATCTATAGTGGCCTGGTGAGCTGTCGAGCTGCCGGCCACCTATAGTGGCCTGGTGAGCTGTCGAGCTGCCGGTCACCTATAGTGGCCTGGTGAGCTGTCAAGCTGTCGGCCACCTATAGTGGCCTGGTGAGCTGTCGAGCTGCCGGCCACCTATAGTGGCCTGGTGAGCTGTCGAGCTGCTGGCCACATATAGTGGCCTGGTGATCTGTCGAGCTGCCGGCCACCTATAGCGGCCTGGTGAGCTGTCGAGCTGCCGGCCACCTATAGTGGCCTGGTGAGCTGTCGAGCTGCCGGCCACATATAGTGGCCTGGTGAGCTGTCGAGCTGCCGGCCACCTATAGTGGCCTGGTGAGCTGTCGAGCTGCCGGTCACCTATAGTGGCCTGGTGAGCTGTCAAGCTGCCGGCCACCTACAGTGGCCTGGTGAGCTGTCCAGCTGCTGGCCACATATAGTGGCCTGGTGAGCTGTCGAGCTGCCGGCCACCTATAGCGGCCTGGTGAGCTGTCGAGCTGCCGGCCACCTATAGTGGCCTGGTGAGCTGTCGGGCTGCCGGCCACCTATAGTGGCCTGGTGAGCTGTCGAGCTGCCGGCCACATATAGTGGCCTGGTGAGCTGTCGAGCTGCCGGCCACCTATAGTGGCCTGGTGAGCTGTCGAGCTGCCGGTCACCTATAGTGGCTTAGTGAGCTGTCAAGCTGTCGGCCACCTATAGTGGCCTGGTGAGCTGTCGAGCTGCCGGCCACCTATAGTGGCCTGGTGAGCTATCGAGCTGCCGGCCACCTATAGCGCCCTGGTGAGCTGTCGAGCTGCCGGCCATCTAAAGTGGCTTGGTGAGCTGTCGAGCTGCTGGCCACCTATAGTGGCCTGGTGAGCTGTCGAGCTGCAGGCCACCTATAGTGGCCTGGTGAGCTGTCGAGCTGCCGGTCACCTATAGTGGCCTGGTGAGCTTTCAAGCTGTCGGCCACCTATAGTGGCCTGGTGAGCTGTCGAGCTGCCGGCCACCTATAGTGGCCTGGTGAGCTGTCGAGCTGCCGGCCACCTATAGTGGCCTGGTGAGCTCTCGAGCTGCCGGCCACCTATAGTGGCCTGGTGAGCTCTCGAGCTGCCGGCCACCTATAGTGGCCTGGTGAGCTCTCGAGCTGCCGGCCACCTATAGTGGCCTGGTGAGCTCTCGAGCTGCCGGCCACCTATAGTGGCCTGGTGAGCTGTCGAGCTGCCGGCCACCTATAGTGGCCTGGTGAGCTGTCGAGCTGCCGGTCACCTATAGTGGCCTGGTGAGCTGTCGAGCTGCCGGCCACCTATAGTGGCCTGGTGAGCTGTCGAGCTGCCGGTCACCTATAGTGGCCTGGTGAGCTGTCGAGCTGCCGGCCACCTATAGTGACCTGGTAAGCCGTCGAGCTGCCGGCCACCTATACTGGCCTGGGGAGCAGTCGAGCTGCCGGCCACCTATAGTGACCTGGTGAACTGTCGAGCAGCCGGCCACCTATAGTGGCCTGGTGAGCTATCGAGCTGCCGGCCACCTATAGCGCCCTGGTGAGCTGTCGAGCTGCCGGCCATCTAAAGTGGCTTGGTGAGCTGTCGAGCTGCTGGCCACCTATAGTGGCCTGGTGAGCTGTCGAGCTGCAGGCCACCTATAGTGGCCTGGTGAGCTGTCGAGCTGCCGGTCACCTATAGTGGCCTGGTGAGCTTTCAAGCTGTCGGCCACCTATAGTGGCCTGGTGAGCTGTCGAGCTGCCGGCCACCTATAGTGGCCTGGTGAGCTGTCGAGCTGCCGGCCACCTATAGTGGCCTGGTGAGCTCTCGAGCTGCCGGCCACCTATAGTGGCCTGGTGAGCTCTCGAGCTGCCGGCCACCTATAGTGGCCTGGTGAGCTCTCGAGCTGCCGGCCACCTATAGTGGCCTGGTGAGCTCTCGAGCTGCCGGCCACCTATAGTGGCCTGGTGAGCTGTCGAGCTGCCGGCCACCTATAGTGGCCTGGTGAGCTGTCGAGCTGCCGGTCACCTATAGTGGCCTGGTGAGCTGTCGAGCTGCCGGCCACCTATAGTGGCCTGGTGAGCTGTCGAGCTGCCGGTCACCTATAGTGGCCTGGTGAGCTGTCGAGCTGCCGGCCACCTATAGTGACCTGGTAAGCCGTCGAGCTGCCGGCCACCTATACTGGCCTGGGGAGCAGTCGAGCTGCCGGCCACCTATAGTGACCTGGTGAACTGTCGAGCAGCCGGCCACCTATAGTGGCCTAGTGAGCTATCGAGCTGCCGGCCACCTATAGTGGCCTGGTGAGCTGTCGGGCTTCCGGTCACTTACTGTGGCCTGGTGAGCTGTCGAGCTGCTGGCCACCTATAGTGGCCTGGTGAGCTGTCGAGCTGCCGGCCACCTATAGTGGCCTGGTGAGCTGTCGAGCTGCCGGTCACCTATAGTGGCTTGGTGAGCTGTCAAGCTGTCGGCCACCTATAGGGGCCTGGTGAGCTGTCGAGCTGCCGGCCACCTATAGCGGCCTGGTGAGCTGTCGAGCTGCCGGCCACCTATAGCGGCCTGGTGAGCTGTCGAGCTGCCGGCCACCTATAGTGGCCTGGTGAGCTGTCGAGCTGCCGGACATCTATAGTGGCCTGGTGAGCTGTCGAGCTGCCGGCGACCTTAAGTGGCCTGGTGAGCTGTCGAGCTGCCGGCCACCTATAGTACCCTGGTGAGCGGTCGAGCTGCCGGCCACCTATAGTGGCCTGGTGGGCTGTCAAGCTGTCGGCCACCTATAGTGGCCTGGTGAGCTGTCGAGCTGCCGGCCACCCATAGTGGCCTGGTGAGCTGTCGAGCTGCCGGCCACCCATAGTGGCCTGGTGAGCTGTCGAGCTGCCGGCCACCTATAATGCCCTGGTGAGCTGCCGAGCTGCCGGCCACCCATAGTGGCCTGATGAGCTCTCGAGCTGCCGGCCACCTATAGTGGCCTGGTGAGCTGTCGAGCTGCCGGCCACCTATAGTGGCCTGGTGAGCTGTCGAGCTGCCGGTCACCTATAGTGGCCTGGTGAGCTGTCGAGCTGCCGGCTGCCTATAGTGGCCTGGTGTTCTGTCGAGCTGCCGGCCACCTATAGTGGCCTGGCGAGCTGTCGAGCTGCCGGCCACCTTTAGCGGCCTGGTGAGCTGTTGAGCTGCCGGCCACCTATAATTCCCTGGTGAGCTGTCGAGCTGCCGGCCACCTATAGTGGCCTGGTGAGCTGTCGAGCTGACGGCCACCTATAGTGGCCTGGTGAGCTGTCGAGCTGCCGGTCACCTATAGTGGCTTGGTGAGCTGTCAAGCTGTCGGCCACCTATAGTGGCCTTGTGAGCTGTCGAGCTGCCGGTCACCTATAGTGGCCTGGTGAGCTGTCGAGCTGCCGGTCACCTATAGTGGCCTGGTGAGCTGTCGAGCTGCCGGTCACCTATAGTGGCCTGGTGAGCTGTCAAGCTGCCGGCCACCCATAGTAGCCTAGTGAGCAGTCGAGCTGCCGGCCACCTATAGCGGCCTGGTGAGCTGTCGAGCTGCCGGCCACCCATAGTAGCCTAGTGAGCAGTCGAGCTGCCGGCCACCTATAGCGGCCTGGTGAGCTATCGAGCTGCCGGCCACCTATAGTGGCCTGGTGAGCTGTCGAGCTGCCGGCCACCTATAGTGGCCTGGTGAGCTGTCGAGCTGCCGGCCACCTATAGTGGCCTGGTGCGCTGTCGGGCTGCCGGCAACCTATAGGGGCCTGGTGAGCTGTCGACCTGCCGGCCACCTATAGTGGTCTGGTGAGCTGTCGAGCTGCCGGCCTCCTATAGTGGCCCGGTGAGCTGTCGAGCGGCCGGACACCTATAGTGGCCTGGTGCGCTGTCGAGCTGCCGGCCACCTATAGGGGCCTGGTGAGCTATCGAGCTGCCGGCCATCTATAGTGGCCCGGTGAGCTGTCGAGCTGCCGGCCTCCTATAGTGGCCCGGTGAGCTGTCGAGCGGCCGGACACCTATACTGGCCTGGTGTGTGGCCAGGTGAGCTGTCGAGCTGCCGGCCACCTATAGTGGCCTAGTGAGCTGTCGAGCTGCCGGCCACCCATAGTAGCCTAGTGAGCAGTCGGGCTGCCGGCCACCTATAGCGGCCTGGTGAGCTGTCGAGCTGCCGGCCACCTATAGTGGCCTGGTGAGCTGTCGAGCTGCCGGCCACCTTTAGTGGCCTGGTGAGCTGTTGAGCTGCCGGCCACCTATAGTGGCCTGGTGAGCTGTCGGGCTTCCGGTCACTTATTGTGGCCTGGTGAGCTGTCGAGCTGCCGGCCACCTATAGTGGCCTGGTGAGCTGTCGAGCTGCCGGTCACCTATAGTGGCTTGGTGAGCTGTCAAGCTGTCGGCCACCTATAGTGGCCTGGTGAGCTGTCGAGCTGCCGGTCAGCTATAGCGGCCTGGTGAGCTGTCGAGCTGCCGGCCACCTTTAGTGGCCTGGTGAGCTGTTGAGCTGCCGGCCGCCTATAGTGGCCTGGTGAGCTGTCGACCTGCCGGCCACCTATAGTGGCCTGGTGAGCTGTCGAGCTGCCGGCCACCTATAGTGGCCTGGTGAGCTGTCGAGCTGCCGGCCACCTATAGTGGCCTGCTGAGCTGTCGAGCTGCCGGCCACCTATAGTGGCCTGGTGAGCTGTCGAGCTGCCGGCCACCTATAGTGGCCTGGTGAGCTGTCGAGCTGCCGGCCACCTATAGTGGCCTGGTGAGCTGTCGAGCTGCCGGCCACCTATAGTGGCCTGGTGAGCTGTCGAGCTGCCGGTCACCTATAGTGGCTTGGTGAGCTGTCAAGCTGTCGGCCACCTATAGTGGCCTGGTGAGCTGTCGAGCTGCCGGTCACCTATAGTGGCCTGGTGAGCTGTCGAGCTGCCGGTCACCTATAGTGGCCTGGTGAGCTGTCGAGCTGCCGGTCACCTATAGCGGCCTGGTGAGCTGTCGAGCTGCCGGCCACCTATAGTGGCCTGGTGAGCTGTCGAGTTGCCGGCCACCTTTAGTGGCCTGGTGAGCTGTTGAGCTGCCGGCCACCTATAGTGGCCTGGTGAGCTGTCGAGCTGCCGGCCACCTATAGTGGCCTGGTGAGCTGTCGAGCTGCCGGCCACCTATAGTGGCCTGGTGAGCTGTCGAGCTGCCGGTCACCTATAGTGGCTTGGTGAGCTGTCAAGCTGTCGGCCACCTATAGTGGCCTGGTGAGCTGTCGAGCTGCCGGCCACCTTTAGCGGCCTGGTGAGCTGTTGAGCTGCCGGCCACCTATAATTCCCTGGTGAGCTGTCGAGCTGCCGGCCACCTATAGTGGCCTGGTGAGCTGTCGAGCTGCCGGTCACCTATAGTGGCTTGGTGAGCTGTCAAGCTGTCGGCCACCTTTAGTGGCCTGGTGAGCTGTCGAGCTGCCGGCCACCCATAGTAGCCTAGTGAGCAGTCGAGCTGCCGGCCACCTATAGCGGCCTGGTGAGCTGTCGAGCTGCCGGCCACCTATAGTGGCCTGGTGAGCTGTCGAGCTGCCGGCCACCTTTAGTGGCCTGGTGAGCTGTTGAGCTGCCGGCCACCTATAGTGGCCTGGTAAGCTGTCGAGCTGCCGGCCACCTATAGTGGCCTGGTGAGCTGTCGAGCTGCCGACCACCTATAGTGGCCTGGTGAGCTGTCGAGCTGCCGGTCACCTATAGTGGCTTGGTGAGCTGTCAAGCTGTCGGCCACCTATATTGGCCTGGTGAGCTGTCGAGCTGCCGGTCACCTATAGTGGCCTGGTGAGCTGTCGAGCTGCCGGTCCCCTATAGTGGCCTGGTGAGCTGTCGAGCTGCCGGTCACCTATAGTGGCCTGGTGAGCTGTCAAGCTGCCGGCCACCCATAGTAGCCTAGTGAGCAGTCGAGCTGCCGGCCACCTATAGCGGCCTGGTGAGCTGTCAAGCTGCCGGCCACCCATAGTGGCCTGGTGAGCTCTCGAGCTGCCGGCCACCTATAGTGGCCTGGTGAGCTGTCGAGCTGCCGGCCACCTATAGTGGCCTGGTGAGCTGTCGAGCTGCCGGTCACCTATAGTGGCCTGGTGAGCTGTCGAGCTGCCGGCTGCCTATAGTGGCCTGGTGTTCTGTCGAGCTGCCGGCCACCTATAGTGGCCTGGCGAGCTGTCGAGCTGCCGGCCACCTTTAGCGGCCTGGTGAGCTGTTGAGCTGCCGGCCACCTATAATTCCCTGGTGAGCTGTCGAGCTGCCGGCCACCTTTAGTGGCCTGGTGAGCTGTTGAGCTGCCGGCAACCTATAGTGGCCTGGTGAGCTGTCGGGCTTCCGGTCACTTATTGTGGCCTGGTGAGCTGTCGAGCTGCCGGTCACCTATAGTGGCCTGGTGAGTGCGCCAGGTGAGCTGTCGAGCTGCCGGCCACCTATAGTGGCCTTGTGAGCTTTCGGGCTGCCGGTCACCTATTGTGGCCTGGTGAGCTGTCGAGCTGCCGGTCACCTATAGTGGCCTGGTGAGCTGTCGAGCTGCCGGCCACCTATAGTGGCCTGGTGAGCTGTCGAGCTGCCAGTCACCTATACTGGCCTGGTGAGCTGTCGAGCTGCCGGCCACCTATAGTGGCCTGGTGAGCTGTCGGGCTTCCGGTCACTTATTGTGGCCTGGTGAGCTGTCGAGCTGCTGGCCACCTATAGTGGCCTGGTGAGCTGTCGAGCTGCCGGCCACCTATAGTGGCCTAGTGAGCTGTCGAGCTGCCGGCCACCCATAGTAGCCTAGTGAGCAGTCGAGCTGCCGGCCACCTATAGCGGCCTGGTGAGCTGTCGAGCTGCCGGCCGCCTATAGTGGCCTGGTGAGCTGTCGAGCTGCCGGCCACCTATAGTGGCCTGGTGCGCTGTCGGGCTGCCGGCAACCTATAGGGGCCTGGTGAGCTGTCGACCTGCCGGCCACCTATAGTGGTCTGGTGAGCTGTCGAGCTGCCGGCCTCCTATAGTGGCCCGGTGAGCTGTCGAGCGGCCGGACACCTATAGTGGCCTGGTGCGCTGTCGAGCTGCCGGCCACCTATAGGGGCCTGGTGAGCTATCGAGCTGCCGGCCATCTATAGTGGCCCGGTGAGCTGTCGAGCTGCCGGCCTCCTATAGTGGCCCGGTGAGCTGTCGAGCGGCCGGACACCTATACTGGCCTGGTGTGTGGCCAGGTGAGCTGTCGAGCTGCCGGCCACCTATAGTGGCCTAGTGAGCTGTCGAGCTGCCGGCCACCCATAGTAGCCTAGTGAGCAGTCGGGCTGCCGGCCACCTATAGCGGCCTGGTGAGCTGTCGAGCTGCCGGCCACCTATAGTGGCCTGGTGAGCTGTCGAGCTGCCGGCCACCTTTAGTGGCCTGGTGAGCTGTTGAGCTGCCGGCCACCTATAGTGGCCTGGTGAGCTGTCGGGCTTCCGGTCACTTATTGTGGCCTGGTGAGCTGTCGAGCTGCCGGCCACCTATAGTGGCCTGGTGAGCTGTCGAGCTGCCGGTCACCTATAGTGGCTTGGTGAGCTGTCAAGCTGTCGGCCACCTATAGTGGCCTGGTGAGCTGTCGAGCTGCCGGTCAGCTATAGCGGCCTGGTGAGCTGTCGAGCTGCCGGCCACCTATAGTGGCCTGGTGAGCTGTCTAGCTGCCGGCCACCTTTAGTGGCCTGGTGAGCTGTTGAGCTGCCGGCCACCTATAGTGGCCTGGTGAGCTGTCGAGCTGCCGGCCACCTATAGTGGCCTGGTGAGCTGTCGAGCTGCCGGCCACCTATAGTGGTCTGGTGAGCTGTCGAGCTGCCGGTCACCTATAGTGGCTTGGTGAGCTGTCAAGCTGTCGGCCACCTATAGTGGCCTGGTGAGCTGTCGAGCTGCCGGTCACCTATAGTGGCCTGGTGAGCTGTCGAGCTGCCGGTCACCTATAGTGGCCTGGTGAGCTGTCGAGCTGCCGGTCACCTATAGTGGCCTGGTGAGCTGTCGAGCTGCCGGTCACCTATAGCGGCCTGGTGAGCTGTCGAGCTGCCGGCCACCTATAGTGGCCTGGTGAGCTGTCGAGCTGCCGGCCACCTTTAGTGGCCTGGTGAGCTGTTGAGCTGCCGGCCACCTATAGTGGCCTGGTGAGCTGTCGATCTGCCGGCCACCTATAGTGGCCTGGTGAGCTGTCGAGCTGCCGGCCACCTATAGTGGCCTGGTGAGCTGTCGAGCTGCCGGTCACCTATAGTGGTTTGGTGAGCTGTCAAGCTGTCGGCCACCTATAGTGGCCTGGTGAGCTGTCGAGCTGCCGGCCACCTTTAGCGGCCTGGTGAGCTGTTGAGCTGCCGGCCACCTATAATTCCCTGGTGAGCTGTCGAGCTGCCGGCCACCTATAGTGGCCTGGTGAGCTGTCGAGCTGCCGGCCACCTATAGTGGCCTGGTGAGCTGTCGAGCTGCCGGTCACCTATAGCGGCTTGGTGAGCTGTCAAGCTGTCGGCCACCTTTAGTGGCCTGGTGAGCTGTCGAGCTGCCGGCCACCCATAGTAGCCTAGTGAGCAGTCGAGCTGCCGGCCACCTATAGCGGCCTGGTGAGCTGTCGAGCTGCCGGCCACCTATAGTGGCCTGGTGAGCTGTCGAGCTGCCGGCCACCTTTAGTGGCCTGGTGAGCTGTTGAGCTGCCGGCCACCTATAGTGGCCTGGTGAGCTGTCGAGCTGCCGGCCACCTATAGTGGCCTGGTGAGCTGTCGAGCTGCCGGCCACCTATAGTGGCCTGGTGAGCTGTCGAGCTGCCGGTCACCTATAGTGGCTTGGTGAGCTGTCAAGCTGTCGGCCACCTATATTGGCCTGGTGAGCTGTCGAGCTGCCGGTCACCTATAGTGGCCTGGTGAGCTGTCGAGCTGCCGGTCACCTATAGTGGCCTGGTGAGCTGTCGAGCTGCCGGTCACCTATAGTGGCCTGGTGAGCTGTCAAGCTGCCGTCCACCCATAGTGGCCTGGTGAGCTCTCGAGCTGCCGGCCACCTATAGTGGCCTGGTGAGCTGTCGAGCTGCCGGCCACCTATAGTGGCCTGGTGAGCTGTCGAGCTGCCGGTCACCTATAGTGGCCTGGTGAGCTGTCGAGCTGCCGGCTGCCTATAGTGGCCTGGTGTTCTGTCGAGCTGCCGGCCACCTATAGTGGCCTGGCGAGCTGTCGAGCTGCCGGCCACCTTTAGCGGCCTGGTGAGCTGTTGAGCTGCCGGCCACCTATAATTCCCTGGTGAGCTGTCGAGCTGCCGGCCACCTTTAGTGGCCTGGTGAGCTGTTGAGCTGCCGGCAACCTATAGTGGCCTGGTGAGCTGTCGGGCTTCCGGTCACTTATTGTGGCCTGGTGAGCTGTCGAGCTGCCGGTCACTTATTGTGGCCTAGTGAGCAGTCGAGCTGCCGGCCACCTATAGCGGCCTGGTGAGCTGTCAAGCTGCCGTCCACCCATAGTGGCCTGGTGAGCCCTCGAGCTGCCGGCCACCTATAGTGGCCTGGTGAGCTGTCGAGCTGCCGGCCACCTATAGTGGCCTGGTGAGCTGTCGAGCTGCCGGTCACCTATAGTGGCCTGGTGAGCTGTCGAGCTGCCGGCCACCTATAGTGGCCTGGTGAGCTGTTGAGCTGCCGGCCACCTATAATTCCCTGGTGAGCTGTCGAGCTGCCGGCCGCCTATAGTGGCCTGGTGTTCTGTCGAGCTGCCGGCCACCTATAGTGGCCTGGTGAGCTGTTGAGCTGCCGGCAACCTATAGTGGCCTGGTGAGCTGTCGGGCGTCCGGTCACTTATTGTGGCCTGGTGAGCTGTCGAGCTGCCGGTCTCCTATAGTGGCCTGGTGAGTGCGCCAGGTGAGCTGTCGAGCTGCCGGTCACCTATAGTGGCCTTGTGAGCTGTCGGGCTGCCGGTCACCTATTGTGGCCTGGTGAGCTGTCGAGCTGCCGGTCACCTATAGTGGCCTGGTGAGCTGTCGAGCTGCCAGTCACCTATACTGGCCTGGTGATCTGTCGAGCTGCCGGCCACCTATAGTGGCCTGGTGAGCTGTCGGGCTTCCGGTCACTTATTGTGGCCTGGTGAGCTGTCGAGCTGCTGGCCACCTATAGTGGCCTGGTGAGCTGTCGAGCTGCCGGCCACCTATAGTGGCCTGGTGAGCTGTCGAGCTGCCGGTCACCTATAGTGGCTTAGTGGGCTGTCAAGCTGTCGGCCACCTATAGTGGACTGGTGAGCTGTCGAGCTGCCGGCCACCTATAGTGGCCTGGTGAGCTATCGAGCTGCCGGCCACCTATAGCGCCCTGGTGAGCTGTCGAGCTGCCGGCCATCTAAAGTGGCTTGGTGAGCTGTCGAGCTGCTGGCCACCTATAGTGGCCTGGTGAGCTGTCGAGCTGCAGGCCACCTATAGTGGCCTGGTGAGCTGTCGAGCTGCCGGTCACCTATAGTGGCCTGGTGAGCTGTCAAGCTGTCGGCCACCTATAGTGGCCTGGTGAGCTGTCGAGCTGCCGGCCACCTATAGTGGCCTGGTGAGCTGTCGAGCTGCCGGCCACCTATAGTGGCCTGGTGAGCTCTCGAGCTGCCAGTCACCTATAGTGGCCTGGTGAGCTCTCGAGCTGCCGGCCACCTATAGTGGCCTGGTGAGCTGTCGAGCTGCCGGCCACCTATAGTGGCCTGGTGAGCTGTCGAGCTGCCGGTCACCTATAGTGGCCTGGTGAGGTGTCGAGCTGCCGGCCACCTATAGTGGCCTGGTGAGCTGTCGAGCTGCCGGCCACCTATAGTGGCCTGGTGGGCTGTCGAGCTGCCGGCAACCTACAGTGGCCTGGTGTTCTGTCGAGCTGCCGGCCACCTATAGTGGCCTGGCGAGCTGTCGAGCTGCCGGCCACCTTTAGTGGCCTGGTGAGCTGTTGAGCTGCCGGCCACCTATACTGGCCTGGTGAGCTGTCGGGCTGCCGGTCACCTATTGTGGCCTGGTGAGCTGTCGAGCTGCCGGCCACCTATAGTGGCCTGGTGAGCTGTCGAGCTGCCAGTCACCTATACTGGCCTGGTGATCTGTCGAGCTGCCGGCCACCTATAGTGGCCTGGTGAGCTGTCGGGCTTCCGGTCACTTATTGTGGCCTGGTGAGCTGTCGAGCTGCCGGTCACCTATAGTGGCCTGGTGAGCTGTCGAGCTGCCGGTCACCTATAGTGGCCTGGTGAGCTGTCAAGCTGCCGGCCACCTATAGTGGCCTGGTGAGCTATCGAGCTGCTAGCCACATATAGTGGCCTGGTGAGCTGTCGAGCTGCCGGTCACCTATAGTGGCTTGGTGAGCTGTCACGCTGTCGGCCACCTATAGGGGCCTGGTGAGCTGTCGAGCTGCCGGCTGCCTATAGTGGCCTGGTGTTCTGTCGAGCTGCCGGCCACCTATAGTGGCCTGGCGAGCTGTCGAGCTGCCGGCCACCTTTAGTGGCCTGGTGAGCTGTTGAGTTGCCGGCCACCTATAGTGGCCTGGTGAGCTGTCGGGCTTCCGGTCACTTATTGTGGCCTGGTGAGCTGTCGAGCTGCCGGTCACCTATAGTGGCCTGGTGAGCTGTCGAGCTGCCGGTCACCTATAGTGGCCTGGTGAGCTGTCGAGCTGCCGGTCACCTATAGTGGCCTGGTGAGCTGTCAAGCTGCCGGCCACCTATAGTGGCCTGGTGAGCTATCGAGCTGCTAGCCACATATAGTGGCCTGGTGATCTGTCGATCTGCCGGCCACCTTTAGTGGCCTGGTGACCTGTCGAGCTGCCGGCCACCTATAGTGGCCTGGTGAGCTGTCAAGCTGCCGGCCACATTTAGTGCCTGGTGAGCTGTCAAGCTGCCGGCCACCTTTAGTGGCCTGGTGAGCTGTCAAGCTGCCGGCCACCTTTAGTGGCCTGGTGAGCTGTCAAGCTGCCGGCCACCTTAAGTGGCCTGGTGAGCTGTCAAGCTGCTGGCCACCTTTAGTGGCCTGGTGAGCTGTCAAGCTGCCGGCCACCTTTAGTGGCATGGTGAGCTGTCAAGCTGCCGGCCACCTATAGTGGCCTGGTGAGCTGTCGAGCTGCCGGCCACCTATAGTGGCCTGGTGAGCTGTCGAGCTGCCGGCCGCCTATAGTGGCCTGGTGAGCTGTCGAGCTGCCGGCGACCTTAAGTGGCCTAGTGAGCTGTCGAGCTGCCGTCCACCTATAGTACCCTGGTGAGCGGTCGAGCTGCCGGCCACCTATAGTGGCCTGGTGGGTTGTCGAGCTGCCGGCCACCTATAGTGGCCTGGTGGGCTGTCGAGCTGCCGGCAACCTACAGTGGCCTGGTGAGCTGTCGAGCTGCCGGCCACCTATAGTGGCCTGGTGGTCTGTCGAGCTGTCGAGCTGTCGGCCACCTATAGTGGCCTGGTGGGCTGTCGAGCTGCCGGCCACCTACAGTCGCCTGGTGAGCTGTCGAGCTGTCGCCCACCTATAGTGGCCTGGTGAGCTGTCGAGCTGTCGGCCACCTATAGTGCCTGGTGAGCTGTCGACCTGCCGGCCATCTATAGTGGCCCGGTGAGCTGTCGAGCTGCCGGCCTCCTATAGTGGCCCGGTGAGCTGTCGAGCGGCCGGACACCTATACTGGCCTGGTGTGTGGCCAGGTGAGCTGTCGAGCTGCCGGCCACCTATAGTGGCCTAGTGAGCTGTCGAGCTGCCGGCCACCCATAGTAGCCTAGTGAGCAGTCGAGCTGCCGGCCACCTATAGCGGCCTGGTGAGCTGTCGAGCTGCCGGCCACCCATAGTAGCCTAGTGAGCAGTCGAGCTGCCGGCCACCTATAGCGGCCTGGTGAGCTATCGAGCTGCCGGCCACCTATAGTGGCCTGGTGAGCTGTCGAGCTGCCGGCCACCTATAGTGGCCCGGTGAGCTGTCGAGCTGCCGGCCACCTATAGTGGCCTGGTGAGCTGTCGAGCTGCCGGCCATCTATAGTGGCCCGGTGAGCTGTCGAGCTGCCGGCCTCCTATAGTGGCCCGGTGAGCTGTCGAGCGGCCGGACACCTATACTGGCCTGGTGTGTGGCCAGGTGAGCTGTCGAGCTGCCGGCCACCTATAGTGGCCTAGTGAGCTGTCGAGCTGCCGGCCACCCATAGTAGCCTAGTGAGCAGTCGAGCTGCCGGCCACCTATAGCGGCCTGGTGAGCTGTCGAGCTGCCGGCCACCTATAGTGGCCTGGTGAGCTGTCGAGCTGCCGGCCACCTTTAGTGGCCTGGTGAGCTGTTGAGCTGCCGGCCACCTATAGTGGCCTGGTGAGCTGTCGGGCTTCCGGTCACTTATTGTGGCCTGGTGAGCTGTCGAGCTGCCGGCCACCTATAGTGGCCTAGTGAGCTGTCGAGCTGCCGGCCACCCATAGTAGCCTAGTGAGCAGTCGAGCTGCCGGCCACCTATAGCGGCCTGGTGAGCTGTCGAGCTGCCGGCCGCCTATAGTGGCCTGGTGTTCTGTCGAGCTGCCGGCCACCTATAGTGGCCTGGTGAGCTGTCGAGCTGCCGGCCACCTTTAGTGGCCTGGTGAGCTGTTGAGCTGCCGGCAACCTGTAGTGGCCTGGTGAGCTGTCGGGCTTCCGGTCACTTATTGTGGCCTGGTGAGCTGTCGAGCTGCCGGTCACCTATAGTGGCCTGGTGAGTGCGCCAGGTGAGCTGTCGAGCTGCCGGCCACCTATAGTAGCCTAGTGAGCAGTCGAGCTGCCGGCCACCTATAGTGGCCTGGTGAGCTGTCGGGCTGCCGGTCACCTATTGTGGCCTGGTGAGCTGTCGAGCTGCCGGCCACCTATAGTGGCCTGGTGAGCTGTCGAGCTGCCGGCCACCTATAGTGGCCTGGTGAGCTGACGAGCTGCCAGTCACCTATACTGGCCTGGTGATCTGTCGAGCTGCCGGCCACCTATAGTGGCCTGGTGAGCTGTCGAGCTGCCGGCCACCTATAGTGGCCTGGTGAGCTGTCGGGCTGCCGGTCACCTATTGTGGCCTGGTGAGCTGTCGAGCTGCCGGCCACCTATAGTGGCCTGGTGAGCTGTCGAGCTGCCGGCCACCTATAGTGGCCTGGTGAGCTGACGAGCTGCCGGCCACCTATAGTGGCCTGGTGAGCTGTCGAGCTGCCGGCCACCTTTAGTGGCCTGGTGAGCTGTTGAGCTGCCGGCAACCTGTAGTGGCCTGGTGAGCTGTCGGGCTTCCGGTCACTTATTGTGGCCTGGTGAGCTGTCGAGCTGCCGGTCACCTATAGTGGCCTGGTGAGTGCGCCAGGTGAGCTGTCGAGCTGCCGGCCACCTATAGTGGCCTTGTGAGCTGTCGGGCTGCCGGTCACCTATTGTGGCCTGGTGAGCTGTCGAGCTGCCGGCCACCTATAGTGGCCTGGTGAGCTGTCGAGCTGCCGGCCACCTATAGTGGCCTGGTGAGCTGACGAGCTGCCAGTCACCTATACTGGCCTGGTGATCTGTCGAGCTGCCGGCCACCTATAGTGGCCTGGTGAACTGTCGGGCTTCCGGTCACTTATTGGGGCCTGGTGAGCTGTCGAGCTGCTGGCCACCTATAGTGGCCTGGTGAGCTGTCGAGCTGCCGGCCACCTATAGTGGCCTGGTGAGCTGTCGAGCTGCCGGTCACCTATAGTGGCCTGGTGAGCTGTCGAGCTGCCGGTCACCTATAGTGGCTTAGTGAGCTGTCGAGCTGCCGGCCACCTATAGTGGCCTGGTGAGCTGTCGACCTGCCGGCCACCTTTAGTGGCCTAGTGAGCTGTCGAGCTGCCGGCCACCCATAGTAGCCTAGTGAGCAGTCGAGCTGCCGGCCACCTATAGTGGCCTGGTGAGCTATCGAGCTGCCGGCCACCTATAGCGGCCTGGTGAGCTGTCGAGCTGCCGGCCGCCTATAGTGGCCTGGTGTTCTGTCGAGCTGCCGGCCACCTATAGTGGCCTGGTGAGCTGTCGAGCTGCCGGCCACCTTTAGTGGCCTGGTGAGCTGTTGAGCTGCCGGCAACCTATAGTGGCCTGGTGAGCTGTCGGGCTTCCGGTCACTTATTGTGGCCTGGTGAGCTGTCGAGCTGCCGGTCACCTATACTGGCCTGGTGATCTGTCGAGCTGCCGGCAACCTATAGTGGCCTGGTGAGCTGTCGGGCTTCCGGTCACTTATTGTGGCCTGGTGAGCTGTCGAGCTGCTGGCCGCCTATAGTGGCCTGGTGAGCTGTCGAGCTGCCGGCCACCTATAGTGGCCTGGTGAGCTGTCGAGCTGCCGGTCACCTATAGTGGCTTAGTGAGCTGACGAGCTGCCGGCCACCTATAGTGGCCACCTATAGTGGCCACCTATAGTGGCCTGGTGAGCTATCGAGCTGCCGGCCACCTATAGCGGCCTGGTGAGCTGTCGAGCTGCCGGCCGCTTATAGTGGCCTGGTGTTCTGTCGAGCTGCCGGCCACCTATAGTGGCCTGGTGAGCTGTCGAGCTGCCGGCCACCTTTAGTGGCCTGGTGAGCTGTTGAGCTGCCGGCAACCTATAGTGGCCTGGTGAGCTGTCGGGCTTCCGGTCACTTATTGTGGCCTGGTGAGCTGTCGAGCTGCCGGTCACCTATACTGGCCTGGTGATCTGTCGAGCTGCCGGCCACCTATAGTGGCCTGGTGAGCTATCGAGCTGCCGGCCACCTTTAGTGGCCTGGTGAGCTGTTGAGCTGCCGGCAACCTATAGTGGCCTGGTGAGCTATCGAGCTGCCGGCCACCTATAGCGGCCTGGTGAGCTGTCGGGCTTCCGGTCACTTATTGTGGCCTGGTGAGCTGTCAGGCTGCCGGTCACCTATAGTGGCCTGGTGAGTGCGCCAGGTGAGCTGTCGAGCTGCCGGCCACCTATAGTGGCCTTGTGAGCTGTCGTGCTGCCGGTCACCTATTGTGGCCTGGTGAGCTGTCGAGCTGCCGGCCACCTATAGTGGCCTGGTGAGCTGTCGAGCTGCCGGCCACCTATAGTGGCCTGGTGAGCTGACGAGCTGCCAGTCACCTATACTGGCCTGGTGATCTGTCGAGCTGCCGGCCACCTATAGTGGCCTGGTGAACTGTCGGGCTTCCGGTCACTTATTGGGGCCTGGTGAGCTGTCGAGCTGCTGGCCACCTATAGTGGCCTGGTGAGCTGTCGAGCTGCCGGCCACCTATAGTGGCCTGGTGAACTGTCGAGCTGCCGGTCACCTATAGTGGCCTGGTGAGCTGTCGAGCTGCCGGTCACCTATAGTGGCTTAGTGAGCTGTCGAGCTGCCGGCCACCTATAGTGGCCTGGTGAGCTGTCGACCTGCCGGCCACCTTTAGTGGCCTAGTGAGCTGTCGAGCTGCCGGCCACCCATAGTAGCCTAGTGAGCAGTCGAGCTGCCGGCCACCTATAGTGGCCTGGTGAGCTATCGAGCTGCCGGCCACCTATAGCGGCCTGGTGAGCTGTCGAGCTGCCGGCCGCCTATAGTGGCCTGGTGTTCTGTCGAGCTGCCGGCCACCTATAGTGGCCTGGTGAGCTGTCGAGCTGCCGGCCACCTTTAGTGGCCTGGTGAGCTGTTGAGCTGCCGGCAACCTATAGTGGCCTGGTGAGCTGTCGGGCTTCCGGTCACTTATTGTGGCCTGGTGAGCTGTCGAGCTGCCGGTCACCTATACTGGCCTGGTGATCTGTCGAGCTGCCGGCAACCTATAGTGGCCTGGTGAGCTGTCGGGCTTCCGGTCACTTATTGTGGCCTGGTGAGCTGTCGAGCTGCTGGCCGCCTATAGTGGCCTGGTGAGCTGTCGAGCTGCCGGCCACCTATAGTGGCCTGGTGAGCTGTCGAGCTGCCGGTCACCTATAGTGGCTTAGTGAGCTGACGAGCTGCCGGCCACCTATAGTGGCCTGGTGAGCTGTCGACCTGCCGGCCACCTTTAGTGGCCTAGAGAGCTGTCGAGCTGCCGGCCACTTATAGTGGCCGGGTGAGCTGTCAAGCTGCCGGCCACCTTTAGCGACCTGGTGAGCAGTCAAGCTGCCGGCCACCTTTAGTGGCCTGGTGAGCTTTCAAGCTGCCGGCCACCTTTAGTGGCCTGGTGAGCTGTCAAGCTGTCGGCCACCTTTAGTGGCCTGGTGAGTTGTCGAGCTGCCGGCCACCTATAATGCCCTGGTGAGCTGTCGAGCTGCCGGCCACCCATAGTGGCCTGGTAAGCTGTCAAACTGCCGGCCACCTATATTGGCCTGGTGAGCTGTCAAGCTGTCGGCCACCTATAGTGGCCTGGTGAGCTGTCGAGCTGCCGGCCACCTATAGTGGCCTGGCGAGCTGTCGAGCTGCCGGCCACCTATATTGTCCTGGTGAGCGGTCGAGCTGCCGGCCGCCTATAGTGGCCTGGTGAGCGGTCGAGCTGCCGGCCACCTATATTGGCCTGGTGAGCGGTCGAGCTGCCGCCCACCTAGAGTAGCCTGGTGAGATGTCGAGCTGCCGGCCACCTATAGTGGCCTGGTGAGCTGTCGAGCTGCCGGCCACCCATAGTGTCCTGGTAAGCTGTCAAACTGCCGGCCACCTATATTGGCCTGGTGAGCTGTCAAGCTGCCGGCCACCTATAGTGGCCTGGTGAGCTGTCGAGCTGCCGGCCACCTATAGTGGCCTGGTGAGCTGTCGAGCTGCCGGTCACCTATAGTGGGCCGGTGAGCGTCAAGCTGTCGGCCACCTATAGTGGCCTGGTGAGCTGTCGAGCTGCCGGCCACCTATAGTGGCCTGGTGAGCTATCGAGCTGCCGGCAACCTATAGTGGCCTGGTGAGCTGTCGAGCTGCCGGCCACCTATAGTGGCCTGGTGAGCTGTCGAGCTGCCGGCCACCTATAGTGGCCTGGTGGGCTGTAGAGCTGCCAGTCACCTATAGTGGCCTGGTGAGCTGTCGAGCTGCCGGACACATATAGTGGCCTGGTGAGCTGTCGAGCTGCCGGCCACCTATAGTGGCCTGGTGAGCTATCGAGCTGCCGGCAACCTATAGTAGCCTGGTGAGCTGTCGAGCTGCCGGCCACCTATAGTGGCCTGGTGAGCTGTCGAGCTTCCGGCCACCTATAGGGGCCTGGTGAGCTGTCGACCTGCCGGCCACCTATAGTGGCCTGGTGAGCTGTCGAGCTGCCGGCCACCCATAGTGGCCTGGTAAGCTGTCGAGCTGCCAGTCACCTATAGTGGCCTGGTGAGCTGTCGACCTGCCGGCCACCTATAGTGGCCTGGTGGGTTGTCGAGCTGCCGGCCACCTATAGTGGCCTGGTGGGTTGTCGAGCTGCCGGCCACCTATAGTGGCCTGGTGGGCTGTCGAGCTGCCAGTCACCTATAGTGGCCTGGTGAGCTGTCGAGCTGCCGGCCACATATAGTGGCCTGGTGAGCTGTCGAGCTGCCGGCCACCTTTAGTGGCCTAGTGAGCTGTCGAGCTTCCGGCCACCTATAGGGGCCTGGTGAGCTGTCGACCTGCCGGCCACATATAGTGACCTGGTGAGCTGTCGAGCTGCCGGCCACCCATAGTGGCCTGGTAAGCTGTCGAGCTGCCAGTCACCTATAGTGGCCTGGTGAGCTGTCGACCTGCCGGCCACCTATAGTGGCCTGGTGGGTTGTCGAGCTGCCTTCCACCTATAGTGGCCTGGTGGGCTGTCGAGCTGCCAGTCACCTATAGTGGCCTGGTGAGCTGTCGAGCTGCCGGCCACATATAGTGGCCTGGTGAGCTGTCGAGCTGCCGGCCACCTATTGTGGCCTGGTGAGCTGTCAAGCTGCCGGCCACCTATAGTGGCCTGGTGAGCTGTCGAGCTGCCGGCCGCCTATAGGGGCCTGGTGAGCTGTCGACCTGCCGGCCACCTATAGTGGCCTGGTGAGCTGTCGAGCTGCCGGCCACCCATAGTGGCCTGGTGAGCTGTCGAGCTGCCGGCCACCCATAGTGGCCTGGTGAGCTGTCGAGCCGCCGGCCACCTATTGTGGCCTGGTGAGCTGTCGAGCTGCCGGCCACCTATAGTGGCCTGGTGAGCTATCGAGCTGCCGGCAACCTATAGTAGCCTGGTGAGCTGTCGAGCTGCCGGCCACCTATAGTGGCCTGGTGAGCTGTCGAGCTTCCGGCCACCTATAGGGGCCTGGTGAGCTGTCGACCTGCCGGCCACCTATAGTGGCCTGGTGAGCTGTCGAGCTGCCGGCCACCCATAGTGGCCTGGTAAGCTGTCGAGCTGCCAGTCACCTATAGTGGCCTGGTGAGCTGTCGACCTGCCGGCCACCTATAGTGGCCTGGTGGGTTGTCGAGCTGCCGGCCACCTATAGTGGCCTGGTGGGCTGTCGAGTTGCCAGTCACCTATAGTGGCCTGGTGGGCTGTCGAGCTGCCAGTCACCTATAGTGGCCTGGTGAGCTGTCGAGCTGCCGGACACATATAGTGGCCTGGTGAGCTGTCGAGCTGCCGGCCACCTATAGTGGCCTGGTGAGCTATCGAGCTGCCGGCAACCTATAGTAGCCTGGTGAGCTGTCGAGCTGCCGGCCACCTATAGTGGCCTGGTGAGCTGTCGAGCTTCCGGCCACCTATAGGGGCCTGGTGAGCTGTCGACCTGCCGGCCACCTATAGTGGCCTGGTGAGCTGTCGAGCTGCCGGCCACCCATAGTGGCCTGGTAAGCTGTCGAGCTGCCAGTCACCTATAGTGGCCTGGTGAGCTGTCGACCTGCCGGCCACCTATAGTGGCCTGGTGGGTTGTCGAGCTGCCGGCCACCTATAGTGGCCTGGTGGGCTGTCGAGCTGCCAGTCACCCATAGTGGCCTGGTGAGCTGTCGAGCTGCCGGCCACCTATTGTGGCCTGGTGAGCTGTCAAGCTGCCGGCCACCTATAGTGGCCTGGTGAGCTGTCGAGCTGCCGGCCACCTATAGGGGCCTGGTGAGCTGTCGACCTGCCGGCCACCTATAGTGGCCTGGTGAGCTGTCGAGCTGCCGGCCACCCATAGTGGCCTGGTGAGCTGTCGAGCTGCCGGCCACCCATAGTGGCCTGGTGAGCTGTTGAGCTGCCGGCCACCTATAGTGGCCTTTGTGAGCTGTCGAGCTGCTGGCCACCTATAATGCCCTGGTGAGCTGTCGAGCTGCCGGTCACCCATAGTGGCCTGGTGAGCTGTCGAGCTGCCGGCCACCTATAGTGGCCTTTGTGAGCTGTCGAGCTGCCGGCCACCTATAATGCCCTGGTGAGCTGTCAAACTGCCGGCCACCTATATTGGCCTGGTGAGCTGTCAAGCTGCCGGCCACCTATAGTGGCCTGGTGAGCTGTCGAGCTGCCGGCCACCTATAGTGGCTTGGTGAGCTGTCGAGCTGCCGGCCACCTATAGTGGCCTGGTGAGCTGTCGAGCTGCCGGTCACCTATAGTGGCTTGGTGAGCGTCAAGCTGTCGGCCACCTATAGTGGCCTGGTGAGCTGTCGAGCTGCCGGCCACCTATAGTGGCCTGGTGAGCTATCGAGCTGCCGGCAACCTATAGTGGCCTGGTGAGCTGTCGAGCTGCCGGCAACCTATAGTGGCCTGGTGAGCTGTCGAGCTGCCGGCCACCTATAGTGGCCTGGTGAGCTGTCGAGCTGCCGGCCACCTATAGTGGCCCGGTGGGCTGTCGAGCTGCCGGCCACATATAGTGGCCTGGTGAGCTGTTGAGCTGCCGGCCACCTATTGTGGCCTGGTGAGCTGTCGAGCTGCCGACCACCTATAGTGGCCTGGTGAACTGTCGAGCTGCCGGCCACCTATAGTGGCCTAGTGAGCTGTCGAGCTGCCGGCCACCTATAGTGGCTTAGTGAGCTGTTGAGCTGCCCGCCACCTATAGCGGCCTGGTGAGCTGTCGAGCTGCCGGCCGCCTATAGTGGCCTGGTGTTCTGTCGAGCTGCCGGCCACCTTTAGTGGCCTGGTGAGCTGTCAAGCTGCCGGTCACCTTTAGTGGCCTGGTGAGCTGTCAAGCTGCCGGCCGCCTTTAGTGGCCTGGTGAGCTGTCAATCTGCCGGCCACCTATTATGGCCTGGTGAGCTGTCGACTTGCCGGCCACCTTTAGTGGCCTAGTGAGCTGTCGACCTGCCGGCCACCTATAGTGGCCTGGTGAGCTGTCGAGCTGCCGGCCACCCATAGTGGGCTGGTGAGCTGTCGAGCTGCCGGCCACCCATAGTGGCCTGGTGAGCTGTCGAGCTGCCGGCCACCTAGAGTGGCCTTTGTGAGCTGTCGAGCTGCTGGCCACCTATAATGCCCTCGTGAGCTGTCGAGCAGCCGGTCACCTTTAGTGGCCTGGTGAGCTGTCAAGCTGCCGGCCACCTATTGTGGCCTGGTGAGCTGTCGAGCTTCCGGCCACATATAGGGGCCTGGTGAGCTGTCGAGCTGCCGGCCACATATAGTGGCCTGGTGAGCTGTCGAGCTGTCGGCCACCTATTGTGGCCTGGTGAGCTGTCAAGCTGCCGGCCACCTTTAGTGGCCTGGTGAGCTGTCGAGCTGCCGGCCACCTTTAGTGGCCTGGTGAGCTGTCAAGCTGCCAGTCACCCATAGTGGCCTGGTGAGCTGTCGAGCTGCCGGCCACCTTTAGTGGCCTGGTGGGCTGTCGAGCTGCCAGTCACCCATAGTGGCCTGGTGAGCTGTCGAGCTGCCGGCCACCTATTGTGGCCTGGTGAGCTGTCAAGCTGCCGGCCACCTATAGTGGCCTGGTGAGCTGTCGAGCTGCCGGCCACCTATAGTGGCCTGGTGAGCTGTCGAGCTGCCGGTCACCTATAGTGGGCCGGTGAGCGTCAAGCTGTCGGCCACCTATAGTGGCCTGGTGAGCTGTCGAGCTGCCGGCCACCTATAGTGGCCTGGTGAGCTATCGAGCTGCCGGCAACCTATAGTGGCCTGGTGAGCTGTCGAGCTGCCGGCCACCTATAGTGGCCTGGTGAGCTGTCGAGCTGCCGGCCACCTATAGTGGCCTGGTGGGCTGTAGAGCTGCCAGTCACCTATAGTGGCCTGGTGAGCTGTCGAGCTGCCGGACACATATAGTGGCCTGGTGAGCTGTCGAGCTGCCGGCCACCTATAGTGGCCTGGTGAGCTATCGAGCTGCCGGCAACCTATAGTAGCCTGGTGAGCTGTCGAGCTGCCGGCCACCTATAGTGGCCTGGTGAGCTGTCGAGCTTCCGGCCACCTGTAGGGGCCTGGTGAGCTGTCGACCTGCCGGCCACCTATAGTGGCCTGGTGAGCTGTCGAGCTGCCGGCCACCCATAGTGGCCTGGTAAGCTGTCGAGCTGCCAGTCACCTATAGTGGCCTGGTGAGCTGTCGACCTGCCGGCCACCTATAGTGGCCTGGTGGGTTGTCGAGCTGCCGGCCACCTATAGTGGCCTGGTGGGTTGTCGAGCTGCCGGCCACATATAGTGACCTGGTGAGCTGTCGAGCTGCCGGCCACCCATAGTGGCCTGGTAAGCTGTCGAGCTGCCAGTCACCTATAGTGGCCTGGTGAGCTGTCGACCTGCCGGCCACCTATAGTGGCCTGGTGGGTTGTCGAGCTGCCGGCCACCTATAGTGGCCTGGTGAGCTATCGAGCTGCCGGCAACCTATAGTAGCCTGGTGAGCTGTCGAGCTGCCGGCCACATATAGTGGCCTGGTGAGCTGTCGAGCTGCCGGCCACCTTTAGTGGCCTGGTAAGCTGTCGAGCTGCCAGTCACCTATAGTGGCCTGGTGAGCTGTCGAGCTGCCGGACACATATAGTGGCCTGGTGAGCTGTCGAGCTGCCGGCCACCTATAGTGGCCTGGTGAGCTATCGAGCTGCCGGCAACCTATAGTAGCCTGGTGAGCTGTCGAGCTGCCGGCCACATATAGTGGCCTGGTGAGCTGTCGAGCTGCCGGCCACCTTTAGTGGCCTAGTGAGCTGTCGAGCTTCCGGCCACCTATAGGGGCCTGGTGAGCTGTCGACCTGCCGGCCACATATAGTGACCTGGTGAGCTGTCGAGCTGCCGGCCACCCATAGTGGCCTGGTAAGCTGTCGAGCTGCCAGTCACCTATAGTGGCCTGGTGAGCTGTCGACCTGCCGGCCACCTATAGTGGCCTGGTGGGTTGTCGAGCTGCCTTCCACCTATAGTGGCCTGGTGGGCTGTCGAGCTGCCAGTCACCTATAGTGGCCTGGTGAGCTGTCGAGCTGCCGGCCACATATAGTGGCCTGGTGAGCTGTCGAGCTGCCGGCCACCTATTGTGGCCTGGTGAGCTGTCAAGCTGCCGGCCACCTATAGTGGCCTGGTGAGCTGTCGAGCTGCCGGCCGCCTATAGGGGCCTGGTGAGCTGTCGACCTGCCGGCCACCTATAGTGGCCTGGTGAGCTGTCGAGCTGCCGGCCACCCATAGTGGCCTGGTGAGCTGTCGAGCTGCCGGCCACCCATAGTGGCCTGGTGAGCTGTCGAGCCGCCGGCCACCTATTGTGGCCTGGTGAGCTGTCGAGCTGCCGGCCACCTATAGTGGCCTGGTGAGCTATCGAGCTGCCGGCAACCTATAGTAGCCTGGTGAGCTGTCGAGCTGCCGGCCACCTATAGTGGCCTGGTGAGCTGTCGAGCTTCCGGCCACCTATAGGGGCCTGGTGAGCTGTCGACCTGCCGGCCACCTATAGTGGCCTGGTGAGCTGTCGAGCTGCCGGCCACCCATAGTGGCCTGGTAAGCTGTCGAGCTGCCAGTCACCTATAGTGGCCTGGTGAGCTGTCGACCTGCCGGCCACCTATAGTGGCCTGGTGGGTTGTCGAGCTGCCGGCCACCTATAGTGGCCTGGTGGGCTGTCGAGTTGCCAGTCACCTATAGTGGCCTGGTGGGCTGTCGAGCTGCCAGTCACCTATAGTGGCCTGGTGAGCTGTCGAGCTGCCGGACACATATAGTGGCCTGGTGAGCTGTCGAGCTGCCGGCCACCTATAGTGGCCTGGTGAGCTATCGAGCTGCCGGCAACCTATAGTAGCCTGGTGAGCTGTCGAGCTGCCGGCCACCTATAGTGGCCTGGTGAGCTGTCGAGCTTCCGGCCACCTATAGGGGCCTGGTGAGCTGTCGACCTGCCGGCCACCTATAGTGGCCTGGTGAGCTGTCGAGCTGCCGGCCACCCATAGTGGCCTGGTAAGCTGTCGAGCTGCCAGTCACCTATAGTGGCCTGGTGAGCTGTCGACCTGCCGGCCACCTATAGTGGCCTGGTGGGTTGTCGAGCTGCCGGCCACCTATAGTGGCCTGGTGGGCTGTCGAGCTGCCAGTCACCCATAGTGGCCTGGTGAGCTGTCGAGCTGCCGGCCACCTATTGTGGCCTGGTGAGCTGTCAAGCTGCCGGCCACCTATAGTGGCCTGGTGAGCTGTCGAGCTGCCGGCCACCTATAGGGGCCTGGTGAGCTGTCGACCTGCCGGCCACCTATAGTGGCCTGGTGAGCTGTCGAGCTGCCGGCCACCCATAGTGGCCTGGTGAGCTGTCGAGCTGCCGGCCACCCATAGTGGCCTGGTGAGCTGTTGAGCTGCCGGCCACCTATAGTGGCCTTTGTGAGCTGTCGAGCTGCTGGCCACCTATAATGCCCTGGTGAGCTGTCGAGCTGCCGGTCACCCATAGTGGCCTGGTGAGCTGTCGAGCTGCCGGCCACCTATAGTGGCCTTTGTGAGCTGTCGAGCTGCCGGCCACCTATAATGCCCTGGTGAGCTGTCAAACTGCCGGCCACCTATATTGGCCTGGTGAGCTGTCAAGCTGCCGGCCACCTATAGTGGCCTGGTGAGCTGTCGAGCTGCCGGCCACCTATAGTGGCTTGGTGAGCTGTCGAGCTGCCGGCCACCTATAGTGGCCTGGTGAGCTGTCGAGCTGCCGGTCACCTATAGTGGCTTGGTGAGCGTCAAGCTGTCGGCCACCTATAGTGGCCTGGTGAGCTGTCGAGCTGCCGGCCACCTATAGTGGCCTGGTGAGCTATCGAGCTGCCGGCAACCTATAGTGGCCTGGTGAGCTGTCGAGCTGCCGGCAACCTATAGTGGCCTGGTGAGCTGTCGAGCTGCCGGCCACCTATAGTGGCCTGGTGAGCTGTCGAGCTGCCGGCCACCTATAGTGGCCCGGTGGGCTGTCGAGCTGCCGGCCACATATAGTGGCCTGGTGAGCTGTTGAGCTGCCGGCCACCTATTGTGGCCTGGTGAGCTGTCGAGCTGCCGACCACCTATAGTGGCCTGGTGAACTGTCGAGCTGCCGGCCACCTATAGTGGCCTAGTGAGCTGTCGAGCTGCCGGCCACCTATAGTGGCTTAGTGAGCTGTTGAGCTGCCCGCCACCTATAGCGGCCTGGTGAGCTGTCGAGCTGCCGGCCGCCTATAGTGGCCTGGTGTTCTGTCGAGCTGCCGGCCACCTTTAGTGGCCTGGTGAGCTGTCAAGCTGCCGGTCACCTTTAGTGGCCTGGTGAGCTGTCAAGCTGCCGGCCGCCTTTAGTGGCCTGGTGAGCTGTCAATCTGCCGGCCACCTATTATGGCCTGGTGAGCTGTCGACTTGCCGGCCACCTTTAGTGGCCTAGTGAGCTGTCGACCTGCCGGCCACCTATAGTGGCCTGGTGAGCTGTCGAGCTGCCGGCCACCCATAGTGGGCTGGTGAGCTGTCAAACTGCCGGCCACCTATATTGGCCTGGTGAGCTGTCGAACTGCCGGCCACCTATTATGGCCTGGTGAGCTGTCGACCTGCCGGCCACCTATTATGGCCTGGTGAGCTGTCGAGCTGCCGGCCACCTTTAGTGGCCTAGTGAGCTGTCGAGCTGCCGGCCGCCTATAGTGGCCTGGTGAGCTGTCGACCTGCCGGCCACCTTTAGTGGCCTAGTGAGCTGTCGAGCTGCCGGCCACCTATAGTGGCCTGGTGAGCTGTCGAGCTGCCGGCCACCCATAGTGGCCTGGTGGGCTGTCGAGCTGCCAGTCACCTATAGTGGCCTGGTGAGCTGTCGAGCTGCCGGCCACATATAGTGGCCTGGTGAGCTGTCGAGCTGCCGGCCACCTATAGTGGCCTGGTGGGCTGTCGAGCTGCCAGTCACCTATAGTGGCCTGGTGAGCTGTCGAGCTGCCGGACACATATAGTGGCCTGGTGAGCTGTCGAGCTGCCGGCCACCTATAGTGGCCTGGTGAGCTATCGAGCTGCCGGCAACCTATAGTAGCCTGGTGAGCTGTCGAGCTGCCGGCCACCTATAGTGGCCTGGTGAGCTGTCGAGCTTCCGGCCACCTATAGGGGCCTGGTGAGCTGTCGACCTGCCGGCCACCTATAGTGGCCTGGTGAGCTGTCGAGCTGCCGGCCACCCATAGTGGCCTGGTGAGCTGTCGAGCTGCCGGCCACCTAGAGTGGCCTTTGTGAGCTGTCGAGCTGCTGGCCACCTATAATGCCCTCGTGAGCTGTCGAGCAGCCGGTCACCTTTAGTGGCCTGGTGAGCTGTCAAGCTGCCGGCCACCTATTGTGGCCTGGTGAGCTGTCGAGCTTCCGGCCACATATAGGGGCCTGGTGAGCTGTCGAGCTGCCGGCCACATATAGTGGCCTGGTGAGCTGTCGAGCTGTCGGCCACCTATTGTGGCCTGGTGAGCTGTCAAGCTGCCGGCCACCTTTAGTGGCCTGGTGAGCTGTCGAGCTGCCGGCCACCTTTAGTGGCCTGGTGAGCTGTCAAGCTGCCGGCCACCTTTAGTGGCCTGGTGAGCTGTCAAGCTGCCGGCCACCTTTAGTGGCCTGGTGAGCTGTCAAGCTGCCGGCCACATATAGTGACCTGGTGAGCTGTCGAGCTGCCGGCCACATATAGTGGCCTGGTGAGCTGTCGAGCTGCCGGCCACCTATAGTGGCCTGGTGAGCTGTCGAGCTGCCGGCCGCCTATAGTGGCCTGGTGAGCTGTCGAGCTGCCGGCGACCTTAAATGGCCTGGTGAGCTGTCGAGCTGCCGGCCACCCATAGTGGCCTGGTGAGCTGTCGAGCTGCCGGCCACCTATAGTGGCCTGGTCAGCTGTCGAGCTGCCGGCCACCTATAGTGGCCTGGTGAGCTGTCGAGCTGCCGGCCACCTATAGTGGCCTGGTGAGCTGTCGAGCTGCCGGCCACCTATAGTGGCCTGGTGAGCTGTCGAGCTGCCGGCCACCTATAGTGGCCTGGTGAGCTGTCGAGCTGCCGGCCACCTATAATGCCCTGGTGAGCTGTCGAGCTGCCGGCCACCCATAGTGGCCTGGTAAGCTGTCAAACTGCCGGCCACCTATATTGGCCTGGTGAGCTGTCGAACTGCCGGCCACCTATTATGGCCTGGTGAGCTGTCGACCTGCCGGCCACCTATTATGGCCTGGTGAGCTGTCGAGCTGCCGGCCACCTTTAGTGGCCTAGTGAGCTGTCGAGCTGCCGGCCGCCTATAGTGGCCTGGTGAGCTGTCGACCTGCCGGCCACCTTTAGTGGCCTAGTGAGCTGTCGAGCTGCCGGCCACCTATAGTGGCCTAGTGAGCTGTCATGCTGCCGGCCACCTTAAGTGGCCTGGTGAGCTGTCAAGCTGCCGGCCACCCATAGTGGCCTGGTGAGCTGTCGAGCTGCCGGCCACCTATAATGCCCTGTTGAGCTGTCGAGCTGCCGGCCACCTATAGTGGCCTGGTGAGCTGTCGAGCTGCCGGCCACCTTAAGTGGCCTGGTGAGCTGTCGAGCTGCCGGCCACCTTAAGTGGCCTGGTGAGCTGTCGAGCTGCCGGCCACCTTAAGTGGCCTGGTGAGCTGTCGAGCTGCCGGCCACCTATAGGGGCCTGGTGAGCTGTCGAGCTGCCGGCCACCTATAGTGGCCTGGTGAGCTGTCGAGCTGCCGGCCACCCATAGTGGCCTGGTGAGCTGTCTTCCTGCCGGCCACCCATAGTGGCCTGGTAAACTGTCGAGCTGCCGGCCACCTATAGTGGCCTGGTGAGCTGTCGAGCTGCCGGCCACCTATGATGCCCTGGTGAGCTGTCGAGCTGCCGGCCACCTATAGTGCCCTGGTGAGCTGTCAAGCTGCCGGCCACCTTTAGTGGCCTGGTGAGCTGTCAAGCTGCCGGCCACCTTTAGTGGCCTGGTGAGCTGTCAAGCTGCCGGCCACCTTTAGTGGCTTGCTGAGATGTCAAGCTGCCGGCCACCTATAGTGGCCTGGTGAGCTGTCGAGCTGCCGGGCACCTATAGTGGCTTGGTGAGCTGTCGAGCTGCCGGCCGCCTATAGTGGCCTGGTGAGCTGTCGAGCTGCCGGCCACCTATAGTGGCCTGGTGAGCGGTCGAGCTGCCGCCCACCTAGAGTGGCCTGGTGAGATGTCGACCTGCCGGCCACCTATAGTGGCCTGGTGGGTTGTCGAGCTGCCGGCCACCTATAGTGGCCTGGTGGGCTGTCGAGCTGCCAGTCACCTATAGTGGCCTGGTGAGCGGTCGAGCTGCCGGCCACCTATAGTACCCTGGTGAGCGGTCGAGCTGCCGCCCACCTAGAGTGGCCTGGTGAGATGTCGAGCTGCCGGCCACCTATAGTACCCTGGTGAGCGGTCGAGCTGCCGGCCACCTATAGTGGCCTGGTGAGCGGTCGAGCTGCCGGCCACCTATAGTGGCCTGGTGAGCGGTCGAGCTGCCGCCCACCTAGAGTGGCCTGGTGAGATGTCGAGCTGCCGGCCACCTATAGTGGCCTGGTGAGCTGTCGAACTGCCGGCCACCTATAGTGGCCTGGTGAGCTGTCGAGCTGCCGGCCACCCATAGTGGCCTGGTGAGCTGTCGAGCTGCCGGCCACCCATAGTGGCCTGGTGAGCTGTCGAGCTGCCGGCCACCCATAGTGGCCTGGTGAGCTGTCGAGCTGCCGGCCACCTATTGTGGCCTGGTGAGCTGTCGAGCTGCCGGCCACCTATAGTGGCCTGGTGAGCTATCGAGCTGCCGGCAACCTATAGTAGCCTGGTGAGCTGTCGAGCTGCCGGCCACCTATAGTGGTCTGGTGAGCTGTCGAGCTTCCGGCCACCTATAGGGGTCTGGTGAGCTGTCGACCTGCCGGCCACCTATAGTGGCCTGGTGAGCTGTCGAGCTGCCGGCCACCCATAGTGGCCTGGTAAGCTGTCGAGCTGCCAGTCACCTATAGTGGCCTGGTGAGCTGTCGACCTGCCGGCCACCTATAGTGGCCTGTTGGGTTGTCGAGCTGCCGGCCACCTATAGTGGCCTGGTGGGCTGTCGAGTTGCCAGTCACTAATAGTGGCCTGGTGGGCTGTCGAGCTGCCAGTCACCTATAGTGGCCTGGTGAGCTGTCGAGCTGCCGGACACATATAGTGGCCTGGTGAGCTGTCGAGCTGCCGGCCACCTATAGTGGCCTGGTGAGCTATCGAGCTGCCGGCAACCTATAGTAGCCTGGTGAGCTGTCGAGCTGCCGGCCACCTATAGTGGCCTGGTGAGCTGTCGAGCTTCCGGCCACCTATAGGGGCCTGGTGAGCTGTCGACCTGCCGGCCACCTATAGTGGCCTGGTGAGCTGTCGAGCTGCCGGCCACCCATAGTGGCCTGGTAAGCTGTCGAGCTGCCAGTCACCTATAGTGGCCTGGTGAGCTGTCGACCTGCCGGCCACCTATAGTGGCCTGGTGGGTTGTCGAGCTGCCGGCCACCTATAGTGGCCTGGTGGGCTGTCGAGCTGCCAGTCACCTATAGTGGCCTGGTGAGCTGTCGAGCTGCCAGCCACCTATTGTGGCCTGGTGAGCTGTCAAGCTGCCGGCCACCTATAGTGGCCTGGTGAGCTGTCGAGCTGCCGGCCACCTATAGGGGCCTGGTGAGCTGTCGACCTGCCGGCCACCTATAGTGGCCTGGTGAGCTGTCGAGCTGCCGGCCACCCATAGTGGCCTGGTGAGCTGTCGAGCTGCCGGCCACCCATAGTGGCCTGGTGAGCTGTTGAGCTGCCGGCCACCTATAGTGGCCTTTGTGAGCTGTCGAGCTGCTGGCCACCTATAATGCCCTGGTGAGCTGTCGAGCTGCCGGTCACCCATAGTGGCCTGGTGAGCTGTCGAGCTGCCGGCCACCTATAGTGGTCTTTGTGAGCTGTCGAGCTGCCGGCCACCTATAATGCCCTGGTGAGCTGTCAAACTGCCGGCCACCTATATTGGCCTGGTGAGCTGTCAAGCTGCCGGCCACCTATAGTGGCCTGGTGAGCTGTCGAGCTGCCGGCCACCTATAGTGGCCTGGTGAGCTGTCGAGCCGCCGGCCACCTATAGTGGCCTGGTGAGCTGTCGAGCTGCCGGTCACCTATAGTGGCTTGGTGAGCGTCAAGCTGTCGGCCACCTATAGTGGCCTGGTGAGCTGTCGAGCTGCCGGCCACCTATAGTGGCCTGGTGAGCTATCGAGCTGCCGGCAACCTATAGTGGCCTGGTGAGCTGTCGAGCTGCCGGCAACCTATAGTGGCCTGGTGAGCTGTCGAGCTGCCGGCCACCTATAGTGGCCTGGTGAGCTGTCGAGCTGCCGGCCACCTATAGTGGCCTGGTGGGCTGTCGAGCTGCCGGCCACATATAGTGCCCTGGTGAGCTGTCGAGCTGCCGGCCACCTATTGTGGCCTGGTGAGCTGTCGAGCTGCCGACCACCTATAGTGGCCTGGTGAACTGTCGAGCTGCCGGCCACCCATAGTGGCCTGGTGAGCTGTCGAGCTGCCGGCCACCTATAGTGGCCTTTGTGAGCTGTCGAGCTGCTGGCCACCTATAATGCCCTGGTGAGCTGTCGAGCTGCCGGCCACATATAGTGGCCTGGTGAGCTGTCGAGCTGCCGGCCACCTATTGTGGCCTGGTGAGCTGTCAAGCTGCCGGCCACCTTTAGTGGCCTGGTGAGCTGTCGAGCTGCCGGCCACCTTTAGTGGCCTGGTGAGCTGTCAAGCTGCCGGCCACCTTTAGTGGCCTCGTGAGTTGTCAAGCTGCCGGCCACATATAGTGGCCTGGTGAGCTGTCGAGCTGCCGGCCACATATAGTGGCCTGGTGAGCTGTCGAGCTGCCGGCCACCTATAGTGGCCTGGTGAGCTGTCGAGCTGCCGGCCACCTATAGTGGCCTGGTGAGCTGTCGAGCTGCCGGCCGCCTATAGTGGCCTGGTGAGCTGTCGAGCTGCCGGCGACCTTAAATGGCCTGGTGAGCTGTCGAGCTGCCGGCCACCTATAGTACCCTGGTGAGCTGTCGAGCTGCCGGCCACCTATAGTGGCCTGGTCAGCTGTCGAGCTGCCGGCCACCTATAGTGGCCTGGTGAGCTGTCGAGCTGCCGGCCACCCATAATGCCCTGGTGAGCTGTCGAGCTGCCGGCCACCCATAGTGGCCTGGTAAGCTGTCAAACTGCCGGCCACCTATATTGGCCTGGTGAGCTGTCGAACTGCCGGCCACCTATTATGGCCTGGTGAGCTGTCGACCTGCCGGCCACCCATAGTGGCCTGGCAAGCTGTCAAACTGCCGGCCACCTATTATGGCCTGGTGAGCTGTCGAGCTGCCGGCCACCTTTAGTGGCCTAGTGAGCTGTCGAGCTGCCGGCCGCCTATAGTGGCCTGGTGAGCTGTCGACCTGCCGGCCACCTTTAGTGGCCTAGTGAGCTGTCGAGCTGCCGGCCACCTATAGTGGCCTAGTGAGCTGTCATGCTGCCGGCCACCTTTAGTGGCCTGGTGAGCTGTCAAGCTGCCGGCCACCCATAGTGGCCTGGTGAGCTGTCGAGCTGCCGGCCACCTATAATGCCCTGGTGAGCTGTCGAGCTGCCGGCCACCTATAGTGGCCTGTGAGCTGTCGAGCTGCCGGCCACCTTAAGTGGCCTGGTGAGCTGTCGAGCTGCCGGCCACCTTAAGTGGCCTGGTGAGCTGTCGAGCTGCCGGCCACCTTAAGTGGCCTGGTGAGCTGTCGAGCTGCCGGCCACCTTAAGTGGCCTGGTGAGCTGTCGAGCTGCCGGCCACCTATAGGGGCCTGGTGAGCTGTCGAGCTGCCGGCCACCTATAGTGGCCTGGTGAGCTGTCGAGCTGCCGGCCACCCATAGTGGCCTGGTCAGCTGTCTTGCTGCCGGCCACCCATAGTGGCCTGGTAAACTGTCGAGCTGCCGGCCACCTATAGTGGCCTGGTGAGCTGTCGAGCTGCCGGCCACCTATGATGCCCTGGTGAGCTGTCGACCTGCCGGCCACCTATAGTGCCCTGGTGAGCTGTCAAGCTGCCGGCCACCTTTAGTGGCCTGGTGAGCTGTCAAGCTGCCGGCCACCTTTAGTGGCCTGGTGAGCTGTCAAGCTGCCGGCCACCTTTAGTGGCTTGCTGAGCTGTCAAGCTGCCGGCCACCTATAGTGGCCTGGTGAGCTGTCGAGCTGCCGGGCACCTATAGTGGCTTGGTGAGCTGTCGAGCTGCCGGCCGCCTATAGTGGCCTGGTGAGCTGTCGAGCTGCCGGCGACCTTAAGTGGCCTGGTGAGCTGTCGAGCTGCCGGCCACCTATGGTACCCTGGTGAGCGGTCGAGCTGCCGGCCACCTATAGTGGCCTGGTGAGCGGTCGAGCTGCCGGCCACCTATAGTGGCCTGGTGAGCGGTCGAGCTGCCGCCCACCTAGAGTGGCCTGGTGAGATGTCGAGCTGCCGGCCACCTATAGTGGCCTGGTGAGCTGTCGAACTGCCGGCCACCTATAGGGGCCTGGTGAGCTGTCGACCTGCCGGCCACCTATAGTGGTCTGGTGAGCTGTCGAGCTGCCGGTCACCCATAGTGGCCTGGTGAGCTGTCGAGCTGCCGGCCACCTATAGTGGCCTGGTGAACGGTCGAGCTGCCGGTCACCCATAGTGGCCTGGTGAGCTGTCGAGCTGCCGGCCACCTATAGTGGCCTGGTGAACGGTCGAGCTGCCGGTCACCTATAGTGGCCTGGTGGGTTGTCGAGCTGCCGGCCACCTATAGTGGCCTGGTGGGCTGTCGAGCTGCCGGCCACCTACAGTGGCCTGGTGAGCTGTCGAGCTGCCGGCCGACTATAGTGGCCTGGTGAGCTGTCGAGCTGTCGCCCACCTATAGTGGCCTGGTGAGCTGTCGAGCTGTCGGCCACCTATAGTGCACTGGTGAGCTGTCGAGCTGCCGGCCTCCTATAGTGGCCTGGTGAGCTGTCGAGCTGCCGGCCAACTATAGGGGCCTGGTGAGCTGTCGACCTGCCGGCCACCTATAGCGGCCTGGTGAGCTGTCGAGCTGCCGGCCACCCATAGTGGCCTGGTGAGCTGTCGAGCTGCCGGCCACCCATAGTGGCCTGGTGAGCTGTCGAGCTGCCGGCCACCCATAGTGGCCTGGGGAGCTGTCGAGCTGCCGGCCACCTATAGTGGCCTGGTGAGCTGTCGAGCTGCCGGCCACCTATAATGCCCTGGTGAGCTGTTGAGCTGCCGGCCACCCATAGTGGCCTGGTAAGCTGTCAAACTGCCGGCCACCTATATTGGCCTGGTGAGCTGTCGAGCTGCCGGCTACCTATTATGGCCTGGTGAGCTGTCGACCTGCCGGCCACCTTTAGTGGCCTAGTGGGCTGTCGAGCTGCCGACCACCTATAGTGGCCTGGTGAGCTGTCAAGCTGCCGGCCACCTTTAGTGGCCTGGTGAGCTGTCAAGCTGCCGGCCACCTTTAGTGGCCTGGTGAGCTTTCAAGCTGCCGGCCAGCTTAAGTGGCCTGGTGAGCTGTCAAGCTGCCGGCCGCCTATAGTGGCCTGGTGAGCTGTCGACCTGCCGGCCACCTTTAGTGGCCTAGTGAGCTGTCGAGCTGCCGGCCACCTATAGTGGCCTAGTGAGCTGTCATGCTGCCGGCCACCTTTAGTGGCCTGGTGAGCTGTCAAGCTGCCGGCCACCCATAGTGGCCTGGTGAGCTGTCGAGCTGCCGGCCACCTATAATGCCCTGGTGAGCTGTCGAGCTGCCGGCCACCTATAGTGGCCTGTGAGCTGTCGAGCTGCCGGCCACCTTAAGTGGCCTGGTGAGCTGTCGAGCTGCCGGCCACCTTAAGTGGCCTGGTGAGCTGTCGAGCTGCCGGCCACCTTAAGTGGCCTGGTGAGCTGTCGAGCTGCTGGCCACCTTAAGTGGCCTGGTGAGCTGTCGAGCTGCCGGCCACCTATAGGGGCCTGGTGAGCTGTCGAGCTGCCGGCCACCTATAGTGGCCTGGTGAGCTGTCGAGCTGCCGGCCACCCATAGTGGCCTGGTCAGCTGTCTTGCTGCCGGCCACCCATAGTGGCCTGGTAAACTGTCGAGCTGCCGGCCACCTATAGTGGCCTGGTGAGCTGTCGAGCTGCCGGCCACCTATGATGCCCTGGTGAGCTGTCGAGCTGCCGGCCACCTATAGTGCCCTGGTGAGCTGTCAAGCTGCCGGCCACCTTTAGTGGCCTGGTGAGCTGTCAAGCTGCCGGCCACCTTTAGTGGCCTGGTGAGCTGTCAAGCTGCCGGCCACCTTTAGTGGCTTGCTGAGCTGTCAAGCTGCCGGCCACCTATAGTGGCCTGGTGAGCTGTCGAGCTGCCGGGCACCTATAGTGGCTTGGTGAGCTGTCGAGCTGCCGGCCGCCTATAGTGGCCTGGTGAGCTGTCGAGCTGCCGGCGACCTTAAGTGGCCTGGTGAGCTGTCGAGCTGCCGGCCACCTATGGTACCCTGGTGAGCGGTCGAGCTGCCGGCCACCTATAGTGGCCTGGTGAGCGGTCGAGCTGCCGGCCACCTATAGTGGCCTGGTGAGCGGTCGAGCTGCCGCCCACCTAGAGTGGCCTGGTGAGATGTCGAGCTGCCGGCCACCTATAGTGGCCTGGTGAGCTGTCGAACTGCCGGCCACCTATAGGGGCCTGGTGAGCTGTCGACCTGCCG
Organism: Eumerus sabulonum; assembly: GCA_951905685.1. NCBI lineage: Eukaryota > Metazoa > Arthropoda > Insecta > Diptera > Syrphidae > Eumerus > Eumerus sabulonum. The sequence goes on from OX645063.1 coordinate 42,823,106, forward strand.
GCCACCTATAGTGGTCTGGTGAGCTGTCGAGCTGCCGGTCACCCATAGTGGCCTGGTGAGCTGTCGAGCTGCCGGCCACCTATAGTGGCCTGGTGAACGGTCGAGCTGCCGGTCACCCATAGTGGCCTGGTGAGCTGTCGAGCTGCCGGCCACCTATAGTGGCCTGGTGAACGGTCGAGCTGCCGGTCACCTATAGTGGCCTGGTGGGTTGTCGAGCTGCCGGCCACCTATAGTGGCCTGGTGGGCTGTCGAGCTGCCGGCCACCTACAGTGGCCTGGTGAGCTGTCGAGCTGCCGGCCGACTATAGTGGCCTGGTGAGCTGTCGAGCTGTCGCCCACCTATAGTGGCCTGGTGAGCTGTCGAGCTGTCGGCCACCTATAGTGCACTGGTGAGCTGTCGAGCTGCCGGCCTCCTATAGTGGCCTGGTGAGCTGTCGAGCTGCCGGCCAACTATAGGGGCCTGGTGAGCTGTCGACCTGCCGGCCACCTATAGCGGCCTGGTGAGCTGTCGAGCTGCCGGCCACCCATAGTGGCCTGGTGAGCTGTCGAGCTGCCGGCCACCCATAGTGGCCTGGTGAGCTGTCGAGCTGCCGGCCACCCATAGTGGCCTGGTGAGCTGTCGAGCTGCCGGCCACCTATAGTGGCCTGGTGAGCTGTCGAGCTGCCGGCCACCTATAATGCCCTGGTGAGCTGTTGAGCTGCCGGCCACCCATAGTGGCCTGGTAAGCTGTCAAACTGCCGGCCACCTATATTGGCCTGGTGAGCTGTCGAGCTGCCGGCCACCTATTATGGCCTGGTGAGCTGTCGACCTGCCGGCCACCTTTAGTGGCCTAGTGGGCTGTCGAGCTGCCGACCACCTATAGTGGCCTGGTGAGCTGTCAAGCTGCCGGCCACCTTTAGTGGCCTGGTGAGCTGTCAAGTTGCCGGCCACCTTTAGTGGCCTGGTGAGCTTTCAAGCTGCCGGCCAGCTTAAGTGGCCTGGTGAGCTGTCAAGCTGCCGGCCACCTTTAGTGGCCTGGTGAGCTGTCGAGCTGCCGGCCACCTTTAGTGGCCGGGTGAGCTGTCGAGCTGCCGGCCGCCTATAATGCCCTGGTGAGCTGTCGAGCTGCCGGCCGCCCATAGTGGCCTGGTAAGCTGTCAAACTGCCGGCCACCTATATTGGCCTGGTGAGCTGTCAAGCTGCCGGCCACCTATAGTAGCCTGGTGAGCTGTCGAGCTGCCGGCCACCTATAGTGGCCTGGTGAGCGGTCGAGCTGCCGGCCGCCTATAGTTGCCTGGTGAGCGGTCGAGCTGCCGGCCACCTATAGTGGCCTGGTGAGCGGTCGAGCTGCCGGCCACCTATAGTGGCCTGGTGAGCGTCGAGCTGCCGGCCACCTAGAGTGGCCTGGTGAGCTGTCGAGCTGCCGGCCACCCATAGTGGCCTGGTAAGCTGTCAAACTGCCGGCCACCTATATTGGCCTGGTGAGCTGTCGAGCTGCCGGCCACCTATAGTGGCCTGGTGAGCTTTCAAGCTGCCGGCCACCTTTAGTGGCCTGGTGAGCTGTCGAGCTGTCGGCGACCTTAAGTGGCCTGGTGAGCTGTCGAGCTGCCGGCCACCTATAGTACCCTGGTGAGCGGTCGAGCTGCCGGCCACCTATAGTGGCCTGGTGAGCGGTCGAGCTGCCGGCCACCTATAGTGGCCTGGTGAGCGGTCGAGCTGCCGGCCACCTAGAGTGGCCTGGTGAGCGGTCGAGCTGCCGGCCACCTAGAGTGGCCTGGTGAGATGTCGAGCTGCCGGCCACCTATAGTGGCCTGGTGAGCTGTCGAGCTGCCGGCCACCCATAGTGGCCTGGTAAGCTGTCAAACTGCCGGCCACCTATATTGGCCTGGTGAGCTGTCAAGCTGCCGGCCACCTATAGTGGCCTGGTGAGCTGTCGAGCTGCCGGCGACCCTAAGTGGCCTGGTGAGCTGTCGAGCTGCCGGCCACCTATAGTACCCTGGTGAGCTGTCGAGCTGCCGGCCACCTATAGTGGCCTGGTGAGCTGTCGAGCTGCCGGCGACCTTAAGTGGCCTGGTGAGCTGTCGAGCTGCCGGCCACCTATAGTACCCTGGTGGGCTGTCGAGCTGCCGGCCACCCATAGTGGCCTGGTGAGCTGTCGAGCTGCCGGCCACCTATAGTGGCCTGGTGAGCGGTCGAGCTGCCGGCCACCCATAGTGGCCTGGTGAGCTGTCGAGCTGCCGGTCACCTATAATGCCCTGGTGAGCTGTCGAGCTGCCGGCCACCTATTATGGCCTGGTGAGCTGTCGACCTGCCGGCCACCTTTAGTGGCCTTAGTGAGCTGTCGAGCTGCCGGCCGCCTATAGTGGCCTGGTGAGCTGTCGACCTGCCGGCCACCTTTAGTGGCCTAGTGAGCTGTCCAGCTGCCGGCCACCTATAGTGGCCTAGTGAGCTGTCAAGCTGCCGGCCACCTTTAGTGGCCTGGTGAGCTGTCAAGCTGCCGGCCACCTATAATGGCCTGGTGAGCTGTCGAGCTGCCGGCGACCTTAAGTGGCCTGGTGAGCTGTCGAGCTGCCGGCCACCTATAGTACCCTGGTGAGCTGTCGAGCTGCCGACCACCCATAGTGGCCTGGTGAGCTGTCGAGCTGCCGGCCACCTATAGTGGTCTGGTGAGCGGTCGAGCTGCCGGCCACCCAAAGTAGCCTGGTGAGCTGTCGAGCTGCCGGCCAACTATAATGCCCTGGTGAGCTGTCGAGCTGCCGGCCACCCATAGTGCCCTGGTGAGCTGTCAAACTGCCGGCCACCTATATTGGCCTGGTGAGCTGTCGAGCTGCCGGCCACCTATTATGGCCTGGTGAGCTGTCGACCTGCCGGCCACCTTTAGTGGCCTGGTGAGCTGTCGAGCTCCCGGCCACCTATAGTGGCCTGGTGAGCTGTCGAGCTGCCGGCCACCTTAAGTGGCCTGGTGAGCTGTCGAGCTGCCGGCCACCTTAAGTGGCCTGGTGAGCTGTCGAGCTGCCGGCCACCTTAAGTGGCCTGGTGAGCTGTCGAGCTGCCGGCCACCTTAAGTGGCCTGGTGAGCTGTCGAGTTGCCGGCCACCTTAAGTGGCCTGGTGAGCTGTCGAGCTGCCGGCCACCTTAAGTGGCCTGGTGAGCTGTCGAGCTGCCGGCCACCTTAAGTGGCCTGGTGAGCTGTCGAGCTGCCGGCCACCTTAAGTGGCCTGGTGAGCTGTCGAGCTGCCGGCCACCTATAGGGGCCTGGTGAGCTGTCGAGCTGCCGGCCACCTATAGTGGCCTGCCGAGCTGTCGAGCTGCCGGCCACCCATAGTGGCCTGGTGAGCTGTCTTGCTGCCGGCCACCCATAGTGGCCTGGTGAGCTGTCGAGCTGCCGGCCACCTATAGTGGCCTGGTGTGCTGTCGAGCTACCGACCACCTATAGTGGCCTGGTGAGCTGTCGAGCTGCCGGCCACCTATGATGCCCTGGTGAGCTGTCGAGCTGCCGGCCACCTATAGTGGCCTGGTGAGCTGTCAAGCTGCCGGCCACCTTTAGTGGCCTGGTGAGCTGTCAAGCTGCCGGCCACCTTTAGTGGCCTGGTGAGCTGTCAAGCTGCCGGCCACCTTTAGTGGCCTGGTGAGCTGTCAAGCTGCCGGCCACCTTTAGTGGCCTGGTGAGCTGTCAAGCTGCCGGCCACCTTTAGTGGCCTGGTGAGCTGTCAAGCTGCCGGCCACCTATAGTGGCCTGGTGAGCTGTCGAGCTGCCGGCCACCTATAGTGGCCTGGTGAGCTGTCGAGCTTCCGGCCGCCTACAGTGGCCTGGTGAGCTGTCAAGCTGCCGGCCACCTTAAGTGGCCTGGTGAGCTGTCAAGCTGCCGGCCACCTTAAGTGGCCTGGTGAGCTGTCAAGCTGCCGGCAACATATAGTGGCCTGGTGAGCTGTCGAGCTGCCGGCCACATATAGTGGCCTGGTGAGCTGTCGAGCTGCCGGCCAACTATAATGCCCTGGTGAGCTGTCGAGCTGCCGGCCACCCATAGTGCCCTGGTAAGCTGTCAAACTGCCGGCCACCTATATTGGCCTGGTGAGCTGTCGAGCTGCCGGCCACCTATTATGGCCTGGTGAGCTGTCGACCTGCCGGCCACCTTTAGTGGCCTGGTGAGCTGTCGAGCTCCCGGCCACCTTTAGTGGCCTAGTGAGCTGTCGAGCTGCCGACCACCTATAGTGGCCTGGTAAGCTGTCAAACTGCCGGCCACCTATATTGGCCTGGTGAGCTGTCGACCTGCCGGCCACCTTTAGTGGCCTGGTGAGCTGTCGAGCTCCCGGCCACCTTTAGTGGCCTAGTGAGCTGTCGAGCTGCCGACCACCTATAGTGGCCTGGTGAGCTGTCAAGCTGCCGGCCACCTTTAGTGGCCTGGTGAGCTGTCAAGCTGCCGGCCACCTTTAGTGGCCTGGTGAGCTTTCAAGCTGCCGGCCAGCTTTAGTGGCCTGGTGAGCTGTCAAGCTGCCGGCCACCTTTAGTGGCCTGGTGAGCTGTCGAGCTGCCGGCCGCCTATAATGCCCTGGTGAGCTGTCGAGCTGCCGGCCGCCCATAGTGGCCTGGTAAGCTGTCAAACTGCCGGCCACCTATATTGGCCTGGTGAGCTGTCAAGCTGCCGGCCACCTATAGTAGCCTGGTGAGCTGTCGAGCTGCCGGCCACCTATAGTGGCCTGGTGAGCTGTCGAGCTGCCGGCCACCTATAGTGGCCTGGTGAGCTATCGAGCTGCCGGCCACCTATAGTGGCCTGGTGAGCTGTCGAGCTGCCGGCCACCTATAGTGGCCTGGTGAGCTGTCGAGCTGCCGGCCACCTATAGTGGCCTGGTGAGCTGTCGAGCTGCCGGCCACCTATAGTGGCCTGGTGAGCTGTCGAGCTGCCGGCCACCTATAGTGGCCCGGTGAGCTGTCGAGCGGCCGGACACCTATACTGGCCTGGTGTGTGGCCAGGTGAGCTGTCGAGCTGCCGGCCATCTATAGTGGCCCGATGAGCTGTCGAGCTGCCGGCCACCTATACTGGCCTGGTGTGTGGCCAGGTGAGCTGTCGAGCTGCCGGCCACCTATAGTGGCCTAGTGAGCTGTCGAGCTGCCGGCCACCCATAGTAGCCTAGTGAGCAGTCGAGCTGCCGGCCACCTATAGCGGCCTGGTGAGCTGTCGAGCTGCCGGCTGCCTATAGTGGCCTGGTGTTCTGTCGAGCTGCCGGCCACCTATAGTGGCCTGGTGAGCTGTCGAGCTGCCGGCCACCTTTAGTGGCCTGGTGAGCTGTTGAGCTGCCGGCAACCTATAGTGGCCTGGTGAGCTGTCGGGCTGCAGGCCACCTATAGTGGCCTGGTGAGCTGTCGAGCTGCCGGTCACCTATAGTGGCCTGGTGAGCTGTCAAGTTGTCGGCCACCTATAGTGGGCTGGTGAGCTGTCGAGCTGCCGGCCACCTATAGTGGCCTGGTGAGCTCTCGAGCTGCCGGCCACCTATAGTGGCCTGGTGAGCTGTCGAGCTGCCGGCCACCTATAGTGGCCTGGTGAGCTGTCGAGCTGCCGGTCACCTATAGTGGCCTGGTGAGCTGTCGAGCTGCCGGTCACCTATAGTGGCCTGGTGAGCTGTCAAGTTGTCGGCCACCTATAGTGGGCTGGTGAGCTGTCGAGCTGCCGGCCACCTATAGTGGCCTGGTGAGCTCTCGAGCTGCCGGCCACCTATAGTGGCCTGGTGAGCTGTCGAGCTGCCGGCCACCTATAGTGGCCTGGTGAGCTGTCGAGCTGCCGGTCACCTATAGTGGCCTGGTGAGCTGTCGAGCTGCCGGCCGACTATAGTGGCTTGGTGAGCTGTCAAGCTGCCGGTCACCTATAGTGGCTTGGTGAGCTGTCAAGCTGTCGGCCACCTATAGTGGCCTGGTGAGCTGTCGAGCTGCCGGCTGCCTATAGTGGCCTGGTGTTCTGTCGAGCTGCCGGCCACCTATAGTGGCCTAGTGAGCTATCGAGCTGCCGGCCACCTATAGTGGCCTGGTGAGCTGTCGAGCTGCCGGCCACCTATAGTGGCCTGGTGAGCTGTCGAGCTGCCGGCTGCCTATAGTGGCCTGGTGTTCTGTCGAGCTGCCGGCCACCTATAGTGGCCTAGTGAGCTATCGACCTGCCGGCCACCTACAGTGGCCTGGTGAGCTGTCGAGCTGCCGGCCACCTATAGTGGCCCGGTGAGCTGTCGAGCTGCCGGTCACCTATAGTGGCTTGGTGAGCTGTCAAGCTGCCGGTCACCTATAGTGGCTTGGTGAGCTGTCAAGCTGTCGGCCACCTATAGTGGCCTGGTGAGCTGTCGAGCTGCCGGCTGCCTATAGTGGCCTGGTGTTCTGTCGAGCTGCCGGCCACCTATAGTGGCCTAGTGAGCTATCGAGCTGCCGGCCACCTATAGTGGCCTGGTGAGCTGTCGAGCTGCCGGCCACCTATAGTGGCCTGGTGAGCTGTCGAGCTGCCGGCCACCTATAGTGGCCTGGTGAGCTGTCGAGCTGCCGGTCACCTATAGTGGCTTGGTGAGCTGTCAAGCTGCCGGTCACCTATAGTGGCTTGGTGAGCTGTCAAGCTGTCGGCCACCTATAGTGGCCTGGTGAGCTGTCGAGCTGCCGGCTGCCTATAGTGGCCTGGTGTTCTGTCGAGCTGCCGGCCACCTATAGTGGCCTAGTGAGCTATCGAGCTGCCGGCCACCTACAGTGGCCTGGTGAGCTGTCGAGCTGCCGGCCACCTATAGTGGCCTGGTGAGCTGTCGAGCTGCCGGCCACCTATAGTGGCCTGGTGAGCTGTCGAGCTGTCGAGCTGCCGGTCACCTATAGTGGCTTGGTGAGCTGTCAAGCTGCCGGCCACCTATAGTGGCCTGGTGAGCTGTCGAGCTGCCGGCCACCTATAGTGGCCTGGTGAGCTGTCGAGCTGCCGGTCACCTATAGTGGCTTGGTGAGCTGTCAAGCTGCCGGTCACCTATAGTGGCTTGGTGAGCTGTCAAGCTGTCGGCCACCTATAGTGGCCTGGTGAGCTGTCGAGTTGCCGGCTGCCTATAGTGGCCTGGTGTTCTGTCGAGCTGCCGGCCACCTATAGTGGCCTGGTGAGCTGTTGAGCTGCCGGCCACCTATAATTCCCTGGTGAGTTGTCGAGCTGCCGGCCACCCATAGTAGCCTAGTGAGCAGTCGAGCTGCCGGCCACCTATAGCGGCCTGGTGAGCTGTCGAGCTGCCGGCCGCCTATAGTGGCCTGGTGTTCTGTCGAGCTGCCGGCCACCTATAGTGGCCTGGTGAGCTGTCGAGCTGCCGGCCACCTTTAGTGGCCTGGTGAGCTGTTGAGCTGCCGGCAACCTATAGTGGCCTGGTGAGCTGTCGGGCTTCCGGTCACTTATTGTGGCCTGGTGAGCTGTCGAGCTGCCGGTCACCTATAGTGGCCTGGTGAGTGCGCCAGGTGAGCTGTCGAGCTGCCGGCCACCTATAGTGGCCTTGTGAGCTGTCGGGCTGCCGGTCACCTATTGTGGCCTGGTGAGCTGTCGAGCTGCCGGCCACCTATAGTGGCCTGGTGAGCTGTCGAGCTGCCGGCCACCTATAGTGTCCTGGTGAGCTGTCGAGCTGCCAGTCACCTATACTGGCCTGGTGAGCTGTCGAGCTGCCGGCCACCTATAGTGGCCTGGTGAGCTGTCGGGCTTCCGGTCACTTATTGTGGCCTGGTGAGCTGTCGAGCTGCTGGCCAACTATAGTGGCCTGGTGAGCTGTCGAGCTGCCGGCCACCTATAGTGGCCTGGTGAGCTGTCGAGCTGCCGGTCACCTATAGTGGCTTAGTGAGCTGTCAAGCTGTCGGCCACCTATAGTGGCCTGGTGAGCTGTCGAGCTGCCGGCCATCTAAAGTGGCTTGGTGAGCTGCCGAGCTGCCGGCCACCTTTAGTGGCCTGGTGAGCTGTTGAGCTGCCGGCAACCTATAGTGGCCTGGTGAGCTGTCGGGCTTCCGGTCACTTATTGTGGCCTGGTGAGCTGTCGAGCTGCCGGTCACCTATAGTGGCCTGGTGAGTGCGCCAGGTGAGCTGTCGAGCTGCCGGCCACCTATAGTGGCCTTGTGAGCTGTCGGGCTGCCGGTCACCTATTGTGGCCTGGTGAGCTGTCGAGCTGCCGGCCACCTATAGTGGCCTGGTGAGCTGTCGAGCTGCCGGCCACCTATAGTGGCCTGGTGAGCTGTCGAGCTGCCAGTCACCTATACTGGCCTGGTGAGCTGTCGAGCTGCCGGCCACCTATAGTGGCCTGGTGAGCTGTCGGGCTTCCGGTCACTTATTGTGGCCTGGTGAGCTGTCGAGCTGCTGGCCAACTATAGTGGCCTGGTGAGCTGTCGAGCTGCCGGCCACCTATAGTGGCCTGGTGAGCTGTCGAGCTGCCGGTCACCTATAGTGGCTTAGTGAGCTGTCATACTGTCGGCCACCTATAGTGGCCTGGTGAGCTGTCGAGCTGCCGGCCATCTAAAGTGGCCTGGTGAGCTGTCGAGCTGCCGGCCACCTATAGTGGCCTGGTGAGCTGTCGAGCTGCCGGTCACCTATAGTGGCCTGGTGAGCTGTCGAGCTGCCGGCCACCTATAGTGACCTGGTAAGCCGTCGAGCTGCCGGCCACCTATACTGGCCTGGCGAGCAGTCGAGCTGCCGGCCACCTATAGTGGCCTGGTGAACTGTCGAGCTGCCGGCCACCTATAGTGGCCTGGTGAGCTGTCGAGCTGCCGGTCACCTATAGTGGCCTGGTGAGCTGTCGAGCTGCCGGCCACCTATAGTGGCCTGGTGAGCTGTCGAGCTGCCGGTCACCTATAGTGGCCTGGTGAGCTGTCGAGCTGCCGGCCACCTATAGTGACCTGGTAAGCCGTCGAGCTGCCGGCCACCTATACTGGCCTGGGGAGCAGTCGAGCTGCCGGCCACCTATAGTGGCCTGGTGAACTGTCGAGCTGCCGGCCACCTATAGTGGCCTAGTGAGCTATCGAGCTGCCGGCCACCTATAGTGGCCTGGTGAGCTGTCGGGCTTCCGGTCACTTACTGTGGCCTGGTGAGCTGTCGAGCTGCTGGCCACCTATAGTGGCCTGGTGAGCTGTCGAGCTGCCTGCCACCTATAGTGGCCTGGTGAGCTGTCGAGCTGCCGGTCACCTATAGTGGCCTGGTGAGCTGTCAAGCTGTCGGCCACCTATAGGGGCCTGGTGAGCTGTCGAGCTGCCGGCTGCCTATAGTGGACTGGTGTTCTGTCGAGCTGCCGGCCACCTATAGTGGCCTGGCGAGCTGTCGAGCTGCCGGCCACCTTTAGTGGCCTGGTGAGCTGTTGAGCTGCCGGCCACCTATAGTGGCCTGGTGAGCTGTCGGGCTTCCGGTCACTTATTGTGGCCTGGTGAGCTGTCGAGCTGCCGGTCACCTATAGTGGCCTGGTGAGCTGTCAAGCTGCCGGCCACCTATAGTGGCCTGGTGAGCTGTCGAGCTGCTGGCCACATATAGTGGCCTGGTGATCTGTCGAGCTGCCGGCCACCTTTAGTGGCCTGGTGACCTGTCGAGCTGCCGGCCACCTATAGTGGCCTGGTGAGCTGTCAAGCTGCCGGCCACCTTTAGTGGCCTGGTGAGCTGTCAAGCTGCCGGCCACCTTTAGTGGCCTGGTGAGCTGTCAAGCTGCCGGCCACCTTTAGTGGCATGGTGAGCTGTCAAGCTGCCGGCCACCTATAGTGGCCTGGTGAGCTGTCGAGCTGCCGGCCACCTATAGTGGCCTGGTGAGCTGTCGAGCTGCCGGCCGCCTATAGTGGCCTGGTGAGCTGTCGAGCTGCCGGCGACCTTAAGTGGCCTGGTGAGCTGTCGAGCTGCCGGCCACCTATAGTACCCTGGTGAGCGGTCGAGCTGCCGGCCACCTATAGTGGCCTGGTGGGCTGTCAAGCTGTCGGCCACCTATAGTGGCCTGGTGAGCTGTCGAGCTGCCGGCCACCTATAATGCCCTGGTGAGCTGTCGAGCTGCCGGCCACCCATACTGGCCTGGTGAGCTCTCGAGCTGCCGGCCACCTATAGTGGCCTGGTGAGCTGTCGAGCTGCCGGCCACCTATAGTGGCCTGGTGAGCTGTCGAGCTGCCGGTCACCTATAGTGGCCTGGTGAGCTGTCGAGCTGCCGGCTGCCTATAGTGGCCTGGTGTTCTGTCGAGCTGCCGGCCACCTATAGTGGCCTGGCGAGCTGTCGAGCTGCCGGCCACCTTTAGCGGCCTGGTGAGCTGCCGGCCACCTATAATTCCCTGGTGAGCTGTCGAGCTGCCGGCCACCTATAGTGGCCTGGTGAGCTGTCGAGCTGCCGGTCACCTATAGTGGCCTGGTGAGCTGTCGAGCTGTCGGCCACCTATAGTGGCCTGGTGAGCTGTCGAGCTGCCGGTCACCTATAGTGGCCTGGTGAGCTGTCGAGCTGCCGGTCACCTATAGTGGCCTGGTGAGCTGTCGAGCTGCCGGTCACCTATAGTGGCCTGGTGAGCTGTCAAGCTGCCGGCCACCCATAGTAGCCTAGTGAGCAGTCGAGCTGCCGGCCACCTATAGCGGCCTGGTGAGCTGTCGAGCTGCCGGCCACCCATAGTAGCCTAGTGAGCAGTCGAGCTGCCGGCCACCTATAGCGGCCTGGTGAGCTATCGAGCTGCCGGCCACCTATAGTGGCCTGGTGAGCTGTCGAGCTGCCGGCCACCTATAGTGGCCTGGTGAGCTGTCGAGCTGCCGGCCACCTATAGTGGCCTGGTGAGCTGTCGAGCTGCCGGCCACCTATAGTGGCCTGGTGCGCTGTCGAGCTGCCGGCCACCTATAGGGGCCTGGTGAGCTGTCGACCTGCCGGCCACCTATAGTGGTCTGGTGAGCTGTCGAGCTGCCGGCCTCCTATAGTGGCCCGGTGAGCTGTCGAGCGGCCGGACACCTATAGTGGCCTGGTGCGCTGTCGAGCTGCCGGCCACCTATAGGGGCCTGGTGAGCTGTCGAGCTGCCGGCCATCTATAGTGGCCCGGTGAGCTGTCGAGCTGCCGGACACCTATACTGGCCTGGGGTGTGGCCAGGTGAGCTGTCGAGCTGCCGGCCACCCATAGTAGCCTAGTGAGCAGTCGAGCTGCCGGCCACCTATAGCGGCCTGGTGAGCTGTCGAGCTGCCGGCCACCTATAGTGGCCTGGTGAGCTGTCGAGCTGCCGGTCACCTATAGTGGCTTGGTGAGCTGTCAAGCTGTCGGCCACCTATAGTGGTCTGGTGAGCTGTCGAGCTGCCGGTCAGCTATAGCGGCCTGGTGAGCTGTCGAGCTGCCGGCCACCTATAGTGGCCTGGTGAGCTGTCGAGCTGCCGGCCACCTATAGTGGCCTGGTGAGCTGTCGAGCTGCCGGCCACCTATAGTGGCCTGGTGAGCTGTCGAGCTGCCGGCCACCTATAGTGGCCTGGTGAGCTGTCGAGCTGCCGGCCACCTATAGTGGCCTGGTGAGCTCTCGAGCTGCCGGCCACCTATAGTGGCCTGGTGAGCTGTCGAGCTGCCGGCCACCTATAGTGGCCTGGTGAGCTGTCGAGCTGCCGGCCACCTATAGTGGCCTGGTGAGCTGTCGAGCTGCCGGTCACCTATAGTGGCCTGGTGAGCTGTCGAGCTGCCGGCCACCTATAGTGGCCTGGTGAGCTGTCGAGCTGCCGGTCACCTATAGTGGCCTGGTGAGCTGTCGAGCTGCCGGCCACCTATAGTGACCTGGTAAGCCGTCGAGCTGCCGGCCACCTATACTGGCCTGGGGAGCAGTCGAGCTGCCGGCCACCTATAGTGGCCTGGTGAACTGTCGAGCTGCCGGCCACCTATAGTGGCCTAGTGAGCTATCGAGCTGCCGGCCACCTATAGTGGCCTGGTGAGCTGTCGGGCTTCCGGTCACTTACTGTGGCCTGGTGAGCTGTCGAGCTGCTGGCCACCTATAGTGGCCTGGTGAGCTGTCGAGCTGCCGGCCACCTATAGTTGCCTGGTGAGCTGTCGAGCTGCCGGTCACCTATAGTGGCCTGGTGAGCTGTCAAGCTGTCGGCCACCTATAGGGGCCTGGTGAGCTGTCGAGCTGCCGGCTGCCTATAGTGGCCTGGTGTTCTGTCGAGCTGCCGGCCACCTATAGTGGCCTGGCGAGCTGTCGAGCTGCCGGCCACCTTTAGTGGCCTGGTGAGCTGTTGAGCTGCCGGCCACCTATAGTGGCCTGGTGAGCTGTCGGGCTTCCGGTCACTTATTGTGGCCTGGTGAGCTGTCGAGCTGCCGGTCACCTATAGTGGCCTGGTGAGCTGTCAAGCTGCCGGCCACCTATAGTGGCCTGGTGAGCTGTCGAGCTGCTGGCCACATATAGTGGCCTGGTGATCTGTCGAGCTGCCGGCCACCTTTAGTGGCCTGGTGACCTGTCGAGCTGCCGGCCACCTATAGTGGCCTGGTGAGCTGTCAAGCTGCCGGCCATCTTTAGTGGCCTGGTGAGCTGTCAAGCTGCCGGCCACCTTTAGTGGCCTGGTGAGCTGTCAAGCTGCCGGCCACCTTTAGTGGCATGGTGAGCTGTCAAGCTGCCGGCCACCTAGAGTGGCCTGGTGAGCTGTCGAGCTGCCGGCCACCTATAGTGGCCTGGTGAGCTGTCGAGCTGCCGGCCGCCTATAGTGGCCTGGTGGGCTGTCAAGCTGTCGGCCACCTATAGTGGCCTGGTGAGCTGTCGAGCTGCCGGCCACCCATAGTGGCCTGGTGAGCTGTCGAGCTGCCGGCCACCCATAGTGGCCTGGTGAGCTGTCGAGCTGCCGGCCACCTATAATGCCCTGGTGAGCTGTCGAGCTGCCGGCCACCCATAGTGGCCTGGTGAGCTCTCGAGCTGCCGGCCACCTATAGTGGCCTGGTGAGCTGTCGAGCTGCCGGCCACATATAGTGGCCTGGTGAGCTGTCGAGCTGCCGGTCACCTATAGTGGCCTGGTGAGCTGTCGAGCTGCCGGCTACCTATAGTGGCCTGGTGTTCTGTCGAGCTGCCGGCCACCTATAGTGGCCTGGCGAGCTGTCGAGCTGCCGGCCACCTTTAGCGGCCTGGTGAGTTGCCGGCCACCTATAATTCCCTGGTGAGCTGTCGAGCTGCCGGCCACCTATAGTGGCCTGGTGAGCTGTCAAGCTGCCGGCCATCTTTAGTGGCCTGGTGAGCTGTCAAGCTGCCGGCCACCTATAGTGGCCTGGTGAGCTGTCGAGCTGCCGGTCACCTATAGTGGCTTGGTGAGCTGTCAAGCTGTCGGCCACCTATAGTGGCCTGGTGAGCTGTCGAGCTGCCGGTCACCTATAGTGGCCTGGTGAGCTGTCGAGCTGCCGGTCACCTATAGTGGCCTGGTGAGCTGTCAAGCTGCCGGCCACCCATAGTAGCCTAGTGAGCAGTCGAGCTGCCGGCCACCTATAGCGGCCTGGTGAGCTGTCGAGCTGCCGGCCACCCATGGTAGCCTAGTGAGCAGTCGAGCTGCCGGCCACCTATAGCGGCCTGGTGAGCTATCGAGCTGCCGGCCACCTATAGTGGCCTGGTGAGCTGTCAAGCTGCCGGCCACCTATAGTGGCCTGGTGAGCTGTCGAGCTGCCGGCCACCTATAGTGGCCTGGTGAGCTGTCGAGCTGCCGGCCACCTATAGTGGCCTGGTGCGCTGTCGAGCTGCCGGCCACCTATAGGGGCCTGGTGAGCTGTCGACCTGCCGGCCACCTATAGTGGTCTGGTGAGCTGTCGAGCTGCTGGCCACATATAGTGGCCTGGTGATCTGTCGAGCTGCCGGCCACCTTTAGTGGCCTGGTGACCTGTCGAGCTGCCGGCCACCTATAGTGGCCTGGTGAGCTGTCAAGCTGCCGGCCATCTTTAGTGGCCTGGTGAGCTGTCAAGCTGCCGGCCACCTATAGTGGCCTGGTGAGCTGTCGAGCTGCCGGTCACCTATAGTGGCTTGGTGAGCTGTCAAGCTGTCGGCCACCTATAGTGGCCTGGTGAGCTGTCGAGCTGCCGGTCACCTATAGTGGCCTGGTGAGCTGTCGAGCTGCCGGTCACCTATAGTGGCCTGGTGAGCTGTCGAGCTGCCGGTCACCTATAGTGGCCTGGTGAGCTGTCAAGCTGCCGGCCACCCATAGTAGCCTAGTGAGCAGTCGAGCTGCCGGCCACCTATAGCGGCCTGGTGAGCTGTCGAGCTGCCGGCCACCCATAGTAGCCCAGTGAGCAGTCGAGCTGCCGGCCACCTATAGCGGCCTGGTGAGCTATCGAGCTGCCGGCCACCTATAGTGGCCTGGTGAGCTGTCAAGCTGCCGGCCACCTATAGTGGCCTGGTGAGCTGTCGAGCTGCCGGCCACCTATAGTGGCCTGGTGAGCTGTCGAGCTGCCGGCCACCTATAGTGGCCTGGTGCGCTGTCGAGCTGCCGGCCACCTATAGGGGCCTGGTGAGCTGTCGACCTGCCGGCCACCTATAGTGGTCTGGTGAGCTGTCGAGCTGCCGGCCTCCTATAGTGGCCCGGTGAGCTGTCGAGCGGCCGGACACCTATAGTGGCCTGGTGCGCTGTCGAGCTGCCGGCCACCTATAGGGGCCTGGTGAGCTGTCGAGCTGCCGGCCATCTATAGTGGCCCGGTGAGCTGTCGAGCTGCCGGCCTCCTATAGTGGCCCGGTGAGCTGTCGAGCGGCCGGACACCTATACTGGCCTGGTGTGTGGCCAGGTGAGCTGTCGAGCTGCCGGCCACCCATAGTATCCTAGTGAGCAGTCGAGCTGCCGGCCACCTATAGCGGCCTGGTGAGCTGTCGAGCTGCCGGCCACCTATAGTGGCCTGGTGAGCTGTCGAGCTGCCGGCCACCTTTAGTGGCCTGGTGAGCTGTTGAGCTGCCGGCCACCTATAGTGGCCTGGTGAGCTGTCGGGCTTCCGGTCACTTATTGTGGCCTGGTGAGCTGTCGAGCTGTCGGCCACCTATAGTGGCCTGGTGAGCTGTCGAGCTGCCGGCCACCTATAGTGGCCTGGTGAGCTGTCGAGCTGCCGGTCACCTATAGTGGCGTGGTGAGCTGTCAAGCTGTCGGCCACCTATAGTGGCCTGGTGAGCTGTCGAGCTGCCGGTCAGCTATAGCGGCCTGGTGAGCTGTCGAGCTGCCGGCCACCTATAGTGGCCTGGTGAGCTGTCGAGCTGCCGGCCACCTTTAGTGGCCTGGTGAGCTGTCGAGCTGCCGGCCACCTATAGTGGCCTGGTGAGCTGTCGAGCTGCCGGCCACCTTTGGTGGCCTGGTGAGCTGTCAAGCTGCCGGCCACCCATAGTAGCCTAGTGAGCAGTCGAGCTGCCGGCCACCTATAGCGGCCTGGTGAGCTGTCGAGCTGCCGGCCACCCATAGTAGCCTAGTGAGCAGTCGAGCTGCCGGCCACCTATAGCGGCCTGGTGAGCTGTCGAGCTGCCGGCCACCTATAGTGGCCTGGTGAGCTGTCGAGCTGCCGGCCACCTTTAGTGGCCTGGTGAGCTGTTGAGCTGCCGGCCACCTATAGTGGCCTGGTGAGCTGTCGGGCTTCCGGTCACTTATTGTGGCCTGGTGAGCTGTCGAGCTGCCGGCCACCTATAGTGGCCTGGTGAGCTGTCGAGCTGCCGGCCACCTATAGTGGCCTGGTGAGCTGTCGAGCTGCCGGTCACCTATAGTGGCTTAGTGAGCTGTCAAGCTGTCGGCCACCTATAGTGGCCTGGTGAGCTGTCGAGCTGCCGGTCAGCTATAGCGGCCTGGTGAGCTGTCGAGCTGCCGGCCACCTATAGTGGCCTGGTGAGCTGTCGAGCTGCCGGCCACCTTTAGTGGCCTGGTGAGCTGTCGAGCTGCCGGCCACCTATAGTGGCCTGGTGAGCTGTCGAGCTGCCGGCCACCTATAGTGGCCTGGTGAGCTGTCGAGCTGCCGGCCACCTATAGTGGCCTGGTGAGCTGTCGAGCTGCCGGCCACCTTTAGTGGCCTGGTGAGCTGTCCAGCTGCCGGCCACCTATAGTGGCCTGGTGAGCTGTCGAGCTGCCGGCCACCTTTAGTGGCCTGGTGAGCTGTTGAGCTGCCGGCAACCTATAGTGGCCTGGTGAGCTGTCGAGCTGCCGGTCACCTATAGTGGCCTGGTGAGCTGTCGAGCTGCCGGTCACCTATAGTGGCCTGGTGAGCTGTCGAGCTGCCGGTCACCTACAGCGGCCTGGTGAGCCGTCGAGCTGCCGGCCACCTATAGTGGCCTGGTGAGCTGTCGAGCTGCCGGCCACCTTTAGTGGCCTGGTGAGCTGTTGAGCTGCCGGCCACCTATAGTGGCCTGGTGAGCTGTCGAGCTGCCGGCCACCTATAGTGGCCTGGTGAGCTGTCGAGCTGCCGGCCACCTATAGTGGCCTGGTGAGCTGTCAAGCTGCCGGTCACCTATAGTGGCTTGGTGAGCTGTCAAGCTGTTGGCCACCTATAGTGGCCTGGTGAGCTGTCGAGCTGCCGGCCACCTTTAGCGGCCTGGTGAGCTGTTGAGCTGCCGGCCACCTATAATTCCCTGGTGAGCTGTCGAGCTGCCGGCCACCTATAGTGGCCTGGTGAGCTGTCGAGCTGCCGGCCACCTATAGTGGCCTGGTGAGCTGTCGAGCTGCCGGTCACCTATAGTGGCTTGGTGAGCTGTCAAGCTGTCGGCCACCTATAGTGGCCTGGTGAGCTGTCGAGCTGCCGGCCACCCATAGTAGCCTAGTGAGCAGTCGAGCTGCCGGCCACCTATAGCGGCCTGGTGAGCTGTCGAGCTGCCGGCCACCTATAGTGGCCTGGTGAGCTGTCGAGCTGCCGGCCACCTTTAGTGGCCTGGTGAGCTGTTGAGCTGCCGGCCACCTATAGTGGCCTGGTGAGCTGTCGAGCTGCCGGCCACCTATAGTGGCCTGGTGAGCTGTCGAGCTGCCGGTCACCTATAGTGGCTTGGTGAGCTGTCAAGCTGTCGGCCACCTATATTGGCCTGGTGAGCTGTCGAGCTGCCGGTCACCTATCGTGGCCTGGTGAGCTGTCGAGCTGCCGGTCACCTATAGTGGCCTGGTGAGCTGTCGAGCTGCCGGTCACCTATAGTGGCCTGGTGAGCTGTCAAGCTACCGGCCACCCATAGTAGCCTAGTGAGCAGTCGAGCTGCCGGCCACCTATAGCGGCCTGGTGAGCTGTCGAGCTGCCGGCCACCCATAGTGGCCTGGTGAGCTCTCGAGCTGCCGGCCACCTATAGTGGCCTGGTGAGCTGTCGAGCTGCCGGCCACCTATAGTGGCCTGGTGAGCTGTCGAGCTGCCGGTCACCTATAGTGGCCTGGTGAGCTGTCGAGCTGCCGGCTGCCTATAGTGGCCTGGTGTTCTGTCGAGCTGCCGGCCACCTATAGTGGCCTGGCGAGCTGTCGAGCTGCCGGCCACCTTTAGCGGCCTGGTGAGCTGTTGAGCTGCCGGCCACCTATAATTCCCTGGTGAGCTGTCGAGCTGCCGGCCACCTTTAGTGGCCTGGTGAGCTGTTGAGCTGCCGGCAACCTATAGTGGCCTGGTGAGCTGTCGGGCTTCCGGTCACTTATTGTGGCCTGGTGAGCTGTCGAGCTGCCGGTCACCTATAGTGGCCTGGTGAGTGCGCCAGGTGAGCTGTCGAGCTGCCGGCCACCTATAGTGGCCTTGTGAGCTGTCGGGCTTCCGGTCACTTATTGTGGCCTGGTGAGCTGTCGAGCTGCTGGCCACCTATAGTGGCCTGGTGAGCTGTCGAGCTGCCGGCCACCTATAGTGGCCTGGTGAGCTGTCGAGCTGCCAGTCACCTATACTGGCCTGGTGAGCTGTCGAGCTGCCGGCCACCTATAGTGGCCTGGTGAGCTGTCGGGCTTCCGGTCACTTATTGTGGCCTGGTGAGCTGTCGAGCTGCTGGCCACCTATAGTGGCCTGGTGAGCTGTCGAGCTGCCGGTCACCTATAGTGGCTTAGTGAGCTGTCAAGCTGTCGGCCACCTATAGTGGTGAGCCTGGTGAGCTGTCGAGCTGCTGGCCACCTATAGTGGCCTGGTGAGCTGTCGAGCTGCCGGCCACCTATAGTGGCCTGGTGAGCTGTCGAGCTGCCGGTCACCTATAGTGGCTTAGTGAGCTGTCAAGCTGTCGGCCACCTATAGTGGCCTGGTGAGCTGTCGAGCTGCCGGCCACCTATAGTGGCCTGGTGAGCTATCGAGCTGCCGGCCACCTATAGCGCCCTGGTGAGCTGTCGAGCTGCCGGCCATCTAAAGTGGCTTGGTGAGCTGTCGAGCTGCTGGCCACCTATAGTGGCCTGGTGAGCTGTCGAGCTGCTGGCCACCTATAGTGGCCTGGTGAGCTCTCGAGCTGCCGGCCACCTATAGTGGCCTGGTGAGCTGTCGAGCTGCCGGCCACCTATAGTGGCCTGGTGAGCTGTCGAGCTGCCGGTCACCTATAGTGGCCTGGTGAGCTGTGGAGCTGCCGGCCACCTATAGTGGCCTGGTGAGCTGTCGAGCTGCCGGTCACCTATAGTGGCCTGGTGAGCTGTCGAGCTGCCGGCCACCTATAGTGACCTGGTAAGCCGTCGAGCTGCCGGCCACCTATACTGGCCTGGGGAGTAGTCGAGCTGCCGGCCACCTATAGTGGCCTGGTGAACTGTCGAGCTGCCGGCCACCTATAGTGGCCTAGTGAGCTATCGAGCTGCCGGCCACCTATAGTGGCCTGGTGAGCTGTCGGGCTTCCGGTCACTTACTGTGGCCTGGTGAGCTGTCGAGCTGCTGGCCACCTATAGTGGCCTGGTGAGCTGTCGAGCTGCCGGCCACCTATAGTGGCCTGGTGAGCTGTCGAGCTGCCGGTCACCTATAGTGGCTTCGTGAGCTGTCAAGCTGTCGGCCACCTATAGGGGCCTGGTGAGCTGTCGAGCTGCCGGCTGCCTATAGTGGCCTGGTGTTCTGTCGAGCTGCCGGTCACCTATAGTGGCCTGGTGAGCTGTCGAGCTGCCGGTCACCTATAGTGGCCTGGTGAGCTGTCGAGCTGCCGGCCACCTATAGTGGCCTGGTGAGCTGTCAAGCTGCCGGCCACCTTTAGTGGCCTGGTGAGCTGTCAAGCTGCCGGCCACCTTTAGTGGCCTGGTGAGCTGTCAAGCTGCCGGCTACCTTAAGTGGCCTGGTGAGCTGTCAAGCTGCCGGCCACCTTTAGTGGCCTGGTGACCTGTCAAGCTGCCGGCCACCTTTAGTGGCCTGGTGAGCTGTCAAGCTGCCGGCCACCTTTAGTGGCATGGTGAGCTGTCAAGCTGCCGGCCACCTATAGTGGCCTGGTGAGCTGTCGAGCTGCCGGCCACCTATAGTGGCCTGGTGAGCTGTCGAGCTGCCGGCCGCCTATAGTGGCCTGGTGAGCTGTCGAGCTGCCGGCGACCTTAAGTGGCCTAGTGAGCTGTCGAGCTGCCGGCCACCTATAGTACCCTGGTGAGCGGTCGAGCTGCCGGCCACCTATAGTGGCCTGGTGGGTTGTCGAGCTGCCGGCCACCTATAGTGGCCTGGTGGGCTGTCGAGCTGCCGGCAACCTACAGTGACCTGGTGAGCTGTCGAGCTGCCGGCCATCTATAGTGGCCTGGTGGTCTGACGAGCTGTCGAGCTGTCGGCCACCTATAGTGGCCTGGTGGGCTGTCGAGCTGCCGGCCACTTTTAGTGGCCTGGTGAGCTGTTGAACTGCCGGCCACCTATAGTGGCCTGGTGAGCTGTCGGGCTTCCGTTCACTTATTGTGGCCTGGTGAGCTGTCGAGCTGCCGGCCACCTATAGTGGCCTAGTGAGCTGTCGAGCTGCCGGCCACCCATAGTAGCCTAGTGAGCAGTCGAGCTGCCGGCCACCTATAGCGGCCTGGTGAGCTGTCGAGCTGCCGGTCGCCTATAGTGGCCTGGTGTTCTGTCGAGCTGCCGGCCACCTATAGTGGCCTGGTGAGCTGTCGAGCTGCCGGCCACCTTTAGTGGCCTGGTGAGCTGTTGAGCTGCCGGCAACCTATAGTGGCCTGGTGAGCTGTCGGGCTTCCGGTCACTTATTGTGGCCTGGTGAGCTGTCGAGCTGCCGGTCACCTATAGTGGCCTGGTGAGTGCGCCAGGTGAGCTGTCGAGCTGCCGGCCACCTATAGTGGCCTTGTGAGCTGTCGGGCTGCCGGTCACCTATTGTGGCCTGGTGAGCTGTCGAGCTGCCGGCCACCTATAGTAGCCTGGTGAGCTGTCGAGCTGCCGGCCACCTATAGTGGCCTGGTGAGCTGTCGAGCTGCCAGTCACCTATAGTGGCCTGGTGAGCTGTCGAGCTGCCAGTCACCTATACTGGCCTGGTGATCTGTCGAGCTGAAGGCCACCTATAGTGGCCTGGTGAGCTGTCGGGCTTCCGGTCACTTATTGTGGCCTGGTGAGCTGTCGAGCTGCTGGCCACCTATAGTGGCCTGGTGAGCTGTCGAGCTGCCGGCCACCTATAGTGGCCTGGTGAGCTGCCGAGCTGCCGGCCACCTATAGCGGCCTGGTGAGCTATCGAGCTGCCGGCCACCTATAGTGGCCTGGTGAGCTGTCGAGCTGCCGGCCACCTATAGTGGCCCGGTGAGCTGTCGAGCTGCCGGCCACCTATAGTGGCCCGGTGAGCTGTCGAGCTGCCGGCCACCTATAGTGGCCTGGTGAGCTGTCGAGCTGCCGGCCATCTATAGTGGCCCGGTGAGCTGTCGAGCTGCCGGCCTCCTATAGTGGCCCGGTGAGCTGTCGAGCGGCCGGACACCTATACTGGCCTGGTGTGTGGCCAGGTGAGCTGTCGAGCTGCCGGCCACCTATAGTGGCCTAGTGAGCTGTCGAGCTGTCGGCCACCCATAGTAGCTTAGTGAGCAGTCGAGCTGCCGGCCACCTATAGCGGCCTGGTGAGCTGTCGAGCTGCCGGCCACCTATAGTGGCCTGGTGAGCTGTCGAGCTGCCGGCCACCTTTAGTGGCCTGGTGAGCTGTTGAACTGCCGGCCACTATAGCGGCCTGGTGAGCTGTCGAGCTGCCGGCCACCCATAGTGGCCTGGTGAGCTCTCGAGCTGCCGGCCACCTATAGTGGCCTGGTGAGCTGTCGAGCTGCCGGCCACCCATAGTAGCCTAGTGAGCAGTCGAGCTGCCGGCCACCTATAGCGGCCTGGTGAGCTGTCGAGCTGCCGGTCGCCTATAGTGGCCTGGTGTTCTGTCGAGCTGCCAGCCACCTATAGTGGCCTGGTGAGCTGTCGAGCTGCCGGCCACCTTTAGTGGCCTGGTGAGCTGTTGAGCTGCCGGCAACCTATAGTGGCCTGGTGAGCTGTCGGGCTTCCGGTCACTTATTGTGGCCTGGTGAGCTGTCGAGCTGCCGGTCACCTATAGTGGCCTGGTGAGTGCGCCAGGTGAGCTGTCGAGCTGCCGGCCACCTATAGTGGCCTTGTGAGCTGTCGGGCTGCCGGTCACCTATTGTGGCCTGGTGAGCTGTCGAGCTGCCGGCCACCTATAGTGGCCTGGTGAGTTGTCGAGCTGCCAGTCACCTATAGTGGCCTGGTGAGCTGTCGAGCTGCCAGTCACCTATACTGGCCTGGTGATCTGTCGAGCTGCCGGCCACCTATAGTGGCCTGGTGAGCTGTCGGGCTTCCGGTCACTTATTGTGGCCTGGTGAGCTGTCGAGCTGCTGGCCACCTATAGTGGCCTGGTGAGCTGTCGAGCTGCCGGCCACCTATAGTGGCCTGGTGAGCTATCGAGCTGCCGGTCACCTATAGTGGCTTAGTGAGCTGTCGAGCTGCCGGCCACCTATAGTGGCTTGGTGAGCTGTCAAGCTGTCGGCCACCTATATTGGCCTGGTGAGCTGTCGAGCTGCCGGTCACCTATAGTGGCCTGGTGAGCTGTCGAGCTGCCGGTCACCTATAGTGGCCTGGTGAGCTGTCGAGCTGCCGGTCACCTATAGTGGCCTGGTGAGCTGTCAAGCTGCCGGCTGCCTATAGTGGCCTGGTGTTCTGTCGAGCTGCCGGCCACCTATAGTGGCCTGGCGAGCTGTCGAGCTGCCGGCCACCTTTAGCGGCCTGGTGAGCTGTTGAGCTGCCGGCCACCTATAATTCCCTGGTGAGCTGTCGAGCTGCCGGCCACCTTTAGTGGCCTGGTGAGCTGTTGAGCTGCCGGCAACCTATAGTGGCCTGGTGAGCTGTCGGGCTTCCGGTCACTTATTGTGGCCTGGTGAGCTGTCGAGCTGCCGGTCACCTATAGTGGCCTGGTGAGTGCGCCAGGTGAGCTGTCGAGCTGCCGGCCACCTATAGTGGCCTTGTGAGCTGTCGGGCTGCCGGTCACCTATTGTGGCCTGGTGAGCTGTCGAGCTGCCGGCCACCTATAGTGGCCTGGTGAGCTGTCGAGCTGCCGGCCACCTATAGTGGCCTGGTGAGCTGTCGAGCTGCCAGTCACCTATACTGGCCTGGTGAGCTGTCGAGCTGCCGGCCACCTATAGTGGCCTGGTGAGCTGTCGGGCTTCCGGTCACTTATTGTGGCCTGGTGAGCTGTCGAGCTGCTGGCCACCTATAGTGGCCTGGTGAGCTGTCGAGCTGCCGGCCACCTATAGTGGCCTAGTGAGCTGTCGAGCTGCCGGCCACCCATAGTAGCCTAGTGAGCAGTCGAGCTGCCGGCCACCTATAGCGGCCTGGTGAGCTGTCGAGCTGCCGGCCGCCTATAGTGGCCTGGTGTTCTGTCGAGCTGCCGGCCACCTATAGTGGCCTGGTGAGCTGTCGAGCTGCCGGCCACCTTTAGTGGCCTGGTGAGCTGTTGAGCTGCCGGCAACCTATAGTGGCCTGGTGAGCTGTCGGGCTGCCAGTCACCTATACTGGCCTGGTGAGCTGTCGAGCTGCCGGCCACCTATAGTGGCCTGGTGAGCTGTCGGGCTTCCGGTCACTTATTGTGGCCTGGTGAGCTGTCGAGCTGCCGGCTGCCTATAGTGGCCTGGTGTTCTGTCGAGCTGCCGGCCACCTATAGTGGCCTGGCGAGCTGTCGAGCTGCCGGCCACCTTTAGCGGCCTGGTGAGCTGTTGAGCTGCCGGCCACCTATAATTCCCTGGTGAGCTGTCGAGCTGCCGGCCACCTTTAGTGGCCTGGTGAGCTGTTGAGCTGCCGGCAACCTATAGTGGCCTGGTGAGCTGTCGGGCTTCCGGTCACTTATTGTGGCCTGGTGAGCTGTCGAGCTGCCGGTCACCTATAGTGGCCTGGTGAGTGCGCCAGGTGAGCTGTCGAGCTGCCGGCCACCTATAGTGGCCTTGTGAGCTGTCGGGCTGCCGGTCACCTATTGTGGCCTGGTGAGCTGTCGAGCTGCCGGCCACCTATAGTGGCCTGGTGAGCTGTCGAGCTGCCGGCCACCTATAGTGGCCTGGTGAGCTGTCGAGCTGCCAGTCACCTATACTGGCCTGGTGAGCTGTCGAGCTGCCGGCCACCTATAGTGGCCTGGTGAGCTGTCGGGCTTCCGGTCACTTATTGTGGCCTGGTGAGCTGTCGAGCTGCTGGCCACCTATAGTGGCCTGGTGAGCTGTCGAGCTGCCGGCCACCTATAGTGGCCTAGTGAGCTGTCGAGCTGCCGGCCACCCATAGTAGCCTAGTGAGCAGTCGAGCTGCCGGCCACTTAAGCGGCCTGGTGAGCTGTCGAGCTGCCGGCCACCTATAGTGGCCTGGTGAGCTGTCGGGCTTCCGGTCACTTACTGTGGCCTGGTGAGCTGTCGAGCTGCTGGCCACCTATAGTGGCCTGGTGAGCTGTCGAGCTGCCGGCCACCTATAGTGGCCTGGTGAGCTGTCGAGCTGCCGGTCACCTATAGTGGCTTCGTGAGCTGTCAAGCTGTCGGCCACCTATAGGGGCCTGGTGAGCTGTCGAGCTGCCGGCTGCCTATAGTGGCCTGGTGTTCTGTCGAGCTGCCGGTCACCTATAGTGGCCTGGTGAGCTGTCGAGCTGCCGGTCACCTATAGTGGCCTGGTGAGCTGTCGAGCTGCCGGCCACCTATAGTGGCCTGGTGAGCTGTCAAGCTGCCGGCCACCTTTAGTGGCCTGGTGAGCTGTCAAGCTGCCGGCCACCTTTAGTGGCCTGGTGAGCTGTCAAGCTGCCGGCCACCTTTAGTGGCCTGGTGAGCTGTCAAGCTGCCGGCCACCTTTAGTGGCCTGGTGAGCTGTCAAGCTGCCGGCCACCTTTAGTGGCCTGGTGAGCTGTCAAGCTGCCGGCCACCTTTAGTGGCATGGTGAGCTGTCAAGCTGCCGGCCACCTATAGTGGCCTGGTGAGCTGTCGAGCTGCCGGCCACCTATAGTGGCCTGGTGAGCTGTCGAGCTGCCGGCCGCCTATAGTGGCCTGGTGAGCTGTCGAGCTGCCGGCGACCTTAAGTGGCCTAGTGAGCTGTCGAGCTGCCGGCCACCTATAGTACCCTGGTGAGCGGTCGAGCTGCCGGCCACCTATAGTGGCCTGGTGGGTTGTCGAGCTGCCGGCCACCTATAGTGGCCTGGTGGGCTGTCGAGCTGCCGGCAACCTACAGTGACCTGGTGAGCTGTCGAGCTGCCGGCCATCTATAGTGGCCTGGTGGTCTGTCGAGCTGTCGAGCTGTCGGCCACCTATAGTGGCCTGGTGGGCTGTCGAGCTGCCGGCCACTTTTAGTGGCCTGGTGAGCTGTTGAACTGCCGGCCACCTATAGTGGCCTGGTGAGCTGTCGGGCTTCCGTTCACTTATTGTGGCCTGGTGAGCTGTCGAGCTGCCGGCCACCTATAGTGGCCTAGTGAGCTGTCGAGCTGCCGGCCACCCATAGTAGCCTAGTGAGCAGTCGAGCTGCCGGCCACCTATAGCGGCCTGGTGAGCTGTCGAGCTGCCGGTCGCCTATAGTGGCCTGGTGTTCTGTCGAGCTGCCGGCCACCTATAGTGGCCTGGTGAGCTGTCGAGCTGCCGGCCACCTTTAGTGGCCTGGTGAGCTGTTGAGCTGCCGGCAACCTATAGTGGCCTGGTGAGCTGTCGGGCTTCCGGTCACTTATTGTGGCCTGGTGAGCTGTCGAGCTGCCGGTCACCTATAGTGGCCTGGTGAGTGCGCCAGGTGAGCTGTCGAGCTGCCGGCCACCTATAGTGGCCTTGTGAGCTGTCGGGCTGCCGGTCACCTATTGTGGCCTGGTGAGCTGTCGAGCTGCCGGCCACCTATAGTAGCCTGGTGAGCTGTCGAGCTGCCGGCCACCTATAGTGGCCTGGTGAGCTGTCGAGCTGCCAGTCACCTATAGTGGCCTGGTGAGCTGTCGAGCTGCCAGTCACCTATACTGGCCTGGTGATCTGTCGAGCTGCCGGCCACCTATAGTGGCCTGGTGAGCTGTCGGGCTTCCGGTCACTTATTGTGGCCTGGTGAGCTGTCGAGCTGCTGGCCACCTATAGTGGCCTGGTGAGCTGTCGAGCTGCCGGCCACCTATAGTGGCCTGGTGAGCTGTCGAGCTGCCGGCCACCTATAGCGGCCTGGTGAGCTATCGAGCTGCCGGCCACCTATAGTGGCCTGGTGAGCTGTCGAGCTGCCGGCCACCTATAGTGGCCCGGTGAGCTGTCGAGCTGCCGGCCACCTATAGTGGCCCGGTGAGCTGTCGAGCTGCCGGCCACCTATAGTGGCCTGGTGAGCTGTCGAGCTGCCGGCCATCTATAGTGGCCCGGTGAGCTGTCGAGCTGCCGGCCTCCTATAGTGGCCCGGTGAGCTGTCGAGCGGCCGGACACCTATACTGGCCTGGTGTGTGGCCAGGTGAGCTGTCGAGCTGCCGGCCACCTATAGTGGCCTAGTGAGCTGTCGAGCTGTCGGCCACCCATAGTAGCTTAGTGAGCAGTCGAGCTGCCGGCCACCTATAGCGGCCTGGTGAGCTGTCGAGCTGCCGGCCACCTATAGTGGCCTGGTGAGCTGTCGAGCTGCCGGCCACCTTTAGTGGCCTGGTGAGCTGTTGAACTGCCGGCCACTATAGCGGCCTGGTGAGCTGTCGAGCTGCCGGCCACCCATAGTGGCCTGGTGAGCTCTCGAGCTGCCGGCCACCTATAGTGGCCTGGTGAGCTGTCGAGCTGCCGGCCACCCATAGTAGCCTAGTGAGCAGTCGAGCTGCCGGCCACCTATAGCGGCCTGGTGAGCTGTCGAGCTGCCGGTCGCCTATAGTGGCCTGGTGTTCTGTCGAGCTGCCAGCCACCTATAGTGGCCTGGTGAGCTGTCGAGCTGCCGGCCACCTTTAGTGGCCTGGTGAGCTGTTGAGCTGCCGGCAACCTATAGTGGCCTGGTGAGCTGTCGGGCTTCCGGTCACTTATTGTGGCCTGGTGAGCTGTCGAGCTGCCGGTCACCTATAGTGGCCTGGTGAGTGCGCCAGGTGAGCTGTCGAGCTGCCGGCCACCTATAGTGGCCTTGTGAGCTGTCGGGCTGCCGGTCACCTATTGTGGCCTGGTGAGCTGTCGAGCTGCCGGCCACCTATGGTGGCCTGGTGAGCTGTCGAGCTGCCGGCCACCTATAGTGGCCTGGTGAGTTGTCGAGCTGCCAGTCACCTATAGTGGCCTGGTGAGCTGTCGAGCTGCCAGTCACCTATACTGGCCTGGTGATCTGTCGAGCTGCCGGCCACCTATAGTGGCCTGGTGAGCTGTCGGGCTTCCGGTCACTTATTGTGGCCTGGTGAGCTGTCGAGCTGCTGGCCACCTATAGTGGCCTGGTGAGCTGTCGAGCTGCCGGCCACCTATAGTGGCCTGGTGAGCTATCGAGCTGCCGGTCACCTATAGTGGCTTAGTGAGCTGTCGAGCTGCCGGCCACCTATAGTGGCTTGGTGAGCTGTCAAGCTGTCGGCCACCTATATTGGCCTGGTGAGCTGTCGAGCTGCCGGTCACCTATAGTGGCCTGGTGAGCTGTCGAGCTGCCGGTCACCTATAGTGGCCTGGTGAGCTGTCGAGCTGCCGGTCACCTATAGTGGCCTGGTGAGCTGTCAAGCTGCCGGCTGCCTATAGTGGCCTGGTGTTCTGTCGAGCTGCCGGCCACCTATAGTGGCCTGGCGAGCTGTCGAGCTGCCGGCCACCTTTAGCGGCCTGGTGAGCTGTTGAGCTGCCGGCCACCTATAATTCCCTGGTGAGCTGTCGAGCTGCCGGCCACCTTTAGTGGCCTGGTGAGCTGTAGAGCTGCCGGCAACCTATAGTGGCCTGGTGAGCTGTCGGGCTTCCGGTCACTTATTGTGGCCTGGTGAGCTGTCGAGCTGCCGGTCACCTATAGTAGCCTGGTGAGTGCGCCAGGTGAGCTGTCGAGCTGCCGGCCACCTATAGTGGCCTTGTGAGCTGTCGGGCTGCCGGTCACCTATTGTGGCCTGGTGAGCTGTCGAGCTGCCGGCCACCTATAGTGGCCTGGTGAGCTGTCGAACTGCCGGCCACCTATAGTGGCCTGGTGAGCTGTCGAGCTGCCAGTCACCTATACTGGCCTGGTGAGCTGTCGAGCTGCCGGCCACCTATAGTGGCCTGGTGAGCTGTCGGGCTTCCGGTCACTTATTGTGGCCTGGTGAGCTGTCGAGCTGCTGGCCACCTATAGTGGCCTGGTGAGCTGTCGAGCTGCCGGCCACCTATAGTGGCCTAGTGAGCTGTCGAGCTGCCGGCCACCCATAGTAGCCTAGTGAGCAGTCGAGCTGCCGGCCCCCTATAGCGGCCTGGTGAGCTGTCGAGCTGCCGGCCGCCTATAGTGGCCTGGTGTTCTGTCGAGCTGCCGGCCACCTATAGTGGCCTGGTGAGCTGTCGAGCTGCCGGCCACCTTTAGTGGCCTGGTGAGCTGTTGAGCTGCCGGCAACCTATAGTGGCCTGGTGAGCTGTCGGGCTGCCAGTCACCTATACTGGCCTGGTGAGCTGTCGAGCTGCCGGCCACCTATAGTGGCCTGGTGAGCTGTCGGGCTTCCGGTCACTTATTGTGGCCTGGTGAGCTGTCGAGCTGCCGGCTGCCTATAGTGGCCTGGTGTTCTGTCGAGCTGCCGGCCACCTATAGTGGCCTGGCGAGCTGTCGAGCTGCCGGCCACCTTTAGCGGCCTGGTGAGCTGTTGAGCTGCCGGCCACCTATAATTCCCTGGTGAGCTGTCGAGCTGCCGGCCACCTTTAGTGGCCTGGTGAGCTGTTGAGCTGCCGGCAACCTATAGTGGCCTGGTGAGCTGTCGGGCTTCCGGTCACTTATTGTGGCCTGGTGAGCTGTCGAGCTGCCGGTCACCTATAGTGGCCTGGTGAGTGCGCCAGGTGAGCTGTCGAGCTGCCGGCCACCTATAGTGGCCTTGTGAGCTGTCGGGCTGCCGGTCACCTATTGTGGCCTGGTGAGCTGTCGAGCTGCCGGCCACCTATAGTGGCCTGGTGAGCTGTCGAGCTGCCGGCCACCTATAGTGGCCTGGTGAGCTGTCGAGCTGCCAGTCACCTATACTGGCCTGGTGAGCTGTCGAGCTGCCGGCCACCTATAGTGGCCTGGTGAGCTGTCGGGCTTCCGGTCACTTATTGTGGCCTGGTGAGCTGTCGAGCTGCTGGCCACCTATAGTGGCCTGGTGAGCTGTCGAGCTGCCGGCCACCTATAGTGGCCTAGTGAGCTGTCGAGCTGCCGGCCACCCATAGTAGCCTAGTGAGCAGTCGAGCTGCCGGCCACCTATAGCGGCCTGGTGAGCTGTCGAGCTGCCGGCCGCCTATAGTGGCCTGGTGTTCTGTCGAGCTGCCGGCCACCTATAGTGGCCTGGTGAGCTGTCGAGCTGCCGGCCACCTTTAGTGGCCTGGTGAGCTGTTGAGCTGCCGGCAACCTATAGTGGCCTGGTGAGCTGTCGGGCTTCCGGTCACTTATTGTGGCCTGGTGAGCTGTCGAGCTGCCGGTCACCTATAGTGGCCTGGTGAGTGCGCCAGGTGAGCTGTCGAGCTGCCGGCCACCTATAGTGGCCTTGTGAGCTGTCGGGCTGCCGGTCACCTATTGTGGCCTGGTGAGCTGTCGAGCTGCCGGCCACCTATAGTGGCCTGGTGAGCTGTCGAGCTGCCGGCCACCTATAGTGGCCTGGTGAGCTGTCGAGCTGCCAGTCACCAATAGTGGCCTGGTGAGCTGTCGAGCTGCCAGTCACCTATACTGGCCTGGTGATCTGTCGAGCTGCCGGCCACCTATAGTGGCCTGGTGAGCTGTCGGGCTTCCGGTCACTTATTGTGGCCTGGTGAGCTGTCGAGCTGCTGGCCACCTATAGTGGCCTGGTGAGCTGTCGAGCTGCCGGCCACCTATAGTGGCCTGGTGAGCTATCGAGCTGCCGGTCACCTATAGTGGCTTAGTGAGCTGTCGAGCTGCCGGCCACCTATAGTGGCTTGGTGAGCTGTCAAGCTGTCGGCCACCTATATTGGCCTGGTGAGCTGTCGAGCTGCCGGTCACCTATAGTGGCCTGGTGAGCTGTCGAGCTGCCGGTCACCTATAGTGGCCTGGTGAGCTGTCGAGCTGCCGGTCACCTATAGTGGCCTGGTGAGCTGTCAAGCTGCCGGCTGCCTATAGTGGCCTGGTGTTCTGTCGAGCTGCCGGCCACCTATAGTGGCCTGGCGAGCTGTCGAGCTGCCGGCCACCTTTAGCGGCCTGAAGAGCTGTTGAGCTGCCGGCCACCTATAATTCCCTGGTGAGCTGTCGAGCTGCCGGCCACCTTTAGTGGCCTGGTGAGCTGTTGAGCTGCCGGCAACCTATAGTGGCCTGGTGAGCTGTCGGGCTTCCGGTCACTTATTGTGGCCTGGTGAGCTGTCGAGCTGCCGGTCACCTATAGTGGCCTGGTGAGTGCGCCAGGTGAGCTGTCGAGCTGCCGGCCACCTATAGTGGCCTTGTGAGCTGTCGGGCTGCCGGTCACCTATTGTGGCCTGGTGAGCTGTCGAGCTGCCGGCCACCTATAGTGGCCTGGTGAGCTGTCGAGCTGCCGGCCACCTATAGTGGCCTGGTGAGCTGTCGAGCTGCCAGTCACCTATACTGGCCTGGTGAGCTGTCGAGCTGCCGGCCACCTATAGTGGCCTGGTGAGCTGTCGGGCTTCCGGTCACTTATTGTGGCCTGGTGAGCTGTCGAGCTGCTGGCCACCTATAGTGGCCTGGTGAGCTGTCGAGCTGCCGGCCACCTATAGTGGCCTAGTGAGCTGTCGAGCTGCCGGCCACCCATAGTAGCCTAGTGAGCAGTCGAGCTGCCGGCCACCTATAGCGGCCTGGTGAGCTGTCGAGCTGCCGGCCGCCTATAGTGGCCTGGTGTTCTGTCGAGCTGCCGGCCACCTATAGTGGCCTGGTGAGCTGTCGAGCTGCCGGCCACCTTTAGTGGCCTGGTGAGCTGTTGAGCTGCCGGCAACCTATAGTGGCCTGGTGAGCTGTCGGGCTTCCGGTCACTTATTGTGGCCTGGTGAGCTGTCGAGCTGCCGGTCACCTATAGTGGCCTGGTGAGTGCGCCAGGTGAGCTGTCGAGCTGCCGGCCACCTATAGTGGCCTTGTGAGCTGTCGGGCTGCCGGTCATCTATTGTGGCCTGGTGAGCTGTCGAGCTGCCGGCCACCTATAGTGGCCTGGTGAGCTGTCGAGCTGCCGGCCACCTATACTGGCCTGGTGAGCTGTCGAGCTGCCAGTCACCTATACTGGCCTGGTGATCTGTCGAGCTGCCGGCCACCTATAGTGGACTGGTGAGCTGTCGGGCTTCCGGTCACTTATTGTGGCCTGGTGAGCTGTCGAGCTGCTGGCCACCTATAGTGGCCTGGTGAGCTGTCGAGCTGCCGGCCACCTATAGTGGCCTGGTGAGCTGTCGAGCTGCCGGTCACCTATAGTGGCTTAGTGAGCTGTCAAGCTGTCGGCCACCTATAGTGGTGAGCCTGGTGAGCTGTCGAGCTGCTGGCCACCTATAGTGGCCTGGTGAGCTGTCGAGCTGCCGGCCACCTATAGTGGCCTGGTGAGCTGTCGAGCTGCCGGTCACCTATAGTGGCTTAGTGAGCTGTCAAGCTGTCGGCCACCTATAGTGGCCTGGTGAGCTGTCGAGCTGCCGGCCACCTATAGTGGCCTGGTGAGCTGTCGAGCTGCCGGCCACCTATAGTGGCCTGGTGAGCTATCGAGCTGCCGGCCACCTATAGCGCCCTGGTGAGCTGTCGAGCTGCCGGCCATCTAAAGTGGCTTGGTGAGCTGTCGAGCTGCTGGCCACCTATAGTGGCCTGGTGAGCTGTCGAGCTGCTGGCCACCTTTAGTGGCCTGGTGAGCTGTCGAGCTGCAGGCCACCTATAGTGGCCTGGTGAGCTGTCGAGCTGCCGGTCACCTATAGTGGCCTGGTGAGCTGTCAAGCTGTCGGCCACCTATAGTGGCCTGGTGAGCTGTCGAGCTGCCGACCACCTATAGTGGCCTGATGAGCTGTCGAGCTGCCGGCCACGTATAGTGGCCTGGTGAGCTGTCGAGCTGCCGGCCACCTATAGTGGCCTGGTGAGCTCTCGAGCTGCCGGCCACCTATAGTGGCCTGGTGAGCTCTCGAGCTGCCGGCCACCTATAGTGGCCTGGTGAGCTGTCGAGCTGCCGGCCACCTATAGTGGCCTGGTGAGCTGTCGAACTGCCGGTCACCTATAGTGGCCTGGTGAGCTGTCGAGCTGCCGGCCACCTATAGTGGCCTGGTGAGCTGTCGAGCTGCCGGTCACCTATAGTGGCCTGGTGAGCTGTCGAGCTGCCGGCCACCTATAGTGACCTGGTAAGCCGTCGAGCTGCCGGCCACCTATATTGGCCTGGGGAGTAGTCGAGCTGCCGGCCACCTATAGTGGCCTGGTGAACTGTCGAGCTGCCGGCCACCTATAGTGGCCTAGTGAGCTATCGAGCTGCCGGCCACCTATAGTGGCCTTGTGAGCTGTCGGGCTTCCGGTCACTTACTGTGGTCTGGTGAGCTGTCGAGCTGCTGGCCACCTATAGTGGCCTGGTGAGCTGTCGAGCTGCCGGCCACCTATAGTGGCCTGGTGAGCTGTCGAACTGCCGGTCACCTATAGTGGCTTCGTGAGCTGTCAAGCTGTCGGCCACCTATAGGGGCCTGGTGAGCTGTCGAGCTGTCGGCTGCCTATAGTGGCCTGGTGTTCTGTCGAGCTGCCGGCCACCTATAGTGGCCTGGCGAGCTGTCGAGCTGCCGGCCACCTTTAATGGCCTGGTGAGCTGTTGAGCTGCCGGCCACCTATAGTGGCCTGGTGAGCTGTCGGGCTTCCGGTCACTTATTGTGGCCTGGTGAGCTGTCGAGCTGCCGGTCACCTATAGTGGCCTGGTGAGCTGTCGAGCTGCCGGTCACCTATAGTAGCCTGGTGAGCTGTCGAGCTGCCGGTCACCTATAGTGGCCTGGTGAGCTGTCGAGCTGCCGGCCACCTATAGTGGCCTGGTGAGCTGTCAAGCTGCCGGCCACCTTTAGTGGCCTGGTGAGCTGTCAAGCTGCCGGCCACCTTTAGTGGCCTGGTGAGCTGTCAAGCTGCTGGCCACCTTTAGTGGCCTGGTGAGCTGTCGAGCTGCAGGCCACCTATAGTGGCCTGGTGAGCTGTCGAGCTGCCGGTCACCTATAGTGGCCTGGTGAGCTGTCAAGCTGTCGGCCACCTATAGTGGCCTGGTGAGCTGTCAAGCTGCCGACCACCTATAGTGGCCTGGTGAGCTGTCGGGCTTCCGGTCACTTATTGTGGCCTGGTGAGCTGTCGAGCTGCTGGCCACCTATAGTGGCCTGGTGAGCTGTCGAGCTGCCGGCCACCTATAGTGGCCTAGTGAGCTGTCGAGCTGCCGGCCACCCATAGTAGCCTAGTGAGCAGTCGAGCTGCCGGCCACCTATAGCGGCCTGGTGAGCTGTCGAGCTGCCGGCCGCCTATAGTGGCCTGGTGTTCTGTCGAGCTGCCGGCCACCTATAGTGGCCTGGTGAGCTGTCGAGCTGCCGGCCACCTTTAGTGGCCTGGTGAGCTGTTGAGCTGCCGGCAACCTATAGTGGCCTGGTGAGCTGTCGGGCTTCCGGTCACTTATTGTGGCCTGGTGAGCTGTCGAGCTGCCGGTCACCTATAGTGGCCTGGTGAGTGCGCCAGGTGAGCTGTCGAGCTGCCGGCCACCTATAGTGGCCTTGTGAGCTGTCGGGCTGCCGGTCATCTATTGTGGCCTGGTGAGCTGTCGAGCTGCCGGCCACCTATAGTGGCCTGGTGAGCTGTCGAGCTGCCGGCCACCTATACTGGCCTGGTGAGCTGTCGAGCTGCCAGTCACCTATACTGGCCTGGTGATCTGTCGAGCTGCCGGCCACCTATAGTGGACTGGTGAGCTGTCGGGCTTCCGGTCACTTATTGTGGCCTGGTGAGCTGTCGAGCTGCTGGCCACCTATAGTGGCCTGGTGAGCTGTCGAGCTGCCGGCCACCTATAGTGGCCTGGTGAGCTGTCGAGCTGCCGGTCACCTATAGTGGCTTAGTGAGCTGTCAAGCTGTCGGCCACCTATAGTGGTGAGCCTGGTGAGCTGTCGAGCTGCTGGCCACCTATAGTGGCCTGGTGAGCTGTCGAGCTGCCGGCCACCTATAGTGGCCTGGTGAGCTGTCGAGCTGCCGGTCACCTATAGTGGCTTAGTGAGCTGTCAAGCTGTCGGCCACCTATAGTGGCCTGGTGAGCTGTCGAGCTGCCGGCCACCTATAGTGGCCTGGTGAGCTATCGAGCTGCCGGCCACCTATAGCGCCCTGGTGAGCTGTCGAGCTGCCGGCCATCTAAAGTGGCTTGGTGAGCTGTCGAGCTGCTGGCCACCTATAGTGGCCTGGTGAGCTGTCGAGCTGCTGGCCACCTTTAGTGGCCTGGTGAGCTGTCGAGCTGCAGGCCACCTATAGTGGCCTGGTGAGCTGTCGAGCTGCCGGTCACCTATAGTGGCCTGGTGAGCTGTCAAGCTGTCGGCCACCTATAGTGGCCTGGTGAGCTGTCGAGCTGCCGACCACCTATAGTGGCCTGATGAGCTGTCGAGCTGCCGGCCACGTATAGTGGCCTGGTGAGCTGTCGAGCTGCCGGCCACCTATAGTGGCCTGGTGAGCTCTCGAGCTGCCGGCCACCTATAGTGGCCTGGTGAGCTCTCGAGCTGCCGGCCACCTATAGTGGCCTGGTGAGCTGTCGAGCTGCCGGCCACCTATAGTGGCCTGGTGAGCTGTCGAACTGCCGGTCACCTATAGTGGCCTGGTGAGCTGTCGAGCTGCCGGCCACCTATAGTGGCCTGGTGAGCTGTCGAGCTGCCGGTC
Organism: Eumerus sabulonum; assembly: GCA_951905685.1. Lineage (NCBI taxonomy): Eukaryota > Metazoa > Arthropoda > Insecta > Diptera > Syrphidae > Eumerus > Eumerus sabulonum. The sequence continues at coordinate 42,857,211 of OX645063.1, forward strand.
ACCTATAGTGGCCTGGTGAGCTGTCGAGCTGCCGGCCACCTATAGTGACCTGGTAAGCCGTCGAGCTGCCGGCCACCTATATTGGCCTGGGGAGTAGTCGAGCTGCCGGCCACCTATAGTGGCCTGGTGAACTGTCGAGCTGCCGGCCACCTATAGTGGCCTAGTGAGCTATCGAGCTGCCGGCCACCTATAGTGGCCTGGTGAGCTGTCGGGCTTCCGGTCACTTACTGTGGTCTGGTGAGCTGTCGAGCTGCTGGCCACCTATAGTGGCCTGGTGAGCTGTCGAGCTGCCGGCCACCTATAGTGGCCTGGTGAGCTGTCGAGCTGCCGGTCACCTATAGTGGCTTCGTGAGCTGTCAAGCTGTCGGCCACCTATAGGGGCCTGGTGAGCTGTCGAGCTGTCGGCTGCCTATAGTGGCCTGGTGTTCTGTCGAGCTGCCGGCCACCTATAGTGGCCTGGCGAGCTGTCGAGCTGCCGGCCACCTTTAATGGCCTGGTGAGCTGTTGAGCTGCCGGCCACCTATAGTGGCCTGGTGAGCTGTCGGGCTTCCGGTCACTTATTGTGGCCTGGTGAGCTGTCGAGCTGCCGGTCACCTATAGTGGCCTGGTGAGCTGTCGAGCTGCCGGTCACCTATAGTAGCCTGGTGAGCTGTCGAGCTGCCGGTCACCTATAGTGGCCTGGTGAGCTGTCGAGCTGCCGGCCACCTATAGTGGCCTGGTGAGCTGTCAAGCTGCCGGCCACCTTTAGTGGCCTGGTGAGCTGTCAAGCTGCCGGCCACCTTTAGTGGCCTGGTGAGCTGTCAAGCTGCCGGCCACCTTTAGTGGCCTGGTGAGCTGTCAAGCTGCCGGCCACCTTTGGTGGCCTGGTGAGCTGTCAAGCTGCCGGCCACCTTTAGTGGCATGGTGAGCTGTCAAGCTGCCGGCCACCTATAGTGCCCTGGTGAGCTGTCGAGCTGCCGGCCACCTATAGTGGCCTGGTGAGCTGTCGAGCTGCCGGCCGCCTATAGTGGCCTGGTGAGCTGTCGAGCTGCCGGCGACCTTAAGTGGCCTAGTGAGCTGTCGAGCTGCCGGCCACCTATAGTACCCTGGTGAGCGGTCGAGCTGCCGGCCACCTATAGTGGCCTGGTGGGTTGTCGAGCTGCCGGCCACCTATAGTGGCCTGGTGGGCTGTCGAGCTGCCGGCAACCTACAGTGACCTGGTGAGCTGTCGAGCTGCCGGCCACCTATAGTGGCCTGGTGGTCTGTCGAGCTGTCGGCCACCTATAGTGCCTGGTGAGCTGTCGACCTGCCGGCCATCTATAGTGGCCCGGTGAGCTGTCGAGCTGCCGGCCTCCTATAGTGGCCCGGTGAGCTGTCGAGCGGCCGGACACCTATAGTGGCCTGGTGTGTGGCCAGGTGAGCTGTCGAGCTGCCGGCCACCTATAGTGGCCTAGTGAGCTGTCGAGCTGCCGGCCACCCATAGTAGCCTAGTGAGCAGTCGAGCTGCCGGCCACCTATAGCGGCCTGGTGAGCTGTCGAGCTGCCGGCCACCCATAGTAGCCTAGTGAGCAGTCGAGCTGCCGGCCACCTATAGCGGCCTGGTGAGCTATCGAGCTGCCGGCCACCTATAGTGGCCTGGTGAGCTGTCGAGCTGCCGGCCACCTATAGTGGCCCGGTGAGCTGCCGGCCACCTATAGTGGCCCGGTGAGCTGTCGAGCTGCCGGCCACCTATAGTGGCCTGGTGAGCTGTCGAGCTGCCGGCCATCTATAGTGGCCCGGTGAGCTGTCGAGCTGCCGGCCTCCTATAGTGGCCCGGTGAGCTGTCGAGCGGCCGGACACCTATACTGGCCTGGTGTGTGGCCAGGTGAGCTGTCGAGCTGCCGGCCACCTATAGTGGCCTAGTGAGCTGTCGAGCTGTCGGCCACCCATAGTAGCTTAGTGAGCAGTCGAGCTGCCGGCCACCTATAGCGGCCTGGTGAGCTGTCGAGCTGCCGGCCACCTATAGTGGCCTGGTGAGCTGTCGAGCTGCCGGCCACCTTTAGTGGCCTGGTGAGCTGTTGAACTGCCGGCCACCTATAGTGGCCTGGTGAGTTGTCGGGCTTCCGGTCACTTATTGTGGCCTGGTGAGCTGTCGAGCTGCCGGCCACCTATAGTGGCCTAGTGAGCTGTCGAGCTGCCGGCCACCCATAGTAGCCTAGTGAGCAGTCGAGCTGCCGGCCACCTATAGCGGCCTGGTGAGCTGTCGAGCTGCCGGTCGCCTATAGTGGCCTGGTGTTCTGTCGAGCTGCCGGCCACCCATAGTGGCCTGGTGAGCTGTCGAGCTGCCGGCCACCTTTAGTGGCCTGGTGAGCTGTTGAGCTGCCGGCAACCTATAGTGGCCTGGTGAGCTGTCGGGCTTCCGGTCACTTATTGTGGCCTGGTGAGCTGTCGAGCTGCCGGTCACCTATAGTGGCCTGGTGAGTGCGCCAGGTGAGCTATCGAGCTGCCGGCCACCTATAGTGGCCTGGTGAGCTGTCGAGCTGCCGGCCACCTATAGTGGCCCGGTGAGCTGTCGAGCTGCCGGCCACCTATAGTGGCCCGGTGAGCTGTCGAGCTGCTGGCCACCTATAGTGGCCTGGTGAGCAGTCGAGCTGCCGGCCACCTATAGCGGCCTGGTGAGCTGTCGAGCTGCCGCCACCTATAGTGGCCTGGTGAGCTGTCGAGCTGCCGGCCACCTTTAGTGGCCTGGTGAGCTGTTGAGCTGCCGGCCACCTATAGTGGCCTGGTGAGCTGTCGAGCTGCCGGCCACCTATAGTGGCCTGGTGAGCTGTCGAGCTGCCGGTCACCTATAGTGGCTTGGTGAGCTGTCAAGCTGTCGGCCACCTATATTGGCCTGGTGAGCTGTCGAGCTGCCGGTCACCTATAGTGGCCTGGTGAGCTGTCGAGCTGCCGGTCACCTATAGTGGCCTGGTGAGCTGTCGAGCTGCCGGTCACCTATAGTGGCCTGGTGAGCTGTCAAGCTGCCGGCCACCCATAGTAGCCTAGTGAGCAGTCGAGCTGCCGGCCACCTATAGCGGCCTGGTGAGCTGTCGAGCTGCCGGCCACCCATAGTGGCCTGGTGAGCTCTCGAGCTGCCGGCCACCTATAGTGGCCTGGTGAGCTGTCGAGCTGCCGGCCACCTATAGTGGCCTGGTGAGCTGTCGAGCTGCCGGTCACCTATAGTGGCCTGGTGAGCTGTCGAGCTGCCGGCTGCCTATAGTGGCCTGGTGTTCTGTCGAGCTGCCGGCCACCTATAGTGGCCTGGCGAGCTGTCGAGCTGCCGGCCACCTTTAGCGGCCTGGTGAGCTGTTGAGCTGCCGGCCACCTATAATTCCCTGGTGAGCTGTCGAGCTGCCGGCCACCTTTAGTGGCCTGGTGAGCTGTTGAGCTGCCGGCAACCTATAGTGGCCTGGTGAGCTGTCGGGCTTCCGGTCACTTATTGTGGCCTGGTGAGCTGTCGAGCTGCCGGTCACCTATAGTGGCCTGGTGAGTGCGCCAGGTGAGCTGTCGAGCTGCCGGCCACCTATAGTGGCCTTGTGAGCTGTCGGGCTGCCGGTCATCTATTGTGGCCTGGTGAGCTGTCGAGCTGCCGGCCACCTATAGTGGCCTGGTGAGCTGTCGAGCTGCCGGCCACCTATAGTGGCCTGGTGAGCTGTCGAGCTGCCAGTCACCTATACTGGCCTGGTGATCTGTCGAGCTGCCGTCCACCTATAGTGGCCTGGTGAGCTGTCGGGCTTCCGGTCACTTATTGTGGCCTGGTGAGCTGTCGAGCTGCTGGCCACCTATAGTGGCCTGGTGAGCTGTCGAGCTGCCGGCCATCTAAAGTGGCTTGGTGAGCTGTCGAGCTGCTGGCCACCTATAGTGGCCTGGTGAGCTGTCGAGCTGCTGGCCACCTATAGTGGCCTGGTGAGCTGTCGAGCTGCAGGCCACCTATAGTGGCCTGGTGAGCTGTCGAGCTGCCGGTCACCTATAGTGGCCTGGTGAGCTGTCGAGCTGCCGGCCACCTATAGTGGCCTGGTGAGCTGTCGAGCTGCCGGTCACCTATAGTGGCCTGGTGAGCTGTCGAGCTGCCGGCCACCTATAGTGGCCTGGTGAGCTGTCGAGCTGCCGGTCACCTATAGTGGCCTGGTGAGCTGTCGAGCTGCCGGCCACCTATAGTGACCTGGTAAGCCGTCGAGCTGCCGGCCACCTATACTGGCCTGGGGAGTAGTCGAGCTGCCGGCCACCTATAGTGGCCTGGTGAACTGTCGAGCTGCCGGCCACCTATAGTGGCCTAGTGAGCTATCGAGCTGCCGGCCACCTTTAATGGCCTGGTGAGCTGTCGAGCTGCCAGTCACCTATACTGGCCTGGTGAGCTGTCGAGCTGCCGGCCACCTATAGTGGCCTGGTGAGCTGTCGGGCTTCCGGTCACTTATTGTGGCCTGGTGAGCTGTCGAGCTGCTGGCCGCCTATAGTGGCCTGGTGAGCTGTCGAGCTGCCGGCCACCTATAGTGGCCTAGTGAGCTGTCGAGCTGCCGGCCACCCATAGTAGCCTAGTGAGCAGTCGAGCTGCCGGCCACCTATAGCGGCCTGGTGAGCTGTCGAGCTGCCGGCCGCCTATAGTGGCCTGGTGTTCTGTCGAGCTGCCGGCCACCTATAGTGGCCTGGTGAGCTGTCGAGCTGCCGGCCACCTTTAGTGGCCTGGTGAGCTGTTGAGCTGCCGGCAACCTATAGTGGCCTGGTGAGCTGTCGGGCTTCCGGTCACTTATTGTGGCCTGGTGAGCTGTCGAGCTGCCGGTCACCTATAGTGGCCTGGTGAGTGCGCCAGGTGAGCTGTCGAGCTGCCGGCCACCTATAGTGGCCTTGTGAGCTGTCGGGCTGCCGGTCTTCTATTGTGGCCTGGTGAGCTGTCGAGCTGCCGGCCACCTATAGTGGCCTGGTGAGCTGTCGAGCTGCCGGCCACCTATAGTGGCCTGGTGAGCTGTCGAGCTGCCAGTCACCTATACTGGCCTGGTGATCTGTCGAGCTGCCGGCCACCTATAGTGGCCTGGTGAGCTGTCGGGCTTCCGGTCACTTATTGTGGCCTGGTGAGCTGTCGAGCTGCTGGCCACCTATAGTGGCCTGGTGAGCTGTCGAGCTGCCGGCCACCTATAGTGGCCTGGTGAGCTGTCGAGCTGCCGGTCACCTATAGTGGCTTAGTGAGCTGTCAAGCTGTCGGCCACCTATAGTGGTGAGCCTGGTGAGCTGTCGAGCTGCTGGCCACCTATAGTGGCCTGGTGAGCTGTCGAGCTGCCGGCCACCTATAGTGGCCTGGTGAGCTGTCGAGCTGCCGGTCACCTATAGTGGCTTAGTGAGCTGTCAAGCTGTCGGCCACCTATAGTGGCCTGGTGAGCTGTCGAGCTGCCGGCCACCTATAGTGGCCTGGTGAGCTATCGAGCTGCCGGCCACCTATAGCGCCCTGGTGAGCTGTCGAGCTGCCGGCCATCTAAAGTGGCTTGGTGAGCTGTCGAGCTGCTGGCCACCTATAGTGGCCTGGTGAGCTGTCGAGCTGCTGGCCACCTATAGTGGCCTGGTGAGCTGTCGAGCTGCAGGCCACCTATAGTGGCCTGGTGAGCTGTCGAGCTGCCGGTCACCTATAGTGGCCTGGTGAGCTGTCAAGCTGTCGGCCACTTATAGTGGCCTGGTGAGCTGTCGAGCTGCCGGCCACCTATAGTGGCCTGGTGAGCTGTCGAGCTGCCGGCCACCTATAGTGGCCTGGTGAGCTGTCGAGCTGCCGGCCACCTATAGTGGCCTGGTGAGCTCTCGAGCTGCCGGCCACCTATAGTGGCCTGGTGAGCTCTCGAGCTGCCGGCCACCTATAGTGGCCTGGTGAGCTGTCGAGCTGCCGGCCACCTATAGTGGCCTGGTGAGCTGTCGAGCTGCCGGTCACCTATAGTGGCCTGGTGAGCTGTCGAGCTGCCGGCCACCTATAGTGGCCTGGTGAGCTGTCGAGCTGCCGGTCACCTATAGTGGCCTGGTGAGCTGTCGAGCTGCCGGCCACCTATAGTGACCTGGTAAGCCGTCGAGCTGCCGGCCACCTATACTGGCCTGGGGAGTAGTCGAGCTGCCGGCCACCTATAGTGGCCTGGTGAACTGTCGAGCTGCCGGCCACCTATAGTGGCCTAGTGAGCTATCGAGCTGCCGGCCACCTATAGTGGCCTGGTGAGCTGTCGGGCTTCCGGTCACTTACTGTGGCCTGGTGAGCTGTCGAGCTGCCGGCCACCTTTAGTGGCCTGGTGAGCTGTCAAGCTGCCGGCCACCTTTAGTGGCATGGTGAGCTGTCAAGCTGCCGGCCACCTTTAGTGGCATGGTGAGCTGTCAAGCTGCCGGCCACCTATAGTGGCCTGGTGAGCTGTCGAGCTGCCGGCCACCTATAGTGGCCTGGTGAGCTGTCGAGCTGCCGGCCGCCTATAGTGGCCTGGTGAGCTGTCGAGCTGCCGGCGACCTTAAGTGGCCTAGTGAGCTGTCGAGCTGCCGGCCACCTATAGTACCCTGGTGAGCGGTCGAGCTGCCGGCCACCTATAGTGGCCTGGTGAGCTGTCGAGCTGCCGGCCACCTGTAGTGGCCTGGTGAGCTGTCGAGCTGCCGGCCACCTATAGTGGCCTGGTGAGCTGTCGAGCTGCCGGTCACCTATAGTGGCTTCGTGAGCTGTCAAGCTGTCGGCCACCTATAGGGGCCTGGTGAGCTGTCGAGCTGCCGGCTGCCTATAGTGGCCTGGTGAGCTGTCGAGCTGCCGGCCACCTATAGTGGCCTGGTGAGCTGTCGAGCTGCCGGCCACCTATAGTGGCCTGGTGAGCTGTCGAGCTGCCGGCCACCTATAGTGGCCTGGTGAGCTGTCGAGCTGCCGGCCACCTATAGTGGCCTGGTGAGCTGTCGAGCTGCCGGCCACCTATAGTGGCCTGGTGAGCTGTCGAGCTGCCGGCCACCTATAGTGGCCTGGTGAGCTGTCGAGCTGCCGGTCACCTATAGTGGCTTCGTGAGCTGTCAAGCTGTCGGCCACTTATAGTGGCCTGGTGAGCTGTCGAGCTGCCGGTCACCTATAGTGGCTTCGTGAGCTGTCAAGCTGTCGGCCACCTATAGTGGCCTGGTGAGCTGTCGAGCTGCCGGCGACCTTAAGTGGCCTAGTGAGCTGTCGAGCTGCCGGCCACCTATAGTACCCTGGTGAGCGGTCGAGCTGCCGGCCACCTATAGTGGCCTGGTGAGCTGTCGAGCTGCCGGCCACCTATAGTGGCCTGGTGAGCTGTCGAGCTGCCGGCCACCTATAGTGGCCTGGTGAGCTGTCGAGCTGCCGGTCACCTATAGTGGCTTCGTGAGCTGTCAAGCTGTCGGCCACCTATAGGGGCCTGGTGAGCTGTCGAGCTGCCGGCTGCCTATAGGGGCCTGGTGAGCTGTCGAGCTGCCGGCTGCCTATAGTGGCCTGGTGAGCTGTCGAGCTGCCGGCCACCTATAGTGGCCTGGTGAGCTGTCGAGCTGCCGGCCACCTATAGTGGCCTGGTGAGCTGTCGAGCTGCCGGCCACCTATAGTGGCCTGGTGAGCTGTCGAGCTGCCGGCGACTTAAAGTGGCCTAGTGAGCTGTCGAGCTGCCGGCCACCTATAGTACCCTGGTGAGCGGTCGAGCTGCCGGCCACCTATAGTGGCCTGGTGAGCTGTCGAGCTGCCGGCCACCTATAGTGGCCTGGTGAGCTGTCGAGCTGCCGGCCACCTATAGTGGCCTGGTGAGCTGTCGAGCTGCCGGTCACCTATAGTGGCTTCGTGAGCTGTCAAGCTGTCGGCCACTTATAGTGGCCTGGTGAGCTGTCGAGCTGCCGGCCACCTATAGTGGCCTGGTGAGCTGTCGAGCTGCCGGCCACCTATAGTGGCCTGGTGAGCTGTCGAGCTGCCGGCCACCTATAGTGGCCTGGTGAGCTCTCGAGCTGCCGGCCACCTATAGTGGCCTGGTGAGCTGTCAAGCTGTCGGCCACTTATAGTGGCCTGGTGAGCTGTCGAGCTGCCGGCCACCTATAGTGGCCTGGTGAGCTGTCGAGCTGCCGGCCACCTAAAGTGGCCTGGTGAGCTGTCGAGCTGCCGGTCACCTATAGTGGCCTGGTGAGCTGTCGAGCTGCCGGCCACCTATAGTGGCCTGGTGAGCTGTCGAGCTGCCGGTCACCTATAGTGGCTTCGTGAGCTGTCAAGCTGTCGGCCACCTATAGGGGCCTGGTGAGCTGTCGAGCTGCCGGCTGCCTATAGTGGCCTGGTGTTCTGTCGAGCTGCCGGCCACCTGTAGTGGCCTGGCGAGCTGTCGAGCTGCCGGCCACCTTTAATGGCCTGGTGAGCTGTTGAGCTGCCGGTCACCTATAGTGGCCTGGTGAGCTGTCGGGCTTCCGGTCACTTAATGTGGCCTGGTGAGCTGTCGAGCTGCCGGTCACCTATAGTGGCCTGGTGAGCTGTCGACCTGCCGGTCACCTATAGTGGCCTGGTGAGCTGTCGAGCTGCCGGTCACCTATAGTGGCCTGGTGAGCTGTCGAGCTGCCGGCCACCTATAGTGGCCTGGTGAGCTGTCAAGCTGCCGGCCACCTTTAGTGGCCTGGTGAGCTGTCAAGCTGCCGGTCACCTTTAGTGGCCTGGTGAGCTGTCAAGCTGCCGGCCACCTTTAGTGGCCTGGTGAGCTGTCAAGCTGCCGGCCACCTTTAGTGGCCTGGTGAGCTGTCAAGCTGCCGGCCACCTTTAGTGGCATGGTGAGCTGTCAAGCTGCCGGCCACCTATAGTGGCCTGGTGAGCTGTCGAGCTGCCGGCCACCTATAGTGGCCTGGTGAGCTGTCGAGCTGCCGGCCGCCTATAGTGGCCTGGTGAGCTGTCGAGCTGCCGGCGACCTTAAGTGGCCTAGTGAGCTGTCGAGCTGCCGGCCACCTATAGTACCCTGGTGAGCGGTCGAGCTGCCGGCCACCTATAGTGGTCTGGTGGGTTGTCGAGCTGCCGGCCACCTATAGTGGCCTGGTGGGCTGTCGAGCTGCCGGCAACCTACAGTGACCTGGTGAGCTGTCGAGCTGCCGGCCACCTATAGTGGCCTGGTGGTCTGTCGAGCTGTCGAGCTGTCGGCCACCTATAGTGGCCTGGTGGGCTGTCGAGCTGCCGGCCACCTTTAGTGGCCTGGTGAGCTGTTGAACTGCCGGCCACCTATAGTGGCCTGGTGAGCTGTCGGGCTTCCGGTCACTTATTGTGGCCTGGTGAGCTGTCGAGCTGCCGGCCACCTATAGTGGCCTAGTGAGCTGTCGAGCTGCCGGCCACCCATAGTAGCCTAGTGAGCAGTCGAGCTGCCGGCCACCTATAGCGGCCTGGTGAGCTGTCGAGCTGCCGGTCGCCTATAGTGGCCTGGTGTTCTGTCGAGCTGCCGGCCACCTATAGTGACCTGGTGAGCTGTCGAGCTGCCGGCCACCTTTAGTGGCCTGGTGAGCTGTTGAGCTGCCGGCAACCTATAGTGGCCTGGTGAGCTGTCGGGCTTCCGGTCACTTATTGTGGCCTGGTGAGCTCTCGAGCTGCCGGTCACCTATAGTGGCCTGGTGAGTGCGCCAGGTGAGCTGTCGAGCTGCCGGCCACCTATAGTGGCCTTGTGAGCTGTCGGGCTGCCGGTCACCTATTGTGGCCTGGTGAGCTGTCGAGCTGCCGGCCACCTATAGTAGCCTGGTGAGCTGTCGAGCTGCCGGCCACCTATAGTGGCCTGGTGAGCTGTCGAGCTGCCAGTCACCTATAGTGGCCTGGTGAGCTGTCGAGCTGCCAGTCACCTATACTGGCCTGGTGATCTGTCGAGCTGCCGGCCACCTATAGTGGCCTGGTGAGCTGTCGGGCTTCCGGTCACTTATTGTGGCCTGGTGAGCTGTCGGGCTTCCGGTCACTTATTGTGGCCTGGTGAGCTGTCGAGCTGCTGGCCACCTATAGTGGCCTGGTGAGCTGTCGAGCTGCCGGCCACCTATAGTGGCCTGGTGAGCTGTCGAGCTGCCGGCCACCTATAGCGGCCTGGTGAGCTATCGAGCTGCCGGCCACCTATAGTGGCCTGGTGAGCTGTCGAGCTGCCGGCCACCTATAGTGGCCCGGTGAGCTGTCGAGCTGCCGGCCACCTATAGTGGCCCGGTGAGCTGTCGAGCTGCCGGCCACCTATAGTGGCCTGGTGAGCTGTCGATCTGCCGGCCATCTATAGTGGCCCGGTGAGCTGTCGAGCTGCCGGCCTCCTATAGTGGCCCGGTGAGCTGTCGAGCGGCCGGACACCTATACTGGCCTGGTGTGTGGCCAGGTGAGCTGTCGAGCTGCCGGCCACCTATAGTGGCCTAGTGAGCTGTCGAGCTGTCGGCCACCCATAGTAGCTTAGTGAGCAGTCGAGCTGCCGGCCACCTATAGCGGCCTGGTGAGCTGTCGAGCTGCCGGCCACCTATAGTGGCCTGGTGAGCTGTCGAGCTGCCGGCCACCTTAAGTGGCCTGGTGAGCTGTTGAACTGCCGGCCACTATAGCGGCCTGGTGAGCTGTCGAGCTGCCGGTCACCTATAGTGGCCTGGTGAGTGCGCCAGGTGAGCTGTCGAGCTGCCGGCCACCTATAGTGGCCTTGTGAGCTGTCGGGCTGCCGGTCACCTACAGTGACCTGGTGAGCTGTCGAGCTGCCGGCCACCTATAGTGGCCTGGTGGTCTGTCGAGCTGTCGAGCTGTCGGCCACCTATAGTGGCCTGGTGGGCTGTCGAGCTGCCGGCCACCTTTAGTGGCCTGGTGAGCTGTTGAACTGCCGGCCACCTATAGTGGCCTAGTGAGCTGTCGAGCTGTCGGCCACCCATAGTAGCTTAGTGAGCTGTCGAGCTGCCGGCCACCTATAGCGGCCCGGTGAGCTGTCGAGCGGCCGGACACCTATACTGGCCTGGTGTGTGGCCAGGTGAGCTGTCGAGCTGCCGGCCACCTATAGTGGCCTGGTGGGCTGTCGAGCTGCCGGCAACCTACAGTGACCTGGTGAGCTGTCGAGCTGCCGGCCACCTATAGTGGCCTGGTGGTCTGTCGAGCTGTCGAGCTGTCGGCCACCTATAGTGGCCTGGTGGGCTGTCGAGCTGCCGGCAACCTACAGTGACCTGGTGAGCTGTCGAGCTGCCGGCCACCTATAGTGGCCTGGCGAGCTGTCGAGCTGCCGGCCACCTTTAGCGGCCTGGTGAGCTGTTGAGCTGCCGGCCACCTATAGTGGCCTGGTGAGCTGTCGGGCTTCCGGTCACTTATTGTGGCCTGGTGAGCTGTCGAGCTGCTGGCCACCTATAGTGGCCTGGTGAGCTGTCAAGCTGCCGGCCACCTATAGTGGCCTGGTGAGCTGTCGAGCTGCCGGCCACCTATAGTGGCCTGGCGAGCTGTCGAGCTGCCGGCCACCTTTAGCGGCCTGGTGAGCTGTTGAGCTGCCGGCCACCTATAGTGGCCTGGTGAGCTGTCGGGCTTCCGGTCACTTATTGTGGCCTGGTGAGCTGTCGAGCTGCTGGCCACCTATAGTGGCCTGGTGAGCTGTCAAGCTGCCGGCCACCTATAGTGGCCTGGTGAGCTGTCGAGCTGCCGGTCACCTATAGTGGCCTGGTGAGCTGTCGAGCTGCCGGCCACCTATAGTGGCCTGGTGAGCTGTCAAGCTGCCGGCCACCTTTAGTGGCCTGGTGAGCTGTCAAGCTGCCGGTCACCTTTAGTGGCCTGGTGAGCTGTCAAGCTGCCGGCCACCTTTAGTGGCCTGGTGAGCTGTCAAGCTGCCGGCCACCTTTAGTGGCCTGGTGAGCTGTCAAGCTGCCGGCCACCTTTAGTGGCATGGTGAGCTGTCAAGCAACCGGCCACCTATAGTGGCCTGGTGAGCTGTCGAGCTGCCGGCCACCTATAGTGGCCTGGTGAGCTGTCGAGCTGCCGGCCGCCTATAGTGGCCTGGTGAGCTGTCGAGCTGCCGGCGACCTTAAGTGGCCTAGTGAGCTGTCGAGCTGCCGGCCACCTATAGTACCCTGGTGAGCGGTCGAGCTGCCGGCCACCTATAGTGGTCTGGTGGGTTGTCGAGCTGCCGGCCACCTATAGTGGCCTGGTGGGCTGTCGAGCTGCCGGCAACCTACAGTGACCTGGTGAGCTGTCGAGCTGCCGGCCACCTATAGTGGCCTGGTGGTCTGTCGAGCTGTCGAGCTGTCGGCCACCTATAGTGGCCTGGTGGGCTGTCGAGCTGCCGGCCACCTTTAGTGGCCTGGTGAGCTGTTGAACTGCCGGCCACCTATAGTGGCCTGGTGAGCTGTCGGGCTTCCGGTCACTTATTGTGGCCTGGTGAGCTGTCGAGCTGCCGGCCACCTATAGTGGCCTAGTGAGCTGTCGAGCTGCCGGCCACCCATAGTAGCCTAGTGAGCAGTCGAGCTGCCGGCCACCTATAGCGGCCTGGTGAGCTGTCGAGCTGCCGGTCGCCTATAGTGGCCTGGTGTTCTGTCGAGCTGCCGGCCACCTATAGTGACCTGGTGAGCTGTCGAGCTGCCGGCCACCTTTAGTGGCCTGGTGAGCTGTTGAGCTGCCGGCAACCTATAGTGGCCTGGTGAGCTGTCGGGCTTCCGGTCACTTATTGTGGCCTGGTGAGCTCTCGAGCTGCCGGTCACCTATAGTGGCCTGGTGAGTGCGCCAGGTGAGCTGTCGAGCTGCCGGCCACCTATAGTGGCCTTGTGAGCTGTCGGGCTGCCGGTCACCTATTGTGGCCTGGTGAGCTGTCGAGCTGCCGGCCACCTATAGTAGCCTGGTGAGCTGTCGAGCTGCCGGCCACCTATAGTGGCCTGGTGAGCTGTCGAGCTGCCAGTCACCTATAGTGGCCTGGTGAGCTGTCGAGCTGCCAGTCACCTATACTGGCCTGGTGATCTGTCGAGCTGCCGGCCACCTATAGTGGCCTGGTGAGCTGTCGGGCTTCCGGTCACTTATTGTGGCCTGGTGAGCTGTCGGGCTTCCGGTCACTTATTGTGGCCTGGTGAGCTGTCGAGCTGCTGGCCACCTATAGTGGCCTGGTGAGCTGTCGAGCTGCCGGCCACCTATAGTGGCCTGGTGAGCTGTCGAGCTGCCGGCCACCTATAGCGGCCTGGTGAGCTATCGAGCTGCCGGCCACCTATAGTGGCCTGGTGAGCTGTCGAGCTGCCGGCCACCTATAGTGGCCCGGTGAGCTGTCGAGCTGCCGGCCACCTATAGTGGCCCGGTGAGCTGTCGAGCTGCCGGCCACCTATAGTGGCCTGGTGAGCTGTCGATCTGCCGGCCATCTATAGTGGCCCGGTGAGCTGTCGAGCTGCCGGCCTCCTATAGTGGCCCGGTGAGCTGTCGAGCGGCCGGACACCTATACTGGCCTGGTGTGTGGCCAGGTGAGCTGTCGAGCTGCCGGCCACCTATAGTGGCCTAGTGAGCTGTCGAGCTGTCGGCCACCCATAGTAGCTTAGTGAGCAGTCGAGCTGCCGGCCTCCTATAGTGGCCCGGTGAGCTGTCGAGCGGCCGGACACCTATACTGGCCTGGTGTGTGGCCAGGTGAGCTGTCGAGCTGCCGGCCACCCATAGTAGCTTAGTGAGCTGTCGAGCTGCCGGCCTCCTATAGTGGCCCGGTGAGCTGTCGAGCGGCCGGACACCTATACTGGCCTGGTGTGTGGCCAGGTGAGCTGTCGAGCTGCCGGCCACCTATAGTGGCCTAGTGAGCTGTCGAGCTGTCGGCCACCCATAGTAGCTTAGTGAGCTGTCGAGCTGCCGGCCACCTATAGCGGCCCGGTGAGCTGTCGAGCGGCCGGACACCTATACTGGCCTGGTGTGTGGCCAGGTGAGCTGTCGAGCTGCCGGCCACCTATAGTGGCCTGGTGGGCTGTCGAGCTGCCGGCAACCTACAGTGACCTGGTGAGCTGTCGAGCTGCCGGCCACCTATAGTGGCCTGGTGGTCTGTCGAGCTGTCGAGCTGTCGGCCACCTATAGTGGCCTGGTGGGCTGTCGAGCTGCCGGCAACCTACAGTGACCTGGTGAGCTGTCGAGCTGCCGGCCACCTATAGTGGCCTGGCGAGCTGTCGAGCTGCCGGCCACCTTTAGCGGCCTGGTGAGCTGTTGAGCTGCCGGCCACCTATAATTCCCTGGTGAGCTGTCGAGCTGCCGGCCACCTTTAGTGGCCTGGTGAGCTGTTGAGCTGCCGGCAACCTATAGTGGCCTAGTGAGCTGTCGAGCTGCCGGCCACCCATAGTAGCCTAGTGAGCAGTCGAGCTGCCGGCCACCCATAGTAGCCTAGTGAGCAGTCGAGCTGCCGGCCACCTATAGCGGCCCGGTGAGCTGTCGAGCGGCCGGACACCTATACTGGCCTGGTGTGTGGCCAGGTGAGCTGTCGAGCTGCCGGCCACCTATAGTGGCCTAGTGAGCTGTCGAGCTGCCGGCCACCTTTAGCGGCCTGGTGAGCTGTTGAGCTGCCGGCCACCTATAATTCCCTGGTGAGCTGTCGAGCTGCCGGCCACCTTTAGTGGCCTGGTGAGCTGTTGAGCTGCCGGCAACCTATAGTGGCCTGGTGAGCTGTCGAGCTGCCGGCCACCTTTAGTGGCCTGGTGAGCTGTTGAACTACCGGCCACTATAGCGGCCTGGTGAGCTGTCGAGCTGCCGGTCACCTATAGTGGCCTGGTGAGTGCGCCAGGTGAGCTGTCGAGCTGCCGGCCACCTATAGTGGCCTTGTGAGCTGTCGAGCTGTCGGCCACCCATAGTAGCTTAGTGAGCTGTCGAGCTGCCGGCCACCTATAGCGGCCCGGTGAGCTGTCGAGCGGCCGGACACCTATACTGGCCTGGTGTGTGGCCAGGTGAGCTGTCGAGCTGCCGGCCACCTATAGTGGCCTGGTGGGCTGTCGAGCTGCCGGCAACCTACAGTGACCTGGTGAGCTGTCGAGCTGCCGGCCACCTATAGTGGCCTGGTGGTCTGTCGAGCTGTCGAGCTGTCGGCCACCTATAGTGGCCTGGTGGGCTGTCGAGCTGCCGGCAACCTACAGTGACCTGGTGAGCTGTCGAGCTGCCGGCCACCTATAGTGGCCTGGCGAGCTGTCGAGCTGCCGGCCACCTTTAGCGGCCTGGTGAGCTGTTGAGCTGCCGGCCACCTATAATTCCCTGGTGAGCTGTCGAGCTGCCGGCCACCTTTAGTGGCCTGGTGAGCTGTTGAGCTGCCGGCAACCTATAGTGGCCTGGTGAGCTGTCGAGCTGCCGGCCACCTTTAGTGGCCTGGTGAGCTGTTGAACTGCCGGCCACTATAGCGGCCTGGTGAGCTGTCGAGCTGCCGGTCACCTATAGTGGCCTGGTGAGTGCGCCAGGTGAGCTGTCGAGCTGCCGGCCACCTATAGTGGCCTTGTGAGCTGTCGGGCTGCCGGTCACCTACAGTGACCTGGTGAGCTGTCGAGCTGCCGGCCACCTATAGTGGCCTGGTGGTCTGTCGAGCTGTCGAGCTGTCGGCCACCTACAGTGACCTGGTGAGCTGTCGAGCTGCCGGCCACCTATAGTGGCCTGGTGGTCTGTCGAGCTGTCGAGCTGTCGGCCACCTATAGTACCCTGGTGAGCGGTCGAGCTGCCGGCCACCTATAGTGGTCTGGTGGGTTGTCGAGCTGCCGGCCACCTATAGTGGCCTGGTGGGCTGTCGAGCTGCCGGCAACCTACAGTGACCTGGTGAGCTGTCGAGCTGCCGGCCACCTATAGTGGCCTGGTGGTCTGTCGAGCTGTCGAGCTGTCGGCCACCTATAGTGGCCTGGTGGGCTGTCGAGCTGCCGGCCACCTTTAGTGGCCTGGTGAGCTGTTGAACTGCCGGCCACCTATAGTGGCCTGGTGAGCTGTCGGGCTTCCGGTCACTTATTGTGGCCTGGTGAGCTGTCGAGCTGCCGGCCACCTATAGTGGCCTAGTGAGCTGTCGAGCTGCCGGCCACCCATAGTAGCCTAGTGAGCAGTCGAGCTGCCGGCCACCTATAGCGGCCCGGTGAGCTGTCGAGCGGCCGGACACCTATACTGGCCTGGTGTGTGGCCAGGTGAGCTGTCGAGCTGCCGGCCACCTATAGTGGCCTAGTGAGCTGTCGAGCTGCCGGCCACCTTTAGCGGCCTGGTGAGCTGTTGAGCTGCCGGCCACCTATAATTCCCTGGTGAGCTGTCGAGCTGCCGGCCACCTTTAGTGGCCTGGTGAGCTGTCGAGCTGCCAGTCACCTATACTGGCCTGGTGATCTGTCGAGCTGCCGGCCACCTATAGTGGCCTGGTGAGCTGTCGGGCTTCCGGTCACTTATTGTGGCCTGGTGAGCTGTCAAGCTGCCGGCTGCCTATAGTGGCCTGGTGTTCTGTCGAGCTGCCGGCCACCTATAGTGGCCTGGCGAGCTGTCGAGCTGCCGGCCACCTTTAGCGGCCTGGTGAGCTGTTGAGCTGCCGGCCACCTATAATTCCCTGGTGAGCTGTCGAGCTGCCGGCCACCTTTAGTGGCCTGGTGAGCTGTTGAGCTGCCGGCAACCTATAGTGGCCTAGTGAGCTGTCGAGCTGCCGGCCACCCATAGTAGCCTAGTGAGCAGTCGAGCTGCCGGCCACCTATAGCGGCCTGGTGAGCTGTCGAGCTGCCGGCCGCCTATAGTGGCCTGGTGTTCTGTCGAGCTGCCGGCCACCTATAGTGGCCTGGTGAGCTGTCGAGCTGCCGGCCACCTTTAGTGGCCTGGTGAGCTGTTGAGCTGCCGGCAACCTATAGTGGCCTGGTGAGCCGTCGGGCTTCCGGTCACTTATTGTGGCCTGGTGAGCTGTCGAGCTGCCGGTCACCTATAGTGGCCTGGTGAGTGCGCCAGGTGAGCTGTCGAGCTGCCGGCCACCTATAGTGGCCTTGTGAGCTGTCGGGCTGCCGGTCATCTATTGTGGCCTGGTGAGCTGTCGATCTGCCGGCCACCTATAGTGGCCTGGTGAGCTGTCGAGCTGCCGGCCACCTATAGTGGCCTGGTGAGCTGTCGAGCTGCCAGTCACCTATACTGGCCTGGTGATCTGTCGAGCTGCCGGCCACCTATAGTGGCCTGGTGAGCTGTCGGGCTTCCGGTCACTTATTGTGGCCTGGTGAGCTGTCGAGCTGCTGGCCACCTATAGTGGCCTGGTGAGCTGTCAAGCTGCCGGCCACCTATAGTGGCCTGGTGAGCTGTCGAGCTGCCGGTCACCTATAGTGGCTTAGTGAGCTGTCAAGCTGTCGGCCACCTATAGTGGTGAGCCTGGTGAGCTGTCGAGCTGCTGGCCACCTATAGTGGCCTGGTGAGCTGTCGAGCTGCCGGCCACCTATAGTGGCCTGGTGAGCTGTCGAGCTGCCGGTCACCTATAGTGGCTTAGTGAGCTGTCAAGCTGTCGGCCACCTATAGTGGCCTGGTGAGCTGTCGAGCTGCCGGCCACCTATAGTGGCCTGGTGAGCTATCGAGCTGCCGGCCACCTATAGCGCCCTGGTGAGCTGTCGAGCTGCCGGCCATCTAGAGTGGCTTGGTTAGCTGTCGAGCTGCTGGCCACCTATAGTGGCCTGGTGAGCTGTCGAGCTGCTGGCCACCTATAGTGGCCTGGTGAGCTGTCGAGCTGCAGGCCACCTATAGTGGCTTGGTGAGCTGTCGAGCTGCCGGTCACCTATAGTGGCCTGGTGAGCTGTCAAGCTGTCGGCCACCTATAGTGGCCTTGTGAGCTGTCGAGCTGCCGGCCACCTATAGTGGCCTGGTGAGCTGTCGAGCTGCCGGCCACGTATAGTGGCCTGGTGAGCTGTCGAGCTGCCGGCCACCTATAGTGGCCTGGTGAGCTCTCGAGCTGCCGGCCACCTATAGTGGCCTGGTGAGCTCTCGAGCTGCCGGCCACCTATAGTGGCCTGGTGAGCTGTCGAGCTGCCGGCCACCTATAGTGGCCTGGTGAGCTGTCGAGCTGCCGGTCACCTATAGTGGCCTGGTGAGCTGTCGAGCTGCCGGCCACCTATAGTGGCCTGGTGAGCTGTCGAGCTGCCGGTCACCTATAGTGGCCTGGTGAGCTGTCGAGCTGCCGGCCACCTATAGTGACCTGGTAAGCCGTCGAGCTGCCGGCCACCTATACTGGCCTGGGGAGTAGTCGAGCTGCCGGCCACCTATAGTGGCCTGGTGAACTGTCGAGCTGCCGGCCACCTATAGTGGCCTAGTGAGCTATCGAGCTGCCGGCCACCTATAGTGGCCTGGTGAGCTGTCGGGCTTCCGGTCACTTACTGTGGCCTGGTGAGCTGTCGAGCTGCTGGCCACCTATAGTGGCCTGGTGAGCTGTCGAGCTGCCGGCCACCTATAGTGGCCTGGTGAGCTGTCGAGCTGCCGGTCACCTATAGTGGCTTCGTGAGCTGTCAAGCTGTCGGCCACCTATAGGGGCCTGGTGAGCTGTCGAGCTGCCGGCTGCCTATAGTGGCCTGGTGTTCTGTCGAGCTGCCGGCCACCTATAGTGGCCTGGCGAGCTGTCGAGCTGCCGGCCACCTTTAATGGCCTGGTGAGCTGTTGAGCTGCCGGCCACCTATAGTGGCCTGGTGAGCTGTCGGGCTTCCGGTCACTTATTGTGGCCTGGTGAGCTGTCGAGCTGCCGGTCACCTATAGTGGCCTGGTGAGCTGTCGAGCTGCCGGTCACCTATAGTAGCCTGGTGAGCTGTCGAGCTGCCGGTCACCTATAGTGGCCTGGTGAGCTGTCGAGCTGCCGGCCACCTATAGTGGCCTGGTGAGCTGTCAAGCTGCCGGCCACCTTTAGTGGCCTGGTGAGCTGTCAAGCTGCCGGCCACCTTTAGTGGCCTGGTGAGCTGTCAAGCTCCCGGCCACCTTTAGTGGCCTGGTGAGCTGTCAAGCTGCCGGCCACCTTTAGTGGCCTGGTGAGCTGTCAAGCTGCCGGCCACCTTTAGTGGCATGGTGAGCTGTCAAGCTGCCGGCCACCTATAGTGGCCTGGTGAGCTGTCGAGCTGCCGGCCACCTATAGTGGCCTGGTGAGCTGTCGAGCTGCCGGCCGCCTATAGTGGCCTGGTGAGCTGTCGAGCTGCCGGCGACCTTAAGTGGCCTAGTGAGCTGTCGAGCTGCCGGCCACCTATAGTACCCTGGTGAGCGGTCGAGCTGCCGGCCACCTATAGTGGCCTGGTGGGTTGTCGAGCTGCCGGCCACCTATAGTGGCCTGGTGGGCTGTCGAGCTGCCGGCAACCTACAGTGACCTGGTGAGCTGTCGAGCTGCCGGCCACCTATAGTGGCCTGGTGGTCTGTCGAGCTGTCGGCCACCTATAGTGCCTGGTGAGCTGTCGACCTGCCGGCCATCTATAGTGGCCCGGTGAGCTGTCGAGCTGCCGGCCTCCTATAGTGGCCCGGTGAGCTGTCGAGCGGCCGGACACCTATACTGGCCTGGTGTGTGGCCAGGTGAGCTGTCGAGCTGCCGGCCACCTATAGTGGCCTAGTGAGCTGTCGAGCTGCCGGCCACCCATAGTAGCCTAGTGAGCAGTCGAGCTGCCGGCCACCTATAGCGGCCTGGTGAGCTGTCGAGCTGCCGGCCACCCATAGTAGCCTAGTGAGCAGTCGAGCTGCCGGCCACCTATAGCGGCCTGGTGAGCTATCGAGCTGCCGGCCACCTATAGTGGCCTGGTGAGCTGTCGAGCTGCCGGCCACCTATAGTGGCCCGGTGAGCTGTCGAGCTGCCGGCCACCTATAGTGGCCCGGTGAGCTGTCGAGCTGCCGGCCACCTATAGTGGCCCGGTGAGCTGTCGAGCTGCCGGCCACCTATAGTGGCCTGGTGAGCTGTCGAGCTGCCGGCCATCTATAGTGGCCCGGTGAGCTGTCGAGCTGCCGGCCTCCTATAGTGGCCCGGTGAGCTGTCGAGCGGCCGGACACCTATACTGGCCTGGTTTGTGGCCAGGTGAGCTGTCGAGCTGCCGGCCACATATAGTGGCCTAGTGAGCTGTCGAGCTGTCGGCCACCCATAGTAGCTTAGTGAGCAGTCGAGCTGCCGGCCACCTATAGCGGCCTGGTGAGCTGTCGAGCTGCCGGCCACCTATAGTGGCCTGGTGAGCTGTCGAGCTGCCGGCCACCTTTAGTGGCCTGGTGAGCTGTTGAACTGCCGGCCACCTATAGTGGCCTGGTGAGCTGTCGGGCTTCCGGTCACTTATTGTGGCCTGGTGAGCTGTCGAGCTGCCGGCCACCTATAGTGGCCTAGTGAGCTGTCGAGCTGCCGGCCACCCATAGTAGCCTAGTGAGCAGTCGAGCTGCCGGCCACCTATAGCGGCCTGGTGAGCTGTCGAGCTGCCGGTCGCCTATAGTGGCCTGGTGTTCTGTCGAGCTGCCGGCCACCCATAGTGGCCTGGTGAGCTGTCGAGCTGCCGGCCACCTTTAGTGGCCTGGTGAGCTGTTGAGCTGCCGGCAACCTATAGTGGCATGGTGAGCTGTCGGGCTTCCGGTCACTTATTGTGGCCTGGTGAGCTGTCGAGCTGCCGGTCACCTATAGTGGCCTGGTGAGTGCGCCAGGTGAGCTGTCGAGCTGCCGGCCACCTATAGTGGCCTTGTGAGCTGTCGGGCTGCCGGTCACCTATTGTGGCCTGGTGAGCTGTCGAGCTGCCGGCCACCTATAGTGGCCTGGTGAGCTGTCGAGCTGCCGGCCACCTATAGTGGCCTGGTGAGCTGTCGAGCTGCCAGTCACCTATAGTGGCCTGGTGAGCTGTCGAGCTGCCAGTCACCTATACTGGCCTGGTGATCTGTCGAGCTGCCGGCCACCTATAGTGGCCTGGTGAGCTGTCGGGCTTCCGGTCACTTATTGTGGCCTGGTAAGCTGCCGAGCTGCTGGCCACCTATAGTGGCCTGGTGAGCTGTCGAGCTGCCGGCCACCTATAGTGGCCTGGTGAGCTGTCGAGCTGCCGGTCACCTATAGTGGCTTAGTGAGCTGTCGAGCTGCCGGCCACCTATAGTGGCCTGGTGAGCTATCGAGCTGCCGGCCACCTTTGGTGGCCTGGTGAGCTGTTGAGCTGCCGGCAACCTATAGTGGCCTGGTGAGCTATCGAGCTGCCGGCCACCTATAGCGGCCTGGTGAGCTGTCGGGCTTCCGGTCACTTATTGTGGCCTGGTGAGCTGTCGAGCTTCCGGTCACCTATAGCGGCCTGGTGAGTGCGCCAGGTGAGCTGTCGAGCTGCCGGCCACCTATAGTGGCCTGGTGAGCTGTCGAGCTGCCAGTCACCTATAGTGGCCTGGTGAGCTGTCGAGCTGCCAGTCACCTATACTGGCCTGGTGATCTGTCGAGCTGCCGGCCACCTATAGTGGCCTGGTGAGCTGTCGAGCTGCCGGCCACTTATAGTGGCCTGGTGAGCTGTCAAGCTGCCGGCCACCTTTAGCGGCCTGGTGAGCAGTCAAGCTGCCGGCCACCTTTAGTGGCCTGGTGAGCTTTCAAGCTGCCGGCCACCTTTAGTGGCCTGGTGAGCTGTCGACCTGCCGGCCACCTATAGTGGCCTGGTGAGCTGTCGAGCTGCCGGCCACCCATAGTGGCCTGGTAAGCTGTCGAGCTGCCAGTCACCTATAGTGGCCTCGTGAGCTGTCGATCTGCCGGCCACCTATAGTGGCCTGGTGGGTTGTCGAGCTGCCGGCCACCTATAGTGGCCTGGTGGGCTGTCGAGCTGCCAGTCACCTATAGTGGCCTGGTGAGCTGTCGAGCTGCCGGCCACATATATTGGCCTGGTGAGCTGTCGAGCTGCCGGCCACCTATTGTGGCCTGGTGAGCTGTCAAGCTGCCGGCCACCTTTAGTGGCCTGGTGAGCTGTTGAGCTGCCGGCAACCTATAGTGGCCTGGTGAGCTGTCGGGCTTCCGGTCACTTATTGTGGCCTGGTGAGCTGTCGAGCTGCCGGTCACCTATAGTGGCCTGGTGAGTGCGCCAGGTGAGCTGTCGAGCTGCCGGCCACCTATAGTGGCCTTGTGAGCTGTCGGGCTGCCGGTCACCTATTGTGGCCTGGTGAGCTGTCGAGCTGCCGGCCACCTATAGTGGCCTGGTGAGCTGTCGAGCTGCCAGTCACCTATACTGGCCTGGTGATCTGTCGAGTTGCCGGCCACCTATAGTGGCCTGGTGAGCTGTCGGGCTTCCGGTCACTTATTGTGGCCTGGTGAGCTGTCGAGCTGCTGGCCGCCTATAGTGGCCTGGTGAGCTGTCGAGCTGCCGGCCACCTATAGTGGCCTGGTGAGCTGTCGAGCTGCCGGTCACCTATAGTGGCTTAGTGAGCTGACGAGCTGCCGGCCACCTATAGTGGCCTGGTGAGCTGTCGACCTGCCGGCCACCTTTATTGACCTAGAGAGCTGTCGAGCTGCCGGCCACTTATAGTGGCCTGGTGAGCTGTCAAGCTGCCGGCCACCTTTAGCGGCCTGGTGAGCAGTCAAGCTGCCGGCCACCTTTAGTGGCCTGGTGAGCTTTCAAGCTGCCGGCCACCTTTAGTGGCCTG
The DNA here is from genome assembly GCA_951905685.1 of Eumerus sabulonum. Classification (NCBI taxonomy): domain Eukaryota; kingdom Metazoa; phylum Arthropoda; class Insecta; order Diptera; family Syrphidae; genus Eumerus; species Eumerus sabulonum. Next base: position 42,879,619 of record OX645063.1, read on the forward strand.
GTGAGCTGTCGACCTGCCGGCCACCTATAGTGGCCTGGTGAGCTGTCGAGCTGCCGGCCACCCATAGTGGCCTGGTAAGCTGTCGAGCTGCCAGTCACCTATAGTGGCCTCGTGAGCTGTCGATCTGCCGGCCACCTATAGTGGCCTGGTGGGTTGTCGAGCTGCCGGCCACCTATAGTGGCCTGGTGGGCTGTCGAGCTGCCAGTCACCTATAGTGGCCTGGTGAGCTGTCGAGCTGCCGGCCACATATAGTGGCCTGGTGAGCTGTCGAGCTGCCGGCCACCTATTGTGGCCTGGTGAGCTGTCAAGCTGCCGGCCACCTATAGTGGCCTGGTGAGCTGTCGAGCTGCCGGCCGCCTATAGGGGCCTGGTGAGCTGTCGACCTGCCGGCCACCTATAGTGGCCTGGTGAGCTGTCGAGCTGCCGGCCACCCATAGTGGCCTGGTGAGCTGTCGAGCTGCCGGCCACCTATTGTGGCCTGGTGAGCTGTCGAGCTGCCGGCCACCCATAGTGGCCTGGTGAGCTGTCGAGCTGCCGGCCACCTATAGTGGCCTTTGTGAGCTGTCGAGCTGCCGGCCACCTATAATGCCCTGGTGAGCTATCGAGCTGCCGGCCACCCATAGTGGGCTGGTGAGCTGTCGAGCTGCCGGCCAACTATAGGGGCCTGGTGAGCTATCGAGCTGCCGGCAACCTATAGTAGCCTGGTGAGCGGTCGAGCTGCCGGCCACCTATAGTACCCTGGTGAGCTGTCGAGCTGCCGGCCACCTTTAGTGGCCTGGTGAGCTGTCAAGCTGCCGGCCACCTTTAGTGGCCTGGTGAGCTGTCAAGCTGCCGGCCACCTTTAGTGGCATGCTGAGCTGTCAAGCTGCCGGCCACCTTTAGTGGCATGCTGAGCTGTCAAGCTGCCGGCCACCTATAGTGGCCTGGTGAGCTGTCGAGCTGCCGGCCACCTATAGTGGCCTGGTGAGCTGACGAGCTGCCAGTCACCTATACTGGCCTGGTGATCTGTCGAGCTGCCGGCCACCTATAGTGGCCTGATGAACTGTCGGGCTTCCGGTCACTTATTGGGGCCTGGTGAGCTGTCGAGCTGCTGGCCACCTATAGTGGCCTGGTGAGCTGTCGAGCTGCCGGCCACCTATAGTGGCCTGGTGAGCTGTCGAGCTGCCGGTCACCTATAGTGGCTTAGTGAGCTGTCGAGCTGCCGGCCACCTATAGTGGCCTGGTGAGCTGTCGACCTGCCGGCCACCTTTAGTGGCCTAGTGAGCTGTCGAGCTGCCGGCCACCCATAGTAGCCTAGTGAGCAGTCGAGCTGCCGGCCACCTATAGTGGCCTGGTGAGCTATCGAGCTGCCGGCCACCTATAGCGGCCTGGTGAGCTGTCGAGTTGCCGGCCGCCTATAGTGGCCTGGTGTTCTGTCGAGCTGCCGGCCACCTATAGTGGCCTGGTGAGCTGTCGAGCTGCCGGCCACCTTTAGTGGCCTGGTGAGCTGTTGAGCTGCCGGCAACCTCTAGTGGCCTGGTGAGCTGTCGGGCTTCCGGTCACTTATTGTGGCCTGGTGAGCTGTCGAGCTGCCGGTCACCTATAGTGGCCTGGTGAGTGCGCCAGGTGAGCTGTCGAGCTGCCGGCCACCTATAGTGGCCTTGTGAGCTGTCGGGCTGCCGGTCACCTATTGTGGCCTGGTGAGCTGTCGAGCTGCCGGCCACATATAGTGGCCTGGTGAGCTGTCAAGCTGCCGGCCACCTATAGTGGCCTGGTGAGCTGTCGAGCTGCCAGTCACCTATACTGGCCTGGTGATCTGTCGAGCTGCCGGCCACCTATAGTGGCCTGGTGAGCTGTCGGGCTTCCGGTCACTTATTGTGGCCTGGTGAGCTGTCGAGCTGCTGGCCGCCTATAGTGGCCTGGTGAGCTGTCGAGCTGCCGGTCACCTATAGTGGCTTAGTGAGCTGACGAGCTGCCGGCCACCTATAGTGGCCTGGTGAGCTGTCGACCTGCCGGCTATCTTTAGTGGCCTAGAGAGCTGTCGAGCTGCCGGCCACTTATAGTGGCCTGGTGAGCTGTCAAGCTGCCGGCCACCTTTAGCGGCCTGGTGAGCAGTCAAGCTGCCGGCCACCTTTAGTGGCCTGGTGAGCTTTCAAGCTGCCGGCCACCTTTAGTGGCCTGGTGAGCTGTCAAGCTGCCGGCCACCTTTAGTGGCCTGGTGAGCTGTCGAGCTGCCGGCCACCTATAGTACCCTGGTGAGCTGTCGAGCTGCCGGCCACCCATAGTGGCCTGGTGAGCTGTCGAGCTGCCGGCCACCTATAGTGGCCTGGTGAGCTGTCGAGCTGCCGGCGACCTTAAGTGGCCTGGTGAGCTGTCGAGCTGCCGGCCACCTATAGTACCCTGGTGGGCTGTCGAGCTGCCGGCCACCTATAGTGGCCTGGTGAGCTGTCGAGCTGCCGGCCACCTATAGTGGCCTGGTGAGCGGTCGAGCTGCCGGCCACCCATAGTGGCCTGGTGAGCTGTCGAGCTGCCGGTCGCATATAATGCCCTGGTGAGCTGTCGAGCTGCCGGCCACCCATAGTGGCCTGGTAAGCTGTCAAACTGCCGGCCACCTATATTGGCCTGGTGAGCTGTCGAGCTGCCGGCCACCTATTATGGCCTGGTGAGCTGTCGACCTGCCGGCCACCTTTAGTGGCCTAGTGAGTTGTCGAGCTACCGGCCGCCTATAGTGGCCTGGTGAGCTGTCGACCTGCCGGCCACCTTTAGTGGCCTAGTGAGCTGTCGAGCTGCCGGCCACCTATAGTGGCCTAGTGAGCTGTCAAGCTGCCGGCCACCTTTAGTGGCCTGGTGAGCTGTCAAGCTGCCGGCCACCTTTAGTGGCCTTGTGAGCTGTCAAGCTGCCGGCCACCTATAGTGGCCTGGTGAGCTGTCGAGCTGTCGGCGACCTTAAGTGGCCTGGTGATCTGTCGAGCTGCCGGCCACCTATAGTACCCTGGTGAGCTGTCGAGCTGACGACCACCCATAGTGGCCTGGTGAGCTGTCGAGCTGCCAGCCACCTATAGTGGCCTGGTGAGCGGTCGAGCTGCCGGCCACCCAAAGTGACCTGGTGAGCTGTCTAGCTGCCGGCCAACTATAATGCCCTGGTGAGCTGTCGAGCTGCCGGCCACCCATAGTGCCCTGGTAAGCTGTCAAACTGCCGGCCACCTATTATGGCCTGGTGAGCTGTCGACCTGCCGGCCACCTTTAATGGCCTGGTGAGCTGTCGAGCTCCCGGCCACCTATAGTGGCCTGGTGAGCTGTCGAGCTGCCGGCCACCTTAAGTGGCCTGGTGAGCTGTCGAGCTGCCGGCCACCTTAAGTGGCCTGGTGAGCTGTCGAGCTGCCGGCCACCTTAAGTGGCCTGGTGAGCTGTCGAGCTGCCGGCCACCTATACTGGCCTGGTGAGCTGTCGAGCTGCCGGCCGCCTATAGTGGCCTGCTGAGCTGTCGAGCTGCCGGCCACCCATAGTGGCCTGGTGAGCTGTCTTGCTGCCGGCCACCCATAGTGGCCTGGTGAGCTGTCGAGCTGCCGGCCACCTATAGTGGCCTGGTGTGCTGTCGAGCTACCGGCCACCTATAGTGGCCTGGTGAGCTGTCGAGCTGCCGGCCACCTATGATGCCCTGGTGAGCTGTCGAGCTGCCGGCCACCTATAGTGGCCTGGTGAGCTGTCAAGCTGCCGGCCACCTTTAGTGGCCTGGTGAGCTGTCAAGCTGCCGGCCACCTTTAGTGGCCTGGTGAGCTGTCAAGCTGCCGGCCACCTTTAGTGGCCTGGTGAGCTGTCAAGCTGCCGGCCACCTTTAGTGGCATGCTGAGCTGTCAAGCTGCCGGCCACCTATAGTGGCCTGGTGAGCTGTCGAGCTGCCGGCCACCTATAGTGGCCTGGTGAGCTGTCGAGCTGCCGGCCGCCTATAGTGGCCTGGTGAGCTGTCAAGCTGCCGGCCACCTTAAGTGGCCTGGTGAGCTGTCAAGCTGCCGGCCACATATAGTGGCCTGGTGAGCTGTCGAGCTGCCGGCCACATATAGTGGCCTGGTGAGCTGTCGAGCTGCCGGCCACCTATAGTGGCCTGGTGAGCTGTCGAGCTTCCGGCCGCCTATAGTGGCCTGGTGAGCTGTCGAGCTGCCAGCGACCTTAAATGGCCTGGTGAGCTGTCGAGCTGCCGGCCACCTATAGTACCCTGGTGAGCTGTCGAGTTGCCGGCCACCCATAGCGGCCTGGTGAGCTGTCGAGCTGCCGGCCACCTATAGTGGCCTGGTCAGCTGTCGAGCTGCCGGCCACCTATAGTGGCCTGGTGAGCTGTCGAGCTGCCAGCCACCTATAATGCCCTGGTGAGCTGTCGAGCTGCCGGCCACCCATAGTGGCCTGGTAAGCTGTCAAACTGCCGGCGACCTATATTGGCCTTGTGAGCTGTCGAGCTGCCGACCACCTATTATGGCCTGGTGAGCTGTCGACCTGCCGGCCACCTTTAGTGGCCTAGTGAGCTGTCGAGCTGCCGGCCGCCTATAGTGGCCTGGTGAGCTGTCGACCTGCCGGCCACCTTTAGTGGCCTAGTGAGCTGTCGAGCTGCCGGCCACCTATAGTGGCCTAGTGAGCTGTCAAGCTGCCGGCCACCTTTAGTGGCCTGGTGAGCTGTCAAGCTGCCGGCCACCTTTAGTGGCCTGGTGAGCTGTCAAGCTGCCGGCCACCTTTAGTGGCCTGGTGAGCTGTCAAGCTGCCGGCCACCTTTAGTGGCCTGGTGAGCTGTCAAGCTGCCGGCCACCTATAGTGGCCTGGTGAGCTGTCGAGCTGCCGGCCACCTAGAGTGGCCTGGTGAGCTGTCGAGCTGCCGGCCGCCTATAGTGGCCTGGTGAGCTGTCGAGCTCCCGGCCACCTTAAGTGGCCTGGTGAGCTGTCGAGCTGCCGGCCACCTATAGTACCCTGGTGGGCTGTCGAGCTGCCGGCCACCCATAGTGGCATGCTGAGCTGTCAAGCTGCCGGCCACCTTTAGTGGCATGCTGAGCTGTCAAGCTGCCGGCCACCTATATTACCCTGGTGAGCGGTCGAGCTGCCGGCCACCTATAGTGGCCTGGTGAGCGGTCGAGCTGCCGGCCACCTATAGTGGCCTGGTGAGCGGTCGAGCTGCCGGCCACCTATAGTGGCCTGGTGAGCGGTCGAGCTGCCGGCCACCTATAGTGGCCTGGTGAGCGGTCGAGCTGCCGCCCACCTAGAGTGGCCTGGTGAGATGTCGAGCTGCCGGCCACCTATAGCGGCCTGGTGAGCTGTCGAACTGCCGGCCACCTATAGGGGCCTAGTGAGCTGTCGACCTGCCGGCCACCTATAGTGGTCTGGTGAGCTGTCGAGCTGCCGGTCACCCATAGTGGCCTGGTGAGCTGTCGAGCTGCCGGCCACCTATAGTGGCCTGGTGAACGGTTGAGCTGCCGGCCACCTATAGTGGCCTGGTGGGTTGCGGAGCTGCCGGCCACCTACAGTGGCCTGGTGGGCTGTCGAGCTGCCGGCCACCTACAGTGGCCTGGTGAGCTGTCGAGCTGCCGGCCACCTTTAGTGGCCTGGTGAGCTGTCAAGCTGCCGGCCACCTTTAGTGGCCTGGTGAGCTGTCAAGCTGCCGGCCACCTTTAGTGGCATGCTGAGCTGTCAAGCTGCCGGCCACCTTTAGTGGCATGCTGAGCTGTCAAGCTGCCGGCCACCTATAGTGGCCTGGTGAGCTGTCGAGCTGCCGGCCACCTATAGTGGCTTGGTGAGCTGTCGAGCTGCCGGCCGCCTATAGTGGCCTGGTGAGCTGTCGAGCTGCCGGCGACCTTAAGTGGCCTGGTGAGCTGTCGAGCTGCCGGCCACCTATAATACCCTGGTGAGCGGTCGAGCTGCCGGCCACCTATAGTGGCCTGGTGAGCGGTCGAGCTGCCGCCCACCTAGAGTGGCCTGGTGAGATGTCGAGCTGCCGGCCACCTATAGTGGCCTGGTGAGCTGTCGAACTGCCGGCCACCTATAGGGGCCTAGTGAGCTGTCGACCTGCCGGCCACCTATAGTGGTCTGGTGAGCTGTCGAGCTGCCGGCCACCCATAGTGGCCTGGTGAGCTGTCGAGCTGCCGGCCACCTATAGTGGCCTGGTGAGCTGTCGAGCTGCCGGCGACCTTAAGTGGCCTGGTGAGCTGTCGGGCTGCCGGCCACCTATAGTACCCTGGTGGGCTGTCGAGCTGCCGGCCACCCATAGTGGCCTGGTGAGCTGTCGAGCTGCCGGCCACCTATAGTGGCCTGGTGAGCGGTCGAGCTGCCGGCCACCCAAAGTGGCCTGGTGAGCTGTCGAGCTGCCGGCCACCTATAATGCCCTGGTGAGCTGTCGAGCTGCCGGCCACCCATAGTGCCCTGGTAAGCTGTCAAACTGCCGGCCACCTATATTGGCCTGGTGAGCTGTCGAGCTGCCGGCCACCTATTATGGCCTGGTGAGCTGTCGACCTGCCGGCCACCTTTAGTGGCCTGGTGAGCTGTCGAGCTCCCGGCCACCTTAAGTGGCCTGGTGAGCTGTCGAGCTGCCGGCCACCTATAGTACCCTGGTGGGCTGTCGAGCTGCCGGCCACCCATAGTGGCATGCTGAGCTGTCAAGCTGCCGGCCACCTTTAGTGGCATGCTGAGCTGTCAAGCTGCCGGCCACCTATAGTGGCCTGGTGAGCTGTCGAGCTGCCGGCCACCTATAGTGGCTTGGTGAGCTGTCGAGCTGCCGGCCGCCTATAGTGGCCTGGTGAGCTGTCGAGCTGCCGGCGACCTTAAGTGGCCTGGTGAGCTGTCGAGCTGCCGGCCACCTATATTACCCTGGTGAGCGGTCGAGCTGCCGGCCACCTATAGTGGCCTGGTGAGCGGTCGAGCTGCCGGCCACCTATAGTGGCCTGGTGAGCGGTCGAGCTGCCGGCCACCTATAGTGGCCTGGTGAGCGGTCGAGCTGCCGCCCACCTAGAGTGGCCTGGTGAGATGTCGAGCTGCCGGCCACCTATAGCGGCCTGGTGAGCTGTCGAACTGCCGGCCACCTATAGGGGCCTAGTGAGCTGTCGACCTGCCGGCCACCTATAGTGGTCTGGTGAGCTGTCGAGCTGCCGGTCACCCATAGTGGCCTGGTGAGCTGTCGAGCTGCCGGCCACCTATAGTGGCCTGGTGAACGGTTGAGCTGCCGGCCACCTATAGTGGCCTGGTGGGTTGCGGAGCTGCCGGCCACCTACAGTGGCCTGGTGGGCTGTCGAGCTGCCGGCCACCTACAGTGGCCTGGTGAGCTGTCGAGCTGCCGGCCACCTTTAGTGGCCTGGTGAGCTGTCAAGCTGCCGGCCACCTTTAGTGGCCTGGTGAGCTGTCAAGCTGCCGGCCACCTTTAGTGGCATGCTGAGCTGTCAAGCTGCCGGCCACCTTTAGTGGCATGCTGAGCTGTCAAGCTGCCGGCCACCTATAGTGGCCTGGTGAGCTGTCGAGCTGCCGGCCACCTATAGTGGCTTGGTGAGCTGTCGAGCTGCCGGCCGCCTATAGTGGCCTGGTGAGCTGTCGAGCTGCCGGCGACCTTAAGTGGCCTGGTGAGCTGTCGAGCTGCCGGCCACCTATAATACCCTGGTGAGCGGTCGAGCTGCCGGCGACCTATAGTGGCCTGGTGAGCGGTCGAGCTGCCGCCCACCTAGAGTGGCCTGGTGAGATGTCGAGCTGCCGGCCACCTATAGTGGCCTGGTGAGCTGTCGAACTGCCGGCCACCTATAGGGGCCTAGTGAGCTGTCGACCTGCCGGCCACCTATAGTGGTCTGGTGAGCTGTCGAGCTGCCGGCCACCCATAGTGGCCTGGTGAGCTGTCGAGCTGCCGGCCACCTATAGTGGCCTGGTGAACGGTTGAGCTGCCGGCCACCTATAGTGGCCTGGTGAGCTGTCGAGCTGCCGGCCACCCATAGTGCCCTGGTAAGCTGTCGACCTGCCGGCCACCTATAGTGGTCTGGTGAGCTGTCGAGCTGCCGGTCACCCATAGTGGCCTGGTGAGCTGTCGAGCTGCCGGCCACCTATAGTGGCCTGGTGAACGGTTGAGCTGCCGGCCACCTATAGTGGCCTGGTGGGTTGCGGAGCTGCCGGCCACCTACAGTGGCCTGGTGGGCTGTCGAGCTGCCGGCCACCTACAGTGGCCTGGTGAGCTATCGAGCTGCCGGCCACCTTTAGTGGCCTGGTGAGCTGTCGACCTGCCGGCCACCTTTAGTGGCCTAGTGAGCTGTCGAGCTGCCGGCCACCTATAGTGGCCTAGTGAGCTGTCAAGCTGCCGGCCACCTTCAGTGGCCTGGTGAGCTGTCAAGCTGCCGGCCACCTTTAGTGGCCTGGTGAGCTGTCAAGCTGCCGGCCACCTTTAGTGGCCTGGTGAGCTGTCAAACTGCCGGCCACCTATAGTGGCCTGGTGAGCTGTCGAGCTGCCGGCAACCTATAGTGGCCTGGTGAGCGGTCAATCTGCCGGCCGCCTATAGTGGCCTGGTGAGCGGTCGAGCTGCCGGCCACCTATAGTGGCCTGGTGAGCGGTCGAGCTGCCGGCCACCTATAGTGGCCTGGTGAGCTGTCGACCTGCCGGCCGCCTATAGTGGCCTGGTGAGCTGTCGAGCTGCCGGCGACCTTAAGTGGCCTGGTGAGCTGTCGAGCTGCCGGCCACCTATAGTACCCTGGTGAGCGGTCGAGCTGCCGGCCACCTATAGTGGCCTGGTGAGCGGTCGAGCTGCCGGCCACCTATAGTGGCCTGGTGAGCGGTCGATCTGCCGCCCACCTAGAGTGGCCTGGTGAGATGTCGAGCTGCCGGCCACCTATAGTGGCCTGGTGAGCTGTCGAGCTGCCGGCCACCCATAGTGGCCTGGTGAGCTGTCGAGCTGCCGGCCACCAATAGTGGCCTGGTGAGCGGTCGAGCTGCCGGCCACCCATAGTGGCCTGGTGAGCTGTCGAGCTGCCGGTCACCTATAATGCCCTGGTGAGCTGTCGAGCTGCCGGCCACCCATAGTGCCCTGGTAAGCTGTCAAACTGCCGGCCACCTATATTGGCCTGGTGAGCTGTCGAGCTGCCGGCCACCTATTATGGCCTGGTGAGCTGTCGACCTGCCGGCCACCTTTAGTGGCCTGGTGAGCTGTCGAGCTGCCGGCCACCTATAGTACCCTGGTGGGCTGTCGAGCTGCCGGCCACCCATAGTGGCCTGGTGAGCTGTCGAGCTGCCGGCCACCTATAGTGGCCTGGTGAGCGGCCGAGCTGCCGGCCACCCATAGTGGCCTGGTGAGCTGTCGAGCTGCCGGTCACCTATAATGCCCTGGTGAGCTGTCGAGCTGCCGGCCACCCATAGTGCCCTGGTAAGCTGTCAAACTGCCGGCCACCTATATTGGCCTGGTGGGCTGTCGAGCTGCCGGCCACCTATTATGGCCTGGTGAGCTGTCGACCTGCCGGCCACCTTTAGTGGCCTGGTGAGCTGTCGAGCTGCCGACCACCTTAAGTGGCCTGGTGAGCTGTCGAGCTGCCGGCCACCTTAAGTGGCCTGGTGAGCTGTCGAGCTGCCGGCCACCTTAAGTGGCCTGGTGAGCTGTCGAGCTGCCGGCCACCTTAAGTGGCCTGGTGAGCTGTCGAGCTGCCGGCCACCTTAAGTGGCCTGGTGAGCTGTCGAGCTGCCGGCCACCTTAAGTGGCCTGGTGAGCTGTCGAGCTGCCGGCCACCTTAAGTGGCCTGGTGAGCTGTCGAGCTGCCGGCCACCTTAAGTGGCCTGGTGAGCTGTCGAGCTACCGGCCACCTATAGGGGCCTGGTGAGCTGTCGAGCTGCCGGCCACCTATAGTGGCCTGGTGAGCTGTCGAGCTGCCGGCCACCCATAGTGGCCTGGTGAGCTGTCTTGCTGCCAGCCACCCATAGTGGCCTGGTGAGCTGTCGAGCTGCCGGCCACCTATAGTGGCCTGGTGAACGGTCGAGCTGCCGGCCACCTATAGTGCCCTGGTGAGCTGTCGAGCTGCCGGCCTCCTATAGTGGCCTGGTGAGCTGTCGAGCTGCCGGCCACCTATAGTGGCCTGGTGAGCGGTCGAGCTGCCGCCCACCTAGAGTGGCCTGGTGAGATGTCGAGCTGCCGGCCACCTATAGTGGCCTGGTGAGCTGTCGACCTGCCGGCCACCTATAGTGGTCTGGTGAGCTGTCGAGCTGCCGGCCACCCATAGTGGCCTGGTGAGCTGTCGAGCTGCCGGCCACCTATAGTGGCCTGGTGAGCGGTCGAGCTGCCGCCCACCTAGAGTGGCCTGGTGAGATGTCGAGCTGCCGGCCACCTATAGGGGCCTGGTGAGCTGTCGACCTGCCGGCCACCTATAGTGGTCTGGTGAGCTGTCGAGCTGCCGGCCACCCATAGTGGCCTGGTGAGCTGTCGAGCTGCCGGCCACCTATAGTGGCCTGGTGAACGGTCGAGCTGCCGGCCACCTATAGTGGCCTGGTGGGTTGTCGAGCTGCCGGCCACCTATAGTGGCCTGGTGGGCTGTCGAGCTGCCGGCCACCTACAGTGGCCTGGTGAGCTGTCGAGCTGCCGGCCACCTATAGTGGCCTGGTGAGCTGTCGAGCTGCCGGCCACCTATAGTGGCCTGGTGAGCTGTCGAGCTGCCGGCCACCTACAGTGGCCTGGTGAGCTGTCGAGCTGCCGGCCACCTATAGTGGCCTGGTGAGCTGTCGAGCTGTCGCCCACCTATAGTGGCCTAGTGAGCTGTCGAGCTGTCGGCCACCTATAGTGCCCTGGTGAGCTGTCGAGCTGCCGGCCTCCTATAGTGGCCTGGTGAGCTGTCGAGCTGCCGGCCACCTATAGGGGCCTGGTGAGCTGTCGACCTGCCGGCCACCCATAGTGGCGTGGTGAGCTGTCGAGCTGCCGGCCACCTATAGTGGCCTGGTGAGCGGTCGAGCTGCCGGCCACCTATAGTGGCCTGGTGGGTTGTCGAGCTGCCGGCCACCTATAGTGGCCTGGTGGGCTGTCGAGCTGCCGGCCACCTACAGTGGCCTGGTGAGCTGTCGAGCTGCCGGCCACCTATAGTGGCCTGGTGAGCTGTCGAGCTGCCGGCCACCTACAGTGGCCTGGTGAGCTGTCGAGCTGCCGGCCACCTATAGTGGCCTGGTGAGCTGTCGAGCTGTCGCCCACCTATGGTGGCCTGGTGAGCTGTCGAGCTGTCGGCCACCTATAGTGCCCTGGTGATCTGTCGAGCTGCCGGCCTCCTATAGTGGCCTGGTGAGCTGTCGAGCTGCCGGCCACCTATAGGGGCCTGGTGAGCTGTCGACCTGCCGGCCACCCATAGTGGCGTGGTGAGCTGTCGAGCTGCCGGCCACCTATAGTGGCCTGGTGAATGGTCGAGCTGCCGGCCACCTATAGTGGCCTGGTGGGTTGTCGAGCTGCCGGCCACCTATAGTGGCCTGGTGGGCTGTCGAGCTGCCGGCCACCTACAGTGGCCTGGTGAGCTGTCGAGCTGCCGGCCACCTATAGTAGCCTGGTGAGCTGTCGAGCTGCCGGCCACCTACAGTGGCCTGGTGAGCTGTCGAGCTGCCGGCCACCTATAGTGGCCTGGTGAGCTGTCGAGCTGTCGCCCACCTATGGTGGCCTGGTGAGCTGTCGAGCTGTCGGCCACCTATAGTGCCCTGGTGATCTGTCGAGCTGCCGGCCTCCTATAATGCCCTGGTGAGCTGTCGAGCTGCCGGCCACCCATAGTGGCCTGGTAAGCTGTCAAACTGCCGGCCACCTATATTGGCCTGGTGAGCTGTCGAGCTGCCGGCCACCTATTATGGCCTGGTGAGCTGTCGACCTGCCGGCCACCTTTAGTGGCCTAGTGAGCTGCCGAGCTGCCGGCCACCTATAGTGGCCTGGTGAGCTGTCAAGCTGCCCGCCACCTTTAGTGGCCTGGTGAGCTGTCAAGCTGCCGGCCACCTTTAGTGGCCTGGTGAGCTGTCGAGCTGCCGGCCGCCTATAGTGGCCTGGTGAGCTGTCGAGCTGCCGGCCACCTATAGTACCCTGGTGAGCGGTCGAGCTGCCGGCCACCTTTAGTGGCCTGGTGAGCAGTCGTGCTGCCGGCCACCTATAGTGGCCTGGTGAGCGGTCGAGCTGCCGCCCACCTAGAGTGGCCTGGTGAGATGTCGAGCTGCCGGCCACCTATAGGGGCCTGGTGAGCTGTCGAGCTGCCGGCCACCCATAGTGGCCTGGTGAGCTGTCGAGCTGCCGACACCTATAGTGTCCTGGTGGGTTGTCGAGCTGCCGGCCACCTATAGTGGCCTGGTGGGCTGTCGAGCTGCCGGCCACCTACAGTGGCCTGGTGAGCTGTCGAGCTGCCGGCCACCTATAGTGGCCTGGTGAGCTGTCGAGCTGCCGGCCACCTATAGTGGCCTGGTGAGCTGTCGAGCTGCCGGCCACCTATAGTGGCCTGGTGAGCTGTCGAGCTGCCGGCCACCTATAGTGGCCTGGTGAGCTGTCGAGCTGCCGGCCACCTATATTGGCCTGGTGAGCGGTCGAGCTGCCGGCTGCCTATAGTGGCCTGGTGAGCGGTCGAGCTGCCGGCCACCTATAGTGGCCTGGTGAGCGGTCGAGCTGCCGCCCACCTAGAGTGGCCTGGTGAGATGTCGAGCTGCCGGCCACCTATAGTGGCATGGTGAGCTGTCGAGCTGCCGGCGACCTTAAGTGGCCTGGTGAGCTGTCGAGCTGCCGGCCACCTATAGTACCCTGGTGAGCTGTCGACCTGCCGGCCACCCATAGTGGCCTGGTGAGCTGTCGAGCTGCCGGCCACCTATAGTGGCCTGGTGAGCTGTCGACCTGCCGGCCACCTTTAGTGGCCTAGTAAGCTGCCGAGCTGCCGGCCACCTATAGTGGCCTGGTGAGCTGTCAAGCTGCCCGCCACCCATAGTGGCCTGGTGAGCTGTCGAGCTGCCGGCCACCTATAATGCCCTGGTGAGCTGTCGAGCTGCCGGCCACCCATAGTGCCCTGGAAAGCTGTCAAACTGCCGGCCACCTATATTGGCCTGGTGAGCTGTCGAGCTGCCGGCCACCTATTATGGCCTGGTGAGCTGTCGACCTGCCGGCCACCTTTAGTGGCCTGGTGAGCTGTCGAGCTCCCGGCCACCTATAGTGGCCTGGTGAGCTGTCGAGCTGCCGGCCACCTTAAGTGGCCTGGTGAGCTGTCGAGCTGCCGGCCACCTTAAGTGGCCTGGTGAGCTGTCGAGCTGCCGGCCACCTATAGGGGCCTGGTGAGCTGTCGAGCTGCCGGCCACCCATAGTGGCCTGGTGAGCTGTCTTGCTGCCGGCCACCCATAGTGGCCTGGTGAGCTGTCGAGCTGCCGGCCACCTATAGTGGCCTGGTGTGCTGTCGAGCTGCCGGCCACCTATAGTGGCCTGGTGGGTTGTCGAGCTGCCGGCCACCTATAGTGGCCTGGTGGGCTGTCGAGCTGCCGGCCACCTACAGTGGCCTGGTGAGCTGTCGAGCTGCCGGCCACCTATAGTGGCCTGGTGAGCTGTCGAGCTGCCGGCCACCTACAGTGGCCTGGTGAGCTGTCGAGCTGCCGGCCACCTATAGTGGCCTGGTGAGCTGTCGAGCTGTCGCCCACCTATAGTGGCCTGGTGAGCTGTCGAGCTGTCGGCCACCTATAGTGCCCTGGTGAGCTGTCGAGCTGCCGGCCTCCTATAGTGGCCTGGTGAGCTGTCGAGCTGCCGGCCACCTATAGGGGCCTGGTGAGCTGTCGACCTGCCGGCCACCCATAGTGGCGTGGTGAGCTGTCGAGCTGCCGGCCACCTATAGTGGCCTGGTGAGCGGTCGAGCTGCCGGCCACCTATAGTGGCCTGGTGGGTAGTCGAGCTGTCGCCCACCTATGGTGGCCTGGTGAGCTGTCGAGCTGTCGGCCACCTATAGTGCCCTGGTGATCTGTCGAGCTGCCGGCCTCCTATAATGCCCTGGTGAGCTGTCGAGCTGCCGGCCACCCATAGTGGCCTGGTAAGCAGTCAAACTGCCGGCCACCTATATTGGCCTGGTGAGCTGTCGAGCTGTCGCCCACCTATGGTGGCCTGGTGAGCTGTCGAGCTGTCGGCCACCTATAGTGCCCTGGTGATCTGTCGAGCTGCCGGCCTCCTATAGTGGCCTGGTGAGCTGTCGAGCTGCCGGCCACCTATAGGGGCCTGGTGAGCTGTCGACCTGCCGGCCACCCATAGTGGCGTGGTGAGCTGTCGAGCTGCCGGCCACCTATAGTGGCCTGGTGAACGGTCGAGTTGCCGGCCACCTATAGTGGCCTGGTGGGTTGTCGAGCTGCCGGCCACCTATAGTGGCCTAGTGGGCTGTCGAGCTGCCGGCCACCTACAGTGGCCTGGTGAGCTGTCGAGCTGCCGGCCACCTATAGTGGCCTGGTGAGCTGTCGAGTTGCCGGCCACCTACAGTGGCCTGGTGAGCTGTCGAGCTGCCGGCCACCTATAGTGGCCTGGTGAGCTGTCGAGCTGTCGCCCACCTATGGTGGCCTGGTGAGCTGTCGAGCTGTCGGCCACCTATAGTGCCCGGGTGATCTGTCGAGCTGCCGGCCTCCTATAATGCCCTGGTGAGCTGTCGAGCTGCCGGCCACCCATAGTGGCCTGGTAAGCTGTCAAACTGCCGGCCACCTATATTGGCCTGGTGAGCTGTCGAGCTGCCGGCCACCTATTATGGCCTGGTGAGCTGTCGACCTGCCGGCCACCTTTAGTGGCCTAGTGAGCTGCCGAGCTGCCGGCCACCTATAGTGGCCTGGTGAGCTGTCAAGCTGCCCGCCACCTTTAGTGGCCTGGTGAGCTGTCAAGCTGCCGGCCACCTTTAGTGGCCTGGTGAGCTTTCAAGCTGCCGGCCACCTCTAGTGGCCTGGTGAGCTGTCAAGCTGCCGGCCACCTTTAGTGGCCTGGTGAGCTGTCGAGCTGCCGGCCACCTTTAATGCCCTGGTGAGCTGTCGAGCTGCCGGCCGCCCATAGTGGCCTGGTAAGCTGTCAAACTGCCGGCCACCTATATTGGCCTGGTGAGCTGTCAAACTGCCGGCCACCTATAGTGGCCTGGTGAACGGTCGAGCTGCCGGCCGCCTATAGTGGCCTGGTGAGCGGTCGAGCTGCCGGCCACCTATAGTGGCCTGGTGAGCGGTCGAGCTGCCGGCCACCTAGAGTGGCCTGGTGAGCTGTCGAGCTGCCGGCCGCCTATAGTGGCCTGGTGAGCTGTCGAGCTGCCGGCCACCTATAGTACCCTGGTGAGCGGTCGAGCTGCCGGCCACCTTTAGTGGCCTGGTGAGCGGTCGTGCTGCCGGCCACCTATAGTGGCCTGGTGAGCAGTCGAGCTGCCGCCCACCTAGAGTGGCCTGGTGAGATGTCGAGCTGCCGGCCACCTATAGGGGCCTGGTGAGCTGTCGAGCTGCCGGCCACCTATAGTGGCCTGGTGAGCTGTCGAGCTGCCGGCCACCTATATTGGCCTGGTGAGCGGTCGAGCTGCCGGCCGCCTATAGTGGCCTGGTGAGCGGTCGAGCTGCCGGCCACCTATAGTGGCCTGGTGAGCGGTCGAGCTGCCGCCCACCTAGAGTGGCCTGGTGAGATGTCGAGCTGCCGGCCACCTGTAGTGGCATGGTGAGCTGTCGAGCTGCCGGCGACCTTAAGTGGCCTGGTGAGCTGTCGAGCTGCCGGCCACCTATAGTACCCTGGTGAGCTGTCGACCTGCCGGCCACCCATAGTGGCCTGGTGAGCTGTCGAGCTGCCGGCCACCTATAGTGGCCTGGTGAGCTGTCGACCTGCCGGCCACCTTTAGTGGCCTAGTGAGCTGCCGAGCTGCCGGCCACCTATAGTGGCCTGGTGAGCTGTCAAGCTGCCCGCCACCCATAGTGGCCTGGTGAGCTGTCGAGCTGCCGGCCACCTATAATGCCCTGGTGAGCTGTCGAGCTGCCGGCCACCCATAGTGCCCTGGAAAGCTGTCAAACTGCCGGCCACCTATATTGGCCTGGTGAGCTGTCGAGCTGCCGGCCACCTATTATGGCCTGGTGAGCTGTCGACCTGCCGGCCACCTTTAGTGGCCTGGTGAGCTGTCGAGCTCCCGGCCACCTATAGTGGCCTGGTGAGCTGTCGAGCTGCCGGCCACCTTAAGTGGCCTGGTGAGCTGTCGAGCTGCCGGCCACCTTAAGTGGCCTGGTGAGCTGTCGATCTGCCGGCCACCTATAGGGGCCTGGTGAGCTGTCGAGCTGCCGGCCACCCATAGTGGCCTGGTGAGCTGTCTTGCTGCCGGCCACCCATAGTGGCCTGGTGAGCTGTCGAGCTGCCGGCCACCTATAGTGGCCTGGTGTGCTGTCGAGCTACCGGCCACCTATAGTGGCCTGGTGAGCTGTCGAGCTGCCGGCCACCTATGATGCCCTGGTGAGCTGTCGAGCTGCCGGCCACCTATAGTGGCCTGGTGAGCTGTCAAAGCTGTCGGCCACCTTTAGTGGCCTGGTGAGCTGTCAAGCTGCCGGCCACCTTTAGCGGCCTGCTGAGCTGTCAAGCTGCCGGCCACCTTTAGTGGCATGGTGAGCTGTCAAGCTGCCGGCCACCTATAGTGGCCTGGTGAACGGTCGAGCTGCCGGCCACCTATAGTGGCCTGGTGGGTTGTCGAGCTGCCGGCCACCTATAGTGGCCTGGTGGGCTGTCGAGCTGCCGGCCACCTACAGTGGCCTGGTGAGCTGTCGAGCTGCCGGCCACCTATAGTGGCCTGGTGAGCTGTCGAGCTGCCGGCCACCTACAGTGGCCTGGTGAGCTGTCGAGCTGCCGGCCACCTATAGTGGCCTGGTGAGCTGTCGAGCTGCCGGCCACCTATAGTGGCCTGGTGAGCTGTCAAGCTGTCGCCCACCTATGGTGGCCTGGTGAGCTGTCGAGCTGTCGGCCACCTATAGTGCCCTGGTGATCTGTCGAGCTGCCGGCCGCCCATAGTGGCCTGGTAAGCAGTCAAACTGCCGGCCACCTATATTGGCCTGGTGAGCTGTCGAGCTGCCGGCCACCTTTAATGCCCTTGTGAGCTGTCGAGCTGCCGGCCGCCTATAGTGGCCTGGTGAGCGGTCGAGCTGCCGGCCACCTATAGTGGCCTGGTGAGCGGTCGAGCTGCCGGCCACCTAGAGTGGCCTGGTGAGCTGTCGAGCTGCCGGTCGCCTATAGTGGCCTGGTGAGCGGTCGAGCTGCCGGCCACCTATAGTGGCCTGGTGAGCGGTCGAGCAGCCGCCCACCTAGAGTGGCCTGGTGAGATGTCGAGCTGCCGGCCACCTTTAGTGGCCTGGTGAGCTGTCGAGCTGCCGACCACCTTTAATGCCCTTGTGAGCTGTCGAGCTGCCGGCCGCCTATAGTGGCCTGGTGAGCGGTCGAGCTGCCGGCCACCTATAGTGGCCTGGTGAGCGGTCGAGCTGCCGGCCACCTAGAGTGGCCTGGTGAGCTGTCGAGCTGCCGGCCGCCTATAGTGGCCTGGTGAGCTGTCGAGCTGCCGGCGACCTTAAGTGGCCTGGTGAGCTGTCGAGCTGCCGGCCACCTATAGTACCCTGGTGAGCGGTCGAGCTGCCGGCCACCTTTAGTGGCCTGGTGAGCGGTCGTGCTGCCGGCCACCTATAGTGGCCTGGTGAGCGGTGGAGCTGCCGCCCACCTAGAGTGGCCTGGTGAGATGTCGAGCTGCCGGCCACCTATAGGGGCCTGGTGAGCTGTCGAGCTGCCGGCCACCCATAGTGGCCTGGTGAGCTGTCGAGCTGCCGACACCTACAGTGTCCTGGTGGGTTGTCGAGCTGCCGGCCACCTATAGTGGCCTGGTGGGCTGTCGAGCTGCCGGCCACCTACAGTGGCCTGGTGAGCTGTCGAGCTGCCGGCCACCTATAGTGGCCTGGTGAGCTGTCGAGCTGCCGGCCACCTATAGTGGCCTGGTGAGCTGTCGAGCTGCCGGCCACCTATATTGGCCTGGTGAGCGGTCGAGCTGCCGGCCGCCTATAGTGGCCTGGTGAGCGGTCGAGCTGCCGGCCACCTATAGTGGCCTGGTGAGCGGTCGAGCTGCCGCCCACCTAGAGTGGCCTGGTGAGATGTCGAGCTGCCGGCCACCTATAGTGGCCTGGTGAGCTGTCGAGCTGCCGGCGACCTTAAGTGGCCTGGTGAGCTGTCGAGCTACCGGCCACCTATAGTACCCTGGTGAGCTGTCGACCTGCCGGCCACCCATAGTAGCCTGGTGAGCTGTCGAGCTGCCGGCCACCTATAGTGGCCTGGTGAGCTGTCGACCTGCCGGCCACCTTTAGTGGCCTAGTGAGCTGCCGAGCTGCCGGCCACCTATAGTGGCCTGGTGAGCTGTCAAGCTGCCCGCCACCCATAGTGGCCTGGTGAGCTGTCGAGCTGCCGGCCACCTATAATGCCCTGGTGAGCTGTCGAGCTGCCGGCCACCCATAGTGCCCTGGAAAGCTGTCAAACTGCCGGCCACCTATATTGGCCTGGTGAGCTGTCGAGCTGCCGGCCACCTATTATGGCCTGGTGAGCTGTCGACCTGCCGGCCACCTTTAGTGGCCTGGTGAGCTGTCGAGCTCCCGGCCACCTATAGTGGCCTGGTGAGCTGTCGAGCTGCCGGCCACCTTAAGTGGCCTGGTGAGCTGTCGAGCTGCCGGCCACCTTAAGTGGCCTGGTGAGCTGTCGAGCTGCCGGCCACCTATAGGGGCCTGGTGAGCTGTCGAGCTGCCGGCCACCTATAGTGGCCTGGTGAGCTGTCGAGCTGCCGGCCACCTATAGTGGCCTGGTGGGCTGTCTTGCTGCCGGCCACCTGAAGTGATACGCAGCCCAGTTCCCAAAAAACAGAGACAGATTTTTATTCAACTTAACTTATAAAGACAGTTCATACATTGTACTAGATTTTAGAACTAATTTAGCAAAGCTCAAAAGTAAGTACTAGATGAATTACAGGGTAGTGATGCATCATCTCCTCCGACACCACTTCATTCCCACCCTGATCTGGTTTTAACGCCGGAAGCGAATACTTTTCTGCTTAAGACGCTCAGATCTCCTAACCTCAGGAGGAGCTGATGGGGGAACGGATGCATCAGGATCGCCGTTGGGCTCTGGATGGTTAACAAGTTCCTGCTCCGTTGGAGATCCATCACTCGCGATCTCAGTAACTGCAGAATAGCCGTTGGGATCTGGATGGTTAACAAGATTCTGGTCCGCTGGAGATCCCTCACTCGTACTGGGGTCTCCCATGTTCTCAGCCTGATAAAAATATTCAAAATTCGGATTAGCACCTGTCGCACAATTACCTCCTTCTGCCTCGGGCCTTTTGTTGCCCGTCCGCTCGATTTCTTTATCATGCCGAAGCAACCGTATTTGATTTTGATGACGCCTTAAATAACCGTTCTGGGTCTGAATAACAAACATCTTGTTACCCAAAATATTCCGGATAACTCCTTTAGACCATCTTCTTGATTTCACGTACTCCCGTACTAAGACTTGCTGCGACAAAGAAAACTTTGGAGAAAACTTCGATGGGTTCTTCTTTTCCTCCGGAATGATACACGATAGCAGATTTCGGGGCTGTCGACCATGCAGTAACTCAGCTGGAGACTTTTCAGTTGTCGCTCTTGGTGTAGACCGGTAAGTCGAAAGAAATGTGCAAAGAGCCGACACGGAATCGTTACTTTCCGCCATGTTCTTCTTAAAAGATTCTTTAAACGTTCGAACAAACCTCTCAGCCTGCCCATTCGATGCTGGGTGAAACGGTGCAGTTCTCCAATGTTGGATCGAGTTGACATTACAAAACTCCTTGAAGATTTGTGCGGTAAACTGAGTGCCGTTATCCGTAACCAACGCCTTTGGAAGCCCTTCGATGGCAAAAATGGATTGAAGTGCCCGAATCGTAGCTTCAGAGGTGACTGCAGACATTGACACCACATACGGAAATTTCGAGTATGCGTCTACACAGATCAACCACATTTTGTTAAAAAATGGGCCCGCAAAATCCAAGTGCACCCTTTCCCACGGCTGCTCTGCTAGAGGCCAATTGCTGTATTCCTTTTTTGGGTTCACAGCGGATTGCTGACAAATGCTGCAACCTGCTGCCACTTTGATGATTTCCTGATCCATGCCTGGGAACCAGACATATCGCCGAGCCCGCTGTTTCATCCGCGTACAGCCCCAATGACCCTCATGAAGGCACCTTAGCACCCTGGACTGTAACTCCTTCGGTATGACGGCTCGCTCATGGTCCCCTGCCCCGAGAAGAATACAATTGTCTTGAATGGTTAGAGCTAACTTACGATCAAAAAACGGTTTCACATCCCTTTCGCTCTCAGCAAGCTTGTAAGGCCATCCATTTCTTATGTAGTTAGCGATTCTCTTAAGCAATTTGTCTCTCAGTGTGCATTTACCAATTAGTGCGGCGTTAAGCGGACTGTTCTCTAGCTCTTCCAAAATGACGCTGTTCACTCCTTGGCAGTTTCCTTCCAGTTCGTCGAAATCGGTATCCGGACCCACCGGAAGACGTGACAATGCGTCTGCATTCCCATGTTTCGCCGTAGGACGAAATTTTATCTTATAGTTGTAGGCCATAAGCGTAAGAGCCCAATTTCGTAGACGACGCATCGTCATTTCCGGAACCTGCTTGCTGGGATTGAATATGGTCGTCAACGGCTTATGATCGGTTTGCAACTCAAAAACCCGACCATACACATAGCAGTGAAACTTTTTCACCCCATAGATTATGGACAATGCCTCCTTTTCTATTTGGCTGTACCGCTTTTGATGACGATCCAGTGTTTTAGAAGCGAACGCGATCGGCCTCTCGGTTCCGTCTGGGTATCTGTGCGATAAGACCGCACCAATGCCATAATTCGAAGCATCCGTAGCTAGTATCAGCGGCAGCTTATCATCGAAATGAGCCAACTGTGCCGCTTGTAATATGCTGTGTTTCAATGTCTCTAGGGCTTTCTGCTGCTTAGCCGACCAGATGAACGCAGCCCCCTTCATTCTGAGCGCATTCAGGGGCCCTGCTACCTGCGAGAAGTTTGGAATAAACTGATTATAATAGTTAAGTTTACCTATTACGGCTTCCAGCTCCTTTAAATTCGAAGGTGGCGGCATGTTACGAACTGCATCAAGGTGTTTCTCGGAGGGGCGAATGCCGGCCGCCGAGAGTGTATGCCCCAAGTAGTCTAGCTCTCCTCTAGCGAAAGTGCACTTCTGTTTATTGCACCGGAATCCCCTACTCTGCAACCGCTTGAAAACTCTTCCTAAAGTTTGCATGTGCTCCGTATCATCTTTGCCTGATACGACGATGTCGTCTATGTAAACAGCAACGGGTAAGTCGGCAAACAGTTGCTCCATAATATTTTGGAACTCCCCTGGAGCACTGCTGATGCCAAATGGTAAACGCTGATATTGGAATAGTCCGAATGGTGTATTAATAACTGCCAGATCCTTTGAAGCGTCATCCAACTCGATCTGGAGATAAGCATCCGACAGGTCAATTTTTGTGAAAAACTTCCCCCCACGAAGCTTATGGAATAAATCTCGAATACGAGGGATCGGATGTCGATTTACTACTAACTGGGGATTCACGCTGGCTTTGAAATCTCCACAGATTCGAATGTCCCCATTCGTCTTTTGTACTATTACTACGGGAGCTGCCCACTGTGTACGCTGTACTGGCTTTAAGATCTCCGCCTCGACCAACCGATCAATCTCCTTCTTCGTTTTATCCAATAATGCATAGGGTATGGGACGATGGCGAATGAACCTCGGAGTCGCACCCTCCTTGAGTTCTAGATGCGCTTGGTATTCTTTGCATCTACCTAACCCCTTTGAAAAAAGATCTGCATGTGATTCGCAGAGTTGCTCAATACTGTAGAGTAAAGAAGAATTTGAATTAATTTTGAAAACAGATTGATGAATTTTTAAATTGAAAGCTCTAAACCAATCCAAACCAAGAATGTTCGCGCCAGCACTGTTCACCACCAGTAGTTTCAATCTATGAGTCGTGTTGTTGTAATTTACATCGACCGCTAATTCACCTTTGATCGAGAGCGGTATGCCTCCATAGGCTTGAAGTACCTTGTCCGACTTCAAACACCTCGGTTGTCCCAATTGCTGGTAACCATCTGGGCCAACTAGTGAACACGACGCACCGGTGTCCACTTGAAATACCATTACCTGCCCATTTACTACCACTTCCACTTTAATGGCAGACTTTGAACTATTTTGTAGGTCTTGATGCGACTGCACCACCTCGGTGAAATGCATATTTTCCACTGCATTATCAGGATGTTTGTAGCATGCCTGCGAGCCCTTGCGACGAAAAGAACCTTTACCCTTTCTTTGGACGCCTCGAGATCTACCCTTGCCTGCCCTGACCTGCTGTCCGTTAGAAGACGAATTCTCGCCGGACATACAAACGGCTTCAATGTGGCCTACCTTCTTACATTTGCGGCAGGTGGATTTATAATGACGGCATTCGCTTCTATTGTGATATTGGAAACATCCGGGACACGATTTGCGAGGAGATTGCGAGTTTGAATGAAAACCCACTTGGCTGTTGGTAGCGGGCAACTGATTAACTTCCATCACATTGTTGTTGTTTGAAATCGCGGAAAATGTTTTTTGCGTCGTCTCATACGCACTCGCAATATCGAGCACGTCTTGAAGCGTTGGGTCTGTTTTCTGGAGCGCTTGTGTTCGAACTGTATCGTGGGGCGTATAAAGCACAATGACGTCCCGAATCATGCTATCAACATATGACTTAGCACAATTAGCATCTGGACATGTGAACAGACAATTGCGAGCTATTCCTCTAAGATCCGCAACCCACGATGAGTATGTTTGTCCTGGCTTCATGACTGTCTTGTGGAACTCAAATCGGGCTGCAAGAACATGAATCTTCGAGCTAAAGTATTCTGTCAGCTTACCAGACAAGTCCTTGAAACTTCTGGTGGACACGTCGTCGACACCGTACAGCTTTTGGAGTATCTCGAAATTTTCTGCTCCAACCCACGACAGGAAAAACGCACGTTTTTTGTTGTCGTCTGTAATGCCACACGCTTCGAAATGCTGCTCCAATTGCTTAAGGTACGTCTTCCAATTTTCCTCCCTCCTATATGCTGGAAATGGCTGGGAAATAGACGCGCACGTGGACGGAGTCTGCTGCAAGCCGGCAAACCATGCCTTCTGACTCGTTAAAATCGCTTCCATCCAGTCACGTTGCGACTTGAGGACCGCTTCCAAGTCTTCCCTTTCCATTTGTGCGCCACTATATTTCCTTATTTTAGTTTTTTAATTACTGCAGGTTCGGATATTTCGTTTTTTTTTTTTCTTCCTCGTCGCCACTGAAGTGATACGCAGCCCAGTTCCCAAAAAACAGAGACAGATTTTTATTCAACTTAACTTATAAAGACAGTTCATACATTGTACTAGATTTTAGAACTAATTTAGCAAAGCTCAAAAGTAAGTACTAGATGAATTACAGGGTAGTGATGCATCACCACCCATAGTGGCCTGGTGAGCTGTCGAGCTGCCGGCCACCTATAGTGGCCTGGTGTGCTGTCGAGCTACCGGCCACCTATAGTGGCCTGGTGAGCTGTCGAGCTGCCGGCCACCTATGATGCCCTGGTGAGCTGTCGAGCTGCCGGCCACCTATAGTGGCCTGCTGAGCTGTCAAGCTGCCGGCCACCTTTAGTGGCATGGTGAGCTGTCAAGCTGCCGGCCACCTATAGTGGCCTGGTGAACGGTCGAGCTGCCGGCCACCTATAGTGGCCTGGTGGGTTGTCGAGCTGCCGGCCACCTATAGTGGCCTGGTGGGCTGTCGAGCTGCCGGCCACCTACAGTGGCCTGGTGAGCTGTCGAGCTGCCGGCCACCTATAGTGGCCTGGTGAGCTGTCGAGCTGCCGGCCACCTACAGTGGCCTGGTGAGCTGTCGAGCTGCCGGCCACCTATAGTGGCCTGGTGAGCTGTCGAGCTGTCGCCCACCTATGGTGGCCTGGTGAGCTGTCGAGCTGTCGGCCACCTATAGTGCCCTGGTGATCTGTCGAGCTGCCGGCCTCCTATAATGCCCTGGTGAGCTGTCGAGCTGCCGGCCGCCCATAGTGGCCTGGTAAGCAGTCAAACTGCCGGCCACCTATATTGGCCTGGTGAGCTGTCGAGCTGCCGGCCACCTTTAATGCCCTGGTGAGCTGTCGAGCTGCCGGCCGCCTATAGTGGCCTGGTGAGCGGTCGAGCTGCCGGCCACCTATAGTGGCCTGGTGAGCGGTCGAGCTGCCGGCCACCTAGAGTGGCCTGGTGAGCTGTCGAGCTGCCGGCCGCCTATAGTGGCCTGGTGAGCGGTCGAGCTGCCGGCCACCTATAGTGGCCTGGTGAGCGGTCGAGCTGCCGCCCACCTAGAGTGGCCTGGTGAGATGTCGAGCTGTCGGCCACCTTTAGTGGCCTGGTGAGCTGTCGAGCTGCCGACCACCTTTAATGCCCTGGTGAGCTGTCGAGCTGCCGGCCGCCTATAGTGGCCTGGTGAGCGGTCGAGCTGCCGGCCACCTATAGTGGCCTGGTGAGCGGTCGAGCTGCCGGCCACCTAGAGTGGCCTGGTGAGCTGTCGAGCTGCCGGCCGCCTATAGTGGCCTGGTGAGCTGTCGAGCTGCCGGCGACCTTAAGTGGCCTGGTGAGCTGTCGAGCTGCCGGCCACCTATAGTACCCTGGTGAGCGGTCGAGCTGCCGGCACCCTTTAGTGGCCTGGTGAGCGGTCGTGCTGCCGGCCACCTATAGTGGCCTGGTGAGCGGTCGAGCTGCCGCCCACCTAGAGTGGCCTGGTGAGATGTCGAGCTGCCGGCCACCTATAGGGGCCTGGTGAGCTGTCGAGCTGCCGGCCACCCATAGTGGCCTGGTGAGCTGTCGAGCTGCCGACACCTACAGTGTCCTGGTGGGTTGTCGAGCTGCCGGCCACCTATAGTGGCCTGGTTGGCTGTCGAGCTGCCGGCCACCTACAGTGGCCTGGTGAGCTGTCGAGCTGCCGGCCACCTATAGTGGCCTGGTGAGCTGTCGAGCTGCCGGCCACCTATAGTGGCCTGGTGAGCTGTCGAGCTGCCGGCCACCTATATTGGCCTGGTGAGCGGTCGAGCTGCCGGCCGCCTATAGTGGCCTGGTGAGCGGTCGAGCTGCCGGCCACCTATAGTGGCCTGGTGAGCGGTCGAGCTGCCGCCCACCTAGAGTGGCCTGGTGAGATGTCGAGCTGCCGGCCACCTATAGTGGCCTGGTGAGCTGTCGAGCTGCCGGCGACCTTAAGTGGCCTGGTGAGCTGTCGAGCTACCGGCCACCTATAGTACCCTGGTGAGCTGTCGACCTGCCGGCCACCCATAGTAGCCTGGTGAGCTGTCGAGCTGCCGGCCACCTATAGTGGCCTGGTGAGCTGTCGACCTGCCGGCCACCTTTAGTGGCCTAGTGAGCTGCCGAGCTGCCGGCCACCTATAGTGGCCTGGTGAGCTGTCAAGCTGCCCGCCACCCATAGTGGCCTGGTGAGCTGTCGAGCTGCCGGCCACCTATAATGCCCTGGTGAGCTGTCGAGCTGCCGGCCACCTATTATGGCCTGGTGAGCTGTCGACCTGCCGGCCACCTTTAGTGGCCTGGTGAGCTGTCGAGCTCCCGGCCACCTATAGTGGCCTGGTGAGCTGTCGAGCTGCCGGCCACCTTAAGTGGCCTGGTGAGCTGTCGAGCTGCCGGCCACCTTAAGTGGCCTGGTGAGCTGTCGAGCTGTCGGCCACCTATAGGGGCCTGGTGAGCTGTCGAGCTGCCGGCCACCTATAGTGGCCTGGTGAGCTGTCAAGCTGCCGGCCACCTTTAGTGGCCTGGTGAGCTGTCAAGCTGCCGGCCACCTTTAGTGGCATGGTGAGCTGTCAAGCTGCCGGCCACCTAAAGTGGCCTGGTGAGCTGTCGAGCTGCCGGCCACCTATAGTGGCTTGGTGAGCTGTCGAGCTGCCGGCCGCCTATAGTGGCCTGGTGAGCTGTCGAGCTGCCGGCGACCTTAAGTGGCCTGGTGAGCTGCCGAGCTGCCGGCCACCTATAGTACCCTGGTGAGCGGTCGAGCTGCCGGCCACCTATAGTGGCCTGGTGAGCGGTCGAGCTGCCGGCCACCTATAGTGGCCTTGTGAGCGGTCGAGCTGCCGCCCACCTAGAGTGGCCTGGTGAGATGTCGAGCTGCCGGCCACCTATAGTGGCCTGGTGAGCTGTCGAACTGCCGGCCACCTATAGGGGCCTGGTGAGCTGTCGACCTGCCGGCCACCTATAGTGGTGTGGTGAGCTGTCGAGCTGTCGAGCTGCCGGCCACCCATAGTGGCCTGGTGAGCTGTCGAGCTGCCGGCCACCTATAGTGGCCTGGTGAACGGTCGAGCTGCCGGCCACCTATAGTGGCCTGGTGGGTTGTCGAGCTGCCAGCCACCTATAGTGGCCTGATGGGCTGTCGAGCTGCCGGCCACCTACAGTGGCCTCGTGAGCTGTCGAGCTGCCGGCCACCTATAGTGGCCTGGTGAGCTGTCGAGCTGTCGCCCACCTATAGTGGCCTGGTGAGCTGTCGAGCTGTCGGCCACCTATAGTGCCCTGGTGAGCTGTCGAGCTGCCGGCCTCCTATAGTGGCCTGGTGAGCTGTCGAGCTGCCGGCCACCTATAGGGGCCTGGTGAGCTGTCGACCTGCCGGCCACCTATAGTGGCCTGGTGAGCTGTCGAGCTGCCGGCCACCCATAGTGGCCTGGTGAGCTGTCGAGCTGCCGGCCACCCATAGTGGCCTGGTGAGCGGTCGAGCTGCCGGCCACCTATAGTGGCCTGGTGAGCTGTCGAGCTGCCGGCCACCTATTATGGCCTGGTGAGCTGTCGACCTGCCGGCCACCTTTAGTGGCCTGGTGAGCTGTCGAGCTCCCGGCCACCTATAGTGGCCTGGTGAGCTGTCGAGCTGCCGGCCACCTTAAGTGGCCTGGTGAGCTGTCGAGCTGCCGGCCACCTATTATGGCCTGGTGAGCTGTCGACCTGCCGGCCACCTTTAGTGGCCTAGTGAGCTGCCGAGCTGCCGGCCACCTATAGTGGCCTGCTGAGCTGTCAAGCTGCCCGCCACCTTTAGTGGCCTGGTGAGCTGTCAAGCTGCCGGCCACCTTTAGTGGCCTGGTGAGCTTTCAAGCTGCCGGCCACCTTTAGTGGCCTGGTGAGCTGTCAAGCTGCCGGCCACCTTTAGTGGCCTGGTGAGCTGTCGAGCTGCCGGCCACCTTTAATGCCCTGGTGAGCTGTCGAGCTGCCGGCCGCCCATAGTGGCCTGGTAAGCTGTCAAACTGCCGGCCACCTATATTGGCCTGGTGAGCTGTCAAGCTGCCGGCCACCTATAGTGGCCTGGTGAGCTGTCGAGCTGCCGGCCACCTATAGTGGCCTGGTGAGCTGTCGAGCTGCCGGCCACCTATAGTGGCCTGGTGAGCGGTCGAGCTGCCGGCCGCCTATAGTGGCCTGGTGAGCGGTCGAGCTGCCGGCCACCTATAGTGGCCTGGTGAGCGGTCGAGCTGCCGGCCACCTAGAGTGGCCTGGTGAGCTGTCGATCTACCGGCCGCCTATAGTGGCCTGGTGAGCTGTCGAGCTGCCGGCGACCTTAAGTGGCCTGGTGAGCTGTCGAGCTGCCGGCCACCTATAGTACCCTGGTGAGCGGTCGAGCTGCCGGCCACCTATAGTGGCCTGGTGAGCGGTCGAGCTGCCGGCCACCTATAGTGGCCTGGTGAGCGGTCGAGCTGCCGGCCACCTATAGTGGCCTGGTGAGCGGTCGAGCTGCCGCCCACCTAGAGTGGCCTGGTGAGATGTCGAGCTGCCGGCCACCTATAGTGGCCTGGTGAGCTGTCGGACTGCCGGCTACCTATAGGGGCCTGGTGAGCTGTCGACCTGCCGGCCACCCATAGTGGCCTTGTGGGCTGTCGAGCTGCCGGCCACCTATAGTGGCCTGGTGGGCTGTCGAGCTGCCGGCCACCTACAGTGGCCTGGTGAGCTGTCGAGCTGCCGGCCACCTATAGTACTCTGGTGAGCTGTCGAGCTGCTGGCCACCTATATTGGCCTGGTGAGCGGTCGAGCTGCCGGCCGCCTATAGTGGCCTGGTGAGCGGTCGAGCTGCCGGCCACCTATAGTGGCCTGGTGAGCGGTCGAGCTGCCGCCCACCTAGAGTGGCCTGGTGAGATGTCGAGCTGCCGGCCACCTATAGTGGCCTGGTGAGCTTTCAAGCTGCCGGCCACCTTTAGTGGCCTGGTGAGCTGTCAAGCTGCCGGCCACCTTTAGTGGCCTGGTGAGCTGTCAAGCTGCCGGCCACCTTTAGTGGCCTGGTGAGCTGTCAAGCTGCCGGCCACCTTTAGTGGCCTGGTGAGCTGTCAAACTGCCGGCCACCTATAGTGGCCTGGTGAGCTGTCGAGCTGCCGGCCACCTATAGTGGCCTGGTGAGCGGTCGATCTGCCGGCCGCCTATAGTGGCCTGGTGAGCGGTCGAGCTGCCGGCCACCTATAGTGGCCTGGTGAGCTGTCGAGCCGCCGGCCACCTTAAGTGGCCTGGTGAGCTGTCGAGCTGCCGGCCACCTTAAGTGGCCTGGTGAGCTGTCGAGCTGCCGTCCACCTTAAGTGGCCTGGTGAGCTGTCGAGCTGCCGGCCACCTTAAGTGGCCTGGTGAGCTGTCGAGCTGCCGGCCACCTTAAGTGGCCTGGTGAGCTGTCGAGCTGCCGGCCACCTATAGGGGCCTGGTGAGCTGTCGAGCTGCCGGCCACCTATAGTGGCCTGGTGAGCTGTCGAGCTGCCGGCCACCCATAGTGGCCTGGTGAGCTGTCGAGCTGCCGGCCACCTATATTGGCCTGGTGAGCGGTCTTGCTGCCAGCCACCCATAGTGGCCTGGTGAGCTGTCGAGCTGCCGGCCACCTATAGTGGCCTGGTGAACGGTCGAGCTGCCGGCCACCTATAGTGCCCTGGTGAGCTGTCGAGCTGCCGGCCTCCTATAGTGGCCTGGTGAGCTGTCGAGCTGCCGGCCACCTATAGTGGCCTGGTGAGCGGTCGAGCTGCCACCCACCTAGAGTGGCCTGGTGAGATGTCGAGCTGCCGGCCACCTATAGTGGCCTGGTGAGCTGTCGACCTGCCGGCCACCTATAGTGGTCTGGTGAGCTGTCGAGCTGCCGGCCACCCATAGTGGCCTGGTGAGCTGTCGAGCTGCTGGCCACCTATAGTGGCCTGGTGAGCGGTCGAGCTGCCGCCCACCTAGAGTGGCCTGGTGAGATGTCGAGCTGCCGGCCACCTATAGGGGCCTGGTGAGCTGTCGACCTGCCGGCCACCTATAGTGGTCTGGTGAGCTGTCGAGCTGCCGGCCACCCATAGTGGCCTGGTGAGCTGTCGAGCTGCCGGCCACCTATAGTGGCCTGGTGAACGGTCGAGCTGCCGGCCACCTGTAGTGGCCTGGTGGGTTGTCGAGCTGCCGGCCACCTATAGTGGCCTGGTGGGCTGTCGAGCTGCCGGCCACCTACAGTGGCCTGGTGAGCTGTCGAGCTGCCGGCCACCTATAGTGGCCTGGTGAGCTGTCGAGCTGCCGGCCACCTACAGTGGCCTGGTGAGCTGTCGAGCTGCCGGCCACCTATAGTGGCCTGGTGAGCTGTCGAGCTGTCGCCCACCTATAGTGGCCTGGTGAGCTGTCGAGCTGTCGGCCACCTATAGTGCCCTGGTGAGCTGTCGAGCTGCCGGCCTCCTATAGTGCCCTGGTAAGCTGTCAAACTGCCGGCCACCTATATTGGCCTGGTGAGCTGTCGAGCTGCCGGCCACCTATTATGGCCTGGTGAGCTGTCGACCTGCCGGCCACCTTTAGTGGCCTGGTGAGCTGTCGAGCTGCCGGCCACCTTAAGTGACCTGGTGAGCTGTCGAGCTGCCGGCCACCTTAAGTGGCCTGGTGAGCTGTCGAGCTGCCGGCCACCTTAAGTGGCCTGGTGAGCTGTCGAGCTGCCGGCCACCTTAAGTGGCCTGGTGAGCTGTCGAGCTGCCGGCCACCTTAAGTGGCCTGGTGAGCTGTCGAGCTGCCGGCCACCTATAGGGGCCTGGTGAGCTGTCGAGCTGCCGGCCACCTATAGTGGCCTGGTGAGCTGTCAAAGCTGTCGGCCACCTTTAGTGGCCTGGTGAGCTGTCAAGCTGCCGGCCACCTTTAGTGGCCTGGTGAGCTGTCAAGCTGCCGGCCACCTTTAGTGGCATGGTGAGCTGTCAAGCTGCCGGCAACCTATAGTGGCCTGGTGAGCTGTCGAGCTGCCGGCCACCCATAGTGGCGTGGTGAGCTGTCGAGCTGCCGGCCACCTATAGTGGCCTGGTGAACGGTCGAGCTGCCGGCCACCTATAGTGGCCTGGTGGGTTGTCGAGCTGCCGGCCACCTATAGTGGCCTGGTGGGCTGTCGAGCTGCCGGCCACCTACAGTGGCCTGGTGAGCTGTCGAGCTGCCGGCCACCTATAGTGGCCTGGTGAGCTGTCGAGCTGCCGGCCACCTACAGTGGCCTGGTGAGCTGTCGAGCTGCCGGCCACCTACAGTGGCCTGGTGAGCTGTCGAGCTGCCGGCCACCTACAGTGGCCTGGTGAGCTGTCGAGCTGTCGCCCACCTATGGTGGCCTGGTGAGCTGTCGAGCTGTCGGCCACCTATAGTGCCCTGGTGATCTGTCGAGCTGCCGGCCTCCTATAATGTCCTGGTGAGCTGTCGAGCTGCCGGCCACCCATAGTGGCCTGGTAAGCTGTCAAACTGCCGGCCACCTATATTGGCCTGGTGAGCTGTCGAGCTGCCGGCCACCTATTATGGCCTGGTGAGCTGTCGACCTGCCGGCCACCTTTAGTGGCCTAGTGAGCTCTCAAGCTGCCGGCCACCTTTAGTGGCCTGGTGAGCTGTCAAGCTGCCGGCCACCTTTAGTGGCCTGGTGAGCTGTCGAGCTGCCGGCCACCTTTAGTGGCCTGGTGAGCTGTCGAGCTGCCGGCCACCTTTAATGCCCTGGTGAGCTGTCGAGCTGCCGGCCACCTATATTGGCCTGGTGAGCTGTCGAGCTGCCGGCCACCTATTATGGCCTGGTGAGCTGTCGACCTGCCGGCCACCTTTAGTGGCCTAGTGAGCTTTCAAGCTGCCGGCCACCTATAGTGGCCTGGTGAGCTGTCAAGCTGCCCGCCACCTTTAGTGGCCTGGTGAGCTGTCAAGCTGCCGGCCACCTTTAGTGGCCTGGTGAGCTTTCAAGCTGCCGGCCACCTTTAGTGGCCTGGTGAGCTGTCAAGCTGCCGGCCACCTTTAGTGGCCTGGTGAGCTGTCGAGCTGCCGGCCACCTTTAGTGGCCTGGTGAGCTGTCGAGCTGCCGGCCACCTTTAATGCCCTGGTGAGCTGTCGAGCTGCCGGCCACCTATTATGGCCTGGTGAGCTGTCGACCTGCCGGCCACCTTTAGTGGCCTAGTGAGCTTTCAAGCTGCCGGCCACCTTTAGTGGCCTGGTGAGCTGTCAAGCTGCCGGCCACCTTTAGTGGCCTGGTGAGCTGTCGAGCTGCCGGCCACCTTTAGTGGCCTGGTGAGCTTTCAAGCTGCCGGCCACCTTTAGTGGCCTGGTGAGCTGTCAAGCTGCCGGCCACCTTTAGTGGCCTGGTGAGCTGTCGAGCTGCCGGCCACCTTTAGTGGCCTGGTGAGCTGTCGAGCTGCCGGCCACCTTTAATGCCCTGGTGAGCTGTCGAGCTGCCGGCCGCCCATAGTGGCCTGGTAAGCTGTCAAACTGCCGGCCACCTATATTGGCCTGGTGAGCTGTCAAACTGCCGGCCACCTATAGTGGCCTGGTGAACGGTCGAGCTGCCGGCCGCCTATAGTGGCCTGGTGAGCGGTCGAGCTGCCGGCCACCTATAGTGGCCTGGTGAGCGGTCGAGCTGCCGGCCACCTAGAGTGGCCTGGTGAGCTGTCGAGCTGCCGGCCGCCTATAGTGGCCTGGTGAGCTGTCGAGCTGCCGGCGACCTTAAGTGGCCTGGTGAGCTGTCGAGCTGCCGGCCACCTATAGTACCCTGGTGAGCGGTTGAGCTGCCGGCCACCTTTAGTGGCCTGGTGAGCGGTCGTGCTGCCGGCCACCTATAGTGGCCTGGTGAGCGGTCGAGCTGCCGCCCACCTAGAGTGGCCTGGTGAGATGTCGAGCTGCCGGCCACCCATAGTGGCCTGGTGAGCTGTCGAGCTGCCGACACCTATAGTGTCCTGGTGGGTTGTCGAGCTGCCGGCCACCTATAGTGGCCTGGTGGGCTGTCGAGCTGCCGGCCACCTACAGTGGCCTGGTGAGCTGTCGAGCTGCCGGCCACCTATAGTGGCCTGGTGAGCTGTCGAGCTGCCGGCCACCTATAGTGGCCTGGTGAGCTGTCGAGCTGCCGGCCACCTATATTGGCCTGGTGAGCGGTCGAGCTGCCGGCCGCCTATAGTGGCCTGGTGAGCGGTCGAGCTGCCGGCCACCTATAGTGGCCTGGTGAGCGGTCGAGCTGCCGCCCACCTAGAGTGGCCTGGTGAGATGTCGAGCTGCCGGCCACCTATAGTGGCCTGGTGAGCTGTCGAGCTGCCGGCGACCTTAAGTGGCCTGGTGAGCTGTCGAGCTACCGGCCACCTATAGTACCCTGGTGAGCTGTCGACCTGCCGGCCACCCATAGTGGCCTGGTGAGCTGTCGAGCTGCCGGCCACCTATAGTGGCCTGGTGAGCTGTCGACCTGCCGGCCACCTTTAGTGGCCTAGTGAGCTGCCGAGCTGCCGGCCACCTATAGTGGCCTGGTGAGCTGTCAAGCTGCCCGCCACCCATAGTGCCCTGGTGAGCTGTCGAGCTGCCGGCCACCTATAATGCCCTGGTGAGCTGTCGAGCTGCCGGCCACCCATAGTGCCCTGGAAAGCTGTCAAACTGCCGGCCACCTATATTGGCCTGGTGAGCTGTCGAGCTGCCGGCCACCTATTATGGCCTGGTGAGCTGTCGACCTGCCGGCCACCTTTAGTGGCCTGGTGAGCTGTCGAGCTCCCGGCCACCCATAGTGGCCTGGTGAGCTGTCGAGCTGCCGGCCACCTTAAGTGGCCTGGTGAGCTGTCGAGCTGCCGGCCACCTTAAGTGGCCTGGTGAGCTGTCGAACTGCCGGCCACCTATAGGGGCCTGCTGAGCTGTCGAGCTGCCGGCCACCTATAGTGGCCTGGTGAGCTGTCGAGCTGCCGGCCACCCATAGTGGCCTGGTGAGCTGTCGAGCTGCCGGCCACCCATAGTGGCCTGGTGAGCTGTCTTGCTGCCGGCCACCCATAGTGGCCTGGTGAGCTGTCGAGCTGCCGGCCACCTATAGTGGCCTGGTGTGTTGTCGAGCTACCGGCCACCTATAGTGGCCTGGTGAGCTGTCGAGCTGCCGGCCACCTATGATGCCCTGGTGAGCTGTCGAGCTGCCGGCCACCTATAGTGGCCTGGTGAGCTGTCAAAGCTGTCGGCCACCTTTAGTGGCCTGGTGAGCTGTCAAGCTGCCGGCCACCTTTAGTGGCCTGGTGAGCTGTCAAGCTGCCGGCCACCTTTAGTGGCATGGTGAGCTGTCAAGCTGCCGGCCACCTATAGTGGCCTGGTGAGCTGTCGAGCTGCCGGCCACCTATAGTGGCTTGGTGAGCTGTCGAGCTGCCGGCCGCCTATAGTGGCCTGGTGAGCTGTCGAGCTGCCGGCGACCTTAAGTGGCCTGGTGAGCTGTCGAGCTGCCGGCCACCTATAGTACCCTGGTGAGCGGTCGAGCTGCCGGCCACCTATAGTGGCCTGGTGAGCGGTCGAGCTGCCGGCTACCTATAGTGGCCTGGTGACCGGTCGAGCTGCCGCCCACCTAGAGTGGCCTGGTGAGATGTCGAGCTGCCGGCCACCTATAGTGGCCTGGTGAGCTGTCGAACTGCCGGCCACCTATAGGGGCCTGGTGAGCTGTCGACCTGCCGGCCACCTATAGTGGTCTGGTGAGCTGTCGAGCTGCCGGCCACCCATAGTGGCCTGGTGAGCTGTCGAGCTGCCGGCCACCTATAGTGGCCTGGTGAACGGTCGAGCTGCCGGCCACCTAGGTTAGGTTAGGTATATGGGTGCCCTATTGACGTAAAGTCAAGGCTCACGTAGACTACGTTGAGTCCATTGTGCCCACCTGTTTTGTTTAACCCGTTGATACCTATACATTTACTGTCGCGCTGAACCAGCCAGACGAGGATAAAAATCCCACTATTCTGTTCAGCCCGATATTACCTACCTCTTCTAGTCCCGAAAGGAAGTATCTTCCCAGGAAAATATTCCTTTTTTGGGCTAGCGCCGGGCATTCGCACAGCAGGTGACGAACGGACTCAATTTCCTCTTCGTCCCTGCAGCTTCTACAGAAGTCATTGTAGGGCTGGCCTAGTCGAGCTGCATGATAAGATAGCATGCAATGCCCGGTGAGGGCACCGACTGCCAGTCGAATATTCCCACGATTGAACTTCAGCAGATTTTCCGTTCTTTTCTTATCATAGACGGGCCAGGTCAATTTCGCCTTTGCGCATGTATCTAAGCGACACCATCGCTTATTGGCTTTCGCCAATAGCTCCGTCTGTATCTCCCTGTAGAGCGCACTGAGTGGTGTTTTGGCATCAGCTGAGATCTGCGCAATATTAGCACCTGATCCCACCCTAGCCAACTCGTCCGCCCTCTCGTTTCCGGAGATATTCATATGACCAGGTACCCAGCAAAGGGTCACCTCATTTACATTGGATATCTCTTCTAACTTCTCCTTACAGATTTTGACGAGTTTGGATCTTATCCATGCTGCCTGCAGAGCCTTAATGGCTGCCTGGCTGTCAACATAGATGCTGATCCTTTTTCCTGTGATATTCTCTTTGCTGATCAGGTCCGCCGCTTGCTTGATAGCGAAGACCTCAGCTTGGAAGACACTGCATCCATCATCGAGCCTGTAGGAGCGATGCATATCCCGAGACTCAAAGTAGACTCCGGCACCTGTGCCAACATCCATTTTGGATCCGTCGGTGTAGAGTGCCAGTTCACTTTCCGTGCGTACCATGTCACCGGTCCATTCCTCCCTGGAGGGAATTCTAATAGAGAATCTCCTCTCCCAGGAAGGAAGTCGGGTGACATAGTCCGTTACGGTTCTGAATCTCGAGACGGCCCATCGATCCAAGACTGATGCATGTCCATGAGGACTCTTTTTCCAGAGACCTAATTCCTGTAATCTTAGCGCAGTTCTGGTTGCGACGCTCTCGCAGTACAAGTCCAGGGGTGGGAGGCTCAGCATGCCTTCAAGGGCCGCCGTTGGTGTGGACTTCATAGATCCCGTCACCGCCAGACAGCCCGCCCTTTGAACCTTTGACACACTCTGAAGATGACACTTTTTCTCAAGCGCTTTCCACCAGACAACCGAGCCATAGACTAGGATAGGTCTTACTACCGCAGTGTATAACCAATGTACTAACCTCGGTTTGAGGCCCCATGTCTTTCCAAAGGCTACCTTGCACGAATATAGTGCCACATAGGCCTTTTTGATTCTTTCCTCAATATTTTCTCTCCAACTAAGTTTGGAGTCCAGGATTGTGCCCAGATATTTCGCAGATTGTCCAGGGATCAGATCTATACCATTCATACGGGGGTAGGTGTATCTTGGTACAGATCTTCTCCTTGTAAAGAGTACTACCTCTGTTTTCGTCGGATTTACTCCCAGGCCTCGCCCCTTGACCCAGCTATCCACTAACATCAGTGCATAGCTTAGTCTATCGCTGAGGACCTGCGTAAATTTTCCAGAGACTAAAATGGCAATGTCATCGGCGTAGGTCGTAACATTAAAACCCTCCGTCTCCAGAATCTTGACCATTCGGTCGACCACAAGGAGCCATAGGAGGGGTGACAGAACGCCACCTTGTGGTGTGCCTTTATTTACCCTCACCCTTCCGCATGCTCCCCCTATCGTCGAATTTACTATACGAGTACCCAGCATTTGCCCCATCCACCTGCATACACCCGGGTTTATTTGGGCCATATGAAGGCTGGACACTATTGCCTCGGTACTCACGTTGTTAAAGGCACCCTCAATGTCCAGGAAAGCACCTAGAGTGAATTCCTTGATACTGAGCGATTTTTCTATCGCAGAGACTACCCTATGCAGAGCAGTATCCACCGACTTTCCCCTTATGTACGCATTATGTGATTGTGACAGATAACCGTCCCCAATCTCTTCTCTTACGTACAAATCTATTATTCGCTCCAGCGTTTTCATCAGGAAGGACGACAGACTAATAGGCCTGAAGTCCTTTGCAGTAGTGTGGCTGACTTTACCCGATTTGGGTATGAAAACCACCCTAACTTCCCTCCACGCTTGAGGAACATAACCCATCCTGAGACACCAGGAGTAGATGCGCTCCAGCCATGGAAGAATGACTTCGCATGACTCCTGCAACATGATCGGAAAGATCCCATCCATTCCCGGTGCCTTGTAGGGGTCAAAAGATTTGATTGCCCGCAGGATCTTATTCCCCGTAACAATCTTATCGACTGTCTCATGCTCAATACATTCCCTTGGCAACGTGTCCGCTGAATTGAAGATTCCTGCATCCTCGCAGCCAGGGAAATGACCTTTCAATAGTGAATCAAGCACGCTCTCGTTTGAGTCTGTCCAGCTACCATCAGATCTCTTTATAGAGGACATCTGTGTGGGAGCTTTTGCAAGGACCTTCCTCAGACGAGCTGCACCCGTACATGATTCAATAGAGCCGCAGAAGCTTCTTGGCGAATCTAATTTCTTTTTTGAGTCGCTTAACATTATCTCTATAGGTTGACCATTCAATGGCCCCCTCCTTTGCCAGGTTCCAACTGAGCCTAGAGATACGAAGCCGCTGTGCTATTTTAGCATTCCACCATGGTGGGTGGTTTCTTTTACTGGGTCGTCTGGTAGGACATGCCTTCTCAAATGACCGATTTAGCTTGCTGGTAAGCTTCAGTACCATCTCATCAATGTCTTCCGTGGAGTCGGGGTTCCCATCCGGAAGCCGGTTGAGGGTCCCACCCAGCTCCGCGTTAAACCTCTGCCAGTTCGCCTTCCGTGGATTCCGAAACACTTTCCTATCCGGCCTACGGACATTCAAGTCGAAGAGGATCCAACAGTGATCAGAAAGTGATGCTTTGTCAGATACTCTCCAGTTCGAGATCTCCGCAGTACCATTATCATTTATAAGCGTTATGTCTAAGACTTCCCTTCTGTTACTAGTAATAAATGTTGGTGAATCACCCCTATTACATATAACTAGGTTAGTACTAAGGACAAAACTGAACAAAGCCTCACCCCTACTATTGGTATTAGAGCTACCCCAAGTAGTGTGATGGGCGTTAGCATCACACCCTACGACTAAGTTCTTCTTACCTTGTTCGGCCATTGCGATCAATGACCTTGTTTCTCTAGAGGGGACGTCCGTGCCTTCGTCGTACGGTAGGTAAACCGAAGCCATCGTTAGTTCACCCTCCTTTCCCGTAACCTCCACCACCGTCTGGTCACCCGAGCTGAAATTAGTTAACATTAGTACGTGGAGATCTTTGCTAGCAACGATACAAGTTCTAAGCTTGCCTTCGCTGCTGTTATAAAAGAGGCTGTATTTCGATGACCCTAATCCCTTAACCCGATTATGGAGGATCCATGGTTCTTGGATCAGGGCCACATCAAGCTGCTCCTTGTTCATGAGCAGCATAAGATTGGCTGATGCGGCCTTACTGTGATGCAGGTTTATTTGCACTACTTTCATTTTTAGTAGCACTTTCCTTCACCACAGCTGCCGTACCGCCAGGCTGCGCCTTCTTCATGAGTCTCACAGGAAACTCACCAGCCCCGAAGAATAGGCGCATATGCCTCTCTTTTTTCATCGCTTCCGGCGGATCCTCGATAACAAAGATGATGCTTTTTGTGCCGTCTTCGTTGCTCTCAATTGCTACTACTTCCCAGTCATCCATAGGGACCGCTGGGTTTTGTGCCTTTAGAAAGCCGAGGATCTCGCTTTTCTCGAATTCCATTTCCGGTACGCTCATCTTGGCTTTAGGCCTCTCTGGTACCTCGTCCAAGGGGACTGCCTTTAGTGCAGCCCCCTCCCACAGCTTGAAGGTGGGTACAACCTTCTTCGCAAAGTCATGTGATAGCTGGTCCTTGCAGTCCAGCCTACTCACACCTCGCCTCCAGTTAGTGAGACCAAACGTTGGCGCAGTTTTCCCAGCATTCCCTCGAATGTGGTCGAAGATCGCTCTAGCCAAAGCCTTCTCGATCATCTTCCCCTGTTCGAAGGTATACTGGCCACTCGGCCTGCCGGAATCTATCACAGCTAGCTGTAAAGCATTCCGAGCAGCCCCTCCGAACTGCACTGCCGTGTTGACCTTCACTCTTTTTGATGGATTTCCGGCTTCCTCTTGGGATCTTACCCTCTTCGCCTTGAAATCCTCTCTTTTCTTGGGAGCTGGCACGTTTTCTGGTTTGCCCTTACCAGTCTTATCGACCGCGTTAGGGGCCACCTTAGTAGAACCTGCCTTAGCGGCTACAGTCCTTCCCGTGCCCTTGGTTTTCAGGTTCTCACCTTCGCCTAGGGTCTGGATGCAGCTAGAACCCGCCTTATCGGCTTCGGTTCCACCTGGCCCAGCCCTCCGCTCCCTTTTCTTGGGGGGATTTATGGTCTTTTTATCCCCCTTGCCTTCTCTGGCTTTTTTGCCGGATGTGCCCTTGTCAGCCCTTGGTCTCGTTAGGACATCCTTGGCAATCACCTCTTCTGCCCAAGCGAGCTACTCCTTCTCCATATCGGAGAGCAGGGGTCTGCCCTTTTCCTCAAGCAAGCGCTTAAGGTGTACAGCTTTTTTGTACTCCTTAAGCCTCAGCTTTCCTTGGGTTAATTTCTTAGGTTTCTTGGCATCCTTTCTCCGTGTTAAACCTTCTTGGGCTGTCTCTTCAGAATCAGCGAGTAATTCCTCCTCTAATTCCTTGGAGATGACCTCGTCTAACACGCTGGATCCCCTAGGTTTGGCTTCTTCCTCTCTGTCACTGACCACAGCAAGTAGTGCGTCTGCCACCGACTCGAGAGAGAGCTCTTCCTCTTTACTTTCTTTTTGTGTTTTTGTTTTGTTTAAATTTGAAATTTTGTACCCACGAGTACGGCCGGAAATATGGGTCCACTCCGACAGAGCCGCCGAATATCGGAGTAAGGCATTTGAATACCTTAGGCCTCGCCTGTGCACCTAAGGGAGCTCGTTAGCGGTTGGAAATAAACCCTCCAACCTTTCATCCTTCGGCACGGTTTTAAGAAGCTCACACCACCACTGGAGTAGGGTTGACTATCTCTTGGTTCCCGGCCCGGAACCCATGTCGTTGACAAGGCTTCCCTGGCCAGTGTAAGCCCCAGCACCACGGCAAGGTGGATAGTCCCGCTGGGGTGCCGGCCACCTATAGTGGCCTGGTGGGTTGTCGAGCTGCCAGCCACCTATAGTGGCCTGATGGGCTGTCGAGCTGCCGGCCACCTACAGTGGCCTGGTGAGCTGTCGAGCTGCCGGCCACCTATAGTGGCCTGGTGAGCTGTCGAGCTGTCGCCCACCTATAGTGGCCTGGTGAGCTGTCGAGCTGTCGGCCACCTATAGTGCCCTGGTGAGCTGTCGAGCTGCCGGCCTCCTATAGTGGCCTGGTGAGCTGTCGAGCTGCCGGCCACCTATAGGGGCCTGGTGAGCTGTCGACCTGCCGGCCACCTATAGTGGCCTGGTGAGCTGTCGAGCTGCCGGCCACCCATAGTGGCCTGGTGAGCTGTCGAGCTGCCGGCCACCCATAGTGGCCTGGTGAGCTGTCGAGCTGCCGGCCACCCATAGTGGCCTGGTGAGCTGTCGAGCTGCCGGCCACCCATAGTGGCCTGGTGAGCTGTCGAGCTGCCGGTCACCTATAGTGGCCTGGTGAGCTGTCGAGCTGCCGGCCACCTATAATGCCCTGGTGAGCTGTCGAGCTGCCGGCCCCCCATAGTGGCCTGGTAAGCTGTCAAACTGCCGGCCACCTATATTGGCCTGGTGAGCTGTCGAGCTGCCGGCCACCTATTATGGCCTGGTGAGCTGTCGACCTGCCGGCCACCTTTAGTGGCCTAGTGAGCTGCCGAGCTGCCGGCCACCTATAGTGGCCTGGTGAGCTGTCAAGCTGCCCGCCACCTTTAGTGGCCTGGTGAGCTGTCAAGCTGCCGGCCACCTTTAGTGGCCTGGTGAGCTTTCAAGCTGCCGGCCGCCTATAGTGGCCTGTAGCTCGACAGCTGCCGGCGACCTTAAGTGGCCTGGTGAGCTGTCGAGCTGCCGGCCACCTATAGTGGCCTGGTGAGCGGTCGAGCTGCCGGCCACCTATAGTGGCCTGGTGAGCGGTCGAGCTGCCGGCCACCTATAGTGGCCTGGTGAGCGGTCGAGCTGCCGGCCACCTATAGTGGCCTGGTGAGCGGTCGAGCTGCCGCCCACCTAGAGTGGCCTGGTGAGATGTCGAGCTGCCGGCCACCTATAGTGGCCTGGTGAGCTGTCGAGCTGCCGGCCACCTATAGTACCCTGGTGAGCGGTCGAGCTGCCGGCCACCTATAGTGGCCTGGTGAGCGGTCGAGCTGCCGGCCACCTATAGTGGCCTGGTGAGCGGTCGAGCTGCCGGCCACCTATAGTGGCCTGGTGAGCGGTCGAGCTGCCGGCCACCTATAGTGGCCTGGTGAGCGGTCGAGCTGCCGGCCACCTATAGTGGCCTGGTGAGCGGTCGAGCTGCCGCCCACCTAGAGTGGCCTGGTGAGATGTCGAGCTGCCGGCCACCTATAGTGG
Source organism: Eumerus sabulonum (assembly GCA_951905685.1). Taxonomy (NCBI): domain Eukaryota; kingdom Metazoa; phylum Arthropoda; class Insecta; order Diptera; family Syrphidae; genus Eumerus; species Eumerus sabulonum. The sequence goes on from OX645063.1 coordinate 42,920,391, forward strand.
CCTGGTGAGCTGTCGGACTGCCGGCTACCTATAGGGGCCTGGTGAGCTGTCGACCTGCCGGCCACCCATAGTGGCCTTGTGGGCTGTCGAGCTGCCGGCCACCTATAGTGGCCTGGTGGGCTGTCGAGCTGCCGGCCACCTATAGTACTCTGGTGAGCTGTCGAGCTGCCGGCCACCTATATTGGCCTGGTGAGCGGTCGAGCTGCCGGCCGCCTATAGTGGCCTGGTGAGCGGTCGACCTGCCGGCCACCTATAGTGGCCTGGTGAGCGGTCGAGCTGCCACCCACCTAGAGTGGCCTGGTGAGATGTCGAGCTGCCGGCCACCTATAGTTGCCTGGTGAGCTGTCGAGCTGCCGGCCACCCATAGTGGCCTGGTAAGCTGTCAAACTGCCGGCCACCTATATTGGCCTGGTGAGCTGTCAAGCTGCCGGCCACCTATAGTTGCCTGGTGAGCGGTCGAGCTGCCGCCCACCTAGAGTGGCCTGGTGAGATGTCGAGCTGCCGGCCACCTATAGTGGCCTGGTGAGCGGTCAAGCTGCCGGCCACCTAGAGTGGCCTGGTGAGCTGTCGAGCTACCGGCCGCCTATAGTGGCCTGTAGCTCGACAGCTGCCGGCGACCTTAAGTGGCCTGGTGAGCTGTCGAGCTGCCGGCCACCTATAGTGGCCTGGTGAGCGGTCGAGCTGCCGGCCACCTAGAGTGGCCTGGTGAGCTGTCGAGCTACCGGCCGCCTATAGTGGCCTGTAGCTCGACAGCTGCCGGCCACCTTAAGTGGCCTGGTGAGCTGTCGAGCTGCCGGCCACCTATAGTACCCTGGTGAGCGGTCGAGCTGCCGGCCACCTATAGTGGCCTGGTGAGCGGTCGAGCTGCCGGCCACCTATAGTGGCCTGGTGAGCGGTCGAGCTGCCGGCCACCTATAGTGGCCTGGTGAGCGGTCGAGCTGCCGGCCACCTATAGTGGCCTGGTGAGCGGTCGAGCTGCCGGCCACCTATAGTGGCCTGGTGAGCGGTCGAGCTGCCGCCCACCTAGAGTGGCCTGGTGAGCGGTCGAGCTGCCGGCCACCTATAGTGGCCTGGTGAGCGGTCGAGCTGCCGCCCACCTAGAGTGGCCTGGTGAGATGTCGAGCTGCCGGCCACCTATAGTGGCCTGGTGAGCGGTCGAGCTGCCGGCCACCTATAGTGGCCTGGTGAGCGGTCGAGCTGCCGGCCACCTATAGTGGCCTGGTGAGCGGTCGAGCTGCCGCCCACCTAGAGTGGCCTGGTGAGATGTCGAGCTGCCGGCCACCTACAGTGGCCTGGTGAGCTGTCGAGCTGCCGGCCACCTATAGTACTCTGGTGAGCTGTCGAGCTGCCGGCCACCTATATTGGCCTGGTGAGCGGTCGAGCTGCCGGCCGCCTATAGTGGCCTGGTGAGCGGTCGACCTGCCGGCCACCTATAGTGGCCTGGTGAGCGGTCGAGCTGCCACCCACCTAGAGTGGCCTGGTGAGATGTCGAGCTGCCGGCCACCTATAGTTGCCTGGTGAGCTGTCGAGCTGCCGGCCACCCATAGTGGCCTGGTAAGCTGTCAAACTGCCGGCCACCTATATTGGCCTGGTGAGCTGTCAAGCTGCCGGCCACCTATAGTTGCCTGGTGAGCTGTCGAGCTACCGGCCACCTATAGTGGCCTGGTGAGCTGTCGAGCTGCCGGCCACCTATAGTGGCCTGGTGAGCGGTCAAGCTGCCGGCCGCCTATAGTGGCCTGGTGAGCGGTCGACCTGCCGGCCACCTATAGTGGCTTGGTGAGCGGTCGAGCTGCCGGCCACCTATAGTGGCCTGGTGAGCGGTCGAGCTGCCAGCCACCTATAGTGGCCTGGTGAGCGGTCGAGCTGCCGGCCACCTATAGTGGCCTGGTGAGCGGTCGAGCTGCCGCCCACCTAGAGTGGCCTGGTGAGCTGTCGAACTGCCGACCACCTATAGTGGCCTGGTGAGTTGTCGAACTGTCGGCCACCTGTAGTGGCCTGGTGAGCTATCGAGCTGCCGGCCACCTATAGTGGCCTGGTGAGCTATCGAGCTGCCGGCTACCTATAGTACCCTGGTGAGCTGTCGAGCTGGCGGCCACCCATAGTGCCCTGGTAAGCTGTCGAGCTGGCGGCCACCTATAGTGCCCTAGTGAGCTGTCGAGCTGCCGGCCACCCATTGAAGTCTCCTAGTACAATTTTGATGTCATAGCTGTCATGTCGAGAGCACCGTGGCGCAGTGGGTAGTGTGTTGGCCTCTGACGCCGATGACACGGGATCGAATCCCGACACAGCCATGTCATCGAACGTGTTTTCACGGTGTTTCTTTTCAGTGGGGTTCTGACAAACCCCCTGTAGTAAAATTGTCGTGAAAAGCTTTTCGAAATTCGCCGTTCGGAACCGGCAATAAACTGTAGGTCTGTTTCACCTATGGGAAAATTAAATCACACACAACATGGGTGATTGAGAGAAGCTCGGCTCAGGTCCTTCATGGACTGTAACGCCAACATACATACAGTTGTACGATTACCCGCGCATATAGGGCAGTATGTTTTTATATGACAGTTTCGTTCGCGTTGACCAAGCATTTGACAATTTCGACATTGTGTCAACCTATTCTTATATTTACGCTGATAACTCCACTTAATTTGAGTGTGATAAATTGAGCGAATATTTTTTTGTAGTTTATTTAACTTAATTCTACCATTTTCTAGACAAACTAAGTAAAATGTGTCTGTGTATTGTTCATACTTTTTGGTGATCATTTTGATTTCTGTGCACTTGAGTCCTAGTCTTAATAGTTCAGTTTTAAGTTCATTTGGATCGTATTTGTCCAGACCGAATAATAGGATTTTAAATACTTTTACACTTTTGAGATCATGGGTGAAGGGTGAAAAGCTGGCAATTATCTGATTTGAGTTCATTAAGTATGGAACGATAAGATTCCATACTTTCACACATAATCCTTATACCGATTGACATTTTTTTTTAAACAATAATCACTTATCTTAAGATCTATCATTTGATTGTGCACGTAATCACAATTTTTTTGCAAAACTTTTATTGGAGGAACCACTACTTTAACGGATGCATTTGACAACACATCTTCGTCCATATCATCACCATCAATGTCGCTATCCGGCAAACATTGTAGGGGTCTCCAAAAGTTGGAGTTCTTTTTTGTTAAAACCATTTTTCCGGCACTAATTTAGGGGGTGGTTTCGATTTTTTACCAAAGGACTATTGTCTGTCCCCGGTAACTGGGGGTCTCGCGCGTTTATGAATATTGGCGTTGTATCTCTATAATGTGCGAATACTACGGGCTCACGTTCTTCGTTTTTTTTTTTTTTTTTTTTCTTTTTTTATTAATTAATTTTTGATATTTTCCGACTTGCCAGTAGTCGCCTGGCTGACTGTATGTATGTATGTATGAAATCTCTATCCGAAGGCATTTACATAGCTTTAACCCTCCGATGAGCGTAAGGGTCTGGCCAGACCAAATCGGTTTTGAAATGTACTTAAGTTTTTTTCTGGGTATTTCTGAGTAGCAGCAGTCCATGACTTCTTCAAATATGCTGAAGTAAACATAATAAAACGGTAAACAATACGGTCCGATATATTTTTTAGTAGAAAAATTTAATTTTAAACGAATTTCGTGAATCACGCACACATGGGTCTGAGTAGACCCATAGTTGATCCATTGGATTCATAGTGTGAATATCGAAAGTAAGTTGGCTGGTGCTTTAATATCAATTTTTTTTCGATTGTTACTTGGTTTTCTTTCGACAAAATGGCAGGTTAGAGGTATTAGTTCATTGAATTTTATCTTTAGATCACATGTTTTATGATTATTTGGGAGATATTTTGCGAGAAGGCAGTAAGGGTGATATTATGACAAGTTTGATTCGTAAACTAAATGCACCAACTTAGAATCCGGAAGAACGAGTGCGACTTGAGACGGAAATGGACACATTTTGGGTCCGGAATTCGACCCATTTGAATCAGGTGAGGACTTGGACGATGAAGACTACGTGACAGAAGAAGATGAAAATGTGGATGAGGCGTCCGATGTTGAACAGGAGATTGAGTTATAGGTCGATTTGGATGATAACGATAATGATTGTACCAAGGAATTGTACAAAGAAGCACCAACCGCAATTCCATCATCCAGTGCTGTTGCACCAAATTACGTGGCTGCTCCTGTTCAGGAAGACGGCTTACCCTTCGAAATATCACAAGATATGGAATACGAATCCACCACCTTTTTTTAGGGCCACGTTCGCATAATGTGCGACATTACGAGGAACATTGCCGTATCACCGAGCCATCTTCAAATCGTTGTTGTCCCCCGAAATCGTGAATATTATCGTGCGGGAAACTATCCGAAAAGCCTCGGAATGCTTTTGACTATAGAACAAAGCTTATTCTAATAAAGAGCATAAAGTGTAGACGATGACCAAAAGGGCGAAATGTATGGCTTCTTTGGGATGTTGCTGTTTGCTGGTGTGTTGCACGCCAATTCACAGCTAGCAAAAGAATTGTGGGTGAGTTACAATATGCCAATCTACAAAGCCACCATGTCCTTCAACCGGGTTAGGCACTTGGTCACATACGTTCGCTTCGACAACCGTAACACTCATGCAGGAAGGCTTTAACAAAGCAAATCTACGGCCATAGACGATATATGGCTCATGCTGGTGTATAACTTAGAGAGAGCATACATATGCCCCGGATTGCCAAGTGACCGTCGATGAGCAATTATTTTCATATCGCGGACACACTAGGTTTACAAGTAAGCCCGCGAAATACGAAATAAAGGTTCGGTGGATTTGCGATTTCGTTTCAAATTATCCCCTGAAAAGAATAGTATATACGGGAAAACCAACAGGTAGCCAACGAGAGCTGAACCAAGGCGAACGGGTTGTCATGAAATTGATGAAGAAATATATGGCCAGCGGACGTTGATAACTTCTTTTCGTCATATAATCTATGACGAGTTGAATCCAGCAAGCAAAACGCAGCGAAATCGGCGCGAATCTTTTCAATGTCATTATAAGAATTCTCGTTTTATGATTTTCATATTTAGAACACATACTAACCGTGTTCCCAAGCCTTTCCAGAGAAAGATTCAAAATGTTACACAAACATAAACGGAAAAACTTTCAAGAAATCCCATTTAGGAAAGTTGTCAAATTTTTGAGGACAGCTCTAAGATTCTAGAACAAAAGAGGGGGTACAATATGTAGATCTGGTGTCCTTATGGGACACTCTCCGTGGCTTCAATTCAATTCAATCATATTTTCACACACCAAAACACACATTCATACATACTAGCCACTTACATTAACATACAACCACATATTTAGTAAATCTCTGGCTATCTTGAATTCCCTGTTCTGAAATAAACGTATTTAATATGTATGGGTCTGGGCAGACCCTTTATGCTCCATTTACCGCCTAATATGCCACCGCTCATCGGAGGGTTAAGCCTTCTTTTAAAGTCGCTTAACTTCGTCATTGCACAAATAATACATGTATGTAGTTACATGTAACGAACGAAAAATTATTATCTAAAGCTAGATATTTTGGAAAAAACAAATGATTGGATCACATTTTCGTCAGTTCCTCATCGATAATAAAGAGCTTCTCAGGATTCCTATAATAATGCTAAAAAGCTTACATATGTATGTATGTTTTGTCCTAGTATTCAGCCATAAATAGTATAGTATTAGAAGTAAAATATATAGAAGCAACAACAATAAACGGTGATGAGTATGCTTTTTAACGTACATGTATTTAAATATTGTAACTATCATCGAATTAATTGGATTCCTAAAGGGTGTCTTTAACCCACTGCAAGAACCGGAAGGGCAGCCATATCTGCACAGAACTAATAGTACGCCCATTTTTACCGCTTTCGGAACCCCTCACGCCTACACACTCGAAACTCTGCACAACCCATAATTGTCATACGAAACACTTCCCCTTTTTCGTACATACATACATACATATGTATATAAAGAGTTTAATGTTGTCGAGTAAGAGTCAATTTGTCGTTTATCGTATCCTCCTCTATTTACCAAAACCTTTTGACAGTTCTATTGCTACTCAGTAATTTGGCACATGCGCCATTGAGTGACAGAGCTCATAGTCACCGAAAAAGCACACGCCATCATCGCGCTAAGGGGCAGCTCAACTTAACCGCAGTGCACAAGGGTGTGTGCAGCGCATAACACGCTAAGTAAGTGTGTTACCCGTTGTCAGTAGCCGTCGCGTGTGTCGTGCTCAGTCAAAAAAGAAACGTAAAATTTTAATGTAATATACAATTATCTATGAAATATTTGAAAATCAATTATTCGCAGTCATTTGACATTTTGCAGACATTCGATTAGATATTTCGTGCTACACGCGAGAGTAATTATGAGACTCTAACTCAACACATGAGATAGCCGTGCTGAAAGGTATTTTTAGAAAACATAATTCTATTCTGGTAATCCTCTTAAAAATAAGCCGAATAATGTCAGCAAAAAACAGATTGAAAATACAGAAAATTGAAAAAAAAATATAAATAAATCCAAAGTATAGGAAAATGCTCTTAAGTTCTAAATATTGTCATATCCTCTTCTGGGGATTTACTCAACAATTTCACCTCAATAGCGTGAATAAGTGGGGTCGGGAGAGCTACCGGCTTAATTCTACCTTTGACTTTGCGCGAGATCGAGAACCTGTGTATCTGTGTGGCATGTAGTGGAAATATAAACACATTTCCACAATTTTCCTTGATGGTGGATTTAGCTGAAAATATGTACGCAAGCAGCCTCGTGGTTCCCGGCGTAGTCAATGTTAGCACGTTTCTATCCTCTCTGGGTGAGAAGGCAAGTGTGTATGTACATATGTACATATGTATGCACGAAAACCAGGGTGAGAAAACTGCAGCAAATGTTAAGCCCTCACGAAAGTATACATACGGAACAATGCATGCATACTTATACAATAAACCCTTTCAAGTGTTATAATCCATATCATGATTTCATTGCAATAGCGGGTTAAGTTTCATTCATTCCATAATTGACATTACGACTAGAAGTGGTTTGTACTGGTTCTATTCTATCTCGACATTGAGTTGAATCACTTTGAGCATGATGTAACTAAAAAGGAAGCGGGAAGTGCCCGCGTGTGTGAATAGCTTACAAAATTATTTTTCTTTAATAGTTGACGTCATCACTGAACTAGCGGTATTACTGTAACACAGACGGTTTTGTGTTTGTTTGCCATTTGGTTGGTCGTCACTATAGAACAACATGCCAATACTGCTCCATTTCCCTTTTATTTTGCCAAACTACCCCTCAATTAGGAAACACAACTTCTCTTATACTAAGCCATCATTTCCTTTTCCTACTTAACACATGTAGCTCTAGTAGCTAAGAGAATCTTCGACTTTCTCTTAGAACAATAACGCTTAGAAGTACATTTCTCCGTTAAAGATGGAGAGCCAAAACTACTATCAATATGGCGTTTTGCATTGATTTTCAGTACGGTAGTGTGCGTTCTTACACGTTTCCTTTTAAACAAATAAAATTTAATTTTTAAGTCAACACTTAAGTTTAATTCCAATTAGTAGCTTCTTATTTATTCGTACCTTTTTACCGTGTATTATCTGTACGAATGTGTGTACATACGAGTAGCATTCTTATTTTCCGGTATTAATAGTTGATGCTAGCTCCGTGTGCATGTTCTTATACGTAAGTGATTCTGAAAAAGATGCGAAAAATATAAAACTGACCAACAACTGCGAGTTCTTCCTTCAAATGATTGCATAAAACGGAGGAGTAATTCTTTTCGTCCTTAACATTCGTTGTTTTCCTTATATTATTACACATGTAACGAATAATGTTACACATTCGCCTACTTGCGTTCGATTTTAACTTATCTATATATTGTAGTTGTAAAAGGATTAAAATGAAATCACCGGTGAAATTTTTCATCTTTTTTCATCGAATCTCTTTGCAGTGCTCTGTGTGTTATGTCATGATACCTCTGCAGTAGGAAAAATTAATTTCAAGCATGCTCCGCGGACCCGTATTTTAATGAATGATGTCGCTTAGGTTTAAGTAAAAAATTAGTGCTGGAATGACTATATTTAATTAAATAGTTTAAAGTGATATGCAGAAGCTTTCGCGTGTGCTACCAAATATTATTTGCTCAACTATGCATTCACGTATTAACAGCAAAAGTTCCTTATCTTCGGGCATATTTTATAATAATTTTCATTTCGTTAAAGAAAAAAATAAAACACGTTATATGTATTTTTTTCTTTCCCTTAAGAAATATCCTTCCGATACACATTTGTGTTATTTAGATGAATGTACACAAAAATCTTGCTTCAAACAATCATCCCTGGGTTACCACGCAACGCGGCACGAAAAGAGCACATAAGTACATACATACATGTACATACATCCTACATCTCTTCGATACAATCGCTGGAGACGAACAATGAACAATAGGAAGACCTCTCAAACTACATCTTACTTTTCTATATCTTACTTCTACACACCACCCCCTGAAAGCAGGGCCGGCACAAGAGGAATATAAAGCATCAGGACACTACAGTCCAATATCGAGGGGGGGTTAACCTACCACCCCCATCATCAGTACCATCGAAACGAAAAAACCAAGCACTACTCACACAATACTCGTAGAACAACAATATTAAGAGCAGAATTGACCGAACTTCCCCCCCGTTCGCATCAATGGAAAATACAGCGAGTAGAAAAACGGAAATCGAAAAAATGATGGAAAATAAAAACACTCACTACAAATGACTAAAACTAAGATCTCATATTCGTCCGTCAGACTACAATTGTCAAATATTTTTTTTTCGTCAGTTTATTGTGAATTTTTTTCAAAACTGAGTTTTTTGGATTACCATCGCCGCTGTGTTCTTAATTGTACTGAGTGTGTATATTTATCCATTTATACTGATTCCTTTTATCCAAGTGTCAATGTTTCATAACAGGAAAAGAACTCTCAAGTACTGAGGACCATTTTTTGTGTTACCAAAAAAATAATCAAAGACAAAAAACAAAAAAAAAAAACAATTTTTAAACAACAGAAATCGTAGGAATTTTTGTTTCGTTTCTTAGTTTTTGTGGCAAGTGTATGTGAGTATGGACGTGCTACCACTTTTCTATAATTTATTTTCCCATTACGAAATTTGGCACTGGAATTAACTGGGTCGAATGAGTGTTTAAGTGTTCAGATCGCGATACATTTTTTGTAGTTTTCCATATGACAATATCAGTGTCAGATTGTTAGCACTTTAGTGTCAAGATTTGATTCCTTGTATCATTTCTTAATTAACGGTGTCTTAGGGGTTTTTTTTTTTATTCCCCTCGGTTAATTGCAGGATATATGCCTTTATGAAGAAAAGATATTTTGATTTCAAGTTCAAGTATTTGGTCAAGTTCAAGTGTCGGTGTTGTAGATGTTTGGGGTCTACCATTTCTGGATGTATACATATAGGTATGCTCACACACAAGGATGGCTATCAATTTGATTGTGGCTCACGCCAGATGGATGATGAGTATGTAGCTCATATTTGCCTCATTATCGATTTCGGATGATGGGCATTTCGAGGAAGGAAATTAAAAAGATATATTTATTATTATAGCACATTATGGTGAAAATTTTATCAATGATAGGTAGATGCATGCAGTGCACCTTGAAGTGAATGCGTTTGGTTGTAAAGGAGCATATACCCTTATGAACATTTATTTAGCAGCGTTTCACAATTCGCAGGCCCATACGATTATATCTTCGAAATATGCCCCAAATTGCACTAATAAAACACGTTAAAAGAAAGAAAATAAATGGGGAAGTCTGCACATCATTTTTTATAACTTAAATTGTTTATAACAAATTAACATTTCCTAATATAATCTCGCAAGAGACGCACAAAGATTGCTAGTTTTCAATAACCCTTGGCTTGCCAATCGGCCGTTTGCAGTCTACGCATACTTGCATGTTTAAAAAATAGTATATTGCAACTTAGAGAGCACCGCGGCGCAGTGGGTAGTATGTTGGCCTCTGACGACGATGACACGGGATCGAATCCCGACACAGCTATGTCGTCGAATGTGTTTTCACGGTGTTTCTCCTCAGCGGGGTTCTGACAAAACCCCCTGTAGTAAAATTGTCATGAAAAGCTTTTCGAAATTCGCCGTTCGGAACCGGCAATAAACTGTAGGTCCCTTTCACCTATGTGAAAATGAAATCACACACAACATGGGTGATTGAGAGAAGCTCGGCTCTGGTCCTTCATGGGCTGTAACGCCAACATACATATTGCAACTTAGCCTGGAACTAATATTGTTCGGACATAAAAATATTATTATCAAAACATAGCTTTTGCCAGAAGATCGATTTTCGTTGTTTTAACAATGGCTCAAAATGCAATTTAGTAATGAGTATAAATTATACTCTCTTACACACTAAACATGGTCAAAAAAGACTTAAAAATCGTTTCGATACTGCCAAACACGGGGGCAAATTTTTCGAGTTATCATTGTTTTATTTTTTGTAACAATATTTATCCATAAATATGTATAACTACTACGTTGTGCCATCAGCAGGTATATAAAGCTTCTTTAATTGTTTACTTGTGCACCAATTTTTCATATCATCAATAGTCAATTTCATCTCCCATCACATTCCATATTATTTATTATGTATATATAACGGTATATTAAATATCTTCCCTTATTAGTAAATCGGGTTTCCATCATTAAGGCATCAATTTTGTCTAAAAAGTCGACCGAAACTTTTTTTTTTTTTGGTTACTTACTTTGCTGTCGCTACAGTTCGGGGTGAACCAGGGCCTTAACCAACAAGCCTCTCCAGCCGGCACGATCTTTGGCCAGCCGCTTCCAGTGTCGCACGCCTAGTTGGTTGAGGTCCCTTTCCACCTGTGCGCGCCCCCTTGAATGCGGTCGTCCTCTGCTGCGTCGTCCCTCGGGGTTGGAGTCGAAGACTCTTCGGGCCGGAGCGTTGATGTCAATTCGCTTTACATTGCCTAGCCATTTTAGACGGTGGATACGAAGACGTCAAACCAGGCCGATGTCGCTGTACAGCCCGTACAGTTCTTGGTTGAATCTCCTCCACTTTCCGTTTACACAAACGGGACCAAAGATAGCACGCAGAATTTTCCTCTCGAAACGCCCAGGAGCCTCTTCATCCGCTTTTGATAACGTCCAAGCCTCAGCGCCGTAGAGGAGGACCGGAACGATTAAGGTTTTGTAGAGGAAAACCTTAGTTTTTCGAGAGAGGGCTCTACTACTCAATTGCCTCCTGAGCCCGAAGAAGCAGCTATTGGCAAGAATTATTCTGCGTTTTATCTCAGCGCTGGTGTCGTTGCTGCTTTTCACTATCGAGCCAAGGTAGACGAAGTCGTTGACTACATTAAAAATATAGCTGCCGAAGGTGACGTTCTGACCAAGACGTCGGTGTTGCACGTCTTTCTTGGATGACAGCATATATTTGGTCTTGTCCCCATTTACCCTTAGACCCACTTTAGCCGCTTCTGCTTCAATGCTTGCGGACGACTCATTGACGTCTCGCTTTGTTCGTCCAATAACGTTAATGTCATCTGCGTAGGCAAGCAATTGTGCGGACTCGAAGTAGATCGTACCTCTTGTAATGGCCGCAGAGTCCCGCACGATATTTTCAAGTATGATGTTTAAAAAATCACATGACAGTGCCTCATCACCCTTTTTAGCATCAAATGGATCGGTTAGTTCACCTCCGACCTTAATGGAGCAGCGAGAGTTCTCCATAGTCATCCTGCACAGTCTGACGAGTTTGGCAGGAATGTTAAAACATGATATGGCTCTGTATAGCTCGTCTCTTTAAACTCTGTCATACGCGGCTTTAAAGTCGACGAAAAGATGATGCGTGTCGACCTGGAATTCATGGGTCTTCTTCAAGATCTGCCGTAGTGTAAATATTTGGTCTATCGTGGATTTTCCTGGCCTGAAACCACACTGGTAGGAACCTATCAGATTGTCCACGAACGGCTTCAAGCACTTACACAGTACGGCAGAGAGGATCTTGTACGCGATGTTCAGGAGGCTTATCCCTCTGTAATTGGCGCAGTCATAGGGGTCTCCTTTCTTATGGACCGGGCATACGATACTTAGATTCCATTCATCGGGCATGTGTTCTTCCGACCATATCTAGCAGATGAGTTGGTGCATGTTCCTGACCAGCTCATCGCCAGCTGCTTTAAACAGTTCCGCGGGGAGTCCGCCTGCGCCAGCAGCTTTATTCGACTTGAGCTTCGAACTCTCTGCGGTCTCCGTCGATTAGAAATGGATCATTCTGCCTGACAGCGGTATATTGACTAACATCGCCGTTATACAGTCTGCAGAAGTGGTTTTTCCATATTCTCAGCATTGGCTGCGATTCTACTACTAGGTGTCCGTTCTCATCCCTGCAGGCTTCCGTTCTGGCTTTATAAACTTGGCATGTTCGCTTTATCTGTTGATAAAACTTTCGAACGTCACGCCTGCAGTAACACTTCTCCAAATCCTCAATCGCGCACTTCTCGTGCTCTTTCTTCTTTCTTCTAAGAAGCTTATGCTACTCCCTTCTTTTTAACTCGTAGGGCTCACGAGCTGCTCTTGTTCATTTATGCAGAGAGGCTTTATATGCATCCTGCTTCGCTGTATGAATCCTCCTGCACTCGTCATCGAACCAGATGTTTCTTCGTGGTGGAGCCTTGAAACCCAAAACTTCGGATGCAGAGCTTTTCAGGGCTTGTTTGCAAAGGCTCCACTGCTGTTCTATAGACAGCGTGGAGGATTGAGGTGTATTGGAGAGCTTAAGGCAGTCGCGATCGGTAAAAGCACGAGCGATTTCTGGCGATAGTAGCTTTCCGACGTCATAACTTTGTATTCTTACTCTACTCCGCTGCGTTCGTGATATCCGTAGGCGCATCTTGGCCACTACAAGATAGTGGGCGGAGTCGATGTTAGCCCCTCGGAAAGTTCGAACATCAAGAATAGTAATAGTGGAGGAGAGTCTGACGTCGATCACGATGTGATTAATCTGGTTGGTAGTTGCAATAATTTCTCTTTAATAACAATTTCGAATAAAAGTGGTTAACCATAGTCATCGTGATAAGTTGTTCGCACTCCTTGGTTTCAGTGTTTGCATTTTCAATTTATTGAACAATGAAATTATTTTGTATGAAGAAGACACACATCGTACAAGTAGAGCTCATATTTATCTATATGTGATGAGTAAGCAATAGATTACTTTGTATGGCTAACACTATTTTATCAGTTGTGATATGTGGTATTTATTGCTCTGTTAGAAAAAACGAAGAAAAAAACTGAACAATCAATCACTAGCCGGAAGCCTCCGATTAAATAAACCAAGCAAAGCTTTTGTCTGAACATTCATTTAATTCCTTCAAATGTCTTAATTGCAGTAGACACATACCATGGTTGCGCGAGAGTAGTAATTTCTTCATTAAATAATTTGCTTTTCAGAGAATATATTTCAAAGTGAATGCGTTTTTAAATTTTTATAAATATACACTACACCAACATGCCAAATTTCATTAAAAGAAGCTTATTTGGCTGAATATTTTGTTTGAATCTCTCCCTCGTTTCCTATTCTTCAAATTCCCCGCATTTAAGTTAGGGTGTCAGGGTTTGATGACACCCTAGCGTTTTATGTCGTTTGTCGTTTTTGTCGGATACATTCGATGTCATTTTCATATCATCTAAGAATGGAAAAAAACATCCGCTAACTGATATTACTTTACATTAATTTGATATTACTGTAATATTTCCCTGGAGGAATGGGCTGAAGGAGAGTCATACCGAAGGACTCGATATACCTCTATACTGATGGCTTCAAGGAACTTAACCTCAACCTATCAGTTAGACTTCCAATCCACTGCAGTGCGTACCAAGCGAAAATAACAGCGATAACGTAGACCCTTGCATGGTTTATTATCAATGTAATATCCATAGCACTCAAAGCTGTGTCCAACCCCCTAACTAGCTCCTAATTAATGCATAAACTCAAGTCCTTCTCCAACAGAGTCGGTAGACTAAATTTACAAAGGCTTGTATGGGTTCCAGGTCACTCCATAAAGGCTTGTATGGGTTTCAGGTTACTCTGTGATCCCAGGAAATGAGATATCTGATAAACTCGCCAGAATGGGTTCAGAGGAGAGCTTCTCAGGACCTGAACCCACTCTAGGTCCACCTGCATCCACGGTAAATTCCTACATTAACTATTGGGTTTTTAATACACACAACCGAAGATGGACGTATTATCCAGGTTGCAGGATGGCTAAGCGCGTATGCCCTGATGTCTGCAAGAAATCCGCAGCATTCCTCTTATCTTTTAGGAGAACGGACCGCAGAAGAGTTGTGGGAATCATTACTGCCCATTACACTTTTGCTAAGCATCTCTGGGCGCTTGGCATAAGTGAGACGCCTACCTGTGCTGCATGTTGCCAGGAGGATGACACTGCAGAGCATTTTCGCTGTGACTGTCCAGCCTTTGATCGCGCACCGTGACGCACACTTGGGGCTGAATCTCTTAGCTCTACATCACTGAAAACGGGGAAAATACAATTAAGTTAGCTGTCTGTCTGGAGTACAATGCCCCAGTATTTGCGTTTGAGTACTCCAACAGATAGCAGAAGCCTTCAACGAAACAAACAAGAAAAAATGATATTATCATTTGCACGGATAGCCAATCTGCCATAAAATCACTGACAGCGGTAGCCTACAAATCAAAGACATTTCTCAACTCCCGACTATCTCTAGACGAGATGGCTAAACAGTTCAATATAAAACTACTGTGGGTTCTCGGGCTTACCATTGAACTCGCAAGGTTATGGTCAAGCACACTCAGTCTTCCAACCCTCAGGAATTTAAGTACACCAATAAGCCCGGTAAATCACGGCCTACTTGTGGCGTATGCCAACCACTACAACCTAACTTAACCTACTGTAATATAATTAAATAAGCATTTAAACGCCCACATAGATACATATGTAAAGCTAATAAATGTCTCCTCTCCCTCAAACCCTTCTCTTTATTTTTTGTTTACAGTCGTTGATGAGCTTACGAATAATACTATTTCCTGGACGAGTACATTTTTGTTTTTTTTTTTTAGAGTCACACGCGCACTCAAGGCTAAGGCCTTATAACGTATTGAACGTTGTGCGAGCGAAGGTAACAGGGTGAGGGAAAGTTTCGCGCAGGTTAATGTTTTTGACACCCAACCTGAACGGAGTGCAGTGGTTTTTGGGTCTTAGATGTTCATTGGCTACTCTCAGGGGTGGTTTGTCCTACATAGGACGAGAGCCGATCAAATTTCGCGTTGGTTATAATTCTCAGTAATTCGTTCATGCACTTTTTATGTTAGTATTGCATACGCAGAGGATGAATTTCAATTGACCACATACTGTGAGTGTTCTGCCTGCAGCAGTACGTTTGGTCACTTTCCATTCACAACTGTGTTGCATACTTTTTTCCGTATAGGAATTACTTTTTCTTGGCTATGAAACGAATTTGAACTATAAACCTTCCCCTCGACGGCCGATGATGTTAACCACTGCACCACGGCCACCCCCCATCACCAACAACAAGCTTAGGTGTAACTAAAGAACCTTTTCCCATGGTATGCATTATACCTTGCATACATCGTCGAAGGCATTGTTCGTCCAATCTCATTATCACAGAAAACTATGGTGGACGTTATGCATTAAACGCCAGGTTTAAGCAACCGCAGGGGACATATATACCTACATACCTTCTGCTCGTGAATTGCACTTGAGCTATCATCCAATCCTAAGAGCAGAATTAAAATGTTTAAAGTTCCAACAGCTCTCTTATAAATTTTACACCGAATTTGTTATATTTTCCTTACACAAAAAAAAAGTTTCTTACCTACTCGGATTCAGATTGTTGATATTTTTTCTTTTTGGTAGTTTTCTTTCGGATCAGGCTCTTTGGCAAACAAAACTCAAAACGACATATGCATATACTTTCCGCTTCAAAAACATTCCATATGGAAAGATATACTTACCTACTTACTTAGGCGGCGGTACAGTCCGTGGTGAACCTGGGCCTCAACCAACAAGCGTCTCCAGCTGGCACGGCCTTTTGCCAGCTGTTTCCAGCGCCGCACGCCCAGTTGGTTAAGGTCCCCTTCCACCTCCGTGCGCCACCGTTGATGCGGCCGTCCTCTGCCGCGCCTTCCTTCCCGTGTGGATTTGAAGACTCCTTGGGTCGGAGCTGTATTCTCCATGCGTTCTACATGGCCTAGCCACCTTAGACACTGTATCCGTAGACATCGTACCAGGCCGATGTCGCTGTACAACCCGTACAGTGCTTCGTTATATCTTCTCCTCCATACACCGTTTGAACAAATGGGACTGTAGATAGTGCACAGAATTATCCTCTCGAAACGACCAAGGGCATCTTCATCCGCTTTTGTTAAGGTCCAAGCCTCTGCGCCGTAAAGGAGGACTGGGATGATTCAGGTCTTATATAGTGTCACCTTGGTTTTCCGAGAGAGGGCTCTACTTTCCAATTGCCTCTCGAGCCCAAAGAAACAGCGGTTGGCAAGAGTGATTCTGCGTTTTATCTCAGCGCTGGTGTTGTTCCCGCTGGTCATCAGTGAGCCAAAGTAGACGAATTCCTTGACCACTTCAAAGTTATACCCGCCCATTATGACGTTCTGGCCAATAGGTCGGCGCTGTCCGTCTCTTTTAGATGAAAGCAGATATTTGGTTTTACCCTCATTAACCTTGAGACCCATCTTAACCGCTTCTACCTCAATGCTTAAAAAGGCCTCATTGACGTCTCGCTGTGTCCGTCCAATCACGTCAATGTCATCGGCGTACGCAAGCAATTGCGTAGACTTGAAATAAATCGTACCTCTTGTGTTGGCCAGTGACTCTTGCACGACGTTGAAAAAGTTGCATGACAGCGCGTCACCTTGCCCACATCTTTTTTTAACATCAAAGGTCTCGGTTTGCTAATTACCGACCTTAGTGGAGCAGCACAGTCATCACAGTCAGCATTGTCATCCTGCAAAGTCGGACGAGTTTGGCAGGGATGTTAAAACTAGACATGGCTTTGTATAGCTCATCTCTATACACGCTGTCATATGCAGCCTTGAAATCGACGTAGAGGTGGTGAGCGTCTATTTGGTATTCATGGGTCTTCTCCAAGATCTGCCTAGCGTAAATATTTGGTCTGAAACCACCCTGATAAGAGCCGATCAGGTTATCCACACACGGTTTCAGGCGTTCACACAATACGGCGGAGAAGATCTTATATGCGATGTTAAGAAGACCTATTCCCCTATAGTTGCCCCAGTTAAAGGGGTCTCCATTCTTATGGACCGGGCAAACGTTGCTGAGATTCCATTCGTCGGGCATGCTTTCCTTCGACCATACCTTGCAAATGAGATGGTGCATGCACCCTACCAGCTCATCTCCAGCCGCCTTAAGACGCTCAGCAGACAGGCCGTCTGCGCCCGCGGCTTTATTAGACTTAAGTCTTGATATCGCTATTTTGACTTCGTCTAGGTCGGGTGGACTGAATTCTGTTACATCGTCGTCCATTACGAATGGCTCGTTCTGCCTGACAGCGGTATTTTGTCTATCATCGCCGTTATACAGTCTGCAGAAGTGGTCTTTCCAAATCCTCAGCATCGACTGCGACTCTACTACCAGTTCTCCATTTTTATCCCTGCAGGTCGCCGCTCTGGCTTTGTAGCCATGGCATGTTCGTTTTACCTTATTGTAAAACTTATGGGCGTCATTCCTGCGGAAGCATCTCTCCATCTCCTCGATCTCACGCTTTCAGTGATCTCTCTTATGGATAGATAGATATACTCGTAACAATTTATAGATACATTTTACGCACAAGAATCAATTAACATTCTATTTGTAAACATTTCGTATTGTCTGAATAGAAACACTCAGCTGAATGACGCTTGAAGTAGGTTGAATATTATCATCATTTCCCTTTGGAACGTGACTCAAATGCTACACAAAAGAATTGCACATATTATAAATTCGTTCGTGACATGAATGTCGTTGTCAAGCCTAGCTGCCAAATATTCTACCTTATAAGTAAAAATGAAAGGAGACAAAGCAGTGGTTTGTATGTTATTTTGCTCACCGAGTTCAATAACCCTTTTTTTGTTGGTGGCTTTTATGATAAGACTTTGACTCAATTATAGCATTAAAGATTCTTAGTTTAAGAAAATGAGCAAATTAGAACCTTCAACACGTACATTGCCTCATGATCGCACTTAAGATAAGAAAATACAAGAAAGTCGACCGTAAGATACATATGAGTGCATAAGTACGTACATGCATTAAAATATCAGTTTTAACTGCAGCAGCTATTGATCCTTCGTATTATCACACAGAAAAAAAATGGGAATAAACAAGCAGATACACCATACCCTACGTCTGCGTGTATGCTTAGTCAATCTAAAATCGAAATCGAATTACAATTCTATATCTCAAGTCCCCATTCGCTGACGGAAGACCTAACAGGAGAGCACGACATAAGCACGCCCTGAGAAATCGTCCTTTATGTTTCATTGTGTCAGAAGACATGCCCATGGTACAATGGTTATCCAATAATTCTTACTTCTTATAAGTTCATTAGCATTCCGTTGCCAATTTCTTTTCGATTTGATGAGAGATACTTCGACACTTTGTTGCGTGATAATCTTTTTTCTAGATTAGTCATGTCTTACCAAAAGCATAGTACTATTGCCCTAGGTGAGGCTAAGGAATGTTAACTGAGAACCTATTGCTCACGTACTAACCCTCGATCGTATTTAGAATATCAGTCCAGTATTGCTGTAGTCTTCAATATAAAAGTTGTATCCACTCCATGCTGCTTGCCGATTTTGGACACACTGTCAAAAGTTGCGTACATTCTAGCACATATTCTTTCGGATCAACTGCACATTCAACTCTCCTAAGGGGATTATAGGATTTTCCTTACAAATTATACAAATTAGCACAATATTACATATTTTTGAAGTAGGCTAGGTTAGGTTAGGTTATTGTGGTCGGCATAAGCCACACGTAGGCCGAAGTCGGCCCATTGCGATACCACATGGATCGTGTTACCCAGATCCGCTACCAGAGAACCAACCGGTGCTTCTGATGAAGCGATGGAGTTGAGCTATTTCATGGTCTGCTACCTCACTTAAATTATCATAGAAGGGCGCGCCGAGGTAGATCCTCCTGCGATTCGCAAAAGAGGGGCATGAGCAGAGGAGGTGATGTATTGATCCCTCCTCCTCCTCGTCCATGCAGCCGCGACAGAAGTCGTTGGAGGGTATTCCCAGTCTGGCGGCGTGATTCCCAATGATGCAGTGACCTGTAATGACACCCACCAGAGTACTTAAGGTTGCCCTTTTGGTTGCCATTAGGTCCCTGGTTCGTCCTAGGTTTAATTTAGGCCAGAGTTGTTTGGTGATAAAGCCGATATTACTCTCATTCCATTGGAGGTTGGTCGCCTTAGTGGTTTGGAGTCTTATCATATGCTTTACCGTACTTATTGGTGTTTCTAAGTACCCGAGGGTAGGTAGGCTGAGTGTGCTAGACCCTAACTTTGGGAGTTCGTCGGCCGCGCAGTTTCCTGGAATATCCCTATGCCCGGGAACCCACAATACTTTAATGTTGAACTGCTCAGCCATCTCATCTAGACATAGGCGACAGTTAAGAGATGTCTTTGATTTTATCGCAGATTGGCTATCCGTGCAAATGATAATATCCTTGGCGGATATTACATTGATCCTGAGCCATGCAAGGGCCTCCGTTATCGCTGTTATTTCAGCCTGATACACACTGCAGTAATTTGGGAGTCTGAAGGATAGGCTGAGGTTAAGCTCCTTGGAGAAGACTCCACTGCCTACACCCGACGCCATCTTAGAGCCATCGGTATAGAGGGAGATCGAGTCCTTTGGTATGACTTTCCCTTCAGCCCATTCCTCCCTGGATAGAAAAACAACTTCGAAGTTCCTAGTGAACACGTTTTGCGGGATGATATAGTCTTTGTCCATGGGTACTTCGAAGTGTTTTAGAATGGTTGTTTGTCCTTTTTGTAACGTGGGCCATTTTATTATGCTCCTCATCCTCAGGGCCGCGCAGGCAGCAATTTGTTTGCTGAAAAGGTTCAGTGGTGGAAGGTGTAACAGAATGTTTAGGGCCTCCGTGGGGGTTGATCTGATCGCGCCGCTTATGTATAAGCTGGCCGATCTTTGTACTTTCCCCAGAAGGTTTCGATAGACTGCCTTGTCCAGAGCAGTCCACCAGACTACGACGCCATACAGGAGGATGGGCCTTATGACCGCCGTGTAGAGCCAGTGCATAATGCTTGGTTGGAGACCCCACTTCTTGCCCACCACTTTTTTGCAACTGTAGAGGGCAACAGTTGCTTTCTTGACGCGGTCAAGAATGTTGGGTTTCCAATTCAGCCTCTCGTCAAGGACTAGGCCTAGATATTTGGCCTGCTCTTTGATTATTAGTTGGGTTCCACCCAACCTCGGTGGGTTGAGGGGCGGAATTTCATATTTGTTAGTAAACAGTACTAGATCGGTCTTCTTAGGGTTCACCCCAAGTCCACAGTACTGCGTCCAGGTTTCTACTGTATGTAATGCACTCTGTATAAAGTCGCATAGAGTGCTGGGAAACTTTCCTGTGGCGGCAATAGCAATGTCATCTGCATAGGCGGTCACAGCGTACCCTTCCTGTTCAAGCAACAGCAGTAGCTCGTTAACCACCACGTTCCAAAGAAGAGGCGAGAGTACTCCACCCTGTGGTGTACCTCTACTAACCATTCTGGTTGAGACGGCACCAGCGAAGTTGACTTTGACAACTCTTCGTGTTAGCAGTTGTCGTACCAGTTCTATCACTGATCCCGTAACACCCAGATCAGTCAGCGCTTTGGTGACGGCCCATGGTTCAACATTGTTAAAGGCACCCACGATGTCGAGAAAGGCGACTAGAGTATATTCCTTACGTTCCAGTGACCCCTCTTGAAGTACATCATATTCGATTATTTGAGCTGTTGCCACACGTGATACCAAAATCTCAAAACTAACTCACAAAGTTGGCGGAGTGTTAAGTAATACAAGAATGTAAGCAGCGCAAACAAATCTTGGTCACTAAGTTATCCGAATTCAGTAGCTGAGAATATGTGCCATATAATGACTCAGGTGATGGGTGGATTACTTATCATAGAGAAACGTGGCATCATGTATTCATATCTTTTTTTCAGAGAACTTTTGTCCTTCCTTTGAAACTAGACAAACTCACAGTACATGGTCAATTGAAATTCATCCTCTGCGTATGCAATATCACCAAAAGTGCACGAACGAATTACCGTTAATTATAACCAACGCGAAAATCTGGTCGGCTCTCTTCCTATATAGGACAAACCACCCCTGAGAGTAGTGAACGAACATCTACCACCCAAAAACCACTGCACTCCGTTCAGGTTGTGTGTAACCCTGAGCGAAAACTATCCCTCTCCCTGTTACCTTCGCTCGCACAACGTTCAAAAACGTGATAGGGCTTTTGCCTTGAGTGCGGGTGTAACTAGAAAAAAAAAAGCTGTTTCCAGCGCCGCAGGCCCAGTTGGTTAAGGTCTGCCGCGCCTTCCGGGGGGTTTCAAATACTTCGGGTCGAAGCTGCATTTTCCATGCGCTCTGCATGACCTAACCACCGTACCCGTAGACGTCGTACCAGGCCGATGTCACTGTACAACCCGTACAGTTCTCCATTTGAACAAACGGGACTGTAGATAAAGTGCAGAATTTTCCTCTCGAAACGACCAAGGGCATCTTCATCCGCTTTTGTTAGGGTCCAAGCTTCTGCGCCGTAAAGGAGAACTGGGATGATCAATGTCTTATCTCAGCGCTGATGTTGTTGTCGCCGGTCATAAGTGAGCCAAGGTAGACGAATTCCTTGACCACATCAAAGTTATGTTTGCCCATGGTGACGTTCTGGCCAACACGTGGGTGTTGCCCGTCTCTTTTTGATGAAAACAGATATTTGGTTTTACCCTCATTAATCTTAAGACCCATCTTAGTCGCTTCTACCTCAATGCTTCCAAAGGCCTCATTGACGACTCGCTGTGTCCGTCCAATCACGTCAATGTCGTCGGCGTACACAAGCAATTGCGTAGACTTGAAATAAATCGTACCTCTTGTGTTGGCCAGCGACTCTTTCACGATCTTTTCAAGCATGGTGTTGAAAAAGTTGCATGACAGCGCGTCACGTTGTCTAAATCCCTTTTTAACATCAAGAGTCTTGGTTTGTTCATTACCGACCTTAATAGAGCAGCGAAAATTCTCCATTTTCATCTTGCACAGTCGGACAAGTTTGGCAGGGATGGTAAACTCTAGACACACCTTTACTATACGTGTTATTCTCGTTTAAAAACGACGCTTTTGACTTATCATTGTCTTAGTCTCACGACGTCGATGTGTATAGGCAAGACGTCGGTACAAGGCAGAATGAAGCCGTCAAACCGCAAAGCGTTTGTAGGTGCAATCTGACTGAGCCTGTCAGAGCCAGTGGATTGGTATCTCAATTACTATCCCTGGTCCCTATACACGCTGTCATACGCAGCCTTGAAATCGATGAAAAGGTGGTGATTGTCGATTTGGTATTCCTGGGTCTTCTCCAAGATCTGCCTAGCGTAAATATTTGGTCTATTTTGCATTTACTTGGCCTGAAACTACACTGATAAGAGCCGTTCAGGTTATCCACAAACGGTTTCAGGCGTTTACACAATATGGCGGAGACGATCTTATACCCGATGTTAAGGAGACTTATTCCCCTATGGTTGCCCCAGTTATAAGGGTCTCCTTTCTTATGGACCGGGCAAACGATGCTGAGATTCCATTCGTCAGGCATGCTGTCCTCCGACTATACCTTGCAAATGAGATGGTGTATGTACCTTACCAGCCCATCTCCATCCACCTTAAAAAGCTCAGCAGACAAGTCGTCTGCGCCCGCGGCCTTATTAGACTTAGGTCTTGATATCATCGTCCATTACGGATGGATCGTTCTGCCTGACAGCGGTATCTTCTCTGTCATCGCCGTTATACAGTCTGCAGAAGTGGTCTTGCCAAATTCTTAGCATCGACTGTGATTCCACTACCAGTTCTCTATTTTCATCCCTGCAGGCCTCCGCTCTGACTTTGTAGCCATGGCATGTTCGTTTTACCTTACTGTAGAACTTCCGGGAGTCATTCCTGCGGAAGCATCTCTTCATCGCCTCGATCTCATGCTTCCCGTATTCTCTTTTCTTTCTTCTGAGAAGGATGTGTTCCTCTCTTCTGTTCTGCTCATTGATTTCGCGAGTAGCTCTCGTCCGTCGGTGCAGCGTGGCTTTGTATGCCTCTTCTTTTGCTGCATGGGCTTGTTCGCATTGTTCATCGAACCAGAGCCCATTCCTGGTCTATTGTTTGTGCTGCTGTCGGCGGATTTTGAGAGAGCTTAGAGGAGACAGGGTCGGCACTGATTCTGGCAGTCTCTTGTGTTTGTAGCTTTCCGATGTCGAACTTACGTTGTCCTACTCGACTCCTAAACATTCTTGAAGAACGCATGCCCGATGAATGGAATCTCAGTTTCGTTTGCCCGGTCTATAAGAAAGGATACCCCTATGACTGCGCCAATTACAGAGGGATAAGCCCCCTGAACATCGCGTACAAGACCCTCTCTGCCGTACTGTGTAAGTGCCTGAAGCCGTTCGTGAACAATTTGATTCCTACAATTTGGTTCCTACCAGTGTGATTTCAGGCCAGGAAAATCCACGATAGACCAAATATTTACACTACGGCAGATCTTGGAGAAGACCCATGAATTCCAGGTCGACACGCACCATCTTTTCGTCGACTTTAAAGCCGCGTATGACAGTGTTTATAGAGACGAGCTATACAGAGCCATGTCATGTTTTAACATTCCTGCCAAACTCGTCAGACTGTGCAGGATGACTATGGAGAACTCTCACTGCTCCATTAAGGTCGGAGGTGATCTAATCGACCCCTTCGATGTTAAAAAAGGTTTTAGACAGGGTGACGCACTGTCATGTGATTTTTTTAACATCATACTTGAAAAGATCGTCCGGGACTCTGCGGCCAATACAAGAGGTACGATCTACGCAGATGACATTGACGTTATTGGACGGAAAAAGCGAGACGTCAATGAGGCGTTCGCAAGCATTGAAGCAGAAGCGGATAAAATGGGTCTAAGGGTAAATGGCGACAAGACCAAATATATACTGTCATCCAAGAAAGACGCGCAACACCGACGTCTTGGTCAGAACGTCACTCTCGGCAGCTATATTTTTGAAGTAGTCAAGGACTTCGTCTACCTTGGTTCGATTGTGACAAGTAGCAACGACACCAGCGCTGAGATAAAACGCAGAATAACTCTTGCCAACCGCTGCTTCTTCGGGCTCAAAAGGCAATTGAATAGTAGAGCCCTCTCTCGAAAACCTAAGGTATTCCTCTACAAAAGCTTAATCATCCCGGTCCTCCTCTACGGCGCTGAGGCTTGGACGTTATTAAAAACGGATGAAGAGGCTCTTGGGCGTTTCGAGAGGAAAATTCTGCGTGCAATCTTTGCTCCCGTTTGTGTAAACGGAGAGTGGAGGAGGAGATTCAACCAAGAACTGTACGGGCTGTACAGCGACATCGGCCTGGTTAGACGTCTTTGGATCCAACGTCTAAGATGGCTAGGTCATGTAGAACGAATAGACATCAACGCTCCGGCCCGAAGAGTCTTCGACTCCAACCCCGAGGGACGACGCAGTAGAGGACGACCGCATTTAAGGTGGCGCGCACAGGTGGAAAGGGACTTCAACCAACTGGGCGTGCGGCACTTGAAGCGGCTGGCCAAAAATCGGGCCGGCTGCGGAAGGTTTTTGGTTGAGGCCCTGTAGCACCATCAATGTAAGTAAGTAACTGGGGCATTGGACGTATGTTCGATCCAGGAGATCATAAAAGTCATCCTTGAGTCAATCCTCTTTTTCTTACGTTGGGGCGTGCACGCATATTAGGGTGATATTCCCCAGTGTACCCTTGATGCGGATTTTTTTATGAGGCGTTCGCTTACATGACGAAAGCTTAAGACTTTTTGTCTAAGTCTATCTCGAATAATAAACGATTACCGTAATATATATCAGAGTTTCTCATCCGTTTTTGCCTGGTCCATCCCATCGCACTTCTTGGAGCGCGATGTCTGCATTGTAGCAGTCCAGGGTTTTTTGCAATTGATTGGCCACACCTGGCCGGTTGTGGGAGCTCACATTCTAGGCGCAGAATCGTAGATCCTTATTGCAGGTGTCGCCAACGTTGGAATCGTCCGTATCCGAGGCTTGTTGTCGTTTCGTAACAAGATGGTTTCCCGTGATAGGGATGTTAACCCTAAGCACAACCGCCAATCTGAAAAGTCAGGATTCCTTTTACCTCAGGAACAACGAGCTGGTCGCTGCACACATTAGTTCACTGTCCGGCGGGTGCCTGGGCAGCTATCCAGGAGGGGCCAATCGGAGGCTGTGTGTCAACTTGGATTGAGCAGGGACAGAGATCGAAGCTGGTGTTTGCCGTGTTAGACACGATCAGCTTCTTTGCTCTGTTTGCTCACTCCCTCCCTCCCCTAGAGCGGAGACAACTATGCCTTCGTATTGACTCTCATGGTGTTCTCGCGTTATGACGAGTTTCCTTATAAGCCAATACTGGGAGAACGTCAAATTAACGAGACTGATTTTGTAATAGGTAATTGTACTAGGAGCGGGATTTGATGATCGATGTGAAGTACGAGGCAAACTATTCAGTCTAAAATAGAAGCCCATTACAAAAGTTAGCTCCTATGGCTTGAGAGAGACATCAGAAGGAAACAAGGACTCCCATTTTCATTCAGTTTGAATGTTTTACAAGGTGTGCAGTCCTCTGATCGACCTTCTTTGTTGGAAGCTCTGAAATCGACCAAGTAGTAGTGAGCACTATAATTTCGAGTAGAGACGGCGACAATACATGCCCGGAGATATGTATGTATTGCTTCCATACGGGTCATTGCCATTCGGCATTACTTACTGCGTTATCCGCCTTTAAAGGGATTTTAAAGGGCGGACAGTGATATTTTGCTTCAGATTCCATATTTCCCTCGTTTCACTCACTTTTGCTTACGTTACTTACTTCCTGCAGAGTACACGTGCTGAAGAAGGTCTGACGAACTTTATCAGGCATTATACCTGAAATTTGATGAAATAAAGCAACTATCCTACTGTTCTCTGTACTTACTTACTTATCAGGCCTGCGATCCATGGAGGACCTGAGCCTGAGCTATAGCTGCCTTACATCCTTGACGGTCCCGGGCACGCTGCTTCCAGTTGTCAAGACCAAGATGTCTTACATCCGCGATTACTTGGTCTTTATACCGGAGGTTCGGTCTTCCTCTTCTTCTCGAACCAGGAGGCTCGGAGTCGAAGACCCTCTTAGCTGAAGCCAGTGTAGTCGACGGATCATTGCCTTCCGGACAACATCCACATCTTGGTACGGCTCGTAGAGTTCGCGGTTGTGCCTTCTTCTCCATTCACCTTCCTCACAGACAGGACCAAATATCCGACGCAGAATTTTTCTTTCGAAAGAACCCAAAATCAGCTCCGCTGTCCTGCTTATCGTCCAGCTTTCGGCTCCGTACAGCAAGACTGGCAGAATGAGCGTTTTGTAAAGCATGACTTTGGTCTTTCGAGTGAGGAGTTTTGACCCCAGTTGTTTGGACAAGCCGAAGTAGCAACGGTTGCCAAGGGCGATTCTATGCCGGATCTCCACTGTGGTGTCATTTGCGGAATTTACGTTTGCCCCGAGGTAGACAAACTCCTTAGGTTAGGTTAGGTTGACGTGGTAGGCGTAAGCCACACTTAGGCCGAAACCGGCCCATTGTGATACCACCTGGATCAGGTTACCCTGATCCGCTACCCGGGAACCAACCGGTGCTTCTAATAAAGCGGTGGAGTTGAGCTATTTTTTGGTTTGCTAGCTCACTCAGATTGTCGAAGAAGGGCGCGCCGAGGTAAATCCTCCTGCGATTCGCAAAAGAGGGACATGAGCAGAGGAGATGGTGTATTGATTCCTCCTCCTCCTCGTCCATGCAGCCGCGACAGAAGTCAT
The DNA here is from genome assembly GCA_951905685.1 of Eumerus sabulonum. Taxonomy (NCBI): domain Eukaryota; kingdom Metazoa; phylum Arthropoda; class Insecta; order Diptera; family Syrphidae; genus Eumerus; species Eumerus sabulonum. Next base: position 42,947,640 of record OX645063.1, read on the forward strand.
TGTAGGGTAGCCCCAGTCTGGCGGCGTGTTTTCCGATGGTGCAGTGACCTGTAATGACCCCCACTAGGGTGCTTAAGGTTGCCCTTTTGGTTGCCACCAAGTCCCTGGTTCGTCCTAAGTTTAACTTAGGCCACAATTGTTTGGTGATAAAGCCGATATTGCTCTCATTCCATTGGAGATTGGTCCTCTCTATGGTTTGAAGCTTTATCATGTGCTTTACCGTACTTATTGGTGTTTTTAGGTACCCGAGGGTAGGTAGGCTGAGTGTGCTTGACCCTAACCTTGCGAGTTCGTCGGCCGCGCAGTTTCCTGGAATATCCCTATGCCCGGGGACCCACAGTATTTTAATATTGAACTGTTCAGCCATCTCATCTAAAGATAGGCGACAGTTAATGGATGTTTTTGATTTGTGGGTTATCGCTGCCAGGGATTTTATCGCAGATTGGCTATCCGTGCAAATGATAATATCCTTTGTGGATATTACATTGATCCTGAGCCATGCCAGGGCCTCCGTTATCGCAGTTATTTCTGCCTGAAACACACTACAGTAATTTGGGAGTCTAAATGATAGGTTGAGGTTAAGTTCCTTGGAGTAGACCCCACTACCTACACCCGACTCCATCTTAGAGCCATCGGTATAGAGGGAGATCGAGTCCTTTGGTATGACTTTCCCTTCAGCCCATTCTTCCCTGGATGGAAAGACAACTTCGAAGTTCCTGGTGAACACATTCTGCGGGTTGATGTAGTCAGTGTCCATAGGTACTTTGAAGTGTTTTAGAATAGAGGTGTGGCCTTTTTGAGATGTGGGCCATTTTCTTATGCTCCTCATCCTTAGGGCCGCGCATGCAGCAACTTGCTTGCTGAAAAGGTTTATTGGTGGAAGATGTAGTAGAACATTTAAGGCCTCCGTGGGGGTTGATCTGATCGCTCCGCTTATATATAAGCTGGCCGATCTTTGTACCTTCCCCAGGAGGTTTCGATTGACTGCTTTGTCCAGAGCAGTCCACCAGACTACGACGCCATACAGGAGGATAGGCCTTATGACTGCTGTGTAAAGCCAGTACATAATGATTGGTTGGAGACCCCACCTCTGCCCACTACTTTCTTGCAGCTGTAGAGGGCAACAGTTGCTTTCTTGACCCGATCAAGAAAGTTGGGTTTCCAATTCAGCCTCCTGTCAAGGACTAGGCCTAGATATTTAGCCTGTTCTTTGATTGTTAGTTGAGTTCCACCCAGCCTCGGTGGGTTGAGGGGCGGAATTTTATATTTGTTAGTGAACAGTACTAGATCGGTCTTCTTTGGGTTCACCCCAAGTCCACAGTACCGAGTCCAGGTTTCTACTGTATGTAGTGCACTCTGCATAAGGTCGCATAGAGTGCTGGGAAATTTTCCTGTGACGGCAATAGCAATGTCATCCGCATAGGCGATCACAGCGTACCCTTCCTGCTCCAGCAACAGCAGTAGCTCGTTGACCACCACGTTCCAGAGGAGAGGGGAGAGTACTCCACCCTGTGGTGTACCTTTGCTGACCATTCTGGTAGAGACGGCACCAGCGAAGTTGGCTTTGACAACTCTTTGTATTAGCAGCTGTCGTACCAGTTCTATCACTGATCCCGTAACACCCAGATCAGACAGCGCCTTGATGACGGCCCATGGTTCGACATTGTTAAAGGCGCCCTCAATGTCGAGAAAGGCGACTAGAGTGTATTGTTTATTTTCCAGAGACCTTTCTATTTTACTGACCAATGAGTGGAGTGCTGTTTCCACCGATTTGCCTTTGTTGTAGGCGTATTGGTTATCCGACAGTCTTCCTGAGATGCAGGTGTACCGGATGTGTACGTCCAAAATCTTCTCCAGAGTTTTTAATAGAAAAGAAGTGAGACTAATAGGCCTTAGATCATTTACATACGTGTGGGAGCTTTTGCCTGCCTTGGGTATGAAAATGACTTTGGCTACCTTCCACTTGCTGGGGATGTAGGAAAGTGAGAGGCAACTATTGTATATAACCACAAGCCAGGGGAGAATGATATCTGCTACCTGCTGAAGCTCAGCTGGTATGATACCATCCGGTCCCGGAGACTTGTAGGGTTCAAAGCTCTTTATGGCCCAAAGGACGTTGTTGTAGTTGACCAGGTCAGGAGCACGCTCGAGGGAGGGTGTCATTGGCTGATTGACCCGAGGAGGTGTCATATCCGAGTCACAACTGCCTGGGAAGTGTGCGCTTAAGAGAAGTTCCAAGGAGCCGTCATTACGCATCAGATGGCTTGGATTATACGGAACCGAGGCCAGAATCTTCCTTATTCTTGAGGCCTCGGAAACCGTCCTTATATTATCGCAGTAGTCCCTCCAGGATTGTCTCTTTGCCTTCCTGGTCGCTGCTTTGAAAGACTTTAGTGCCTCCTTGTAGAGGTCCCAATCCTCTTGCAAGCGGGTATATTTAGCTTTGTTGAAGAGCTTTCTGCTCTCTTTCCTTAGTGAGACAATCTCTTTGTTCCACCAGGGGGGCTTGGGTTTGCCTCTGGGGGTGCTAACTGCACAAGATTGAGACAGTGCTCTATTGAGGGTTTCTGTCAGCTCATTTACTAAGCTGTCTAATTCCGCGGAGTTTAGCGGATAGGTGGGGTGTCTTGCCCCTAGGTGGGGTTCAACATAGGTTCTATATTTTTGCCAGTCAGTTTTTCTGTAGTTCCTGAAAGGAGCTCGGGCACTGACGTGGTTGACTATGCTGAATTGAATGTATCGATGGTCAGAGAGGGAGTGTTCTTTTAGGACTTTCCAATCTCTGACTTTGTCGACAATGTCCTGCGATGCAAAGGTTACATCCAGGACTTCCTGTCTGCTTTGGTAATAAAAGTTGGTTCACAGCCGTTGTTGCAAACGGTGAGGTTAGTATGTAATACATAGTTATACAAAGACTCACCTCGCTCGTTTATGTTGCTGCCTCCCCAAATCGTATGGTGTGCATTCGCATCACATCCTATGATCAGTCCGGCATTTGTTTGCTCCGCATCCTTGACCAGGTTTACCAAGTTGGCCGGAGGGGGAGGACTTGGGTGGTCATGGGCTAAATAGGCCGAGGCAATCCAGATCTTGAGGGAACTGCCCTCGACACTAATAGCCGTGATATCCTGGTCGCTGTAGGATGGGAGTAGAAGGGTTTTTATGTGTGTTTTGGTTAGGATACAAGCTCTTGGCTTACCTGCATCGCGCACGTAGGTGAGCTTATATTCGGATGTTCCGAGTCCACGTACCATGTTATTTACTATCCATGGTTCCTGGATCAGAACGACGTCTTCTCCGCTTTTGGTGAGGCGGAGCATTAGGGCGGCCGAGGCCGCGATAGAATGATGGAGATTAATTTGAAGAATCCGCAGCATGATGGCCGCAGTCTTTAACCTCCACCGCTGTGACGTTGGCAGACTCTTCGTCAGACTCCAGCTCAAAATCTGACATAGTCTCGCCAAGGTCTACCTCGGGAAGGTCCAGGTCGGACAGTAGATTACTGTCTTTGTCTTCCCCGGTAATCTCGTTCACTACATTGGAGGGGGTCCCAGTTAAGAGAGTCTCCTCAGTGATCATCGGCTCCATGGTAGGGAGTTGCTCTGGGTTCGTCGGCACCATGGAGTCAGATGATGTAGCACAGGAGGCTCTCTTAGCTGAGTCCTCCCCGTCTTTCTTGTATATTCTGAGCTTCGCAGAGTCGAAGCCCAGAGAGATCATATTGTTGACCAGAGCTAGAGGTGCCAGGGAATCCTGATTGATTACGATAGTGATCAGTCTTGAAGGTCCCTTAACATCCTCTAGCTTGACAACTTTCCAATCCTTGGTGGGGATTAGGGGATTGCAATTCTGCAGGATTGCCAAAATCTCCTTAGGGTCCTCGGGATAGGCCGGTATAATGGCTCTAGCCCTGGGTCTATTCGGGATTTGATTCAAGGGTACAGCCTCAAGTTGAGCTCCCTCCCATACCTCGCCGACTCTGCTGAGTGCGAGCTTAAAGAGGTCCATAGACCTTTGGTCTTCGAAGGAGATCAGCTTGATTCTGCCTTGATAGTACCCTGCATGGTGGGTAATAGGGAAGGGTCCAGGGTGTTCTTTGAGTATCGGGAAGTAGCTTTTGAGCAGCACATTGCTGCTTAGCCGGAGGGACATTCCCATCCACATCGCCCCTATCGACAACAGCCAGTGTGGTCAAGACCTTCAGCACGTCGCGATAGGAGATTTGTGTTTGGGATCCAGGGGAGATGCTTTGAGACCGCGCTTTCTTAGAGGTGGAGGGAAGTTCCTCAGCCGACCTCTGGCGCTTGCCATCCTGCTCTTTAACGGATGAGTTACCAAAGCTCTTGATTGTGCATTCCGCCCAGTCAAGAGCCTTTTTTCTCCTTTCCGAGAGCTGATCTCTTGGTATGTCACGCAATTTTTCCACTAGCTTACTAGCCACGCGACGTTGTTTGTAGCTTGTTTTGGGGGCACTCAGGGTTGGGTCGCAAGGAGCATTCCTCCCCTTGTTAACACCTGAGGGTGCCGGACCAGGCTTCTGTTTGTCGGCCACTGTCCTGGCACCTTGCCTTTCTTTCGTATTGTGACTGCTCCTTGAAGGTGCTAGACCAGGCTTTTGTACGAGGGCCGATGTCGTAGCACCTTGTCGGATAGCGGCATTTATGCTGCTTCCTGAGGGTGTTGGACCGGGCTTTTGTACATATGCCAGTGTCTTAGCTCCTTGTAGAGCGACTGTCACAAACTCCTTAACTACCTCGAAATTGTAGCTGTCAATTGTTATATTTTGTCCCAGGTGGTGAGCGATGGATTGGTTTTTGCTTGGCAACATGTATTTCGTTTTGTCCTCATTGATCTCATTGATCATTGACCAACTCGTTTCGCCTGTTCTTCAATCGCCGTGAATGCTTCCACAATGCCACGGCGAGAACACGCGATGATGTCGATATCATCCGCGTATCCTAGCAGCTGGATGGACTTGTAAAAGATAGTGCATTCCCTGTTGACGCCTGCCCGTCGCACTATCTGCTCCAGCACCAGGTTGAAGAAGTCACATGACAACGCATCTCCTTGCCGAAATCCGGTGCATGTTTCGAATGGTTCCGAGGTCCTAGAACCGAATTGCACGGTGCATCGCGTGTTTTTTAGCGTGGCGCGACACAACTGGATCAGTTTTATCGGGATCCCGAATTCGGCCATCGCACCACAGTTCTTCACGATGAGTGCTGTCGTATGCGGCTTTGAAATCGATGAAAAGATGGTGTGTATCGTTGGTCTTTTCCAGGATTTGTCGAAGTGTGAAAATTTGGTCTATAGTTGATTTGCCGGGCCGGAAGCCGCACTGGTAGCTGCCGATTAGTGCGGTGCAAAATGGTTTTAGACGTTCACACAATACGCTGGACAGGATCTTGTATGCGACATTGAGCAGAGATATACATACCTCTATAGTTCTCACAAGAGGTAGGATCGCCTTTTTTGTGGATGGGGCATATAGAGCTGGTATTCCAGTCGTCGGGCATGCTTGCAAATTCCCAAATTCTGCAGATGATCTGTGCATGCTTCCTACCAGAACATCGCCGCCAGCCTTGAAGAGCTCTGATGGCAAGCCATCTGAGCCTGCGGCCTTGTTGTTCTTCAGCTTCTGAATTGCTGTGCCGACTTCTTCGATGCTGGGTGGGAGGACTACTTCAGCGGCTGGAGTTGGGATTTCCTCGGTCCCTACCACTCTCTCTTGGTCATGCTCGTTAAGCAGCTGCTGGAAATGCTGCTTAAATATATCGATATCCTTGAGCTGAGAGGCTGCGAAGATTCTTTTCTTTTGTCGCAGTAGTTTTTTTCTCCTCCCTTCTTCTGGCTCGGTACTCTTCTTGCGCTGCCCTGGTTTTCCTCTGCAGTGGCTTTTGGTACGCCTCGTCGATTGCTGCCTTTTTCTGCTCACACTCACTATCATACCACGGGTTTCTTGTCGGGGGTGGTAGGTATCCTAAGGTGGTTTCGGCTACTTCCTGAATGGCTGAGCTGCAATGCACCCACATATTATTGGCATTTGTGTTCGACGTTGGCGTACCGTAGTCTTTCGCTCAGCTGCTCCCTGTAGACTCTGGCAACCTCCGGTGTGTTCAGGCGCCCAATGTCGAACCTCCTCCTGATGAGCTGGTGCAGCTTTCTGACATTGGACAGTCGAGCTCTGAATCTTGCTGCTACGAGGAAGTGGTCAGAGTTGACATTTGCCCCTCTGAATGTTCGCACATCCAGGATGTTTGACGAGTGCCTTGCGTCAATGAGCACATGGTCGATTTGGTTGGCGGTTCGACCGTCCGGAGATCGCCAGGTTGCTGTGTGGATTCGCTTGCGAGGGTATCTTGTGCTACTTATCACCGCATTACGAGCTGTCGCAAAGTCAGCAAGTCGGAAGCCGTTATCTGTTGTTGTATCGTGAAGGCTATGCTTTCCGATCACTCCGCCAAGGGTGTTCTCCTTACCGATTTTGGCGTTGAAGTCCCCGAGCACGATTTTTACATCGTACTCCGGACGATTTTTACAACGCTCCGTAGGCGTTGTCCAGGAGTTCATAGAAGTCCTCCTTGATAGGGTCTTCAGCCTCGTCGGTAGGGGCGTGTGCACATATAAGGCTGATGTTATAAAATCTGCCTCTGATGCGGATCATAGCCAGGCGATCACTTGTAGGTTTAAAGTCGATGACCTTCGACGTTAACCGCTTTCCCACGACAAATCCGCATCCCAGTAAGTGCAACCTTTTGTGACAGCCTTAATAAATGTCGCAATTTTTCTTCCTAATCATACCGTTTCCTATCCAGCGTATTTCCTGGACCGCAGTAATATCCGCCTTGTACGGCGTGAGGATTCCTTCTAGTTAATGAGCAGCTCCGGGAGTGTACAGGGTTCTGACAATCCAGGAGCATACTGTTCTCTGTAACATACAAAATACCCCTGCGGCCACTTTGTTCTCTCCTCTGCAATCATACTGCCAGAATGCATGTTTCTGCAGATTAAATAGGTTCAAATAATTTGCTCATCTTTTGATACATCTCACATCCACAAGCATTTTTTTTTTTGCGACGTAGGCGTGTAATTATCTTAAATTTCGAAATCAAATCTTTAAACGCCCGATTGGTGTTTCTAATCGTTACATGCTTCTGCTTAACCAACGCCATATGTACACACATGGACAAAAGTATTCGCCACCGAGCTTTTTCTTCCTTTTATTGATCCTACAGAGCAGAAAACTAAATAAAATATTAATGACTTTTACTTAAACGGCAGTGTATATATCTATGACCAACTGTTTAAACCGTTGGCAAAGGAATAACGGGGGTGGCCGTGGTGCAGTGGTTAACATCATCGACCGCCGAGCGGAAGGTTTATGGTTCAAATTCGCTTCATAGCCAAGAAAAAGTAGTTTCTATACCGCCAAAAAGTATGCAACGCTGTTGAGAATGGAAAGTGACCAGACGTACTGCTGCAGGCATAACACTCACAGTATATGGTCAAACGAAATTCATCCTCTGCGTATGCAATACTAAAAGTGCTTGAACGAATTACTACGGACTATAACCAACGCGGAATTTGGTCGGCTCTCGTCCTATCTAGGTCTAGGACAACCACCCCTGAGAGTAGTGAACGAACATCAACGACCCCAACCACTGTACTCCGTTCAGGTTGTGTGTGTCAACACATCATAAGAGAATATAAAAAAAAAAAAAAAATTGAACCTGCGCGAGTCTCTAAAAAAAAAAAAAAAAAAAAAACAAAGGCCTCGTGGGGGTAGCATCTATCCGACGGATGCTGGCCTGCTAAAAAGCGAGAAGAGCCACCGCAGTCGAACATCTTGCGGCACTGTTAGTAAGTCCTATCCCTACCTCCTCGTGGTGCCATCTGGAGATTTCCTATGGAAATTGCAGACGAGGAAGGGCGAATGGCGAGCCTCCTGCGCCAAAAGAAACAGGATTAGTCGGTTGGGCTACGGCCTAGTATGCCGTAACCGTAAAAAAACCACAAACTCCGATACAACCACAAGCCTCGGATATAACGGACTGGATTTATGTTGACGACCCTTGCAAAAAACGAAAAAAGGACAATGATCTTCGGCTTTGTACGTGGAATGTTAGGTCCCTAAACAGGCCACGTGCAGCCGAACAACTTGCGGACGCCCTAGACCGCTAAAAAGCGGACATAACCGCTATCCAGGAAATGCGATGGAATGGACCGGGTATAAAGCTGATGAAAGACTGCGATATTCACTACCGCTACTGCTATAGGGAGAGAGGGCAACGAATGTTTGGATGCGGATTTGTCGTTCGAGGTGGATTAAGGCAAAAAGTCCTAAGCTTTCGGCATGTGAGCGAACGCCTCATAACAATCCGTAAAAAGGCAACATTTTTTAACATCAGCCTGATCTGCGTCCACGCCCCCACGGAGGATGACTCCGCCAAAGACGAGTTCTACGATTTCCTAGACAGAACATATGCCCAATGTCCCAGCTATGACATCAAAATTGTACTAGGAGATTTCAATGCTAAGCTGGGTAAGGAAAGCATCTTTGAACGAGTCATCGGCAAACATAGCCTACACGACACCACCTCCGATAACGGACACAGGCTGATTGATCTTGCTACGGGGCGAAGTCTCCTTCTTGCCAGTACGCGCTTCCTGCACCTCGATATACACAAAGGCACCTGGCGGTCTTTTGATCAATCGACTACCAACCAGATTGATCACATCGCGATCGACGTCAGATACTCCTCCACTATTCTTGATGTTCGAACTTTCCGAGGGGCTCACATTGGCTCGGTCCACTATCGCCAGAAACCGCTCGTGCTTACACCTCAATCCTCCACGCTGTCAATAGAACAGCAGTGAAGCCTTTGCAAAGAAGCCCTGAAAAGCTCTGCATCCGAAGTTTTGAGTTTCAAGACTCCACCACGAAGAAACAGCTGGTTCGATGACAAGTGCAGGAGGTTTTACACAGCGAAGCAGGATGCATATAAGGCCTCGCTGCATAAAAGAACAAGAGCAGCTCGTGAGCTCTACGAATTAAAAAGAAGGGAAGAGCATAAGTTTCTCAGGAGAAAGCACGAGAAGCGCGCGATTGAGGATTTGGAGAGGTGTTACTGCAGGCGTGACGTTCGAAAGTTTTATCAACAGATAAAGCGAACATGCCAAGGTTATAAAGCCAGAACGGAAGCCTACATGGATGAGAACAGACACCTAGTAGTAGAACCGCAGACTGTATAACGGCGATGTTAGTCAATATACCGCTGTACAGGCAAAATTATCCATTTCTAATCGACGGAGACCGCAGAGAATTCTGTCCCCCTGACCTCGACGAAGTTAAGATTGCCATATCGAAGCTCAAGTCGAATAAAGCTGCTGGCGCAGACGGACTGTCTGCTGAGCTCTTCAAGGTAGCTAGCGATGACCTGGTTAGGAGCATGCACCAGCTCATCTGTAAGATATGGTCAGAGGAAAGCATGCCCGAGGAATGGAGTCTCAGCAGCGTGTGCCCGATCCACAAGAAAGAAGACCCCTCTGATTGCGCCAACTATAGAGGAATAAGTCTCCTTAACATCGCCTATAAAATCTTCTCTGCCGTTTTGTGTGAACGCCTGAAGCCTTTTGTAAATAAGCAGATTCTAAAAAAAAAACCAATGAATTTCAAGTCGACACTCACCACCTATTTGTCGACTTCAGAGCCGCTACAACAGCGTAATTAGAGACGAGCTATACAACGCTATGTCTACCTTTGACATACCTGCTAAACTCGTCAGACTATGCAGGATGACTTTGGAGAATGCCCGCTGCTCCATCCGAATCGGTGAACACCTTACCGATAGTTTTGATGTCAAAAAAAGGATTTAGGCAGGGCGATGCGCTGTCGTGTGATTTCTTCAACATCATATTGGAAATGATTGTTTAAAAATCACTGGCCAATACAAGAGGCACAATCTATTTCAAATCCTCGCACTGAGGCGTTTGCGAGTGTTGAGTTCGAGGCGGCGAAAGTTTGGTCTGGCGGTAAACGAGGGCAAAACTAAATATGTATATGCTGTCATCAAAAAAGGACGCTCACCACCGACGTCTTGGCCAGGACGTTTGTATTGGCTACTTTGGCTCCGCAGTAAATTGGAACAACGACATCAGTTCAAAAATCGAACGCAGAATCACTCTGCCAATCGCTGTGTCTTTGGGTTCAGGAGGCAATTGAGTAATGGAGCCCTCTCCCGAACGACAAAGTTGACTCTTGGATGGCGAATACTTTTGTCCAGGTCAAAGTTGAAGTGCATAAACGAAATGTTTTTTTTTTCTATTACATTTGTCTAACTAATCATTTTTTTGATTTAAGCTAGGTGGCGAATACTTTTGTCCATGTCGGTATATCATACAACCCCATTTAAAAAATTCACAATTTTTATAGAAAAGATTTTAAAGTATTGGTCAACCCTAAGACTCACGCCCGCATATGTACATATGTGCCCTAACCTGAAACTTTTTTGTTCGATGTAGAGCATCGCCGAAATGTTTGAACTTTTCTTGGCTCAAGGGGTAATACTGATTTATGCGAAATCCAATAATACTAAGTATGTACATAACAGGCATGAAATCCTAAAGATATCTCTCACAGACAACTGTCTCCCCAGATACAACTTCAGCCAAAACTACAAGGTTACATTCCCCAACCGACAAAACTGGGAACAGGGTAGACCCTCCTTCAATCGTGGATCCTACGTGTGGTACACAGATGGCTCCAAAACGGACGAAGGCGTTGGGGCTGGAGTATACGGAGCAAATACAGACACATGCATCTACGTCAGCATGGACAGATATAACTCCGTTTTTTAAGCAGAGATATTTGCTATAGAACTCTGCCTCAGAGGAAATATAAACAGAAATATACTTAACAAAAATATTTATATTCTCTCCGGAAGCAAGGCTGCACTTCTAGCCCTAAAGGCTCTGCATCACCATTTATGATGCCACGGCCTTTCTGCAGCATACCCATTAGCACCACCAAATGCTGCATAAACAATTGGTTAAGGAACACGACGGATCACTACTGGTTACAAACGAAAGGTAGCAGACAAGCCAAGCTGTTCCTCCCAAATACATCCCACAAAAGACAGAAACAACTTCTCATGCTTTCGAGGAGTCAGATTCGTTTAATCACAGGTGTCCTTACTGGACACTGCCCAGTTAATAAACACCTCAAAACAATGGGCATTATACAAGATGACATTTGCCGAACGTGTAATGAAGACGAAGAAACAGCAGAGCACATACTATGCCACTGTGACTGCCTTGTCAGTACACGTCTTCGTCACCTAGGCAAGTATTATCTTGAAGCAGAAGAAATCGCTGCTAGCTCACTCAAAAGCATACTAAGTTTTATCACGAACTCAGGTTTTCTGAGTGAACTGTAAGTGGGGGACATCGCAATAGGCCCAATCGTGGCCGCAGTGATCAGGCGACTCTGTCCCACCCCCTAACCCTATCTATCTATCTATGTACATATGCCGAATTCCTTAAAGAGCAGATCGTCGATGTGCATCAGCCCAGTGTTTCAGATCGGAATTAAAACACATTTGTAATAGACAGTCATATTTACATCTGCTATTGATCTGGTTTATAGTGGTTTCATTTGGCGACCGTAAAATGCCTAGATAAGCAACCACATGCTTACTATGACGTTACGTATATGGCGCATCAAAAGCGAGGCATTGATAGCCTGTATCACAATATCAAGTGACGAATATCCACGACATGTGGCCAGCATACTCAAAGCGAAAACGTGACAGCCAATCACGAGGCAACAATGAAGCCTCTTACTGTTGCTAAGTGCTAATCTATTTAGAATATAATCAAATCTTCGCGACACAACGTAATCGGATCCACAAAAACCCTTTGTATATTGTATCTTAGATAATTCTAATTTCTCCAAAAAAAAAAGAGGAAAGTCCAAAACAAACAGTAATTTGTAAGAAAACTATTAGGTAGATGTTGTTGGAGGAACTTATCATTTTTTTACATTAGGCAATGGAATTATTGCAAGCACTATGCGGGCAGCAGCGCGACTTGCATTCAATGTCATTCTCTACTTACAGCATCGGTTCTGAAATAATTAACTTTCTTATTATGATAGGGAAAAAAATAATTGAAAAACGTAATTCTTACAAAAGATTAATGGATAAATCCTACATTAAAAATCGATAATGTCACTTAGTATTTAAGTATGCAGGGATATTGTTAAACGCAAAAAGCTATTGCTCGGCTTCGAAGTTTGAAGTCTTATGAAACATAACTTTTTTTTCGCAGGGGGTGGCCGTGGTGCAGTGGTTAACTTCATCGGCCGCCGAGCGGAAGGTCTAAAGTCCAAATTCCCTTCATAGCCAAGAAAAAGTAATTCCTATACGAACAAAAAGTATGCAACGCAGTTGTGAATGGAAAGTGACCAGACGTACTGCTGCAGGCATAACACTCACAGTATATGGTCAACTGAAATTCATCCTCTGCGTATGCAATATTAAAAGTGCTCGAACGAATTACTACGGACTATAACCAACGCGGAATTTAGCGGGCTCTCGTCCTATCTAGGACAACCACCCCTGAGAGTAGTGAACGAACATCAACGACCCAAACCACTGCACTCCGTTCAGGTTGTGTGTGTAACACATCATAAAAGAATATATGTAAAAAAAAAAACCGGCCAAGTGCGAGTCGGACTCGCGCACGAAGGGTTCCGTGCCATCTGTATATATAAATATGAAAGAGACTATGTATGTTACCTCATCAAATGACAGATCTTGGTTGCAGGCAGGATTTTTTGGATGAAAATCATGTCTGTTGTATGGGAGCCCCCTTAAATATCCACTTTGTTCTGTTTTTAGTATTTGTCGTGGTAGCGGCAACAGAAATACATCATCTGTGAAAATTTCAACTGTCTAACTATCACGGTTTATGAGATACAGCTTGGTGACAGACGGCCGGACGGACGGACGGACGGACGGACAGACGGACGGACCGACGAACAGCGAAGTCTTAGTAATAGAGTTCCGTTTTACCTTTGGGTACGGAACCCTAAAAACCGGCCAAGTGCGAGTGGGACTCGCGCACAAAGGGTCCCGACAATCTGTATATATAAATATGAAAGAGACGTTGTATGTTACCTCATCAGTCATCACATTAAATCACATTTTTTGTATGATGACAGATCTTGGTTGCAGGCAGGTTATAGGCATATTACTTTGATAATCAAAAATCTCCATGATGAGATAGTTGATCATCAAATTGTCCATTGAACTCATATCACTTATCTTACTTGACAGCAAAGAGGTGATTGCAGCTAGGATTAATATATCAATGACACCATGGGGATCAATGCTTTTAAGTGTTTTATTGGTTGTGGAATATGATCGAAAGTTAATTTAACAGCAATTGAATTTGTTGCAACATTTGATATCTTAACCTATCAGGATGGAAAAGGAGGGGAATAGCAATTGTACGAAAGGGTTTGCAGCAAGGATTAACTTAGCAGAGATACAATAGGGATCATCAAAGCTTAACGAGTATTTGTTATTGGTTGTTCGTAATTACAGAAAAAAGGGTTGCAGCTAGGATTAATACATCAAAGACACAAAAGGGATCAAAGCTGGGAAGTTTGCTACAGGTTGTAGGATATTGTCGACTAACCTTATGTCAGTATGTGACCAAGGGGATTCTTTGGATGAATATCATGTCTGTTGTATGGGAGCCCCTCTTAAATATTCATTTTATTCTGTTTTAAGTATTTGTCGCTATAGCGGCAACAGAAATATATCATCTGTCTAACTGTCACGGTTCATGAGATACAGCCTGGTGACAGACGGACGGATGGACAGCGAAGTCTTAGTAATAGGGTTCCATTTTACCTTTGGGTACGGAACCCTAAAAACTCTGCGCGAGTCTCTAAAAAACAGAAAATGACAGAAGCAGAATTCTTTAATTCAAATTTTCACATCACTTCATTAACAGAGTTCTATCCTAAGGTGAACGTAAGGCCCAATACACATGGAGCAACCGGTAAGAAACTGAATAGCGATGCGAATTGGCAGCTAGTTTGCTTTGAGTCGTACCGTGTGTAATCAAATGGGACGATACACACGAGGTGACTGGTTGAAAACTCGTTTGCGATTCCAAAAAAAAACAAAAAAGTTTGTAAACAGTTGCCAATTGATTTGCATGTCGGGTCACCTACTGATTTCAGTTACTGTTCCTTATATCAAGGCACTGAGATAGCCTTCCCGAAAACTGTCGCAGCTACAACAGAAGAAGGAAAAAGGACTTTTCGTGATTACTTACCGCCATCTGAAACTCCATAACCATGCTCACAACCACCTCCAAGGTCTTCAACATTTTCATTGCCACAGCATTGGGATCACCGGTCCGAGCCAACCCAACAGCTCGGGAACAAATATGCCATGTAGACCCGTAGGCTACATTTCCATATTACAACACCTTCCCGAGCTGGATATGATTACTACGGTCTCGGACGCATTGCCACACACCTTCACCCTTGACATGAGATTTGAGATACTGATCCCAAATCGCTCAGCATGGGAAAACACGGATGGCTCCAAGATGGCTTCCGGCGTTGGCGCCGGCATCTTTGGACCAAAACGCAAGATCTCGAAGGCCCTGGAAATATGCCCCAGCATCTTCCAAGCAGAGCTGCATGCCATCCTAATATGCGTCAATCTAAATCTCGAGACTGGCATCAGAGGAGTAACCATCAACTTATACTCCGATAGCCAAGCAGCGCTTAAAGCGCTGGGTTCGTACAGTATGAACTCGAAAACCGTCAGGGAATGGCATGACGCCCTACAAGACCTCGCCAAAAGAAATAATGTTAAACTTTGGTGGGTGCCAGGACATAAAGGTAACAAGGGCAACGAAATTGCCGACCAACTTGCCAGGAAAGGTTCCAGCGATTAATATATTAATATTAATATAGTGGTCCGGAACCACTCTGCGGCATTCCCGGGTCTAAGATAAATTTTTTCTCCACTCGACTCCATTATAGAAGTGGAGAGGCTCCTCGGCTAATCGGCTAGCAAGCGCAATAGATCTGCAAAAGTCGCAGTGCCGTATTGCTAATGCTAGCACTAGCCCCACATATAAAAAAAAAAAACAAAACCCAACAGCCAATACCAAAAAAGAAACGTGCTGCGAAGAATGATGATGTGGATAAAGCGTTGTTCATCGAATATTTGGAATGTAAAAAAGCGGCTTTATTAGCCAGTGGTAGGCAGGTGGCTAGAGAACCCAGAAAGTGTTCCTTCTTAGCATGCTTTCGGATCTCATGCAAATGGATGATCGTGAAGTGCGACAATTCTAGAGGAAGACCTCGGATGTTGTGGATGACATACTGTCAGCCAAATCCACGCGTCCTCCCTCCTCATGCCCATCCACGAGTAGTTATTCGTTTTCTGATGAGATGCCTCCACCCACCACCAACCGAATTTGCGGCTATACTTCGCTAGAGGCGGCTGAGATTTGGATCGGTGATGAGTTGCCTCGTGTGTGAAGTCAAGTCTCCGCTGAGTTCGTAACTAGTTTGTGACCCGAGTTGCTAACCGGTTTAGTTTCTTTCCGGTTGCTCCGTGTGTATTGGGCCTAAGTCTTGTCCAATAAACTGTAACTGCGGGAACTTGACCAGTACATATGTCTGTTGAACCAAAAACCGCAGTGTTCGTCTCTTAGACGACTGCAGCTCCAGAAAAGTCTTCAACACTTTACCGTAAGGCTTAGCAGAGAAATTGAATTGCAATAGTTGACGCAGAATCTTTTCATCTCTTTTTATAGAAATGATCTCTCTTTTGAGAGATCCACAGATAACTTATTTTACCCACTGTCTTGTGCATTCCTGGTTACATTTCATACTTCTCCTTTTGTGGCGTTACAGCCCATGAAGGACCAGAGGCATGCTTCTCTGAATCACCCATGTTGTGTGTGATTTATTTTTCACACAGGTAAAAGGGACCTACAATTTGATGTCGATTCCGAACAGCGTGAGTCGAAAAGCTTTTTTATGGCAAGTATACGACGGGGTGTTTTGCCGGAACCCCGCCGAAGAGGGACGTCGCGAAATAAACATTCGTTGGCGTTGGTGATATCGGAAACCGAACCCGCCCATCGTGCGTCAGAGTCCAACACACTACCTACCCATTGGGCCACGGCGCCCTCAACAAACATATGCACTTAAATGCATTAATCGCTCAGCTTTCCAACTAATTGTTCTCTTTCCAGTATCGTTCTCCCAGTTGGTTGATGCTAATGTTCCATTTTTCTCCCGATCTATAGTGTCTGCTAGCCGATCACTGTCTTAATAAAGTTAAGAATGTCCCCCGTAAGAGCTGATATGATCCCCTCAGGGGTCATCATTTCACTGAGATACGCTTCCTAAAATGACAAAGGGCAGCACACTCACATAGTATGTGCTTTGCAGTTCCTTCGTCTTCAAGACAGAGTCGGCACTCAGTATCAGACAAGCTGTTAATTTTGATGATGCCTTTGGATATCGACCCTAATAAGCTTAAGGATATTAACATAGTGTTTGTTCAGGGGCCGTATCATTTTTTCCGATTGGCTGTTCTCACTTGCCTAGGAAAAAGTTAATCTTAGATTTGGGAAAGCCACAGACAGGTTCGGTACCATGTACCTTTCGCTGGAACCTTTCCTAGTGAGGTTTTCGGTGATTTCATTGCTTTAATGTCCTTGCGCCCTGGCACCCACCAGAGGCTGGCCGTGTTTCTTTTGGTTAGGTCCTGTAGGACATCATGGCATTCCTTCACGGACGTTGAGTTCACGCTATATGTATAGGGTGGGCCATCTAGGGCCATCTAAATCATAGGTTATTTTGCCACTAACAGCTGTTTCCCGCTTGAAATCTTGACAAAAAGTCAGTATAATACCTTCGCGGAATGAAATGAATCGCTTTACGCTTGAACAACGTTAGGAAATATGTATTGAAAACTTATTTCCAAAGTGAATTCTGTGTAGCCCAAACAATGCGTTTTTTGAAAAGAAGTTTGGGCCGAAATAAAGTACCCACCACGACTGCTATACGCAAGATTGTGCAAAAGGTTCGTGAGACTGGTCCCCGTTGTCGTACGTTGCGCGCAGATGAGAATGTGGCCTGTTTGGCCGAGAGTGTGAGACTCAATTCACAAACATCAACTCGCCATCGATCTCAACAGCTCAACCTTCACGCACTAGCGTGAGAAGAATTATGTACAAAGATCTCGGATTATTCGCTTACAAGGTCCAATTGACTCAGTAAATGCGCGCGACCATCCGCTTCGTTATCGCTTCGCAGCTTGGGTCTTATAGCAGCTTGAATTGGACAACGATTTTGGGCGAAAAAAATCATCTTTTCTGACGAGAGGCATTTCATCTCGCCGTCTGCGTTAACAAACAAAAATACCGCCAACGCATCCACAGAGAGTGGCAGTTTGGTACGGATTGTGGAGTGGTGGCATCATTGGACCATTTTTCTTCTAAAATGAGGCGGGGAACAACGTTTCGGTCAACGTTGGGCGTTACAGAGCCATGTTAACCGACATGAATTTGGACGCCCTCTGGTTCATGCAGGATGGCGCGCCATGCCACAAAGCCCATGCCACAATCGATCTTTTACACACCAAATTCCCAAATCGTGTTATCAGCCGTCTTAGCGATGTCAATTGGCCGCTTCGTAACTGCGACTTGAGCCCGTTGGATTTTGTTTTTTTGTGGGCAACCACGAGGGTTCGAAATTATGCCAACAATCTGGAAACGATTCAAGTACTTAAAGCCAATATCATCCAAGCAATCCGTGAGCTAGAGCCCGAAATCATCAACAAGGTCTTGAAAGATTGGGGTGTTAGAATGCGCTACTGCGAAGCCAGCCGAGGCAGCCACTTGAACGACATTGTATTTCATAATTAATGGGAATGTTTGTTCTTACTATGTAATAAAAATGTAATTTTGTTCATTTTATTGTATTTTTAATAAGGAACTTGTATTTGGCCCACACTGTGTAAGCTCAACGCTCTGAGCGCTGTTTGACTGTCTGAAGGAATATTGATGGTTACACCTCTTATGCCAGTCTCTAAGTTTAGTTTGATTCACGTCAATATGGCATATACATAATTCGGCCTGGAAGATACTAGGGTTCATTCCCAAAGACATCTGTATATGTATGTATATTGACGTTACAGTCCATTAAGGACCTGAGCCGAGCTTCTCTCAATCACCCATGTTGTATGTGATTTCATTTTCCCATAGGTGAAAGGGACCTACAGTTTATTGCCGATTCCGAACGGCGAATTTCGAGAAGCTTTTCATGACAAATTTACTATAGGGGGTTTTGTCAGAACCCCGCTGAGGAGAAACACCGTGAAAAATACGTTCGATGACATGGCTTTGTCGGGATTCGATCCCGTGTCATCGGCGTCAGAGGCCAACACACTAACCACTGCGCCACGGTGCTCTCACCCAAAGACATCTAGACCTTCCGATTTGGTCCAAAGATGGCAGCGCCAACGCTGGAACCCCTCCTGGAACCACCTGTGTACCACCTAAGGCTCTTGACATTGATCGCCGCCTTCCCAAGCTGTGCGGTTGGGGATCAGTATCTCAAATCTTTTGTCAAAAGTGAGCGTGTGTGTCCGAAAACATGGTAATCATGTCCAGGTCAGGAAGATGTTGCAAAATGGACATGTGACCCAGTGGGAGTCTTATTGCACTGCAATAATAAATACGTACAGTGTGAAGTAAGTCCAATCTGTGCCTCTTGGGCCGCCGTGGGGCATGTTGGCATAGCGCCTGTTGTTGATTTAAATAGTGAGATCTGGAAAGAAAACCAAAAGCAACCATGTTGGGCTCTATTCGAATTGCGAATTTCGAACAGCAACTCATTTCCTTTTAAATATGTGTGTCTTCTCTCTGTCTTCTTTTGACCGTGAAGGCGTAAGCATCTCTAAAATAAGATTTCTGAATTTATCAAGATAGTTTTCGTTTTGCAACTTTTGGACTGGGTTCTGCTAGTTCTCCTTAAAATGCTGGAGTAATTCAACACCTGTAATGCCGAGACATGCTAATCTCTTTTTTAACCTTGATGATCGCGGTGGATCCCCTTAGGTTTTAATCCCCAGATTTTGCCATAAGTGGGTCGACAGGCCCACTTGATACCTCACATGTTTGGACTTTTACACGAGTATTGTTTGCCTAAGACTCAATTGCTTGAGCTACATATTTGCGGGTTACTACGCCAAAGTAGTTATTCTAGATTTCTTTTATTTATTTCTTTTTCAATTTAAATTTAAAAGTAAAAACCTCAAGTAAGAGTCATGCGAACAAGCTATGCTATCGCAACATCAGGTTTGACCATTATTAAGTTGGTGCGGTGTTACATACAATTTGCTTGAAGACAAACCTTGATCTCCAAAAACATTTTTAGATCAAAATTTGTTTATCCCACTTACGTACGTACAAACATAAACACATTTGTGTTCGATTGTACAAAATAGTTTTTGTATAAATTATTTAATAAAATTTAAATAATATATGCCTTAACATGGACGCGAAAGGGAAGGAAACATTTTGAATATTGTGGTATCAACATAACCAGGCTGTCGACATTGACAATGACTTTGCGCAAGAACAAGAAGACAGAAAATATAAGACATGTGTAGACGTTAATGACATAACTGCAACTTGCACCTTCATTAACAGAAGGCGCGAAGAACTTTTCGAGAACGTTGTAGTCGCACCACGTACTAACTAATAATCACATAAAATAATGATGCAGACAATCCGTCTATCCAATCGACGCACATATGTACATATCTACACTCTTTCATCCTCTCCAAGGGGAAATACAATGATTAGCAGATAAATCCGATTCGAAACCTCCAACCTTCCCTTGACCGTACACACCTCGGTACACGAACCTATGATTCTCATCGCGTACCATAATGGAATTGTTTAATGGAAACATTCGTACCAATGTTGCCACTGTGCTAGCGCTTTACTACTTTAACTGCTATTTGCAACGTGCTTCGACTAACTCTTTCATTCTTGGTCTCTATACATAAAATCATTCATTTCTTCATTCACAGTTTCAGTTCACTTCAGGCCGGCTTACGTACTCCATCAAAACGAAACCATACCGCCTAGCGCAAACGCAGTTCAATCCCGACTACCCGAGGGTGATCAACACCGTCCAAAATTCGATTTTTTTTCCTCATCGTCTTACATGGGTTTCTTTCGTCAATCCGTCTTGCATTGCTTATTAGAGGTATGCTAGTGAGAAAAAAATCGGCTTGATCGCGTCGTACTTGCCTTTATTTAACAATTTCATTTACACCCAATCATTGTAAGCGTGCGATCTGAGTACCATAGCAAGTTAGTTACGTGGTTTTCGCATAAAACTTAAAATTTTCAAATTGATTATGTGCGGTATGACCCACTTACATCGTCCGAAGAAAGAAGAAGAAGAATAGTGAGAAAAAAGTTAAAAGAAACGAAAATAAAAGAAAACCCAACAGTGTGACCCACTTCCGCGTTCAAGGCGTACGAATGAAGAAATTCCAAATCTGAAGTAGAAGTAGCACCAGCAGCAGACAAGACTACAAAGCGGATTAATAAGAAACCCAAAAATAAGACAAGTGAAAATAAGTTTTCCTCGGATTCTTCTTCTACCCCGCGCCAAACAGTTTCGCGTTCGACCACTCTTTCTCTGATAACGCAAATAGATACTCGTAAACGTTCTCTCGGTCGCATATTACTCTCCTTCAAGAGTACTCACCTGTCCACACACAATACTCATCTTGTATCTCGATTAAGAAATGTTGGGCCTCTCTCCCTCAGTGAACTCCGTTCTCGGTTAAATTTTGAAAAGTGAAATTTTCCCTTTGTTACCGATCGAATCAGATCGAGGATAATCCAGAGAAAACCAACATCGACCAGTGGATTCTAATAGAAGGTAGGTTCACCGGGTACATACTATGTATCTACAAATAGTGAAATAGAACACAAATAATGGGAAAACAACACGCTCAGCACAGTGATTATAGCGTGTTTATTAGAACAGCTGACCCATTTATCATAAAAGAAAAGAGTGTCACTTACGAGTATACATACATACATATGTATCTATACACCATTGAGAACTGCTATCCTAGTAACTAAGTCTTTTAATCTGGATCTGGATCTGGAAGTGACCGTTAGATCTCGGTACGTTTCACCATTTCACTGTCAGTTGTCGCGTACTTATTTTTGATAAGCGTGAGTCAGTTGTAAAGCGGAATATTTTTCGTGCCAGTGGACTGTAAGATACTACGAGTAATATACCTACTTGTCTGTAGGCACGAGCGTGCATAATAATTGTTCGGTGTGGTTAATAAACGAGTAAAACAAACCTGAAAAGGAGGCAGAAGAGACATGTAGACACATTACTGTGGAATTAGCACAGTGTTTATTTACCGTTGAATAATGACAATAACATATCCAGTGGATACATACAATCCGTGAGTATACAAAGAAGTTAGAAATCTCAAGTACGAGTAGGTACTCGTATGTGTTAACCAAATTTCATTTAACTTTTGAGAGTTACAACATATGGGGTATGTTAATGTATAACCACGGATATGTGCACATTCATGCGACAATAATTTCGTGGTCCACTTTAAGTAGATCGGTCATCGCTGCAACTGTAAAATGTTAACTTGCTTTTAAAATCTACTTTACGGTCATTAATTCCGTAACGGGATGCATTTAATTCAATTGCGAGAACACAATTCTGAGCTATACAGCTATGAACTAATAAAGTATATGATGAGACAGACATTTCTACTTAATGCACTTCAATTTCATGCATATGAGATACTTGTATAAATGATTGTTTATTCGAATTTTTGTATAGTATCGACCAATTCATTTTTTTATTTTATATTGAGTGAAATCCTTTCTTATTCCTGCTATCTCCGTAATCATTATTTTTATTAAATGAGCCCATTACTCGAACTTAAATAATATTTGTATTTGTATTTATTTTATAATGATATGTTGAACACTTAGATACTATTATCTTTGATGTGTTACATACAAACAGGTCAAAATTTAATTTTATTTAATTTACAATGTGAACAGTTATAACATTAAAATGTAAAATTCAATAAAAAAAAACATACATAAAAAAAATAAATAAAGTGAGACAAGAGAAGAAAAGAAGTATAGAGAACCCTAATACCATAACCTTCCTACGGTCCTCAAATTTACTGACGCGAACGGGCTTCGGACTACATCCACATCTTGGTACAGCTCGTAGAGTTCGCGGTTGTGTCTTCTTCTTCATTCACCTTCCTCACAGACAGGACCAAATATCCGGCGCAGAATTTTTCTTTCGAAAGAACCCAAAATCAGCTCCGCTGTCCTGCTTATCGTCCAGTTTTCGGCTCCGTACAGCAAGACTGGCAGAATGAGCGTTTTGTAGAGTATGACTTTGGTCTTTCGAGTGAGGAGTTTTGATCCCAGTTGTTTGGACAAGCCGAAGTAGCAGCGGTTGCCAAGGGCGATTCTATGCCGGATCTCCACTGTGGTGTCATTTGTGGAATTTACGTTTGCCCCGAGGTAGACAAACTCCTTAACTACCTCGAAATTGTCAATTGTTATATTTTGTCCCAGATGGTGAGCGACGGATTGGTTTTTGCTTGACAGCATGTATTTCGTTTTGTCCTCATTGATCTTAAGACCAACTCGTTTCGCCTGTTCTTCAATCGCCTTGAATGCTTCCACAATGCCACGGCGGAAACACGCGATGATGTTGATATCATCCGCGTATCCTAGCAGCTGGATGGACTTGTAAAAGATAGTGCCTTCCCTGTTGACGCCTGCCCGTCGCATTATCTGCTCCAGCACCAGGTTGAAGAAGTCACATGACAGCGCATCTCCTTGCCGAAATCCGAGGTTCTAGAACCGAATTGCACGGTGCATCGCGTATTTTTTAGCGTGGCGCGACACAACTGGATCAGTTTTACCGGGATCCCGAATTGGGCCATCGCCCCAAACAGTTCTTCACGATGAATGCTGTCGTATGCGGCTTTGAAATAGATGAAAAGATGGTGTGTATCGATTCGAAACTCGTTGGTCTTGTCCAGGATTTGTCGAAGTGTGAACATTTGGTCTATAGTTGGTTAGTGCGGTGCAAAATGGCTTTAGACGTTCACACAATACGCTGGACAGGATCTTGTATGCGACATTGAGCAGGGATATACCTCTATGGTTCTTGCAAGAGGTAGGATCGCCTTTTTTTGTGGATGGGGCAAATAGAGCTGGTATTCCAGTCGTCGTGCATGCTTTCATCTTCACAAATTCTGCAGATGATCTGGTGCATGCTCGCTACCAGGACATCGCCGCCAGCCTTGAAGAGCTCTGATGGCAAGCCATCTGAGCCTGCGGCCTTGTTATTCTTCAGCTTCTGAATAGCTGTGCCGACTTCTTCGATGCTGGGTGGGAGGACTACTTCAGCGGCTGGAGTTGGGATTTCCTCGGTCCCTACCACTTTCTCTTGGTCATGCTCGTTAAGTAGCTGCTGGAAATGCTGCTTAAATACATCCACTATTCCCTGCGGATCAGTGACAAGATTACCCTCTCAGTTTCGAAGAGCCTGGGTGCCCTTTTTGAAGCCTCCTGCAAGGCCTTTGGCTTTCTTGTAAAAGGCTCGTGTTTTATGTTTATCCCTAGACTCCTCGATATCCTTGAGCTGGGAGGCTGCGAAGATTCTTTTCTTTTGTCGCAGCCGATTTTTCTCCTCCCTTCTTCTGGCTCGGTACTCTTCTTGCGCTGCCCTGGTTTTCCTCTGCAGCGCCTTTTGGTACGCCTCGTCGGTTGCTGCCTTTTTCTGCTCACACTCGCCATCATACCACGGGTTTCTTGTCGGGGGTGGTAGGTATCCTAAGGTGGTTTCGGCTACTTCCTGAATGGCTGAGCGGCAATGCACCCACTTATTATTGGCATTTGTGTTCGACGTAGGCGTACCGTAGAGTCATTCGCTCAGCTGCTCCCTGTAGACTCTGGCAACCTCCGGTGTGCTCAGGCGCCAAATGTCGAACCTCCTCCTGACGGACTGGTCAAGAACACAAAAAACTGGGTGAGCATACAAAAGAATTGGTAACAGCAGGGTCTTTATTAGCATTGCTTTGGTCTTTAGAGGAAGACAGTTTCCTTATTGGTTTAATGCTCGCAGCGTCCCGTAGACCTTAGAAACTGTGATGGTCACGTGAACTTCCCAAGTTAGCCTTTGATTAAAGATAACTCCAAGGTTTTTAACCGTAGGAACGTAGGCGGCTAAGGCTGAACTGTCTACAAGGATCCGGGGTAGGCGTGCAGTATCTAGCATATATCGACTAATAACAATAGCCTGGCTTTTTGTAGCATTTAAAGTAAGCTTGTTATTTTTCGACCATTCTGCAATGGAAAGCGCAGATGCAGTTGTACATCGTCTGCGTACATTTGTATTTCACAGTGATTTAACACTGCAGGTAGGTCGTTGTTAAATAACGTGAACAGTAGCGGCCCCATTATAGATCCTTGTGGAACGCCGGCATTGGTTTCTATGAAATTAGAAAGTGTGTTATTAACATAAACTGCTTGAGTACGACCACTAAGGTAACTCCTAAGTAGTTTTAGCGCTGTGAAGTCGAAGTTAAATTTATTTTGGAGTTTTGCTAGCAATATTTGGTGTGGCACAGTATCAAACGCTTTCGAGAAGTCAAGCAATACTAGAGATGTTACGTGGCCCTTATCCATTTCACATCGAAAGTCGTCGACTAGGTTTAATAATGCCGTGATACATTATCTATGTTGTGGTCTAAAGCCAGACATAGGACATATTCCTTCAGGAAATGATGGATTTGTGGGTTCATGAGTTTTTCAAAGGCTTTTGATATGAACGAGAGTATAGAGATCGGCCAGTACTCTTTATTTCTACCAGTTGCGCTTTTCAAGATTGGAATGATTTTAGATTGTTTCCATGCATCCGGATAGATAGAGTAGGTTAGGATATTGTTAAAGATATATGTTATTACTGGCAGTATCACAGGAATAATCAGTTTTAGAAACCTCGGGTGTATACCATCCAAGCCAATTGGTTACAATTGATTACTATTTAGAAATATTTGAGGGCGCAGTGGTTAGTGTGTTGGACTCTGACGCACGATGAGCAAGTTCTGATACCGATAACACCAAC
Source organism: Eumerus sabulonum (assembly GCA_951905685.1). NCBI lineage: Eukaryota > Metazoa > Arthropoda > Insecta > Diptera > Syrphidae > Eumerus > Eumerus sabulonum. The sequence continues at coordinate 42,972,919 of OX645063.1, forward strand.
GCCATCGAATGTTTATTTCGCGGCGTCCCTCCTCGGTGGGATACTGGCAAAACCACCCCCCCCCGTAGTATACTTGCCATGAAAAATCTTCTCGATTCACGCCGTTCGGAATCGGCTTTAAACTGTAGGTCTCTTTCATTTGTGTAAAAAATAGATCACACACAGCATGGGCAAATTTCGAGAAGCTTTTCATGACAATTTTACTACAGGGGGTTTTGACAGAAAAACACATTCGATGACATGGCTGTGTCGGGATTCGATCCCGTGTCATCGGCGTCAGAGGCCAACACACTACCCACTGCGCTACGGTGCTCACAGAAATATTAGATAGGTCGAATAATTTTTTTTTAAATTCTTGCTTCGTTATTTTAGACTAACAAACGCGTCAGGTATGTTTATTGTAATTGTTGTTTACAAATCGAGTAAGTACAATCAGGATTGAGTGGAACGTCTAAGGTCATATTTTGGCAATACAGATTTTCGAAAGGATTAAATTAAATAATTTTAGATCTCAAGCGTTTAGACATCGTTTACGTACGTAGAATTATTAGTTTGGAATTAGAAACTGAAATGTCGGTTGACGAAATTAGTCTTTTTGAACATTGCAATTTATAGCTTTTAGGATTGAATAAAGTGTTCATATTAATGACTCTTTTATGGGGGTTCGACTCTAATGTAGACAATTGATACTCTTGTCATGGACCTTGATGATCTGGAGCTGAAACTGTATGAGAAACCTCATAAGGCTTCAATCCTTAGACCTAGCTGGTTCATGGTGATTTTATTGATTATATCACTTATGTAGTTCTGTGGTTTCACGTAAGTTTTCAAGTAAGGAAGCACATTCTTTACTCTCAAAAAAATTTAACACAACATATGGTATTTATTGAATATAATATTTGACGCCTGATGTATTATCGCGTATTTTGGTATATTTTTGAGAGTCAGCACGTGCAGTTGCAAAAACCATACCACTTCTAGACACTCGCAAAATACATACTTTTGCTTTAGCTTTTAAAACGTGAAGCATACCCCTCGGACATTTCCGATTTCACTTTTATTGGGAAAAAAAACTTTTTCCATTATCGCTTCTTATCTTATCTACAATATTTCGTTTATATAAGCGACACACTGATTTCTGCAATAAATTTAGAAATATGAAGCATAACTGGCCCATTGATGGACAGGGACTATGTTCTATGTACATATGTAGATAAAAAGAAAAAACACAGTAGTCACCGGCGGCCCTAGTATGCTGCTTTGCGTACAGTACATAAGCTAGAAGGAAACAACTAATATACAGATGTAGCACAGGTGTACATTAGACAGTGTCGATTAACCTCTTGGTTAATGGTACACGCTTTTATCGTACGTTACTGGTACAGGTGTTTTATTCGGACGTTCGTTCTCAATGAAAAATACTTGAAAGTATTAACAAGTTTGCAAAATTTACTTTAACGCCGAAAGCGAAGTCAAACAGCGAAATTATTTTTATTCATTAAATTAACATAAATAGCAGATGGGAAATAAGATTCTTTCGTTGCTAAATCTATGATATATGTATGATAACATACATACATTCATATGTACATACATAGGTTTGTACCTGCGTGCCACAGATGCATAACTTATAAAATGAAATGCTCATAAGTCGCTAAGATACCGATTTAGATATTGCCTTTACGTCAAGTTACTAGGAAAGTAAAGAAAACAAGTGAGTCAAATAAGTTTTGATATTCTGGTCAGAAAAATGACTGTCTATTCGGTAAATATTTTTGCGTAAGCACTGTGCCCATAAGATTTCGATTAATCAATTCAAAATCATATTCTTTTTTTATTTGTGCCTACTTTCCATTGGGTTATTGAATGCACCCAACACATGAAAAATCTCGATTAGGCTTCCTTTAGGTTTTCGAACAATTCGATATACCTACATGATAACTTGAGATTATCTTCGCTACTCTTGTTAGTTATTTATACGAAAGATAAATCAGACGGGTTTCAGTAGTGGATTTCAATATATTACCAAGATTTCTTAAGATAAACCTAAAAACCCAGATATGGGACAGAAGAAGTTTTGCTAAAACGAAAATAACGATATTTATTGAAGGTGTACCGTATTCCATAATGAAACTCGTAATAAACTCAAAAGAAACAAGAGAGGTAAGTTGCAAATGAGTCAGCATTCATTCATGTAATGTGACTGAATTACTTTCGCCAGAGCTAAATAACCAAAAATTTGATCTCTCTCTCCTGTATGTACATATGTATGTTGGCGTTACAGTCCATGAAGAACCTGAGCCGAGCTTCTCTCAACTCACTTATAATAATCTTTATTTATTTATAATAATCACTAGTCTCTTCTTACTGACATCGCAAAATCATCTCTGATCATAAACGGTCCACTATCTATGTACATATGTACGTTCTGATGAATGGACAGGAAAAGTTATGATTATTCATTCATTTAAACATAGAACGTCTTAAGTTTTCGAAATGCCCTGGTTTTCTGAATGCCACTTGTTTCGAACATGTTGATCATAGTTTAATTTAATGAACGGTCACTTTTAATAATTGGTTTGTCATTTAATTTTCCACAAATATGTACATAGGTAGTATTTTATTACTGAAAGTAATAACATACCAACAATGTACCCCTTTATTCAAATGAAGTCTTAAGTTCAACAAGATTAAAGATATGAGCATTTATTACTGTACGACACTTTCTGCTAAAAGCTTGTAATCCATATTAAGACTGCCTTAACCTAAATACCTACACTTTTCAAAAAAAAAAAAAAAAAAAAAATAATAATAAATAAAAAAACCTACCTGAGACTAATCTAAATTGTTTAACAAATGTTATACCACGCATCACGTACCAATATGCAATGTAATACTACGTCCTCCTTGAATATAAAATCGTGATAATTGTCATCAAGACAAACATATTTTGACTATACATATTTGCAGGTCATTACAGTCATTACATTAAACATTTTCTAGGATGGAATCCCTTAAAAGCATTATGCACTTGCTTGTGCCTTTAGCGTGTGAAGAATGTAAGCTGTTTGCTTTTTTAAGTAAAGAGCAAATGCAACAATCCCACTTTGTTAGTTTCGTTAAATAAATCCAATGACGTTGATACAGGGTACACGGACAAGGCAAGGTATCCCTTCCTCTAGGTGCAAATTATTTCACCTGAAAATCACTTTGCATTTTAAGATAAATTGCTGCGAACGGATTTTATTTAGTCAAGTTACAAATCTATTTCTGACCAACAAAGACGTTTGGTCAGTGAGTGTATGTTTATATCGACTGCCGTTTTTTTTTTGTCATATAAGTACCTCATGTGTGGTACACATGTATTTATAATAATTCATATTAAAAACAAAGATTGACAACAACTAAAGTGGTGAGTAACTGTGAAACAGGAAGTCACATTCGATAAATTGGTATCATTTCTATCGTCTTACACATTCATAAACCACCAGTGACTCGCTTCTAGCAAATATTTTAACACCAAACAACTATTTAGATAATTTCACAAATCATAAAAAATATAGGCTATCTCCACTATAATATATTAATTTAGCCCAAAATTAATAGATAGCGGAAACGTCAAAAGAAACCTTCGGCTCTACGCTTTCAATCACTTTTATATATACACAGCCATCGATTTTAAAATTAATTTGCCCCCCCTTCAACGGACAAATTTCAAATCTGGTGGTGATAAGATTACATATGTGGATTCTAAATCGAATAAAAATCACGGCTATTGTAGATATGTGACTCTTTTTTGAATTATTAAGCTCATTTCGCGATAGTCTCTGATAGCTTATCCATAGTTGCATAGGTTGAAAGGAAAATTCAATGTGTTTCAATGTGTGGTATAAATGGTATTTATAGAATAGAAGTATCATAATTAATGCTTCCCGATTAAAGGCGATTAGTCAAGCATCCACCAGTCAGCAATATTGTTCTTATTCAGAATTTTAGTATGTGGATAGAGACAAAGTTACAGTTATGTACAGTTTGTCAAGGAAATGTTTGCAAAACGTAGGAGTGAAAAGCAAATAATGTTAAAAGCATATATTTACTAAGTAGAATAAGATTTTTTTTAAAACCCTCTTGATAATGCCATTTTCGTATTAACTGGTTACCGTAATATACAAAAAGAAAAAACACAATCAACCAAACACTTGAGAAATTCAACAAAAATTGATCAGTATCAGTTTATTTACTGTCAAACAATTCTTTGCAAAATGCTGTTTGCCGACCAAATTAATTAAAATTACAAGCAAAAGAACCATTTTTCTTATTTTTAATACTTGGTACGACCACCATTAGCTTTAATGACAGCCCGTAATCTACCCTGCATTGATTGAATGAGCTTCTGAAGGTCATATTCATCGGGATTCTTAAGCCATTCTTCGTTGATAAACTTAATTAAATCATTTTTCGATTTCGGACTTCTTTTTGCCACCTTCTTTTTTAAATGGGCCCACAAATTCTCAATAGGGTTCGGATCGGGGCTTTGCGCAGGGGTGTCAATTGCTTTTTGGCAATTATAAAGCAACCACTCCCTGCACAAATATGATTTATGCTTTGGATCGTCGTCCTGGTACATTTTAAAAAGTAATTTGTTTTCGTTTTCTGGGTCCACAAAGCCGAATTTCTGAACACTTCTTTTCAAATTTTGTCTTAAAATATCCAAATAAACTTCCTTTGTTATTATATTATCAATAATTTTTAACTCACCAACACCTTTGCTTGAGAAGCAGCCCCATATCATCCATGACAATTTCCCGAATTTTACTGTTGCAATGGTATTCTTGTTGTCGAGGGCTTTAAGCGGTTTTCGCCATACTCTCGGCGGTCCTGCATGGTAGTACAGCTTTATACTAGACTCGTCACAAAACACAACATCGTTCCAATACTCTACCGGAAGACAAATGTGCTTTGTTGCAAAATTGACGCTTCTGCAAATATTCAACGGTGAGAGTAATGGTTTTTTTCTAGCAACTCTTGATGTGTACTTGTGCTTGAGTATAGTTTTTCTAACTGTCTCATGAGACACTTGAACTCCGTAACCGTTTCTTAAGTCCGTGGCTAATATTCTGATGCTGGTATGAGGGTTTTTTTCAATACGTCTTATCATTTTTCTTTCGTCCCTGCTTGTTAGTTTTTTTGGCCTGCCTGTTGACTGGTTCAGATCTAGTCTGCCTTCTTTTTCAGCACGGCTTATAACGTTGTACACAGTTCTTAATTTTATAAAAAACATTTCAGCCAATTCCCTAGCGGATTTTCCTTTGTGGTAGTTATAATACACCAATTGTATTACATCATCACTTAACCGTTTGCCTGGCATATTCAAGATAACTTTTTTTAAATTTTCAGGACACTATGAAATCGTTAATGATTAACAAACCGACACACAACTCCAAAACGCAATGAAATTACCGCTAATGTGCATTATTAAAAAAACTTCTCGAACTCTATGCACTTTTGAAAAGAATTATTTGACAGTGAAAAAACAGCATTGGATATGTTTTGTTAAATTTCTTTTGGTTTTTGGGTTGCATTTGCCTTTTTTTTTCTACATTACGGCAAAGAGTTTATATGAAAATGGATTAGTTATAAAAAAAAATAGCTCATTTGCTGTCTTCTTAGTAAATATATGCTTTTAAATCAGTTTTTTTCTATATTTACGTTTTGCAAACATTTTCTTGACAAACTGTACATCTTTGTCGTACAATTATTTATTAAACATGTTTTTTCTTTCAGATTTTTCGTAACTTCTAAAAAACATTAATAATTGGCATCTCTATTTAACAAAATGGTGCATCTATCAAGCGCTACTGGAATTTTTCTATGCAGTTGATGAAAAAAAAAAAACAAAAATAATACAATAACATTAAATTGAATATTAGACGACTTTTTTATTAAAATTATAAACATTCAAATAATTTTAAATAAGTAAAAGCAAAATCAATATCTTCCGAATTTCTTCCATATTTTCGAAGAAAACAGAATATTATTTTTTCCGTGGCGAATAATAGAAATAATAAAAAAACAAAAAATATCTTTTGATAGGAAACGCTTAATAAAATATGAACAAATATATTTCTCGCCAAAAACAGTGACGCATAAAAACTAAAGCTTAAAAGAAAATAAATAAAAAAGGCAAAACTAAAAAGGAGCATAAGGGGAAACATACCTAAAAGACGACAACCCTTGAAAAGGCAACAATAAATTCAAACTTAGCCACAACATTTTACAAATTATTATATACATACGTGCATATACATATGTAAGCGTATATGCACCTATTAAGAAAATAACCAATCGCACACTTACAATACTGCTTCCTTAAAAACAAAAGATACAATATTATTGGAAAAAAGGATCAATATACTTATCATCAATTGAATTGAGTTAGGGAATAAAACAACAATTTTTATGTACATAATATCGATACGAGAATATCTGAATAAAACGAAGCATTTCCATTAGCAAACTACATCCATACAAAATCGGAAACAGAAAAACGAAGACAAACGAGTGAGATGGCTCAGTCACTGGTGGAAATGGAAGACAGCTCTGAACAGATACTTATGAACGGTGGGCCACATTTATTTAGTAGTAGTACCAGTCCTAGTTCCACGTCCAAAGTAGATCATTTCATAGAGGAGTCCAATTACATTCCAGTACCACAGTTCTACGCCGGAAGAAGTGTGTTTATCACTGGAGGAACCGGATTTATGGGAAAGGTATGTAACTATTTATTGTACTACGACATATTTTTGATTGTTCATGGGAATTCGTCACAGCTAAAAGTACAGTGAAGTAAAAGTATGCAATACACTGGTTAAGTTCCTTAACACCATTTCTACACATGCATGATTTGTGCTTTTGAACTTGAACACACTCATAGAAACACAAGTTCCACCTTCTTTTTCATGGAATATACTATGTTTATCTTAAAACATCACAAACTCATTCTATATATTACTGATGGGCTTCCGTGAAGAAAATAATATTCTAAAAGGGAGCGGCTGGGTATATCTCTTCTTCGTTTTTTTTTTAGTGACAACAAAGTCCATTTTAATATTTGAATAACCAACCAGCGTTACGAAACTATTTGCTTGAGGTGGAAACGATTTCTTCACAACACTAATTACTCATTTTCATCATTGTTGTCGTGGCTGTCATCCTGAATACATTCTTATGTCCTCCCACTATGGTGACGTCATTCTACCATAAATAGCCTCACTTACATATTATTGAACGTTTAGTAACTTCTACTAAAATGCTCCTTCTATATGCATACTAAGTACAGTAAGGGATTTGTATTTATTCTGATGTTTTGTCAATTTTTATTAATTGACCACATGCACTATGCAATTGAAAGAGCAAATGCCAGTGTCAAGTACTCAGCAGGAGCACACTCGAGATCTACTTATGTACATATCTGTTGCTTCCTTATTTGTTAAGGTCCTACATAATGAACTAAATTGTCGTTGTTGGGCTTTGTTTCATTTTTAATGGTATTTGCTTTTTTTTTCTTTGTTTAAGGTACTAGTCGAGAAGCTGTTGAGATCATGTCCAGACATCAAGAATATATATTTGTTAATACGACCAAAACGGGGTCAAGAAGTATCGGCCAGATTAAATGAGCTCCTTAATGCACCCGTAAGTTTATTGTATTGTTATTAATGATCAAATTACCACTAGGCATTATTATAATAAAATCTAACAAAGCACGGATAGGGACTAGATAGATGTACATACTAGGATGGGAGGCGATAATTAGACATTTGATTCATCGATCCAGAAGATTCTTATAAGAAATGAGTACACTTCTACTTTCCCTAGATTTGGGATTATACTTAAAGCGCATTCTTGTCTTCGCTACTGATTTTGTCTTATCGCGGACATATACAGTATCGGACAAAACATTTGCAACTCGAACAGAAACTGGGAAATTTCGAAAAGATAACAATCTCTTCACATATTTTTAAAGCTCTACATATATTTCGTTGGTGGCGTTACAGCCCATAAAGGACCAGAGCCAAGCTTCTCTCAATCACCCATGTTGTGTGCGATTTATTTTTCACACAGGTGAAAGGGACCTACAGTTTAATGCCGATTCCGAACGGCGCGGCGTGAGTCGAGAAGCTTTTTCATGGCAAGTTTACTACGGGGGGTTTTGCCAGTACCCCGCCGAGGAGGATCGTCGCGAAATAACCATTCGATGGCGTTGGTGTTATCGGGATCCGAACTCGCTCATCGTGCGCCAGAGTCCAACACACTAACCACTGCACCACGGTACCCTCGTTAATCACAGTCGTTTTCTATTATTTCTGAGTTGTGTCATATTGAGCACATGTCAGAGGTTCGTTGCCTGAAGGCTCACTTACGTAAATATTTTTACACAGAGCAAACGTCAAGTGATCTTGAAAAAGGGTAATAATGGCCCCTAATAAATTTGGTCATGCATTAAGGCAGCGTATTGTGGATCATTTTACATCAGGCATTTCACAAAAGGAAATAGTAATACAATATAATATAAATAAATCGTCGGTTTCCCGAATTAAAGGTCGGTATAAGAAAACAAAAGAAGTAGCTGTTGTGCATCGCCGCGATCGACCCGTAAAACAAGCGCCCGAATGGACACTTTGTTGGCACGAAAAGTTAAGATCGATCCCTTCTTATCTGCGCCGAAATTAGTCCAAGAATTTCAGCTAACATTAAGTGCTAGAACAGTATCTCGTCGGTTGATCGAAGATCATGTTGGCACTTATCGAGCTGCCAAAAAACCAGTGATTTCGATCCGAAACCAGAAAAAGCGAATTCAATTAGCAAAAGAACATCTATCTTGGCACATTCAGAAGTGGAGCTCAGTCCTTTTTAGTCAAAATTCAATATTATGGGTAGCAATGGAATTTCGTATGTTAGGAGACCACATGGCAGGCGACATTAAACTCGCTATCGCTTAAAAACTTTTAAGCATGGTGGAGGTAATGTGATGGTGTGGGGTTGTTTTTCTACTGTTGGTTTGGGCCCATTGTCTCGCATAAATGGTATAATGGACCAACACGCATATACAAATATTTTAAACGATGCTATGCTACCATATGCGGAATGGGAAATGCCGTTGCGTAGGTCTTCCAGCAGGATAATGACCCAAAGCACACATCAAAGCTTGTCAAATCGTGGCTCAATGACCAAAACATCACTGTTATGGACTGGCCACCGCAGTCGCCCGATTTAAACCCAATTGAGAATTTTTGGGAAATTGTGAAACAGAGAATAAATCGGACTGATGTTCGAAATGCGGACGATTTTTTCTCAAGAATAGAGAAAGCCTGGAATGAAATTCCCTTGAATATTTTAAAGAATTTGATTGAATCCATGTCACGGCGATGCAAGGCAGTGATTGAAAATGAAGGTCTTACCACGTAATATTGAATATTTTTTAATTTTTTTGGTTTGAATTAGAAGTTGCAATTGTTTTTGTCGCGAGAAAATGTTAAGTTCCTTATAATAATTTATCGTTTAAGAAATGTACATTGGATTTTTATGAATTATGTATTTTTGTTTTCCTTAAATATATGTAGAGCTTTAAAAATATGTGAAGAGATTGTTATCTTTTCGAATAAAAATTTAATGAATTTTATGAAATTTCCCAGTTTCTGTTCGAGTTGCAAATGTTTTGTCCGATACTGTATGTACATACATACTCAATTATTTAAACTAAAAAAATAAGAGAATAAGTAATTCATCAAAACATCACCATAGGGTTCAAAGTCTAGTGCTCGAAAATGATAAGCTTACATGCACTTTTATGAATACAATCTGCTAAGGGTTCCAAAATTTCCCATAGAACTAAAAATTGGTATGAATGTTCAGAATACTATTATAAATGAATTGTGGTTTTTCGCGTTTTTCAGCTAAACGGTGAGTTTTACAGCAAAAAAAGTTTGGATAAAAATTGTAGATCATCCGATTCTCTACAAAAAATGTATCCACACTTTTTTTCATAAGTATTGCCATTTCCGTGATAAAGCGGTTGAAAGAATTGAAAAAAAATACTTTATTCGTAATATATGCACACGTTTCCGCACTACCTATGAGATAGTATGCTTGTCGCTTTTTTTTAAGCGTGGTTTCCCCGGTAGGCCTATTTCACGATCTATTGTGAGCCTATTGAATTCAAATCGAGTATTGAAAATGATGAAAGCTGTGTAAATTATGTAATATATACATAAATGAAAAAATTATTTGGAAAAATGATTCGTCGGATTCATAATAATCCAATGGAACTCCTAGTGTACAGTCTTCGTTTTCTTCATCTTCCTGCTGTATACAAATATGTTCTAAAATGTATGACGCCTCATACATAGGTCTCATCACTGATATCGTAATTATCCTCATCTAGTATCGCTTCAACATTGGAGCACGACTGTCCTTGACAATTGGCACATGCAGTACAAAACAGTCCAACCTTTTTACAGCCGCATTTAGCTATGCAACCTTTTTTGCAATTGCAAAATATGGTGTTTAGGAGTTTTTCTGGTGCAGGTGGGGTAACGTATGAATTGGTTCCAATGCATTGTCAACTAACTTCCAACGCCAGTCTTCTGTATCCATTTTATTACCAAACCACACTTGAACTTGATAATATACCCGGAATAGATGTTGTTGAGCAGCAGCAGAGGTTGGGGGAAGACAAGCTAATTGCACTTGTTTTTTTTTATTATAAGTTTTTTTTTGCAAAAGATAAGTATCGGAGTTTATCCGAACAGGTAACTTTTTTTGGAGCTCCGTACATAGAAAGCAGAAAGTGAATTCCATTAGTGATTATAACTTCTGGAGTAGAGTTACTTACTTACTTACTTATCAGGCCAGCGATCCATGGAGGATCTGAGCCTGAGCTATAGCTGCCTTCCATCCTTGACGGTCCCGGGCACGCTACTTCCAGTTGTCAAGACCAAGATGTCCTACATCCGCGATTACTTGGTCTTTATACCGGAGGTTCGATCTTCCTCTTCTTCTCGAACCAGGAGACTCGAAGTCGAAGACCCTCTTAGCTGGAGCGTTGATGTCCATGCGCTCGATGTGGCCGAGCCAGTGTAGTCGACGGATCCTTGCCTTCCGGACTACATCCACATCTTGGTACAGCTCGTAGAGTTCGCGGTTGTGTCTTCTTCTCCATTCACCTTCCTCACAGACAGGACCAAATATCCGGCGCAGAATTTTTCTTTCGAAGAACCCAAAATCAGCTCCGCTGTCCTGCATATCAATCAGCTCTCGGCTCCGTACAGCAGGACTGGCAGAATGAGCGTTTTGTAAAACATGACTTGACCCCAGTTGTTTGGACAAGCCGAAGTAGCAGCGGTTGCCAAGGGCGATTCTATGCCGGATCTCCACTGTGGTGTCATTTGTGGAATTTACGTTTGCCCCGAGGTAGACAAACTCCTTAACTACCTCGAAATTGTCAATTGTTATATTTTGTCCCAGATGGTGAGCGACGGATTGGTTTTTGCTTGACAGCATGTATTTCGTTTTATCCTCATTGATCTTAAGACCAACTCGTTTCGCCTGTTCTTCAATCGCCGTGAATGCTTCCACAATGCCGGCGAGAACACGCGATGATGTCGATATCATCCGCGTATCCTAGCAGCTGGATGGACTTGTAAAAGATAGTGCCTTCCCTGTTGAGGCCTGCCCGTCGCACTATATGCTCCAGCACCAGGTTGAAGAAGTCACATGACAGCGCATCTCCTTGCCGAAATCCGGTGCATGTTTCAAATGGTTCCGAGGTCCTAGAACCGAGTTGCACGGTGCATCGCGTGTTTTTTAGCGTGGCGCGACATATCTGGATCAGTTTACCGGGATCCCGAATTCGGCCATCGCCCCAAACAGTTCTTCACGATGAATGCTGTCGTATGCGGCTTTGAAATCGATGAAAAGATGGTGTGTATCGATTCGAAACTCGTTGGTCTTTTCCAGGATTTGTCGAAGTGTGAAAATTTGGTCTAAAATTGATTTGCCGGGCCGGAAGCCGCATTGTTAGCTGCCGATTAGTGCGGTGCAAAACGGTTTTAGACGTTCACACAATACGCTGGACAGGATCTTGTATGCGACATTGAGCAGGGATATACCTCTATAGTTCTTGCAAGAGGTAGGATCGCCTTTTTTGCGGATGGGGCATATCGAGCTGGTATTCCAGTCGACGGGCATGCTTTCATCTTCCCAAATTCTGCAGACGATCTGGTTCATGCTCCCTACCAGAACATCGCCGCCAGCCTTGAAGAGCTCTGATGGCAAGCCATCTGAGCCTGCGGCGGTCTTGTTGTTCTTCAGCTTCTGAATTGCTGTGCCGACTTCTTCAATGCTGGGTGGGAGGACTACTTCAGCGGCTGGAGTTGGGATTTCCTCGGTCCCTATCACTCTCTCTTGGTCATGCTCGTTAAGCAGCTGCTGGAAATGCTGCTTAAATACATCCACTATTCCCTGCGGGTCGGGGACAAGATTACCCTCTCAGTTTCGAAGAGCCTGGGTGCCCTTTTTGAAGCCTCCTGCAAGGCCTTTGGCTTTCTTGTAAAAGGCTCGTGTTTTATGTTCATCCCTAGACTCCTCGATATCCTTGAGCTGGGAGGCTGCGAAGATTCTTTTCTTTTGTCGCAGTAGTTTTTTCTCCTCCCTTCTTCTGGCAAAATAGAGTAGAGTTACTATCTTTAAAACCGAGGAGGACTTATTTACTTGGCGCCGTTTTTTTTTACGGCATCAAAGCTACTTTTACGGGTAAAATTTTTTCGACACTGCACATGAATTTTTACAGACGTCTGGTCTTTCAGGTACTCCGAAAACTCATCACCTCTTTCAATAGTTGCATCAATTAATGCTTTCATGCCGCGATCAACAGTAACAACTCCACTTTCAGTCAAAGGTTGACTACAAATAAAGCAGAATTGCTTTTTTTTTTTAAACAGTAAAATGCACAAACTTTCTTACAAAACATATAAGCGATAGTCACGAGTCGTCACGAGACCTTTGAAACGGAGCAGGTTTACGATCATCGCCACGCTGACAATCGAATGGAAGACAGATGTAACTCAAGGCCATGCGACTAAATGAAAATAGGGGCGGAGTTTCTGACGTCCATTTATATTCTAAGAATTTTTTAATTTGTATGCATAAGACATAAGGACTCACATGGTTAATCGTATAACGGTTCAAAAATGTATATAAAAGTACATTAACGTGCATATTACGAATAAAATATTTTTTTCAATTCTTTCAACCGCTATATCACGGAAATGGCAATACTTATGAAAAAAGTGTGGATACATTTTTTGTAGAGAATCGGATGAGGTGGGGGGGTTATCACGCCATGCACTAACCAGTGCGTGCGGGGAGTAAAGGGCAACAGACAACCGACCAGCATTTCACTCTAAGAATGGTACTCGAGAAGGCTTGGGAGCACGCCAAACCAATCTACAGCTGTTTTGTAGATTTGGAAAAGGCGTATGACCGAGTTCCTCGAGGTAAACTCTGGAGTGTTCTGCAGGAGTATGGGACTGATGGTCCTCTGTTGAGGGCCATTCAGTCTCTATACAAAAACTGTAGCAACTGCGTTCGGGTTAACGGTAGTAAATCAACACCTTTCACCGTGGGCGTTGGACTCTCACCTCTCCTTTTCATTATATATATGGACTGGATGTTGCAGCGCAGTCGAGGCGAGGAGTGTTTCACATTGGGAGAGTTGAGGATAAGTCATCTTCTTTTTGCAGATGACTTAGTTGTCCTCACTTCCTCCCAGATGGAACTTTAGCGCGCGCTAGATAGGTTTGTGGCCGTATGTGCTAACGCTGGAATGAGGGTTAACGTGGACAAATCCGAGGTTATGGTTATTTCCAGAACACCTGTCCAATGCATTCTATATGTTAGTGGAGTCCCATTGAAGCAGGTGGAGAAGTTTAAGTATCTCGGGGTCTTCTTCCCGAGTGATGGGAGGAGTAATACTGAGCTTTCCTGGAGGATTGACCAAGCTGGGTCAATTTTGAAACAGCTTAGAAGATCTGTAATCAGAAAGACCGAGCTTGGTGTCAAAGCCAAGTTAGCGGTTTTTAACTCAGTATTTGTTCCAACTGCACCGTGGCGCAGCGGGTAGTGTGTTGGCCTCTGACGCCGATGACACGGGATCGAATCCCGACACAGCCATGTCATCGAACGTGTTTTCACGGTGTTTCTCCTCAGCGGGGTTCTGACAAAACCCCCTGTAGTAAAATTGTCATGAAAAGCTTCTCGAAATTCGCCGTTCGGAACCGGCAATAAAACTGCAGATCCCTTTCACCTATGGTAAAATTAAATCACACACAACATGGGTGATTGAGAGAAGCTCGGCTCTGGTCCTTCATGGGCTGTAACGCCAACAGACATTCATACATTTGTTCCAACTCCCACCTATGGTCATGAAATGTGGGTTTTGACCGATAGAATAAGATCGCGTATACATGCTGCCGAAATGAGATTTCTTCGTGCTGTTGTGGGAGTTACTCGCCGGGATAGGGTGAGAAACACGGCTGTGCGCGGGGAGCTTAATATTGAACAGCTGCTTCTCCGAACGGAAAGGGCTATGCTTCGATGGTTTGGTCACGTGAGACGAATGTCGCCATCATCACGACTTCCGAAGCGTGCCTTGGATGCAATGCCATCAGGCAGGCGACCGCTTGGCAGACCCAGGACGAGGTGGTTGGGCCAAGTCCAAAAACTCGCCTGGTTGCGCTTGGGCATAGCTCCTGATGAGTTAGAGTCGATGGCGGAGGATCGAGTGGTCTGGAGATCCCGCGTGCGCGCATTACCCCCGCGACTCTTTTAGTGGAACATGCGGGCCACTGAAAATGATGATGATGATGATGATCGGATGATCTACAGTTTTTGTCTGAACTATTTTTTGCAGTAAAACTCACCGTTTAGCTGAAAAACGCGAAAAACCTATCTTTGCAAACTTTCGCCATCAATGAATTTTTTTGCGCAAGGGGGATTGCTGGGGACTTTTCACAATTCATTTAAAATAGTATTCTGAACATTCATACCAATTTTTAGCTCTATGGGAATTTGTGTAACCTTACTTCTATATTAAGGACTAATTTGACTGGACTAAAATACATTTTTAACTCACATTATTATGTTAATTGTGTTTGTCATACCACGTGAAATAAGTTTTCTGTAAGACCAGTAAACGGATGCATAGTGCCCATTACTTTTGCATAAGAATCGCACTTTATAAAAAAAAAATGTAAACTTTCATCTTTTTTATATCGCAATACTTAAGCACTTCTTTCTTAATTTATTATATTAACTGCGTTAACTGACATTCGCGTTCGCAAATTCAAATGACATTCATGTAATATTGAGCTATACATAGTATAAATCGCCCGAGCCATTTATACTACTTTAATATCATTTATGTATACTAAATTATCTCCAACGAAATGTATAATTAAACATGTTTCTTTCAACCATATAAAGCTCTTTGAATCATTGCGAAGAGAAAAGCCGAAGGAATTGAGTAAAGTAATCCCGATATCCGGCGACATAACATCAGAAGAACTCGGAATATCCGAAAGCGATCAAGTAAGCGTCTTAGATTTCTTCGATCGTTAAATTAATAGATGATCTTGTGTTGCAGGCACTATTGTGTAAAAATGTCTCGGTTGTTTTTCATTCAGCTGCTACAGTGAAATTCGACGAAAAGCTCAAACTGTCAGTCACAATAAATATGCTCGGAACGAAACGTTTGGTAGAGTTATGCCATCGTATGAAGTCCTTAGATGTAAGTGTTCCTAATTTAGAATAACTCTACTTTTGAATTCAATATTCTTTAGGCCCTAATACATGTATCCACTGCCTATTGTAATTGCGATCGAACAGATGTATCCGAAGTAATATATGCTCCACCCTATAATCCCGACGATATTATATCTCTTATCAACTGGCTTCCTGAGGACATGCTCGATAAGGTAAAATACGATTAAGATACATAAATATGTATAAATAGTTGCAAATATTAATTTTACTAACCACTGCTCTGCAGCTAACGCCTTCCCTAATTGGGAAACGACCTAATACGTATACGTTTACGAAAGCACTAGCAGAGCATATGCTTCTTCAAGAAGCTGGGAATTTACCCGTCGCAATAGTTCGGCCATCAATAGGTAATATAAGATGATACCCCCCTCACTATTGGCGGTTTATATAAGCTTTATCCTTGATCCGTAGTTATTGCAAGCTTGAATGAACCATTCGCCGGATGGGTAGACAATTGGAATGGACCAACTGGACTTGTTTCAGCTGTTGCTAAAGGTCTTTTTCGAACTATAATGTGCGAGAAAAACTTCATCGCCGACATGGTACCTGTTGATATTGTAATTAACCTAATGATCACGGCCGCATGGAGAACAGCAACAGCGAAACCAAATGGTATGATTATATACAATTGCTGTACCGGTCAACGACACCCAATTACGTGGGGAAAATTTGTAGAATACGCAATAGCACAAGTTCGAAAACATCCTCTGGGTAAGGGAATCACTCCATTATAACCTTAAAACAGAGCTTAACATATTTTTGTTTACAGAGGGATGTCTTTGGTATCCAACCGGAGTGCTGCGGATGAGTCGACCATTTAACGCAATACACGGTTTTCTTGTTCACTACATTCCTGCATACATTTTGGATATTCTATCCATGCTGACTGGAAGAAAACCGATGTAATTCAATTTATGCACAATATCACCTGTTTGTTGTGAATATTTTTCTTATAGAATGGTGAATGTCCAGAATAAAATTGCGAAGGCAGTGGAATGTCTGGAGTATTTCGCAACGAATCAGTGGAAATTTAGGGATGACAATGTCCAGACTTTACTACAGACACTCAGTCAAAAGGACCGTGACACCTTCATTTTCGATGTGACAACAATTAACTGGGAAAATTACGTAGAGCGATACGTTTTAGGATTTAGGGAATTTTTATTTAAGCAACGTCCTGAGTCTTTACCATCAAGTAGAAAAAATATGTTGCGGTAAGAACATCAGGCAAATATATATTCTTCATATAGCATTAAAATCCCTCCTTCAAATACCTCTAGACTGTACTACCTGCATCAGTTATCGAAAATGCTCGTGATAATCTGTACGTGGCGCTTCTTGATGGCACGGTCGAAAAAACTTAAGCAACTTTGGACGGCCTTTCTGCAAACAGTTCTTCGAATGATGCGACTTATACCTTTCTTGTAATAATAATGTAAATTAAACGCAAACAATATTTATTTGTCATTGTTATTATTATTTTTCTTTCCTGTTTTCTTTTTTTAAATTACACTCTGTTATCAACATAGGAATGCTGAAAAAAAAAACATTACCTTTATTCGTTATTTGCTTATTTATCAATATTTTTTTATTCTTTTATACTTTGGCTTCTATTCCAATAAAAACAAAACGAATACTATTATTTGATATAATATTATAGCCTGCATAAGTAATAACGAAAAAAAAAACAACACCATAGCAACATTAATGTAAAACAGTCATTAAAACGTTTGTAAAGGTTTAAAAAACGTATTTGCTTGTTACACCTCTATTGCAACAAATTACTTTTTACAAAACGTTTTAAATATAGATAAATTGAAAATAGAAATAAAGGGGGCATTCAAGTATTACGTAACGCAATTTTTTAATTGCATTACGTGACATTTACAGACGTGACATTTATAGCAGTATCCTGATACTCAGCCACTTTTTCCATTTCTTTGAAAACGTCATCGCTTTTGAGAAGTCCCTTGCACATGATCTACTTGTTAATTGTGTTTAGACTGTCATGAGCTGCTTGTAGTCGCTGGACAAAGGATGTGAGCTGTACTTATAAATCATCCATCCGGTTCTGTTCCGAGCTATTCATATTAGACTCCAGAAATTCCGTGGCACACTTAACGATTTTTGTAATCTGCCCCCAAAATGCCGGACGCACCGATAATTCGATTTTTTTGCGACCATTTAAAATCCGAACTTCTTTATTGCCCGCCGTTCCCGTGTTTCGGCAGCAAAATGTAAAGAAATATCAACTTCCCGAAACCAAAAGGTAACAGCGGTGAGTAAAAATCCACGAGGTCGGAATGTAATGTGCTTTTATTCAATGTTCTTCTTCTTACCGGCGCTAGAGTTCAGGGTGAACCTGGGCCTAAACCAACATGCCCCTCCAAATAGCACGATCTTTTGCTAGCCTTTTCCATTGCCGAACACCTGTGTGCGCCATCTTAAGTGCAGCCGTCCTCTGCTTCTTCGTACCTCGGGGTTGGATTCATAGACCACTAGGCTGAAGCTGTGGTGTCCATTCGCTCTACATGGCCCAGCCATCTTAGACGTTGAATCCGAAGACGCCTGACTAGACTCTGTCGCTGTACAGCCCGTAAAGTTCGTGGCTGAATCTTTTCCTACAACCCCCGTCTGCGCTTTTAGGCCCGAAAATCAGGCCTCCTCATCCGCTTTTGATAGTGTCCATGCTTCTGCGCCGTACAACAGGACCGGGATGATAAGGGTCTTATATAGAATCAACTTTGTCCCATGTAATGCGCCGTAACGTTTTTCTGTACCCCCCTCCCTAAACGTTACGTAACACCCAAGTTACCATTTTTCCTAAAAGTCACAGTTATGTTTGCGGTAATAATAAATAAAACAAGAGATTTATAACTCGCAATTTTTTAACTATGGTAACTAGTGCTAACAAATAGCAAGAGGCACTGCGACCTTTAGAGATCTATTGTGCCTACTAGCCATTTCTTTAATGAAGTTGAGAATGTCTTTCGTAGGAGCTGAGATGATCCGCTTAAGAGGCAGCGCACTCATATGGTATGTGCCCTGCAGTTTCTTCGTCCTAAAGACAGAGTCGTAACTCAGTTTCAGACGACAGGTTGATTTTGTTAAGATGGGTCAGACCACAGTATCTCGTAAGGTAGCTGACCGGTCTTCTGATATCGACTCTATTAAGTTTAAGAATGTTAATAGTGTTTGTTCAGAGGTCATATAAATCTTTTATAAATGGCAAAGTCAAAAGGGCAGGTGTTGCGATTTTTCTCACTGCCACAGAAAGATTCAGGACTTACATATGTACCTTTCGCTGGAACTTTTCCTTTCGAGTTGATCAGCGATTTCATTGCCTTTAATACCTTTTGGCTAGGTCTTTAAGGGCATCATGACATTCCCTAACGGATTTGGAGTTCGTGCTATACGAACTCAGCTCAGCTCTGCTTGGCTATCATAGAGTATACTGATGGTTATTCCTCTTATGCCAGTCTCTAAGTTTAGATTGGCGGATGTTAGGATGGTTATAATTCAGATGAGAATATACTGGGACTCATTCGTAGGGCCTTGCTAATCTTCCAATTTGGTCCAAAGATGCCGGCGACAACGCCAGAAATCATTTTGGAGCCATCAGTATACTACCTAAGGCCTTTGACGTTGAGCAGGAGATCACTGGTTTTCCAAGCTGTGCGGTTTGGTATCAATATCTTAAATCCATTTTCAAAAAGGAAGGTGTGTGGTATGGCGTCTGAGACCGTGGTATTCATATCTAGCTCAGGAAGCTGTTGCAGGATTGACATGTGACCCATAGGTCTGTTCCCGAGCGAAGAATTTTGAATAAAAAAGGTGCAGTGGAGTAAGTCCAATTAGTGCTTCTTGAGCTGCCGAAGGGCAGGTTGGCATTTTTTTTTTACACAATTGCGCTGGTAAGTCATTATGAGAGCCTTTATAGGCTAAGAACGGCTGATGATGCAAATCTCCCTCTTTTGAGGACATTACCGTATGAACTCATCTTAACAACAATGATTACGGCAATGTGCTTGTGTAACGCATCATAACGTTTTACAAGACCCCCCCCCCCCCCCCCCCCCCCCCCAAATTGCGTTACGTAATACTTGAATGCCCCCAAAGCTTAAGTGAAGGTATAGTACATATATAAGAACACTCTGAAAATAATAACAAATTAGTGCGAGGCGAACTAGTAAGATGTTAAATTGTTCTTATAAAAAAAAAAATACGTTACATTGATAGTAAATAATTAACTACACATAAAAGTGCTTGTTAAACAAAAATCTAGTAAGGTTAAGTCAATACCAAGAAAACTGAAATTCGAAACCAAACAAAAAACGAAATTATAAATTCTTAAATGAAAAATCAGGAAAAAGATAAAATAAGGTAAAAAAAATACCAATTTTAATTAAAGATAAAAAAGAAAATAGATTCAACATTTTTACTAAATCCGAAACAAAAACAAACTGTTATATGTACATGTACATTTATTTACATTATATAGGGACTATTAAAACACACTAGAATATATAGTAAGAAAAACAAAAAAAATTAGTTTATTAATAATTGAAAAAGGAAACATGAATAAATAAATCGTAGACAGGAGAAAAAGACACATTCATTCCATCCAAGTGCAGTATAATAAATGCATGTAAATGCGTAGACAAAAAAAGATATTTTATAAAAGATGCATGAATGCTTGGGAAAACAAGATGGAGCAGATTTTTTTTTTTTTTTTTTTTTTTTTTCATTTAAATTTTCGTAAAAACAAGACCTAAACGTTTTTATTTAATTCATTTTTAAAAATACATCTGCTGTTTAAAAACAAAAAAAAAATTGTTCCTTTTCTTGAAAGCAATTTGCAATAATTTGATAAAGAGGAAAATGATCAATGAAATTAAATGGTGTTTTCACAGAGCATTGTTTGCAATAAAAATGAAATCTGGTTTAACAGTGGCTTTAACGCTTTATTAAGATAAAACACTTAAAGGCTTAATACCTAGTTTGATTATTTTTTCTCGAGATTCTTCAATAAAAAAGTAGCAAACTGTCGACATATTGTTTTAAGAAGCATACTTAATATGATTGGCAATGTTTGGGTTTGTTGTGGTTATTTGTAATAGAGGTTCAATATGTTGTGTTAGTTATTTGTTTGAGAAGTTAGCTTATTTTTCCATACAATATTTTTAGTGTACACTTTGTTTTATTTATCTATTTGTTTTGAAATTATATCTTACCAAAATACAATATAATAATTATAACTTTTCTTTCTTTCTTTTGGTGGCGCTACAGTTCGGGGGAACCAGGGCCTCAACCAACAAGCCGGGCCGATCTTTGGTCAGCCGCTTCCAGTGCCGCACGCCCAGTTGGTTGAGGTCCCTTTCCACCTGTGCGCGCCACTTTAAATGCGGTCGTCCTCTGTTGCGTCGTCCCTCGGGGTTGGAGTCGAAGACTCTCCGGGCCGGAGCGTTGATGTCCATTCGCTCTACATGGCCCAGCCATCTTAGACGTTGGATTCGAAGACGTCTAACTAGGCCGATGTCGCTGTACAGCCCGTAAAGTTCTTGGTTGAATCTCCTCCTCCACTCTCCGTTTACACAAAAGGGACCAAAGATTGCAAGCAGAATTTTCCTCTCGAAACGCCCAAGAGCCTCTTCATTCGCTTTTGATAACGTCCAACCCTCAGCGCCGTAGAGGAGGACCGGGATGATTAAGATTTTGTAGAGGGATACCTTAGTTTTTCGAGAGAGGGCTCAACTACTCAATTGCCCCTTGAGCCCGAAGAAGCAGCGGTTGGCAAGAGCTATTCTGCGCATTATCTCAGCGCTGGTGTCGTTGCTGTTTATCACTATCGAGCCAAGGTAGACGAAGTCCCCGACGTCGGTGTTGCACGTCTTTCTTGGATGACAGCATATATTTGGTCTTGTCCCCATTTACCCTTAGACCCACTTTAGCCGCTTCTGCTTCAATGCTTCCGAACGCGTCTTTGACGTCTCGCTTTGTCCGTCCAATAACGTCAATGTCATCTGCGTAGGCAAGCAATTATGTGGACTTGAAGTTGATCGTACCTCTTGTATTGGCCACAGAGTCCCGCACGATCTTTTCAAGTATGATGTTAAAGAAATCACATGACAGTGCGTCACCCTGTCTAAAACCTTTTTTAACATCAAAGGGGTCGGTTAGTTCACCTCCGACCTTAATGGAGCAGCGAGAGTTCTCCATAGTCATCCTGCACAGTCTGACGAGTTTGGCAGGAATGTTAAGGCTTGACATAGCTCTGTATAGCTCGTCTCTATAAACACTGTCATACGCGGCTTTAAAGCCGACGAAAAGATGGTGCGTGTCGACCTGGAATTCATGGGTCTTCTCCAAGATCTGCCGTTGTGTAAATATTTGGTCTATCGTGGATTTTCCTGGGCTGAAACCACACTGGTAGGAACCTATTAGATTGTCCATGAACGGCTTCAGGCACTTACACAGTACGGCAGAGAGGATCTTGTACGCGATGTTCAGGAGGCTTATCCCTCTGTAATTGGCGCAGTCATAGGGGTCTCCTTTCTTATGGACCGGGCAAACGATACTTAGATTCCATTCATCGGGCATGTGTTCTTCCGACCATATCTAGCAGATGAGTTGGTGCATGTTCCTGACCAGCTCATCGCCAGCTGCTTTAAACAGTTCCGCGGGGAGTCCGTTTGCTCCAGCAGCTTTATAAGACTTAAATTTCGACATCGCTGTCTTAACATCGTCTAGGTCGGGTGGACGGGATTCTCCTTCGTCTTCGTCCATTTTGAATGGTTCGCTCTGCCTGACGGCGGCATTTGGACTATCATCGCCGTTATACAGTCTGCAGAAGTGGTCCTTCCACAATCTCAGCATCGACTGTGACTCCACTACTAGTTGTCCGTACTCATCCCTGCAGGCTTATAGCCGTGGCATGTTCGTTTTACTTTCTCCATCTCCTCGATCTCGCGCTTCTCGTGCTCCTTCTTTTTCCTTATCAGTAGCACATGCTCCTCCCTCCTTTTATGTTCATAGAGCTCGCGGGCAGCCCTCGTCCGTCGATGCAATGAGCCTGTCTGCACTCATCATCAAACCAGGGGTTTCTCGACGGTGGTGGCTCGAAACCGAGTACATCTGAGGCGGCCTCTCTAATCGCTCTTTGACAACGACTCCATCGCTGTTCTATGGTTTCTGCAGATTGCATCGGGACTTGAGAGAGCTTGATGGAGACTTGATTGGCGAAGTTCCTGGCGGTCTTCTGCGATTGCAGCTTTTCGACGTTAAATTTTGGTGTTCTTACTCGACTCCGTTGATTCCGAGAAATTCGTATCCGTACCTTGGGTGCAACAAGATAATGATCCGAGTCGATGTGGGCTCCTCGAAAGGTTCGGACATCTAGGATGCTGGAGGAGTGTCTGCCGTCGATCGCAATATGATCAATTTGCTTGGTTGTCGATTGATCGAAAGACCGCCAGGTCCCCTTATGGATGTTGAGGTGTGGGAATCGTGTACTTGCTACTACCAGATTATGTCCCGACATAAAGTTCACTGGCCTTAGTCCGTTTTCTGACGTGGTGTTGTGTAGGCTGTGCTTTCCAATGACCCGTTCAAAGATAGCTTCCTTACCCAGCTTTGCATTGAAATCTCCTAGATCGGTTTGGTGTCATAGCTGAGGCATTGCACATACGTTCTGCCTAGGAGATCATAGAAGTCGTCTTTATGTCGGTCATCTTCCTCCTCTCCTGCCTTGCTGTCAGAGAGAATGTAAATGTTTTTGTTAAATATTTTCTGTTTATATTTTCTCTGAGGCAGAGTTCTATAGCAAATATCTCTGCTTGAAAAACTGAGTTATATCTGTCCATGCTGACGTTGATTAACGATAGTTCACGACAAACTTGAACGTTAAAAAGTAAAAGTAGTCGAGAAACTACTCTCCACTATAATACTCTTATTAGGCGGCTCTTATTTGTAGGTAGGATGCGTGCATGAGCTGGCAAAATATATGACTAGGCTTACGAAGGCACAAATAAGAACAATACTCAACAATCAGTTTGTTCACTACTATAAAATTGGAAACTTTACTTCGGACGAGGAGACGATTGGACATGCAAAAAACAAAAAATGCAAACTTGAGTGTTGTCTACCATTTTTCACGATATGGGTAGCATTCACACCAAATTGCTTGGAAGCAGACTAAGATCTGAGAGGTATTTTGCATTCGAAGTGGTCTCAAATCTATATGTTTTTCGAACATTTTCTAACATTACATTTTGCTTTTGATGGTTTGTTTAATGGACGAGGTAATGGCAAATATTTATACAACAGATACATCAAACACTACAATTAAGGTAATGTGGCAATGGTGCAATACATATAATGTAAGTAAGTTATATAGGGGGTGGCCGTGGTGCAGTGGTTAACATCATCGGCCGTCGAGCGGAAGGTCTATAGTTCAAATTCGTTTCAAAGCCAAGAAAAAATAATTCCTATACGGAAAAAAGTATGCTACACAGTTGTGAATGGAAAGTGACAAAACGTACTGCTGCAGGCATAACACTCACAGTATGTGGTGAATTGAAATTCATCCTCTGCGTATGCAATACTAACACCAAAAGTGCATGAACGAATTACTGAGAATTATAACCAACGCGAAATTTGGTTGGTTCTCATCCTATTTAGGACAAACCACCCCTGAGAGTAGCCAACGAACATCTACGACCCAAAAACCACTACACTCCGTTCAGGTTGTGTGTCAAAAACATCAACCTGCGCGAAACTTTCCCTCACCCTGTTACCTTCGCTCAGACAATGGTCAATACGTTATTAGGTCTTAGGCTGCGCGCACAGTGATGCGAGATGCGATGAAAGTTTATATTTATCGGGTTTTCCAATAAATACTTGACAACTTTTTTTTAAATAAAACGCAAACCATTTGAGATATTTCAAAAACTTTGCTGTCGGCTTGAAGTACAATCAAAACGTTTATGAACGGAACTTGACTTCGTTCATATGGCCACCGCGGGCACATTTGCAGCGGTCGATTCGTTGGACCCAATTTTCGATGACTGGGCCACACATTGGCTTTGAGCTCTTCCATCGTCGTCGGCTTGTTGGCATAAACCAATGATCTAACGTAGCCCCAAAGAAAAGAGTCTAGAGGCGTTAAATCGCACGAACGAGGCAGCCTTTCGACTGGCCCATTTATTGAGATAACACGCTCATCAAACTTACTCTTCAATAAATCGATTGTAACGTGTGCTGTGTGGCTTATGGCACCATCCTGTTGAAACCACATGTCGTCCAAGTCCATATTTTCCAATCCGGTCAAAAATAATCAGCAATCATGGCGCGATAACGCTGGCCATTCACAGTAAGTGACGATCGTTATCGTCGACGAAAATATATGCCCCAATAACGCCGCCGGTATGCAAACCGCACCAAACAGTTATTTTTTGTGGATGAAGTGGTTGTTCATGAAGCAAATGCGGAATTTCACCCGACCAATAACGCATATTTTACTTATTGACGAACCCATCCAGCCAAAAATGAGCTCCGTCACTGAAGATAATTTTGCGATGAAATTCATCATCTTGGCGCATCTTCTCCAAAGCCCAATCGGAGAACGTACATCGCTTCAGATGGTTCATCGGCTTCATTTCTTGAGTAAACTTGATCCTGTATGGGTGTAAACCAAGATCCTTACGCAAGATACGCGTTAATGTGGTCTTAGCAGTGCCCAATTCTTGAGAACGCCGTGCATTTGATTGATTTGGATCGTTTGTTACGGACGCCCGAACGGCAGCGATATTTTCTACACCTCGACCAACCCGTTGTCTCGCTGACACGGCAACATCACACAACTAATATGTAGGCTCTAATTTTTGCACTAGACTTGCTATTGCCCGTCTACTAGGGCGAGAATTACGACCGAAAATTCTAGTTAACGCTCTTAAAGTTGCAGTTACTGACTCCAAATTTCGGTAGGAAATTTTTATAATTTGCAGACGTTGCTCGTTCGTGTACTTTACCATGATGAAAATGTTGACTTTACTGAATAAACTAGCAATGACAGTTCGATGATTAATCAAAGGGCGCGTGTACAAATTGAATTCAAATTTGTCAATTCCCAATTGGAAAACCGTTTATATTATATCCACAGTTAAGGAACGATGAAAGAAAGTTCTTGGAATGCACAAGAATGTCGTTCAAAATATTTGACCATATTTTGGAAAATTTGAACCTTTTATATAGGGAAACTGGACCAATTTTTCTTTTAAACAAATGAAATTGCATCAGAACAACAACAACACCTTTTCACCTTTCCTTCACCTCTGGGCTCTTGCCGAGTAGGTGGAAAACAGCATTTGTCCAGCCTATACCCAAAAAAGGCGAATCATCTTCTCCCTCCAACTACCGACCCATTGCACTAACGTCCCTTCTTTCCAAGGTCATGGAAACGCTGATTAACCGTCAGCTTATGAAATATCTTGAATCACGGAAACTCCTCAATGACCGCCAATACGGTTTCCGCAGCAACAGATCCACTGGTGATATGATGGCATATCTCGCTGAAAAGTGGAATCACTCGCTTCACCAAGCAAGTGAAAGCAAAATTGTTGCACTGGATATTTCGAAAGCATTTGACAAGGTTTGGCATGAAGCCCTTTTGTCGAAAATGCATGCTTTTGGGATCGATGAGTCTCTCTTTCAATGGATTCGAAGCTACCTTTCGAATCGTTCAATTCAATTTGTTTTGGACGGATTCAAGTCTGATACTCACTTTGTAAATGCCGGTGTTCCCCAGGGCTCCGTTTTGTCTCCGACACTCTTTCTTATTTTTATAAATGATCTCCTGTCTGTTACTTCTAATCCAATTCACTCCTTCGCTGACGACAGTACCCTCAGCTTCTCATATTCGTTCACCAGTTTACGACCCTGCACTTCGGTTGTAGATAATGAGCGGCAGCGTATGTAAAGCTCATTAAATTCCGATATCGACAGCATCATCCAATGGGGTAAAAACAATAGAGTGGAATTTAATGCTTCCAAAACACAATGCTGTCTCTTGTCGTTAAAGCGTATAAATAACCCGCAGCCATTATCCATGAATGGCACTTGCATCTCAGAAACTGAAAAGCTTTCCATCCTGGGTATGAGTGTTGCTGAGCCATAAAACTGATAGGTAACTCCAGCATTACCAAAACATTTGACTCGCTGGAACACCGCAGGAATGTTACCTGCCTCTCCCTGTTTTATCGTTACTACCACCAGAAATGCTCTGATGAGATAGCCAGTTGCATTCCGCCCTTTCAACATTTCTCCCGCAATACACGTCTCTCTAGGAATGCTCACCAATATACCTTGAAGCCCGCTCTCGGACGTACTGTCAAATATAGCGAATCTTTCATTAACCGAACCACACGAATCTGGAACTCCCTGCCGGATTCGGTTTTCCCCCCTCAATGCAACATGCAAGCATTTAAGATCAATGTCCATCGGCATCTCCTCTATTCCTCTTCCTCTCTACCTTCTGCTCACACTGTATCGCCGACATAATAAGGTTATTAGACCTTGAGTGCGCGCAAATTAAAAAAAAAAAATCAATGGATACTACTCGCACAGAATCGCTTGAAAAAGTGATCAGAAGAGTTTGTGTGCGATAAGCTTGCGAGTATCTCGCGAGAATCGCTTCGGAAATCGCTTCACTCTGCGCACATACATAAGAATACATGTGAACAGTTTTATCGCAAGCAACCGCTTCTCGCATCGCATTTTCGCATCACTGTGCGCGTAGCCTTAGCCTTGAGTGCGCGTGTGACTGTAAAAAAAAAAAAAGAAAAAATTGTAGAATGTAATTGTGGTTCTTCTTCTTTGGTGGCGTTACAGCCCATGAAGGACCAGAGCCAAGCTTCTCTCAATCACCCATGTTGCGTGTGATTTATTCTTCACACAGGTGAAAGGGACCTACAGTTTAATGCCGATTCCGAACGGCGTGAGTCGAGAAGCTTTTTCCAGGCAAGTTATACTACGGGGGGTTTTGCCAGTACCCCGCCGAGGAGGAACGCCGCGAAATAAACATTCGATGGCGTTGGTGTTATCGGGATCCGAACTCGCTCATCGTGCGCCAGAGTCCAACACACTAACCACTGCGCCACGGCGCCCTCGTAATAGTGGTTACCTCGTAATTTTAAAAAGTTGTATAATGCTCTGCATAAAAATAATGATCACAAAGCCAAGCGATCAATATAATCAAATTTCTTATCACTCGTTTTAATTAAAATCAAAAATTGGATGCCGTAGTGCCTTTAGAATGTTGGCTGTAGCAATAAGCAATTACAATCAGGCGGCAAGAAATAATTGATTAACCATTCACCTCTCGTCTTGTTTTCTTATGCAGGCGTCCAGAACAAATTCAGTTTAAGCTTTAAATTGTTACTTTCATACAAAAGAAATTAAAAAAAGGAAAATGCCATATGAATAAAGTAGTATTATATGCATACATGCAAATTGTAAAAGTAAGGAAAAAGGGTAACATAAAAATGTATGTATGTATATAATTGTAAACATTTTTGTTTGTTTCTTCGCTGATAAGGAGATAGAAAACAAACAAAAACACACTATCACATAAAAAGAACGGGTGAAGTTAGATGGACGAATTTAAGGAGCATGTACACATATTTATTCATAAACACAATAAACATATTTAAATTCGATTTATTCTCGTACCAGCCTTTTCCCAAAGCAATGAAACTTTGAGTTAACTTACCACATCTAACCAACTAAATATACAACTAGTGGATATTGATTTTTTTAAAACTTCTGTTACCAAAAACTAAATATGAAACCCAAAAACGTCTTTAAATGAGAGTATAAGAACATAGTACACAAGGGTGATACAACTTTCTACACTTATTCTACAAATAAATAATGGAAAAATAAACATATTGTAAATTGTAAAATCGCGTTATTAATTAAGATTATTTAAAATGAATGGTATTATAAAGCTTTTGTAACACTAAACCAAAATCAAGTTCTAAAATTAATAGTTAATTTAAACATTTAATTACCACGGTTATAAATTATGATGGTAAATCGGAAGGTTGCAACTTGGAGACTACCTAATACTTGTAAGAAATTATTACAAAACAAAACCTTTAGAAACAAATCACTTGCAAAAAAAAAGCAGAACAAATTTAAATAATTATATGTTAATTAGTATTCAATACAAAAATTATAAGGTATCAAAATTAAATGGAAAGGTAAATTCAAAATAGAAAAAATAAAAAAATTAAACTCTCGTAGCCCGAAATCAACTGAAATGTGCAAGCGAATAAATTGAAAGAAATGAAGAAAACAAATAATTTTTAATAGAAAGACAGACACAAAATATTGCCAACAAACTGGCAAAGTATTGTATATGAAATGCATTACAATTATTTTAAACTACATAAAAATAAATTTACTATAAAAAGCACGTGCCTTTTTTTCAACCTAGTAAATCTCATTATTATCCAATTTAATTTACCCCCTCGGCCTTAGAGAATGGCAATGAAGTCGACGTTATTTCTACCGATTTCAGTAAAGCTTTTGATAAAATTTCCCACAGACTAATACGCTTCAAACTGTCTACCCTCGGTTTCGAACCCATTTCCAATCGCTATTATAGTGTTCGCTTCAGATCTGCCTTTTCTAAACCTTTTCTAGCTTCCTCCGGTGTCCCCCAAGGTAGCCACTTATGTCCTCTTTTTTTCGTCCTTACCATTAACGATATTGAAATGGTGATCAAACATTCCCACATCTTACTATACATCCGGTGATACCAAGTTCTTCAGGAGTATTTCCTTCCCTAATCCAATTAGATCTCAATAATTTTTCCACCTGGTGTTCCAAAAACTGCTTGGAACTCAACATTCCCAAATGCCAATCAAACCAATCAAACCTCCTCCCCGTCTCTACTTTCTAAATAATCATCCCATTGCCACCGTTCAGGATATCCGGGATCTTGTCATATTATGTGACCAGGAGTTAAATTTTCGGACACATATCGACGAGATAAACCTTAAAGCTAATTTAGCACTCGGCTTCGTGAAGCGATGGTCTATTCTCCAACCCCTACGTTACCCTATCTCTCTACACAACATTTGTCCGGCCCCTTCTGGATTACGCCTCTTAAGTGTTGTCTCCTTACCAACAATCCCAGATTTCTAGAATCGAGAGCATCCAACACCGATTTGGAAAATTAAAATTAACCCCAGACAGCTCAAAGTGCATTAAACCTCAATCCCAGCTGTTGCATTTACCTCCCAACCCGCACTGTGTCTTCGATATAATAAGGTGTTAGGCCTTGATTGCTTAATATAAATAAAAAAATCACTAAAAAACATGTCTTCTTCTTAGTGGGCGCTACAATTCGGGGTGAACGTGGGCCTCAACCAACATGCCCCTTCATCTAGCACGATCTTTCAGTAGCCTTTTCCATTGCCGCACATCCAGTTGGCTGAGGTCCCCTTCCACCTGTGTGCGCCATCTTAAGTGCGGTCGTCCTCTCCTGCGTCGTCCCTCGGGGTTGGAGTCGAAGACTCTCCGGGCCGGAGCGTTGATGTCCATTCGCTCTACATGGCCTAGCCATCTTAGACGTTGGATTCGAAGACGTCTAACTAGGCCGATGTCGCTGTACAGCCCGTACAGTTCTTGGTTGAATCTCCTCCTCCACTCTCAGTGTACACAAAAGGGACCACAGATTGCACGCAGAATTTTAATCTCGAAACGCCCAAGAGCCTCTTCATCCGCTTTTGATAACGTCCAACCCTCAGCGCCGTAGAGAAGGACCGGGATGATTAAGGTTTTGTAAAGGGATATCTTAGTTTTTCGAGAGAGGGCTCTACTACTCAATTGCCCCTTGAGCCCGAAGAAGCAGCGATTGGCAAGAGTTATTCTGCATTTTATCTCAGCGCTGGTGTCGTTGCTGCTTGTCACTATCGAGCCAAGGTAGACGAAGTCCTTGACTACTTCAAAAATATAGCTGCCGAAGGTGACGTTCTGACAAAGACGTCGGTGTTATGCGTCTTTCTTAGATGACAGCATATATTTGGTCTTATCCCCATTTACCCTTAGACCCACTTTAGCCGCTTCTGCTTCAATGCTCGCGTACGCGCTCTTGACGTCTCGCTTTGTCCGTCCAATAACGTCAATGTCATCTGCGTAGGCAAGCAATTGTGTGGACTTGAAGTAGATCGTACCTCTTGTATTGGCAAAGAGTCCCGCACGATCTTCTCAAGAATAGTGTTAAAGAAATCGCATGACAGTGCGTCGCCCTTTCTAAAACCTTTTTTAACATCAAAGGGGTCGGTTAGTTCACCTCCGACCTTAATAGAGCAGCGAGAGTTCTCCATAGTCATCCTGCACAGTCTGGTAGTCTGACACTGTCATACGCGGCTTTAAAGTCGACAAAAAGATGGGTCTTCTCCAAGATCTGCCGTAGTGTAAATATTTGGTCTATCGTGGATTTTCCTGGCCTGAAACCACACTGGTAGGAACAGTACGGCAGTACACAGTACGGCAGAGAGAATCTTGTACGCGATGTTCAGGAGGCTTATCCCTCTGTAATTGGCGCAGTCATAGGGGATACTGAGATTCCATTCATCGGGCATTCGTTATTACGACCATATCTTGCAGATGAGTTGGTGCATGTTCCTGACCAGCTCATCGCCAGCTGCTTTAAACAGTTCCGCGGGGAGTCCATCTACTACAGCAGCTTTATAAGATTGAAGTTTCGATATCGCTATCTTAACATCGTCTAGGTCGGGTGGACAGGATTCTCCTTCGTCTTCGTCCATTGTGAATGCCTGACGGCTAGTGCTAGTAGTTTTTGACAGAAAAAATGTAAAGAAAAGGTAGCAGAGAGTATTTGATATCTTAACAGACGACTATGAAAGAAGGAAGATATTTTATTTGAGTCACTGGATATATGTATAATTGGAATGTAATTAATATGGAATATAATACGCACTGCAATCAAAAAAAAAAAAAAAAAAAAAACAATAAATACCAATAAGACAAACAAGATAAACATCAAATGCAGGTGGAAATGTCATTAAGCGAGGACTTGAGACGATCAGTCTACATCTTATTCTAGCAAATCATATGGAGCATTTCACTTTTACATATCCTGCAGTACAAGGCACCAATTTGTGTTGAATCTATTGTGATTAAGCTTTACCGCTACATGATTTAACTAAGTTAATCGAATAGTGCGTTGAGGATATACTATGGATTTTAAACGGTTCCGAGTAATTCTTTCTGGGAAAATTCAGAATTCCACAGCTTAAATAAAATGACGGCTGTATTACGTTGGAGAAGAGAGGGCGTTGTAAAAGAAGTGAAACCAGTTCTGAGTTTATCCCCAATATTTAAAAACTGCTTAACCAGTTTTATTGTCGGACGTTATCTAACAATTTTTAATGGTCATCACAAGCTGGTTGATTGGGTTCGAGCCCCGGTCATCGGAAACCTCTTACTTGAGCGAATCGAAACGATGAAATGCATTTGCAAAGAATATTTTGTTTCGAAAGAATATAATATTCAGCGACAGGGCTGCATGGCACACCTTCTCGAATACCTTTATGATACTCGGAAGGAGACTTATTCACCGGAGATTTGTCGGGCTAGGGGAGTCTTTGCCCCTCTTAGAGATTGAGATTTCAATCTTCCATTTTGCAATGGGCCCTTTCAGATGACGAGTGTTTTTTTGTCCCTATTAATGCTTCCTCTGACAAGGAAACTCCTTTTACTGACCGTCTAACCTATTTCAAAACAGCAGTGTCACCAACAATCTTGGAAGACAACTGGACCTCATGTTCTCTTCCGATGCCTACAACTCTGTCATAACCGCAAGCACCCATCTACTGTCCACTCTGGACCAATATCATCCTCCCTTATCCCTTAAGTTCTCCTATAAGATAAATCAAACTTCCTCCACTTACGATTGCTAAATTGTCCGCTATCTCTAAGCTCTTCGAGTCCGTCGTGTATCACTCAATGTTCTTCTACTGCAAATCCATTTTCCCCTCCCGGCAGCATGGTTTCTTAAACGGCAGGTCTACCACAACCAACCTTAACGAATTTGCCTCCAAAATACTTCTAACTCTGGAGCAAGGCAACGAGGTAGATGTTATCACTACAGACTTTAGTAAAGCATTCGATAAGTTAA
Source organism: Eumerus sabulonum (assembly GCA_951905685.1). Taxonomy (NCBI): domain Eukaryota; kingdom Metazoa; phylum Arthropoda; class Insecta; order Diptera; family Syrphidae; genus Eumerus; species Eumerus sabulonum. Next base: position 43,006,007 of record OX645063.1, read on the forward strand.
GCCATACATTCATTTATTTTAAATTAGAGGCTTTAGGCTTTCCGCCCCAAATCATATCATGGCTTAAATCGTACCTTGAGAATCGGCAATATAGACTATTTTTTAGAAACTGTATCTCTGACCCCATCATTGCCTTTTCCGGTGTTCCGCAAGGTAGTCATCTCGGCCCTTTAATATTTGTTCTCGCTGTTAACGATGTCCACCTTATATTAGAAGATTCCCATTTGTCAATATATGCAGACGACATGAAAATCAGCAAGACAATGGCCCTTATTCTCGTTGTTGAAGTGAAGCGACAAATGGCGTTACGACTCAAAAGACGCATTCTCGTTGGCGATCTCAGTGACATCAGCCTATCAACCTATAATATCAACTCCCGCAGACTCGCTTGCACTCCAAAGCGATCTTGTATCCTTCGGTAATTGGTGTGATAACAACAACCTGGAACTCAACATCGGTAAATGCCAGTTCGTTACGTTCTCTCGGAAACGCTTTCCCTCTGCTCCTTGAACATACTATCTACTTAACAAGCCTGTACCCTACGGCTCCTTCATACGCGACCTAGCTATCATATGCGACAGAGAGCTAAACTTTATCTCCTACATCAATCATATCATACACAAAGCTAATTCTGCCCTTGGTTTTATAAAACGTTGGTCTAAGGAATTCTCGAATTCCCTCTACATTACATACATCAGACCTATCCTGGAATACGCCAGTCAAGCCTGGTCTCCTTACTACGTTAGCCATTCTGCACGAATTGAAGCTGTGCAACGTAGATTTCTGCGTTTTGCCTTAAGAGGTCTCCCATGGTCTGACAGGACTGTATTACCACCCTACGAAGACCGTCTACAATTGATCGGCTTACAAACCCTGAAAGCACGCCGTGAGGCAGCTGACATTCTCTTCATTTACCAGCTTATAGCTGAAATGATCGACTCTCCTGCCAATCAAAAAAAATAAAAATATAATCTAATCTAATCCCTCTACCTCCCACACACCACTTCACCCTATTCTCCCGTAGGTTAAGTCGATAATATTTAAGTTTAAATTTAAATTTAGATTGTTTACGTAGAATAGCTTGTAGTAAGCCTAGTAAATAAAAAAAATAGATTGCACCACCGCCGGTTTCCAATGCACCGGATAATATGCATTAGGTTAGGTTAGGTTAGTTGGGTGCCCTATTGACATGATGTCACGGCTCACTTAGACTACTAAGAGTCCATTGTGCCCATTTTGAAAACTAACCCTGTTAGTTACCCGCTGAGCTGAACCACCACATTCAATTAAGAACCTTAGCAGTTTGTTCAGCTTAATGTCTCTTGCCTCCTCTAAACCCGAAAAGAAATAGTTCCCGAGATACGTAAATCTTTTTCGGGCCAGTGCAGGGCATTCACACAGTAGGTGACGAATGGATTCTATTTCCTCTCCGTCCCTACAGCTTCTGCAAAAATCGTTGTAGGGCTGGCCTAGTCTAGCTGCATGATATGATATCATGCAGTGCCCAGTGAGGGCACCGACTACCAGTCGTATATTCCCTCTACCAAGATTTAGCAGACTTTCCGTCCTTTTTTTGTCATAGACAGGCCATGTTAGCCTTGCTGTAGCGCATGTATCTAATTGACACCATCGCTTGTTGGCCTTTCCTAGTAGTTTCACCCCTATTTCTCTAAATAGTGTGCTGAGTGGCGTTCTAGCCTCAGTTGTGATCTGCGAAGTATCTGCGCCTGATCCCAATCTGGCTAGTTCGCCCGCCTTCTCATTTCCGGAAATATTCCCATGCCCTGGCACCCAGCAGATGGTTACCTCATTGACATCCGACATTTCTTCTAGTTTCTCTTTACAGAGTTTTACGAGCTTGGATCTTATCCATGTTGCTTGCAGAGCCTTAATAGCTGCCTGACTGTCAACATAGATTTTGATTCTCTTACCCGAGAAATTCTCCCTATGAATCAGATATGCGCCTTTTTTGATTACGAAGATCTCAGCCTGGAAGACGCTACAGCCATCATCAAGTCTGTAGGAGTGACACGCTTCCTGAGATTCGAAGTAGACTCCGGCTCCTGTACCGGTATCCGTTTTGCAACCGTCGGTATAGATTGCCAGTTCCTCTTCCGTGTTTACCATACCACTGGCCCATTCCTCCTTGGAGGGAATCCTAATAGAGAATCTCCTCTCACAGCAAGAAAGTGGAGTGGTATAGTCCGTTTCGTTTGCGGACCTCAGAATAACCCATCGATCCAGGATTTATGCGTGGCCAAAAGGACATCTTTTCCAAAGACTGTTGGAAGGTTCAGCATTGCTTCAAGGGCCGCCGTTGGTGCGGATTTCATAGATCCGGTCACCGCCAGACAGCCAGCCCTCTGAATCCTTGTAAGACTTTGAAGTGCTTTCCACCAGACAATTGATCCATAGACTAAAATAGGTCTTACCACCGCGGTGTATAGCCAGTATACCACCTTTGGTTTAAAGCCCCATGTCCTTCCGAAAGCTACCCTGCACGAGTATAGTGCCACGTAAGCTTTTTTGGTTCTTTCATTTATGTTGTCCTTCCAGCTAAGCTTAGAATCTAGAATTATTCCAAGATACCTAGCGGATTTCTTCGGAATCAGGTCGATACCATTTATACGTGGATATGTATAATTAGGTATTGATCTTTTTCGTGTGAAGAGGACAATCTCAGTTTTTATTGGATTTACCCCTAGGCCCCGTTCCTTGACCCAGTTATTCACCAATAGCAGCGCATAACTTAGTCTTTCACTGAGGACCTGAGGAAATTTCCCAGGTACCAGGATGGTAATGTCATCGGCATAGGCCGTGACGTTAAAACCCTGTGTCTCTAGGAGCTTTAGCAATTCGTCGACTACGAGGAGCCACAGGAGAGGCGATAGAACACCCCCCTGTGGTGTACCATGGCTGACTCTCACCCTTCCATTTGCTCCTCCTATCGACGAGTTTACTATACGAGTACTTAGCATTTGTTCAACCCATCTACAGATTCCCAAATTTATGTGGGCCATCCGGAGGCTGGATATTATTGCCTCGGTACTGACGTTATTGAAAGCACCCTCAACATCTAGAAAGGCCCCCAGGGCATATTCCTTAGCATTGAGTGCCTTTTCTATCGTATAGACCACCCTGTGAAGAGCGGTATCTACCGATCTACCGATTGTGATAAGTAGCTATCACCAATCTCATCTCTTATGTATTTGTCGATTAGTCGTTCCAGTGTTTTCATAAGGAAGGAGGATAGCTGATAGGTCTATACTCCTTTGCCGTGGCATGGTTGACCTTCCCTGATTTGGGTATAAACACCACCCTAACCTCCCTCCATGCTTGTGGGACATAACCCATCCTGAGGCAATATGCATTAATGCTAACAATACACCCTCTGGTGAAAGATGCCTAAGTACAACATTAGATATTTCGTCAATACCCACGGATTTCTTCATTTTCAGTGACTCGAAGATCAACTGGTGATCCTCCGTCGAAATTAACAGGGTATTAGCACTTTCATTGGCGATGGCGTTGCTTGCCGTAAAGTCGTCATTGAACTTGGTGAAGTGGTGAGGCCATGGCTCTCGGACCGCCAATGGTCGATATCATTTCGAAGGTAAGTAGAAGTGGTGAAGCAGGGCTCTGTTCTTAAGGTCATGGTTCGGGCGAATGCTTTCATTCACCTTGTATACTTCCTGGAAGACAGCTCCCAATGTCGCCACTTTTTCCTTAGGATTCCCGTTCACAAGGAATTCATCAAGGACATATCGACCAACATAACAAACAAAAAAAAATAGAAAATCAGTGTACTTATCTCGCGAAATTCAAAAGTTTTCTTAACTTTTGAACAGACCATGTATAAAATGTTTGCCTAAATCAAGGTACAATGTTGTTGAACATGTTTTCAACAGGAATACGGACTTCAAGGAAATTACTTTCCTTAAGCTCTCCAGAGTCGGGATTTTCTGTAAAACATAAAGGGTCCGCCAAATAGCTTTTTTTTTTTTTTTTTTTGAAAATGCTATAAAAAAAGGTAGGTAGGTAGGTAGGTAGGACCGTAGCCTTCCCAAAAGAGAATTGAGAAGATACACATAGGCCAAAAAGGCCCGTTGTGCAGCTACGAGGGGGTTTTGCCCTCTATTCGTGGAACCATTTAGTGCTTCTTAGGAAATTAAGAAGATCAGGTATCCCAACTTGCTGAACTTCGGTCAGATCGTTAAGGAAGTAAGATCCTAGGTATCGTTTCCTGATTGTGCAGAATGCCGGGCAGGCACAGAGAAGGTGATGAATGGACTCCACCTCCTCCTCGTCCTGACAGCTCCTGCAAAAATCATTCGGAGTTATACCTAGTTTTTGCGCGTGACTACCAATAAGGCAGTGTCCAGTGATGACACCAATGACTTTGTGGATGTCATTTCTTTTTAGGGAGATATACTCCTAGCCCGTTGACTGTTGAGCCAGGGCCAGATTTGTCTGGTGATGAGGCAGGTATGTCCCTGAGTCCATCTCCGGTTCGTCTCGGTCCTGGCGAGATTTATAAGATTGTGTTTAATGGTTGCAAAGGGCATACCCTCACAAGCCACGATTGATTGTAGCGTCGTTCCTTGTTTGGCGAGTTTGTCGGCTCTTTCGTTTCCTGGAATGTCGCTGTGTCCCGGTACCCAGATAAGTTGTATGTTGAACTGTTCAGCCATCTCGTTAAGAGATAGGCGACAGTCGAGGCTAGTTTTTGATGTGTACACGTAGGACTCCAGCGACTTTAAGGCTGCTTGGCTATCCGTGAGAATGCGGATATCCGTGGTGGATATCACGTTCCACTTCAGCCAAGACAAAGCCTCTTTTATAGCCAACAGTTCCGCCTGGAAAACGCTGCAGTGATTTGGTAGTCTTAGAGCTTTGTTCAGCTTAAGTTGTTTGCAGAATACCCCACTACCCACCCCGTCTTTGGTCTTAGACCCGTCAGTGTAGAAGTCTACGCAGTTTCTGCGAGGTTGCGTCTGACGAGTCCAGTTTTGTCTATCCGGGTAGGTCGTTGTAAAGTTTTTTTCCAAGACTGTGGTGGGTTCTGTGAGGTCTAGGTATTCTGCCATAATTGACCTGTTATTCAGGATGGAGGAGTGACCAGTGACATAGCTCGACCAGTTTGAGTTTGCTTTAAGTCTAATGGCCGCTTGTGTAGCAATTTGCTTGCCGAAAATATCGAGAGGTGTAAGGTCAAGTATCATGTTAAGCGCAGCCGTTGGGGTGGACCTGAGGGCCCCGGTAATGCACATACACGCTAACCTTTGTACCTTCTCGAATTGCTTGAGGTATGTTGTCTTGTCCAGTGCTGTCCACCAGACTGTTACTCCATACATTAGTATGGGTCTGACGACCGTGATGTAGAGCCATAGGGTAATCTTGGGGCTGAATCCCCATTTCTTCCCTATGGCTTTCTTGCATGTGTAAAGAGCTATAGTTGCTTTTTTAACTCTTTCGATTGTGTTGCTTTTCCAGGTTAATTTCCTATCTAGTATTATGCCAAGATATTTGGCGTTGGAGGAATAGTTTAATCTGGTACCAAGCAGAGTAATAGGGCAATGTTCCGGGATTTTATGCTTTTTGGTGAATAGCACGAGCTCCGTTTTCTGGCGATTCACCCTGAGCCCGTTGCTATGCGCCCAATTGCAAAGAATTGAGAATGCCGTTTGCATGCGGTCATTCAGTGTGGAAAGGTATTTACCTGAGATTGAAATAGCAACGTCATCAGCGTAGGCAATAACGTCCAGGCCTTCTTTCTCCAGTTTAATTAGTAGTTCGTTAACGACTACGTTCCAGAGAAGAGGTGAGAGGACCCCACCTTGCGGGGTTCCCATGGTAACCACTCTGGTGGTTACTTGGCTTCCCCATTTGAACTGAATCCTGCGCGTTAATAGTAACTCGCTGATCAGTTCTGTCAGAGTCCCCTCTACCTTAAGCTTTTTTAGCCCTTCTATTATTGCTGTGGGAGTGACGTTGTTGAAAGCGCCCTCTATGTCTAGGAAGGCTGTTAGAGTATATTCTTTTAGATGGATTGATCTTTCGATTTTCCTCACCAGTGTGTGCCAGGCTGTCTCGATAGATCTACCCTTACAGTAGGCATGCTGTGCCTTGGAAATTAAGGACGGATCCAAATTGTGGCGTATGTGTAAGTCTATCAGCCTTTCCAAAGTTTTTAGTACAAAGGATGATAGACAGATAGGCCTTAGATCCTTGGGAGAAGTGTGGGAGTTTTTGCCGGCTTTGGGGATGAAAATTACCTTTGCGCACTTCCACTTTTCTGGAATGTGACTCCAAGCTAGGCATCCTTTAAAGATTATCTCTAGCCATGGTATAGTCCATTCCATAGTTTGTGTGAGTTCGATAGGGTAAATTTCATCCGGACCTGGCGATTTGTAGGGCCTGAAGCTTTTTAATGCCCATATGATTTTCTCTCTAGAGATAATGTGATCGTACTTTTCCCCTGTCGCGGAGGAGAGGTGATTTCCTCGCGAGTGTACTGGGTCTTGCTGTTCATAGCAGCCCGGGAAGTGCGTATTGAGGAGAAGATTTAGGGTTTCCTTCTCAGATGTTGTCCAAACTCCGTTCACTGTGAGGCAGCTCGGAGATTGTGGAGCTTTCGAGAGTATTTTTCTCAATCTGTAGGCGTCTGAAATTTTCTCCATGCTGTTGCAGAAGAGTTTCCAAGACAGCCTTTGTTCTTTCCTCAGGGTTTGTTTGTACACTCTGAGTGAAACTTTATATAGGCTCCAGTCTCTGTCGTTGCCTGTACTCTTTGCTTTATTGAAGAGTTTTCGACAGTCCCTGCGGAGCTTACTTAGCTCTGCGTTCCACCAAGAAGGGTATGAGCTCTTTCTTGATTTGTGGGTTGCGCAGCTGTTGACCCGTGCGTTGCCCAAAGTAACTGTTAGAGTGTCGACCATTTTGTCTATGTCTAATGTGGACCGCGGGGTGTCAGGGGTCCTCTTTACTATAGAATTGCCAATGAAGGCTCTATAACGCTCCCAATCAATTCTTCTTGGGTTGCAGGATGATTCAATTGGGGTTGGGACCTCAAGAGCTAGGTTGAAAACCAGATATCGATGATCCGAGAAGGAATGTTCTTCAGAGACCTTCCATTCTCTTATTCTATTAGCGAGAGAGGGGGATGCTAGAGTTAAGTCTGGTACCTCCCTTCGGTTTTTAGTAATAAATGTGGGTGTATGACCCTTGTTACAAATGTTAAGATTGTAGGATAGAATGAATTCAATAAGACACTCACCTCTTTCGTTTATGTCGCTGCTGCCCCAAATTGTGTGATGCGCATTCGCATCCGCACCGATGAGGAGCCCAGCTTGGTGTCCCGACGAGTCACTGACCAGTCTTTTAATTTCGTCCGATGGAATGGACTCTTCCTGCGCCATGTACACTGAGGCTATCCGTAGTTTGTGCCCTGGTGATTCTATGGAAATCACTGTGGTGTCAGGGCAGCTATAATTTGGGAGAAGGTAAGCGTTTAGGGACTTCTTAGCAAGTATGCAAGTACGGGGCTTACCTTCTTTTTGTGGTATGAACAAGTTGTAGGCTGAAGTTCTTAATCCAAGAACCTTGTGTTCATGTACCCAAGGTTCCTGGATTAAGGCTATGTCTTCTTCTCCTTTAGCCAGCCTGAGAAGAAGATTCGCGGTTGCCGCCTTGGAGTGATGGAGGTTAATCTGAATTAATATCAGCATCATGGCTGTTATTAATTCGATTAAACTCCACCACGGTGGTGTTCAGATCTTCCAGATCCGAATCCAGGAGATCGTCTTCCATCGGCGAGCTAGTAGAGTAGTCCTCGCTTCCGGAGTCGAGCAATGACTCCTGGTCTTTATTCACCAGGGATATTGCTGGGGTTTCAGCTTCGACCGTTGCAGGGCCCTTGCTCCCTGAGGGGATTGGGGGTTCCTGCTCCTTCAAGCTTTCGTTTTCGACCTCGGTTGTAGTCGTGTTATCTTTGCTGGATGGTGGCACATTCTCATCCTTTTTATATATAGTAAGTTTGACTTTCTTGAAGCCAAACCTAATATAGTGGTCGCATTGGGCCAGAGGTTCCAGGGCTTCACAGTTCAATACAATGATTGCCTGTCTTGATTGGCCCTTTGGTTCCTCCAGCTTAGCGATTCTCCAATCCCTTGTTGGGAGATTGGGATTGCAGTAGTTGATGGTCTCAACAATTTCGAGGGGGTTATCTGGTGCAAGCGGGAGCCAACATCTAGCACGTGGTCGTTTAGGGATTTGCTCCCTGGTTACGACCTTGAGCCTAGCTCCCTCCCAAATTTCCCCTATTTCAGTAACTGTAGCCTTCAAAAGATCAACTGATCTTTCGTCGGCACAGCTTAATAGTTTGACCCTGCCTTGATACCATCCAGCGTCATCGCAGATGGGCGGTGGTCCAGGGTTCTTCCTAGCAATTTTTAGGAAGTTAGCCGATAACGCATGGTCGACCTTCTTCCATTTCTCTGCCGTCAATTTGCCGTCTGGGTCGCTATCATCTATGATTGCGACCGTCAGGCACTCCCTCGCAACCTCGCCGAAGGGCTTTAATAGCTTGGCCGGTGCTCCCAGCCTAGCCTTTTTAGCCTCTCGGTTTGGTTCCTCGGGGGACGATCTAGGCCTCTTGGCTTTATCATTGTCTTGGGCTAGGAATCCTGTCGCCCAGGCGACCGACTCTTTAGCCTTCTCTGTTAAATCAGTTGAGTGGCCCCATCGTTTTATAATTCTCAAGGCCGCCTTTCGGTCTCTGTAGGCCTTGGTCGATGGGTTTTGCCTCTTGTTGTCGGATTTGTCTTCTGACAACTTTGCGGATCGGCTTCTTAATACTCCTGCCGGAGTTTCTTCTGCCTTAGAGGTAGAGGGGATTTCGTCCCCTTCCGGTTTTTTATGAGATCCGGACTCATTGTTTGTTTTGATGCGGAGAATTAAATGTCCACCTGGGCAGAGATCCGCAATACCCAGGTAAGGCTAGCTGATCCGGAGGGCGCCAGGTATCCGGATACACCGTTTGTGACTGAGCTATTTTTGAACTGGGCTCTCAGCCTGGTCGACACCTCGGCACGGTTCGGTTGACACCTTATGTCCAGCCCAGGGGATATGGAGTGGATGGGTGTGGTGGGAATGATGGAAAATGGGAGTTGGATTGGTGAGAGGGAATGACGGGGTTGATTATCCTTTAGTGATAAGCCCCCACACCACGTCAAGGTAGATAATCAGATGGGGGATGCTATAAAAAAAAACTACTGAACATTTTCTCAAATTTCTTTTTTTATTTGAAAGTACAATCCCTCCGGTTAATAATGGAAAATAATTTCACTCAAATGGCTGCCTCGGCTGGCCATGCAGTAGCATACACGATCGATCCAATTTTTAAGCACATTATCGATTGTGTGCAGCTGTATTTCACCAATGGCTTCACGAATATTGTCCTTTAAAGCGTCAATTGTCCCTGGCTTGTCGGCGTAACACTTATCATTGACAGCACCCCACAAATATTAGTCCAATGGTGTCAAATCGCAGCTCCGGGGTGGCCAAACGACATCAGCTCTGCGGCTGATAGTGCGATCTTCAAAAACAGGGCGCAAAACATCGAGTGTAGCTTCGGCTGTGTGGCACGTAGCGCCGTCCTGTTAAAACCAAATGTTGCCAATATCCTCCTCTTCAATTTTTGTGAACAAAAATTCCTTCAACATGGCCCGATAACGATCGCCATTGACTGTAACGGCCACTCCTTGCTCATTTTCGAAGAAAAATGGCCCAATTATGCCTCTGGAACAAAATCCGCACCAAACAGTGGCTCGTTTTCAATGTATGGGTGCGGGTTTTCTGTGCCCAAATGCGACATTTTTGCTTGTTTACATACCCGCCAAGATCAAAATGAGCTTCATCTGAGAAGACGATTTTTTTGGCAAAATTGGCATCTTCTGTAAGTCGATCGCAGGCCCACTTAGCGAAGCGAAAACGCATTGGATGGTCAGTTGGCTTCAACTCCTGAACCAATTGGACTTTGTATGGCGTCATACCAAGGTCTTTATGCAAAATTCGTCTCAATGATGTCTCCGAAATGTTCAATAGTTGAGAACGACGGTGAATTGATGTTGATGACGCTTTACGCACACTTTCTGCCGCAGCAGCAATATTCTCGGGTGTACGCACTGTTTGCGGCTTTTCACGCTTTGGTTTATCGAGGAGGATGCCAGTTTCTTTCACTTTTTTCACAAGATAACGAGCATACGGAGCTGACGGTGCTTCTCTTCTTCCAAAATCCGTTCGCAATTTTCGCACACATTCTGCAACATTACCATGATTTTCAAAGTAATGTCGCAATATTTCCCAGCGTTGTTCAAGCGTATACACAACCATATTCGTTCAGCTGAAGGATAAAACAAATTTTCTGTCAAATCAGACATGAGCTAAGTGTTCCCATTCATGAAATAAGCACTACTTGAAAAAAAAAAAAAAAACGTTAGATGGCGGACCCTTTATTAAATTCCAACCGAAGCTGCGGTTGTGTAAGACTGTCGACAAAACATCATGGTACAAAAAAAGACTCAAACTTAAAATATGCAAGTCTTTAGTAGCATAAACAGGTAAGAGACGTATTTAAAAAAAAAAAGATTTTACTGTTGGACAACATTGCCACAGAATGAAGGAATTTAATTGTCCTTAACCTATAAATCTCTTTACCTGTATACGCACTGCACTACGCGCATCATGTAAGCACGCCTAGTCATGGCCATATAATAACTAGTGAGTTCGTTTCCGCCTATATTTACATTTGTGTTATAATCATGGATTTAAAAATAATAGCGACACGAGGGTAATTGAAATCTTTATGCAGATTATGTACCTACCATAGTATAAATAAAATACAATAGAAATAAGTAATGAGTATTTAGAGGCTGCTTCTTGTGCATGCGAGTTTCATAGACATTGTACGAGTACTAGCTAACTACACCTGGATAAAATTACAGACTAAAGGTTTATTTGTTCACGTGTTTAAATAATTGATCTTAAAAAAATTCTCACTGTGGTATGCCTAATTAATCAAACAGCCCCTAGTGACTTAATTAATTTGTTGAATGTTAGATTAACGATTAACGATTTTACCTTTGAAAACTTATGTATTTAAGGGGTTAGGTGGGTTTGGGTTAGGGGGCGTTCAAGTATTACGTAACGCAATTTGGGGGGGGGGGGGGTCTTGTGAAACATTACGATGCGTTACAAGGGCGGGAGGGGGGTTCAAACAACGCGTTATGTAACATCGTTTTCTTTATTTAAATAAAAAAGTAGAGAATTATGTAAATTCTCTTAAGTTGGCAACCCTTTTCATGTATGTGTTACGGGGAATCCCCCGACTGTTTTGCGCATCATTTTTATTTTGTTTTCGTTGTTGTTGTGTTGTTCATAGCAGCGCTGTTGATGAACGCCGACGTACAGAGATGATTAGAAGTTGTCTCACTCTCTCCGACCTACATGACAGTCTGTTGTTGATGGGATTCCAAATTCCTCGAAGCGGTACATACCTTAATCTACTCTCACGCGTTTCTAACACATAAGAGCACACACACAAGTTAGCAAGACCACAGACCGAGATGCACAAAAAGCACGAGGATGGAGAATTCTGCACTGCTACAATTGGGCCCTTGGAATCTCTCGCGTCGCAGTAATTGTTTGTTCTCTCTCAAGACGATAAGGCCCGTGTATCAATAGGTTTACCGGCAGTGAAAAGGCAGAGCCCTCTTTTAATGCATATGCAATACAGAGTACTTTTACCTGACCATGACTGGATCGTAGCAGAGCGGCACAAACTTATTCCTTCTGTATACGCCGGTGTCAATGTGAATCCTGACGGCTTCGGTAAGATAGAAGCTGTTGGTTACATCGGACCGCTGTACACATATCTATATCCATTAGGAGTAGGAAACACGCATCCTCCACAGCGAACACCCATGCGTATGATTTCGAATCACTTTTGTCTGTGCTGGCATTCAAACCATTATTGATGACAGAATCGAACACCGTGAAGCCAGTGATCCTCATCTTCGTAGATGGTGGGGCAGACGAAAACCCGCGTTATCGGAAAGTCAAGAACTTTGCCATCCAACATTTCAAAAAATACAACATGGACGCTCTGTTCATAGCGACGAATGCTCCTGGACGGAGCGCTTACAACCGAGTTGAGCGACGCATGGCTCCCCTCAGCAAACGACTGTCAGGCGTCATCCTGCCGCATGAACATTTTGGTTTTCATCTCGACAAAGGAATCACTATTGATGACAATTTGGAAAAACGCAATTTTCAGCACGCTGGGGAGACACTTGCTAAGGTCTGGAGTGAAATGAAAATTGTCGGAATACAGAAAGCCTGAAGATAGCTTGCAGGATCCAGCTGAACCTAATCTGGCTTGGCATAGTGCTCACGTCCGTGAATCGCAATATTTCTTGCAAGTGATCAAATGTGCGGACGAATCCTGCTATTCCCGCTCGAGGAGTGCATTGCAATCCGTCTTCCTGGGCACTTTCCTGCCGCCACCCTGTCCAATCCTTAAAAAACCCAAGCAAGCTCGTAGTACCTAGTTAGCTAGACAAATGATCATCCAAGTTTTCACCACTTCTTGTGAGATTGTCCGTTAATCTGTCACCTCCTCTAGAAGGGTTTAAGCAGATGCCTTACGATTTCTTTTGCCCATCAGTACAATCCGAATTTAAGACCAGAATATGTGCAACCTGTGGAATCTATTTCACATCCCAGAACAGTGTGCAAGTGCACAGTCGTTACGTGCATGGCAAGACTGCCCAAGACTGTTGTGAAAGTAGAGTACGGCTTGCTGCCAGAAGGGCGAATGAGCTTCTCTGCATTGCGTGCCGCTGTGAAACATCGTCTGAGGATGCCGATTGGCTCGACGAAGACGTAGTTGATGCAAGTGGCTTAACAATTCCGGAGCCCTCTTCTTCTGGTCTCCAGATGCCAATTATGAAGGAGTCTGAGTGGCTGGCAAACCCGTGGACAGAGGAGCAGTAACTCCAATTAATTTGCTTTTTTTTATAGTTGATTTTATTAGGCAAAAATAAAATGTTTTTATTTTATTTTAAGAGTTAACTAGTCACTTGGATATTACGTAACGTTAATGGAGGGGGGGGGGGGGGGGTACAGAGAAACGTTACGGTGCGTTACATGAGAGGAAGGGAGGGTACAAAATCTTCAAAAATTGCGTTACGTAATACTTGAACGCCCCCTTATTAAATAGTACAATATGTTTAAAATATTCTCCTAAAATTACAAATCGATTCGAGTAAAATTCTAAGAGATAGACTCTTCGGAAGTTCCGCCCAGCAGGCCACGTCATTGCAGCGCCAGCGCTTCGCAAGTATACGGAAGCAGCTGCATGGCTATTGTTGGTCGGCCTTTCCCACTTTCCTTTATAATTCAAGGACAACTCTATTTAGTTGCCCTGGATATTGCCACAGTAGCAGGTACTTTAGCTTATAGTGCCGGAATCGATGATTCTATGTAAGTTAACATTTTTTTTTTTTTGCATGTTATTTCAATTTTAAACGCGTTTATTTCAAAACTCAATGTTTTAAGTCGGTGGACACGATTTCCCGAAAAGCTATTAAGCGATTTTGTTCAAATTATGCACACATAATTGAAAAAACATTATCAAGTTATCCAACGAAGGATTTTTTTTTTTTTTCTTTATTACAACTAATTTTTTCGAGCCAATACATGGCGAACATTTAACCAAAAAATGTGTTTTTTTGTTCAAAGTCTGCCAAAAATTCAAATAATAATTCTGTTTTTTTTCCTTTGTCCAATAACGAGATTTATCCATGTACCAACGAAACATTTTTGCCTTTTGGTTTTAGATGAACCAATAATGAGTTTTGCTGTCCACGGCAAGAGCTTTATTTTTTTTTTTTTTGAGACGTCAGGGAAGATGAGGTACCAACGGCTGAGTTTTCTATTGATAAAAAAATAAATAAATAGATGTATTTTTTTTTGTCTCCACGTCAATTTACTGTCAATAAACATTTCGAGATATTTGGCGCAGTCGCTAGTTTGTGTGAATTCGCCATTAATTGTTACATCTTCCCCACTCACAAAAAGGGCCCCAAAATAGATATTTCGAACTACAGACCGATTGCTAAATTGTCTGCTATCCCTAAGCTCTTCGAGTCCGTCGTGTATGACTCAATGTTCTTCCACTGCAAATCCATCTTCTCCTCCCGGTAGCATGGTTTCTTAAATGGCAGGTCTACCACAATCAACCTTACCGAATTTGCCTCCAAAATACTTCTAACTCTGGAGCAAGGCAACGAGGTAGACGTTATCCCTACAGACTTTAGTAAAGCATTCGGTAAGTTAAGCCATACATTCATTTATTTTAAATTAGAGGCTTTAGGCTTCCCGCCCCAAATCATATCATGGCTTAAATCGTACATTGAGAATCGCCAATATAGAGCATTTTTTAGAAACTGTATCCCTGACCCCATCATTGCCTCTTCCGGTGTTCCGCAAGGTAGTCATCTCGGGCCTTTAATATTTGTCCTCGCTGTTAACGATGTCAACCTTATATTAAAAGATTCCCATTTGTCAATATATGCAGACGACATGAAAATCAGCAAGACAATGGCCCTTATTCTCGTTGTCGAAGTGAAGCGACAAATGGCGTTACGACTCAAAAGACATATTCTCGTTGGCGATCGCAATGATATCAGGCTATCAACCTATAATATCAACTCCTGCAGACTCGCTTGCACTCCAAAACGGTCTTGTATCCTTCGGTAGTTGGTGTGATAACAACAACCTGGAACTCAACATCGGTAAATGCCAGTTCGTTACGTTCTCTCGGAAACGCTTTCCCTCTGCTCCTTGAACATACTATCTACTTAACGAGCCTGTACCCTACGGCTCCTTCATACGCGACCTAGCTATCATGTGCGACAGAGAGCTAAACTTTATCTCCCACATCAATCATATCATACACAAAGCTAATTCTGCCCATGGTTTTATAAAACGTTGGTCTAAGGAATTCTCGAATCCCTTACTACGTTAGCCATTCTGCACGAATTGAAGCTGTGCAACGTAGGACTGTATTACCACCCCAGGAAGGCCGTCTACAATTGATCGGCTTACAAACCCTGAAAGCACGCCGTGAGGCAGCTGACATTATCTTCATTTACCAGCTTATAGCTGGAATTATCGACTCTCCTGCCCTCCTTGAAATGATTTCGCTCAATATCCTCCTCATCACACTAACTATGGCTACAACAAACCAATATGTAGAATGTTACGTTTAGCCAACCATTCTCAAACATCCATTGACTTTCATTTATCTCTACCATCCATTAAAAAATCTCTCCTAAGGTCCAATTAAAGAAATCTAATCTGATCTAATCCCTATACCTCCCACACACCACTTCACCCTATTCGCCCGTAGGTTAAGTAGCTAATATTAAAGTTTAAATTTAAATTTAGATTGTTTAAGTAGAATAGCCTGTAATAAGCTTAATAAATAAATAAAAAAATAAGTAATGCGGGTGTGTTATCGGATCGACAATGTCGATCCTTTTTGCAGTACAGATCACCTGTATATTCTTCTCTCCGTTTATTTGGATGCCCAATTTTCTAAACCACTCGATGGTATTGTTTAGATGACTTTGGAGTTTATCATTTGCGTCAGGTTGTTACTAGTTTGAAGAATAACGGTATCATCAGCGAATGTAGCTAGCATGGTATGTTGCAAAGTTGGGTTTGGTATATCTGATGTATATAGCAGGCAGAGTAGTGGGTCTAGGACATTTCCCTGGGGAACGCCTGCTAGGATTGTAACCAGATTGGAGCATTCGTCCTTGTATCTATACTAATATTATAAATATAAAAGTGTGTGTGTCTGTTTGTCCGTCTTTCACGGCAAAACGGAGCGACGAATTGACGTGATTTTTTAAGTGGAGATAGTTGAAGGGATGGAGAGTGACGTAGGCTACTTTTTGTTTCTTTCTAGCCCCCATTAAGTTTGTATTCAGCAAAAAAAAAAAAATCAGTAGGGGATGGAAATCTGTGTGAGACTCTCCGCAAAATTAGTATAGGTTCTATGATACAAACGAATAATAAAATAATTTAATTAAAACAACTATAAATCAATCAGCTTTTGAGAAAACAATCAACATTCGAAACATAAATAAGTGTTACTCTTGAATTACGATAGATGGCGCTGATATGTTTCTGAAACGCGCTAACGTTGTGTGCTCTCTATCTGTACTTTAGTGCGGGCATCGGGCCGCGCTTCACACTATAGTGCATACGGTACCTATACTCTGTTATTTGACTACTAAGCATCCCAGTCATGCTTATACGAAATTTAGATGCCCCGAGATTATGTAATGGGACGAGACTTCGTGTCCCACAACTTGGCCGCAATATCATTAGCGCCACTATCTTAACCGGCGTATGAAAGGGTGAAAATGTAATGATCCCACGAATCCCAATAATTCCCACAAATCTCCCGTTCCAGTTTAAAAGGCTACAACTTCCTCTAAAGCTTAGTTTCGCTATGACCATTAACAAAGCGCAAGGACAAACATTAAAGGTGGCTGGGGTGAACTTAGAAAAACCGTGCTTTTCCCATGGACAATTGTATGTAGCATGTTCGCGTGTGTCCAATGCCCAGAATCTTTACATTCTATTCCCAAATGGAAAGACATATAATATCGTCTACAGTAGCGTATTAAAATAACATTCTGTTCCGAGTTCTCTTCTGTGTTCTAAATCAGGAAAGGGGAACCTTGTTACCTCGAATTTAACGCGAGCGAAGCCGCTCGAGAGTGCTTTTAAGTAATAAGTACAAGTCTAGTGGTAGTGCTTTTAGTTGGCTTATAGAGTAGTCCCGTGTGCCGAAACTTGTCGATATCTTTAGATGTATGTATGTATGTATGTTGGCGTTACAGTCCATGAAGAACCTGAGCCGAGCTTCTCTCAATCACCCATGTTGTGTGTGATTTCATTTTCCCATAGGTGAAAGGGACCAGTGGTGGCATTAATCGATTAATTTTTTAATCAACTACTTAATTTGATTAATTTTAATCAGATTAAATTAATCATGATTGAAATAATCGTGATTAAAAAAGTAGTCTTAATCATGATTATTGGAGTTAATCATTAATCAATATTCATTAATTGATTAACTTGATTATGATTATTTCTTGAAACATATGTACTTACTTACTTACTTATCAGGCCTGCGATCCATGGAGGATCTGAGCCTGAGCTATAGCTGCCTTCCATCCTTGACGGTCCCGGGCACGCTGCTTCCAGTTGTCAAGATCAAGATGTCTTACATCCGCGATTACTTGGTCTTTATACCGGAGGCCCAGTCTTCCTCTTCTTCTCGAACCAGGAGGCTCGGAGTCGAAGACCTTCTTAGCTGGAGCGTTGATGTCCATGCGCTCGATGTGGCCGAGCCAGTGTAGTCGACGGATCCTTGCCTTCCGGACTACATCCACATCCTGGTACAGCTCGTAGAGTTCGCGGTTATGTCTTCTTCTCCATTCACCTTCCTCACAGACAGGACCAAATATCCGGCGCAGAATTTTTCTTTCGAAAGAACCCAAAATCAGCTCCGCTGTTCTGCTTATCGTCCAGCTTTCGGCTCCGTACAGCAAGACTGGCAGAATGAGCGTTTTTGACCCAAGTTGTTTGGACAAACCGAAGTAGCAGCGATTGCCAAGGGCGATCCTACGCCGGATCTCGGTGTCATTTGTGAAATTTACGTTTGCCCCGAGGTAGACAAACTCCTTAACTACCTCGAAATTGTAGCTGTCAATTGTTATATTTTGTCCCAGATGGTGAGCGACGGATAGGTTTTTACTTGACAGCATGTACTTCGTTTTGTCCTCATTGACCAACTCGTTTCGCCTGTTCTTCAATCGCCGTGAATGCTTCCACAATGTCACGGCGAGAACACGCGATGATGTCGATATCATCCGCGTATCCTAGCAGCTAGATGGAATTGTAAAAGATAGTGCCTTCCCTGTTGACGCCTGCCCGTTGCACTATCTGCTCCAGCACCAGGTTGAAGAAGTCACATGACAGCGCATCTCCTTGCCGAAATCCGGTGCATGTTTCGAATGGTTCCGAGGTCCTAGAACCGAGTTGCACGGTGCATCGCGTGTTTTTTAGCGTGGCGCGACACAACTGGATCAGTTTTACCGAGATCCCGAATTCGGCCATCGCCCCAAACAGTTCTTCACGATGAATCGATCAGCCTTTTAAATCAATCAAATTTAAACTTACATTTAATTTGGACATAGTTAATCTAATAATCAAATAAACGATTAATGATTATGATTAATAATCTTAATCATTTTAAAATTGATTTTGATTAATTAATCTTAATCAACATTTTTGATTACGATTTTAATCATACATTTTTAATCGTTAATCAGATTAACTTTGGGCCAACACTGAAAGGGACCTGCAGTTCATTGCCGGTTCCGAACGGCGAATTTCGAGAAGCTTTTCATGACAATTTTAATACAGGTGGTTTTGTCAGAACCCCGCTGAGGAGAAACACCGTGAAAAACACGTTCGATGACATGGCTGTGTCGGGGTTCGATCCCGTGTCATCGGCGTCAGAGGCCAACACACTACCCACTGCCCCACGGTGCTCTCGATATCTTTAGATACATAAAGAAAAATGGCAGAAAAATATCTTTTATTTTTTAAATCATTTGATTGCAGAGTAATTTCAAATTACAAGCTTTTTGACTTTTTTTTTTTTCACAACTTTTGTATATAAATAGTGGTCGGGGGCGGGCAACAGGTTTGGGGTGTGCCGATTAAATTTCGTACGGACCAAATCTGGCTAACGAAGCGCGAACTCCCATGATGACGAAAAGAAGAGCAGCCTCGGAAATTGCCTACCCTGGTGCGCCAGGGCCCCATTCGGAGCCAGGCCTAAATGGTGGCAGTATGCAAGCGTCTGGTGGCCGGTCTGTACCGCTCGGCAGCCGGTCGGGCTTAGTCCGAAGAAGTCACGAGCAACCCGGCAGTGGCCTCGTAAGCCATTACGGCGGTGGGGGGGTTATCACGCCATGCACTAACCAGTGCGGGCGGGGAGTAAAGGGCAACAGACAACGGCACCGATTTAGGATGGGCACGTGGAACGTCTTATCGCTCACAGGGAAGTTCACGAGCTGGTTGAGGAAGCTGCCAGGTATCGGTTAGATATCGTAGGTATGTATCTCTTCGAAAAAGCAAAGAGAATATAAAACTGTGGACCTTTCGGACGGGTGGAAACTCTTCCTGTCGGCAGTTGCACCTCAAGTGTCTGCACAGGCGGGAGTGGGGATACTCATAAGTCCCAGGATGGCAGACAGGGTATTGGAGTGGATACCATCATGAGGGAGAGTAGCGATCTCAACTCAAGTTTGAAAGATCAACTTTTGCTCTGGTGCAGGTGTGTGCACCGAATCTAGAGTCTGAGTATGCGACTATCCTGGATGAAATCGATGCGACCCTTGATTAGGTGGTCTGCCGCACGATGAGCGAGTTCGGATCCCGATAACACCATCGCCATCGCATGTTTATTTCGCGGCGTCCCTCCTCGGCGGCAACCCCCCCCCCCCCCCCCCCCACCCCCTGTGGCGCGAAGAACTTGCAAATTTGCTGTGCGAGCAGTTAAAGAGCAGTCCTGGAAGGAGTTCGGCGAGAAGTTGGAAGGGGACCATAGATCTGCGAAAAAGGTGCAGTCGCCGAATCACCGTTTTTGTAAAACTCTCGCAAGCACAACGCGCAGTCTACCAATTGGCATACCCCCCGCGCCCTCGGATTCGTTTCGATCGTGCAATAAGCTAAACAAATGTAAACTTTCTTTTGAGACACCTTGTATGTATATGAACAAAGGTGAAAACAGCTGTTAGAATTTGACATAACAAAGCGACCTCTTGTGGGCGAGATTTTGCCAATCCTAGCGACAGCAATGCCGACCGCGACCGAGACGGCGACAGCGACTGCGACCCCATTGTGGTCAGGCAGTAATAATCGACATTGAACTGTTAATGACAATAAGCACTGACATTTTAAAATGCAAACTATTAGCGCCGTGCACACCATACGATTTGCTTGATGACTCGTGTCTGTACTGCCAATCGTCAATGTGATACGCTCCATACTGCAAGTCGATACGATTTGTAGTATGAAGTTCAGAATCTTCGACTTTTTACCTTGCTTGTGTGGGTGCCCGTGTATGTGTAAAAGTCAGAAATTATACTTCCGTACGTTTTTCACTTTTTTTGTGATTTCGAAGGGTGAACATCAGCGGACAAAGGCGATATGACGACGAATTTAGTGACAAGTTATGGCATTTCCAAGCTTGTAGATGTAATAATAGACTATTGTTGGCGGGATTGGTGTCTACTTCCGAGCTTCGGATATATGTATGTAGCTGGCTTAAATTGGTAGTGGTACCAGATTATAGCTACCGGTGGAGCTTCGCGATCGCAAGGTCACTTCCAAATGAGTCCCGCAAAGCTCGAGGTCTAGCACCCCACCCTAGAAAAACTCCCAACTTTGGAGCAAGGCAGTACTCCAGCGCCTCGCCTCTTTCGACAGGCATGCCTTTCATTCTCCCCATTTTGTAACAACTCGGATGTATATTTAAAAAAAAAACGGGTAACGATATTCACGACACAAATTCTCTCTCACAAATGAAATCTATCAAACTTGCAGTATAGTGTGAACGCTCCGTACTTTGGTTGTCAAAAAAATCGTATAGACAAATCGTATGGTGTGAACGCCGCTATTATGCTGAATACGTTCGCAACAAAATGTTATCTGGACTTGTCAATTGAACTGTCACGGCATGACAGCACACTGTCACATGTACATATGTATGTACCTAGAATCTGTCAACCTGCTGTCAACAATAACTACATATTTGTGGAGTACTTATTTTTTCGGGTTGGAAATTTTCTTTTAACACCTTCTACTGTTTATAAAATGTTTTTGTGACTAACGTAAAGTAAGTAAATGGGAAATAATAGTAGATGCAGTTCTGTCATTATAAAATATCAGCTAGATTTGAAGCTATCATGAACTGAACAAATAAAAAAAAAAAAACATCCTCAAGCCACTTTTGTACTATGGCATTTCCTTGTAACAAAAAAATATTTGGAAAAAATGAAACTACATTATTCATAGCTCGTATCTAGAAATAAAAAAACAGTGCAGCGATATTTGTCTACCGATATAGGTCTCCATCGGTTACACAAGAGAGAAAACACTCACGTGTTTTAATATCTCTAATGCCATAAGCAGGGATAGTAAATTCACGAAATTCATAATCCCTGGTCGCATGTAGGTATATGTTTCAGGAACGTGGAACGCAATTCAAAAAAAAATTCACAAGCTTCTTTGTCTCTTTAAGACTACCGATACTAATGACTTATGACTTAAAAATGAATACTTGTATTGCTCTTAATATTAATAAAAATAACCTCCATGGCACACTTTCTATACACCAGCGCTTTCTAGTAGAATTAATTATGCAGCATATTCCACTTACATATTTGTTGTTCCCATCACTTTATTATGTGTTACTCAAACCACATAGGATTGATATTGGTAAGAGCGAGCTAATTGCTCTCGTACCCTCGTACCCTTATAATCAGACTAGTTTTCAGTACTAAGTTAATGGTTAAAATCCGAAAATAGAGTGAAAACATTTATTGGATTGTATACACGAAAACGAAATGTTTTCAGTTTAGCTAATGACGACTTATGAGCTATAACTGCCTTCCATCATTGACGGTCCCGGGCACGCTGCTTCCAGTTATCAAGACCAAGATGTCTTACATCCGCGATTACTTGGTCTTTATACCGGAGGTTCGGTCTTCCTCTTCTTCTCGAACCAGGAGACTCGAAGTCGAAGACCCTCTTAGCTGGAGCGTTGATGTCCATGCGCTCGATGTGGCCGAGCCAGTGTAGTCGATGGATGTTTGCCTTCCAGACTACATCCACATCCTTGTACAGCTCGTAGAGTTCGCGGTTGTGTTTCCTTTTCCATTCACCTTCCTCACAGATAGGACCAAATAGCCGGCGCAGAATTTTTCTCTCGAAAGAAAATCAGCTCCGCTGTCCTGCTTATCGTCCAGCTTTCGGCTCCGTACAGCAAGACTGGCAGTATGAGCGTTTTCTAAAGCATGACTGGTCTTTCGAGTGAGGATTTTTGACCCCAGTTATTTGGACAAGCCAAGTAGCAGCGGTTGCCAAGAGCGATTCTATGCCGGATCTCCACTGTGGTGTCGTTTGTGGAATTTACGTTTGCCCCGAGTTAGACAAACTCCTTAACTACCTCGAAATTGTAGCTGTCAATTGTTATATTTTGCCCCAGGTGGTGAGCGACGGATTGGTTTTTGCTTGACAGCATGTACTTCGTCTTGTCCTCATTGACCTTAATATCAACTCGTTTCGCCTGTTCTTTAATCGCCGTGAATGCTTCCACAATGCCACGGCGAGAACACGCGATGATGTCGATATCATCCGCGTATCCTAGCAGCTGGACGGACTTGTAGAAGATAGTGCCTTCCTTGTTGACGCCTGCCCGTCGCACTATCTGCTCCAGCACCAGGTTGAAGAAGTCACATGACAGCGCATCTCCTTGCCGAAATCCGGTGCATGTTTCGAGCGGTTCCGAGGTCCTAGAACCGAGTTGCACGGTGCATCGCGTGTTTTTTAGCGTGGCGCGACACAACTGGATCAGTTTTACCGGGTCCCGAATTCGGCCATCGCACCAAACAGTTCTTCACGACGAATGCTGTCGTATGCGGCTTTGAAATCGATGAAAAGATGGTGTGTATCGATTTGAAACTCGTTGGTCTTTTCCAGGATTTGACGAAGTGTGAAAATTTGGTCTATAGTTGATTTGCCGGGCCGGAAGCCGCACTGGTAGCTGCCGATTAGTGCGGTGCAAAATGGTTTTAGACGTTCACACAATACGCTGGACAGGATCTTGTATGCGACATTGAGCAGGGATATACCTCTATAGTTCTTGCAAGAGGTAGAATCGCCTTTTTTGTGGATGGGGCATATAGAGCTGGTATTCCAGTCGTCGGGCATGCTTTCATCTTCCCAAATTCTGCAGATGATCTGGTTCGTGCTCCCTACCAGAACATCGCCGCCAGCCTTGAAGACTTCGATGGCAAGCCATCTGAGCCTGCGGCCTTGTTGTTCTTCAGCTTCTGAATGGCTGTGCCGACTTCTTCGATGCTGGGTGGGAGGACTACTTCAGCGGCTGGAGTTGGGATTTCCTCGGTCCCTACCACCCTCTCTTGGTCATGCTCGTTAAGCAGCTGCTGGAAATGCTGCTTAAATACATCCACTATTCCCTGCGGGTCGGTGACAAGATTACCCTCGCAGTTTCGAAGAGCCTGGGTGCCCTTTTTGAAGCCTCCTGTAAGGCCTTTGGCTTTCTTGTACAAGGCTCGTGTTTTATGTTTATCCTGAGACTCCTCGATATCCTTGAGCTGGGAGGCTGCGAAGATTCTTTTCTTTTGACGCAGTCGATTTTTCTGCTCAGCTGCTCCCTGTAGACTCTGGTAACCTCCGGTGTGCTCAGGCGCCCAATGTCGAATCTCCTCCTGATGGGCTGGTGCAGCTTTCTGACATTGGACAGTCGAGCTCTGAATCTTGCTGCTACGAGGAAGTGGTCAGAGTCGACATTTGCCCCTCTGAATGTTCGCACATCCAGGATGTTTGACGAGTGCCTTGCGTCAATGAGCACATGGTCGATTTGGTTGGCGGTTCGACCGTCCGGATATCGCCAGGTTGCTGTGTGGAATCGCTTGCGAGGGAATCTTGTGCTACTTATCACCGCATTACGAGCTGTCGCAAAGTCAGCGAGTCGGAAGCCGTTATCTGTTGTTGTATCGTGGAGGCTGTGCTTTCCGATCACTCCGCCAAGGGTGTTCTCGTTACCGATTTTGGCGTTGAAATCCCCGAGCACGATTTTTACATCGTACTCCGGACAAGCTCCGTAGGCGTTGTCCAGGAGGTCATAGAAGTCCTCCTTGGTAGGGTCTTCAGCCTCGTCGGTAGGGGCGTGTGCACATATAAGGATGATGTTGTAAAATCTGCCTCTGATGCGGATCACAGCCAGGCGATCACTTATAGGTTTATAGTCGATACCCTTCGACCTTAACCGCTTTGCCACGACAAATCCGCATCTCAGTAAGTGCAATCTTTTGTGACAGCTGTAATATATGTCGCAACGGTTGTTGAAGAGGCTATCCAGAGGGCGCCGCGAGGAGGCCGTATGTCAACTTGACCCGGGCATTTAAACAGGGATCGTTTCTGGTATCTCGCCAGGTTGAGAGCGATCAACAACTTTACCCTGTATGTCCGAGCCCATGCCCTCTAAGGGAAGAGATTGGTGATGGTTATCTGTCACAATCACACAACGCGTACATAAGGGGAAAATCGGTAGATACTGTTCGGCATAGGGTAGCCTATACGATAGGAAAATCGCTCAGTATCAAGGAATTCACTCTAGGTGCCTTCCTAGACATTGAGGGTGCTGTCAGTACCGAGGCAATATTGTCCAGCCTTCATATGGCCCAAATAAACCCGGGTGTATGCAGTTGGATTGGGCAAATGCTGGGTACTCGTATAGTAAATTCGGTGATGGGGAGAGCAAAGGGAAGGGTGAGAGTGAATAAAGGTAAACCACAAGGTGGCGTCACCCCTCCTATGTGGTCGACGGAATGGTCAAGATTCTAGAGACGGAGGGTTTTCATGTCACGGCCTACGCCGATTACATTGCCATTTTATTCTCTGGAAAATTTCCGCAGGTCCTCAGCGATAAACTAAGCTATGCACTAATGTTAGTGGATAACTGGGTCAAGGGGCGAGGCCTGGGAGTAAATCCGGCGAAAACAGACGTATTACTCTTTACAAGGAAAAGATCTGTATCAAGATACACCTACCCCCGTAGGAATGGTATAGATCTGATCCCTGGAAAATCTGCCAAATATCTTGGCATAATCTTGGACTCCAAGCTTAGTTGGAGTGAAAATATTGAGGAAAGAATCAAAAAGCCCTACGTGGCACTATATTCGTATAAGGTAGCCTTTGGAAAAACAAGGGGCCTCAAACCGAGGTTAGTACATTGGTTGTACATTGCGGTGGTAAGACCTATTCTATTCTATGGCTCGGTTGTCTGGTGGAAAGCGCCTGAGAAAAAATGTAATTTTCAGAGTGTTCAAAGGGCAGAGTGTCTGGCGGTGACGGGATCTATGAAATCCACACCAACGGCGGCTCTGAAGTCATGCTGAACTTCCCACCCCTGGACATATACTGCGAGCGCGTCGCAAGCAGAACTGCGCTAAGACTACAGGAATCCGGTCTCTGAAAAAAAGAGTCCTCACGGACATGCATCAGTCTTGGATCGATGGGCCGTCTCGAGATTCAGAACCGAAACGGACTATGTCACCCGACTTCCTTCCTGGGAGAGGAGATTCTCTATTAGAATTCCCTCCAGGGAGGAATGGACCGGTGATTTGGTACGCATGGAAAGTGAACTGGCATTCTAAACCGACGAATCCTCCAAAATGGATGTTGGCACAGATGCCGGAGTTTACTTTGAGTCTCGGGATATGCATCGCTCCTATAGGCTCGATGATGGATGCAGTGTCTTCCAAGCTGAGGTCTTCGCTATCAGGCAGACGGCGGACCTGATCAGCAAAGAGAATATCTCAGGAAAAAGGATCAGCATCTATGTTAACAGCCAGGCAGTCATTAAAGTTCTGCAGGCAGCATGGATAAGATCCAAACTCGTCAAACTCTGCAAGGAGAAGTTAGAAGAGATATCCAATGTAAAAGAGGTGACTCTTTGCTGGGTACCTGGTCATATGAATATCTCTGGAAACGAGAGGACGGACGAGCTGGCTAGGGTGGGATCAAGTGCTAACATTGCGCAGATCTCAGCTGAGGCCAAAGCACCACTCAATGCGCTCTACAGCGAGATAGAGACGGAGCTATTAGTGAAAGCCAATAAGCCTAGGGGGTCCGCGGACCGCAGATTGGGAAAGTAGAGTAGTAGTGAATAAAATTTTCTATTAATAACCTCTTTAATGTGTTCTTTAAACAAAGTACGTATGTATCTTTATTTTTTTTTTAAATTTGCGCGCACTCAAGGTCTAATAACCTTATTATGTCGGCGACACAGTGCGGGCAGAAGGTAGAGAGGAAGAGGAATAGAGGAGATGCCGATGGACATTGATCTTAAATGCTTGCATGTTGCATTGAGGGGGGAAAACCGAATCCGGCAGGGAGTTCCAGATTCGTGTGGTTCGGTTAATGAAAGATTCTCTATACTTGACAGTACGTCCGAAAGCGGGCTTCAGAGTATATTGGTGAGCATTCCTAGAGAGACGTGTGTTGCGGGAGAAATGTTGAAGGGGCGGAATGCAACTGGCTATTTCGTCAGAGCATTTTTGGTGGTAGTAACGATAAAACAGGGAGAGGCAGGTAACATTCCTGCGGTGTTTCAGCGAGTCTAATGTTTTGGTAATGCTGGAGTCACCTATCAGTTTTATGGCTCGTTTTTGTATTCTGTCTAGTAGGTGCAGTGAGGTCTTGGAAGCACCTGACCAGACATGAGCGTTAAACTCTAATTTGGGGCGAATGAACGCCTTATAGATAGTAGCCAGATCTAAGGGTGAGAAATATTTCTTGCATCTGTATAAGAATCCTAGGCATTTCGCAGCATTCTTGGCGACACTGAATATATGGTCGCTCCAATTAAGATTGTGAGCAACACTCATACCCAGGATGGAAAGCTTTTCAGTTTCTGAGATGCAAGTGCCATTCATGGATAATGGCTGCGGGTTATTTATACGCTTTAACGACAAGAGACAGCATTGTGTTTTGGAGGCATTAAATTCCACTCTATTGTTTTTACCCCAATGGATGATGCTGTCGATATCGGAATTTAATGAGCTTAACATACGCTGCCGCTCATTATCTACAACCGAAGTACAGGGTCGTAAACTGGTAAACGAATATGAGAAACTGAGGGTACTGTCGTCAGCGAAGGAGTGAATTGGATTAGAAGTAACAGACAAGAGATCATTTATAAAAATAAGAAAGAGTATCGGAGACAAAACGGAGCCCTGGGGAACACCGGCATTTACAAATGCAACTTGAATTGAACGATTCGAAAGGTAGCTTCTAATTCATTGAAAGAGAGACTCATCGATCCCAAAAGCATGCATTTTCGACAAAAGGGCTTCATGCCAAACCCTGTCAAATGCTTTCGAAATATCCAGTGCAACAAATTTGCTTTCACCTGCTTGGTGAAGCGAGTGATTCCACTTTTCAGCGAGATATGCCATCATATCACCAGTGGATCTGTTGCTGCGGAAACCGTATTGGCGGTCATCTGGACAAATGCTGTTTTCCACCTACTCGGAAAGAGCCCAGAGGTGTAGGAAAGGCGAAAAAGCTTACGCAGTGGTTTTGCCAGCGTAGAAGAACACCTCTTCAGAACTATTGGGGCAATACCATCTGGGCAATACCAGCGGAAGTGGATTAGTCCCATGGTGGAATTGACGCACTCTAGTACAGGCGGAGACAAAGTACAGGCTGGCAGCTGAGAACTGGTTGCGAAATGGGCAGCAAGTAGGTTAGCTTTGTCTAAGGGGGTGACAGCTGGAATGTCATTGTGGATGAGCGTCGGTATAGACGACTTAGTTGAGTTTTTTACGTTTTTTTACAAACGACCAGAAACTTTTGCTACCTTTGGGACATTGAAGGATTTTACGCCTTAATTTTTGGTCGGATTGGAATTTAATCCGTCGAATGTGGGTGTTGCAGTCATTTCTGGCTCGTATGTACTTTTTTCGGTTTTCCTCAGAACTGTTTGCCTTGTAGGCCCGAAAACTTAGCTCACTGAGCCTAATGGCCTCTTTGCAGCTCGAGTCAAACCACGTATAATCCTTAGGCCTGGTGCTTTTAATCTTGCTGGGAATAAAATTTGCCATGCCGATTCGGATAATGTTTACGATAATATCAGTTGCGGCGTCCACGTCGTTGTTGAGGAAGCACAACGACCAGTTAAAGATCCGAAAGAAGTTGTTAAGGCCGCACCAGTTGGCTTTCTCGTATAGCCATAGTGTTCTCTTAGGAGCTTTTTCATTAACTGGATTTTTTATTTTTTTTTTTTTTTTAGAGACTCGCGCAGGTTCGAGAGTTTTTATATTCTCTTATGATGTGTTGACACACACAACCTGAACGGAGTGCAGTGGTTGGGGTCGTTGATGTTCGTTCACTACTCTCAGGGGTGGTTGTCCTAGACCTAGATAGGACGAGAGCCGACCAAATTCCGCGTTGGTTATAGTCCGTAGTAATTCGTTCGAGCACTTTGGTATTGCATACGCAAAGGATGAATTTCGATTGACCATATACTGTGAGTGTTATGCCTGCAGCAGTACGGTCACTTTCCATTCACAACTGCGTTGCATACTTTTTGTCCGTATAGGAATTACTTTTTCTTGGCTATGAAGCGAATTTGAACCATAAACCTTCCGCTCGGCGGTCGATGATGTTAACCACTGCACCACGGCCACCCCACGGTGGGAGTTCGAGAATTTTGCTGATATCATGCAGTGGTCAGACAAGCCTAGGGGTTCCAATACATCGATCGTGTATTTGTCAGGCTGAGAGGTAAGAAACAAGTCCAGTGTGTTGGCGGTATGACCAGCAACATCGGGGATACGTGATGGCTCATTCACAAGTTGAGTTAAGTGATTTACCTCAGCAAAAATTTCAACATACCTTCCAAACAGATTAACCGTTAGACTCAATTACATATACATATGTACATACATATGTATATTCATGTGATCAAATTTAATTTAATTTTAGTTTTTTCTCTTGTCACCCATTCGATAAATGGGAACGTGGCACGCAATTGCTCAATCAGTTTCTGTCTGTAGTATGTACGATTATAAGTCAAATATCAACAGCACCAACATATGCTGGAGTCTGAGTAAAAACTTGTGATAATATCAATTTCAAGAATGCATTTAAGCTAATTCTCAATATATGTACATCTGGCCTTTCAAGCAGACATGAATAGTTACAGACCTCGCGGCACGTTAGCTAGAGCCATATTTGAGAAGGTCCACAACGATCAATATCTGGATGAATATGACACACGTTTGGTAAATTGTTTTAATAAATAGTGTCACCCGTTTTCGATACATTTACGCTTGTATTATAGTGGTATCGATTAGTTCATAGATTACCGGATACCTTTCAATCGAAATTTGTGCCTCTAGATCAGCCAGACGATACAACTGCTCATTGGCTGGAAAATGCGAAACATTTATCGGCAGATATATGGCTGCAGTTATGGCATACTATCGCAAGAACTTTTTTACAATTCTTTATGACGCAGACTGACATCAATGGATTTCTGAAGCGCGGTTCAATGTTCATTTTATCGGAGAATCAATTTACAAAATTATTAAAAGCCGGAAGCTTTAATCTGCGCAATTTCCCCAATGGATGCAATACGGTAATACAGACATACATGATATGAATTGTATGAATACTACATATTTGCATATTCCTTTTCAGATTGACATCCTCGATGTAGGAGCAGGCGATGGCGAGATCTCAGTACGTTTAGTAAACTCTGTGATAGGAATGAACAAAGATGCCAAAGTGCGTGTATTTGCAACCGAGACCAGTTGGACAATGCGAAATAGGTTGCAAAAGCGCAATTTCATAATAGTTGATAAGATTCGTAACTTGCAAAATATTCCTCTAATTGCCTGTCTTAACGTCTTAGATAGATGCATTGATCCATTTGAACTTTTGCAAGATATCTACGATGTTTTAGCTCCTAATGGGCGCGCTATAGTCGCCTTGGTCTTACCATATGTTCACTATGTTGAGTTTAGTAAGTTGGTCGATATCAATATTTTGTTTGATAATCAACTCTACCCTCTGTTACAGATACATCACATCTACCTGTGCGACCACTTATGGCTCACTGGCCGGATAAGGCAAAGCAATTTTCATTCGAAGCTGAGGCGACCATCTTCTTTGAAATGCTAGAAAACTTTGGCTTTCAAATTGAATCGTGGACAAAGGCCCCGTACCTGTGCGAGGGTGATTTACGACAATCCTTTTACTGGCTTATTGATCTTGTTGTTGTCTTATCGAAGAAACAAAATTGCTAAGATGTTCTACCTCCCTTCTTCGCTCAATTATATTTTGTCTTATTTATTTAACAAGTCTAAAGCGGCTATGCTCAAATTGGCTCTTATATAAGCTTGATTTTAAAGAAGCAATGTTTTATATTTCCATTTTGTATATACACACATAGATATAATAAAATATTCAATGTCTACTCTAATACTTACTTACCTGCTTAGGTGGCACTACAGTCCGTGGTAAACCTGGGCCTCAACCAACAAGCGTCTCCAGCTGACACGGTCTTTGGCCAGCTGTTTCCAGCGCCGCACGCCCAGTTGGTTAAGGTCCCCTTCCACCTACGTGCGCCACCGATGATGCGGCCGTCCTCTGCCGTGCCTTCCTTCCGGGGTGGATTCGAAGACTCTTCGGGTCGGAGCTGTATTTTCCAAGCCACCTTAGACGCTGTATTCGTAGACGTCGTACCAGGCCGATGTCGCTGTACAACCCGTACAGTTCTTCGCTATATCTTCTTCTCCATACACCGTTTGAACAAACGAGACCGTAGATAGTGCGCAGAATTTCCCTCTCGAAACGACCAAGAGCATCTTCATCCGCTTTTGTTAAGGTCCAAGCCTCTGCGCCGTAAAGGAGAACTGGGATGATTAAGGTCTTATATAGTGTCACATTGGTTTTCTAAGAGAGAGGGCTCTACTTCTCAATTGCCTCTTGAGCCCAAAGAAACAGCGGTTGGCACGAGTGATTCTGCGTTTTACCTAAGCTCTGGTGTTGTTGTCGCTGGTCATCCGCCCATTGTGACGTTCTGGCCAATACGTTGGTATTTCCCGTCTCTTTTAGATGAAAGCAGTTATTTGGTTTTACCCTCATTAACCTTGAGACCCATCTTAGCCGCTTCTACTTCAATGCTTACAAAGGCCTCCTTGACGTCTCGCTGTGTCCGTCCAATCACGTCAATGTCGTCGGCGTACGCAAGCAATTGCGTAGACTTGAAATAAATCGCACCTCTTGTCTTTTCAAACGCGATGTTGAAAAAATTGCATGACAGCGCGTCACCCTGCCTAAATCCTTTTTTAACATCAAAGGTCTCATTACCGACCTTAATAGAGCAGCGAGAATTCTCCATTGTCATCCTGCACAGTCGGACGAGTTTGGCAGGGATGTTAAAACTAGACATGGCTTTGTGTAGCTCATCTCTGAAATCGACGGTGAGTGTCGGTTTGGTATTCCTGGGTCTTCTCCAAGATCTGCCGTAGCGTAAATATTTGGTCTATTGTGGATTTACCTGGCCTGAAACCACACTGATAATAGCCGATCAGGTTATCCACAAACGGTTTCAGGCGTTCACACAAAACGGCAGAGAAGATCTTATATGCGATGTTATGGAGACTTATTCCCCTATAGTTGGAGCAGTTATAGAGGTCTCCTTTCTTATGGACCGGGCAAACGATGCTTTCCTCCGACCATACCGCCACCTTACCAGCTCATCTCCAGCCGCCTTAAGAAGCTCAGCCGACAGGCCGTCTGCGCCGCGGCATCTGATAAGATTGGTGACATCCACATCCCCGGCCACATCCATTCCAACCCATTGTTTACCAATACCTCCATACGTGAGGAATTGCATGAAGCCAATGTGTCTGTCAGTGTTTCTCCACCGCCGCCTAAGACAACATCCTCAGTGTACACGCAGACTACCGACGACCCAATTCCCGAAGACCCAACAGTTGGAACCAATATTGAGCGCTTTGGCCAAACATGGAGTTTAAGTGAATGGAACCAGCGTCTCCAAAAACTTAAAAAAGGCAACGAAGAAACTTCTTTCTTTATAATTGATGGTTTGGCCCCCGACTCTCATGAACAATGGGCTCAAAAATTTACAAAAGAATTTAAAATCCCAATAATAAGTTGCCAGACACTTAAACGCTCCAAATCTTTTAAACTGAAGCTGTCAATTCCATCAAAATACGATTGGTTATTCCTGAACCCCGACGGCCGTCCTTTCACTCTTGGAAAAACAACCTTCACCAGGTGGGATAAAAAGACTGATATCCAACCCAAGCCTCTCAACAAATCTACGTATAAAACTAATCGTAAGAAACCTAATAATAAGCTTAACGAAAATAACTCTAACTGGAGCTTCAAAACGAACCTCTTCCCATCCTTCACCCACCCCTCCATCGCTCATATGCAGACCTCTTCCGCTGCTCCACCCAAACCTCCACGCCAACGTGTTTCTTTCAATCTAACTCCAACTACTTGTTCTGCCACCACTAGCCCCTCGCCACCAGTACAAACACCCCTCCCGAATTCTTTTCCTAATTTCGATCTAAAGTCTGGAGCCAAGTATCCTAATTTCCGCAGCTCTCACGTCCTTAACCCCTCTGCCCCTGCCTTTTCTAACACATCCACAACACACTCCACCTCGCACACTACATCCGACTCCACTTCTCTCCCAACTGTCTCAACTCCCTCCTCAACAACACCTCCTCCTAACCCCACCCAATCATTCGCTGATCCCCTTCTGCCCCCCTCTGTCAAAATTACCAAGCAATTTAATAATCTCACTGAATGCCGCTATGCTCTTTCTCGTTTAAGGGATAGAAGGACGTATGAGAACGTCCGCCTTTTTTTGGCTTACCTCCATGACAAACCAGACTCAGTATGCTATGAGGGTAATACTAACACTAGCGTACTGGTATCCATTCAACAGGAAGGCCTCCCTTCTGACTATGCCAGCCTCAAAAACCTCTTTATCAAGTATCATGAGTTCCTTAATATGTCCCCCCAAAAAGCATCAAATGATCTTGATGCTTTTCGTCAATATATCCACTCAAAGCGAATATCCCA
The DNA here is from genome assembly GCA_951905685.1 of Eumerus sabulonum. Classification (NCBI taxonomy): domain Eukaryota; kingdom Metazoa; phylum Arthropoda; class Insecta; order Diptera; family Syrphidae; genus Eumerus; species Eumerus sabulonum. The sequence continues at coordinate 43,039,103 of OX645063.1, forward strand.
CCTCCAGCGTAGCAGAGCTGACCACGACAGATATTTTCGTCCCTAATTTCCATCCTCTTCCTGCCCACCACGTTAACCTTCCTCTCACCTTTTATTACCAGAACGTCAGAGGTCTCCGTTCAAAAACCCAAGCAGTCTTCCAACAGTCTCACGCCTTACCATTCGAAATCTTCGTTCTGACTGAAACCAACCTGATCCCCGCTATTAACAACGAAGAACTATTCCCATCAAATTTTAACGTCTACCGCGACGACCTTCTCAACCAACCTACCGATAGCCGCCCGTGTCGTGGCGTTTTAATAGCCGCCCTAAACACGATCGACTCGTCCCTTATTGCAATATCCTCTTCCCCCTATCTCGACTTTGTTTCAATCAAGATCGTACTGCCCCGTAAGTCGCTCTACATCATCTGTTTTTATATCTTACCATCTCAACCTATTAAGTCCTATGAACTCGCTATTAATGCGATTGATCACATAAATGACTTACGGGATGCCCGCGATGAAATCCTTCTCTTCGGCGATTTTAATCTTCCTTTTCTCCAATGGGAACCATCAGAAGATCAATCATTTTACACTGCCACTAATCCATCTTCTGCCAAGGAATGTCTCTTCTTAGATAGCCTAGCCGATTCAAACCTTAGCCAAGTGAGTGGCATCTCAAATTACATGGGTAGACAGCTAGATCTGATTTTCACAACCGACCCTATTAATTCCTCTGTTTCACTTTGTCCCCATTCCTTATCAACCATCGACAATTACCATCCTCCCCTTCTTCTCTCGTTTTTTCTCGACTCTCCACCACTGACCTCTTCCCCTCCAGCGCTCAAGTCTTACGACTTCCATAAAGCAAATTTCAACCTAATCAATGAATACCTCAATAGCGCCCCCTTCAATTTTGACGGCCTTACAATAAATGACGCCATTTCCTTATTCTATAGAGAAATATTTAATTCTATTTCTCTCTACGTTCCCATTTCACGATCCAATCACTTATCTTCTCCTCCTTGGTATAATCGCAGGCTCCGTTCTCTAAGAAACAAAAGAAACAAACTGTGGGCTATCTTTCTTCGTACTCAGTCCCCCTATGACTTTTCCAACTATATTGGTACGTATCTACAATTTACCGAGCTTCATAACTCTCTCTACGAACAGCACTTGATCAAAACACAAGCCAATCTTATCAACAATCCTAAGTCCTTCTTTCAGTTTGTCAACTACAAAAGGAAATCTGATGGCTACCCAACCTCACTCTCTTTCAATGGCGAAACCTCGAATGATCCCAACACTATCGCCAACTTTTTTGCCAACCTTTTCAAACAATCTTTTGCCGATGACTCCTTTGTGCCGGACACTTCCTATTTCGACTACCTACCAAATTTCTCCCTCAGTCCATTTCTCCCACGTTCTGTTGAACCCCATATCATTGAACTTAAACTGAATCAACTTAATGATGAGTTTACTCCTGGGCCCGATGGTGTCCCCGCCATATTATTAAAAAAATGTTCCTTCATTCTCTCCATCCCGCTCGCAAAATTATTCAACTTATCCCTGTCCCTTGGAGAATTTCCCCAAGTATGGAAAACCGCCTTCATAACTCCTATTCACAAAAAAGGTCCAAAGAGTGATGTTAACAACTACCGCCCCATCGCAAAACTCTCACATATACCCAAACTTTTCGAAAGCATCTTGTATGACACTCTAAGTTTCCATTGCAAGTCTCTAATCTCCTCAAATCAACATGGATTCCTCAAATCCAGGTCTACAACCACAAACCTTGTCGAATTCGTGTCCTTCACCCTCTCAGCATTAGAGAATGGAAACGAAGTCGACGTCATTACAACCGACTTCAGTAAAGCGTTTGACAAAATATCTCACAATCTAATACTCTTCAAACTGTCTGCCCTAGGCTTTGAACCCACTGCGCTGAAGTGGATATCTTCATATTTAAAAAACCGTTACTACAGTGTTCGCTTCAGATCTGCCTTTTCTAACCCTTTCTTAGCCTCTTCCGGCGTTCCCCAAGGCAGCCACCTAGGTCCACTTCTTTTCATTCTTACCATAAACGACATTGAGATAATCATCAAACATTCCCATCTCTCACTGTACGCCGACGACACCAAGTTCTTTAAGACCATTTCCTCGCTACAAGACTCTTCCCTTATTCAATCCGATCTCAATAGCTTTTCTACCTGGTGTTCCAAAAATTGCTTGGAGCTTAACATTTCCAAGTGCCAATCTATCACCTTCTCACGCAAACGTGTCCAATCCTCTCCTCGTCTCTACTTTCTCCACAACCAACCCATTTCTACCGTTCAGGTTATCCGCGATCTTGGCATACTATGTGACCAAGAGCTCAATTTCCGCGCACATATCGATGATATAATTCTTAAAGCAAACTCTGCACTCGGTTTCGTGAAGCGCTGGTCTAAAGAATTCTCCAATCCCTACGTGACTCGATCCCTCTATATTACCTTCGTTCGCCCCCTTCTTGAATACGCATCGCAAGCGTGGTCCCCTTATCAACAAACCCACATTTCTAGAATCGAGAGCATCCAGCGTCGATTCCTACGCTTCGCTCTTCGAGGTCTGCACTGGCAAAATCCTTTGCTCTTACCACCCTATCAAGACCGACTCAAACTAATAAATCTGAGTACGTTGGAGGATAGAAGAAGGGTAGCTGACATCCTCTTCATTCATAAACTCCTAACAGGTACCATTGACTGTGCCAACCTCTACAACTCCATATCCCTTAACACTAACCCTCGTAATACCCGCAATCCTCGTCTCTTCTACCTATCCACCCCCCGCACCTCTTATGGCTCCAATGAACCCATCTCCCGTATGCTGGGAAGTGTTAATTCGAACACTAACTTCGATTTCAACCTCAGCACTCCATGCCTAAAACTCCGTCTTCTCGGTATCCCCCCCTTCTCACTTCCATAGTTCCCTAATCACGCCCCGCTCTCCCGTTCTTGTTAGTCAGTTAAGGTAGACTAATTAAGAATGTTAGTTAGTTAAGTTAGAATTAAGAATGTTAGCTTGAATTAAGCTTAATAAATGGGGGTATTGGCCCCCACGAAAATTAAATTTATTAGACTTAAGTCTTGATATCGCTATTTTGACTTCGTCTAGGTCGGGTGGACTGAATTCTGTTACATCGTCGTCCATTACGAATGGCTCGTTCTGCCTGACAGCGGTATCTTGTCTATCATCGCCGTTATACAGTCTGCAGAAGTGGTCTTTCCAAATCCTCAGCATCGACTGCGACTCTACTACCAGTTCTCCATTTTCATCCCTGCAGGCCGCTGCTTATTGTAAAACTTATGGGCGTCATTCCTGCGGAAGCATCTCTCCATCTCCTCGATCTCACGCTTTCCGTGCTCCCCTTTTCTTTATTCTGAAAAGCGTGTGTTCCTCTCTTCTCTTCTGCTCATAGATTTCGCGAGCAACTCTCATCCGTCGTTGCAGCATGGCTTTATATGCCTCTTGTTTTGCTGCATGGGCTTGTTCGCATTGTTCATCGAACCAGAGGTTTCTAGGTGGTGGCGGTTTGAAACCCAGCACCGGCAGCGTCTCTGATGGCGCTCTGGCAATGCGCCCATTCCCGCTCTATTGTTTGTGCTGCTGTTGGCGGATTTTGAGAGAGCTTGGAGGAGTCACGATCGGCAAAGATTCTGGCAGTCTCTTGCGATTGTAGCTTTCCGACGTCAAACTTACGTAGTCCTACTCGACTCCTAAGCATTCTTGATATCCTCATTCGTACCTTGGCTACAACAAGGTAGTGGCCCGGGTCGATGTTGGCCCCTCGGAAGGTTCGTACGTCGAGCATACAGGAGGAGTGTCTGGCGTCGATCGCAATGTGATCCATCTGGTTGGTGGGTCGGTTGATCAAAAGACCGTCAGGTATCCTTGTGGATGTTGAGATGGGGGAATCGCGTGCTTGCTACAAGGTTACGCCCCGTTAGGAAATCAATTAGCCTTAGTTCGTTGTCGGATGTGGTGTTATGGAGGCTATGCTTTCCTATGATCGACTCAAATATGTCCTCTTTGCCCAGTTTTGCATTAAAATCTCCTAGAACTATTTTTGTGTCGTAGCTGGGGCATTGGGCATATGTTTTGTCTAGGAGATCGTAGAATTCTTCTTTGAGTCGATCGTCCTTTTCTTCCGTTGGGGCGTGAGCGCATATTAAGCTAATGTTTCCAAATTTAGCTTTGATGCGGATTGTTATGAGGCGTTCGCTTATGTCTCGGAAGCTTAAGACTTTGTCGGAGTCTTCCTCGAATAACGAATCCGCACCCGAACAGGCGCTGTTTGTTCTCCTTCTAGCAGTTCTCGTAGTAGATGTCGCAGTTTTTCATCCGTTTTTTACCTGGTCCATCCCATCGCACTTCTTGGAGTGCGGTTATATCTGCTTTATAGCAGTTGAGGGTTTGCTCCAATTGATCGCCTGCACCCGGTCTGTTAAGGGACCTAACATTCCAGGTGCAGACTCTCAAGTCCGTTAGTCGTTTACAGGGGTCGTCAGCATTGTATCCGTCCGTATCCGAGGCTTGTTGTTGTTTCGGAACAAGTAGGTTTTTACGTGATAGGGATGTTACCCCTAAGCACAACCCCCAACCTGGAGGGCCAGGTTCCTCTTTCTCCAGGAACAAGGTGTTGGGTCGCTGCAGATATTGGTTCACTACCTGGCGGGTGCCAGGGTAGCTATCCAGGGGAGGCCACGCGGAGGCTGTGTGTCAACTTGGATTGAGCAGGGACAGAGATCGAAGCTGGCGTTTGCCATGTTAAACGCGACTGTTTGCTCTGTTAGCTCGCTCCCTCTTTATTTAAAAATCACTTGTGTTTCTTCTTACAGTAAAAAAAAGGTAGAACAATAAAAGGATTCCTTTCAGGGTAACTTTATTTACCATTCAACAGAGTACATATACAGCGTTAGTTATTCTGTTTTAGATTGCTTGTGCTTAATCAATCGACTTCATCTTGCAAAGGTGAGATGTGGGAATCATGGTAATCTCACCATTCAATTGGCAAATACTTGTATCTTTGTCGGATACTGAGATTACTTTTCCGATCGATTCACGATCATCTCCGTAAATCACCTTAAACTCGTCGTCAACCTCCGGTGGAACCGGAGCCAAATGTTCACTTACTATTGAGACGCTACGATCTTCCTTTCGTAGAAACACCGAGCACACTCCATTCGATACGGTACGAATAATACCTGTTTGTCCGACTAAATCAGCATCGTCGTGTGTGTGAATTCGTACTTCAATGTCCGAAGTACACCAGTCACCCATGTGGGAGTCTAAACTGGCACCGGGAGTTTGTGGATTGTATGGCGATTGTGGTGCGCCACCAGGTGTATTTGGCGAATAGCTTGATGGCGATGGAGTGCTCATGTAACCGACTGGATATGGTGATGGTGCTGGACTCGGATTGTATGGACTGTAACTCCTATCTGAACCGTATACTGTGCCTGGAGTTTGCGGTGCAAATGGTGTGCTCACTTGATAACCCGGAGTACTTGGATTGTAACCTGGACTTGGACTTGGCTCCTCAATGCTGTAATCATAGTCATTCGTCCTTGCTGGAGTATTCGTAATATTTGGATCCCACGCACCATGACGCGGAGTCATGCTACCATCATGTGACGGAGTCATTGCGCCGCTATAAGGTGTACGACTTTCAGAATCCCATGTCGGAGTTTGGCTGCCAAGCAATGGAGTCTTCGAACCGGCAGCAGCATACACTGGAGTTTGTGAACCATATCCTGGTGTACGAGCTGGTGTACGTCCATATGTTGAAACGTTTCCTTCTTTGCCGGGTGCTCCAACAATCGTGATGTGGTTACGATCGACCGAAATTGTCTGACATGAAGTATGAAGTTCCACGCGAACTGTGCTCTCAGTTGCATCTTTGACAATTCCAACGGAGCTTTTGTACGGACCGCCACTGATTTTAATTGTTTTACCCATAATATCGCGGTCTCTAGTGACTCTAAATCCACCTCTACCTCGGCCTCCTCCGCGGCCACCTCTCCCGCCAGAAGGATGCATTGGCGATTGAATTCGTGGAGACATGAAACCCATACTACCCAGGGGACCAATCGAGTTTGCTTGAGCCTTATTTCCACCAGCCAACTGCAAGTGTCGAGTTTTACATACGAAAATTCCTCCGTTTTCGGTATACATGCGGCAATGCAGAAACGCTAAACTACGATAGAGATGCTTGATTTCTCCAGATCGACCCTAAAACGTAAACAATTGTTAGGTTCTACAAAGGCACAGCGGGAGGTAAATGTGCACTTACAGCATGCGGCCCCTCCATAACCTTAACGATGTCTCTGCGCCGAATTTGGTTCTCCTCAGCGTCTAATGCAATGGTATTGCGGTTCTCTCTTCTTTTTTGTAGAGCAGTTGGTTTGCATTCCACCACTTTACCATGCATGTTAAGTACGTGGAAGTTCTCACGCTCCAAACGAACAATCACGCCAACATTTTGTGGACTGATAAATCATACATTAGTACAGGTGAAGAAAATAAAGAATAATGTATACTCACTCTAACTGGACGAGATCGCCCCATTGAAACTGTCCCAGAGAATCAACACCAGTGGCCATATCTGAACATAACTGCAGATCTCTTGGCAGTACTTCCAATTCGTGCATTGTTAAATCAGACACCAACACAATCCGTGTAGGTTCCACGCGAACAATCAGACCAGTTTCACCTTCATAACGCCCGGCCAATACACGAGCGTGATCTCCAGTCTTGAAATATTTTCGTAGTTCATTGGCCTTGAATATTAAGGGATCTTTGAGATCCTGATGCTTCGGCATCACCGTAATCATGCCACCATCAATGGCTATAATTTTTGCTTGTAGATTCTCTAAATCACCAACGCACACTTCGACGTTATCTCCCATTGAGAAGGAATGTGCTGCTGTTGGATCATCCTTAGAAGCAGCAGCAATTTCCAGATTGACATCTAAGAACAGAGAGGCGATTGTTATTATTTGCAAAGTTTAAAGTTTTTGAAGTCAATGTACGTACCTTCTGGTTGCTCTTCGAATCTTTCCAATTCCGCAAGTGTAGGCTTCACACCTTCGGCAAGAATGGCCGACATTGTGAAATTCTTATACAAAAAACCTTTGCGTGAGTACCGATTTCCTTCGAATAGCAAGAAATCACCATCCGAATGAACCTCGCCCCCGATAGCTCTGAAATGCACACAAGTTGAGTTAGAATAAAAGTTCACGCGCACAAAATACAAAAAACCTACCGAACGGCCTCTGGATCGAATGGCTTAGCCGCCGGCCTACGTTTCTTTTTTCGTTTGGCATCGTCAGATTCCTATTTACAAATGATCAAACGGAATTAGTATATGTTCTACATTTTTTTATACAAATACATACACTTTGCGTCGTACGCAAAGCTCCCCGCATTCTAGTGTAGTCAATACGGGGCAGCAACTTGAGGTGGACTTGATTTTGTGCCAGATCGACATAATCAACTTGGGCAATATCATCTTTGTACAAGCCGCGCTTCAATCGAACCCATTGTTTGATTTTCAATCCGACTTGTTCTTTAACAACCTTTAAGACATCGGTCATTTCCTTAATTGGAACCATCTCTTGTTTCCATTTGCCAACGCGAAGATTTCCAACATTCTCAATTGCTTTCTTGACATGCGTTTGCTTATAAGATTCTATATAAATGTAGCCCTTAACTCCTTCCGGTGCCACAACAGACTTGATTTGCAAAGGCTCGTCGGTATTTAGGTATGTCAAGAATTTACGCATAAGTAGTAAAGCAGTAGCCTTCTCCTCTCCAATGCGACATTTAACCATCCACAAGTTGGGATCCCTTTAGGAAAAAGACGACCAAATAAAATTCGTTATAATATTACAAAAAGGTTAGCTTACTTAATGCCTGGCAGCAAGGTTTGTTGGGTAATCTCATCAGACATCTCCTCTCCTCCATCACCAAAGTGTCGCTTTGCAACCGATTCATCTGCGTACTTTTTACGCAAGTACTCTTCTAATTCGTCTTCCTTCTGGGTACTGTAATACAAATTAAATTCATCAGATATCTCATCCAAGCCAATTGTTAATATTCAAACATACTCCCATAGATTGGTGCCACGTCGTCGAATTTCAATATCCCGAGCCGTGGGACCTAGTTCATCAATTTCATTACCCACAATACCCAGCTCGTTTGCGCCCTCCTCCCATTCCTCATCCTCATCAACTTCGTCATCTACTTCTGCCTCATCGATAATGAAGCCACCGAATCGCTCTTTCTTCTTTTTCTTTTTCGGCCCAACATCGTCTTCCTCTTCTTCATCGTATTCCTCGGAATCCAAATCTTCTCCATCGGGCTCTTGTTCTTCCTCACCATCTTCATCCTCATCCCTCGACTGGCTTCTCTGACGACGCCTGTTCATCCCCACATCAGATCCTGATCCCGAACCAGCAGATTGTGAACGAGATCTGGATCTGGACCTGGAAGCAGATCTTGAACGAGATCTAGAGCGAGACAATGATCTAGACCTAAAATTCAACATGCAATTCGGTCACATTTCAATCGTAGAGACCAATAAAGATGACATAAACATACCTTGCACTATGCTGCGACTTATTTGAAGCCATGCTTCCGTCTTCAGATCCACTATCCGACATATTACTTGCTTCAGAATCCGACATTATTCGCTACTTTGAAAAATACCATATAAATTTCAAAATATGAACCTAATTTGTAGCCATTTTTTTATATTAGTAAAAATGCATGCAACGTCAACACTCGGGACCGACTCTGATACAAGCAATCGCGGAGGACGGAAAACACTTGAAAGTTATGAATAAAAAGAAAAATGTAAATACCTTTGCCTTTTTTCACATAGACGACGATTTTTTCTCGATCAATTTACCGAAAATCAATTTTCACAAATTAATATATCCCAAGTATTCACTGCGAAAAGAAAAAGTTAACTGACAGCTCGGGCGCATGTCGCGTCATTTATATCGGGCATTTTCGGAACGAGTATCGAATACAGGCATGTCCGATGTACTAAAAGTTAAATGTACTAAAAAGGAATTCAATCAACGACTTCGACTAGCATTGTCCCTTATTCCACGGGGCGTCTTTTTGACGTGCAGGTCTCGGTGATTTCCTTTTGGACTGACATTCCGAGTAGCAAGAGTTAGTCCATGGAGCTTTTTTTCATTTCGCAGCAGTGTGCTGACATTTCGTTTTACATTTCATTATCGTTAGCCTGTGGTGAAATTTGAAAACTAAGAATGGTATGTCCCTCATTCCATGGCGCGTCTCTTTGACTTGCAGGTCTCGGTGATTTCCTTTTGGACTGATATTCCGAGCAGCAAGAGTTATTCCATGGAGCTTTTTTTCATTTCGCAGCAGTGTGCGTTTTTTTTTTTTGACATTTCGTTTCACATATCATTATCGTCAGCCTGTGGTGAAATTTGAAAAGTAAGAATGGTATCCAAACGTACACTTTCAAATCTGATACAGGAGTGAAGCGACATCGCCAAACAAAGAAAAGGAGATAAGGAAATGTCAAAAAGCCGCACGAAGTAGCTACCCACGCGTTAGTCCCTTATTCCACGGCGCTTTTTTAGTACAGCTTGAAAAGTGTGATTTCCTTTTGGACTGACATTCCGAGCAGCAAGAGTTATTCCATGGATCCTTTTTTCATTTCGCAGCAGTGTGCGTCTGTTTGACATTTCGTTTCACATATCATTATCGTCAGCCTGTGGTGAAATTTGAAAAGTAAGAATGGTATCCAAACGTACACTTCCAAGTCAGAAACAGGAGTGAAGCGACATCGCAAAACAAAGAAAAGGAGATAAGGAAATGTCAAAAAAACCCACGAAGTAGCTACCCGCGCGTGACTGTGCCAATGTATTTCTGTTTCACTGACCATCTCTTTCGCACTTATTTCAAGCTGTGGAATAAGGGACTATCCAAACGCATACTTTTAAATCTGAAACAGGAGTGAAGTGACATCGCAAAACAAAGAAAAAGAGATGAGGAAATGTCAAAAAGTCGCACGAAGTAGCTTACCCACGCGTTACTGTGCCAGTGTATTTCTGTTTCACTGACCATCTCTTTCGCACTTATTTCAATCTGTACTAAAAACGACCCGTGGAATAAGGGACATTCGTGCAAGACACATCTGTTTGTCAACCGGCTGCTCTCGTTGTGCTTACTCAGTGAAGTACCGCTTGGTCTTAAACAAACCACTTTCTTTCCTATTTCTCTTTCTCGCGCGTTCACTTCCAATACTCTCCGCATATGTAGTGCCTGTGAATAAAATAACCCACATGGCCCCAGGGCCGACAAAAATACCTGGGAATCGTTTTGGTGGGCTCTCTGAAGCCTCCCTAGCAGAACCAAGTACAAAAAACAAAAAAAATAGAAATCATATATGCCTTTTGAAGATTTTACTGAATTGCCAACAACAAATCCACGATTCACGATTTTAAAAGCATTTTATTACATAATTCTTTTCCAAACAACTTATTCTAGGTAAAAACGCTTAAACCTATCTTAAATATCTGCTTATAGTAGCATACTGGACCTGAACGGGTACTCTAAGCTATACGGTATACGTATTTTTAATTTTGTTTTTCGACGTCTATACCATTGTGGAATTCGTTAAGGCTAAGAAAAACTAGTTAAAAAACTTAGCATATTATTAGCGTGTATATCCTTAAAACTAATTAAAACTACACTACCTAGTAAACCTAATCTAGTCTTCTTCTTAATGGGCGCTACAGTTCTGGGTGAAGCTGGGCCTCAACCAAGATGCCCCTCCAACTGGCACGATTTTTGCTAGCCTTTTCCATTGCCGCACACCCAGTTGGCTGAGGTCCCCTTCCAGCTGTGTGCGCCATCTTAAATGCGGCCGTCCTCTGCTTCTTCGTCAAAGACTCTCCGGGCTGAAGCTGTGGTGTCCATTCGCTCTACATGGCCCAGCCATCTTAGGCGTTGAATCCGTGGACGCCTGACTAGGCTCATGTCGCTGTACAGCCCGTAAAATTCGTGGTTAAATCTTTTCCTCCATCCCCCGTCTGCGTTAATAGGCCCGAAAATCACGCGCAAAATCTTTCTCTCGAACCGACCAAAGGCCGCCTCATCCGCTTTTGATAGTGTCCATGCTTCTGTGCCGTACAATAGGACCGGGATGATAAGGGTCTTATATAGAGTCAACTTTGTCGTTCGGGAGAGGGCTCTATTACTCAGTTGCCTCCTGAGCCCAAAGAAACAGTGATTGGCAAGAGTGATTCTGCGTTTGATTTCGGAACTGATGTCGTTGTTCCAGGTCACTGCGGAGCCAAGGTAGACGAAGTCCTTAACTACCTCGAACTTATGTCTGCCTATACAAACGTTCTGGCCGAGACGTCGGTGGTGAGCGTCCTTTTTTGATGACAGCATATATTTAGTTTTGCCCTCGTTTACCGCCAAACCAATTTGCGCCGCCTCCATCTCAATACTCGCAAACGCCTCATTGACATCTCGCTGTGATCTACCTATTATGTCAATATCGTCGGCGTATGCAAGTAGTTGCGAGGATTTGAAATAGATTGTGCCTCTTGTATTGGCCAGTGATTTTTGCACAATCATTTCCAATTTGATGTTGAAGAAATCACACGACAGCGCATCGCCCTGCCTAAATCCTTTTTTGACATCAAAACTATCGCTAAGGTGTTCACCGATTCGGATGGAGCAGCGAGCATTCTCCAAAGTCATCCTGCATAGTCTGACGAGTTTAGCAGGTATGTCAAAGGTAGACATAGCGTTGTATAGCTCGTCTCTAATTACGCTGTCGTATGCGGCTTTGAAGTCGACAAATAGGTGGTGAGTGTCGACTTGAAATTCATTGGTTTTCTCCAGTATCTGCCGTAGTGTGAGGATTTGGTCGATGGTGGACTTCCCTGGCCTGAATCCGCACTGAAAAGGACCTATCTGCTTATTTACAAAAGGCTTCAGGCGTTCACACAAAACGGCAGAGAAGATTTTGTAGGCGATGTTAAGGAGACTTATTCCTCTATAGTTGGCGCAATCAGAGGGGTCTCCTTTCTTGTGGATCGGGCATACGATGCTGAGACTCCATTCCTCGGGCATGCTTTCCTCTGACCATATTTTACATCCCCAGCTGCCTTGAAGAGCTCAGCAGACAGTCCGTCTGCGCAAGCAGCTTTATTCGACTTGAGCTTCGATATGGCAATCTCAACTTCATCGAGGTCAGGGGGACAAAATTTTCTGCGGTCTTCGTCGATTGGAAATGGATCATTCTGCTTGACAGCGGTATATTGACTAACATCGCCGTTATACAGTCTGCAGAAGTGGTTTTTCCATGTTCTCAGCATCGACTGCGATTCTACTACTAGTTGTCCGTTCTAGTAGCCAGGCTTCCGTTCTGGCTTTATAACCTTGGCACGTTCGCTTTATCTGTTGATAAAACTTTCGAACGTCACGCCTACAGTAACACCTCTCCAAATCCTCAATCGCGCGCTTCTCGTGCTCTTTCTTCTTTCTCCTGAGAAGCTTATGCTCTTCGCTTCTTTTTAACTCGTATAACTCACGAGCTGTCCTTGTTCTTTTATGCAGCGAGGCCTTATATGCATCCTGCTTCGCTGTGTGAATCCTCCTGCACTCGTCATCGAACCAGGTGTTTCTTCGTGGTGGAGCCTTCAAACGCAAAACTTCGGATGCCGAGCATTTCAGGGCTTGTTTGCAAAGGCTCCACTGCTGTTCTATTGATAGGAGGATTGAGGTGTATTGGAGAGCTTAAGGGAGACGCGATCGGAAAAAGCACGAGCGGTTTGTGGCGATAGTAGCTTTCCGACGTCATAACTTTGTATTCTTACTCTACTCCGCTGCGTTCGTGATATCCGTAAGCGCATCTTAGCTACTACAAGATAGTGATCCGAGTCGATGTAAGCCCCTCGGAAAGTTCGAACTTCAAGAATAGTGGAGGAGTGTCTGACGTCGGTCGCGATGTGATCAATCTGGTTGGTAGTCGATTGATCAAAAGACCGCCAGGTGCCTTTGTGTAACTCGAGGTGCGGGAAGCGCGTACTGGCTAGAAGGAGATTTCGCCCCGCAGCAGGATCAATCAGCCTGTGTCCGTTATCGGAGGTGGTGTCGTGTAGGCTATGTTTGCCGATGACTCATTCAAAGATGCTTTCCTTACCCAGCTTAACATTGAAGTCTCCTAGTACAATTTTGATGTCATAGCTGGCGCACGTTCTGTCTAGGAGATCGTAGAACACACCTTTGGCGAAGTCATCCTTTCCTTCCGTGGGGCGTGGACGGAGATCAGACTCATGTGAGCGTTCGCTCACATGCCGAAAGCTTAAGACTTTTTGCATTAGTCCACCTCGAACAACAAATCCGCATCCGAACAATCCTTGCACTCTCTCCCTATAGCAGTCGCCGTAGAACCCGGTCCACTCCATCGCATTTCCTTAATGGCGGTTATGTCCGCTTTATAGCGGTCTAGGTCGTCCGCAAGTTGTTCGGATGCACGTGGCCTGTTTAGGGACCTAACATTCCACGTACAAAGTGTGTGTTTTAATTCAGATAAAAAGGACAATTGTAGTTTATCGCAATATCGGTGCGAACCCTATTCGGTGTGGGATTGAATATTTCGCAACGATACAATAGAGTGGTTCACAAAGTGGGATATGCAAATAAATGAAGAAAGGTTATCTACACCACTAGAAAAATTGTGTGAAATTTTTCTACAAGTTGAAAAAATAACTACAAACATAAGCAGTTTTTATAAACTTGAATTTAATTTAAAATGCACAGCATAGCCATTAGGATTTTATCTGTCGACCTCCAGAACGGACCTCTAAACGCACACTTTCCGGGCAGTAGTGACTCGGCTGTGACACCTCCTTAGGTCATCCAGTCGACGACATCCTCCCTCGAACGTGCTCCCAACCTGGTCACCAACAACAATGTCCTATGGGCCATAAAAAGCTTTGAACACTTTAAGTCCCCAGGACCGGATGGTATCATACCAGCTGAGCTCCAGCAGGTAGCAGATATCATCCTCCGCTGGCTTGTAGTCATTTACAAGAGTTGCCTCTCCCTATCATACATCCCTAGCAAGTGGAAGGCAACCAAAGTCATTTTCATACCCAAGGAAGGTAAAAGCTCCCACACGTATGCAAATGACTTGAGGCCTATTAGTCTTAATTCTTTTCTATTAAAAACTCTAGAGAAGATTCAAGACGCACACATTCGTTACAGCTGCTTCTCAGGAAGGCTGTCGGATAATCAACATGCCTACAACAAAGGCAAATCGGTGGAAACGGCGTAAGGAATATACTCTAGTCGTCTTTCTCGACATTGAGGGTGCCTTTAGCAATGTTGAACCATGGGCCGTCACCAAAGCGCTGACTGATCTGGTTGTTACGGGATCAGTGGTACGACAACTGCTAACATAAAGAATGATTAGCCGAGGTACTCCACAGGGTGGAGTACTCTCCCCTCTCCTGTGGAACGTGGTGTTCAACGAACTACTACTGTTGCTTGGACAGGAAGGGTACGCTGTGACCGCCTATGCAGATGACTCGATCTCCCTCTATACCGATGGCTCTAAGATGGAGTCGGGTGTAGGCAGTGAAATCTTCTCCAAGGGGCTCAACCTCAGCCTATCCTTTAGACTCCCAAATTACTGTTATGTGTATCAGGCAGAAATAACAGCGATAACGGGGGCCCTTGCATGGCTCAGGATTAATGTAATATCCGCCAAAGATATTACCATTTGCACGGACAGCCAATCTGCGATAAAGTCCCTGGCAGCGGTAACCCACAAATCAAAGATATCTCTTAGCTGTCGCCTATCTCTAGATGAGATGGCTGAGCAGTTCAACATTAAGGTATTGTGTGTTCCCGGGCATAGGGATATTCCAAGAAACTGCGCGGCCGACGAACTCGCAAAGTTAGGGTCTAGCACACTCAGCCTACCTACCCTCAGGTACCTAGAAACATCAATAAATACGGTAAAGCACATGATAAAATTCCAAACCATTGGGGTGACCAACCTCCAATGGAATGAGAGTAATATCAGCTTTATCACCAAACAACTCTGGCCTAACTTTCATTTTAATACATGTATCCTCCTCCTCCTGTTCGCCTCCAAAAAACAAGTGAGCATTTTAGCTGTGTTTGACATTTAATTTCGTCCGGAATTAGTGTTCGTAATAAGGGAACTTTTTCGAACATGACATTTTTTTTCACGCGAAATTCATAATAGGCGAAGAAAAAAAAAGGAAAATATTTCGGGTGGAGTGTTGTTCGGACGAAATTCATAATAAGCCTGAATATTTCCTAATTAGTACAATAATTATTTCAAAAATTTACAATAACAATTTCTTCTTTTCTAAAATGTACATAACAATGTGTCCTATATGTATATATATATCTCTTTTCGTTAGTATCATCCATTGAAACTTTTAGCCTAAATATTTTATAATTTCGATTTAGGATTTTAACCAAAATGTAAGCTCTGCCTTACATTCTGAACGCACCCTCTTAACTAAAATTAAGGAAAGAAAAGACTTGAACGCACTCATCTGATTGACGTTTAAATTTCAGAACTGAATTTTGTTTAAAATGTTGTTTAAAATAAAAAAATCAAAAGGATTGAGGAAAAACAGGAAAAGTAAAGGTATTTAGTCTTGATATTTGCATTTCCTTTTTGTATGTATATATGTTGGCGTTACAGTCCATGAAGGACCACAGCCGACCTCACACCCATGTTGTGTGTGATTTCATTTTCCCATAGGTGAAAGGGACCTACAGTTTATTGCCGGTTCCGAACGGCGAATTTCGTGAAGCTTTTCATGACAATTTTACTACAGAGGGGTCAGAACCCCGCTGAGGAGGAACACCGTGGAAACACATTTGATTTGCCTTAAATAGTACCTGGTGTTCCTTTTTGTAGACCTGTCTACCAAGTAATTACCATCTTTTGTATGTTTCCCTAACTGTTTGTATTTTGGTCGGTTCTTAATTATGGTTCTATTTTTTACAATGTCCGAACGAATATTTGGATTTGCAGTGAAATTTTTATTTAATGCCTTTATTCTGCGCTCTTTTTCAATTGGTCTGAGAAGCTAGTTCTTCTTCTTAGCGGGCGCTACAGTTCGGGGTGAACCTGCGCCTCAACCAACATGCCCATCGATCTAGCACGATCTTTTGCTAGTGCAGCCGTCCTCTGCTCCTTCGTCCCTCGGGGTTGGATTCAAAGACTCTGGGCTGAAGCGGTGTTGTCCATTCGCTCTACATGGCCCAACCATCTTAGGGGTTGAATCCGTAGACGCCTGACTAAGCTCGTGTCGCTGTACAGCCCGTAAAGTTCGTGATTTAATCTTTTCCCCCATCCCCCGTCTGCGTTTATAGGCCCAAAAATAACGCGCAAAATCTTTTTCCCGAACAGACAAAGGGCCTCCTTATCCGCTTTTGATAGTGTCCATGCTTCTGCGCCGTACAACAGGACCGGGATGATAAGGGTCTTATATAGATTCAACTTTGTCGTTCGGGAGAGGGCTCTATTACTCAATTGCCTCATGAGCCTAAAGAAACAGCGATTGGCAAGAGTGATTCTGCGTTTGATTTCGGAACTGATGTCGTTGTTCCAAATCACTGCGGAGCCAAGGTAGACGAAGTCCTTACCAAATTTTCTCTGCCGTTTTGTGTGAACACCTGAAGCCTTTTGTAAATAAGCTGATAGGTCCTTATCAGTGCGGATTCAGGCCAGGGAAGTCCACCATCGACCAAATCTTCAGACTACGGCAGATCCTGGAAAAAACCAATGAACTTCAAGTCGACACTCACCACCTATTTGTCGGCTTTAAAGCCGCATACGACAGCATAATTAGAGACGAGCTATACAACGCTATGTCTACCTTTGACATACCTGCTAAACTCGTCAGACTATGCCTTTGACTCGTCAGACTTGACTATGCTTACTTACTTACTTACTTATCAGGCCTGCGATCCATGGAGGATCTGAGCCTGAGCTATAGCTGCCTTCCATCCTTGACGGTCCCGGGCACGTTGCTTCCAGTTGTCAAGACCAAGATGTCTTACATCCGCGATTACTTGGTCTTTATACCGGAGGTTCGGTCTTCCTCTTCTTCTCGAACCAGGAGGCTCGGAGTCGAAGACCCTCTTAGCTGGAGCGTTGATGTCCATGCGCTCGATGTGGCCGAGCCAGTGTAGTCGACGGGTCCTTGCCTTCCGGACTACATCCACATCTTGGTACAGCTCGTAGAGTTCGCGGTTGTGTCTTCTTCTCCATTCACCTTCCTCACAGACAGGACCAAATATCCGGCGCAGAATTTTTCTTTCGAAAGAACCCAAAATCAGCTCCGCTGTCCTGCTTATCGTCCAGCTTTCGGCTCCGTACAGCAAGACTGGCAGAATGAGCGTTTTGTAAAGCATGACTTTGGTCTTTCGAGTGAGGAGTTTTGACCCCGGTTGTTTGGACAAGCCGAAGTAGCAGCGGTTGCCAAGGGCGATTCTACGCCGGATCTCCACTGTGGTATTCGTCGAGTATCCGTCCGTGTATCCGAGGCATCTTGCTCATTCATAACTTTAGGTTTTTTTTACGTGGGCGGATTGTTAGCCCGCCGCACAACCGCCATTCTGGTCGGGGTTTTTTTCGCTGCATACGTTTGTTCACCTCCCAACGGTTGTTAAAGAGGCTATCCAGAGGGCGCCGCGAGGAGGCCGTATGTCAACTTGACCCGGGCATTTAAACAGGGATCGTTGCTGGCATCTCGCCATGTTGAGAGCGATCAACAGCTTTACCCTGTATGTCCGAGCCCATGCCCTCTATGACTTTGGAGAATGCTCGCTGCTCCATCCGAATCGGTGAACACCTTACCGATAGTTTTGATGTCAAAAAAGGATTTAGGCAGGGCGATGCGCTGTCGTGTGGTTTCTTCAACATCATATTGGAAATGATTGTGCAAAAATCACTGGCCAATACAAGACGCACAATCTATTTCTAATTCTCGCAACTCCTTGCATACGCCGACGATATTGACATAATAGGTAGATCACAGCGAGATGTCAATGAGACGTTTGCGAGTATAGAGATGGAGGCGGTGAAAATTGGTTTGGCGGTAAACGAGGGCAAAACTAAATATATGCTGTCATCAAAAAAGGATGCTCACCACCGACGTCTTGGCCAGAACGTTAGTATTGGCAGATATAAGTTCGAGGTAGTTAAGGACTTCGTCTACCTGGGCTCCGCAGTGACCTGGAACAACGACATCAGTTCCGAAATCAAACGCAGAATCACTCTTTCCAAACGCTGTTTGGGCTCAGGAGGCAACTGAGTAATAGAGCCCTCTCCCGAACGACAAAGTTGACTCTATATAAGACCCTTATCCTCCCGGTCCTGTTGTACGGCGCAGAAGCATGGACACTATCAAAAGCGGATGAGGCGGCCCTTGGTCGGTTAGAGAGAAACATTTTGCGCGTGATTTTCGGGCCTATAAACGCAGACGGGGGATGGAGGAGAGAATTCAACCACGAACTTTACGGGCTGTACAGCGACATAAGCCTAGTCAGGCGTCTACGGATTCAACGCCTAAGATGGCTGGGCCATGTAGAGCGAATGGACACCACAGCTCAAGCCCGGAGAGTCTTTGAATCCAACCCCGAGGGACGAAGAAGCAGAGGACGGCCGCACTTAAGATGGCCCGCACAGGTGGAAGGGGACCTCAGCCAACTGGGTGTGCGGCAATGGAAAAGGCTAGCAAAAGATCGTGCTAGTTGGAGGGACATGCTGGTTGAGGCCCAGGTTCACCCCGAACAGTAGCGCCCATTAAGAAGAAGAAGAAAGGCTTGTGATCCGTACGAACCACAAATTAACTTCCGTATAGATACGATCTGAAATACTGAGTATTGTATGATTACCAAACAATGGCTAATAACTCTTTTTCAACAGTGGACTATCTGAACTCTTGGTTGTTGAGAGTTCGTGATGCGTAACAAATTGGATTACTACTTTGGCTGAGTACAGCGCCCATGGCGTAATTCGATGCATCAGTGGTAAGAACGAATTGTTTTGTGAAATCTGGACTTTCAAGAACTGGGTCGGTGGTAAGCAACATTTTCAATTTATTGAACGCATTAATGTAATGTGGATCTGATACATTAATTTTTGCAGATAAGCCACCTTGGCGTAATCTTTCACGATCTTGCGGCAATACCCTGTTATACCTAAAAATGGCTTTATTTCTTTCGCACTTACAGGTAATTTCATTTTCGTTATTGCTCTTATTTTATTTTCTTCCGGTTTTATGCCATTATTTGTAATAGTGTGTCCTAGATTTGTTGTCGATAAGTTGGCAAAGCTGCACTTATTAATTTGTATCTTGAGATTCGAGTCTTTAAGTCTTTGCAATATTGTTCGAAGCGAAAGCAAATGCTCTTCAAAACTTGTAGAAAAAAACCAGAATGTCGTTTATTTATGAATTCCTTTAAAACGTCGTTCAGTAGCCTTTGCAACGTTGTCGGGGCATTTCTTAAGCCAAACGGCATTCTGAGGAATTCATAATGACCGCTTTTGGTGGAAAACGCAGTCTTCGCCCGATCAAGGGGATCCACTTCAATTTGATGAAAAGCTTTTATACTTATCAGGCCAGCGATTAATGGAGGATCTGAGCCTGAGCTATAGCTGCCTTCCATCCTTGACGGTCCCGGGCACGCTGTTTCCAGTTATCAAGACCAAGACATCTGACATCCGCGATTACTTGGTCTTTATACCGGAGGTTCGGTCTTCCTCTTCTTCTCGAACCAGGAGGCTCGGAGTCGAATACCCTCTTAGCTGGAGCGTTGATGTCCATGCGTTCGACGTGGCCGAGCCAGTGTAGTCGACGGATCTTTGCCTTCCGGACTACATCCACATCTTTGTACAACTCTTAGAGTTCGCGGTTGTGTCTTCTTCTCCATTCACCTTCCTCACAGACAGGACCAAATATCCGGCGCAGAATTTTTCTTTCGAAAGAACCCAAAATCAGCTCCGCTGTCCTGCTTATCGTCCAGCTTTCGGCTCCGTACAGCAAGACTGGCAGAATGAGCGTTTTGTAAAGCATGACTTTGGTCTTTCGAGTGAGGAGTTTTGACCCCAGTTGTTTGGACAAGCCGAAGTAGCAGCGGTTGCCAAGGGCGATTCCATGCCGGATCTCTACTGTGGTGTCATTTGTGGAATTTACGTTTGCCCCGAGGTAGACAAACTCCTTAACTACCTTGAAATTGTAGCTGTCAATTGTTATATTTTGTCCCAGGTGGTGAGCGACGGGTCGGTTTTTGCTTGACAGCGTGTACTTCGTCTTGTCCTCATTGAACTTAAGACCAACTCGTTTCGCCTGTTCTTCAATCGCCGTGAATGCTTCCACAATGCCACGGCGAGAACACGCGATGATGTCGCTATCATTCGCGTATCCTAGCAGCTGGACGGACTTGTAGAAGATAGTGCCTTCCCTGTTGACACCTGCCCGTCGCACTATCTGCTCCAGCACCAGGTTGAAGAAGTCACATGAAAGCGCATCTCCTTGCCGAAATCCGGTGCATGTTTCAAACGGTTCCTAAGTCCTAGAACCGAGTTGCACGGTGCATCGCGTATTTTTTAGCGTGGCGCGACACAACTGAATCAGTTTTCCCGGGATCCCGAATTCGGTCATCGCACCAAACAGTCCTTCACGATGAATGCTGTCGTATGCGGCTTTGAAATCGATGAAAAGATGGTGTGTATCGATTCGAAACTCATTGGTCTTTTCCAGGATTTGTCGAAGTGTGAAAATTTGGTCTATAGTCGATTTGGAGTTGGGATTTCCTCGGTCCCTACCACTTTCTCTTGGTCATGCTCGTTAAGTAGCTGCTGGAAATGCTGCTTAAATACATCCACTATTCCCTGCTTATCGGTGACAAGATTACCCTCGCAGTTTCGAAGAGCCTGGCTGCCCTTTTTGAAGCCTCCTGCAAGGCCTTTGGCTTTCTTGTAAGAGGCTCGTGTTTTATGTCTATCCCTAGACCCCTCGATATCCTTGAGCTGGGAGGCTGCGAAGATTCTTTTCTTTTGTCGCAGTAGTTTTTTCTCCTCCCTTCTTCTGGCTTGGTACTCTTCTTGCGCTGCCCTGGTTTTCCTCTGCAGCGCCTTTTGGTATGCCTTGTCGGTTGCTGCCTTTTTCTGTTCACACTCGCCATCATACCACGGGTTTCTTCTCGGGGGTGGTAGGTACCCTAAGGTGGTTTCGGCTACTTCCTGAATGGCTGAGCGGCAATGCAGCCACATATTATTGGCATTTGTGTTCGACGTAAGCATACCGTAGAGTCTTTCGCTTAGACTCTGGTAACCTCCGGTGTGCTCAGGCGCCCAATGTCGAACCTCCTCCTGATGGGCTGGTGCAGCTTTCTGACATTGGACAGTCGAGCTCTGAATCTTGTTGCTACGAGGAAGTGGTCAGAGTCGACATTTGCCCCTCTGGATGTTCGCACATCTAGGATGTTTGACGAGTGCCTTGCGTAAATGAGTACATGGTCGATTTGGTTGGCGGTTCGACCGTCCGGAGATCGCCAGGTTGCTGTGTGGATTCGCTTACGAGGAAATCTTTTGCTACTTATCACCGCATTACGAGCTGTCGCAAAGTCTGTTGTTGTATCGTGGAGGCTGTGCTTTCCGATCACTCCGCCAAGGGTGTTTTCCTTACTGATTTTGGCGTTAAAGTCCCCGAGCACGATTTTTACATCGAACTCCAGACAAGCTCCGTAGGCGTTGCCCAGGAGGTCATAGAAGTCCTCGAGTATCCGTCCGTGTATCCGAGGCATCTTGCTCATTCATATCTTTTTTTTTTTCTTACGTGGTCGGATTGTTAGCCCGCCGCACAACCGCCATTCTGGTCGGGGTTTTTTTCGCTGCATACGTTTGTTCACCTCCCAACGGTTGTTGAAGAGGCTATCCAGAGGGCGCCGCGAGGAGGCCGTATGTCAACTTGACCCGGGCATTTAAACAGGGATCGTTGCTGGGGGATCTCGCCAGGTTGAGAGCGATCAACAACTTCAGCCTGTATGTCCGAGCCCATGCGCTACCAGGTTTATGGTTGAAAAATAATTGCAACTTGTCAAGCAGGTCGTCGACATTGGGCATAGGGAACCTGTCTTTTACAGTTTGGTCATTAAGCTTCCTATAGTCTATGACAATTCTCCATTGCTTTTCACCATACCTATCAGGTTTCTTTGGGACAACCCAAACCGGAGAAATGTATGGACTACTGCTGGGCCTAATGATTTTTTGCTGAAGCATTTCTTCAATTTGCTTGTCGACTTCCCTTGAATGTATTTCCGGGTATCTATACAATTTGGAATATATCGCTGTATCCGTGGACGTCATACCAAGCCGATGTCGCTGTACAACCCGTACAGCTCTTCGTTATATCTTCTCCTCCATACACCGTTTGAACAAATGGGACCGTAGATAGTGCGCAGAATTTTCCTCTCGAAATGACCAAGGGCATCTTCATCCGCTTTTGTTAAGGTCAAAGCCTCTGCGCCGTAAAGGAGGACTGGGATGATCAAGGCTTTATATAGTGTCACATTGGTTTTCCGAGAGAGGTCTCTACTTCTCAATTGCCTCTTGAGTCCAAAGAAACAGCGGTTGGCAAGAGTGGTTCTGCGTTTTATCTCAGCGCTGGTGTTGTTGTCGCCGGTCATCAGTGAGCCAAGGTAGACCAATTCCTTGACCACTTCAAAGTTATATCCGCCCATGGTGACGTTCTGACCAATACGTCGGTGTTGCCCGTCTCTTTTAGATGCAAGCAATTGCGTAGGCTTGAAATAAATCGTACCTCTTGTGTTGGCCAGTGTCTCTTGCACGATCTTTTCAAGCACGATGTTGAAAAAGTTGCATGACAGCGCGTCACCTTGCCTAAATCCTTTTTTATCATCAAAGGTCTCGGTTTGCTCATTACCGACCTTAATGGAGCAGCGAGAACTCTCCATTGTCATCCTGAACAGTCGGACGAGTTTGGCCGGGATGTTAAAACTAGACATGGCTTTGTATAGCTCATCTCTATACACGCTGTCATATGCAGCTTTGAAATCGACGAAAAGGTGGTGAGTGTCGGTTTGATATTCTTGGGTCTTCTCCCAGATCTTCTTCTTCTTCTTTTAGCGTTACAGTTCATGGGGAACCTGAAAAAACCTCTTCAACTGGCACGTTCTTTCGCCAGCAGCCTCCAATGCCGCACGCCTAGTTGGTTAAGGTCCTCTTCCAATTGGTGGCGCCACCTTAAATTTGGCCGTCCTCGACCGCGGCCCTCCTCGGGGTTGGATTCATAGACCTTCCGGGCCGGAGCTGGGTTTTCCATACAATCAACATGACCTAGCCATCTTAGGCGTTGGATCCGAAAACACCGTGCTATGTTCATGTCGCTGTACAGCCCGTACAGTTCACTGTTATGTCTTCTCCTCCACTCCCCATTTATGCAGGTTGGGCCGAAAATCGCACGCAAAATTTTTCTCTCAAAACGACCAAGGGCCTGCTCAACCGCTTTCAATAAGTTCCATGTCTCTGCGCCATAGAGCAGGACCGGGATGATGAGGGTCTTGTATATGCTCACCTTGGTTTTTCGAGAGAGGGCTCTGCTTTTCAATTGCCTCCCGAGCCCAAAGAAACAGCGGTTGGCAAGAGTTATTCTGCGTTTGATTTCGGCACTGATGTCGTTTCTGCATGTAACTGCGGCGCCTAGGTAGACGAATTCCTTGGCAACCTCGAAATTATACCTGCCAATATGTACACCCTGGCCAAGACGCCGGTGGTTCGTGTCCTTTTTCGACGACAGCATATATTTCGTTTTGCTCTCATTTACCGCCAGTCCCATTTTAGCCGCTTCCGTCTCAATGCTCGTAAAGGCCGCAATGACATCTCGCTGACTTCGTCCAATATCATCGGCATATGCGAGCAATTGTATGGACTTGAAAAAGATGGTGCCCCTCGTATTGACCAGTGAGTTTTGCACTATCCTTTCAAGGACGATGTTGAAAAAGTCACACGATAACGTGTCGCCCTGTCTAAAACCTTTTTTGACATAAAAGGTATCGGTTAGGTCGCTTCCGACCCTGATGGAGCAGCGAGAGTTCTCCAAAGTTATCCTGCACAATCTGACGAGTTTGGCAGGGATGTCAAAACTAGACATGGCGTTGTATAGCTCGTCTCTATTGATACTATCGTATGCAGCCTTAAAGTTGACAAACAGGTGGTGGGTGTCAATCTGGAACTCGATCTTAACGAACGGTTTCAAGCGTTCACACAGTACAATAGATAAGCGATGTTCAGAAGACTTATTCCTCAGTAGTTGGCGCAGACAAAGGGGTATACTTTCTTGTGGATCGGGCAAGCGATACTAAGATTCCATTCACCTGGCATGTTTGTTTTATTCGTTGATAAAACCTCCGAACGTCATTCCTGCGATAGCATCTCTCCATCTCTACGATCGCGAGCTTCTCAAGCTCCCTTTTTTTTTGTTTTTGTTTTGAGAAGCTTATGCTCCTCCCTCCTCTTCTGCTCATAATGCTCACGAGCAGCTCTCGTCCTTCTATTCAGCGCTTTTTTTTTTTTTTTTTTTTTTTTTTTTTTTTTTTTTTTTTAAGGCTGCGGCCACGCAGTGAGCGACTGAGCGATTGAGCGACGAGCGACTACAGCCTCCTGACCGGCTTGCGCTGTTGTAAGGGGGTTCGTTCCTAAGTCCTTGGGGACGATGCCGAGTCGGATCCTCCTAGCTACACTACTGTAGCTCTTTTTATCGACCTGGTGGTTGCCGATTTTGCTACGTTTAGCAGCCGGGTTTGGTGGAGTAGTGTCAGCGGAACGATCACGTTTCAGTTCCGGACCTTTGGTTGCAGGGGTAGATTTTGCATAAACTAGAGCCTCATCCCTGGTTTTGCCCTGCGTCGCTGCTCCGACGATTTGAGTTTGACGAAGCCACCAGGTGGTATAGGCTTTTCCTCTACCTGCCTGATGGTTTCGTTCTTTGTTACACTTGGGAGTTCATCTTGAGCATACAGAATCCCAGCTAAGTGTGGTGTCGGAATCGGAAAGTGAAGACACATCCCCTGCGTTCCGTCCGGCTGCAATGCCGGCGAAAGGTGCCGGCATCACTTCCGGTTTTTGAGCCGCTGAGGACTCACAAGCCCTAGCCGGCGATGACGTTAGAGAGTCATTAGTCTCTTCAAATATGTTTATTTTATTTATGGTTCCGTCGAACACACGGGAAAGAACGGTCACCTGCAGCGGAGCCCGAGACACTACTATACGCATACTAATGGCTAAGCACCCTCTTAGCCATGCATCCGTCGTCGTATGCTGTTCCACCTAGGAGTTAGGGGAGTGAGGGAGTGATGGGTACAAGGAAGCGGAGAGGTGGGGAGGGGTCCGTAATTGCTTCTTCTTTGCTTCGGGTTCCTCTAGAGATGGACTCTCGAGAGTCATTACCTGTACTGAGCCTCCGTACCACGACAAGGTGAGCAATTGTCACGGAGGATCGGCAAAGATTCTGGCAGTCTCTTGCGATTGTAGCTTCCGACGTCAAACTTACGTAGTTCTACTCGACTCCTAAGCATTCTTTATATCCTCATGCGTACCTTGCCTACAACAAGGTGGTGGTCCGAGTCGATGTTGGCCCCTCGGAAGGTTCGTACGTTTAGAATACTGGAGGAGTGCCTGTCGTCAATCGCAATGTGTGTGTTGGTGGTCGATTGATCAAAAGACCGCCAGGTACCTATGTGGATGTTTAGATGGCGAAATCGCGTGCTTGCTACAAGGAGGTTACACCCCGTTAGGAAATCGATTAGCCTAAGTCCGTTGTCGGATGTGGTGTTATGGAGGCTATGCTTTCCTATGATCGACTCAAATATGTCCTCTTTGCCCAGTTTTGCATTAAAATCTTCTACAACTATTTTTGGGTCGTAACTGGGACATTGGGCATATGTTCTGTCTAGGAGATCGTAGAATTCTTCCTTTGGGGCGTGAGCGCATACATATTAAGCTAATGTTTCCAAATTTAGCTTTGATGCGGATTGTTATGAGGCGTTCGCTTATATCTCGGAAGCTTAAGACTTTTTGTCGGAGTCTTCCGAATGGCGCTGTTTGTTCTCCTTGTAGCAGCTCCCGCAGTAGATGTCGCAGTTTTTCATCCGTTTTTTGCCTGGTCCATCCCATCGCACTTCTTGGAGTGTGGTTATATCTGCTTTATAGTAGTTGAGGGTTTGCTCCAATTGATCGCCTGCACCCGGTTTGTTAAGGGACCTCACATTCCAGGTGCAGACTCTCAAGTCCGTTAGTCGCTTGCAGGGGTCGTCAGCTTTATATCCGGCCGTATCCGAGGCTTGTGGCTGCTCCTGAACAAGTAGGTTTTTACGTGATATCGATATTACCCCTAAGCACAACCCCCAACCTGGAGAGCCAGGTTCCTCTTTACCCATGAACAAGGGTTTGGGGTAGCTGCACACATTGGTTCACTACCTAGCGGGTGCCAGGGTAGCGGAGGCTTTGTGTCAACTTGGGTTGAGAGATCGAAGCTGGCGGTTGCCATGTTAAACGCGATTTAGCATCGTCTGTTAAAAGATGTCGGTTTTATAGTCAATTTTAGAATTTAGATGCACAAGTATGCTATTGCCTATTATACCATCAAAATGTTCGTGGAATCGGTACTCGAAAAAACTAACAAAATAATCTGGTTTCTTAAATTCACCTACATATTTCAATACTTCGATTAAGAACCTTGAGTGTATGCATTTTAGATTTTGCCACCCATTTTGGATCGCATGTACATATGTATTTTTATGATGCTTAATGTATGTATGATGCTTAACTCAGCACCGGTATTGTTTACACCAAAATGCAACTGCAGCAGAACAAAACGAACAGATCCAGGCAAGCAAACTGCAAAAACTTCAACAAACGCATCGATGTTGGTATTGTACATGTATAAGTACATACACTGATGGACAAAAGTATTCGTAAAGCGGAAAAAACACTGGTAAAAAGTTATTATTTGGAAAAAGTTTTTCTTATCTTATAGAGAAAGATATATACAACAAATTATATAAAACTCAGAATAAATTCCATAACGAAAACAAGCAGTAGCAATAAAAGTAATTAAAGTAAGTAAAAAAGGCGAATCATCTTTTCCCTCCAAATACCGACCCATTGCACTAACGTCCCTTCTTTGCAAGGTCATGGAAACGCTGATTAACCGTAAGCTTATGAAATATCTTGAATCACGGAAACCCCTCAATGACCGCCAATACGGTTTCCGCAGCAACATATCCACTGGTGATATGATGGCATATCTCGCTGAAAAGTGGAATCACTCGCTTCACCAAGCAGGTGAAAGCAAAATTGTTGCACTGGATATTTCGAATGCATTTGACAAGGTTTGGCATGAAGCCCTTTTGTCGAAAATGCGTGCTTTTGTGATCGATGAGTCTCTCTTTCAATGGATTAGAAGCTACCTTTCGAATCGTTCAATTCAAGTTGTTTTGGATGGATTCGAGTCTGATACTCACTTTGTAAATGCCGGTGTTCCCCAGGGCTCCGTTTTGTCTCCGACACTCTTTCTTATTTTTATAAATGATCTCTTGTCTGTTACTTCTAATCCAATTCACTCCTTCGCTGACGACAGTACCCTCAGCTTCTCATATTCGTTCACCAGTTTACGACCCTGCACTTCGGTTGTAGATAATGAGCGGCAGCGTATGTAAAGCTCATTAAATTCCGATATTAAGAGTGGAATTTAATGCTTCCAAAACACAATGCTGTCTCCTGTCGTTAAAGCGTATAAATAACCCACAGCCATTATCCATGAATGGCACTTGCATCTCAGAAACTGAAAAGCTTTCCATCCTGGGTTTGAGTGTTGCTCACAATCTTAATTGGAGCGACCATATATTCAGTGTCGCCAAGAATGCTGCGAAATGCCTAGGATTCTTATACAGATGCAAGAAATACTTCTCACCATTAGATCTGGCTACAATCTATAAGGCGTTCATTCGCCCCAAATTAGAGTTTTACGCTCATGTCTGGTCAGGTGCTTCCAAGACCTCACTGCACCTACTAGACAGAATACAAAAACGAGCCATAAAACTGATAGGTGACTCCAGAATTACCAAAACATTAAACTCGCTGGAACACCGCAGGAATGTTACCTGCCTCTCCCTGTTTTATCGTTACTACCACCAAAAATGCTCTGTTGAAATAGCCAGTTGCATTCCGCCCCTTCAACATTTCTCCCGCAATACACGTCTCTCTAGGAATGTATGTGTATGTTGGTGTTACAGTCCATGAAGAACCTGAGCCGAGCTTCTCTCAATCACCCATGTTGTGTGTGATTTCATGTTCACATAGGTGAAAGGGACCTACAGTTTATTGCCGGTTCCGAACGGCGAATTTCGAGAAGCTTTTCATGACAATTTTACTACAGCGGGTTTTATCAGAACCCCGCTGAGGAGAAACACCGTGAAAAACACGTTCGATGACATGGCTGTGTCGGGATTCGATCCCGTGTCATCCGCGTCAGAGGCCAACACACTACCCACTGCGCCACGGGTCTCTCTAGGAATGCTCACCAATATACTCTGAAGCCCGCTTTCGGACGTACTGTCAAATATAGAGAATCTTTCATTAACCGTACCACACGAATCTGGAACTCCCTGCCGGATTCGGTTTTCCCCCCTCAATGCAACATGCAAACATTTAAGACCAATGTCCATCGGCATCTCCTCTATTCCTCTTCCTTTCTACCTTCTGCCCGCACTGTGTCACCGACATAATAAGATTATTAGACCTTGAGTGCGCGCAAATTTAAAAAAAAAAAAAAAAAAAAAAAAACAATTGAGAATTTGGTTGGACAAAAGTATTCGTAATTTCTAAATAGCATACAATATTTCCAAACACAATAACAAAATACAATTCTTGAACGAGTATATTTTAAACTTTAGAGTATTTACTGTTATAACTTGATCTCAGATATGATACAGCAAAGTACAATTTACTGATATGATCAGGATGGTACGTAAAAGTAAAGAAACTACTTCTGAAGAGCGAAAGATAATTTTAAATCTTTTTAAAGTGCTGAGTTATGCAACTGCATACGATGTTACAAAACGTTTGAAAAATTCATCGGACTTAAATAAAAGCCTAGGAGTGGTCGTCCGAGTAAACTGACATTGAGAGATAAGAGGAAAATTCTTTTAATGATAAAGAAGGGACCTAAGACACCATCCTCCGAAATTGCCTCAAAAATAAAAGAGACCTCCCGAACAGAAGTTGACCCTCGAATAGTCCGAAGAGTACTCAGAGATGAGGGGTATAGGGCTAGAACTTGCAGAGGGAAGCCCTTTATTACTAAGGTGAACAAAAGGAGGAGACTGGATTTTGCAAAAGAATCCTCGGGCAAACCAAAATCGTTTTGGGAAAAAGTTTTGTTCTCCGATGAGAGTAAATTTTGTGTTTACCGATCGGATAGACGAGTTTTGACTTGGAGGAAAGCAGGCACCGAATTAGATCAAAAAAAAAAAATTTCAATCAACTGTCAAATATGGTGGTGGTGGAGTTATGGTATGGGGATGTAGGGCAGCTTCTGGTGTAGGGACGCTTGTATTCATCGACAAAATCATGAAAAAAGAAGTATACCTTAAGATCTTGAAGGAACGTTTAAGGATCAGTGATAATGATTTACATCTGAGCAACGATTTTTACTTTCAGCAAGTTAACCACCCAAGGCACACTGCTGAAATGGTTCGATCGTGGATATTATATAACACTCCTCATACCTTGAAAATACCACCCCAATCACCAGATCTCAATCCTATAGAGCACATATGGGATATGTTGGATAAACGGGTGCAACAACACAACATAAAGTCTAAACAGCAACTTATAGACTTGCTACAGGAAGAATGGACAAAAATAGGTACTGACTTCACCAAAAAGTTGATACATACCTTGTCAAATAGACTGCAAGCAATAATACTGTTATTAAGCCAAAAGGCAATTCTCAATTGTTTAGTTACTTTTATTGCTACTGTTTGTTTTTGTAATGAATTTTATTTTGAGTTTTATTTAATTTGTTGTATATGTTTTTTTCTGTAAGATAAAAAAACGTTTTCCAAATAATAACTTTTTTAACTTGTCTTTTCCTCTTTTTATTTATTTATTTATTTAATCTACAAGCTGCTTACGTACTAACAGATTTTAAAGGAAAAACAATATTGTATGTATAAATATAATAAACTCTGACTATCCTTGATAGCGGTTCGTTTTTCCCGTAATCTGTATTGTGAAATATTTCGAATAATAATCGACGGATCCGCAGCGACCTAGTGGGCAAATAAAATTTAATCTTTGCAAGAAGACAAGGGCACTTTATATGGTAAGAAAGTATGTCCCTGGCAAACATTACATCATGAATGGTTCGTCTAGTCGCCAGGGTTTTTATACCAAGCAGTTGGCATCTTGCTATGTACATAGCTCGGGCGAAAATTCCAATGCATTTTAAAAAAGATTAATCTTGTAAATATAAAAAAACGTTTTCCAAATAATAACTTTTTTAACTTGTCTTTTCCTCTTTTTATTGTTAGTAACATCACATTACGAATACTTTTGTCCATTAGTGTATGTATTTTTATTGATGATGCTAAGCTCAGCACCGGTATTGTTTACACCAAAATGCAACTGCAGCAGAATAAAACGAACAGATCCAGGCAAGTTAACTGCAAAAACTTTAACAAACGCATCGATGTTGATATTGTACATGTATAAGTGCATATGTATGCATGTGCATTCATATGCATATATATTTTAACTGAGCAATAAAAATTTACTTTTTTTTAGAACGTCAGAGGAGAAGGTTGCGTTTTTCATTCTCGGCGGTTCAAGTTTTTTATTTTTGACAGCGAAACAGTTTTGTTCCTTCGGAGACGGATGTTTATACAGTTATTGAAAAAACGGGAAAAATAAATCATAGACATTTTATTCGTAAATATATTGCGTGAGAAAAAAAAAAAAAAAACACTAAAATACTGTTGCGGAGATGCAAGCGGACCGTTAAGTTCGAAAACTCTCTGGAAGCGGGGATTGGAATGATGTCAACTTCCAATGGAATTGTCAGAGCGTTCTAGAGATTTCCGATGGGGAACTTCCAACGGCGAACGTTCGAGATGGTGGACCGAGAGCTATATAAGCGCGAACACTCGCCCTCGACATTCAGTCAGTTTGTGGTATAAAACAGCGTGTGACAAGTCGGTGCGATCAACCAAGGTGAAAAGAAAAGCTTTCAATAAAGGTTTGTGTATTGTGTAATAAAGTTTAAAGTGGATAGTATTGGATAATAAAGTTTAAAGTGGATAGTATTGGATAATAAAGAAAAGTGGTGAAATTACACAGATAATTGATCTGTGGTGAAAGAATTAAAAGTGAGTGTGTTTCAATTTAAATAAAAAGGACAATTGTAGTTTATCGCAATCCAGTGGTGCGAACCCTATTTGGTGTGGGGATAGAATAAATTCGTAACATTTGGTGTCAGAAGTGGGATTGCGAGTAAACGAGTGAAACTTTATTTGAGTTGTGAAGTGAATCATTGCAAAAGTGAGAAAATGGTAAAATTGGGAAAGTTGACAATTGAACAACTGAAAAGAGAGCTGGATGCTCGGGAATTATCCACAGTGGGAAGTAAAGCCAACCTGGTGGAGAGACTGCGATCAGCGTTGCAGGAAGAAGGTTTCGACTGGGAGAGTTACGAATTCGGGGTGGAGAAGCCGTCGACATCTACTGAGCCAGCGTTCGACATGCAGCACATTCTCGCGGCTCTTAATGCCATGAGTCAAAAACTGGAGGAAAATTCCGCAGCTGTAAGTAGAAAGTTGGAGGAAAACTCAACTTCCCTAAGCCAGAAACTAGATCAAAAGCTGGAGGAAAATTCCGTTGCCGTAAGTAGAAAGTTGGAGGAAAATTCCACTTCCATAAGCCAGAAACTGGAGGCGACCGTACATCAAAAGTTGGAGGAAAATTCGACCTCCTTGGGCCAGAAGTTGGAGACGTTAGAAGGGATGCTAGAGAACAATCGAGAAAGTCTAAGAAACATCCAGCAGACAGTCAACGATCGATTCCAGGACGTCGAAGAGAGAATCGAGACACTAGAATCGAGATTCGACAAGAAGGTTCTAGATCTCGAGAATAATCAAGAAAAGAGAATCGAGTCACTGGAGTTAAGGTTCGACAAGAAGGTTCTAGATCTCGAAAATAATCAAGAAAAGATAATCGAGACACTGGAAACGCGGTTCGACAAGAAGGTTCTGGAACTCGAGAAAACTATCCAGAACGTACAGCATCAAGGAATCGTCGTACCGACTGCAGCATCAAAATTCACAGCTCCCAACTTCGACGGCAAGAGCGCTTTTAACATCTTTAAGCTCCAGTTCGAGACAACAGCGGAACGGAATCAGTGGGGAGAAGAAGATCGTGTGGCCGCTCTAGTAATTTCGCTTAAAGGCGAAGCAGCTGGTGTTTTACAGACCATCCCGGAGACCCAGAGAAGGAACTACACAGCCATATGGGATGCTCTCCATCGAAGATACGGCAGTGAGCACATGCAGGAGATGCACAAGCTGGAACTCAAAGGGCGCAAGCAGCGTTTAAACGAGACCATACAACAGTATGCTGCCGACATCGAGAGGCTGTCTCATCTAGCCTACGCGGATGTTCCAGTTGATGTGGTGGAAAAACTGAAAACGGATTCTTTCATCCAAGGGCTAAGGGACCCCGATACGCAACGAAGCCTGATTCTCCTGCCGAAGACATCTTTCAAGGAGACAGTTGCCAGCGCTCTCGCATGTGAAACATCGCTCTTGATATGCCGACCTTCCATCAAACTACGGCGCATATCTCAAGACCAGGATAGTTCGAGAACAACAACGGCTAGTAGGAGTGGTTCATTCCCGGGTAGATGCTACATCTGCGACCAGCAGGGGCACATTGCAAAGAACTGCCGCCTGCGAAGAAAGCGTTCGAGGTCTGGTTCGCCAAAAAGAGACCATGGGAGTGAACGCGACCGTGGAGGTGCAAAAGGTGCACCTAACAATCCGTTAAACTAAATCGAGTCAGTGCAGAGGGGCATGCGCTGGCTCCCACATTGGAGTGCCCCAGCATCCTCGTATCCCGAATCTGTAGGGGTGCAACCAGCCTAGTCATCGAGGGAACGATGGACGGGCGACGATATCTGCTGACGTTGGACACGGGCGCAACTCATTCAGTCATCCGAAGCGGATTGGTTTCTGACATCGAACCATTTTCCGAGGTAAGGCTTCGTACAGTAACTGGTGAGAAGGCGGAAGTTAAGGGAAAGGTCCAGAAAAGAATTACGATGGGTACCGTCGAGTTTCAGCATGATTTCATCGTTGCGGACATCACTGATGACATCATAATCGGCGTCGACTTCATGATTAGGCATGGCTTCACATTGGACCTCAACCAAAAAGTGATGAAGTATGGCAACTTGGAGCTCCCATTAACCATAGATAATGGACAGGGTAACAAGGTCAGGCGAATAGTCGTGCAAGCGCGCCAAACAGTTCCCCCGAATGCAGAAGCTGTGGTTTGGGCAAAGATAGAAGAGGATGCGGGGACAAGCCGAATGTGGGTGGTCGAACCCGACAAAAGAAATCGACCCAGCGATATAGTTGTTGGAAGGGCTCTCGTGGAACCCCGACAAGACCAATTGGTTCCAGTACGAGTCCTGAATCCTGCCAGTACACCTAGGACGATACACAAGGGAACAACGATCGCTCAATGCCAAGAAGCTGCCGCTATTATGAACTGCGAAGATCAGAAACACCGGGAAATCCAGTCCAACAAAGCCTTCTTAAAAACAATGGCCAGAGAGTGGACGCAACACCTAGTGGAGAAGCAGAAAAGTAAAGCACTCTCTCTGCTTCGTAAATATTGGACAGTTTTTGCAAATGGTAAGAACTGTGGAAGAACATCAATTGTGAAGCACAGAATAGACACAGGGGACTCTAGACCGATCCGGCAACCACCGAGAAGGGTACCTTTGGCGAAAGAAGGAGAGGTGATCAAACTAATCGACGAGATGGAAAAGGAGGGCGTGATCGAACCATCTGCGAGCCCATGGAGTTCGCCAGTAGTGCTAGTTAAGAAGAAGGATGGAAGCACCCGATTCTGCGTGGACTATAGGAAGCTGAACGACGTAACGAAGAAGGACAGTTATCCTTTACCGAGAATCGACGACACCTTGGACACACTATCTGGTGCAAAGTGGTTCTCGACGCTGGACTTGCAAAGCGGATACTGGCAAATAGAGCTTGACCAGCAAGACAAGGAAAAGACCGCGTTCACCGCCGGGGGAGAGTTGTGGCAATTCTCTGTGATGCCCTTCGGTCTTTGCAATGCGCCAGCCACATTCGAGAGACTTATGAACCGGGTGCTAAGAGGACTTCACTGGAGGACTTGCCTTGTCTATCTGGATGACATAATTGTCATGGGCAAGGATTTCGACGATCACCTTAAGAAGCTTGAAGAGGTACTGGAACGTATTCAAGCTGCCGGATTGAGATTGAGCCCGAAGAAATGTTCGCTCTTCCAGAACGAGGTGAAGTACTTGGGACATGTGGTGACTGCAGAGGGAGTCCATACAGATGAAGGGAAAATCTCAGCGGTTAAGGAATGGCCGCGGCCGAAGAATCTTCATGAGTTAAGGTCATTCCTGGGACTTTGCACATATTACAGGCGATTCATCCCAGGATTTGCAAACGTTGCCAGCAGTTTGCACGAGCTCACCAAAAAGAATCGGCCATTCAAGTGGGAGAAGCCGCAGGAGGAAGCGTTCATTCACCTGAAGGAATTGCTCTGCAGTGCGCAGATTCTTGCATATCCTGTCCCGGGAGAAAAGTTTATTTTGGACACCGATGCGAGCGGACATGGAATCGGAGGAGTACTCTCTCAAACAATTGACGGGCGAGAACGGGTCATCGCTTACTACAGTAGGATCCTATCGAAGCCGGAGAGGAACTACTGTGTAACTAGGAGGGAGCTTTTAGCTGTGGTTGACTGCGTCAAGCATTTCCACAAATATCTCTATGGCCAAGCTTTTCATCTTAGGACGGACCACGCAGCGTTGAGATGGCTGCTGCAGTTCAAAAACCCGGAAGGCCAGCTTGCTAGATGGATAGAGAGAATCCAGAGTTATGACTTCAGTATCGAACACCGGAAGGGAAGCAGTCATGGAAATGCGGATGCATTATCGAGGCGACCTTGCGATGTTGAATGCAAACATTGTTCACGCGCCGAGACCAAGGAACAGGTCACCGACATCCGTTGTTTCCAGGTGCTGCCAGATGATTCCTGGACTGTCGAGAAGGTCGGAAGGAAGCAGCGAGAAGATGCCGATCTGGCAGTCATCATCGACTACCAAGAATGAGGTTTTCGACCAAGTTGGCAGCAAATATCCAGTGAAAGCCCAATCGTGAAAGCTTACTGGGCTCAATGGCAGAGTTTGAAGTTGAAGAACGGTTGCCTCTACCGCAGTTGGGAGAGTGAGGACGGGAACATTGTAAACGATCTGCTGGTAATTCCAAAAGGGCAAATCGACGAGGTCATCCGAGAATACCACGAGGGACCAAGCGGGGGTCATCTTGGTGTTAACAAGACTGTAGAAAAGATCAAGAAACGTTTCTACTGGGTAGGATGCCATGAGTCGGTTACGCGTTTCATTCGCAGGTGTGAACAGTGTGCGAAGGCAAAGGGTCCAGTTAGGAAAACTCGAGGAAATATGCAGCAGTACAATGTTGGAGCACCGTTCGAACGAATCGCAATGGACATTGCAGGCCCATTCCCAACGAGCAACGCTGGAAACAAGTACGCACTAGTGGTGATCGATTACTTCAGCAAGTGGCCTGAGGTGTTTTGCATCCCGAATCAGGAAGCCAAAACCGTTTCGAATGCATTCGTGAATAACTGGGTTTCGCGTTATGGAGTACCAATGGAACTGCACTCAGACCAAGGGAGAAACTTCGAGTCGTCGGTGTTCAAAGAGCTCTGTGACATGCTAGGTATCAGAAAGACGCGGACAACACCATTGCACCCACAATCTGATGGCATGGTCGAAAGGTTCAACCGGACGATGGAGGAATACCTGAGAAAAGTCGTCGTCGGAGATCAGAAGGACTGGGATGAACATCTTCCCCTTTTCTTAATGGCATACCGTTCGGCACAGCACAATTCAACGGCAACAACACCCGCCGAAGCCATTTTTGGAACTGATCTCCGACTTCCATCGGACTTGAAGTTCGGCGTGGTACTACCGACAACTAGCGGCAGGGAAGACTTCGTAACCGAAAAGAAAGAACAGCTGAACTCTATCCATCAGTTCATCCGGGAGCGACTGAACTTGGTCAGCGATAAAATGAAGGCGCGATACGACTTGAGGGCGAATACTTCTGGATTCGAGACCGGACAATTGGTATTGCTGTACAACCCACAACGGAAAAAAGGCTTGTGCCCCAAATTGCAATCAGCCTGGGACGGACCATATGAGGTCATCAAGAAACTCAATGACGTGGTATACCGGATACAGCAGATGGGAAACAGACGGGCGAAGTATAAAATTGTCCACGTAGAGAGGTTAGCACCATATTACGGAGAAGGATCCAATCGCTTGTTCGAGGACGAACAAGTTTAGGAGGAGGGCAGTGTTGCGGAGATGCAAGCGGACCGTTAAGTTCGAAAACTCTCTGGAAGCGGGGATTGGAATGATGTCAACTTCCAATGGAATTGTCAGAGCGTTCTAGAGATTTCCGATGGGGAACTTCCAACGGCGAACGTTCGAGATGGTGGACCGAGAGCTATATAAGCGCGAACACTCGCCCTCGACATTCAGTCAGTTTGTGGTATAAAACAGCGTGTGACAAGTCGGTGCGATCAACCAAGGTGAAAAGAAAAGCTTTCAATAAAGGTTTGTGTATTGTGTAATAAAGTTTAAAGTGGATAGTATTGGATAATAAAGTTTAAAGTGGATAGTATTGGATAATAAAGAAAAGTGGTGAAATTACACAGATAATTGATCTGTGGTGAAAGAATTAAAAGTGAGTGTGTTTCAATTTTTGTTTTTTTTTTTTTTTTTTTTTTTTTAGAGACTCGCGCAGGTTCAAGAGTTTTTATATTCTCTTATGATGTGTTGACACACACAACCTGAACGGAGTACAGTGGTTGGGGTCGTTGATGTTCGTTCACTACTCTCAGGGGTGGTTGTCCTAGACCTAGATAGGACGAGAGCCGACCACATTCCGCGTTGGTTATAGTCCGTAGTAATTCGTTCAAGCACTTTTAGTATTGCATACGCAGAGGATGAATTTCGTTTGACCATATACTGTGAGTGTTATGCCTGCAGCAGTACGTCTGGTCACTTTCCATTCTCAACCGCGTTGCATACCTTTTGGCGGTATAGAAACTACTTTTTCATGGCTATGAAGCGAATTTGAACCATAAACCTTCCGCTCGGCGGTCGATGATGTTAACCACTGCACCACGGCCACCCGTAAAAGGACAATTGTAGTTTATCGCAATCCAGTGGTGCGAACCCTATTTGGTGTGGGGATTGAAAAATTCGTAACAATACATTAAAAGACACACGTTGAGTACGTTTTTCCATTGTGCAAATTCTACATCCAGCGTCGCGCGTCGTGCAAAAGCAATTCACCAAACGGATCGAAAATGTCAGGATAGTGATCCGAGCAACTGCGAAGCAACGGGCATTTTTTTTTACATTTAAAAAGCATTTTTTTTTTATTTATTAATTTTGGAAACAACTTATTCTAGGTAAAAATACTTAAACCTATCTTGAATATCTTATATATCTTATATATTTAAAGTAGCCTACTGGACCTAGACGGGCACTCTAAGCTATGGTGAATATATTTTGTTTTTGTCTTTCGACGACTTATCTGCTTGTGGGATTTTTTATTTATTTGTCAAAAACTTAGGCTAAGAAAAATTAGCATTAGAAAAAACTTAGCATGTTATAGATATGTATATTCTTACAACTATCTAAAACTACACTACCTACTAATAGGGGAGCCCGGTATGCTAATTTTGCAGTTACTAGAGCGTCATGGGGACCTATTGGATTGTGAAGATTAGGATCTCAAACGAACAATTTTATGTTAAGTTTTCCGTTTTAGTGGGGAAAAGAGCGTGTAAACATTTTTAAAAATGTAAAAAAAAAAACAGTCACATGGAAATACTCGAGCACGTCAGATATTAATAGGGTATACTCGCTTCGTCATTCTGATAACCGATAGATATTAATCTGACAATTAGATAGTGGTGGGTGGCTGAGAAGAGCGGTAGAAAGGCAAAACAAAAAAAAAAAAAAAAAAGTCATCCGAGCGTGTCAGATATTGAAAGGGGACGTTTTGTGAACTCAAAACAGTGTTCCATTCAAATAACTGACGATTTGGACGTGGCTTACACTCATGACTGATTTTTGAAAATGTTAAAAAAAATCGTTAACTTGAAATACTCGAGCGCGTCAGATTTTTCTACTGTGGGTTCAACTCGATGTCAGAGTCACCCTAAATGATAATCTGACAATTATGTAAAGGAGTATTGTTAATCTGACAATTTAAAAAAACTTTGAATGTGAGACACTGGGAAAGAGTGAGAAGGAACGAATGGGGGTGGCCGTGGTGCAGTGGTTAACATCATCGACCGCCGAGCGGAAGGTCTATGGTTCAAATTCGCTTCATAGCCAAGAAAAAATAATTCCTATACGGACAAAAAGTATGGAACGCAGTTGTGAATGGAAAGTGACCAGACGTACTGCTGCAGGCATAACACTCACAGTATATGGTCAACCGAAATTCATCCTCTGCGTATGCAATACTAAAAAGTGCTTGAACGAATTACTACGGACTATAACCAACGCGGAATTTGGTCGGCTCTCCTCCTATCTCGCTCTAGGACAACCACCCCTGAGAGTAGTGAACGAACATCAACGACCCCAACCACTGCACTCCGTTCAGGTTGTGTGTGTCAACACATCATAAGAGAATATAAAAACTCTTGAACCTGCGCGAGTCTCTTAAAAAAAAAAAAAAAAAAAAAAAAAAAAAAAAAAAAAAAAAACGAGAGGCTTGGAGTGGGGAATACATAGATATCAGCATCTGTACGCTCATGCTTTATCGATGGTTTTAGCTATATCGCCCCATGAAAACCGTCAGATTATATGGAATTCCCTTCACAAACAAAAAAAAAAAAAAAAAAAAAAAATGGGATCGCGCTCGAGTATTGCGACTCCCCCATTTCCTTATACCACGCTCAAATTGTCAGATTATTGGAATATACACTTTTCAGGATGTACTTAACTTGCCTGTTCTTAATCTGAAGCGCTCGAGTTTTTCCGAGGATCGATTTTTTTTTTACTAATCTGACGGGCTGCCCTCAACGCACCCCCTATATTAAGGGTTATTATTATTATTATTTATTATTATTAACAAGCTTAACTACAGTGGATATTTTTGGTTAGCTGTTCCTGCAAAGCCTTAAGAGCTTATCTGCAGAAGACTAGTTACATAAAGTGAATATAAGTCATACCAGTACATACATATATAAGTTTTACACATTAAAAGGCACGTGGATCAACAGTTGACAGTAGAAAATAAGTCGAAAGACATAAATGAGTTTTTATTCATTCAAGGCGTTGGGGGTTATATTGACTCCGAGCGCCCCTTTTCGCTCGTTGTCGGCGTCTTTCGTTTATTGAATTAGAGGATCGTTGTTGAAGAAGAACTGTTTCGCTTTCTTTAGGAATTTCATTTTTGACAGGTCCTTAAAATGTCTTGGTATTTCGTTGAATGTCATTGAGATGGTCACATCGTACTTTCGTCGTCCATATTCATTCCAGTATCTCGGAACATTGTATTTACCTTGATGTCTTAGTCTTGTATTGCGGATTTGCTGGGTGGGGCTTTTGTAGGTGTCGTCATTCTTGAACTGTGAAAGAATCTCAAGTTTATAAAGTTGTTTTATACTTACTAACCTCAAGTCGTTGTTTATTCGTCTCCAATCACTGTGTGGCCAACTTTTGAGCGGTACACAATCTTTTGTATTCTTAGCTGTAGTAGATGTAGTGGGCGTAGCTGAGAAGCGTTTCCCCATGCTAGGATACCATACCTTAAATGAGATTCTACTAGCCCATAATAGCACTCTCGCAGTACGTCATATGAGCATAAGTAGCTCATATGAAAAATGGTATATGCCGCATGACGGAGTTTTTTTAAAAGTACATTTATGTGGTAGTTCCATTTGAAATTTTCGTCTACAATCACTCCAAGATATTCATATACAGATATGTTGTCGATTATTGTTGAACATTTATCGTCTGTTTGAAAAATACAAATACAATATAATATATAATACAAAATACAAATAGTTTACCGTCTGATGGATACAATCGTAGTCATGCATTTTGATTTGATGTTTTGGTATATGTGGAGGTCGTATATGCATAGTTTTTGTTTTTTTTTAGAGTTTATAACAAGTCCATGATCGTGGCACCATGCTATAACTACGTTAAACTGCATAATTTTTCCAGCTGATTCTACGTTTTTATGGCTAACTACGATGGCTGTATCGTCAGCATACGTGTAAACTGTACTTTGTTTCAGAACTGATAGCAATTCATTGACATAGATTATGAAAGTAAGAGGGCCCAACTTTGATCCCTGTTGGACTCCAAACATGGTCTTTTCCTCTTTGCTATAGTTTTCCCTTATTTTCACTTTGTAGGTTCTTTCTCTTTCTAATAAGTAGTTTTCGAACCAGCTTAAAATGGAACCCCGTACACCAATTTTTTTCTAGTTGTTTTAGAATATGTCTATGATTTAGTGTATCGAACGCTTTTTTAAAGTCAATAAACAGAACGATTATGTTATGATTTTTGTCAAGGCTACTGTTTATTCTGTTTGAGAAATCTCCTAGTAGTCGATTTGAACTTTTACCTTTTTGAAATCCATATTGATTTTTTTCTAAAATTTTGTATTTTTCAACGTAGTCGTATAGTTTGCGTGCTACTACCTCTTCTAGTACTTTGTCTATGACAGAGAGTATTGAGATAGGTCTATAATTTGCTAGGTAATTTTTCTTTCCGTCTTTATAAATTGGTCGTACAACTGACGTTTTAAGTGTCTTAGGGACTGTAGATTGTACTAGGCTCATATTGACTAACTTTGTCATTACACTGGATAAAACTAGTGTATTATTTTTAAGATCCATTGGTCTAATTCCATCTATACATGCTGATTTGTTATCCTTTAGGGCCTTAAGAATGTTTTCGACTTCACGTTCGTTGACATTACATACATAGATCGCTGTATGCTAGGTGTTGGACCAGTGAACGCTTTTTGCTGGCAGTTGTGAACCACATTAGTGATATCTGAAGAAAGTTTATTTACGAATTTGTCTGCTAAGTCTGATTGATCTTCATTAGCAAAATTTTTAGCGATGACGTCATCCAGGTTAGTAGTCTTTTTGCCTATTATCGAGTTCACGATCTTCCAGGTTTCTTTAGGGTCTTTATTAGCTGTCCTAAATCTTTGTTTATAATATTTTTTTGTTTAGATAGTTACGAAATTGTTTATAATGTCTTTTATAATCTTCGTTGGGTTGTTTTTCATAATCTTGTAGGGTTGTTTTTAAACTTTCGATATAGTGTGTCTCTGATTTTGCACTCTCTCCTTAGATCATTGCTTATCCAATTTTTTTCGTTCTTTCTATATATAATTGTTCTTATTTCTGTTACTTGTTTAGTTAGTGTGGTCATGATACCGCTAAATTTGTCATATGATTCGTTAACATTAGTGCACTCATTTAATCTGCTCCAGTCGTATACTCTGATACTATGTGCAAGACGTTTGTTGTCGATGAATTTGACTTGTCTATTTGTGGGAGTCTGGGTTTGATTTGTTGTTATGATAGCGGTGTATATGCCATAGTGGTCAGATATATTTAGTTCAACTACCGCCGATTTAATTTCTGCATTCTTATGACATGCACTGCATTCAGTGTTCTTGAATTTTTTGATATCTCAATTCGTGTTTCTGATTTTATTGTATTTGTTAGTCCTTTCGAAGATATCATTGAAAGGTATTTGGTGACAATGCGGTCTTCCTGGTTCTTTACGTTCATATTTGGTAGAGGTACATTACATGGCGCAAGCTTTTTCCCCATATGATTTTCTGACGCGCTCGAGAAACGCGCAAAATCCCCGCTTGGGCTCCCCTACTATAATCTTAATCTAGCCTAGCCTATTTTATATAATATATACATACATATACACATACACATGCACACACAAATATATGTATATATATATACATAGGTGTATACATATATACATATGTATATAAGGTATATATACCTGTGTGCAAAATAATAGCAGTGTTGCATACTAAACATTTTATTTTAAAATAAAAACTAATTTTAAAAGTCGCATAATTTTAATTATTTTTTATGTGGTTCTACATAGAATAAGAGGGCGCCGTGGCTCAGTAGTTAGCGTGTTGGACTCTGACGCACGATGAGCGAGTTCGGATACCGATAACACCAACGCCATCGAATGATTATTTCGCGGCGTCCCTCCTCGGCGGGGTACTGGCAAAACCCCCCGTAGTAAACTTGCCATGAAAAAGCTTCTCAACTCACGCCGTTCGGAATCGGCATTAAACTGTAGGTCCCTTTCACCTGTGTGAAAAATAAATCACACACAACATGGGTGATTGAAGAGAAGCTTGGCTCTGGTCCTTCATGGGCTGTAACGCCACCAAAGAAGAAGAACATAGAATAAGGTATTACAGACAAAAATGTTAAATATAAAAAATGTTGTTATTTAAAAAAAAAACACAAAATTAAAAAATTCAGGAAATTCAAGTCAAAAAAATAGCAGTATTTCATTTTAGGACTTATATCTTTGATTTGAAACAGTTTTCTTAAAAATTTTAATTTTAAGATATTTCAATTGTTCAGTATTTCGTCGAACGTCCTTTGTTTGCAAGGACAGCAGCACATCGACGTGGCATAGAGTCGACTAGATAGATAGATAGATAGATCTTTATTTCGTATAAATATTTTACATTACAATATTTGACATCGCACATTGTACAGAGATATGATATATGGCGCCTTATATCTTTCTACTGAAACATTATTTTCCTTGGTCAAATTACGATTACGAAAAAAGGTTATCTTAGAAGGAAAAAACGGAAAAATAAAACCTTCCATACAAAATAATCAGTTGTGTTACATATGTATATAGATATACATTTAAATATCAGCGAACCCGCACTAAATAAATAAATAAAAATAGAAATAGGCAAATGCTAACTAAATAAATAATAAATATATAAATAAATAAATAGATAATTAAGTGATGAATAAATAAATAGATAGATAAATAAATAATAAACAAAATAATAGATTAATAAATAACAAATAAATAAATAAATTGGAAAACAAAATAAATAACAGAAAATTATGTATTCAAAATATTGATATGTTAATCAAACAAATTGCGAATCAAACTATTATCAACGAATGCACACTTATTAATGAAATGTTGTCTTAGTTTTTGAATCCTATCAGAGATCAAATCAACATTCGCTCGCCGATGTAAATCTTCTGTCGAGTGATGCCAGGGAAGCTTAAGCATCATTTTAAATAATTTGTTTTGCGAGACTTGTAATCTTTTGATGTGAGATTTTGCACAAGAACCCCAGACAGGACAGCCATACAAAAGGATGGCCTGAAATATTACCTTATAGATTATTATTTTATTTTGCAACGATAAGGACGATTTTCTGTTT
Organism: Eumerus sabulonum; assembly: GCA_951905685.1. NCBI lineage: Eukaryota > Metazoa > Arthropoda > Insecta > Diptera > Syrphidae > Eumerus > Eumerus sabulonum. The sequence goes on from OX645063.1 coordinate 43,083,088, forward strand.
ACAAATGTATATAGCATCTTAATTGCTAAATTAAATTTGGCAATGGATCGAGTAATATGTTCACTAAAGGTTAATTTTTGATCCAGAAGAACGCCTAAATATTTAACATTGTTCGCCCATGAGATGGATGTTCGACTGACTTGGAGACTGAAATTTGGTAAAAAACAAGCTTTCCTTTTCCTAGTAAAGAAAATCGCCTGTAGTTTATTATAATTTAACTTGATTCTCCACTTGATGAAGTAGTTTTCCAATACCTCCACTGTATGCTTAAGATTGGTCTCAATATTGAGAGCAATTTCATGCGACGAAAGTATGGCTATGTCATCAGCAAACATAGCTTTATCACAGTCAGGAATGATTGGAAGGTCTGAGGTATACATGTTATATAAAATTGGCCCTAAAACCGATCCCTGGGGAACACCAGAATGAAGGCTGAACAATCTTGAAGCACGACCGTTTACATAAACCTTAAAGCACCGAGACGACAAGAAACTTTGCATGATTTCACAAAGATAAACGGGAAGGTTATAGTTTAATAGTTTAAAAAGAAGACCGTCATGTCAAACAGTATCAAACGCTTTTTCAACATCTAAAAGCAACATGCCAGTAGATTATCCAAGAACGTAGTTTGACTTAACAGTTTTTTGTATTCGAGCAGTTTGGTGCACAGCACTATGACCATGCCTAAAACCAAATTGCTCATTGGGATAGATGTTATTGTTCGCAATGAATTTTAATATTCTTTCGTAAATTTTGGCTATGTTGCTGAGTAAACTTATAGGTCTGAAGCTTGAGGGATTTTCAGGGGGCTAACCAGCTTTTATAATTGGTATAACTTTAGCTTCTTTCCAGCTTATAGGGAAATATTGGAGTTTTAAGCAGGCATTATAAATACTGGTTAGGAATTTAATTCCAGACTTAGGTAGATTTTTTAAATATATGTTCTTAATCTTATCAGGCCCATCAGCTTTGCGGGGGTTCAAGCATTTTATAAAAAGTTTGGTTTCCTCTTCGGTTATAAATATATCTGAGGGGGATGCGACGTTCATAGTATCGAAGACTCTTAGCCTAGGGATTACCTCTGGATTGGTTGTAGAACTATCAATATTCGATGATACTAAGTAGTTATTCGTAAAAACGTTACCAAATAAATTGGCTTTGTCTTTATCCCTATAAAGAGTCGTATTGTGGGAGACAAGACTTTGAATTTTCCTGTTCTTATTTTTAATTACACGCACTATATTCCAGAACGGTTTTGCGGACACATTAAGTTCACTTAGCTTAGAGTCGACTAAATCCATGCATCTCTCCAGTGTAATACCTGCCCATGCAGATTGCACTGCAGTCAACAATTCTGCCACGTTTTTTGGTTTTCTTTTAGTCACCCCTTCTTTGACATCAGCCCACAAATGTTCAATGGGATTAATATCTGGAGACTGAGCTGGCCACTCCGAAACCTTAACCCCATTGCTTGAGAACCAATTTTTAGGCAATGCACTTGTGTGTTTGGGGTCGTTATCCTGTTGGTACGTCCATTTAAGTTGCATATTCCAATCCGCATATGGTAGCATGACTGTCTGCATGATATCGACGTAGAGCTTCGCATCCATTGTCCCTTTGATTCAGTACAAAGGACCCGTGCCGTAGTACGAAAACGAACCCCATACATTGATTTTTGCCCCTCCATGCTTTACAGTCCTAGTCACAAACTGAGGATTGTATTCTGCATTGGGTGGCCTTCTTATATATTGTCGTCGTCCAGTTGAACCAAAAAGAACTATCTTAGACTCATCTGACCATAAGATGTTTCGACATTTTTCAATAGGCCAATTCAAAAGCTCCTTACCAAGCCTTATCCTGTTTTTAATATGTCGGGGTTGCAAAAGTGGTACTTTTCTCGGACTCCTGCCAAATAATTTAGCCTCTGCAAGTCTTCTTCTTATTGTAGATGTATTAACTTGTAGACTAAGTTCTTCTTTTATCTTAGTAGATGTCGTAAATGGATCTATTTTTGATAAACGGATAACCTTTCTTAGCTCACGTCCTTGCATTTTTCTTTTTCGGCCCCGTGTTTCTGCATTTTCTACCCATTTCTTAGCGTTAGATATCTATCCGCAGAACAGGAAAGCGTATCTTGAATAAATTTATACGTTTTACCCTCATCAAGCATTTTTCTAATTAGGGTCCTTTTTTCTTCGGTGCAGTGTCTTGCTCTACCCATTTTAACTAGCAAATTAGGAAAAAGTGGAAGAAATGTTATTCAACACTACTTACATACGCTTACGGATCACTAAGTTGAAGGAAATTACCTTTCACCTGAAGACTTCTAATTGAATAATGACGCTTTTAACTTCACTGCTATTATTTTGCACAGTGGCAAACTACGGTCACTAAAACTGAATAGCAGTATTATCAATTTCCAGTTAAAACCCAACGGAAATCGTATAACGGGGTCAAGGACACGTATAAACCAGCATGATCTGGTGGGACATTTTTATGTTAACAACTCAGTTATTTTCGGGCTGCAGCACTGCTATTATTTTGCACACAATTGACAGACTCTTTTCCACAGACCTTCTGGACACGTGAAAGATTAACGGAACCGCTGATTTGTTCTGTATCAGTTCGCGGTTGTCGTAATGCCAAAATGCTTCTGGGGGAACAAAGCCACTAAGGCGCGCTTTCTCGTGATATAACTCATTTGGGTAATAAGCCCCAGATATAAAGTTATTGGTCGAAGTTAGTGCCCTTGCAACGTGACTTCGAATCAGTTTGACAAAAAGTTGTCAATCCTAATAATTTTGGCTCTATTGTATAGGACCTCGTTTGGATAGTATTTTGTGTACTCGGATTCTGGTGTTCTGTGCAATGAGAGACAAGTCCTTAGACATTGTCTCTCAAACACACGAATCCTTTCCATCAAGCTGACACTCACATTGAACCAAACGGGACATCCATAGGCTATCATGGGCCTGACTCAAGCCATGTAGCAGATTATTTTCACTCTCTTATCAAGTTGGCTGCTATGAAACAGCCACCTTAACAGAGCGCAAGCTCCCCGGGCCCTGGCCAAAGCAGCCACTGGTCCAGATACTGGTCCAACCAGATTCCAAGGTATCGGACTACATTTTGGTTCGCCAGTGGACGCCCGTCCGGTCCAACAATGGAAAATGTTCGCCAGTTTCGCCTGATATCCCTACAGGCACCAGACAATGGCATTCTGAACAAAATGGTTTTAGATTTTTGGAAGTTGATTCTTAACTTCCAGTCATTACAAAAAGTCTGAATTTTTTCGAAATCACGTTGCAAGAGCGTAGCTATGACATCAATCGTTGGGCCCGTCCTGTACGCGACTAGGTCGTCTGCGTATGCTATCGAATGTCGAAGGCAAGCTATCAGATCACTGACGTAAATGTTGAAAAGGATCGGCGAGTTTACCGTGCCCTGTTGCAGACCATTTTTAATATCAAATGTTTGAGAAGAAGTCACGTTGGCAATTTTCACAACGAACTTTCTTCCCGTTAACATATAGATCATATACAGCAGTGGTTTACTTATGCCTAGCTGGTTAAGCCTGTAGTAAAGTCCCTCTAACCATACGGTGTCGAAGGTCCTTTCTAGGTAAACCAGACAGGCACCCGTGCATTGGTTCTTGCATCTGTTCCATTGGATATCCGAGACGAGTTTCGACGCTACACGAATCGTACCATGCCCCGCCTTGAAACCGAATTGGTTATCCGGAATGATATCCCTGTGAATCCGGAATGAAAGGGCCCTGTGAATCATCTTCTTGAATACCTTGCTGATGCTCGGAAGGAGACTTATCGATCGGAGATTTGCTGGGTTGGACGAATCTTTTCCTTTGTCGGGGATCGGCTGCACCACCGCTGTTTTCCAACGCACCGGATAATATGCATCATTCAGTGCGTTGTTAAGCAGGATAGTGAATGCTTCTATAGCCATCGGTGGAAGGTGTCAAAGTACAATATTAGATATTCCGTCAATGCCCACGGATTTCTTCCTCCTTAGTGATTCGAAGATCGTTTGGAGCTCTACTGTCGAAACAAAAGGGGCGAAGCAACGGGCAACACGTTAGTCCTGCTCTTCTCTTCTTCTTAGTGGGCGCTACAGTTCGGGGTGAACCTGGGCCTCAACCAACATGCCCCTCCATCTAGCACGATCTTTCGCTAGCCTTTTCCATTGCCGCACACCCAGTTGGCTGAGGTCCCCTTCCACCTGTGTGCGTCATCTTAAGGGCGGCCATCCTCTGTTCTTCGTCCCTCGGGGTTGGATTCAAAGACTCTCCGGGCTGGAGCTGTGGTGTCCATTCGCTCTACATGGCCCAGCCATCTTAGGCGTTGAATCCGTAGACGCCTGATGTCGCTGTACAGCCCGTAAAGTTCGTGGTTGAATCTTCTCCTCCATCACCCGTCTGCGTTTATAGGCCCAAAAATCACGCGCAAAATCTTTCTCTCGAACCGACCAAGGGCCTCCTCATCCGCTTTTGATAGTGTCCATGCTTCTGTGCCGTACAACAGGACCGGGATGATAAGGGTCTTATATAGAGTCAACTTTGTCGTTCGGGAGAGGGCTCTATTACCCAGTTGCCTCCTGAGCCCAAAGAAACAGCGATTGGCAAGAGTGATTCTGCGTTTGATTTCGGAACTGATGTCGTTGTTCCAGGTCACTGCGGGGCCAAGGTAGACGAAGTCCTTAACTACCTCGAACTTATGTCTGCCTATACAAACGTTCTGGCCGAGACGTCGGTGGTGAGCGTCCTTTTTTGATGACAGCATATATTTAGTTTTGCCCTCGTTTACCGCCAAACCAATTTTCGCCGCCTCCATCTCAATACTCGCAAACGCCTCATTGACATCTCGCTGTGATCTACCTATTATGTCAATATCGTCGGCGTATGCAAGTAGTTGCGAGGATTTGAAATAGATTGTGCCTCTTGTATTGGCCAGTGATTTTTGCACAATCATTTCCAATTTGATGTTGAAGAAATCACACGACAGCGCATCGCCCTGCCTAAATCCTTTTTTGACATCAAAACTATCGCTAAGGTGTTCACCGATTCGGATGGAGCAGCGAGCATTCTCCAAAGTCATCCTGCATAGTCTGACGAGTTTAGCAGGTATGTCAAAGGTAGACATAGCGTTGTATAGCTCGTCTCTAATTACGCTGTCGTATGCGGCTTTGAAGTCGACAAATAGGTGGTGAGTGTCGACTTGAAATTCATTGGTTTTCTCCAGTATCTGCCGTAGTGTGAGGATTTGGTCGATGGTGGACTTCCCTGGCTTGAATCCGCACTGAAAAGGACCTATCTGCTTATTTACAAAAGGCTTCAGGCGTTCACACAAAACGGCAGAGAAGATTTTATAGGCGATGTTAAGGAGACTTATTCCTCTATAGTTGGCGCAATCAGAGGGGTCTCCTTTCTTGTGGATCGGGCATACGATGCTGAGACTCCATTCCTCGGGCATGCTTTCCACTAACCATATCTTACGGATGAGCTGGTGCATGCTCCCAACCAGGTCATCCCCAGCTGCCTTGAAGAGCTTAGCAGACAGTCCGTCTGCGCCAGCAGCTTTATTCGACTTGAGCTTCGATATGGCAATCTTAACATCGTCGAGGTCAGGGGGACATAATTCTCTCCAGTCTCCTTCGATTAGAAATGGATCATTCTGCCTGACAGCGGTATATTGACTAACATCGCCGTTATACAGTCTGCAGAAGTGGTTTTTCCATATTCTCAGCATCGACTTCGGTTCTACTACTAGGTGTCCGTTCTCATCCCTGCAGGCTTCCGTTCTGGCTTTATAACCTTGGCATGTTCGCTTTATCTGTTGATAAAACTTTCGAACGTCACGCCTGCAGTAACACCTCTCCAAATCCTCAATCGCGCGCTTCTCGTGCTCTTTCTTCTTTCTTCTAAGAAGCTTATGCTCCTCCCTTCTTTTTAACTCGTAGAGCTCACGAGCTGCTCTTGTTCTTTTATGCAGCGAGGCCTTATATGCATCCTGCTTCGCTGTATGAATCCTCCTGCACCCGTTATCGAACCAGGTGTTTCTTCGTGGTGGAGCCTTGAAACCCAAAACTTCGGATGCAGAGCTTTTCGGGGCTTGTTTGCAAGGGCTCCACTGCTGTTCTATTGATAGCGTGGAGGATTGAGGTGTATTGGAGAGCTTAAGGGAGACGCGATCGGTAAAAGCACGAGCGGTTTCTGGCGATAGTAGCTTTCCGACGTCATAACTTTGTATTCTTACCCTACTCCGTTGCGTTCGTGATATCCGTAAGCGCATCTTGGCTACAATAAGATAGTTGTCCGAGTCGATGTTAGCCCCTCGGAAAGTTCGAACATCGAGAATAGTGGAGGGGTGTCTGACGTCGATCGCGATGTGATCAATCTGGTTGGTAGTCGATTGATCAAAAGACCGCCAGGTGCCTTTGTGTATATCGAGGTGCGGGAAGCGCGTACTGGCTAGAAGGAGATTTTGCCCCGTAGCAAGATCAATCAGCCTGTGTCCGTTATCGGAGGTGGTGTCGTGTAGGCTATGTTTGCCGATGACTCGTTCAAATATGCTTTCCTTACCCAGCTTAGCATTGAAGTCTCCTAGCACAATTTTGATGTCATAGCTGGGACATTAGGCATACGTTCTGTCTAAGAGATCGTAGAACTCATCTTTGGCTGAGTCATCCTTGTCTTCCGTGGGGGCGTGGACGCAGATCAGGCTGATGTTAAAAAATTTAGCCTTGATACGGATTGTTATGAGGCGTTCGCTCACATGCCGAAAGCTTAGGACTTTTTGCCTTAGTCCACCTCGTAAGTCCTGCTATATCTCTTTTTTCTTTTGTGGATAAATATGTTTATATATATAACTACTACATTAACCATGACACTTGAAATGTGCGACGGACGCATACATAGCTATGCAAGAAGATCTACTGTCGCAATTTCAACGAGATTCCGTCAGTTTAAAAAAAAACTGGTGAAGCCCGTCGTAAGGAAGGTTATTTAAACACGCGGCTCTGAAAGTTGCAAGATGACATAGCAACCTCGCCAACAGGTTAAATATTGTGCGACATGTCAAAGTTTGTGAGAATTGCCTTGGCTACAGCCACGTAAAACTGAGTTGTCCTAGCAAAAAAAACTTTATTATCATCACAGTTTATTCCACCCTACTACAACCGCCCTCAGCACACAACCTGCAGCTCATTCTCAACAATACAGCCCAACTTATTCCACAACCCAATACACACATTTCACTAATCAGTTCTGAGGCCCCCGTATTTCATCCAGAATCAGAACCTAGCGGTACTCAAGTAAAAAGGGCATTTTTTACAGCACGACAAGGTACGCAAGTGCTGTTAGCAACAGCTCTTGTCAAGGTGCAGGCAGCTGATGGTAAGTACCATGAGCTCCGGGCCTTTATAGACCATGGACCCTTCATAACTGAGGCAGCAGCACAACGACTCAACTTGAAACGGCAGCGTAGCTATATACAAGTATCTGGGTTGGGGTTGGTCACTAGCGGCACAAGTAAGCATTATGGCAAAATTGCTTTTGCTTCCCGGCATTCGACGTATGAAAGTGTAACACATGCACATATAATCTCGTCGCTAAGTGGCCTCCTTCCGGCCCAGCCGATGGTACTTGATAGATGGACTGATCTCAAAAATTTGCAACTTGCAGATCCTGCGTTTCATCATCCAGCACCGATAGACATACTCTTCGGATGCACCATCTACACGGAAATAATTCTTCCCGACGTAGTCCGATGCCCAGATGCCAACGCACTCGTCGCTCAAAACGCCCGTCTAGGTTGGATCGTTCGTTTTGGATCGCATATATTTTTATTGATGATGCTAAACTCAGCACCGGTATCAACTATAAATCTTAGGGGCCTAATCTTAGTTTCCACCACTATATAAGGTAGTTGTCTTGGCCGTCCGCATAAGAATGTTCAGGGCCAGGTGTATTGCTGCGACAATTGCTCGCGCCCAAACCCACTGATTTGCTTCCAGTGACCACTTGTACTCGTACGTGGGATGTTGTTGCTTCGGCGTGATAAACTATTTTGAGTATAATGACGAGGTCTAAACTCTCTTAAATTATTTTGTGGAAAAAATTGTTTCCTTGTCTGGTGTGATTATTTTGAAAATTATTGAAATGTGCATGTCCCTGTCTGTAAGTGTGTTCTAGCTCGTTATAATGTCTGTGATGTCTTGGTTCACTATTATGGCTTGGTTCGTTATTATAATTGTATTGTGCAGTTGTATTATGTATTATGACCAAAATGTTTGTGATTGATTTCGCAAATAATCTTAAACATATGTCTCAATTAATGTACTTGGGTTGCGTGACAAAGTAATTGTTTTTGTAGGTTCAGGCAAATTGTCCTTAAAACTGTGGAGAGCAATTGTATTGTTAGACTCTATAAAGTTTAGATCAGCCTCGGGATTATTCATCAAATAACATTTATTTAGCCTGGTTAATAAATTATTTATACTATTGTAATAACGTTCTATATCTGAGGAGGTCCTCGCCATTCTAATTTGGTCTAACAAACAATTAGCTGATAGAACTTCTCCGAAATTTGTTTTAAGAGCGGTTTTGCTCTCCGTCCAGCTATTAAGCCTACCACGAGCTTATCTTTGATGTAACCAGTTAAAATGATTTGCTCGTCAGAGCTCGTCAAAACTTTCAATGACTGGTGCTAACGTGTCTAACCCTATCAATAAAATCTATAACATTATTCCCGTCAAATACCGGGAGCTAACTTACTTACTTATCAGGCCAGCGATCCATGGAGGATCTGAGCCTGAGCTATAGCTGCCTTCCATCCTTGACGGTCCCGGGCACGGTGCTTCCAGTTATCAAGACCAAGATGTCTTACATCCGCGATTACTTGGTCTTTATACCGGAGGTTCGGTCTTCCTCTTTTTCTCGAACCAGGAGGCTCGGAGTCGAAGACCCTCTTAGCTGGAGCGTTGATGTCCATGCGCTCGATGTGGCCGAGCCAGTGTAGTCGACGGATCTTTGCCTTCCGGACTACATCCACATCTTTGTACAGATCGTATTGGTTATGTCTTCTTCTTCATTCACCTTCCTCACAGACAGGACCAAATATCCGGCGCAGAATTTTTCTTTCGAAAGAACCCGAAATCAGCTCCGCTGTCCTGCTTATCGTCCAGCTTTCGGCTTGTTGAATGTTAATTTGTTGTTACTCACGTTCCAGGGATTTGCTGCGCTTCTTCTTGTTGGTCTGGATGCACGTGGTTTATTCGATATATATATATATATTTTTTTTTTGTTACAACGTGTTCTTTTGTTTCCTGTTTCTTATTTTTATTTAATTATTAGGAGTATTATCTCCTCTGGAACTTGGGGGTCAACAAACTACTGCGGTTGCTTGGACAGGAAGGGTACGCCGTGACTGCCTATGCCGACGACATTGCTATTGCCCTCACAGGTAAATTTCCCAACACTATACGACCTTATGCAGAGTGCATTACATACATATGTACATTAGAAACCTGGACGCAGTACTGTGGACTTGGGGTGAACCTTAAGGAGACCGATCTAGTACTGTTTACTAACACATACAAAATTACGCCCCTCAACCCACCGAGGCTGGGTGGAACCCAACTAACAATCAAAGAGCAGGCTAAATATCTAGACCTAGTCCTTGACAGGAGGCTGAATTGGAAACCCAATATTCTTGATCGCGTCAAGAAAGCAACTATCTCTTTTGCGAATCGCAGGAGGATCTACCTGGGCGCGCCCTTCTTTGATAATCTAAGTGAGCTAGCAAACCAAAAGATAGCTCAACTCCATCGCTTTATTAGAAGCACCGGTTCTCAGGTAGCAAATCAGGGTAACTTGATCCAGGTGGTATCACGATGGGCCGACTGCGGCCTACGTGTGGCTTATGCCTACCACATTAACCTAACCTTACCTAGGAGTATTATCAGTTTTTCTTTCATACAGTTATGCACTCATGAATTCACAGTTATACACAGTTATTGGGAAGTGTTTTTTGCTGACGTGGCTTATGTGATTTCACTATTTTTTTATTTTTAAATGCATTATACCGCGTTTATAGTCAAGAAGTCTTATGTTAGGTTTTTTAGTTGCACGTGGTTTTTTAGGGTTCCGTACCCAAAGGTAAAACGGAACCCTATTACTAAGACTTCGCTGTCCGTCCGTCCGTCCGTCCGTCCGTCCGTCCGTCCGTCTGTCACCAGGCTGTATCTCATGAACCGCGATAGTTAGACAGTTGAAATTTTCACAGATGATGTATTTCTGTTGCCGCTACCACGACAAATACTAAAAACAGAACAAAATTAATTATACATATACATAATTACAAACAACCAAGAATAAATTGTTTCGAAAGGTTTTCGTTGTCATCTTTCGGTCAGTTCCCATTTGTGAGCGGCTCGTAGTAATCCATTTTGGAAAATTAAACTCAGTGACAGCGGATAGCCCGAGGGTACGATCAGCGCTTGGCACGCGGACGATTGGAGTTCAGCCCGCAGAAGGTTAGCAATTGTGCTTTTTTTTTTGTTCCTAGTAGCACATGAGGGAGAGTGGGCGAAGAACTCGGGGAGAAATCTTCGGCGAAGTACTCGGAGAGGGATCTTCGGGGAAGAACTCCGGTACGGTTTTAAGCAGTCCCGCGACCGTGTGTCCTATTGCCTACGTTGGTCGCGGATATCACGTTCGTTGTATAAGGTATTGAAATCACGAATTTGCGTGTCGCGATTGGTGATGCGGGCTAAGTCGTTGGTTAGAGGATTTTCGGTACGACTGTTCGAATACTCAAGCTGCGGTTTATTTACTTTTTTGGACAGTGAATTCCTTTTTTTTTTTATTTTACATATATTTTTTTTATTTATTTCGACTTTTTTTATTGACATACGGTGTAGGGTAGTTTTAAGGATTAATTGTAAACCTAGATTAAGTTAGGTTAAGGAAATTAAATTTGTGACATATTGAATTGGAAACGATTACGGTGGTTTTTTTCTTTTGCGTGGGAATTTTCGCGAGTCTCGTAGCAAATTCGCGATTCTTGTTGCGGGTAAGTCGGCGTGAGGGCAATCGCGTGGCGCCATTGCTCACGACCAGTCCTCGCAGCTGGCCTAGCATCCCTTTCGCACGACTTCGCGACAGGTGGAGAGGAGCAAGTGAGCAAGAGGAGCAAGCGATCTTGCACACATACGAACCGATACGTACATACGCATCACATACGTGCATACACTCACACATCTGTACGCTATGTATAAGTATACATATGTACATTACGAAGTAGAGTTGGGTAGTTCCGGACATGTATAGTTCACGGAACTATGTCCTCTCTCGGACACATGTCCTCTCGTTCCGCAAATTGAACGAAAAGAGTTCCATAGTTCCATTCAACCCTTATTCATCAAGCACATATGTATGTACAAAACGAAAAAGAAAAAAACATTAATGCAACGAACATGCTTCTCATACGGTATGACTTATACCCTGTGGTTTTTAGGAAACCCAAAAGTATGGAGATGTGGCGATAAAGCTCGAACAGTTGGTGTACACTATACAGCACACTTGAACTGAAATGAAGAAAAGAAATGAAAGAATATATGTAATGCCCGTACCGCATTTCGTGAACGAATGTCATACATGTGTATGTATGCATTCAGGTGCGGACATGGACATGGTTTGCTAGTTCCATATCGGTGCGAGTATACATTTAGTATTTTAAAACGGGTAGAGATTGCAGTGCATACTGAGATGGAATAATTATCTTATAACCCCATTTAGATACTGTTTCAAATATATTGAATGGTCTTTTCAACAAAGTTGTTGGTCCAATATAACACCTGCAAAACTATCAATTTAGTTAGTGTTTGTGTGGAAAAGAGATGTTTCATCAGCAAAGGCAGTTATTTTGCCTTTAAAAGGTTGTAAGAAAAACGAATTAACATAAATTAGAAAAAGGATTGGGCCCAATACTGCTCCTTGGGGAACACCCATATTTAAGAAGTCTATAGAACTGTAAACATTCCTAATTTTCACAACTTGATAACGGTTGGATAAATAAGAAGAAAACCATTTATAAATGGAGCCTCTGAAACCCGCTTTATAAAGTTTATTGAGTAGCAAAGTATGATTAACCATATCAAAGACCTTACTGATATCAACAAATAATGTTGATGGTATTTGAGAAGTATTTAAACTATTATATATTTCACCAGTTAATTTCAATAAAGCAGTTTCAGTCGATTTGCCACGTCTAGACCCAAATTGGCAATCACTCAAAAAATGAGTATTTTCTAAAAATTACAACATTCTAGATTTTAACTATCCGAAAAGTGAGATTAAAATGTCACTGATTATGTATTTCTGTATATACTTAGACAGAATATAATAAATATATGTATAAATGGGGCTCCCATACAACAGACATGCTTTTTTTGCCGTTTTTATACATAATAGTACGGAACCCTTCGTGCGCGAGTCCGACTCGCACTTGGCCGGTTTTTTAATTTCACTATTTTACTTTAAAATAGTCGAAATTACCTTTATTTTCTCTTGAAAGCTACCGCCCGCACCGACTGCGCTAGTTTTATAACTTCAATCGCGTTTAGAATTAAAACAAAATAATCTTTTTTGTTTGAAAGGAAAAGTATTTATTTCTTTCGCAAGTATTTTCTGGATTTTCTTTTACGACGACCAATAGGGAAGAAAGCAGAAAAGGAAAAGAGGTCGATATATCGAGCCCCATGAGTTTTTATCACGGCGAGAGTATATGCTGTAGAATTCCTTTGTGCTTACCTTCTCTCGAAAATGCGTTCGGCAGTGTCTCTCCGATAGCTCATTCTCTCGATATATGACTATATCAAAAGAATTGTGCCGAATTTCGTGCTTCTGGCTTAGCTTAGTTTCCCTTCGCTCGATCCTGATCAGTGAATTCACATTCACAGACAGGATCTTTAAGGGACTCTCTACCAGCGTACCCATTACGACTGTAGAGGCGCTAAGCCCGGCCAAAGCGAGTAGATCGTGTCCACCCGATTCGCCTGCCTTTGGATCTGCTGTTGGAGCAGGCTGATCTGCCCTTGTATGGCGAACAGAATCGAGCGCAGGTCCCCCTCAGCCTCCGGTGCCTTAAAGACGGGCACTGAGACTTTGGGAGCAGCCTTGGGCGTAGGTCATTTGGGGAGTGACGGCTGGTGTTTGGAGGCTTTTCGGGGGAGGTATCCGCTCCGCTTTCTGTTGCCGGCGACATATGTACACATGTATGTATGCATGTAGGTGGCGATGGGCTGCTAGTTATGATATGGCGACTAAGTAGAGTTTTTTGTGTTGTTTTTGGATTCGTGTATAATTCACAGAAGGTTATTCGTTGCCTTCTGCGTACAGGTACTTGAGAGCTTCATTACACATGTGCCCTACTGAGCTTCGGTGGTCCCGAGGTGCAAGCTTCAAACTTGTAGTCGATTAACGTGTCGAAGTGGTTCGATTCCATCTGCAGGGTGCCGGCGGGATGATGCGATATATATTTTTTATACGGATTTTCTAGCAGTGCTCTTGCTCCATTTTTTATGCTGCAATCGGTAGATTCAACCACACCAACCGATTTTGTGTTGTTTTTGGATTCGTGTATAATTCACAGAAAGTTATTCGTTGCCTTCTGCATACAGGTACTTGAGAGCTTCGTTACACATGTGCCCTACTGACCTTCGGTGGTCCCGAGGTGCAAGCTTCAAACTTGTAGTCGATTAACGTGTCGAAGTGGTTCGATTCCATCTGCAGGGCGCCGGCGGGATGATGCGATATAATTTTTTAAACGGATTTTCTAGAAAAGTAGTGTTGATGCTCCATTTTTTATGCTGAAATCGGTAGATTCAATCACACCAACCGAATGGGTCACGGAACACGACACGACATATGTACATATGTATGCATGTAGGTGGCGATGGGCTGCAAGTTATGGTATGGTGACTAAGTGGTGTTTTTTGTGTTGTTTTTGGATTCGTGTATAATTCACAGAAAGTTATTCGTTGCCTTCTGCGTACAGGTGCTTGAGAGCTTCGTTACACATGTGCCCTACTGAGCCTCGGTGGTCCCGAGGTGCAAGCTTCAAACTTGTAGTCGATTAACGTGTCGAAGTGGTTCGATTCCATCTGCAGGGCGCCGGCGGGATGATGCGATATATATTTTTATACGGATCTTCTAACAAAGTAGGGTTGATGCTCCATTTTTTATGCTGGAATCGGTAGATTCAATCACACCAACCGAATGGGTCATGGAACACGACACGACATATGTACATATGTATGTATGTATGCATGTAGGTGGCGATGGGCTGCAAGTTATGGTATGGTGACTGAGTGGTGTTTCTTGTGTTGTTTTTGGATTCGCGTATAGTTCACAGAAAGTTATTCGTTGCCTTCTGCGTACAGGTGCTTGAGAGCTTCGTTACACATGTGCCCTACTGAGCTTCGGTGGTCCCGAGGTGCAAGCTTCAAACTTGTAGTCGATTAACGTGTCGAAGTGGTTCGATTCCATCTGCAGGGCGCCGGCGGGATGATGCGATATAATTTTTTATACGGATTTTCTAGCAAAGTAGTGTTGGTGCTCCATTTCGTGTTGTTTTTGGATTCGTGTATAATTCACAGAAAGTTATTCGTTGCCTTCTGCGTAAAGGTACTTGAGAGCTTCGTTACACATGTGCCCTACTGAGCTTCGGTGGTCCCGAGGTGCAAGCTTCAAACTTGTAGTCGATTAACGTGTCGAAGTGGTTCGATTCCATCTGCAGGGCGCCGGCGGGATGATGCGATATAATTTTTTATACGGATTTTCTAGCAAAGTAGTGTTCTTGCTCCATTTTTTATGCTGCAATCGGTAGATTCAGCCTAACCAACCGATTTTGTGTTGTTTTTGGATTCGTGTATAATTCACAGAAATTTGTTCGTTGCCTTCTGCGTACAGGTACTTGAGAGCTTCGTTACACATGTGCCCTACTGAGCTTCGGTGGTCCCGAGGTGCAAGCTTCAAACTTGTAGTCGATTAACGTGTCGAAGTGGTTCGATTCCATCTGCAGGGCGCCGGCGGGATGATGCGATATAATTTTTTATACGGATTTTCTAGCAAAGTAGTGTTGGTGCTCCATTTTTTATGCTGGAATTGGTAGATTCAGTCACACCAACCGATTTCGTGTTGTTTTTGGATACGTGTATAATTCACAGAAGGTTATTCGTTGCCTTCTGCGTACAGGTACTTGAGAACTTCGTTACACATGTGCCCTACTGAGCTTCGGTGGTCCGGAGGTGCAAGCTTCAAACTTGTATTCGATTAACTTGTCGAAGTGGTTCGATTCCATCTGCAGGGCGCCGGCGGGATGATGCGATATAATTTTTTATACGGATTATCTAGCAAAGTAGTGTTCTTGCTCCATTTTTTATGCTGCAATCGGTAGATTCAGCCACACCAACCGATTTTGTGTTGTTTTTGGTATCGTGTATAATTCACAGAAATTTATTCGTTGCCTTCTGCGTACAGGTACTTGAGAGCTTCGTTACACATGTGCCCTACTGAGCTTCGGTGGTCCCGAGGTGCAAGCTTCAAACTTGTATTCGATTAACTTGTCGAAGTGGTTCGATTCCATCTGCAGGGCGCCGGCGGGATGATGCGATATAATTTTTTATACGGATTTTCTAGCAATGTAGTGTTCTTTCTCCATTTTTTATGCTGCAATCGGTAGATTCAGCCACACCAACCGATTTTGTGTTGTTTTTGGATTCGTGTATAATTCACAGAAAGTTATTCGTTGCCTTCTGCGTACAGGTACTTGAGAGCTTCGTTACACATGTGCCCTACTGAGCTTCGGTGGTCCCGAGGTGCAAGCTTCAAACTTGTATTCGATTAACTTGTCGAAGTGGTTCGATTCCATCTGCAGGGCGCCGGCGGGATGATGCGATACAATTTTTTATACGGATTTTCTAGCAAAGTAGTGTTGGTGCTCCATTTTTTATGCTGGAATTGGTAGATTCAATCACACCAACCGATTTTGTGTTGTTTTTGGATTCGTGTATATATCACAGAAGGTTATTCGTTGCCTTCTACGTACAGGTACTTGAGAGCTTCGTTACACATGTGCCCTACTGAGCGTCGGTGGTCCCGAGATGCAAGCTTCAAACTTGTATTCGATTAGCTTGTCGAAGTGGTTCGATTCCATCTGCAGGGAGCCGGCGGGATGATGCGATATAATTTTTTATACGGATTTTCTAGCAAAGTAGTGTTCTTGCTCCATTTTTTATGTTGCAATCGGTAGATTCAGCTACACCAACCGATTTTGTGTTATTTTTGGATTCGTGTATAATTCACAGAAATTTATTCGTTGCCTTCTGCGTACAGGTACTTGAGAGCTTCGTTACCCATGTGCCCTACTGAGCTTCGGTGGTCCCGAGGTGCAAGCTTCAAACTTGTATTCGATTAACTTGTCGAAGTGGTTCGATTCCATCTGCAGGGCGCCGGCGGGATGATGCGATATAATTTTTTATACGGATTTCCTAGCAAAGTAGTGTTCTTGCTCCATTTTTTATGCTGGAATTGGTAGATTCAATCACACCGACCGATTTCGTGTTTTTTTGGATTCGTGTATAATTCACAGAAAGTTATTCGTTGCCTTCTGCGTACAGGTACTTGAGAGCTTCGTTACACATGTGCCCTACTGAGCTTCGGTGGTCCCGAGGTGCAAGCTTCAAACTTGTATTCGATTAACTTGTCGAAGTGGTTCGATTCCATCTGCAGGGTGCCGGCGGGATGATGCGATATAATTTTTTATACGGATTTTCTAGCAAAGCAGTGTTCTTGCTCCATTTTTTATGCTGCAATCGGTAGATTCAGCCACACCAACCGATTTTGTGCTTTTTTTTGGATTCGTGTATAATTCACAGAAGGTTATTCGTTGCCTTCTGCGTACAGGTACTTGAGAGCTTCATTACACATGTGCCCTACTGAGCTTCGGTGGTCCCGAGGTGCAAGCTTCAAACTTGTAGTCGATTAACGTGTCGAAGTGGTTCGATTCCATCTGCAGGGTGCCGGCGGGATGATGCGATATATATTTTTTATACGGATTTTCTAGCAGTGCTCTTGCTCCATTTTTTATGCTGCAATCGGTAGATTCAACCACACCAACCGATTTTGTGTTGTTTTTGGATTCGTGTATAATTCACAGAAAGTTATTCGTTGCCTTCTGCATACAGGTACTTGAGAGCTTCGTTACACATGTGCCCTACTGACCTTCGGTGGTCCCGAGGTGCAAGCTTCAAACTTGTAGTCGATTAACGTGTCGAAGTGGTTCGATTCCATCTGCAGGGCGCCGGCGGGATGATGCGATATAATTTTTTAAACGGATTTTCTAGAAAAGTAGTGTTGATGCTCCATTTTTTATGCTGAAATCGGTAGATTCAATCACACCAACCGAATGGGTCACGGAACACGACACGACATATGTACATATGTATGCATGTAGGTGGCGATGGGCTGCAAGTTATGGTATGGTGACTAAGTGGTGTTTTTTGTGTTGTTTTTGGATTCGTGTATAATTCACAGAAAGTTATTCGTTGCCTTCTGCGTACAGGTGCTTGAGAGCTTCGTTACACATGTGCCCTACTGAGCCTCGGTGGTCCCGAGGTGCAAGCTTCAAACTTGTAGTCGATTAACGTGTCGAAGTGGTTCGATTCCATCTGCAGGGCGCCGGCGGGATGATGCGATATATATTTTTATACGGATCTTCTAACAAAGTAGGGTTGATGCTCCATTTTTTATGCTGGAATCGGTAGATTCAATCACACCAACCGAATGGGTCATGGAACACGACACGACATATGTACATATGTATGTATGTATGCATGTAGGTGGCGATGGGCTGCAAGTTATGGTATGGTGACTGAGTGGTGTTTCTTGTGTTGTTTTTGGATTCGCGTATAGTTCACAGAAAGTTATTCGTTGCCTTCTGCGTACAGGTGCTTGAGAGCTTCGTTACACATGTGCCCTACTGAGCTTCGGTGGTCCCGAGGTGCAAGCTTCAAACTTGTAGTCGATTAACGTGTCGAAGTGGTTCGATTCCATCTGCAGGGCGCCGGCGGGATGATGCGATATAATTTTTTATACGGATTTTCTAGCAAAGTAGTGTTGGTGCTCCATTTCGTGTTGTTTTTGGATTCGTGTATAATTCACAGAAAGTTATTCGTTGCCTTCTGCGTAAAGGTACTTGAGAGCTTCGTTACACATGTGCCCTACTGAGCTTCGGTGGTCCCGAGGTGCAAGCTTCAAACTTGTAGTCGATTAACGTGTCGAAGTGGTTCGATTCCATCTGCAGGGCGCCGGCGGGATGATGCGATATAATTTTTTATACGGATTTTCTAGCAAAGTAGTGTTCTTGCTCCATTTTTTATGCTGCAATCGGTAGATTCAGCCTAACCAACCGATTTTGTGTTGTTTTTGGATTCGTGTATAATTCACAGAAATTTGTTCGTTGCCTTCTGCGTACAGGTACTTGAGAGCTTCGTTACACATGTGCCCTACTGAGCTTCGGTGGTCCCGAGGTGCAAGCTTCAAACTTGTAGTCGATTAACGTGTCGAAGTGGTTCGATTCCATCTGCAGGGCGCCGGCGGGATGATGCGATATAATTTTTTATACGGATTTTCTAGCAAAGTAGTGTTGGTGCTCCATTTTTTATGCTGGAATTGGTAGATTCAGTCACACCAACCGATTTCGTGTTGTTTTTGGATACGTGTATAATTCACAGAAGGTTATTCGTTGCCTTCTGCGTACAGGTACTTGAGAACTTCGTTACACATGTGCCCTACTGAGCTTCGGTGGTCCGGAGGTGCAAGCTTCAAACTTGTATTCGATTAACTTGTCGAAGTGGTTCGATTCCATCTGCAGGGCGCCGGCGGGATGATGCGATATAATTTTTTATACGGATTATCTAGCAAAGTAGTGTTCTTGCTCCATTTTTTATGCTGCAATCGGTAGATTCAGCCACACCAACCGATTTTGTGTTGTTTTTGGTATCGTGTATAATTCACAGAAATTTATTCGTTGCCTTCTGCGTACAGGTACTTGAGAGCTTCGTTACACATGTGCCCCACTGAGCTTCGGTGGTCCCGAGGTGCAAGCTTCAAACTTGTATTCGATTAACTTGTCGAAGTGGTTCGATTCCATCTGCAGGGTGCCGGCGGGATGATGCGATATAATTTTTTATACGGATTTTCTAGCAAAGTAGTGTTGATGCTCCATTTTTTATGCTGGAATCGGTAGATTTAATCACACCAACCGAATGGGTCACGGAACACGACACGACATATGTACATATGTATGGATGCATGTAGGTGGCGATGGGCTGCAAGTTATGGTATGGTGACTGAGTGGTGTTTTTTGTGTTGTTTTTGGATTCGTGTATAGTTCACAGAAAGTTATTCGTTGCCTTCTGCGTACAGGTGCTTGAGAGCTTCGTTACACATGTGCCCTACTGAGCTTCGGTGGTCCCGAGGTGCAAGCTTCAAACTTGTAGTCGATTAACGTGTCGAAGTGGTTCGATTCCATCTGCAGGGTGCCGGCGGGATGATGCGATATAATTTTTTATACGGATTTTCTAGCAAAGTAGTGTTGATGCTCCATTTTTTATGCTGGAATCGGTAGATTTAATCACACCAACCGAATGGGTCACGGAACACGACACGCCATATGTGCATATGTATGGATGCATGTAGGTGGCGATGGGCTGCAAGTTATGGTATGGTGACTGAGTGGTGTTTTTTGTGTTGTTTTTAGATTCGTGTATAGTTCACAGAAAGTTATTCGTTGCCTTCTGCGTACAGGTGCTTGAGAGCTTCGTTACACATGTGCCCTACTGAGCTTCGGTGGTCCCGAGGTGCAAGCTTCAAACTTGTAGTCGATTAACGTGTCGAAGTGGTTCGATTCCATCTGCAGGGCGCCGGCGGGATGATGCGATATAATTTTTTATACGGATTTTCTAGCAATGTAGTGTTCTTTCTCCATTTTTTATGCTGCAATCGGTAGATTCAGCCACACCAACCGATTTTGTGTTGTTTTTGGATTCGTGTATAATTCACAGAAAGTTATTCGTTGCCTTCTGCGTACAGGTACTTGAGAGCTTCGTTACACATGTGCCCTACTGAGCTTCGGTGGTCCCGAGGTGCAAGCTTCAAACTTGTATTCGATTAACTTGTCGAAGTGGTTCGATTCCATCTGCAGGGCGCCGGCGGGATGATGCGATACAATTTTTTATACGGATTTTCTAGCAAAGTAGTGTTGGTGCTCCATTTTTTATGCTGGAATTGGTAGATTCAATCACACCAACCGATTTTGTGTTGTTTTTGGATTCGTGTATATATCACAGAAGGTTATTCGTTGCCTTCTACGTACAGGTACTTGAGAGCTTCGTTACACATGTGCCCTACTGAGCGTCGGTGGTCCCGAGATGCAAGCTTCAAACTTGTATTCGATTAGCTTGTCGAAGTGGTTCGATTCCATCTGCAGGGAGCCGGCGGGATGATGCGATATAATTTTTTATACGGATTTTCTAGCAAAGTAGTGTTCTTGCTCCATTTTTTATGTTGCAATCGGTAGATTCAGCTACACCAACCGATTTTGTGTTATTTTTGGATTCGTGTATAATTCACAGAAATTTATTCGTTGCCTTCTGCGTACAGGTACTTGAGAGCTTCGTTACCCATGTGCCCTACTGAGCTTCGGTGGTCCCGAGGTGCAAGCTTCAAACTTGTATTCGATTAACTTGTCGAAGTGGTTCGATTCCATCTGCAGGGCGCCGGCGGGATGATGCGATATAATTTTTTATACGGATTTCCTAGCAAAGTAGTGTTCTTGCTCCATTTTTTATGCTGGAATTGGTAGATTCAATCACACCGACCGATTTCGTGTTTTTTTGGATTCGTGTATAATTCACAGAAAGTTATTCGTTGCCTTCTGCGTACAGGTACTTGAGAGCTTCGTTACACATGTGCCCTACTGAGCTTCGGTGGTCCCGAGGTGCAAGCTTCAAACTTGTATTCGATTAACTTGTCGAAGTGGTTCGATTCCATCTGCAGGGTGCCGGCGGGATGATGCGATATAATTTTTTATACGGATTTTCTAGCAAAGCAGTGTTCTTGCTCCATTTTTTATGCTGCAATCGGTAGATTCAGCCACACCAACCGATTTTGTGCTTTTTTTTGGATTCGTGTATAATTCACAGAAGGTTATTCGTTGCCTTCTGCGTACAGGTACTTGAGAACTTCGTTACACATGTGCCCTACTGAGCTTCGGTGGTCCGGAGGTGCAAGCTTCAAACTTGTCGAAGTGGTTCGATTCCATCTGCAGGGCGCCGGCGGGATGATGCGATATAATTTTTTAGACGGATTTTCTAGCAAAGTAGTGTTCTTGCTCCATTTTTTATGCTGCAATCGGTAGATTCAGCCACACCAACCGATTTTGTGTTGTTTTTGGAATCGTGTATAATTCACAGAAATTTATTCGTTGCCTTCTGCGTACAGGTACTTGAGAGCTTCGTTACACATGTGCCCTACTGAGCTTCGGTGGTCCCGAGGTGCAAGCTTCAAACTTGTATTCGATTAACTTGTCGAAGTGGTTCGATTCCATCTGCAGGGAGCCGGCGGGATGATGCGATATAATTTTTTATACGGATTTTCTAGCAAAGTAGTGTTGGTGCTCCATTTTTTATGCTGGAATTGGTAGATTCAATCACACCAACCGATTTTGTGTTGTTTTTGGATTCGTGTATATATCACAGAAAGTTATTCGTTGCCTTCTGCGTACAGGTGCTTGAGAGCTTCGTTACACATGTGCCCTACTGAGCTTCGGTGGTCCCGAGGTGCAAGCTTCAAACTTGTATTCGATTAACTTGTCGAAGTGGTTCGATTCCATCTGCAGGGCGCCGGCGGGATGATGCGATATAATTTTTTATACGGATTTTCTAGCAAAGTAGTGTTCTTGCTCCATTTTTTATGCTGCAATCGGTAGATTCAGCCACACCAACCGATTTTGTGTTGTTTTTGGATTCGTGTATAATTCACAGAAAGTTATTCGTTGCCTTCTGCGTACAGGTACTTGAGAGCTTCGTTACACATGTGCCCTACTGAGCTTCGGTGGTCCCGAGGTGCAAGCTTCAAACTTGTATTCGATTAACTTGTCGAAGTGGTTCGATTCCATCTGCAGGGTGCCGGCGGGATGATGCGATATAATTTTTTATACGGATTTTCTAGCAAAGTAGTGTTGGTGCTCCATTTTTATGCTGGAATTGGTAGATTCAATCACACCAACCGATTTTGTGTTGTTTTTGGATTCGTGTTTATATCACAGAAGGTTATTCGTTGCCTTCTACGTACAGGTACTTGAGAGCTTCGTTACACATGTGCCCTACTGAGCGTCGGTGGTCCCGAGGTGCAAGCTTCAAACTTGTATTCGATTAGCTTGTCGAAGTGGTTCGATTCCATCTGCAGGGAGCCGGCGGGATGATGCGATATAATTTTTTATACGGATTTTCTAGCAAAGTAGTGTTCTTGCTCCATTTTTTATGTTGCAATCGGTAGATTCAGCTACACCAACCGATTTTGTGTTATTTTTGGATTCGTGTATAATTCACAGAAATTTATTCGTTGCCTTCTGCGTACAGGTACTTGAGAGCTTCGTTACCCATGTGCCCTACTGAGCTTCGGTGGTCCCGAGGTGCAAGCTTCAAACTTGTATTCGATTAACTTGTCGAAGTGGTTCGATTCCATCTGCAGGGCGCCGGCGGGATGATGCGATACAATTTTTTATACGGATTTTCTAGCAAAGTAGTGTTGGTGCTCCATATTTTATGCTGGAATTGGTAGATTCAATCACACCAACCGATTTTGTGTTGTTTTTGGATTCGTGTATATATCACAGAAGGTTATTCGTTGCCTTCTACGTACACGTACTTGAGAGCTTCGGTACACATGTGCCCTACTGAGCGTCGGTGGTCCCGAGGTGCAAGCTTCAAACTTGTATTCGATTAGCTTGTCGAAGTGGTTCGATTCCATCTGCAGGGAGCCGGCGGGATGATGCGATATAATTTTTTATACGGATTTTCTAGCAAGGTAGTGTTCTTGCTCCATTTTTTATGTTGCAATCGGTAGATTCAGCTACACCAACCGATTTTGTGTTATTTTTGGATTCGTGTATAATTCACAGAAATTTATTCGTTGCCTTCTGCGTACAGGTACTTGAGAGCTTCGTTACCCATGTGCCCTACTGAGCTTCGGTGGTACCGAGGTGCAAGCTTCAAACCTGTATTCGATTAGCTTGTCGAAGTGGTTCGATTCCATCTGCAGGGCGCCGGCGGGATGATGCGATACAATTTTTTATACGGATTTTCTAGCAAAGTAGTGTTGGTGCTCCATATTTTATGCTGGAATTGGTAGATTCAATCACACCAACCGATTTTGTGTTGTTTTTGGATTCGTGTTTATATCACAGAAGGTTATTCGTTGCCTTCTACGTACAGGTACTTGAGAGCTTCGTTACACATGTGCCCTACTGAGCGTCGGTGGTCCCGAGGTGCAAGCTTCAAACTTGTATTCGATTAGCTTGTCGAAGTGGTTCGATTTCATCTGCAGGGAGCCGGCGGGATGATGCGATATAATTTTTTATACGGATTTTCTAGCAAAGTAGTGTTCTTGCTCCATTTTTTATGTTGCAATCGGTAGATTCAGCTACACCAACCGATTTTGTGTTATTTTTGGATTCGTGTATAATTCACAGGAATTTATTCGTTGCCTTCTGCGTACAGGTACTTGAGAGCTTCGTTACCCATGTGCCCTACTGAGCTTCGGTGGTCCCGAGGTGCAAGCTTCAAACTTGTAGTCGATTAGCGTGTCGAAGTGGTTCGATTCCATCTGCAGGGTGCCGGCGGGATGATGCGATATAATTTTTTATATGGATTTTCTAGCAAAGTAGTGTTCTTGCTCCATTTTTTATGCTGCAATCGGTAGATTCAGCCACACCAACCGATTTTGTGTTGTTTTTGGATTCGTGTATAATTCACAGAAAGTTATTCATTGCCTTCTGCGTACAGGGACTTGAGAGCTTCGTTACACATGTGCCCTACTGAGCTTCGGTGGTCCCGAGGTGCAAGCTTCAAACTTGTATTCGATTAACTTGTCGAAGTGGTTCGATTCCATCTGCAGGGCGCCGGCGGGATGATGCGATACAATTTTTTATACGGATTTTCTAGCAAAGTAGTGTTGGTGCTCCATATTTTATGCTGGAATTGGTAGATTCAATCACACCAACCGATTTTGTGTTGTTTTTGGATTCGTGTTTATATCACAGAAGGTTATTCGTTGCCTTCTACGTACAGGTACTTGAGAGCTTCGTTACACATGTGCCCTACTGAGCGTCGGTGGTCCCGAGGTGCAAGCTTCAAACTTGTATTCGATTAGCTTGTCGAAGTGGTTCGATTCCATCTGCAGGGAGCCGGCGGGATGATGCGATATAATTGTTTATACGGATTTTCTAGCAAAGTAGTGTTCTTGCTCCATTTTTTATGTTGCAATCGGTAGATTCAGCTACACCAACCGATTTTGTGTTATTTTTGGATTCGTGTATAATTCACAGAAATTTATTCGTTGCCTTCTGCGTACAGGTACTTGAGAGCTTCGTTACCCATGTGCCCTACTGAGCTTAGGTGGTCCCGAGGTGCAAGCTTCAAACTTGTATTCGATTAACTTGTCGAAGTGGTTCGATTCCATCTGCAGGGCGCCGGCGGGATGATGCGATACAATTTTTTATTCGGATTTTCTAGCAAAGTAGTGTTGGTGCTCCATTTTTTATGCTGGAATTGGTAGATTCAATCACACCAACCGATTTTGTGTTGTTTTTGGATTCGTGTATATATCACAGAAGGTTATTCGTTGCCTTCTACGTACAGGTACTTGAGAGCTTCGGTACACATGTGCCCTACTGAGCGTCGGTGGTCCCGAGGTGCAAGCTTCAAACTTGTATTCGATTAGCTTGTCGAAGTGGTTCGATTCCATCTGCAGGGAGCCGGCGGGATGATGCGATATAATTTTTTATACGGATTTTCTAGCAAAGTAGTGTTCTTGCTCCATTTTTTATGTTGCAATCGGTAGATTCAGCTACACCAACCGATTTTGTGTTATTTTTGGATTCGTGTATAATTCACAGAAATTTATTCGTTGCCTTCTGCATACAGGTACTTGAGAGCTTCGTTACCCATGTGCCCTACTGAGCTTCGGTGGTCCCGAGGTGCAAGCTTCAAACTTGTATTCGATTAACTTGTCGAAGTGGTTCGATTCCATCTGCAGGGCGCCGGCGGGATGATGCGATATAATTTTTTATACGGATTTCCTAGCAAAGTAGTGTTCTTGCTCCATTTTTTATGCTGCAATCGGTAGATTCAGCCACACCAACCGATTTTGTGTTGTTTTTGGATTCGTGTATAATTCACAGAAAGTTATTCGTTGCCTTCTGCGTACAGGTACTTGAGAGCTTCGTTACACATGTGCCCTACTGAGCTTCGGTGGTCCCGAGGTGCAAGCTTCAAACTTGTATTCGATTAACTTGTCGAAGTGGTTCGATTCCATCTGCAGGGTGCCGGCGGGATAATGCGATATAATTTTTTATACGGATTTTCTAGCAAAGCAGTGTTCTTGCTCCATTTTTTATGCTGCAATCGGTAGATTCAGCCACACCAACCGATTTTGTGTTTTTTTTGGATTCGTGTATAATTCACAGAAAGTTATTCGTTGCCTTCTGCGTACAGGTACTTGAGAGCTTCGTTACACATGTGCCCTACTGAGCTTCGGTGGTCCCGAGGTGCAAGCTTCAAACTTGTATTCGATTAACTTGTCGAAGTGGTTCGATTCCATCTGCAGGGTGCCGGCGGGATGATGCGATATAATTTTTTATACGGATTTTCTAGCAAAGTAGTGTTGATGCTCCATTTTTTATGCTGGAATCGGTAGATTCAATCACACCAACCGAATGGGTCACGGAACACGACACGACATATGTACATATGTATGTATGCATGTAGGTTGCGATGGGCTGCAAGTTATGGTATGGTGACTGAGTGGTGTTTTTTTGTGTTGTTTTTGGATTCGTGTATAGTTCACAGAAAGTTATTCGTTGCCTTCTGCGTACAGGTGCTTGAGAGCTTCGTTACACATGTGCCCTACTGAGCTTCGGTGGTCCCGAGGTGCAAGCTTCAAACTTGTAGTCGATTAGCGTGTCGAAGTGGTTCGATTCCATCTGCAGGGCGCCGGCGGGATGATGCGATATAATTTTTTATACGGATTTTCTAGCAAAGTAGTGTTGGTGCTCCATTTTTTATGCTGCAATCGGTAGATTCAGCCACACCAACCGATTTTGTGTTGTTTTTGGATTCGTGTATAATTCACAGAAAGTTATTCGTTGCCTTCTGCGTACAGGTACTTGAGAGCTTCGTTACACATGTGCCCTACTGAGCTTCGGTGGTCCCGAGGTGCAAGCTTCAAACTTGTATTCGATTAACTTTTCGAAGTGGTTCGATTCCATCTGCAGGGCGCCGGCGGGATGATGCGATACAATTTTTTATACGGATTTTCTAGCAAAGTAGTGTTGGTGCTCCATTTTTTATGCTGGAATTGGTGGATTCAATCACACCAACCGATTTTGTGTTGTTTTTGGATTCGTGTATATATCTCAGAAGGTTATTCGTTGCCTTCTACGTACAGGTACTTGAGAGCTTCGTTACCCATGTGCCCTACTGAGCTTCGGTGGTCCCGAGGTGCAAGCTTCAAACTTGTATTCGATTAACTTGTCGAAGTGGTTCGATTCCATCTGCAGGGCGCCGGCGGGATGATGCTATATAATTTTTTATGCGGATTTCCTAGCAAAGTAGTGTTCTTGCTCCATTTTTTATGCTGCAATCGGTAGATTCAGCCACACCAACCGATTTTGTGTTGTTTTTGGATTCGTGTATAATTCACAGAAAGTTATTCGTTGCCTTCTGCGTACAGGTACTTGAGAGCTTCGTTACACATGTGCCCTACTGAGCTTCGGTGGTCCCGAGGTGCAAGCTTCAAACTTGTATTTGATTAACTTGTCGAAGTGGTTCGATTCCATCTGCAGGGTGCCGGCGGGATGATGCGATATAATTTTTTATACGGATTTTCTAGCAAAGCAGTGTTCTTGCTCCATTTTTTATGCTGCAATCGTAGATTCAGCCACACCAACCGATCTTGTGTTTTTTTTGGATTCGTGTATAATTCACAGAAAGTTATTCGTTGCCTTCTGCGTACAGGTACTTGAGAGCTTCGTTACACATGTGCCCTACTGAGCTTCGGTGGTCCCGAGGTGCAAGCTTCAAACTTGTATTCGATTAACTTGTCGAAGTGGTTCGATTCCATCTGCAGGGTGCCGGCGGGATGATGCGATATAATTTTTTATACGGATTTTCTAGCAAAGTAGTGTTGATGCTCCATTTTTTATGCTGGAATCGGTAGATTCAATCACACCAACCGAATGGGTCACGGAACACGACACGACATATGTACATATGTATGTATGCATGTAGGTGGCGATGGGCTGCAAGTTATGGTATGGTGACTGAGTGGTGTTTTTTGTGTTGATGCTCCATTTTTTATGCTGGAATCGGTAGATTCAATCACACCAACCGAATGGGTCACGGAACACGACACGACATATGTACATATGTATGTATGCATGTAGGTGGCGATGGGCTGCAAGTTATGGTATGGTGAC
Source organism: Eumerus sabulonum (assembly GCA_951905685.1). Taxonomy (NCBI): domain Eukaryota; kingdom Metazoa; phylum Arthropoda; class Insecta; order Diptera; family Syrphidae; genus Eumerus; species Eumerus sabulonum. Next base: position 43,110,924 of record OX645063.1, read on the forward strand.
TGAGTGGTGTTTTTTGTGTTGTTTTTGGATTCGTGTATAGTTCACAGAAAGTTATTCGTTGCCTTCTGCGTACAGGTGCTTGAGAGCTTCGTTACACATGTGCCCTACTGAGCTTCGGTGGTCCCGAGGTGCAAGCTTCAAACTTGTATTCGATTAACTTGTCGAAGTGGTTCGATTCCATCTGCAGGGCGCCGGCGGGATGATGCGATATAATTTTTTGTACGGATTTTCTAGCAAAGTAGTGTTGGTGCTCCATTTTTTATGCTGGAATTGGTAGATTCAATCACACCAACCGATTTCGTGTTGTTTTTGGATTCGTGTATAATTCACAGAAGGTTATTCGTTGCCTTCTGCGTACAGGTACTTGAGAGCTTCGTTACACATGTGCCCTACTGAGCTTCGGTGGTCCCGAGGTGCAAGCTTCAAACTTGTATTCGATTAACTTGTCGAAGTGGTTCGATTCCATCTGCAGGGCGCCGGCGGGATGATGCGATATAATTTTTTATACGGATTTTCTAGCAAAGTAGTGTTGGTGCTCCATTTTTTATGCTGGAATTGGTAGATTCAGTCACACCAACCGATTTCGTGTTGTTTTTGGATACGTGTATAATTCACAGAAGGTTATTCGTTGCCTTCTGCGTACAGGTACTTGAGAACTTCGTTACACATGTGCCCTACTGAGCTTCGGTGGTCCGGAGGTGCAAGCTTCAAACTTGTATTCGATTAACTTGTCGAAGTGGTTCGATTCCATCTGCAGGGCGCCGGCGGGATGATGCGATATAATTTTTTATACGGATTATCTAGCAAAGTAGTGTTCTTGCTCCATTTTTTATGCTGCAATCGGTAGATTCAGCCACACCAACCGATTTTGTGTTGTTTTTGGTATCGTGTATAATTCACAGAAATTTATTCGTTGCCTTCTGCGTACAGGTACTTGAGAGCTTCGTTACACATGTGCCCTACTGAGCCTCGGTGGTCCCGAGGTGCAAGCTTCAAACTTGTAGTCGATTAACGTGTCGAAGTGGTTCGATTCCATCTGCAGGGCGCCGGCGGGATGATGCGATATATATTTTTATACGGATCTTCTAACAAAGTAGGGTTGATGCTCCATTTTTTATGCTGGAATCGGTAGATTCAATCACACCAACCGAATGGGTCATGGAACACGACACGACATATGTACATATGTATGTATGTATGCATGTAGGTGGCGATGGGCTGCAAGTTATGGTATGGTGACTGAGTGGTGTTTCTTGTGTTGTTTTTGGATTCGCGTATAGTTCACAGAAAGTTATTCGTTGCCTTCTGCGTACAGGTGCTTGAGAGCTTCGTTACACATGTGCCCTACTGAGCTTCGGTGGTCCCGAGGTGCAAGCTTCAAACTTGTAGTCGATTAACGTGTCGAAGTGGTTCGATTCCATCTGCAGGGCGCCGGCGGGATGATGCGATATAATTTTTTATACGGATTTTCTAGCAAAGTAGTGTTGGTGCTCCATTTCGTGTTGTTTTTGGATTCGTGTATAATTTACAGAAAGTTATTCGTTGCCTTCTGCGTAAAGGTACTTGAGAGCTTCGTTACACATGTGCCCTACTGAGCTTCGGTGGTCCCGAGGTGCAAGCTTCAAACTTGTAGTCGATTAACGTGTCGAAGTGGTTCGATTCCATCTGCAGGGCGGCGGCGGGATGATGCGATATAATTTTTTATACGGATTTTCTAGCAAAGTAGTGTTCTTGCTCCATTTTTTATGCTGCAATCGGTAGATTCAGCCTAACCAACCGATTTTGTGTTGTTTTTGGATTCGTGTATAATTCACAGAAATTTGTTCGTTGCCTTCTGCGTACAGGTACTTGAGAGCTTCGTTACACATGTGCCCTACTGAGCTTCGGTGGTCCCGAGGTGCAAGCTTCAAACTTGTAGTCGATTAACGTGTCGAAGTGGTTCGATTCCATCTGCAGGGCGCCGGCGGGATGATGCGATATAATTTTTTATACGGATTTTCTAGCAAAGTAGTGTTGGTGCTCCATTTTTTATGCTGGAATTGGTAGATTCAGTCACACCAACCGATTTCGTGTTGTTTTTGGATACGTGTATAATTCACAGAAGGTTATTCGTTGCCTTCTGCGTACAGGTACTTGAGAACTTCGTTACACATGTGCCCTACTGAGCTTCGGTGGTCCGGAGGTGCAAGCTTCAAACTTGTATTCGATTAACTTGTCGAAGTGGTTCGATTCCATCTGCAGGGCGCCGGCGGGATGATGCGATATAATTTTTTATACGGATTATCTAGCAAAGTAGTGTTCTTGCTCCATTTTTTATGCTGCAATCGGTAGATTCAGCCACACCAACCGATTTTGTGTTGTTTTTGGTATCGTGTATAATTCACAGAAATTTATTCGTTGCCTTCTGCGTACAGGTACTTGAGAGCTTCGTTACACATGTGCCCTACTGAGCTTCGGTGGTCCCGAGGTGCAAGCTTCAAACTTGTATTCGATTAACTTGTCGAAGTGGTTCGATTCCATCTGCAGGGTGCCGGCGGGATGATGCGATATAATTTTTTATACGGATTTTCTAGCAAAGTAGTGTTGATGCTCCATTTTTTATGCTGGAATCGGTAGATTTAATCACACCAACCGAATGGGTCACGGAACACGACACGACATATGTACATATGTATGGATGCATGTAGGTGGCGATGGGCTGCAAGTTATGGTATGGTGACTGAGTGGTGTTTTTTGTGTTGTTTTTGGATTCGTGTATAGTTCACAGAAAGTTATTCGTTGCCTTCTGCGTACAGGTGCTTGAGAGCTTCGTTACACATGTGCCCTACTGAGCTTCGGTGGTCCCGAGGTGCAAGCTTCAAACTTGTAGTCGATTAACGTGTCGAAGTGGTTCGATTCCATCTGCAGGGTGCCGGCGGGATGATGCGATATAATTTTTTATACGGATTTTCTAGCAAAGTAGTGTTGATGCTCCATTTTTTATGCTGGAATCGGTAGATTTAATCACACCAACCGAATGGGTCACGGAACACGACACGCCATATGTGCATATGTATGGATGCATGTAGGTGGCGATGGGCTGCAAGTTATGGTATGGTGACTGAGTGGTGTTTTTTGTGTTGTTTTTAGATTCGTGTATAGTTCACAGAAAGTTATTCGTTGCCTTCTGCGTACAGGTGCTTGAGAGCTTCGTTACACATGTGCCCTACTGAGCTTCGGTGGTCCCGAGGTGCAAGCTTCAAACTTGTAGTCGATTAACGTGTCGAAGTGGTTCGATTCCATCTGCAGGGCGCCGGCGGGATGATGCGATATAATTTTTTATACGGATTTTCTAGCAATGTAGTGTTCTTTCTCCATTTTTTATGCTGCAATCGGTAGATTCAGCCACACCAACCGATTTTGTGTTGTTTTTGGATTCGTGTATAATTCACAGAAAGTTATTCGTTGCCTTCTGCGTACAGGTACTTGAGAGCTTCGTTACACATGTGCCCTACTGAGCTTCGGTGGTCCCGAGGTGCAAGCTTCAAACTTGTATTCGATTAACTTGTCGAAGTGGTTCGATTCCATCTGCAGGGCGCCGGCGGGATGATGCGATACAATTTTTTATACGGATTTTCTAGCAAAGTAGTGTTGGTGCTCCATTTTTTATGCTGGAATTGGTAGATTCAATCACACCAACCGATTTTGTGTTGTTTTTGGATTCGTGTATATATCACAGAAGGTTATTCGTTGCCTTCTACGTACAGGTACTTGAGAGCTTCGTTACACATGTGCCCTACTGAGCGTCGGTGGTCCCGAGATGCAAGCTTCAAACTTGTATTCGATTAGCTTGTCGAAGTGGTTCGATTCCATCTGCAGGGAGCCGGCGGGATGATGCGATATAATTTTTTATACGGATTTTCTAGCAAAGTAGTGTTCTTGCTCCATTTTTTATGTTGCAATCGGTAGATTCAGCTACACCAACCGATTTTGTGTTATTTTTGGATTCGTGTATAATTCACAGAAATTTATTCGTTGCCTTCTGCGTACAGGTACTTGAGAGCTTCGTTACCCATGTGCCCTACTGAGCTTCGGTGGTCCCGAGGTGCAAGCTTCAAACTTGTATTCGATTAACTTGTCGAAGTGGTTCGATTCCATCTGCAGGGCGCCGGCGGGATGATGCGATATAATTTTTTATACGGATTTCCTAGCAAAGTAGTGTTCTTGCTCCATTTTTTATGCTGGAATTGGTAGATTCAATCACACCGACCGATTTCGTGTTTTTTTGGATTCGTGTATAATTCACAGAAAGTTATTCGTTGCCTTCTGCGTACAGGTACTTGAGAGCTTCGTTACACATGTGCCCTACTGAGCTTCGGTGGTCCCGAGGTGCAAGCTTCAAACTTGTATTCGATTAACTTGTCGAAGTGGTTCGATTCCATCTGCAGGGTGCCGGCGGGATGATGCGATATAATTTTTTATACGGATTTTCTAGCAAAGCAGTGTTCTTGCTCCATTTTTTATGCTGCAATCGGTAGATTCAGCCACACCAACCGATTTTGTGCTTTTTTTTGGATTCGTGTATAATTCACAGAAGGTTATTCGTTGCCTTCTGCGTACAGGTACTTGAGAACTTCGTTACACATGTGCCCTACTGAGCTTCGGTGGTCCGGAGGTGCAAGCTTCAAACTTGTCGAAGTGGTTCGATTCCATCTGCAGGGCGCCGGCGGGATGATGCGATATAATTTTTTAGACGGATTTTCTAGCAAAGTAGTGTTCTTGCTCCATTTTTTATGCTGCAATCGGTAGATTCAGCCACACCAACCGATTTTGTGTTGTTTTTGGAATCGTGTATAATTCACAGAAATTTATTCGTTGCCTTCTGCGTACAGGTACTTGAGAGCTTCGTTACACATGTGCCCTACTGAGCTTCGGTGGTCCCGAGGTGCAAGCTTCAAACTTGTATTCGATTAACTTGTCGAAGTGGTTCGATTCCATCTGCAGGGAGCCGGCGGGATGATGCGATATAATTTTTTATACGGATTTTCTAGCAAAGTAGTGTTGGTGCTCCATTTTTTATGCTGGAATTGGTAGATTCAATCACACCAACCGATTTTGTGTTGTTTTTGGATTCGTGTATATATCACAGAAAGTTATTCGTTGCCTTCTGCGTACAGGTGCTTGAGAGCTTCGTTACACATGTGCCCTACTGAGCTTCGGTGGTCCCGAGGTGCAAGCTTCAAACTTGTATTCGATTAACTTGTCGAAGTGGTTCGATTCCATCTGCAGGGCGCCGGCGGGATGATGCGATATAATTTTTTATACGGATTTTCTAGCAAAGTAGTGTTCTTGCTCCATTTTTTATGCTGCAATCGGTAGATTCAGCCACACCAACCGATTTTGTGTTGTTTTTGGATTCGTGTATAATTCACAGAAAGTTATTCGTTGCCTTCTGCGTACAGGTACTTGAGAGCTTCGTTACACATGTGCCCTACTGAGCTTCGGTGGTCCCGAGGTGCAAGCTTCAAACTTGTATTCGATTAACTTGTCGAAGTGGTTCGATTCCATCTGCAGGGTGCCGGCGGGATGATGCGATATAATTTTTTATACGGATTTTCTAGCAAAGTAGTGTTGGTGCTCCATTTTTATGCTGGAATTGGTAGATTCAATCACACCAACCGATTTTGTGTTGTTTTTGGATTCGTGTTTATATCACAGAAGGTTATTCGTTGCCTTCTACGTACAGGTACTTGAGAGCTTCGTTACACATGTGCCCTACTGAGCGTCGGTGGTCCCGAGGTGCAAGCTTCAAACTTGTATTCGATTAGCTTGTCGAAGTGGTTCGATTCCATCTGCAGGGAGCCGGCGGGATGATGCGATATAATTTTTTATACGGATTTTCTAGCAAAGTAGTGTTCTTGCTCCATTTTTTATGTTGCAATCGGTAGATTCAGCTACACCAACCGATTTTGTGTTATTTTTGGATTCGTGTATAATTCACAGAAATTTATTCGTTGCCTTCTGCGTACAGGTACTTGAGAGCTTCGTTACCCATGTGCCCTACTGAGCTTCGGTGGTCCCGAGGTGCAAGCTTCAAACTTGTATTCGATTAACTTGTCGAAGTGGTTCGATTCCATCTGCAGGGCGCCGGCGGGATGATGCGATACAATTTTTTATACGGATTTTCTAGCAAAGTAGTGTTGGTGCTCCATATTTTATGCTGGAATTGGTAGATTCAATCACACCAACCGATTTTGTGTTGTTTTTGGATTCGTGTATATATCACAGAAGGTTATTCGTTGCCTTCTACGTACACGTACTTGAGAGCTTCGGTACACATGTGCCCTACTGAGCGTCGGTGGTCCCGAGGTGCAAGCTTCAAACTTGTATTCGATTAGCTTGTCGAAGTGGTTCGATTCCATCTGCAGGGAGCCGGCGGGATGATGCGATATAATTTTTTATACGGATTTTCTAGCAAGGTAGTGTTCTTGCTCCATTTTTTATGTTGCAATCGGTAGATTCAGCTACACCAACCGATTTTGTGTTATTTTTGGATTCGTGTATAATTCACAGAAATTTATTCGTTGCCTTCTGCGTACAGGTACTTGAGAGCTTCGTTACCCATGTGCCCTACTGAGCTTCGGTGGTACCGAGGTGCAAGCTTCAAACCTGTATTCGATTAGCTTGTCGAAGTGGTTCGATTCCATCTGCAGGGCGCCGGCGGGATGATGCGATACAATTTTTTATACGGATTTTCTAGCAAAGTAGTGTTGGTGCTCCATATTTTATGCTGGAATTGGTAGATTCAATCACACCAACCGATTTTGTGTTGTTTTTGGATTCGTGTTTATATCACAGAAGGTTATTCGTTGCCTTCTACGTACAGGTACTTGAGAGCTTCGTTACACATGTGCCCTACTGAGCGTCGGTGGTCCCGAGGTGCAAGCTTCAAACTTGTATTCGATTAGCTTGTCGAAGTGGTTCGATTCCATCTGCAGGGAGCCGGCGGGATGATGCGATATAATTGTTTATACGGATTTTCTAGCAAAGTAGTGTTCTTGCTCCATTTTTTATGTTGCAATCGGTAGATTCAGCTACACCAACCGATTTTGTGTTATTTTTGGATTCGTGTATAATTCACAGAAATTTATTCGTTGCCTTCTGCGTACAGGTACTTGAGAGCTTCGTTACCCATGTGCCCTACTGAGCTTAGGTGGTCCCGAGGTGCAAGCTTCAAACTTGTATTCGATTAACTTGTCGAAGTGGTTCGATTCCATCTGCAGGGCGCCGGCGGGATGATGCGATACAATTTTTTATTCGGATTTTCTAGCAAAGTAGTGTTGGTGCTCCATTTTTTATGCTGGAATTGGTAGATTCAATCACACCAACCGATTTTGTGTTGTTTTTGGATTCGTGTATATATCACAGAAGGTTATTCGTTGCCTTCTACGTACAGGTACTTGAGAGCTTCGGTACACATGTGCCCTACTGAGCGTCGGTGGTCCCGAGGTGCAAGCTTCAAACTTGTATTCGATTAGCTTGTCGAAGTGGTTCGATTCCATCTGCAGGGAGCCGGCGGGATGATGCGATATAATTTTTTATACGGATTTTCTAGCAAAGTAGTGTTCTTGCTCCATTTTTTATGTTGCAATCGGTAGATTCAGCTACACCAACCGATTTTGTGTTATTTTTGGATTCGTGTATAATTCACAGAAATTTATTCGTTGCCTTCTGCATACAGGTACTTGAGAGCTTCGTTACCCATGTGCCCTACTGAGCTTCGGTGGTCCCGAGGTGCAAGCTTCAAACTTGTATTCGATTAACTTGTCGAAGTGGTTCGATTCCATCTGCAGGGCGCCGGCGGGATGATGCGATATAATTTTTTATACGGATTTCCTAGCAAAGTAGTGTTCTTGCTCCATTTTTTATGCTGCAATCGGTAGATTCAGCCACACCAACCGATTTTGTGTTGTTTTTGGATTCGTGTATAATTCACAGAAAGTTATTCGTTGCCTTCTGCGTACAGGTACTTGAGAGCTTCGTTACACATGTGCCCTACTGAGCTTCGGTGGTCCCGAGGTGCAAGCTTCAAACTTGTATTCGATTAACTTGTCGAAGTGGTTCGATTCCATCTGCAGGGTGCCGGCGGGATAATGCGATATAATTTTTTATACGGATTTTCTAGCAAAGCAGTGTTCTTGCTCCATTTTTTATGCTGCAATCGGTAGATTCAGCCACACCAACCGATTTTGTGTTTTTTTTGGATTCGTGTATAATTCACAGAAAGTTATTCGTTGCCTTCTGCGTACAGGTACTTGAGAGCTTCGTTACACATGTGCCCTACTGAGCTTCGGTGGTCCCGAGGTGCAAGCTTCAAACTTGTATTCGATTAACTTGTCGAAGTGGTTCGATTCCATCTGCAGGGTGCCGGCGGGATGATGCGATATAATTTTTTATACGGATTTTCTAGCAAAGTAGTGTTGATGCTCCATTTTTTATGCTGGAATCGGTAGATTCAATCACACCAACCGAATGGGTCACGGAACACGACACGACATATGTACATATGTATGTATGCATGTAGGTTGCGATGGGCTGCAAGTTATGGTATGGTGACTGAGTGGTGTTTTTTTGTGTTGTTTTTGGATTCGTGTATAGTTCACAGAAAGTTATTCGTTGCCTTCTGCGTACAGGTGCTTGAGAGCTTCGTTACACATGTGCCCTACTGAGCTTCGGTGGTCCCGAGGTGCAAGCTTCAAACTTGTAGTCGATTAGCGTGTCGAAGTGGTTCGATTCCATCTGCAGGGCGCCGGCGGGATGATGCGATATAATTTTTTATACGGATTTTCTAGCAAAGTAGTGTTGGTGCTCCATTTTTTATGCTGCAATCGGTAGATTCAGCCACACCAACCGATTTTGTGTTGTTTTTGGATTCGTGTATAATTCACAGAAAGTTATTCGTTGCCTTCTGCGTACAGGTACTTGAGAGCTTCGTTACACATGTGCCCTACTGAGCTTCGGTGGTCCCGAGGTGCAAGCTTCAAACTTGTATTCGATTAACTTTTCGAAGTGGTTCGATTCCATCTGCAGGGCGCCGGCGGGATGATGCGATACAATTTTTTATACGGATTTTCTAGCAAAGTAGTGTTGGTGCTCCATTTTTTATGCTGGAATTGGTGGATTCAATCACACCAACCGATTTTGTGTTGTTTTTGGATTCGTGTATATATCTCAGAAGGTTATTCGTTGCCTTCTACGTACAGGTACTTGAGAGCTTCGTTACCCATGTGCCCTACTGAGCTTCGGTGGTCCCGAGGTGCAAGCTTCAAACTTGTATTCGATTAACTTGTCGAAGTGGTTCGATTCCATCTGCAGGGCGCCGGCGGGATGATGCGATATAATTTTTTATGCGGATTTCCTAGCAAAGTAGTGTTCTTGCTCCATTTTTTATGCTGCAATCGGTAGATTCAGCCACACCAACCGATTTTGTGTTGTTTTTGGATTCGTGTATAATTCACAGAAAGTTATTCGTTGCCTTCTGCGTACAGGTACTTGAGAGCTTCGTTACACATGTGCCCTACTGAGCTTCGGTGGTCCCGAGGTGCAAGCTTCAAACTTGTATTTGATTAACTTGTCGAAGTGGTTCGATTCCATCTGCAGGGTGCCGGCGGGATGATGCGATATAATTTTTTATACGGATTTTCTAGCAAAGCAGTGTTCTTGCTCCATTTTTTATGCTGCAATCGTAGATTCAGCCACACCAACCGATCTTGTGTTTTTTTTGGATTCGTGTATAATTCACAGAAAGTTATTCGTTGCCTTCTGCGTACAGGTACTTGAGAGCTTCGTTACACATGTGCCCTACTGAGCTTCGGTGGTCCCGAGGTGCAAGCTTCAAACTTGTATTCGATTAACTTGTCGAAGTGGTTCGATTCCATCTGCAGGGTGCCGGCGGGATGATGCGATATAATTTTTTATACGGATTTTCTAGCAAAGTAGTGTTGATGCTCCATTTTTTATGCTGGAATCGGTAGATTCAATCACACCAACCGAATGGGTCACGGAACACGACACGACATATGTACATATGTATGTATGCATGTAGGTGGCGATGGGCTGCAAGTTATGGTATGGTGACTGAGTGGTGTTTTTTGTGTTGATGCTCCATTTTTTATGCTGGAATCGGTAGATTCAATCACACCAACCGAATGGGTCACGGAACACGACACGACATATGTACATATGTATGTATGCATGTAGGTGGCGATGGGCTGCAAGTTATGGTATGGTGACTGAGTGGTGTTTTTTGTGTTGTTTTTGGATTCGTGTATAGTTCACAGAAAGTTATTCGTTGCCTTCTGCGTACAGGTGCTTGAGAGCTTCGTTACACATGTGCCCTACTGAGCTTCGGTGGTCCCGAGGTGCAAGCTTCAAACTTGTATTCGATTAACTTGTCGAAGTGGTTCGATTCCATCTGCAGGGCGCCGGCGGGATGATGCGATATAATTTTTTGTACGGATTTTCTAGCAAAGTAGTGTTGGTGCTCCATTTTTTATGCTGGAATTGGTAGATTCAATCACACCAACCGATTTCGTGTTGTTTTTGGATTCGTGTATAATTCACAGAAGGTTATTCGTTGCCTTCTGCGTACAGGTACTTGAGAGCTTCGTTACACATGTGCCCTACTGAGCTTCGGTGGTCCCGAGGTGCAAGCTTCAAACTTGTATTCGATTAACTTGTCGAAGTGGTTCGATTCCATCTGCAGGGCGCCGGCGGGATGATGCGATATAATTTTTTATACGGATTTTCTAGCAAAGTAGTGTTGGTGCTCCATTTTTTATGCTGGAATTGGTAGATTCAATCACACCAACCGATTTTGTGTTGTTTTTGGATTCGTGTTTATATCACAGAAGGTTATTCGTTGCCTTCTACGTACAGGTACTTGAGAGCTTCGTTACACATGTGCCCTACTGAGCTTCGGTGGTCCCGAGGTGCAAGCTTCAAACTTGTAGTCGATTAGCGTGTCGAAGTGGTTCGATTCCATCTGCAGGGTGCCGGCGGGATGATGCGATATAATTTTTTATATGGATTTTCTAGCAAAGTAGTGTTCTTGCTCCATTTTTTATGCTGCAATCGGTAGATTCAGCCACACCAACCGATTTTGTGTTGTTTTTGAATTCGTGTATAATTCACAGAAAGTTATTCATTGCCTTCTACGTACAGGTACTTGAGAGCTTCGTTACACATGTGCCCTACTGAGCTTCGGTGGTCCCGAGGTGCAAGCTTCAAACTTGTATTCGATTAACTTGTCGAAGTGGTTCGATTCCATCTGCAGGGCGCCGGCGGGATGATGCGATACAATTTTTTGTACGGATTTTCTAGCAAAGTAGTGTTGGTGCTCCATATTTTATGCTGGAATTGGTAGATTCAATCACACCAACCGATTTTGTGTTGTTCTTGGATTCGTGTTTATATCACAGAAGGTTATTCGTTGCCTTCTACGTACAGGTACTTGAGAGCTTCGTTACACATGTGCCCTACTGAGCGTCGGTGGTCCCGAGGTGCAAGCTTCAAACTTGTATTCGATTAGCTTGTCGAAGTGGTTCGATTCCATCTGCAGGGAGCCGGCGGGATGATGCGATATAATTTTTTATACGGATTTTCTAGCAAAGTAGTGTTCTTGCTCCATTTTTTATGTTGCAATCGGTAGATTCAGCTACACCAACCGATTTTGTGTTATTTTTGGATTCGTGTATAATTCACAGAAATTTATTCGTTGCCTTCTGCGTACAGGTACTTGAGAGCTTCGTTACCCATGTGCCCTACTGAGCTTCGGTGGTCCCGAGGTGCAAGCTTCAAACTTGTATTCGATTAACTTGTCGAAGTGGTTCGATTCCATCTGCAGGGCGCCGGCGGGATGATGCGATATAATTTTTTATACGGATTTCCTAGCAAAGTAGTGTTCTTGCTCCATTTTTTATGCTGCAATCGGTAGATTCAGCCACACCAACCGGTTTTGTGTTGTTTTTGGATTCGTGTATAATTCACAGAAAGTTATTCGTTGCCTTCTGCGTACAGGTACTTGAGAGCTTCGTTACACATGTGCCCTACTGAGCTTCGGTGGTCCCGAGGTGCAAGCTTCAAACTTGTATTCGATTAACTTGTCGAAGTGGTTCGATTCCATCTGCAGGGCGCCGGCGGGATGATGCGATATAATTTTTTATGCGGATTTCCTAGCAAAGTAGTGTTCTTGCTCCATTTTTTATGCTGCAATCGGTAGATTCAGCCACACCAACCGATTTTGTGTTGTTTTTGGATTCGTGTATAATTCACAGAAAGTTATTCGTTGCCTTCTGCGTACAGGTACTTGAGAGCTTCGTTACACATGTGCCCTACTGAGCTTCGGTGGTCCCGAGGTGCAAGCTTCAAACTTGTATTTGATTAACTTGTCGAAGTGGTTCGATTCCATCTGCAGGGTGCCGGCGGGATGATGCGATATAATTTTTTATACGGATTTTCTAGCAAAGCAGTGTTCTTGCTCCATTTTTTATGCTGCAATTGTAGATTCAGCCACACCAACCGATCTTGTGTTTTTTTTTGGATTCGTGTATAATTCACAGAAAGTTATTCGTTGCCTTCTGCGTACAGGTACTTGAGAGCTTCGTTACACATGTGCCCTACTGAGCTTCGGTGGTCCCGAGGTGCAAGCTTCAAACTTGTATTCGATTAACTTGTCGAAGTGGTTCGATTCCATCTGCAGGGTGCCGGCGGGATGATGCGATATAATTTTTTATACGGATTTTCTAGCAAAGTAGTGTTGATGCTCCATTTTTTATGCTGGAATCGGTAGATTCAATCACACCAACCGAATGGGTCACGGAACACGACACGACATATGTACATATGTATGCATGCATTAAGGTGGCGATGGGCTGCAAGTTATGGTATGGTGACTGAGTGGTGTTTTTTGTGTTGATGCTCCATTTTTTATGCTGGAATCGGTAGATTCAATCACACCAACCGAATGGGTCACGGAACACGACACGACATATGTACATATGTATGTATGCATGTAGGTGGCGATGGGCTGCAAGTTATGGTATGGTGACTGAGTGGTGTTTTTTGTGTTGTTTTTGGATTCGTGTATAGTTCACAGAAAGTTATTCGTTGCCTTCTGCGTACAGGTGCTTGAGAGCTTCGTTACACATGTGCCCTACTGAGCTTCGGTGGTCCCGAGGTGCAAGCTTCAAACTTGTATTCGATTAACTTGTCGAAGTGGTTCGATTCCATCTGCAGGGCGCCGGCGGGATGATGCGATATAATTTTTTGTACGGATTTTCTAGCAAAGTAGTGTTGGTGCTCCATTTTTTATGCTGGAATTGGTAGATTCAATCACACCAACCGATTTCGTGTTGTTTTTGGATTCGTGTATAATTCACAGAAGGTTATTCGTTGCCTTCTGCGTACAGGTACTTGAGAGCTTCGTTACACATGTGCCCTACTGAGCTTCGGTGGTCCCGAGGTGCAAGCTTCAAACTTGTATTCGATTAACTTGTCGAAGTGGTTCGATTCCATCTGCAGGGCGCCGGCGGGATGATGCGATATAATTTTTTATACGGATTTTCTAGCAAAGTAGTGTTGGTGCTCCATTTTTTATGCTGGAATTGGTAGATTCAATCACACCAACCGATTTTGTGTTGTTTTTGGATTCGTGTTTATATCACAGAAGGTTATTCGTTGCCTTCTACGTACAGGTACTTGAGAGCTTCGTTACACATGTGCCCTACTGAGCTTCGGTGGTCCCGAGGTGCAAGCTTCAAACTTGTAGTCGATTAGCGTGTCGAAGTGGTTCGATTCCATCTGCAGGGTGCCGGCGGGATGATGCGATATAATTTTTTATATGGATTTTCTAGCAAAGTAGTGTTCTTGCTCCATTTTTTATGCTGCAATCGGTAGATTCAGCCACACCAACCGATTTTGTGTTGTTTTTGAATTCGTGTATAATTCACAGAAAGTTATTCATTGCCTTCTACGTACAGGTACTTGAGAGCTTCGTTACACATGTGCCCTACTGAGCTTCGGTGGTCCCGAGGTGCAAGCTTCAAACTTGTATTCGATTAACTTGTCGAAGTGGTTCGATTCCATCTGCAGGGCGCCGGCGGGATGATGCGATACAATTTTTTGTACGGATTTTCTAGCAAAGTAGTGTTGGTGCTCCATATTTTATGCTGGAATTGGTAGATTCAATCACACCAACCGATTTTGTGTTGTTCTTGGATTCGTGTTTATATCACAGAAGGTTATTCGTTGCCTTCTACATACAGGTACTTGAGAGCTTCGTTACACATGTGCCCTACTGAGCGTCGGTGGTCCCGAGGTGCAAGCTTCAAACTTGTATTCGATTAACTTGTCGAAGTGGTTCGATTCCATCTGCAGGGCGCCGGCGGGATGATGCGATATAATTTTTTATACGGATTTCCTAGCAAAGTAGTGTTCTTGCTCCATTTTTTATGCTGCAATCGGTAGATTCAGCCACACCAACCGGTTTTGTGTTGTTTTTGGATTCGTGTATAATTCACAGAAAGTTATTCGTTGCCTTCTGCGTACAGGTACTTGAGAGCTTCGTTACACATGTGCCCTACTGAGCTTCGGTGGTCCCGAGGTGCAAGCTTCAAACTTGTATTCGATTAACTTGTCGAAGTGGTTCGATTCCATCTGCAAGGTGCCGGCGGGATGATGCGATATAATTTTTTATACGGATTTTCTAGCAAAGCAGTGTTCTTGCTCCATTTTTTATGCTGCAATCGGTAGATTCAGCCACACCAACCGATTTTGTGTTTTTTTTTGGATTCGTGCATAATTCACAGAAAGTTATTCGTTGCCTTCTGCGTACAGGTACTTGAGAGCTTCGTTACACATGTGCCCTACTGAGCTTCGGTGGTCCCGAGGTGCAAGCTTCAAACTTGTATTCGATTAACTTGTCGAAGTGGTTCGATTCCATCTGCAGGGTTCCGGCGGGATGATGCGATATAATTTTTTATACGGATTTTCTAGCAAAGTAGTATTGATGCTCCATTTTTTATGCTGGAATCGGTAGATTCAATCACACCAACCGAATGGGTCACGGAACACGACACGACATATGTACATATGTATGTATGCATGTAGGTGGCGATGGGCTGCAAGTTATGGTACGGTGACTGAGTGGTGTTTTTTTGTGTTGTTTTTGGATTCGTGTATAGTTCACAGAAAGTTATTCGTTGCCTTCTGCGTACAGGTGCTTGAGAGCTTCGTTACACATGTGCCCTACTGAGCTTCGGTGGTCCCGAGGTGCAAGCTTCAAACTTGTAGTCGATTAGCGTGTCGAAGTGGTTCGATTCCATCTGCAGGGCGCCGGCGGGATGATGCGATATAATTTTTTATACGGATTTTCTAGCAAAGTAGTGTTGGTGCTCCATTTTTTATGCTCGAATTGGTAGATTCAATCACACCAACCGATTTCGTGTTGTTTTTGGATTCGTGTATAATTCACAGAAGGTTATTCGTTGCCTTCTGCGTACAGGTACTTGAGAGCTTCGTTACACATGTGCCCTACTGAGCTTCGGTGGTCCCGAGGTGCAAGCTTCAAACTTGTATTCGATTAACTTGTCGAAGTGGTTCGATTCCATCTGCAGGGCGCCGGCGGGATGATGCGATACAATTTTTTATACGGATTTTCTAGCAAAGTAGTGTTGGTGCTCCATATTTTATGCTGGAATTGGTCGATTCAATCACACCAACCGATTTTGTGTTGTTTTTGGATTCGTGTTTATATCACAGAAGGTTATTCGTTGCCTTCTACGTACAGGTACTTGAGAGCTTCGTTACACATGTGCCCTACTGAGCTTCGGTGGTCCCGAGGTGCAAGCTTCAAACTTGTAGTCGATTAGCGTGTCGAAGTGGTTCGATTCCATCTGCAGGGCGCCGGCGGGATGATGCGATATAATTTTTTGTACGGATTTTCTAGCAAAGTAGTGTTGGTGCTCCATTTTTTATGCTGGAATTGGTAGATTCAATCACACCAACCGATTTCGTGTTGTTTTTGGATTCGTGTATAATTCACAGAAGGTTATTCGTTGCCTTCTGCGTACAGGTACTTGAGAGCTTCGTTACACATGTGCCCTACTGAGCTTCGGTGGTCCCGAGGTGCAAGCTTCAAACTTGTATTCGATTAACTTGTCGAAGTGGTTCGATTCCATCTGCAGAGCGCCGGCGGGATGATGCGATATAATTTTTTATACGGATTTCCTAGCAAAGTAGTGTTCTTGCTCCATTTTTTATGCTGCAATCGGTAGATTCAGCCACACCAACCGATTTTGTGTTGTTTTTGGATTCGTGTATAATTCACAGAAAGTTATTCATTGCCTTCTGCGTACAGGGACTTGAGAGCTTCGTTACACATGTGCCCTACTGAGCTTCGGTGGTCCCGAGGTGCAAGCTTCAAACTTGTATTCGATTAACTTGTCGAAGTGGTTCGATTCCATCTGCAGGGCGCCGGCGGGATGATGCGATACAATTTTTTATACGGATTTTCTAGCAAAGTAGTGTTGGTGCTCCATATTTTATGCTGGAATTGGTAGATTCAATCACACCAACCGATTTTGTGTTGTTTTTGGATTCGTGTTTATATCACAGAAGGTTATTCGTTGCCTTCTACGTACAGGTACTTGAGAGCTTCGTTACACATGTGCCCTACTGAGCGTCGGTGGTCCCGAGGTGCAAGCTTCAAACTTGTATTCGATTAGCCTGTCGAAGTGGTTCGATTCCATCTGCAGGGAGCCGGCGGGATGATGCGATATAATTGTTTATACGGATTTTCTAGCAAAGTAGTGTTCTTGCTCCATTTTTTATGTTGCAATCGGTAGATTCAGCTACACCAACCGATTTTGTGTTATTTTTGGATTCGTGTATAATTCACAGAAATTTATTCGTTGCCTTCTGCGTACAGGTACTTGAGAGCTTCGTTACCCATGTGCCCTACTGAGCTTAGGTGGTCCCGAGGTGCAAGCTTCAAACTTGTATTCGATTAACTTGTCGAAGTGGTTCGATTCCATCTGCAGGGCGCCGGCGGGATGATGCGATACAATTTTTTATTCGGATTTTCTAGCAAAGTAGTGTTGGTGCTCCAATTTTTATGCTGGAATTGGTAGATTCAATCACACCAACCGATTTTGTGTTGTTTTTGGATTCGTGTATATATCACAGAAGGTTATTCGTTGCCTTCTACGTACAGGTACTTGAGAGCTTCGGTACACATGTGCCCTACTGAGCGTCGGTGGTCCCGAGGTGCAAGCTTCAAACTTGTATTCGATTAGCTTGTCGAAGTGGTTCGATTCCATCTGCAGGGAGCCGGCGGGATGATGCGATATAATTTTTTATACGGATTTTCTAGCAAAGTAGTGTTCTTGCTCCATTTTTTATGTTGCAGTCGGTAGATTCAGCTACACCAACCGATTTTGTGTTATTTTTGGATTCGTGTATAATTCACAGAAATTTATTCGTTGCCTTCTGCGTACAGGTACTTGAGAGCTTCGTTACCCATGTGCCCTACTGAGCTTAGGTGGTCCCGAGGTGCAAGCTTCAAACTTGTATTCGATTAACTTGTCGAAGTGGTTCGATTCCATCTGCAGGGCGCCGGCGGGATGATGCGATACAATTTTTTATTCGGATTTTCTAGCAAAGTAGTGTTGGTGCTCCATTTTTTATGCTGGAATTGGTAGATTCAATCACACCAATCGATTTTGTGTTGTTTTTGGATTCGTGTATATATCACAGAAGGTTATTCGTTGCCTTCTACGTACAGGTACTTGAGAGCTTCGGTACACATGTGCCCTACTGAGCGTCGGTGGTCCCGAGGTGCAAGCTTCAAACTTGTATTCGATTAGCTTGTCGAAGTGGTTCGATTCCATCTGCAGGGAGCCGGCGGGATGATGCGATATAATTTTTTATACGGATTTTCTAGCAAAGTAGTGTTCTTGCTCCATTTTTTATGTTGCAATCGGTAGATTCAGCTACACCAACCGATTTTGTGTTATTTTTGGATTCGTGTATAATTCACAGAAATTTATTCGTTGCCTTCTGCGTACAGGTACTTGAGAGCTTCGTTACCCATGTGCCCTACTGAGCTTCGGTGGTCCCGAGGTGCAAGCTTCAAACTTGTATTCGATTAACGTGTCGAAGTGGTTCGATTCCATCTGCAGGGCGCCGGCGGGATGATGCGATATAATTTTTTATACGGATTTCCTAGCAAAGTAGTGTTCTTGCTCCATTTTTTATGCTGCAATCGGTAGATTCAGCCACACCAACCGATTTTGTGTTGTTTTTGGATTCGTGTATAATTCACAGAAAGTTATTCGTTGCCTTCTGCGTACAGGTACTTGAGAGCTTCGTTACACATGTGCCCTACTGAGCTTCGGTGGTCCCGAGGTGCAAGCTTCAAACTTGTATTCGATTAACTTGTCGAAGTGGTTCGATTCCATCTGCAGGGTGCCGGCGGGATAATGCGATATAATTTTTTAAACGGATTTTCTAGCAAAGCAGTGTTCTTGCTCCATTTTTTATGCTGCAATCGGTAGATTCAGCCACACCAACCGATTTTGTGTTTTTTTTGGATTCGTGTATAATTCACAGAAAGTTATTCGTTGCCTTCTGCGTACAGGTACTTGAGAGCTTCGTTACACATGTGCCCTACTGAGCTTCGGTGGTCCCGAGGTGCAAGCTTCAAACTTGTATTCGATTAACTTGTCGAAGTGGTTCGATTCCATCTGCAGGGTGCCGGCGGGATGATGCGATATAATTTTTTATACGGATTTTCTAGCAAAGTAGTGTTGATGCTCCATTTTTTATGCTGGAATCGGTAGATTCAATCACACCAACCGAATGGGTCACGGAACACGACACGACATATGTACATATGTATGTATGCATGTAGGTGGCGATGGGCTGCAAGTTATGGTATGGTGACTGAGTGGTGTTTTTTTGTGTTGTTTTTGGATTCGTGTATAGTTCACAGAAAGTTATTCGTTGCCTTCTGCGTACAGGTGCTTGAGAGCTTCGTTACACATGTGCCCTACTGAGCTTCGGTGGTCCCGAGGTGCAAGCTTCAAACTTGTAGTCGATTAGCGTGTCGAAGTGGTTCGATTCCATCTGCAGGGCGCCGGCGGGATGATGCGATATAATTTTTTATACGGATTTTCTAGCAAAGTAGTGTTGGTGCTCCATTTTTTATGCTCGAATTGGTAGATTCAATCACACCAACCGATTTCGTGTTGTTTTTGGATTCGTGTATAATTCACAGAAGGTTATTCGTTGCCTTCTGCGTACAGGTACTTGAGAGCTTCGTTACACATGTGCCCTACTGAGCTTCGGTGGTCCCGAGGTGCAAGCTTCAAACTTGTATTCGATTAACTTGTCGAAGTGGTTCGATTCCATCTGCAGGGCCCCGGCAGGATGATGCGATGCAATTTTTTATACGGATTTTCTAGCATCCCGAGGTGCAAGCTTCAAACTTGTATTCGATTAACTTGTCGAAGTGGTTCGATTCCATCTGCAGGGCGCCGGCGGGATGATGCGATACAATTTTTTATACGGATTTTCTAGCAAAGTAGTGTTGGTGCTCCATATTTTATGCTGGAATTGGTAGATTCAATCACACCAACCGATTTTGTGTTGTTTTTGGATTCGTGTTTATATCACAGAAGGTTATTCGTTGCCTTCTACGTACAGGTACTTGAGAGCTTCGTTACACATGTGCCCTACTGAGCGTCGGTGGTCCCGAGGTGCAAGCTTCAAACTTGTATTCGATTAGCTTGTCGAAGTGGTTCGATTCCATCTGCAGGGAGCCGGCGGGATGATGCGATATAATTTTTTATACGGATTTTCTAGCAAAGTAGTGTTCTTGCTCCATTTTTTATGTTGCAATCGGTAGATTCAGCTACACCAACCGATTTTGTGTTATTTTTGGATTCGTGTATAATTCACAGAAATTTATTCGTTGCCTTCTGCGTACAGGTACTTGAGAGCTTCGTTACCCATGTGCCCTACTGAGCTTCGGTGGTCCCGAGGTGCAAGCTTCAAACTTGTATTCGATTAACTTGTCGAAGTGGTTCGATTCCATCTGCAGGGCGCCGGCGGGATAATGCGATATAATTTTTTAAACGGATTTTCTAGCAAAGTAGTGTTCTTGCTCCATTTTTTATGCTGCAATCGGTAGATTCAGCCACACCAACCGATTTTGTGTTGTTTTTGGATTCGTGTATAATTCACAGAATTTTATTCGTTGCCTTCTGCGTACAGGTACTTGAGAGCTTCGTTACACATGTGCCCTACTGAGCTTCGGTGGTCCCGAGGTGCAAGCTTCAAACTTGTATTCGATTAACTTGTCGAAGTGGTTCGATTCCATCTGCAGGGCGCCGGCGGGATGATGCGATACAATTTTTTATACGGATTTTCTAGCAAAGTAGTGTTGGTGCTCCATTTTTTATGCTGGAATTGGTAGATTCAATCACACCGACCGATTTCGTGTCGTTTTTGGATTCGTGTATAATTCACAGAAAGTTATTCGTTGCCTTCTGCGTACAGGTACTTGAGAGCTTCGTTACACATGTGCCCTACTGAGCTTCGGTGGTCCCGAGGTGCAAGCTTCAAACTTGTATTCGATTAACTTGTCGAAGTGGTTCGATTCCATCTGCAGGGTGCCGGCGGGATGATGCGATATAATTTTTTATACGGATTTTCTAGCAAAGTAGTGTTGATGCTCCATTTTTTATGCTGGAATCGGTAGATTCAATCACACCGACCGATTTCGTGTCGTTTTTGGATTCGTGTATAATTCACAGAATTTTATTCGTTGCCTTCTGCGTACAGATACTTGAGAGCTTCGTTACACATGTGCCCTACTGAGCTTCGGTGGTCCCGAGGTGCAAGCTTCAAACTTGTATTCGATTAACTTGTCGAAGTGGTTCGATTCCATCTGCAGGGTGCCGGCGGGATGATGCGATATAATTTTTTATACGGATTTTCTAGCAAAGTAGTGTTGATGCTCCATTTTTTATGCTGGAATCGGTAGATTCAATCACACCAACCGAATGGGTCACGGAACACGACACGACATATGTACATATGTATGTATGCATGTAGGTGGCGATGGGCTGCAAGTTATGGTATGGTGACTGAGTGGTGTTTTTTTGTGTTGTTTTTGGATTCGTGTATAGTTCACAGAAAGTTATTCGTTGCCTTCTGCGTACAGGTGCTTGAGAGCTTCGTTACACATGTGCCCTACTGAGCTTCGGTGGTCCCGAGGTGCAAGCTTCAAACTTGTAGTCGATTAGCGTGTCGAAGTGGTTCGATTCCATCTGCAGGGCGCCGGCGGGATGATGCGATATAATTTTTTATACGGATTTTCTAGCAAAGTAGTGTTGGTGCTCCATTTTTTATGCTCGAATTGGTAGATTCAATCACACCAACCGATTTCGTGTTGTTTTTGGATTCGTGTATAATTCACAGAAGGTTATTCGTTGCCTTCTGCGTACAGGTACTTGAGAGCTTCGTTACACATGTGCCCTACTGAGCTTCGGTGGTCCCGAGGTGCAAGCTTCAAACTTGTATTCGATTAACTTGTCGAAGTGGTTCGATTCCATCTGCAGGGCGCCGGCGGGATGATGCGATATAATTTTTTAAACGGATTTTCTAGCAAAGTAGTGTTGGTGCTCCATTTTTTATGCTCGAATTGGTAGATTCAATCACACCAACCGATTTCGTGTTGTTTTTGGATTCGTGTATAATTCACAGAAGGTTATTCGTTGCCTTCTGCGTACAGGTACTTGAGAGCTTCGTTACACATGTGCCCTACTGAGCGTCGGTGGTCCCGAGGTGCAAGCTTCAAACTTGTATTCGATTAGCTTGTCGAAGTGGTTCGATTCCATCTGCAGGGAGCCGGCGGGATGATGCGATATAATTTTTTATACGGATTTTCTAGCAAAGTAGTGTTCTTGCTCCATTTTTTATGTTGCAATCGGTAGATTCAGCTACACCAACCGATTTTGTGTTATTTTTGGATTCGTGTATAATTCACAGAAATTTATTCGTTGCCTTCTGCGTACAGGTACTTGAGAGCTTCGTTACCCATGTGCCCTACTGAGCTTCGGTGGTCCCGAGGTGCAAGCTTCAAACTTGTAGTCGATTAGCGTGTCGAAGTGGTTCGATTCCATCTGCAGGGCGCCGGCGGGATGATGCGATATAATTTTTTATACGGATTTTCTAGCAAAGTAGTGTTGGTGCTCCATTTTTTATGCTGGAATTGGTAGATTCAATCACATCCACCGATTTCGTGTTGTTTTTGGATTCGTGTATAATTCACAGAAGGTTATTCGTTGCCTTCTGCGTACAGGTACTTGAGAGCTTCGTTACACATGTGCCCTACTGAGCTTCGGTGGTCCCGAGGTGCAAGCTTCAAACTTGTAGTCGATTAGCGTGTCGAAGTGGTTCGATTCCATCTGCAGGGCACCGGCGGGATGATGCGATACAATTTTTTATACGGATTTTCTAGCAAAGTAGTGTTGGTGCTCCATTTTTTATGCTGGAATTGGTAGATTCAATCACACCAACCGATTTCGTGTTGTTTTTGGATTCGTGTATAATTCACAGAATTTTATTCGTTGCCTTCTGCGTACAGGTACTTGAGAGCTTCGTTACACATGTGCCCTACTGAGCTTCGGTGGTCCCGAGGTGCAAGCTTCAAACTTGTATTCGATTAACTTGTCGAAGTGGTTCGATTCCATCTGCAGGGCGCCGGCGGGATGATGCGATACAATTTTTTATACGGATTTTCTAGCAAAGTAGTGTTGGTGCTCCATTTTTTATGCTGGAATTGGTAGATTCAATCACACCAACCGATTTCGTGTTGTTTTTGGATTCGTGTATAATTCACAGAAGGTTATTCGTTGCCTTCTGCGTACAGGTACTTGAGAGCTTCGTTACACATGTGCCCTACTGAGCTTCGGTGGTCCCGAGGTGCAAGCTTCAAACTTGTATTCGATTAACTTGTCGAAGTGGTTCGATTCCATCTGCAGGGCGCCGGCGGGATGATGCGATACAATTTTTTATACGGATTTTCTAGCAAAGTAGTGTTGGTGCTCCATATTTTATGCTGGAATTGGTAGATTCAATCACACCAACCGATTTTGTGTTGTTTTTGGATTCGTGTTTATATCACAGAAGGTTATTCGTTGCCTTCTACGTACAGGTACTTGAGAGCTTCGTTACACATGTGCCCTACTGAGCGTCGGTGGTCCCGAGGTGCAAGCTTCAAACTTGTATTCGATTAGCTTGTCGAAGTGGTTCGATTCCATCTGCAGGGAGCCGGCGGGATGATGCGATATAATTTTTTATACGGATTTTCTAGCAAAGTAGTGTTCTTGCTCCATTTTTTATGTTGCAATCGGTAGATTCAGCTACACCAACCGATTTTGTGTTATTTTTGGATTCGTGTATAATTCACAGAAATTTATTCGTTGCCTTCTGCGTACAGGTACTTGAGAGCTTCGTTACCCATGTGCCCTACTGAGCTTCGGTGGTCCCGAGGTGCAAGCTTCAAACTTGTATTCGATTAACTTGTCGAAGTGGTTCGATTCCATCTGCAGGGCGCCGGCGGGATAATGCGATATAATTTTTTAAACGGATTTTCTAGCAAAGTAGTGTTCTTGCTCCATTTTTTATGCTGCAATCGGTAGATTCAGCCACACCAACCGATTTTGTGTTGTTTTTGGATTCGTGTATAATTCACAGAATTTTATTCGTTGCCTTCTGCGTACAGGTACTTGAGAGCTTCGTTACACATGTGCCCTACTGAGCTTCGGTGGTCCCGAGGTGCAAGCTTCAAACTTGTATTCGATTAACTTGTCGAAGTGGTTCGATTCCATCTGCAGGGCGCCGGCGGGATGATGCGATACAATTTTTTATACGGATTTTCTAGCAAAGTAGTGTTGGTGCTCCATTTTTTATGCTGGAATTGGTAGATTCAATCACACCGACCGATTTCGTGTCGTTTTTGGATTCGTGTATAATTCACAGAAAGTTATTCGTTGCCTTCTGCGTACAGGTACTTGAGAGCTTCGTTACACATGTGCCCTACTGAGCTTCGGTGGTCCCGAGGTGCAAGCTTCAAACTTGTATTCGATTAACTTGTCGAAGTGGTTCGATTCCATCTGCAGGGTGCCGGCGGGATGATGCGATATAATTTTTTATACGGATTTTCTAGCAAAGTAGTGTTGATGCTCCATTTTTTATGCTGGAATCGGTAGATTCAATCACACCGACCGATTTCGTGTCGTTTTTGGATTCGTGTATAATTCACAGAATTTTATTCGTTGCCTTCTGCGTACAGATACTTGAGAGCTTCGTTACACATGTGCCCTACTGAGCTTCGGTGGTCCCGAGGTGCAAGCTTCAAACTTGTATTCGATTAACTTGTCGAAGTGGTTCGATTCCATCTGCAGGGTGCCGGCGGGATGATGCGATATAATTTTTTATACGGATTTTCTAGCAAAGTAGTGTTGATGCTCCATTTTTTATGCTGGAATCGGTAGATTCAATCACACCAACCGAATGGGTCACGGAACACGACACGACATATGTACATATGTATGTATGCATGAAGGTGGCGATGGGCTGCAAGTTATGGTATGGTGACTGAGTGGTGTTTTTTTGTGTTGTTTTTGGATTCGTGTATAGTTCACAGAAAGTTATTCGTTGCCTTCTGCGTACAGGTGCTTGAGAGCTTCGTTACACATGTGCCCTACTGAGCTTCGGTGGTCCCGAGGTGCAAGCTTCAAACTTGTAGTCGATTAGCGTGTCGAAGTGGTTCGATTCCATCTGCAGGGCGCCGGCGGGATGATGCGATATAATTTTTTATACGGATTTTCTAGCAAAGTAGTGTTGGTGCTCCATTTTTTATGCTCGAATTGGTAGATTCAATCACACCAACCGATTTCGTGTTGTTTTTGGATTCGTGTATAATTCACAGAAGGTTATTCGTTGCCTTCTGCGTACAGGTACTTGAGAGCTTCGTTACACATGTGCCCTACTGAGCTTCGGTGGTCCCGAGGTGCAAGCTTCAAACTTGTATTCGATTAACTTGTCGAAGTGGTTCGATTCCATCTGCAGGGCGCCGGCGGGATGATGCGATATAATTTTTTAAACGGATTTTCTAGCAAAGTAGTGTTGGTGCTCCATTTTTTATGCTCGAATTGGTAGATTCAATCACACCAACCGATTTCGTGTTGTTTTTGGATTCGTGTATAATTCACAGAAGGTTATTCGTTGCCTTCTGCGTACAGGTACTTGAGAGCTTCGTTACACATGTGCCCCACTGAGCGTCGGTGGTCCCGAGGTGCAAGCTTCAAACTTGTATTCGATTAGCTTGTCGAAGTGGTTCGATTCCATCTGCAGGGAGCCGGCGGGATGATGCGATATAATTTTTTATACGGATTTTCTAGCAAAGTAGTGTTCTTGCTCCATTTTTTATGTTGCAATCGGTAGATTCAGCTACACCAACCGATTTTGTGTTATTTTTGGATTCGTGTATAATTCACAGAAATTTATTCGTTGCCTTCTGCGTACAGGTACTTGAGAGCTTCGTTACCCATGTGCCCTACTGAGCTTCGGTGGTCCCGAGGTGCAAGCTTCAAACTTGTAGTCGATTAGCGTGTCGAAGTGGTTCGATTCCATCTGCAGGGCGCCGGCGGGATGATGCGATACAATTTTTTATACGGATTTTCTAGCAAAGTAGTGTTGGTGCTCCATTTTTTATGCTGGAATTGGTAGATTCAATCACACCAACCGATTTCGTGTTGTTTTTGGATTCGTGTATAATTCGCAGAAGGTTATTCGTTGCCTTCTGCGTACAGGTACTTGAGAGCTTCGTTACACATGTGCCCTACTGAGCTTCGGTGGTCCCGAGGTGCAAGCTTCAAACTTGTAGTCGATTAGCGTGTCGAAGTGGTTCGATTCCATCTGCAGGGCACCGGCGGGATGATGCGATACAATTTTTTATACGGATTTTCTAGCAAAGTAGTGTTGGTGCTACATTTTTTATGCTGGAATTGGTAGATTCAATCACACCAACCGATTTCGTGTTGTTTTTGGATTCGTGTATAGTTCACAGAAAGTTATTCGTTGCCTTCTGCGTACAGGTGTTTGAGAGCTTCGTTACACATGTGCCCTACTGAGCTTCGGTGGTCCCGAGGTGCAAGCTTCAAACTTGTAGTCGATTAGCGTGTCGAAGTGGTTCGATTCCATCTGCAGGGCGCCGGCGGGATGATGCGATACAATTTTTTTATACGGATTTTCTAGCAAAGTAGTGTTGGTGCTCCATTTTTTATGCTGGAATTGGTAGATTCAATCACACCAACCGATTTCGTGTTGTTTTTGGATTCGTGTATAATTCACAGAAGGTTATTCGTTGCCTTCTGCGTACAGGTACTTGAGAGCTTCGTTACACATGTGCCCTACTGAGCTTCGGTGGTCCCGAGGTGCAAGCTTCAAATTTGTATTCGATTAACTTGTCGAAGTGGTTCGATTCCATCTGCAGGGCGCCGGCGGGATAATGCGATATAATTTTTTAAACGGATTTTCTAGCAAAGTAGTGTTCTTGCTCCATTTTTTATGCTGCAATCGGTAGATTCAGCCACACCAACCGATTTTGTGTTGTTTTTGGATTCGTGTATAATTCACAGAATTTTATTCGTTGCCTTCTGCGTACAGGTACTTGAGAGCTTCGTTACACATGTGCCCTACTGAGCTTCGGTGGTCCCGAGGTGCAAGCTTCAAACTTGTATTCGATTAACTTGTCGAAGTGGTTCGATTCCATCTGCAGGGCGCCGGCGGGATGATGCGATACAATTTTTTATACGGATTTTCTAGCAAAGTAGTGTTGGTGCTCCATTTTTTATGCTGGAATTGGTAGATTCAATCACACCGACCGATTTCGTGTCGTTTTTGGATTCGTGTATAATTCACAGAAAGTTATTCGTTGCCTTATGCGTACAGGTACTTGAGAGCTTCGTTACACATGTGCCCTACTGAGCTTCGGTGGTCCCGAGGTGCAAGCTTCAAACTTGTATTCGATTAACTTGTCGAAGTGGTTCGATTCCATCTGCAGGGTGCCGGCGGGATGATGCGATATAATTTTTTATACGGATTTTCTAGCAAAGTAGTGTTGATGCTCCATTTTTTATGCTGGAATCGGTAGATTCAATCACACCAACCGAATGGGTCATGGAACACGACACGACATATGTACATATGTATGTATGTATGCATGTAGGTGGCGATGGGCTGCAAGTTATGGTATGGTGACTGAGTGGTGTTTCTTGTGTTGTTTTTGGATTCGTGTATAGTTCACAGAAAGTTATTCGTTGCCTTCTGCGTACAGGTGCTTGAGAGCTTCGTTACACATGTGCCCTACTGAGCTTCGGTGGTCCCGAGGTGCAAGCTTCAAACTTGTAGTCGATTAACGTATCGAAGTGGTTCGATTCCATCTGCAGGGCGCCGGCGGGATGATGCGATAT
The DNA here is from genome assembly GCA_951905685.1 of Eumerus sabulonum. NCBI lineage: Eukaryota > Metazoa > Arthropoda > Insecta > Diptera > Syrphidae > Eumerus > Eumerus sabulonum. The sequence goes on from OX645063.1 coordinate 43,138,508, forward strand.
AATTTTTTATACGGATTTTCTAGCAAAGTAGTGTTGGTGCTCCATTTTTTATGCTGGAATTGGTAGATTCAATCACACCAACCGATTTCGTGTTGTTTTTGGATTCGTGTATAATTCACAGAAAGTTATTCGTTGCCTTCTGCGTAAAGGTACTTGAGAGCTTCGTTACACATGTGCCCTACTGAGCTTCGGTGGTCCCGAGGTGCAAGCTTCAAACTTGTAGTCGATTAACGTGTCGAAGTGGTTCGATTCCATCTGCAGGGCGCCGGCGGGATGATGCGATACAATTTTTTATACGGATTTTCTAGCAAAGTAGTGTTCTTGCTCCATTTTTTATGCTGCAATTGGTAGATTCAGCCACACCAACCGATTTTGTGTTGTTTTTGGATTCGTGTATAATTCACAGAAATTTATTCGTTGCCTTCTGCGTACAGGTACTTGAGAGCTTCGTTACACATGTGCCCTACTGAGCTTCGGTGGTCCCGAGGTGCAAGCTTCAAACTTGTAGTCGATTAACGTGTCGAAGTGGTTCGATTCCATCTGCAGGGCGCCGGCGGGATGATGCGATATAATTTTTTATACGGATTTTCTAGCAAAGTAGTGTTGGTGCTCCATTTTTTATGCTGGAATTGGTAGATTCAGTCACACCAACCGATTTCGTGTTGTTTTTGGATACGTGTATAATTCACAGAAGGTTATTCGTTGTTTTCTGCGTACAGGTACTTGAGAACTTCGTTACACATGTGCCCTACTGAGCTTCTGTGGTCCGGAGGTGCAAGCTTCAAACTTGTATTCGATTAACTTGTCGAAGTGGTTCGATTCCATCTGCAGGGCGCCGGCGGGATGATGCGATATAATTTTTTATACGGATTTTCTAGCAAAGTAGTGTTCTTGCTCCATTTTTTATGCTGCAATCGGTAGATTCAGCCACACCAACCGATTTTGTGTTGTTTTTGGAATCGTGTATAATTCACAGAAATGTATTCATTGCCTTCTGCGTACAGGTACTTGAGAGCTTCGTTACACATGTGCCCTACTGAGCTTCGGTGGTCCCGAGGTGCAAGCTTCAAACTTGTATTCGATTAACTTGTCGAAGTGGTTCGATTCCATCTGCAGGGTGCCGGCGGGATGATGCGATATAATTTTTTATACGGATTTTCTAGCAAAGTAGTGTTGATGCTCCATTTTTTATGCTGGAATCGGTAGATTTAATCACACCAACCGAATGGGTCACGGAACACGACATATGTACATACGTATGGATGCATGTAGGTGGCGATGGGCTGCAAGTTATGGTATGGTGACTGAGTGGTGTTTTTTGTGTTGTTTTTGGATTCGTGTTTAGTTCACAGAAAGTTATTCGTTGCCTTCTGCGTACAGGTGCTTGAGAGCTTCGTTACACATGTGCCCTACTGAGCTTCGGTGGTCCCGAGGTGCAAGCTTCAAACTTGTAGTCGATTAACGTGTCGAAGTGGTTCGATTCCATCTGCAGGGCGCCGGCGGGATGATGCGATATAATTTTTTATACGGATTTTCTAGCAAAGTAGTGTTGGTGCTCCATTTTTTATGCTCGAATTGGTAGATTCAATCACACCAACCGATTTCGTGTTGTTTTTGGATTCGTGTATAATTCACAGAAGGTTATTCGTTGCCTTCTGCGTACAGGTACTTGAGAGCTTCGTTACACATGTGCCCTACTGAGCTTCGGTGGTCCCGAGGTGCAAGCTTCAAACTTGTATTCGATTAACTTGTCGAAGTGGTTCGATTCCATCTGCAGGGCGCCGGCGGGATGATGCGATATAATTTTTTAAACGGATTTTCTAGCAAAGTAGTGTTGGTGCTCCATTTTTTATGCTCGAATTGGTAGATTCAATCACACCAACCGATTTCGTGTTGTTTTTGGATTCGTGTATAATTCACAGAAGGTTATTCGTTGCCTTCTGCGTACAGGTACTTGAGAGCTTCGTTACACATGTGCCCCACTGAGCGTCGGTGGTCCCGAGGTGCAAGCTTCAAACTTGTATTCGATTAGCTTGTCGAAGTGGTTCGATTCCATCTGCAGGGAGCCGGCGGGATGATGCGATATAATTTTTTATACGGATTTTCTAGCAAAGTAGTGTTCTTGCTCCATTTTTTATGTTGCAATCGGTAGATTCAGCTACACCAACCGATTTTGTGTTATTTTTGGATTCGTGTATAATTCACAGAAATTTATTCGTTGCCTTCTGCGTACAGGTACTTGAGAGCTTCGTTACCCATGTGCCCTACTGAGCTTCGGTGGTCCCGAGGTGCAAGCTTCAAACTTGTAGTCGATTAGCGTGTCGAAGTGGTTCGATTCCATCTGCAGGGCGCCGGCGGGATGATGCGATACAATTTTTTATACGGATTTTCTAGCAAAGTAGTGTTGGTGCTCCATTTTTTATGCTGGAATTGGTAGATTCAATCACACCAACCGATTTCGTGTTGTTTTTGGATTCGTGTATAATTCGCAGAAGGTTATTCGTTGCCTTCTGCGTACAGGTACTTGAGAGCTTCGTTACACATGTGCCCTACTGAGCTTCGGTGGTCCCGAGGTGCAAGCTTCAAACTTGTAGTCGATTAGCGTGTCGAAGTGGTTCGATTCCATCTGCAGGGCACCGGCGGGATGATGCGATACAATTTTTTATACGGATTTTCTAGCAAAGTAGTGTTGGTGCTACATTTTTTATGCTGGAATTGGTAGATTCAATCACACCAACCGATTTCGTGTTGTTTTTGGATTCGTGTATAGTTCACAGAAAGTTATTCGTTGCCTTCTGCGTACAGGTGTTTGAGAGCTTCGTTACACATGTGCCCTACTGAGCTTCGGTGGTCCCGAGGTGCAAGCTTCAAACTTGTAGTCGATTAGCGTGTCGAAGTGGTTCGATTCCATCTGCAGGGCGCCGGCGGGATGATGCGATACAATTTTTTTATACGGATTTTCTAGCAAAGTAGTGTTGGTGCTCCATTTTTTATGCTGGAATTGGTAGATTCAATCACACCAACCGATTTCGTGTTGTTTTTGGATTCGTGTATAATTCACAGAAGGTTATTCGTTGCCTTCTGCGTACAGGTACTTGAGAGCTTCGTTACACATGTGCCCTACTGAGCTTCGGTGGTCCCGAGGTGCAAGCTTCAAATTTGTATTCGATTAACTTGTCGAAGTGGTTCGATTCCATCTGCAGGGCGCCGGCGGGATAATGCGATATAATTTTTTAAACGGATTTTCTAGCAAAGTAGTGTTCTTGCTCCATTTTTTATGCTGCAATCGGTAGATTCAGCCACACCAACCGATTTTGTGTTGTTTTTGGATTCGTGTATAATTCACAGAATTTTATTCGTTGCCTTCTGCGTACAGGTACTTGAGAGCTTCGTTACACATGTGCCCTACTGAGCTTCGGTGGTCCCGAGGTGCAAGCTTCAAACTTGTATTCGATTAACTTGTCGAAGTGGTTCGATTCCATCTGCAGGGCGCCGGCGGGATGATGCGATACAATTTTTTGTACGGATTTTCTAGCAAAGTAGTGTTGGTGCTCCATATTTTATGCTGGAATTGGTAGATTCAATCACACCAACCGATTTTGTGTTGTTCTTGGATTCGTGTATAATTCACAGAAAGTTATTCGTTGCCTTCTGCGTACAGGTACTTGAGAGCTTCGTTACACATGTGCCCTACTGAGCTTCGGTGGTCCCGAGGTGCAAGCTTCAAACTTGTATTCGATTAGCTTGTCGAAGTGGTTCGATTCCATCTGCAGGGAGCCGGCGGGATGATGCGATATAATTTTTTATACGGATTTTCTAGCAAAGTAGTGTTCTTGCTCCATTTTTTATGTTGCAATCGGTAGATTCAGCTACACCAACCGATTTTGTGTTATTTTTGGATTCGTGTATAATTCACAGAAATTTATTCGTTGCCTTCTGCGTACAGGTACTTGAGAGCTTCGTTACCCATGTGCCCTACTGAGCTTCGGTGGTCCCGAGGTGCAAGCTTCAAACTTGTAGTCGATTAGCGTGTCGAAGTGGTTCGATTCCATCTGCAGGGCGCCGGCGGGATGATGCGATACAATTTTTTATACGGATTTTCTAGCAAAGTAGTGTTGGTGCTCCATTTTTTATGCTGGAATTGGTAGATTCAATCACACCAACCGATTTCGTGTTGTTTTTGGATTCGTGTATAATTCGCAGAAGGTTATTCGTTGCCTTCTGCGTACAGGTACTTGAGAGCTTCGTTACACATGTGCCCTACTGAGCTTCGGTGGTCCCGAGGTGCAAGCTTCAAACTTGTAGTCGATTAGCGTGTCGAAGTGGTTCGATTCCATCTGCAGGGCACCGGCGGGATGATGCGATACAATTTTTTATACGGATTTTCTAGCAAAGTAGTGTTGGTGCTACATTTTTTATGCTGGAATTGGTAGATTCAATCACACCAACCGATTTCGTGTTGTTTTTGGATTCGTGTATAGTTCACAGAAAGTTATTCGTTGCCTTCTGCGTACAGGTGTTTGAGAGCTTCGTTACACATGTGCCCTACTGAGCTTCGGTGGTCCCGAGGTGCAAGCTTCAAACTTGTAGTCGATTAGCGTGTCGAAGTGGTTCGATTCCATCTGCAGGGCGCCGGCGGGATGATGCGATACAATTTTTTTATACGGATTTTCTAGCAAAGTAGTGTTGGTGCTCCATTTTTTATGCTGGAATTGGTAGATTCAATCACACCAACCGATTTCGTGTTGTTTTTGGATTCGTGTATAATTCACAGAAGGTTATTCGTTGCCTTCTGCGTACAGGTACTTGAGAGCTTCGTTACACATGTGCCCTACTGAGCTTCGGTGGTCCCGAGGTGCAAGCTTCAAATTTGTATTCGATTAACTTGTCGAAGTGGTTCGATTCCATCTGCAGGGCGCCGGCGGGATAATGCGATATAATTTTTTAAACGGATTTTCTAGCAAAGTAGTGTTCTTGCTCCATTTTTTATGCTGCAATCGGTAGATTCAGCCACACCAACCGATTTTGTGTTGTTTTTGGATTCGTGTATAATTCACAGAATTTTATTCGTTGCCTTCTGCGTACAGGTACTTGAGAGCTTCGTTACACATGTGCCCTACTGAGCTTCGGTGGTCCCGAGGTGCAAGCTTCAAACTTGTATTCGATTAACTTGTCGAAGTGGTTCGATTCCATCTGCAGGGCGCCGGCGGGATGATGCGATACAATTTTTTATACGGATTTTCTAGCAAAGTAGTGTTGGTGCTCCATTTTTTATGCTGGAATTGGTAGATTCAATCACACCGACCGATTTCGTGTCGTTTTTGGATTCGTGTATAATTCACAGAAAGTTATTCGTTGCCTTATGCGTACAGGTACTTGAGAGCTTCGTTACACATGTGCCCTACTGAGCTTCGGTGGTCCCGAGGTGCAAGCTTCAAACTTGTATTCGATTAACTTGTCGAAGTGGTTCGATTCCATCTGCAGGGTGCCGGCGGGATGATGCGATATAATTTTTTATACGGATTTTCTAGCAAAGTAGTGTTGATGCTCCATTTTTTATGCTGGAATCGGTAGATTCAATCACACCAACCGAATGGGTCATGGAACACGACACGACATATGTACATATGTATGTATGTATGCATGTAGGTGGCGATGGGCTGCAAGTTATGGTATGGTGACTGAGTGGTGTTTCTTGTGTTGTTTTTGGATTCGTGTATAGTTCACAGAAAGTTATTCGTTGCCTTCTGCGTACAGGTGCTTGAGAGCTTCGTTACACATGTGCCCTACTGAGCTTCGGTGGTCCCGAGGTGCAAGCTTCAAACTTGTAGTCGATTAACGTATCGAAGTGGTTCGATTCCATCTGCAGGGCGCCGGCGGGATGATGCGATATAATTTTTTATACGGATTTTCTAGCAAAGTAGTGTTGGTGCTCCATTTTTTATGCTGGAATTGGTAGATTCAATCACACCAACCGATTTCGTGTTGTTTTTGGATTCGTGTATAATTCACAGAAAGTTATTCGTTGCCTTCTGCGTAAAGGTACTTGAGAGCTTCGTTACACATGTGCCCTACTGAGCTTCGGTGGTCCCGAGGTGCAAGCTTCAAACTTGTAGTCGATTAACGTGTCGAAGTGGTTCGATTCCATCTGCAGGGCGCCGGCGGGATGATGCGATACAATTTTTTATACGGATTTTCTAGCAAAGTAGTGTTCTTGCTCCATTTTTTATGCTGCAATTGGTAGATTCAGCCACACCAACCGATTTTGTGTTGTTTTTGGATTCGTGTATAATTCACAGAAATTTATTCGTTGCCTTCTGCGTACAGGTACTTGAGAGCTTCGTTACACATGTGCCCTACTGAGCTTCGGTGGTCCCGAGGTGCAAGCTTCAAACTTGTAGTCGATTAACGTGTCGAAGTGGTTCGATTCCATCTGCAGGGCGCCGGCGGGATGATGCGATATAATTTTTTATACGGATTTTCTAGCAAAGTAGTGTTGGTGCTCCATTTTTTATGCTGGAATTGGTAGATTCAGTCACACCAACCGATTTCGTGTTGTTTTTGGATACGTGTATAATTCACAGAAGGTTATTCGTTGTTTTCTGCGTACAGGTACTTGAGAACTTCGTTACACATGTGCCCTACTGAGCTTCTGTGGTCCGGAGGTGCAAGCTTCAAACTTGTAGTCGATTAACGTGTCGAAGTGGTTCGATTCCATCTGCAGGGTGCCGGCGGGATGATGCGATATAATTTTTTATACGGATTTTCTAGCAAAGTAGTGTTCTTGCTCCATTTTTTATGCTGCAATCGGTAGATTCAGCCACACCAACCGATTTTGTGTTGTTTTTGGAATCGTGTATAATTCACAGAAATGTATTCATTGCCTTCTGCGTACAGGTACTTGAGAGCTTCGTTACACATGTGCCCTACTGAGCTTCGGTGGTCCCGAGGTGCAAGCTTCAAACTTGTATTCGATTAACTTGTCGAAGTGGTTCGATTCCATCTGCAGGGTGCCGGCGGGATGATGCGATATAATTTTTTATACGGATTTTCTAGCAAAGTAGTGTTGATGCTCCATTTTTTATGCTGGAATCGGTAGATTTAATCACACCAACCGAATGGGTCACGGAACACGACATATGTACATACGTATGGATGCATGTAGGTGGCGATGGGCTGCAAGTTATGGTATGGTGACTGAGTGGTGTTTTTTGTGTTGTTTTTGGATTCGTGTTTAGTTCACAGAAAGTTATTCGTTGCCTTCTGCGTACAGGTGCTTGAGAGCTTCGTTACACATGTGCCCTACTGAGCTTCGGTGGTCCCGAGGTGCAAGCTTCAAACTTGTAGTCGATTAACGTGTCGAAGTGGTTCGATTCCATCTGCAGGGTGCCGGCGGGATGATGCGATATAATTTTTTATACGGATTTTCTAGCAAAGTAGTGTTGATGCTCCATTTTTTATGCTGGAATCGGTAGATTTAATCACACCAACCGAATGGGTCACGGAACACGACACGACATATGTACATACGTATGGATGCATGTAGGTGGCGATGGGCTGCAAGTTATGGTATGGTGACTGAGTGGTGTTTTTTGTGTTGTTTTTGGGTTCGTGTTTAGTTCACAGAAAGTTATTCGTTGCCTTCTGCGTACAGGTGCTTGAGAGCTTCGTTACACATGTGCCCTACTGAGCTTCGGTGGTCCCGAGGTGCAAGCTTCAAACTTGTAGTCGATTAACGTATCGAAGTGGTTCGATTCCATCTGCAGGGCGCCGGCGGGATGATGCGATATAATTTTTTATACGGATTTTCTAGCAAAGTAGTGTTGGTGCTCCATTTTTTATGCTGGAATTGGTAGATTCAATCACACCAACCGATTTCGTGTTGTTTTTGGATTCGTGTATAATTCACAGAAAGTTATTCGTTGCCTTCTGCGTAAAGGTACTTGAGAGCTTCGTTACACATGTGCCCTACTGAGCTTCGGTGGTCCCGAGGTGCAAGCTTCAAACTTGTAGTCGATTAACGTGTCGAAGTGGTTCGATTCCATCTGCAGGGCGCCGGCGGGATGATGCGATACAATTTTTTATACGGATTTTCTAGCAAAGTAGTGTTCTTGCTCCATTTTTTATGCTGCAATTGGTAGATTCAGCCACACCAACCGATTTTGTGTTGTTTTTGGATTCGTGTATAATTCACAGAAATTTATTCGTTGCCTTCTGCGTACAGGTACTTGAGAGCTTCGTTACACATGTGCCCTACTGAGCTTCGGTGGTCCCGAGGTGCAAGCTTCAAACTTGTAGTCGATTAACGTGTCGAAGTGGTTCGATTCCATCTGCAGGGCGCCGGCGGGATGATGCGATATAATTTTTTATACGGATTTTCTAGCAAAGTAGTGTTGGTGCTCCATTTTTTATGCTGGAATTGGTAGATTCAGTCACACCAACCGATTTCGTGTTGTTTTTGGATACGTGTATAATTCACAGAAGGTTATTCGTTGTTTTCTGCGTACAGGTACTTGAGAACTTCGTTACACATGTGCCCTACTGAGCTTCGGTGGTCCGGAGGTGCAAGCTTCAAACTTGTATTCGATTAACTTGTCGAAGTGGTTCGATTCCATCTGCAGGGCGCCGGCGGGATGATGCGATATAATTTTTTATACGGATTTTCTAGCAAAGTAGTGTTCTTGCTCCATTTTTTATGCTGCAATCGGTAGATTCAGCCACACCAACCGATTTTGTGTTGTTTTTGGAATCGTGTATAATTCACAGAAATGTATTCATTGCCTTCTGCGTACAGGTACTTGAGAGCTTCGTTACACATGTGCCCTACTGAGCTTCGGTGGTCCCGAGGTGCAAGCTTCAAACTTGTATTCGATTAACTTGTCGAAGTGGTTCGATTCCATCTGCAGGGTGCCGGCGGGATGATGCGATATAATTTTTTATACGGATTTTCTAGCAAAGTAGTGTTGATGCTCCATTTTTTATGCTGGAATCGGTAGATTTAATCACACCAACCGAATGGGTCACGGAACACGACATATGTACATACGTATGGATGCATGTAGGTGGCGATGGGCTGCAAGTTATGGTATGGTGACTGAGTGGTGTTTTTTGTGTTGTTTTTGGATTCGTGTTTAGTTCACAGAAAGTTATTCGTTGCCTTCTGCGTACAGGTGCTTGAGAGCTTCGTTACACATGTGCCCTACTGAGCTTCGGTGGTCCCGAGGTGCAAGCTTCAAACTTGTAGTCGATTAACGTGTCGAAGTGGTTCGATTCCATCTGCAGGGTGCCGGCGGGATGATGCGATATAATTTTTTATACGGATTTTCTAGCAAAGTAGTGTTGATGCTCCATTTTTTATGCTGGAATCGGTAGATTTAATCACACCAACCGAATGGGTCACGGAACACGACACGACATATGTACATACGTATGGATGCATGTAGGTGGCGATGGGCTGCAAGTTATGGTATGGTGACTGAGTGGTGTTTTTTGTGTTGTTTTTGGATTCGTGTTTAGTTCACAGAAAGTTATTCGTTGCCTTCTGCGTACAGGTGCTTGAGAGCTTCGTTACACATGTGCCCTACTGAGCTTCGGTGGTCCCGAGGTGCAAGCTTCAAACTTGTAGTCGATTAACGTGTCGAAGTGGTTCGATTCCATCTGCAGGGTGCCGGCGGGATGATGCGATATAATTTTTTATACGGATTTTCTAGCAAAGTAGTGTTGATGCTCCATTTTTTATGCTGGAATCGGTAGATTTAATCACACCAATCGAATGGGTCACGGAACACGACACGCCATATGTACATATGTATGGATGCATGTAGGTGGCGATGGGCTGCAAGTTATGGTATGGTGACTGAGTGGTGTTTTTTGTGTTGTTTTTAGATTCGTGTATAGTTCACAGAAAGTTATTCGTTGCCTTCTGCGTACAGGTGCTTGAGAGCTTCGTTACACATGTGCCCTACTGAGCTTCGGTGGTCCCGAGGTGCTAGCTTCAAACTTGTAGTCGATTAACGTGTCGAAGTGGTTCGATTCCATCTGCAGGGCGCCGGCGGGATGATGCGATATAATTTTTTATACGGATTTTCTAGCAAAGTAGTGTTCTTTCTCCATTTTTTATGCTGCAATCGGTAGATTCAGCCACACCAACCGATTTTGTGTTGTTTTTGGATTCGTGTATAATTCACAGAAAGTTATTCGTTGCCTTCTGCGTACAGGTACTTGAGAGCTTCGTTACACATGTGCCCTACTGAGCTTCGGTGGTCCCGAGGTGCAAGCTTCAAACTTGTATTCGATTAACTTGTCGAAGTGGTTCGATTCCATCTGCAGGGCGCCGGCGGGATGATGCAATACAATTTTTTATACGGATTTTCTAGCAAAGTAGTGTTGGTGCTCCATTTTTTATGCTGGAATTGGTAGATTCAGTCACACCAACCGATTTCGTGTTGTTTTTGGATACGTGTATAATTCACAGAAGGTTATTCGTTGCTTTCTGCGTACAGGTACTTGAGAACTTCGTTACACATGTGCCCTACTGAGCTTCGGTGGTCCGGAGGTGCAAGCTTCAAACTTGTATTCGATTAACTTGTCGAAGTGGTTCGATTCCATCTGCAGGGCGCCGGCGGGATGATGCGATATAATTTTTTATACGGATTTTCTAGCAAAGTAGTGTTCTTGCTCCATTTTTTTATGCTGCAATCGGTAGATTCAGCCACACCAACCGATTTTGCGTTGTTTTTGGAATCGTGTATAATTCACAGAAATTTATTCATTGCCTTCTGCGTACAGGTACTTGAGAGCTTCGTTACACATGTGCCCTACTGAGCTTCGGTGGTCCCGAGGTGCAAGCTTCAAACTTGTATTCGATTAACTTGTCGAAGTGGTTCGATTCCATCTGCAAAGTGCCGGCGGGATGATGCGATATAATTTTTTATACGGATTTTCTAGCAAAGTAGTGTTGATGCTCCATTTTTTATGCTGGAATCGGTAGATTTAATCACACCAACCGAATGGGTCACGGAACACGACACGACATATGTACATACGTATGGATGCATGTAGGTGGCGATGGGCTGCAAGTTATGGTATGGTGACTGAGTGGTGTTTTTTGTGTTGTTTTTGGATTCGTGTTTAGTTCACAGAAAGTTATTCGTTGCCTTCTGCGTACAGGTGCTTGAGAGCTTCGTTACACATGTGCCCTACTGAGCTTCGGTGGTCCCGAGGTGCAAGCTTCAAACTTGTAGTCGATTAACGTGTCGAAGTGGTTCGATTCCATCTGCAGGGTGCCGGCGGGATGATGCGATATAATTTTTTATACGGATTTTCTAGCAAAGTAGTGTTGATGCTCCATTTTTTATGTTGCAATCGGTAGATTCAGCTACACCAACCGATTTTGTGTTATTTTTGGATTCGTGTATAATTCACAGAAATTTATTCGTTGCCTTCTGCGTACAGGTACTTGAGAGCTTCGTTACCCATGTGCCCTACTGAGCTTAGGTGGTCCCGAGGTGCAAGCTTCAAACTTGTATTCGATTAACTTGTCGAAGTGGTTCGATTCCATCTGCAGGGCGCCGGCGGGATGATGCGATACAATTTTTTATTCGGATTTTCTAGCAAAGTAGTGTTGGTGCTCCATTTTTTATGCTGGAATTGGTAGATTCAATCACACCAACCGATTTTGTGTTGTTTTTGGATTCGTGTATATATCACAGAAGGTTATTCGTTGCCTTCTACGTACAGGTACTTGAGAGCTTCGGTACACATGTGCCCTACTGAGCGTCGGTGGTCCCGAGGTGCAAGCTTCAAACTTGTATTCGATTAGCTTGTCGAAGTGGTTCGATTCCATCTGCAGGGAGCCGGCGGGATGATGCGATATAATTTTTTATACGGATTTTCTAGCAAAGTAGTGTTCTTGCTCCATTTTTTATGTTGCAATCGGTAGATTCAGCTACACCAACCGATTTTGTGTTATTTTTGGATTCGTGTATAATTCACAGAAATTTATTCGTTGCCTTCTGCGTACAGGTACTTGAGAGCTTCGTTACCCATGTGCCCTACTGAGCTTCGGTGGTCCCGAGGTGCAAGCTTCAAACTTGTATTCGATTAACGTGTCGAAGTGGTTCGATTCCATCTGCAGGGCGCCGGCGGGATGATGCGATATAATTTTTTATACGGATTTCCTAGCAAAGTGGTGTTCTTGCTCCATTTTTTATGCTGCAATCGGTAGATTCAGCCACACCAACCGATTTTGTGTTGTTTTTGGATTCGTGTATAATTCACAGAAAGTTATTCGTTGCCTTCTGCGTACAGGTACTTGAGAGCTTCGTTACACATGTGCCCTACTGAGCTTCGGTGGTCCCGAGGTGCAAGCTTCAAACTTGTATTCGATTAACTTGTCGAAGTGGTTCGATTCCATCTGCAGGGTGCCGGCGGGATAATGCGATATAATTTTTTATACGGATTTTTTAGCAAAGTAGTGTTGATGCTCCATTTTTTATGCTGGAATCGGTAGATTCAATCACACCAACCGAATGGGTCACGGAACACGACACGACATATGTACATATGTATGTATGCATGTAGGTGGCGATGGGCTGCAAGTTATGGTATGGTGACTGAGTGGTGTTTTTTTGTGTTGTTTTTGGATTCGTGTATAGTTCACAGAAAGTTATTCGTTGCCTTCTGCGTACAGGTGCTTGAGAGCTTCGTTACACATGTGCCCTACTGAGCTTCGGTGGTCCCGAGGTGCAAGCTTCAAACTTGTAGTCGATTAGCGTGTCGAAGTGGTTCGATTCCATCTGCAGGGCGCCGGCGGGATGATGCGATATAATTTTTTATACGGATTTTCTAGCAAAGTAGTGTTGGTGCTCCATTTTTTATGCTCGAATTGGTAGATTCAATCACACCAACCGATTTCGTGTTGTTTTTGGATTCGTGTATAATTCACAGAAGGTTATTCGTTGCCTTCTGCGTACAGGTACTTGAGAGCTTCGTTACACATGTGCCCTACTGAGCTTCGGTGGTCCCGAGGTGCAAGCTTCAAACTTGTATTCGATTAACTTGTCGAAGTGGTTCGATTCCATCTGCAGGGCGCCGGCAGGATGATGCGATACAATTTTTTATACGGATTTTCTAGCATCCCGAGGTGCAAGCTTCAAACTTGTATTCGATTAACTTGTCGAAGTGGTTCGATTCCATCTGCAGGGCGCCGGCGGGATGATGCGATACAATTTTTTATACGGATTTTCTAGCAAAGTAGTGTTGGTGCTCCATATTTTATGCTGGAATTGGTAGATTCAATCACACCAACCGATTTTGTGTTGTTTTTGGATTCGTGTTTATATCACAGAAGGTTATTCGTTGCCTTCTACGTACAGGTACTTGAGAGCTTCGTTACACATGTGCCCTACTGAGCGTCGGTGGTCCCGAGGTGCAAGCTTCAAACTTGTATTCGATTAGCTTGTCGAAGTGGTTCGATTCCATCTGCAGGGAGCCGGCGGGATGATGCGATATAATTTTTTATACGGATTTTCTAGCAAAGTAGTGTTCTTGCTCCATTTTTTATGTTGCAATCGGTAGATTCAGCTACACCAACCGATTTTGTGTTATTTTTGGATTCGTGTATAATTCACAGAAATTTATTCGTTGCCTTCTGCGTACAGGTACTTGAGAGCTTCGTTACCCATGTGCCCTACTGAGCTTCGGTGGTCCCGAGGTGCAAGCTTCAAACTTGTACTCGATTAGCGTGTCGAAGTGGTTCGATTCCATCTGCAGGGCGCCGGCGGGATGATGCGATACAATTTTTTATACGGATTTTCTAGCAAAGTAGTGTTGGTGCTCCATTTTTTATGCTGGAATTGGTAGATTCAATCACACCAACCGATTTCGTGTTGTTTTTGGATTCGTGTATAATTCACAGAAGGTTATTCGTTGCCTTCTGCGTACAGGTACTTGAGAGCTTCGTTACACATGTGCCCTACTGAGCTTCGGTGGTCCCGAGGTGCAAGCTTCAAACTTGTAGTCGATTAGCGTGTCGAAGTGGTTCGATTCCATCTGCAGGGCGCCGGCGGGATGATGCGATACAATTTTTTATACGGATTTTCTAGCAAAGTAGTGTTGGTGCTCCATTTTTTATGCTGGAATTGGTAGATTCAATCACACCAACCGATTTCGTGTTGTTTTTGGATTCGTGTATAGTTCACAGAAAGTTATTCGTTGCCTTCTGCGTACAGGTGTTTGAGAGCTTCGTTACACATGTGCCCTACTGAGCTTCGGTGGTCCCGAGGTGCAAGCTTCAAACTTGTAGTCGATTAGCGTGTCGAAGTGGTTCGATTCCATCTGCAGGGCGCCGGCGGGATGATGCGATACAATTTTTTATACGGATTTTCTAGCAAAGTAGTGTTGGTGCTCCATTTTTTATGCTGGAATTGGTAGATTCAATCACACCAACCGATTTCGTGTTGTTTATGGATTCGTGTATAATTCACAGAAGGTTATTCGTTGCCTTCTGCGTACAGGTACTTGAGAGCTTCGTTACACATGTGCCCTACTGAGCTTCGGTGGTCCCGAGGTGCAAGCTTCAAACTTGTATTCGATTAACTTGTCGAAGTGGTTCGATTCCATCTGCAGGGCGCCGGCGGGATAATGCGATATAATTTTTTAAACGGATTTTCTAGCAAAGTAGTGTTCTTGCTCCATTTTTTATGCTGCAATCGGTAGATTCAGCAACACCAACCGATTTTGTGTTGTTTTTGGATTCGTGTATAATTCACAGAATTTTATTCGTTGCCTTCTGCGTACAGGTACTTGAGAGCTTCGTTACACATGTGCCCTACTGAGCTTCGGTGGTCCCGAGGTGCAAGCTTCAAACTTGTATTCGATTAACTTGTCGAAGTGGTTCGATTCCATCTGCAGGGCGCCGGCGGGATGATGCGATATAATTTTTTATACGGATTTCCTAGCAAAGTAGTGTTCTTGCTCCATTTTTTATGCTGCAATCGGTAGATTCAGCCACACCAACCGATTTCGTGTTGTTTTTGGATTCGTGTATAATTCACAGAAGGTTATTCGTTGCCTTCTGCGTACAGGTACTTGAGAGTTCGTTACACATGTGCCCTACTGAGCTTCGGTGGTCCCGAGGTGCAAGCTTCAAACTTGTATTCGATTAACTTGTCGAAGTGGTTCGATTCCATCTGCAGGGCGCCGGCAGGATGATGCGATACAATTTTTTATACGGATTTTCTAGCATCCCGAGGTGCAAGCTTCAAACTTGTATTCGATTAACTTGTCGAAGTGGTTCGATTCCATCTGCGGGGCGCCGGCGGGATGATGCGATACAATTTTTTATACGGATTTTCTAGCAAAGTAGTGTTGGTGCTCCATATTTTATGCTGGAATTGGTAGATTCAATCACACCAACCGATTTTGTGTTGTTTTTGGATTCGTGTTTATATCACAGAAGGTTATTCGTTGCCTTCTACGTACAGGTACTTGAGAGCTTCGTTACACATGTGCCCTACTGAGCGTCGGTGGTCCCGAGGTGCAAGCTTCAAACTTGTATTCGATTAGCTTGTCGAAGTGGTTCGATTCCATCTGCAGGGAGCCGGCGGGATGATGCGATATAATTTTTTATACGGATTTTCTAGCAAAGTAGTGTTCTTGCTCCATTTTTTATGTTGCAATCGGTAGATTCAGCTACACCAACCGATTTTGTGTTATTTTTGGATTCGTGTATAATTCACAGAAATTTATTCGTTGCCTTCTGCGTACAGGTACTTGAGAGCTTCGTTACCCATGTGCCCTACTGAGCTTCGGTGGTCCCGAGGTGCAAGCTTCAAACTTGTAGTCGATTAGCGTGTCGAAGTGGTTCGATTCCATCTGCAGGGCGCCGGCGGGATGATGCGATACAATTTTTTATACGGATTTTCTAGCAAAGTAGTGTTGGTGCTCCATTTTTTATGCTGGAATTGGTAGATTCAATCACACCAACCGATTTCGTGTTGTTTTTGGATTCGTGTATAATTCACAGAAGGTTATTCGTTGCCTTCTGCGTACAGGTACTTGAGAGCTTCGTTACACATGTGCCCTACTGAGCTTCGGTGGTCCCGAGGTGCAAGCTTCAAACTTGTAGTCGATTAGCGTGTCGAAGTGGTTCGATTCCATCTGCAGGGCGCCGGCGGGATGATGCGATACAATTTTTTATACGGATTTTCTAGCAAAGTAGTGTTGGTGCTCCATTTTTTATGCTGGAATTGGTAGATTCAATCACACCAACCGATTTCGTGTTGTTTTTGGATTCGTGTATAGTTCACAGAAAGTTATTCGTTGCCTTCTGCGTACAGGTGTTTGAGAGCTTCGTTACACATGTGCCCTACTGAGCTTCGGTGGTCCCGAGGTGCAAGCTTCAAACTTGTAGTCGATTAGCGTGTCGAAGTGGTTCGATTCCATCTGCAGGGCGCCGGCGGGATGATGCGATACAATTTTTTATACGGATTTTCTAGCAAAGTAGTGTTGGTGCTCCATTTTTTGTGCTGGAATTGGTAGATTCAATCACACCAACCGATTTCGTGTTGTTTTTGGATTCGTGTATAATTCACAGAAGGTTATTCGTTGCCTTCTGCGTACAGGTACTTGAGAGCTTCGTTACACATGTGCCCTACTGAGCTTCGGTGGTCCCGAGGTGCAAGCTTCAAACTTGTATTCGATTAACTTGTCGAAGTGGTTCGATTCCATCTGCAGGGCGCCGGCGGGATGATGCGATATAATTTTTTATACGGATTTTCTAGCAAGGTAGTGTTCTTGCTCCATGTTTTATGCTGCAATCGGTAGATTCAGCTACACCAACCGATTTTGTGTCGTTTTTGGATTCGTGTATAATTCACAGAAGGTTATTCGTTGCCTTCTGTGTACAGGTACTTGAGAGCATCGTTACACATGTGCCCTACTGAGCTTCGGTGGTCCCGAGGTGCAAGCTTCAAACTTGTATTCGATTAACTTGTCGAAGTGGTTCGATTCCATCTGCAGGGCGCCGGCGGGATGATGCGATACAATTTTTTATTCGGATTTTCTAGCAAAGTAGTGTTGGTGCTCCATTTTTTATGCTGGAATTGGTAGATTCAATCACACCAACCGATTTTGTGTTGTTTTTGGATTCGTGTATATATCACAGAAGGTTATTCGTTGCCTTCTACGTACAGGTACTTGAGAGCTTCGGTACACATGTGCCCTACTGAGCGTCGGTGGTCCCGAGGTGCAAGCTTCTAACTTGTATTCGATTAGCTTGTCGAAGTGGTTCGATTCCATCTGCAGGGAGCCGGCGGGATGATGCGATATAATTTTTTATACGGATTTTCTAGCAAAGTAGTGTTGATGCTCCATTTTTTATGCTGGAATCGGTACATTCAATCACACCAACCGAATGGGTCATGGAACACGACACGACATATGTACATATGTATGTATGTATGCATGTAGGTGGCGATGGGCTGCAAGTTATGGTATGGTGACTGAGTGGTGTTTCTTGTGTTGTTTTTGGATTCGTGTATAGTTCACAGAAAGTTATTCGTTGCCTTCTGCGTACAGGTGCTTGAGAGCTTCGTTACACATGTGCCCTACTGAGCTTCGGTGGTCCCGAGGTGCAAGCTTCAAACTTGTAGTCGATTAACGTGTCGAAGTGGTTCGATTCCATCTGCAGGGCGCCGGCGGGATGATGCGATATAATTTTTTATACGGATTTTCTAGCAAAGTAGTGTTGGTGCTCCATTTTTTATGCTGGAATTGGTAGATTCAATCACACCAACCGATTTCGTGTTGTTTTTGGATTCGTGTATAATTCACAGAAAGTTATTCGTTGCCTTCTGCGTAAAGGTACTTGAGAGCTTCGTTACACATGTGCCCTACTGAGCTTCGGTGGTCCCGAGGTGCAAGCTTCAAACTTGTAGTCGATTAACGTGTCGAAGTGGTTCGATTCCATCTGCAGGGCGCCGGCGGGATGATGCGATACAATTTTTTATACGGATTTTCTAGCAAAGTAGTGTTCTTGCTCCATTTTTTATGCTGCAATTGGTAGATTCAGCCACACCAACCGATTTTGTGTTGTTTTTGGATTCGTGTATAATTCACAGAAATTTATTCGTTGCCTTCTGCGTACAGGTACTTGAGAGCTTCGTTACACATGTGCCCTACTGAGCTTCGGTGGTCCCGAGGTGCAAGCTTCAAACTTGTAGTCGATTAACGTGTCGAAGTGGTTCGATTCCATCTGCAGGGCGCCGGCGGGATGATGCGATATAATTTTTTATACGGATTTTCTAGCAAAGTAGTGTTGGTGCTCCATTTTTTATGCTGGAATTGGTAGATTCAGTCACACCAACCGATTTCGTGTTGTTTTTGGATACGTGTATAATTCACAGAAGGTTATTCGTTGCTTTCTGCGTACAGGTACTTGAGAACTTCGTTACACATGTGCCCTACTGAGCTTCGGTGGTCCGGAGGTGCAAGCTTCAAACTTGTATTCGATTAACTTGTCGAAGTGGTTCGATTCCATCTGCAGGGCGCCGGCGGGATGATGCGATATAATTTTTTATACGGATTTTCTAGCAAAGTAGTGTTCTTGCTCCATTTTTTATGCTGCAATCGGTAGATTCAGCCACACCAACCGATTTTGTGTTGTTTTTGGAATCGTGTATAATTCACAGAAATGTATTCATTGCCTTCTGCGTACAGGTACTTGAGAGCTTCGTTACACATGTGCCCTACTGAGCTTCGGTGGTCCCGAGGTGCAAGCTTCAAACTTGTATTCGATTAACTTGTCGAAGTGGTTCGATTCCATCTGCAGGGTGCCGGCGGGATGATGCGATATAATTTTTTATACGGATTTTCTAGCAAAGTAGTGTTGATGCTCCATTTTTTATGCTGGAATCGGTAGATTTAATCACACCAACCGAATGGGTCACGGAACACGACACGACATATGTACATACGTATGGATGCATGTAGGTGGCGATGGGCTGCAAGTTATGGTATGGTGACTGAGTGGTGTTTTTTGTGTTGTTTTTGGATTCGTGTTTAGTTCACAGAAAGTTATTCGTTGCCTTCTGCGTACAGGAGCTTGAGAGCTTCGTTACACATGTGCCCTACTGAGCTTCGGTGGTCCCGAGGTGCAAGCTTCAAACTTGTAGTCGATTAACGTGTCAAAGTGGTTCGATTCCATCTGCAGGGTGCCGGCGGGATGATGCGATATAATTTTTTATACGGATTTTCTAGCAAAGTAGTGTTGATGCTCCATTTTTTATGCTGGAATCGGTAGATTTAATCACACCAATCGAATGGGTCACGGAACACGACACGCCATATGTACATATGTATGGATGCATGTAGGTGGCGATGGGCTGCAAGTTATGGTATGGTGACTGAGTGGTGTTTTTTGTGTTGTTTTTAGATTCGTGTATAGTTCACAGAAAGTTATTCGTTGCCTTCTGCGTACAGGTGCTTGAGAGCTTCGTTACACATGTGCCCTACTGAGCTTCGGTGGTCCCGAGGTGCTAGCTTCAAACTTGTAGTCGATTAACGTGTCGAAGTGGTTCGATTCCATCTGCAGGGCGCCGGCGGGATGATGCGATATAATTTTTTATACGGATTTTCTAGCAAAGTAGTGTTCTTTCTCCATTTTTTATGCTGCAATCGGTAGATTCAGCCACACCAACCGATTTTGTGTTGTTTTTGGATTCGTGTATAATTCACAGAAAGTTATTCGTTGCCTTCTGCGTACAGGTACTTGAGAGCTTCGTTACACATGTGCCCTACTGAGCTTCGGTGGTCCCGAGGTGCAAGCTTCAAACTTGTATTCGATTAACTTGTCGAAGTGGTTCGATTCCATCTGCAGGGCGCCGGCGGGATGATGCGATACAATTTTTTATACGGATTTTCTAGCAAAGTAGTGTTGGTGCTCCATTTTTTATGCTGGAATTGGTAGATTCAGTCACACCAACCGATTTCGTGTTGTTTTTGGATACGTGTATAATTTACAGAAGGTTATTCGTTGCTTTCTGCGTACAGGTACTTGAGAACTTCGTTACACATGTGCCCTACTGAGCTTCGGTGGTCCGGAGGTGCAAGCTTCAAACTTGTATTCGATTAACTTGTCGAAGTGGTTCGATTCCATCTGCAGGGCGCCGGCGGGATGATGCGATATAATTTTTTATACGGATTTTCTAGCAAAGTAGTGTTCTTGCTCCATTTTTTATGCTGCAATCGGTAGATTCAGCCACACCAACCGATTTTGCGTTGTTTTTGGAATCGTGTATAATTCACAGAAATTTATTCATTGCCTTCTGCGTACAGGTACTTGAGAGCTTCGTTACACATGTGCCCTACTGAGCTTCGGTGGTCCCGAGGTGCAAGCTTCAAACTTGTATTCGATTAACTTGTCGAAGTGGTTCGATTCCATCTGCAGGGTGCCGGCGGGATGATGCGATATAATTTTTTATACGGATTTTCTAGCAAAGTAGTGTTGATGCTCCATTTTTTATGCTGGAATCGGTAGATTTAATCACACCAACCGAATAGGTCACGGAACACGACACGACATATGTACATACGTATGGATGCATGTAGGTGGCGATGGGCTGCAAGTTATGGTATGGTGACTGAGTGGTGTTTTTTGTGTTGTTTTTGGATTCGTGTTTAGTTCACAGAAAGTTATTCGTTGCCTTCTGCGTACAGGCGCTTGAGAGCTTCGTTACACATGTGCCCTACTGAGCTTCGGTGGTCCCGAGGTGCAAGCTTCAAACTTGTAGTCGATTAACGTGTCGAAGTGGTTCGATTCCATCTGCAGGGAGCCGGCGGGATGATGCGATATAATTTTTTATACGGATTTTCTAGCAAAGTAGTGTTCTTGCTCCATTTTTTATGTTGCAATCGGTAGATTCAGCTACACCAACCGATTTTGTGTTATTTTTGGATTCGTGTATAATTCACAGAAATTTATTCGTTGCCTTCTGCGTACAGGTACTTGAGAGCTTCGTTACCCATGTGCCCTACTGAGCTTCGGTGGTCCCGAGGTGCAAGCTTCAAACTTGTACTCGATTAGCGTGTCGAAGTGGTTCGATTCCATCTGCAGGGCGCCGGCGGGATGATGCGATACAATTTTTTATACGGATTTTCTAGCAAAGTAGTGTTGGTGCTCCATTTTTTATGCTGGAATTGGTAGATTCAATCACACCAACCGATTTCGTGTTGTTTTTGGATTCGTGTATAATTCACAGAAGGTTATTCGTTGCCTTCTGCGTACAGGTACTTGAGAGCTTCGTTACACATGTGCCCTACTGAGCTTCGGTGGTCCCGAGGTGCAAGCTTCAAACTTGTAGTCGATTAGCGTGTCGAAGTGGTTCGATTCCATCTGCAGGGCGCCGGCGGGATGATGCGATACAATTTTTTATACGGATTTTCTAGCAAAGTAGTGTTGGTGCTCCATTTTTTATGCTGGAATTGGTAGATTCAATCACACCAACCGATTTCGTGTTGTTTTTGGATTCGTGTATAGTTCACAGAAAGTTATTCGTTGCCTTCTGCGTACAGGTGTTTGAGAGCTTCGTTACACATGTGCCCTACTGAGCTTCGGTGGTCCCGAGGTGCAAGCTTCAAACTTGTAGTCGATTAGCGTGTCGAAGTGGTTCGATTCCATCTGCAGGGCGCCGGCGGGATGATGCGATACAATTTTTTATACGGATTTTCTAGCAAAGTAGTGTTGGTGCTCCATTTTTTATGCTGGAATTGGTAGATTCAATCACACCAACCGATTTCGTGTTGTTTTTGGATTCGTGTATAATTCACAGAAGGTTATTCGTTGCCTTCTGCGTACAGGTACTTGAGAGCTTCGTTACACATGTGCCCTACTGAGCTTCGGTGGTCCCGAGGTGCAAGCTTCAAACTTGTATTCGATTAACTTGTCGAAGTGGTTCGATTCCATCTGCAGGGCGCCGGCGGGATAATGCGATATAATTTTTTAAACGGATTTTCTAGCAAAGTAGTGTTCTTGCTCCATTTTTTATGCTGCAATCGGTAGATTCAGCAACACCAACCGATTTTGTGTTGTTTTTGGATTCGTGTATAATTCACAGAATTTTATTCGTTGCCTTCTGCGTACAGGTACTTGAGAGCTTCGTTACACATGTGCCCTACTGAGCTTCGGTGGTCCCGAGGTGCAAGCTTCAAACTTGTATTCGATTAACTTGTCGAAGTGGTTCGATTCCATCTGCAGGGCGCCGGCGGGATGATGCGATATAATTTTTTATACGGATTTCCTAGCAAAGTAGTGTTCTTGCTCCATTTTTTATGCTGCAATCGGTAGATTCAGCCACACCAACCGATTTCGTGTTGTTTTTGGATTCGTGTATAATTCACAGAAGGTTATTCGTTGCCTTCTGCGTACAGGTACTTGAGAGTTCGTTACACATGTGCCCTACTGAGCTTCGGTGGTCCCGAGGTGCAAGCTTCAAACTTGTATTCGATTAACTTGTCGAAGTGGTTCGATTCCATCTGCAGGGCGCCGGCAGGATGATGCGATACAATTTTTTATACGGATTTTCTAGCATCCCGAGGTGCAAGCTTCAAACTTGTATTCGATTAACTTGTCGAAGTGGTTCGATTCCATCTGCGGGGCGCCGGCGGGATGATGCGATACAATTTTTTATACGGATTTTCTAGCAAAGTAGTGTTGGTGCTCCATATTTTATGCTGGAATTGGTAGATTCAATCACACCAACCGATTTTGTGTTGTTTTTGGATTCGTGTTTATATCACAGAAGGTTATTCGTTGCCTTCTACGTACAGGTACTTGAGAGCTTCGTTACACATGTGCCCTACTGAGCGTCGGTGGTCCCGAGGTGCAAGCTTCAAACTTGTATTCGATTAGCTTGTCGAAGTGGTTCGATTCCATCTGCAGGGAGCCGGCGGGATGATGCGATATAATTTTTTATACGGATTTTCTAGCAAAGTAGTGTTCTTGCTCCATTTTTTATGTTGCAATCGGTAGATTCAGCTACACCAACCGATTTTGTGTTATTTTTGGATTCGTGTATAATTCACAGAAATTTATTCGTTGCTTTCTGCGTACAGGTACTTGAGAGCTTCGTTACCCATGTGCCCTACTGAGCTTCGGTGGTCCCGAGGTGCAAGCTTCAAACTTGTAGTCGATTAGCGTGTCGAAGTGGTTCGATTCCATCTGCAGGGCGCCGGCGGGATGATGCGATACAATTTTTTATACGGATTTTCTAGCAAAGTAGTGTTGGTGCTCCATTTTTTATGCTGGAATTGGTAGATTCAATCACACCAACCGATTTCGTGTTGTTTTTGGATTCGTGTATAATTCACAGAAGGTTATTCGTTGCCTTCTGCGTACAGGTACTTGAGAGCTTCGTTACACATGTGCCCTACTGAGCTTCGGTGGTCCCGAGGTGCAAGCTTCAAACTTGTAGTCGATTAGCGTGTCGAAGTGGTTCGATTCCATCTGCAGGGCGCCGGCGGGATGATGCGATACAATTTTTTATACGGATTTTCTAGCAAAGTAGTGTTGGTGCTCCATTTTTTATGCTGGAATTGGTAGATTCAATCACACCAACCGATTTCGTGTTGTTTTTGGATTCGTGTATAGTTCACAGAAAGTTATTCGTTGCCTTCTGCGTACAGGTGTTTGAGAGCTTCGTTACACATGTGCCCTACTGAGCTTCGGTGGTCCCGAGGTGCAAGCTTCAAACTTGTAGTCGATTAGCGTGTCGAAGTGGTTCGATTCCATCTGCAGGGCGCCGGCGGGATGATGCGATACAATTTTTTATACGGATTTTCTAGCAAAGTAGTGTTGGTGCTCCATTTTTTGTGCTGGAATTGGTAGATTCAATCACACCAACCGATTTCGTGTTGTTTTTGGATTCGTGTATAATTCACAGAAGGTTATTCGTTGCCTTCTGCGTACAGGTACTTGAGAGCTTCGTTACACATGTGCCCTACTGAGCTTCGGTGGTCCCGAGGTGCAAGCTTCAAACTTGTATTCGATTAACTTGTCGAAGTGGTTCGATTCCATCTGCAGGGCGCCGGCGGGATGATGCGATATCATTTTTTATACGGATTTTCTAGCAAGGTAGTGTTCTTGCTCCATGTTTTATGCTGCAATCGGTAGATTCAGCTACACCAACCGATTTTGTGTCGTTTTTGGATTCGTGTATAATTCACAGAAGGTTATTCGTTGCCTTCTGTGTACAGGTACTTGAGAGCATCGTTACACATGTGCCCTACTGAGCTTCGGTGGTCCCGAGGTGCAAGCTTCAAACTTGTATTCGATTAACTTGTCGAAGTGGTTCGATTCCATCTGCAGGGTGCCGGCGGGATGATGTGATATAATTTTTTATACGGATTTTCTAGCAAAGTAGTGTTGATGCTCCATTTTTTATGCTGGAATCGGTACATTCAATCACACCAACCGAATGGGTCATGGAACACGACACGACATATGTACATATGTATGTATATATGCATGTAGGTGGCGATGGGCTGCAAGTTATGGTATGGTGACTGAGTGGTGTTTCTTGTGTTGTTTTTGGATTCGTGTATAGTTCACAGAAAGTTATTCGTTGCCTTCTGCGTACAGGTGCTTGAGAGCTTCGTTACACATGTGCCCTACTGAGCTTCGGTGGTCCCGAGGTGCAAGCTTCAAACTTGTAGTCGATTAACGTGTCGAAGTGGTTCGATTCCATCTGCAGGGCGCCGGCGGGATGATGCGATATAATTTTTTATACGGATTTTCTAGCAAAGTAGTGTTGGTGCTCCATTTTTTATGCTGGAATTGGTAGATTCAATCACACCAACCGATTTCGTGTTGTTTTTGGATTCGTGTATAATTCACAGAAAGTTATTCGTTGCCTTCTGCGTAAAGGTACTTGAGAGCTTCGTTACACATGTGGCCTACTGAGCTTCGGTGGTCCCGAGGTGCAAGCTTCAAACTTGTAGTCGATTAACGTGTCGAAGTGGTTCGATTCCATCTGCAGGGCGCCGGCGGGATGATGCGATACAATTTTTTATACGGATTTTCTAGCAAAGTAGTGTTCTTGCTCCATTTTTTATGCTGCAATTGGTAGATTCAGCCACACCAACCGATTTTGTGTTGTTTTTGGATTCGTGTATAATTCACAGAAATTTATTCGTTGCCTTCTGCGTACAGGTACTTGAGAGCTTCGTTACACATGTGCCCTACTGAGCTTCGGTGGTCCCGAGGTGCAAGCTTCAAACTTGTAGTCGATTAACGTGTCGAAGTGGTTCGATTCCATCTGCAGGGCGCCGGCGGGATGATGCGATATAATTTTTTATACGGATTTTCTAGCAAAGTAGTGTTGGTGCTCCATTTTTTATGCTGGAATTGGTAGATTCAGTCACACCAACCGATTTCGTGTTGTTTTTGGATACGTGTATAATTCACAGAAGGTTATTCGTTGCTTTCTGCGTACAGGTACTTGAGAACTTCGTTACACATGTGCCCTACTGAGCTTCGGTGGTCCGGAGGTGCAAGCTTCAAACTTGTATTCGATTAACTTGTCGAAGTGGTTCGATTCCATCTGCAGGGCGCCGGCGGGATGATGCGATATAATTTTTTATACGGATTTTCTAGCAAAGTAGTGTTCTTGCTCCATTTTTTATGCTGCAATCGGTAGATTCAGCCACACCAACCGATTTTGTGTTGTTTTTGGAATCGTGTATAATTCACAGAAATGTATTCATTGCCTTCTGCGTACAGGTACTTGAGAGCTTCGTTACACATGTGCCCTACTGAGCTTCGGTGGTCCCGAGGTGCAAGCTTCAAACTTGTATTCGATTAACTTGTCGAAGTGGTTCGATTCCATCTGCAGGGTGCCGGCGGGATGATGCGATATAATTTTTTATACGGATTTTCTAGCAAAGTAGTGTTGATGCTCCATTTTTTATGCTGGAATCGGTAGATTTAATCACACCAACCGAATGGGTCACGGAACACGACACGACATATGTACATACGTATGGATGCATGTAGGTGGCGATGGGCTGCAAGTTATGGTATGGTGACTGAGTGGTGTTTTTTGTGTTGTTTTTGGATTCGTGTTTAGTTCACAGAAAGTTATTCGTTGCCTTCTGCGTACAGGTGCTTGAGAGCTTCGTTACACATGTGCCCTACTGAGCTTCGGTGGTCCCGAGGTGCAAGCTTCAAACTTGTAGTCGATTAACGTGTCGAAGTGGTTCGATTCCATCTGCAGGGTGCCGGCGGGATGATGCGATATAATTTTTTATACGGATTTTCTAGCAAAGTAGTGTTCTTGCTCCATTTTTTATGCTGCAATCGGTAGATTCAGCCACACCAACCGATTTCGTGTTGTTTTTGGATACGTGTATAATTCACAGAAGGTTATTCGTTGCTTTCTGCGTACAGGTACTTGAGAACTTCGTTACACATGTGCCCTACTGAGCTTCGGTGGTCCGGAGGTGCAAGCTTCAAACTTGTATTCGATTAACTTGTCGAAGTGGTTCGATTCCATCTGCAGGGCGCCGGCGGGATGATGCGATATAATTTTTTATACGGATTTTCTAGCAAAGTAGTGTTCTTGCTCCATTTTTTATGCTGCAATCGGTAGATTCAGCCACACCAACCGATTTTGCTTTGTTTTTGGAATCGTGTATAATTCACAGAAATTTATTCATTGCCTTCTGCGTACAGGTACTTGAGAGCTTCGTTACACATGTGCCCTACTGAGCTTCGGTGGTCCCGAGGTGCAAGCTTCAAACTTGTATTCGATTAACTTGTCGAAGTGGTTCGATTCCATCTGCAGGGTGCCGGCGGGATGATGCGATATAATTTTTTATACGGATTTTCTAGCAAAGTAGTGTTGATGCTCCATTTTTTATGCTGGAATCGGTAGATTTAATCACACCAACCGAATGGGTCACGGAACACGACACGACATATGTACATACGTATGGATGCATGTAGGTGGCGATGGGCTGCAAATTATGGTATGGTGACTGAGTGGTGTTTTTTGTGTTGTTTTTGGATTCGTGTTTAGTTCACAGAAAGTTATTCGTTGCCTTCTGCGTACAGGTGCTTGAGAGCTTCGTTACACATGTGCCCTACTGAGCTTCGGTGGTCCCGAGGTGCAAGCTTCAAACTTGTAGTCGATTAACGTGTCGAAGTGGTTCGATTCCATCTGCAGGGTGCCGGCGGGATGATGCGATATAATTTTTTATACGGATTTTCTAGCAAAGTAGTGTTGATGCTCCATTTTTTATGCTGGAATCGGTAGATTTAATCACACCAACCGAATGGGTCACGGAACACGACACGACATATGTACATACGTATGGATGCATGTAGGTGGCGATGGGCTGCAAGTTATGGTATGGTGACTGAGTGGTGTTTTTTGTGTTGTTTTTGGATTCGTGTTTAGTTCACAGAAAGTTATTCGTTGCCTTCTGCGTACAGGTGCTTGAGAGCTTCGTTACACATGTGCCCTACTGAGCTTCGGCGGTCCCGAGGTGCAAGCTTCAAACTTGTAGTCGATTAACGTGTCGAAGTGGTTCGATTCCATCTGCAGGGTGCCGGCGGGATGATGCGATATAATTTTTTATACGGATTTTCCAGCAAAGTAGTGTTGATGCTCCATTTTTTATGCTGGAATCGGTAGATTTAATCACACCAATCGAATGGGTCACGGAACACGACACGCCATATGTACATATGTATGGATGCATGTAGGTGGCGATGGGCTGCAAGTTATGGTATGGTGACTGAGTGGTGTTTTTTGTGTTGTTTTTAGATTCGTGTATAGTTCACAGAAAGTTATTCGTTGCCTTCTGCGTACAGGTGCTTGAGAGCTTCGTTACACATGTGCCCTACTGAGCTTCGGTGGTCCCGAGGTGCTAGCTTCAAACTTGTAGTCGATTAACGTGTCGAAGTGGTTCGATTCCATCTGCAGGGCGCCGGCGGGATGATGCGATATAATTTTTTATACGGATTTTCTAGCAAAGTAGTGTTCTTTCTCCATTTTTTATGCTGCAATCGGTAGATTCAGCCACACCAACCGATTTTGTGTTGTTTTTGGATTCGTGTATAATTCACAGAAAGTTATTCGTTGCCTTCTGCGTACAGGTACTTGAGAGCTTCGTTACACATGTGCCCTACTGAGCTTCGGTGGTCCCGAGGTGCAAGCTTCAAACTTGTATTCGATTAACTTGTCGAAGTGGTTCGATTCCATCTGCAGGGCGCCGGCGGGATGATGCGATACAATTTTTTATACGGATTTTCTAGCAAAGTAGTGTTGGTGCTCCATTTTTTATGCTGGAATTGGTAGATTCAGTCACACCAACCGATTTCGTGTTGTTTTTGGATACGTGTATAATTCACAGAAGGTTATTCGTTGCTTTCTGCGTACAGGTACTTGAGAACTTCGTTACACATGTGCCCTACTGAGCTTCGGTGGTCCGGAGGTGCAAGCTTCAAACTTGTATTCGATTAACTTGTCGAAGTGGTTCGATTCCATCTGCAGGGCGCCGGCGGGATGATGCGATATAATTTTTTATACGGATTTTCTAGCAAAGTAGTGTTCTTGCTCCATTTTTTATGCTGCAATCGGTAGATTCAGCCACACCAACCGATTTTGCTTTGTTTTTGGAATCGTGTATAATTCACAGAAATTTATTCATTGCCTTCTGCGTACAGGTACTTGAGAGCTTCGTTACACATGTGCCCTACTGAGCTTCGGTGGTCCCGAGGTGCAAGCTTCAAACTTGTATTCGATTAACTTGTCGAAGTGGTTCGATTCCATCTGCAGGGTGCCGGCGGGATGATGCGATATAATTTTTTATACGGATTCTCTAGCAAAGTAGTGTTGATGCTCCATTTTTTATGCTGGAATCGGTAGATTTAATCACACCAACCGAATGGGTCACGGAACACGACACGACATATGTACATACGTATGGATGCATGTAGGTGGCGATGGGCTGCAAATTATGGTATGGTGACTGAGTGGTGTTTTTTGTGTTGTTTTTGGATTCGTGTTTAGTTCACAGAAAGTTATTCGTTGCCTTCTGCGTACAGGTGCTTGAGAGCTTCGTTACACATGTGCCCTACTGAGCTTCGGTGGTCCCGAGGTGCAAGCTTCAAACTTGTAGTCGATTAACGTGTCGAAGTGGTTCGATTCCATCTGCAGGGTGCCGGCGGGATGATGCGATATAATTTTTTATACGGATTTTCCAGCAAAGTAGTGTTGATGCTCCATTTTTTATGCTGGAATCGGTAGATTTAATCACACCAATCGAATGGGTCACGGAACACGACACGACATATGTACATACGTATGGATGCATGTAGGTGGCGATGGGCTGCAAGTTATGGTATGGTGACTGAGTGGTGTTTTTTGTGTTGTTTTTGGATTCGTGTTTAGTTCACAGAAAGTTATTCGTTGCCTTCTGCGTACAGGTGCTTGAGAGCTTCGTTACACATGTGCCCTACTGAGCTTCGGCGGTCCCGAGGTGCAAGCTTCAAACTTGTAGTCGATTAACGTGTCGAAGTGGTTCGATTCCATCTGCAGGGTGCCGGCGGGATGATGCGATATAATTTTTTATACGGATTTTCCAGCAAAGTAGTGTTGATGCTCCATTTTTTATGCTGGAATCGGTAGATTTAATCACACCAATCGAATGGGTCACGGAACACGACACGCCATATGTACATATGTATGGATGCATGTAGGTGGCGATGGGCTGCAAGTTATGGTATGGTGACTGAGTGGTGTTTTTTGTGTTGTTTTTAGATTCGTGTATAGTTCACAGAAAGTTATTCGTTGCCTTCTGCGTACAGGTGCTTGAGAGCTTCGTTACACATGTGCCCTACTGAGCTTCGGTGGTCCCG
Source organism: Eumerus sabulonum (assembly GCA_951905685.1). Taxonomy (NCBI): domain Eukaryota; kingdom Metazoa; phylum Arthropoda; class Insecta; order Diptera; family Syrphidae; genus Eumerus; species Eumerus sabulonum. Next base: position 43,168,428 of record OX645063.1, read on the forward strand.
AGGTGCTAGCTTCAAACTTGTAGTCGATTAACGTGTCGAAGTGGTTCGATTCCATCTGCAGGGCGCCGGCGGGATGATGCGATATAATTTTTTATACGGATTTTCTAGCAAAGTAGTGTTCTTTCTCCATTTTTTATGCTGCAATCGGTAGATTCAGCCACACCAACCGATTTTGTGTTGTTTTTGGATTCGTGTATAATTCACAGAAAGTTATTCGTTGCCTTCTGCGTACAGGTACTTGAGAGCTTCGTTACACATGTGCCCTACTGAGCTTCGGTGGTCCCGAGGTGCAAGCTTCAAACTTGTATTCGATTAACTTGTCGAAGTGGTTCGATTCCATCTGCAGGGCGCCGGCGGGATGATGCGATACAATTTTTTATACGGATTTTCTAGCAAAGTAGTGTTGGTGCTCCATTTTTTATGCTGGAATTGGTAGATTCAGTCACACCAACCGATTTCGTGTTGTTTTTGGATACGTGTATAATTCACAGAAGGTTATTCGTTGCTTTCTGCGTACAGGTACTTGAGAACTTCGTTACACATGTGCCCTACTGAGCTTCGGTGGTCCGGAGGTGCAAGCTTCAAACTTGTATTCGATTAACTTGTCGAAGTGGTTCGATTCCATCTGCAGGGCGCCGGCGGGATGATGCGATATAATTTTTTATACGGATTTTCTAGCAAAGTAGTGTTCTTGCTCCATTTTTTATGCTGCAATCGGTAGATTCAGCCACACCAACCGATTTTGCTTTGTTTTTGGAATCGTGTATAATTCACAGAAATTTATTCATTGCCTTCTGCGTACAGGTACTTGAGAGCTTCGTTACACATGTGCCCTACTGAGCTTCGGTGGTCCCGAGGTGCAAGCTTCAAACTTGTATTCGATTAACTTGTCGAAGTGGTTCGATTCCATCTGCAGGGTGCCGGCGGGATGATGCGATATAATTTTTTATACGGATTCTCTAGCAAAGTAGTGTTGATGCTCCATTTTTTATGCTGGAATCGGTAGATTTAATCACACCAACCGAATGGGTCACGGAACACGACACGACATATGTACATACGTATGGATGCATGTAGGTGGCGATGGGCTGCAAATTATGGTATGGTGACTGAGTGGTGTTTTTTGTGTTGTTTTTGGATTCGTGTTTAGTTCACAGAAAGTTATTCGTTGCCTTCTGCGTACAGGTGCTTGAGAGCTTCGTTACACATGTGCCCTACTGAGCTTCGGTGGTCCCGAGGTGCAAGCTTCAAACTTGTAGTCGATTAACGTGTCGAAGTGGTTCGATTCCATCTGCAGGGTGCCGGCGGGATGATGCGATATAATTTTTTATACGGATTTTCTAGCAAAGTAGTGTTGATGCTCCATTTTTTATGCTGGAATCGGTAGATTTAATCACACCAACCGAATGGGTCACGGAACACGACACGACATATGTACATACGTATGGATGCATGTAGGTGGCGATGGGCTGCAAGTTATGGTATGGTGACTGAGTGGTGTTTTTTGTGTTGTTTTTGGATTCGTGTTTAGTTCACAGAAAGTTATTCGTTGCCTTCTGCGTACAGGTGCTTGAGAGCTTCGTTACACATGTGCCCTACTGAGCTTCGGCGGTCCCGAGGTGCAAGCTTCAAACTTGTAGTCGATTAACGTGTCGAAGTGGTTCGATTCCATCTGCAGGGTGCCGGCGGGATGATGCGATATAATTTTTTATACGGATTTTCCAGCAAAGTAGTGTTGATGCTCCATTTTTTATGCTGGAATCGGTAGATTTAATCACACCAATCGAATGGGTCACGGAACACGACACGCCATATGTACATATGTATGGATGCATGTAGGTGGCGATGGGCTGCAAGTTATGGTATGGTGACTGAGTGGTGTTTTTTGTGTTGTTTTTAGATTCGTGTATAGTTCACAGAAAGTTATTCGTTGCCTTCTGCGTACAGGTGCTTGAGAGCTTCGTTACACATGTGCCCTACTGAGCTTCGGTGGTCCCGAGGTGCTAGCTTCAAACTTGTAGTCGATTAACGTGTCGAAGTGGTTCGATTCCATCTGCAGGGCGCCGGCGGGATGATGCGATATAATTTTTTATACGGATTTTCTAGCAAAGTAGTGTTCTTTCTCCATTTTTTATGCTGCAATCGGTAGATTCAGCCACACCAACCGATTTTGTGTTGTTTTTGGATTCGTGTATAATTCACAGAAAGTTATTCGTTGCCTTCTGCGTACAGGTACTTGAGAGCTTCGTTACACATGTGCCCTACTGAGCTTCGGTGGTCCCGAGGTGCAAGCTTCAAACTTGTATTCGATTAACTTGTCGAAGTGGTTCGATTCCATCTGCAGGGCGCCGGCGGGATGATGCGATACAATTTTTTATACGGATTTTCTAGCAAAGTAGTGTTGGTGCTCCATTTTTTATGCTGGAATTGGTAGATTCAGTCACACCAACCGATTTCGTGTTGTTTTTGGATACGTGTATAATTCACAGAAGGTTATTCGTTGCTTTCTGCGTACAGGTACTTGAGAACTTCGTTACACATGTGCCCTACTGAGCTTCGGTGGTCCGGAGGTGCAAGCTTCAAACTTGTATTCGATTAACTTGTCGAAGTGGTTCGATTCCATCTGCAGGGCGCCGGCGGGATGATGCGATATAATTTTTTATACGGATTTTCTAGCAAAGTAGTGTTCTTGCTCCATTTTTTATGCTGCAATCGGTAGATTCAGCCACACCAACCGATTTTGCTTTGTTTTTGGAATCGTGTATAATTCACAGAAATTTATTCATTGCCTTCTGCGTACAGGTACTTGAGAGCTTCGTTACACATGTGCCCTACTGAGCTTCGGTGGTCCCGAGGTGCAAGCTTCAAACTTGTATTCGATTAACTTGTCGAAGTGGTTCGATTCCATCTGCAGGGTGCCGGCGGGATGATGCGATATAATTTTTTATACGGATTCTCTAGCAAAGTAGTGTTGATGCTCCATTTTTTATGCTGGAATCGGTAGATTTAATCACACCAACCGAATGGGTCACGGAACACGACACGACATATGTACATACGTATGGATGCATGTAGGTGGCGATGGGCTGCAAATTATGGTATGGTGACTGAGTGGTGTTTTTTGTGTTGTTTTTGGATTCGTGTTTAGTTCACAGAAAGTTATTCGTTGCCTTCTGCGTACAGGTGCTTGAGAGCTTCGTTACACATGTGCCCTACTGAGCTTCGGTGGTCCCGAGGTGCAAGCTTCAAACTTGTAGTCGATTAACGTGTCGAAGTGGTTCGATTCCATCTGCAGGGTGCCGGCGGGATGATGCGATATAATTTTTTATACGGATTTTCTAGCAAAGTAGTGTTGATGCTCCATTTTTTATGCTGGAATCGGTAGATTTAATCACACCAACCGAATGGGTCACGGAACACGACACGACATATGTACATACGTATGGATGCATGTAGGTGGCGATGGGCTGCAAGTTATGGTATGGTGACTGAGTGGTGTTTTTTGTGTTGTTTTTGGATTCGTGTTTAGTTCACAGAAAGTTATTCGTTGCCTTCTGCGTACAGGTGCTTGAGAGCTTCGTTACACATGTGCCCTACTGAGCTTCGGCGGTCCCGAGGTGCAAGCTTCAAACTTGTAGTCGATTAACGTGTCGAAGTGGTTCGATTCCATCTGCAGGGTGCCGGCGGGATGATGCGATATAATTTTTTATACGGATTTTCCAGCAAAGTAGTGTTGATGCTCCATTTTTTATGCTGGAATCGGTAGATTTAATCACACCAATCGAATGGGTCACGGAACACGACACGCCATATGTACATATGTATGGATGCATGTAGGTGGCGATGGGCTGCAAGTTATGGTATGGTGACTGAGTGGTGTTTTTTGTGTTGTTTTTAGATTCGTGTATAGTTCACAGAAAGTTATTCGTTGCCTTCTGCGTACAGGTGCTTGAGAGCTTCGTTACACATGTGCCCTACTGAGCTTCGGTGGTCCCGAGGTGCTAGCTTCAAACTTGTAGTCGATTAACGTGTCGAAGTGGTTCGATTCCATCTGCAGGGCGCCGGCGGGATGATGCGATATAATTTTTTATACGGATTTTCTAGCAAAGTAGTGTTCTTTCTCCATTTTTTATGCTGCAATCGGTAGATTCAGCCACACCAACCGATTTTGTGTTGTTTTTGGATTCGTGTATAATTCACAGAAAGTTATTCGTTGCCTTCTGCGTACAGGTACTTGAGAGCTTCGTTACACATGTGCCCTACTGAGCTTCGGTGGTCCCGAGGTGCAAGCTTCAAACTTGTATTCGATTAACTTGTCGAAGTGGTTCGATTCCATCTGCAGGGCGCCGGCGGGATGATGCGATACAATTTTTTATACGGATTTTCTAGCAAAGTAGTGTTGGTGCTCCATTTTTTATGCTGGAATTGGTAGATTCAGTCACACCAACCGATTTCGTGTTGTTTTTGGATACGTGTATAATTCACAGAAGGTTATTCGTTGCTTTCTGCGTACAGGTACTTGAGAACTTCGTTACACATGTGCCCTACTGAGCTTCGGTGGTCCGGAGGTGCAAGCTTCAAACTTGTATTCGATTAACTTGTCGAAGTGGTTCGATTCCATCTGCAGGGCGCCGGCGGGATGATGCGATATAATTTTTTATACGGATTTTCTAGCAAAGTAGTGTTCTTGCTCCATTTTTTATGCTGCAATCGGTAGATTCAGCCACACCAACCGATTTTGCTTTGTTTTTGGAATCGTGTATAATTCACAGAAATTTATTCATTGCCTTCTGCGTACAGGTACTTGAGAGCTTCGTTACACATGTGCCCTACTGAGCTTCGGTGGTCCCGAGGTGCAAGCTTCAAACTTGTATTCGATTAACTTGTCGAAGTGGTTCGATTCCATCTGCAGGGTGCCGGCGGGATGATGCGATATAATTTTTTATACGGATTTTCTAGCAAAGTAGTGTTGATGCTCCATTTTTTATGCTGGAATCGGTAGATTTAATCACACCAACCGAATGGGTCACGGAACACGACACGACATATGTACATACGTATGGATGCATGTAGGTGGCGATGGGCTGCAAATTATGGTATGGTGACTGAGTGGTGTTTTTTGTGTTGTTTTTGGATTCGTGTTTAGTTCACAGAAAGTTATTCGTTGCCTTCTGCGTACAGGTGCTTGAGAGCTTCGTTACACATGTGCCCTACTGAGCTTCGGTGGTCCCGAGGTGCAAGCTTCAAACTTGTAGTCGATTAACGTGTCGAAGTGGTTCGATTCCATCTGCAGGGTGCCGGCGGGATGATGGGATATAATTTTTTATACGGATTTTCTAGCAAAGTAGTGTTGATGCTCCATTTTTTATGCTGGAATCGGTAGATTTAATCACACCAACCGAATGGGTCACGGAACACGACACGACATATGTACATACGTATGGATGCATGTAGGTGGCGATGGGCTGCAAGTTATGGTATGGTGACTGAGTGGTGTTTTTTGTGTTGTTTTTGGATTCGTGTTTAGTTCACAGAAAGTTATTCGTTGCCTTCTGCGTACAGGTGCTTGAGAGCTTCGTTACACATGTGCCCTACTGAGCTTCGGCGGTCCCGAGGTGCAAGCTTCAAACTTGTAGTCGATTAACGTGTCGAAGTGGTTCGATTCCATCTGCAGGGTGCCGGCGGGATGATGCGATATAATTTTTTATACGGATTTTCCAGCAAAGTAGTGTTGATGCTCCATTTTTTATGCTGGAATCGGTAGATTTAATCACACCAATCGAATGGGTCACGGAACACGACACGCCATATGTACATATGTATGGATGCATGTAGGTGGCGATGGGCTGCAAGTTATGGTATGGTGACTGAGTGGTGTTTTTTGTGTTGTTTTTAGATTCGTGTATAGTTCACAGAAAGTTATTCGTTGCCTTCTGCGTACAGGTGCTTGAGAGCTTCGTTACACATGTGCCCTACTGAGCTTCGGTGGTCCCGAGGTGCTAGCTTCAAACTTGTAGTCGATTAACGTGTCGAAGTGGTTCGATTCCATCTGCAGGGCGCCGGCGGGATGATGCGATATAATTTTTTATACGGATTTTCTAGCAAAGTAGTGTTCTTTCTCCATTTTTTATGCTGCAATCGGTAGATTCAGCCACACCAACCGATTTTGTGTTGTTTTTGGAATCGTGTATAATTCACAGAAATGTATTCGTTGCCTTCTGCGTACAGGTGCTTGAGAGCTTCGTTACACATGTGCCCTACTGAGCTTCGGTGGTCCCGAGGTGCAAGCTTCAAACTTGTAGTCGATTAACGTGTCGAAGTGGTTCGATTCCATCTACAGGGTGCCGGCGGGATGATGCGATATAATTTTTTATACGGATTTTCTAGCAAAGTAGTGTTGGTGCTCCATTTTTTATGCTGGAATCGGTAGATTTAATCACACCAATCGAATGGGTCACGGAACACGACACGCCATATGTACATATGTATGGATGCATGTAGGTGGCGATGGGCTGCAAGTTATGGTATGGTGACTGAGTGGTGTTTTTTGTGTTGTTTTTAGATTCGTGTATAGTTCACAGAAAGTTATTCGTTGCCTTCTGCGTACAGGTGCTTGAGAGCTTCGTTACACATGTGCCCTACTGAGCTTCGGTGGTCCCGAGGTGCTAGCTTCAAACTTGTAGTCGATTAACGTGTCGAAGTGGTTCGATTCCATCTGCAGGGCGCCGGCGGGATGATGCGATATAATTTTTTATACGGATTTTCTAGCAAAGTAGTGTTCTTTCTCCATTTTTTATGCTGCAATCGGTAGATTCAGCCACACCAACCGATTTTGTGTTGTTTTTGGATTCGTGTATAATTCACAGAAAGTTATTCGTTGCCTTCTGCGTACAGGTACTTGAGAGCTTCGTTACACATGTGCCCTACTGAGCTTCGGTGGTCCCGAGGTGCAAGCTTCAAACTTGTATTCGATTAACTTGTCGAAGTGGTTCGATTCCATCTGCAGGGCGCCGGCGGGATGATGCGATACAATTTTTTATACGGATTTTCTAGCAAAGTAGTGTTGGTGCTCCAATTTTTGTGCTGGAATTGGTAGATTCAGTCACACCAACCGATTTCGTGTTGTTTTTGGATACGTGTATAATTCACAGAAGGTTATTCGTTGCTTTCTGCGTACAGGTACTTGAGAACTTCGTTACACATGTGCCCTACTGAGCTTCGGTGGTCCGGAGGTGCAAGCTTCAAACTTGTATTCGATTAACTTGTCGAAGTGGTTCGATTCCATCTGCAGGGCGCCGGCGGGATGATGCGATATAATTTTTTATACGGATTTTCTAGCAAAGTAGTGTTCTTGCTCCATTTTTTATGCTGCAATCGGTAGATTCAGCCACACCAACCGATTTTGCGTTGTTTTTGGAATCGTGTATAATTCACAGAAATTTATTCATTGCCTTCTGCGTACAGGTACTTGAGAGCTTCGTTACACATGTGCCCTACTGAGCTTCGGTGGTCCCGAGGTGCAAGCTTCAAACTTGTATTCGATTAACTTGTCGAAGTGGTTCGATTCCATCTGCAGGGTGCCGGCGGGATGATGCGATATAATTTTTTATACGGATTTTCTAGCAAAGTAGTGTTGATGCTCCATTTTTTATGCTGGAATCGGTAGATTTAATCACACCAACCGAATGGGTCACGGAACACGACACGACATATGTACATACGTATGGATGCATGTAGGTGGCGATGGGCTGCAAATTGTGGTATGGTGACTGAGTGGTGTTTTTTGTGTTGTTTTTGGATTCGTGTTTAGTTCACAGAAAGTTATTCGTTGCCTTCTGCGTACAGGTGCTTGAGAGCTTCGTTACACATGTGCCCTACTGAGCTTCGGTGGTCCCGAGGTGCAAGCTTCAAACGTGTAGTCGATTAACGTGTCGAAGTGGTTCGATTCCATCTGCAGGGTGCCGGCGGGATGATGCGATATAATTTTTTATACGGATTTTCTAGCAAAGTAGTGTTGATGCTCCATTTTTTATGCTGGAATCGGTAGATTTAATCACACCAACCGAATGGGTCACGGAACACGACACGACATATGTACATACGTATGGATGCATGTAGGTGGCGATGGGCTGCAAGTTATGGTATGGTGACTGAGTGGTGTTTTTTGTGTTGTTTTTGGATTCGTGTTTAGTTCACAGAAAGTTATTCGTTGCCTTCTGCGTACAGGTGCTTGAGAGCTTCGTTACACATGTGCCCTACTGAGCTTCGGTGGTCCCGAGGTGCAAGCTTCAAACTTGTAGTCGATTAACGTGTCGAAGTGGTTCGATTCCATCTGCAGGGTGCCGGCGGGATGATGCGATATAATTTTTTATACGGATTTTCTAGCAAAGTAGTGTTGATGCTCCATTTTTTATGCTGGAATCGGTAGATTTAATCACACCAATCGAATGGGTCACGGAACACGACACGCCATATGTACATATGTATGGATGCATGTAGGTGGCGATGGGCTGCAAGTTATGGTATGGTGACTGAGTGGTGTTTTTTGTGTTGTTTTTAGATTCGTGTATAGTTCACAGAAAGTTATTCGTTGCCTTCTGCGTACAGGTGCTTGAGAGCTTCGTTACACATGTGCCCTACTGAGCTTCGGTGGTCCCGAGGTGCTAGCTTCAAACTTGTAGTCGATTAACGTGTCGAAGTGGTTCGATTCCATCTGCAGGGCGCCGGCGGGATGATGCGATATAATTTTTTATACGGATTTTCTAGCAAAGTAGTGTTCTTTCTCCATTTTTTATGCTGCAATCGGTAGATTCAGCCACACCAACCGATTTTGTGTTGTTTTTGGATTCGTGTATAATTCACAGAAAGTTATTCGTTGCCTTCTGCGTACAGGTACTTGAGAGCTTCGTTACACATGTGCCCTACTGAGCTTCGGTGGTCCCGAGGTGCAAGCTTCAAACTTGTATTCGATTAACTTGTCGAAGTGGTTCGATTCCATCTGCAGGGCGCCGGCGGGATGATGCGATACAATTTTTTATACGGATTTTCTAGCAAAGTAGTGTTGGTGCTCCATTTTTTATGCTGGAATTGGTAGATTCAATCACACCAACCGATTTTGTGTTGTTTTTGGATTCGTGTATATATCACAGGAGGTTATTCGTTGCCTTCTACGTACAGGTACTTGAGAGCTTCGTTACACATGTGCCCTACTGAGCGTCGGTGGTCCCGAGGTGCAAGCTTCAAACTTGTATTCGATTAGCTTGTCGAAGTGGTTCGATTCCATCTGCAGGGAGCCGGCGGGATGATGCGATATAATTTTTTATACGGATTTTCTAGCAAAGTAGTGTTCTTGCTCCATTTTTTATGCTGCAATCGGTAGATTCAGCCACACCAACCGATTTTGTGTTGTTTTGGATTCGTGTATAACTCACAGAAAGTTATTCGTTGCCTTCTGCGTACAGGTACTTGAGAGCTTCGTTACACATGTGCCCTACTGAGCTTCGGTGGTCCCGAGGTGCAAGCTTCAAACTTGTATTCGATTAACTTGTCGAAGTGGTTCGATTCCATCTGCAGGGCGCCGGCGGGATGATGCGATGCAATTTTTTATACGGATTTTCTAGCAAAGTAGTGTTGGTGCTCCATTTTTTATGCTGGAATCGGTAGATTCAATCACACCAACCGGATGGGTCACGGAACACGACACGACATATGTACATATGTATGTATGCATGTAGGTGGCGATGGGCTGCAAGTTATGGTATGGTGAATAAGTGGTGTTTTTTATGTTGTTTTTGGATTCGTGTATAATTCACAGAAAGTTATTCGTTGCCTTCTGCGTACAGGTGCTTGAGAGCTTCGTTACACATGTGCCCTACTGAGCTTCGGTGGTCCCGAGGTGCAAGCTTCAAACTTGTAGTCGATTAACGTGTCGAAGTGGTTCGATTCCATCTGCAGGGCGCCGGCGGGATGATGCGATATATATTTTTATACGGATTTTCTAACAAAGTAGGGTTCTTGCTCCATTTTTTATTCTGCAATCGGTAGATTCAACCACACCAACCGATTTTGTGTTGTTTTTGGATTCGTGTATAATTCACAGAAAGTTATTCGTTGCCTTCTGCGTACAGGTACTTGAGAGCTTCGTTACACATGTGCCCTACTGAGCTTCGGTGGTCCCGAGGTGCAAGCTTCAAACTTGTATTCGATTAACTTGTCGAAGTGGTTCGATTCCATCTGCAGGGTGCCGGCGGGATGATGCGATATAATTTTTTATACGGATTTTCTAGCAAAGTAGTGTTGATGCTCCATTTTTTATGCTGGAATCGGTAGATTCAATCACACCAACCGAATGGGTCACGGAACACGACACGACATATGTACATATGTATGTATGCATGTAGGTGGCGATGGGCTGCAAGTTATGGTATGGTGACTGAGTGGTGTTTTTTGTGTTGTTTTTGGATTCGTGTATAGTTCACAGAAAGTTATTCGTTGCCTTCTGCGTACAGGTGCTTGAGAGCTTCGTTACACATGTGCCCTACTGAGCTTCGGTGGTCCCGAGGTGCAAGCTTCAAACTTGTAGTCGATTAGCGTGTCGAAGTGGTTCGATTCCATCTGCAGGGCGCCGGCGGGATGATGCGATATAATTTTTTATACGGATTTTCTAGCAAAGTAGTGTTGATGCTCCATATTTTATGCTGGAATTGGTAGACTCAATCACACCAACCGATTTTGTGTTGTTTTTGGATTCGTGTTTATATCACAGAAGGTTATTCGTTGCCTTCTACGTACAGGTACTTGAGAGCTTCGTTACACATGTGCCCTACTGAGCTTCGGTGGTCCCGAGGTGCAAGCTTCAAACTTGTATTCGATGAACTTGTCGAAGTGGTTCGATTCCATCTGCAGGGCGCCGGCGGGATGATGCGATACAATTTTTTGATACGGATTTTCTAGCAAAGTAGTGTTCTTGCTCCATTTTTTATGCTGCAATCGGTAGATTCAGCCACACCAACCGATTTTGTGTTGTTTTTGGATTCGTGTATAATTCACAGAAAGTTATTCATTGCCTTCTGCGTACAGGTATGTACTTGAGAGCTTCGTTACACATGTGCCCTACTGAGCGTCGGTGGTCCCGAGGTGCAAGCTTCAAACTTGTATTCGATTAACTTGTCGAAGTGGTTCGATTCCATTTGCAGGGCGCCGGCGGGATGATGCGATACAATTTTTTGATACGGATTTTCTAGCAAAGTAGTGTTGGTGCTCCATATTTTATGCTGGAATTTGTAGATTCAATCACACCAACCGATTTTGTGTTGTTTTTGGATTCGTGTATAATTCACAGAAAGTTATTCATTGCCTTCTGCGTACAGGTACTTGAGAGCTTCGTTACACATGTGCCCTACTGAGCTTCGGTGGTCCCGAGGTGCAAGCTTCAAACTTGTATTCGATTAACTTGTCGAAGTGGTTCGATTCCATCTGCAGGGCGCCGGCGGGATGATGCGATACAATTTTTTGATACGGATTTTCTAGCAAAGTAGTGTGGATGCTCCATTTTTTATGCTGGAATCGGTAGATTCAATCACACCAACCGAATGGGTCACGGAACACGACACGACATATGTACATATGTATGTATGCATGTAGGTGGCGATGGGCTGCAAGTTATGGTATGGTGACTGAGTGGTGTTTTTTTGTGTTGTTTTTGGATTCGTGTATAGTTCACAGAAAGTTATTCGTTGCCTTCTGCGTACAGGTGCTTGAGAGCTTCGTTACACATGTGCCCTACTGAGCTTCGGTGGTCCCGAGGTGCAAGCTTCAAACTTGTAGTCGATTAGCGTGTCGAAGTGGTTCGATTCCATCTGCAGGGCGCCGGCGGGATGATGCGATATAATTTTTTATACGGATTTTCTAGCAAAGTAGTGTTGGTGCTCCATTTTTTATGCTGGAATTGGTAGATTCAGTCACACCAACCGATTTCGTGTTGTTTTTGGATTCGTGTATAATTCACAGAAGGTTAATCGTTCCCTTCTGCGTACAGGTACTTGAGAGCTTCGTTACACATGTGCCCTACTGAGCTTCGGTGGTCCCGAGGTGCAAGCTTCAAACTTGTATTCGATTAACTTGTCGAAGTGGTTCGATTCCATCTGCAGGGCGCCGGCGGGATGATGCGATACAATTTTTTATACGGATTTTCTAGCAAAGTAGTGTTGGTGCTCCATATTTTATGCTGGAATTGGTAGATTCAATCGCACCAACCGATTTTGTGTTGTTTTTGGATTCGTGTTTATATCACAGAAGGTTATTCGTTGCCTTCTACGTACAGGTACTTGAGAGCTTCGTTACACATGTGCCCTACTGAGCGTCGGTGGTCCCGAGGTGCAAGCTTCAAACTTGTATTCGATTAGCTTGTCGAAGTGGTTCGATTCCATCTGCGGGGAGCCGGCGGGATGATGCGATATAATTTTTTATACGGATTTTCTAGCAAAGTAGTGTTCTTGCTCCATTTTTTATGTTGCAATCGGTAGATTCAGCTACACCAACCGATTTTGTGTTATTTTTGGATTCGTGTATAATTCACAGAAATTTATTCGTTGCCTTCTGCGTACAGATACTTGAGAGCTTCGTTACACATGTGCCCTACTGAGCTTCGGTGGTCCCGAGGTGCAAGCTTCAAACTTGTATTCGATTAACTTGTCGAAGTGGTTCGATTCCATCTGCAGGGTGCCGGCGGGATGATGCGATATAATTTTTTATACGGATTTTCTAGCAAAGCAGTGTTCTTGCTCCATTTTTTATGCTGCAATCGGTAGATTCAGCCACACCAACCGATTTTGTGTTTTTTTTGGATTCGTGTATAATTCACAGAAAGTTATTCGTTGCCTTCTGCGTACAGGTACTTGAGAGCTTCGTTACACATGTGCCCTACTGAGCTTCGGTGGTCCCGAGGTGCAAGCTTCAAACTTGTATTCGATTAACTTGTCGAAGTGGTTCGATTCCATCTGCAGGGTGCCGGCGGGATGATGCGATATAATTTTTTATACGGATTTTCTAGCAAAGTAGTGTTGATGCTCCATTTTTTATGCTGGAATCGGTAGATTCAATCACACCAACCGAATGGGTCACGGAACACGACACGACATATGTACATATGTACATATGTATGTATGCATGTAGGTGGCGATGGGCTGCAAGTTATGGTATGGTGACTGAGTGGTGTTTTTTTGTGTTGTTTTTGGATTCGTGTATAGTTCACAGAAAGTTATTCGTTGCCTTCTGCGTACAGGTGCTTGAGAGCTTCGTTACACATGTGCCCTACTGAGCTTCGGTGGTCCCGAGGTGCAAGCTTCAAACTTGTAGTCGATTAGCGTGTCGAAGTGGTTCGATTCCATCTGCAGGGCGCCGGCGGGATGATGCGATATAATTTTTTATACGGATTTTCTAGCAAAGTAGTGTTGGTGCTCCATTTTTTATGCTCGAATTGGTAGATTCAATCACACCAACCGATTTCGTGTTGTTTTTGGATTCGTGTATAATTCACAGAAGGTTATTCGTTGCCTTCTGCGTACAGGTACTTGAGAGCTTCGTTACACATGTGCCCTACTGAGCTTCGGTGGTCCCGAGGTGCAAGCTTCAAACTTGTATTCGATTAACTTGTCGAAGTGGTTCGATTCCATCTGCAGGGCGCCGGCGGGATGATGCGATACAATTTTTTATACGGATTTTCTAGCATCCCGAGGTGCAAGCTTCAAACTTGTATTCGATTAACTTGTCGAAGTGGTTCGATTCCATCTGCAGGGTGCCGGCGGGATGATGCGATATAATTTTTTATACGGATTTTCTAGCAAAGCAGTGTTCTTGCTCCATTTTTTATGCTGCAATCGGTAGATTCAGCCACACCAACCGATTTTGTGTTTTTTTTGGATTCGTGTATAATTCACAGAAAGTTATTCGTTGCCTTCTGCGTACAGGTACTTGAGAGCTTCGTTACACATGTGCCCTACTGAGCTTCGGTGGTCCCGAGGTGCAAGCTTCAAACTTGTATTCGATTAACTTGTCGAAGTGGTTCGATTCCATCTGCAGGGTGCCGGCGGGATGATGCGATATAATTTTTTATACGGATTTTCTAGCAAAGTAGTGTTGATGCTCCATTTTTTATGCTGGAATCGGTAGACTCAATCACACCAACCGAATGGGTCACGGAACACGACACGACATATGTACATATGTATGTATGCATGTAGGTGGCGATGGGCTGCAAGTTATGGTATGGTGACTGAGTGGTGTTTTTTTGTGTTGTTTTTGGATTCGTGTATAGTTCACAGAAAGTTATTCGTTGCCTTCTGCGTACAGGTGCTTGAGAGCTTCGTTACACATGTGCCCTACTGAGCTTCGGTGGTCCCGAGGTGCAAGCTTCAAACTTGTAGTCGATTAGCGTGTCGAAGTGGTTCGATTCCATCTGCAGGGCGCCGGCGGGATGATGCGATATAATTTTTTATACGGATTTTCTAGCAAAGTAGTGTTCTTGCTCCATTTTTTATGCTGCAATCGGTAGATTCAGCCACACCAACCGATTTTGTGTTGTTTTTGGATTCGTGTATAATTCACAGAAAGTTATTCATTGCCTTCTGCGTACAGGTACTTGAGAGCTTCGTTACACATGTGCCCTACTGAGCTTCGGTGGTCCCGAGGTGCAAGCTTCAAACTTGTATTCGATTAACTTGTCGAAGTGGTTCGATTCCATCTGCAGGGCGCCGGCGGGATGATGCGATACAATTTTTTGATACGGATTTTCTAGCAAAGTAGTGTTGGTGCTCCATATTTTATGCTGGAATTTGTAGATTCAATCACACCAACCGATTTTGTGTTGTTTTTGGATTCGTGTTTATATCACAGAAGGTTATTCGTTGCCTTCTACGTACAGGTACTTGAGAGCTTCGTTACACATGTGCCCTACTGAGCGTCGGTGGTCCCGAGGTGCAAGCTTCAAACTTGTATTCGATTAGCTTGTCGAAGTGGTTCGATTCCATCTGCAGGGAGCCGGCGGGATGATGCGATATAATTTTTTATACGGATTTTCTAGCAAAGTAGTGTTCTTGCTCCATTTTTTATGTTGCAATCGGTAGATTCAGCTACACCAACCGATTTTGTGTTATTTTTGGATTCGTGTATAATTCACAGAAATTTATTCGTTGCCTTCTGCGTACAGGTACTTGAGAGCTTCGTTACCCATGTGCCCTACTGATCTTCGGTGTTCCCGAGGTGCAAGCTTCAAACTTGTATTCGATTAACTTGTCGGAGTGGTTCGATTCCATCTGCAGGGCGCCGGCGGGATGATGCGATACAATTTTTTATACGGATTTTCTAGCAAAGTAGTGTTGGTGCTCCATTTTTTATGCTGGAATCGGTAGATTCAATCACACCAACCGGATGGGTCACGGAACACGACACGACATATGTACATATGTATGTATGCATGTAGGTGGCGATGGGCTGCAAGTTATGGTATGGTGACTGAGTGGTGTTTTTTTGTGTTGTTTTTGGATTCGTGTATAGTTCACAGAAAGTTATTCGTTGCCTTCTGCGTACAGGTGCTTGAGAGCTTCGTTACACATGTGCCCTACTGAGCTTCGGTGGTCCCGAGGTGCAAGCTTCAAACTTGTAGTCGATTAGCGTGTCGAAGTGGTTCGATTCCATCTGCAGGGCGCCGGCGGGATGATGCGATATAATTTTTTATACGGATTTTCTAGCAAAGTAGTGTTGGTGCTCCATTTTTTATGCTGGAATTTGTAGATTCAATCACACCAACCGATTTTGTGTTGTTTTTGGATTCGTGTATAATTCACAGAAAGTTATTCATTGCCTTCTGCGTACAGGTACTTGAGAGCTTCGTTACACATGTGCCCTACTGAGCTTCGGTGGTCCCGAGGTGCAAGCTTCAAACTTGTATTCGATTAACTTGTCGAAGTGGTTCGATTCCATCTGCAGGGCGCCGGCGGGATGATGCGATACAATTTTTTGATACGGATTTTCTAGCAAAGTAGTGTGGATGCTCCATTTTTTATGCTGGAATCGGTAGATTCAATCACACCAACCGAATGGGTCACGGAACACGACACGACATATGTACATATGTATGTATGCATGTAGGTGGCGATGGGCTGCAAGTTATGGTATGGTGACTGAGTGGTGTTTTTTTGTGTTGTTTTTGGATTCGTGTATAGTTCACAGAAAGTTATTCGTTGCCTTCTGCGTACAGGTGCTTGAGAGCTTCGTTACACATGTGCCCTACTGAGCTTCGGTGGTCCCGAGGTGCAAGCTTCAAACTTGTAGTCGATTAGCGTGTCGAAGTGGTTCGATTCCATCTGCAGGGCGCCGGCGGGATGATGCGATATAATTTTTTATACGGATTTTCTAGCAAAGTAGTGTTGGTGCTCCATTTTTTATGCTGGAATTGGTAGATTCAGTCACACCAACCGATTTCGTGTTGTTTTTGGATTCGTGTATAATTCACAGAAGGTTAATCGTTCCCTTCTGCGTACAGGTACTTGAGAGCTTCGTTACACATGTGCCCTACTGAGCTTCGGTGGTCCCGAGGTGCAAGCTTCAAACTTGTATTCGATTAACTTGTCGAAGTGGTTCGATTCCATCTGCAGGGCGCCGGCGGGATGATGCGATACAATTTTTTATACGGATTTTCTAGCAAAGTAGTGTTGGTGCTCCATATTTTATGCTGGAATTGGTAGATTCAATCGCACCAACCGATTTTGTGTTGTTTTTGGATTCGTGTTTATATCACAGAAGGTTATTCGTTGCCTTCTACGTACAGGTACTTGAGAGCTTCGTTACACATGTGCCCTACTGAGCGTCGGTGGTCCCGAGGTGCAAGCTTCAAACTTGTATTCGATTAGCTTGTCGAAGTGGTTCGATTCCATCTGCGGGGAGCCGGCGGGATGATGCGATATAATTTTTTATACGGATTTTCTAGCAAAGTAGTGTTCTTGCTCCATTTTTTATGTTGCAATCGGTAGATTCAGCTACACCAACCGATTTTGTGTTATTTTTGGATTCGTGTATAATTCACAGAAATTTATTCGTTGCCTTCTGCGTACAGATACTTGAGAGCTTCGTTACACATGTGCCCTACTGAGCTTCGGTGGTCCCGAGGTGCAAGCTTCAAACTTGTATTCGATTAACTTGTCGAAGTGGTTCGATTCCATCTGCAGGGTGCCGGCGGGATGATGCGATATAATTTTTTATACGGATTTTCTAGCAAAGCAGTGTTCTTGCTCCATTTTTTATGCTGCAATCGGTAGATTCAGCCACACCAACCGATTTTGTGTTTTTTTTGGATTCGTGTATAATTCACAGAAAGTTATTCGTTGCCTTCTGCGTACAGGTACTTGAGAGCTTCGTTACACATGTGCCCTACTGAGCTTCGGTGGTCCCGAGGTGCAAGCTTCAAACTTGTATTCGATTAACTTGTCGAAGTGGTTCGATTCCATCTGCAGGGTGCCGGCGGGATGATGCGATATAATTTTTTATACGGATTTTCTAGCAAAGTAGTGTTGATGCTCCATTTTTTATGCTGGAATCGGTAGATTCAATCACACCAACCGAATGGGTCACGGAACACGACACGACATATGTACATATGTACATATGTATGTATGCATGTAGGTGGCGATGGGCTGCAAGTTATGGTATGGTGACTGAGTGGTGTTTTTTTGTGTTGTTTTTGGATTCGTGTATAGTTCACAGAAAGTTATTCGTTGCCTTCTGCGTACAGGTGCTTTAGAGCTTCGTTACACATGTGCCCTACTGAGCTTCGGTGGTCCCGAGGTGCAAGCTTCAAACTTGTAGTCGATTAGCGTGTCGAAGTGGTTCGATTCCATCTGCAGGGCGCCGGCGGGATGATGCGATATAATTTTTTATACGGATTTTCTAGCAAAGTAGTGTTGGTGCTCCATTTTTTATGCTCGAATTGGTAGATTCAATCACACCAACCGATTTCGTGTTGTTTTTGGATTCGTGTATAATTCACAGAAGGTTATTCGTTGCCTTCTGCGTACAGGTACTTGAGAGCTTCGTTACACATGTGCCCTACTGAGCTTCGGTGGTCCCGAGGTGCAAGCTTCAAACTTGTATTCGATTAACTTGTCGAAGTGGTTCGATTCCATCTGCAGGGCGCCGGCGGGATGATGCGATACAATTTTTTATACGGATTTTCTAGCATCCCGAGGTGCAAGCTTCAAACTTGTATTCGATTAACTTGTCGAAGTGGTTCGATTCCATCTGCAGGGTGCCGGCGGGATGATGCGATATAATTTTTTATACGGATTTTCTAGCAAAGCAGTGTTCTTGCTCCATTTTTTATGCTGCAATCGGTAGATTCAGCCACACCAACCGATTTTGTGTTTTTTTTGGATTCGTGTATAATTCACAGAAAGTTATTCGTTGCCTTCTGCGTACAGGTACTTGAGAGCTTCGTTACACATGTGCCCTACTGAGCTTCGGTGGTCCCGAGGTGCAAGCTTCAAACTTGTATTCGATTAACTTGTCGAAGTGGTTCGATTCCATCTGCAGGGTGCCGGCGGGATGATGCGATATAATTTTTTATACGGATTTTCTAGCAAAGTAGTGTTGATGCTCCATTTTTTATGCTGGAATCGGTAGACTCAATCACACCAACCGAATGGGTCACGGAACACGACACGACATATGTACATATGTATGTATGCATGTAGGTGGCGATGGGCTGCAAGTTATGGTATGGTGACTGAGTGGTGTTTTTTTGTGTTGTTTTTGGATTCGTGTATAGTTCACAGAAAGTTATTCGTTGCCTTCTGCGTACAGGTGCTTGAGAGCTTCGTTACACATGTGCCCTACTGAGCTTCGGTGGTCCCGAGGTGCAAGCTTCAAACTTGTAGTCGATTAGCGTGTCGAAGTGGTTCGATTCCATCTGCAGGGCGCCGGCGGGATGATGCGATATAATTTTTTATACGGATTTTCTAGCAAAGTAGTGTTCTTGCTCCATTTTTTATGCTGCAATCGGTAGATTCAGCCACACCAACCGATTTTGTGTTGTTTTTGGATTCGTGTATAATTCACAGAAAGTTATTCATTGCCTTCTGCGTACAGGTACTTGAGAGCTTCGTTACACATGTGCCCTACTGAGCTTCGGTGGTCCCGAGGTGCAAGCTTCAAACTTGTATTCGATTAACTTGTCGAAGTGGTTCGATTCCATCTGCAGGGCGCCGGCGGGATGATGCGATACAATTTTTTGATACGGATTTTCTAGCAAAGTAGTGTTGGTGCTCCATATTTTATGCTGGAATTTGTAGATTCAATCACACCAACCGATTTTGTGTTGTTTTTGGATTCGTGTTTATATCACAGAAGGTTATTCGTTGCCTTCTACGTACAGGTACTTGAGAGCTTCGTTACACATGTGCCCTACTGAGCGTCGGTGGTCCCGAGGTGCAAGCTTCAAACTTGTATTCGATTAGCTTGTCGAAGTGGTTCGATTCCATCTGCAGGGAGCCGGCGGGATGATGCGATATAATTTTTTATACGGATTTTCTAGCAAAGTAGTGTTCTTGCTCCATTTTTTATGTTGCAATCGGTAGATTCAGCTACACCAACCGATTTTGTGTTATTTTTGGATTCGTGTATAATTCACAGAAATTTATTCGTTGCCTTCTGCGTACAGGTACTTGAGAGCTTCGTTACCCATGTGCCCTACTGATCTTCGGTGTTCCCGAGGTGCAAGCTTCAAACTTGTATTCGATTAACTTGTCGGAGTGGTTCGATTCCATCTGCAGGGCGCCGGCGGGATGATGCGATACAATTTTTTATACGGATTTTCTAGCAAAGTAGTGTTGGTGCTCCATTTTTTATGCTGGAATCGGTAGATTCAATCACACCAACCGGATGGGTCACGGAACACGACACGACATATGTACATATGTATGTATGCATGTAGGTGGCGATGGGCTGCAAGTTATGGTATGGTGACTGAGTGGTGTTTTTTTGTGTTGTTTTTGGATTCGTGTATAGTTCACAGAAAGTTATTCGTTGCCTTCTGCGTACAGGTGCTTGAGAGCTTCGTTACACATGTGCCCTACTGAGCTTCGGTGGTCCCGAGGTGCAAGCTTCAAACTTGTAGTCGATTAGCGTGTCGAAGTGGTTCGATTCCATCTGCAGGGCGCCGGCGGGATGATGCGATATAATTTTTTATACGGATTTTCTATCAAAGTAGTGTTCTTGCTCCATTTTTTATGCTGCAATCGGTAGATTCAGCCACACCAACCGATTTTGTGTTGTTTTTGGATTCGTGTATAATTCACAGAAAGTTATTCATTGCCTTCTGCGTACAGGTACTTGAGAGCTTCGTTACACATGTGCCCTACTGAGCTTCGGTGGTCCCGAGGTGCAAGCTTCAAACTTGTATTCGATTAACTTGTCGAAGTGGTTCGATTCCATCTGCAGGGCGCCGGCGGGATGATGCGATACAATTTTTTGATACGGATTTTCTAGCAAAGTAGTGTTGGTGCTCCATATTTTATGCTGGAATTTGTAGATTCAATCACACCAACCGATTTTGTGTTGTTTTTGGATTCGTGTTTATATCACAGAAGGTTATTCGTTGCCTTCTACGTACAGGTACTTGAGAGCTTCGTTACACATGTGCCCTACTGAGCTTCGGTGGTCCCGAGGTGCAAGCTTCAAACTTGTATTCGATTAACTTGTCGAAGTGGTTCGATTCCATCTGCAGGGCGCCGGCGGGATGATGCGATACAATTTTTTGATACGGATTTTCTAGCAAAGTAGTGTTGGTGCTCCATATTTTATGCTGGAATTTGTAGATTCAATCACACCAACCGATTTTGTGTTGTTTTTGGATTCGTGTTTATATCACAGAAGGTTATTCGTTGCCTTCTACGTACAGGTACTTGAGAGCTTCGTTACACATGTGCCCTACTGAGCTTCGGTGGTCCCGAGGTGCAAGCTTCAAACTTGTATTCGATTAACTTGTCGAAGTGGTTCGATTCCATCTGCAGGGCGCCGGCGGGATGATGCGATACAATTTTTTGATACGGATTTTCTAGCAAAGTAGTGTTCTTGCTCCATTTTTTATGCTGCAATCGGTAGATTCAGCCACACCAACCGATTTTGTGTTGTTTTTGGATTCGTGTATAATTCACAGAAATTTATTCGTTGCCTTCTGCGTACAGGTACTTGAGAGCTTCGTTACCCATGTGCCCTACTGAGCTTCGGTGTTCCCGAGGTGCAAGCTTCAAACTTGTATTCGATTAACTTGTCGGAGTGGTTCGATTCCATCTGCAGGGCGCCGGCGGGATGATGCGATACAATTTTTTGATACGGATTTTCTAGCAAAGTAGTGTTGATGCTCCATTTTTTATGCTGGAATCGGTAGATTCAATCACACCAACCGAATGGGTCACGGAACACGACACGACATATGTACATATGTATGTATGCATGTAGGTGGCGATGGGCTGCAAGTTATGGTATGGTGACTGAGTGGTGTTTTTTTGTGTTGTTTTTGGATTCGTGTATAGTTCACAGAAAGTTATTCGTTGCCTTCTGCGTACAGGTGCTTGAGAGCTTCGTTACACATGTGCCCTACTGAGCTTCGGTGGTCCCGAGGTGCAAGCTTCAAACTTGTAGTCGATTAGCGTGTCGAAGTGGTTCGATTCCATCTGCAGGGCGCCGGCGGGATGATGCGATATAATTTTTTATACGGATTTTCTATCAAAGTAGTGTTCTTGCTCCATTTTTTATGCTGCAATCGGTAGATTCAGCCACACCAACCGATTTTGTGTTGTTTTTGGATTCGTGTATAATTCACAGAAAGTTATTCATTGCCTTCTGCGTACAGGTACTTGAGAGCTTCGTTACACATGTGCCCTACTGAGCTTCGGTGGTCCCGAGGTGCAAGCTTCAAACTTGTATTCGATTAACTTGTCGAAGTGGTTCGATTCCATCTGCAGGGCGCCGGCGGGATGATGCGATACAATTTTTTGATACGGATTTTCTAGCAAAGTAGTGTTGGTGCTCCATATTTTATGCTGGAATTTGTAGATTCAATCACACCAACCGATTTTGTGTTGTTTTTGGATTCGTGTTTATATCACAGAAGGTTATTCGTTGCCTTCTACGTACAGGTACTTGAGAGCTTCGTTACACATGTGCCCTACTGAGCTTCGGTGGTCCCGAGGTGCAAGCTTCAAACTTGTATTCGATTAGCTTGTCGAAGTGGTTCGATTCCATCTGCAGGGAGCCGGCGGGATGATGCGATATAATTTTTTATACGGATTTTCTAGCAAAGTAGTGCTCTTGCTCCATTTTTTATGTTGCAATCGGTAGATTCAGCTACACCAACCGATTTTGTGTTATTTTTGGATTCGTGTATAATTCACAGAAATTTATTCGTTGCCTTCTGCGTACAGGTACTTGAGAGCTTCGTTACCCATGTGCCCTACTGAGCTTCGGTGGTCCCGAGGTGCAAGCTTCAAACTTGTATTCGATTAACTTGTCGAAGTGGTTCGATTCCATCTGCAGGGCGCCGGCGGGATGATGCGATATAATTTTTTATACGGATTTCCTAGCAAAGTAGTGTTCTTGCTCCATTTTTTATGCTGCAATCGGTAGATTCAGCCACACCAACCGATTTTGTGTTGTTTTTGGATTCGTGTATAATTCACAGAAAGTTATTCATTGCCTTCTGCGTACAGGTACTTGAGAGCTTCGTTACACATGTGCCCTACTGAGCTTCGGTGGTCCCGAGGTGCAAGCTTCAAACTTGTATTCGATTAACTTGTCGAAGTGGTTCGCTTCCATCTGCAGGGTGCCGGCGGGATGATGCGATATAATTTTTTATACGGATGCTCCATTTTTTATGCTGGAATCGGTAGATTCAATCACACCAACCGAATGGGTCACGGAACACGACACGACATATGTACATATATATGTATGCATGTAGGTGGCGATGGGCTGCAAGTTATGGTATGGTGACTGAGTGGTGTTTTTTTGTGTTGTTTTTGGATTCGTGTATAGTTCACAGAAAGTTATTCGTTGCCTTCTGCGTACAGGTGCTTGAGAGCTTCGTTACACATGTGCCCTACTGAGCTTCGGTGGTCCCGAGGTGCAAGCTTCAAACTTGTAGTCGATTAGCGTGTCGAAGTGGTTCGATTCCATCTGCAGGGCGCCGGCGGGATGATGCGATATAATTTTTTATACGGATTTTCTAGCAAAGTAGTGTTGGTGCTCCATTTTTTATGCTGGAATTGGTAGATTCAGTCACACCAACCGATTTCGTGTTGTTTTTGGATTCGTGTATAATTCACAGAAGGTTATTCGTTCCCTTCTGCGTACAGGTACTTGAGAGCTTCGTTACACATGTGCCCTACTGAGCTTCGGTGGTCCCGAGGTGCAAGCTTCAAACTTGTATTCGATTAACTTGTCGAAGTGGTTCGATTCCATATGCAGGGCGCCGGCGGGATGATGCGATACAATTTTTTATACGGATTTTCTAGCAAAGTAGTGTTCTTGCTCCATTTTTTATGTTGCAATCGGTAGATTCAGCTACACCAACCGATTTTGTGTTATTTTTGGATTCGTGTATAATTCACAGAAATTTATTCGTTGCCTTCTGCGTACAGGTACTTGAGAGCTTCGTTACCCATGTGCCCTACTGAGCTTCGGTGGTCCCGAGGTGCAAGCTTCAAACTTGTATTCGATTAACTTGTCGAAGTGGTTCGATTCCATCTGCAGGGCGCCGGCGGGATGATGCGATATAATTTTTTATACGGATTTTCTAGCAAAGTAGTGTTCTTGCTCCATTTTTTATGCTGCAATCAGTAGATTCAGCCACACCAACCGATTTTGTGTTGTTTTTGGATTCGTGTATAATTCACAGAAAGTTATTCGTTGCCTTCTGCGTACAGGTACTTGAGAGCTTCGTTACACATGTGCCCTACTGAGCTTCGGTGGTCCCGAGGTGCAAGCTTCAAACTTGTAGTCGATTAACGTGTCGAAGTGGTTCGATTCCATCTGCAGGGCACCGGCGGGATGATGCGATATTATTTTTTATACGGATTTTCTAGCAAAGTAGTGTTGGTGCTCCATTTTTTATGCTGGAATTGGTAGATTCAATCACACCAACCGATTTCGTGTTCTTTTTGGATTCGTGTATAATTCACAGAAGGTTATTCGTTGCCTTCTGCGTACAGGTACTTGAGAGCTTCGTTACACATGTGCCCTACTGAGCTTCGGTGGTCCCGAGGTGCAAGCTTCAAACTTGTATTCGATTAACTTGTCGAAGTGGTTTGATTCCATCTGCAGGGTGCCGGCGGGATGATGCGATATAATTTTTTATACGGATTTTCTGGCAAAGTAGTGTTGATGCTCCATTTTTTATGCTGGAATCGGTAGATTCAATCACACCAACCGAATGGGTCACGGAACACGACACGACATATGTTATGGTATGGTGGCTGAGTGGTGTTTTTTGTGTTGTTTTTGGATTCGTGTATAGTTCACAGAAAGTTGTTCGTTCGGTAGATTCAATCACACCAACCGAATGGGTCACGGAACACGACACGACATATGTTATGGTATGGTGGCTGAGTGGTGTTTTTTGTGTTGTTTTTGGATTCGTGTATAGTTCACAGAAAGTTGTTCGTTGCCTTCTGCGTACAGGTGCTTGAGAGCTTCGTTACACATGTGCCCTACCGAGCTTCGGTGGTCCCGAGGTGCAAGCTTCAAACTTGTAGTCGATTAACGTGTCGAAGTGGTTCGATTCCATCTGCAGGGCGCCGGCGGGATGATGCGATATATTTTTTTATACGGATTTTCTAGCAAAGCAGTGTTCTTGCTCCATTTTTTCTGCTGCAATCGGTAGATTCAGCCACACCAACCGATTTTGTGTTGTTTTTGGATTCGTGTATAATTCACAGAAGTTTATTCGTTGCCTTCTGCGTACAGGTACTTGAGAGCTTCGTTACACATGTGCCCTACTGAGCTTCGGTGGTCCCGAGGTGCAAGCTTCAAACTTGTAGTCGATTAACGTGTCGAAGTGGTTCGATTCCATCTGCAGGGCGCCGGCGGGATGATGCGATATAATTTTTTATACGGATTTTCTAGCAAAGTAGTGTTCTTGCTCCATTTTTTATGCTGGAATTGGTAGATTCAGTCACACCAACCGATTTCGTGTTGTTTTTGGATACGTGTATAATTCACAGAAGGTTATTCGTTGCCTTCTGCGTACAGGTACTTGAGAACTTCGTTACACATGTGCCCTACTGAGCTTCGGTGGTCCGGAGGTGCAAGCTTCAAACTTGTATTCGATTAACTTGTCGAAGTGGTTCGATTCCATCTGCAGGGCGCCGGCGGGATGATGCAATATAATTTTTTATACGGATTTTCTAGCAAAGTAGTGTTCCTGCTCCATTTTTTATGCTGCAATAGGTAGATTCAGCCACACCAACCGATTTTGTGTTGTTTTTGGATTCGTGTATAGTTCACAGAAAGTTATTCGTTGCCTTCTGCGTACAGGTGCTTGAGAGCTTCGTTACACATGTGCCCTACTGAGCTTCGGTGGTCCCGAGGTGCAAGCTTCAAACTTGTAGTCGATTAACGTGTCGAAGTGGTTCGATTCCATCTGCAGGGCGCCGGCGGGATGATGCGATATAATTTTTTATACGGATTTTCTAGCAAAGTAGTGTTCTTGCTCCATTTTTTATGCTGCAATCGGTAGATTCAGCCACACCAACCGATTTTGTGTTGTTTTTGGATTCGTGTATAATTCACAGAAGGTTATTCGTTGCCTTCTGCGTACAGGTACTTGAGAGCATCGTTACACATGTGCCCTACTGAGCTTCGGTGGTCCCGAGGTGCAAGCTTCAAACTTGTATTCGATTAACTTGTCGAAGTGGTTCGATTCCATCTGCAGGGCGCCGGCGGGATGATGCGATATAATTTTTTATACGGATTTTCTAGCAAAGTAGTGTCCTTGCTCCATTTTTTATGCTGCAATCGGTAGATTCAGCCACACCAACCGATTTTGTGTTGTTTTTGGATTCGTGTATAATTCACAGAAAGTTATTCGTTGCCTTCTGCGTACAGGTACTTGAGAGCTTCGTTACACATGTGCCCTACTGAGCTTCGGTGGTCCCGAGGTGCAAGCTTCAAACTTGTATTCGATTAACTTGTCGAAGTGGTTCGATTCCATCTGCAGGGTGCCGGCGGGATGATGCGATATAATTTTTTATACGGATTTTCTAGCAAAGCAGTGTTCTTGCTCCATTTTTTATGCTGCAATCGGTAGATTCAGCCACACCAACCGATCTTGTGTTTTTTTTGGATTCGTGTATAATTCACAAAAAGTTATTCGTTGCCTTCTGCGTACAGGTACTTGAGAGCTTCGTTACACATGTGCCCTACTGAGCTTCGGTGGTCCCGAGGTGCAAGCTTCAAACTTGTATTCGATTAACTTGTCGAAGTGGTTCCATTCCATCTGCAGGGTGCCGGCGGGATGATGCGATATAATTTTTTATACGGATTTTCTAGCAAAGTAGTGTTGATGCTCCATTTTTTATGCTGGAATCGGTAGATTCAATCACACCAACCGAATGGGTCACGGAACACGACACGACGTATGTACAAATGTATGTATGCATGTAGGTGGCGATGGGCTGCAAGTTATGGTATGGTGACTGAGTGGTGTTTCTTGTGTTGTTTTTGGATTCGTGTATAGTTCACAGAAAGTTATTCGTTGCCTTCTGCGTACAGGTGCTTGAGAGCTTCGTTACACATGTGCCCTACTGAGCTTCGGTGGTCCGGAGGTGCAAGCTTCAAACTTGTATTCGATTAACTTGTCGAAGTGGTTCGATTCTATCTGCAGGGCGCCGGCGGGATGATGCGATATAATTTTTTATACGGATTTTCTAGCAAAGTAGTGTTCTTGCTCCATTTTTTATGCTGCAATCGGTAGATTCAGCCACACCAACCGATTTTGTGTTTTTTTTGGAATCGTGTATAATTCACAGAAATTTATTCGTTGCCTTCTGCGTACAGGTACTTGAGAGCTTCGTTACACATGTGCCCTACTGAGCTTCGGTGGTCCCGAGGTGCAAGCTTCAAACTTGTATTCGATTAACTTGTCGAAGTGGTTCGATTCCATCTGCAGGGTGCCGGCGGGATGATGCGATATAATTTTTTATACGGATTTTCTAGCAAAGTAGTGTTGATGCTCCATTTTTTATGCTGGAATCGGTAGATTTAATCACACCAACCGAATGGGTCATGGAACACGACACGACATATGTACATATGTATGGATGCATGTAGGTGGCGATGGGCTGCAAGTTATGGTATGGTGACTGAGTGGTGTTTTTTGTGTTGTTTTTGGATTCGTGTATAGTTCACAGAAAGTTATTCGTTGCCTTCTGCGTACAGGTGCTTGAGAGCTTCGTTACACATGTGCCCTACTGAGCTTCGGTGGTCCCGAGGTGCAAGCTTCAAACTTGTAGTCGATTAACGTGTCGAAGTGGTTCGATTCCATCTGCAGGGCGCCGGCGGGATGATGCGATATAATTTTTTATACGGATTTTCTAGCAAAGTAGTGTTCTTGCTCCATTTTTTATGCTGCAATCGGTAGATTCAGCCACACCAACCGATTTTGCGTTGTTTTTGGATTCGTGTATAATTCACAGAAAGTTATTCGTTGCCTTCTGCGTACAGGTACTTGAGAGCTTCGTTACACATGTGCCCTACTGAGCTTCGGTGGTCCCGAGGTGCAAGCTTCAAACTTGTATTCGATTAACTTGTCGAAGTGGTTCGATTCCATATGCAGGGCGCCGGCGGGATGATGCGATACAATTTTTTATACGGATTTTCTGGCAATGTAGTGTTGATGCTCCATTTTTTATGCTGGAATCGGTAGATTCAATCACACCAACCGAATGGGTCACGGAACACGACACGACATATGTTATGGTATGGTGGCTGAGTGGTGTTTTTTGTGTTGTTTTTGGATTCGTGTATAGTTCACAGAAAGTTGTTCGTTGCCTTCTGCGTACAGGTGCTTGAGAGCTTCGTTACACATGTGCCCTACCGAGCTTCGGTGGTCCCGAGGTGCAAGCTTCAAACTTGTAGTCGATTAACGTGTCGAAGTGGTTCGATTCCATCTGCAGGGCGCCGGCGGGATGATGCGATATATTTTTTTATACGGATTTTCTAGCAAAGCAGTGTTCTTGCTCCATTTTTTCTGCTGCAATCGGTAGATTCAGCCACACCAACCGATTTTGTGTTGTTTTTGGATTCGTGTATAATTCACAGAAAGTTATTCGTTGCCTTCTGCGTACAGGTACTTGAGAGCTTCGTTACACATGTGCCCTACTGAGCTTCGGTGGTCCCGAGGTTCAAACTCGTATTCGATTAACTTGTCGAAGCGGTTCGATTCCATCTGCAGGGCGCTGGCGGTATGATCCGATACAATTTTTTATACGGATTTTCTAGCAAAGTAGTGTTGGTGCTCCATTTTTTATGCTGGAATTGGTAGATTCAATCACACCAACCGATTTCGTGTTGTTTTTGGATTCGTGTATAATTCACAGAAAGTTATTCGTTGCCTTCTGCGTAAAGGTACTTGAGAGCTTCGTTACACATGTGCCCTACTGAGCTTCGGTGGTCCCGAGGTGCAAGCTTCAAACTTGTAGTCGATTAACGTGTCGAAGTGGTTCGATTCCATCTGCAGGGCGCCGGCGGGATGATGCGATATAATTTTTTATACGGATTTTCTAGCAAAGTAGTGTTCTTGCTCCATTTTTTATGCTGCAATCGGTAGATTCAGCCACACCAACCGATTTTGTGTTGTTTTTGGATTCGTGTATAATTCACAGAAGTTTATTCGTTGCCTTCTGCGTACAGGTACTTGAGAGCTTCGTTACACATGTGCCCTACTGAGCTTCGGTGGTCCCGAGGTGCAAGCTTCAAACTTGTAGTCGATTAACGTGTCGAAGTGGTTCGATTCCATCTGCAGGGCGCCGGCGGGATGATGCGATATAATTTTTTATACGGATTTTCTAGCAAAGTAGTGTTCTTGCTCCATTTTTTATGCTGGATTTGGTAGATTCAGTCACACCAACCGATTTCGTGTTGTTTTTGGATACGTGTATAATTCACAGAAGGTTATTCGTTGCCTTCTGCGTACAGGTACTTGAGAACTTCGTTACACATGTGCCCTACTGAGCTTCGGTGGTCCGGAGGTGCAAGCTTCAAACTTGTATTCGATTAACTTGTCGAAGTGGTTC
Organism: Eumerus sabulonum; assembly: GCA_951905685.1. NCBI lineage: Eukaryota > Metazoa > Arthropoda > Insecta > Diptera > Syrphidae > Eumerus > Eumerus sabulonum. The sequence continues at coordinate 43,197,767 of OX645063.1, forward strand.
GATTCCATCTGCAGGGCGCCGGCGGGATGATGCAATATAATTTTTTATACGGATTTTCTAGCAAAGTAGTGTTCCTGCTCCATTTTTTATGCTGCAATAGGTAGATTCAGCCACACCAACCGATTTTGTGCTGTTTTTGGATTCGTGTATAGTTCACAGAAAGTTATTCGTTGCCTTCTGCGTACAGGTGCTTGAGAGCTTCGTTACACATGTGCCCTACTGAGCTTCGGTGGTCCCGAGGTGCAAGCTTCAAACTTGTAGTCGATTAACGTGTCGAAGTGGTTCGATTCCATCTGCAGGGCGCCGGCGGGATGATGCGATATAATTTTTTATACGGATTTTCTAGCAAAGTAGTGTTCTTGCTCCATTTTTTATGCTGCAATCGGTAGATTCAGCCACACCAACCGATTTTGTGTTGTTTTTGGATTCGTGTATAATTCACAGAAGGTTATTCGTTGCCTTCTGCGTACAGGTACTTGAGAGCTTCGTTACACATGTGCCCTACTGAGCTTCGGTGGTCCCGAGGTGCAAGCTTCAAACTTGTATTCGATTAACTTGTCGAAGTGGTTCGATTCCATCTGCAGGGCGCCGGCGGGATGATGCGATATAATTTTTAATACGGATTTTCTAGCAAAGTAGTGTTCTTGCTCCATTTTTTATGCTGCAATCGGTAGATTCAGCCACACCAACCGATTTTGTGTTGTTTTTGGATTCGTGTATAATTCACAGAAAGTTATTCGTTGCCTTCTGCGTACAGGTACTTGAGAGCTTCGTTACCCATGTGCCCTACTGAGCTTCGGTGGTCCCGAGGTGCAAGCTTCATACTTGTATTCGATTAACTTGTCGAAGTGGTTCGATTCCATCTGCAGGGCGCCGGCGGGATGATGCGATATAATTTTTTATACGGATTTTCTAGCAAAGCAGTGTTCTTGCTCCATTTTTTATGCTGCAATCGGTAGATTCAGCCACACCAACCGATTTTGTGTTGTTTTTGGATTCGTGTACAATTCACAGAAAGTTATTCATTGCCTTCTGCGTAGAGGTACTTGAGAGCTTCGTTACACATGTGCCCTACTGAGCTTCGGTGGTCCCGAGGTGCAAGCTTCAAACTTGTATTCGATTAACTTGTCGAAGTGGTTCGATTCCATCTGCAGGGCGCCGGCGGGATGATGCGATACAATTTTTTATACGGATTTTCTAGCAAAGTAGTGTTGGTGCTCCATATTTTATGCTGGAATTGGTAGATTCAATCACACCAACCGATTTTGTGTTGTTTTTGGATTCGTGTTTATATCACAGAAGGTTATTCGTTGCCTTCTACGTACAGGTACTTGAGAGCTTCGTTACACATGTGCCCTACTGAGCTTCGGTGGTCCCGAGGTGCAAGCTTCAAACTTGTAGTCGATTAGCGTGTCGAAGTGGTTCGATTCCATCTGCAGGGTGCCGGCGGGATGATGCGATATAATTTTTTATACGGATTTTCTAGCAAAGTAGTGTTCTTGCTCCATTTTTTATGCTGCAATCGGTAGATTCAGCCACACCAACCGATTTTGTGTTGTTTTTGGATTCGTGTATAATTCACAGAAAGTTATTCGTTGCCTTCTGCGTACAGGTACTTGAGAGCTTCGTTACACATGTGCCCTACTGAGCTTCGGTGGTCCCGAGGTGCAAGCTTCAAACTTGTATTCGATTAACTTGTCGAAGTGGTTCGATTCCATCTGCAGGGCGCCGGCGGGATGATGCGATACAATTTTTTATACGGATTTTCTAGCAAAGTAGTGTTGGTGCTCCATTTTTTATGCTGCAATCGGTAGATTCAGCCACACCAACCGATTTTGTGTTGTTTTTGGATTCGTGTATAATTCACAGAAAGTTATTCGTTGCCTTCTGCGTACAGGTGCTTGAGAACTTCGTTACACATGTGCCCTACTGAGCTTCGGTGATCCCGAGGTGCAAGCTTCAAACTTGTATTCGATTAACTTGTCGAAGTGGTTCGATTCCATCTGCAGGGCGCCGGCGGGATGATGCGATATAATTTTTTATACGGATTTTCTAGCAAAGTAGTGTTCTTGCTCTATTTTTTATGCTGCAATCGGTAGATTCAGCCACACCAACCGATTTTGTGTTGTTTTTGGATTCGTGTATAATTCACAGAAATTTATTCGTGGCCTTCTGCGTACAGGTACTTGAGAGCTTCGTTACACATGTGCCCTACTGAGCTTCGGTGGTCCCGAGGTGCAAGCTTCAAACTTGTATTCGATTAACTTGTCGAAGTGGTTCGATTCCATCTGCAGGGTGCCGGCGGGATGATGCGATATAATTTTTTATACGGATTTTCTAGCAAAGCAGTGTTCTTGCTCCATTTTTTATGCTGCAATCGGTAGATTCAGCCACACCAACCGATCTTGTGTTTTTTTTGGATTCGTGTATAATTCACAAAAAGTTATTCGTTGCCTTCTGCGTACAGGTACTTGAGAGCTTCGTTACACATGTGCCCTACTGAGCTTCGGTGGTCCCGAGGTGCAAGCTTCAAACTTGTATTCGATTAACTTGTCGAAGTGGTTCGATTCCATCTGCAGGGCGCCGGCGGGATGATGCGATATAATTTTTTGTACGGATTTTCTAGCAAAGTAGTGTTCTTGCTCCATTTTTTATTCTGCAATCGGTAGATTCAGCCACACCAAACGATTTTGTGTTTCTTTTGCATTCGTGTATAATTCACAGAAAGTTATTCGTTGCCCTCTGCGTACAGGTGCTTGAGAGCTTCGTTACACATGTGCCCTACTGAGCTTCGGTGGTCCCGAGGTGCAAGCTCCAAACTTGTAGTCGATTAACGTGTCGAAGTGGTTCGATTCCATCTGCAGGGCGCCGGCGGGATGATGCGATATAATTTTTTATACGGATTTTCTAGCAAAGTAGTGTTCTTGCTCCATTTTTTATGCTGCAATCGGTAGATTCAGCCACACCAACCGATTTTGTGTTGTTTTTGGATTCGTGTATAATTCACAGAAAGTTATTCGTTGCCTTCTGCGTACAGGTGCTTGAGAGCCTCGTTACACATGTGCCCTACTGAGCTTCGGTGATCCCGAGGTGCAAGCTTCAAACTTGTATTCGATTAACTTGTCGAAGTGGTTCGATTCCATCTGCAGGGTGCCGGCGGGATGATGCGATATAATTTTTTATACGGATTTTCTGGCAAAGTAGTGTTGATGCTCCATTTTTTATGCTGGAATCGGTAGATTCAATCACACCAACCGAATGTGTCACGGAACACGACACGACGTATGTACAAATGTATGTATGCATGTAGGTGGCGATGGGCTGCAAGTTATGGTATGGTGACTGAGTGGTGTTTCTTGTGTTGTTTTTGGATTCGTGTATAGTTCACAGAAAGTTATTCGTTGCCTTCTGCGTACAGGTGCTTGAGAGCTTCGTTACACATGTGCCCTACTGAGCTTCGGTGGTCCGGAGGTGCAAGCTTCAAACTTGTATTCGATTAACTTGTCGAAGTGGTTCGATTCTATCTGCAGGGCGCCGGCGGGATGATGCGATATAATTTTTTATACGGATTTTCTAGCAAAGTAGTGTTCTTGCTCCATTTTTTATGCTGCAATCGGTAGATTCAGCCACACCAACCGATTTTGTGTTTTTTTTGGAATCGTGTATAATTCACAGAAATTTATTCGTTGCCTTCTGCGTACAGGTACTTGAGAGCTTCGTTACCCATGTGCCCTACTGAGCTTCGGTGGTCCCGAGGTGCAAGCTTCAAACTTGTATTCGATTAACTTGTCGAAGTGGTTCGATTCCATCTGCAGGGCGCCGGCGGGATGATGCGATATAATTTTTTATACGGATTTTCTAGCAAAGTAGTGTTCTTGCTCCATTTTTTATGCTGCAATCGGTAGATTCAGCCACACCAACCGATTTTGTGTTGTTTTTGGATTCGTGTATAATTCACAGAAGGTTATTCGTTGCCTTCTGCGTACAGGTACTTGAGAGCTTCGTTACACATGTGCCCTACTGAGCTTCGGTGGTCCCGAGGTGCAAGCTTCAAACTTGTATTCGATTAACTTGTCGAAGTGGTTCGATTCCATCTGCAGGGTGCCGGCGGGATGATGCGATATAATTTTTTATACGGGTTTTCTGGCAAAGTAGTGTTGATGCTCCATTTTTTATGCTGGAATCGGTAGATTCAATCACACCAACCGAATGGGTCACGGAACACGACACGACATATGTTATGGTATGGTGGCTGAGTGGTGTTTTTTGTGTTGTTTTTGGATTCGTGTATAGTTCACAGAAAGTTGTTCGTTGCCTTCTGCGTACAGGTGCTTGAGAGCTTCGTTACACATGTGCCCTACTGAGCTTCGGTGGTCCCGAGGTGCAAGCTTCAAACTTGTAGTCGATTAACGTGTCGAAGTGGTTCGATTCCATCTGCAGGGCGCCGGCGGGATGATGCGATGTATTTTTTTATACGGATTTTCTAGCAAAGCAGTGTTCTTGCTCCATTTTTTCTGCTGCAATCGGTAGATTCAGCCACACCAACCGATTTTGTGTTGTTTTTGGATTCGTGTATAATTCACAGAAAGTTATTCGTTGCCCTCTGCGTACAGGTACTTGAGAGCTTCGTTACACATGTGCCCTACTGAGCTTCGGTGGTCCCGAGGTGCAAGCTTCAAACTTGTATTCGATTAACTTGTCGAAGTGGTTCGATTCCATCTGCAGGGTGCCGGCGGGATGATGCGATATATATTTTTATACGGATTTTCTAGCAAAGTAGTGTTGGTGCTCCATTTTTTATGCTGGAATTGGTAGATTCAATCACACCAACCGATTTCGTGTTCTTTTTGGATTCGTGTATAATTCACAGAAGGTTATTCGTTGCCTTCTGCGTACAGGTACTTGAGAGCTTCGTTACACATGTGCCCTACTGAGCTTCGGTGGTCCCGAGGTGCAAGCTTCAAACTTGTATTCGATTAACTTGTCGAAGTGGTTCGATTCCATCTGCAGGGTGCCGGTGGGATGATGCGATATAATTTTTTATACGGATTTTCTAGCAAAGTAGTGTTGATGCTCCATTTTTTATGCTGGAATCGGTAGATTCAATCACACCAACCGAATGGGTCATGGAACACGACACGACATATGTACATATGTATATATGTATGCATGTAGGTGGCAATGGGCTGCAAGTTATGGTATGGTGACTGAGTGGTGTTTCTTGTGTTGTTTTTGGATTCGTGTATAGTTCACAGAAAGTTATTCGTTGCCTTCTGCGTACAGGTGCTTGAGAGCTTCGTTACACATGTGCCCTACTGAGCTTCGGTGGTCCCGAGGTGCAAGCTTCAAACTTGTAGTCGATTAACGTGTCGAAGTGGTTCGATTCCATCTGCAAGGCGCCGGCGGGATGATGCGATATATTTTTTTATACGGATTTTCTAGCAAAGCAGTGTTCTTGCTCAATTTTTTATGCTGCAATCGGTAGATTCAGCCACACCAACCGATTTTGTGTTGTTTTTGGATTCGTGTATAATTCACAGAAAGTTATTCGTTGCCTTCTGCGTACAGGTACTTGAGAGCTTCGTTACACATGTGCCCTACTGAGCTTCGGTGGTCCCGAGGTGTAAGCTTCAAACTTGTATTCGATTAACTTGTCGAAGTGGTTCGATTCCATCTGCAGGGCGCCGGCGGGATGATGCGATATATTTTTTTATACGGATTTACTAGCAAAGCAGTGTTCTTGCTCCATTTTTTCTGCTGCAATCGGTAGATTCAGCCACACCAACCGATTTTGTGTTGTTTTTGGATTCGTGTATAATTCACAGAAAGTTATTCGTTGCCTTCTGCGTACAGGTACTTGAGAGCTTCGTTACACATGTGCCCTACTGAGCTTCGGTGGTCCCGAGGTGCAAGCTTCAAACTTGTATTCGATTAACTTGTCGAAGTGGTTCGATTCCATCTGCAGGGTGCCGGCGGGATGATGCGATATAATTTTTTATACGGATTTTCTGGCAAAGTAGTGTTGATGCTCCATTTTTTATGCTGGAATCGGTAGATTCAATCACACCAACCGAATGGGTCACGGAACACGACACGACATATGTTATGGTATGGTGGCTGAGTGGTGTTTTTTGTGTTGTTTTTGGATTCGTGTATAGTTCACAGAAAGTTGTTCGTTGCCTTCTGCGTACAGGTGCTTGAGAGCTTCGCTACACATGTGCCCTACCGAGCTTCGGTGGTCCCGAGGTGCAAGCTTCAAACTTGTAGTCGATTAACGTGTCGAAGTGGTTCGATTCCATCTGCAGGGCGCCGGCGGGATGATGCGATATATTTTTTTATACGGATTTTCTAGCAAAGCAGTGTTCTTGCTCCATTTTTTCTGCTGCAATCGGTAGATTCAGCCACACCAACCGATTTTGTGTTGTTTTTGGATTCGTGTATAATTCACAGAAAGTTATTCGTTGCCTTCTGCGTACAGGTACTTGAGAGCTTCGTTACACATGTGCCCTACTGAGCTTCGGTGGTCCCGAGGTGCAAGCTTCAAACTCGTATTCGATTAACTTGTCGAAGCGGTTCGATTCCATCTGCAGGGCGCTGGCGGTATGATCCGATACAATTTTTTATACGGATTTTCTAGCAAAGTAGTGTTGGTGCTCCATTTTTTATGCTGGAATTGGTAGATTCAATCACACCAACCGATTTCGTGTTGTTTTTGGATTCGTGTATAATTCACAGAAAGTTATTCGTTGCCTTCTGCGTAAAGGTACTTGAGAGCTTCGTTACACATGTGCCCTACTGAGCTTCGGTGGTCCCGAGGTGCAAGCTTCAAACTTGTAGTCGATTAACGTGTCGAAGTGGTTCGATTCCATCTGCAGGGCGCCGGCGGGATGATGCGATATAATTTTTTATACGGATTTTCTAGCAAAGTAGTGTTCTTGCTCCATTTTTTATGCTGCAATCGGTAGATTCAGCCACACCAACCGATTTTGTGTTGTTTTTGGATTCGTGTATAATTCACAGAAGTTTATTCGTTGCCTTCTGCGTACAGGTACTTGAGAGCTTCGTTACACATGTGCCCTACTGAGCTTCGGTGGTCCCGAGGTGCAAGCTTCAAACTTGTAGTCGATTAACGTGTCGAAGTGGTTCGATTCCATCTGCAGGGCGCCGGCGGGATGATGCGATATAATTTTTTATACGGATTTTCTAGCAAAGTAGTGTTCTTGCTCCATTTTTTATGCTGCAATCGGTAGATTCAGCCACACCAACCGATTTTGTGTTGTTTTTGGATTCGTGTATAATTCACAGAAGGTTATTTGTTGCCTTCTGCGTACAGGTACTTGAGAGCTTCGTTACACATGTGCCCTACTGAGCTTCGGTGGTCCCGAGGTGCAAGCTTCAAACTTGTATTCGATTAACTTGTCGAAGTGGTTCGATTCCATCTGCAGGGCGCCGGCGGGATGATGCGATATAATTTTTTATACGGATTTTCTAGCAAAGTAGTGTTCTTGCTCCATTTTTTATGCTGCAATCGGTAGATTCAGCCACACCAACCGATTTTCTGCTGTTTTTGGATTCGTGTATAATTCACAGAAAGTTATTCGTTGCCTTCTGCGTACAGGTACTTGAGAGCTTCGTTACCCATGTGCCCTACTGAGCTTCGGTGGTCCCGAGGTGCAAGCTTCAAACTTGTATTCGATTAACTTGTCGAAGTGGTTCGATTCCATCCGCAGGGTGCCGGCGGGATGATGCGATATAATTTTTTATACGGATTTTCTAGCAAAGTAGTGTTCTTGCTCCATTTTTTATGCTGCAATCGGTAGATTCAGCCACACCAACCGATTTTGCGTTGTTTTTGGATTCGTGTATAATTCACAGAAAGTTATTCGTTGCCTTCTGCGTACAGGTACTTGAGAGCTTCGTTACACATGTGCCCTACTGAGCTTCGGTGGTCCCGAGGTGCAAGCTTCAAACTTGTATTCGATTAACTTGTCGAAGTGGTTCGATTCCATCTGCAGGGCGCCGGCGGGATGATGCGATATAATTTTTTATACGGATTTTCTAGCAAAGTAGTGTTCTTGCTCCATTTTTTATGCTGCAATCGGTAGATTCAGCCACACCAACCGATTTTGCGTTGTTTTTGGATTCGTGTATAATTCACAGAAAGTTATTCGTTGCCTTCTGCGTACAGGTGCTTGAGAGCTTCGTTACACATGTGCCCTACTGAGCTTCGGTGGTCCCGAGGTGCAAGCTTCAAACTTGTAGTCGATTAACGTGTCGAAGTGGTTCGATTCCATCTGCAGGGCGCCGGCGGGATGATGCGATATAATTTTTTATACGGATTTTCTAGCAAAGTAGTGTTCTTGCTCCATTTTTTATGCTGCAATCGGTAGATTCAGCCACACCAACCGATTTTGCGTTGTTTTTGGATTCGTGTATAATTCACAGAAAGTTATTCGTTGCCTTCTGCGTACAGGTACTTGAGAGCTTCGTTACACATGTGCCCTACTGAGCTTCGGTGGTCCCGAGGTGCAAGCTTCAAACTTGTATTCGATTAACTTGTCGAAGTGGTTCGATTCCATATGCAGGGCGCCGGCGGGATGATGCGATACAATTTTTTATACGGATTTTCTGGCAAAGTAGTGTTGATGCTCCATTTTTTATGCTGGAATCGGTAGATTCAATCACACCAACCGAATGGGTCACGGAACACGACACGACATATGTTATGGTATGGTGGCTGAGTGGTGTTTTTTGTGTTGTTTTTGGATTCGTGTATAGTTCACAGAAAGTTGTTCGTTGCCTTCTGCGTACAGGTGCTTGAGAGCTTCGTTACACATGTGCCCTACCGAGCTTCGGTGGTCCCGAGGTGCAAGCTTCAAACTTGTAGTCGATTAACGTGTCGAAGTGGTTCGATTCCATCTGCAGGGCGCCGGCGGGATGATGCGATATATTTTTTTATACGGATTTTCTAGCAAAGCAGTGTTCTTGCTCCATTTTTTCTGCTGCAATCGGTAGATTCAGCCACACCAACCGATTTTGTGTTGTTTTTGGATTCGTGTATAATTCACAGAAAGTTATTCGTTGCCTTCTGCGTACAGGTACTTGAGAGCGTCGTTACACATGTGCCCTACTGAGCTTCGGTGGTCCCGAGGTGCAAGCTTCAAACTCGTATTCGATTAACTTGTCGAAGCGGTTCGATTCCATCTGCAGGGCGCTGGCGGTATGATCCGATACAATTTTTTATACGGATTTTCTAGCAAAGTAGTGTTGGTGCTCCATTTTTTATGCTGGAATTGGTAGATTCAATCACACCAACCGATTTCGTGTTGTTTTTGGATTCGTGTATAATTCACAGAAAGTTATTCGTTGCCTTCTGCGTAAAGGTACTTGAGAGCTTCGTTACACATGTGCCCTACTGAGCTTCGGTGGTCCCGAGGTGCAAGCTTCAAACTTGTAGTCGATTAACGTGTCGAAGTGGTTCGATTCCATCTGCAGGGCGCCGGCGGGATGATGCGATATAATTTTTTATACGGATTTTCTAGCAAAGTAGTGTTCTTGCTCCATTTTTTATGCTGCAATCGGTAGATTCAGCCACACCAACCGATTTTGTGTTGTTTTTGGATTCGTGTATAATTCACAGAAGTTTATTCGTTGCCTTCTGCGTACAGGTACTTGAGAGCTTCGTTACACATGTGCCCTACTGAGCTTCGGTGGTCCCGAGGTGCAAGCTTCAAACTTGTAGTCGATTAACGTGTCGAAGTGGTTCGATTCCATCTGCAGGGCGCCGGCGGGATGATGCGATATAATTTTTTATACGGATTTTCTAGCAAAGTAGTGTTCTTGCTCCATTTTTTATGCTGGAATTGGTAGATTCAGTCACACCAACCGATTTCGTGTTGTTTTTGGATACGTGTATAATTCACAGAAGGTTATTCGTTGCCTTCTGCGTACAGGTACTTGAGAACTTCGTTACACATGTGCCCTACTGAGCTTCGGTGGTCCGGAGGTGCAAGCTTCAAACTTGTATTCGATTAACTTGTCGAAGTGGTTCGATTCCATCTGCAGGGCGCCGGCGGGATGATGCAATATAATTTTTTATACGGATTTTCTAGCAAAGTAGTGTTCCTGCTCCATTTTTTATGCTGCAATAGGTAGATTCAGCCACACCAACCGATTTTGTGTTGTTTTTGGATTCGTGTATAGTTCACAGAAAGTTATTCGTTGCCTTCTGCGTACAGGTGCTTGAGAGCTTCGTTACACATGTGCCCTACTGAGCTTCGGTGGTCCCGAGGTGCAAGCTTCAAACTTGTAGTCGATTAACGTGTCGAAGTGGTTCGATTCCATCTGCAGGGCGCCGGCGGGATGATGCGATATAATTTTTAATACGGATTTTCTAGCAAAGTAGTGTTCTTGCTCCATTTTTTATGCTGCAATCGGTAGATTCAGCCACACCAACCGATTTTGTGTTGTTTTTGGATTCGTGTATAATTCACAGAAAGTTATTCGTTGCCTTCTGCGTACAGGTACTTGAGAGCTTCGTTACCCATGTGCCCTACTGAGCTTCGGTGGTCCCGAGGTGCAAGCTTCATACTTGTATTCGATTAACTTGTCGAAGTGGTTCGATTCCATCTGCAGGGCGCCGGCGGGATGATGCGATATAATTTTTTATACGGATTTTCTAGCAAAGCAGTGTTCTTGCTCCATTTTTTATGCTGCAATCGGTAGATTCAGCCACACCAACCGATTTTGTGTTGTTTTTGGATTCGTGTACAATTCACAGAAAGTTATTCATTGCCTTCTGCGTAGAGGTACTTGAGAGCTTCGTTACACATGTGCCCTACTGAGCTTCGGTGGTCCCGAGGTGCAAGCTTCAAACTTGTATTCGATTAACTTGTCGAAGTGGTTCGATTCCATCTGCAGGGCGCCGGCGGGATGATGCGATACAATTTTTTATACGGATTTTCTAGCAAAGTAGTGTTGGTGCTCCATATTTTATGCTGGAATTGGTAGATTCAATCACACCAACCGATTTTGTGTTGTTTTTGGATTCGTGTTTATATCACAGAAGGTTATTCGTTGCCTTCTACGTACAGGTACTTGAGAGCTTCGTTACACATGTGCCCTACTGAGCTTCGGTGGTCCCGAGGTGCAAGCTTCAAACTTGTAGTCGATTAGCGTGTCGAAGTGGTTCGATTCCATCTGCAGGGTGCCGGCGGGATGATGCGATATAATTTTTTATACGGATTTTCTAGCAAAGTAGTGTTCTTGCTCCATTTTTTATGCTGCAATCGGTAGATTCAGCCACACCAACCGATTTTGTGTTGTTTTTGGATTCGTGTATAATTCACAGAAAGTTATTCGTTGCCTTCTGCGTACAGGTACTTGAGAGCTTCGTTACACATGTGCCCTACTGAGCTTCGGTGGTCCCGAGGTGCAAGCTTCAAACTTGTATTCGATTAACTTGTCGAAGTGGTTCGATTCCATCTGCAGGGCGCCGGCGGGATGATGCGATACAATTTTTTATACGGATTTTCTAGCAAAGTAGTGTTGGTGCTCCATTTTTTATGCTGCAATCGGTAGATTCAGCCGCACCAACCGATTTTGTGTTGTTTTTGGATTCGTGTATAATTCACAGAAAGTTATTCGTTGCCTTCTGCGTACAGGTGCTTGAGAGCTTCGTTACACATGTGCCCTACTGAGCTTCGGTGATCCCGAGGTGCAAGCTTCAAACTTGTATTCGATTAACTTGTCGAAGTGGTTCGATTCCATCTGCAGGGCGCCGGCGGGATGATGCGATATAATTTTTTATACGGATTTTCTAGCAAAATAGTGTTCTTGCTCTATTTTTTATGCTGCAATCGGTAGATTCAGCCACACCAACCGATTTTGTGTTGTTTTTGGATTCGTGTATAATTCACAGAAATTTATTCGTGGCCTTCTGCGTACAGGTACTTGAGAGCTTCGTTACACATGTGCCCTACTGAGCTTCGGTGGTCCCGAGGTGCAAGCTTCAAACTTGTATTCGATTAACTTGTCGAAGTGGTTCGATTCCATCTGCAGGGTGCCGGCGGGATGATGCGATATAATTTTTTATACGGATTTTCTAGCAAAGCAGTGTTCTTGCTCCATTTTTTATGCTGCAATCGGTAGATTCAGCCACACCAACCGATCTTGTGTTTTTTTTGGATTCGTGTATAATTCACAAAAAGTTATTCGTTGCCTTCTGCGTACAGGTACTTGAGAGCTTCGTTACACATGTGCCCTACTGAGCTTCGGTGGTCCCGAGGTGCAAGCTTCAAACTTGTATTCGATTAACTTGTCGAAGTGGTTCGATTCCATCTGCAGGGCGCCGGCGGGATGATGCGATATAATTTTTTATACGGATTTTCTAGCAAAGTAGTGTTCTTGCTCCATTTTTTATGCTGCAATCGGTAGATTCAGCCACACCAACCGATTTTGTGTTTTTTTTGGAATCGTGTATAATTCACAGAAATTTATTCGTTGCCTTCTGCGTACAGGTACTTGAGAGCTTCGTTACACATGTGCCCTACTGAGCTTCGGTGGTCCCGAGGTGCAAGCTTCAAACTTGTAGTCGATTAACGTGTCGAAGTGGTTCGATTCCATCTGCAGGGCGCCGGCGGGATGATGCGATATAATTTTTTATACGGATTTTCTAGCAAAGTAGTGTTCTTGCTCCATTTTTTATGCTGCAATCGGTAGATTCAGCCACACCAACCGATTTTGCGTTGTTTTTGGATTCGTGTATAATTCACAGAAAGTTATTCGTTGCCTTCTGCGTACAGGTACTTGAGAGCTTCGTTACACATGTACCCTACTGAGCTTCGGTGGTCCCGAGGTGCAAGCTTCAAACTTGTATTCGATTAACTTGTCGAAGTGGTTCGATTCCATATGCAGGGCGCCGGCGGGATGATGCGATACAATTTTTTATACGGATTTTCTAGCAAAGTAGTGTTGGTGCTCCATTTTTTATGCTGGAATTGGTAGATTCAATCACACCAACCGATTTTGTGTTGTTTTTGGATTCGTGTATATATCACAGAAGGTTATTCGTTGCCTTCTACGTACAGGTACCTGAGAGCTTCGTTACACATGTGCCCTACTGAGCGTCGGTGGTCCCGAGGTGCAAGCTCCAAACTTGTATTCGATTAGCTTGTCGAAGTGGTTCGATTCCATCTGCAGGGAGCAGGCGGGATGATGCGATATAATTTTTTATACGGATTTTCTAGCAAAGTAGTGTTCTTGCTCCATTTTTTATGTTGCAATCGGTAGATTCAGCTACACCAACCGATTTTGTGTTATTTTTGGATTCGTGTATAATTCACAGAAATTTATTCGTTGCCTTCTGCGTACAGGTACTTGAGAGCTTCGTTACCCATGTGCCCTACTGAGCTTCGGTGGTCCCGAGGTGCAAGCTTCAAACTTGTATTCGATTAACTTGTCGAAGTGGTTCGATTCCATCTGCAGGGCGCCGGCGGGATGATGCGATATAATTTTTTATACGGATTTTCTAGCAAAGTAGTGTTCTTGCTCCATTTTTTATGCTGCAATCGGTAGATTCAGCCACACCAACCGATTTTGTGTTGTTTTTGGATTCGTGTATAATTCACAGAAGGTTATTCGTTGCCTTCTGCGTACAGGTACTTGAGAGCTTCGTTACACATGTGCCCTACTGAGCTTCGGTGGTCCCGAGGTGCAAGCTTCAAACTTGTATTCGATTAACTTGTCGAAGTGGTTCGATTCCATCTGCAGGGTGCCGGCGGGATGATGCGATATAATTTTTTATACGGGTTTTCTGGCAAAGTAGTGTTGATGCTCCATTTTTTATGCTGGAATCGGTAGATTCAATCACACCAACCGAATGGGTCACGGAACACGACACGACATATGTTATGGTATGGTGGCTGAGTGGTGTTTTTTGTGTTGTTTTTGGATTCGTGTATAGTTCACAGAAAGTTGTTCGTTGCCTTCTGCGTACAGGTGCTTGAGAGCTTCGTTACACATGTGCCCTACTGAGCTTCGGTGGTCCCGAGGTGCAAGCTTCAAACTTGTAGTCGATTAACGTGTCGAAGTGGTTCGATTCCATCTGCAGGGCGCCGGCGGGATGATGCGATGTATTTTTTTATACGGATTTTCTAGCAAAGCAGTGTTCTTGCTCCATTTTTTCTGCTGCAATCGGTAGATTCAGCCACACCAACCGATTTTGTGTTGTTTTTGGATTCGTGTATAATTCACAGAAAGTTATTCGTTGCCCTCTGCGTACAGGTACTTGAGAGCTTCGTTACACATGTGCCCTACTGAGCTTCGGTGGTCCCGAGGTGCAAGCTTCAAACTTGTATTCGATTAACTTGTCGAAGTGGTTCGATTCCATCTGCAGGGTGCCGGCGGGATGATGCGATATATATTTTTATACGGATTTTCTAGCAAAGTAGTGTTGGTGCTCCATTTTTTATGCTGGAATTGGTAGATTCAATCACACCAACCGATTTCGTGTTCTTTTTGGATTCGTGTATAATTCACAGAAGGTTATTCGTTGCCTTCTGCGTACAGGTACTTGAGAGCTTCGTTACACATGTGCCCTACTGAGCTTCGGTGGTCCCGAGGTGCAAGCTTCAAACTTGTATTCGATTAACTTGTCGAAGTGGTTCGATTCCATCTGCAGGGTGCCGGTGGGATGATGCGATATAATTTTTTATACGGATTTTCTAGCAAAGTAGTGTTGATGCTCCATTTTTTATGCTGGAATCGGTAGATTCAATCACACCAACCGAATGGGTCATGGAACACGACACGACATATGTACATATGTATGTATGTATGCATGTAGGTGGCAATGGGCTGCAAGTTATGGTATGGTGACTGAGTGGTGTTTCTTGTGTTGTTTTTGGATTCGTGTATAGTTCACAGAAAGTTATTCGTTGCCTTCTGCGTACAGGTGCTTGAGAGCTTCGTTACACATGTGCCCTACTGAGCTTCGGTGGTCCCGAGGTGCAAGCTTCAAACTTGTAGTCGATTAACGTGTCGAAGTGGTTCGATTCCATCTGCAGGGCGCCGGCGGGATGATGCGATATATTTTTTTATACGGATTTTCTAGCAAAGCAGTGTTCTTGCTCAATTTTTTATGCTGCAATCGGTAGATTCAGCCACACCAACCGATTTTGTGTTGTTTTTGGATTCGTGTATAATTCACAGAAAGTTATTCGTTGCCTTCTGCGTACAGGTACTTGAGAGCTTCGTTACACATGTGCCCTACTGAGCTTCGGTGGTCCCGAGGTGCAAGCTTCAAACTTGTATTCGATTAACTTGTCGAAGTGGTTCGATTCCATCTGCAGGGCGCCGGCGGGATGATGCGATATATTTTTTTATACGGATTTTCTAGCAAAGCAGTGTTCTTGCTCCATTTTTTCTGCTGCAATCGGTAGATTCAGCCACACCAACCGATTTTGTGTTGTTTTTGGATTCGTGTATAATTCACAGAAAGTTATTCGTTGCCTTCTGCGTACAGGTACTTGAGAGCTTCGTTACACATGTGCCCTACTGAGCTTCGGTGGTCCCGAGGTGCAAGCTTCAAACTTGTATTCGATTAACTTGTCGAAGTGGTTCGATTCCATCTGCAGGGTGCCGGCGGGATGATGCGATATAATTTTTTATACGGATTTTCTGGCAAAGTAGTGTTGATGCTCCATTTTTTATGCTGGAATCGGTAGATTCAATCACACCAACCGAATGGGTCACGGAACACGACGCGACATATGTTATGGTATGGTGGCTGAGTGGTGTTTTTTGTGTTGTTTTTGGGTTCGTGTATAGTTCACAGAAAGTTGTTCGTTGCCTTCTGCGTACAGGTGCTTGAGAGCTTCGTTACACATGTGCCCTACCGAGCTTCGGTGGTCCCGAGGTGCAAGCTTCAAACTTGTAATCGATTAACGTGTCGAAGTGGTTCGATTCCATCTGCAGGGCGCCGGCGGGATGATGCGATATATTTTTTTATACGGATTTTCTAGCAAAGCAGTGTTCTTGCTCCATTTTTTCTGCTGCAATCGGTAGATTCAGCCACACCAACCGATTTTGTGTTGTTTTTGGATTCGTGTATAATTCACAGAAAGTTATTCGTTGCCTTCTGCGTACAGGTACTTGAGAGCTTCGTTACACATGTGCCCTACTGAGCTTCGGTGGTCCCGAGGTGCAAGCTTCAAACTCGTATTCGATTAACTTGTCGAAGCGGTTCGATTCCATCTGCAGGGCGCTGGCGGTATGATCCGATACAATTTTTTATACAGATTTTCTAGCAAAGTAGTGTTGGTGCTCCATTTTTTATGCTGGAATTGGTAGATTCAATCACACCAACCGATTTCGTGTTGTTTTTGGATTCGTGTATAATTCACAGAAAGTTATTCGTTGCCTTCTGCGTAAAGGTACTTGAGAGCTTCGTTACACATGTGCCCTACTGAGCTTCGGTGGTCCCGAGGTGCAAGCTTCAAACTTGTAGTCGATTAACGTGTCGAAGTGGTTCGATTCCATCTGCAGGGCGCCGGCGGGATGATGCGATATAATTTTTTATACGGATTTTCTAGCAAAGTAGTGTTCTTGCTCCATTTTTTATGCTGCAATCGGTAGATTCAGCCACACCAACCGATTTTGTGTTGTTTTTGGATTCGTGTATAATTCACAGAAGTTTATTCGTTGCCTTCTGCGTACAGGTACTTGAGAGCTTCGTTACACATGTGCCCTACTGAGCTTCGGTGGTCCCGAGGTGCAAGCTTCAAACTTGTAGTCGATTAACGTGTCGAAGTGGTTCGATTCCATCTGCAGGGCGCCGGCGGGATGATGCGATATAATTTTTTATACGGATTTTCTAGCAAAGTAGTGTTCTTGCTCCATTTTTTATGCTGCAATCGGTAGATTCAGCCACACCAACCGATTTTGTGTTGTTTTTGGATTCGTGTATAATTCACAGAAGGTTATTCGTTGCCTTCTGCGTACAGGTACTTGAGAGCTTCGTTACACATGTGCCCTACTGAGCTTCGGTGGTCCCGAGGTGCAAGCTTCAAACTTGTATTCGATTAACTTGTCGAAGTGGTTCGATTCCATCTGCAGGGCGCCGGCGGGATGATGCGATATAATTTTTTATACGGATTTTCTAGCAAAGTAGTGTTCTTGCTCCATTTTTTATGCTGCAATCGGTAGATTCAGCCACACCAACCGATTTTGTGTTGTTTTTGGATTCGTGTATAATTCACAGAAAGTTATTCGTTGCCTTCTGCGTACAGGTACTTGAGAGCTTCGTTACCCATGTGCCCTACTGAGCTTCGGTGGTCCCGAGGTGCAAGCTTCAAACTTGTATTCGATTAACTTGTCGAAGTGGCTCGATTCCATCTGCAGGGTGCCGGCGGGATGATGCGATATAATTTTTTATACGGATTTTCTAGCAAAGTAGTGTTGATGCTCCATTTTTTATGCTGGAATCGGTAGATTCAATCACACCAACCGAATGGGTCACGGAACACGACACGACATATGTACAAATGTATGTATGCATGTAGGTGGCGATGGGCTGCAAGTTATGGTATGGTGACTGAGTGGTGTTTTTTGTGTTGTTTTTGGATTCGTGTATAGTTCACAGAAAGTTATTCGTTGCCTTCTGCGTACAGGTGTTTGAGAGCTTCGTTACACATGTGCCCTACTGAGCTTCGGTGGTCCCGAGGTGCAAGCTTCAAACTTGTATTCGATTAACTTGTCGAAGTGGCTCGATTCCATCTGCAGGGTGCCGGCGGGATGATGCGATATAATTTTTTATACGGATTTTCTAGCAAAGTAGTGTTGGTGTTCCATTTTTTATGCTGGAATTGGTAGATTCAATCACACCAACCGATTTCGTGTTGTTTTTGGATTCGTGTATAATTCACAGAAGGTTATTCGTTGCCTTCTGCGTACAGGTACTTGAGAGCTTCGTTACACATGTGCCCTACTGAGCTTCGGTGGTCCCGAGGTGCAAGCTTCAAACTTGTATTCGATTAACTTGTCGAAGTGGTTCGATTCCATCTGCAGGGCGCCGGCGGGATGATGCGATACAATTTTTTATACGGATTTTCTAGCAAAGTAGTGTTGGTGCTCCATTTTTTATGCTGGAATTGGTAGATTCAATCACACCGACCGATTTCGTGTCGTTTTTGGATTCGTGTATAATTCACAGAAAGTTATTCGTTGCCTTCTGCGTACAGGTACTTGAGAGCTTCGTTACACATGTGCCCTACTGAGCTTCGGTGGTCCCGAGGTGCAAGCTTCAAACTTGTATTCGATTAACTTGTCGAAGTGGTTCGATTCCATCTGCAGGGCGCCGGCGGGATGATGCGATATAATTTTTTATACGGATTTTCTAGCAAAGTAGTGTTCTTGCTCCATTTTTTATGCTACAATCGGTAGATTCAGCCACACCAACCGATTTTGTGTTGTTTTTGGAATCGTGTATAATTCACAGACATTTATTCGTTGCCTTCTGCGTACAGGTACTTGAGAGCTTCGTTACACATGTGCCCTACTGAGCTTCGGTGGTCCCGAGGTGCAAGCTTCAAACTTGTATTCGATTAACTTGTCGAAGTGGTTCGATTCCATCTGCAGGGTGCCGGCGGGATGATGCGATATAATTTTTTATACGGATTTTCTAGCAAAGTAGTGTTGATGCTCCATTTTTTATGCTGGAATCGGTAGATTTAATCACACCAACCGAATGGGTCACGGAACACGACACGACATATGTACATATGTATGGATGCATGTAGGTGGCGATGGGCTGCAAGTTATGGTATGGTGACTGAGTGGTGTTTTTTGTGTTGTTTTTGGATTCGTGTATAGTTCACAGAAAGTTATTCGTTGCCTTCTGCGTACAGGTGCTTGAGAGCTTCGTTACACATGTGCCCTACTGAGCTTCGGTGGTCCCGAGGTGCAAGCTTCAAACTTGTAGTCGATTAACGTGTCGAAGTGGTTCGATTCCATCTGCAGGGTGCCGGCGGGATGATGCGATATAATTTTTTATACGGATTTTCTAGCAAAGTAGTGTTGATGCTCCATTTTTTATGCTGGAATCGGTAGATTTAATCACACCAACCGAATGGGTCACGGAACACGACACGACATATGTACATATGTATGGATGCATGTAGGTGGCGATGGGCTGCAAGTTATGGTATGGTGACTGAGTGGTGTTTTTTGTGTTGTTTTTGGATTCGTGTATAGTTCACAGAAAGTTATTCGTTGCCTTCTGCGTACAGGTGCTTGAGAGCTTCGTTACACATGTGCCCTACTGAGCTTCGGTGGTCCCGAGGTGCAAGCTTCAAACTTGTAGTCGATTAACGTGTCGAAGTGGCTCGATTCCATCTGCAGGGTGCCGGCGGGATGATGCGATATAATTTTTTATACGGATTTTCTAGCAAAGTAGTGTTGATGCTCCATTTTTTATGCTGGAATCGGTAGATTCAATCACACCAACCGAATGGGTCACGGAACACGACACGACATATGTACAAATGTATGTATGCATGTAGGTGGCGATGGGCTGCAAGTTATGGTATGGTGACTGAGTGGTGTTTTTTGTGTTGTTTTTGGATTCGTGTATAGTTCACAGAAAGTTATTCGTTGCCTTCTGCGTACAGGTGTTTGAGAGCTTCGTTACACATGTGCCCTACTGAGCTTCGGTGGTCCCGAGGTGCAAGCTTCAAACTTGTAGTCGATTAGCGTGTCGAAGTGGTTCGATTCCATCTGCAGGGCGCCGGCGGGATGATGCGATATAATTTTTTATACGGATTTTCTAGCAAAGTAGTGTTGGTGTTCCATTTTTTATGCTGGAATTGGTAGATTCAATCACACCAACCGATTTCGTGTTGTTTTTGGATTCGTGTATAATTCACAGAAGGTTATTCGTTGCCTTCTGCGTACAGGTACTTGAGAGCTTCGTTACACATGTGCCCTACTGAGCTTCGGTGGTCCCGAGGTGCAAGCTTCAAACTTGTATTCGATTAACTTGTCGAAGTGGTTCGATTCCATCTGCAGGGCGCCGGCGGGATAATGCGATATAATTTTTTAGACGGATTTTCTAGCAAAGTAGTGTTCTTGCTCCATTTTTTATGCTGCAATCGGTAGATTCAGCCACACCAACCGATTTTGTGTTGTTTTTGGATTCGTGTATAATTCACAGAAATTTGTTCGTTGCCCTCTGCGTACAGGTACTTGAGAGCTTCGTTACACATGTGCCCTACTGAGCTTCGGTGGTCCCGAGGTGCAAGCTTCAAACTTGTATTCGATTAACTTGTCGAAGTGGTTCGATTCCATCTGCAGGGCGCCGGCGGGATGATGCGATACAATTTTTTATACGGATTTTCTAGCAAAGTAGTGTTGGTGCTCCATTTTTTATGCTGGAATTGGTAGATTCAATCACACCGACCGATTTCGTGTCGTTTTTGGATTCGTGTATAATTCACAGAAAGTTATTCGTTGCCTTCTGCGTACAGGTACTTGAGAGCTTCGTTACACATGTGCCCTACTGAGCTTCGGTGGTCCCGAGGTGCAAGCTTCAAACTTGTATTCGATTAACTTGTCGAAGTGGTTCGATTCCATCTGCAGGGCGCCGGCGGGATGATGCGATATAATTTTTTATACGGATTTTCTAGCAAAGTAGTGTTCTTGCTCCATTTTTTATGCTACAATCGGTAGATTCAGCCACACCAACCGATTTTGTGTTGTTTTTGGAATCGTGTATAATTCACAGACATTTATTCGTTGCCTTCTGCGTACAGGTACTTGAGAGCTTCGTTGCACATGTGCCCTACTGAGCTTCGGTGGTCCCGAGGTGCAAGCTTCAAACTTGTATTCGATTAACTTGTCGAAGTGGTTCGATTCCATCTGCAGGGTGCCGGCGGGATGATGCGATATAATTTTTTATACGGATTTTCTAGCAAAGTAGTGTTGATGCTCCATTTTTTATGCTGGAATCGGTAGATTTAATCACACCAACCGAATGGGTCACGGAACACGACACGCCATATGTACATATGTATGGATGCATGTAGGTGGCGATGGGCTGCAAGTTATGGTATGGTGACTGAGTGGTGTTTTTTGTGTTGTTTTTGGATTCGTGTATAGTTCACAGAAAGTTATTCGTTGCCTTCTGCGTACAGGTGCTTGAGAGCTTCGTTACACATGTGCCCTACTGAGCTTCGGTGGTCCCGAGGTGCAAGCTTCAAACTTGTAGTCGATTAACGTGTCGAAGTGGTTCGATTCCATCTGCAGGGTGCCGGCGGGATGATGCGATATAATTTTTTATACGGATTTTCTAGCAAAGTAGTGTTGATGCTCCATTTTTTATGCTGGAATCGGTAGATTTAATCACACCAACCGAATGGGTCACGGAACACGACACGCCATATGTACATATGTATGGATGCATGTAGGTGGCGATGGGCTGCAAGTTATGGTATGGTGACTGAGTGGTGTTTTTTGTGTTGTTTTTGGATTCGTGTATAGTTCACAGAAAGTTATTCGTTGCCTTCTGCGTACAGGTGCTTGAGAGCTTCGTTACACATGTGCCCTACTGAGCTTCGGTGGTCCCGAGGTGCAAGCTTCAAACTTGTAGTCGATTAGCGTGTCGAAGTGGTTCGATTCCATCTGCAGGGCGCCGGCGGGATGATGCGATATAATTTTTTATACGGATTTTCTAGCAAAGTAGTGTTGGTGTTCCATTTTTTATGCTGGAATTGGTAGATTCAATCACACCAACCGATTTCGTGTTGTTTTTGGATTCGTGTATAATTCACAGAAGGTTATTCGTTGCCTTCTGCGTACAGGTACTTCAGAGCTTCATTACACATGTGCCCTACTGAGCTTCGGTGGTCCCGAGGTGCAAGCTTCAAACTTGTATTCGATTAACTTGTCGAAGTGGTTCGATTCCATCTGCAGGGCGCCGGCGGGATGATGCGATACAATTTTTTATGCGGATTTTCTAGCAAAGTAGTGTTGGTGCTCCATATTTTATGCTGGAATTGGTAGATTCAATCACACCAACCGATTTTGTGTTGATTTTGGATTCGTGTTTATATCACAGAAGGTTATTCGTTGCCTTCTACGTACAGGTACTTGAGAGCTTCGTTACACATGTGCCCTACTGAGCTTCGGTGGTCCCGAGGTGCAAGCTTCAAACTTGTAGTCGATCAGCGTGTCGAAGTGGTTCGATTCCATCTGCAGGGTGCCGGCGGGATGATGCGATATAATTTTTTCTACGGATTTTCTAGCAAAGTAGTGTTCTTGCTCCATTTTTTATGTTGCAATCGGTAGATTCAGCTACACCAACCGATTTTGTGTTATTTTTGGATTCGTGTATAATTCACAGAAATTTATTCGTTGCCTTCTGCGTACAGGTACTTGAGAGCTTCGTTACCCATGTGCCCTACTGAGCTTCGGTGGTCCCGAGGTGCAAGCTTCAAACTTGTATTCGATTAACTTGTCGAAGTGGTTCGATTCCATCTGCAGGGCGCCGGCGGGATGATGCGATATAATTTTTTATACGGATTTTCTAGCAAAGTAGTGTTCTTGCTCCGTTTTTTATGCTGCAATCGGTAGATTCAGCCACACCAACCGATTTTGTGTTGTTTTTGGATTCGTGTATAATTCACAGAAAGTTATTCGTTGCCTTCTGCGTACAGGTACTTGAGAGCTTCGTTACACATGTGCCCTACTGAGCTTCGGTGGTCCCGAGGTGCAAGCTTCAAACTTGTATTCGATTAACTTGTCGAAGTGGCTCGATTCCATCTGCAGGGTGCCGGCGGGATGATGCGATATAATTTTTTATACGGATTTTCTAGCAAAGTAGTGTTGATGCTCCATTTTTTATGCTGGAATCGGTAGATTCAATCACACCAACCGAATGGGTCACGGAACACGACACGACATATGTACAGATGTATGTATGCATGTAGGTGGCGATGGGCTGCAAGTTATGGTATGGTGACTGAGTGGTGTTTTTTGTGTTGTTTTTGGATTCGTGTATAGTTCACAGAAAGTTATTCGTTGCCTTCTGCGTACAGGTGTTTGAGAGCTTCGTTACACATGTGCCCTACTGAGCTTCGGTGGTCCCGAGGTGCAAGCTTCAAACTTGTAGTCGATTAGCGTGTCGAAGTGGTTCGATTCCATCTGCAGGGCGCCGGCGGGATGATGCGATATAATTTTTTATACGGATTTTCTAGCAAAGTAGTGTTGGTGTTCCATTTTTTATGCTGGAATTGGTAGATTCAATCACACCAACCGATTTCGTGTTGTTTTTGGATTCGTGTATAATTCACAGAAATTTGTTCGTTGCCTTCTGCGTACAGGTACTTGAGAGCTTCGTTACACATGTGCCCTACTGAGCTTCGGTGGTCCCGAGGTGCAAGCTTCAAACTTGTATTCGATTAACTTGTCGAAGTGGTTCGATTCCATCTGCAGGGCGCCGGCGGGATGATGCGATACAATTTTTTATACGGATTTTCTAGCAAAGTAGTGTTGGTGCTCCATTTTTTATGCTGGAATTGGTAGATTCAATCACACCGACCGATTTCGTGTCGTTTTTGGATTCGTGTATAATTCACAGAAAGTTATTCGTTGCCTTCTGCGTACAGGTACTTGAGAGCTTCGTTACACATGTGCCCTACTGAGCTTCGGTGGTCCCGAGGTGCAAGCTTCAAACTTGTATTCGATTAACTTGTCGAAGTGGTTCGATTCCATCTGCAGGGCGCCGGCGGGATGATGCGATATAATTTTTTATACGGATTTTCTAGCAAAGTAGTGTTCTTGCTCCATTTTTTATGCTACAATCGGTAGATTCAGCCACACCAACCGATTTTGTGTTGTTTTTGGAATCGTGTATAATTCACAGACATTTATTCGTTGCCTTCTGCGTACAGGTACTTGAGAGCTTCGTTACACATGTGCCCTACTGAGCTTCGGTGGTCCCGAGGTGCAAGCTTCAAACTTGTATTCGATTAACTTGTCGAAGTGGTTCGATTCCATCTGCAGGGTGCCGGCGGGATGATGCGATATAATTTTTTATACGGATTTTCTAGCAAAGTAGTGTTGATGCTCCATTTTTTATGCTGGAATCGGTAGATTTAATCACACCAACCGAATGGGTCACGGAACACGACACGACATATGTACATATGTATGGATGCATGTAGGTGGCGATGGGCTGCAAGTTATGGTATGGTGACTGAGTGGTGTTTTTTGTGTTGTTTTCGGATTCGTGTATAGTTCACAGAAAGTTATTCGTTGCCTTCTGCGTACAGGTGCTTGAGAGCTTCGTTACACATGTGCCCTACTGAGCTTCGGTGGTCCCGAGGTGCAAGCTTCAAACTTGTAGTCGATTAACGTGTCGAAGTGGTTCGATTCCATCTGCAGGGTGCCGGCGGGATGATGCGATATAATTTTTTATACGGATTTTCTAGCAAAGTAGTGTTGATGCTCCATTTTTTATGCTGGAATCGGTAGATTTAATCACACCAACCGAATGGGTCACGGAACACGACACGCCATATGTACATATGTATGGATGCATGTAGGTGGCGATGGGCTTCAAGTTATGGTATGGTGACTGAGTGGTGTTTTTTGTTTTGTTTTTGGATTCGTGTATAGTTCACAGAAAGTTATTCGGTGCCTTCTGCGTACAGGTGCTTGAGAGCTTCGTTACACATGTGCCCTACTGAGCTTCGGTGGTCCCGAGGTGCAAGCTTCAAACTTGTAGTCGATTAGCGTGTCGAAGTGGTTCGATTCCATCTGCAGGGCGCCGGCGGGATGATGCGATATAATTTTTTATACGGATTTTCTAGCAAAGTAGTGTTGGTGTTCCATTTTTTATGCTGGAATTGGTAGATTCAATCACACCAACCGATTTCGTGTTGTTTTTGGATTCGTGTATAATTCACAGAAGGTTATTCGTTGCCTTCTGCGTACAGGTACTTCAGAGCTTCATTACACATGTGCCCTACTGAGCTTCGGTGGTCCCGAGGTGCAAGCTTCAAACTTGTATTCGATTAACTTGTCGAAGTGGTTCGATTCCATCTGCAGGGCGCCGGCGGGATGATGCGATATAATTTTTTATACGGATTTTCTAGCAAAGTAGTGTTCTTGCTCCATTTTTTATGCTGCAATCGGTAGATTCAGCCACACCAACCGATTTTGTGTTGTTTTTGGATTCGTGTATAATTCACAGAAAGTTATTCGTTGCCTTCTGCGTACAGGTACTTGAGAGCTTCGTTACCCATGTGCCCTACTGAGCTTCGGTGGTCCCGAGGTGCAAGCTTCAAACTTGTATTCGATTAACTTGTCGAAGTGGTTCGATTCCATCTGCAGGGCGCCGGCGGGATGATGCGATACAATTTTTTATGCGGATTTTCTAGCAAAGTAGTGTTGGTGCTCCATATTTTATGCTGGAATTGGTAGATTCAATCACACCAACCGATTTTGTGTTGTTTTTGGATTCGTGTTTATATCACAGAAGCTTATTCGTTGCCTTCTACGTACAGGTACTTGAGAGCTTCGTTACACATGTGCCCTACTGAGCTTCGGTGGTCCCGAGGTGCAAGCTTCAAACTTGTAGTCGATTAGCGTGTCGAAGTGGTTCGATTCCATCTGCAGGGTGCCGGCGGGATGATGCGATATAATTTTTTATACGGATTTTCTAGCAAAGTAGTGTTATTGCTCCATTTTTTATGTTGCAATCGGTAGATTCAGCTACACCAACCGATTTTGTGTTATTTTTGGATTCGTGTATAATTCACAGAAATTTATTCGTTGCCTTCTGCGTACAGGTACTTGAGAGCTTCGTTACCCATGTGCCCTACTGAGCTTCGGTGGTCCCGAGGTGCAAGCTTCAAACTTGTATTCGATTAACTTGTCGAAGTGGTTCGATTCCATCTGCAGGGCGCCGGCGGGATGATGCGATATAATTTTTTATACGGATTTTCTAGCAAAGTAGTGTTCTTGCTCCATTTTTTATGCTGCAATCGGTAGATTCAGCCACACCAACCGATTTTGTGTTGTTTTTGGATTCGTGTATAATTCACAGAAAGTTATTCGTTGCCTTCTGCGTACAGGTACTTGAGAGCTTCGTTACACATGTGCCCTACTGAGCTTCGGTGGTCCCGAGGTGCAAGCTTCAAACTTGTATTCGATTAACTTGTCGAAGTGGTTCGATTCCATCTGCAGGGCGCCGGCGGGATGATGCGATATAATTTTTTATACGGATTTTCTAGCAAAGTAGTGTTCTTGCTCCATTTTTTATGCTGCAATCGGTAGATTCAGCCACACCAACCGATTTTGTGTTGTTTTTGGATTCGTGTATAATTCACAGAAAGTTATTCGTTGCCTTCTGCGTACAGGTACTTGAGAGCTTCGTTACACATGTGCCCTACTGAGCTTCGGTGGTCCCGAGGTGCAAGCTTCAAACTTGTAGTCGATTAACGTGTCGAAGTGGTTCGATTCCATCTGCAGGGTGCCGGCGGGATGATGCGATATATTTTTTTATACGGATTTTCTAGCAAAGTAGTGTTGATGCTCCATTTTTTATGCTGGAATCGGTAGATTTAATCACACCAACCGAATGGGTCACGGAACACGACACGCCATATGTACATATGTATGGATGCATGTAGGTGGCGATGGGCTGCAAGTTATGGTATGGTGACTGAGTGGTGTGTTTTGTGTTGTTTTTGGATTCGTGTATAATTCACAGAAAGTTATTCGTTGCCTTCTGCGTACAGGTACTTGAGAGCTTCGTTACACATGTGCCCTACTGAGCTTCGGTGGTCCCGAGGTGCAAGCTTCAAACTTGTAGTCGATTAACGTGTCGAAGTGGTTCGATTCCATCTGCAGGGCGCCGGCGGGATGATGCGATATAATTTTTTATACGGATTTTCTAGCAAAGTAGTGTTCTTTCTCCATTTTTTATGCTGCAATCGGTAGATTCAGCCACACCAACCGATTTTGTGTAGTTTTTGGATTCGTGTATAATTCACAGAAAGTTATTCGTTGCCTTCTGCGTACAGGTACTTGAGAGCTTCGTTACACATGTGCCCTACTGAGCTTCGGTGGTCCCGAGGTGCAAGCTTCAAACTTGTATTCGATTAACTTGTCGAAGTGGTTCGATTCCATCTGCAGGGCGCCGGCGGGATGATGCGATATAATTTTTTATACGGATTTTCTAGCAAAGTAGTGTTGGTGCTCCATTTTTTATGCTGGAATTGGTAGATTCAATCACACCAACCGATTTTGTGTTGTTTTTGGATTCGTGTATGTATCACAGAAGGTTATTCGTTGCCTTCGACGTACAGGTACTTGAGAGCTTCGTTACACATGTGCCCTACTGAGCGTCGGTGGTCCCGAGGTGCAAGCTTCCAACTTGTATTCGATTAGCTTGTCGAAGTGGTTCGATTCCATCTGCAGGGAGCCGGCGGGATGATGCGATATAATTTTTTATACGGATTTTCTAGCAAAGTAGTGTTCTTGCTCCATTTTTTATGCTGCAATCGGTAGATTCAGCCACACCAACCGATTTTGTGTTGTTTTTGGATTCGTGTATAATTCACAGAAAGTTATTCGTTGCCTTCTGCGTACAGGTACTTGAGAGCTTCGTTACACATGTGCCCTACTGAGCTTCGGTGGTCCCGAGGTGCAAGCTTCAAACTTGTATTCGATTAACTTGTCGAAGTGGTTCGATTCCATCTGCAGGGCGCCGGCGGGATGATGCGATATAATTTTTTATACGGATTTTCTAGCAAAGTAATGTTCCTGCTTCATTTTTTATGCTGCAATAGGTAGATTCAGCCACACCAACCGATTTTGTGTTGTTTTTGGATTCGTGTATAGTTCACAGAAAGTTATTCGTTGCCTTCTGCGTACAGGTGCTTGAGAGCTTCGTTACACATGTGCCCTACTGAGCTTCGGTGGTCCCGAGGTGCAAGCTTCAAACTTGTAGTCGATTAACGTGTCGAAGTGGTTCGATTCCATCTGCAGGGCGCCGGCGGGATGATGCGATATAATTTTTTATACGGATTTTCTAGCAAAGTAGTGTTCTTGCTCCATTTTTTATGCTGCAATCGGTAGATTCAGCCACACCAACCGATTTTGTGTTGTTTTTGGATTCGTGTATAATTCACAGAAAGTTATTCGTTGCCTTCTGCGTACAGGTACTTGACAGCTTCGTTACACATGTGCCCTACTGAGCTTCGGTGGTCCCGAGGTGCAAGCTTCAAACTTGTATTCGATTAACTTGTCGAAGTGGTTCGATTCCATCTGCAGGGCGCCGGCGGGATGATGCGATATAATTTTTTATACGGATTTTCTAGCAAAGTAGTGTTCTTGCTCCATTTTTTATGCTGCAATCGGTAGATTCAGCCACACCAACCGATTTTGTGTTGTTTTTGGATTCGTGTATAATTCACAGAAAGTTATTCGTTGCCTTCTGCGTACAGGTACTTGAGAGCTTCGTTATCCATGTGCCCTACTGAGCTTCGGTGGTCCCGAGGTGCAAGCTTCAAACTTGTATTCGATTAACTTGTCGAAGTGGTTCGATTCCATCTGCAGGGCGCCGGCGGGATGATGCGATATAAGTTTTTATACGGATTTTCTAGCAAAGCAGTGTTCTTGCTCCATTTTTTATGCTGCAATCGGTAGATTCAGCCACACCAACCGATTTTGTGTTGTTTCTGGATTCGTGTATAATTCACAGAAAGTTATTCATTGCCTTCTGCGTACAGGTACTTGAGAGCTTCGTTACACATGTGCCCTACTGAGCTTCGGTGGTCCCGAGGTGCAAGCTTCAAACTTGTATTCGATTAACTTGTCGAAGTGGTTCGATTCCATCTGCAGGGCGCCGGCGGGATGATGCGGTACAATTTTTTATACGGATTTTCTAGCAAAGTAGTGTTGGTGCTCCATATTTTATGCTGGAATTGGTAGATTCAATCACACCAACCGATTTTGTGTTGTTTTTGGATTCGTGTTTATATCACAGAAGGTTATTCGTTGCCTTCTACGTACAGGTACTTGAGAGCTTCGTTACACATGTGCCCTACTGAGCTTCGGTGGTCCCGAGGTGCAAGCTTCAAACTTGTATTCGATTAACTTGTCGAAGTGGTTCGATTCCATCTGCAGGGCGCCGGCGGGATGATGCGATATAATTTTTTATACGGATTTTCTAGCAAAGTAGTGTTCTTGCTCCATTTTTTATGCTGCAATCGGTAGATTCAGCCACACCAACCGATTTTGTGTTGTTTTTGGATTCGTGTATAATTCACAGAAAGTTATTCGTTGCCTTCTGCGTACAGGTACTTGAGAGCTTCGTTACACATGTGCCCTACTGAGCTTCGGTGGTCCCGAGGTGCAAGCTTCAAACTTGTAGTCGATTAACGTGTCGAAGTGGTTCGATTCCATCTGCAGGGTGCCGGCGGGATGATGCGATATATTTTTTATACGGATTTTCTAGCAAAGTAGTGTTGATGCTCCATTTTTTATGCTGGAATCGGTAGATTTAATCACACCAACCGAATGGGTCACGGAACACGACACGCCATATGTACATATGTATGGATGCATGTAGGTGGCGATGGGCTGCAAGTTATGGTATGGTGACTGAGTGGTGTGTTTTGTGTTGTTTTTGGATTCGTGTATAGTTCACAGAAAGTTATTCGTTGCCTTCTGCGTACAGGTGCTTGAGAGCTTCGTTACACATGTGCCCTACTGAGCTTCGGTGGTCCCGAGGTGCAAGCTTCAAACTTGTAGTCGATTAACGTGTCGAAGTGGTTCGATTCCATCTGCAGGGCGCCGGCGGGATGATGCGATATAATTTTTTATACGGATTTTCTAGCAAAGTAGTGTTCTTTCTCCATTTTTTATGCTGCAATCGGTAGATTCAGCCACACCAACCGATTTTGTGTTGTTTTTGGATTCGTGTATAATTCACAGAAAGTTATTCGTTGCCTTCTGCGTACAGGTACTTGAGAGCTTCGTTACACATGTGCCCTACTGAGCTTCGGTGGTCCCGAGGTGCAAGCTTCAAACTTGTATTCGATTAACTTGTCGAAGTGGTTCGATTCCATCTGCAGGGCGCCGGCGGGATGATGCGGTACAATTTTTTATACGGATTTTCTAGCAAAGTAGTGTTGGTGCTCCATATTTTATGCTGGAATTGGTAGATTCAATCACACCAACCGATTTTGTGTTGTTTTTGGATTCGTGTTTATATCACAGAAGGTTATTCGTTGCCTTCTACGTACAGGTACTTGAGAGCTTCGTTACACATGTGCCCTACTGAGCTTCGGTGGTCCCGAGGTGCAAGCTTCAAACTTGTAGTCGATTAACGTGTCGAAGTGGTTCGATTCCATCTGCAGGGCGCCGGCGGGATGATGCGATATAATTTTTTATACGGATTTTCTAGCAAAGTAGTGTTCTTTCTCCATTTTTTATGCTGCAATCGGTAGATTCAGCCACACCAACCGATTTTGTGTTGTTTTTGGATTCGTGTATAGTTCACAGAAAGTTATTCGTTGCCTTCTGCGTACAGGTGCTTGAGAGCTTCGTTACACATGTGCCCTACTGAGCTTCGGTGGTCCCGAGGTGCAAGCTTCAAACTTGTAGTCGATTAACGTGTCGAAGTGGTTCGATTCCATCTGCAGGGCGCCGGCGGGATGATGCGATATAATTTTTTATACGGATTTTCTAGCAAAGTAGTGTTCTTTCTCCATTTTTTATGCTGCAATCGGTAGATTCAGCCACACCAACCGATTTTGTGTTGTTTTTGGATTCGTGTATAATTCACAGAAAGTTATTCATTGCCTTCTGCGTACAGGTACTTGAGAGCTTCGTTACACATGTGCCCTACTGAGCTTCGGTGGTCCCGAGGTGCAAGCTTCAAACTTGTATTCGATTAACTTGTCGAAGTGGTTCGATTCCATCTGCAGGGCGCCGGCGGGATGATGCGGTACAATTTTTTATACGGATTTTCTAGCAAAGTAGTGTTGGTGCTCCATATTTTATGCTGGAATTGGTAGATTCAATCACACCAACCGATTTTGTGTTGTTTTTGGATTCGTGTTTATATCACAGAAGGTTATTCGTTGCCTTCTACGTACAGGTACTTGAGAGCTTCGTTACACATGTGCCCTACTGAGCTTCGGTGGTCCCGAGGTGCAAGCTTCAAACTTGTATTCGATTAACTTGTCGAAGTGGTTCGATTCCATCTGCAGGGCGCCGGCGGGATGATGCGATATAATTTTTTATACGGATTTTCTAGCAAAGTAGTGTTCTTGCTCCATTTTTTATGCTGCAATCGGTAGATTCAGCCACACCAACCGATTTTGTGTTGTTTTTGGATTCGTGTATAATTCACAGAAAGTTATTCGTTGCCTTCTGCGTACAGGTACTTGAGAGCTTCGTTACACATGTGCCCTACTGAGCTTCGGTGGTCCCGAGGTGCAAGCTTCAAACTTGTAGTCGATTAACGTGTCGAAGTGGTTCGATTCCATCTGCAGGGTGCCGGCGGGATGATGCGATATATTTTTTATACGGATTTTCTAGCAAAGTAGTGTTGATGCTCCATTTTTTATGCTGGAATCGGTAGATTTAATCACACCAACCGAATGGGTCACGGAACACGACACGCCATATGTACATATGTATGGATGCATGTAGGTGGCGATGGGCTGCAAGTTATGGTATGGTGACTGAGTGGTGTGTTTTGTGTTGTTTTTGGATTCGTGTA
This sequence comes from Eumerus sabulonum, assembly GCA_951905685.1. NCBI lineage: Eukaryota > Metazoa > Arthropoda > Insecta > Diptera > Syrphidae > Eumerus > Eumerus sabulonum. The sequence goes on from OX645063.1 coordinate 43,229,562, forward strand.
TAGTTCACAGAAAGTTATTCGTTGCCTTCTGCGTACAGGTGCTTGAGAGCTTCGTTACACATGTGCCCTACTGAGCTTCGGTGGTCCCGAGGTGCAAGCTTCAAACTTGTAGTCGATTAACGTGTCGAAGTGGTTCGATTCCATCTGCAGGGCGCCGGCGGGATGATGCGATATAATTTTTTATACGGATTTTCTAGCAAAGTAGTGTTCTTTCTCCATTTTTTATGCTGCAATCGGTAGATTCAGCCACACCAACCGATTTTGTGTTGTTTTTGGATTCGTGTATAATTCACAGAAAGTTATTCGTTGCCTTCTGCGTACAGGTACTTGAGAGCTTCGTTACACATGTGCCCTACTGAGCTTCGGTGGTCCCGAGGTGCAAGCTTCAAACTTGTATTCGATTAACTTGTCGAAGTGGTTCGATTCCATCTGCAGGGCGCCGGCGGGATGATGCGATATAATTTTTTATACGGATTTTCTAGCAAAGTAGTGTTGGTGCTCCATTTTTTATGCTGGAATTGGTAGATTCAATCACACCAACCGATTTTGTGTTGTTTTTGGATTCGTGTATGTATCACAGAAGGTTATTCGTTGCCTTCGACGTACAGGTACTTGAGAGCTTCGTTACACATGTGCCCTACTGAGCGTCGGTGGTCCCGAGGTGCAAGCTTCCAACTTGTATTCGATTAGCTTGTCGAAGTGGTTCGATTCCATCTGCAGGGAGCCGGCGGGATGATGCGATATAATTTTTTATACGGATTTTCTAGCAAAGTAGTGTTCTTGCTCCATTTTTTATGCTGCAATCGGTAGATTCAGCCACACCAACCGATTTTGTGTTGTTTTTGGATTCGTGTATAATTCACAGAAAGTTATTCGTTGCCTTCTGCGTACAGGTACTTGAGAGCTTCGTTACACATGTGCCCTACTGAGCTTCGGTGGTCCCGAGGTGCAAGCTTCAAACTTGTATTCGATTAACTTGTCGAAGTGGTTCGATTCCATCTGCAGGGCGCCGGCGGGATGATGCGATATAATTTTTTATACGGATTTTCTAGCAAAGTAATGTTCCTGCTTCATTTTTTATGCTGCAATAGGTAGATTCAGCCACACCAACCGATTTTGTGTTGTTTTTGGATTCGTGTATAGTTCACAGAAAGTTATTCGTTGCCTTCTGCGTACAGGTGCTTGAGAGCTTCGTTACACATGTGCCCTACTGAGCTTCGGTGGTCCCGAGGTGCAAGCTTCAAACTTGTAGTCGATTAACGTGTCGAAGTGGTTCGATTCCATCTGCAGGGCGCCGGCGGGATGATGCGATATAATTTTTTATACGGATTTTCTAGCAAAGTAGTGTTCTTGCTCCATTTTTTATGCTGCAATCGGTAGATTCAGCCACACCAACCGATTTTGTGTTGTTTTTGGATTCGTGTATAATTCACAGAAAGTTATTCGTTGCCTTCTGCGTACAGGTACTTGACAGCTTCGTTACACATGTGCCCTACTGAGCTTCGGTGGTCCCGAGGTGCAAGCTTCAAACTTGTATTCGATTAACTTGTCGAAGTGGTTCGATTCCATCTGCAGGGCGCCGGCGGGATGATGCGATATAATTTTTTATACGGATTTTCTAGCAAAGTAGTGTTCTTGCTCCATTTTTTATGCTGCAATCGGTAGATTCAGCCACACCAACCGATTTTGTGTTGTTTTTGGATTCGTGTATAATTCACAGAAAGTTATTCGTTGCCTTCTGCGTACAGGTACTTGAGAGCTTCGTTATCCATGTGCCCTACTGAGCTTCGGTGGTCCCGAGGTGCAAGCTTCAAACTTGTATTCGATTAACTTGTCGAAGTGGTTCGATTCCATCTGCAGGGCGCCGGCGGGATGATGCGATATAAGTTTTTATACGGATTTTCTAGCAAAGCAGTGTTCTTGCTCCATTTTTTATGCTGCAATCGGTAGATTCAGCCACACCAACCGATTTTGTGTTGTTTCTGGATTCGTGTATAATTCACAGAAAGTTATTCATTGCCTTCTGCGTACAGGTACTTGAGAGCTTCGTTACACATGTGCCCTACTGAGCTTCGGTGGTCCCGAGGTGCAAGCTTCAAACTTGTATTCGATTAACTTGTCGAAGTGGTTCGATTCCATCTGCAGGGCGCCGGCGGGATGATGCGGTACAATTTTTTATACGGATTTTCTAGCAAAGTAGTGTTGGTGCTCCATATTTTATGCTGGAATTGGTAGATTCAATCACACCAACCGATTTTGTGTTGTTTTTGGATTCGTGTTTATATCACAGAAGGTTATTCGTTGCCTTCTACGTACAGGTACTTGAGAGCTTCGTTACACATGTGCCCTACTGAGCTTCGGTGGTCCCGAGGTGCAAGCTTCAAACTTGTAGTCGATTAGCGTGTCGAAGTGGTTCGATTCCATCTGCAGGGTGCCGGCGGGATGATGCGATATAATTTTTTATACGGATTTTCTAGCAAAGTAGTGTTCTTGCTCCATTTTTTATGTTGCAACCGGTAGATTCAGCTACACCAACCGATTTTGTGTTATTTTTGGATTCGTGTATAATTCACAGAAATTTGTTCGTTGCCTTCTGCGTACAGGTACTTGAGAGCTTCGTTACCCATGTGCCCTACTGAGCTTCGGTGGTCCCGAGGTGCAAGCTTCAAACTTGTATTCGATTAACTTGTCGAAGTGGTTCGATTCCATCTGCAGGGCGCCGGCGGGATGATGCGATATAATTTTTTATACGGATTTTCTAGCAAAGTAGTGTTCTTGCTCCATTTTTTATGCTGCAATCGGTAGATTCAGCCACACCAACCGATTTTGTGTTGTTTTTGGATTCGTGTATAATTCACAGAAAGTTATTCGGTGCCTTCTGCGTACAGGTACTTGAGAGCTTCGTTACACATGTGCCCTACTGAGCTTCGGTGGTCCCGAGGTGCAAGCTTCAAACTTGTATTCGATTAACTTGTCGAAGTGGCTCGATTCCATCTGCAGGGTGCCGGCGGGATGATGCGATATAATTTTTTATACGGATTTTCTAGCAAAGTAGTGTTGATGCTCCATTTTTTATGCTGGAATCGGTAGATTCAATCACACCAACCGAATGGGTCACGGAACACGACACGACATATGTACAAATGTATGTATGCATGTAGGTGGCGATGGGCTGCAAGTTATGGTATGGTGACTGAGTGGTGTTTTTTGTGTTGTTTTTGGATTCGTGTATAGTTCACAGAAAGTTATTCGTTGCCTTCTGCGTACAGGTGCTTGAGAGCTTCGTTACACATGTGCCCTACTGAGCTTCGGTGGTCCCGAGGTGCAAGCTTCAAACTTGTAGTCGATTAGCGTGTCGAAGTGGTTCGATTCCATCTGCAGGGCGCCGGCGGGATGATGCGATATAATTTTTTATACGGATTTTCTAGCAAAGTAGTGTTGGTGTTCCATTTTTTATGCTGGAATTGGTAGATTCAATCACACCAACCGATTTCGTGTTGTTTTTGGATTCGTGTATAATTCACAGAAGGTTATTCGTTGCCTTCTGCGTACAGGTACTTGAGAGCTTCGTTACACATGTGCCCTACTGAGCTTCGGTGGTCCCGAGGTGCAAGCTTCAAACTTGTATTCGATTAACTTGTCGAAGTGGTTCGATTCCATCTGCAGGGCGCCGGCGGGATAATGCGATATAATTTTTTATACGGATTTTCTAGCAAAGTAGTGTTCTTGCTCCATTTTTTATGCTGCAATCGGTAGATTCAGCCACACCAACCGATTTTGTGTTGTTTTTGGATTCGTGTATAATTCACAGAAATTTGTTCGTTGCCTTCTGCGTACAGGTACTTGAGAGCTTCGTTACACATGTGCCCTACTGAGCTTCGGTGGTCCCGAGGTGCAAGCTTCAAACTTGTATTCGATTAACTTGTCGAAGTGGTTCGATTCCATCTGCAGGGCGCCGGCGGGATGATGCGATACAATTTTTTATACGGATTTTCTAGCAAAGTAGTGTTGGTGCTCCATTTTTTATGCTGGAATTGGTAGATTCAATCACACCGACCGATTTCGTGTCGTTTTTGGATTCGTGTATAATTCACAGAAAGTTATTCGTTGCCTTCTGCGTACAGGTACTTGAGAGCTTCGTTACACATGTGCCCTACTGAGCTTCGGTGGTCCCGAGGTGCAAGCTTCAAACTTGTATTCGATTAACTTGTCGAAGTGGTTCGATTCCATCTGCAGGGCGCCGGCGGGATGATGCGATATAATTTTTTATACGGATTTTCTAGCAAAGTAGTGTTCTTGCTCCATTTTTTATGCTACAATCGGTAGATTCAGCCACACCAACCGATTTTGTGTTGTTTTTGGAATCGTGTATAATTCACAGACATTTATTCGTTGCCTTCTGCGTACAGGTACTTGAGAGCTTCGTTACACATGTGCCCTACTGAGCTTCGGTGGTCCCGAGGTGCAAGCTTCAAACTTGTATTCGATTAACTTGTCGAAGTGGTTCGATTCCATCTGCAGGGTGCCGGCGGGATGATGCGATATAATTTTTTATACGGATTTTCTAGCAAAGTAGTGTTGATGCTCCATTTTTTATGCTGGAATCGGTAGATTTAATCACACCAACCGAATGGGTCACGGAACACGACACGACATATGTACATATGTATGGATGCATGTAGGTGGCGATGGGCTGCAAGTTATGGTATGGTGACTGAGTGGTGTTTTTTGTGTTGTTTTTGGATTCGTGTATAGTTCACAGAAAGTTATTCGTTGCCTTCTGCGTACAGGTGCTTGAGAGCTTCGTTACACATGTGCCCTACTGAGCTTCGGTGGTCCCGAGGTGCAAGCTTCAAACTTGTAGTCGATTAACGTGTCGAAGTGGTTCGATTCCATCTGCAGGGTGCCGGCGGGATGATGCGATATAATTTTTTATACGGATTTTCTAGCAAAGTAGTGTTGATGCTCCATTTTTTATGCTGGAATCGGTAGATTTAATCACACCAACCGAATGGGTCACGGAACACGACACGCCATATGTACATATGTATGGATGCATGTAGGTGGCGATGGGCTTCAAGTTATGGTATGGTGACTGAGTGGTGTTTTTTGTGTTGTTTTTGGATTCGTGTATAGTTCACAGAAAGTTATTCGGTGCCTTCTGCGTACAGGTGCTTGAGAGCTTCGTTACACATGTGCCCTACTGAGCTTCGGTGGTCCCGAGGTGCAAGCTTCAAACTTGTAGTCGATTAGCGTGTCGAAGTGGTTCGATTCCATCTGCAGGGCGCCGGCGGGATGATGCGATATAATTTTTTATACGGATTTTCTAGCAAAGTAGTGTTGGTGTTCCATTTTTTATGCTGGAATTGGTAGATTCAATCACACCAACCGATTTCGTGTTGTTTTTGGATTCGTGTATAATTCACAGAAGGTTATTCGTTGCCTTCTGCGTACAGGTACTTCAAAGCTTCATTACACATGTGCCCTACTGAGCTTCGGTGGTCCCGAGGTGCAAGCTTCAAACTTGTATTCGATTAACTTGCCGAAGTGGTTCGATTCCATCTGCAGGGCGCCGGCGGGATGATGCGATATAATTTTTTATACGGATTTTCTAGCAAAGTAGTGTTCTTGCTCCATTTTTTATGCTGCAATCGGTAGATTCAGCCACACCAACCGATTTTGTGTTGTTTTTGGATTCGTGTATAATTCACAGAAAGTTATTCGTTGCCTTCTGCGTACAGGTACTTGAGAGCTTCGTTACCCATGTGCCCTACTGAGCTTCGGTGGTCCCGAGGTGCAAGCTTCAAACTTGTATTCGATTAACTTGTCGAAGTGGTTCGATTCCATCTGCAGGGCGCCGGCGGGATGATGCGATACAATTTTTTATGCGGATTTTCTAGCAAAGTAGTGTTGGTGCTCCATATTTTATGCTGGAATTGGTAGATTCAATCACACCAACCGATTTTGTGTTGTTTTTGGATTCGTGTTTATATCACAGAAGGTTATTCGTTGCCTTCTACGTACAGGTACTTGAGAGCTTCGTTACACATGTGCCCTACTGAGCTTCGGTGGTCCCGAGGTGCAAGCTTCAAACTTGTAGTCGATTAGCGTGTCGAAGTGGTTCGATTCCATCTGCAGGGTGCCGGCGGGATGATGCGATATAATTTTTTATACGGATTTTCTAGCAAAGTAGTGTTCTTGCTCCATTTTTTATGTTGCAATCGGTAGATTCAGCTACACCAACCGATTTTGTGTTATTTTTGGATTCGTGTATAATTCACAGAAATTTATTCGTTGCCTTCTGCGTACAGGTACTTGAGAGCTTCGTTACCCATGTGCCCTACTGAGCTTCGGTGGTCCCGAGGTGCAAGCTTCAAACTTGTATTCGATTAACTTGTCGAAGTGGTTCGATTCCATCTGCAGGGCGCCGGCGGGATGATGCGATATAATTTTTTATACGGATTTTCTAGCAAAGTAGTGTTCTTGCTCCATTTTTTATGCTGCAATCGGTAGATTCAGCCACACCAACCGATTTTGTGTTGTTTTTGGATTCGTGTATAATTCACAGAAAGTTATTCGTTGCCTTCTGCGTACAGGTACTTGAGAGCTTCGTTACACATGTGCCCTACTGAGCTTCGGTGGTCCCGAGGTGCAAGCTTCAAACTTGTATTCGATTAACTTGTCGAAGTGGTTCGATTCCATCTGCAGGGCGCCGGCGGGATGATGCAATATAATTTTTTATACGGATTTTCTAGCAAAGTAGTGTTCTTGCTCCATTTTTTATGCTGCAATCGGTAGATTCAGCCACACCAACCGATTTTGTGTTGTTTTTGGATTCGTGTATAATTCACAGAAAGTTATTCGTTGCCTTCTGCGTACAGGTACTTGAGAGCTTCGTTACACATGTGCCCTACTGAGCTTCGGTGGTCCCGAAGTGCAAGCTTCAAACTTGTAGTCGATTAACGTGTCGAAGTGGTTCGATTCCATCTGCAGGGTGCCGGCGGGATGATGCGATATATTTTTTTATACGGATTTTCTAGCAAAGTAGTGTTGATGCTCCATTTTTTATGCTGGAATCGGTAGATTTAATCACACCAACCGAATGGGTCACGGAACACGACACGCCATATGTACATATGTATGGATGCATGTAGGTGGCGATGGGCTGCAAGTTATGGTATGGTGACTGAGTGGTGTGTTTTGTGTTGTTTTTGGATTCGTGTATAGTTCACAGAAAGTTATTCGTTGCCTTCTGCGTACAGGTGCTTGAGAGCTTCGTTACACATGTGCCCTACTGAGCTTCGGTGGTCCCGAGGTGCAAGCTTCAAACTTGTAGTCGATTAACGTGTCGAAGTGGTTCGATTCCATCTGCAGGGCGCCGGCGGGATGATGCGATATCATTTTTTATACGGATTTTCTAGCAAAGTAGTGTTCTTTCTCCATTTTTTATGCTGCAATCGGTAGATTCAGCCACACCAACCGATTTTGTGTTGTTTTTGGATTCGTGTATAATTCACAGAAAGTTATTCGTTGCCTTCTGCGTACAGGTACTTGAGAGCTTCGTTACACATGTGCCCTACTGAGCTTCGGTGGTCCCGAGGTGCAAGCTTCAAACTTGTATTCGATTAACTTGTCGAAGTGGTTCGATTCCATCTGCAGGGCGCCGGCGGGATGATGCGATATAATTTTTTATACGGATTTTCTAGCAAAGTAGTGTTGGTGCTCCATTTTTTATGCTGGAATTGGTAGATTCAATCACACCAACCGATTTTGTGTTGTTTTTGGATTCGTGTATGTATCACAGAAGGTTATTCGTTGCCTTCGACGTACAGGTACTTGAGAGCTTCGTTACACATGTGCCCTACTGAGCGTCGGTGGTCCCGAGGTGCAAGCTTCCAACTTGTATTCGATTAGCTTGTCGAAGTGGTTCGATTCCATCTGCAGGGAGCCGGCGGGATGATGCGATATCATTTTTTATACGGATTTTCTAGCAAAGTAGTGTTCTTTCTCCATTTTTTATGCTGCAATCGGTAGATTCAGCCACACCAACCGATTTTGTGTTGTTTTTGGATTCGTGTATAATTCACAGAAAGTTATTCGTTGCCTTCTGCGTACAGGTACTTGAGAGCTTCGTTACACATGTGCCCTACTGAGCTTCGGTGGTCCCGAGGTGCAAGCTTCAAACTTGTATTCGATTAACTTGTCGAAGTGGTTCGATTCCATCTGCAGGGTGCCGGCGGGATGATGCGATATAATTTTTTATACGGATTTTCTGGCAAAGTAGTGTTGATGCTCCATTTTTTATGCTGGAATCGGTAGATTCAATCACACCAACCGAATGGGTCACGGAACACGACACGACATATGTTATAGTATGGTGGCTGAGTGGTGTTTTTTGTGTTGTTTTTGGATTCGTGTATAATTCACAGAAAGTTATTCGTTGCCTTCTGCGTACAGGTACTTGAGAGCTTCGTTACACATGTGCCCTACTGAGCTTCGGTGGTCCCGAGGTGCAAGCTTCAAACTTGTATTCGATTAACTTGTCGAAGTGGTTCGATTCCATCTGCAGGGCGCCGGCGGGATGATGCGATATAATTTTTTATACGGATTTTCTAGCAAAGTAATGTTCCTGCTTCATTTTTTATGCTGCAATAGGTAGATTCAGCCACACCAACCGATTTTGTGTTGTTTTTGGATTCGTGTATAGTTCACAGAAAGTTATTCGTTGCCTTCTGCGTACAGGTGCTTGAGAGCTTCGTTACACATGTGCCCTACTGAGCTTCGGTGGTCCCGAGGTGCAAGCTTCAAACTTGTAGTCGATTAACGTGTCGAAGTGGTTCGATTCCATCTGCAGGGCGCCGGCGGGATGATGCGATATAATTTTTTATACGGATTTTCTAGCAAAGTAGTGTTCTTGCTCCATTTTTTATGCTGCAATCGGTAGATTCAGCCACACCAACCGATTTTGTGTTGTTTTTGGATTCGTGTATAATTCACAGAAAGTTATTGGTTGCCTTCTGCGTACAGGTACTTGACAGCTTCGTTACACATGTGCCCTACTGAGCTTCGGTGGTCCCGAGGTGCAAGCTTCAAACTTGTATTCGATTAACTTGTCGAAGTGGTTCGATTCCATCTGCAGGGCGCCGGCGGGATGATGCGATATAATTTTTTATACGGATTTTCTAGCAAAGTAGTGTTCTTGCTCCATTTTTTATGCTGCAATCGGTAGATTCAGCCACACCAACCGATTTTGTGTTGTTTTTGGATTCGTGTATAATTCACAGAAAGTTATTCGTTGCCTTCTGCGTACAGGTACTTGAGAGCTTCGTTATCCATGTGCCCTACTGAGCTTCGGTGGTCCCGAGGTGCAAGCTTCAAACTTGTATTCGATTAACTTGTCGAAGTGGTTCGATTCCATCTGCAGGGCGCCGGCGGGATGATGCGATATAATTTTTTATACGGATTTTCTAGCAAAGCAGTGTTCTTGCTCCATTTTTTATGCTGCAATCGGTAGATTCAGCCACACCAACCGATTTTGTGTTGTTTCTGGATTCGTGTATAATTCACAGAAAGTTATTCATTGCCTTCTGCGTACAGGTACTTGAGAGCTTCGTTACACATGTGCCCTACTGAGCTTCGGTGGTCCCGAGGTGCAAGCTTCAAACTTGTATTCGATTAGCTTGTCGAAGTGGTTCGATTCCATCTGCAGGGCGCCGGCGGGATGATGCGGTACAATTTTTTATACGGATTTTCTAGCAAAGTAGTGTTGGTGCTCCATATTTTATGCTGGAATTGGTAGATTCAATCACACCAACCGATTTTGTGTTGTTTTTGGATTCGTGTTTATATCACAGAAGGTTATTCGTTGCCTTCTACGTACAGGTACTTGAGAGCTTCGTTACACATGTGCCCTACTGAGCTTCGGTGGTCCCGAGGTGCAAGCTTCAAACTTGTAGTCGATTAGCGTGTCGAAGTGGTTCGATTCCATCTGCAGGGTGCCGGCGGGATGATGCGATATAATTTTTTATACGGATTTTCTAGCAAAGTAGTGTTCTTGCTCCATTTTTTATGTTGCAACCGGTAGATTCAATCACACCAACCGATTTCGTGTTGTTTTTGGATTCGTGTATAATTCACAGAAGGTTATTCGTTGCCTTCTGCGTACAGGTACTTGAGAGCTTCGTTACACATGTGCCCTACTGAGCTTCGGTGGTCCCGAGGTGCAAGCTTCAAACTTGTATTCGATTAACTTGTCGAAGTGGTTCGATTCCATCTGCAGGGCGCCGGCGGGATGATGCGATATAATTTTTTATACGGATTTTCTAGCAAAGTAGTGTTCTTGCTCCATTTTTTATGCTGCAATCGGTAGATTCAGCCACACCAACCGATTTTGTGTTGTTTTTGGATTCGTGTATAATTCACAGAAAGTTATTCGTTGCCTTCTGCGTACAGGTACTTGAGAGCTTCGTTACACATGTGCCCTACTGAGCTTCGGTGGTCCCGAGGTGCAAGCTTCAAACTTGTAGTCGATTAACGTGTCGAAGTGGTTCGATTCCATCTGCAGGGTGCCGGCGGGATGATGCGATATAATTTTTTATACGGATTTTCTAGCAAAGTAGTGTTGATGCTCCATTTTTTATGCTGGAATCGGTAGATTTAATCACACCAACCGAATGGGTCACGGAACACGACACGACATATGTACATATGTATGGATGCATGTAGGTGGCGATGGGCTGCAAGTTATGGTATGGTGACTGAGTGGTGTTTTTTGTGTTGTTTTTGGATTCGTGTATAGTTCACAGAAAGTTATTCGTTGCCTTCTGCGTGCAGGTGCTTGAGAGCTTCGTTACACATGTGCCCTACTGAGCTTCGGTGGTCCCGAGGTGCAAGCTTCAAACTTGTAGTCGATTAACGTGTCGAAGTGGTTCGATTCCATCTGCAGGGTGCCGGCGGGATGATGCGATATAATTTTTTATACGGATTTTCTAGCAAAGTAGTGTTGATGCTCCATTTTTTATGCTGGAATCGGTAGATTTAATCACACCAACCGAATGGGTCACGGAACACGACACGCCATATGTACATATGTATGGATGCATGTAGGTGGCGATGGGCTGCAAGTTATGGTATGGTGACTGAGTGGTGTTTTTTGTGTTGTTTTTAGATTCGTGTATAGTTTACAGAAAGTTATTCGTTGCCTTCTGCGTACAGGTGCTTGAGAGCTTCGTTACACATGTGCCTACTGAGCTTCGGTGGTCCCGAGGTGCAAGCTTCAAACTTGTAGTCGATTAACGTGTCGAAGTGGTTCGATTCCACCTGCAGGGCGCCGGCGGGATGATGCGATATAATTTTTTATACGGATTTTCTAGCAAAGTAGTGTTCTTTCTCCATTTTTTATGCTGCAATCGGTAGATTCAGCCACACCAACCGATTTTGTGTTGTTTTTGGATTCGTGTATAATTCACAGAAAGTTATTCGTTGCCTTCTGCGTACAGGTACTTGAGAGCTTCGTTACACATGTGCCCTACTGAGCTTCGGTGGTCCCGAGGTGCAAGCTTCAAACTTGTATTCGATTAACTTGTCGAAGTGGTTCGATTCCATCTGCAGGGCGCCGGCGGGATGATGCGATACAATTTTTTATACGGATTTTCTAGCAAAGTAGTGTTGGTGCTCCATTTTTTATGCTGGAATTGGTAGATTCAATCACACCAACCGATTTTGTGTTGTTTTTGGATTCGTGTATGTATCACAGAAGGTTATTCGTTGCCTTCGACGTACAGGTACTTGAGAGCTTCGTTACACATGTGCCCTACTGAGCGTCGGTGGTCCCGAGGTGCAAGCTTCAAACTTGTATTCGATTAGCTTGTCGAAGTGGTTCGATTCCATCTGCAGGGAGCCGGCGGGATGATGCGATATAATTTTTTATACGGATTTTCTAGCAAAGTAGTGTTCTTGCTCCATTTTTTATGTTGCAATCGGTAGATTCAGCTACATCAACCGATTTTGTGTTATTTTTGGATTCGTGTATAATTCACAGAAATTTATTCGTTGCCTTCTGCGTACAGGTACTTGAGAGCTTCGTTACCCATGTGCCCTACTGAGCTTCGGTGGTCCCGAGGTGCACGCTTCAAACTTGTATTCGATTAACTTGTCGAAGTGGTTCGATTCCATCTGCAGGGCGCCGGCGGGATGATGCGATATAATTTTTTATACGGATTTCCTAGCAAAGTAGTGTTCTTGCTCCATTTTTTATGCTGCAATCGGTAGATTCAATCACACCAACCGAATGGGTCACGGAACACGACACGACATATGTACATATGTATGTATGCATGTAGGTGGCGATGGGCTGCAAGTTATGGTATGGTGACTGAGTGGTGTTTTTTGTGTTGTTTTTGGATTCGTGTATAGTTCACAGAAAGTTATTCGTTGCCTTCTGCGTACAGGTGCTTGAGAGCTTCGTTACACATGTGCCCTACTGAGCTTCGGTGGTCCCGAGGTGCAAGCTTCAAACTTGTATTCGATTAACTTGTCGAAGTGGTTCGATTCCATCTGCAGGGTGCCGGCGGGATGATGCGATATAATTTTTTATACGGATTTTCTAGCAAAGTAGTGTTGATGCTCCATTTTTTATGCTGGAATCGGTAGATTCAATCACACCAACCGATTTCGTGTTGTTTTTGGATTCGTGTTTATATCACAGAAGGTTATTCGTTGCCTTCTACGTACAGGTACTTGAGAGCTTCGTTACACATGTGCCCTACTGAGCTTCGGTGGTCCCGAGCTGCAAGCTTCAAACTTGTAGTCGATTAGCGTGTCGAGGTGGTTCGATTCCATCTGCAGGGTGCCGGCGGGATGATGCGATATAATTTTTTATACGGATTTTCTAGCAAAGTAGTGTTCTTGCTCCATTTTTTATGCTGCAATCGGTAGATTCAGCCACACCAACCGATTTTGTGTTGTTTTTGGATTCGTGTATAATTCACAGAAAGTTATTCATTGCCTTCTGCGTACAGGTACTTGAGAGCTTCGTTACACATGTGCCCTACTGAGCTTCGGTGGTCCCGAGGTGCAAGCTTCAAACTTGTATTCGATTAACTTGTCGAAGTGGTTCGATTCCATCTGCAGGGCGCCGGCGGGATGATGCGATACAATTTTTTATACGGATTTTCTAGCAAAGAAGTGTTGGTGCTCCATATTTTATGCTGGAATTGGTAGATTCAATCACACCAACCGATTTTGTGTTGTTTTTGGATTCGTGTTTATATCACAGAAGGTTATTCGTTGCCTTCTACGTACAGGTACTTGAGAGCTTCGTTACACATGTGCCCTACTGAGCGTCGGTGGTCCCGAGGTGCAAGCTTCAAACTTGTATTCGATTAGCTTGTCGAAGTGGTTCGCTTCCATCTGCAGGGAGCCGGCGGGATGACGCGATATAATTTTTTATACGGATTTTCTAGCAAAGTAGTGTTCTTGCTCCATTTTTTATGTTGCAATCGGTAGATTCAGCTACACCAACCGATTTTGTGTTATTTTTGGATTCGTGTATAATTCACAGAAATTTATTCGTTGCCTTCTGCGTACAGGTACTTGAGAGCTTCGTTACCCATGTGCCCTACTGAGCTTCGGTGGTCCCGAGGTGCAAGCTTCAAACTTGTATTCGATTAACTTGTCGAAGTGGTTCGATTCCATCTGCAGGGCGCCGGCGGGATGATGCGATATAATTTTTTATACGGATTTCCTAGCAAAGTAGTGTTCTTGCTCCATTTTTTATGCTGCAATCGGTAGATTCAGCCAGACCAACCGATTTTGTGTTGTTTTTGGATTCGTGTATAATTCACAGAAAGTTATTCGTTGCCTTCTGCGTACAGGTACTTGAGAGCTTCGTTACACATGTGCCCTACTGAGCTTCGGTGGTCCCGAGGTGCAAGCTTCAAACTTGTATTCGATTAACTTGTCGAAGTGGTTCGATTCCATCTGCAGGGTGCCGGCGGGATGATGCGATATAATTTTTATACGGATTTTCTAGCAAAGCAATGTTCTTGCTCCATTTTTTATGCTGCAATCGGTAGATTCAGCCACACCAACCGATTTTGTGTTTTTTTTGGATTCGTGTATAATTCACAGAAAGTTATTCGTTGCCTTCTGCGTACAGGTGCTTGAGAGCTTCGTTACACATGTGCCCTACTGAGCTTCGGTGGTCCCGAGGTGCAAGCTTCAAACTTGTATTCGATTAACTTGTCGAAGTGGTTCGATTCCATCTGCAGGGTGCCGGCGGGATGATGCGATATAATTTTTTATACGGATTTTCTAGCAAAGTAGTGTTCTTGCTCCATTTTTCTTGCTGCAATCGGTAGATTCAGCCACACCAACCGATTTTGTGTTGTTTTTGGATTCGTGTATAATTCACAGAATGTTATTCGATGCCTTCTGCGTACAGGTGCTTGAGAGCTTCGTTACACATGTGCCCTACTGAGCTTCGGTGGTCCCGAGGTGCAAGCTTCAAACTTGTATTCGATTAACTTGTCGAAGTGGTTCGATTCCATCTGCAGGGTGCCGGCGGGATGATGCGATATAATTTTTTATACGGATTTTCTAGCAAAGCAGTGTTCTTGCTCCATTTTTTATGCTGGAATCGGTAGATTTAATCACACCAACCGAATGGGTCATGGAACACGACACGACATATGTACATGTGTATGGATGCATGTAGGTGGCGATGGGCTGCAAGTTATTGTATGGTGACTGAGTGGTGTTTTTTGTTTGTTTTTGGATTCGTGTATAATTCACAGAAAGTTATTCGTTGCCTTCTGCGTACAGGTACTTGAGAGCTTCGTTACACATGTGCCCTACTGAGCTTCGGTGGTCCCGAGGTGCAAGCTTCAAACTTGTATTCGATTAACTTGTCGAAGTGGTTCGATTCCATCTGCAGGGCGCCGGCGGGATGATGCGATACAATTTTCTATACGGATTTTCTAGCAAAGTAGTGTTGGTGCTCCATTTTTTATGCTGGAATTGGTAGATTCAATCACACCAACCGATTTTGTGTTGTTTTTGGATTCGTGTATATATCACAGAAGGTTATTCGTTGCCTTCTACGTACAGGTACTTGAGAGCTTCGTTACACATGTGCCCTACTGAGCGTCGGTGGTCCCGAGGTGCAAGCTTCAAACTTGTATTCGATTAGCTTGTCGAAGTGGTTCGATTCCATCTGCAGGGAGCCGGCGGGATGATGCGATATAATTTTTTATACGGATTTTCTAGCAAAGTAGTGTTCTTGCTCCATTTTTTATGTTGCAATCGGTAGATTCAGCTACACCAACCGATTTTGTGTTATTTTTGGATTCGTGTATAATTCACAGAAATTTATTCGTTGCCTTCTGCGTACAGGTACTTGAGAGCTTCGTTACCCATGTGCCCTACTGAGCTTCGGTGGTCCCGAGGTGCAAGCTTCAAACTTGTATTCGATTAACTTGTCGAAGTGGTTCGATTCCATCTGCAGGGCGCCGGCGGGATGATGCGATATAATTTTTTATACGGATTTTCTAGCAAAGTAGTGTTCTTGCTCCATTTTTTATGCTGCAATCGGTAGATTCAGCCACACCAACCGATTTTGTGTTGTTTTTGGATTCGTGTATAATTCACAGAAAGTTATTCGTTGCCTTCTGCGTACAGGTACTTGAGAGCTTCGTTACACATGTGCCCTACTGAGCTTCGGTGGTCCCGAGGTGCAAGCTTCAAACTTGTATTCGATTAACTTGTGGAAGTGGCTCGATTCCATCTGCAGGGTGCCGGCGGGATGATGCGATATAATTTTTTATACGGATTTTCTAGCAAAGTAGTGTTGATGCTCCATTTTTTGTGCTGGAATCGGTAGATTCAATCACACCAACCGAATGGGTCACGGAACACGACACGACATACGTACAAATGTATGTATGCATGTAGGTGGCGATGGGCTGCAAGTTATGGTATGGTGACTGAGTGGTGTTTTTTGTGTTGTTTTTGGATTCGTGTATAGTTCACAGAAAGTTATTCGTTGCCTTCTGCGTACAGGTGTTTGAGAGCTTCGTTACACATGTGCCCTACTGAGCTTCGGTGGTCCCGAGGTGCAAGCTCCAAACTTGTAGTCGATTAGCGTGTCGAAGTGGTTCGATTCCATCTGCAGGGCGCCGGCGGGATGATGCGATATAATTTTTTATACGGATTTTCTAGCAAAGTAGTGTTCTTGCTCCATTTTTTTATGCTGCAATCGGTAGATTCAGCCACACCAACCGATTTTGTGTTGTTTTTGGAATCGTGTATAATTCACAGAAATTTATTCGTTGCCTTCTGCGTACAGGTACTTGAGAGCTTCGTTACACATGTGCCCTACTGAGCTTCGGTGGTCCCGAGGTGCCAGCTTCAAACTTGTGTTCGATTAACTTGTCGAAGTGGTTCGATTCCGTCTGCAGGGTGCCGGCGGGATGATGCGATATAATTTTTTATACGGATTTTCTAGCAAAGTAGTGTTGATGCTCCATTTTTTATGCTGGAATCGGTAGATTTAATCACACCAACCGAATGGGTCACGGAACACGACACGACATATGTACATATGTATGGATGCATGTAGGTGGCGATGGGCTGCATGTTATGGTATGGTGACTGAGTGGTGTTTTTTGTGTTGTTTTTGGATTCGTGTATAGTTCACAGAAAGTTATTCGTTGCCTTCTGCGTACAGGTGCTTGAGAGCTTCGTTACACATGTGCCCTACTGAGCTTCGGTGGTCCCGAGGTGCAAGCTTCAAACTTGTGGTCGATTAACGTGTCGAAGTGGTTCGATTCCATCTGCAGGGTGCCGGCGGGATGATGCGATATAATTTTTTATACGGATTTTCTAGCAAAGTAGTGTTGATGCTCCATTTTTTATGCTGGAATCGGTAGATTTAATCACACCAACCGAATGGGTCACGGAACACGACACGCCATATGTACATATGTATGGATGCATGTAGGTGGCGATGGGCTGCAAGTTATGGTATGGTGACTGAGTGGTGTTTTTTGTGTTGTTTTTAGATTCGTGTATAGTTCACAGAAAGTTATTCGTTGCCTTCTGCGTACAGGTGCTTGAGAGCTTCGTTACACATGTGCCCTACTGAGCTTCGGTGGTCCCGAGGTGCAAGCTTCAAACTTGTAGTCGATTAACGTGTCGAAGTGGTTCGATTCCATCTGCAGGGCGCCGGCGGGATGATGCGATATAATTTTTTATACGGATTTTCTAGCAAAGTAGTGTTCTTTCTCCATTTTTTATGCTGCAATCGGTAGATTCAGCCACACCAACCGATTTCGTGTTGTTTTTGGATTCGTGTATAATTCACAGAAGGTTATTCGTTGCCTTCTGCGTACAGGTGCTTGAGAGCTTCGTTACACATGTGCCCTACTGAGCTTTGGTGGTCCCGAGGTGCAAGCTTCAAACTTGTAGTCGATTAGCGTGTCGAAGTGGTTCGATTCCATCTGCAGGGCGCCGGCGGGATGATGCGATATAATTTTTTATACGGATTTTCTAGCAAAGTAGTGTTGGTGCTCCATTTTTTATGCTGGAATTGGTAGATTCAATCACACCAACCGATTTCGTGTTGTTTTTGGATTCGTGTATAATTCACAGAAGGTTATTCGTTGCCTTCTGCGTACAGGTACTTGAGAGCTTCGTTACACATGTGCCCTATTGAGCTTCGGTGGTCCCGAGGTGCAAGCTTCAAACTTGTATTCGATTAACTTGTCGAAGTGGTTCGATTCCATCTGCAGGGCGCCGGCGGGATGATGCGATACAATTTTTTATACGGATTTTCTAGCAAAGTAGTGTTGGTGCTCCATTTTTTATGCTGGAATTGGTAGATTCAATCACACCAACCGATTTTGTGTTGTTTTTGGATTCGTGTATATATCACAGAAGGTTATTCGTTGCCTTCTACGTACAGGTACTTGAGAGCTTCGTTACACATGTGCCCTACTGAGCGTCGGTGGTCCCAAGGTGCAAGCTTCAAACTTGTATTCGATTAGCTTGTCGAAGTGGTTCGATACCATCTGCATGGAGCCGGCGGGATGATGCGATATAATTTTTTATACGGATTTTCTAGCAAAGTAGTGTTCTTGCTCCATTTTTTATGTTGCAATAGGTAGATTCAGCTACACCAACCGATTTTGTGTTATTTTTGGATTCGTGTATAATTCACAGAAATTTATTCGTTGCCTTCTGCGTACAGGTACTTGAGAGCTTCGTTACACATGTGCCCTACTGAGCTTCGGTGGTCCCGAGGTGCAAGCTTCAAACTTGTGTTCGATTAACTTGTCGAAGTGGTTCGATTCCATCTGCAGGGCGCCGGCGGGATGATGCGATACAATTTTTTATACGGATTTTCTAGCAAAGTAGTGTTGGTGCTCCATTTTTTATGCTGGAATTGGTAGATTCAATCACACCAACCGATTTTGTGTTGTTTTTGGATTCGTGTATATATCACAGAAGGTTATTCGTTGCCTTCTACGTACAGGTACTTGAGAGCTTCGTTACACATGTGCCCTACTGAGCTTCGGTGGTCCCGAGGTGCAAGCTTCAAACTTGTATTCGATTAACTTGTCGAAGTGGTTCGATTCCATCTGCAGGGCGCCGGCGGGATGATGCGATATAATTTTTTATACGGATTTTCCAGCAAAGTAGTGTTCTTGCTCCATTTTTTATGCTGCAATCGGTAGATTCAGCCACACCAACCGATTTTGCGTTGTTTTTGGATTCGTGTATAATTCACAGAAAGTTATTCGTTGCCTTCTGCGTACAGGTACTTGAGAGCTTCGTTACACATGTGCCCTACTGAGCTTCGGTGGTCCCGAGGTGCAAGCTTCAAACTTGTATTCGATTAACTTGTGGAAGTGGCTCGATTCCATCTGCAGGGTGCCGGCGGGATGATGCGATATAATTTTTTATACGGATTTTCTAGCAAAGTAGTGTTGATGCTCCATTTTTTATGCTGGAATCGGTAGATTCAATCACACCAACCGAATGGGTCACGGAACACGACACGACATATGTACAAATGTATGTATGCATGTAGGTGGCGATGGGCTGCAAGTTATGGTATGGTGACTGAGTGGTGTTTTTTGTGTTGTTTTTGGATTCGTGTATAGTTCACAGAAAGTTATTCGTTGCCTTCTGCGTACAGGTGCTTGAGAGCTTCGTTACACATGTGCCCTACTGAGCTTCGGTGGTCCCGAGGTGCAAGCTTCAAACTTGTAGTCGATTAACGTGTCGAAGTGGTTCGATTCCATCTGCAGGGCGTCGGCGGGATGATGCGATACAATTTTTTATACGGATTTTCTAGCAAAGTAGTGTTGGTGTTCCATTTTTTATGCTGGAATTGGTAGATTCAATCACACCAACCGATTTCGTGTTGTTTTTGGATTCGTGTATAATTCACAGAAGGTTATTCGTTGCCTTCTGCGTACAGGTACTTGAGAGCTTCGTTACACATGTGCCCTACTGAGCTTCGGTGGTCCCGAGGTGCAAGCTTCAAACTTGTATTCGATTAACTTGTCGAAGTGGTTCGATTCCATCTGCAGGGCGCCGGCGGGATAATGCGATATAATTTTTTATACGGATTTTCTAGCAAAGTAGTGTTCTTGCTCCATTTTTTATGCTGCAATCGGTAGATTCAGCCACACCAACCGATTTTGTGTTGTTTTTGGATTCGTGTATAATTCACAGAAATTTGTTCGTTGCCTTCTGCGTACAGGTACTTGAGAGCTTCGTTACACATGTGCCCTACTGAGCTTCGGTGGTCCCGAGGTGCAAGCTTCAAACTTGTATTCGATTAACTTGTCGAAGTGGTTTGATTCCATCTGCAGGGCGCCGGCGGGATGATGCGATACAATTTTTTATACGGATTTTCTAGCAAAGTAGTGTTGGTGCTCCATTTTTTATGCTGGAATTGGTAGATTCAATCACACCGACCGATTTCGTGTCTTTTTGGATTCGTGTATAATTCACAGAAAGTTATTCGTTGCCTTCTGCGTACAGGTACTTGAGAGCTTCGTTACACATGTGCCCTACTGAGCTTCGGTGGTCCCGAGGTGCAAGCTTCAAACTTGTATTCGATTAACTTGTCGAAGTGGTTCGATTCCATCTGCAGGGCGCCGGCGGGATGATGCGATATAATTTTTTATACGGATTTTCTAGCAAAGTAGTGTTCTTGCTCCATTTTTTATGCTGCAATCGGTAGATTCAGCCACACCAACCGATTTTGTGTTGTTTTTGGAATCGTGTATAATTCACAGAAATTTATTCGTTGCCTTCTGCGTACAGGTGCTTGAGAGCTTCGTTACACATGTGCCCTACTGAGCTTCGGTGGTCCCGAGGTGCAAGCTTCAAACTTGTAGTCGATTAACGTGTCGAAGTGGTTCGATTCCATCTGCAGGGCGTCGGCGGGATGATGCGATACAATTTTTTATACGGATTTTCTAGCAAAGTAGTGTTGGTGTTCCATTTTTTATGCTGGAATTGGTAGATTCAATCACACCAACCGATTTCGTGTTGTTTTTGGATTCGTGTATAATTCACAGAAGGTTATTCGTTGCCTTCTGCGTACAGGTACTTGAGAGCTTCGTTACACATGTGCCCTACTGAGCTTCGGTGGTCCCGAGGTGCAAGCTTCAAACTTGTATTCGATTAACTTGTCGAAGTGGTTCGATTCCATCTGCAGGGCGCCGGCGGGATAATGCGATATAATTTTTTATACGGATTTTCTAGCAAAGTAGTGTTCTTGCTCCATTTTTTATGCTGCAATCGGTAGATTCAGCCACACCAACCGATTTTGTGTTGTTTTTGGATTCGTGTATAATTCACAGAAATTTATTCGTTGCCTTCTGCGTACAGGTACTTGAGAGCTTCGTTACACATGTGCCCTACTGAGCTTCGGTGGTCCCGAGGTGCAAGCTTCAAACTTGTATTCGATTAACTTGTCGAAGTGGTTCGATTCCATCTGCAGGGCGCCGGCGGGATGATGCGATACAATTTTTTATACGGATTTTCTAGCAAAGTAGTGTTGATGCTCCATTTTTTATGCTGGAATCGGTAGATTTAATCACACCAACCGAATGGGTCACGGAACACGACACGCCATATGTACATATGTATGGATGCATGTAGGTGGCGATGGGCTGCAAGTTATGGTATGGTGACTGAGTGGTGTTTTTTGTGTTGTTTTTAGATTCGTGTATAGTTCACAGAAAGTTATTCGTTGCCTTCTGCGTACAGGTGCTTGAGAGCTTCGTTACACATGTGCCCTACTGAGCTTCGGTGGTCCCGAGGTGCAAGCTTCGAACTTGTAGTCGATTAACGTGTCGAAGTGGTTCGATTCCATCTGCAGGGCGCCGGCGGGATGATGCGATATAATTTTTTATACGGATTTTCTAGCAAAGTAGTGTTCTTTCTCCATTTTTTATGCTGCAATCGGTAGATTCAGCCACACCAACCGATTTCGTGTTGTTTTTGGATTCGTGTATAATTCACAGAAGGTTATTCGTTGCCTTCTACGTACAGGTGCTTGAGAGCTTCGTTACACATGTGCCCTACTGAGCTTCGGTGGTCCCGAGGTGCAAGCTTCAAACTTGTATTCGATTAACTTGTCGAAGTGGTTCGATTCCATCTGCAGGGCGCCGGCGGGATGATGCGATACAATTTTTTATACGGATTTTCTAGCATCCCGAGGTGCAAGCTTCAAACTTGTATTCGATTAACTTGTCGAAGTGGTTCGATTCCATCTGCAGGGCGCCGGCGGGATGATGCGATACAATTTTTTATACGGATTTTCTAGCAAAGTAGTGTTGGTGCTCCATTTTTTATGCTGGAATTGGTAGATTCAATCACACCAACCGATTTTGTGTTGTTTTTGGATTCGTGTATATATCACAGAAGGTTATTCGTTGCCTTCTACGTACAGGTACTTGAGAGCTTCGTTACACATGTGCCCTACTGAGCGTCGGTGGTCCCGAGGTGCAAGCTTCAAACTTGTATTCGATTAGCTTGTCGAAGTGGTTCGATTCCATCTGCAGGGAGCCGGCGGGATGATGCGATATATACGGATTTTCTAGCAAAGTAGTGTTCTTGCTCCATTTTTTATGTTGCAGTCGGTAGATTTAGCTACACCAACCGATTTTGTGTTATTTTTGGATTCGTGTATAATTCACAGAAATTTATTCGTTGCCTTCTGCGTACAGGTACTTGAGAGCTTCGTTACCCATGTGCCCTACTGAGCTTCGGTGGTCCCGAGGTGCAAGCTTCAAACTTGTATTCGATTAACTTGTCGAAGTGGTTCGATTCCATCTGCAGGGCGCCGGCGGGATGATGCGATATAATTTTCTATACGGATTTTCTAGCAAAGTAGTGTTCTTGCTCCATTTTTTATGCTGGAATTGGTAGATTCAATCACACCAACCGATTTCGTGTTGTTTTTGGATTCGTGTATAATTCACAGAAGGTTATTCGTTGCCTTCTGCGTACAGGTACTTGAGAGCTTCGTTACACATGTGCCCTATTGAGCTTCGGTGGTCCCGAGGTGCAAGCTTCAAACTTGTATTCGATTAACTTGTCGAAGTGGTTCGATTCCATCTGCAGGGCGCCGGCGGGATGATGCGATACAATTTTTTATACGGATTTTCTAGCATCCCGAGGTGCAAGCTTCAAACTTGTATTCGATTAACTTGTCGAAGTGGTTCGATTCCATCTGCAGGGCGCCGGCGGGATGATGCGATACAATTTTTTATACGGATTTTCTAGCAAAGTAGTGTTGGTGCTCCATTTTTTATGCTGGAATTGGTAGATTCAATCACACCAACCGATTTTGTGTTGTTTTTGGATTCGTGTATATATCACAGAAGGTTAATCGTTGCCTTCTACGTACAGGTACTTGAGAGCTTCGTTACACATGTGCCCTACTGAGCGTCGGTGGTCCCGAGGTGCAAGCTTCAAACTTGTATTCGATTAGCTTGTCGAAGTGGTTCGATTCCATCTGCAGGGAGCCGGCGGGATGATGCGATATATACGGATTTTCTAGCAAAGTAGTGTTCTTGCTCCATTTTTTATGTTGCAGTCGGTAGATTTAGCTACACCAACCGATTTTGTGTTATTTTTGGATTCGTGTATAATTCACAGAAATTTATTCGTTGCCTTCTGCGTACAGGTACTTGAGAGCTTCGTTACCCATGTGCCCTACTGAGCTTCGGTGGTCCCGAGGTGCAAGCTTCAAACTTGTATTCGATTAACTTGTCGAAGTGGTTCGATTCCATCTGCAGGGCGCCGGCGGGATGATGCGATATAATTTTCTATACGGATTTTCTAGCAAAGTAGTGTTCTTGCTCCATTTTTTATGCTGCAATCGGTAGATTCAGCCACACCAACCGATTTTGTGTTGTTTTTGGATTCGTGTATAATTCACAGAAAGTTATTCGTTGCCTTCTGCGTACAGGTACTTGAGAGCTTCGTTACACATGTGCCCTACTGAGCTTCGGTGGTCCCGAGGTGCAAGCTTCAAACTTGTATTCGATTAACTTGTGGAAGTGGCTCGATTCCATCTGCAGGGTGCCGGCGGGATGATGCGATATAATTTTTTATACGGATTTTCTAGCAAAGTAGTGTTGATGCTCCATTTTTTATGCTGGAATCGGTAGATTCAATCACACCAACCGAATGGGTCACGGAACACGACACGACATATGTACAAATGTATGTATGCATGTAGGTGGCGATGGGCTGCAAGTTATGGTATGGTGACTGAGTGGTGTTTTTTGTGTTGTTTTTGGATTCGTGTATAGTTCACAGAAAGTTATTCGTTGCCTTCTGCGTACAGGTGCTTGAGAGCTTCGTTACACATGTGCCCTACTGAGCTTCGGTGGCCCCGAGGTGCAAGCTTCAAACTTGTAGTCGATTAACGTGTCGAAGTGGTTCGATTCCATCTGCAGGGCGCCGGCGGGATGATGCGATACAATTTTTTATACGGATTTTCTAGCAAAGTAGTGTTGGTGTTCCATTTTTTATGCTGGAATTGGTAGATTCAATCACACCAACCGATTTCGTGTTGTTTTTGGATTCGTGTATAATTCACAGAAGGTTATTCGTTGCCTTCTGCGTACAGGTACTTGAGAGCTTCGTTACACATGTGCCCTACTGAGCTTCGGTGGTCCCGAGGTGCAAGCTTCAAACTTGTATTCGATTAACTTGTCGAAGTGGTTCGATTCCATCTGCAGGGCGCCGGCGGGATAATGCGATATAATTTTTTATACGGATTTTCTAGCATCCCGAGGTGCAAGCTTCAAACTTGTATTCGATTAACTTGTCGAAGTGGTTCGATTCCATCTGCAGGGCGCCGGCGGGATGATGCGATACAATTTTTTATACGGATTTTCTAGCAAAGTAGTGTTGGTGCTCCATATTTTATGCTGGAATTGGTAGATTCAATCACACCAACCGATTTTGTGTTGTTTTTGGATTCGTGTTTATATCACAGAAGGTTATTCGTTGCCTTCTACGTACAGGTACTTGAGAGCTTCGTTACACATGTGCCCTACTGAGCGTCGGTGGTCCCGAGGTGCAAGCTTCAAACTTGTATTCGATTAGCTTGTCGAAGTGGTTCGATTCCATCTGCAGGGAGCCGGCGGGATGATGCGATATATATGGATTTTCTAGCAAAGTAGTGTTCTTGCTCCATTTTTTATGTTGCAGTCGGTAGATTTAGTTACACCAACCGATTTTGTGTTATTTTTGGATTCGTGTATAATTCACAGAAATTTATTCGTTGCCTTCTGCGTACAGGTACTTGAGAGCTTCGTTACCCATGTGCCCTACTGAGCTTCGGTGGTCCCGAGGTGCAAGCTTCAAACTTGTATTCGATTAACTTGTCGAAGTGGTTCGATTCCATCTGCAGGGCGCCGGCGGGATGATGCGATATAATTTTCTATACGGATTTTCTAGCAAAGTAGTGTTCTTGCTCCATTTTTTATGCTGCAATCGGTAGATTCAGCCACACCAACCGATTTTGTGTTGTTTTTGGATTCGTGTATAATTCACAGAAAGTTATTCGTTGCCTTCTGCGTACAGGTACTTGAGAGCTTCGTTACACATGTGCCCTACTGAGCTTCGGTGGTCCCGAGGTGCAAGCTTCAAACTTGTATTCGATTAACTTGTGGAAGTGGCTCGATTCCATCTGCAGGGTGCCGGCGGGATGATGCGATATAATTTTTTATACGGATTTTCTAGCAAAGTAGTGTTGATGCTCCATTTTTTATGCTGGAATCGGTAGATTCAATCACACCAACCGAATGGGTCACGGAACACGACACGACATATGTACAAATGTATGTATGCATGTAGGTGGCGATGGGCTGCAAGTTATGGTATGGTGACTGAGTGGTGTTTTTTGTGTTGTTTTTGGATTCGTGTATAGTTCACAGAAAGTTATTCGTTGCCTTCTGCGTACAGGTGCTTGAGAGCTTCGTTACACATGTGCCCTACTGAGCTTCGGTGGTCCCGAGGTGCAAGCTTCAAACTTGTAGTCGATTAACGTGTCGAAGTGGTTCGATTCCATCTGCAGGGCGCCGGCGGGATGATGCGATACAATTTTTTATACGGATTTTCTAGCAAAGTAGTGTTGGTGTTCCATTTTTTATGCTGGAATTGGTAGATTCAATCACACCAACCGATTTCGTGTTGTTTTTGGATTCGTGTAAAATTCACAGAAGGTTATTCGTTGCCTTCTGCGTACAGGTACTTGAGAGCTTCGTTACACATGTGCCCTACTGAGCTTCGGTGGTCCCGAGGTGCAAGCTTCAAACTTGTATTCGATTAACTTGTCGAAGTGGTTTGATTCCATCTGCAGGGCGCCGGCGGGATAATGCGATATAATTTTTTATACGGATTTTCTAGCATCCCGAGGTGCAAGCTTCAAACTTGTATTCGATTAACTTGTCGAAGTGGTTCGATTCCATCTGCAGGGCGCCGGCGGGATGATGCGATACAATTTTTTATACGGATTTTCTAGCAAAGTAGTGTTGGTGCTCCATATTTTATGCTGGAATTGGTAGATTCAATCACACCAACCGATTTTGTGTTGTTTTTGGATTCGTGTTTATATCACAGAAGGTTATTCGTTGCCTTCTACGTACAGGTACTTGAGAGCTTCGTTACACATGTGCCCTACTGAGCGTCGGTGGTCCCGAGGTGCAAGCTTCAAACTTGTATTCGATTAGCTTGTCGAAGTGGTTCGATTCCATCTGCAGGGAGCCGGCGGGATGATGAGATATAATTTTTTATACGGATTTTCTAGCAAAGTAGTGTTCTTGCTCCATTTTTTATGTTGCAATAGGTAGATTCAGCTACACCAACCGATTTTGTGTTATTTTTGAATTCGTGTATAATTCACAGAAATTTATTCGTTGCCTTCTGCGTACAGGTACTTGAGAGCTTCGTTACCCATGTGCCCTACTGAGCTTCGGTGGTCCCGAGGTGCAAGCTTCAAACTTGTATTCGATTAGCTTGTCGAAGTGGTTCGATTCCATCTGCAGGGAGCCGGCGGGATGATGAGATATAATTTTTTATACGGATTTTCTAGCAAAGTAGTGTTGGTGCTCCATTTTTTATGCTGGAATTGGTAGATTCAGTCACACCAACCGATTTCGTGTTGTTTTTGGATACGTGTATAATTCACAGAAGGTTATTCGTTGCTTTCTGCGTACAGGTACTTGAGAACTTCGTTACACATGTGCCCTACTGAGCTTCGGTGGTCCGGAGGTGCAAGCTTCAAACTTGTATTCGATTAACTTGTCGAAGTGGTTCGATTCCATCTGCAGGGCGCCGGCGGGATGATGCGATATAATTTTTTATACGGATTTTCTAGCAAAGTAGTGTTCTTGCTCCATTTTTTATGCTGCAATCGGTAGATTCAGCCACACCAACCGATTTTGTGTTGTTTTTGGATTCGTGTATAATTCACAGAAAGTTATTCGTTGCCTTCTGCGTACAGGTGCTTGAGAGCTTCGTTACACATGTGCTCTACTGAGCTTCGGTGGTCCCGAGGTGCAAGCTTCAAACTTGTATTCGATTAACTTGTCGAAGTGGTTCGATTCCATCTGCAGGGCGCCGGCGGGATGATGCGATATAATTTTTTATACGGATTTTCTAGCAAAGTAGTGTTCTTGCTCCATTTTTTATGCTGCAATCGGTAGATTCAGCCACACCAACCGATTTTGTGTTGTTTTTGGATTCGTGTATAATTCACAGAAATCTATTCGTTGCCTTCTGCGTACAGGTACTTGAGAGCTTCGTTACCCATGTGCCCTACTGAGCTTCGGTGGTTCCGAGGTGCAAGCTTCAAACTTGTATTCGATTAACTTGTCGAAGTGGTTCGATTCCATCTGCAGGGCGCCGGCGGGATGATGCGATATAATTTTTTATACGGATTTCCTAGCAAAGTAGTGTTCTTGCTCCATTTTTTATGCTGCAATCGGTAGATTCAGCCACACCAACCGATTTCGTGTTGTTTTTGGATTCGTGTATAATTCACAGAAGGTTATTCGTTGCCTTCTGCGTACAGGTACTTGAGAGCTTCGTTACACATGTGCCCTATTGAGCTTCGGTGGTCCCGAGGTGCAAGCTTCAAACTTGTATTCGATTAACTTGTCGAAGTGGTTCGATTCCATCTGCAGGGCGCCGGCGGGATGATGCGATACAATTTTTTATACGGATTTTCTAGCATCCCGAGGTGCAAGCTTCAAACTTGTATTCGATTAACTTGTCGAAGTGGTTCGATTCCATCTGCAGGGCGCCGGCGGGATGATGCGATGCAATTTTTTATACGGATTTTCTAGCAAAGTAGTGTTGGTGCTCCATTTTTTATGCTGGAATTGGTAGATTCAATCACACCAACCGATTTTGTGTTGTTTTTGGATTCGTGTATATATCACAGAAGGTTATTCGTTGCCTTCTACGTACAGGTACTTGAGAGCTTCGTTACACATGTGCCCTACTGAGCGTCGGTGGTCCCGAGGTGCAAGCTTCAAACTTGTATTCGATTAGCTTGTCGAAGTGGTTCGATTCCATCTGCAGGGAGCCGGCGGGATGATGCGATATATACGGATTTTCTAGCAAAGTAGTGTTCTTGCTCCATTTTTTATGTTGCAGTCGGTAGATTTAGCTACACCAACCGATTTTGTGTTATTTTTGGATTCGTGTATAATTCACAGAAATTTATTCGTTGCCTTCTGCGTACAGGTACTTGAGAGCTTCGTTACCCATGTGCCCTACTGAGCTTCGGTGGTCCCGAGGTGCAAGCTTCAAACTTGTATTCGATTAACTTGTCGAAGTGGTTCGATTCCATCTGCAGGGCGCCGGCGGGATGATGCGATATAATTTTCTATACGGATTTTCTAGCAAAGTAGTGTTCTTGCTCCATTTTTTATGCTGCAATCGGTAGATTCAGCCACACCAACCGATTTTGTGTTGTTTTTGGATTCGTGTATAATTCACAGAAAGTTATTCGTTGCCTTCTGCGTACAGGTACTTGAGAGCTTCGTTACACATGTGCCCTACTGAGCTTCGGTGGTCCCGAGGTGCAAGCTTCAAACTTGTATTCGATTAACTTGTGGAAGTGGCTCGATTCCATCTGCAGGGTGCCGGCGGGATGATGCGATATAATTTTTTATACGGATTTTCTAGCAAAGTAGTGTTGATGCTCCATTTTTTATGCTGGAATCGGTAGATTCAATCACACCAACCGAATGGGTCACGGAACACGACACGACATATGTACAAATGTATGTATGCATGTAGGTGGCGATGGGCTGCAAGTTATGGTATGGTGACTGAGTGGTGTTTTTTGTGTTGTTTTTGGATTCGTGTATAGTTCACAGAAAGTTATTCGTTGCCTTCTGCGTACAGGTGCTTGAGAGCTTCGTTACACATGTGCCCTACTGAGCTTCGGTGGTCCCGAGGTGCAAGCTTCAAACTTGTAGTCGATTAACGTGTCGAAGTGGTTCGATTCCATCTGCAGGGCGCCGGCGGGATGATGCGATACAACTTTTTATACGGATTTTCTAGCAAAGTAGTGTTGGTGTTCCATTTTTTATGCTGGAATTGGTAGATTCAATCACACCAACCGATTTCGTGTTGTTTTTGGATTCGTGTATAATTCACAGAAGGTTATTCGTTGCCTTCTGGGTACAGGTACTTGAGAGCTTCGTTACACATGTGCCCTACTGAGCTTCGGTGGTCCCGAGGTGCAAGCTTCAAACTTGTATTCGATTAACTTGTCGAAGTGGTTCGATTCCATCTGCAGGGCGCCGGCGGGATAATGCGATATAATTTTTTATACGGATTTTCTAGCATCCCGAGGTGCAAGCTTCAAACTTGTATTCGATTAACTTGTCGAAGTGGTTCGATTCCATCTGCAGGGCGCCGGCGGGATGATGCGATACAATTTTTTATACGGATTTTCTAGCAAAGTAGTGTTGGTGCTCCATATTTTATGCTGGAATTGGTAGATTCAATCACACCCACCGATTTTGTGTTGTTTTTGGATTCGTGTTTATATCACAGAAGGTTATTCGTTGCCTTCTACGTACAGGTACTTGAGAGCTTCGTTACACATGTGCCCTACTGAGCGTCGGTGGTCCCGAGGTGCAAGCTTCAAACTTGTATTCGATTAGCTTGTCGAAGTGGTTCGATTCCATCTGCAGGGAGCCGGCGGGATGATGAGATATAATTTTTTATACGGATTTTCTAGCAAAGTAGTGTTCTTGCTCCATTTTTTATGTTGCAATAGGTAGATTCAGCTACACCAACCGATTTTGTGTTATTTTTGAATTCGTGTATAATTCACAGAAATTTATTCGTTGCCTTCTGCGTACAGGTACTTGAGAGCTTCGTTACCCATGTGCCCTACTGAGCTTCGGTGGTCCCGAGGTGCAAGCTTCAAACTTGTATTCGATTAACTTGTCGAAGTGGTTCGATTCCATCTGCAGGGCGCCGGCGGGATGATGCGATATAATTTTTTATACGGATTTTCTAGCAAAGTAGTGTTCTTGCTCCATTTTTTATGCTGCAATCGGTAGATTCAGCCACACCAACCGATTTTGTGTTGTTTTTGGATTCGTGTATAATTCACAGAAAGTTATTCGTTGCCTTCTGCGTACAGGTGCTTGAGAGCTTCGTTACACATGTGCTCTACTGAGCTTCGGTGGTCCCGAGGTGCAAGCTTCAAACTTGTATTCGATTAACTTGTCGAAGTGGTTCGATTCCATCTGCAGGGCGTCGGCGGGATGATGCGATATAATTTTTTATACGGATTTCCTAGCAAAGTAGTGTTCTTGCTCCATTTTTTATGCTGCAATCGGTAGATTCAGCCACACCAACCGATTTCGTGTTGTTTTTGGATTCGTGTATAATTCACAGAAGGTTATTCGTTGCCTTCTGCGTACAGGTACTTGAGAGCTTCGTTACCCATGTGCCCTACTGAGCTTCGGTGGTTCCGAGGTGCAAGCTTCAAACTTGTATTCGATTAACTTGTCGAAGTGGTTCGATTCCATCTGCAGGGCGCCGGCGGGATGATGCGATATAATTTTTTATACGGATTTCCTAGCAAAGTAGTGTTCTTGCTCCATTTTTTATGCTGCAATCGGTAGATTCAGCCACACCAACCGATTTTGTGTTGTTTTTGGATTCGTGTATAATTCACAGAAATCTATTCGTTGCCTTCTGCGTACAGGTACTTGAGAGCTTCGTTACCCATGTGCCCTACTGAGCTTCGGTGGTTCCGAGGTGCAAGCTTCAAACTTGTATTCGATTAACTTGTCGAAGTGGTTCGATTCCATCTGCAGGGCGCCGGCGGGATGATGCGATATAATTTTTTATACGGATTTCCTAGCAAAGTAGTGTTCTTGCTCCATTTTTTATGCTGCAATCGGTAGATTCAGCCACACCAACCGATTTCGTGTTGTTTTTGGATTCGTGTATAATTCACAGAAGGTTATTCGTTGCCTTCTGCGTACAGGTACTTGAGAGCTTCGTTACACATGTGCCCTACTGAACTTCGGTGGTCCCGAGGTGCAAGCTTCAAACTTGTATTCGATTAACTTGTCGAAGTGGTTCGATTCCATCTGCAGGGCGCCGGCGGGATGATGCGATACAATTTTTTATAC
Source organism: Eumerus sabulonum (assembly GCA_951905685.1). NCBI lineage: Eukaryota > Metazoa > Arthropoda > Insecta > Diptera > Syrphidae > Eumerus > Eumerus sabulonum. The sequence continues at coordinate 43,260,779 of OX645063.1, forward strand.
GGATATTCTAGCATCCTGAGGTGCCAGCTTCAAACTTGTATTCGATTAACTTGTCGAAGTGGTTCGATTCCATCTGCAGGGTGCCGGCGGGATGATGCGATACAATTTTTTATACGGATTTTCTAGCAAAGTAGTGTTGGTGCTCCATATTTTATGCTGGAATTGGTAGATTCAATCACACCAACCGATTTTGTGTTGTTTTTGGATTCGTGTTTATATCACAGAAGGTTATTCGTTGCCTTCTACGTACAGGTACTTGAGAGCTTCGTTACACATGTGCCCTACTGAGCGTCGGTGGTCCCGAGGTGCAAGCTTCAAACTTGTATTCGATTAGCTTGTCGAAGTGGTTCGATTCCATCTGCAGGGAGCCGGCGGGATGATGCGATATAATTTTTTATACGGATTTTCTAGCAAAGTAGTGTTGGTGTTCCATTTTTTATGCTGGAATTGGTAGATTCAATCACACCAACCGATTTCGTGTTGTTTTTGGATTCGTGTATAATTCACAGAAGGTTATTCGTTGCCTTCTGCGTACAGGTACTTGAGAGCTTCGTTACACATGTGCCCTACTGAGCTTCGGTGGTCCCGAGGTGCAAGCTTCAAACTTGTATTCGATTAACTTGTCGAAGTGGTTCGATTCCATCTGCAGGGCGCCGGCGGGATGATGCGATATAATTTTTTATACGGATTTTCTAGCAAAGTAGTGTTCTTGCTCCATTTTTTATGCTGCAATCGGTAGATTCAGCCACACCAACCGATTTTGTGTTGTTTTTGGATTCGTGTATAATTCACAGAAAGTTATTCGTTGCCTTCTGCGTACAGGTGCTTGAGAGCTTCGTTACACATGTGCTCTACTGAGCTTCGGTGGTCCCGAGGTGCAAGCTTCAAACTTGTATTCGATTAACTTGTGGAAGTGGCTCGATTCCATCTGCAGGGTGCCGGCGGGATGATGCGATATAATTTTTTATACGGATTTTCTAGCAAAGTAGTGTTGATGCTCCATTTTTTATGCTGGAATCGGTAGATTCAATCACACCAACCGAATGGGTCACGGAACACGACACGACATATGTACAAATGTATGTATGCATGTAGGTGGCGATGGGCTGCAAGTTATGGTATGGTGACTGAGTGGTGTTTTTTGTGTTGTTTTTGGATTCGTGTATAGTTCACAGAAAGTTATTCGTTGCCTTCTGCGTACAGGTGCTTGAGAGCTTCGTTACACATGTGCCCTACTGAGCTTCGGTGGTCCCGAGGTGCAAGCTTCAAACTTGTAGTCGATTAACGTGTCGAAGTGGTTCGATTCCATCTGCAGGGCGCCGGCGGGATGATGCGATACAATTTTTTATACGGATTTTCTAGCAAAGTAGTGTTGGTGTTCCATTTTTTATGCTGGAATTGGTAGATTCAATCACACCAACCGATTTCGTGTTGTTTTTGGATTCGTGTATAATTCACAGAAGGTTATTCGTTGCCTTCTGCGTACAGGTACTTGAGAGCTTCGTTACACATGTGCCCTACTGAGCTTCGGTGGTCCCGAGGTGCAAGCTTCAAACTTGTATTCGATTAACTTGTCGAAGTGGTTTGATTCCATCTGCAGGGCGCCGGCGGGATAATGCGATATAATTTTTTATACGGATTTTCTAGCATCCCGAGGTGCAAGCTTCAAACTTGTATTCGATTAACTTGTCGAAGTGGTTCGATTCCATCTGCAGGGCGCCGGCGGGATGATGCGATACAATTTTTTATACGGATTTTCTAGCAAAGTAGTGTTGGTGCTCCATATTTTATGCTGGAATTGGTAGATTCAATCACACCAACCGATTTTGTGTTGTTTTTGGATTCGTGTTTATATCACAGAAGGTTATTCGTTGCCTTCTACGTACAGGTACTTGAGAGCTTCGTTACACATGTGCCCTACTGAGCGTCGGTGGTCCCGAGGTGCAAGCTTCAAACTTGTATTCGATTAGCTTGTCGAAGTGGTTCGATTCCATCTGCAGGGAGCCGGCGGGATGATGAGATATAATTTTTTATACGGATTTTCTAGCAAAGTAGTGTTCTTGCTCCATTTTTTATGTTGCAATAGGTAGATTCAGCTACACCAACCGATTTTGTGTTATTTTTGAATTCGTGTATAATTCACAGAAATTTATTCGTTGCCTTCTGCGTACAGGTACTTGAGAGCTTCGTTACCCATGTGCCCTACTGAGCTTCGGTGGTCCCGAGGTGCAAGCTTCAAACTTGTATTCGATTAGCTTGTCGAAGTGGTTCGATTCCATCTGCAGGGAGCCGGCGGGATGATGAGATATAATTTTTTATACGGATTTTCTAGCAAAGTAGTGTTGGTGCTCCATTTTTTATGCTGGAATTGGTAGATTCAGTCACACCAACCGATTTCGTGTTGTTTTTGGATACGTGTATAATTCACAGAAGGTTATTCGTTGCTTTCTGCGTACAGGTACTTGAGAACTTCGTTACACATGTGCCCTACTGAGCTTCGGTGGTCCGGAGGTGCAAGCTTCAAACTTGTATTCGATTAACTTGTCGAAGTGGTTCGATTCCATCTGCAGGGCGCCGGCGGGATGATGCGATATAATTTTTTATACGGATTTTCTAGCAAAGTAGTGTTCTTGCTCCATTTTTTATGCTGCAATCGGTAGATTCAGCCACACCAACCGATTTTGTGTTGTTTTTGGATTCGTGTATAATTCACAGAAAGTTATTCGTTGCCTTCTGCGTACAGGTGCTTGAGAGCTTCGTTACACATGTGCTCTACTGAGCTTCGGTGGTTCCGAGGTGCAAGCTTCAAACTTGTATTCGATTAACTTGTCGAAGTGGTTCGATTCCATCTGCAGGGCGCCGGCGGGATGATGCGATATAATTTTTTATACGGATTTCCTAGCAAAGTAGTGTTCTTGCTCCATTTTTTATGCTGCAATCGGTAGATTCAGCCACACCAACCGATTTCGTGTTGTTTTTGGATTCGTGTATAATTCACAGAAGGTTATTCGTTGCCTTCTGCGTACAGGTACTTGAGAGCTTCGTTACACATGTGCCCTATTGAGCTTCGGTGGTCCCGAGGTGCAAGCTTCAAACTTGTATTCGATTAACTTGTCGAAGTGGTTCGATTCCATCTGCAGGGCGCCGGCGGGATGATGCGATACAATTTTTTATACGGATTTTCTAGCATCCCGAGGTGCAAGCTTCAAACTTGTATTCGATTAACTTGTCGAAGTGGTTCGATTCCATCTGCAGGGCGCCGGCGGGATGATGCGATGCAATTTTTTATACGGATTTTCTAGCAAAGTAGTGTTGGTGCTCCATTTTTTATGCTGGAATTGGTAGATTCAATCACACCAACCGATTTTGTGTTGTTTTTGGATTCGTGTATATATCACAGAAGGTTATTCGTTGCCTTCTACGTACAGGTACTTGAGAGCTTCGTTACACATGTGCCCTACTGAGCGTCGGTGGTCCCGAGGTGCAAGCTTCAAACTTGTATTCGATTAGCTTGTCGAAGTGGTTCGATTCCATCTGCAGGGAGCCGGCGGGATGATGCGATATATACGGATTTTCTAGCAAAGTAGTGTTCTTGCTCCATTTTTTATGTTGCAGTCGGTAGATTTAGCTACACCAACCGATTTTGTGTTATTTTTGGATTCGTGTATAATTCACAGAAATTTATTCGTTGCCTTCTGCGTACAGGTACTTGAGAGCTTCGTTACCCATGTGCCCTACTGAGCTTCGGTGGTCCCGAGGTGCAAGCTTCAAACTTGTATTCGATTAACTTGTCGAAGTGGTTCGATTCCATCTGCAGGGCGCCGGCGGGATGATGCGATATAATTTTCTATACGGATTTTCTAGCAAAGTAGTGTTCTTGCTCCATTTTTTATGCTGCAATCGGTAGATTCAGCCACACCAACCGATTTTGTGTTGTTTTTGGATTCGTGTATAATTCACAGAAAGTTATTCGTTGCCTTCTGCGTACAGGTGCTTGAGAGCTTCGTTACACATGTGCTCTACTGAGCTTCGGTGGTTCCGAGGTGCAAGCTTCAAACTTGTATTCGATTAACTTGTCGAAGTGGTTCGATTCCATCTGCAGGGCGCCGGCGGGATGATGCGATATAATTTTTTATACGGATTTCCTAGCAAAGTAGTGTTCTTGCTCCATTTTTTATGCTGCAATCGGTAGATTCAGCCACACCAACCGATTTCGTGTTGTTTTTGGATTCGTGTATAATTCACAGAAGGTTATTCGTTGCCTTCTGCGTACAGGTACTTGAGAGCTTCGTTACACATGTGCCCTATTGAGCTTCGGTGGTCCCGAGGTGCAAGCTTCAAACTTGTATTCGATTAACTTGTCGAAGTGGTTCGATTCCATCTGCAGGGCGCCGGCGGGATGATGCGATACAATTTTTTATACGGATTTTCTAGCATCCCGAGGTGCAAGCTTCAAACTTGTATTCGATTAACTTGTCGAAGTGGTTCGATTCCATCTGCAGGGCGCCGGCGGGATGATGCGATGCAATTTTTTATACGGATTTTCTAGCAAAGTAGTGTTGGTGCTCCATTTTTTATGCTGGAATTGGTAGATTCAATCACACCAACCGATTTTGTGTTGTTTTTGGATTCGTGTATATATCACAGAAGGTTATTCGTTGCCTTCTACGTACAGGTACTTGAGAGCTTCGTTACACATGTGCCCTACTGAGCGTCGGTGGTCCCGAGGTGCAAGCTTCAAACTTGTATTCGATTAGCTTGTCGAAGTGGTTCGATTCCATCTGCAGGGAGCCGGCGGGATGATGCGATATATACGGATTTTCTAGCAAAGTAGTGTTCTTGCTCCATTTTTTATGTTGCAGTCGGTAGATTTAGCTACACCAACCGATTTTGTGTTATTTTTGGATTCGTGTATAATTCACAGAAATTTATTCGTTGCCTTCTGCGTACAGGTACTTGAGAGCTTCGTTACCCATGTGCCCTACTGAGCTTCGGTGGTCCCGAGGTGCAAGCTTCAAACTTGTATTCGATTAACTTGTCGAAGTGGTTCGATTCCATCTGCAGGGCGCCGGCGGGATGATGCGATATAATTTTTTATACGGATTTCCTAGCAAAGTAGTGTTCTTGCTCCATTTTTTATGCTGCAATCGGTAGATTCAGCCACACCAACCGATTTTGTGTTGTTTTTGGATTCGTGTATAATTCACAGAAAGTTATTCGTTGCCTTCTGCGTACAGGTACTTGAGAGCTTCGTTACACATGTGCCCTACTGAGCTTCGGTGGTCCCGAGGTGCAAGCTTCAAACTTGTATTCGATTAACTTGTGGAAGTGGCTCGATTCCATCTGCAGGGTGCCGGCGGGATGATGCGATATAATTTTTTATACGGATTTTCTAGCAAAGTAGTGTTGATGCTCCATTTTTTATGCTGGAATCGGTAGATTCAATCACACCAACCGAATGGGTCACGGAACACGACACGACATATGTACAAATGTATGTATGCATGTAGGTGGCGATGGGCTGCAAGTTATGGTATGGTGACTGAGTGGTGTTTTTTGTGTTGTTTTTGGATTCGTGTATAGTTCACAGAAAGTTATTCGTTGCCTTCTGCGTACAGGTGCTTGAGAGCTTCGTTACACATGTGCCCTACTGAGCTTCGGTGGTCCCGAGGTGCAAGCTTCAAACTTGTAGTCGATTAACGTGTCGAAGTGGTTCGATTCCATCTGCAGGGCGCCGGCGGGATGATGCGATACAACTTTTTATACGGATTTTCTAGCAAAGTAGTGTTGGTGTTCCATTTTTTATGCTGGAATTGGTAGATTCAATCACACCAACCGATTTCGTGTTGTTTTTGGATTCGTGTATAATTCACAGAAGGTTATTCGTTGCCTTCTGCGTACAGGTACTTGAGAGCTTCGTTACACATGTGCCCTACTGAGCTTCGGTGGTCCCGAGGTGCAAGCTTCAAACTTGTATTCGATTAACTTGTCGAAGTGGTTCGATTCCATCTGCAGGGCGCCGGCGGGATAATGCGATATAATTTTTTATACGGATTTTCTAGCATCCCGAGGTGCAAGCTTCAAACTTGTATTCGATTAACTTGTCGAAGTGGTTCGATTCCATCTGCAGGGCGCCGGCGGGATGATGCGATACAATTTTTTATACGGATTTTCTAGCAAAGTAGTGTTGGTGCTCCATATTTTATGCTGGAATTGGTAGATTCAATCACACCCACCGATTTTGTGTTGTTTTTGGATTCGTGTTTATATCACAGAAGGTTATTCGTTGCCTTCTACGTACAGGTACTTGAGAGCTTCGTTACCCATGTGCCCTACTGAGCTTCGGTGGTTCCGAGGTGCAAGCTTCAAACTTGTATTCGATTAACTTGTCGAAGTGGTTCGATTCCATCTGCAGGGCGCCGGCGGGATGATGCGATATAATTTTTTATACGGATTTCCTAGCAAAGTAGTGTTCTTGCTCCATTTTTTATGCTGCAATCGGTAGATTCAGCCACACCAACCGATTTTGTGTTGTTTTTGGATTCGTGTATAATTCACAGAAATCTATTCGTTGCCTTCTGCGTACAGGTACTTGAGAGCTTCGTTACCCATGTGCCCTACTGAGCTTCGGTGGTTCCGAGGTGCAAGCTTCAAACTTGTATTCGATTAACTTGTCGAAGTGGTTCGATTCCATCTGCAGGGCGCCGGCGGGATGATGCGATATAATTTTTTATACGGATTTCCTAGCAAAGTAGTGTTCTTGCTCCATTTTTTATGCTGCAATCGGTAGATTCAGCCACACCAACCGATTTCGTGTTGTTTTTGGATTCGTGTATAATTCACAGAAGGTTATTCGTTGCCTTCTGCGTACAGGTACTTGAGAGCTTCGTTACACATGTGCCCTACTGAGCTTCGGTGGTCCCGAGGTGCAAGCTTCAAACTTGTATTCGATTAACTTGTCGAAGTGGTTCGATTCCATCTGCAGGACGCCGGCGGGATGATGCGATACAATTTTTTATACGGATATTCTAGCATCCTGAGGTGCCAGCTTCAAACTTGTATTCGATTAACTTGTCGAAGTGGTTCGATTCCATCTGCAGGGTGCCGGCGGGATGATGCGATACAATTTTTTATACGGATTTTCTAGCAAAGTAGTGTTGGTGCTCCATATTTTATGCTGGAATTGGTAGATTCAATCACACCAACCGATTTTGTGTTGTTTTTGGATTCGTGTTTATATCACAGAAGGTTATTCGTTGCCTTCTACGTACAGGTACTTGAGAGCTTCGTTACACATGTGCCCTACTGAGCGTCGGTGGTCCCGAGGTGCAAGCTTCAAACTTGTATTCGATTAGCTTGTCGAAGTGGTTCGATTCCATCTGCAGGGAGCCGGCGGGATGATGCGATATAATTTTTTATACGGATTTTCTAGCAAAGTAGTGTTCTTGCTCCATTTTTTATGCTGCAATCTGTAGATTCAGCCACACCAACCGATTTTGTGTTGTTTTTTGATTCGTGTATAATTCACAGAAAGTTATTCGTTGCCTTCTGCGTACAGGTGCTTGAGAGCTTCGTTACACATGTGCTCTACTGAGCTTCGGTGGTCCCGAGGTGCAAGCTTCAAACTTGTATTCGATTAACTTGTCGAAGTGGTTCGATTCCATCTGCAGGGCGCCGGCGGGATGATGCGATATAATTTTTTATACGGATTTCCTAGCAAAGTAGTGTTCTTGCTCCATTTTTTATGCTGCAATCGGTAGATTCAGCCACACCAACCGATTTCGTGTTGTTTTTGGATTCGTGTATAATTCACAGAAGGTTATTCGTTGCCTTCTGCGTACAGGTACTTGAGAGCTTCGTTACACATGTGCCCTACTGAGCTTCGGTGGTCCCGAGGTGCAAGCTTCAAATTTGTATTCGATTAACTTGTCGAAGTGGTTCGATTCCATCTGCAGGGCGCCGGCGGGATGATGCGATACAATTTTTTATACGGATTTTCTAGCATCCCGAGGTGCAAGCTTCAAACTTGTATTCGATTAACTTGTCGAAGTGGTTCGATTCCATCTGCAGGGCGCCGGCGGGATGATGCGATACAATTTTTTATACGGATTTTCTAGCAAAGTAGTGTTGGTGCTCCATATTTTATGCTGGAATTGGTAGATTCAATCACACCAACCGATTTTGTGTTGTTTTTGGATTCGTGTTTATATCACAGAAGGTTATTCGTTGCCTTCTACGTACAGGTACTTGAGAGCTTCGTTACACATGTGCCCTACTGAGCGTCGGTGGTCCCGAGGTGCAAGCTTCAAACTTGTATTCGATTAGCTTGTCGAAGTGGTTCGATTCCATCTGCAGGGAGCCGGCGGGATGGTGCGATATAATTTTTTATACGGATTTTCTAGCAAAGTAGTGTTCTTGCTCCATTTTTTATGCTGCAATCGGTAGATTCAGCCACACCAACCGATTTCGTGTTGTTTTTGGATTCGTGTATAATTCACAGAAATATATTCGTTGCCTTCTGCGTACAGGTACTTGAGAGCTTCGTTACCCATGTGCCCTACTGAGCTTCGGTGGTCCCGAGGTGCAAGCTTCAAACTTGTATTCGATTAACTTGTCGAAGTGGTTCGATTCCATCTGCAGGGCGCCGGCGGGATGATGCGATATAATTTTTTATACGGATTTTCTAGCAAAGTAGTGTTCTTGCTCCATTTTTTATGCTGCAATCGGTAGATTCAGCCACACCAACCGATTTTGTGTTGTTTTTGGATTCGTGTATAATTCACAGAAAGTTATTCGTTGCCTTCTGCGTACAGGTGCTTGAGAGCTTCGTTACACATGTGCTCTACTGAGCTTCGGTGGTCCCGAGGTGCAAGCTTCAAACTTGTATTCGATTAACTTTTCGAAGCGGTTCGATTCCATCTGCAGGGCGCCGGCGGGATGATGCGATATAATTTTTTATACGGATTTTCTAGCAAAGTAGTGTTCTTGCTCCATTTTTTATGCTGCAATCGGTAGATTCAGCCACACCAACCGATTTTGTGTTGTTTTTGGATTCGTGTATAATTCACAGAAATCTATTCGTTGCCTTCTGCGTACAGGTACTTGAGAGCTTCGTTACCCATGTGCCCTACTGAGCTTCGGTGGTCCCGAGGTGCAAGCTTCAAACTTGTATTCGATTAACTTGTCGAAGTGGTTCGATTCCATCTGCAGGGCGCCGGCGGGATGATGCGATATAATTTTTTATACGGATTTCCTAGCAAAGTAGTGTTCTTGCTCCATTTTTTATGCTGCAATCGGTAGATTCAGCCACATCAACCGATTTCGTGTTGTTTTTGGATTCGTGTATAATTCACAGAAGGTTATTCGTTGCCTTCTGCGTACAGGTACTTGAGAGCTTCGTTACACATGTGCCCTACTGAGCTTCGGTGGTCCCGAGGTGCAAGCTTCAAACTTGTATTCGATTAACTTGTCGAAGTGGTTCGATTCCATCTGCAGGGCGCCGGCGGGATGATGTGATCCAATTTTTTATACGGATTTTCTAGCATCCCGAGGTGCAAGCTTCAAACTTGTATTCGATTAACTTGTCGAAGTGGTTCGATTCCATCTGCAGGGCGCCGGCGGGATGATGCGATATAATTTTTTATACGGATTTTCTAGCAAAGTAGTGTTCTTGCTCCATTTTTTATGCTGCAATCGGTAGATTCAGCCACACCAACCGATTTTGTGTTGTTTTTGGATTCGTGTTTATATCACAGAAGGTTATTCGTTGCCTTCTACGTACAGGTACTTGAGAGCTTCGTTACACATGTGCCCTACTGAGCTTCGGTGGTCCCGAGGTGCAAGCTTCAAACTTGTATTCGATTAACTTGTCGAAGTGGTTCGATTCCATCTGCAGGGCGCCGGCGGGATGATGCGATATAATTTTTTATACGGATTTTCTAGCAAAGTAGTGTTGATGCTCCATTTTTTATGCTGGAATCGGTAGATTCAATCACACCAACCGAATGGGTCACGGAACACGACACGACATATGCACAAATGTATGTGTTCGTCTTATGAACCAAAAAAAAGAACAAAGCAATCCAAAATAGTATATATTATATATGTGTTCGCAAGAACAAAGGAAAAAATAAAACCGTCCCTTTTGACGCTAAATCACAAAGGCAAGTGTCTTTATTTCTTGTTTGACATAATATTTGACATTACATTTGTTGTAATTTGTAATTTCCCTATGGGGCATTAATTGCTGGGTCAACTGGGGATTGCCAGTCTCAAACATCCTCCCCCCGCCCGGTGAACGAAGTTCTCTATTGATCTTCCAATTGGAGGTCTCACTACCGGCTTCATTTCCCAACTGCTATTCATGAAAAAGAGAACTATTATTGTATATATGATTAACCATACAATGAGTGACAGTGAGGACTGCGTGAGAACGGAACACAAACAAACAACAATCATGAAAAGCTGCGCGATGCAATGGTTTGCTTGGCAAGGTACGCAAACTCCCGTTAGCCCTTAATGTTGTCTGCCTTGTGCTCTTCTTCTCCCTACGTTTTTTTGTAGTACTCCGTGGCAGTGAGATGGTTCATTGATGTGTTCTCAGTGACGTCTTCTAGTGTGTGGTTGCTTTGTGAATTTGTTACGATTGTGTGTTTAAATCCAGGTGAGTAAATTGATTATTATTATTTAAATAAATTAGAATTAGGATCCATTTTCTTGTTTAGTTATTAGATACCTTATGTATGTATATTTATTCATTTGTGTGTTTAATTATTTGAATTAGATTTACGTGTGTGTGTGTGTGTGTAGCTTGAGTGTGCTGTGTGTTTGAGTGATACTATATGCTTGAGTGTCGCATTCCTTATGTCTGTGCTTGAGTAACGCATGAAGTTAAATGAGTGTTTTATTATGCAGTGTTACGTGTGTTGCCGTGGTGACGATTAAAGGTTATTTATTTAGTTATTTGATTTTATCCTCATTCCTATTGTATTATTTGGGACCGTCGGTTTTTCTGGGGTTTCTGGAATATTGGGTTGGCTGATTGGAAGTGGGCTGAGCTTAGTGATCGGTCTTTTACATTCCCCTTTTTCGGTTGATAGTTTAACGACGCGTATTATATTATCTGTCCCAGGGTAGGTTTGAATAATACGACCTAGTTTCCATTTTGCGGGAGGTAGGTTGTCGCCCTTTATTAATACCAAATCGCCTAGCTTGAGTTGAGGCTGACGCTTCAGCCACTTCGGTCGCTGCTGAAGACGGGTTAAATACTCCTGCTGCCATTGTTTCCAGAAGGTCTGTAGCTGTAGTTGTACGATCTTCCATCGATCCACGAGGCCTTGTTTGCCTATGGTCAGATCTGGTTCGGGAATTGTAAAAATTGGTTCTCCAATCAGGAAATGAGCTGGGGTCAGCGCTTGAAAGTCCTCAGGATTTTCCGAAAGTGGGCAAAGAGGCCTTGAGTTTAAGCAAGCCTCTATTTGTGTTAGAAGGGTGGCGAGCTCTTCGTACGTGAGTGTCGCGTTAGCAATGACTCGTTTTAAATGATGCTTCACACTCTTTACTCCAGCCTCCCAGCTTGTCGTACGTAACCATCTTGGTAAGTATATTTTATTGATGACCGGTGTCTCATAATAAAATGTATTCCATTCTTCTCGGATGTCATCATCAACGACCTCGTCCCAAGACTTATTTCGCACCTAAAGACGTTGCATAAGGCACTTCGCCTTGACTGTGAATGGTGAGATCCATCCTAAAGGGTCAAACAACCGAGCTATCGTTGCGAGAATGAACCTCTTTGTAATCTGATGACTGCTTGATGGAGTGTATCGGTAAGAAAAGACGTCGTCTCGAGGTAACCAGTAGATTCCTAGTGTTTTTATCTGATCCAATCCTTCCACAGGTATCAAGAACGAGTTTTCGCAATCCTGAGTTAAAATCCCTTCAAGCAGCTCTTTCCGGTTCGATGCCCATTTGCGTAGATTGAAGCCTGCTGATTGAAGGGTTGATTGAATATCGTTGATCTTGGCCTTCGCTTCTTCCACAGTGTCAGCACCGGAGATCAAATCATCGACATACATTTCCTGATTGATCATCATCGAAGCTAATGGATGTAACCGCGAAGACTCTTCAGCTAATTCTTTCAGCGTTCTCATGGCCAGGTACGGCGCTGCGGCTGTGCCAAATGTGACTGTCTTGAGGCGGTAAACCTTAAGTGGCTCTGAAGTGTCCTTACGCCATATAATTAACTGGTAATAAGAGTCTTGTTCGGTAACCCATATTTGACGGTACATTTTTTCGATGTCAGCAGTGAATGTGAATCGGTACAGCCTCCATCGCAGTATAATGTCGACCATGTTGTGTTGAAGCGAAGGTCCTGTCATCAGCTGATCGTTTAAAGATATACCACTAGATGTCTTGAAGGATGCATCAAAAACTACCCTGAGTCTTGTTGTAGAGCTGGTCTCCTTAATGACGGCATGATGAGGTAAGAAATAATGGTGAGAATCCTGTAGACTCCTCTCTTCTACCTCGCTCATATGTCCTAATGTTAAATATTCTTCTAGGCATGCTGAATATTCCTTTCGTAGCAGTGGATTCGCAGTCAGACGTCTCTCTAGGCTTCTAAAACGCTGAGTAGCTCCCTCACGGGACCTGCCCATGACTGGCCGTAAACCGCCTTTAAATGGAAGAGCCACTTCGAATCGACCATCATTGATGTGTCTCACATTCTTGACAAAGTGCTCCTCGCATGCCTTATTTTCTGATGTCTCCCAATATTCGAACGGAGCCTCTTCTTGTTCCCAAAATTTTCGCAGCAAATCTGTGTCGAGCTCAGTTGTTTGAAGAAAGGTGTTAATGGGTTCCGGTTGCACTGGAGCCTTGCCAAATAGCACCCAACCTAGTTTCGTTTTTTGGAGAACTGGCATATTCTTCTCTTCTGATCTAATCAGCTCTGGCAACAAAATATCTGCTAGGACATCACTCCCCAAAAGAAGATCGATCGCAGCTGGTTCGTAAAACAGTGGATCAGCTAGGATGAGCCCATCGAGTTTTTCCCATTGCCGAGCGGGAAGGCTCCGGGCCGGCAGATGGCCAGACAACGACTTATAAACAAAGGCCTTTGTGGACACCACAAAGGCGGAATGGTGTGAGCCAATCGAGATTTCTACCGCCCTTTGACAAGTGCCGCTGCTGACTAAACCCAACCCGGATACCTCTACAAAAACGGATGATGTTTTTAAATTAAGCAGTAGGACTGCTGACTCGGTGATGAAACTCGCTTGAGAACCTGAGTCTAGTAATGCTCTAAGCGATAAAGTCTGACCGGACGACGTTTTCACCTTTACACGAGCTGTTGCTAATAGCACTTGTGTCGCCGTGCTTGGCATGGAATGAAAGGTGTTGACGGTCGAACCGTTGGGTGGTTGAAGTTCGTTGTGCTGCTGGAAGGTGGAGGCGGCAGCATTCATAGATGTGGTGCCATAATTTCGTGGATTACCTTGCGTGGACTGGCTTGAGACTTCAGGAGTTGTGGTTGAGAAATTTGGAGCCCGACTACTGGTTACAGACATTGAGTGCAAAAGTGAATGATGCGGCTGTTCACAATAGCAACATCTACTACTTGTGGGACACTGATTTGCTGTGTGGCTGTAGGATAAGCAATTCCGGCAAATTCCCAACTTACTGACCCTTTGGCATCGGTCTGCTATACTCATTTTCAAAAAGCGTCCACATTTACGAATAGGGTGGAGACCTCGATTGCACACCTTGCAAGAGAATCTGTCTGTATTGGTTGTGGCATGAAAAACGATACGCTGGGATACATTTCTTGACGTTGTTGGTTGAGTACGCGTTTGCTGTTGACTCACTGCTTCCAATGAACGGAATCTTGTCTCCAAGAATGAGGTAAATTCTGTAAATGTTGGCAACTCCTTACTATTTTCCTTACTTCCCAACCTTTCTTCCCATAGATGTTGAGTCTTCGTTGGAAGTTTTTGGAGCAGAATGAAAATGAGCACAGCGTCCCAGTGTTGAACTTGCACCTGTAAGTTTTCCAAGCTATGAACTACTTCCGTAGATGTATCCAGCAACTCTTTAATGGAATCAGAACGCTCATGTTGAATTGAAGGTTGGTTAAATAGACACCTCAACTGGGTATTTACTAAGAAACGTCGATGGTCGTACCGATCACTGAGTATTTGCCATGCCTTGGAATAGTTATCCTTATCAATACTCAGGTGAGTCAATAATTTTTCTGCTTCCCCCGCGACGCTTGTCTTGAGGTAATGCATTTTTTGAATTTCCGACAGCGCTGCATTGTGATGGATCAACGAAACAAACAGATCCCTGAAGGACCGCCATGACTCGTAAGTTCCAGAGAAGATCGGCAAATTTATTTTCGGCAATCTAACCTCGACGTTCTTAGACCTTGATGTAGTTTGCTCACCGTCCTTATTCTCCTCGGCCTCGGATTTTCTTAACTTATCCATGGCGTCCAAAATATCGCTTCGGTACTCAAAATAATGCTCCCGTACCTTGTCGAAAAGTTCTTCCAACTCTTCCAGTTGCAGCTCTTCCTTTCCTTCAAGCTCTCTTGCAGCAGTTTCGAAGTAATTTGCCGCAGTGTCCATAGTTCTTTCCAGGTTGGACAATCGACCCGACAAATAGTTTGACGTCCTTCCGGCGAATCCCCGCTTTCCGAAATTGGAAACGTCCCTCTCCAACTGCCGCAATATCACTTTTAGATCGCCCTTCATTATGTTGATTTATTATGTATGTATATTGTATGTTTATATGTATATTTTTATGAAAGGCTTGTATAAATCAATTTATGTATATATATCCACTTACTTGGTAATGCCGTGAATTCAATTCTCCAGCGATGTTTTTTTTGTATTACGCGCCGCGAGAAAATTATTTTCCACACACACACACGTCTCAGTATGTTTTCCTTTGTTGTTATAAATTTTCGATTTCGCCTATCCGGCTCGAAGGACCAATTTATGTTCGTCTTATGAACCAAAAAAAAGAACAAAGCAATCCAAAATAGTATATATTATATATGTGTTCGCAAGAACAAAGGAAAAAATAAAACCGTCCCTTTTGACGCTAAATCACAAAGGCAAGTGTCTTTATTTCTTGTTTGACATAATATTTGACATTACATTTGTTGTAATTTGTAATTTCCCTATGGGGCATTAATTGCTGGGTCAACTGGGGATTGCCAGTCTCAAACAGTATGTATGCATGTAGGTGGCGATGGGCTGCAAGTTATGGTATGGTGACTGAGTGGTGTTTTTTGTGTTGTTTTTGGATTCGTGTATAGTTCACAGAAAGTTATTCGTTGCCTTCTGCGTACAGGTGTTTGAGAGCTTCGTTACACATGTGCCCTATTGAGCTTCGGTGGTCCCGAGGTGCAAGCTTCAAACTTGTAGTCGATTAGCGTGTCGAAGTGGTTCGATTCCATCTGCAGGGCGCCGGCGGGATGATGCGATATAATTTTTTATACGGATTTTCTAGCAAAGTAGTGTTGGTGCTCCATTTTTTATGCTGGAATTGGTAGATTCAATCACACCGACCGAATGGGTCATGGAACACGACACGACATATGTACATATGTATGTATGTATGCATGTAGGTGGCGATGGGCTGCAAGTTATGGTATGGTGACTGAGTGGTGTTTCTTGTGTTGTTTTTGGATTCGTGTATAGTTCACAGAAAGTTATTCGTTGCCTTCTGCGTACAGGTGCTTGAGAGCTTCGTTACACATGTGCCCTACTGAGCTTCGGTGGTCCCGAGGTGCAAGCTTCAAACTTGTAGTCGATTAACGTGTCGAAGTGGTTCGATTCCATCTGCAGGGCGCCGGCGGGATGATGCGATATAATTTTTTATACGGATTTTCTAGCAAAGTAGTGTTCTTGCTCCATTTTTTATGCTGCAATCGGTAGATTCAGCCTAACCAACCGATTTTGTGTTGTTTTTGGATTCGTGTATAATTCACAGAAATTTGTTCGTTGCCTTCTGCGTACAGGTACTTGAGAGCTTCGTTACACATGTGCCCTACCGAGCTTCGGTGGTCCCGAGGTGCAAGCTTCAAACTTGTATTCGATTAACTTGTCGAAGTGGTTCGATTCCATCTGCAGGGCGCCGGCGGGATGATGCGATACAATTTTTTATACGGATTTTCTAGCAAAGTAGTGTTGGTGCTCCATTTTTTATGCTGGAATTGGTAGATTCAATCACACCGACCGATTTCGTGTCATTTTTGGATTCGTGTATAATTCACAGAAAGTTATTCGTTGCCTTCTGCGTACAGGTACTTGAGAGCTTCGTTACACATGGGCCTTACTGAGCTTCGGTGGTCCCGAGGTGCAAGCTTCAAACTTGTATTCGATTAACTTGTCGAAGTGGTTCGATTCTATCTGCAGGGCGCCGGCGGGATAATGCGATATAATTTTTTATACGGATTTTCTAGCAAAGTAGTGTTCTTGCTCCATTTTTTATGCTGCAATCGGTAGATTCAGCCACACCAACCGATTTTGTGTTGTTGTTGGATTCGTGTATAATTCACAGAAATTTATTCGTTGCCTTCTGCGTACAGGTACTTGAGAGCTTCGTTACACATGTGCCCTACCGAGCTTCGGTGGTCCCGAGGTGCAAGCTTCAAACTTGTATTCGATTAACTTGTCGAAGTGGTTCGATTCCATCTGCAGGGCGCCGGCGGGATGATGCGATACAATTTTTTATACGGATTTTCTAGCAAAGTAGTGTTGGTGCTCCATTTTTTATGCTGGAATTGGTAGATTCAATCACACCGACCGATTTCGTGTCATTTTTGGATTCGTGTATAATTCACAGAAAGTTATTCGTTGCCTTCTGCGTACAGGTACTTGAGAGCTTCGTTACACATGTGCCCTACTGAGCTTCGGTGGTCCCGAGGTGCAAGCTTCAAACTTGTATTCGATTAACTTGTCGAAGTGGTTCGATTCCATCTGCAGGGCGCCGGCGGGATGATGCGATACAATTTTTTATACGGATTTTCTAGCAAAGTAGTGTTGGTGCTCCATTTTTTATGCTGGAATTGGTAGATTCAATCACACCAACCGATTTCGTGTTGTTTTTGGATTCGTGTATAATTCACAGAAGGTTATTCGTTGCCTTCTGCGTACAGGTACTTGAGAGCTTCGTTACACATGTGCCTTACTGAGCTTCGGTGGTCCCGAGGTGCAAGCTTCAAACTTGTATTCGATTAACTTGTCGAAGTGGTTCGATTCCATCTGCAGGGCGCCGGCGGGATAATGCGATATAATTTTTTATACGGATTTTCTAGCAAAGTAGTGTTCTTGCTCCATTTTTTATGCTGCAATCGGTAGATTCAGCCACACCAACCGATTTTGTGTTGTTGTTGGATTCGTGTATAATTCACAGAAATTTATTCGTTGCCTTCTGCGTACAGGTACTTGAGAGCTTCGTTACACATGTGCCCTACTGAGCTTCGGTGGTCCCGAGGTGCAAGCTTCAAACTTGTATTCGATTAACTTGTCGAAGTGGTTCGATTCCATCTGCAGGGCGCCGGCGGGATGATGCGATACAATTTTTTATACGGATTTTCTAGCAAAGTAGTGTTGGTGCTCCATTTTTTATGCTGGAATTGGTAGATTCAATCACACCGACCGATTTCGTGTCATTTTTGGATTCGTGTATAATTCACAGAAAGTTATTCGTTGCCTTCTGCGTACAGGTACTTGAGAGCTTCGTTACACATGTGCCCTACTGAGCTTCGGTGGTCCCGAGGTGCAAGCTTCAAACTTGTATTCGATTAACTTGTCGAAGTGGTTCGATTCCATCTGCAGGGCGCCGGCGGGATGATGCGATATAATTTTTTATACGGATTTTCTAGCAAGGTAGTGTTCTTGCTCCATGTTTTATGCTGCAATCGGTAGATTCAGCTACACCAACCGATTTTGTGTCGTTTTTGGATTCGTGTATAATTCACAGAAGGTTATTCGTTGCCTTCTGCGTACAGGTACTTGAGAGCTTCGTTACACATGTGCCCTACTGAGCTTCGGTGGTCCCGAGGTGCAAGCTTCAAACTTGTAGTCGATTAACGTGTCGAAGTGGTTCGATTCCATCTGCAGGGCGCCGGCGGGATGATGCGATATAATTTTTTATACGGATTTTCCAGCAAAGTAGTGTTGGTCCTCCATTTCGTGTTGTTTTTGGATTCGTGTATAATTCACAGAAAGTTATTCGTTGCCTTCTGCGTAAAGGTACTTGAGAGCTTCGTTACACATGTGCCCTACTGAGCTTCGGTGGTCCCGAGGTGCAAGCTTCAAACTTGTAGTCGATTAACGTGTCGAAGTGGTTCGATTCCATCTGCAGGGCGCCGGCGGGATGATGCGATATAATTTTTTATACGGATTTTCTAGCAAAGTAGTGTTCTTGCTCCATTTTTTATGCTGCAATCGGTAGATTCAGCCTAACCAACCGATTTTGTGTTGTTTTTGGATTCGTGTATAATTCACAGAAATTTATTCGTTGCCTTCTGCGTACAGGTACTTGAGAGCTTCGTTACACATGTGCCCTACTGAGCTTCGGTGGTCCCGAGGTGCAAGCTTCAAACTTGTAGTTGATTAACGTGTCGAAGTGGTTCGATTCCATCTGCAGGGCGCCGGCGGGATGATGCGATATAATTTTTTATACGGATTTTCTAGCAAAGTAGCGTTGGTGCTCCATTTTTTATGCTGGAATTGGTAGATTCAGTCACACCAACCGATTTCGTGTTGTTTTTGGATACGTGTATAATTCACAGAAGGTTATTCGTTGCCTTCTGCGTACAGGTACTTGAGAACTTCGTTACACATGTGCCCTACTGAGCTTCGGTGGTCCGGAGGTGCAAGCTTCAAACTTGTATTCGATTAACTTGTCGAAGTGGTTCGATTCCATCTGCAGGGCGCCGGCGGAATGATGCGATATAATTTTTTATACGGATTTTCTAGCAAAGTAGTGTTGATGCTCCATTTTTTATGCTGGAATCGGTAGATTTAATCACACCAACCGAATGGGTCACGGAACACGACACGACATATGTACATATGTATGGATGCATGTAGGTGGCGATGGGCTGCAAGTTATGGTATGGTGACTGAGTGGTGTTTTTTGTGTTGTTTTTGGATTCGTGTATAGTTCACAGAAAGTTATTCGTTGCCTTCTGCGTACAAGTGCTTGAGAGCTTCGTTACACATGTGCCCTACTGAGCTTCGGTGGTCCCGAGGTGCAAGCTTCAAACTTGTAGTCGATTAACGTGTCGAAGTGGTTCGATTCCATCTGCAGGGTGCCGGCGGGATGATGCGATATAATTTTTTATACGGATTTTCTAGCAAAGTAGTGTTGATGCTCCATTTTTTATGCTGGAATCGGTAGATTTAATCACACCAACCGAATGGGCCACGGAACACGACACGCCATGTGTACATATGTATGGATGCATGTAGGTGGCGATGGGCTGCAAGTTATGGTATGGTGACTGAGTGGTGTTTTTTGTGTTGTTTTTAGATCCGTGTATAGTTCACAGAAAGTTATTCGTTGCCTTCTGCGTACAGGTGCTTGAGAGCTTCGTTACACATGTGCCCTACTGAGCTTCGGTGGTCCCGAGGTGCAAGCTTCAAACTTGTAGTCGATTAACGTGTCGAAGTGGTTCGATTCCATCTGCAGGGCGCCGGCGGGATGATGCGATATAATTTTTTATACGGATTTTCTAGCAAGGTAGTGTTCTTTCTCCATTTTTTATGCTGCAATCGGTAGATTCAGCCACACCAACCGATTTTGTGTTGTTTTTGGATTCGTGTATAATTCACAGAAAGTTATTCGTTGCCTTCTGCGTACAGGTACTTGAGAGCTTCGTTACACATGTGCCCTACTGAGCTTCGGTGGTCCCGAGGTGCAAGCTTCAAACTTGTATTCGATTAACTTGTCGAAGTGGTTCGATTCCATCTGCAGGGCGCCGGCGGGATGATGCGATATAATTTTTTATACGGATTTCCTAGCAAAGTAGTGTTCTTGCTCCATTTTTTATGCAGCAATCGGTAGATTCAGCCACACCAACCGATTTTGTGTTGTTTTTGGATTCGTGTATAATTCACAGAAAGTTATTCGTTGCCTTCTGCGTACAGGTACTTGAGAGCTTCGTTACACATGTGCCCTACTGAGCTTCGGTGGTCCCGAGGTGCAAGCTTCAAACTTGTATTCGATTAACTTGTCGAAGTGGTTCGATTCCATCTGCAGGGTGCCGGCGGGATGATGCGATATAATTTTTTATACGGATTTTCTAGCAAAGCAGTGTTCTTGCTCCATTTTTTATGCTGCAATCGGTAGATTCAGCCACACCAACCGATTTTGTGTTTTTTTTGGATTCGTGTATAATTCACAGAAGGTTATTCGTTGCCTTCTGCGTACAGGTACTTGAGAACTTCGTTACACATGTGCCCTACTGAGCTTCGGTGGTCCGGAGGTGCAAGCTTCAATCTTGTATTCGATTAACTTGTCGAAGTGGTTCGATTCCATCTGCAGGGCGCCGGCGGGATGATGCGATATAATTTTTTAGACGGATTTTCTAGCAAAGTAGTGTTCTTGCTCCATTTTTTATGCTGCAATCGGTAGATTCAGCCACACCAACCGATTTTGTGTTGTTTTTGGAATCGTGTATAATTCACAGAAATTTATTCGTTGCCTTCTGCGTACAGGTACTTGAGAGCTTCGCTACACATGTGCCCTACTGAGCTTCGGTGGTCCCGAGGTGCAAGCTTCAAACTTGTATTCGATTAACTTGTCGAAGTGGTTCGATTCCATCTACAGGGTGCCCGCGGGATGATGCGATATAATTTTTTATTCGGATTTTCTAGCAAAGTAGTGTTGATGCTCCATTTTTTATGCTGGAATCGGTAGATTTAATCACACCAACCGAATGGGTCACGGAACACGACACGACATATGTACATATGTATGGATGCATGTAGGTGGCGATGGGCTGCAAGTTATGGTATGGTGACTGAGTGGTGTTTTTTGTGTTGTTTTTGGATTCGTGTATAGTTCACAGAAAGTTATTCGTTGCCTTCTGCGTACAGGTACTTGAGAGCTTCGTTACCCATGTGCCCTACTGAGCTTCGGTGGTCCCGAGGTGCAAGCTTCAAACTTGTATTCGATTAACTTGTCGAAGTGGTTCGATTCCATCTGCAGGGCGCCGGCGGGATGATGCGATATAATTTTTTATACGGATTTTCTAGCAAAGTAGTGTTCTTGCTCCATTTTTTATGCTGCAATCGGTAGATTCAGCCACACCAACCGATTTTGTGTTGTTTTTGGATTCGTGTATAATTCACAGAAAATTATTCGCTGCCTTCTGCGTACAGGTACTTGAGAGCTTCGTTACACATGTGCCCTACTGAGCTTCGGTGGTCCCGAGGTGCAAGCTTCAAACTTGTATTCGATTAACTTGTCGAAGTGGTTCGATTCCATCTGCAGGGTGCCGGCGGGATGATGCGATATAATTTTTTATACGGATTTTCTAGCAAAGTAGTGTTGATGCTCCATTTTTTATGCTGGAATCGGTAGATTCAATCACACCAACCGAATGGGTCACGGAACACGACACGACATATGTACATATGTATGTATGCATGTAGGTGGCGATGGGCTGCAAGTTATGGTATGGTGACTGAGTGGTGTTTTTTTGTGTTGTTTTTGGATTCGTGTATAGTTCACAGAAAGTTATTCGTTGCCTTCTGCGTACAGGTGCTTGAGAGCTTCGTTACACATGTGCCCTACTGAGCTTCGGTGGCCCCGAGGTGCAAGCTTCAAACTTGTAGTCAATTAGCGTGTCGAAGTGGTTCGATTCCATCTGCAGGGCGCCGGCGGGATGATGCGATATAATTTTTTATACGGATTTTCTAGCAAAGTAGTGTTGGTGCTCCATTTTTTATGCTGGAATTGGTAGATTCAGTCACATCAACCGATTTCGTGTTGTTTTTGGATTCGTGTATAATTCACAGAAGCTTATTCGTTGCCTTCTGCGTACAGGTACTTGAGAGCTTCGTTACACATGTGCCCTACTGAGCTTCGGTGGTCCCGAGGTGCAAGCTTCAAACTTGTATTCGATTAACTTGTCGAAGTGGTTCGATTCCATCTGCAGGGCGCCGGCGGGATGATGCGATACAATTTTTTATACGGATTTTCTAGCATCCCGAGGTGCAAGCTTCAAACTTGTATTCGATTAACTTGTCGAAGTGGTTCGATTCCATCTGCAGGGCGCCGGCGGGATGATGCGATACAATTTTTTATACGGATTTTCTAGCAAAGTAGTGTTGGTGCTCCATATTTTATGCTGGAATTGGTAGATTCAATCACACCAACCGATTTTGTGTTGTTTTTGGATTCGTGTATATATCACAGAAGGTTATTCGTTGCCTTCTACGTACAGGTACTTGAGAGCTTCGGTACACATGTGCCCTACTGAGCGTCGGTGGTCCCGAGGTGCAAGCTTCAAACTTGTATTCGATTAGCTTGTCGAAGTGGTTCGATTCCATCTGCAAGGAGCCGGCGGGATGATGCGATATAATTTTTTATACGGATTTTCTAGCAAAGTAGTGTTCTTGCTCCATTTTTTATGTTGCAATCGGTAGATTCAGCTACACCAACCGATTTTGTGTTTTTTTGGATTCGTGTATAATTCACAGAAAGTTATTCGTTGCCTTTTGCGTACAGGTACTTGAGAGCTTCGTTACACATGTGCCCTACTGAGCTTCGGGGGTCCCGAGGTGCAAGCTACAAACTTGTATTCGATTAACTTGTCGAAGTGGTTCGATTCCATCTGCAGGGTGCCGGCGGGATGATGCGATATATTTTTTTATACGGATTTTCTAGCAAAGCAGTGTTCTTGCTCCATTTTTTATGCTGCAATCGGTAGATTCAGCCACACCAACCGATTTTGTGTTTTTTTTGGATTCGTGTATAATTCACAGAAAGTTATTCGTTGCCTTCTGCGTACAGGTACTTGAGAGCTTCGTTACACATGTGCCCTACTGAGCTTCGGTGGTCCCGAGGTGCAAGCTTCAAACTTGTATTCGATTAACTTGTCGAAGTGGTTCGATTCCATCTGCAGGGTGCCGGCGGGATGATGCGATATAATTTTTTATACGGATTTTCTAGCAAAGTAGTGTTGATGCTCCATTTTTTATGCTGGAATCGGTAGATTCAATCACACCAACCGAATGGGTCACGGAACACGACACGACATATGTACATATGTATGTATGCATGTAGGTGGCGATGGGCTGCAAGTTATGGTATGGTGACTGAGTGGTGTTTTTTTTGGATTCGTGTATAGTTCACAGAAAGTTATTCGTTGCCTTCTGCGTACAGGTGCTTGAGAGCTTCGTTACACATGTGCCCTACTGAGCTTCGGTGGTCCCGAGGTGCAAGCTTCAAACTTGTAGTCGATTAGCGTGTCGAAGTGGTTCGATTCCATCTGCAGGGCGCCGGCGGGATGATGCGATATAATTTTTTATACGGATTTTCTAGCAAAGTAGTGTTGGTGCTCCATTTTTTATGCTCGAATTGGTAGATTCAATCACACCAACCGATTTCGTGTTGTTTTTGGATTCGTGTATAATTCACAGAAGGTTATTCGTTGCCTTCTGCGTACAGGTACTTGAGAGCTTCGTTACACATGTGCCCTACTGAGCTTCGGTGGTCCCGAGGTGCAAGCTTCAAACTTGTATTCGATTAACTTGTCGAAGTGGTTCGATTCCATCTGCAGGGCGCCGGCGGCATGATGCGATACAATTTTTTATACGGATTTTCTAGCATCCCGAGGTGCAAGCTTCAAACTTGTATTCGATTAACTTGTCGAAGTGGTTCGATTCCATCTGCAGGGCGCCGGCGGGATGATGCGATATAATTTTTTATACGGATTTCCTAGCAAAGTAGTGTTCTTGCTCCATTTTTTATGCTGCAATCGGTAGATTCAGCCACACCAACCGATTTCGTGTTGTTTTTGGATTCGTGTATAATTCACAGAAGGTTATTCGTTGCCTTCTGCGTACAGGTACTTGAGAGCTTCGTTACACATGTGCCCTACTGAGCTTCGGTGGTCCCGAGGTGCAAGCTTCAAACTTGTATTCGATTAACTTGTCGAAGTGGTTCGATTCCATCTGCAGGGCGCCGGCGGGATGATGCGATACAATTTTTTATACGGATTTTCTAGCATCCCGAGGTGCAAGCTTCAAACTTGTATTCGATTAACTTGTCGAAGTGGTTCGATTCCATCTGCAGGGCGCCGGCGGGATGATGCGATACAATTTTTTATACGGATTTTCTAGCAAAGTAGTGTTGGTGCTCCATATTTTATGCTGGAATTGGTAGATTCAATCACACCAACCGATTTTGTGTTGCTTTTGGATTCGTGTTTATATCACAGAAGGTTATTCGTTGCCTTCTACGTACAGGTACTTGAGAGCTTCGTTACACATGTGCCCTACTGAGCGTCGGTGGTCCCGAGGTGCAAGCTTCAAACTTGTATTCGATTAGCTTGTCGAAGTGGTTCGATTCCATCTGCAGGGAGCCGGCGGGATGATGCGATATAATTTTTTATACGGATTTTCTAGCAAAGTAGTGTTCTTGCTCCATTTTTTATGTTGCAATCGGTAGATTCAGCTACACCAACCGATTTTGTGTTATTTTTGGATTCGTGTATAATTCACAGAAATTTATTCGTTGCCTTCTGCGTACAGGTACTTGAGAGCTTCGTTACCCATGTGCCCTACTGAGCTTCGGTGGTCCCGAGGTGCAAGCTTCAAACTTGTATTCGATTAACTTGTCGAAGTGGTTCGATTCCATCTGCAGGGCGCCGGCGGGATGATGCGATATAATTTTTTATACGGATTTTCTAGCAAAGTAGTGTTCTTGCTCCATTTTTTATGCTGCAATCGGTAGATTCAGCCACACCAACCGATTTTGTGTTGTTTTTGGATTCGTGTATAATTCACAGAAAGTTATTCGTTGCCTTCTGCGTACAGGTACTTGAGAGCTTCGTTACACATGTGCCCTACTGAGCTTCGGTGGTCCCGAGGTGCAAGCTTCAAACTTGTATTCGATTAACTTGTCGAAGTGGTTCGATTCCATCTGCAGGGTGCCGGCGGGATGATGCGATATAATTTTTTATACGGATTTTCTAGCAAAGCAGGGTTCTTGCTCCATTTTTTATGCTGCAATCGGTAGATTCAGCCACACCAACCGATTTTGTGTTTTTTTTGGATTCGTGTATAATTCACAGAAAGTTATTCGTTGCCTTCTGCGTACAGGTACTTGAGAGCTTCGTTACACATGTGCCCTACTGAGCTTCGGTGGTCCCGAGGTGCAAGCTTCAAACTTGTATTCGATTAACTTGTCGAAGTGGTTCGATTCCATCTGCAGGGTGCCGGCGGGATGATGCGATATAATTTTTTATACGGATTTTCTAGCAAAGTAGTGTTGATGCTCCATTTTTTATGCTGGAATCGGTAGATTCAATCACACCAACCGAATGGGTCACGGAACACGACACGACATATGTACATATGTATGTATGCATGTAGGTGGCGATGGGCTGCAAGTTATTGTATGGTGACTGAGTGGTGTTT
Source organism: Eumerus sabulonum (assembly GCA_951905685.1). NCBI lineage: Eukaryota > Metazoa > Arthropoda > Insecta > Diptera > Syrphidae > Eumerus > Eumerus sabulonum. The sequence continues at coordinate 43,286,452 of OX645063.1, forward strand.
TTTTGTGTTGTTTTTGGATTCGTGTATAGTTCACAGAAAGTTATTCGTTGCCTTCTGCGTGCAGGTGCTTGAGAGCTTCGTTACACATGTGCCCTACTGAGCTTCGGTGGTCCCGAGGTGCAAGCTTCAAACTTGTAGTCGATTAGCGTGTCGAAGTGGTTCGATTCCATCTGCAGGGCGCCGGCGGGATGATGCGATATAATTTTTTATACGGATTTTCTAGCAAAGTAGTGTTGGTGCTCCATTTTTTATGCTCGAATTGGTAGATTCAATCACACCAACCGATTTCGTGTTGTTTTTGGATTCGTGTATAATTCACAGAAGGTTATTCGTTGCCTTCTGCGTACAGGTACTTGAGAGCTTCGTTACACATGTGCCCTACTGAGCTTCGGTGGTCCCGAGGTGCAAGCTTCAAACTTGTATTCGATTAACTTGTCGAAGTGGTTCGATTCCATCTGCAGGGCGCCGGCGGGATGATGCGATACAATTTTTTATACGGATTTTCTAGCATCCCGAGGTGCAAGCTTCAAACTTGTATTCGATTAACTTGTCGAAGTGGTTCGATTCCATCTGCAGGGCGCCGGCGGGATGATGCGATATAATTTTTTATACGGATTTCCTAGCAAAGTAGTGTTCTTGCTCCATTTTTTATGCTGCAATCGGTAGATTCAGCCACACCAACCGATTTCGTGTTGTTTTTGGATTCGTGTATAATTCACAGAAGGTTATTCGTTGCCTTCTGCGTACAGGTACTTGAGAGCTTCGTTACACATGTGCCCTACTGAGCTTCGGTGGTCCCGAGGTGCAAGCTTCAAACTTGTATTCGATTAACTTGTCGAAGTGGTTCGATTCCATCTGCAGGGCGCCGGCGGGATGATGCGATACAATTTTTTATACGGATTTTCTAGCATCCCGAGGTGCAAGCTTCAAACTTGTATTCGATTAACTTGTCGAAGTGGTTCGATTCCATCTGCAGGGCGCCGGCGGGATGATGCGATACAATTTTTTATACGGATTTTCTAGCAAAGTAGTGTTGGTGCTCCATATTTTATGCTGGAATTGGTAGATTCAATCACACCAACCGATTTTGTGTTGCTTTTGGATTCGTGTTTATATCACAGAAGGTTATTCGTTGCCTTCTACGTACAGGTACTTGAGAGCTTCGTTACACATGTGCCCTACTGAGCGTCGGTGGTCCCGAGGTGCAAGCTTCAAACTTGTATTCGATTAGCTTGTCGAAGTGGTTCGATTCCATCTGCAGGGAGCCGGCGGGATGATGCGATATAATTTCTTATACGGATTTTCTAGCAAAGTAGTGTTCTTGCTCCATTTTTTATGTTGCAATCGGTAGATTCAGCTACACCAACCGATTTTGTGTTATTTTTGGATTCGTGTATAATTCACAGAAATTTATTCGTTGCCTTCTGCGTACAGGTACTTGAGAGCTTCGTTACCCATGTGCCCTACTGAGCTTCGGTGGTCCCGAGGTGCAAGCTTCAAACTTGTATTCGATTAACTTGTCGAAGTGGTTCGATTCCATCTGCAGGGCGCCGGCGGGATGATGCGATATAATTTTTTATACGGATTTTCTAGCAAAGCAGTGTTCTTGCTCCATTTTTTATGCTGCAATCGGTAGATTCAGCCACACCAACCGATTTTGTGTTTTTTTGGATTCGTGTATAATTCACAGAAAGTTATTCGTTGCCTTCTGCGTACAGGTACTTGAGAGCTTCGTTACACATGTGCCCTACTGAGCTTCGGTGGTCCCGAGGTGCAAGCTTCAAACTTGTATTCGATTTACTTTGTCGAAGTGGTTCGATTCCATCTGCAGGGTGCCGGCGGGATGATGCGATATAATTTTTTATACGGATTTTCTAGCAAAGTAGTGTTGATGCTCCATTTTTTATGCTGGAATCGGTAGATTCAATCACACCAACCGATTTTGTGTTTTTTTTGGATTCGTGTATAATTCACAGAAAGTTATTCGTTGCCTTCTGCGTACAGGTACTTGAGAGCTTCGTTACACATGTGCCCTACTGAGCTTCGGTGGTCCCGAGGTGCAAGCTTCAAACTTGTATTCGATTAACTTGTCGAAGTGGTTCGATTCCATCTGCAGGGTGCCGGCGGGATGATGCGATATAATTTTTTATACGGATTTTCTAGCAAAGTAGTGTTGATGCTCCATTTTTTATGCTGGAATCGGTAGATTCAATCACACCAACCGAATGGGTCACGGAACACGACACGACATATGTACATATGTATGTATGCATGTAGGTGGCGATGGGCTGCAAGTTATTGTATGGTGACTGAGTGGTGTTTTTTTGTGTTGTTTTTGGATTCGTGTATAGTTCACAGAAAGTTATTCGTTGCCTTCTGCGTGCAGGTGCTTGAGAGCTTCGTTACACATGTGCCCTACTGAGCTTCGGTGGTCCCGAGGTGCAAGCTTCAAACTTGTAGTCGATTAGCGTGTCGAAGTGGTTCGATTCCATCTGCAGGGCGCCGGCGGGATGATGCGATATAATTTTTTATACGGATTTTCTAGCAAAGTAGTGTTGGTGCTCCATTTTTTATGCTCGAATTGGTAGATTCAATCACACCAACCGATTTCGTGTTGTTTTTGGATTCGTGTATAATTCACAGAAGGTTATTCGTTGCCTTCTGCGTACAGGTACTTGAGAGCTTCGTTACACATGTGCCCTACTGAGCTTCGGTGGTCCCGAGGTGCAAGCTTCAAACTTGTATTCGATTAACTTGTCGAAGTGGTTCGATTCCATCTGCAGGGCGCCGGCGGGATGATGCGATACAATTTTTTATACGGATTTTCTAGCATCCCGAGGTGCAAGCTTCAAACTTGTATTCGATTAACTTGTCGAAGTGGTTCGATTCCATCTGCAGGGTGCCGGCGGGATGATGCGATATAATTTTTTATACGGATTTTCTAGCAAAGTAGTGTTGATGCTCCATTTTTTATGCTGGAATCGGTAGATTCAATCACACCAACCGAATGGGTCACGGAACACGACACGACATATGTACATATGTATGTATGCATGTAGGTGGCGATGGGCTGCAAGTTATGGTATGGTGACTGAGTGGTGTTTTTTTTGGATTCGTGTATAGTTCACAGAAAGTTATTCGTTGCCTTCTGCGTACAGGTGCTTGAGAGCTTCGTTACACATGTGCCCTACTGAGCTTCGGTGGTCCCGAGGTGCAAGCTTCAAACTTGTAGTCGATTAGCGTGTCGAAGTGGTTCGATTCCATCTGCAGGGCGCCGGCGGGATGATGCGATATAATTTTTTATACGGATTTTCTAGCAAAGTAGTGTTGGTGCTCCATTTTTTATGCTCGAATTGGTAGATTCAATCACACCAACCGATTTCGTGTTGTTTTTGGATTCGTGTATAATTCACAGAAGGTTATTCGTTGCCTTCTGCGTACAGGTACTTGAGAGCTTCGTTACACATGTGCCCTACTGAGCTTCGGTGGTCCCGAGGTGCAAGCTTCAAACTTGTATTCGATTAACTTGTCGAAGTGGTTCGATTCCATCTGCAGGGCGCCGGCGGGATGATGCGATACAATTTTTTATACGGATTTTCTAGCATCCCGAGGTGCAAGCTTCAAACTTGTATTCGATTAACTTGTCGAAGTGGTTCGATTCCATCTGCAGGGCGCCGGTGGGATGATGCGATATAATTTTTTATACGGATTTCCTAGCAAAGTAGTGTTCTTGCTCCATTTTTTATGCTGCAATCGGTAGATTCAGCCACACCAACCGATTTCGTGTTGTTTTTGGATTCGTGTATAATTCACAGAAGGTTATTCGTTGCCTTCTGCGTACAGGTACTTGAGAGCTTCGTTACACATGTGCCCTACTGAGCTTCGGTGGTCCCGAGGTGCAAGCTTCAAACTTGTATTCGATTAACTTGTCGAAGTGGTTCGATTCCATCTGCAGGGCGCCGGCGGGATGATGCGATACAATTTTTTATACGGATTTTCTAGCATCCCGAGGTGCAAGCTTCAAACTTGTATTCGATTAACTTGTCGAAGTGGTTCGATTCCATCTGCAGGGCGCCGGCGGGATGATGCGATACAATTTTTTATACGGATTTTCTAGCAAAGTAGTGTTGGTGCTCCATATTTTATGCTGGAATTGGTAGATTCAATCACACCAACCGATTTTGTGTTGCTTTTGGATTCGTGTTTATATCACAGAAGGTTATTCGTTGCCTTCTACGTACAGGTACTTGAGAGCTTCGTTACACATGTGCCCTACTGAGCGTCGGTGGTCCCGAGGTGCAAGCTTCAAACTTGTATTCGATTAGCTTGTCGAAGTGGTTCGATTCCATCTGCAGGGAGCCGGCGGGATGATGCGATATAATTTTTTATACGGATTTTCTAGCAAAGTAGTGTTCTTGCTCCATTTTTTATGTTGCAATCGGTAGATTCAGCTACACCAACCGATTTTGTGTTATTTTTGGATTCGTGTATAATTCACAGAAATTTATTCGTTGCCTTCTGCGTACAGGTACTTGAGAGCTTCGTTACCCATGTGCCCTACTGAGCTTCGGTGGTCCCGAGGTGCAAGCTTCAAACTTGTATTCGATTAACTTGTCGAAGTGGTTCGATTCCATCTGCAGGGCGCCGGCGGGATGATGCGATATAATTTTTTATACGGATTTTCTAGCAAAGTAGTGTTCTTGCTCCATTTTTTATGCTGCAATCGGTAGATTCAGCCACACCAACCGATTTTGTGTTGTTTTTGGATTCGTGTATAATTCACAGAAAGTTATTCGTTGCCTTCTGCGTACAGGTACTTGAGAGCTTCGTTACACATGTGCCCTACTGAGCTTCGGTGGTCCCGAGGTGCAAGCTTCAAACTTGTATTCGATTAACTTGTCGAAGTGGTTCGATTCCATCTGCAGGGTGCCGGCGGGATGATGCGATATAATTTTTTATACGGATTTTCTAGCAAAGTAGTGTTGATGCTCCATTTTTTATGCTGGAATCGGTAGATTCAATCACACCAACCGAATGGGTCACGGAACACGACACGACATATGTACAAATGTATGTATGCATGTAGGTGGCGATGGGCTGCAAGTTATGGTATGGTGACTGAGTGGTGTTTTTTGTGTTGTTTTTGGATTCGTGTATAGTTCACAGAAAGTTATTCGTTGCCTTCTGCGTACAGGTGTTTGAGAGCTTCGTTACACATGTGCCCTACTGAGCTTCGGTGGTCCCGAGGTGCAAGCTTCAAACTTGTAGTCGATTAGCGTGTCGAAGTGGTTCGATTCCATCTGCAGGGCGCCGGCGGGATGATGCGATACAATTTTTTATACGGATTTTCTAGCAAAGTAGTGTTGGTGCTCCATTTTTTATGCCGGAATTGGTAGATTCAATCACACCAACCGATTTTGTGTTGTTTTTGGGTTCGTGTATATATCACAGAAGGTTATTCGTTGCCTTCTACGTACAGGTACTTGAGAGCTTCGGTACACATGTGCCCTACTGAGCGTCGGTGGTCCCGAGGTGCAAGCTTCAAACTTGTATTCGATTAGCTTGTCGAAGTGGTTCGATTCCATCTGCAGGGAGCCGGCGGGATGATGCGATATAATTTTTTATACGGATTTTCTAGCAAAGTAGTGTTCTTGCTCCATTTTTTATGTTGCAATCGGTAGATTCAGCTACACCAACCGATTTTGTGTTATTTTTGGATTCGTGTATAATTCACAGAAATTTATTCGTTGTCTTCTGCGTACAGGTACTTGAGAGCTTCGTTACCTATGTGCCCTACTGAGCTTCGGTGGTCCCGAGGTGCAAGCTTCAAACTTGTATTCGATTAACTTGTCGAAGTGGTTCGATTCCATCTGCAGGGCGCCGGCGGGATGATGCGATATAATTTTTTATACGGATTTCCTAGCAAAGTAGTGTTCTTGCTCCATTTTTTATGCTGCAATCGGTAGATTCAGCCACACCAACCGATTTTGTGTTGTTTTTGGATTCGTGTATAATTCACAGAAAGTTATTCGTTGCCTTCTGCGTACAGGTACTTGAGAGCTTCGTTACACATGTGCCCTACTGAGCTTCGGTGGTCCCGAGGTGCAAGCTTCAAACTTGTATTCGATTAACTTGTCGAAGTGGTTCGATTCCATCTGCAGGGTGCCGGCGGGATGATGCGATATAATTTTTTATACGGATTTTCTAGCAAAGCAGGGTTCTTGCTCCATTTTTTATGCTGCAATCGGTAGATTCAGCCACACCAACCGATTTTGTGTTTTTTTTGGATTCGTGTATAATTCACAGAAAGTTATTCGTTGCCTTCTGCGTACAGGTACTTGAGAGCTTCGTTACACATGTGCCCTACTGAGCTTCGGTGGTCCCGAGGTGCAAGCTTCAAACTTGTATTCGATTAACTTGTCGAAGTGGTTCGATTCCATCTGCAGGGTGCCGGCGGGATGATGCGATATAATTTTTTATACGGATTTTCTAGCAAAGTAGTGTTGATGCTCCATTTTTTATGCTGGAATCGGTAGATTCAATCACACCAACCGAATGGGTCACGGAACACGACACGACATATGTACATATGTATGTATGCATGTAGGTGGCGATGGGCTGCAAGTTATTGTATGGTGACTGAGTGGTGTTTTTTTGTGTTGTTTTTGGATTCGTGTATAGTTCACAGAAAGTTATTCGTTGCCTTCTGCGTGCAGGTGCTTGAGAGCTTCGTTACACATGTGCCCTACTGAGCTTCGGTGGTCCCGAGGTGCAAGCTTCAAACTTGTAGTCGATTAGCGTGTCGAAGTGGTTCGATTCCATCTGCAGGGCGCCGGCGGGATGATGCGATATAATTTTTTATACGGATTTTCTAGCAAAGTAGTGTTGGTGCTCCATTTTTTATGCTCGAATTGGTAGATTCAATCACACCAACCGATTTCGTGTTGTTTTTGGATTCGTGTATAATTCACAGAAGGTTATTCGTTGCCTTCTGCGTACAGGTACTTGAGAGCTTCGTTACACATGTGCCCTACTGAGCTTCGGTGGTCCCGAGGTGCAAGCTTCAAACTTGTATTCGATTAACTTGTCGAAGTGGTTCGATTCCATCTGCAGGGCGCCGGCGGGATGATGCGATACAATTTTTTATACGGATTTTCTAGCATCCCGAGGTGCAAGCTTCAAACTTGTATTCGATTAACTTGTCGAAGTGGTTCGATTCCATCTGCAGGGCGCCGGCGGGATGATGCGATATAATTTTTTATACGGATTTCCTAGCAAAGTAGTGTTCTTGCTCCATTTTTTATGCTGCAATCGGTAGATTCAGCCACACCAACCGATTTCGTGTTGTTTTTGGATTCGTGTATAATTCACAGAAGGTTATTCGTTGCCTTCTGCGTACAGGTACTTGAGAGCTTCGTTACACATGTGCCCTACTGAGCTTCGGTGGTCCCGAGGTGCAAGCTTCAAACTTGTATTCGATTAACTTGTCGAAGTGGTTCGATTCCATCTGCAGGGCGCCGGCGGGATGATGCGATACAATTTTTTATACGGATTTTCTAGCATCCCGAGGTGCAAGCTTCAAACTTGTATTCGATTAACTTGTCGAAGTGGTTCGATTCCATCTGCAGGGCGCCGGCGGGATGATGCGATACAATTTTTTATACGGATTTTCTAGCAAAGTAGGTTTGGTGCTCCATATTTTATGCTGGAATTGGTAGATTCAATCACACCAACCGATTTTGTGTTGCTTTTGGATTCGTGTTTATATCACAGAAGGTTATTCGTTGCCTTCTACGTACAGGTACTTGAGAGCTTCGTTACACATGTGCCCTACTGAGCGTCGGTGGTCCCGAGGTGCAAGCTTCAAACTTGTATTCGATTAGCTTGTCGAAGTGGTTCGATTCCATCTGCAGGGAGCCGGCGGGATGATGCGATATAATTTCTTATACGGATTTTCTAGCAAAGTAGTGTTCTTGCTCCATTTTTTATGTTGCAATCGGTAGATTCAGCTACACCAACCGATTTTGTGTTATTTTTGGATTCGTGTATAATTCACAGAAATTTATTCGTTGCCTTCTGCGTACAGGTACTTGAGAGCTTCGTTACCCATGTGCCCTACTGAGCTTCGGTGGTCCCGAGGTGCAAGCTTCAAACTTGTATTCGATTAACTTGTCGAAGTGGTTCGATTCCATCTGCAGGGCGCCGGCGGGATGATGCGATATAATTTTTTATACGGATTTTCTAGCAAAGCAGTGTTCTTGCTCCATTTTTTATGCTGCAATCGGTAGATTCAGCCACACCAACCGATTTTGTGTTTTTTTGGATTCGTGTATAATTCACAGAAAGTTATTCGTTGCCTTCTGCGTACAGGTACTTGAGAGCTTCGTTACACATGTGCCCTACTGAGCTTCGGTGGTCCCGAGGTGCAAGCTTCAAACTTGTATTCGATTAACTTGTCGAAGTGGTTCGATTCCATCTGCAGGGTGCCGGCGGGATGATGCGATATAATTTTTTATACGGATTTTCTAGCAAAGTAGTGTTGATGCTCCATTTTTTATGCTGGAATCGGTAGATTCAATCACACCAACCGATTTTGTGTTTTTTTTGGATTCGTGTATAATTCACAGAAAGTTATTCGTTGCCTTCTGCGTACAGGTACTTGAGAGCTTCGTTACACATGTGCCCTACTGAGCTTCGGTGGTCCCGAGGTGCAAGCTTCAAACTTGTATTCGATTAACTTGTCGAAGTGGTTCGATTCCATCTGCAGGGTGCCGGCGGGATGATGCGATATAATTTTTTATACGGATTTTCTAGCAAAGTAGTGTTGATGCTCCATTTTTTATGCTGGAATCGGTAGATTCAATCACACCAACCGAATGGGTCACGGAACACGACACGACATATGTACATATGTATGTATGCATGTAGGTGGCGATGGGCTGCAAGTTATTGTATGGTGACTGAGTGGTGTTTTTTTGTGTTGTTTTTGGATTCGTGTATAGTTCACAGAAAGTTATTCGTTGCCTTCTGCGTGCAGGTGCTTGAGAGCTTCGTTACACATGTGCCCTACTGAGCTTCGGTGGTCCCGAGGTGCAAGCTTCAAACTTGTAGTCGATTAGCGTGTCGAAGTGGTTCGATTCCATCTGCAGGGCGCCGGCGGGATGATGCGATATAATTTTTTATACGGATTTTCTAGCAAAGTAGTGTTGGTGCTCCATTTTTTATGCTCGAATTGGTAGATTCAATCACACCAACCGATTTCGTGTTGTTTTTGGATTCGTGTATAATTCACAGAAGGTTATTCGTTGCCTTCTGCGTACAGGTACTTGAGAGCTTCGTTACACATGTGCCCTACTGAGCTTCGGTGGTCCCGAGGTGCAAGCTTCAAACTTGTATTCGATTAACTTGTCGAAGTGGTTCGATTCCGTCTGCAGGGCGCCGGCGGGATGATGCGATACAATTTTTTATACGGATTTTCTAGCATCCCGAGGTGCAAGCTTCAAACTTGTATTCGATTAACTTGTCGAAGTGGTTCGATTCCATCTGCAGGGCGCCGGCGGGATGATGCGATACAATTTTTTATACGGATTTTCTAGCATCCCGAGGTGCAAGCTTCAAACTTGTATTCGATTAACTTGTCGAAGTGGTTCGATTCCATCTGCAGGGCGCCGGCGGGATGATGCGATATAATTTTTTATACGGATTTCCTAGCAAAGTAGTGTTCTTGCTCCATTTTTTATGCTGCAATCGGTAGATTCAGCCACACCAACCGATTTCGTGTTGTTTTTGGATTCGTGTATAATTCACAGAAGGTTATTCGTTGCCTTCTGCGTACAGGTACTTGAGAGCTTCGTTACACATGTGCCCTACTGAGCTTCGGTGGTCCCGAGGTGCAAGCTTCAAACTTGTATTCGATTAACTTGTCGAAGTGGTTCGATTCCATCTGCAGGGCGCCGGCGGGATGATGCGATACAATTTTTTATACGGATTTTCTAGCATCCCGAGGTGCAAGCTTCAAACTTGTATTCGATTAACTTGTCGAAGTGGTTCGATTCCATCTGCAGGGCGCCGGCGGGATGATGCGATACAATTTTTTATACGGATTTTCTAGCAAAGTAGTGTTGGTGCTCCATATTTTATGCTGGAATTGGTAGATTCAATCACACCAACCGATTTTGTGTTGCTTTTGGATTCGTGTTTATATCACAGAAGGTTATTCGTTGCCTTCTACGTACAGGTACTTGAGAGCTTCGTTACACATGTGCCCTACTGAGCGTCGGTGGTCCCGAGGTGCAAGCTTCAAACTTGTATTCGATTAGCTTGTCGAAGTGGTTCGATTCCATCTGCAGGGAGCCGGCGGGATGATGCGATATAATTTCTTATACGGATTTTCTAGCAAAGTAGTGTTCTTGCTCCATTTTTTATGTTGCAATCGGTAGATTCAGCTACACCAACCGATTTTGTGTTATTTTTGGATTCGTGTATAATTCACAGAAATTTATTCGTTGCCTTCTGCGTACAGGTACTTGAGAGCTTTGTTACCCATGTGCCCTACTGAGCTTCGGTGGTCCCGAGGTGCAAGCTTCAAACTTGTATTCGATTAACTTGTCGAAGTGGTTCGATTCCATCTGCAGGGCGCCGGCGGGATGATGCGATATAATTTTTTATACGGATTTTCTGGCAAAGCAGTGTTCTTGCTCCATTTTTTATGCTGCAATCGGTAGATTCAGCCACACCAACCGATTTTGTGTTTTTTTGGATTCGTGTATAATTCACAGAAAGTTATTCGTTGCCTTCTGCGTACAGGTACTTGAGAGCTTCGTTACACATGTGCCCTACTGAGCTTCGGTGTTCCCGAGGTGCAAGCTTCAAACTTGTATTCGATTAACTTGTCGAAGTGGTTCGATTCCATCAGCAGGGTGCCGGCGGGATGATGCGATATAATTTTTTATACGGATTTTCTAGCAAAGTAGTGTTGATGCTCCATTTTTTATGCTGGAATCGGTAGATTCAATCACACCAACCGAATGGGTCACGGAACACGACACGACATATGTACAAATGTATGTATGCATGTAGGTGGCGATGGGCTGCAAGTTATGGTATGGTGACTGAGTGGTGTTTTTTGTGTTGTTTTTGGATTCGTGTATAGTTCACAGAAAGTTATTCGTTGCCTTCTGCGTACAGGTGTTTGAGAGCTTCGTTACACATGTGCCCTACTGAGCTTCGGTGGTCCCGAGGTGCAAGCTTCAAACTTGTAGTCGATTAGCGTGTCGAAGTGGTTCGATTCCATCTGCAGGGCGCCGGCGGGATGATGCGATACAATTTTTTATACGGATTTTCTAGCAAAGTAGTATTGGTGCTCCATTTTTTATGCTGGAATTGGTAGATTCAATCACACCAACCGATTTTGTGTTGTTTTTGGATTCGTGTATATATCACAGAAGGTTATTCGTTGCCTTCTACGTACAGGTACTTGAGAGCTTCGGTACACATGTGCCCTACTGAGCGTCGGTGGTCCCGAGGTGCAAGCTTCAAACTTGTATTCGATTAGCTTGTCGAAGTGGTTCGATTCCATCTGCAGGGAGCCGGCGGGATGATGCGATATAATTTTTTATACGGATTTTCTAGCAAAGTAGTGTTCTTGCTCCATTTTTTATGTTGCAATCGGTAGATTCAGCTACACCAACCGATTTTGTGTTATTTTTGGATTCGTGTATAATTCACAGAAATTTATTCGTTGCCTTCTGCGTACAGGTACTTGAGAGCTTCGTTACCCATGTGCCCTACTGAGCTTCGGTGGTCCCGAGGTGCAAGCTTCAAACTTGTATTCGATTAACTTGTCGAAGTGGTTCGATTCCATCTGCAGGGCGCCGGCGGGATGATGCGATATAATTTTTTATACGGATTTTCTAGCAAAGTAGTGTTCTTGCTCCATTTTTTATGCTGCAATCGGTAGATTCAGCCACACCAACCGATTTTGTGTTGTTTTTGGATTCGTGTATAATTCACAGAAAGTTATTCGTTGCCTTCTGCGTACAGGTACTTGAGAGCTTCGTTACACATGTGCCCTACTGAGCTTCGGTGGTCCCGAGGTGCAAGCTTCAAACTTGTATTCGATTAACTTGTCGAAGTGGTTCGATTCCATCTGCAGGGTGCCGGCGGGATGATGCGATATATTTTTTTATACGGATTTTCTAGCAAAGCAGTGTTCTTGCTCCATTTTTTATGCTGCAATCGGTAGATTCAGCCACACCAACCGATTTTGTGTTTTTTTGGATTCGTGTATAATTCACAGAAAGTTATTCGTTGCCTTCTGCGTACAGGTACTTGAGAGCTTCGTTACACATGTGCCCTACTGAGCTTCGGTGGTCCCGAGGTGCAAGCTTCAAACTTGTATTCGATTAACTTGTCGAAGTGGTTCGATTCCATCTGCAGGGTGCCGGCGGGATGATGCGATATAATTTTTTATACGGATTTTCTGGCAAAGTAGTGTTGATGCTCCATTTTTTATGCTGGAATCGGTAGATTCAATCACACCAACCGAATGGGTCACGGAACACGACACGACATATGTACAAATGTATGTATGCATGTAGGTGGCGATGGGCTGCAAGTTATGGTATGGTGACTGAGTGGTGTTTTTTGTGTTGTTTTTGGATTCGTGTATAGTTCACAGAAAGTTATTCGTTGCCTTCTGCGTACAGGTGTTTGAGAGCTTCGTTACACATGTGCCCTACTGAGGCTCGGTGGTCCCGAGGTGCAAGCTTCAAACTTGTAGTCGATTAGCGTGTCGAAGTGGTTCGATTCCATCTGCAGGGTGCCGGCGGGATGATGCGATATAATTTTTTATACGGATTTTCTGGCAAAGTAGTGTTGATGCTCCATTTTTTATGCTGGAATCGGTAGATTCAATCACACCAACCGAATGGGTCACGGAACACGACACGACATATGTTATGGTATGGTGGCTGAGTGGTGTTTTTTGTGTTGTTTTTGGATTCGTGTATAGTTCACAGAAAGTTGTTCGTTGCCTTCTGCGTACAGGCGCTTGAGAGCTTCGTTACACATGTGCCCTACTGAGCTTCGGTGGTCCCGAGGTGCAAGCTTCAAACTTGTAGTCGATTAACGTGTCGAAGTGGTTCGATTCCATCTGCAGGGCGCCGGCGGGATGATGCGATATATTTTTTTATACGGATTTTCTAGCAAAGCAGTGTTCTTGCTCCATTTTTTATGCTGCAATCGGTAGATTCAGCCACACCAACCGATTTTGTGTTTTTTTGGATTCGTGTATAATTCACAGAAAGTTATTCGTTGCCTTCTGCGTACAGGTACTTGAGAGCTTCGTTACACATGTGCCCTACTGAGCTTCGGTGGTCCCGAGGTGCAAGCTTCAAACTTGTATTCGATTAACTTGTCGAAGTGGTTCGATTCCATCTGCAGGGTGCCGGCGGGATGATGCGATATAATTTTTTATACGGATTTTCTAGCAAAGTAGTGTTGATGCTCCATTTTTTATGCTGGAATCGGTAGATTCAATCACACCAACCGAATGGGTCACGGAACACGACACGACATATGTACAAATGTATGTATGCATGTAGGTGGCGATGGGCTGCAAGTTATGGTATGGTGACTGAGTGGTGTTTTTTGTGTTGTTTTTGGATTCGTGTATAGTTCACAGAAAGTTATTCGTTGCCTTCTGCGTACAGGTGTTTGAGAGCTTCGTTACACATGTGCCCTACTGAGCTTCGGTGGTCCCGAGGTGCAAGCTTCAAACTTGTAGTCGATTAGCGTGTCGAAGTGGTTCGATTCCATCTGCAGGGTGCCGGCGGGATGATGCGATATAATTTTTTATACGGATTTTCTGGCAAAGTAATGTTGAGGCTCCATTTTTTATGCTGGAATCGGTAGATTCAATCACACCAACCGAATGGGTCACGGAACACGACACGACATATGTTATGGTATGGTGGCTGAGTGGTGTTTTTTGTGTTGTTTTTGGATTCGTGTATAGTTCACAGAAAGTTGTTCGTTGCCTTCTGCGTACAGGCGCTTGAGAGCTTCGTTACACATGTGCCCTACTGAGCTTCGGTGGTCCCGAGGTGCAAGCTTCAAACTTGTAGTCGATTAACGTGTCGAAGTGGTTCGATTCCATCTGCAGGGCGCCGGCGGGATGATGCGATATATTTTTTTATACGGATTTTCTAGCAAAGCAGTGTTCTTGCTCCATTTTTTATGCTGCAATCGGTAGATTCAGCCACACCAACCGATTTTGTGTTGTTTTTGGATTCGTGTATAATTCACAGAAAGTTATTCGTTGCCTTCTGCGTACAGGTACTTGAGAGCTTCGTTACACATGTGCCCTACTGAGCTTCGGTGGTCCCGAGGTGCAAGCTTCAAACTTGTATTCGATTAACTTGTCGAAGTGGTTCGATTCTATCTGCAGGGTGCCGGCGGGATGATGCGATATATTTTTTTATACGGATTTTCTAGCAAAGTAGTGTTGGTGCTCCATTTTTTATGCTGGAATTGGTAGATTCAATCACACCAACCGATTTCGTGTTCTTTTTGGATTCGTGTATAATTCACACAAGGTTATTCGTTGCCTTCTGCGTACAGGTACTTGAGAGCTTCGTTACACATGTGCCCTACTGAGCTTCGGTGGTCCCGAGGTGCAAGCTTCAAACTTGTATTCGATTAACTTGTCGAAGTGGTTCGATTCCATCTGCAGGGTGCCGGCGGGATGATGCGATATAATTTTTTATACGGATTTTCTAGCAAAGTAGTGTTGGTGCTCCATTTTTCATGCTGGAATTGGTAGATTCAATCACACCAACCGATTTCGTGTTGTTTTTGGATTCGTGTATAATTCACAGAAAGTTATTCGTTGCCTTCTGCGTACAGGTACTTGAGAGTTTCGTTACACATGTGCCCTACTGAGCTTCGGTGGTCCCGAGGTGCAAGCTTCAAACTTGTATTCGATTAACTTGTCGAAGTGGTTCGATTCCATCTGCAGGGTGCCGGCGGGATGATGCGATATAATTTTTAATACGGATTTTCTAGCAAAGTAGTGTTAGTGCTCCATTTTTTTTGCTGGAATTGGTAGATTCAATCACACCAACCGATTTCGTGTTCTTTTTGGATTCGTGTATAATTCACAGAAGGTTATTCGTTGCCTTCTGCGTGCAGGTACTTGAGAGCTTCGTTACACATGTGCCCTACTGAGCGTCGGTGGTCCCGAGGTGCAAGCTTCAAACTTGTATTCGATTAGCTTGTCGAAGTGGTTCGATTCCATCTGCAGGGCGCCGGCGGGATGTAGCGATATAATTTTTTATACGGATTTTCTAGCAAAGTAGTGTTCTTGCTCCATTTTTTATGCTGCAATCGGTAGATTCAGCCACACCAACCGATTTTGTGTTGTTTTTGGATTCGTGTATAATTCACAGAAAGTTATTCGTTGCCTTCTGCGTACAGGTACTTGAGAGCTTCGTTACACATGTGCCCTACTGAGCGTCGGTGATCCCGAGGTGCAAGCTTCAAACTTGTACTCGATTAGCTTGTCGAAGTGGTTCGATTCCATCTGCAGGGCGCCGGCGGGATGATGCGATATAATTTTTTATACGGATTTTCTAGCAAAGTAGTGTTCTTGCTCCATTTTTTATGCTGCAATCGGTAGATTCAGCCACACCAACCGATTTTGTGTTGTTTTTGGATTCGTGTATAATTCACAGAAAGTTATTCGTTGCCTTCTGCGTACAGGTACTTGAGAGCTTCGTTACACATGTGCCCTACTGAGCTTCGGTGGTCCCGAAGTGCAAGCTTCAAACTTGTATTCGATTAACTTGTCGAAGTGGTTCGATTCCATCTGCAGGGTGCCGGCGGAATGATGCGATATAATTTTTTATAGGGATTTTCTAGCAAAGTAGTGTTGATGCTCCATTTTTTATGCTGGAATCGGTAGATTCAATCACACCAACCGAATGGGTCACGGAACACGACACGACATATGTACAGATGTATGTATGCATGTAGGTGGCGATGAGCTGCAAGTTATGGTATGGTGACTGAGTGGTGTTTTTGGATTCGTGTATAGTTCACAGAAAGTTATTCGTTGCCTTCTGCGTACAGGTGTTTGAGAGCTTCGTTTCACATGTGCCCTACTGAGCTTCGGTGGTCCCGAGGTGCAAGCTTCAAACTTGTATTCGATTAACTTGTCGAAGTGGTTCGATTCCATCTGCAGGGTGCCGGCGGGATGATGCGATATAATTTTTTATACGGATTTTCTGGCAAAGTAGTGTTGATGCTCCATTTTTTATGCTGGAATCGGTAGATTCAATCACACCAACCGAATGGGTCACGGAACACGACACGACATATGTACATATGTATGTATGCATGTAGGTGGCGATGGGCTGCAAGTTATGGTATGGTGACTGAGTGGTGTTTTTTTGTGTTGTTTTTGGATTCGTGTATAGTTCACAGAAAGTTATTCGTTGCCTTCTGCGTACAGGTGCTTGAGAGCTTCGTTACACATGTGCCCTACTGAGCTTCGGTGGTCCCGAGGTGCAAGCTTCAAACTTGTAGTCGATTAGCGCGTCGAAGTGGTTCGATTCCATCTGCAGGGCGCCGGCGGGATGATGCGATATAATTTTTTATACGGATTTTCTAGCAAAGTAGTGCTGGTGCTCCATTTTTTATGCTCGAATTGGTAGATTCAATCACACCAACCGATTTCGTGTTGTTTTTGGATTCGTGTATTATTCACAGAAGGTTATTCGTTGCCTTCTGCGTACAGGTACTTGAGAGCTTCGTTACACATGTGCCCTACTGAGCTTCGGTGGTCCCGAGGTGCAAGCTTCAAACTTGTATTCGATTAACTTGTCGAAGTGGTTCGATTCCATCTGCAGGGCGCCGGCGGTATGATGCGATACAATTTTTTATACGGATTTTCTAGCATCCCGAGGTGCAAGCTTCAAACTTGTATTCGATTAACTTGTCGAAGTGGTTCGATTCCATCTGCAGGGCGCCGGCGGGATGATGCGATACAATTTTTTATACGGATTTTCTAGCAAAGTAGTGTTGGTGCTCCATATTTTATGCTGGAATTGGTAGATTCAATCATACCAACCGATTTTGTGTTGTTTTTGGATTCGTGTTTATATCACAGAAGGCTATTCGTTGCCTTCTACGTACAGGTACTTGAGAGCTTCGTTACACATGTGGCCTACTGAGCGTCGGTGGCCCCGAGGTGCAAGCTTCAAACTTGTATTCGATTAGCTTGTCGAAGTGGTTCGATTCCATCTGCAGGGAGCCGGCGGGATGATGCGATATAATTTTTTATACGGATTTTCTAGCAAAGTAGTGTTCTTGCTCCATTTTTTATGTTGCAATCGGTAGATTCAGCTACACCAACCGATTTTGTGTTATTTTTGGATTCGTGTATAATTCACAGAAATTTATTCGTTGCCTTCTGCGTACAGGTACTTGAGAGCTTCGTTACCCATGTGCCCTACTGAGCTTCGGTGGTCCCGAGGTGCAAGCTTCAAACTTGTATTCGATTAACTTGTCGAAGTGGTTCGATTCCATCTGCAGGGCGCCGGCGGGATGATGCGATATAATTTTTTATACGGATTTTCTAGCAAAGTAGTGTTCTTGCTCCATTTTTTATGCTGCAATCGGTAGATTCAGCCACACCAACCGATTTTGTGTTGCTTTTGGATTCGTGTATAATTCACAGAAAGTTATTCGTTGCCTTCTGCGTACAGGTGCTTGAGAGCTTCGTTACACATGTGCTCTACTGAGCTTCGGTGGTCCCGAGGTGCAAGCTTCAAACTTGTATTCGATTAACTTGTCGAAGTGGTTCGATTCCATCTGCAGGGCGCCGGCGGGATGATGCGATATAATTTTTTATACGGATTTTCTAGCAAAGTAGTGTTCTTGCTCCATTTTTTATGCTGCAATCGGTAGATTCAGCCACACCAAACGATTTTGTGTTTCTTTTGGATTCGTGTATAATTCACAGAAAGTTATTCGTTGCCTTCTGCGTACAGGTACTTGAGAGCTTCGTTACACATGTGCCCTACAGAGCTTCGGTGGTCCCGAGGTGCAAGCTTCAAACTTGTAGTCGATTAACGTGTCGAAGTGGTTCGATTCCATCTGCAGGGCGCCGGCGGGATGATGCGAATAATTTTTTATACGGATTTTCTAGCAAAGTAGTGTTGGTGCTCCATTTTTCATGCTGGAATTGGTAGATTCAATCACACCAACCGATTTCGTGTTGTTTTTGGATTCGTGTATAATTCACAGAAAGTTATTCGTTGCCTTCTGCGTACAGGTACTTGAGAGTTTCTTTACACATGTGCCCTACTGAGCTTCGGTGGTCCCGAGGTGCAAGCTTCAAACTTGTAGTCGATTAACGTGTCGAAGTGGTTCGATTCCATCTGCAGGGCGCCGGCGGGATGATGCGATATAATTTTTTATACGGATTTTCTAGCAAAGCAGTGTTCTTGCTCCATTTTTTATGCTGCAATCGGTAGATTCAGCTACACCAACCGATTTTGTGTTGTTTTTGGATTCGTGTTTATATCACAGAAGGTTATTCGTTGCCTTCTGCGTACAGGTACTTGAGAGCTTCGTTACACATGTGCCCTACTGAGCTTCGGTGGTCCCGAGGTGCAAGCTTCAAACTTGTATTCGATTAACTTGTCGAAGTGGTTCGATTCCATCTGCAGGGTGCCGGCGGGATGATGCGATATAATTTTTTATACGGATTTTCTAGCAAAGCGGTGTTCTTGCTCCATTTTTTATGCTGCAATCGGTAGATTCAGCCACACCAACCGATTTTGTGTTGTTTTTGGATTCGTGTTTATATCACAGAAGGCTATTCGTTGCCTTCTACGTACAGGTACTTGAGAGCTTCGTTACACATGTGGCCTACTGAGCGTCGGTGGCCCCGAGGTGCAAGCTTCAAACTTGTATTCGATTAGCTTGTCGAAGTGGTTCGATTCCATCTGCAGGGAGCCGGCGGGATGATGCGATATAATTTTTTATACGGATTTTCTAGCAAAGTAGTGTTCTTGCTCCATTTTTTATGCTGCAATCGGTAGATTCAGCCACACCAACCGATTTTGTGTTTTTTTGGATTCGTGTATAATTCACAGAAAGTTATTCGTTGCCTTCTGCGTACAGGTACTTGAGAGCTTCGTTACACATGTGCCCTACTGAGCTTCGGTGGTCCCGAGGTGCAAGCTTCAAACTTGTATTCGATTAACTTGTCGAAGTGGTTCGATTCCATCTGCAGGGTGCCGGCGGGATGATGCGATATAATTTTTTATACGGATTTTCTAGCAAAGTAGTGTTGATGCTCCATTTTTTATGCTGGAATCGGTAGATTCAATCACACCAACCGATTTTGTGTTTTTTTTGGATTCGTGTATAATTCACAGAAAGTTATTCGTTGCCTTCTGCGTACAGGTACTTGAGAGCTTCGTTACACATGTGCCCTACTGAGCTTCGGTGGTCCCGAGGTGCAAGCTTCAAACTTGTATTCGATTAACTTGTCGAAGTGGTTCGATTCCATCTGCAGGGTGCCGGCGGGATGATGCGATATAATTTTTTATACGGATTTTCTAGCAAAGTAGTGTTGATGCTCCATTTTTTATGCTGGAATCGGTAGATTCAATCACACCAACCGAATGGGTCACGGAACACGACACGACATATGTACATATGTATGTATGCATGTAGGTGGCGATGGGCTGCAAGTTATTGTATGGTGACTGAGTGGTGTTTTTTTGTGTTGTTTTTGGATTCGTGTATAGTTCACAGAAAGTTATTCGTTGCCTTCTGCGTGCAGGTGCTTGAGAGCTTCGTTACACATGTGCCCTACTGAGCTTCGGTGGTCCCGAGGTGCAAGCTTCAAACTTGTAGTCGATTAGCGTGTCGAAGTGGTTCGATTCCATCTGCAGGGCGCCGGCGGGATGATGCGATATAATTTTTTATACGGATTTTCTAGCAAAGTAGTGTTGGTGCTCCATTTTTTATGCTCGAATTGGTAGATTCAATCACACCAACCGATTTCGTGTTGTTTTTGGATTCGTGTATAATTCACAGAAGGTTATTCGTTGCCTTCTGCGTACAGGTACTTGAGAGCTTCGTTACACATGTGCCCTACTGAGCTTCGGTGGTCCCGAGGTGCAAGCTTCAAACTTGTATTCGATTAACTTGTCGAAGTGGTTCGATTCCATCTGCAGGGCGCCGGCGGGATGATGCGATACAATTTTTTATACGGATTTTCTAGCATCCCGAGGTGCAAGCTTCAAACTTGTATTCGATTAACTTGTCGAAGTGGTTCGATTCCATCTGCAGGGCGCCGGCGGGATGATGCGATACAATTTTTTATACGGATTTTCTAGCATCCCGAGGTGCAAGCTTCAAACTTGTATTCGATTAACTTGTCGAAGTGGTTCGATTCCATCTGCAGGGCGCCGGCGGGATGATGCGATATAATTTTTTATACGGATTTCCTAGCAAAGTAGTGTTCTTGCTCCATTTTTTATGCTGCAATCGGTAGATTCAGCCACACCAACCGATTTCGTGTTGTTTTTGGATTCGTGTATAATTCACAGAAGGTTATTCGTTGCCTTCTGCGTACAGGTACTTGAGAGCTTCGTTACACATGTGCCCTACTGAGCTTCGGTGGTCCCGAGGTGCAAGCTTCAAACTTGTATTCGATTAACTTGTCGAAGTGGTTCGATTCCATCTGCAGGGCGCCGGCGGGATGATGCGATACAATTTTTTATACGGATTTTCTAGCATCCCGAGGTGCAAGCTTCAAACTTGTATTCGATTAACTTGTCGAAGTGGTTCGATTCCATCTGCAGGGCGCCGGCGGGATGATGCGATACAATTTTTTATACGGATTTTCTAGCAAAGTAGTGTTGGTGCTCCATATTTTATGCTGGAATTGGTAGATTCAATCACACCAACCGATTTTGTGTTGCTTTTGGATTCGTGTTTATATCACAGAAGGTTATTCGTTGCCTTCTACGTACAGGTACTTGAGAGCTTCGTTACACATGTGCCCTACTGAGCGTCGGTGGTCCCGAGGTGCAAGCTTCAAACTTGTATTCGATTAGCTTGTCGAAGTGGTTCGATTCCATCTGCAGGGAGCCGGCGGGATGATGCGATATAATTTCTTATACGGATTTTCTAGCAAAGTAGTGTTCTTGCTCCATTTTTTATGTTGCAATCGGTAGATTCAGCTACACCAACCGATTTTGTGTTATTTTTGGATTCGTGTATAATTCACAGAAATTTATTCGTTGCCTTCTGCGTACAGGTACTTGAGAGCTTCGTTACCCATGTGCCCTACTGAGCTTCGGTGGTCCCGAGGTGCAAGCTTCAAACTTGTATTCGATTAACTTGTCGAAGTGGTTCGATTCCATCTGCAGGGCGCCGGCGGGATGATGCGATATAATTTTTTATACGGATTTTCTAGCAAAGCAGTGTTCTTGCTCCATTTTTTATGCTGCAATCGGTAGATTCAGCCACACCAACCGATTTTGTGTTTTTTTGGATTCGTGTATAATTCACAGAAAGTTATTCGTTGCCTTCTGCGTACAGGTACTTGAGAGCTTCGTTACACATGTGCCCTACTGAGCTTCGGTGGTCCCGAGGTGCAAGCTTCAAACTTGTATTCGATTAACTTGTCGAAGTGGTTCGATTCCATCAGCAGGGTGCCGGCGGGATGATGCGATATAATTTTTTATACGGATTTTCTAGCAAAGTAGTGTTGATGCTCCATTTTTTATGCTGGAATCGGTAGATTCAATCACACCAACCGAATGGGTCACGGAACACGACACGACATATGTACAAATGTATGTATGCATGTAGGTGGCGATGGGCTGCAAGTTATGGTATGGTGACTGAGTGGTGTTTTTTGTGTTGTTTTTGGATTCGTGTATAGTTCACAGAAAGTTATTCGTTGCCTTCTGCGTACAGGTGTTTGAGAGCTTCGTTACACATGTGCCCTACTGAGCTTCGGTGGTCCCGAGGTGCAAGCTTCAAACTTGTAGTCGATTAGCGTGTCGAAGTGGTTCGATTCCATCTGCAGGGCGCCGGCGGGATGATGCGATACAATTTTTTATACGGATTTTCTAGCAAAGTAGTGTTGGTGCTCCATTTTTTATGCTGGAATTGGTAGATTCAATCACACCAACCGATTTTGTGTTGTTTTTGGATTCGTGTATATATCACAGAAGGTTATTCGTTGCCTTCTACGTACAGGTACTTGAGAGCTTCGGTACACATGTGCCCTACTGAGCGTCGGTGGTCCCGAGGTGCAAGCTTCAAACTTGTATTCGATTAGCTTGTCGAAGTGGTTCGATTCCATCTGCAGGGAGCCGGCGGGATGATGCGATATAATTTTTTATACGGATTTTCTAGCAAAGTAGTGTTCTTGCTCCATTTTTTATGTTGCAATCGGTAGATTCAGCTACACCAACCGATTTTGTGTTATTTTTGGATTCGTGTATAATTCACAGAAATTTATTCGTTGCCTTCTGCGTACAGGTACTTGAGAGCTTCGTTACCCATGTGCCCTACTGAGCTTCGGTGGTCCCGAGGTGCAAGCTTCAAACTTGTATTCGATTAACTTGTCGAAGTGGTTCGATTCCATCTGCAGGGCGCCGGCGGGATGATGCGATATAATTTTTTATACGGATTTTCTAGCAAAGTAGTGTTCTTGCTCCATTTTTTATGCTGCAATCGGTAGATTCAGCCACACCAACCGATTTTGTGTTGTTTTTGGATTCGTGTATAATTCACAGAAAGTTATTCGTTGCCTTCTGCGTACAGGTACTTGAGAGCTTCGTTACACATGTGCCCTACTGAGCTTCGGTGGTCCCGAGGTGCAAGCTTCAAACTTGTATTCGATTAACTTGTCGAAGTGGTTCGATTCCATCTGCAGGGTGCCGGCGGGATGATGCGATATATTTTTTTATACGGATTTTCTAGCAAAGCAGTGTTCTTGCTCCATTTTTTATGCTGCAATCGGTAGATTCAGCCACACCAACCGATTTTGTGTTTTTTTGGATTCGTGTATAATTCACAGAAAGTTATTCGTTGCCTTCTGCGTACAGGTACTTGAGAGCTTCGTTACACATGTGCCCTACTGAGCTTCGGTGGTCCCGAGGTGCAAGCTTCAAACTTGTATTCGATTAACTTGTCGAAGTGGTTCGATTCCATCTGCAGGGTGCCGGCGGGATGATGCGATATAATTTTTTATACGGATTTTCTAGCAAAGTAGTGTTGATGCTCCATTTTTTATGCTGGAATCGGTAGATTCAATCACACCAACCGAATGGGTCACGGAACACGACACGACATATGTACAAATGTATGTATGCATGTAGGTGGCGATGGGCTGCAAGTTATGGTATGGTGACTGAGTGGTGTTTTTTGTGTTGTTTTTGGATTCGTGTATAGTTCACAGAAAGTTATTCGTTGCCTTCTGCGTACAGGTGTTTGAGAGCTTCGTTACACATGTGCCCTACTGAGGCTCGGTGGTCCCGAGGTGCAAGCTTCAAACTTGTAGTCGATTAGCGTGTCGAAGTGGTTCGATTCCATCTGCAGGGTGCCGGCGGGATGATGCGATATAATTTTTTATACGGATTTTCTGGCAAAGTAGTGTTGATGCTCCATTTTTTATGCTGGAATCGGTAGATTCAATCACACCAACCGAATGGGTCACGGAACACGACACGACATATGTTATGGTATGGTGGCTGAGTGGTGTTTTTTGTGTTGTTTTTGGATTCGTGTATAGTTCACAGAAAGTTGTTCGTTGCCTTCTGCGTACAGGCGCTTGAGAGCTTCGTTACACATGTGCCCTACTGAGCTTCGGTGGTCCCGAGGTGCAAGCTTCAAACTTGTAGTCGATTAACGTGTCGAAGTGGTTCGATTCCATCTGCAGGGCGCCGGCGGGATGATGCGATATATTTTTTTATACGGATTTTCTAGCAAAGCAGTGTTCTTGCTCCATTTTTTATGCTGCAATCGGTAGATTCAGCCACACCAACCGATTTTGTGTTTTTTTGGATTCGTGTATAATTCACAGAAAGTTATTCGTTGCCTTCTGCGTACAGGTACTTGAGAGCTTCGTTACACATGTGCCCTACTGAGCTTCGGTGGTCCCGAGGTGCAAGCTTCAAACTTGGTTCGATTCCATCTGCAGGGTGCCGGCGGGATGATGCGATATAATTTTTTATACGGATTTTCTAGCAAAGTAGTGTTGATGCTCCATTTTTTATGCTGGAATCGGTAGATTCAATCACACCAACCGAATGGGTCACGGAACACGACACGACATATGTACAAATGTATGTATGCATGTAGGTGGCGATGGGCTGCAAGTTATGGTATGGTGACTGAGTGGTGTTTTTTGTGTTGTTTTTGGATTCGTGTATAGTTCACAGAAAGTTATTCGTTGCCTTCTGCGTACAGGTGTTTGAGAGCTTCGTTACACATGTGCCCTACTGAGCTTCGGTGGTCCCGAGGTGCAAGCTTCAAACTTGTAGTCGATTAGCGTGTCGAAGTGGTTCGATTCCATCTGCAGGGTGCCGGCGGGATGATGCGATATAATTTTTTATACGGATTTTCTGGCAAAGTAATGTTGATGCTCCATTTTTTATGCTGGAATCGGTAGATTCAATCACACCAACCGAATGGGTCACGGAACACGACACGACATATGTTATGGTATGGTGGCTGAGTGGTGTTTTTTGTGTTGTTTTTGGATTCGTGTATAGTTCACAGAAAGTTGTTCGTTGCCTTCTGCGTACAGGCGCTTGAGAGCTTCGTTACACATGTGCCCTACTGAGCTTCGGTGGTCCCGAGGTGCAAGCTTCAAACTTGTAGTCGATTAACGTGTCGAAGTGGTTCGATTCCATCTGCAGGGCGCCGGCGGGATGATGCGATATATTTTTTTATACGGATTTTCTAGCAAAGCAGTGTTCTTGCTCCATTTTTTATGCTGCAATCGGTAGATTCAGCCACACCAACCGATTTTGTGTTGTTTTTGGATTCGTGTATAATTCACAGAAAGTTATTCGTTGCCTTCTGCGTACAGGTACTTGAGAGCTTCGTTACACATGTGCCCTACTGAGCTTCGGTGGTCCCGAGGTGCAAGCTTCAAACTTGTATTCGATTAACTTGTCGAAGTGGTTCGATTCTATCTGCAGGGTGCCGGCGGGATGATGCGATATATTTTTTTATACGGATTTTCTAGCAAAGTAGTGTTGGTGCTCCATTTTTTATGCTGGAATTGGTAGATTCAATCACACCAACCGATTTCGTGTTCTTTTTGGATTCGTGTATAATTCACACAAGGTTATTCGTTGCCTTCTGCGTACAGGTACTTGAGAGCTTCGTTACACATGTGCCCTACTGAGCTTCGGTGGTCCCGAGGTGCAAGCTTCAAACTTGTATTCGATTAACTTGTCGAAGTGGTTCGATTCCATCTGCAGGGTGCCGGCGGGATGATGCGATATAATTTTTTATACGGATTTTCTAGCAAAGTAGTGTTGGTGCTCCATTTTTCATGCTGGAATTGGTAGATTCAATCACACCAACCGATTTCGTGTTGTTTTTGGATTCGTGTATAATTCACAGAAAGTTATTCGTTGCCTTCTGCGTACAGGTACTTGAGAGTTTCGTTACACATGTGCCCTACTGAGCTTCGGTGGTCCCGAGGTGCAAGCTTCAAACTTGTATTCGATTAACTTGTCGAAGTGGTTCGATTCCATCTGCAGGGTGCCGGCGGGATGATGCGATATAATTTTTAATACGGATTTTCTAGCAAAGTAGTGTTAGTGCTCCATTTTTTTTGCTGTAATTGGTAGATTCAATCACACCAACCGATTTCGTGTTCTTTTTGGATTCGTGTATAATTCACAGAAGGTTATTCGTTGCCTTCTGCGTGCAGGTACTTGAGAGCTTCGTTACACATGTGCCCTACTGAGCGTCGGTGGTCCCGAGGTGCAAGCTTCAAACTTGTATTCGATTAGCTTGTCGAAGTGGTTCGATTCCATCTGCAGGGCGCCGGCGGGATGTAGCGATATAATTTTTTATACGGATTTTCTAGCAAAGTAGTGTTCTTGCTCCATTTTTTATGCTGCAATCGGTAGATTCAGCTACACCAACCGATTTTGTGTTGTTTTTGGATTCGTGTATAATTCACAGAAAGTTATTCGTTGCCTTCTGCGTACAGGTACTTGAGAGCTTCGTTACACATGTGCCCTACTGAGCGTCGGTGATCCCGAGGTGCAAGCTTCAAACTTGTACTCGATTAGCTTGTCGAAGTGGTTCGATTCCATCTGCAGGGCGCCGGCGGGATGATGCGATATAATTTTTTATACGGATTTTCTAGCAAAGTAGTGTTCTTGCTCCATTTTTTATGCTGCAATCGGTAGATTCAGCCACACCAACCGATTTTGTGTTGTTTTTGGATTCGTGTATAATTCACAGAAAGTTATTCGTTGCCTTCTGCGTACAGGTACTTGAGAGCTTCGTTACACATGTGCCCTACTGAGCTTCGGTGGTCCCGAAGTGCAAGCTTCAAACTTGTATTCGATTAACTTGTCGAAGTGGTTCGATTCCATCTGCAGGGTGCCGGCGGAATGATGCGATATAATTTTTTATAGGGATTTTCTAGCAAAGTAGTGTTGATGCTCCATTTTTTATGCTGGAATCGGTAGATTCAATCACACCAACCGAATGGGTCACGGAACACGACACGACATATGTACAGATGTATGTATGCATGTAGGTGGCGATGAGCTGCAAGTTATGGTATGGTGACTGAGTGGTGTTTTTGGATTCGTGTATAGTTCACAGAAAGTTATTCGTTGCCTTCTGCGTACAGGTGTTTGAGAGCTTCGTTTCACATGTGCCCTACTGAGCTTCGGTGGTCCCGAGGTGCAAGCTTCAAACTTGTATTCGATTAACTTGTCGAAGTGGTTCGATTCCATCTGCAGGGTGCCGGCGGGATGATGCGATATAATTTTTTATACGGATTTTCTGGCAAAGTAGTGTTGATGCTCCATTTTTTATGCTGGAATCGGTAGATTCAATCACACCAACCGAATGGGTCACGGAACACGACACGACATATGTACATATGTATGTATGCATGTAGGTGGCGATGGGCTGCAAGTTATGGTATGGTGACTGAGTGGTGTTTTTTTGTGTTGTTTTTGGATTCGTGTATAGTTCACAGAAAGTTATTCGTTGCCTTCTGCGTACAGGTGCTTGAGAGCTTCGTTACACATGTGCCCTACTGAGCTTCGGTGGTCCCGAGGTGCAAGCTTCAAACTTGTAGTCGATTAGCGCGTCGAAGTGGTTCGATTCCATCTGCAGGGCGCCGGCGGGATGATGCGATATAATTTTTTATACGGATTTTCTAGCAAAGTAGTGCTGGTGCTCCATTTTTTATGCTCGAATTGGTAGATTCAATCACACCAACCGATTTCGTGTTGTTTTTGGATTCGTGTATAATTCACAGAAGGTTATTCGTTGCCTTCTGCGTACAGGTACTTGAGAGCTTCGTTACACATGTGCCCTACTGAGCTTCGGTGGTCCCGAGGTGCAAGCTTCAAACTTGTATTCGATTAACTTGTCGAAGTGGTTCGATTCCATCTGCAGGGCGCCGGCGGTATGATGCGATACAATTTTTTATACGGATTTTCTAGCATCCCGAGGTGCAAGCTTCAAACTTGTATTCGATTAACTTGTCGAAGTGGTTCGATTCCATCTGCAGGGCGCCGGCGGGATGACGCGATACAATTTTTTATACGGATTTTCTAGCAAAGTAGTGTTGGTGCTCCATATTTTATGCTGGAATTGGTAGATTCAATCATACCAACCGATTTTGTGTTGTTTTTGGATTCGTGTTTATATCACAGAAGGCTATTCGTTGCCTTCTACGTACAGGTACTTGAGAGCTTCGTTACACATGTGGCCTACTGAGCGTCGGTGGCCCCGAGGTGCAAGCTTCAAACTTGTATTCGATTAGCTTGTCGAAGTGGTTCGATTCCATCTGCAGGGAGCCGGCGGGATGATGCGATATAATTTTTTATACGGATTTTCTAGCAAAGTAGTGTTCTTGCTCCATTTTTTATGTTGCAATCGGTAGATTCAGCTACACCAACCGATTTTGTGTTATTTTTGGATTCGTGTATAATTCACAGAAATTTATTCGTTGCCTTCTGCGTACAGGTACTTGAGAGCTTCGTTACCCATGTGCCCTACTGAGCTTCGGTGGTCCCGAGGTGCAAGCTTCAAACTTGTATTCGATTAACTTGTCGAAGTGGTTCGATTCCATCTGCAGGGCGCCGGCGGGATGATGCGATATAATTTTTTATACGGATTTTCTAGCAAAGTAGTGTTCTTGCTCCATTTTTTATGCTGCAATCGGTAGATTCAGCCACACCAACCGATTTTGTGTTGCTTTTGGATTCGTGTATAATTCACAGAAAGTTATTCGTTGCCTTCTGCGTACAGGTGCTTGAGAGCTTCGTTACACATGTGCTCTACTGAGCTTCGGTGGTCCCGAGGTGCAAGCTTCAAACTTGTATTCGATTAACTTGTCGAAGTGGTTCGATTCCATCTGCAGGGCGCCGGCGGGATGATGCGATATAATTTTTTATACGGATTTTCTAGCAAAGTAGTGTTCTTGCTCCATTTTTTATGCTGCAATCGGTAGATTCAGCCACACCAAACGATTTTGTGTTTCTTTTGGATTCGTGTATAATTCACAGAAAGTTATTCGTTGCCTTCTGCGTACAGGTACTTGAGAGCTTCGTTACACATGTGCCCTACAGAGCTTCGGTGGTCCCGAGGTGCAAGCTTCAAACTTGTAGTCGATTAACGTGTCGAAGTGGTTCGATTCCATCTGCAGGGCGCCGGCGGGATGATGCGAATAATTTTTTATACGGATTTTCTAGCAAAGTAGTGTTGGTGCTCCATTTTTCATGCTGGAATTGGTAGATTCAATCACACCAACCGATTTCGTGTTGTTTTTGGATTCGTGTATAATTCACAGAAAGTTATTCGTTGCCTTCTGCGTACAGGTACTTGAGAGTTTCGTTACACATGTGCCCTACTGAGCTTCGGTGGTCCCGAGGTGCAAGCTTCAAACTTGTAGTCGATTAACGTGTCGAAGTGGTTCGATTCCATCTGCAGGGCGCCGGCGGGATGATGCGATATAATTTTTTATACGGATTTTCTAGCAAAGCAGTGTTCTTGCTCCATTTTTTATGCTGCAATCGGTAGATTCAGCCACACCAACCGATTTTGTGTTGTTTTTGGATTCGTGTTTATATCACAGAAGGTTATTCGTTGCCTTCTGCGTACAGGTACTTGAGAGCTTCGTTACACATGTGCCCTACTGAGCTTCGGTGGTCCCGAGGTGCAAGCTTCAAACTTGTATTCGATTAACTTGTCGAAGTGGTTCGATTCCATCTGCAGGGTGCCGGCGGGATGATGCGATATAATTTTTTATACGGATTTTCTAGCAAAGCAGTGTTCTTGCTCCATTTTTTATGCTGCAATCGGTAGATTCAGCCACACCAACCGATTTTGTGTTGTTTTTGG
This sequence comes from Eumerus sabulonum, assembly GCA_951905685.1. Classification (NCBI taxonomy): domain Eukaryota; kingdom Metazoa; phylum Arthropoda; class Insecta; order Diptera; family Syrphidae; genus Eumerus; species Eumerus sabulonum. The sequence continues at coordinate 43,316,110 of OX645063.1, forward strand.
ATTCGTGTTTATATCACAGAAGGCTATTCGTTGCCTTCTACGTACAGGTACTTGAGAGCTTCGTTACACATGTGGCCTACTGAGCGTCGGTGGCCCCGAGGTGCAAGCTTCAAACTTGTATTCGATTAGCTTGTCGAAGTGGTTCGATTCCATCTGCAGGGAGCCGGCGGGATGATGCGATATAATTTTTTATACGGATTTTCTAGCAAAGTAGTGTTCTTGCTCATTTTTTATGCTGCAATCGGTAGATTCAGCCACACCAACCGATTTTGTGTTGCTTTTGGATTCGTGTATAATTCACAGAAAGTTATTCGTTGCCTTCTGCGTACAGGTGCTTGAGAGCTTCGTTACACATGTGCTCTACTGAGCTTCGGTGGTCCCGAGGTGCAAGCTTCAAACTTGTATTCGATTAACTTGTCGAAGTGGTTCGATTCCATCTGCAGGGTGCCGGCGGGATGATGCGATATAATTTTTTATACGGATTTTCTAGCAAAGTAGTGTTGGTGCTCCATTTTTTATGCTGCAATCGGTAGATTCAGCCACACCAACCGATTTTGTGTTGTTTTTGGATTCGTGTATAATTCACAGAAAGTTATTCGTTGCCTTCTGCGTACAGGTACTTGAGAGCTTCGTTACACATGTGCTCTACTGAGCTTCGGTGGTCCCGAGGTGCAAGCTTCAAACTTGTATTCGATTAACTTGTCGAAGTGGTTCGATTCCATCTGCAGGGCGCCGGCGGGATGATGCGATATAATTTTTTATACGGATTTCCTAGCAAAGTAGTGTTCTTGCTCCATTTTTTATGCTGCAATCGGTAGATTCAGCCACACCAACCGATTTTGTGTTGTTTTTGGATTCGTGTATAATTCACAGAAAGTTATTCGTTGCCTTCTACGTACAGGTACTTGAGAGCTTCGTTACACATGTGCCCTACTGAGCTTCGGTGGTCCCGAGGTGCAAGCTTCAAACTTGTAGTCGATTAGCGTGTCGAAGTGGTTCGATTCCATCTGCAGGGTGCCGGCGGGATGATGCGATATAATTTTTTATACGGATTTTCTAGCAAAGTAGTGTTCTTGCTCCATTTTTTATGTTGCAATCGGTAGATTCAGCTACACCAACCGATTTTGTGTTATTTTTGGATTCGTGTATAATTCACAGAAATTTATTCGTTGCCTTCTGCGTACAGGTACTTGAGAGCTTCGTTACCCATGTGCCCTACTGAGCTTCGGTGGTCCCGAGGTGCAAGCTTCAAACTTGTATTCGATTAACTTGTCGAAGTGGTTCGATTCCATCTGCAGGGCGCCGGCGGGATGATGCGATATAATTTTTTATACGGATTTTCTAGCAAAGTAGTGTTCTTGCTCCATTTTTTATGCTGCAATCGGTAGATTCAGCCACACCAACCGATTTTGTGTTGCTTTTGGATTCGTGTATAATTCACAGAAAGTTATTCGTTGCCTTCTGCGTACAGGTGCTTGAGAGCTTCGTTACACATGTGCTCTACTGAGCTTCTGTGGTCCCGAGGTGCAAGCTTCAAACTTGTATTCGATTAACTTGTCGAAGTGGTTCGATTCCATCTGCAGGGCGCCGGCGGGATGATGCGATATAATTTTTTATACGGATTTTCTAGCAAAGTAGTGTTCTTGCTCCATTTTTTATGCTGCAATCGGTAGATTCAGCCACACCAACCGATTTTGTGTTGCTTTTGGATTCGTGTATAATTCACAGAAAGTTATTCGTTGCCTTCTGCGTACAGGTGCTTGAGAGCTTCGTTACACATGTGCTCTACTGAGCTTCGGTGGTCCCGAGGTGCAAGCTTCAAACTTGTATTCGATTAACTTGTCGAAGTGGTTCGATTCCATCTGCAGGGTGCCGGCGGGATGATGCGATATAATTTTTTATAGGGATTTTCTAGCAAAGTAGTGTTGATGCTCCATTTTTTATGCTGGAATCGGTAGATTCAATCACACTAACCGAATGGGTCACGGAACACGACACGACATATGTACAGATGTATGTATGCATGTAGGTGGCGATGGGCTGCAAGTTATGGTATGGTGACTGAGTGGTGTTTTTTGTGTTGTTTTTGGATTCGTGTATAGTTCACAGAAAGTTATTCGTTGCCTTCTGCGTACAGGTGTTTGAGAGCTTCGTTTCACATGTGCCCTACTGAGCTTCGGTGGTCCCGAGGTGCAAGCTTCAAACTTGTATTCGATTAACTTGTCGAAGTGGTTCGATTCCATCTGCAGGGTGTCGGCGGGATGATGCGATATAATTTTTTATACGGATTTTCTGGCAAAGTAGTGTTGATGCTCCATTTTTTATGCTGGAATCGGTAGATTCAATCACACCAACCGAATGGGTCACGGAACACGACATATGTACATATGTATGTATGCATGTAGGTGGCGATGGGCTGCAAGTTATGGTATGGTGACTGAGTGGTGTTTTTTTGTGTTGTTTTTGGATTCGTGTATAGTTCACAGAAAGTTATTCGTTGCCTTCTGCGTACAGGTGCTTGAGAGCTTCGTTACACATGTGCCCTACTGAGCTTCGGTGGTCCCGAGGTGCAAGCTTCAAACTTGTAGTCGATTAGCGCGTCGAAGTGGTTCGATTCCATCTGCAGGGCGCCGGCGGGATGATGCGATATAATTTTTTATACGGATTTTCTAGCAAAGTAGTGCTGGTGCTCCATTTTCTAGCAAAGTAGTGTTGGTGCTCCATATTTTATGCTGGAATTGGTAGATTCAATCATACCAACCGATTTTGTGTTGTTTTTGGATTCGTGTTTATATCACAGAAGGTTATTCGTTGCCTTCTACGTACAGGTACTTGAGAGCTTCGTTACACATGTGCCCTACTGAGCGTCGGTGGCCCCGAGGTGCAAGCTTCAAACTTGTATTCGATTAGCTTGTCGAAGTGGTTCGATTCCATCTGCAGGGAGCCGGCGGGATGATGCGATATAATTTTTTATACGGATTTTCTAGCAAAGTAGTGTTCTTGCTCCATTTTTTATGTTGCAATCGGTAGATTCAGCTACACCAACCGATTTTGTGTTATTTTTGGATTCGTGTATAATTCACAGAAATTTATTCGTTGCCTTCTGCGTACAGGTACTTGAGAGCTTCGTTACCCATGTGCCCTACTGAGCTTCGGTGGTCCCGAGGTGCAAGCTTCAAACTTGTATTCGATTAACTTGTCGAAGTGGTTCGATTCCATCTGCAGGGCGCCGGCGGGATGATGCGATATAATTTTTTATACGGATTTTCAAGCAAAGCAGTGTTCTTGCTCCATTTTTTATGCTGCAATCGGTAGATTCAGCCACACCAACCGATTTTGTGTTTTTTTTGGATTCGTGTATAATTCACAGGAAGTTATTCGTTGCCTTCTGCGTACAGGTACTTGAGAGCTTCGTTACACATGTGCCCTACTGAGCTTCGGTGGTCCCGAGGTGCAAGCTTCAAACTTGTATTCGATTAACTTGTCGAAGTGGTTCGATTCCATCTGCAGGGTGCCGGCAGGATGATGCGATATAATTTTTTATAGGGGTTTTCTAGCAAAGTAGTGTTGATGCTCCATTTTTTATGCTGGAATCGGTAGATAATGTTTAGGAATTTGAATAATGACGAATGGAGATAAGTAAAAAAACCGAATGTTATGTTTTGCTGTCCAGAACGAGAATGAAAATGAACGAATATAATTCTTTTACAATAACGTTTGACATTAGTTCAAAGGTAACTTTACAAATTTAGAGATGCAATTATCACAAGTGGATTCAAACAAGTGAATTTATTTATACTCGAACATCCCGGCCCCCCTGGAACGAGTTTCAGGACGTTGGTAACAGAGCCAATTTGGTGACTGGGCGAATTGATGTTCCTGCTGCTGTTCTTATGGTGGCAACTCGTACGTGTCCATCAGATCCAACGTTGACGCTTTGGATACGTCCCAACAACCATTTGGTGGGCGGGAGATTAGGTTCCTTGATGACTACTAGATCTCCAGGCTTGAGGTCAGCATGCGGTTTCTGCCATTTAGTGCGTTCTTGTAGTGTTGTGAGGTATTCTGTATGCCATCTCTTCCAGAAGCCTTGGGTCATACTCTGTAGATGCTTCCAACGAGATAGGCGGTTTAGTTGAATGCTGAGATGATCGGGTTCAGGAAGAGCTGTAAGTGGTTCACCTACAAGAAAATGAGCTGGAGTTAACGGGTTTAGATCACAGTCAGATATGGCACAAAGAGGACGAGAGTTGAGAATAGCCTCTATTTGGCAAAGGACAGTGGACAGTTCCTCAAACGTTAATACTGCGTTGCCGATGACACGCCGCAAATGAAATTTAACTGATTTGACGCCGGCCTCCCACAGACCACCGAAATGTGGTGCGGAAGGGGGGATAAAATGCCATGTTATTCCATCCTTAGCGAGTTCAGTGGCGATGACGTCATTATGAGTTTGTTTCATAACTAATTTGTGCATTTCAGTTAGGCACCGGCGAGCTCCTTGAAAATTCGTTCCGTTGTCGCTGTAGATGTTTGTGCACTTGCCACGACGGGAAACAAATCTCCGAAATGCTGCGATAAAGGCATCTGTGGTGAGATCGCTCACCACTTCCAGGTGAATAGCTTTCGTGGAGGTGCACACGAAAAGAGCGATGTAGGCCTTAGATAACCTTGGCCTTCGAATATGGGATGATTTGATAATCAGTGGGCCAGCGTAATCACACCCAGTATTTGCAAACGGACGACTTTGTTGGGTGCGGTGTGATGGCAGATCACCCATAATCTGCTCGCTTGTCCGTTTGCGCTGCATGAAGCATGGTTTACAGTTATGGATAATCTTCCTGATGAGGTTTCGGCAGCCCAAAATCCAAAACTCCTGTCGAACGAAAGCAAAGGTTTCAGACACGCCCGCATGCAGATACCGTTGATGAATGTCCTTAATTATCAAGGAAGAAATAGGATTAGTATTGGGAATTATGATAGGATGCTTAATATTGAACGATACACTCGCATTTTTAATACGCCCACCGACTCGGATTAATCCATCGCTGTCCAGGAATGCTGAGTACCGCAGGAGTTTAGATTTGGACGGTAATTGGTGTTTGGTACGCAGATGCTGGATGTCATCTTTGAAGGTGATGAGCTGCACATATTTGAGGATTGCGATTCTGGAAGCTCGGATTTCTGCGTATCTCAACCCGTAAGGTTCACGTTCGGAGGCGGTAAGTCGACAATTGGAGACAAACCGGAAACAGAATGCCACGATTCTTTGCAGTCGGTACCACGATGAAATCTTGTTGATAAGGTCCCGAAAAACATGCGATCCATGTGTTGCAACAAGCGCGCGTTTTGCCACCGATTTCTCTTCCTTTCTCACGAATTCGCTATCAGATAAGTTGGGAGAAAGATGAGACTCAGGCCAATGTTTTTCGGATAAGGACAACCACGACGGACCGGACCACCAAAGACTGTGACTGACGAGATCGGAAGGGAGGACACCACGCGATGCGCAATCCGCAGGGTTAAATGCTGACGGGACATAACGCCAAGAGTATCTGGGTATCGCCTCAAGGATGGTGGCAGTTCGATTGGCGACAAATGTTGTCCAGCGACGAGGGGGTGACGAAAGCCAATGTAGTACAATCTCTGAATCGCACCACGCGAATGTCTTTGCGATTTTGGTATTTATGGATGATTTCACTAAAGTCAATAACCGAGCTAACAACAGCGCGCCACACAATTCAAGTCGAGGAATGGAGATTGGTCTTATTGGGGCCACTTTGGTTTTTGCCGCGACGATGATTATTTGCGGATCACCGGAATCTGTTTTGGAGCGGGCATAAACGACGGCGGCGTAAGCTAGCGACAAAGCATCCGAGAAACCATGAAGTTCAATTGCTTCTTCGGACGAAAACACATTCCGCGGAACCTGAATTTTTTCAAAGCATGGTAGTTGCTCCCGATAGCTCATCCACTTTTCTGAGAGTTCTGAAGGTAAGGGATCGTCCCAGCTCAATTGCAAATCAGAGGACCAAAGCTGTTGAAACATAATCTTAAACAAGATTACCGAAGGAGATAAAAACCCTAGCGGATCGAAAATGCGGGCTATTTCGGAGAGCAAAGTTCTTCTTGTTAACGACGGACATGCAGCGGGTAGATTTAACCGGTACGAGAACACATCTTTCGCAGGATTCCAGAACATACCTAAGATTTTAATGAGAGACTGCGAGCGTTCCGGTTCGACGATGGAGTACTCGCAATCTTCAGGCTGTTGTTTCGACAGAAGAGCCCAACAATTTGAGCTCCATTTTCTAAGCTGTAAACTGGCTTCCGCTAGTAATGCGATCAACTCGGCCTGCAGTTGCAACAAAAGCTCGACCGTTTGAGCACCTGTCATAATATCATCAACGTAGACGTCGTTAAGCAAGACTGCAGCTGCGGTTGGATACTTTGTTTGGTAATCATCTGCAATCTGCTGCAGTACACGAACCGATAGAAACGGAGCAGATGCGGTACCGTACGTAACGGTTCGTAAACGATAATGCTGAATTTCGTCCTGTGGATTTTGCCGCCAAACAATGCGCTGAAAGTCTAAGTGCTTTTCACTAATCCATATCTGCCGGAACATTTTAACAATATCCGCAGTGAAGACATACCGATGTTGGCGGAAACGTAAGCATACACCTATTAAATCGCGTTGTATTGGCGGACCGATCAAGAGTTGGCTATTTAAAGATTGTCCATTCGAATCCTTTGCAGACCCGTCAAACACGACCCGAAGTTTAGTTGACGAACTTTCTGGCTTAAGTACCGCGTGATGAGGGAGGTAAAATTGGCACGAAATGTTTGCTTTTAGTTCATCGCTAGGTATTGGCTCCATGTGACCGAGTTCGAGATACTCCTGCATGAATTTTGAGTAAGGTCGGTGCAAGTCGGGGCTATTACGAAACCGACGTTCCATCGAATATAAACGCGAAACCGCCGATTGAAGGGTATCTCCGAACTTCGGGGAGGGAGTTTTAAATGGGAGAGCAACGACATATTTCTTATCAAACGAGCGAGAAAATGTTCTCCGGAAGTGGTCCTCAGCTGGATCATTGAACACACCTTGGCCTGTTGGAGTGGAGACTTCTTCCACTTCCCAAAACCGCTGCAGAAGAGAATCCACGTCGACAGTTGAATAAAAAGAAGAAAGTTCTCCGCGACGACTGCTTTCACCTAGCAGCTCCCCTGAAATGACCCAACCAAATGACGTATTTTGAGCTATAGGCTTTCCCTGAGGTCCATGTATTTGCTCTTGGTTGAGAATATTCCAGACTTTATCAGCACCTAAGAGCACGTTAATTGGACGTGATATGTTGAAGTATGGATCTGCCAAATCCAACTTCCGAATATGCTCCCAAGCCGATATATCGAAAGGATTTGTTGGCAGATTTGATGTCAGTTTACCGAGCACAAATGCATCAACTGTTGTACAAGTTGAGTTGTATCGAGAATGAAGTTTGATGGACATACAACCCTTAGTATAGCCGGCATCTGTTGACGATAACCCCACTACAGGAACGCGAGAGTGAGTTCGTGGAAGCCCCAGTCTTTGGGCAAAGGATTCTGTTATGAACGACGGCTGAGATCCCGTATCCAGCAGCACACGACACTCGATGAACTCTCCCTGAATATCTTGAAGTTTAGCTACAATGGTGGGCAAGATTGTTTGCGTTCGAATGCTAAGCTCAAGCGAATGGTTATTGACCAATTGGAGAGCATCAACAGAAGTGGAAGGGATCTCTGAGAAGTGGGAGTTTTGCATACAGGTTGATGCCGATGATAAGGAGGAGCCATTATTGGCAGGTGTGGGTACCGAGGGAGAAGACTTATGGCTATTATCTTGATGAACTAGCAAATGATGACGAGCCTTACACACATGACACCGATACGACGAGCGACATTTGATAGACGAATGACCTGAATGCAGGCAATTGAAACAGACCGAATGAGTTTTTACAAAGTCTCTACGCTGATTAGTGTCTAATGAAAGAAATTGCGAACACTGGGGTAAGATGTGGTTGCTCTTACACATCGGACAACGCGGATTGTTTTCAGGCGCCTTTGCCAAATGAGACCGAATCTGAGCGGGTTGTTTTACACGCGATATGGCCGAACGATTAAGTGACTGACACGATTCCAATGCGTCACACCTGAGTTCGAGAAATTCAATAAAATCGGTGATGGTGTTGTCATCGCGAGAACCGATTTGTTCTGCCCATGCATGCGTTGTCTCGTTGTCGACTTTATTTAATAGCAGGTAAATCAACCACGGATCCCGATTATTTTTTTCCATCGCGTGAAGTCCGCGGATGACTTCGTCTGCACCGTCTGTGATTTTGCGAAGTGTTTGCACGTTCGATCCACTTATAGAGGGTAGCGCAAGAAATGCCTCGACATACGATCGCACAATTAAATTTGCCCGGTCAAAGCGTTTTTCGAGTTTATCCCAAGCTTCGATATAGTTCGCGTCCGAAATGGGAATATGTTTGATCACGTTGGCTGCGGCATCAGTCAAAAATGATTTTAAATACCGAAATTTTTGAGACGCGGTTAAGTTTGGTTTGCAATCAACAGCACCAGTAAAAAGGTCTCTAAATGACGGCCAGTCTTTATAATTTCCGAAAAAGGGAGGCACCGTAATTGGAGGAAGATTGGTTGTCGAACACGTGCTCGCCGAATTATTTAATTGAGTTAACAACGTATTTTGTTGAGATGCGAGCCGCTGAAAAACCGAATCATCGACATCGTTTTTCTGCACATTTTCCCGATCACGAATGGCCTTTTTTAGTCCCGCATATGCTTCGAAATATTTCGTTTCGTACGCACCGAAATCGTTCTGAAACTCTACGACCTCGAACTCTTCCACGTGTTGCAAACACTCGTAATGAAGTGATGTAAATTCAGACCAAGCATCCTCTACTCTTTTTAACCGAATCTCTAACATCTCAATCGATGTAGACTGATCGAGCGATGTTAGAAATTCTACCGCACGTGTTAAACAGGCTTTCGAATTTCCACGCTTTTGCTTTATTGCATGCATATCGACAGCGAGGTTGCAAAAAAAGAGAGATAAGTGAAGTGCTGCCTTGAATGCACAGAAACGCCTTTATTAATTATAAACCGAGCGCGCTATAATTATAAGGGAAAACTGACGCGCGGGGATTAATCTTAGTTAGTTCAACAATTACACGAATTTATCACTTATAGTTCACACACGAGGTTTTTATTGTCGTAGTCAATGGTTCATGCAAACGAAAGAATATATATACATATATGTATATTACTCATACCCGGCGCGTGTACCTTTGGTTTAATACCTACAACTCAATTTTTTATACGGTTCGAATTTACTTATCCGACTCAGAAGGACCAATGTTTAGGAATTTGAATAATGACGAATGGAGATAAGTAAAAAAACCGAATGTTATGTTTTGCTGTCCAGAACGAGAATGAAAATGAACGAATATAATTCTTTTACAATAACGTTTGACATTAGTTCAAAGGTAACTTTACAAATTTAGAGATGCAATTATCACAAGTGGATTCAAACAAGTGAATTTATTTATTCTCGAACAGTATGTATGCATGTAGGTGGCGATGGGCTGCAAGTTATGGTATGGTGACTGAGTGGTGTTTTTTGTGTTGTTTTTGGATTCGTGTATAGTTCACAGAAAGTTATTCGTTGCCTTCTGCGTACAGGTGTTTGAGAGCTTCGTTTCACATGTGCCCTACTGAGCTTCGGTGGTCCCGAGGTGCAAGCTTCAAACTTGTAGTCGATTAGCGTGTCGAAGTGGTTCGATTCCATCTGCAGGGCGCCGGCGGGATGATGCGATATAATTTTTTATACGGATTTTCTAGCAAAGTAGTGTTGGTGCTCCATTTTTTATGCTGGAATTGGTAGATTCAATCACACCAACCGATTTCGTGTTGTTTTTGGATTCGTGTATAATTCACCGAAGGTTATTCGTTGCCTTCTGCGTACAGGTACTTGAGAGCTTCGTTACACATGTGCCCTACTGAGCTTCGGTGGTCCCGAGGTGCAAGCTTCAAACTTGTATTCGATTAACTTGTCGAAGTGGTTCGATTCCATCTGCAGGGCGCCGGCGGGATAATGCGATATAATTTTTTATACGGATTTTCTAGCAAAGTAGTGTTCTTGCTCCATTTTTTATGCTGCAATCGGTAGATTCAGCCACACCAACCGATTTTGTGTTGTTTTTGGATTCGTGTATAATTCACAGAAATTTATTCGTTGCCTTCTGCGTACAGGTACTTGAGAGCTTCGTTACACATGTGCCCCACTGAGCTTCGGTGGTCCCGAGGTGCAAGCTTCAAACTTGTATTCGATTAACTTGTCGAAGTGGTTCGATTCCATCTGCAGGGCGCCGGCGGGATAGTGCGATATAATTTTTTATACGGATTTTCTAGCAAAGTAGTGTTGGTGCTCCATTTTTTATGCTGGAATTGGTAGATTCAATCACACCAACCGATTTCGTGTTGTTTTTGGATTCGTGTATAATTCACAGAAGGTTATTCGTTGCCTTCTGCGTACAGGTACTTGAGAGCTTCGTTACACATGTGCTCTACTGAGCTTCGGTGTTCCCGAGGTGCAAGCTTCAAACTTGTATTCGATTAACTTGTCGAAGTGGTTCGATTCCATCTGCAGGGCGCCGGCGGGATAATGCGATATAATTTTTTATACGGATTTTCTAGCAAAGTAGTGTTGGTGCTCCATTTTTTATGCTGCAATCGGTAGATTCAGCCACACCAACCGATTTTGTGTTGTTTTTGGATTCGTGTATAATTCACAGAAGGTTATTCGTTGCCTTCTGCGTACAGGTACTTGAGAGCTTCGTTACACATGTGCCCTACTGAGCTTCGGTGGTCCCGAGGTGCAAGCTTCAAACTTGTATTCGATTAACTTGTCGAAGTGGTTCGATTCCATCTGCAGGGTGCCGGCGGGATGATGCGATATAATTTTTTATACGGATTTTCTAGCAAAGTAGTGTTCTTGCTCCATTTTTTATGCTGCAATCGGTAGATTCAGCCACACCAACCGATTTTGTGTTGTTTTTGGATTCGTGTATAATTCACAGAAATTTATTCGTTGCCTTCTGCGTACAGGTACTTGAGAGCTTCGTTACACATGTGCCCCACTGAGCTTCGGTGGTCCCGAGGTGCAAGCTTCAAACTTGTATTCGATTAACTTGTCGAAGTGGTTCGATTCCATCTGCAGGGCGCCGGCGGGATAGTGCGATATAATTTTTTATACGGATTTTCTAGCAAAGTAGTGTTGGTGCTCCATTTTTTATGCTGGAATTGGTAGATTCAATCACACCAACCGATTTCGTGTTGTTTTTGGATTCGTGTATAATTCACAGAAGGTTATTCGTTGCCTTCTGCGTACAGGTACTTGAGAGCTTCGTTACACATGTGCTCTACTGAGCTTCGGTGTTCCCGAGGTGCAAGCTTCAAACTTGTATTCGATTAACTTGTCGAAGTGGTTCGATTCCATCTGCAGGGCGCCGGCGGGATGATGCGATACAATCTTTTATACGGATTTTCTAGCAAAGTAGTGTTGGTGCTCCATTTTTTATGCTGGAATTGGTAGATTCAATCACACCAACCGATTTCGTGTTGTTTTTGGATTCGTGTATAATTCACAGAAGGTTATTCGTTGCCTTCTGCGTACAGGTACTTGAGAGCTTCGTTACACATGTGCCCTACTGAGCTTCGGTGGTCCCGAGGTGCAAGCTTCAAACTTGTATTCGATTAACTTGTCGAAGTGGTTCGATTCCATCTGCAGGGTGCCGGCGGGATGATGCGATATAATTTTTTATACGGATTTTCTAGCAAAGTAGTGTTCTTGCTCCATTTTTTATGCTGCAATCGGTAGATTCAGCCACACCAACCGATTTTGTGTTGTTTTTGGATTCGTGTATAATTCACAGAAAGTTATTCATTGCCTTCTGCGTACAGGTACTTGAGAGCTTCGTTACACATGTGCCCTACTGAGCTTCGGTGGTCCCGAGGTGCAAGCTTCAAACTTGTATTCGATTAACTTGTCGAAGTGGTTCGATTCCATCTGCAGGGCGCCGGCGGGATGATGCGATACAATTTTTTATACGGATTTTTTAGCAAAGTAGTGTTGGTGCTCCATATTTAATGCTGGAAATGGTAGATTCAATCATACCAACCGATTTTGTGTTGTTTTTGGATTCGTGTTTATATCACAGAAGGTTATTCGTTGCCTTCTACGTACAGGTACTTGAGAGCTTCGTTACACATGTGCCCTACTGAGCGTCGGTGGTCCCGAGGTGCAAGCTTCAAACTTGTAGTCGATTAACGTGTCGAAGTGGTTCGATTCCATCTGCAGGGCGCCGGCGGGATGATGCGATATAATTTTTTATACGGATTTTCTAGCAAAGTAGTGTTGGTGCTCCATTTTTTATGCTGCAATCGGTAGATTCAGCCACACCAACCGATTTTGTGTTGTTTTTGGATTCGTGTATAATTCACAGAAAGTTATTCGTTGCCTTCTGCGTACAGGTACTTGAGAGCTTCGTTACACATGTGCCCTACTGAGCTTCGGTGGTCCCGAGGTGCAAGCTTCAAACTTGTAGTCGATTAGCGTGTCGAAGTGGTTCGATTCCATCTGCAGGGCGCCGGCGGGATGATGCGATATAATTTTTTATACGGATTTTCTAGCAAAGTAGTGTTGGTGCTCCATTTTTTATGCTGGAATTGGTAGATTCAATCACACCAACCGATTTCGTGTTGCTCTTGGATTCGTGTATAATTCACAGAAGGTTATTCGTTGCCTTCTGCGTACAGGTACTTGAGAGCTTCGTTACACATGTGCCCTACTGAGCGACGGTGGTCCCGAGGTGCAAGCTTCAAACTTGTATTCGATTAACTTGTCGAAGTGGTTCGATTCCATCTGCAGGGTGCCGGCGGGATGATGCGATATAATTTTTTATACGGATTTTCTAGCAAAGTAGTGTTGGTGCTCCATTTTTTATGCTGGAATTGGTAGATTCAGCCACACCAACCGATTTTGTGTTGTTTTTGGATTCGTGTATAATTCACAGAAGGTTATTCGTTGCCTTCTGCGTACAGGTACTTGAGAGCTTCGTTACACATGTGCCCTACTGAGCTTCGGTGGTCCCGAGGTGCAAGCTTCAAACTTGTATTCGATTAACTTGTCGAAGTGGTTCGATTCCATCTGCAGGGTGCCGGCGGGATGATGCGATATAATTTTTTATACGGATTTTCTAGCAAAGTAGTGTTGGTGCTCCATTTTTTATGCTGCAATCGGTAGATTCAGCCACACCAACCGATTTTGTGTTGTTTTTGGATTCGTGTATAATTCACAGAAAGTTATTCGTTGCCTTCTGCGTACAGGTACTTGAGAGCTTCGTTACACATGTGCCCTACTGAGCTTCGGTGGTCCCGAGGTGCAAGCTTCAAACTTGTAGTCGATTAGCGTGTCGAAATGGTTCGATTCCATCTGCAGGGCGCCGGCGGGATGATGCGATATAATTTTTTATACGGATTTTCTAGCAAAGTAGTGTTGGTGCTCCATTTTTTATGCTGGAATTGGTAGATTCAATTACACCAACCGATTTCGTGTTGCTCTTGGATTCGTGTATAATTCACAGAAGGTTATTCGTTGCCTTCTGCGTACAGGTACTTGAGAGCTTCGTTACACATGTGCCCTACTGAGCTTCGGTGGTCCCGAGGTGCAAGCTTCAAACTTGTATTCGATTAACTTGTCGAATTGGTTCGATTCCATCTGCAGGGCGCCGGCGGGATAATGCGATATAATTTTTTATACGGATTTTCTAGCAAAGTAGTGTTCTTGCTCCATTTCTTATGCTGCAATCGGTAGATTCAGCCACACCAACCGATTTCGTGTTGTTTTTGGATTCGTGTATAATTCACAGAAGGTTATTCGTTGCCTTCTGCGTACAGGTACTTGAGAGCTTCGTTACACATGTGCCCTACTGAGCTTCGGTGGTCCCGAGGTGCAAGCTTCAAACTTGTATTCGATTAACTTGTCGAAGTGGTTCGATTCCATCTGCAGGGCGCCGGCGGGATGATGCGATATAATTTTTTATACGGATTTTCTAGCAAAGTAGTGTTGGTGCTCCATTTTTTATGCTGGAATTGGTAGATTCAGCCACACCAACCGATTTTGTGTTGTTTTTGGATTCGTGTATAATTCACAGAAAGTTATTCGTTGCCTTCTGCGTACAGGTACTTGAGAGCTTCGTTACACATGTGCCCTAGTGAGCTTCGGTGGTCCCGAGGTGCAAGCTTCAAACTTGTATTCGATTAGCGTGTCGAAGTGGTTCGATTCCATCTGCAAGGCGCCGGCGGGATGATGCGATATAATTTTTTATACGGATTTTCTAGCAAGGTAGTGTTCTTGCTCCATTTTTTATGCTGCAATCGGTAGATTCAGCTACACCAACCGATTTTGTGTTGTTTTTGGATTCGTGTATAATTCACAGAAATTTATTCGTTGCTTTCTGCGTACAGGTACTTGAGAGCTTCGTTACACATGTGCCCTACTGAGCTTCGGTGGTCCCGAGGTGCAAGCTTCAAACTTGTATTCGATTCACTTGTCGAAGTGGTTCGATTCCATCTGCAGGGCGCCGGCGGGATGATGCGATATATTTTTTTTTACAGATTTTCTAGCAAAGTAGTGTTCTTGCTCCATTTTTTATGCTGCAATCGGTAGATTCAGCTACACCAACCGATTTTGTGTTGTTTTTGGATTCGTGTATAATTCACAGAAAGTTATTCGTTGCCTTCTGCGTACAGGTACTTGAGAGCTTCGTTACACATGTGCCCTAGTGAGCTTCGGTGGTCCCGAGGTGCAAGCTTCAAACTTGTATTCGATTAACTTGTCGAAGTGGTTCGATTCCGTCTGCAGGGTGCCGGCGGGATGATGCGATTTAATTTTTTATACGGATTTTCTGGCAAAGTAATGTTGATGCTCCATTTTTTATGCTGGAATTGGTAGATTCAATCACACCAACCGAACGGGTCACGGAACACGACACGACATATGTTATGGTATGGTGGCTGAGTGGTGTTTTTTGTATTGTTTTTGGATTCGTGTATAGTTCACAGAAAGTTATTCGTTGCCCTCTGCTTACAGGTGCTTGAGAGCTTCCTTACACATGTGCCCTACTGAGCTTCGGTGGTCCCGAGGTGCAAGCTTCAAACTTGTAGTCGATTAACGTGTCGAAGTGGTTCGATTCCATCTGCAGGGCGCCGGCGGGATGATGCGATATAATTTTTTATACGGATTTTCTAGCAAAGTAGTGTTGATGCTCCATTTTTTATGCTGGATTCGGTAGATTCAATCACACCAACCGAATGGGTCACGGAACACGACACGACATATGTACATATGTATGGATGCATGTAGGTGGCGATGGGCTGCAAGTTATGGTATGGTGACTGAGTGGTGTTTCTTGTGTTGTTTTTGGATTCGTGTATAGTTCACAGAAAGTTATTCGTTGCCTTCTGCTTACAGGTGCTTGAGAGCTTCGTTACACATGTGCCCTACTGAGCTTCGGTGGTCCCGAGGTGCAAGCTTCAAACTTGTAGTCGATTAGCGTGTCGAAGTGGTTCGATTCCATCTGCAGGGCGCCGGCGAGATGATGCACTGTTTATGCACAAAGGCGATACATATCGAATTGGTCAGCGATCTAAGTGCAGCGGCATTCATCGCAGCATACCGAAGGTTTGTAGCTAGGAGAGGCACATGCGCAAACCTGTTCAGTGACTGCGGAACAAATTTCAAAGGCGCAAACAATGAACTCAGGAGGGACAGTAAGTTCATTTCACTGGAATGGTCGAAGGAAGTATCAGAAAATCTATCCGCTCTGAACACGACGTGGCACTTTAACCCTCCTGCTTCGCCTCACTTCGGAGGATTATGGGAAGCAGGAGTCAAGTCGATAAAACACCATCTCCGACGAACCATCGGAAACTCTAAACTTACATTCGAGGAATACGCCACACTGCTCACCCAGATCGAGGCATGCCTAAATTCCAGACCGCTTTGCCCAATAACGCAAGATCCAAACGATTTGAGCGTATTAACACCAGGGCACTTCTTAATCGGAGAACCGATACGAGCACCACCAGACCGAAACGAAAAACATAAAAACATAAACACGTTAACTAAATGGAGATACATACAGCGACTCACCCAAGACTTCTGGAAACAATGGAGTTCAACATATATACATCAATTGCAGCAACGACCTAAGTGGAAAACAGAACAACAAAACATCAACATCGGAGACCTAGTAATCGTAAAAGAAGACAATTTACCACCAGCATCGTGGATCCTTGCTCGGGTACAACAGATCCATCCGGGTACAGACGGTCTAACGCGCGTGGTAACTATAAAGACCGCCAATACAATCCTCAAGCGGCCGATCACCAAAATCTCCCCCTTGCCTATCGCGTCATAAACATAAAATTGTATTCCATTCCCGTCTGGTGCTAAAAAAAAAAACCAAATCAAAATGAACAGCCGGCAATTCCGCTCGAACCATTTTTTTGCGTTTTTTTTTTTCCTCTTTCATCATCACCGAACCCCTCGCCATGATCTTCTTTCTAAAATCAATGTTGTGTCCTGCGTCTCCGTCCCCATGTTCCGTGTCATCATCGATCACTTATTAATATAATGATTTTTTTATTCTTTTTTTCTTTTATCTGACTTTAATCCAATAACAAATTTAACTCACCAAAACACCATCCGACGGAACAAGCAACAATCAACCCCGAAACACAGCACAACACAACAACAACCAACTCACAATACTCCACCAGACGACCAATAACCCGTCCGTCTGCACATCCTCCCGTCCACATCGCCGGGGCCCGGAGCATGTTGCTGCACAACAATAACACAACACCCACCGATGATGAGCAGCAGGGAAAACATGGATGGCAGTGGCATGGCGAATCAACCCCCAAAAAACTAATGGGACGCACATGCCCACTTCCATCCATGTAGTCCACACCAACTAAAAATTAACAAATGCACATAACAAATTAACTTAAATTAACATTACGCACATAACAACATAATTCACAAATCACAAAAGAAAACACCAAACACGGAGAAAACTTCACAAATCACAAACGTCAACGCACACCAGACTGTCATACTGCCACCCATCCACAATTCAACATGGCCGTCGAGCAGCCCAGCCACGAACCAGCATGGCCGCCCTAGCGAAAGCTCAACGATCTGCAACGTTGCCAGCAGGGAAGTTGCAGCAACATTTAGTTTATATCGAGCCACTAGGGATCGGGTCTTCTACCCAATCCACTCAATTCCATGCTATGTACACACACACAACCACTGTATACATAAAAAAGCTGCCAAGCAGCTGACCAAGTTCTTCACTTGGTACCATTAAAATCAATATTAAATAAACCCTCAAACGAAGAGGACGTTATAACGAAGCGAACAAGTGCCTTTTTTCATACAAATTCATTTTATCTGTGCGGCATACGACCGTACATTTGGTCCTTCGAGCCAACGAACAAGTGGCCGTAACATCACAAGAACAAAGAACGTCAACGAACAAAGAACTTCGACAACAAAGAACTTCAACAAGAACAAAGAACTTCAACAAACAAAGAACAAACTTCAACGAACAAACAACAAGAACAAAGAACTTCAACAAAGAACCACAAAGAACAAAGAACAAACAAACAACAAGCAAACATCACAAAACTCGAACAAAGAACCTACAGCGAACAAAGAACGTACAACGAACAAAGAACGAGCAAACAAAAACAAAATACCACAAGGAACAAAGAACCACAAACAAGAACAAAGGGAGTATTCCTTTTTTTTTGTTTTTTTTTTTTAAACTATACTTTCATTTTTTCACATTTTTTTAATACAAATTAAATCGAAAAGCAGAATATATTCCGCGAGTGTGTGTGCGTGGTATAAAAAAAAAAACTTTTTGCCAGAATATACATTTTGCTACACACATCACATACATATATACTACATACAATTTACAATATTCACATACATACGTTCATACATACGAGAAGAAAAACAAAAGAAAATCAAATTCTTAAGTTCTATAATACGTATACATATTTACACATAATTTTAACAAATTTGCATACATCCATATCTCACATATATATATATACATTATAAAAACCCCTTTTTACATCTTTTAAATATCCTAATATATTTTTACAAAATCCATATACATATATATACATTTTGGTTGTGCGTGTGAACCCCTTTTTTCTGGTGCGTGTGCGTGTGTGAGTGCGTGAGACAATTTCTTTGTTTTATCATTTTAGTCGGGTCGGATATATTAAATCCGAACGACCATACAACAAATAGACAAAGGGCAGAGGACCCCTTATCATTAATCAACAATACGGTGCGGTACGTGACACGGATACCCGTTTGTCTAAAAAACAAACGGTGACGGTCACAAATTAGGGCAATCTGACATCATTAGAAACAAAGGGCAGAAGGCCCGTTAACTAAAATATACATACATACATACACTAATTAAAAACAATTAAAATTATTATATACATTTTACTCCGTCTTTTTTTTCGGTGTGAATGCGTGTGCGTGTTGAAACCCCCCCTGACTGTGTGTGTAAACTCCATTTAACTTTGTGGGCCTCATCATTCGCGCGCCTTTCGTCTTACCCTTGACTTTTTACTACTGTTTTTTATATTCTCTCGTTCCCCCCCCCCTACAAATCGAAAAAAAAAAACAAAATGTCAAAGACGGCGAAATCCGTGGAAACCCAAGAAATACTTTTAATTGAACTGCAACGGGATCTGGAGGAATATCAGAAGAACCCAGCGTCCCACCAGTCCAAGGGTTACGTCACTGCGCGGTTAACAGATGTTGAAGACGCATATAAACGAGCGAAAAAGGAGCACGCCTCGATCGTCGGTGCCTCAACCGATCCTGTAAGGGAAAAATATTTGGCCGATGAGATATATTTCAAAATAAAAGACACATACTTTACCTTTGTCGGCCTATTAAGAGCTGCGTTGGACAAAATAGAAGAGAACGACAGCCACTCTCTAGAAGCATCTCGTCTAAATCAAACTCGATCTGCAGGGTCCGACATCAGACTTCCGCGAATACAAATACAACCCTTTACGGGAAAGTACGAGGAATGGTCGGAATTCCACAACTTATTTTCGACGCTGATTGATCAAAACACCGATCTCTCAGACGTCCAAAGACTCCAATTTCTCAAAAGTTTTGTCAGCAACGATGCCGCTCGGTTGATCCAACATCTTTCAATCGACGCAAAGAATTACAAATCAGCCTGGCAAATATTAACAGATAGGTTCGAGAATAAAAGAAAATTGGTCAATACCCAGCTTCGTATGCTGATCGAACAAAACAATCTCACCCACGAGTCCGCCTCCTCCCTGAAATCATTGCATGACACCAGCACCGAGTGCATTCACGCTCTGTCCAATCTCGGGTTAGGAATAGACACCTGGGACAGTATCCTAATTTACATTATTTTACATAAGCTGCCCCATCAGACTCAAATGGCTTGGGAAGACAAGCTCGGAACATCGAAGTCTCTCCCAGATTTGAAATCATTTCTCTCTTTCATCGAAGGTCGCTTTACTTCTTTAGAAAACATACAGGAGTTAAATAACAAATCAAGGGTACAATCGCAACAACAATCATCATTTAGGAAAACGAGCACCTACCACACCAAACCGGAACCATACAAAATCACTCGATGCCGACTTTGCGGAGATGCACACAGCCTCCGCTCTTGCAAAAGATTCCTCAACATGGACATCAGAACTCGCAACAAGGTCGCGAGGGAGAACTCCGTCTGTATAAACTGTCTCGGACAAGATCATCGTTTATCAACCTGCATCAGTAAAGGAACCTGCCTTAAATGTGGTCTCAGACATCACACTCTACTACATCTAGAGCCACAAACCCAAAACAGCCCACGTCAGCAATATCAACAACAGAAACCAGGCCCTTCCCAAGGCAACACATCCAATCACTTCATTCAAAATACATCATCTCTGAATCCCGAAGCCAATCCATTCAGAGACACCTCGAAAACTAGCAACACTTACACCACGCACTTCAATCAGACGAAAACAAACGTCCTACTCGCAACTGCACTGGTGAGGATCGCCGCACTCGACGGGTCCCTCCACACCTTCCGTGCCTTAATCGACCCAGGCTCGGAAGCTTCATTTATAACAGAGCGCGCAACACAACAGCTCAGACTCAAGAAACAGAGAACGTCAGCTAGAGTCACCGGGCTCGGACAGACATCCACGGGAACGACTCAACAGCAGACACAATTCACCATATTTTCCACCACAAACACTCTTTTCCATACTAATGTCAGAGCATACGTCTTCCCTCACTTAACTTCCCTCTTACCAACCCAAGGATTCCAAAATCACAATTGGAATCATTTAGCTAATTTACCCTTAGCTGACCCATCGTTCCACACTCCCGGAAAAATCGATCTGCTTCTCGGGGCAGACATATATTCCGCCATCATCTTGGAGGGCGTGGTCAAGGGCGATCACAATACCACAGTAGCACAAAGAACCGAACTTGGCTGGATCATAACAGGATCCACAGGGTATCGTCCAGTCCACACAGCGATCGCACTCCAAAACCACCACCACTCCCTCGACCACCTGCTCAAGCGATTTTGGGAGATAGAAGACATCGACGAGAGAACACCAACAGCAGAGGAGTTACAATGCGAACTACACTACCAAAAACACCACAAGCGACGAACAGACGGCAGATATGAGGTACGACTCCCCTTCAAGAACGAATCCGAACCCGTTCTTGGAGACTCAAGGAAGGGAGCCACGGCTCGACTTCTGCAAATTGAAAGGAAAATGGCAGCAAACCACAACCTCAAAAGGGCATACACAGATTGCATAGAGGAGTACATTAAATTACAACACATGACAGAGGTGCCGCCGCACGCTCAAACCACCACGGACCCACATTATTACCTACCTCATCATGCTGTAATAAAGGAATCGAGCACTACAACCAAACTACGCGTGGTCTTCGACGCGTCATATAAAACATCAAACAGAAAATCATTAAACGATTACCTAATGATAGGACCAAAGCTACAAAGGGACATCATGGACCTAATCCTAAAATGGCGAACATTCCGAATTGGTTTCTCCGCGGATATCACCATGATGTATCGGCAAATCTGGGTGGCACCAGAAGACACAAAATACCAATTGATATTATGGAGGTCGACAACAAGCGAACCCATCAAGACATACGCACTAAACACCGTAACGTTTGGCACTGCTGCAGCACCCTTCCTCGCAGTTCGTACACTACACCAATTAGCCACAGACACACAACACATAGACAAGGAAGTGTCGAAGGTACTCACGGAAGGCTTTTACGTCGATGACCTATTATATGGAGCTGACACGGAAGAGAATGCGATAAGTCTCCAGAAGAAGGTCATATCTGTCATGAAATCAGCTGGACTTCCTCTCCGCAAATGGGCCAGCAACTCATCAAAAGTTCTGCAGCAAGTACCGGAAAATGAAAGAGAAGTAGAGTTACCTCTTAAGTTCGAATCGCTAGACGCCATCAAAACATTGGGGATTCAATGGCATCCAGCAAAGGACATCTTCAAGATAAAAATACAACTACCGGAGATTGAAAGGCACACGAAGCGCTCAATACTGGCAGACATCGCTCGGCTGTTCGACCCTCTTGGTTGGATTGCACCCTGCGTTGTGAAAGCAAAATTAATTATGCAACAATTATGGCGCAGTAATTTGCCATGGGATACGGCGCCGGCAAAGGAGATTCAAGAGTCGTGGGTAACTCTACGCACCGAAATAAAGGAACTTCAAAACGTACAAATACCCCGATGGATCGGGCATGACGGATCAACGCACATCCAACTGCACGGATTTTGCGACGCCTCGGAGGTTTTGGAAATACCGTCGCCATATTGCTGTGATGCGAATTAGTTTCCGCAGTGATGAAAATCGTTGAATCAATTCCTTGTTGAGCGTCGCGTGATGACATATAACTTGAGCGATGTGAGCAGGTATGTTATTAAAATACGTGGTGTATAATGATATGACTTCTGATTTTTTTTCTTTTAATTCCAGATCCGTTTCGATGGGTGTGCCCGCTTGTGGATGTGGCGTGAACTTCCTTAGAAATTCAGGCCCGTGCCACCACATACTGTTGTTGATGAGCTCCCTTGGAGATAATCCTCTTGAGGCGATGTCAGCAGGATTTGCCTTGGTTCCTACGTGTTTCCATGCACTTGTTGGTAATAATCCCTGGATCTCGGTGATTCGATTTGCGACGAAAGTGGTACGTGTTGATGGATCGCCTGTGATCCATGCTAGGCAGATCATTGAGTCTGTCCACGCATATATTTCCGTCTTGTTTCCTTTCAGGCACCTTGAAATGCGGTTTAGGAGCTTTGCTAGTAGAACTGCTCCACAGAGCTCGAGACGTGAAAGACTGACTTGTTTTATTGGTGCCACCCTGGTTTTGGCTGCGATGATGTGGATCCTCTCTTCGGTACCTTGCACAATTCGAGCGTATGCGACTGCTGCATATGCTTTCTCCGAGGCGTCGCAGCGTCCGGCTCGAAGGACCACAAATGTACGGTCGTATGCCGCACAGATAAAATGAATTTGTATGAAAAAAGGCACTTGTTCGCTTCGTTATAACGTCCTCTTCGTTTGAGGGTTTATTTAATATTGATTTTAATGGTACCAAGTGAAGAACTTGGTCAGCTGCTTGGCAGCTTTTTTATGTATACAGTGGTTGTGTGTGTGTACATAGCATGGAATTGAGTGGATTGGGTAGAAGACCCGATCCCTAGTGGCTCGATATAAACTAAATGTTGCTGCAACTTCCCTGCTGGCAACGTTGCAGATCGTTGAGCTTTCGCTAGGGCGGCCATGCTGGTTCGTGGCTGGGCTGCTCGACGGCCATGTTGAATTGTGGATGGGTGGCAGTATGACAGTCTGGTGTGCGTTGACGTTTGTGATTTGTGAAGTTTTCTCCGTGTTTGGTGTTTTCTTTTGTGATTTGTGAATTATGTTGTTATGTGCGTAATGTTAATTTAAGTTAATTTGTTATGTGCATTTGTTAATTTTTAGTTGGTGTGGACTACATGGATGGAAGTGGGCATGTGCGTCCCATTAGTTTTTTGGGGGTTGATTCGCCATGCCACTGCCATCCATGTTTTCCCTGCTGCTCATCATCGGTGGGTGTTGTGTTATTGTTGTGCAGCAACATGCTCCGGGCCCCGGCGATGTGGACGGGAGGATGTGCAGACGGACGGGTTATTGGTCGTCTGGTGGAGTATTGTGAGTTGGTTGTTGTTGTGTTGTGCTGTGTTTCGGGGTTGATTGTTGCTTGTTCCGTCGGATGGTGTTTTGGTGAGTTAAATTTGTTATTGGATTAAAGTCAGATAAAAGAAAAAAAGAATAAAAAAATCATTATATTAATAAGTGATCGATGATGACACGGAACATGGGGACGGAGACGCAGGACACAACATTGATTTTAGAAAGAAGATCATGGCGAGGGGTTCGGTGATGATGAAAGAGGAAAAAAAAAAACGCAAAAAAATGGTTCGAGCGGAATTGCCGGCTGTTCATTTTGATTTGGTTTTTTTTTTTAGCACCAGACGGGAATGGAATACAATTTTATGTTTATGACGCGATAGGCAAGGGGGAGATTTTGGTGATCGGCCGCTTGAGGATTGTATTGGCGGTCTTTATAGTTACCACGCGCGTTAGACCGTCTGTACCCGGATGGATCTGTTGTACCCGAGCAAGGATCCACGATGCTGGTGGTAAATTGTCTTCTTTTACGATTACTAGGTCTCCGATGTTGATGTTTTGTTGTTCTGTTTTCCACTTAGGTCGTTGCTGCAATTGATGTATATATGTTGAACTCCATTGTTTCCAGAAGTCTTGGGTGAGTCGCTGTATGTATCTCCATTTAGTTAACGTGTTTATGTTTTTATGTTTTTCGTTTCGGTCTGGTGGTGCTCGTATCGGTTCTCCGATTAAGAAGTGCCCTGGTGTTAATACGCTCAAATCGTTTGGATCTTGCGTTATTGGGCAAAGCGGTCTGGAATTTAGGCATGCCTCGATCTGGGTGAGCAGTGTGGCGTATTCCTCGAATGTAAGTTTAGAGTTTCCGATGGTTCGTCGGAGATGGTGTTTTATCGACTTGACTCCTGCTTCCCATAATCCTCCGAAGTGAGGCGAAGCAGGAGGGTTAAAGTGCCACGTCGTGTTCAGAGCGGATAGATTTTCTGATACTTCCTTCGACCATTCCAGTGAAATGAACTTACTGTCCCTCCTGAGTTCATTGTTTGCGCCTTTGAAATTTGTTCCGCAGTCACTGAACAGGTTTGCGCATGTGCCTCTCCTAGCTACAAACCTTCGGTATGCTGCGATGAATGCCGCTGCACTTAGATCGCTGACCAATTCGATATGTATCGCCTTTGTGCATAAACAGACGAATACTGCGATGTAACCCTTTGTCGTTTTCTGGCATCTTCCCTTCCATAGTTTAATTTCGATGGGCCCCGCATAGTCTACTCCTGTGTTGTTGAATGGTCTGGCCATCGTGACTCGTGCTGCTGGTAAGTTCCCCATTATTTGTTCTTTTGATTTCGCGTTGTATCTGTGACAGCGTACGCATTTATGTATAGTTGTTTTTACAAGTCTTTTAACATTGGTTATCCAAAATATGTTCCTTATTTCTGCCAATGTTAGAGCTTGCCCACCGTGAAGAGTATCCAGGTGGGTTTCTTGGGCGATCAACCTGGAAAAGTGATGTCCATCAGTGAGAAGTATCGGATGTTGTTTGTCGTACGCACCAGCGTAGGTACATGTGCTTGAGAGCTTCGTTACACATGTGCCCTACTGAGCTTCGGTGGTCCCGAGGTGCAAGCTTCAAACTTGTTGTCGATTAACGTGTCGAAGTGGTTCGATTCCATCTGCAGGGCGCCGGCGGGATGATGCGATATAATTTTTTATACGGATTTTCTAGCAAAGTAGTGTTCTTGCTCCATTTTTTATGTTGCAATCGGTAGATTCAGCTACACCAACCGATTTTGTGTTATTTTTGGATTTGTGTATAATTCACAGAAATTTATTCGTTGCCTTCTGCGTACAGGTACTTGAGAGCTTCGTTACCCATGTGCCCCATTGAGCTTCGGTGGTCCCGAGGTGCAAGCTTCAAACTTGTATTCGATTAACTTGTCGAAGTGGTTCGATTCCATCTGCAGGGCGCCGGCGGGATGATGCGATATAATTTTTTATACGGATTTTCTAGCAAAGTAGTGTTCTTGCTCCATTTTTTATGCTGCAATCGGTAGATTCAGCCACACCAACCGATTTTGTGTTGTTTTTGGATTCGTGTATAATTCACAGAAAGTTATTCGTTGCCTTCTGCGTACAGGTGCTTGAGAGCTTCGTTACACATGTGCTCTACTGAGCTTCGGTGGTCCCGAGGTGCAAGCTTCAAACTTGTATTCGATTAACTTGTCGAAGTGGTTCGATTCCATCTGCAGGGCGCCGGTGGGATGATGCGATATAATTTTTTATACGGATTTTCTAGCAAAGTAGTGTTCTTGCTCCATTTTTTATGCTGCAATCGGTAGATTCAGCCACACCAACCGATTTTGTGTTGTTTTTGGATTCGTGTATAATTCACAGAAATCTATTCGTTGCCTTCTGCGTACAGGGACTTGAGAGCTTCGTTACACATGTGCCCTACTGAGCTTCGGTGGTCCCGAGGTGCAAGCTTCAAACTTGTATTCGATTAACTTGTCGAAGTGGTTCGATTCCATCTGCAGGGTGCCGGCGGGATGATGCGATATAATTTTTTATACGGATTTTCTAGCAAAGCAGTGTTCTTGCTCCATTTTTTATGCTGCAATCGGTAGATTCAGCCACACCAACCGATTTTGTGTTTTTTTTTGGATTCGTGTATAATTCACAGAAAGTTATTCGTTGCCTTCTGCGTACAGGTACTTGAGAGCTTCGTTACACATGTGCCCTACTGAGCTTCGGTGGTCCCGAGGTGCAAGCTTCAAACTTGCATTCGATTAACTTGTCGAAGTGGTTCGATTCCATCTGCAGGGTGCCGGTGGGATGATGCGATATAATTTTTTATACGAATTTTCTAGCAAAGTAGTGTTGATGCTCCATTTTTTATGCTGGAATCGGTAGATTCAATCACACCAACCGAATGGGCCACGGAACACGACACGACATATGTACATATGTATGTATGCATGTAGGTGGCGATGGGCTGCAAGTTATGGTATGGTGACTGAGTGGTGTTTTTTGTGTTGTTTTTGGATTCGTGTATAGTTCACAGAAAGTTATTCGTTGCCTTCTGCGTACAGGTGTTTGAGAGCTTCGTTTCACATGTGCCCTACTGAGCTTCGGTGGTCCCGAGGTGCAAGCTTCAAACTTGTAGTCGATTAGCGTGTCGAAGTGGTTCGATTCCATCTGCAGGGCGCCGGCGGTATGATGCGATACAATTTTTTATACGGATTTTCTAGCAAAGTAGTGTTGGTGCTCCATTTTTTATGCTGGAATTGGTAGATTCAATCACACCAACCGATTTCGTGTCGTTTTTGGATTCGTGTATAATTCACAGAAGGTTATTAGTTGCCTTCTGCGTACAGGTACTTGAGAGCTTCGTTATACATGTGCCCTACTGAGCTTCGGTGGTCCCGAGGTGCAAGCTTCAAACTTGTATTCGATTAACTTGTCGAAGTATTCGATTCCATCTGCAGGGCGCCGGCGGGATGATGCGATATAATTTTTTATACGGATTTTCTAGCAAGCTAGTGTTCTTGCTCCATGTTTTATGCTGCAATCGGTAGATTCAGCTACACCAACCGATTTTGTGTTGTTTTTGGATTCGTGTATAATTCACAGAAATTTATTCGTTGCCTTCTGCGTACAGGTACTTGAGAGCTTCGTTACACATGTGCCCTACTGAGCTTCGGTGGTCCCGAGGTGCAAGCTTCAAACTTGTATTCGATTAACTTGTCGAAGTGGTTCGATTCCATCTGCAGGGTGCCGGCGGGATGATGCGATATAATTTCTTATACTGATTTTCTAGCAAAGTAGTGTTGATGCTCCATTTTTTATGCTGGAATTGGTAGATTCAATCACACCAACCGATTTCGTCTTCTTTTTGGATTCGTGTATAATTCACAGAAGGTTCTTCGTTGCCTTCTGCGTACAGATACTTGAGAGCTTCGTTACACATGTGCCCTACTGAGCTTCGGTGGTCCCGAGGTGCAAGCTTCAAACTTGTATTCGATTAACTTGTCGAAGTGGTTCGTTTCCATCTGCAGGCTGCCGGCGGGATGATGCGATATAATTTTTTATACGGATTTTCTAGCAAAGTAGTGTTGATGCTCCATTTTTTATGCTGGAATCGGTAGATTCAATCACACCAACCGAATGGGTCACGGAACACGACACGACATATGTTATGGTATGGTGGCTGAGTGGTGTTTTTTGTGTTGTTTTTGGATTCGTGTATAGTTCACAGAAAGTTATTCGTTGCCTTCTGCGTACAGGTACTTGAGAGCTTCGTTACACATGTGCCCTACTGAGCTTCGGTGGTCCCGAGGTGCAAGCTTCAGACTTGTATTCGATTAACTTGTCGAAGTGGTTCGATTCCATCTGCAGGGCGCCGGCGGGATGATGCGATATAATTTTTTATACGGATTTTCTAGCAAAGTAGTGTTAGCGCTCCATTTTTTATGCTGGAATTGGTAGATTCAATCACACCAACCGATTTCGTGTTCTTTTTGGATTCGTGTATAATTCACAGAAGGTTATTCGTTGCCTTCTGCGTACAGGTACTTGAGAGCTTCGTTACACATGTGCCCTACTGAGCTTCGGTGGTCCCGAGGTGCAAGCTACAAACTTGTATTCGATTAACTTGTCGAAGTGGTTCGATTTCATCTGCAGGGTGCCGGCGGGATGATGCGATATAATTTTTTATACGGATTTTCTAGCAAAGTAGAGTTGATGCTCCATTTTTTATGCTGGATTCGGTAGATTCAATCACACCAACCGATTTTGTGTTGTTTTTGGATTCGTGTATATATCACAGAAGGTTATTCGTTGCCTTCTACGTTCAGGTACTTGAGAGCTTCGTTACACATGTGCCCTATTGAGCGTAGGTGGTCCCGAGGTGCAAGCTTCAAACTTGTATTCGATTAGCTTGTCGAAGTGGTTCGATTCCATCTGCAGGGCGCCGGCGGGATGATGCGATATAATTTTTTATACGGATTTTCTAGCAAAGTAGTGTTCTTGCTCCATTTTTTATGCTGCAATCGGTAGATTCAGCCACACCAACCGATTTTGTGTTATTTTTGGATTCGTGTATAATTCACAGAAAGTTATTCCTTGCCTTCTGCGTACAGGTACTTGAGAGCTTCGTTACACATGTGCCCTACTGAGCGTCGGTGGTCCCGAGGTGCAAGCTTCAAACTTGTATTCGATTAGTTTGTCGAAATGGTTCGATTCCATCTGCAGGGCGCCGGCGGGATGATGCGATATATTTTTTTATACGGATTTTCTAGCAAAGTAGTGTTGGTGCTCCATTTTTTATGCTGCAATCGGTAGATTCAGCCACACCAACCGATTTTGTGTTGTTTTTGGAATCGTGTATAATTCACAGAAAGTTATTCGTTGCCCTCTGCGTACATGTGCTTGAGAGCTTCGTTACACATGTGCCCTACTGAGCTTCGGTGGTCCCGAGGTGCAAGCTTCAAACTTGTTGTCGATTAACGTGTCGAAGTGGTTCGATTCCATCTGCAGGGCGCCGGCGGGATGATGCGATATAATTTTTTATACGGATTTTCTAGCAAAGTAGTGTTCTTGCTCCATTTTTTATGTTGCAATCGGTAGATTCAGCTACACCAACCGATTTTGTGTTATTTTTGGATTCGTGTATAATTCACAGAAATTTATTCGTTGCCTTCTGCGTACAGGTACTTGAGAGCTTCGTTACACATGTGCCCTACTGAGCTTCGGTGGTCCCGAGGTGCAAGCTTCAAACTTGTAGTCGATTAACGTGTCGAAGTGGTTCGATTCCATCTGCAGGGCGCCGGCGGGATGATGCGATATATTTTTTTATACGGATTTTCTAGCAAAGTAGTGTTGGTGCTCCATTTTTTATGCTGCAATCGGTAGATTCAGCCACACCAACCGATTTTGTGTTGTTTTTGGATTCGTGTATAATTCACAGAAAGTTACTCGTTGCCTTCTGCGTACAGGTGCTTGAGAGCTTCGTTACACATGTGCCCTACTGAGCTTCGGTGGTCCCGAGGTGCAAGCTTCAAACTTGTAGTCGATTAACGTGTCGAAGTGGTTCGATTTCATCTGCAGGGCTCCGGCGGGATGATGCGATATAATTTTTTATACGGATTTTCTAGCAAAGTAGTGTTGGTGCTCCATTTTTTATGCTGGAATTGGTAGATTCAATCACACCAACCGAATTCGTGTCCTTTTTGGATTCGTGTATAATTCACAGAAGGTTATTCGTTGCCTTCTGCGTACAGGTACTTGAGAGCTTCGTTACACATGTGCCCTACTGAGCTTCGGTGGTCCCGAGGTGCAAGCTTCAAACTTGTAGTCGATTAACGTGTCGAAGTGGTTCGATTCCATCTGCAGGGCGCCGGCGGGATGATGCGATATATTTTTTTATACGGATTTTCTAGCAAAGTAGTGTTGGTGCTCCATTTTTTATGCTGCAATCGGTAGATTCAGCCACACCAACAGATTTTGTGTTGTTTTTGGATTCGTGTATAATTCACAGAAAGTTATTCGTTGCCTCCTGCGTACAGGTACCTGAGAGCTTCGTTACACATGTGCCCTTCTGAGCTTCGGTGGTCCCGAGGCGCAAGCTTCAAACTTGTAGTCGATTAACGTGTCGAAGTGGTTCGATTCCATCTGCAGGGCGCCGGCGGGATGATGCGATATAATTTTTTATACGGATTTTCTAGCAAAGTAGTGTTGGTGCTCCATTTTTTATGCTGGAATTGGTAGATTCAATCACACCAACCGATTTCTTGTTGTTTTTGGATTCGTGTATAATTCACAGAAAGTTATTCGTTGCCTTCTGCGTACAGGTGCTTGGGAGCTTCGTTACACATGTGCCCTACTGAGTTTCGGTGGTCCCGAGGTGCAAGCTTTAAACTTGTATTCGATTAACTTGTCGAAGTGGTTCGATTCCATCTGCAGGGCGCCGGCGGGATGATGCGATATATTTTTTTATACGGATTTTCTAGCAAAGCAGTTTTCTTGCTCCATTTTTTATGCTGCAATCGGTAGATTCAGCCACACCAACCGATTTTGTGTTGTTTTTGGATTCGTGTATAATTCACAGAAAGTTATTCGTTGGCTTCTGCGTACAGGTACTTGAGAGCTTCGTTACACATGTGCCCTACTGAGCTTCGGTGGTCCCGAGGTGCAAGCTTCAAACTTGTAGTCGATTAACGTGTCGAAGTGGTTCGATTCCATCTGCAGGGCGCCGGCGGGATGATGCGATATATTTTTTTATACGGATTTTCTAGCAAAGTAGTGTTGGTGCTCCATTTTTTATGCTGCAATCGGTAGATTCAGCCACACCAACAGATTCTGTGTTGTTTTTGGATTCGTGTATAATTCACAGAAAGTTATTCGTTGCCTTCTGCGTACAGGTGCTTGAGAGCTTCGTTACACATGTGCCCTACTGAGCTTCGGTGGTCCCGAGGTGCAAGCTTCAAACTTGTAGTCGATTAACGTGTCGAAGTGGTTCGATTTCATCTGCAGGGCTCCGGCGGGATGATGCGATATAATTTTTTATACGGATTTTCTAGCAAAGTAGTGTTGGTGCTCCATTTTTTATGCTGGAATTGGTAGATTCAATCACACCAACCGAATTCACAGAAGGTTATTCGTTGCCTTCTGCGTACAGGTACTTGAGAGCTTCGTTACACATGTGCCCTACTGAGCTTCGGTGGTCCCGAGGTGCAAGCTTCAAACTTGTAGTCGATTAACGTGTCGAAGTGGTTCGATTCCATCTGCAGGGCGCCGGCGGGATGATGCGATATATTTTTTTATACGGATTTTCTAGCAAAGTAGTGTTGGTGCTCCATTTTTTATGCTGCAATCGGTAGATTCAGCCACACCAACCGATTTCGTGTTGTTTTTGGATTCGTGTATAATTCACAGAAGGTTATTCGTTGCCTTGTGCGTACAGGTACTTGAGAGCTTCGTTACACATGTGCCCTACTGAGCTTCGGTGGTCCCGAGGTGCAAGCTTCAAACTTGTATTCGATTAACTTGTCGAAGTGGTTCGATTCCATCTGCAGGGCGCCGGCGGGATGATGCGATATATTTTTTTATACGGATTTTCTAGCAAAGCAGTGTTCTTGCTCCATTTTTTATGCTGCAATCGGTAGATTTAATCACACCAACCGATTTTGTGTTGTTTTTGGATTCGTGTATAATTCACAGAAAGTTATTCGTTGCCTTCTGCGTACAGGTGCTTGAGAGCTTCGTTACACATGTGCCCTACTGAGCTTCGGTGGTCCCGAGGTGCAAGCTTCAAACTTGTAGTCGATTAACGTGTCGAAGTGGTTCGATTCCATCTGCAGGGCGCCGGCGGGATGATGCGATATATTTTTTTATACGGATTTTCTAGCAAAGCAGTGTTCTTGCTCCATTTTTTATGCTGCAATCGGTAGATTTAACCACACCAACCGATTTTGTGTTGTTTTTGGATTCGTGTATAATTCACAGAAAGTTATTCGTTGCCTTCTACGTACAGGTACTTGAGAGCTTCGCTACACATGTGCCCTACTGAGCTTCGGTGGTCCCGAGGTGCAAGCTTCAAACTTGTATTCGATTAACTTGTCGAAGTGGTTCGATTCCATCTGCAGGGTGCCGGCGGGATGATGCGATATAATTTTTTATACGGATTTTCTAGCAAAGTAGTGTTGGTGCTCCATTTTTATACTGGAATTGGTAGATTCAATCACACCAACCGATTTCGTCTTCTTTCTGGATTCGTGTATAATTCACAGAAGGTTCTTCGTTGCCTTCTGCGTACAGGTACTTGAGAGCTTCGTTACACATGTGCCCTACTGAGCTTCGGTGGTCCCGAGGTGCAAGCTTCAAACTTGTATTCGATTAACTTGTCGAAGTGGTTCGTTTCCATCTGCAGGGTGCCGGCGGGATGATGCGATATAACTTTTTATACGGATTTTCTAGCAAAGTAGTGTTGATGCTCCATTTTTTATGCTGGAATCGGTAGATTCAATCACACCAACCGAATGGGTCACGGAACACGACACGACATATGTTATGGTATGGTGGCTGAGTGGTGTTTTTTGTGTTGTTTTTGGATTCGTGTATAGTTCACAGAAAGTTATTCGTTGCCTTCTGCGTACAGGTGCTTGAGAGCTTCGTTACACATGTGCCCTACTGAGCTTCGGTGGTCCCGAGGTGCAAGCTTCAAACTTGTAGTCGATTAACGTGTCGAAGTGGTTCGATTCCATCTGCAGGGCGCCGGCGGGATGATGCGATATATTTTTTTATACGGATTTTCTGGCAAAGCAGTGTTCTTGCTCCATTTTTTATGCTGCAATCGGTAGATTTAACCACACCAACCGATTTTGTGTTGTTTTTGGATTCGTGTATAATACACAGAAAGTTATTCGTTGCCTTCTACGTACAGGTACTTGAGAGCTTCGTTACACATGTGCCCTACTGAGCTTCGGTGGTCCCGAGGTGCAAGCTTCAAACTTGTATTCGATTAACTTGTCGAAGTGGTTCGATTCCATCTGCAGGGCGCCGGCGGGATGATGCGATATAATTTTTTATACGGTGCAAGCTTCAAACTTGTAGTCGATTAACGTGTCGAGGTGGTTCGATTCCATTTTTTATACGGATTTTCTAGCAAAGTAGTGTTCTTGCTCCATTTTTTATGCTGCAATCGGTAGATTCAACCACACCAACCGATTTCGTGTTCTTTTTGGATTCGTGTATAATTCACAGAAGGTTATTCGTTGCCTTCTGCGTGCAGGTACTTGAGAGCTTCGTTACACATGTGCCCTACTGAGCTTCGGTGGTCCCGAGGTGCAAGCTTTAAACTTGTATTCGATTAACTTGTCGAAGTGGTTCGATTCCATCTGCAGGGCGCCGGCGGGATGATGCTAATAATTTTTTATACGGATTTTCTAGCAAAGTAGTGTTGGTGCTTCATTTTTTATGCTGGAATTGGTAGATTCAATCACACCAACCGATTTCGTGTTCTTTTTGGATTCGTGTATAATTCACAGAAGGTTATGCGTTGCCTTCTGCGTACAGGTACTTGAGAGCTTCGTTACACATGTGCCCTACTGAGCTTCGGTGGTCCCGAGGTGCAAGCTTCAAACTTGTATTCGATTAACTTGTCGAAGTGGTTCGATTCCATCTGCAGGGTGCCGGCGGGATGATGCGATATAATTTTTTATACGGATTTTCTAGCAAAGCAGTGTTCTCGCTCCATTTTTTATGCTGCAATCGGTAGATTCAGCCACACCAATCGAATGGGTCACGGAACACGACACGACATATGTTATGGTATGGTGGCAGAGTGGTGTTTTTTGTGTTGTTTTTGGATTCGTGTATAGTTCACAGAAAGTTATTCGTTGCCTTCTGCGTACAGGTGCTTGAGATCTTCGTTACACATGTGCCCTACTGAGCTTCGGTGGTCCCGAGGTGCAAGCTTCAAACTTGTAGTCGATTAACGTGTCGAAGTGGTTCGATTCCATCTGCAGGGCGCCGGCGGGATGATGCGATATATTTTTTTATACGGATTTTCTAGCAAAGCAGTGTTCTCGCTCCATTTTTTATGCTGCAATCGGTAGATTCAGCCACACCAACCGAATGGGTCACGGAACACGACACGATATATGTTATGGTATGGTGGCTGAGAGGTGTTTTTTGTGTTGTTTTTGGATTGTTGTATAGTTCACAGAAAGTTATTCGTTGCCTTCTGCGTACAGGTACTTGAGAGCTTCGTTACACATGTGCCCTACTGAGCTTCGGTGGTCCCGAGGTGCAAGCTTCAATCTTGTATTCGATTAACTTGTCGAAGTGGTTCGATTCCATCTGCAGGGTGCCGGCGGGATGGTGCGATATAATTTTTTATACGGATTTTCTGGCAAAGTAGTGTTGATGCTCCATTTTTTATGCTGGAATCGGTAGATTCAATCACACCAACCGAATGGGTCACGGAACACGACACGACATATGTTATGGTATGGTGGCTGAGTGGTGTTTTTTGTGTTGTTTTTGGATTCGTGTGTAGTTCACAGTAAGTTATTCGTTGCCTTCTGCGTACAGGTGCTTGAGAGCTTCGTTACACATGTGCGCTACTGAGCTTCGGTGGTCCCGAGGTGCAAGCTTCAAACTTGTAGTCGATTAACGTGTCGAAGTGGTTCGATTCCATCCGCAGGGCGCCGGCGGGATGATGCGAATAATTTTTTATACGGATTTTCTAGCAAAGTAGTGTTGGTGCTCCATTTTTTATGCTGGAATTGGTAGATTCAATCACACCAACCGATTTCGTGTTCTTTTTGGATTCGTGTATAATTTACAGAAGGTTATTTGTTGCCTTCTGCGTACAGGTACTTGAGAGCTTCGTTACACATGTGCCCTACTGAGCTTCGGTGGTCCCGAGGTGCAAGCTTCAAACTTGTATTCGATTAACTTGTCGAAGTGGTTCGATTCCATCTGCAGGGTGCCGGCGGGATGATGCGATATAATTTTTTATACGGATTTTCTGGCAAAGTAGTGTTGATGCTCCATTTTTTATGCTGGAATCGGTATATTCAATCACACCAACCGAATGGGTCACGGAACACGACACTACATATGTTATAGTATGGTGGCTGAGTGGTGTTTTTTGTGTTGTTTTTGGATTCGTGTATAGTTCACAGAAAGTTATTCGTTGCCTTCTGCGTACAGGTGCTTGAGAGCTTCGTTACACATGTGCCCTACTGAGCTTCGGTGGTCCCGAGGTGCAAGCTTCAAACTTGTAGTCGATTAAAGTGTCGAAGTGGTTCGATTCCATCTGCAGGGCGCCGGCGGGATGATGCGAATAATTTTTTATACGGATTTTCTAGCAAAGTAGTGTTGATGCTCCATTTTTTATGCTGGAATCGGTAGATTCAATCACACCAACCGAATGGGTCACGGAACACGACACGACATATGTTATGGTATGGTGGCTGAGTGGTGTTTTTTGTGTTGTTTTTGGATTCGTGTATAGTTCACAGAAAGTTATTCGTTGCCTTCTGCGTACAGGTGCTTGAGAGCTTCGTTACACATGTGCCCTTCTGAGCTTCGGTGGTCTCGAGGTGCAAGCTTCAAACTTGTAGTCGATTAACGTGTCGAAGTGGTTCGATTCCATCTGCAGGGCGCCGGCGGGATGATGCGATATATTTTTTTATACGGATTTTCTAGCAAAGTAGTGTTGGTGCTCCATTTTTTATGCTGCAATCGGTAGATTCAGCCACACCAACCGATTTTGTGTTGTTTTTGGATTCGTGTATAATTCACAGAAAGTTACTCGTTGCCTTCTGCGTACAGGTGCTTGAGAGCTTCGTTACACATGTGCCCTACTGAGCTTCGGTGGTCCCGAGGTGCAAGCTTCAAACTTGTAGTCGATTAACGTGTCGAAGTGGTTCGATTTCATCTGCAGGGCTCCGGCGGGATGATGCGATATAATTTTTTATACGGATTTTCTAGCAAAGTAGTGTTGGTGCTCCATTTTTTATGCTGGAATTGGTAGATTCAATCACACCAACCGAATTCGTGTCCTTTTTGGATTCGTGTATAATTCACAGAAGGTTATTCGTTGCCTTCTGCGTACAGGTACTTGAGAGCTTCGTTACACATGTGCCCTACTGAGCTTCGGTGGTCCCGAGGTGCAAGCTTCAAACTTGTAGTCGATTAACGTGTCGAAGTGGTTCGATTCCATCTGCAGGGCGCCGGCGGGATGATGCGATATATTTTTTTATACGGATTTTCTAGCAAAGTAGGGTTGGTGCTCCATTTTTTATGCTGCAATCGGTAGATTCAGCCACACCAACAGATTTTGTG
This sequence comes from Eumerus sabulonum, assembly GCA_951905685.1. Taxonomy (NCBI): domain Eukaryota; kingdom Metazoa; phylum Arthropoda; class Insecta; order Diptera; family Syrphidae; genus Eumerus; species Eumerus sabulonum. The sequence continues at coordinate 43,352,419 of OX645063.1, forward strand.
TTGTTTTTGGATTCGTGTATAATTCACAGAAAGTTATTCGTTGCCTCCTGCGTACAGGTACCTGAGAGCTTCGTTACACATGTGCCCTTCTGAGCTTCGGTGGTCCCGAGGCGCAAGCTTCAAACTTGTAGTCGATTAACGTGTCGAAGTGGTTCGATTCCATCTGCAGTGCGCCGGCGGGATGATGCGATATAATTTTTTATACGGATTTTCTAGCAAAGTAGTGTTGGTGCTCCATTTTTTATGCTGGAATTGGTAGATTCAATCACACCAACCGATTTCTTGTTGTTTTTGGATTCGTGTATAATTCACAGAAAGTTATTCGTTGCCTTCTGCGTACAGGTGCTTGGGAGCTTCGTTACACATGTGCCCTACTGAGTTTCGGTGGTCCCGAGGTGCAAGCTTTAAACTTGTATTCGATTAACTTGTCGAAGTGGTTCGATCCCATCTGCAGGGCGCCGGCGGGATGATGCGATATATTTTTTTATACGGATTTTCTAGCAAAGCAGTTTTCTTGCTCCATTTTTTATGCTGCAATCGGTAGATTCAGCCACACCAACCGATCTTGTGTTGTTTTTGGATTCGTGTATAATTCACAGAAAGTTATTCGTTGGCTTCTGCGTACAGGTACTTGAGAGCTTCGTTACACATGTGCCCTACTGAGCTTCGGTGGTCCCGAGGTGCAAGCTTCAAACTTGTAGTCGATTAACGTGTCGAAGTGGTTCGATTCCATCTGCAGGGCGCCGGCGGGATGATGCGATATATTTTTTTATACGGATTTTCTAGCAAAGTAGTGTTGGTGCTCCATTTTTTATGCTGCAATCGGTAGATTCAGCCACACCAACAGATTCTGTGTTGTTTTTGGATTCGTGTATAATTCACAGAAAGTTATTCGTTGCCTTCTGCGTACAGGTGCTTGAGAGCTTCGTTGCACATGTGCCCTACTGAGCTTCGGTGGTCCCGAGGTGCAAGCTTCAAACTTGTAGTCGATTAACGTGTCGAAGTGGTTCGATTTCATCTGCAGGGCTCCGGCGGGATGATGCGATATAATTTTTTATACGGATTTTCTAGCAAAGTAGTGTTGGTGCTCCATTTTTTATGCTGGAATTGGTAGATTCAATCACACCAACCGAATTCACAGAAGGTTATTCGTTGCCTTCTGCGTACAGGTACTTGAGAGCTTCGTTACACATGTGCCCTACTGAGCTTCGGTGGTCCCGAGGTGCAAGCTTCAAACTTGTAGTCGATTAACGTGTCGAAGTGGTTCGATTCCATCTGCAGGGCGCCGGCGGGATGATGCGATATATTTTTTTATACGGATTTTCTAGCAAAGTAGTGTTGGTGCTCCATTTTTTATGCTGCAATCGGTAGATTCAGCCACACCAACCGATTTCGTGTTGTTTTTGGATTCGTGTATAATTCACAGAAGGTTATTCGTTGCCTTCTGCGTACAGGTACTTGAGAGCTTCGTTACACATGTGCCCTACTGAGCTTCGGTGGTCCCGAGGTGCAAGCTTCAAACTTGTATTCGATTAACTTGTCGAAGTGGTTCGATTCCATCTGCAGGGCGCCGGCGGGATGATGCGATATATTTTTTTATACGGATTTTCTAGCAAAGCAGTGTTCTTGCTCCATTTTTTATGCTGCAATCGGTAGATTTAATCACACCAACCGATTTTGTGTTGTTTTTGGATTCGTGTATAATTCACAGAAAGTTATTCGTTGCCTTCTGCGTACAGGTGCTTGAGAGCTTCGTTACACATGTGCCCTACTGAGCTTCGGTGGTCCCGAGGTGCAAGCTTCAAACTTGTAGTCGATTAACGTGTCGAAGTGGTTCGATTCCATCTGCAGGGCGCCGGCGGGATGATGCGATATATTTTTTTATACGGATTTTCTGGCAAAGCAGTATTCTTGCTCCATTTTTTATGCTGCAATCGGTAGATTTAACCACACCAACCGATTTTGTGTTGTTTTTGGATTCGTGTATAATACACAGAAAGTTATTCGTTGCCTTCTACGTACAGGTACTTGAGAGCTTCGTTACACATGTGCCCTACTGAGCTTCGGTGGTCCCGAGGTGCAAGCTTCAAACTTGTATTCGATTAACTTGTCGAAGTGGTTCGATTCCATCTGCAGGGCGCCGGCGGGATGATGCGATATAATTTTTTATACGGTGCAAGCTTCAAACTTGTAGTCGATTAACGTGTCGAGGTGGTTCGATTCCATTTTTTATACGGATTTTCTAGCAAAGTAGTGTTCTTGCTCCATTTTTTATGCTGCAATCGGTAGATTCAACCACACCAACCGATTTCGTGTTCTTTTTGGATTCGTGTATAATTCACAGAAGGTTATTCGTTGCCTTCTGCGTGCAGGTACTTGAGAGCTTCGTTACACATGTGCCCTACTGAGCTTCGGTGGTCCCGAGGTGCAAGCTTTAAACTTGTATTCGATTAACTTGTCGAAGTGGTTCGATTCCATCTGCAGGGCGCCGGCGGGATGATGCTAATAATTTTTTATACGGATTTTCTAGCAAAGTAGTGTTGGTGCTCCATTTTTTATGCTGGAATTGGTAGATTCAATCACACCAACCGATTTCGTGTTCTTTTTGGATTCGTGTATAATTCACAGAAGGTTATGCGTTGCCTTCTGCGTACAGGTACTTGAGAGCTTCGTTACACATGTGCCCTACTGAGCTTCGGTGGTCCCGAGGTGCAAGCTTCAAACTTGTATTCGATTAACTTGTCGAAGTGGTTCGATTCCATCTGCAGGGTGCCGGCGGGATGATGCGATATAATTTTTTATACGGATTTTCTGGCAAAGTAGTGTTGATGCTCCATTTTTTATGCTGGAATCGGTAGATTCAATCACACCAACCGAATGGGTCACGGAACACGACACGACATATGTTATAGTATGGTGGCTGAGTGGTGTTTTTTGTGTTGTTTTTGGATTCGTGTATAGTTCACAGAAAGTTATTCGTTGCCTTCTGCGTACAGGTGCTTGAGAGCTTCGTTACACATGTGCTCTACTGAGCTTCGGTGGTCCCGAGGTGCAAGCTTCAAACTTGTAGTCGATTAACGTGTTGAAGTGGTTCGATTCCATCTGCAGGGCGCCGGCGGGATGATGCGATATGTGTTTTTATACGGATTTTCTAGCAAAGCAGTGTTCTCGCTCCATTTTTTATGCTGCAATCGGTAGATTCAGCCACACCAATCGAATGGGTCACGGAACACGACACGACATATGTTATGGTATGGTGGCAGAGTGGTGTTTTTTGTGTTGTTTTTGGATTCGTGTATAGTTCACAGAAAGTTATTCGTTGCCTTCTGCGTACAGGTGCTTGAGATCTTCGTTACACATGTGCCCTACTGAGCTTCGGTGGTCCCGAGGTGCAAGCTTCAAACTTGTAGTCGATTAACGTGTCGAAGTGGTTCGATTCCATCTGCAGGGCGCCGGCGGGATGATGCGATATATTTTTTTATACGGATTTTCTAGCAAAGCAGTGTTCTCGCTCCATTTTTTATGCTGCAATCGGTAGATTCAGCCACACCAACCGAATGGGTCACGGAACACGACACGATATATGTTATGGTATGGTGGCTGAGAGGTGTTTTTTGTGTTGTTTTTGGATTGTTGTATAGTTCACAGAAAGTTATTCGTTGCCTTCTGCGTACAGGTACTTGAGAGCTTCGTTACACATGTGCCCTACTGAGCTTCGGTGGTCCCGAGGTGCAAGCTTCAAACTTGTATTCGATTAACTTGTCGAAGTGGTTCGATTCCATCTGCAGGGTGCCGGCGGGATGGTGCGATATAATTTTTTATACGGATTTTCTGGCAAAGTAGTGTTGATGCTCCATTTTTTATGCTGGAATCGGTAGATTCAATCACACCAACCGAATGGGTCACGGAACACGACACGACATATGTTATGGTATGGTGGCTGAGTGGTGTTTTTTGTGTTGTTTTTGGATTCGTGTGTAGTTCACAGTAAGTTATTCGTTGCCTTCTGCGTACAGGTGCTTGAGAGCTTCGTTACACATGTGCGCTACTGAGCTTCGGTGGTCCCGAGGTGCAAGCTTCAAACTTGTAGTCGATTAACGTGTCGAAGTGGTTCGATTCCATCCGCAGGGCGCCGGCGGGATGATGCGAATAATTTTTTATACGGATTTTCTAGCAAAGTAGTGTTGGTGCTCCATTTTTTATGCTGGAATTGGTAGATTCAATCACACCAACCGATTTCGTGTTCTTTTTGGATTCGTGTATAATTTACAGAAGGTTATTTGTTGCCTTCTGCGTACAGGTACTTGAGAGCTTCGTTACACATGTGCCCTACTGAGCTTCGGTGGTCCCGAGGTGCAAGCTTCAAACTTGTATTCGATTAACTTGTCGAAGTGGTTCGATTCCATCTGCAGGGTGCCGGCGGGATGATGCGATATAATTTTTTATACGGATTTTCTGGCAAAGTAGTGTTGATGCTCCATTTTTTATGCTGGAATCGGTAGATTCAATCACACCAACCGAATGGGTCACGGAACACGACACTACATATGTTATAGTATGGTGGCTGAGTGGTGTTTTTTGTGTTGTTTTTGGATTCGTGTATAGTTCACAGAAAGTTATTCGTTGCCTTCTGCGTACAGGTGCTTGAGAGCTTCGTTACACATGTGCCCTACTGAGCTTCGGTGGTCCCGAGGTGCAAGCTTCAAACTTGTAGTCGATTAACGTGTCGAAGTGGTTCGATTCCATCTGCAGGGCGCCGGCGGGATGATGCGAATAATTTTTTATACGGATTTTCTAGCAAAGTAGTGTTGATGCTCCATTTTTTATGCTGGAATCGGTAGATTCAATCACACCAACCGAATGGGTCACGGAACACGACACGACATATGTTATGGTATGGTGGCTGAGTGGTGTTTTTTGTGTTGTTTTTGGATTCGTGTATAGTTCACAGAAAGTTATTCGTTGCCTTCTGCGTACAGGTGCTTGAGAGCTTCGTTACACATGTGCCCTTCTGAGCTTCGGTGGTCTCGAGGTGCAAGCTTCAAACTTGTAGTCGATTAACGTGTCGAAGTGGTTCGATTCTATCTGCAGGGCGCCGGCGGGATGATGCGATATAGTTTTTTATACGGATTTTCTAGCAAAGTAGCGTTTGGAATTGGTAGATTCAATCACACCAACCGATTTCTTGTTGTTTTTGGATTCGTGTATAATTCACAGAAAGTTATTCGTTGCCTTCTGCGTACAGGTGCTTGGGAGCTTCGTTACACATGTGCCCTACTGAGCTTCGGTGGTCCCGAGGTGCAAGCTTCAAACTTGTAGTCGATTAACGTGTCGAAGTGGTTCGATTCCATCTGCAGGGCGCCGGCGGAATGATGCGATATAATTTTTTATACGGATTTTCTAGCAAAGTAGTGTTCTTGCTCCATTTTTTATGCTGCAATCGGTAGATTCAGCCACACCAACCGATTTTGTGTTGTTTTTGGATTCGTGTATAATTCACAGAAATTTATTAGTTGCCTTCTGCGTACAGGTACTTGAGAGCTTCGCTACACATGTGCCCTACTGAGCTTCGGTGGTCCCGAGGTGCAAGCTTTAAACTTGTATTCGATTAACTTGTCGAAGTGGTTCGATTCCATCTGCAGGGCGCCGGCGGGATGATGCTAATGATTTTTTATACGGATTTTCTAGCAAAGTAGTGTTGGTGCTCCATTTTTTATGCTGGAATTGGTAGATTCAATCACACCAACCGATTTCGTGTTCTTTTTGGATTCGTGTATAATTCACAGAAGGTTATGCGTTGCCTTCTGCGTACAGGTACTTGAGAGCTTCGTTACACATGTGCCCTACTGAGCTTCGGTGGTCCCGAGGTGCAAGCTTCAAACTTGTAGTCGATTAACGTGTCGAAGTGGTTCGATTCCATCTGCAGGGCGCCGGCGGGATGATGCGATATATTTTTTTATACGGATTTTCTAGCAAAGCAGTGTTCTCGCTCCATTTTTTATGCTGCAATCGGTAGATTCAGCCACACCAACCGAATGGGTCACGGAACACGACACGATATATGTTATGGTATGGTGGCTGAGAGGTGTTTTTTGTGTTGTTTTTGGATTGTTGTATAGTTCACAGAAAGTTATTCGTTGCCTTCTGCGTACAGGTACTTGAGAGCTTCGTTACACATGTGCCCTACTGAGCTTCGGTGGTCCCGAGGTGCAAGCTTCAAACTTGTATTCGATTAACTTGTCGAAGTGGTTCGATTCCATCTGCAGGGTGCCGGCGGGATGGTGCGATATAATTTTTTATACGGATTTTCTGGCAAAGTAGTGTTGATGCTCCATTTTTTATGCTGGAATCGGTAGATTCAATCACACCAACCGAATGGGTCACGGAACACGACACGACATATGTTATGGTATGGTGGCTGAGTGGTGTTTTTTGTGTTGTTTTTGGATTCGTGTGTAGTTCACAGTAAGTTATTCGTTGCCTTCTGCGTACAGGTGCTTGAGAGCTTCGTTACACATGTGCGCTACTGAGCTTCGGTGGTCCCGAGGTGCAAGCTTCAAACTTGTAGTCGATTAACGTGTCGAAGTGGTTCGATTCCATCCGCAGGGCGCCGGCGGGATGATGCGAATAATTTTTTATACGGATTTTCTAGCAAAGTAGTGTTGGTGCTCCATTTTTTATGCTGGAATTGGTAGATTCAATCACACCAACCGATTTCGTGTTCTTTTTGGATTCGTGTATAATTTACAGAAGGTTATTTGTTGCCTTCTGCGTACAGGTACTTGAGAGCTTCGTTACACATGTGCCCTACTGAGCTTCGGTGGTCCCGAGGTGCAAGCTTCAAATTTGTATTCGATTAACTTGTCGAAGTGGTTCGATTCCATCTGCAGGGTGCCGGCGGGATGATGCGATATAATTTTTTATACGGATTTTCTGGCAAAGTAGTGTTGATGCTCCATTTTTTATGCTGGAATCGGTAGATTCAATCACACCAACCGAATGGGTCACGGAACACGACACTACATATGTTATAGCATGGTGGCTGAGTGGTGTTTTTTGTGTTGTTTTTGGATTCGTGTATAGTTCACAGAAAGTTATTCGTTGCCTTCTGCGTACAGGTGCTTGAGAGCTTCGTTACACATGTGCCCTACTGAGCTTCGGTGGTCCCGAGGTGCAAGCTTCAAACTTGTAGTCGATTAACGTGTCGAAGTGGTTCGATTCCATCTGCAGGGCGCCGGCGGGATGATGCGAGTAATTTTTTATACGGATTTTCTAGCAAAGTAGTGTTGATGCTCCATTTTTTATGCTGGAATTGGTAGATTCAATCACACCAACCGATTTCTTGTTGTTTTTGGATTCGTGTATAATTCACAGAAAGTTATTCGTTGCCTTCTGCGTACAGGTGCTTGGGAGCTTCGTTACACATGTGCCCTACTGAGCTTCGGTGGTCCCGAGGTGCAAGCTTCAAACTTGTAGTCGATTAACGTGTCGAAGTGGTTCGATTCCATCTGCAGGGCGCCGGCGGTATGATGCGATATAATTTTTTATACGGATTTTCTAGCAAAGTAGTGATCTTGCTCCATTTTTTATGCTGCAATCGGTAGATTCAGCCACACCAACCGATTTTGTGTTGTTTTTGGATTCGTGTATAATTCACAGAAATTTATTAGTTGCCTTCTGCGTACAGGTACTTGAGAGCTTCGTTACACATGTGCCCTACTGAGCTTCGGTGGTCCCGAGGTGCAAGCTTCAAACTTGTATTCGATTAACTTGTCGAAGTGGTTCGATTCCATCTGCAGGGTGCCGGCGGGATGATGCGATATAATTTTTTATACGGATTTTCTAGCAAAGCAGTGTTGGTGCTCCATTTTTATACTGGAATTGGTAGATTCAATCACACCAACCGATTTCGTCTTCTTTTTGGATTCGTGTATAATTCACAGAAGGTTCTTCGTTGCCTTCTGCGTACAGGTACTTGAGAGCTTCGTTACACATGTGCCCTACTGAGCTTCGGTGGTCCCGAGGTGCAAGCTTCAAACCTGTATTCGATTAACTTGTCGAAGTGGTTCGTTTCCATCTGCAGGGTGCCGGCGGGATGATGCGATATAACTTTTTATACGGATTTTCTAGCAAAGTAGTGTTGATGCTCCATTTTTTATGCTGGAATCGGTAGATTCAATCACACCAACCGAATGGGTCACGGAACACGACACGACATATGTTATGGTATGGTGGCTGAGTGGTGTTTTTTGTGTTGTTTTTGGATTCGTGTATAGTTCACAGAAAGTTATTCGTTGCCTTCTGCGTACAGGTGCTTGAGAGCTTCGTTACACATATGCCCTACTGAGCCTCGGTGGTCCCGAGGTGCAAGCTTCAAACTTGTATTCGATTAACTTGTCGAAGTGGTTCGATTCCATCTGCAGGGTGCCGGCGGGATGATGCCATATAATTTTTTATACGGATTTTCTAGCAAAGTAGTGTTGGTGCTCCATTTTTTATGCTGGAATTGGTAGATTCAATCACACCAACCGATTTCTTGTTGTTTTTGGATTCGTGTATAATTCACAGAAAGTTATTCGTTGCCTTCTGCTTACAGGTGCTTGGGAGCTTCGTTACACATGTGCCCTACTGAGTTTCGGTGGTCCCGAGGTGCAAGCTTTAAACTTGTATTCGATTAACTTGTCGAAGTGGTTCGATTCCATCTGCAGGGCGCCGGCGGGATGATGCGATATATTTTTTTATACGGATTTTCTAGCAAAGCAGTGTTCTTGCTCCATTTTTTATGCTGCAATCGGTAGATTCAGCCACACCAACCGATTTTGTGTTGTTTTTGGATTCGTGTATAATTCACAGAAAGTTATTCGTTGGCTTCTGCGTACAGGTACTTGAGAGCTTCGTTACACATGTGCCCTACTGAGCTTCGGTGGTCCCGAGGTGCAAGCTTCAAACTTGTAGTCGATTAACGTGTCGAAGTGGTTCGATTCCATCTGCAGGGCGCCAGCGGGATGATGCGATATATTTTTTTATACGGATTTTCTAGCAAAGTAGTGTTGGTGCTCCATTTTTTATGCTGCAATCTGTAGATTCAGCCACACCAACCGATTTTGTGTTGTTTTTGGATTCGTGTATAATTCACAGAAAGTTATTCGTTGCCTTCTGCGTACAGGTGCTTGAGAGCTTCGTTACACATGTGCCCTACTGAGCTTCGGTGGTCCCGAAGTGCAAGCTTCAAACTTGTATTCGATTAACTTGTCGAAGTGGTTCGATTCCATCTGCAGGGCGCCGGCGGGATGATGCGATATATTTTTTTATACGGATTTTCTAGCAAAGCAGTGTTCTTGCTCCATTTTTTATGCTGCAATCGGTAGATTTAACCACACCAACCGATTTTGTGTTGTTTTTGGATTCGTGTATAATTCACAGAAGGTTATTCGTTGCCTTCTGCGTACAGGTACTTGAGAGCTTCGTTACACATGTGCCCTACTGAGCTTCGGTGGTCCCGAGGTGCAAGCTTCAAACTTGTATTCGATTAACTTGTCGAAGTGGTTCGTTTCCATCTGCAGGGTGCCGGCGGGATGATGCGATATAACTTTTTATACGGATTTTCTAGCAAAGTAGTGTTGATGCTCCATTTTTTATGCTGGAATCGGTAGATTCAATCACACCAACCGAATGGGTCACGGAACACGACACGACATATGTTATGGTATGGTGGCTGAGTGGTGTTTTTTGTGTTGTTTTTGGATTCGTGTATAGTTCACAGAAAGTTATTCGTTGCCTTCTGCGTACAGGTGCTTGAGAGCTTCGTTACACATGTGCCCTACTGAGCTTCGGTGGTCCCGAGGTGCAAGCTTCAAACTTGTAGTCGATTAACGTGTCGAAGTGGTTCGATTCCATCTGCAGGGCGCCGGCGGGATGATGCGATATATTTTTTTATACGGATTTTCTGGCAAAGCAGTGTTCTTGCTCCATTTTTTATGCTGCAATCGGTAGATTTAACCACACCAGCCGATTTTGTGTTGTTTTTGGATTCGTGTATAATACACAGAAAGTTATTCGTTGCCTTCTACGTACAGGTACTTGAGAGCTTCGTTACACATGTGCCCTACTGAGCTTCGGTGGTCCCGAGGTGCAAGCTTCAAACTTGTATTCGATTAACTTGTCGAAGTGGTTCGATTCCATCTGCAGGGCGCCGGCGGGATGATGCGATATAATTTTTTATACGGTGCAAGCTTCAAACTTGTAGTCGATTAACGTGTCGAGGTGGTTCGATTCCATTTTTTATACGGATTTTCTAGCAAAGTAGTGTTCTTGCTCCATTTTTTATGCTGCAATCGGTAGATTCAACCACACCAACCGATTTCGTGTTCTTTTTGGATTCGTGTATAATTCACAGAAGGTTATTCGTTGCCTTCTGCGTGCAGGTACTTGAGACCTTCGTTACACATGTGCCCTACTGAGCTTCGGTGGTCCCGAGGTGCAAGCTTCAAACTTGTATTCGATTAACTTGTCGAAGTGGTTCGATTCCATCTGCAGGGTGCCGGCGGGATGATGCGATATAATTTTTTATACGGATTTTCTGGCAAAGTAGTGTTGATGCTCCATTTTTTATGCTGGAATCGGTAGATTCAATCACACCAACCGAATGGGTCACGGAACACGACACGACGTATGTTATAGTATGGTGGCTGAGTGGTGTTTTTTGTGTTGTTTTTGGATTCGTGTATAGTTCACAGAAGGTTATTCGTTGCCTTCTGCGTACAGGTGCTTGAGATCTTCGTTACACATGTGCCCTACTGAGCTTCGGTGGTCCCGAGGTGCAAGCTTCAAACTTGTATTCGATTAACTTGTCGAAGTGGTTCGATTCCATCTGCAGGGTGACGGCGGGATGATGCGATATAATTTTTTATACGGATTTTCTAGCAAAGTAGTGTTGATGATCCATTTTTTATGCTGGAATCGGTAGATTCAGCCACACCAACCGATTTCGTGTTGTTTTTGGATTCGTGTATAATTCACAGAAGGTTATTCGTTGCCTTCTGCGTACAGGTACTTGAGAGCTTCGTTACACATGTGCCCTACTGAGCTTCGGTGGTCCCGAGGTGCAAGCTTCAAACTTGTATTCGATTAACTTGTCGAAGTGGTTCGATTCCATCTGCAGGGCGCCGGCGGGATGGTGAGATAATTTTTTTTTACGGATTTTCTAGCAAAGCAGTGTTCTTGCTCCATTTTTTATGCTGCAATCGGTAGATTTAACCACACCAACCGATTTTGTGTTGTTTTTGGATTCGTGTATAATTCACAGAAAGTTATTCGTTGCCTTCTACGTACAGGTACTTGAGAGCTCCGTTACACATGTGCCCTACTGAGCTTCGGTGGTCCCGAGGTGCAAGCTTCAAACTTGTATTCGATTAACTTGTCGAAGTGGTTCGATTCCATCTGCAGGGCGCCGGCGGGATGATGCGATATATTTTTTTATACGGATTTTCTAGCAAAGCAGTGTTCTTGCTCCATTTTTTATGCTGGAATCGGTAGATTCAATCACACCAACCGAATGGGTCACGGAACACGACACGACATATGTTATGGTATGGTGGCTGAGTGGTGTTTTTTGTGTTGTTTTTGGATTCGTGTATAGTTCACAGAAAGTTATTCGTTGCCTTCTGCGTACAGGTGCTTGAGATCTTCGTTACACATGTGCCCTACTGAGCTTCGGTGGTCCCGAGGTGCAAGCTTCAAACTTGTATTCGATTAACTTGTCGAAGTGGTTCGATTCCATCTGCAGGGCGCCGGCGGGATGATGCGATATATTTTTTTATACGGATTTTCTAGCAAAGCAGTGTTCTTGCTCCATTTTTTATGCTGGAATCGGTAGATTCAATCACACCAACCGAATGGGTCACGGAACACGACACGACATATGTTATGGTATGGTGGCTGAGTGGTGTTTTTTGTGTTGTTTTTGGATTCGTGTATAGTTCACAGAAAGTTATTCGTTGCCTTCTGCGTACAGGTGCTTGAGAGCTTCGTTACACATGTGCCCTACTGAGCTTCGGTGGTCCCGAGGTGCAAGCTTCAAACTTGTATTCGATTAACGTGTCGAAGTGGTTCGATTCCATCTGCAGGGCGCCGGCGGGATGATGCGAGTAATTTTTTATACGGATTTTCTAGCAAAGTAGTGTTGATGCTCCATTTTTTATGCTGGAATCGGTAGATTCAATCACACCAACCGAATGGGTCACGGAACACGACACGACATATGTTATGGTATGGTGGCTGAGTGGTGTTTTTTGTGTTGTTTTTGGATTCGTGTATAGTTCACAGAAAGTTATTCGTTGCCTTCTGCGTACAGGTGCTTGAGAGCTTCGTTACACATGTGCCCTTCTGAGCTTCGGTGGTCCCGAGGTGCAAGCTTCAAACTTGTAGTCGATTAACGTGTCGAAGTGGTTCGATTCTATCTGCAGGGCGCCGGCGGGATGATGCGATATAGTTTTTTATACGGATTTTCTAGCAAAGTAGCGTTTGGAATTGGTAGATTCAATCACACCAACCGATTTCTTGTTGTTTTTGGATTCGTGTATAATTCACAGAAAGTTATTCGTTGCCTTCTGCGTACAGGTGCTTGGGAGCTTCGTTACACATGTGCCCTACTGAGCTCCGGTGGTCCCGAGGTGCAAGCTTCAAACTTGTAGTCGATTAACGTGTCGAAGTGGTTCGATTCCATCTGCAGGGCGCCGGCGGTATGATGCGATATAATTTTTTATACGGATTTTCTAGCAAAGTAGTGATCTTGCTCCATTTTTTATGCTGCAATCGGTAGATTCAGCCACACCAACCGATTTTGTGTTGTTTTTGGATTCGTGTATAATTCACAGAAATTTATTAGTTGCCTTCTGCGTACAGGTACTTGAGAGCTTCGTTACGCATGTGCCCTACTGAGCTTCGGTGGTCCCGAGGTGCAAGCTTCAAACTTGTATTCGATTAACTTGTCGAAGTGGTTCGATTCCATCTGCAGGGCGCCGGCGGGATGATGCGATATATTTTTTTATACGGATTTTCTAGCAAAGTAGTGTTCTTGCTCCATTTTTTATGCTGCAATCGGTAGATTCAGCCACACCAACCGATTTTGTGTTGTTTTTGGATTCGTGTATAATTCACAGAAATTTATTAGTTGCCTTCTGCGTACAGGTACTTGAGAGCTTCGTTACACATGTGCCCTACTGAGCTTCGGTGGTCCCGAGGTGCAAGCTTCAAACTTGTATTCGATTAACTTGTCGAAGTGGTTCGATTCCATCTGCAGGGTGCCGGCGGGATGATGCGATATAATTTTTTATACGGATTTTCTAGCAAAGCAGTGTTGGTGCTCCATTTTTATACTGGAATTGGTAGATTCAATCACACCAACCGATTTCGTCTTCTTTTTGGATTCGTGTATAATTCACAGAAGGTTCTTCGTTGCCTTCTGCGTACAGGTACTTGAGAGCTTCGTTACACATGTGCCCTACTGAGCTTCGGTGGTCCCGAGGTGCAAGCTTCAAACCTGTATTCGATTAACTTGTCGAAGTGGTTCGTTTCCATCTGCAGGGTGCCGGCGGGATGATGCGATATAACTTTTTATACGGATTTTCTAGCAAAGTAGTGTTGATGCTCCATTTTTTATGCTGGAATCGGTAGATTCAATCACACCAACCGAATGGGTCACGGAACACGACACGACATATGTTATGGTATGGTGGCTGAGTGGTGTTTTTTGTGTTGTTTTTGGATTCGTGTATAGTTCACAGAAAGTTATTCGTTGCCTTCTGCGTACAGGTGCTTGAGAGCTTCGTTACACATATGCCCTACTGAGCCTCGGTGGTCCCGAGGTGCAAGCTTCAAACTTGTATTCGATTAACTTGTCGAAGTGGTTCGATTCCATCTGCAGGGTGCCGGCGGGATGATGCCATATAATTTTTTATACGGATTTTCTAGCAAAGTAGTGTTGGTGCTCCATTTTTTATGCTGGAATTGGTAGATTCAATCACACCAACCGATTTCTTGTTGTTTTTGGATTCGTGTATAATTCACAGAAAGTTATTCGTTGCCTTCTGCTTACAGGTGCTTGGGAGCTTCGTTACACATGTGCCCTACTGAGTTTCGGTGGTCCCGAGGTGCAAGCTTTAAACTTGTATTCGATTAACTTGTCGAAGTGGTTCGATTCCATCTGCAGGGCGCCGGCGGGATGATGCGATATATTTTTTTATACGGATTTTCTAGCAAAGCAGTGTTCTTGCTCCATTTTTTATGCTGCAATCGGTAGATTCAGCCACACCAACCGATTTTGTGTTGTTTTTGGATTCGTGTATAATTCACAGAAAGTTATTCGTTGGCTTCTGCGTACAGGTACTTGAGAGCTTCGTTACACATGTGCCCTACTGAGCTTCGGTGGTCCCGAGGTGCAAGCTTCAAACTTGTAGTCGATTAACGTGTCGAAGTGGTTCGATTCCATCTGCAGGGCGCCGGCGGGATGATGCGATATATTTTTTTATACGGATTTTCTAGCAAAGTAGTGTTGGTGCTCCATTTTTTATGCTGCAATCGGTAGATTCAGCCACACCAACCGATTTCGTGTTGTTTTTGGATTCGTGTATAGTTCACAGAAGGTTATTCGTTGCCTTCTGCGTACAGGTACTTGAGAGCTTCGTTACACATGTGCCCTACTGAGCTTCGGTGGTCCCGAGGTGCAAGCTTCAAACTTGTAGTCAATTAACGTGTCGAAATGGTTCGATTTCATCTGCAGGGCTCCGGCGGGATGATGCGATATAATTTTTTATACGGATTTTCTAGCAAAGTAGTGTTGGTGCTCCATTTTTTATGCTGGAATTGGTAGATTCAATCACACCAACCGAATTCGTGTCCTTTTTGGATTCGTGTATAATTCACAGAAGGTTATTCGTTGCCTTCTGCGTACAGGTACTTGAGAGCTTCGTTACACATGTGCCCTACTGAGCTTCGGTGGTCCCGAGGTGCAAGCTTCAAACTTGTAGTCGATTAACGTGTCGAAGTGGTTCGATTCCATCTGCAGGGCGCCGGCGGGATGATGCGATATATTTTTTTATACGGATTTTCTAGCAAAGTAGTGTTGGTGCTCCATTTTTTATGCTGCAATCGGTAGATTCAGCCACACCAACAGATTTTGTGTTGTTTTTGGATTCGTGTATAATTCACAGAAAGTTATTCGTTGCCTTCTGCGTACAGGTGCTTGGCAGCTTCGTTACACATGTGCCCTACTGAGTTTCGGTGGTCCCGAGGTGCAAGCTTTAAACTTGTATTCGATTAACTTGTCGAAGTGGTTCGATTCCATCTGCAGGGCGCCGGCGGGATGATGCGATATATTTTTTTATACGGATTTTCTAGCAAAGCAGTGTTCTTGCTCCATTTTTTATGCTGCAATCGGTAGATTCAGCCACACCAACCGATTTTGTGTTGTTTTTGGATTCGTGTATAATTCACAGAAAGTTATTCGTTGGCTTCTGCGTACAGGTACTTGAGAGCTTCGTTACACATGTGCCCTACTGAGCTTCGGTGGTCCCGAGGTGCAAGCTTCAAACTTGTAGTCGATTAACGTGTCGAAGTGGTTCGATTCCATCTGCAGGGCGCCGGCGGGATGATGCGATATATTTTTTTATACGGATTTTCTAGCAAAGTAGTGTTGGTGCTCCATTTTTTATGCTGCAATCGGTAGATTCAGCCACACCAACCGATTTCGTGTTGTTTTTGGATTCGTGTATAGTTCACAGAAGGTTATTCGTTGCCTTCTGCGTACAGGTACTTGAGAGCTTCGTTACACATGTGCCCTACTGAGCTTCGGTGGTCCCGAGGTGCAAGCTTCAAACTTGTATTCGATTAACTTGTCGAAGTGGTTCGATTCCATCTGCAGGGCGCCGGCGGGATGATGCGATATATTTTTTTATACGGATTTTCTAGCAAAGCAGTGTTCTTGCTCCATTTTTTATGCTGCAATCGGTAGATTTAACCACACCAACCGATTTTGTGTTGTTTTTGGATTCGTGTATAATTCACAGAAGGTTATTCGTTGCCTTCTGCGTACAGGTACTTGAGAGCTTCGTTACACATGTGCCCTACTGAGCTTCGGTGGTCCCGAGGTGCAAGCTTCAAACTTGTATTCGATTAACTTGTCGAAGTGGTTCGTTTCCATCTGCAGGGTGCCGGCGGGATGATGCGATATAACTTTTTATACGGATTTTCTAGCAAAGTAGTGTTGATGCTCCATTTTTTATGCTGGAATCGGTAGATTCAATCACACCAACCGAATGGGTCACGGAACACGACACGACATATGTTATGGTATGGTGGCTGAGTGGTGTTTTTTGTGTTGTTTTTGGATTCGTGTATAGTTCACAGAAAGTTATTCGTTGCCTTCTGCGTACAGGTGCTTGAGAGCTTCGTTACACATGTGCCCTACTGAGCTTCGGTGGTCCCGAGGTGCAAGCTTCAAACTTGTAGTCGATTAACGTGTCGAAGTGGTTCGATTCCATCTGCAGGGCGCCGGCGGGATGATGCGATATATTTTTTTATACGGATTTTCTGGCAAAGCAGTGTTCTTGCTCCATTTTTTATGCTGCAATCGGTAGATTTAACCACACCAGCCGATTTTGTGTTGTTTTTGGATTCGTGTATAATACACAGAAAGTTATTCGTTGCCTTCTACGTACAGGTACTTGAGAGCTTCGTTACACATGTGCCCTACTGAGCTTCGGTGGTCCCGAGGTGCAAGCTTCAAACTTGTATTCGATTAACTTGTCGAAGTGGTTCGATTCCATCTGCAGGGCGCCGGCGGGATGATGCGATATAATTTTTTATACGGTGCAAGCTTCAAACTTGTAGTCGATTAACGTGTCGAGGTGGTTCGATTCCATTTTTTATACGGATTTTCTAGCAAAGTAGTGTTCTTGCTCCATTTTTTATGCTGCAATCGGTAGATTCAACCACACCAACCGATTTCGTGTTCTTTTTGGATTCGTGTATAATTCACAGAAGGTTATTCGTTGCCTTCTGCGTGCAGGTACTTGAGACCTTCGTTACACATGTGCCCTACTGAGCTTCGGTGGTCCCGAGGTGCAAGCTTCAAACTTGTATTCGATTAACTTGTCGAAGTGGTTCGATTCCATCTGCAGGGTGCCGGCGGGATGATGCGATATAATTTTTTATACGGATTTTCTGGCAAAGTAGTGTTGATGCTCCATTTTTTATGCTGGAATCGGTAGATTCAATCACACCAACCGAATGGGTCACGGAACACGACACGACGTATGTTATAGTATGGTGGCTGAGTGGTGTTTTTTGTGTTGTTTTTGGATTCGTGTATAGTTCACAGAAGGTTATTCGTTGCCTTCTGCGTACAGGTGCTTGAGATCTTCGTTACACATGTGCCCTACTGAGCTTCGGTGGTCCCGAGGTGCAAGCTTCAAACTTGTATTCGATTAACTTGTCGAAGTGGTTCGATTCCATCTGCAGGGTGACGGCGGGATGATGCGATATAATTTTTTATACGGATTTTCTAGCAAAGTAGTGTTGATGATCCATTTTTTATGCTGGAATCGGTAGATTCAGCCACACCAACCGATTTCGTGTTGTTTTTGGATTCGTGTATAATTCACAGAAGGTTATTCGTTGCCTTCTGCGTACAGGTACTTGAGAGCTTCGTTACACATGTGCCCTACTGAGCTTCGGTGGTCCCGAGGTGCAAGCTTCAAACTTGTATTCGATTAACTTGTCGAAGTGGTTCGATTCCATCTGCAGGGCGCCGGCGGGATGGTGAGATAATTTTTTTTTACGGATTTTCTAGCAAAGCAGTGTTCTTGCTCCATTTTTTATGCTGCAATCGGTAGATTTAACCACACCAACCGATTTTGTGTTGTTTTTGGATTCGTGTATAATTCACAGAAAGTTATTCGTTGCCTTCTACGTACAGGTACTTGAGAGCTCCGTTACACATGTGCCCTACTGAGCTTCGGTGGTCCCGAGGTGCAAGCTTCAAACTTGTATTCGATTAACTTGTCGAAGTGGTTCGATTCCATCTGCAGGGCGCCGGCGGGATGATGCGATATATTTTTTTATACGGATTTTCTAGCAAAGCAGTGTTCTTGCTCCATTTTTTATGCTGCAATCGGTAGATTTAACCACACCAACCGATTTTGTGTTGTTTTTGGATTCGTGTATAATTCACAGAAAGTTATTCGTTGCCTTCTGCGTACAGGTGCTTGAGAGCTTCGTTACACATGTGCCCTACTGAGCTTCGGTGGTCCCGAGGTGCAAGCTTCAAACTTGTAGTCGATTAACGTGTCGAAGTGGTTCGATTCCATCTGCAGGGCGCCGGCGGGATGATGCGATATATTTTTTTATACGGATTTTCTAGCAAAGCAGTGTTCTTGCTCCATTTTTTATGCTGCAATCGGTAGATTTAACCACACCAACCGATTTTGTGTTGTTTTTGGATTCGTGTATAATTCACAGAAAGTTATTCGTTGCCTTCTACGTGCGGGTACTTGAGAGCTTCGTTACACATGTGCCCTACTGAGCTTCGGTGGTCCCGAGGTGCAAGCTTCAAACTTGTATTCGATTAACTTGTCGAAGTGGTTCGATTCCATCTGCAGGGTGCCGGCGGGATGATGCGATATAATTTTTTATACGGATTTTCTAGCAAAGTAGTGTTGGTGCTCCATTTTTATACTGGAATTGGTAGATTCAATCACACCAACCGATTTCGTCTTCTTTTTGGATTCGTGTATAATTCACAGAAGGTTCTTCGTTGCCTTCTGCGTACAGGTACTTGAGAGCTTCGTTACACATGTGCCCTACTGAGCTTCGGTGGTCCCGAGGTGCAAGCTTCAAACTTGTATTCGATTTACTTGTCGAAGTGGTTCGTTTCCATCTGCAGGGTGCCGGCGGGATGATGCGATATAACTTTTTATACGGATTTTCTAGCAAAGTAGTGTTGATGCTCCATTTTTTATGCTGGAATCGGTAGATTCAATCACACCAACCGAATGGGTCACGGAACACGACACGACATATGTTATGGTATGGTGGCTGAGTGGTGTTTTTTGTGTTGTTTTTGGATTCGTGTATAGTTCACAGAAAGTTATTCGTTGCCTTCTGCGTACAGGTGCTTGAGAGCTTCGTTACACATGTGCCCTACTGAGCTTCGGTGGTCCCGAGGTGCAAGCTTCAAACTTGTAGTCGATTAACGTGTCGAAGTGGTTCGATTCCATCTGCAGGGCGCTGGCGGGATGATGCGATATATTTTTTTATACGGATTTTCTGGCAAAGCAGTGTTCTTGCTCCATTTTTTATGCTGCAATCGGTAGATTTAACCACACCAACCGATTTTGTGTTGTTTTTGGATTCGTGTATAATACACAGAAAGTTATTCGTTGCCTTCTACGTACAGGTACTTGAGAGCTTCGTTACACATGTGCCCTACTGAGCTTCGGTGGTCCCGAGGTGCAAGCTTCAAACTTGTATTCGATTAACTTGTCGAAGTGGTTCGATTCCATCTGCAGGGCGCCGGCGGGATGATGCGATATAATTTTTTATACGGTGCAAGCTTCAAACTTGTAGTCGATTAACGTGTCGAAGTGGTTCGATTCCATCTGCAGGGCGCTGGCGGGATGATGCGATATATTTTTTTATACGGATTTTCTGGCAAAGCAGTGTTCTTGCTCCATTTTTTATGCTGCAATCGGTAGATTTAACCACACCAACCGATTTTGTGTTGTTTTTGGATTCGTGTATAATACACAGAAAGTTATTCGTTGCCTTCTACGTACAGGTACTTGAGAGCTTCGTTACACATGTGCCCTACTGAGCTTCGGTGGTCCCGAGGTGCAAGCTTCAAACTTGTAGTCGATTAACGTGTCGAAGTGGTTCGATTCCATCTGCAGGGCGCTGGCGGGATGATGCGATATATTTTTTTATACGGATTTTCTGGCAAAGCAGTGTTCTTGCTCCATTTTTTATGCTGCAATCGGTAGATTTAACCACACCAACCGATTTTGTGTTGTTTTTGGATTCGTGTATAATACACAGAAAGTTATTCGTTGCCTTCTACGTACAGGTACTTGAGAGCTTCGTTACACATGTGCCCTACTGAGCTTCGGTGGTCCCGAGGTGCAAGCTTCAAACTTGTATTCGATTAACTTGTCGAAGTGGTTCGATTCCATCTGCAGGGTGCCGGCGGGATGATGCGATATAATTTTTTATACGGATTTTCTGGCAAAGTAGTGTTGATGCTCCATTTTTTATGCTGGAATCGGTAGATTCAATCACACCAACCGAATGGGTCACGGAACACGACACGACATATGTTATAGTATGGTGGCTGAGTGGTGTTTTTTGTGTTGTTTTTGGATTCGTGTGTAGTTCACAGAAAGTTATTCGTTGCCTTCTGCGTACAGGTGCTTGAGATCTTCGTTACACATGTGCCCTACTGAGCTTCGGTGGTCCCGAGGTGCAAGCTTCAAACTTGTAGTCGATTAACGTGTCGAAGTGGTTCGATTCCATCTGCAGGGCGCCGGCGGGATGATGCGATATATTTTTTTATACGGATTTTCTGGCAAAGTAGTGTTGATGCTCCATTTTTTATGCTGGAATCGGTAGATTCAATCACACCAACCGAATGGGTCACGGAACACGACACGACATATGTTATAGTATGGTGGCTGAGTGGTGTTTTTTGTGTTGTTTTTGGATTCGTGTATAATTCACAGAAAGTTATTCGTTGGCTTCTGCGTACAGGTACTTGAGAGCTTCGTTACACATGTGCCCTACTGAGCTTCGATGGTCCCGAGGTGCAAGCTTCAAACTTGTAGTCGATTAACGTGTCGAAGTGGTTCGATTTCATCTGCAGGGCTCCGGCGGGATGATGCGATATAATTTTTTATACGGATTTTCTAGCAAAGTAGTGTTGGTGCTCCATTTTTTATGCTGGAATTGGTAGATTCAATCACACCAACCGAATTCACAGAAGGTTATTCGTTGCCTTCTGCGTACAGGTACTTGAGAGCTTCGTTACACATGTGCCCTACTGAGCTTCGGTGGTCCCGAGGTGCAAGCTTCAAACTTGTAGTCGATTAACGTGTCGAAGTGGTTCGATTCCATCTGCAGGGCGCCGGCGGGATGATGCGATATAGTTTTTTATACGGATTTTCTAGCAAAGTAGTGTTGGTGCTCCATTTTTTATGCTGCAATCGGTAGATTCAGCCACACCAACCGATTTCGTGTTGTTTTTGGATTCGTTTATAATTCACAGAAGGTTATTCGTTGCCTTCTGCGTACAGGTACTTGAGAGCTTCGTTACACATGTGCCCTACTGAGCTTCGGTGGTCCCGAGGTGCAAGCTTCAAACTTGTATTCGATTAACTTGTCGAAGTGGTTCGATTCCATCTGCAGGGCGCCGGCGGGATGATGCGATATATTTTTTTATACGGATTTTCTAGCAAAGCAGTGTTCTTGCTCCATTTTTTATGCTGCAATCGGTAGATTTAACCACACCAACCGATTTTGTGTTGTTTTTGGATTCGTGTATAATTCACAGAAAGTTATTCGTTGCCTTCTACGTACAGGTACTTGAGAGCTTCGTTACACATGTGCCCTACTGAGCTTCGGTGGTCCCGAGGTGCAAGCTTCAAACTTGTATTCGATTAACTTGTCGAAGTGGTTCGATTCCATCTGCAGGGCGCCGGCGGGATGATGCGATATATTTTTTTATACGGATTTTCTAGCAAAGCAGTGTTCTTGCTCCATTTTTTATGCTGCAATCGGTAGATTTAACCACACCAACCGATTTTGTGTTGTTTTTGGATTCGTGTATAATTCACAGAAAGTTATTCGTTGCCTTCTGCGCACAGGTGCTTGAGAGCTTCGTTACACATGTGCCCTACTGAGCTTCGGTGGTCCCGAGGTGCAAGCTTCAAACTTGTAGTCGATTAACGTGTCGAAGTGGTTCGATTCCATCTGCAGGGCGCCGGCGGGATGATGCGATATATTTTTTATGCTGCAATCGGTAGATTTAACCACACCAACCGATTTTGTGTTGTTTTTGGATTCGTGTATAATTCACAGAAAGTTATTCGTTGCCTTCTACGTACAGGTACTTGAGAGCTTCGTTACACATGTGCCCTACTGAGCTTCGGTGGTCCCGAGGTGCAAGCTTCAAACTTGTATTCGATTAACTTGTCGAAGTGGTTCGATTCCATCTGCAGGGTGCCGGCGGAATGATGCGATATAATTTTTTATACGGATTTTCTAGCAAAGTAGTGTTGGTGCTCCATTTTTTATGCTGCAATCGGTAGATTCAGCCACACCAACCGATTTTGTGTTGTTTTTTGGATTCGTGTATAATTCACAGAAAGTTATTCGTTGCCTTCTGCGTACAGGTACCTGAGAGCTTCGTTACACATGTGCCCTACTGAGCTTCGGTGGTCCCGAGGTGCAAGCTTCAAACTTGTAGTCGATTAACGTGTCGAAGTGGTTCGATTCCATCTGCAGGGCGCCGGCGGGATGATACGATATATTTTTTTATACGGATTTTCTAGCAAAGCAGTGTTCTCGCTCCATTTTTTATGCTGGAATCGGTAGATTCAGCCACACCAACCGATTTTGTGTTGTTTTTGGATTCGTGTATAATTCACAGAAAGTTATTCGTTGCCTTCTGCGTACAGGTACTTGAGAGCTTCGTTACACATGTGCCCTACTGAGCTTCGGTGGTCCCGAGGTGCAAGCTTCAAACTTGTATTCGATTAACTTGTCGATGTGGTTCGATTCCATCTGCAGGGTGCCGGCGGGATGATGCGATATATTTTTTATGCTGCAATCGGTAGATTTAACCACACCAACCGATTTTGTGTTGTTTTTGGATTCGTGTATAATTCACAGAAAGTTATTCGTTGCCTTCTACGTACAGGTACTTGAGAGCTTCGTTACACATGTGCCCTACTGAGCTTCGGTGGTCCCGAGGTGCAAGCTTCAAACTTGTATTCGATTAACTTGTCGAAGTGGTTCGATTCCATCTGCAGGGTGCCGGCGGAATGATGCGATATAATTTTTTATACGGATTTTCTAGCAAAGTAGTGTTGGTGCTCCATTTTTTATGCTGCAATCGGTAGATTCAGCCACACCAACCGATTTTGTGTTGTTTTTTGGATTCGTGTATAATTCACAGAAAGTTATTCGTTGCCTTCTGCGTACAGGTACCTGAGAGCTTCGTTACACATGTGCCCTACTGAGCTTCGGTGGTCCCGAGGTGCAAGCTTCAAACTTGTAGTCGATTAACGTGTCGAAGTGGTTCGATTCCATCTGCAGGGCGCCGGCGGGATGATACGATATATTTTTTTATACGGATTTTCTAGCAAAGCAGTGTTCTCGCTCCATTTTTTATGCTGGAATCGGTAGATTCAGCCACACCAACCGATTTTGTGTTGTTTTTGGATTCGTGTATAATTCACAGAAAGTTATTCGTTGCCTTCTGCGTACAGGTACTTGAGAGCTTCGTTACACATGTGCCCTACTGAGCTTCGGTGGTCCCGAGGTGCAAGCTTCAAACTTGTATTCGATTAACTTGTCGAAGTGGTTCGATTCCATCTGCAGGGTGCCGGCGGGATGATGCGATATAATTTTTTATACGGATTTTCTGGCAAAGTAGTGTTGATGCTCCATTTTTTATGCTGGAATCGGTAGATTCAATCACACCAACCGAATGGGTCACGGAACACGACACGACATATGTTATGGTATGGTGGCTGAGTGGTGTTTTTTGTGTTGTTTTTGGATTCGTTTATAGTTCACAGAAAGTTATTCGTTGCCTTCTGCGTACAGGTGCTTGAGAGCTTCGTTACACATGTGCCCTACTGAGCTTCGGTGGTCCCGAGGTGCAAGCTTCAAACTTGTAGTCGATTAACGTGTCGAAGTGGTTCGATTCCATCTGCAGGGCGCCGGCGGGATGATGCGATATATTTTTTATGCTGCAATCGGTAGATTCAATCACACCAACCGAATGGGTCACGGAACACGACACGACATATGTTATAGTATGGTGGCTGAGTGGTGTTTTTTGTGTTGTTTTTGGATTCGTGTATAATTCACAGAAAGTTATTCGTTGGCTTCTGCGTACAGGTACTTGAGAGCTTCGTTACACATGTGCCCTACTGAGCTTCGGTGGTCCCGAGGTGCAAGCTTCAAACTTGTAGTCGATTAACGTGTCGAAGTGGTTCGATTTCATCTGCAGGGCTCCGGCGGGATGATGCGATATAATTTTTTATACGGATTTTCTAGCAAAGCAGTGTTCTCGCTCCATTTTTTATGCTGGAATCGGTAGATTCAGCCACACCAACCGATTTTGTGTTGTTTTTGGATTCGTGTATAATTCACAGAAAGTTATTCGTTGCCTTCTGCGCACAGGTGCTTGAGAGCTTCGTTACACATGTGCCCTACTGAGCTTCGGTGGTCCCGAGGTGCAAGCTTCAAACTTGTAGTCGATTAACGTGTCGAAGTGGTTCGATTCCATCTGCAGGGCGCCGGCGGGATGATGCGATATATTTTTTATGCTGCAATCGGTAGATTTAACCACACCAACCGATTTTGTGTTGTTTTTGGATTCGTGTATAATTCACAGAAAGTTATTCGTTGCCTTCTACGTACAGGTACTTGAGAGCTTCGTTACACATGTGCCCTACTGAGCTTCGGTGGTCCCGAGGTGCAAGCTTCAAACTTGTATTCGATTAACTTGTCGAAGTGGTTCGATTCCATCTGCAGGGTGCCGGCGGAATGATGCGATATAATTTTTTATACGGATTTTCTAGCAAAGTAGTGTTGGTGCTCCATTTTTTATGCTGCAATCGGTAGATTCAGCCACACCAACCGATTTTGTGTTGTTTTTTGGATTCGTGTATAATTCACAGAAAGTTATTCGTTGCCTTCTGCGTACAGGTACCTGAGAGCTTCGTTACACATGTGCCCTACTGAGCTTCGGTGGTCCCGAGGTGCAAGCTTCAAACTTGTAGTCGATTAACGTGTCGAAGTGGTTCGATTCCATCTGCAGGGCGCCGGCGGGATGATACGATATATTTTTTTATACGGATTTTCTAGCAAAGCAGTGTTCTCGCTCCATTTTTTATGCTGGAATCAGTAGATTCAGCCACACCAACCGATTTTGTGTTGTTTTTGGATTCGTGTATAATTCACAGAAAGTTATTCGTTGCCTTCTGCGTACAGGTACTTGAGAGCTTCGTTACACATGTGCCCTACTGAGCTTCGGTGGTCCCGAGGTGCAAGCTTCAAACTTGTATTCGATTAACTTGTCGAAGTGGTTCGATTCCATCTGCAGGGTGCCGGCGGGATGATGCGATATAATTTTTTATACGGATTTTCTGGCAAAGTAGTGTTGATGCTCCATTTTTTATGCTGGAATCGGTAGATTCAATCACACCAACCGAATGGGTCACGGAACACGACACGACATATGTTATGGTATGGTGGCTGAGTGGTGTTTTTTGTGTTGTTTTTGGATTCGTTTATAGTTCACAGAAAGTTATTCGTTGCCTTCTGCGTACAGGTACTTGAGAGCTTCGTTACACATGTGCCCTACTGAGCGTCGGTGGTCCCGAGGTGCAAGCTTCAAACTTGTATTCGATTAGCTTGTCGAAGTGGTTCGATTCCATCTGCAAGGCGCCGGCGGGATGATGCGATATAATTTTTTATACGGATTTTCTAGCAAAGTAGTGTTGGTGCTCCATTTTTTATGCTGGAATTGGTAGATTCAGCCACACCAACCGATTTTGTGTTGTTTTTGGATTCGTGTATAATTCACAGAAGGTTATTCGTTGCCTTCTGCGTACAGGTACTTGAGAGCTTCGTTACACATGTGCCCTACTGAGCTTCGGTGGTCCTGAGGTGCAAGCTTCAAACTTGTAGTCGATTAACGTGTCGAAGTGGTTCGATTCCATCTGCAGGGCGCCGGCGGGATGATACGATATATTTTTTTATACGGATTTTCTAGCAAAGCAGTGTTCTCGCTCCATTTTTTATGCTGCAATCGGTAGATTCAGCCACACCAACCGATTTTGTGTTGTTTTTGGATTCGTGTATAATTCACAGAAAGTTATTCGTTGCCTTCTGCGTACAGGTACTTGAGAGCTTCGTTACACATGTGCCCTACTGAGCTTCGGTGGTCCCGAGGTGCAAGCTTCAAACTTGTAGTCGATTAGCGTGTCGAAGTGGTTCGATTCCATCTGCAGGGCGCCGGCGGGATGATGCGATATAATTTTTTATACGGATTTTCTAGCAAAGTAGTGTTGGTGCTCCATTTTTTATGCTGCAATCGGTAGATTCAGCCACACCAACCGATTTTGTGTTGTTTTTGGATTCGTGTATAATTCACAGAAAGTTATTCGTTGCCTTCTGCGTACAGGTACCTGAGAGCTTCGTTACACATGTGCCCTACTGAGCTTCGGTGGTCCCGAGGTGCAAGCTTCAAACTTGTAGTCGATTAACGTGTCGAAGTGGTTCGATTCCATCTGCAGGGCGCCGGCGGGATGATACGATATATTTTTTTATACGGATTTTCTAGCAAAGCAGTGTTCTCGCTCCATTTTTTATGCTGCAATCGGTAGATTCAGCCACACCAACCGATTTCGTGTTGTTTTTGGATTCGTGTATAATTCACAGAAATTTATTCGTTGCCTTCTGCGTACAGGTACTTGAGAGCTTCGTTACACATGTGCCCTACTGAGCTTCGGTGGTCCCGAGGTGCAAGCTTCAAACTTGTATTCGATTAACTTGTCGAAGTGGTTCGATTCCATCTGCAGGGCGCCGGCGGGATGATGCGATACAATTTTTTATACGGATTTTCTAGCAAAGTAGTGTTGGTGCTCCATTTTTTATGCTGGAATTGGTAGATTCAATCACACCAACCGATTTCGTGTTCTTTTTGGATTCGTGTATAATTCACAGAAGGTTATTCGTTGCCTTCTGCGTACAGGTACTTGAGAGCTTCGTTACACATGTGCCCTACTGAGCTTCGGTGGTCCCGAGGTGCAAGCTTCAAACTTGTATTCGATTAACTTGTCGAAGTGGTTCGATTCCATCTGCAGGGTGCCGGCGGGATGATGCGATATAATTTTTTATACGGATTTTCTGGCAAAGTAGTGTTGATGCTCCATTTTTTATGCTGGAATCGGTAGATTCAATCACACCAACCGAATGGGTCACGGAACACGACACGACATATGTTATGGTATGGTGGCTGAGTGGTGTTTTATTTGTTGTTTTTGGATTCGTGTATAGTTCACAGAAAGTTGTTCGTTGCCTTCTGCGTACAGGTGCTTGAGAGCTTCGTTACACATGTGCCCTACTGAGCTTCGGTGGTCCCGAGGTGCAAGCTTCAAACTTGTAGTCGATTAACGTGTCGAAGTGGTTCGATTCCATCTGCAGGGCGCCGGCGGGATGATGCGATATATTTTTTTATACGGATTTTCTAGCAAAGCAGTGTTCTTGCTCCATTTTTTATGCTGCAATCGGTAGATTCAGCCACACCAACCGATTTTGTGTTGTTTTTGGATTCGTGTATAATTCACAGAAAGTTATTCGTTGCCTTCTACGTACAGGTACTTGAGAGCTTCGTTACACATGTGCCCTACTGAGCTTCGGTGGTCCCGAGGTGCAAGCTTCAAACTTGTATTCGATTAACTTGTCGAAGTGGTTCGATTCCATCTGCAGGGTGCCGGCGGGATGATGCGATATAATTTTTTATACGGATTTTCTAGCAAAGTAGTGTTGATGCTCCATTTTTTATGCTGGAATTGGTAGATTCAATCACACCAACCGATTTCGTCTTCTTTTTGGATTCGTGTATAATTCACAGAAGGTTCTTCGTTGCCTTCTGCGTACAGGTACTTGAGAGCTTCGTTACACATGTGCCCTACTGAGCTTCGGTGGTCCCGAGGTGCAAGCTTCAAACTTGTATTCGATTAACTTGTCGAAGTGGTTCGTTTCCATCTGCAGGCTGCCGGCGGGATGATGCGATATAATTTTTTATACGGATTTTCTAGCAAAGTAGTGTTGATGCTCCATTTTTCATTCTGGAATCGGTAGATTCAATCACACCAACCGAATGGGTCACGGAACACGACACGACATATGTTATGGTATGGTGGCTGAGTGGTGTTTTTTGTGTTGTTTTTGGATTCGTGTATAGTTCACAGAAAGTTATTCGTTGCCTTCTGTGTACAGGTGCTTGAGAGCTTCGTTACACATGTGCCCTACTGAGCTTCGGTGGTCCCGAGGTGCAAGCTTCAAACTTGTAGTCGATTAACGTGTCGAAGTGGTTCGATTCCATCTGCAGGGCGCCGGCGGGATGATGCGATATAATTTTTTATACAGATTTTCTAGCAAAGTAGTGTTGGTGCTCCATTTTTTATGCTGGAATTGGTAGATTCAATCACACCAACCGATTTCGTGTTCTTTTTGGATTCGTGTATAATTCACAGAAGGTTAATCGTTGCCTTCTACGTACAGGTACTTGAGAGCTTCGTTACACATGTGCCCTACTGAGCTTCGGTGGTCCCGAGGTGCAAGCTTCAAACTTGTATTCGATTAGTTTGTCGAAGTGGTTCGATTCCATCTGCAGGGCGCCGGCGGGATGATGCGATATAATTTTTTATACGGATTTTCTAGCAAAGTAGTGTTCTTGCTCCATTTTTTATGCTGCAATCGGTAGATTCAGCCACACCAACCGATTTTGTGTTGTTTTTGGATTCGTGTATAATTCACAGAAAGTTATTCGTTGCCTTCTATGTACAGGTACTTGAGAGCTTCGTTACACATGTGCCCTACTGAGCTTCGGTGGTCCCGAGGTGCAAGCTTCAAACTTGTATTCGATTAACGTGTCGAAGTGGTTCGATTCCATCTGCAGGGCGCCGGCGGGATGATGCGATATATTTTTTTATACGGATTTTCTAGCAAAGCAGTGTTCTTGCTCCATTTTTTATGCTGCAATCGGTAGATTCAGCCGCACCAACCGATTTTGTGTTGTTTTTGGATTCGTGTATAATTCACAGAAAGTTATTCGTTGCCTTCTATGT
This sequence comes from Eumerus sabulonum, assembly GCA_951905685.1. Lineage (NCBI taxonomy): Eukaryota > Metazoa > Arthropoda > Insecta > Diptera > Syrphidae > Eumerus > Eumerus sabulonum. The sequence goes on from OX645063.1 coordinate 43,381,557, forward strand.
ACAGGTACTTGAGAGCTTCGTTACACATGTGCCCTACTGAGCTTCGGTGGTCCCGAGGTGCAAGCTTCAAACTTGTATTCGATTAACTTGTCGAAGTGGTTCGATTCCATCTGCAGGGTGCCGGCGGGATGATACGATATATTTTTTTATACGGATTTTCTAGCAAAGCAGTGTTCTTGCTCCATTTTTTATGCTGCAATCGGTAGATTCAGCCGCACCAACCGATTTTGTGTTGTTTTTGGATTCGTGTATAATTCACAGAAAGTTATTCGTTGCCTTCTATGTACAGGTACTTGAGAGCTTCGTTACACATGTGCCCTACTGAGCTTCGGTGGTCCCGAGGTGCAAGCTTCAAACTTGTATTCGATTAACTTGTCGAAGTGGTTCGATTCCATCTGCAGGGTGCCGGCGGGATGATGCGATATAATTTTTTATACGGATTTTCTGGCAAAGTAGTGTTGATGCTCCATTTTTTATGCTGGAATCGGTAGATTCAATCACACCAACCGAATGGGTCACGGAACACGACACGACATATGTTATGGTATGGTGGCTGAGTGGTGTTTTTTGTGTTGTTTTTGGATTCGTGTATAGTTCACAGAAAGTTGTTCGTTGCCTTCTGCGTACAGGTGCTTGAGAGCTTCGTTACACATGTGCCCTACTGAGCTTCGGTGGTCCCGAGGTGCAAGCTTCAAACTTGTAGTCGATTAACGTGTCGAAGTGGTTCGATTCCATCTGCAGGGCTCCGGCGGGATGATGCGATATAATTTTTTATACGGATTTTCTAGCAAAGTAGTGTTGGTGCTCCATTTTTTATGCTGGAATTGGTAGATTCAATCACACCAACCGAATTCACAGAAGGTTATTCGTTGCCTTCTGCGTACAGGTACTTGAGAGCTTCGTTACACATGTGCCCTACTGAGCTTCGGTGGTCCCGAGGTGCAAGCTTCAAACTTGTAGTCGATTAACGTGTCGAAGTGGTTCGATTCCATCTGCAGGGCGCCGGCGGGATGATGCGATATATTTTTTTATACGGATTTTCTAGCAAAGTAGTGTTGGTGCTCCATTTTTTATGCTGCAATCGGTAGATTCAGCCACACCAACCGATTTCGTGTTGTTTTTGGATTCGTGTATAATTCACAGAAGGTTATTCGTTGCCTTCTGCGTACAGGTACTTGAGAGCTTCGTTACACATGTGCCCTACTGAGCTTCGGTGGTCCCGAGGTGCAAGCTTCAAACTTGTATTCGATTAACTTGTCGAAGTGGTTCGATTCCATCTGCAGGGTGCCGGCGGGATGATGCGATATAATTTTTTATACGGATTTTCTAGCAAAGTAGTGTTTATGCTCAATTTTTTATGCTGGAATTGGTAGATTCAATCACACCAACCGATTTCGTCTTCTTTTTGGATTCGTGTATAATTCACAGAAGGTTCTTCGTTGCCTTCTGCGTACAAGTACTTGAGAGATTCGTTACACATGTGCCCTACTGAGCTTCGGTGGTCCCGAGGTGCAAGCTTCAAACTTGTATTCGATTAACTTGTCGAAGTGGTTCGTTTCCATCTGCAGGCTGCCGGCGGGATGATGCGATATAATTTTTTATACGGATTTTCTAGCAAAGTAGTGTTGATGCTCCATTTTTCATGCTGGAATCGGTAGATTCAATCACACCAACCGAATGGGTCACGGAACACGACACGACATATGTTATGGTATGGTGGCTGAGTGGTGTTTTTTGTGTTGTTTTTGGATTCGTGTATAGTTCACAGAAAGTTATTCGTTGCCTTCTGTGTACAGGTGCTTGAGAGCTTCGTTACACATGTGCCCTACTGAGCTTCGGTGGTCCCGAGGTGCAAGCTTCAAACTTGTAGTCGATTAGCGTGTCGAAGTGGTTCGATTCCATCTGCAGGGCGCCGGCGGGATGATGCGATATAATTTTTTATACAGATTTTCTAGCAAAGTAGTGTTGGTGCTCCATTTTTTATGCTGGAATTGGTAGATTCAATCACACCAACCGGTTTCGTGTTCTTTTTGGATTCGTGTATAATTCACAGAAGGTTATTCGTTGCCTTCTACGTACAGGTACTTGAGAGCTTCGTTACACATGTGCCCTACTGAGCTTCGGTGGTCCCGAGGTGCAAGCTTCAAACTTGTATTCGATTAGTTTGTCGAAGTGGTTCGATTCCATCTGCAGGGCGCCGGCGGGATGATGCGATATAATTTTTTATACGGATTTTCTAGCAAAGTAGTGTTCTTGCTCCATTTTTTATGCTGCAATCGGTAGATTCAGCCACACCAACCGATTTTGTGTTGTTTTTGGATTCGTGTATAATTCACAGAAAGTTGTTCGTTGCCTTCTGCGTACAGGTGCTTGAGAGCTTCGTTACACATGTGCCCTACTGAGCTTCGGTGGTCCCGAGGTGCAAGCTTCAAACTTGTAGTCGATTAACGTGTCGAAGTGGTTCGATTCCATCTGCAGGGCGCCGGCGGGATGATGCGATATATTTTTTTATACGGATTTTCTAGCAAAGCAGTGTTCTTGCTCCATTTTTTATGCTGCAATCGGTAGATTCAGCCACACCAACCGATTTTGTGTTGTTTTTGGATTCGTGTATAATTCACAGAAAGTTATTCGTTGCCTTCTACGTACAGGTACTTGAGAGCTTCGTTACACATGTGCCCTACTGAGCTTCGCTGGTCCCGAGGTGCAAGCTTCAAACTTGTATTCGATTAACTTGTCGAAGTGGTTCGATTCCATCTGCAGGGTGCCGGCGGGATGATGCGATATAATTTTTTATACGGATTTTCTGGCAAAGTAGTGTTGATGCTCCATTTTTTATGCTGGAATCGGTAGATTCAATCACACCAACCGAATGGGTCACGGAACACGACACGACATATGTTATGGTATGGTGGCTGAGTGGTGTTTTTTGTGTTGTTTTTGGATTCGTGTATAGTTCACAGAAAGTTATTCGTTGCCTTCTGCGTACAGGTACTTGAGAGCTTCGTTACACATGTGCCCTACTGAGCGTCGGTGGTCCCGAGGTGCAAGCTTCAAACTTGTATTCGATTAGCTTGTCGAAGTGGTTCGATTCCATCTGCAAGGCGCCGGCGGGATGATGCGATATAATTTTTTATACGGATTTTCTAGCAAAGTAGTGTTCTTGCTCCATTTTTTATGCTGCAATCGGTAGATTCAGCCACACCAACCGATTTTGTGTTGTTTTTGGATTCGTGTATAATTCACAGAAAGTTATTCGTTGCCTTCTGCGTACAGGTACTTGAGAGCTTCGTTACACATGTGCCCTACTGAGCTTCGGTGGTCCCGAGGTGCAAGCTTCAAACTTGTATTCGATTAGTTTGTCGAAGTGGTTCGATTCCATCTGCAGGGCGCCGGCGGGATGATGCGATATAATTTTTTATACGGATTTTCTAGCAAAGTAGTGCTCTTGCTCCATTTTTTATGCTGCAATCGGTAGATTCAGCCACACCAACCGATTTTGTGTTGTTTTTGGATTCGTGTATAATTCACAGAAAGTTATTCGTTGCCCTCTGCGTATGTTGCTGCACAACAATAACACAACACCCACCGATGATGAGCAGCAGGGAAAACATGGATGGCAGTGGCATGGCGAATCAACCCCCAAAAAACTAATGGGACGCACATGCCCACTTCCATCCATGTAGTCCACACCAACTAAAAATTAACAAATGCACATAACAAATTAACTTAAATTAACATTACGCACATAACAACATAATTCACAAATCACAAAAGAAAACACCAAACACGGAGAAAACTTCACAAATCACAAACGTCAACGCACACCAGACTGTCATACTGCCACCCATCCACAATTCAACATGGCCGTCGAGCAGCCCAGCCACGAACCAGCATGGCCGCCCTAGCGAAAGCTCAACGATCTGCAACGTTGCCAGCAGGGAAGTTGCAGCAACATTTAGTTTATATCGAGCCACTAGGGATCGGGTCTTCTACCCAATCCACTCAATTCCATGCTATGTACACACACACAACCACTGTATACATAAAAAAGCTGCCAAGCAGCTGACCAAGTTCTTCACTTGGTACCATTAAAATCAATATTAAATAAACCCTCAAACGAAGAGGACGTTATAACGAAGCGAACAAGTGCCTTTTTTCATACAAATTCATTTTATCTGTGCGGCATACGACCGTACATTTGGTCCTTCGAGCCAACGAACAAGTGGCCGTAACATCACAAGAACAAAGAACGTCAACGAACAAAGAACTTCGACAACAAAGAACTTCAACAAGAACAAAGAACTTCAACAAAGAACCACAAAGAACAAAGAACAAACAAACAACAAGCAAACATCACAAAACTCGAACAAAGAACCTACAGCGAACAAAGAACGTACAACGAACAAAGAACGAGCAAACAAAAACAAAATACCACAAGGAACAAAGAACCACAAACAAGAACAAAGGGAGTATTCCTTTTTTTTTGTTTTTTTTTTTTAAACTATACTTTTATTTTTTCACATTTTTTTAATACAAATTAAATCGAAAAGCAGAATATATTCCGCGAGTGTGTGTGCGTGGTATAAAAAAAAAAAAACTTTTTGCCAGAATATACATTTTGCTACACACATCACATACATATATACTACATACAATTTACAATATTCACATACATACGTTCATACATACGAGAAGAAAAACAAAAGAAAATCAAATTCTTAAGTTCTATAATACGTATACATATTTACACATAATTTTAACAAATTTGCATACATCCATATCTCACATATATATATATACATTATAAAAACCCCTTTTTACATCTTTTAAATATCCTAATATATTTTTACAAAATCCATATACATATATATACATTTTGGTTGTGCGTGTGAACCCCTTTTTTCTGGTGCGTGTGCGTGTGTGAGTGCGTGAGACAATTTCTTTGTTTTATCATTTTAGTCGGGTCGGATATATTAAATCCGAACGACCATACAACAAATAGACAAAGGGCAGAGGACCCCTTATCATTAATCAACAATACGGTGCGGTACGTGACACGGATACCCGTTTGTCTAAAAAACAAACGGTGACGGTCACAAATTAGGGCAATCTGACATCATTAGAAACAAAGGGCAGAAGGCCCGTTAACTAAAATATACATACATACATACACTAATTAAAAACAATTAAAATTATTATATACATTTTACTCCGTCTTTTTTTTCGGTGTGAATGCGTGTGCGTGTTGAAACCCCCCCTGACTGTGTGTGTAAACTCCATTTAACTTTGTGGGCCTCATCATTCGCGCGCCTTTCGTCTTACCCTTGACTTTTTACTACTGTTTTTTATATTCTCTCGTTCCTCCCCCTACAAATCGAAAAAAAAAACAAAATGTCAAAGACGGCGAAATCCGTGGAAACCCAAGAAATACTTTTAATTGAACTGCAACGGGATCTGGAGGAATATCAGAAGAACCCAGCGTCCCACCAGTCCAAGGGTTACGTCACTGCGCGGTTAACAGATGTTGAAGACGCATATAAACGAGCGAAAAAGGAGCACGCCTCGATCGTCGGTGCCTCAACCGATCCTGTAAGGGAAAAATATTTGGCCGATGAGATATATTTCAAAATAAAAGACACATACTTTACCTTTGTCGGCCTATTAAGAGATGCGTTGGACAAAATAGAAGAGAACGACAGCCACTCTCTAGAAGCATCTCGTCTAAATCAAACTCGATCTGCAGGGTCCGACATCAGACTTCCGCGAATACAAATACAACCCTTTACGGGAAAGTACGAGGAATGGTCGAAATTCCACAACTTATTTTCGACGCTGATTGATCAAAACACCGATCTCTCAGACGTCCAAAGACTCCAATTTCTCAAAAGTTTTGTCAGCAACGATGCCGCTCGGTTGATCCAACATCTTTCAATCGACGCAAAGAATTACAAATCAGCCTGGCAAATATTAACAGATAGGTTCGAGAATAAAAGAAAATTGGTCAATACCCAGCTTCGTATGCTGATCGAACAAAACAATCTCACCCACGAGTCCGCCTCCTCCCTGAAATCATTGCATGACACCAGCACCGAGTGCATTCATGCTCTGTCCAATCTCGGGTTAGGAATAGACACCTGGGACAGTATCCTAATTTACATTATTTTACATAAGCTGCCCCATCAAACTCAAATGGCTTGGGAAGACAAGCTCGGAACATCGAAGTCTCTCCCAGATTTGAAATCATTTCTCTCTTTCATCGAAGGTCGCTTTACTTCTTTAGAAAACATACAGGAGTTAAATAACAAATCAAGGGTACAATCGCAACAACAATCATCATTTAGGAAAACGAGCACCTACCACACCAAACCGGAACCATACAAAATCACTCGATGCCGACTTTGCGGAGATGCACACAGCCTCCGCTCTTGCAAAAGATTCCTCAACATGGACATCAGAACTCGCAACAAGGTCGCGAGGGAGAACTCCGTCTGTATAAACTGTCTCGGACAAGATCATCGTTTATCAACCTGCATCAGTAAAGGAACCTGCCTTAAATGTGGTCTCAGACATCACACTCTACTACATCTAGAGCCACAAACCCAAAACAGCCCACGTCAGCAATATCAACAACAGAAACCAGGCCCTTCCCAAGGCAACACATCCAATCACTTCATTCAAAATACATCATCTCTGAATCCCGAAGCCAATCCATTCAGAGACACCTCGAAAACTAGCAACACTTACACCACGCACTTCAATCAGACGAAAACAAACGTCCTACTCGCAACTGCACTGGTGAGGATCGCCGCACTCGACGGGTCCCTCCACACCTTCCGTGCCTTAATCGACCCAGGCTCGGAAGCTTCATTTATAACAGAGCGCGCAACACAACAGCTCAGACTCAAGAAACAGAGAACGTCAGCTAGAGTCACCGGGCTCGGACAGACATCCACGGGAACGACTCAACAGCAGACACAATCCACCATATTTTCCACCACAAACACTCTTTTCCATACTAATGTCAGAGCATACGTCTTCCCTCACTTAACTTCCCTCTTACCAACCCAAGGATTCCAAAATCACAATTGGAATCATTTAGCTAATTTACCCTTAGCTGACCCATCGTTCCACACTCCCGGAAAAATCGATCTGCTTCTCGGGGCAGACATATATTCCGCCATCATCTTGGAGGGCGTGGTCAAGGGCGATCACAATACCACAGTAGCACAAAGAACCGAACTTGGCTGGATCATAACAGGATCCACAGGGTATCGTCCAGTCCACACAGCGATCGCACTCCAAAACCACCACCACTCCCTCGACCACCTGCTCAAGCGATTTTGGGAGATAGAAGACATCGACGAGAGAACACCAACAGCAGAGGAGTTACAATGCGAACTACACTACCAAAAACACCACAAGCGACGAACAGACGGCAGATATGAGGTACGACTCCCCTTCAAGAACGAATCCGAACCCGTTCTTGGAGACTCAAGGAAGGGAGCCACGGCTCGACTTCTGCAAATTGAAAGGAAAATGGCAGCAAACCACAACCTCAAAAGGGCATACACAGATTGCATAGAGGAGTACATTAAATTACAACACATGACAGAGGTGCCGCCGCACGCTCAAACCACCACGGACCCACATTATTACCTACCTCATCATGCTGTAATAAAGGAATCGAGCACTACAACCAAACTACGCGTGGTCTTCGACGCGTCATATAAAACATCAAACAGAAAATCATTAAACGATTACCTAATGATAGGACCAAAGCTACAAAGGGACATCATGGACCTAATCCTAAAATGGCGAACATTCCGAATTGGTTTCTCCGCGGATATCACCATGATGTATCGGCAAATCTGGGTGGCACCAGAAGACACAAAATACCAATTGATATTATGGAGGTCGACAACAAGCGAACCCATCAAGACATACGCACTAAACACCGTAACGTTTGGCACTGCTGCAGCACCCTTCCTCGCAGTTCGTACACTACACCAATTAGCCACAGACACACAACACATAGACAAGGAAGTGTCGAAGGTACTCACGGAAGGCTTTTACGTCGATGACCTATTATATGGAGCTGACACGGAAGAGAATGCGATAAGTCTCCAGAAGAAGGTCATATCTGTCATGAAATCAGCTGGACTTCCTCTCCACAAATGGGCCAGCAACTCATCAAAAGTTCTGCAGCAAGTACCGGAAAATGAAAGAGAAGTAGAGTTACCTCTTAAGTTCGAATCGCTAGACGCCATCAAAACATTGGGGATTCAATGGCATCCAGCAAAGGACATCTTCAAGATAAAAATACAACTACCGGAGATTGAAAGGCACACGAAGCGCTCAATACTGGCAGACATCGCTCGGCTGTTCGACCCTCTTGGTTGGATTGCACCCTGCGTTGTGAAAGCAAAATTAATTATGCAACAATTATGGCGCAGTAATTTGCCATGGGATACGGCGCCGGCAAAGGAGATTCAAGAGTCGTGGGTAACTCTACGCACCGAAATAAAGGAACTTCAAAACGTACAAATACCCCGATGGATCGGGCATGACGGATCAACGCACATCCAACTGCACGGATTTTGCGACGCCTCGGAGGTTTTGGAAATACCGTCGCCATATTGCTGTGATGCGAATTAGTTTCCGCAGTGATGAAAATCGTTGAATCAATTCCTTGTTGAGCGTCGCGTGATGACATATAACTTGAGCGATGTGAGCAGGTATGTTATTAAAATACGTGGTGTATAATGATATGACTTCTGATTTTTTTTCTTTTAATTCCAGATCCGTTTCGATGGGTGTGCCCGCTTGTGGATGTGGCGTGAACTTCCTTAGAAATTCAGGCCCGTGCCACCACATACTGTTGTTGATGAGCTCCCTTGGAGATAATCCTCTTGAGGCGATGTCAGCAGGATTTGCCTTGGTTCCTACGTGTTTCCATGCACTTGTTGGTAATAATCCCTGGATCTCGGTGATTCGATTTGCGACGAAAGTGGTACGTGTTGATGGATCGCCTGTGATCCATGCTAGGCAGATCATTGAGTCTGTCCACGCATATATTTCCGTCTTGTTTCCTTTCAGGCACCTTGAAATGCGGTTTAGGAGCTTTGCTAGTAGAACTGCTCCACAGAGCTCGAGACGTGAAAGACTGACTTGTTTTATTGGTGCCACCCTGGTTTTGGCTGCGATGATGTGGATCCTCTCTTCGGTACCTTGCACAATTCGAGCGTATGCGACTGCTGCATATGCTTTCTCCGAGGCGTCGCAGCGTCCGGCTCGAAGGACCACAAATGTACGGTCGTATGCCGCACAGATAAAATGAATTTGTATGAAAAAAGGCACTTGTTCGCTTCGTTATAACGTCCTCTTCGTTTGAGGGTTTATTTAATATTGATTTTAATGGTACCAAGTGAAGAACTTGGTCAGCTGCTTGGCAGCTTTTTTATGTATACAGTGGTTGTGTGTGTGTACATAGCATGGAATTGAGTGGATTGGGTAGAAGACCCGATCCCTAGTGGCTCGATATAAACTAAATGTTGCTGCAACTTCCCTGCTGGCAACGTTGCAGATCGTTGAGCTTTCGCTAGGGCGGCCATGCTGGTTCGTGGCTGGGCTGCTCGACGGCCATGTTGAATTGTGGATGGGTGGCAGTATGACAGTCTGGTGTGCGTTGACGTTTGTGATTTGTGAAGTTTTCTCCGTGTTTGGTGTTTTCTTTTGTGATTTGTGAATTATGTTGTTATGTGCGTAATGTTAATTTAAGTTAATTTGTTATGTGCATTTGTTAATTTTTAGTTGGTGTGGACTACATGGATGGAAGTGGGCATGTGCGTCCCATTAGTTTTTTGGGGGTTGATTCGCCATGCCACTGCCATCCATGTTTTCCCTGCTGCTCATCATCGGTGGGTGTTGTGTTATTGTTGTGCAGCAACATGCTCCGGGCCCCGGCGATGTGGACGGGAGGATGTGCAGACGGACGGGTTATTGGTCGTCTGGTGGAGTATTGTGAGTTGGTTGTTGTTGTGTTGTGCTGTGTTTCGGGGTTGATTGTTGCTTGTTCCGTCGGATGGTGTTTTGGTGAGTTAAATTTGTTATTGGATTAAAGTCAGATAAAAGAAAAAAAGAATAAAAAAATCATTATATTAATAAGTGATCGATGATGACACGGAACATGGAGACGGAGACGCAGGACACAACATTGATTTTAGAAAGAAGATCATGGCGAGGGGTTCGGTGATGATGAAAGAGGAAAAAAAAAAACGCAAAAAAATGGTTCGAGCGGAATTGCCGGCTGTTCATTTTGATTTGGTTTTTTTTTTTAGCACCAGACGGGAATGGAATACAATTTTATGTTTATGACGCGATAGGCAAGGGGGAGATTTTGGTGATCGGCCGCTTGAGGATTGTATTGGCGGTCTTTATAGTTACCACGCGCGTTAGACCGTCTGTACCCGGATGGATCTGTTGTACCCGAGCAAGGATCCACGATGCTGGTGGTAAATTGTCTTCTTTTACGATTACTAGGTCTCCGATGTTGATGTTTTGTTGTTCTGTTTTCCACTTAGGTCGTTGCTGCAATTGATGTATATATGTTGAACTCCATTGTTTCCAGAAGTCTTGGGTGAGTCGCTGTATGTATCTCCATTTAGTTAACGTGTTTATGTTTTTATGTTTTTCGTTTCGGTCTGGTGGTGCTCGTATCGGTTCTCCGATTAAGAAGTGCCCTGGTGTTAATACGCTCAAATCGTTTGGATCTTGCGTTATTGGGCAAAGCGGTCTGGAATTTAGGCATGCCTCGATCTGGGTGAGCAGTGTGGCGTATTCCTCGAATGTAAGTTTAGAGTTTCCGATGGTTCGTCGGAGATGGTGTTTTATCGACTTGACTCCTGCTTCCCATAATCCTCCGAAGTGAGGCGAAGCAGGAGGGTTAAAGTGCCACGTCGTGTTCAGAGCGGATAGATTTTCTGATACTTCCTTCGACCATTCCAGTGAAATGAACTTACTGTCCCTCCTGAGTTCATTGTTTGCGCCTTTGAAATTTGTTCCGCAGTCACTGAACAGGTTTGCGCATGTGCCTCTCCTAGCTACAAACCTTCGGTATGCTGCGATGAATGCCGCTGCACTTAGATCGCTGACCAATTCGATATGTATCGCCTTTGTGCATAAACAGACGAATACTGCGATGTAACCCTTTGTCGTTTTCTGGCATCTTCCCTTCCATAGTTTAATTTCGATGGGCCCCGCATAGTCTACTCCTGTGTTGTTGAATGGTCTGGCCATCGTGACTCGTGCTGCTGGTAAGTTCCCCATTATTTGTTCTTTTGATTTCGCGTTGTATCTGTGACAGCGTACGCATTTATGTATAGTTGTTTTTACAAGTCTTTTAACATTGGTTATCCAAAATATGTTCCTTATTTCTGCCAATGTTAGAGCTTGCCCACCGTGAAGAGTATCCAGGTGGGTTTCTTGGGCGATCAACCTGGAAAAGTGATGTCCATCAGTGAGAAGTATCGGATGTTGTTTGTCGTACGCACCAGCGTAGGTACATGTGCTTGAGAGCTTCGTTACACATGTGCCCTACTGAGCTTCGGTGGTCCCGAGGTGCAAGCTTCAAACTTGTTGTCGATTAACGTGTCGAAGTGGTTCGATTCCATCTGCAGGGCGCCGGCGGGATGATGCGATATAATTTTTTATACGGATTTTCTAGCAAAGTAGTGTTCTTGCTCCATTTTTTATGTTGCAATCGGTAGATTCAGCTACACCAACCGATTTTGTGTTATTTTTGGATTTGTGTATAATTCACAGAAATTTATTCGTTGCCTTCTGCGTACAGGTACTTGAGAGCTTCGTTACCCATGTGCCCCATTGAGCTTCGGTGGTCCCGAGGTGCAAGCTTCAAACTTGTATTCGATTAACTTGTCGAAGTGGTTCGATTCCATCTGCAGGGCGCCGGCGGGATGATGCGATATAATTTTTTATACGGATTTTCTAGCAAAGTAGTGTTCTTGCTCCATTTTTTATGCTGCAATCGGTAGATTCAGCCACACCAACCGATTTTGTGTTGTTTTTGGATTCGTGTATAATTCACAGAAAGTTATTCGTTGCCTTCTGCGTACAGGTGCTTGAGAGCTTCGTTACACATGTGCTCTACTGAGCTTCGGTGGTCCCGAGGTGCAAGCTTCAAACTTGTATTCGATTAACTTGTCGAAGTGGTTCGATTCCATCTGCAGGGCGCCGGCGGGATGATGCGATATAATTTTTTATACGGATTTTCTAGCAAAGTAGTGTTCTTGCTCCATTTTTTATGCTGCAATCGGTAGATTCAGCCACACCAACCGATTTTGTGTTGTTTTTGGATTCGTGTATAATTCACAGAAAGTTATTCGTTGCCCTCTGCGTACATGTGCTTGAGAGCTTCGTTACACATGTGCCCTACTGAGCTTCGGTGGTCCCGAGGTGCAAGCTTCAAACTTGTTGTCGATTAACGTGTCGAGGTGGTTCGATTCCATCTGCAGGGCGCCGGCGGGATGATGCGATATAATTTTTTATACGGATTTTCTAGCAAAGTAGTGTTGGTGCTCCATTTTTTATGCTGCAATCGGTAGATTCAGCCACACCAACCGATTTTGTGTTGTTTTTGGATTCGTGTATAATTCACAGAAAGTTACTCGTTGCCTTCTGCGTACAGGTGCTTGAGAGCTTCGTTACACATGTGCCCTACTGAGCTTCGGTGGTCCCGAGGCGCAAGCTTCAAACTTGTAGTCGATTAACGTGTCGAAGTGGTTCGATTCCATCTGCAGGGCGCCGGCGGGATGATGCGATATAATTTTTTATACGGATTTTCTAGCAAAGTAGTGTTGGTGCTCCATTTTTTATGCTGGAATTGGTAGATTCAATCACACCAACCGAATTCGTGTCCTTTTTGGATTCGTGTATAATTCACAGAAGGTTATTCGTTGCCTTCTGCGTACAGGTACTTGAGAGTTTCGTTACACATGTGCCCTACTGAGCTTCGGTGGTCCCGAGGTGCAAGCTTCAAACTTGTAGTCGATTAACGTGTCGAAGTGGTTCGATTCCATCTGCAGGGCGCCGGCGGGATGATGCGATATATTTTTTTATACGGATTTTCTAGCAAAGTAGTGTTGGTGCTCCATTTTTTATGCTGCAATCGGTAGATTCAGCCACACCAACAGATTTTGTGTTGTTTTTGGATTCGCGTATAATTCACAGAAAGTTATTCGTTGCCTCCTGCGTACAGGTACCTGAGAGCTTCGTTACACATGTGCCCTTCTGAGCTTCGGTGGTCCCGAGGCGCAAGCTTCAAACTTGTAGTCGATTAACGTGTCGAAGTGGTTCGATTCCATCTGCAGGGCGCCGGCGGGATGATGCGATATAATTTTTTATACGGATTTTCTAGCAAAGTAGTGTTGGTGCTCCATTTTTTATGCTGGAATTGGTAGATTCAATCACACCAACCGATTTCTTGTTGTTTTTGGATTCGTGTATAATTCACAGAAAGTTATTCGTTGCCTTCTGCGTACAGGTGCTTGGGAGCTTCGTTACACATGTGCCCTACTGAGTTTCGGTGGTCCCGAGGTGCAAGCTTTAAACTTGTATTCGATTAACTTGTCGAAGTGGTTCGATTCCATCTGCAGGGCGCCGGCGGGATGATGCGATATATTTTTTTATACGGATTTTCTAGCAAAGCAGTTTTCTTGCTCCATTTTTTATGCTGCAATCGGTAGATTCAGCCACACCAACCGATTTTGTGTTGTTTTTGGATTCGTGTATAATTCACAGAAAGTTATTCGTTGGCTTCTGCGTACAGGTACTTGAGAGCTTCGTTACACATGTGCCCTACTGAGCTTCGGTGGTCCCGAGATGCAAGCTTCAAACTTGTAGTCGATTAACGTGTCGAAGTGGTTCGATTCCATCTGCAGGGCGCCGGCGGGATGATGCGATATATTTTTTTATACGGATTTTCTAGCAAAGTAGTGTTGGTGCTCCATTTTTTATGCTGCAATCGGTAGATTCAGCCACACCAACAGATTCTGTGTTGTTTTTGGATTCGTGTATAATTCACAGAAAGTTATTCGTTGCCTTCTGCGTACAGGTGCTTGAGAGCTTCGTTACACATGTGCCCTACTGAGCTTCGGTGGTCCCGAGGTGCAAGCTTCAAACTTGTAGTCGATTAACGTGTCGAAGTGGTTCGATTTCATCTGCAGGGCTCCGGCGGGATGATGCGATATAATTTTTTATACGGATTTTCTAGCAAAGTAGTATTGGTGCTCCATTTTTTATGCTGGAATTGGTAGATTCAATCACACCAACCGAATTCACAGAAGGTTATTCGTTGCCTTCTGCGTACAGGTACTTGAGAGCTTCGTTACACATGTGCCCTACTGAGCTTCGGTGGTCCCGAGGTGCAAGCTTCAAACTTGTAGTCGATTAACGTGTCGAAGTGGTTCGATTCCATCTGCAGGGCGCCGGCGGGATGATGCGATATATTTTTTTATACGGATTTTCTAGCAAAGTAGTGTTGGTGCTCCATTTTTTATGCTGCAATCGGTAGATTCAGCCACACCAACCGATTTCGTGTTGTTTTTGGATTCGTGTATAATTCACAGAAGGTTATTCGTTGCCTTCTGCGTACAGGTACTTGAGAGCTTCGTTACACATGTGCCCTACTGAGCTTCGGTGGTCCCGAGGTGCAAGCTTCAAACTTGTATTCGATTAACTTGTCGAAGTGGTTCGATTCCATCTGCAGGGCGCCGGCGGGATGATGCGATATATTTTTTTATACGGATTTTCTAGCAAAGCAGTGTTCTTGCTCCATTTTTTATGCTGCAATCGGTAGATTTAATCACACCAACCGATTTTGTGTTGTTTTTGGATTCGTGTATAATTCACAGAAAGTTATTCGTTGCCTTCTGCGTACAGGTGCTTGAGAGCTTCGTTACACATGTGCCCTACTGAGCTTCGGTGGTCCCGAGGTGCAAGCTTCAAACTTGTAGTCGATTAACGTGTCGAAGTGGTTCGATTCCATCTGCAGGGCGCCGGCGGGATGATGCGATATATTTTTTTATACGGATTTTCTAGCAAAGCAGTGTTCTTGCTCCATTTTTTATGCTGCAATCGGTAGATTTAACCACACCAACCGATTTTGTGTTCTTTTTGGATTCGTGTATAATTCACAGAAAGTTATTCGTTGCCTTCTACGTACAGGTACTTGAGAGCTTCGCTACACATGTGCCCTACTGAGCTTCGGTGGTCCCGAGGTGCAAGCTTCAAACTTGTATTCGATTAACTTGTCGAAGTGGTTCGATTCCATCTGCAGGGTGCCGGCGGGATGATGCGATATAATTTTTTATACGGATTTTCTAGCAAAGTAGTGTTGGTGCTCCATTTTTATACTGGAATTGGTAGATTCAATCACACCAACCGATTTCGTCTTCTTTTTGGATTCGTGTATAATTCACAGAAGGTTATGCGTTGCCTTCTGCGTACAGGTACTTGAGAGCTTCGTTACACATGTGCCCTACTGAGCTTCGGTGGTCCCGAGGTGCAAGCTTCAAACTTGTATTCGATTAACTTGTCGAAGTGGTTCGATTCCATCTGCAGGGTGCCGGCGGGATGATGCGATATATTTTTTTATACGGATTTTCTGGCAAAGCAGTGTTCTTGCTCCATTTTTTATGCTGCAATCGGTAGATTTAACCACACCAACCGATTTTGTGTTGTTTTTGGATTCGTGTATAATACACAGAAAGTTATTCGTTGCCTTCTACGTACAGGTACTTGAGAGCTTCGTTACACATGTGCCCTACTGAGCTTCGGTGGTCCCGAGGTGCAAGCTTCAAACTTGTATTCGATTAACTTGTCGAAGTGGTTCGATTCCATCTGCAGGGCGCCGGCGGGATGATGCGATATAATTTTTTATACGGTGCAAGCTTCAAACTTGTAGTCGATTAACGTGTCGAGGTGGTTCGATTCCATTTTTTATACGGATTTTCTAGCAAAGTAGTGTTCTTGCTCCATTTTTTATGCTGCAATCGGTAGATTCAACCACACCAACCGATTTCGTGTTCTTTTTGGATTCGTGTATAATTCACAGAAGGTTATTCGTTGCCTTCTGCGTGCAGGTACTTGAGGGCTTCGTTACACATGTGCCCTACTGAGCTTCGGTGGTCCCGAGGTGCAAGCTTTAAACTTGTATTCGATTAACTTGTCGAAGTGGTTCGATTCCATCTGCAGGGCGCCGGCGGGATGATGCTAATAATTTTTTATACGGATTTTCTAGCAAAGTAGTGTTGGTGCTCCATTTTTTATGCTGGAATTGGTAGATTCAATCACACCAACCGATTTCGTGTTCTTTTTGGATTCGTGTATAATTCACAGAAGGTTATGCGTTGCCTTCTGCGTACAGGTACTTGAGAGCTTCGTTACACATGTGCCCTACTGAGCTTCGGTGGTCCCGAGGTGCAAGCTTCAAACTTGTATTCGATTAACTTGTCGAAGTGGTTCGATTCCATCTGCAGGGTGCCGGCGGGATGATGCGATATAATTTTTTATACGGATATTCTGGCAAAGTAGTGTTGATGCTCCATTTTTTATGCTGGAATCGGTAGATTCAATCACACCAACCGAATGGGTCACGGAACACGACACGACATATGTTATAGTATGGTGGCTGAGTGGTGTTTTTTGTGTTGTTTTTGGATTCGTGTATAGTTCACAGAAAGTTATTCGTTGCCTTCTGCGTACAGGTGCTTGAGAGCTTCGTTACACATGTGCTCTACTGAGCTTCGGTGGTCCCGAGGTGCAAGCTTCAAACTTGTAGTCGATTAACGTGTCGAAGTGGTTCGATTCCATCTGCAGGGCGCCGGCGGGATGATGCGATATGTTTTTTTATACGGATTTTCTAGCAAAGCAGTGTTCTCGCTCCATTTTTTATGCTGCAATCGGTAGATTCAGCCACACCAATCGAATGGGTCACGGAACACGACACGACATATGTTATGGTATGGTGGCAGAGTGGTGTTTTTTGTGTTGTTTTTGGATTCGTGTATAGTTCACAGAAAGTTATTCGTTGCCTTCTGCGTACAGGTGCTTGAGATCTTCGTTACACATGTGCCCTACTGAGCTTCGGTGGTCCCGAGGTGCAAGCTTCAAACTTGTAGTCGATTAACGTGTCGAAGTGGTTCGATTCCATCTGCAGGGCGCCGGCGGGATGATGCGATATGTTTTTTTATACGGATTTTCTAGCAAAGCAGTGTTCTCGCTCCATTTTTTATGCTGCAATCGGTAGATTCAGCCACACCAACCGAATGGGTCACGGAACACGACACGATATATGTTATGGTATGGTGGCTGAGAGGTGTTTTTTGTGTTGTTTTTGGATTGTTGTATAGTTCACAGAAAGTTATTCGTTGCCTTCTGCGTACAGGTACTTGAGAGCTTCGTTACACATGTGCCCTACTGAGCTTCGGTGGTCCCGAGGTGCAAGCTTCAAACTTGTATTCGATTAACTTGTCGAAGTGGTTCGATTCCATCTGCAGGGTGCCGGCGGGATGGTGCGATATAATTTTTTATACGGATTTTCTGGCAAAGTAGTGTTGATGCTCCATTTTTTATGCTGGAATCGGTAGATTCAATCACACCAACCGAATGGGTCACGGAACACGACACGACATATGTTATGGTATGGTGGCTGAGTGGTGTTTTTTGTGTTGTTTTTGGATTCGTGTGTAGTTCACAGTAAGTTATTCGTTGCCTTCTGCGTACAGGTGCTTGAGAGCTTCGTTACACATGTGCGCTACTGAGCTTCGGTGGTCCCGAGGTGCAAGCTTCAAACTTGTAGTCGATTAACGTGTCGAAGTGGTTCGATTCCATCCGCAGGGCGCCGGCGGGATGATGCGAATAATTTTTTATACGGATTTTCTAGCAAAGTAGTGTTGGTGCTCCATTTTTTATGCTGGAATTGGTAGATTCAATCACACCAACCGATTTAGTGTTCTTTTTGGATTCGTGTATAATTTACAGAAGGTTATTTGTTGCCTTCTGCGTACAGGTACTTGAGAGCTTCGTTACACATGTGCCCTACTGAGCTTCGGTGGTCCCGGGGTGCAAGCTTCAAACTTGTATTCGATTAACTTGTCGAAGTGGTTCGATTCCATCTGCAGGGTGCCGGCGGGATGATGCGATATAATTTTTTATACGGATTTTCTGGCAAAGTAGTGTTGATGCTCCATTTTTTATGCTGGAATCGGTAGATTCAATCACACCAACCGAATGGGTCACGGAACACGACACTACATATGTTATAGTATGGTGGCTGAGTGGTGTTTTTTGTGTTGTTTTTGGATTCGTGTATAGTTCACAGAAAGTTATTCGTTGCCTTCTGCGTACAGGTGCTTGAGAGCTTCGTTACACATGTGCCCTACTGAGCTTCGGTGGTCCCGAGGTGCAAGCTTCAAACTTGTAGTCGATTAACGTGTCGAAGTGGTTCGATTCCATCTGCAGGGCGCCGGCGGGATGATGCGAATAACTTTTTATACGGATTTTCTAGCAAAGTAGTGTTGATGCTCCATTTTTTATGCTGGAATCGGTAGATTCAATCACACCAACCGAATGGGTCACGGAACACGACACGACATATGTTATGGTATGGTGGCTGAGTGGTGTTTTTTGTGTTGTTTTTGGATTCGTGTATAGTTCACAGAAAGTTATTCGTTGCCTTCTGCGTACAGGTGCTTGAGAGCTTCGTTACACATGTGCCCTTCTGAGCTTCGGTGGTCTCGAGGTGCAAGCTTCAAACTTGTAGTCGATTAACGTGTCGAAGTGGTTCGATTCTATCTGCAGGGCGCCGGCGGGATGATGCGATATAGTTTTTTATACGGATTTTCTAGCAAAGTAGCGTTTGGAATTGGTAGATTCAATCACACCAACCGATTTCTTGTTGTTTTTGGATTCGTGTATAATTCACAGAAAGTTATTCGTTGCCTTCTGCGTACAGGTGCTTGGGAGCTTCGTTACACATGTGCCCTACTGAGCTTCGGTGGTCCCGAGGTGCAAGCTTCAAACTTGTATTCGATTAACGTGTCGAAGTGGTTCGATTCCATCTGCAGGGCGCCGGCGGAATGATGCGATATAATTTTTTATACGGATTTTCTAGCAAAGTAGTGTTCTTGCTCCATTTTTTATGCTGCAATCGGTAGATTCAGCCACACCAACCGATTTTGTGTTGTTTTTGGATTCGTGTATAATTCACAGAAATTTATTAGTTGCCTTCTGCGTACAGGTACTTGAGAGCTTCGTTACACATGTGCCCTACTGAGCTTCGGTGGTCCCGAGGTGCAAGCTTTAAACTTGTATTCGATTAACTTGTCGAAGTGGTTCGATTCCATCTGCAGGGCGCCGGCGGGATGATGCTAATAATTTTTTATACGGATTTTCTAGCAAAGTAGTGTTGGTGCTCCATTTTTTATGCTGGAATTGGTAGATTCAATCACACCAACCGATTTCGTGTTCTTTTTGGATTCGTGTATAATTCACAGAAGGTTATGCGTTGCCTTCTGCGTACAGGTACTTGAGAGCTTCGTTACACATGTGCCCTACTGAGCTTCGGTGGTCCCGAGGTGCAAGCTTCAAACTTGTATTCGATTAACTTGTCGAAGTGGTTCGATTCCATCTGCAGGGTGCCGGCGGGATGATGCGATATAATTTTTTATACGGATTTTCTGGCAAAGTAGTGTTGATGCTCCATTTTTTATGCTGGAATCGGTAGATTCAATCACACCAACCGAATGGGTCACGGAACACGACACGACATATGTTATAGTATGGTGGCTGAGTGGTGTTTTTTGTGTTGTTTTTGGATTCGTGTATAGTTCACAGAAAGTTATTCGTTGCCTTCTGCGTACAGGTGCTTGAGAGCTTCGTTACACATGTGCTCTACTGAGCTTCGGTGGTCCCGAGGTGCAAGCTTCAAACTTGTAGTCGATTAACGTGTCGAAGTGGTTCGATTCCATCTGCAGGGCGCCGGCGGGATGATGCGATATGTTTTTTTATACGGATTTTCTAGCAAAGCAGTGTTCTCGCTCCATTTTTTATGCTGCAATCGGTAGATTCAGCCACACCAATCGAATGGGTCACGGAACACGACACGACATATGTTATGGTATGGTGGCAGAGTGGTGTTTTTTGTGTTGTTTTTGGATTCGTGTATAGTTCACAGAAAGTTATTCGTTGCCTTCTGCGTACAGGTGCTTGAGATCTTCGTTACACATGTGCCCTACTGAGCTTCGGTGGTCCCGAGGTGCAAGCTTCAAACTTGTAGTCGATTAACGTGTCGAAGTGGTTCGATTCCATCTGCAGGGCGCCGGCGGGATGATGCGATATATTTTTTTATACGGATTTTCTAGCAAAGCAGTGTTCTCGCTCCATTTTTTATGCTGCAATCGGTAGATTCAGCCACACCAACCGAATGGGTCACGGAACACGACACGATATATGTTATGGTATGGTGGCTGAGAGGTGTTTTTTGTGTTGTTTTTGGATTGTTGTATAGTTCACAGAAAGTTATTCGTTGCCTTCTGCGTACAGGTACTTGAGAGCTTCGTTACACATGTGCCCTACTGAGCTTCGGTGGTCCCGAGGTGCAAGCTTCAAACTTGTATTCGATTAACTTGTCGAAGTGGTTCGATTCCATCTGCAGGGTGCCGGCGGGATGGTGCGATATAATTTTTTATACGGATTTTCTGGCAAAGTAGTGTTGATGCTCCATTTTTTATGCTGGAATCGGTAGATTCAATCACACCAACCGAATGGGTCACGGAACACGACACGACATATGTTATGGTATGGTGGCTGAGTGGTGTTTTTTGTGTTGTTTTTGGATTCGTGTGTAGTTCACAGTAAGTTATTCGTTGCCTTCTGCGTACAGGTGCTTGAGAGCTTCGTTACACATGTGCGCTACTGAGCTTCGGTGGTCCCGAGGTGCAAGCTTCAAACTTGTAGTCGATTAACGTGTCGAAGTGGTTCGATTCCATCCGCAGGGCGCCGGCGTGATGATGCGAATAATTTTTTATACGGATTTTCTAGCAAAGTAGTGTTGGTGCTCCATTTTTTATGCTGGAATTGGTAGATTCAATCACACCAACCGATTTCGTGTTCTTTTTGGATTCGTGTATAATTTACAGAAGGTTATTTGTTGCCTTCTGCGTACAGGTACTTGAGAGCTTCGTTACACATGTGCCCTACTGAGCTTCGGTGGTCCCGGGGTGCAAGCTTCAAACTTGTATTCGATTAACTTGTCGAAGTGGTTCGATTCCGTCTGCAGGGTGCCGGCGGGATGATGCGATATAATTTTTTATACGGATTTTCTGGCAAAGCAGTGTTCTCGCTCCATTTTTTATGCTGCAATCGGTAGATTCAGCCACACCAATCGAATGGGTCACGGAACACGACACGACATATGTTATGGTATGGTGGCAGAGTGGTGTTTTTTGTGTTGTTTTTGGATTCGTGTATAGTTCACAGAAAGTTATTCGTTGCCTTCTGCGTACAGGTGCTTGAGATCTTCGTTACACATGTGCCCTACTGAGCTTCGGTGGTCCCGAGGTGCAAGCTTCAAACTTGTAGTCGATTAACGTGTCGAAGTGGTTCGATTCCATCTGCAGGGCGCCGGCGGGATGATGCGATATATTTTTTTATACGGATTTTCTAGCGAAGCAGTGTTCTCGCTCCATTTTTTATGCTGCAATCGGTAGATTCAGCCACACCAACCGAATGGGTCACGGAACACGACACGATATATGTTATGGTATGGTGGCTGAGAGGTGTTTTTTGTGTTGTTTTTGGATTGTTGTATAGTTCACAGAAAGTTATTCGTTGCCTTCTGCGTACAGGTACTTGAGAGCTTCGTTACACATGTGCCCTACTGAGCTTCGGTGGTCCCGAGGTGCAAGCTTCAAACTTGTATTCGATTAACTTGTCGAAGTGGTTCGATTCCATCTGCAGGGTGCCGGCGGGATGGTGCGATATAATTTTTTATACGGATTTTCTGGCAAAGTAGTGTTGATGCTCCATTTTTTATGCTGGAATCGGTGGATTCAATCACACCAACCGAATGGGTCACGGAACACGACACGACATATGTTATGGTATGGTGGCTGAGTGGTGTTTTTTGTGTTGTTTTTGGATTCGTGTGTAGTTCACAGTAAGTTATTCGTTGCCTTCTGCGTACAGGTGCTTGAGAGCTTCGTTACACATGTGCGCTACTGAGCTTCGGTGGTCCCGAGGTGCAAGCTTCAAACTTGTAGTCGATTAACGTGTCGAAGTGGTTCGATTCCATCCGCAGGGCGCCGGCGTGATGATGCGAATAATTTTTTATACGGATTTTCTAGCAAAGTAGTGTTGGTGCTCCATTTTTTATGCTGGAATTGGTAGATTCAATCACACCAACCGATTTCGTGTTCTTTTTGGATTCGTGTATAATTCACAGAAGGTTATGCGTTGCCTTCTGCGTACAGGTACTTGAGAGCTTCGTTACACATGTGCCCTACTGAGCTTCGGTGGTCCCGAGGTGCAAGCTTCAAACTTGTATTCGATTAACTTGTCGAAGTGGTTCGATTCCATCTGCAGGGTGCCGGCGGGATGATGCGATATAGTTTTTTATACGGATTTTCTGGCAAAGTAGTGTTGATGCTCCATTTTTTATGCTGGAATCGGTAGATTCAATCACACCAACCGAATGGGTCACGGAACACGACACTACATATGTTATAGTATGGTGGCTGAGTGGTGTTTTTTGTGTTGTTTTTGGATTCGTGTATAGTTCACAGAAAGTTATTCGTTGCCTTCTGCGTACAGGTGCTTGAGAGCTTCGTTACACATGTGCCCTACTGAGCTTCGGTGGTCCCGAGGTGCAAGCTTCAAACTTGTAGTCGATTAACGTGTCGAAGTGGTTCGATTCCATCTGCAGGGCGCCGGCGGGATGATGCGAATAATTTTTTATACGGATTTTCTAGCAAAGTAGTGTTTATGCTCCATTTTTTATGCTGGAATCGGTAGATTCAATCACACCAACCGAATGGGTCACGGAACACGACACGACATATGTTATGGTATGGTGGCTGAGTGGTGTTTTTTGTGTTGTTTTTGGATTCGTGTATAGTTCACAGAAAGTTATTCGTTGCCTTCTGCGTACAGGTGCTTGAGAGCTTCGTTACACATGTGCCCTTCTGAGCTTCGGTGGTCCCGAGGTGCAAGCTTCAAACTTGTAGTCGATTAACGTGTCGAAGTGGTTCGATTCTATCTGCAGGGCGCCGGCGGGATGATGCGATATAGTTTTTTATACGGATTTTCTCGAAAAGTAGCGTTTGGAATTGGTAGATTCAATCACACCAACCGATTTCTTGTTGTTTTTGGATTCGTGTATAATTCACAGAAAGTTATTCGTTGGTTTCTGCGTACAGGTGCTTGGGAGCTTCGTTACACATGTGCCCTACTGAGCTTCGGTGGTCCCGAGGTGCAAGCTTCAAACTTGTAGTCGATTAACGTGTCGAAGTGGTTCGATTCCATCTGCAGGGCGCCGGCGGAATGATGCGATATCATTTTTTATACGGATTTTCTAGCAAAGTAGTGTTCTTGCTCCATTTTTTATGCTGCAATCGGTAGATTCAGCCACACCAACCGATTTTGTGTTGTTTTTGGATTCGTGTATAATTCACAGAAATTTATTAGTTGCCTTCTGCGTACAGGTACTTGAGAGCTTCGTTACGCATGTGCCCTACTGAGCTTCGGTGGTCCCGAGGTGCAAGCTTCAAACTTGTATTCGATTAACTTGTCGAAGTGGTTCGATTCCATCTGCAGGGCGCCGGCGGGATGATGCGATATATTTTTTTTATACGGATTTTCTAGCAAAGTAGTGTTCTTGCTCCATTTTTTATGCTGCAATCGGTAGATTCAGCCACACCAACCGATTTTGTGTTGTTTTTGGATTCGTGTATAATTCACAGAAATTTATTAGTTGCCTTCTGCGTACAGGTACTTGAGAGCTTCGTTACACATGTGCCCTACTGAGCTTCGGTGGTCCCGAGGTGCAAGCTTCAAACTTGTATTCGATTAACTTGTCGAAGTGGTTCGATTCCATCTGCAGGGTGCCGGCGGGATGATGCGATATAATTTTTTATACGGATTTTCTAGCAAAGCAGTGTTGGTGCTCCATTTTTATACTGGAATTGGTAGATTCAATCACACCAACCGATTTCGTCTTCTTTTTGGATTCGTGTATAATTCACAGAAGGTTCTTCGTTGCCTTCTGCGTACAGGTACTTGAGAGCTTCGTTACACATGTGCCCTACTGAGCTTCGGTGGTCCCGAGGTGCAAGCTTCAAACTTGTATTCGATTAACTTGTCGAAGTGGTTCGTTTCCATCTGCAGGGTGCCGGCGGGATGATGCGATATAACTTTTTTTACGGATTTTCTAGCAAAGTAGTGTTGATGCTCCATTTTTTATGCTGGAATCGGTAGATTCAATCACACCAACCGAATGGGTCACGGAACACGACACGACATATGTTATGGTATGGTGGCTGAGTGGTGTTTTTTGTGTTGTTTATGGATTCGTGTATAGTTCACAGAAAGTTATTCGTTGCCTTCTGCGTACAGGTGCTTGAGAGCTTCGTTACACATATGCCCTACTGAGCCTCGGTGGTCCCGAGGTGCAAGCTTCAAACTTGTATTCGATTAACTTGTCGAAGTGGTTCGATTCCATCTGCAGGGTGCCGGCGGGATGATGCCATATAATTTTTTATACGGATTTTCTAGCAAAGTAGTGTTGGTGCTCCATTTTTTATGCTGGAATTGGTAGATTCAATCACACCAACCGATTTCTTGTTGTTTTTGGATTCGTGTATAATTCACAGAAAGTTATTCGTTGCCTTCTGCTTACAGGTGCTTGGGAGCTTCGTTACACATGTGCGCTACTGAGTTTCGGTGGTCCCGAGGTGCAAGCTTTAAACTTGTATTCGATTAACTTGTCGAAGTGGTTCGATTCCATCTGCAGGGCGCCGGCGGGATGATGCGATATATTTTTTTATACGGATTTTCTAGCAAAGCAGTGTTCTTGCTCCATTTTTTATGCTGCAATCGGTAGATTCAGCCACACCAACCGATTTTGTGTTGTTTTTGGATTCGTGTATAATTCACAGAAAGTTATTCGTTGGCTTCTGCGTACAGGTACTTGAGAGCTTCGTTACACATGTGCCCTACTGAGCTTCGGTGGTCCCGAGGTGCAAGCTTCAAACTTGTAGTCGATTAACGTGTCGAAGTGGTTCGATTCCATCTGCAGGGCGCCAGCGGGATGATGCGATATATTTTTTTATACGGATTTTCTAGCAAAGTAGTGTTGGTGCTCCATTTTTTATGCTGCAATCTGTAGATTCAGCCACACCAACCGATTTTGTGTTGTTTTTGGATTCGTGTATAATTCACAGAAAGTTATTCGTTGCCTTCTGCGTACAGGTGCTTGAGAGCTTCGTTACACATGTGCCCTACTGAGCTTCGGTGGTCCCGAGGTGCAAGCTTCAAACTTGTAGTCGATTAACGTGTCGAAATGGTTCGATTTCATCTGCAGGGCTCCGGCGGGATGATGCGATATAATTTTTTATACGGATTTTCTAGCAAAGTAGTGTTGGTGCTCCATTTTTTATGCTGGAATTGGTAGATTCAATCACACCAACCGAATTCGTGTCCTTTTTGGATTCGTGTATAATTCACAGAAGGTTATTCGTTGCCTTCTGCGTACAGGTACTTGAGAGCTTCGTTACACATGTGCCCTACTGAGCTTCGGTGGTCCCGAGGTGCAAGCTTCAAACTTGTAGTCGATTAACGTGTCGAAGTGGTTCGATTCCATCTGCAGGGCGCCGGCGGGATGATGCGATATATTTTTTTATACGGATTTTCTAGCAAAGTAGTGTTGGTGCTCCATTTTTTATGCTGCAATCGGTAGATTCAGCCACACCAACAGATTTTGTGTTGTTTTTGGATTCGTGTATAATTCGCAGAAAGTTATTCGTTGCCTCCTGCGTACAGGTACCTGAGAGCTTCGTTACACATGTGCCCTACTGAGCTTCGGTGGTCCCGAGGCGCAAGCTTCAAACTTGTAGTCGATTAACGTGTCGAAGTGGTTCGATTCCATCTGCAGGGCGCCGGCGGGATGATGCGATATAATTTTTTATACGGATTTTCTAGCAAAGTAGTGTTGGTGCTCCATTTTTTATGCTGGAATTGGTAGATTCAATCACACCAACCGATTTCTTGTTGTTTTTGGATTCGTGTATAATTCACAGAAAGTTATTCGTTGCCTTCTGCGTACAGGTGCTTGGCAGCTTCGTTACACATGTGCCCTACTGAGTTTCGGTGGTCCCGAGGTGCAAGCTTTAAACTTGTATTCGATTAACTTGTCGAAGTGGTTCGATTCCATCTGCAGGGCGCCGGCGGGATGATGCGATTTATTTTTTTATACGGATTTTCTAGCAAAACAGTGTTCTTGCTCCATTTTTTATGCTGCAATCGGTAGATTCAGCCACACCAACCGATTTTGTGTTGTTTTTGGATTCGTGTATAATTCACAGAAAGTTATTCGTTGGCTTCTGCGTACAGGTACTTGAGAGCTTCGTTACACATGTGCCCTACTGAGCTTCGGTGGTCCCGAGGTGCAAGCTTCAAACTTGTAGTCGATTAACGTGTCGAAGTGGTTCGATTCCATCTGCAGGGCGCCGGCGGGATGATGCGATATATTTTTTTATACGGATTTTCTAGCAAAGTAGTGTTGGTGCTCCATTTTTTATGCTGCAATCGGTAGATTCAGCCACACCAACCGATTTCGTGTTGTTTTTGGATTCGTGTATAATTCACAGAAGGTTATTCGTTGCCTTCTGCGTACAGGTACTTGAGAGCTTCGTTACACATGTGCCCTACTGAGCTTCGGTGGTCCCGAGGTGCAAGCTTCAAACTTGTATTCGATTAACTTGTCGAAGTGGTTCGATTCCATCTGCAGGGCGCCGGCGGGATGATGCGATATATTTTTTTATACGGATTTTCTAGCAAAGCAGTGTTCTTGCTCCATTTTTTATGCTGCAATCGGTAGATTTAACCACACCAACCGATTTTGTGTTGTTTTTGGATTCGTGTATAATTCACAGAAGGTTATTCGTTGCCTTCTGCGTACAGGTACTTGAGAGCTTCGTTACACATGTGCCCTACTGAGCTTCGGTGGTCCCGAGGTGCAAGCTTCAAACTTGTATTCGATTAACTTGTCGAAGTGGTTCGTTTCCATCTGCAGGGTGCCGGCGGGATGATGCGATATAACTTTTTATACGGATTTTCTAGCAAAGTAGTGTTGATGCTCCATTTTTTATGCTGGAATCGGTAGATTCAATCACACCAACCGAATGGGTCACGGAACACGACACGACATATGTTATGGTATGGTGGCTGAGTGGTGTTTTTTGTGTTGTTTTTGGATTCGTGTATAGTTCACAGAAAGTTATTCGTTGCCTTCTGCGTACAGGTGCTTGAGAGCTTCGTTACACATGTGCCCTACTGAGCTTCGGTGGTCCCGAGGTGCAAGCTTCAAACTTGTAGTCGATTAACGTGTCGAAGTGGTTCGATTCCATCTGCAGGGCGCCGGCGGGATGATGCGATATATTTTTTTATTGGGATTTTCTGGCAAAGCAGTGTTCTTGCTCCATTTTTTATGCTGCAATCGGTAGATTTAACCACACCAACCGATTTTGTGTTGTTTTTGGATTCGTGTATAATACACAGAAAGTTATTCGTTGCCTTCTACGTACAGGTACTTGAGAGCTTCGTTACACATGTGCCCTACTGAGCTTCGGTGGTCCCGAGGTGCAAGCTTCAAACTTGTATTCGATTAACTTGTCGAAGTGGTTCGATTCCATCTGCAGGGCGCCGGCGGGATGATGCGATATAATTTTTTATACGGTGCAAGCTTCAAACTTGTAGTCGATTAACGTGTCGAGGTGGTTCGATTCCATTTTTTATACGGATTTTCTAGCAAAGTAGTGTTCTTGCTCCATTTTTTATGCTGCAATCGGTAGATTCAACCACACCAACCGATTTCGTGTTCTTTTTGGATTCGTTTATAATTCACAGAAGGTTATTCGTTGCCTTCTGCGTGCAGGTGCTTGAGATCTTCGTTACACATGTGCCCTACTGAGCTTCGGTGGTCCCGAGGTGCAAGCTCCAAACTTGTATTCGATTAACTTGTCGAAGTGGTTCGATTCCATCTGCAGGGTGCCGGCGAGATGATGCGATATAATTTTTTATACGGATTTTCTAGCAAAGTAGTGTTGATGATCCATTTTTTATGCTGGAATCGGTAGATTCAATCACACCAACCGAATGGGTCACGGAACACGACACGACATATGTTATGGTATGGTGGCTGAGTGGTGTTTTTTGTGTTGTTTTTGGATTCGTGTATAGTTCACAGAAAGTTATTCGTTGCCTTCTGCGTACAGGTGCTTGAGAGCTTCGTTACACATGTGCCCTACTGAGCTTCGGTGGTCCCGAGGTGCAAGCTTCAAACTTGTAGTCGATTAACGCGTCGAAATGGTTCGATTTCATCTGCAGGGCTCCGGCGGGATGATGCGATATAATTTTTTATACGGATTTTCTAGCAAAGTAGTGTTGGTGCTCCATTTTTTATGCTGGAATTGGTAGATTCAATCACACCAACCGATTTCTTGTTGTTTTTGGATTCGTGTATAATTCACAGAAAGTTATTCGTTGCCTTCTGCTTACAGGTGCTTGGGAGCTTCGTTACACATGTGCCCTACTGAGTTTCGGTGGTCCCGAGGTGCAAGCTTCAAACTTGTAGTCGATTAACGTGTCGAAGTGGTTCGATTCCATCTGCAGGGCGCCGGCGGGATGATGCGATATGTTTTTTTATACGGATTTTCTAGCAAAGCAGTGTTCTTGCTCCATTTTTTATGCTGCAATCGGTAGATTCAGCCACACCAACCGATTTTGTGTTGTTTTTGGATTCGTGTATAATTCACAGAAAGTTATTCGTTGGCTTCTGCGTACAGGTACTTGAGAGCTTCGTTACACATGTGCCCTACTGAGCTTCGGTGGTCCCGAGGTGCAAGCTTCAAACTTGTAGTCGATTAACGTGTCGAAGTGGTTCGATTCCATCTGCAGGGCGCCGGCGGGATGATGCGATATGTTTTTTTATACGGATTTTATAGCAAAGCAGTGTTCTCGCTCCATTTTTTATGCTGCAATCGGTAGATTCAGCCACACCAATCGAATGGGTCACGGAACACGACACGACATATGTTATGGTATGGTGGCAGAGTGGTGTTTTTTGTGTTGTTTTTGGATTCGTGTATAGTTCACAGAAAGTTATTCGTTGCCTTCTGCGTACAGGTGCTTGAGATCTTCGTTACACATGTGCCCTACTGAGCTTCGGTGGTCCCGAGGTGCAAGCTTCAAACTTGTAGTCGATTAACGTGTCGAAGTGGTTCGATTCCATCTGCAGGGCGCCGGCGGGATGATGCGATATATTTTTTTATACGGATTTTCTAGCAAAGCAGTGTTCTCGCTCCATTTTTTATGCTGCAATCGGTAGATTCAGCCACACCAACCGAATGGGTCACGGAACACGACACGATATATGTTATGGTATGGTGGCTGAGAGGTGTTTTTTGTGTTGTTTTTGGATTGTTGTATAGTTCACAGAAAGTTATTCGTTGCCTTCTGCGTACAGGTACTTGAGAGTTTCGTTACACATGTGCCCTACTGAGCTTCGGTGGTCCCGAGGTGCAAGCTTCAAACTTGTATTCGATTAACTTGTCGAAGTGGTTCGATTCCATCTGCAGGGTGCCGGCGGGATGGTGCGATATAATTTTTTATACGGATTTTCTGGCAAAGTAGTGTTGATGCTCCATTTTTTATGCTGGAATCGGTAGATTCAATCACACCAACCGAATGGGTCACGGAACACGACACGACATATGTTATGGTATGGTGGCTGAGTGGTGTTTTTTGTGTTGTTTTTGGATTCGTGTGTAGTTCACAGTAAGTTATTCGTTGCCTTCTGCGTACAGGTGCTTGAGAGCTTCGTTACACATGTGCGCTACTGAGCTTCGGTGGTCCCGAGGTGCAAGCTTCAAACTTGTAGTCGATTAACGTGTCGAAGTGGTTCGATTCCATCCGCAGGGCGCCGGCGTGATGATGCGAATAATTTTTTATACGGATTTTCTAGCAAAGTAGTGTTGGTGCTCCATTTTTTATGCTGGAATTGGTAGATTCAATCACACCAACCGATTTCGTGTTCTTTTTGGATTCGTGTATAATTTACAGAAGGTTATTTGTTGCCTTCTGCGTACAGGTACTTGAGAGCTTCGTTACACATGTGCCCTACTGAGCTTCGGTGGTCCCGAGGTGCAAGCTTCAAACTTGTATTCGATTAACTTGTCGATGTGGTTCGATTCCATCTGCAGGGTGCCGGCGGGATGATGCGATATAGTTTTTTATACGGATTTTCTGGCAAAGTAGTGTTGATGCTCCATTTTTTATGCTGGAATCGGTAGATTCAATCACACCAACCGAATGGGTCACGGAACACGACACTACATATGTTATAGTATGGTGGCTGAGTGGTGTTTTTTGTGTTGTTTTTGGATTCGTGTATAGTTCACAGAAAGTTATTCGTTGCCTTCTGCGTACAGGTGCTTGAGAGCTTCGTTACACATGTGCCCTACTGAGCTTCGGTGGTCCCGAGGTGCAAGCTTCAAACTTGTAGTCGATTAACGTGTCGAAGTGGTTCGATTCCATCTGCAGGGCGCCGGCGGGATGATGCGAATAATTTTTTATACGGATTTTCTAGCAAAGTAGTGTTTATGCTCCATTTTTTATGCTGGAATCGGTAGATTCAATCACACCAACCGAATGGGTCACGGAACACGACACGACATATGTTATGGTATGGTGGCTGAGTGGTGTTTTTTGTGTTGTTTTTGGATTCGTGTATAGTTCACAGAAAGTTATTCGTTGCCTTCTGCGTACAGGTGCTTGAGAGCTTCGTTACACATGTGCCCTTCTGAGCTTCGGTGGTCCCGAGGTGCAAGCTTCAAACTTGTAGTCGATTAACGTGTCGAAGTGGTTCGATTCTATCTGCAGGGCGCCGGCGGGATGATGCGATATAGTTTTTTATACGGATTTTCTAGCAAAGTAGCGTTTGGAATCGGTAGATTCAATCACACCAACCGATTTCTTGTTGTTTTTGGATTCGTGTATAATTCACAGAAAGTTATTCGTTGCCTTCTGCGTACAGGTGCTTGGGAGCTTCGTTACACATGTGCCCTACTGAGCTTCGGTGGTCCCGAGGTGCAAGCTTCAAACTTGTAGTCGATTAACGTGTCGAAGTGGTTCGATTCCATCTGCAGGGCGCCGGCGGAATGATGCGATATAATTTTTTATACGGATTTTCTAGCAAAGTAGTGTTCTTGCTCCATTTTTTATGCTGCAATCGGTAGATTCAGCCACACCAACCGATTTTGTGTTGTTTTTGGATTCGTGTATAATTCACAGAAATTTATTAGTTGCCTTCTGCGTACAGGTACTTGAGAGCTTCGTTACGCATGTGCCCTACTGAGCTTCGGTGGTCCCGAGGTGCAAGCTTCAAACTTGTATTCGATTAACTTGTCGAAGTGGTTCGATTCCATCTGCAGGGCGCCGGCGGGATGATGCGATATATTTTTTTATACGGATTTTCTAGCAAAGTAGTGTTCTTGCTCCATTTTTTATGCTGCAATCGGTAGATTCAGCCACACCAACCGATTTTGTGTTGTTTTTGGATTCGTGTATAATTCACAGAAATGTATTAGTTGCCTTCTGCGTACAGGTACTTGAGAGCTTCGTTACACATGTGCCCTACTGAGCTTCGGTGGTCCCGAGGTGCAAGCTTCAAACTTGTATTCGATTAACTTGTCGAAGTGGTTCGTTTCCATCTGCAGGGTGCCGGCGGGATGATGCGATATAACTTTTTTTACGGATTTTCTAGCAAAGTAGTGTTGATGCTCCATTTTTTATGCTGGAATCGGTAGATTCAATCACACCAACCGAATGGGTCACGGAACACGACACGACATATGTTATGGTATGGTGGCTGAGTGGTGTTTTTTGTGTTGTTTTTGGATTCGTGTATAGTTCACAGAAAGTTATTCGTTGCCTTCTGCGTACAGGTGCTTGAGAGCTTCGTTACACATATGCCCTACTGAGCCTCGGTGGTCCCGAGGTGCAAGCTTCAAACTTGTATTCGATTAACTTGTCGAAGTGGTTCGATTCCATCTGCAGGGTGCCGGCGGGATGATGCGATATAATTTTTTATACGGATTTTCTAGCAAAGTAGTGTTGGTGCTCCATTTTTTATGCTGGAATTGGTAGATTCAATCACACCAACCGATTTCTTTTTGTTTTTGGATTCGTGTATAATTCACAGAAAGTTATTCGTTGCCTTCTGCTTACAGGTGCTTGGGAGCTTCGTTACACATGTGCCCTACTGAGTTTCGGTGGTCCCGAAGTGCAAGCTTTAAACTTGTATTCGATTAACTTGTCGAAGTGGTTCGATTCCATCTGCAGGGCGCCGGCGGGATGATGCGATATATTTTTTTATACGGATTTTCTAGCAAAGCAGTGTTGGTGCTCCATTTTTATACTGGAATTGGTAGATTCAATCACACCAACCGATTTCGTCTTCTTTTTGGATTCGTGTATAATTCACAGAAGGTTCTTCGTTGCCTTCTGCGTACAGGTACTTGAGAGCTTCGTTACACATGTGCCCTACTGAGCTTCGGTGGTCCCGAGGTGCAAGCTTCAAACTTGTATTCGATTAACTTGTCGAAGTGGTTCGTTTCCATCTGCAGGGTGCCGGCGGGATGATGCGATATAACTTTTTTTACGGATTTTCTAGCAAAGTAGTGTTGATGCTCCATTTTTTATACTGGAATCGGTAGATTCAATCACACCAACCGAATGGGTCACGGAACACGACACGACATATGTTATGGTATGTTGGCTGAGTGGTGTTTTTTGTGTTGTTTTTGGATTCGTGTATAGTTCACAGAAAGTTATTCGTTGCCTTCTGCGTACAGGTGCTTGAGAGCTTCGTTACACATATGCCCTACTGAGCCTCGGTGGTCCCGAGGTGCAAGCTTCAAACTTGTATTCGATTAACTTGTCGAAGTGGTTCGATTCCATCTGCAGGGTGCCGGCGGGATGATGCGATATAATTTTTTATACGGATTTTCTAGCAAAGTAGTGTTGGTGCTCCATTTTTTATGCTGGAATTGGTAGATTCAATCACACCAACCGATTTCTTTTTGTTTTTGGATTCGTGTATAATTCACAGAAAGTTATTCGTTGCCTTCTGCTTACAGGTGCTTGGGAGCTTCGTTACACATGTGCCCTACTGAGTTTCGGTGGTCCCGAAGTGCAAGCTTTAAACTTGTATTCGATTAACTTGTCGAAGTGGTTCGATTCCATCTGCAGGGCGCCGGCGGGATGATGCGATATATTTTTTTATACGGATTTTCTAGCAAAGCAGTGTTCTTGCTCCATTTTTTATGCTGCAATCGGTAGATTCAGCCACACCAACCGATTTTGTGTTGTTTTTGGATTCGTGTATAATTCACAGAAAGTTATTCGTTGGCTTCTGCGTACAGGTACTTGAGAGCTTCGTTACACATGTGCCCTACTGAGCTTCGGTGGTCCCGAGGTGCAAGCTTCAAACTTGTAGTCGATTAACGTGTCGAAGTGGTTCGATTCCATCTGCAGGGCGCCAGCGGGATGATGCGATATATTTTTTTATACGGATTTTCTAGCAAAGTAGTGTTGGTGCTCCATTTTTTATGCTGCAATCTGTAGATTCAGCCACACCAACCGATTTTGTGTTGTTTTTGGATTCGTGTATAATTCACAGAAAGTTATTCGTTGCCTTCTGCGTACAGGTGCTTGAGAGCTTCGTTACACATGTGCCCTACTGAGCTTCGGTGGTCCCGAGGTGCAAGCTTCAAACTTGTAGTCGATTAACGTGTCGAAATGGTTCGATTTCATCTGCAGGACTCCGGCGGGATGATGCGATATAATTTTTTATACGGATTTTCTAGCAAAGTAGTGTTGGTGCTCCATTTTTTATGCTGGAATTGGTAGATTCAATCACACCAACCGAATTCGTGTCCTTTTTGGATTCGTGTATAATTCACAGAAGGTTATTCGTTGCCTTCTGCGTACAGGTACTTGAGAGGTTCGTTACACATGTGCCCTACTGAGCTTCGGTGGTCCCGAGGTGCAAGCTTCAAACTTGTAGTCGATTAACGTGTCGAAGTGGTTCGATTCCATCTGCAGGGCGCCGGCGGGATGATGCGATATATTTTTTTATACGGATTTTCTAGCAAAGTAGTGTTGGTGCTCCATTTTTTATGCTGCAATCGGTAGATTCAGCCACACCAACAGATTTTGTGTTGTTTTTGGATTCGTGTATAATTCACAGAAAGTTATTCGTTGCCTCCTGCGTACAGGTACCTGAGAGCTTCGTTACACATGTGCCCTACTGAGCTTCGGTGGTCCCGAGGCGCAAGCTTCAAACTTGTAGTCGATTAACGTGTCGAAGTGGTTCGATTCCATCTGCAGGGCGCCGGCGGGATGATGCGATGTAATTTTTTATACGGATTTTCTAGCAAAGTAGTGTTGGTGCTCCATTTTTTATGCTGGAATTGGTAGATTCAATCACACCAACCGATTTCTTGTTGTTTTTGGATTCGTGTATAATTCACAGAAAGTTATTCGTTGCCTTCTGCGTACAGGTGCTTGGCAGCTTCGTTACACATGTGCCCTACTGAGTTTCGGTGGTCCCGAGGTGCAAGTTTTAAACTTGTATTCGATTAACTTGTCGAAGTGGTTCGATTCCATCTGCAGGGCGCCGGCGGGATGATGCGATATATTTTTTTATACGGATTTTCTAGCAAAGCAGTGTTCTTGCTCCATTTTTTATGCTGCAATCGGTAGATTCAGCCACACCAACCGATTTTGTGTTGTTTTTGGATTCGTGTATAATTCACAGAAAGTTATTCGTTGGCTTCTGCGTACAGGTACTTGAGAGCTTCGTTACACATGTGCCCTACTGAGCTTCGGTGGTCCCGAGGTGCAAGCTTCAAACTTGTAGTCGATTAACGTGTCGAAGTGGTTCGATTCCATCTGCAGGGCGCCGGCGGGATGATGCGATATATTTTTTTATACGGATTTTCTAGCAAAGTAGTGTTGGTGCTCCATTTTTTATGCTGCAATCGGTAGATTCAGCCACACCAACCGATTTCGTGTTGTTTTTGGATTCGTGTATAATTCACAGAAGGTTATTCGTTGCCTTCTGCGTACAGGTACTTGAGAGCTTCGTTACACATGTGCCCTACTGAGCTTCGGTGGTCCCGAGGTGCAAGCTTCAAACTTGTATTCGATTAACTTGTCGAAGTGGTTCGATTCCATCTGCAGGGCGCCGGCGGGATGATGCGATATATTTTTTTATACGGATTTTCTAGCAAAGCAGTGTTCTTGCTCCATTTTTTATGCTGCAATCGGTAGATTCAGCCACACCAACCGATTTTGTGTTGTTTTTGGATTCGTGTATAATTCACAGAAAGTTATTCGTTGCCTCCTGCGTACAGGTACCTGAGAGCTTCGTTACACATGTGCCCTACTGAGCTTCGGTGGTCCCGAGGTGCAAGCTTCAAACTTGTAGTCGATTAACGTGTCGAAGTGGTTCGATTCCATCTGCAGGGCGCCGGCGGGATGATGCGATATATTTTTTTATACGGATTTTCTAGCAAAGTAGTGTTGGTGCTCCATTTTTTATGCTGCAATCGGTAGATTCAGCCACACCAACCGATTTCGTGTTGTTTTTGGATTCGTGTATAATTCACAGAAGGTTATTCGTTGACTTCTGCGTACAGGTACTTGAGAGCTTCGTTACACATGTGCCCTACTGAGCTTCGGTGGTCCCGAGGTGCAAGCTTCAAACTTGTAGTCGATTAACGTGTCGAAGTGGTTCGATTCCATCTGCAGGGCGCCGGCGGGATGATGCGATATATTTTTTTATACGGATTTTCTAGCAAAGTAGTGTTGGTGCTCCATTTTTTATGCTGCAATCGGTAGATTCAGCCACACCAACCGATTTCGTGTTGTTTTTGGATTCGTGTATAATTCACAGAAGGTTATTCGTTGCCTTCTGCGTACAGGTACTTGAGAGCTTCGTTACACATGTGCCCTACTGAGCTTCGGTGGTCCCGAGGTGCAAGCTTCAAACTTGTATTCGATTAACTTGTCGAAGTGGTTCGTTTCCATCTGCAGGGTGCCGGCGGGATGATGCGATATAACTTTTTATACGGATTTTCTAGCAAAGTAGTGTTGATGCTCCATTTTTTATGCTGGAATCGGTAGATTCAATCACACCAACCGAATGGGTCACGGAACACGACACGACATATGTTATGGTATGGTGGCTGAGTGGTGTTTTTTGTGTTGTTTTTGGATTCGTGTATAGTTCACAGAAAGTTATTCGTTGCCTTCTGCGTACAGGTGCTTGAGAGCTTCGTTACACATGTGCCCTACTGAGCTTCGGTGGTCCCGAGGTGCAAGCTTCAAACTTGTAGTCGATTAACGTGTCGAAGTGGTTCGATTCCATCTGCAGGGCGCCGGCGGGATGATGCGATATATTTTTTTATACGGATTTTCTGGCAAAGCAGTGTTCTTGCTCCATTTTTTATGCTGCAATCGGTAGATTTAACCACACCAACCGATTTTGTGTTGTTTTTGGATTCGTGTATAATACACAGAAAGTTATTCGTTGCCTTCTACGTACAGGTACTTGAGAGCTTCGTTACACATGTGCCCTACTGAGCTTCGGTGGTCCCGAGGTGCAAGCTTCAAACTTGTATTCGATTAACTTGTCGAAGTGGTTCGATTCCATCTGCAGGGCGCCGGCGGGATGATGCGATATAATTTTTTATACGGTGCAAGCTTCAAACTTGTAGTCGATTAACGTGTCGAGGCGGTTCGATTCCATTTTTTATACGGATTTTCTAGCAAAGTAGTGTTCTTGCTCCATTTTTTATGCTGCAATCGGTAGATTCAACCACACCAACCGATTTCGTGTTCTTTTTGGATTCGTGTATAATTCACAGAAGGTTATTCGTTGCCTTCTGCGTGCAGGTACTTGAGACCTTCGTTACACATGTGCCCTACTGAGCTTCGGTGGTCCCGAGGTGCAAGCTTCAAACTTGTATTCGATTAACTTGTCGAAGTGGTTCGATTCCATCTGCAGGGTGCCGGCGGGATGATGCGATATAATTTTTTATACGGATTTTCTGGCAAAGTAGTGTTGATGCTCCATTTTTTATGCTGGAATCGGTAGATTCAATCACACCAACCGAATGGGTCACGGAACACGACACGACATATGTTATAGTATGGTGGCTGAGTGGTGTTTTTTGTGTTGTTTTTGGATTCGTGTATAGTTCGCAGAAGGTTATTCGTTGCCTTCTGCGTACAGGTGCTTGAGATCTTCGTTACACATGTGCCCTACTGAGCTTCGGTGGTCCCGAGGTGCAAGCTTCAAACTTGTATTCGATTAACTTGTCGAAGTGGTTCGATTCCATCTGCAGGGTGCCGGCGGGATGATGCGATATAATTTTTTATACGGATTTTCTAGCAAAGTAGTGTTGATGATCCATTTTTTATGCTGGAATCGGTAGATTCAATCACACCAACCGAATGGGTCACGGAACACGACACGACATATGTTATTGTATGGTGGCTGAGTGGTGTTTTTTGTGTTGTTTTTGGATTCGTGTATAGTTCACAGAAAGTTATTCGTTGCCTTCTGCGTACAGGTGCTTGAGAGCTTCGTTACACATGTGCCCTACTGAGCTTCGGTGGTCCCGAGGTGCAAGCTTCAAACTTGTAGTCGATTAACGTGTCGAAATGGTTCGATTTCATCTGCAGGGCTCCGGCGGGATGATGCGATATAATTTTTTATACGGATTTTCTAGCAAAGTAGTGTTGGTGCTCCATTTTTTATGCTGGAATTGGTAGATTCAATCACACCAACCGAATTCGTGTCCTTTTTGGATTCGTGTATAATTCACAGAAGGTTATTCGTTGCCTTCTGCGTACAGGTACTTGAGAGCTTCGTTACACATGTGCCCTACTGAGCTTCGGTGGTCCCGAGGTGCAAGCTTCAAACTTGTAGTCGATTAACGTGTCGAAGTGGTTCGATTCCATCTGCAGGGCGCCGGCGGGATGATGCGATATATTTTTTTATACGGATTTTCTAGCAAAGTAGTGTTGGTGCTCCATTTTTTATGCTGCAATCGGTAGATTCAGCCACACCAACAGATTTTGTGTTGTTTTTGGATTCGTGTATAATTCACAGAAAGTTATTCGTTGCCTCCTGCGTACAGGTACCTGAGAGCTTCGTTACACATGTGCCCTACTGAGCTTCGGTGGTCCCGAGGCGCAAGCTTCAAACTTGTAGTCGATTAACGTGTCGAAGTGGTTCGATTCCATCTGCAGGGCGCCGGCGGGATGATGCGATATAATTTTTTATACGGATTTTCTAGCAAAGTAGTGTTGGTGCTCCATTTTTTATGCTGCAATCGGTAGATTCAGCCACACCAACAGATTTTGTGTTGTTTTTGGATTCGTGTATAATTCACAGAAAGTTATTCGTTGCCTCCTGCGTACAGGTACCTGAGAGCTTCGTTACACATGTGCCCTACTGAGCTTCGGTGGTCCCGAGGTGCAAGCTTCAAACTTGTATTCGATTAACTTGTCGAAGTGGTTCGATTCCATCTGCAGGGCGCCGGCGGGATGATGCGATATAATTTTTTATACGGTGCAAGCTTCAAACTTGTAGTCGATTAACGTGTCGAAATGGTTCGATTTCATCTGCAGGGCTCCGGCGGGATGATGCGATATAATTTTTTATACGGATTTTCTAGCAAAGTAGTGATGGTGCTCCATTTTTTATGCTGGAATTGGTAGATTCAATCACACCAACCGATTTCTTGTTGTTTTTGGATTCGTGTATAATTCACAGAAAGTTATTCGTTGCCTTCTGCGTACAGGTGCTTGGGAGCTTCGTTACACATGTGCCCTACTGAGTTTCGGTGGTCCCGAGGTGCAAGCTTTAAACTTGTATTCGATTAACTTGTCGAAGTGGTTCGATTCCATCTGCAGGGCGCCGGCGGGATGATGCGATATAATTTTTTATACGGATTTTCTAGCAAAGTAGTGTTGATGCTCCATTTTTTATGCTGGAATCAGTAGATTCAATCACACCAACCGAATGGGTCACGGAACACGACACGACATATGTACATATGTATGTATGCATGTAGGTGGCGATGGGCTGCAAGTTATGGTATGGTGACTGAGTGGTGTTTTTTGTGTTGTTTTTGGATTCGTGTATAGTTCACAGAAAGTTATTCGTTGCCTTCTGCGTACAGGTGCTTGAGAGCTTCGTTACACATGTGCCCTACTGGGCGTCGGTGGTCCCGAGGTGCAAGCTTCAAACTTGTATTCGATTAGCTTGTCGAAGTGGTTCGATTCCATCTGCAGGGAGCCGGCGGGATGATGCGATATAATTTTTTATACGGATTTTCTAGCAAATTAGTGTTCTTGCTCCATTTTTTATGTTGCAATCGGTAGATTCAGCTACACCAACCGATTTTGTGTTATTTTTGGATTCGTGTATAATTCACAGAAATTTATTCGTTGCCTTCTGCGTACAGGTACTTGAGAGCCTCGTTACCCATGTGCCCTACTGAGCTTCGGTGGTCCCGAGGTGCAAGCTTCAAACTTGTATTCGATTAGCTTGTCGAAGTGGTTCGATTCCATCTGCAGGGAGCCGGCGGGATGATGCGATATAATTTTTTATACGGATTTTCTAGCAAAGTAGTGTTCTTGCTCCATTTTTTATGCTGCAATCGGTAGATTCAGCCGCACCAACCGATTTTGTGTTGTTTTTGGATTCGTGTATAATTCACAGAAAGTTATTCATTGCCTTCTGCGTACAGGTACTTGAGAGCTTCGTTACACATGTGCCCTACTGAGCTTCGGTGGTCCCGAGGTGCAAGCTTCAAACTTGTAGTCGATTAACGTGTCGAAGTGGTTCGATTCCATCTGCAGGGCGCCGGCGGGATGATGCGATATAATTTTTTATACGGATTTTCTAGCAAAGTAGTGTTCTTTCTCCATTTTTTATGCTGCAATCGGTAGATTCAGCCACACCAACCGATTTTGTGTTGTTTTTGGATTCGTGTATAATTCACAGAAAGTTATTCGTTGCCTTCTGCGTACAGGTACTTGAGAGCTTCGTTACACATGTGCCCTACTGAGCTTCGGTGGTCCCGAGGTGCAAGCTTCAAACTTGTATTCGATTAACTTGTCGAAGTGGTTCGATTCCATCTGCAGGGCGCCGGCGGGATGATGCGATACAATTTTTTATACGGATTTTCTAGCAAAGTAGTGTTGGTGCTCCATTTTTTATGCTGTAATTGGTAGATTCAATCACACCAACCGATTTTGTGTTGTTTTTGGATTCGTGTATATATCACAGAAGGTTATTCGTTGCCTTCTACGTACAGGTACTTGAGAGCTTCGTTACACATGTGCCCTACTGAGTGTCGGTGGTCCCGAGGTGCAGGCTTCAAACTTGTATTCGATTAGCTTGTCGAAGTGGTTCGATTCCATCTGCAGGGAGCCGGCGGGATGATGCGATATAATTTTTTATACGGATTTTCTAGCAAAGTAGTGTTCTTGCTCCATTTTTTATGTTGCAATCGGTAGATTCAGCTACACCAACCGATTTTGTGTTATTTTTGGATTCGTGTATAATTCACAGAAATTTATTCGTTGCCTTCTGCGTGCAGGTACTTGAGAGCTTCGTTACCCTGTGCCCTACTGAGCTTCGGTGGTCCCGAGGTGCAAGCTTCAAACTTGTATTCGATTAACTTGTCGAAGTGGTTCGATTCCATCTGCAGGGCGCCGGCGGGATGATGCGATATAATTTTTTATACGGATTTTCTAGCAAAGTAGTGTTGATGCTCCATTTTTTATGCTGGAATCGGTAGATTCAATCACACCAACCGAATGGGTCACGGAACACGACACGACATATGTACATATGTATGTATGCATGTAGGTGGCGATGGGCTGCAAGTTATGGTATGGTGACTGAGTGGTGTTTTTTGTGTTGTTTTTGGATTCGTGTATAGTTCACAGAAAGTTATTCGTTGCCTTCTGCGTTCAGGTGGTTGAGAGCTTCGTTACACACGTGCCCTACTGAGCTTCGGTGGTCCCGAGGTGCAAGCTTCAAACTTGTAGTCGATTAGCGTGTCGAAGTGGTTCGATTCCATCTGCAGGGCGCCGGCGGGATGATGCGATATAATTTTTTATACGGATTTTCTAGCAAAGTAGTGTTGGTGCTCCATTTTTTATGCTGGAATTGGTAGATTCAATCACACCAACCGATTTCGTGTTGTTTTTGGATTCGTGTATAATTCACAGAAGGCTATTCGTTGCCTTCTGCGTACAGGTACTTGAGAGCTTCGTTACACATGTGCCCTACTGAGCTTCGGTGGTCCCGAGGTGCAAGCTTCAAACTTGTATTCGATTAACTTGTCGAAGTGGTTCGATTCCATCTGCAGGGCGCCGGCGGGATGATGCGATACAATTTTTTATACGGATTTTCTAGCAAAGTAGTGTTGGTGCTCCATATTTTATGCTGGAATTGGTAGATTCAATCACACCAACCGATTTTGTGTTGTTTTTGGATTCGTGTTTATATCACAGAAGGTTATTCGTTGCCTTCTACGTACAGGTACTTGAGAGCTTCGTTACACATGTGCCCTACTGAGCTTCGGTGGTCCCGAGGTGCAAGCTTCAAACTTGTAGTCGATTAGCGTGTCGAAGTGGTTCGATTCCATCTGCAGGGTGCCGGCGGGATGATGCGATATAATTTTTTATACGGATTTTCTAGCAAAGTAGTGTTCTTGCTCCATTTTTTATGCTGCAATCGGTAGATTCAGCCACACCAACCGATTTTGTGTTGTTTTTGGATTCGTGTATAATTCACAGAAAGTTATTCATTGCCTTCTGCGTACAGGTACTTGAGAGCTTCGTTACCCATGTGCCCTACTGAGCTTCGGTGGTCCCGAGGTGCAAGCTTCAAACTTGTATTCGATTAACTTGTCGAAGTGGTTCGATTCCATCTGCAGGGCGCCGGCGGGATGATGCGATACAATTTTTTATACGGATTTTCTAGCAAAGTAGTGTTGGTGCTCCATTTTTTATGCTGTAATTGGTAGATTCAATCACACCAACCGATTTTGTGTTGTTTTTGGATTCGTGTATATATCACAGAAGGTTATTCGTTGCCTTCTACGTACAGGTACTTGAGAGCTTCGTTACACATGTGCCCTACTGAGTGTCGGTGGTCCCGAGGTGCAGGCTTCAAACTTGTATTCGATTAGCTTGTCGAAGTGGTTCGATTCCATCTGCAGGGAGCCGGCGGGATGATGCGATATAATTTTTTATACGGATTTTCTAGCAAAGTAGTGTTCTTGCTCCATTTTTTATGTTGCAATCGGTAGATTCAGCTACACCAACCGATTTTGTGTTATTTTTGGATTCGTGTATAATTCACAGAAATTTATTCGTTGCCTTCTGCGTGCAGGTACTTGAGAGCTTCGTTACCCTGTGCCCTACTGAGCTTCGGTGGTCCCGAGGTGCAAGCTTCAAACTTGTATTCGATTAACTTGTCGAAGTGGTTCGATTCCATCTGCAGGGCGCCGGCGGGATGATGCGATATAATTTTTTATACGGATTTTCTAGCAAAGTAGTGTTGATGCTCCATTTTTTATGCTGGAATCGGTAGATTCAATCACACCAACCGAATGGGTCACGGAACACGACACGACATATGTACATATGTATGTATGCATGTAGGTGGCGATGGGCTGCAAGTTATGGTATGGTGACTGAGTGGTGTTTCTTGTGTTGTTTTTGGATTCGTGTATAGTTCACAGAAAGTTATTCGTTGCCTTCTGCGTTCAGGTGGTTGAGAGCTTCGTTACACACGTGCCCTACTGAGCTTCGGTGGTCCCGAGGTGCAAGCTTCAAACTTGTAGTCGATTAGCGTGTCGAAGTGGTTCGATTCCATCTGCAGGGCGCCGGCGGGATGATGCGATATAATTTTTTATACGGATTTTCTAGCAAAGTAGTGTTGGTGCTCCATTTTTTATGCTGGAATTGGTAGATTCAATCACACCAACCGATTTCGTGTTGTTTTTGGATTCGTGTATAATTCACAGAAGGCTATTCGTTGCCTTCTGCGTACAGGTACTTGAGAGCTTCGTTACACATGTGCCCTACTGAGCTTCGGTGGTCCCGAGGTGCAAGCTTCAAACTTGTATTCGATTAACTTGTCGAAGTGGTTCGATTCCATCTGCAGGGCGCCGGCGGGATGATGCGATACAATTTTTTATACGGATTTTCTAGCAAAGTAGTGTTGGTGCTCCATATTTTATGCTGGAATTGGTAGATTCAATCACACCAACCGATTTTGTGTTGTTTTTGGATTCGTGTTTATATCACAGAAGGTTATTCGTTGCCTTCTACGTACAGGTACTTGAGAGCTTCGTTACACATGTGCCCTACTGAGCTTCGGTGGTCCCGAGGTGCAAGCTTCAAACTTGTAGTCGATTAGCGTGTCGAAGTGGTTCGATTCCATCTGCAGGGTGCCGGCGGGATGATGCGATATAATTTTTTATACGGATTTTCTAGCAAAGTAGTGTTCTTGCTCCATTTTTTATGCTGCAATCGGTAGATTCAGCCACACCAACCGATTTTGTGTTGTTTTTGGATTCGTGTATAATTCACAGAAAGTTATTCATTGCCTTCTGCGTACAGGTACTTGAGAGCTTCGTTACCCATGTGCCCTACTGAGCTTCGGTGGTCCCGAGGTGCAAGCTTCAAACTTGTATTCGATTAACTTGTCGAAGTGGTTCGATTCCATCTGCAGGGTGCCGGCGGGATGATGCGATATAATTTTTTATACGGATTTTCTGGCAAAGTAGTGTTGATGCTCCATTTTTTATGCTGGAATCGGTAGATTCAATCACACCAACCGAATGGGTCACGGAACACGACACGACATATGTTATAGTATGGTGGCTGAGTGGTGTTTTTTGTGTTGTTTTTGGATTCGTGTATAGTTCGCAGAAGGTTATTCGTTGCCTTCTGCGTACAGGTGCTTGAGATCTTCGTTACACATGTGCCCTACTGAGCTTCGGTGGTCCCGAGGTGCAAGCTTCAAACTTGTATTCGATTAACTTGTCGAAGTGGTTCGATTCCATCTGCAGGGTGCCGGCGGGATGATGCGATATAATTTTTTATACGGATTTTCTAGCAAAGTAGTGTTGATGATCCATTTTTTATGCTGGAATCGGTAGATTCAATCACACCAACCGAATGGGTCACGGAACACGACACGACATATGTTATTGTATGGTGGCTGAGTGGTGTTTTTTGTGTTGTTTTTGGATTCGTGTATAGTTCACAGAAAGTTATTCGTTGCCTTCTGCGTACAGGTGCTTGAGAGCTTCGTTACACATGTGCCCTACTGAGCTTCGGTGGTCCCGAGGTGCAAGCTTC
This sequence comes from Eumerus sabulonum, assembly GCA_951905685.1. Lineage (NCBI taxonomy): Eukaryota > Metazoa > Arthropoda > Insecta > Diptera > Syrphidae > Eumerus > Eumerus sabulonum. The sequence continues at coordinate 43,426,377 of OX645063.1, forward strand.
AAACTTGTAGTCGATTAACGTGTCGAAATGGTTCGATTTCATCTGCAGGGCTCCGGCGGGATGATGCGATATAATTTTTTATACGGATTTTCTAGCAAAGTAGTGTTGGTGCTCCATTTTTTATGCTGGAATTGGTAGATTCAATCACACCAACCGAATTCGTGTCCTTTTTGGATTCGTGTATAATTCACAGAAGGTTATTCGTTGCCTTCTGCGTACAGGTACTTGAGAGCTTCGTTACACATGTGCCCTACTGAGCTTCGGTGGTCCCGAGGTACAAGCTTCAAACTTGTAGTCGATTAACGTGTCGAAGTGGTTCGATTCCATCTGCAGGGCGCCGGCGGGATGATGCGATATATTTTTTTATACGGATTTTCTAGCAAAGTAGTGTTGGTGCTCCATTTTTTATGCTGCAATCGGTAGATTCAGCCACACCAACAGATTTTGTGTTGTTTTTGGATTCGTGTATATTTCACAGAAAGTTATTCGTTGCCTCCTGCGTACAGGTACCTGAGAGCTTCGTTACACATGTGCCCTACTGAGCTTCGGTGGTCCCGAGGCGCAAGCTTCAAACTTGTAGTCGATTAACGTGTCGAAGTGGTTCGATTCCATCTGCAGGGCGCCGGCGGGATGATGCGATATAATTTTTTATACGGATTTTCTAGCAAAGTAGTGATGGTGCTCCATTTTTTATGCTGGAATTGGTAGATTCAATCACACCAACCGATTTCTTGTTGTTTTTGGATTCGTGTATAATTCACAGAAAGTTATTCGTTGCCTTCTGCGTACAGGTGCTTGGGAGCTTCGTTACACATGTGCCCTACTGAGTTTCGGTGGTCCCGAGGTGCAAGCTTTAAACTTGTATTCGATTAACTTGTCGAAGTGGTTCGATTCCATCTGCAGGGCGCCGGCGGGATGATGTGATATATTTTTTTATACGGATTTTCTAGCAAAGTAGTGTTGGTGCTCCATTTTTTATGCTGCAATCGGTAGATTCAGCCACACCAACCGATTTTGTGTTGTTTTTGGATTCGTGTATAATTCACAGAAAGTTATTCATTGCCTTCTGCGTACAGGTACTTGAGAGCTTCGTTACCCATGTGCCCTACTGAGCTTCGGTGGTCCCGAGGTGCAAGCTTCAAACTTGTATTCGATTAACTTGTCGAAGTGGTTCGATTCCATCTGCAGGGCGCCGGCGGGATGATGCGATATAATTTTTTATACGGATTTTCTAGCAAAGTAGTGTTGATGCTCCATTTTTTATGCTGGAATCAGTAGATTCAATCACACCAACCGAATGGGTCACGGAACACGACACGACATATGTACATATGTATGTATGCATGTAGGTGGCGATGGGCTGCAAGTTATGGTATGGTGACTGAGTGGTGTTTTTTGTGTTGTTTTTGGATTCGTGTATAGTTCACAGAAAGTTATTCGTTGCCTTCTGCGTACAGGTGCTTGAGAGCTTCGTTACACATGTGCCCTACTGGGCGTCGGTGGTCCCGAGGTGCAAGCTTCAAACTTGTATTCGATTAGCTTGTCGAAGTGGTTCGATTCCATCTGCAGGGAGCCGGCGGGATGATGCGATATAATTTTTTATACGGATTTTCTAGCAAATTAGTGTTCTTGCTCCATTTTTTATGTTGCAATCGGTAGATTCAGCTACACCAACCGATTTTGTGTTATTTTTGGATTCGTGTATAATTCACAGAAATTTATTCGTTGCCTTCTGCGTACAGGTACTTGAGAGCCTCGTTACCCATGTGCCCTACTGAGCTTCGGTGGTCCCGAGGTGCAAGCTTCAAAATTGTATTCGATTAGCTTGTCGAAGTGGTTCGATTCCATCTGCAGGGAGCCGGCGGGATGATGCGATATAATTTTTTATACGGATTTTCTAGCAAAGTAGTGTTCTTGCTCCATTTTTTATGCTGCAATCGGTAGATTCAGCCGCACCAACCGATTTTGTGTTGTTTTTGGATTCGTGTATAATTCACAGAAAGTTATTCATTGCCTTCTGCGTACAGGTACTTGAGAGCTTCGTTACACATGTGCCCTACTGAGCTTCGGTGGTCCCGAGGTGCAAGCTTCAAACTTGTAGTCGATTAACGTGTCGAATTGGTTCGATTCCATCTGCAGGGCGCCGGCGGGATGATGCGATATAATTTTTTATACGGATTTTCTAGCAAAGTAGTGTTCTTTCTCCATTTTTTATGCTGCAATCGGTAGATTCAGCCACACCAACCGATTTTGTGTTGTTTTTGGATTCGTGTATAATTCACAGAAAGTTATTCGTTGCCTTCTGCGTACGGGTACTTGAGAGCTTCGTTACACATGTGCCCTACTGAGCTTCGGTGGTCCCGAGGTGCAAGCTTCAAACTTGTATTCGATTAACTTGTCGAAGTGGTTCGATTCCATCTGCAGGGCGCCGGCGGGATGATGCGATACAATTTTTTATACGGATTTTCTAGCAAAGTAGTGTTGGTGCTCCATTTTTTATGCTGTAATTGGTAGATTCAATCACACCAACCGATTTTGTGTTGTTTTTGGATTCGTGTATATATCACAGAAGGTTATTCGTTGCCTTCTACGTACAGGTACTTGAGAGCTTCGTTACACATGTGCCCTACTGAGTGTCGGTGGTCCCGAGGTGCAGGCTTCAAACTTGTATTCGATTAGCTTGTCGAAGTGGTTCGATTCCATCTGCAGGGAGCCGGCGGGATGATGCGATATAATTTTTTATACGGATTTTCTAGCAAAGTAGTGTTCTTGCTCCATTTTTTATGTTGCAATCGGTAGATTCAGCTACACCAACCGATTTTGTGTTATTTTTGGATTCGTGTATAATTCACAGAAATTTATTCGTTGCCTTCTGCGTGCAGGTACTTGAGAGCTTCGTTACCCTGTGCCCTACTGAGCTTCGGTGGTCCCGAGGTGCAAGCTTCAAACTTGTATTCGATTAACTTGTCGAAGTGGTTCGATTCCATCTGCAGGGCGCCGGCGGGATGATGCGATATAATTTTTTATACGGATTTTCTAGCAAAGTAGTGTTGATGCTCCATTTTTTATGCTGGAATCGGTAGATTCAATCACACCAACCGAATGGGTCACGGAACACGACACGACATATGTACATATGTATGTATGCATGTAGGTGGCGATGGGCTGCAAGTTATGGTATGGTGACTGAGTGGTGTTTTTTGTGTTGTTTTTGGATTCGTGTATAGTTCACAGAAAGTTATTCGTTGCCTTCTGCGTACAGGTGGTTGAGAGCTTCGTTACACACGTGCCCTACTGAGCTTCGGTGGTCCCGAGGTGCAAGCTTCAAACTTGTAGTCGATTAGCGTGTCGAAGTGGTTCGATTCCATCTGCAGGGCGCCGGCGGGATGATGCGATATAATTTTTTATACGGATTTTCTAGCAAAGTAGTGTTGGTGCTCCATTTTTTATGCTGGAATTGGTAGATTCAATCACACCAACCGATTTCGTGTTGTTTTTGGATTCGTGTATAATTCACAGAAGGCTATTCGTTGCCTTCTGCGTACAGGTACTTGAGAGCTTCGTTACACATGTGCCCTACTGAGCTTCGGTGGTCCCGAGGTGCAAGCTTCAAACTTGTATTCGATTAACTTGTCGAAGTGGTTCGATTCCATCTGCAGGGCGCCGGCGGGATGATGCGATACAATTTTTTATACGGATTTTCTAGCAAAGTAGTGTTGGTGCTCCATATTTTATGCTGGAATTGGTAGATTCAATCACACCAACCGATTTTGTGTTGTTTTTGGATTCGTGTTTATATCACAGAAGGTTATTCGTTGCCTTCTACGTACAGGTACTTGAGAGCTTCGTTACACATGTGCCCTACTGAGCTTCGGTGGTCCCGAGGTGCAAGCTTCAAACTTGTAGTCGATTAGCGTGTCGAAGTGGTTCGATTCCATCTGCAGGGTGCCGGCGGGATGATGCGATATAATTTTTTATACGGATTTTCTAGCAAAGTAGTGTTCTTGCTCCATTTTTTATGCTGCAATCGGTAGATTCAGCCACACCAACCGATTTTGTGTTGTTTTTGGATTCGTGTATAATTCACAGAAAGTTATTCATTGCCTTCTGCGTACAGGTACTTGAGAGCTTCGTTACCCATGTGCCCTACTGAGCTTCGGTGGTCCCGAGGTGCAAGCTTCAAACTTGTATTCGATTAACTTGTCGAAGTGGTTCGATTCCATCTGCAGGGCGCCGGCGGGATGATGCGATATAATTTTTTATACGGATTTTCTAGCAAAGTAGTATTGATGCTCCATTTTTTATGCTGGAATCGGTAGATTCAATCACACCAACCGAATGGGTCACGGAACACGACACGACATATGTACATATGTATGTATGCATGTAGGTGGCGATGGGCTGCAAGTTATGGTATGGTGACTGAGTGGTGTTTTTTGTGTTGTTTTTGGATTCGTGTATAGTTCACAGAAAGTTATTCGTTGCCTTCTGCGTACAGGTGGTTGAGAGCTTCGTTACACACGTGCCCTACTGAGCTTCGGTGGTCCCGAGGTGCAAGCTTCAAACTTGTAGTCGATTAGCGTGTCGAAGTGGTTCGATTCCATCTGCAGGGCGCCGGCGGGATGATGCGATACAATTTTTTATACGGATTTTCTAGCAAAGTAGTGTTGGTGCTCCATATTTTATGCTGGAATTGGTAGATTCAATCACACCAACCGATTTTGTGTTGTTTTTGGATTCGTGTTTATATCACAGAAGGTTATTCGTTGCCTTCTACGTACAGGTACTTGAGAGCTTCGTTACACATGTGCCCTACTGAGCTTCGGTGGTCCCGAGGTGCAAGCTTCAAACTTGTATTCGATTAACTTGTCGAAGTGGTTCGATTCCATCTGCAGGGCGCCGGCGGGATGATGCGATACAATTTTTTATACGGATTTTCTAGCAAAGTAGTGTTGGTGCTCCATATTTTATGCTGGAATTGGTAGATTCAATCACACCAACCGATTTTGTGTTGTTTTTGGATTCGTGTTTATATCACAGAAGGTTATTCGTTGCCTTCTACGTACAGGTACTTGAGAGCTTCGTTACACATGTGCCCTACTGAGCTTCGGTGGTCCCGAGGTGCAAGCTTCAAACTTGTAGTCGATTAGCGTGTCGAAGTGGTTCGATTCCATCTGCAGGGTGCCGGCGGGATGATGCGATATAATTTTTTATACGGATTTTCTAGCAAAGTAGTGTTCTTGCTCCATTTTTTATGCTGCAATCGGTAGATTCAGCCACACCAACCGATTTTGTGTTGTTTTTGGATTCGTGTATAATTCACAGAAAGTTATTCATTGCCTTCTGCGTACAGGTACTTGAGAGCTTCGTTACCCATGTGCCCTACTGAGCTTCGGTGGTCCCGAGGTGCAAGCTTCAAACTTGTATTCGATTAACTTGTCGAAGTGGTTCGATTCCATCTGCAGGGCGCCGGCGGGATGATGCGATATAATTTTTTATACGGATTTTCTAGCAAAGTAGTGTTGATGCTCCATTTTTTATGCTGGAATCAGTAGATTCAATCACACCAACCGAATGGGTCACGGAACACGACACGACATATGTACATATGTATGTATGCATGTAGGTGGCGATGGGCTGCAAGTTATGGTATGGTGACTGAGTGGTGTTTTTTGTGTTGTTTTTGGATTCGTGTATAGTTCACAGAAAGTTATTCGTTGCCTTCTGCGTACAGGTGCTTGAGAGCTTCGTTACACATGTGCCCTACTGGGCGTCGGTGGTCCCGAGGTGCAAGCTTCAAACTTGTATTCGATTAGCTTGTCGAAGTGGTTCGATTCCATCTGCAGGGAGCCGGCGGGATGATGCGATATAATTTTTTATACGGATTTTCTAGCAAAGTAGTGTTCTTGCTCCATTTTTTATGCTGCAATCGGTAGATTCAGCCGCACCAACCGATTTTGTGTTGTTTTTGGATTCGTGTATAATTCACAGAAAGTTATTCATTGCCTTCTGCGTACAGGTACTTGAGAGCTTCGTTACACATGTGCCCTACTGAGCTTCGGTGGTCCCGAGGTGCAAGCTTCAAACTTGTAGTCGATTAACGTGTCGAAGTGGTTCGATTCCATCTGCAGGGCGCCGGCGGGATGATGCGATATAATTTTTTATACGGATTTTCTAGCAAAGTAGTGTTTGGAATTGGTAGATTCAATCACACCAAACGATTTCTTGTTGTTTTTGGATTCGTGTATAATTCACAGAAAGTTATTCGTTGCCTTCTGCGTACAGGTGCTTGGGAGCTTCGTTACACATGTGCCCTACTGAGTTTCTGTGGTCCCGAGGTGCAAGCTTTAAACTTGTATTCGATTAACTTGTCGAAGTGGTTCGATTCCATCTGCAGGGTGCCGGCGGGATGATGCGATATAATTTTTTATACGGATTTTCTAGCAAAGCAGTGTTCTTGCTCCATTTTTTATGCTGCAATCGGTAGATTCAGCCACACCAACCGATTTTGTGTTTTTTTTGGATTCATGTATAATTCACAGAAAGTTATTCGTTGCCTTCTGCGTACAGGTACTTGAGAGCTTCGTTACACATGTGCCCTACTGAGCTTCGGTGGTCCCGAGGTGCAAGCTTCAAACTTGTATTCGATTAACTTGTCGAAGTGGTTCGATTCCATCTGCAGGGCGCCGGCGGGATGATGCGATACAATTTTTTATACGGATTTTCTAGCAAAGTAGTGTTGGTGCTCCATATTTTATGCTGGAATTGGTAGATTCAATCACACCAACCGATTTCGTGTTGTTTTTGGATTCGTGTATAATTCACAGAAAGTTATTCGTTGCCTTCTGCGTACAGGTACTTGAGAGCTTCGTTACACATGTGCCCTACTGAGCTTCGGTGGTCCCGAGGTGCAAGCTTCAAACTTGTATTCGATTAACTTGTCGAAGTGGTTCGATTCCATCTGCAGGGCGCCGGCGGGATGATGCAATATAATTTTTTATACGGATTTGCTAGCAAAGCAGTGTTCTTGCTCCATTTTTTATGCTGCAATCGGTAGATTCAGCCACACCAACCGATTTTGTGTTTTTTTTGGATTCGTGTATAATTCACAGAAAGTTATTCGTTGCCTTCTGCGTACAGGTACTTGAGAGCTTCGTTACACATGTGCCCTACTGAGCTTCGGTGGTCCCGAGGTGCAAGCTTCAAACTTGTATTCGATTAACTTGTCGAAGTGGTTCGATTCCATCTGCAGGGTGCCGGCGGGATGAAGCGATATAATTTTTTATAGGGATTTTCTAGCAAATAGTGTTGATGCTCCATTTTTTATGCTGGAATCGGTAGATTCAATCACACCAACCGAATGGGTCACGGAACACGACACGACATATGTACAGATGTATGTATGCATGTAGGTGGCGATGGGCTGCAAGTTATGGTATGGTGACTGAGTGGTGTTTTTTGTGTTGTTTTTGGATTCGTGTATAGTTCACAGAAAGTTATTCGTTGCCTTCTGCCTACAGGTGTTTGAGAGCTTCGTTTCACATGTGCCCTACTGAGCTTCGGTGGTCCCGAGGTGCAAGCTTCAAACTTGTATTCGATTAACTTGTCGAAGTGGTTCGATTCCATCTGCAGGGCGCCGGCGGGATGATGCGATACAATTTTTTATACGGATTTTCTAGCAAAGTAGTGTTGGTGCTCCATTTTTTATGCTGGAATTGGTAGATTCAATCACACCAACCGATTTCGTGTCGTTTTTGGATTCGTGTATAATTCACAGAAGGTTATTCGTTGCCTTCTGCGTACAGGTACTTGAGAGCTTCGTTACACATGTGCCCTACTGAGCTTCGGTGGTCCCGAGGTGCAAGCTTCAAACTTGTATTCGATTAACTTGTCGAAGTGGTTCGATTCCATCTGCAGGGCGCCGGCGGGATGATGCGATATAATTTTTTATATGGATTTTCTAGCAAGGTAGTGTTCTTGCTCCATGTTTTATGCTGCAATCGGTAGATTCAGCTACACCAACCGATTTTGTGTTGTTTTTGGATTCGTGTATAATTCACAGAAATTTATTCGTTGCCTTCTGCGTACAGGTACTTGAGAGCTTCGTTACACATGTGCCCTACTGAGCTTCGGTGGTCCCGAGGTGCAAGCTTCAAACTTGTATTCGATTAACTTGTCGAAGTGGTTCGATTCCATCTGCAGGGTGCCGGCGGGATGATGCGATATAATTTTTTATACGGATTTTCTAGCAAAGTAGTGTTGATGCTCCATTTTTATGCTGGAACTGGTAGATTCAATCACACCAACCGATTTCGTCTTCTTTTTGGATTCGTGTATAATTCACAGAAGGTTCTTCGTTGCCTTCTGCGTACAGGTACTTGAGAGCTTCGTTACACATGTGCCCTACTGAGCTTCGGTGGTCCCGAGGTGCAAGCTTCAAACTTGTATTCGATTAACTTGTCGAAGTGGTTCGTTTCCATCTGCAGGCTGCCGGCGGGATGATGCGATATAATTTTTTATACGGATTTTCTAGCAAAGTAGTGTTGATGCTCCATTTTTTATGCTGGAATCGGTAGATTCAATCACACCATCCGAATGGGTCACGGAACACGACACGACATATGTTATGCTATGGTGGCTGGGTGGTGTTTTTTGTGTTGTTTTTGGATTCGTGTATAGTTCACAGAAAGTTATTCGTTGCCTTCTGCGTACAGGTGCTTGAGAGCTTCGTTACACATGTGCCCTACTGAGCTTCGGTGGTCCCGAGGTGCAAGCTTCAAACTTGTAGTCGATTAACGTGTCGAAGTGGTTCGATTCCATCTGCAGGGCGCCGGCGGGATGATGCGATATCATTTTTTATACGGATTTTCTAGCAAAGTAGTGTTGGTGCTCCATTTTTTATGCTGGAATTGGTAGATTCAATCACACCAACCGATTTCGTGTTCTTTTTGGATTCGTGTATAATTCACAGAAGGTTATTCGTTGCCTTCTGCGTACAGGTACTTGAGAGCTTCGTTACACATGTGCGCTACTGAGCTTCGGTGGTCCCGAGGTGCAAGCTTCAAACTTGTATTCGATTAACTTATCGAAGTGGTTCGATTCCATCTGCAGGGTGCCGGCGGGATGATGCGATATAATTTTTTATACGGATTTTCTGGCAAAGTAGTGTTGATGCTCCATTTTTTATGCTGGAATCGGTAGATTCAATCACACCAACCGAATGGGTCACGGAACACGACACGACATATGTTATGGTATGGTGGCTGAGTGGTGTTTTTTGTGTTGTTTTTGGATTCGTGTATAGTTCACAGAAAGTTGTTCGTTGCCTTCTGCGTACAGGTGCTTGAGAGCTTCGTTACACATGTGCCCTACTGAGCTTCGGTGGTCCCGAGGTGCAAGCTTCAAACTTGTATTCGATTAACTTGTCGAAGTGGTTCGATTCTATCTGCAGGGCGCCAGCGGGATGATGCGATATATTTTTTTATACGGATTTTCTAGCAAAGCAGTGTTCTTGCTCCATTTTTTATGCTGCAATCGGTAGATTCAGTCACACCAACCGATTTTGTGTTGTTTTTGGATTCGTGTATAATTCACAGAAAGTTATTCGTTGCCTTCTGCGTACAGGTACTTGAGAGCTTCGTTACACATGTGCCCTACTGAGCTTCGGTGGTCCCGAGGTGCAAGCTTCAAACTTGTATTCGATTAACTTGTCGAGGTGGTTCGATTCTATCTGCAGGGTGCCGGCGGGATGATGCGATATATTTTTTTATACGGATTTTCTAGCAAAGTAGTGTTGGTGCTCCATTTTTTATGCTGGAATTGGTAGATTCAATCACACCAACCGATTTCGTGTTCTTTTTGGATTCGTGTATAATTCACAGAAGGTTATTCGTTGCCTTCTGCGTACAGGTTCTTGAGAGCTTCGTTACACATGTGCCCTACTGAGCTTCGGTGGTCCCGAGGTGCAAGCTTCAAACTTGTATTCGATTAACTTGTCGAAGTGGTTCGATTCCATCTGCAGGGTGCCGGCGGGATGATGCGATATAATTTTTTATACGGATTTTCTAGCAAAGTAGTGTTGGTGCTCCATTTTTTATGCTGGAATTGGTAGATTCAATCACACCAACCGACTTCGTGTTGTTTTTGGATTCGTGTATAATTCACAGAAAGTTATTCGTTGCCTTCTGCGTACAGGTACTTGAGAGCTTCGTTACACATGTGCCCTACTGAGCTTCGGTGGTCCCGAGGTGCAAGCTTCAAACTTGTATTCGATTAACTTGTCGAAGTGGTTCGATTCCATCTGCAGGGTGCCGGCGGGATGATGCGATATAATTTTTTATACGGATTTTCTAGCAAAGTAGTGTTGGTGCTCCATTTTTTATGCTGGAATTGGTAGATTCAATCACACCAACCGATGTCGTGTTGTTTTTGGATTCGTGTATAATTCACAGAAAGTTATTCGTTGCCTTCTGCGTACAGGTACTTTCGAGCTTCGTTACACATGTGCCCTACTGAGCTTCGGTGGTCCCGAGGTGCAAGCTTCAAACTTGTATTCGATTAACTTGTCGAAGTGGTTCGATTCCATCTGCAGGGCGCCGGCGGGATGATGCGATATAATTTTTTATACGGATTTTCCAGCAAAGTAGTGTTCTTGCTCCATTTTTTATGCTGCAATCGGTAGATTCAGCCACACCAACCGATTTTGTGTTGTTTTTGGATTCGTGTATAATTCACAGAAATTTATTCGTTGCCTTCTGCGTACAGGTACTTGAGAGCTTCGTTACACATGTGCCCTACTGAGCTTCGGTGGTCCCGAGGTGCAAGCTTCAAACTTGTATTCGATTAACTTGTCGAAGTGGTTCGATTCCATCTGCAGGGTGCCGGCGGGATGATGCGATATAATTTTTTATACGGATTTTCTAGCAAAGTAGTGTTGGTGCTCCATTTTTTATGCTGGAATTGGTAGATTCAATCACACCAACCGATTTCGTGTTGTTTTTGGATTCGTGTATAATTCACAGAAAGTTATTCGTTGCCTTCTGCGTACAGGTACTTGAGAGCTTCGTTACACATGTGCCCTACTGAGCTTCGGTGGTCCCGAGGTGCAAGCTTCAAACTTGTATTCGATTAACTTGTCGAAGTGGTTCGATTCCATCTGCAGGGCGCCGGCGGGATGATGCGATATAATTTTTTATACGGATTTTCCAGCAAAGTAGTGTTCTTGCTCCATTTTTTATGCTGCAATCGGTAGATTCAGCCACACCAACCGATTTTGTGTTGTTTTTGGATTCGTGTATAATTCACAGAAATTTATTCGTTGCCTTCTGCGTACAGGTTCTTGAGAGCTTCGTTACACATGTGCCCTACTGAGCTTCGGTGGTCCCGAGGTGCAAGCTTTAAACTTGTATTCGATTAACTTGTCGAAGTGGTTCGATTCCATCTGCAGGGTGCCGGCGGGATGACGCGATATAATTTTTTATACGGATTTTCTAGCAAAGTAGTGTTAGTGCTCCATTTTTTTTTTTTTTTGCTGGAATTGGTAGATCCAATCACACCAACCGATTTCGTGTTCTTTTTGGATTCGTGTATAATTCACAGAAGGTTATTCGTTGCCTTCTGCGTACAGGTACTTGAGAGCTTCGTTACACATGTGCCCTACTGAGCGTCGGTGGTCCCGAGGTGCAAGCTTCAAACTTGTATTCGATTAACTTGTCGAAGTGGTTCGTTTCCATCTGCAGGCTGCCGGCGGGATGATGCGATATAATTTTTTATACGGATTTTCTAGCAAAGTAGTGTTGATGCTCCATTTTTTATGCTGGAATCGGTAGATTCAATCACACCAACCGAATGGGTCACGGAACACGACACGACATATGTTATGGTATGGTGGCTGAGTGGTGTTTTTTGTGTTGTTTTTGGATTCGTGTATAGTTCACAGAAAGTTATTCGTTGCCTTCTGCGTACAGGTGCTTGAGAGCTTCGTTACACATGTGCCCTACTGAGCTTCGGTGGTCCCGAGGTGCAAGCTTCAAACTTGTAGTCGATTAACGTGTCGAAGTGGTTCGATTCCATCTGCAGGGCGCCGGCGGGATGATGCGATATAATTTTTTATACGGATTTTCTAGCAAAGTAGTGTTGGTGCTCCATTTTTTATGCTGGAATTGGTAGATTCAAACACACCAACCGATTTCGTGTTCTTTTTGGATTCGTGTATAATTCACAGAAGGTTATTCGTTGCCTTCTGCGTACAGGTACTTGAGAGCTTCGTTACACATGTGCCCTACTGAGCTTCGGTGGTCCCGAGGTGCAAGCTTCAAACTTGTAGTCGATTAACGTGTCGAAGTGGTTCGATTCCATCTGCAGGGCGCCGGCGGGATGATGCGATATAATTTTTTATACGGATTTTCTAGCAAAGTAGTGTTGGTGCTCCATTTTTTATGCTGGAATCGGTAGATTCAATCACACCAACCGAATGGGTCACGGAACACGACACGACATATGTTATGGTATGGTGGCTGAGTGGTGTTTTTTGTGTTGTTTTTGGATTCGTGTATAGTTCACAGAAAGTTGTTCGTTGCCTTCTGCGTACAGGTGCTTGAGAGCTTCGTTACACATGTGCCCTACTGAGCTTCGGTGGTCCCGAGGTGCAAGCTTCAAACTTGTAATCGATTAACGTGTCGAAGTGGTTCGATTCCATCTGCAGGGCGCCGGCGGGATGATGCGATATATTTTTTTATACGGATTTTCTAGCAAAGCAGTGTTCTTGCTCCATTTTTTATGCTGCAATCGGTAGATTCAGCCACACCAACCGATTTTGTGTTGTTTTTGGATTCGTGTATAATTCACAGACATTTATTCGTTGCCTTCTGCGTACAGGTACTTGAGAGCTTCGTTACACATGTGCCCTACTGAGCTTCGGTGGTCCCGAGGTGCAAGCTTCAAACTTGTATTCGATTAACTTGTCGAAGTGGTTCGATTCCATCTGCAGGGCGCCGGCGGGATGATGCGATATAATTTTTTATACGGATTTTCCAGCAAAGTAGTGTTCTTGCTCCATTTTTTATGCTGCAATCGGTAGATTCAGCCACACCAACCGATTTTGTGTTGTTTTTGGATTCGTGTATAATTCACAGAAAGTTATTCGTTGCCTTCTGCGTACAGGTACTTGAGAGCTTCGTTACACATGTGCCCTACTGAGCTTCGGTGGTCCCGAGGTGCAAGCTTCAAATTTGTATTCGATTAACTTGTCGAAGTGGTTCGATTCCATCTGCAGGGTGCCGGCGGGATGATGCGATATAATTTTTTATACGGATTTTCTAGCAAAGTAGTGTTAGTGCTCCATTTTTTTTTTGCTGGAATTGGTAGATCCAATCACACCAACCGATTTCGTGTTCTTTTTGGATTCGTGTATAATTCACAGAAGGTTATTCGTTGCCTTCTGCGTACAGGTACTTGAGAGCTTCGTTACACATGTGCCCTACTGAGCGTCGGTGGTCCCGAGGTGCAAGCTTCAAACTTGTATTCGATTAGCTTGTCGAAGTGGTTCGATTCCATCTGCAGGGCGCCGGCGGGATGATGCGATATAATTTTTTATACGGATTTTCTAGCAAAGTAGTGTTCTTGCTCCATTTTTTATGCTGCAATCGGTAGATTCAGCCACACCAACCGATTTTGTGTTGTTTTTGGATTCGTGTATAATTCACAGAAAGTTATTCGTTGCCTTCTGCGTACAGGTACTTGAGAGCTTCGTTACACATGTGCCCTACTGAGCGTCGGTGGTCCCGAGGTGCAAGCTTCAAACTTGTATTCGATTAGCTTGTCGAAGTGGTTCGATTCCATCTGCAGGGCGCCGGCGGGATGATGCGATATAATTTTTTATACGGATTTTCTAGCAAAGTAGTGTTCTTGCTCCATTTTTTATGCTGCAATCGGTAGATTCAGCCACACCAACCGATTTTGTGTTGTTTTTGGATTCGTGTATAATTCACAGAAAGTTATTCGTTGCCTTCTGCGTACAGGTACTTGAGAGCTTCGTTACACATATGCCCTACTGAGCTTCGGTGGTCCCGAGGTGCAAGCTTCAAACTTGTATTCGATTAACTTGTCGAAGTGGTTCGATTCCATCTGCAGGGTGCCGGCGGGATGATGCGATATAATTTTTTATACGGATTTTCTAGCAAAGCAGTGTTCTTGCTCCATTTTTTATGCTGCAATCGGTAGATTCAGCCACACCAACCGATTTTGTGTTGTTTTTGGATTCGTGTATAATTCACAGAAAGTTATTCGTTGCCTTCTGCGTACAGGTACTTGAGAGCTTCGTTACCCATGTGCCCTACTGAGCTTCGGTGGTCCCGAGGTGCAAGCTTCAAACTTGTATTCGATTAACTTGTCGAAGTGGTTCGATTCCATCTGCAGGGCGCCGGCGGGATGATGCGATATAATTTTTTATACGGATGTCCTAGCAAAGTAGTGTTCTTGCTCCATTTTTTATGCTGCAATCGGTAGATTCAGCCACACCAACCGATTTTGTGTTGTTTTTGGATTCGTGTATAATTCACAGAAAGTTATTCGTTGCCTTCTGCGTACAGGTACTTGAGAGCTTCGTTACCCATGTGCCCTACTGAGCTTCGGTGGTCCCGAGGTGCAAGCTTCAAACTTGTATTCGATTAACTTGTCGAAGTGGTTCGATTCCATCTGCAGGGCGCCGGCGGGATGATGCGATATAATTTTTTATACGGATTTCCTAGCAAAGTAGTGTTCTTGCTCCATTTTTTATGCTGCAATCGGTAGATTCAGCCACACCAACCGATTTTGTGTTGTTTTTGGATTCGTGTATAATTCACAGAAAGTTATTCATTGCCTTCTGCGTACAGGTACTTGAGAGCTTCGTTACACATGTGCCCTACTGAGCTTCGGTGGTCCCGAGGTGCAAGCTTCAAACTTGTATTCGATTAACTTGTCGAAGTGGTTCGATTCCATCTGCAGGGCGCCGGAGGGATGATGCGATACAATTTTTTATACGGATTTTCTAGCAAAGTAGTGTTGGTTCTCCATATTTTATGCTGGATTTGGTAGATTCAATCACACAAACCGATTTCGTGTTGTTTTTGGATTCGTGTATAGTTCACAGAAAGTTATTCGTTGCCTTCTGCCTACAGGTGTTTGAGAGCTTCGTTTCACATGTGCCCTACTGAGCTTCGGTGGTCCCGAGGTGCAAGCTTCAAACTTGTATTCGATTAACTTGTCGAAGTGGTTCGATTCCATCTGCAGGGCGCCGGCGGGATGATGCGATACAATTTTTTATACGGATTTTCTAGCAAAGTAGTGTTGGTGCTCCATTTTTTATGCTGGAATTGGTAGATTCAATCACACCAACCGATTTCGTGTCGTTTTTGGATTCGTGTATAATTCACAGAAGGTTATTCGTTGCCTTCTGCGTACAGGTACTTGAGAGCTTCGTTACACATGTGCCCTACTGAGCTTCGGTGGTCCCGAGGTGCAAGCTTCAAACTTGTATTCGATTAACTTGTCGAAGTGGTTCGATTCCATCTGCAGGGCGCCGGCGGGATGATGCGATATAATTTTTTATATGGATTTTCTAGCAAGGTAGTGTTCTTGCTCCATGTTTTATGCTGCAATCGGTAGATTCAGCCACACCAACCGATTTTGTGTTGTTTTTGGATTCGTGTATAATTCACAGAAATTTATTCGTTGCCTTCTGCGTACAGGTACTTGAGAGCTTCGTTACACATGTGCCCTACTGAGCTTCGGTGGTCCCGAGGTGCAAGCTTCAAACTTGTATTCGATTAACTTGTCGAAGTGGTTCGATTCCATCTGCAGGGTGCCGGCGGGATGATGCGATATAATTTTTTATACGGATTTTCTAGCAAAGTAGTGTTGATGCTCCATTTTTATGCTGGAACTGGTAGATTCAATCACACCAACCGATTTCGTCTTCTTTTTGGATTCGTGTATAATTCATAGAAGGTTCTTCGTTGCCTTCTGCGTACAGGTACTTGAGAGCTTCGTTACACATGTGCCCTACTGAGCTTCGGTGGTCCCGAGGTGCAAGCTTCAAACTTGTATTCGATTAACTTGTCGAAGTGGTTCGTTTCCATCTGCAGGCTGCCGGCGGGACGATGCGATATAATTTTTTATACGGATTTTCTAGCAAAGTAGTGTTGATGCTCCATTTTTTATGCTGGAATCGGTAGATTCAATCACACCATCCGAATGGGTCACGGAACACGACACGACATATGTTATGCTATGGTGGCTGAGTGGTGTTTTTTGTGTTGTTTTTGGATTCGTGTATAGTTCACAGAAAGTTATTCGTTGCCTTCTGCGTACAGGTGCTTGAGAGCTTCGTTACACATGTGCCCTACTGAGCTTCGGTGGTCCCGAGGTGCAAGCTTCAAACTTGTAGTCGATTAACGTGTCGAAGTGGTTCGATTCCATCTGCAGGGCGCCGGCGGGATGATGCGATATCATTTTTTATACGGATTTTCTAGCAAAGTAGTGTTGGTGCTCCATTTTTTATGCTGGAATTGGTAGATTCAATCACACCAACCGATTTCGTGTTCTTTTTGGATTCGTGTATAATTCACAGAAGGTTATTCGTTGCCTTCTGCGTACAGGTACTTGAGAGCTTCGTTACACATGTGCCCTACTGAGCTTCGGTGGTCCCGAGGTGCAAGCTTCAAACTTGTATTCGATTAACTTATCGAAGTGGTTCGATTCCATCTGCAGGGTGCCGGCGGGATGATGCGATATAATTTTTTATACGGATTTTCTGGCAAAGTAGTGTTGATGCTCCATTTTTTATGCTGGAATCGGTAGATTCAATCACACCAACCGAATGGGTCACGGAACACGACACGACATATGTTATGGTATGGTGGCTGAGTGGTGTTTTTTGTGTTGTTTTTGGATTCGTGTATAGTTCACAGAAAGTTGTTCGTTGCCTTCTGCGTACAGGTGCTTGAGAGCTTCGTTACACATGTGCCCTACTGAGCTTCGGTGGTCCCGAGGTGCAAGCTTCAAACTTGTATTCGATTAACTTGTCGAAGTGGTTCGATTCTATCTGCAGGGCGCCAGCGGGATGATGCGATATATTTTTTTATACGGATTTTCTAGCAAAGCAGTGTTCTTGCTCCATTTTTTATGCTGCAATCGGTAGATTCAGCCACACCAACCGATTTTGTGTTGTTTTTGGATTCGTGTATAATTCACAGAAAGTTATTCGTTGCCTTCTGCGTACAGGTACTTGAGAGCTTCGTTACACATGTGCCCTACTGAGCTTCGGTGGTCCCGAGGTGCAAGCTTCAAACTTGTATTCGATTAACTTGTCGAGGTGGTTCGATTCTATCTGCAGGGTGCCGGCGGGATGATGCGATATAATTTTTTATACGGATTTTCTAGCAAAGTAGTGTTCTTGCTCCATTTTTTATGCTGCAATCGGTAGATTCAGCCACACCAACCGATTTTGTGTTTTTTTTGGAATCGTGTATAATTCACAGAAATTTATTCGTTGCCTTTGCGTACAGGTACTTGAGAGCTTCGTTACACATGTGCCCTACTGAGCTTCGGTGGTCCCGAGGTGCAAGCTTCAAACTTGTATTCGATTAACTTGTCGAAGTGGTTCGATTCCATCTGCAGGGTGCCGGCGGGATGATGCGATATAATTTTTTATACGGATTTTCTAGCAAAGTAGTGTTGGTGCTCCATTTTTTATGCTGGAATTGGTAGATTCAATCACACCAACCGATTTCGTGTTGTTTTTGGATTCGTGTATAATTCACAGAAAGTTATTCGTTGCCTTCTGCGTACAGGTACTTGCGAGCTTCGTTACACATGTGCCCTACTGAGCTTCGGTGGTCCCGAGGTGCAAGCTTCAAACTTGTATTCGATTAACTTGTCGAAGTGGTTCGATTCCATCTGCAGGGCGCCCGCGGGATGATGCGATATAATTTTTTATACGGATTTTCCAGCAAAGTAGTGTTCTTGCTCCATTTTGTATGCTGCAATCGGTAGATTCAGCCACACCAACCGATTTTGTGTTGTTTTTGGATTCGTGTATAATTCACAGAAATTTATTCGTTGCCTTCTGCGTACAGGTACTTGAGAGCTTCGTTACACATGTGCCCTACTGAGCTTCGGTGGTCCCGAGGTGCAAGCTTCAAACTTGTATTCGATTAACTTGTCGAAGTGGTTCGATTCCATCTGCAGGGTGCCGGCGGGATGATGCGATATAATTTTTTATACGGATTTTCTAGCAAAGTAGTTTTGGTGCTCCATTTTTTATGCTGGAATTGGTAGATTCAATCACACCAACCGATTTCGTGTTGTTTTTGGATTCGTGTATAATTCACAGAAAGTTATTCGTTGCCTTCTGCGTACAGGTACTTGAGAGCTTCGTTACACATGTGCCCTACTGAGCTTCGGTGGTCCCGAGGTGCAAGCTTCAAACTTGTATTCGATTAACTTGTCGAAGTGGTTCGATTCCATCTGCAGGGCGCCGGCGGGATGATGCGATATAATTTTTTATACGGATTTTCCAGCAAAGTAGTGTTCTTGCTCCATTTTTTATGCTGCAATCGGTAGATTCAGCCACACCAACCGATTTTGTGTTGTTTTTGGATTCGTGTATAATTCACAGAAATTTATTCGTTGCCTTCTGCGTACAGGTTCTTGAGAGCTTCGTTACACATGTGCCCTACTGAGCTTCGGTGGTCCCGAGGTGCAAGCTTTAAACTTGTATTCGATTAACTTGTCGAAGTGGTTCGATTCCATCTGCAGGGTGCCGGCGGGATGACGCGATATAATTTTTTATACGGATTTTCTAGCAAAGTAGTGTTAGTGCTCCATTTTTTTTTTTGCTGGAATTGGTAGATCCAATCACACCAACCGATTTCGTGTTCTTTTTGGATTCGTGTATAATTCACAGAAGGTTATTCGTTGCCTTCTGCGTACAGGTACTTGAGAGCTTCGTTACACATGTGCCCTACTGAGCGTCGGTGGTCCCGAGGTGCAAGCTTCAAACTTGTATTCGATTAACTTGTCGAAGTGGTTCGTTTCCATCTGCAGGCTGCCGGCGGGATGATGCGATATAATTTTTTATACGGATTTTCTAGCAAAGTAGTGTTGATGCTCCATTTTTTATGCTGGAATCGGTAGATTCAATCACACCAACCGAATGGGTCACGGAACACGACACGACATATGTTATGGTATGGTGGCTGAGTGGTGTTTTTTGTGTTGTTTTTGGATTCGTGTATAGCTCACAGAAAGTTATTCGTTGCCTTCTGCGTACAGGTGCTTGAGAGCTTCGTTACACATGTGCCCTACTGAGCTTCGGTGGTCCCGAGGTGCAAGCTTCAAACTTGTAGTCGATTAACGTGTCGAAGTGGTTCGATTCCATCTGCAGGGCGCCGGCGGGATGATGCGATATAATTTTTTATACGGATTTTCTAGCAAAGTAGTGTTGGTGCTCCATTTTTTATGCTGGAATTGGTAGATTCAATCACACCAACCGATTTCGTGTTCTTTTTGGATTCGTGTATAATTCACAGAAGGTTATTCGTTGCCTTCTGCGTACAGGTACTTGAGAGCTTCGTTACACATGTGCCCTACTGAGCTTCGGTGGTCCCGAGGTGCAAGCTTCAAACTTGTAGTCGATTAACGTGTCGAAGTGGTTCGATTCCATCTGCAGGGCGCCGGCGGGATGATACGATATAATTTTTTATACGGATTTACTAGCAAAGTAGTGTTGGTGCTCCATTTTTTATGCTGGAATTGGTAGATTCAATCACACCAACCGATTTCGTGTTCTTTTTGGATTCGTGTATAATTCACAGAAGGTTATTCGTTGCCTTCTGCGTACAGGTACTTGAGAGCTTCGTTACACATGTGCCCTACTGAGCTTCGGTGGTCCCGAGGTGCAAGCTTCAAACTTGTATTCGATTAACTTGTCGAAGTGGTTCGATTCTATCTGCAGGGTGCCGGCGGGATGATGCGATATATTTTTTTATACGGATTTTCTAGCAAAGTAGTGTTGGTGCTCCATTTTTTATGCTGGAATCGGTAGATTCAATCACACCAACCGAATGGGTCACGGAACACGACACGACATATGTTATGGTATGGTGGCTGAGTGGTGTTTTTTGTGTTGTTTTTGGATTCGTGTATAGTTCACAGAAAGTTGTTCGTTGCCTTCTGCGTACAGGTGCTTGAGAGCTTCGTTACACATGTGCCCTACTGAGCTTCGGTGGTCCCGAGGTGCAAGCTTCAAACCTGTAGTCGATTAACGTGTCGAAGTGGTTCGATTCCATCTGCAGGGCGCCGGCGGGATGATGCGATATATTTTTTTATACGGATTTTCTAGCAAAGCAGTGTTCTTGCTCCATTTTTTATGCTGCAATCGGTAGATTCAGCCACACCAACCGATTTTGGATTCGTGTATAATTCACAGACATTTATTCGTTGCCTTCTGCGTACAGGTACTTGAGAGCTTCGTTACACATGTGCCCTACTGAGCTTCGGTGGTCCCGAGGTGCAAGCTTCAAACTTGTATTCGATTAACTTGTCGAAGTGGTTCGATTCCATCTGCAGGGCGCCGGCGGGATGATGCGATATAATTTTTTATACGGATTTTCCAGCAAAGTAGTGTTCTTGCTCCATTTTTTATGCTGCAATCGGTAGATTCAGCCACACCAACCGATTTTGTGTTGTTTTTGGATTCGTGTATAATTCACAGAAATTTATTCGTTGCCTTCTGCGTACAGGTTCTTGAGAGCTTCGTTACACATGTGCCCTACTGAGCTTCGGTGGTCCCGAGGTGCAAGCTTCAAATTTGTATTCGATTAACTTGTCGAAGTGGTTCGATTCCATCTGCAGGGTGCCGGCGGGATGATGCGATATAATTTTTTATACGGATTTTCTAGCAAAGCAGTGTTCTTGCTCCATTTTTTATGCTGCAATCGGTAGATTCAGCCACACCAACCGATTTTGTGTTGTTTTTGGATTCGTGTATAATTCACAGAAAGTTATTCGTTGCCTTCTGCGTACAGGTACTTGAGAGCTTCGTTAACCATGTGCCCTACTGAGCTTCGGTGGTCCCGAGGTGCAAGCTTCAAACTTGTATTCGATTAACTTGTCGAAGTGGTTCGATTCCATCTGCAGGGCGCCGGCGGGATGATGCGATATAATTTTTTATACGGATGTCCTAGCAAAGTAGTGTTCTTGCTCCATTTTTTATGCTGCAATCGGTAGATTCAGCCACACCAACCGATTTTGTGTTGTTTTTGGATTCGTGTATAATTCACAGAAAGTTATTCATTGCCTTCTGCGTACAGGTACTTGAGAGCTTCGTTACACATGTGCCCTACTGAGCTTCGGTGGTCCCGAGGTGCAAGCTTCAAACTTGTATTCGATTAACTTGTCGAAGTGGTTCGATTCCATCTGCAGGGCGCCGGAGGGATGATGCGATACAATTTTTTATACGGATTTTCTAGCAAAGTAGTGTTGGTTCTCCATATTTTATGCTGGATTTGGTAGATTCAATCACACCAACCGATTTCGTGTTGTTTTTGGATTCGTGTATAATTCACAGAAAGTTATTCGTTGCCTTCTGCGTACAGGTACTTGAGAGCTTCGTTACACATGTGCCCTACTGAGCTTCGGTGGTCCCGAGGTGCAAGCTTCAAACTTGTATTCGATTAACTTGTCGAAGTGGTTCGATTCCATCTGCAGGGCGCCGGCGGGATGATGCGATATAATTTTTTATACGGATTTTCCAGCAAAGTAGTGTTCTTGCTCCATTTTTTATGCTGCAATCGGTAGATTCAGCCACACCAACCGATTTTGTGTTGTTTTTGGATTCGTGTATAATTCACAGAAATTTATTCGTTGCCCTCTGCGTACAGGTTCTTGAGAGCTTCGTTACACATGTGCCCTACTGAGCTTGGGTGGTCCCGAGGTGCAAGCTTCAAACTTGTATTCGATTAACTTGTCGAAGTGGTTCGATTCCATCTGCAGGGTGCCGGCGGGATGATGCGATATAATTTTTTATACGGATTTTCTAGCAAAGTAGTGTTAGTGCTCCATTTTTTTTTTGCTGGAATTGGTAGATCCAATCACACCAACCGATTTCGTGTTCTTTTTGGATTCGTGTATAATTCACAGAAGGTTATTCGTTGCCTTCTGCGTACAGGTACTTGAGAGCTTCGTTACACATGTGCCCTACTGAGCGTCGGTGGTCCCGAGGTGCAAGCTTCAAACTTGTATTCGATTAGCTTGTCGAAGTGGTTCGATTCCATCTGCAGGGCGCCGGCGGGATGATGCGATATAATTTTTTATACGGATTTTCTAGCAAAGTAGTGTTCTTGCTCCATTTTTTATGCTGCAATCGGTAGATTCAGCCACACCAACCGATTTTGTGTTGTTTTCGGATTCGTGTATAATTCACAGAAAGTTATTCGTTGCCTTCCGCGTACAGGTACTTGAGAGCTTCGTTACACATGTGCCCTACTGAGCGTCGGTGGTCCCGAGGTGCAAGCTTCAAACTTGTATTCGATTAGCTTGTCGAAGTGGTTCGATTCCATCTGCAGGGCGCCGGCGGGATGATGCGATATAATTTTTTATACGGATTTTCTAGCAAAGTAGTGTTATTGCTCCATTTTTTATGCTGCAATCGGTAGATTCAGCCACACCAACCGATTTTGTGTTGTTTTTGGATTCGTGTATAATTCACAGAAAATTATTCGTTGCCTTCTGCGTACAGGTACTTGAGAGCTTCGTTACCCATGTGCCCTACTGAGCTTCGGTGGTCCCGAGGTGCAAGCTTCAAACTTGTATTCGATTAACTTGTCGAAGTGGTTCGATTCCATCTGCAGGGCGCCGGCGGGATGATGCGATATAATTTTTTATACGGATTTCCTAGCAAAGTAGTGTTCTTGCTCCATTTTTTATGCTGCAATCGGTAGATTCAGCCACACCAACCGATTTTGTGTTGTTTTTGGATTCTTGTATAATTCACAGAAAGTTATTCGTTGCCTTCTGCGTACAGGTACTTGAGAGCTTCGTTACACATGTGCCCTACTGAGCTTCGGTGGTCCCGAGGTGCAAGCTTCAAACTTGTATTCGATTAACTTGTCGAAGTGGTTCGATTCCATCTGCAGGGTGCCGGCAGGATGATGCGATATAATTTTTTATACGGATTTTCTAGCAAAGCAGTGTTGGTGCTCCATATTTTATGCTGGATTTGGTAGATTCAATCACACCAACCGATTTCGTGTTGTTTTTGGATTCGTGTATAATTCACAGAAAGTTATTCATTGCCTTCTGCGGACAGGTACTTGAGAGCTTCGTTACACATGTGCCCTACTGAGCTTCGGTGGTCCCGAGGTGCAAGCTTCAAACTTGTATTCGATTAACTTGTCGAAGTGGTTCGATTCCATCTGCAGGGCGCCGGCGGGATGATGCGATATAATTTTTTATACGGATTTTCTAGCAAAGTAGTGTTCTTGCTCCATTTTTTATGCTGCAATCGGTAGATTCAGCCGCACCAACCGATTTTGTGTTGTTTTTGGATTCATGTATAATTCACAGAAAGTTATTCATTGCCTTCTGCGTACAGGTACTTGAGAGCTTCGTTACACATGTGCCCTACTGAGCTTCGGTGGTCCCGAGGTGCAAGCTTCAAACTTGTATTCGATTAACTTGTCGAAGTGGTTCGATTCCATCTGCAGGGCGCCGGCGGGATGATGCGATATAATTTTTTATACGGATTTTCTAGCAAAGTATTGTTGGTGCTCCATATTTTATGCTGGAATTGGTAGATTCAATCACACCAACCGATTTTGTGTTGTTTTTGGATTCGTGTTTATATCACAGAAGGTTATTCGTTGCCTTCTACGTACAGGTACTTGAGAGCTTCGTTACACATGTGCCCTCCTGAGCTTCGGTGGTCCCGAGGTGCAAGCTTCAAACTTGTAGTCGATTAGCGTGTCGAAGTGGTTCGATTCCATCTGCAGGGTGCCGGCGGGATGATGCGATATAATTTTTTATACGGATTTTCTAGCAAAGTAGTGTTCTTGCTCCATTTTTTATGCTGCAATCGGTAGATTCAGCCACACCAACCGATTTTGTGTTTGTTTTGGATTCGTGTATAATTCACAGAAAGTTATTCATTGCCTTCTGCGTACAGGTACTTGAGAGCTTCGTTACACATGTGCCCTACTGAGCTTCGGTGGTCCCGAGGTGCAAGCTTCAAACTTCTATTCGATTAACTTGTCGAAGTGGTTCGATTCCATCTGCAGGGCGCCGGCGGGATGATGCGATACAATTTTTTATACGGATTTTCTAGCAAAGTAGTGTTGGTGCTCCATTTTTTATGCTGGAATTGGTAGATTCAATCACACCAACCGATTTCGTGTTGTTTTTGGATTCGTGTATAATTCACAGAAGGTTATTCGTTGCCTTCTGCGTACAGGTACTTGAGAGCTTCGTTACACATGTGCCCTACTGAGCTTCGGTGGTCCCGAGGTGCAAGCTTCAAACTTGTATTCGATTAACTTGTCGAAGTGGTTCGATTCCATCTGCAGGGCGCCGGCGGGATGATGCGATATAATTTTTTATACGGATTTTCTAGCAAAGTATTGTTGGTGCTCCATATTTTATGCTGGAATTGGTAGATTCAATCACACCAACCGATTTTGTGTTGTTTTTGGATTCGTGTTTATATCACAGAAGGTTATTCGTTGCCTTCTACGTACAGGTACTTGAGAGCTTCGTTACACATGTGCCCTCCTGAGCTTCGGTGGTCCCGAGGTGCAAGCTTCAAACTTGTAGTCGATTAGCGTGTCGAAGTGGTTCGATTCCATCTGCAGGGTGCCGGCGGGATGATGCGATATAATTTTTTATACGGATTTCCTAGCAAAGTAGTGTTCTTGCTCCATTTTTTATGCTGCAATCGGTAGATTCAGGCACACCAACCGATTTTGTGTTGTTTTTGGATTCTTGTATAATTCACAGAAGGTTATTCGTTGCCTTCTGCGTACAGGTACTTGAGAGCTTCGTTACACATGTGCCCTACTGAGCTTCGGTGGTCCCGAGGTGCAAGCTTCAAACTTGTATTCGATTAACTTGTCGAAGTGGTTCGATTCTATCTGCAGGGTGCCGGCGGGATGATGCGATATATTTTTTTATACGGATTTTCTAGCAAAGTAGTGTTGGTGCTCCATTTTTTATGCTGGAATCGGTAGATTCAATCACACCAACCGAATGGGTCACGGAACACGACACGACATATGTTATGGTATGGTGGCTGAGTGGTGTTTTTTGTGTTGTTTTTGGATTCGTGTATAGTTCACAGAAAGTTGTTCGTTGCCTTCTGCGTACAGGTGCTTGAGAGCTTCGTTACACATGTGCCCTACTGAGCTTCGGTGGTCCCGAGGTGCAAGCTTCAAACCTGTAGTCGATTAACGTGTCGAAGTGGTTCGATTCCATCTGCAGGGCGCCGGCGGGATGATGCGATATATTTTTTTATACGGATTTTCTAGCAAAGCAGTGTTCTTGCTCCATTTTTTATGCTGCAATCGGTAGATTCAGCCACACCAACCGATTTTGGATTCGTGTATAATTCACAGACATTTATTCGTTGCCTTCTGCGTACAGGTACTTGAGAGCTTCGTTACACATGTGCCCTACTGAGCTTCGGTGGTCCCGAGGTGCAAGCTTCAAACTTGTATTCGATTAACTTGTCGAAGTGGTTCGATTCCATCTGCAGGGCGCCGGCGGGATGATGCGATATAATTTTTTATACGGATTTTCCAGCAAAGTAGTGTTCTTGCTCCATTTTTTATGCTGCAATCGGTAGATTCAGCCACACCAACCGATTTTGTGTTGTTTTTGGATTCGTGTATAATTCACAGAAAGTTATTCGTTGCCTTCTGCGTACAGGTACTTGAGAGCTTCGTTACCCATGTGCCCTACTGAGCTTCGGTGGTCCCGAGGTGCAAGCTTCAAACTTGTATTCGATTAACTTGTCGAAGTGGTTCGATTCCATCTGCAGGGCGCCGGCGGGATGATGCGATATAATTTTTTATACGGATGTCCTAGCAAAGTAGTGTTCTTGCTCCATTTTTTATGCTGCAATCGGTAGATTCAGCCACACCAACCGATTTTGTGTTGTTTTTGGATTCGTGTATAATTCACAGAAAGTTATTCATTGCCTTCTGCGTACAGGTACTTGAGAGCTTCGTTACACATGTGCCCTACTGAGCTTCGGTGGTCCCGAGGTGCAAGCTTCAAACTTGTATTCGATTAACTTGTCGAAGTGGTTCGATTCCATCTGCAGGGCGCCGGAGGGATGATGCGATACAATTTTTTATACGGATTTTCTAGCAAAGTAGTGTTGGTTCTCCATATTTTATGCTGGATTTGGTAGATTCAATCACACCAACCGATTTCGTGTTGTTTTTGGATTCGTGTATAATTCACAGAAAGTTATTCGTTGCCTTCTGCGTACAGGTACTTGAGAGCTTCGTTACACATGTGCCCTACTGAGCTTCGGTGGTCCCGAGGTGCAAGCTTCAAACTTGTATTCGATTAACTTGTCGAAGTGGTTCGATTCCATCTGCAGGGCGCCGGCGGGATGATGCGATATAATTTTTTATACGGATTTTCCAGCAAAGTAGTGTTCTTGCTCCATTTTTTATGCTGCAATCGGTAGATTCAGCCACACCAACCGATTTTGTGTTGTTTTTGGATTCGTGTATAATTCACAGAAATTTATTCGTTGCCCTCTGCGTACAGGTTCTTGAGAGCTTCGTTACACATGTGCCCTACTGAGCTTGGGTGGTCCCGAGGTGCAAGCTTCAAACTTGTATTCGATTAACTTGTCGAAGTGGTTCGATTCCATCTGCAGGGTGCCGGCGGGATGATGCGATATAATTTTTTATACGGATTTTCTAGCAAAGTAGTGTTAGTGCTCCATTTTTTTTTTGCTGGAATTGGTAGATCCAATCACACCAACCGATTTCGTGTTCTTTTTGGATTCGTGTATAATTCACAGAAGGTTATTCGTTGCCTTCTGCGTACAGGTACTTGAGAGCTTCGTTACACATGTGCCCTACTGAGCGTCGGTGGTCCCGAGGTGCAAGCTTCAAACTTGTATTCGATTAACTTGTCGAAGTGGTTCGATTCCATCTGCAGGGTGCCGGCAGGATGATGCGATATAATTTTTTATACGGATTTTCTAGCAAAGCAGTGTTGGTGCTCCATATTTTATGCTGGATTTGGTAGATTCAATCACACCAACCGATTTCGTGTTGTTTTTGGATTCGTGTATAATTCACAGAAAGTTATTCATTGCCTTCTGCGGACAGGTACTTGAGAGCTTCGTTACACATGTGCCCTACTGAGCTTCGGTGGTCCCGAGGTGCAAGCTTCAAACTTGTATTCGATTAACTTGTCGAAGTGGTTCGATTCCATCTGCAGGGCGCCGGCGGGATGATGCGATATAATTTTTTATACGGATTTTCTAGCAAAGTAGTGTTCTTGCTCCATTTTTTATGCTGCAATCGGTAGATTCAGCCGCACCAACCGATTTTGTGTTGTTTTTGGATTCATGTATAATTCACAGAAAGTTATTCATTGCCTTCTGCGTACAGGTACTTGAGAGCTTCGTTACACATGTGCCCTACTGAGCTTCGGTGGTCCCGAGGTGCAAGCTTCAAACTTCTATTCGATTAACTTGTCGAAGTGGTTCGATTCCATCTGCAGGGCGCCGGCGGGATGATGCGATACAATTTTTTATACGGATTTTCTAGCAAAGTAGTGTTGGTGCTCCATTTTTTATGCTGGAATTGGTAGATTCAATCACACCAACCGATTTCGTGTTGTTTTTGGATTCGTGTATAATTCACAGAAGGTTATTCGTTGCCTTCTGCGTACAGGTACTTGAGAGCTTCGTTACACATGTGCCCTACTGAGCTTCGGTGGTCCCGAGGTGCAAGCTTCAAACTTGTATTCGATTAACTTGTCGAAGTGGTTCGATTCCATCTGCAGGGCGCCGGCGGGATGATGCGATACAATTTTTTATACGGATTTTCTAGCAAAGTAGTGTTGGTGCTCCATATTTTATGCTGGAATTGGTAGATTCAATCACACCAACCGATTTTGTGTTGTTTTTGGATTCGTGTTTATATCACAGAAGGTTATTCGTTGCCTTCTACGTACAGGTACTTGAGAGCTTCGTTACACATGTGCCCTACTGAGCTTCGGTGGTCCCGAGGTGCAAGTTTCAAACTTGTAGTCGATTAGCGTGTCGAAGTGGTTCGATTCCATCTGCAGGGTGCCGGCGGGATGATGCGATATAATTTTTTATACGGATTTTCTAGCAAAGTAGTGTTCTTGCTCCATTTTTTATGCTGCAATCGGTAGATTCAGCCACGCCAACCGATTTTGTGTTGTTTTTGGATTCGTGTATAATTCACAGAAATTTATTCGTTGCCTTCTGCGTACAGGTACTTGAGAGCTTCGTTACCCATGTGCCCTACTGAGCTTCGGTGGTCCCGAGGTGCAAGCTTCAAACTTGTATTCGATTAACTTGTCGAAGTGGTTCGATTTCATCTGCAGGGCGCCGGCGGGATGATGCGATATAATTTTTTATACGGATTTTCTAGCAAAGTAGTGTTAGTGCTCCATTTTTTTTTTGCTGGAATTGGTAGATCCAATCACACCAACCGATTTCGTGTTCTTTTTGGATTCGTGTATAATTCACAGAAGGTTATTCGTTGCCTTCTGCGTACAGGTACTTGAGAGCTTCGTTACACATGTGCCCTACTGAGCGTCGGTGGTCCCGAGGTGCAAGCTTCAAACTTGTATTCGATTAGCTTGTCGAAGTGGTTCGATTCCATCTGCAGGGCGCCGGCGGGATGATGCGATATAATTTTTTATACGGATTTTCTAGCAAAGTAGTGTTCTTGCTCCATTTTTTATGCTGCAATCGGTAGATTCAGCCACACCAACCGATTTTGTGTTGTTTTTGGATTCGTGTATAATTCACAGAAAGTTATTCGTTGCCTTCTGCGCACAGGTACTTGAGAGCTTCGTTACCCATGTGCCCTACTGAGCTTCGGTGGTCCCGAGGTGCAAGCTTCAAACTTGTATTCGATTAACTTGTCGAAGTGGTTCGATTCCATCTGCAGGGCGCCGGCGGGATGATGCGATATAATTTTTTATACGGATTTTCTAGCAAAGTAGTGTTCTTGCTCCATTTTTTATGCTGCAATCGGTAGATTCAGCCACGCCAACCGATTTTGTGTTGTTTTTGGATTCGTGTATAATTCACAGAAATTTATTCGTTGCCTTCTGCGTACAGGTGCTTGAGAGCTTCGTTACACATGTGCTCTACTGAGCTTCGGTGGTCCCGAGGTGCAAGCTTCAAACTTGTATTCGATTAACTTGTCAAAGTGGTTCGATTCCATCTGCAGGGCGCCGGCGGGATGATGCGATATAATTTTTTATACGGATTTTCTAGCAAAGTAGTGTTCTTGCTCCATTTTTTATGCTGCAATCGGTAGATTCAGCCACACCAACCGATTTTGTGTTTTTTTTTGGATTCGTGTATAATTCACAGAAAGTTATTCGTTGCCTTCTGCGTACAGGTACTTGAGAGCTTCATTACACATGTGCCCTACTGAGCTTCGGTGGTCCCGAGGTGCAAGCTTCAAACTTGTATTCGATTAACTTGTCGAAGTGGTTCGATTCCATCTGCAGGGCGCCGGCGGGATGATGCGATATAATTTTTTATACGGATTTTCTAGCAAAGTAGTGTTCTTGCTCCATTTTTTATGCTGCAATCGGTAGATTCAGCCACGCCAACCGATTTTGTGTTGTTTTTGGATTCGTGTATAATTCACAGAAATTTATTCGTTGCCTTCTGCGTACAGGTGCTTGAGAGCTTCGTTACACATGTGCTCTACTGAGCTTCGGTGGTCCCGAGGTGCAAGCTTCAAACTTGTATTCGATTAACTTGTCGAAGTGGTTCGATTCCATCTGCAGGGTGCCGGCGGGATGATGCGATATAATTTTCTATAGGGATTTTCTAACAAAGTAGTGTTGATGCTCCATTTTTTATGCTGCAATCGGTAGATTCAGCCACACCAACCGATTTTGTGTTTTTTTTTGGATTCGTGTATAATTCACAGAAAGTTATTCGTTGCCTTCTGCGTACAGGTACTTGAGAGCTTCGTTACACATGTGCCCTACTGAGCTTCGGTGGTCCCGAGGTGCAAGCTTCAAACTTGTATTCGATTAACTTGTCGAAGTGGTTCGATTCCATCTGCAGGGCGCCGGCGGGATGATGCGATATAATTTTTTATATGGATTTTCTAGCAAGGTAGTGTTCTTGCTTCATGTTTTATGCTGCAATCGGTAGATTCAGCTACACCAACCGATTTTGTGTTGTTTTTGGATTCGTGTATAATTCACAGAAATTTATTCGTTGCCTTCTGCGTACAGGTACTTGAGAGCTTCGTTACACATGTGCCCTACTGAGCTTCGGTGGTCCCGAGGTGCAAGCTTCAAACTTGTATTCGATTAACTTGTCGAAGTGGTTCGGTTCCATCTGCAGGGTGCCGGCGGGATGATGCGATATAATTTTTTATACGGATTTTCTAGCAAAGTAGTGTTGATGCTCCATTTTTTATGCTGGAACTGGTAGATTCAATCACACCAACCGATTTCGTCTTCTTTTTGGATTCGTGTATAATTCACAGAAGGTTCTTCGTTGCCTTCTGCGTACAGGTACTTGAGAGCTTCGTTACACATGTGCCCTACTGAGCTTCGGTGGTCCCGAGGTGCAAGCTTCAAACTTGTATTCGATTAACTTGTCGAAGTGGTTCGTTTCCATCTGCAGGCTGCCGGCGGGATGATGCGATATAATTTTTTATACGGATTTTCTAGCAAAGTAGTGTTGATGCTCCATTTTTTATGCTGGAATCGGTAGATTCAGCCACGCCAACCGATTTTGTGTTGTTTTTGGATTCGTGTATAATTCACAGAAATTTATTCGTTGCCTTCTGCGTACAGGTACTTGAGAGCTTCGTTACCCATGTGCCCTACTGAGCTTCGGTGGTCCCGAGGTGCAAGCTTCAAACTTGTATTCGATTAACTTGTCGAAGTGGTTCGATTCCATCTGCAGGGCGCCGGCGGGATGATGCGATATAATTTTTTATACGGATTTTCTAGCAAAGTAGTGTTCTTGCTCCATTTTTTATGCTGCAATCGGTAGATTCAGCCACACCAACCGATTTTGTGTTTTTTTTTTGGATTCGTGTATAATTCACAGAAAGTTATTCGTTGCCTTCTGCGTACAGGTACTTGAGAGCTTCGTTACACATGTGCCCTACTGAGCTTCGGTGGTCCCGAGGTGCAAGCTTCAAACTTGTATTCGATTAACTTGTCGAAGTGGTTCGATTCCATCTGCAGGGTGCCGGCGGGATGATGCGATATAATTTTTTATAGGGATTTTCTAACAAAGTAGTGTTGATGCACCATTTTTTATGCTGGAATCGGTAGATTCAATCACACCAACCGAATGGGTCACGGAACACGACACGACATATGTACAGATGTATGTATGCATATAGGTGGCGATGGGCTGCAAATTATGGTATGGTGACTGAGTGGTGTTTTTTGTGTTGTTTTTGGATTCGTGTATAGTTCACAGAAAGTTATTCGTTGCCTTCTGCGTACAGGTACTTGAGAGCTTCGTTACACATGTGCCCTACTTAGCTTCGGTGGTCCCGAGGTGCAAGCTTCAAACTTGTATTCGATTAACTTGTCGAAGTGGTTCGATTCCATCTGCAGGGCGCCGGCGGGATGATGCGATATAATTTTTTATATGGATTTTCTAGCAAGGTAGTGTTCTTGCTTCATGTTTTATGCTGCAATCGGTAGATTCAGCTACACCAACCGATTTTGTGTTGTTTTTGGATTCGTGTATAATTCACAGAAATTTATTCGTTGCCTTCTGCGTACAGGTACTTGAGAGCTTCGTTACACATGTGCCCTACTGAGCTTCGGTGGTCCCGAGGTGCAAGCTTCAAACTTGTATTCGATTAACTTGTCGAAGTGGTTCGTTTCCATCTGCAGGCTGCCGGCGGGATGATGCGATATAATTTTTTATACGGATTTTCTAGCAAAGTAGTGTTGATGCTCCATTTTTTATGCTGGAACTGGTAGATTCAATCACACCAACCGATTTCGTCTTCTTTTTGGATTCGTGTATAATTCACAGAAGGTTCTTCGTTGCCTTCTGCGTACAGGTACTTGAGAGCTTCGTTACACATGTGCCCTACTGAGCTTCGGTGGTCCCGAGGTGCAAGCTTCAAACTTGTATTCGATTAACTTGTCGAAGTGGTTCGTTTCCATCTGCAGGCTGCCGGCGGGATGATGCGATATAATCTTTTATACGGATTTTCTAGCAAAGTAGTGTTGATGCTCCATTTTTTATGCTGGAATCGGTAGATTCAATCACACCAACCGAATGGGTCACGGAACACGACACGACATATGTTATGGTATGGTGGCTGAGTGGTGTTTTTTGTGTTGTTTTTGGATTCGTGTATAGTTCACAAGTTATTCGTTGCCTTCTGCGTACAGGTGCTTGAGAGCTTCGTTACACATGTGCCCTACTGAGCTTCGGTGGTCCCGAGGTGCAAGCTTCAAACTTGTAGTCGATTAACGTGTCGAAGTGGTTCGATTCCATCTGCAGGGCGCCGGCGGGATGATGCGATATAATTTTTTATACGGATTTTCTAGCAAAGTAGTGTTGGTGCTCCATTTTTTATGCTGGAATTGGTAGATTCAATCACACCAACCGATTTCGTGTTCTTTTTGGATTCGTGTATAATTCACAGAAGGTTATTCGTTGCCTTCTGCGTACAGGTACTTGAGAGCTTCGTTACACATGTGCCCTACTGAGCTTCGGTGGTCCCGAGGTGCAAGCTTCAAACTTGTATTCGATTAACTTATCGAAGTGGTTCGATTCCATCTGCAGGGTGCCGGCGGGATGATGCGATATAATTTTTTATACGGATTTTCTGGCAAAGTAGTGTTGATGCTCCATTTTTTATGCTGGAATCGGTAGATTCAATCACACCAACCGAATGGGTCACGGAACACGACACGACATATGTTATGTATGGTGGCTGAGTGGTGTTTTTTGTGTTGTTTTTGGATTCGTGTATAGTTCACAGAAAGTTGTTCGTTGCCTTCTGCGTACAGGTGCTTGAGAGCTTCGTTACACATGTGCCCTACTGAGCTTCGGTGGTCCCGAGGTGCACGCTTCAAACTTGTAGTCGATTAACGTGTCGAAGTGGTTCGATTCCATCTGCAGGGCGCCGGCGGGATGATGCGATATATTTTTTTATACGGATTTTCTAGCAAAGCAGTGTTCTTGCTCCATTTTTTATGCTGCAATCGGTAGATTCAGCCACACCAACCGATTTTGTGTTGTTTTTGGATTCGTGTATAATTCACAGAAAGTTATTCGTTGCCTTCTGCGTACAGGTACTTGAGAGCTTCGTTACACATGTGCCCTACTGAGCTTCGGTGGTCCCGAGGTGCACGCTTCAAACTTGTAGTCGATTAACGTGTCGAAGTGGTTCGATTCCATCTGCAGGGCGCCGGCGGGATGATGCGATATATTTTTTTATACGGATTTTCTAGCAAAGCAGTGTTCTTGCTCCATTTTTTATGCTGCAATCGGTAGATTCAGCCACACCAACCGATTTTGTGTTGTTTTCGGATTCGTGTATAATTCACAGAAAGTTATTCGTTGCCTTCCGCGTACAGGTACTTGAGAGCTTCGTTACACATGTGCCCTACTGAGCGTCGGTGGTCCCGAGGTGCAAGCTTCAAACTTGTATTCGATTAGCTTGTCGAAGTGGTTCGATTCCATCTGCAGGGCGCCGGCGGGATGATGCGATATAATTTTTTATACGGATTTTCTAGCAAAGTAGTGTTATTGCTCCATTTTTTATGCTGCAATCGGTAGATTCAGCCACACCAACCGATTTTGTGTTGTTTTTGGATTCGTGTATAGTTCACAGAAAGTTGTTCGTTGCCTTCTGCGTACAGGTGCTTGAGAGCTTCGTTACACATGTGCCCTACTGAGCTTCGGTGGTCCCGAGGTGCACGCTTCAAACTTGTAGTCGATTAACGTGTCGAAGTGGTTCGATTCCATCTGCAGGGCGCCGGCGGGATGATGCGATATATTTTTTTATACGGATTTTCTAGCAAAGCAGTGTTCTTGCTCCATTTTTTATGCTGCAATCGGTAGATTCAGCCACACCAACCGATTTTGTGTTGTTTTCGGATTCGTGTATAATTCACAGAAAGTTATTCGTTGCCTTCCGCGTACAGGTACTTGAGAGCTTCGTTACACATGTGCCCTACTGAGCGTCGGTGGTCCCGAGGTGCAAGCTTCAAACTTGTATTCGATTAGCTTGTCGAAGTGGTTCGATTCCATCTGCAGGGCGCCGGCGGGATGATGCGATATAATTTTTTATACGGATTTTCTAGCAAAGTAGTGTTATTGCTCCATTTTTTATGCTGCAATCGGTAGATTCAGCCACACCAACCGATTTTGTGTTGTTTTTGGATTCGTGTATAATTCACAGAAAATTATTCGTTGCCTTCTGCGTACAGGTACTTGAGAGCTTCGTTACCCATGTGCCCTACTGAGCTTCGGTGGTCCCGAGGTGCAAGCTTCAAACTTGTATTCGATTAACTTGTCGAAGTGGTTCGATTCCATCTGCAGGGCGCCGGCGGGATGATGCGATATAATTTTTTATACGGATTTCCTAGCAAAGTAGTGTTCTTGCTCCATTTTTTATGCTGCAATCGGTAGATTCAGCCACACCAACCGATTTTGTGTTGTTTTTGGATTCTTGTATAATTCACAGAAAGTTATTCGTTGCCTTCTGCGTACAGGTACTTGAGAGCTTCGTTACACATGTGCCCTACTGAGCTTCGGTGGTCCCGAGGTGCAAGCTTCAAACTTGTATTCGATTAACTTGTCGAAGTGGTTCGATTCCATCTGCAGGGTGCCGGCAGGATGATGCGATATAATTTTTTATACGGATTTTCTAGCAAAGCAGTGTTGGTGCTCCATATTTTATGCTGGATTTGGTAGATTCAATCACACCAACCGATTTCGTGTTGTTTTTGGATTCGTGTATAATTCACAGAAAGTTATTCATTGCCTTCTGCGGACAGGTACTTGAGAGCTTCGTTACACATGTGCCCTACTGAGCTTCGGTGGTCCCGAGGTGCAAGCTTCAAACTTGTATTCGATTAACTTGTCGAAGTGGTTCGATTCCATCTGCAGGGCGCCGGCGGGATGATGCGATATAATTTTTTATACGGATTTTCTAGCAAAGTAGTGTTCTTGCTCCATTTTTTATGCTGCAATCGGTAGATTCAGCCGCACCAACCGATTTTGTGTTGTTTTTGGATTCATGTATAATTCACAGAAAGTTATTCATTGCCTTCTGCGTACAGGTACTTGAGAGCTTCGTTACACATGTGCCCTACTGAGCTTCGGTGGTCCCGAGGTGCAAGCTTCAAACTTGTATTCGATTAACTTGTCGAAGTGGTTCGATTCCATCTGCAGGGCGCCGGCGGGATGATGCGATATAATTTTTTATACGGATTTTCTAGCAAAGTATTGTTGGTGCTCCATATTTTATGCTGGAATTGGTAGATTCAATCACACCAACCGATTTTGTGTTGTTTTTGGATTCGTGTTTATATCACAGAAGGTTATTCGTTGCCTTCTACGTACAAGTACTTGAGAGCTTCGTTACACATGTGCCCTCCTGAGCTTCGGTGGTCCCGAGGTGCAAGCTTCAAACTTGTAGTCGATTAGCGTGTCGAAGTGGTTCGATTCCATCTGCAGGGTGCCGGCGGGATGATGCGATATAATTTTTTATACGGATTTTCTAGCAAAGTAGTGTTCTTGCTCCATTTTTTATGCTGCAATCGGTAGATTCAGCCACACCAACCGATTTTGTGTTTGTTTTGGATTCGTGTATAATTCACAGAAAGTTATTCATTGCCTTCTGCGTACAGGTACTTGAGAGCTTCGTTACACATGTGCCCTACTGAGCTTCGGTGGTCCCGAGGTGCAAGCTTCAAACTTCTATTCGATTAACTTGTCGAAGTGGTTCGATTCCATCTGCAGGGCGCCGGCGGGATGATGCGATACAATTTTTTATACGGATTTTCTAGCAAAGTAGTGTTGGTGCTCCATTTTTTATGCTGGAATTGGTAGATTCAATCACACCAACCGATTTCGTGTTGTTTTTGGATTCGTGTATAATTCACAGAAGGTTATTCGTTGCCTTCTGCGTACAGGTACTTGAGAGCTTCGTTACACATGTGCCCTACTGAGCTTCGGTGGTCCCGAGGTGCAAGCTTCAAACTTGTATTCGATTAACTTGTCGAAGTGGTTCGATTCCATCTGCAGGGCGCCGGCGGGATGATGCGATATAATTTTTTATACGGATTTTCTAGCAAAGTATTGTTGGTGCTCCATATTTTATGCTGGAATTGGTAGATTCAATCACACCAACCGATTTTGTGTTGTTTTTGGATTCGTGTTTATATCACAGAAGGTTATTCGTTGCCTTCTACGTACAGGTACTTGAGAGCTTCGTTACACATGTGCCCTCCTGAGCTTCGGTGGTCCCGAGGTGCAAGCTTCAAACTTGTAGTCGATTAGCGTGTCGAAGTGGTTCGATTCCATCTGCAGGGTGCCGGCGGGATGATGCGATATAATTTTTTATACGGATTTCCTAGCAAAGTAGTGTTCTTGCTCCATTTTTTATGCTGCAATCGGTAGATTCAGGCACACCAACCGATTTTGTGTTGTTTTTGGATTCTTGTATAATTCACAGAAGGTTATTCGTTGCCTTCTGCGTACAGGTACTTGAGAGCTTCGTTACACATGTGCCCTACTGAGCTTCGGTGGTCCCGAGGTGCAAGCTTCAAACTTGTATTCGATTAACTTGTCGAAGTGGTTCGATTCTATCTGCAGGGTGCCGGCGGGATGATGCGATATATTTTTTTATACGGATTTTCTAGCAAAGTAGTGTTGGTGCTCCATTTTTTATGCTGGAATCGGTAGATTCAATCACACCAACCGAATGGGTCACGGAACACGACACGACATATGTTATGGTATGGTGGCTGAGTGGTGTTTTTTGTGTTGTTTTTGGATTCGTGTATAGTTCACAGAAAGTTGTTCGTTGCCTTCTGCGTACAGGTGCTTGAGAGCTTCGTTACACATGTGCCCTACTGAGCTTCGGTGGTCCCGAGGTGCAAGCTTCAAACTTGTATTCGATTAACTTGTCGAAGTGGTTCGATTCCATCTGCAGGGCGCCGGCGGGATGATGCGATATAATTTTTTATACGGATTTTCCAGCAAAGTAGTGTTCTTGCTCCATTTTTTATGCTGCAATCGGTAGATTCAGCCACACCAACCGATTTTGTGTTGTTTTTGGATTCGTGTATAATTCACAGAAATTTATTCGTTGCCTTCTGCGTACAGGTTCTTGAGAGCTTCGTTACACATGTGCCCTACTGAGCTTCGGTGGTCCCGAGGTGCAAGCTTCAAATTTGTATTCGATTAACTTGTCGAAGTGGTTCGATTCCATCTGCAGGGTGCCGGCGGGATGATGCGATATAATTTTTTATACGGATTTTCTAGCAAAGCAGTGTTCTTGCTCCATTTTTTATACTGCAATCGGTAGATTCAGCCACACCAACCGATTTTGTGTTGTTTTTGGATTCGTGTATAATTCACAGAAAGTTATTCATTGCCTTCTGCGTACAGGTACTTGAGAGCTTCGTTACACATGTGCCCTACTGAGCTTCGGTGGTCCCGAGGTGCAAGCTTCAAACTTGTATTCGATTAACTTGTCGAAGTGGTTCGATTCCATCTGCAGGGCGCCGGAGGGATGATGCGATACAATTTTTTATACGGATTTTCTAGCAAAGTAGTGTTGGTTCTCCATATTTTATGCTGGATTTGGTAGATTCAATCACACCAACCGATTTCGTGTTGTTTTTGGATTCGTGTATAATTCACAGAAAGTTATTCGTTGCCTTCTGCGTACAGGTACTTGAGAGCTTCGTTACACATGTGCCCTACTGAGCTTCGGTGGTCCCGAGGTGCAAGCTTCAAACTTGTATTCGATTAACTTGTCGAAGTGGTTCGATTCCATCTGCAGGGCGCCGGCGGGATGATGCGATATAATTTTTTATACGGATTTTCCAGCAAAGTAGTGTTCTTGCTCCATTTTTTATGCTGCAATCGGTAGATTCAGCCACACCAACCGATTTTGTGTTGTTTTTGGATTCGTGTATAATTCACAGAAATTTATTCGTTGCCCTCTGCGTACAGGTTCTTGAGAGCTTCGTTACACATGTGCCCTACTGAGCTTGGGTGGTCCCGAGGTGCAAGCTTCAAACTTGTATTCGATTAACTTGTCGAAGTGGTTCGATTCCATCTGCAGGGTGCCGGCGGGATGATGCGATATAATTTTTTATACGGATTTTCTAGCAAAGTAGTGTTAGTGCTCCATTTTTTTTTTGCTGGAATTGGTAGATCCAATCACACCAACCGATTTCGTGTTCTTTTTGGATTCGTGTATAATTCACAGAAGGTTATTCGTTGCCTTCTGCGTACAGGTACTTGAGAGCTTCGTTACACATGTGCCCTACTGAGCGTCGGTGGTCCCGAGGTGCAAGCTTCAAACTTGTATTCGATTAGCTTGTCGAAGTGGTTCGATTCCATCTGCAGGGCGCCGGCGGGATGATGCGATATAATTTTTTATACGGATTTTCTAGCAAAGTAGTGTTCTTGCTCCATTTTTTATGCTGCAATCGGTAGATTCAGCCACACCAACCGATTTTGTGTTGTTTTCGGATTCGTGTATAATTCACAGAAAGTTATTCGTTGCCTTCCGCGTACAGGTACTTGAGAGCTTCGTTACACATGTGCCCTACTGAGCGTCGGTGGTCCCGAGGTGCAAGCTTCAAACTTGTATTCGATTAGCTTGTCGAAGTGGTTCGATTCCATCTGCAGGGCGCCGGCGGGATGATGCGATATAATTTTTTATACGGATTTTCTAGCAAAGTAGTGTTATTGCTCCATTTTTTATGCTGCAATCGGTAGATTCAGCCACACCAACCGATTTTGTGTTGTTTTTGGATTCGTGTATAATTCACAGAAAATTATTCGTTGCCTTCTGCGTACAGGTACTTGAGAGCTTCGTTACCCATGTGCCCTACTGAGCTTCGGTGGTCCCGAGGTGCAAGCTTCAAACTTGTATTCGATTAACTTGTCGAAGTGGTTCGATTCCATCTGCAGGGCGCCGGCGGGATGATGCGATATAATTTTTTATACGGATTTCCTAGCAAAGTAGTGTTCTTGCTCCATTTTTTATGCTGCAATCGGTAGATTCAGCCACACCAACCGATTTTGTGTTGTTTTTGGATTCTTGTATAATTCACAGAAAGTTATTCGTTGCCTTCTGCGTACAGGTACTTGAGAGCTTCGTTACACATGTGCCCTACTGAGCTTCGGTGGTCCCGAGGTGCAAGCTTCAAACTTGTATTCGATTAACTTGTCGAAGTGGTTCGATTCCATCTGCAGGGTGCCGGCAGGATGATGCGATATAATTTTTTATACGGATTTTCTAGCAAAGCAGTGTTGGTGCTCCATATTTTATGCTGGATTTGGTAGATTCAATCACACCAACCGATTTCGTGTTGTTTTTGGATTCGTGTATAATTCACAGAAAGTTATTCATTGCCTTCTGCGGACAGGTACTTGAGAGCTTCGTTACACATGTGCCCTACTGAGCTTCGGTGGTCCCGAGGTGCAAGCTTCAAACTTGTATTCGATTAACTTGTCGAAGTGGTTCGATTCCATCTGCAGGGCGCCGGCGGGATGATGCGATATAATTTTTTATACGGATTTTCTAGCAAAGTAGTGTTCTTGCTCCATTTTTTATGCTGCAATCGGTAGATTCAGCCGCACCAACCGATTTTGTGTTGTTTTTGGATTCATGTATAATTCACAGAAAGTTATTCATTGCCTTCTGCGTACAGGTACTTGAGAGCTTCGTTACACATGTGCCCTACTGAGCTTCGGTGGTCCCGAGGTGCAAGCTTCAAACTTGTATTCGATTAACTTGTCGAAGTGGTTCGATTCCATCTGCAGGGCGCCGGCGGGATGATGCGATATAATTTTTTATACGGATTTTCTAGCAAAGTATTGTTGGTGCTCCATATTTTATGCTGGAATTGGTAGATTCAATCACACCAACCGATTTTGTGTTGTTTTTGGATTCGTGTTTATATCACAGAAGGTTATTCGTTGCCTTCTACGTACAGGTACTTGAGAGCTTCGTTACACATGTGCCCTCCTGAGCTTCGGTGGTCCCGAGGTGCAAGCTTCAAACTTGTAGTCGATTAGCGTGTCGAAGTGGTTCGATTCCATCTGCAGGGTGCCGGCGGGATGATGCGATATAATTTTTTATACGGATTTTCTAGCAAAGTAGTGTTCTTGCTCCATTTTTTATGCTGCAATCGGTAGATTCAGCCACACCAACCGATTTTGTGTTTGTTTTGGATTCGTGTATAATTCACAGAAAGTTATTCATTGCCTTCTGCGTACAGGTACTTGAGAGCTTCGTTACACATGTGCCCTACTGAGCTTCGGTGGTCCCGAGGTGCAAGCTTCAAACTTCTATTCGATTAACTTGTCGAAGTGGTTCGATTCCATCTGCAGGGCGCCGGCGGGATGATGCGATACAATTTTTTATACGGATTTTCTAGCAAAGTAGTGTTGGTGCTCCATTTTTTATGCTGGAATTGGTAGATTCAATCACACCAACCGATTTCGTGTTGTTTTTGGATTCGTGTATAATTCACAGAAGGTTATTCGTTGCCTTCTGCGTACAGGTACTTGAGAGCTTCGTTACACATGTGCCCTACTGAGCTTCGGTGGTCCCGAGGTGCAAGCTTCAAACTTGTATTCGATTAACTTGTCGAAGTGGTTCGATTCCATCTGCAGGGCGCCGGCGGGATGATGCGATACAATTTTTTATACGGATTTTCTAGCAAAGTAGTGTTGGTGCTCCATATTTTATGCTGGAATTGGTAGATTCAATCACACCAACCGATTTTGTGTTGTTTTTGGATTCGTGTTTATATCACAGAAGGTTATTCGTTGCCTTCTACGTGCAGGTACTTGAGAGCTTCGTTACACATGTGCCCTACTGAGCTTCGGTGGTCCCGAGGTGCAAGTTTCAAACTTGTAGTCGATTAGCGTGTCGAAGTGGTTCGATTCCATCTGCAGGGTGCCGGCGGGATGATGCGATATAATTTTTTATACGGATTTTCTAGCAAAGTAGTGTTCTTGCTCCATTTTTTATGCTGCAATCGGTAGATTCAGCCACGCCAACCGATTTTGTGTTGTTTTTGGATTCGTGTATAATTCACAGAAATTTATTCGTTGCCTTCTGCGTACAGGTAC
This sequence comes from Eumerus sabulonum, assembly GCA_951905685.1. NCBI lineage: Eukaryota > Metazoa > Arthropoda > Insecta > Diptera > Syrphidae > Eumerus > Eumerus sabulonum. The sequence continues at coordinate 43,467,997 of OX645063.1, forward strand.
TTGAGAGCTTCGTTACCCATGTGCCCTACTGAGCTTCGGTGGTCCCGAGGTGCAAGCTTCAAACTTGTATTCGATTAACTTGTCGAAGTGGTTCGATTTCATCTGCAGGGCGCCGGCGGGATGATGCGATATAATTTTTTATACGGATTTTCTAGCAAAGTAGTGTTAGTGCTCCATTTTTTTTTTGCTGGAATTGGTAGATCCAATCACACCAACCGATTTCGTGTTCTTTTTGGATTCGTGTATAATTCACAGAAGGTTATTCGTTGCCTTCTGCGTACAGGTACTTGAGAGCTTCGTTACACATGTGCCCTACTGAGCGTCGGTGGTCCCGAGGTGCAAGCTTCAAACTTGTATTCGATTAGCTTGTCGAAGTGGTTCGATTCCATCTGCAGGGCGCCGGCGGGATGATGCGATATAATTTTTTATACGGATTTTCTAGCAAAGTAGTGTTCTTGCTCCATTTTTTATGCTGCAATCGGTAGATTCAGCCACACCAACCGATTTTGTGTTGTTTTTGGATTCGTGTATAATTCACAGAAAGTTATTCGTTGCCTTCTGCGCACAGGTACTTGAGAGCTTCGTTACCCATGTGCCCTACTGAGCTTCGGTGGTCCCGAGGTGCAAGCTTCAAACTTGTATTCGATTAACTTGTCGAAGTGGTTCGATTCCATCTGCAGGGCGCCGGCGGGATGATGCGATATAATTTTTTATACGGATTTTCTAGCAAAGTAGTGTTCTTGCTCCATTTTTTATGCTGCAATCGGTAGATTCAGCCACGCCAACCGATTTTGTGTTGTTTTTGGATTCGTGTATAATTCACAGAAATTTATTCGTTGCCTTCTGCGTACAGGTGCTTGAGAGCTTCGTTACACATGTGCTCTACTGAGCTTCGGTGGTCCCGAGGTGCAAGCTTCAAACTTGTATTCGATTAACTTGTCAAAGTGGTTCGATTCCATCTGCAGGGCGCCGGCGGGATGATGCGATATAATTTTTTATACGGATTTTCTAGCAAAGTAGTGTTCTTGCTCCATTTTTTATGCTGCAATCGGTAGATTCAGCCACACCAACCGATTTTGTGTTTTTTTTTGGATTCGTGTATAATTCACAGAAAGTTATTCGTTGCCTTCTGCGTACAGGTACTTGAGAGCTTCGTTACACATGTGCCCTACTGAGCTTCGGTGGTCCCGAGGTGCAAGCTTCAAACTTGTATTCGATTAACTTGTCGAAGTGGTTCGATTCCATCTGCAGGGCGCCGGCGGGATGATGCGATATAATTTTTTATATGGATTTTCTAGCAAGGTAGTGTTCTTGCTTCATGTTTTATGCTGCAATCGGTAGATTCAGCTACACCAACCGATTTTGTGTTGTTTTTGGATTCGTGTATAATTCACAGAAATTTATTCGTTGCCTTCTGCGTACAGGTACTTGAGAGCTTCGTTACACATGTGCCCTACTGAGCTTCGGTGGTCCCGAGGTGCAAGCTTCAAACTTGTATTCGATTAACTTGTCGAAGTGGTTCGGTTCCATCTGCAGGGTGCCGGCGGGATGATGCGATATAATTTTTTATACGGATTTTCTAGCAAAGTAGTGTTGATGCTCCATTTTTTATGCTGGAACTGGTAGATTCAATCACACCAACCGATTTCGTCTTCTTTTTGGATTCGTGTATAATTCACAGAAGGTTCTTCGTTGCCTTCTGCGTACAGGTACTTGAGAGCTTCGTTACACATGTGCCCTACTGAGCTTCGGTGGTCCCGAGGTGCAAGCATCAAACTTGTATTCGATTAACTTGTCGAAGTGGTTCGTTTCCATCTGCAGGCTGCCGGCGGGATGATGCGATATAATTTTTTATACGGATTTTCTAGCAAAGTAGTGTTGATGCTCCATTTTTTATGCTGGAATCGGTAGATTCAGCCACGCCAACCGATTTTGTGTTGTTTTTGGATTCGTGTATAATTCACAGAAATTTATTCGTTGCCTTCTGCGTACAGGTACTTGAGAGCTTCGTTACCCATGTGCCCTACTGAGCTTCGGTGGTCCCGAGGTGCAAGCTTCAAACTTGTATTCGATTAACTTGTCGAAGTGGTTCGATTCCATCTGCAGGGCGCCGGCGGGATGATGCGATATAATTTTTTATACGGATTTTCTAGCAAAGTAGTGTTCTTGCTCCATTTTTTATGCTGCAATCGGTAGATTCAGCCACACCAACCGATTTTGTGTTTTTTTTTTGGATTCGTGTATAATTCACAGAAAGTTATTCGTTGCCTTCTGCGTACAGGTACTTGAGAGCTTCGTTACACATGTGCCCTACTGAGCTTCGGTGGTCCCGAGGTGCAAGCTTCAAACTTGTATTCGATTAACTTGTCGAAGTGGTTCGATTCCATCTGCAGGGTGCCGGCGGGATGATGCGATATAATTTTTTATAGGGATTTTCTAACAAAGTAGTGTTGATGCACCATTTTTTATGCTGGAATCGGTAGATTCAATCACACCAACCGAATGGGTCACGGAACACGACACGACATATGTACAGATGTATGTATGCATATAGGTGGCGATGGGCTGCAAATTATGGTATGGTGACTGAGTGGTGTTTTTTGTGTTGTTTTTGGATTCGTGTATAGTTCACAGAAAGTTATTCGTTGCCTTCTGCGTACAGGTACTTGAGAGCTTCGTTACACATGTGCCCTACTTAGCTTCGGTGGTCCCGAGGTGCAAGCTTCAAACTTGTATTCGATTAACTTGTCGAAGTGGTTCGATTCCATCTGCAGGGCGCCGGCGGGATGATGCGATATAATTTTTTATATGGATTTTCTAGCAAGGTAGTGTTCTTGCTTCATGTTTTATGCTGCAATCGGTAGATTCAGCTACACCAACCGATTTTGTGTTGTTTTTGGATTCGTGTATAATTCACAGAAATTTATTCGTTGCCTTCTGCGTACAGGTACTTGAGAGCTTCGTTACACATGTGCCCTACTGAGCTTCGGTGGTCCCGAGGTGCAAGCTTCAAACTTGTATTCGATTAACTTGTCGAAGTGGTTCGTTTCCATCTGCAGGCTGCCGGCGGGATGATGCGATATAATTTTTTATACGGATTTTCTAGCAAAGTAGTGTTGATGCTCCATTTTTTATGCTGGAACTGGTAGATTCAATCACACCAACCGATTTCGTCTTCTTTTTGGATTCGTGTATAATTCACAGAAGGTTCTTCGTTGCCTTCTGCGTACAGGTACTTGAGAGCTTCGTTACACATGTGCCCTACTGAGCTTCGGTGGTCCCGAGGTGCAAGCTTCAAACTTGTATTCGATTAACTTGTCGAAGTGGTTCGTTTCCATCTGCAGGCTGCCGGCGGGATGATGCGATATAATCTTTTATACGGATTTTCTAGCAAAGTAGTGTTGATGCTCCATTTTTTATGCTGGAATCGGTAGATTCAATCACACCAACCGAATGGGTCACGGAACACGACACGACATATGTTATGGTATGGTGGCTGAGTGGTGTTTTTTGTGTTGTTTTTGGATTCGTGTATAGTTCACAAGTTATTCGTTGCCTTCTGCGTACAGGTGCTTGAGAGCTTCGTTACACATGTGCCCTACTGAGCTTCGGTGGTCCCGAGGTGCAAGCTTCAAACTTGTAGTCGATTAACGTGTCGAAGTGGTTCGATTCCATCTGCAGGGCGCCGGCGGGATGATGCGATATAATTTTTTATACGGATTTTCTAGCAAAGTAGTGTTGGTGCTCCATTTTTTATGCTGGAATTGGTAGATTCAATCACACCCACCGATTTCGTGTTCTTTTTGGATTCGTGTATAATTCACAGAAGGTTATTCGTTGCCTTCTGCGTACAGGTACTTGAGAGCTTCGTTACACATGTGCCCTACTGAGCTTCGGTGGTCCCGAGGTGCAAGCTTCAAACTTGTATTCGATTAACTTATCGAAGTGGTTCGATTCCATCTGCAGGGTGCCGGCGGGATGATGCGATATAATTTTTTATACGGATTTTCTGGCAAAGTAGTGTTGATGCTCCATTTTTTATGCTGGAATCGGTAGATTCAATCACACCAACCGAATGGGTCACGGAACACGACACGACATATGTTATGTATGGTGGCTGAGTGGTGTTTTTTGTGTTGTTTTTGGATTCGTGTATAGTTCACAGAAAGTTGTTCGTTGCCTTCTGCGTACAGGTGCTTGAGAGCTTCGTTACACATGTGCCCTACTGAGCTTCGGTGGTCCCGAGGTGCACGCTTCAAACTTGTAGTCGATTAACGTGTCGAAGTGGTTCGATTCCATCTGCAGGGCGCCGGCGGGATGATGCGATATATTTTTTTATACGGATTTTCTAGCAAAGCAGTGTTCTTGCTCCATTTTTTATGCTGCAATCGGTAGATTCAGCCACACCAACCGATTTTGTGTTGTTTTTGGATTCGTGTATAATTCACAGAAAGTTATTCGTTGCCTTCTGCGTACAGGTACTTGAGAGCTTCGTTACACATGTGCCCTACTGAGCTTCGGTGGTCCCGAGGTGCAAGCTTCAAACTTGTATTCGATTAACTTGTCGAAGTGGTTCGATTCTATCTGCAGGGTGCCGGCGGGATGATGCGATATATTTTTTTATACGGATTTTCTAGCAAAGTAGTGTTGGTGCTCCATTTTTTATGCTGGAATTGGTAGATTCAATCACACCAACCGATTTCGTGTTCTTTTTGGATTCGTGTATAATTCACAGAAGGTTATTCGTTGCCTTCTGCGTACAGGTACTTGAGAGCTTCGTTACACATGTGCCCTACTGAGCTTCGGTGGTCCCGAGGTGCAAGCTTCAAACTTGTATTCGATTAACTTGTCGAAGTGGTTCGATTCCATCTGCAGGGTGCCGGCGGGATGATGCGATATAATTTTTTATACGGATTTTCTAGCAAAGTAGTGTTGGTGCTCCATATTTTATGCTGGAATTGGTAGATTCAATCACACCAACCGATTTTGTGTTGTTTTTGGATTCGTGTTTATATCACAGAAGGTTATTCGTTGCCTTCAACGTACAGGTACTTGAGAGCTTCGTTACACATGTGCCCTACTGAGCTTCGGTGGTCCCGAGGTGCAAGCTTCAAACTTGTAGTCGATTAGCGTGTCGAAGTGGTTCGATTCCATCTGCAGGGTGCCGGCGGGATGATGCGATATAATTTTTTATACGGATTTTCTAGCAAAGTAGTGTTCTTGCTCCATTTTTTATGCTGCAATCGGTAGATTCAGCCACACCAACCGATTTTGTGTTGTTTTTGGATTCGTGTATAATTCACAGAAATTTATTCGTTGCCTTCTGCGTACAGGTACTTGAGAGCTTCGTTACCCATGTGCCCTACTGAGCTTCGGTGGTCCCGAGGTGCAAGCTTCAAACTTGTATTCGATTAACTTGTCGAAGTAGTTCGATTCCATCTGCAGGGCGCCGGCGGGATGATGCGATATAATTTTTTATACGGATTTTCTAGCAAAGTAGTGTTGGTGCTCCATATTTTATGCTGGAATTGGTAGATTCAATCACACCAACCGATTTTGTGTTGTTTTTGGATTCGTGTTTATATCACAGAAGGTTATTCGTTGCCTTCTACGTACAGGTACTTGAGAGCTTCGTTACACATGTGCCCTACTGAGCTTCGGTGGTCCCGAGGTGCAAGCTTCAAACTTGTAGTCGATTAGCGTGTCGAAGTGGTTCGATTCCATCTGCAGGGTGCCGGCGGGATGATGCGATATAATTTTTTATACGGATTTTCTAGCAAAGTAGTGTTCTTGCTCCATTTTTTATGCTGCAATCGGTAGATTCAGCCACACCAACCGATTTTGTGTTGTTTTTGGATTCGTGTATAATTCACAGAAAGTTATTCGTTGCCTTCTGCGTACAGGTGCTTGAGAGCTTCGTTACACATGTGCTCTACTGAGCTTCGGTGGTCCCGAGGTGCAAGCTTCAAACTTGTATTCGATTAACTTGTCAAAGTGGTTCGATTCCATCTGCAGGGCGCCGGCGGGATGATGCGATATAATTTTTTATACGGATTTTCTAGCAAAGTAGTGTTCTTGCTCCATTTTTTATGCTGCAATCGGTAGATTCAGCCACACCAACCGATTTTGTGTTTTTTTTGGATTCGTGTATAATTCACAGAAAGTTATTCGTTGCCTTCTGCGTACAGGTACTTGAGAGCTTCGTTACACATGTGCCCTACTGAGCTTCGGTGGTCCCGAGGTGCAAGCTTCAAACTTGTATTCGATTAACTTGTCGAAGTGGTTCGATTCCATCTGCAGGGTGCCGGCGGGATGATGCGATATAATTTTTTATAGGGATTTTCTAACAAAGTAGTGTTGATGCTCCATTTTTTATGCTGGAATCGGTAGATTCAATCACACCAACCGAATGGGTCACGGAACACGACACGACATATGTACAGATGTATGTATGCATGTAGGTGGCGATGGGCTGCAAGTTATGGTATGGTGACTGAGTGGTGTTTTTTGGGTTGTTTTTGGATTCGTGTATAGTTCACAGAAAGTTATTCGTTGCCTTCTGCGTAAAGGTACTTGAGAGCTTCGTTACACATGTGCCCTACTGAGCTTCGGTGGTCCCGAGGTGCAAGCTTCAAACTTGTATTCGATTAACTTGTCGAAGTGGTTCGATTCCATCTGCCGGGCGCCGGCGGGATGATGCGATATAATTTTTTATATGGATTTTCTAGCAAGGTAGTGTTCTTGCTTCATGTTTTATGCTGCAATCGGTAGATTCAGACACACCAACCGATTTTGTGTTGTTTTTGGATTCGTGTATAATTCACAGAAATTTATTCGTTGCCTTCTGGGTACAGGTACTTGAGAGCTTCGTTACACATGTGCCCTACTGAGCTTCGGTGGTCCCGAGGTGCAAGCTTCAAACTTGTATTCGATTAACTTGTCGAAGTGGTTCGATTCCATCTGCAGGGTGCCAGCGGGATGATGCGATATAATTTTTTATACGGATTTTCTAGCAAAGTAGTCTAGATGCTCCATTTTTTATGCTGGAACTGGTAGATTCAATCAGACCAACCGATTTCGTCTTCTTTTTGGATTCGTGTATAATTCACAGAAGGTTATTCGTTGCCTTCTGCGTACAGGTACTTGAGAGCTTCGTTACACATGTGCCCTACTGAGCTTCGGTGGTCCCGAGGTGCAAGCTTCAAACTTGTATTCGATTAACTTGTCGAAGTGGTTCGATTCCATCTGCAGGGTGCCGGCGGGATGATGCGATATAATTTTTTATACGGATTTTCTAGCAAAGTAGTGTTGGTGCTCCATTTTTTATGCTGGAATTGGTAGATTCAATCACACCAACCGATTTCGTGTTGTTTTTGAATTCGTGTATAATTCACAGAAAGTTATTCGTTGCCTTCTGCGTACAGGTACTTGAGAGCTTCGTTACCCATGTGCCCTACTGAGCTTCGGTGGTCCCGAGGTGCAAGCTTCAAACTTTATTCGATTAACTTGTCGAAGTGGTTCGATTCCATCTGCAGGGTGCCGGCGGGATGATGCGATATAATTTTTTATACGGATTTCCTAGCAAAGTAGTGTTCTTGCTCCATTTTTTATGCTGCAATCGGTAGATTCAGACACACCAACCGATTTTGTGTTGTTTTTGGATTCGTGTATAATTCACAGAAAGTTATTCGTTGCCTTCTGCGTACAGGTACTTGAGAGCTTCGTTACCCATGTGCCCTACTGAGCTTCGGTGGTCCCGAGGTGCAAGCTTCAAACTTGTATTCGATTAACTTGTCGAAGTGGTTCGATTCCATCTGCAGGGTGCCAGCGGGATGATGCGATATAATTTTTTATACGGATTTTCTAGCAAAGTAGTCTAGATGCTCCATTTTTTATGCTGGAACTGGTAGATTCAATCAGACCAACCGATTTCGTCTTCTTTTTGGATTCGTGTATAATTCACAGAAGGTTATTCGTTGCCTTCTGCGTACAGGTACTTGAGAGCTTCGTTACACATGTGCCCTACTGAGCTTCGGTGGTCCCGAGGTGCAAGCTTCAAACTTGTATTCGATTAACTTGTCGAAGTGGTTCGATTCCATCTGCCGGGCGCCGGCGGGATGATGCGATATAATTTTTTATATGGATTTTCTAGCAAGGTAGTGTTCTTGCTTCATGTTTTATGCTGCAATCGGTAGATTCAGACACACCAACCGATTTTGTGTTGTTTTTGGATTCGTGTATAATTCACAGAAATTTATTCGTTGCCTTCTGCGTACAGGTACTTGAGAGCTTCGTTACACATGTGCCCTACTGAGCTTCGGTGGTCCCGAGGTGCAAGCTTCAAACTTGTATTCGATTAACTTGTCGAAGTGGTTCGATTCTATCTGCAGGGTGCCGGCGGGATGATGCGATATATTTTTTTATACGGATTTTCTAGCAAAGTAGTGTTGGTGCTCCATTTTTTATGCTGGGATTGGTAGATTCAATCACACCAACCGATTTCGTGTTCTTTTTGGATTCGTGTATAATTCACAGAAGGTTATTCGTTGCCTTCTGCGTACAGGTACTTGAGAGCTTCGTTACACATGTGCCCTACTGAGCTTCGGTGGTCCCGAGGTGCAAGCTTCAAACTTGTATTCGATTAACTTGTCGAAGTGGTTCGATTCCATCTGCAGGGTGCCGGCGGGATGATGCGATATAATTTTTTATACGGATTTTCTAGCAAAGTAGTGTTGGTGCTCCATTTTTTATGCTGGAATTGGTAGATTCAATCACACCAACCGATTTCGTGTTGTTTTTGAATTCGTGTATAATTCACAGAGAGTTATTCGTTGCCTTCTGCGTACAGGTACTTGAGAGCTTCGTTACCCATGTGCCCTACTGAGCTTCGGTGGTCCCGAGGTGCAAGCTTCAAACTTGTATTCGATTAACTTGTCGAAGTGGTTCGATTCCATCTGCAGGGTGCCGGCGGGATGATGCGATATAATTTTTTATACGGATTTCCTAGCAAAGTAGTGTTCTTGCTCCATTTTTTATGCTGCAATCGGTAGATTCAGCCACACCAACCGATTTTGTGTTGTTTTTGGATTCGTGTATAATTCACAGAAAGTTATTCGCTGCCTTCTGCGTACAGGTACTTGAGAGCTTCGTTACACATGTGCCCTACTGAGCTTCGGTGGTCCCGAGGTGCAAGCTTCAAACTTGTATTCGATTAACTTGTCGAAGTGGTTCGATTCTATCTGCAGGGTGCCGGCGGGATGATGCGATATATTTTTTTATACGGATTTTCTAGCAAAGTAGTGTTGGTGCTCCATTTTCTATGCTGGAATTGGTAGATCCAATCACACCAACCGATTTCGTGTTCTTTTTGGATTCGTGTATAATTCACAGAAGGTTATTCGTTGCCTTCTGCGTACAGGTACTTGAGAGCTTCGTTACACATGTGCCCTACTGAGCGTCGGTGGTCCCGAGGTGCAAGCTTCAAACTTGTATTCGATTAGCTTGTCGAAGTGGTTCGATTCCATCTGCAGAGCGCCGGCGGGATGATGCGATATAATTTTTTATACGGATTTTCTAGCAAAGTAGTGTTCTTGCTCCATTTTTTATGCTGCAATCGGTAGATTCAGCCACACCAACCGATTTTGTGTTGTTTTTGGATTCGTGTATAATTCACAGAAAGTTATTCGTTGCTTTCTGCGTACAGGTACTTGAGAGCTTCCTTACACATGTGCCCTACTGAGCTTCGGTGGTCCCGAGGTGCAAGCTTCAAACTTGTAGTCGATTAGCGTGTCGAAGTGGTTCGATTCCATCTGCAGGGCGCCGGCGGGATGATGCGATATAATTTTTTATACGGATTTCCTAGCAAAGTAGTGTTCTTGCTCCATTTTTTATGCTGCAATCGGTAGATTCAGCCACACCAACCGATTTTGTGTTGTTTTTGGATTCGTGTATAATTCACAGAAAGTTATTCGTTGCCTTCTGCGTACAGGTACTTGAGAGCTTCGTTACACATGTGCCCTACTGAGCTTCGGTGGTCCCGAGGTGCAAGCTTCAAACTTGTATTCGATTAACTTGTCGAAGTGGTTCGATTCCATCTGCAGGGTGCCGGCGGGATGATGCGATATAATTTTTTATACGGATTTTCTAGCAAAGCAGTGTTCTTGCTCCATTTTTTATGCTGCAATCGGTAGATTCAGCCACACCAACCGATTTTGTGTTTTTTTTTGGATTCGTGTATAATTCACAGAAAGTTATTCGTTGCCTTCTGCGTACAGGTACTCGAGAGCTTCGTTACACATGTGCCCGACTGAGCTTCGGTGGTCCCGAGGTGCAAGCTTCAAACTTGTATTCGATTAACTTGTCGAAGTGGTTCGATTCCATCTGCAGGGTGCCGGCGGGATGATGCGATACAATTTTTTATAGGGATTTTCTAACAAAGTAGTGTTGATGCTCCATTTTTTATGCTGGAATCGGTAGATTCAATCACACCAACCGAATGGGTCACGGAACACGACACGACATATGTACAGGTGTATGTATGCATGTAGGTGGCGATGGGCTGCAAGTTATGGTATGGTGACTGAGTGGTGTTTTTTGTGTTGTTTTTGGATTCGTGTATAGTTCACAGAAAGTTATTCGTTGCCTTCTGCGTACAGGTACTTGAGAGCTTCGTTACACATGTGCCCTACTGAGCTTCGGTGGTCCCGAGGTGCAAGCTTCAAACTTGTATTCGATTAACTTGTCGAAGTGGTTCGATTCCATCTGCCGGGCGCCGGCGGGATGATGCGATATAATTTTTTATATGGATTTTCTAGCAAGGTAGTGTTCTTGCTTCATGTTTTATGCTGCAATCGGTAGATTCAGCTACACCAACCGATTTTGTGTTGTTTTTGGATTCGTGTATAATTCACAGAAATTTATTCGTTGCCTTCTGGGTACAGGTACTTGAGAGCTTCGTTACACATGTGCCCTACTGAGCTTCGGTGGTCCCGAGGTGCAAGCTTCAAACTTGTATTCGATTAACTTGTCGAAGTGGTTCGATTCTATCTGCAGGGTGCCGGCGGGATGATGCGATATATTTTTTTATACGGATTTTCTAGCAAAGTAGTGTTGGTGCTCCATTTTTTATGCTGGAATTGGTAGATTCAATCACACCAACCGTGTTCTTTTTGGATTCGTGTATAATTCACAGAAGGTTATTCGTTGCCTTCTGCGTACAGTTACTTGAGAGCTTCGTTACACATGTGCCCTACTGAGCTTCGGTGGTCCCGAGGTGCAAGCTTCAAACTTGTATTCGATTAACTTGTCGAAGTGGTTCGATTCCATCTGCAGGGTGCCGTCGGGATGATGCGATATAATTTTTTATACGGATTTTCTAGCAAAGTAGTGTTGGTGCTCCATTTTTTATGCTGGAATTGGTAGATCCAATCACACCAACCGATTTCGTGTTCTTTTTGGATTCGTGTATAATTCACAGAAGGTTATTCGTTGCCTTCTGCGTACAGGTACTTGAGAGCTTCGTTACACATGTGCCCTACTGAGCGTCGGTGGTCCCGAGGTGCAAGCTTCAAACTTGTATTCGATTAGCTTGTCGAAGTGGTTCGATTCCATCTGCAGAGCGCCGGCGGGATGATGCGATATAATTTTTTATACGGATTTTCTAGCAAAGTAGTGTTCTTGCTCCATTTTTTATGCTGCAATCGGTAGATTCAGCCACACCAACCGATTTTGTGTTGTTTTTGGATTCGTGTATAATTCACAGAAAGTTATTCGTTGCCTTCTGCGTACAGGTACTTGAGAGCTTCCTTACACATGTGCCCTACTGAGCTTCGGTGGTCCCGAGGTGCAAGCTTCAAACTTGTAGTCGATTAGCGTGTCGAAGTGGTTCGATTCCATCTGCAGGGCGCCGGCGGGATGATGCGATATAATTTTTTATACGGATTTCCTAGCAAAGTAGTGTTCTTGCTCCATTTTTTATGCTGCAATCGGTAGATTCAGCCACACCAACCGATTTTGTGTTGTTTTTGGATTCGTGTATAATTCACAGAAAGTTATTCGTTGCCTTCTGCGTACAGGTACTTGAGAGCTTCGTTACACATGTGCCCTACTGAGCTTCGGTGGTCCCGAGGTGCAAGCTTCAAACTTGTATTCGATTAACTTGTCGAAGTGGTTCGATTCCATCTGCAGGGTGCCGGCGGGATGATGCGATATGATTTTTTATACGGATTTTCTAGCAAAGCAGTGTTCTTGCTCCATTTTTTATGCTGCAATCGGTAGATTCAGCCACACCAACCGATTTTGTGTTTTTTTTGGATTCGTGTATAATTCACAGAGAGTTACTCGTTGCCTTCTGCGTACAGGTACTTAAGAGCTTCGTTACACATGTGCCCTACTGAGCTTCGGTGGTCCCGAGGTGCAAGCTTCAAACTTGTATTCGATTAACTTGTCGAAGTGGTTCGATTCCATCTGCAGGGTGCCGGCGGGATGATGCGATATAATTTTTTATACGGATTTTCTAGCAAAGTAGTGTTGATGCTCCATTTTTTATGCTGGAATCGGTAGATTCAATCACACCAACCGAATGGGTCACGGAACACGACACGACATATGTACATATGTATGTATGCATGTAGGTGGCGATGGGCTGCAAGTTATGGTATGGTGACTGAGTGGTGTTTTTTGTGTTGTTTTTGGATTCGTGTATAGTTCACAGAAAGTTATTCGTTGCCTTCTGCGTACAGGTGCTTGAGAGCTTCGTTACACATGTGCCCTACTGAGCTTCGGTGGTCCCGAGGTGCAAGCTTCAAACTTGTAGTCAATTAGCGTGTCGAAGTGGTTCGATTCCCTCTGCAGGGCGCCGGCGGGATGATGCGATATAATTTTTTATACGGATTTTCTAGCAAAGTAGTGTTGGTGCTCCATTTTTTATGCTGGAATTGGTAGATTCAATCACCCCAACCGATTTCGTGTTGTTTTTGGATTCGTGTATAATTCACAGAAGGTTATTCGTTGCCTTCTGCGTACAGGTACTTGAGAGCTTCGTTACACATGTGCCCTACTGAGCTTCGGTGGTCCCGAGGTGCAAGCTTCAAACTTGTATTCGATTAACTTGTCGAAGTGGTTCGATTCCATCTGCAGGGCGCCGGCGGGATGATGCGATACAATTTTTTATACGGATTTTCTAGCAAAGTAGTGTTGGTGCTCCATATTTTATGCTGGATTTGGTAGATTCAATCACACCAACCGATTTTGTGTTGGTTTTGGATTCGTGTTTATATCACAGAAGGTTATTCGTTGCCTTCTACGTACAGGTACTTGAGAGCTTCGTTACACATGTGCCCTACTGAGCTTCGGTGGTCCCGAGGTGCAAGCTTCAAACTTGTAGTCGATTAACGTGTCGAAGTGGTTCGATTCCATCTGCAGGGCGCCGGCGGGATGATGCGATATAATTTTTTATACGGATTTTCTAGCAAAGTAGTGTTCTTGCTCCATTTTTTATGCTGCAATCGGTAGATTCAGCCACACCAACCGATTTTGTGTTGTTTTTGGATTCGTGTATAATTCACAGAAAGTTATTCGTTGCCTTCTGCGTACAGGTACTTGAGAGCTTCGTTACACATGTGCCCTACTGAGCGTCGGTGGTCCCGAGGTGCAAGCTTCAAACTTGTATTCGATTAGCTTGTCGAAGTGGTTCGATTCCATCTGCAGGGCGCCGGCGGGATGATGCGATATAATTTTTTTTACGGATTTTCTAGCAAAGTAGTGTTCTTGCTCCATTTTTTATGCTGCAATCGGTAGATTCAGCCACACCAACCGATTTTGTGTTGTTTTTGGATTCGTGTATAATTCACAGAAAGTTATTCGTTGCCTTCTGCGTACAGGTACTTGAGAGCTTCGTTACACATGTGCCCTACTGAGCTTCGGTGGTCCCGAGGTGCAAGCTTCAAACTTGTATTCGATTAACTTGTCGAAGTGGTTCGATTCCATCTGCAGGGTGCCGGCGGGATGATGCGATATAATTTTTTATACGGATTTTCTAGCAAAGCATTGTTCTTGCTCCATTTTTTATGTTGCAATCGGTAGATTCAGCCACACCAACCGATTTTGTGTTGTTTTTGGATTCGTGTATAATTCACAGAAAGTTATTCGTTGCCTTCTGCGTAAAGGTACTTGAGAGCATCGTTACACATGTGCCCTACTGAGCTTCGGTGGTCCCGAGGTGCAAGCTTCAAACTTGTATTCGATTAACTTGTCGAAGTGGTTCGATTCCATCTGCAGGGTGCCGTCGGGATGATGCGATATAATTTTTTATACGGATTTTCTAGCAAAGCAGTGTTCTTGCTCCATTTTTTATGCTGCAATCGGTAGATTCAGCCACACCAACCGATTTTGTGTTTTTTTTGGATTCGTGTATAATTCACAGAGAGTTATTCGTTGCCTTCTGCGTACAGGTACTTAAGAGCTTCGTTACACATGTGCCCTACTGAGCTTCGGTGGTCCCGAGGTGCAAGCTTCAAACTTGTATTCGATTAACTTGTCGAAGTGGTTCGATTCCATCTGCAGGGTGCCGGCGGGATGATGCGATATAATTTTTTATATTTATATTTTTATATTTATATTTTATATTTTATATTTATATTTTTTACGGATTTTCTAGCAAAGTAGTGTTGGTGCTCCATTTTTTATGCAGGAATTGGTAGATTCAATCACACCAACCGATTTCGTGTTGTTTTTGGATTCGTGTATAATTCACAGAAGGTTATTCGTTGCCTTCTGCGTACAGGTACTTGAGAGCTTCGTTACACATGTGCCCTACTGAGCTTCGGTGGTCCCGAGGTGCAAGCTTCAAACTTGTATTCGATTAACTTGTCGAAGTGGTTCGATGCGATACAATTTTTTATACGGATTTTCTAGCAAAGTAGTGTTGGTGCTCCATATTTTATGCTGGAATTGGTAGATTCAATCACACCAACCGATTTTGTGTTGTTTTTGGATTCGTGTTTATATCACAGAAGGTTATTCGTTGCCTTCTACGTACAGGTACTTGAGAGCTTCGTTACACATGTGCCCTACTAAGCTTCGGTGGTCCCGAGGTGCAAGCTTCAATCTTGTAGTCGATAAGCGTGTCGAAGTGGTTCGATTCCATCTGCAGGGTGCCGGCGGGATGATGCGATATAATTTTTTATACGGATTTTCTAGCAAAGTAGCGTTCTTGCTCCATTTTTTATGCTGCAATCGGTAGATTCAGCCACACCAACCGATTTTGTGTTGTTTTTGGATTCGTGTATAATTCACAGAAGGTTATTCGTTGCCTTCTGCGTACAGGTACTTGAGAGCTTCGTTACACATGTGCCCTACTGAGCGTCGGTGGTCCCGAGGTGCAAGCTTCAAACTTGTATTCGATTAGCTTGTCGAAGTGGTTCGATTCCATCTGCAGGGTGCCGGCGGGATGATGCGATATAATTTTTTTATACGGATTTTCTAGCAAAGTAGTGTTCTTGCTCCATTTTTTATGCTGCAATCGGTAGATTCAGCCTCACCAACCGATTTTGTGTTGTTTTTGGATTCGTGTATAATTCACAGAAAGTTATTCATTGCCTTCTGCGTACAGGTACTTGAGAGCTTCGTTACACATGTGCCCTACTGAGCTTCGGTGGTCCCGAGGTGCAAGCTTCAAACTTGTATTCGATTAACTTGTCGAAGTGGTTCGATTCCATCTGCAGGGCGCCGGCGGGATGATGCGATACAATTTTTTATACGGATTTTCTAGCAAAGTAGTGTTGGTGCTCCATATTTTATGCTGGATTTGGTAGATTCAATCACACCAACCGATTTTGTGTTGTTTTTGGATTCGTGTTTATATCACAGAAGGTTATTCGTTGCCTTCTACGTACAGGTACTTGAGAGCTTCGTTACACATGTGCCCTACTGAGCGTCGGTGGTCCCGAGGTGCAAGCTTCAAATTTGTATTCGATTAGCTTGTCGAAGTGGTTCGATTCCATCTGCAGGGCGCCGGCGGGATGATGCGATATAATTTTTTATACGGATTTTCTAGCAAAGTAGTGTTCTTGCTCCATTTTTTATGCTGCAATCGGTAGATTCAGCCACACCAACCGATTTTGTGTTGTTTTTGGATTCGTGTATAATTCACAGAAAGTTATTCATTGCCTTCTGGGTACAGGTACTTGAGAGCTTCGTTACACATGTGCCCTACTGAGCTTCGGTGGGCCCGAGGTGCAAGCTTCAAACTTGTATTCGATTAACTTGTCGAAGTGGTTCGATTCCATCTGCAGGGTGCCGGCGGGATGATGCGATATAATTTTTTATACGGATTTTCTAGCAGAGCAGTGTTCTTGCTCCATTTTTTATGCTGCAATCGGTAGATTCAGCCAAACCAACCGATTTTGTGTTGTTTTTGGATTCGTGTATAATTCACAGAAAGTTATTCGTTGCCTTCTGCGTACAGGTACTTGAGAGCTTCGTTACCCATGTGCCCTACTGAGCTTCGGTGGTCCCGAGGTGCAAGCTTCAAACTTGTATTCGATTAACATGTCGAAGTGGTTCGATTCCATCTGCAGGGCGCCGGCGGGATGATGCGATATAATTTTTTATACGGATTTCCTAGCAAAGTAGTGTTCTTGCTCCATTTTTTATGCTGCAATCGGTAGATTCAGCCACACCAACCGATTTTGTGTTTTTTTTGGATTCGTGCATAATTCACAGAAAGTTATTCGTTGCCTTCTGCGTACAGGTACTTGAGAGCTTCGTTACACATGTGCCCTACTGAGCTTCGGTGGTCCCGAGGTGCAAGCTTCAAACTTGTATTCGATTAACTTGTCGAAGTGGTTCGATTCCATCTGCAGGGCGCCGGCGGGATGATGCGATACAATTTTTTATACGGATTTTCTAGCAAAGTAGTGTTGGTGCTCCATATTTTATGCTGGATTTGGTAGATTCAATCACACCAACCGATTTTGTGTTGTTTTTGGATTCGTGTTTATATCACAGAAGGTTATTCGTTGCCTTCTACGTACAGGTACTTGAGAGCTTCGTTACACATGTGCCCTACTGAGCTTCGGTGGTCCCGAGGTGCAAGCTTCAAACTTGTAGTCGATTAACGTGTCGAAGTGGTTCGATTCCATCTGCAGCGCGCCGGCGGGATGATGCGATATAATTTTTTATACGGATTTTCTAGCAAAGTAGTGTTCTTGCTCCATTTTTTATGCTGCAATCGGTAGATTCAGCCACACCAACCGATTTTGTGTTGTTTTTGGATTCGTGTATAATTCACAGAAAGTTATTCGTTGCCTTCTGCGTACAGGTACTTGAGAGCTTCGTTACACATGTGCCCTACTGAGCGTCGGTGGTCCCGAGGTGCAAGCTTCAAACTTGTATTCGATTAGCTTGTCGAAGTGGTTCGATTCCATCTGCAGGGCGCCGGCGGGATGATGCGATATAATTTTTTATACGGATTTTCTAGCAAAGTAGTGTTGATGCTCCATTTTTTATGCTGGAATCGGTAGATTCAATCACACCAACCGAATGGGTCACGGAACACGACACGACATATGTACATATGTATGTATGCATGTAGGTGGCGATGGGCTGCAAGTTATGGTATGGTGACTGAGTGGTGTTTTTTGTGTTGTTTTTGGATTCGTGTATAGTTCACAGAAAGTTATTCGTTGCCTTCTGCGTACAGGTGCTTGAGAGCTTCGTTACACATGTGCCCTACTGAGCTTCGGTGGTCCCGAGGTGCAAGCTTCAAACTTGTAGTCGATTAGCGTGTCGAAGTGGTTCGATTCCATCTGCAGGGCGCCGGCGGGATGATGCGATGTAATTTTTTATACGGATTTTCTAGCAAAGTAGTGTTGGTGCTCCATTTTTTATGCTGGAATTGGTAGATTCAATCACACCAACCGATTTCGTGTTGTTTTTGGATTCGTGTATAATTCACAGAAGGTTATTCGTTGCCTTCTGCGTACAGGTACTTGAGAGCTTCGTTACACATGTGCCCTACTGAGCTTCGGTGGTCCCGAGGTGCAAGCTTCAAACTTGTATTCGATTAACTTGTCGAAGTGGTTCGATTCCATCTGCAGGGCGCCGGCGGGATGATGCGATACAATTTTTTATACGGATTTTCTAGCAAAGTAGTGTTGGTGCTCCATATTTTATGCTGGAATTGGTAGATTCAATCACACCAACCGATTTTGTGGTGTTTTTGGATTCGTGTTTATATCACAGAAGGTTATTCGTTGCCTTCTACGTACAGGTACTTGAGAGCTTCGTTACACATGTGCCCTACTAAGCTTCGGTGGTCCCGAGGTGCAAGCTTCAATCTTGTAGTCGATAAGCGTGTCGAAGTGGTTCGATTCCATCTGCAGGGTGCCGGCGGGATGATGCGATATAATTTTTTATACGGATTTTCTAGCAAAGTAGCGTTCTTGCTCCATTTTTTATGCTGCAATCGGTAGATTCAGCCACACCAACCGATTTTGTGTTGTTTTTGGATTCGTGTATAATTCACAGAAGGTTATTCGTTGCCTTCTGCGTACAGGTACTTGAGAGCTTCGTTACACATGTGCCCTACTGAGCGTCGGTGGTCCCGAGGTGCAAGCTTCAAACTTGTATTCGATTAGCTTGTCGAAGTGGTTCGATTCCATCTGCAGGGTGCCGGCGGGATGATGCGATATAATTTTTTATACGGATTTTCTAGCAAAGCAGTGTTCTTGCTCCATTTTTTATGCTGCAATCGGTAGATTCAGCCACACCAACCGATTTTGTGTTGTTTTTGGATTCGTGTATAATTCACAGAAAGTTATTCGTTGCCTTCTGCGTACAGGTACTTGAGAGCTTCGTTACACATGTGCCCTACTGAGCTTCGGTGGTCCCGAGGTGCAAGCTTCAAACTTGTATTCGATTAACTTGTCGAAGTGGTTCGATTCCATCTGCAGGGCGCCGGCGGGATGATGCGATATAATTTTTTATACGGATTTCCTAGCAAAGTAGTGTTCTTGCTCCATTTTTTATGCTGCAGTCGGTAGATTCAGCCACACCAACCGATTTTGTGTTGTTTTTGGATTCGTGTATAATTCACAGAAAGTTATTCGTTGCCTTCTGCGTACAGGTACTTAAGAGCTTCGTTACACATGTGCCCTACTGAGCTTCGGTGGTCCCGAGGTGCAAGCTTCAAACTTGTATTCGATTAACTTGTCGAAGTGGTTCGATTCCATCTGCAGGGTGCCGGCGGGATGATGCGATATAATTTTTTATACGGATTTTCTAGCAAAGTAGTGTTGATGCTCCGTTTTTTATGCTGGAATCGGTAGATTCAATCACACCAACCGAATGGGTCACGGAACACGACACGACATATGTACATATGTATGTATGCATGTAGGTGGCGATGGGCTGCAAGTTATGGTATGGTGACTGAGTGGTGTTTTTTGTGTTGTTTTTGGATTCGTGTATAGTTCACAGAAAGTTATTCGTTGCCTTCTGCGTACAGGCGCTTGAGAGCTTCGTTACACATGTGCCCTACTGAGCTTCGGTGGTCCCGAGGTGCAAGCTTCAAACTTGTAGTCGATTAGCGTGTCGAAGTGGTTCGATTCCATCTGCAGGGCGCCGGCGGGATGATGCGATATATTTTTTTATACGGATTTTCTAGCAAAGCAGTGTTCTTGCTCCATTTTTTATGCTGCAATCGGTAGATTCAGCCACACCAACCGATTTTGTGTTGTTTTTGGATTCGTGTATAATTCACAGAAAGTTATTCGTTGCCTTCTGCGTACAGGTGCTTGAGAGCTTCGTTACACATGTGCCCTACTGAGCTTCGGTGGTCGCGAGGTGCAAGCTTCAAACTTGTAGTCGATTAGCGTGTCGAAGTGGTTCGATTCCATCTGCAGGGCGCCGGCGGGATGATGCGATTCAATTTTTTATACGGATTTTCTAGCAAAGTAGTGTTCTTGCTCCATTTTTTATGTTGCAATCGGTAGATTCAGCTACACCAACCGATTTTGTGTTATTTTTGGATTCGTGTATAATTCACAGAAATTTATTCGTTGCCTTCTGCGTACAGGTACTTGAGAGCTTCGTTACCCATGTGCCCTACTGAGCTTCGGTGGTCCCGAGGTGCAAGCTTCAAACTTGTATTCGATTAACTTGTCGAAGTGGTTCGATTCCATCTGCAGGGCGCCGGCGGGATGATGCGATATAATTTTTTATACGGATTTTCTAGCAAAGTAGTGTTGGTGCTCCATTTTTTATGCTGGAATTGGTAGATTCAATCACACCAACCGATTTCGTGTCGTTTTTGGATTCGTGTATAATTCACAGAAGGTTATTCGTTGCCTTCTGCGTACAGGTACTTGAGAGCTTCGTTACACATGCGCCCTACTGAGCTTCGGTGGTCCCGAGGTGCAAGCTTCAAACTTGTATTCGATTAACTTGTCGAAGTGGTTCGATTCCATCTGCAGGGCGCCGGCGGGATGATGCGATATAATTTTTTATACGGATTTTCTAGCAAGGTAGTGTTGATGCTCCATTTTTTATGCTGGAATCGGTAGATTCAATCACACCAACCGAATGGGTCACGGAACACGACACGACATATGTACAGATGTATGTATGCATGTAGGTGGCGATGGGCTGCAAGTTATGGTATGGTGACTGAGTGGTGTTTTTTGTGTTGTTTTTGGATTCGTGTATAGTTCGCAGAAAGTTATTCGTTGCCTTCTGCGTACAGGTGTTTGAGAGCTTCGTTTCACATGTGCCCCACTGAGCTTCGGTGGTCCCGAGGTGCAAGCTTCAAACTTGTATTCGATTAACTTGTCGAAGTGGTTCGATTCCATTTGCAGGGCGCCGGCGGGATGATGCGATATAATTTTTTATACGGATTTTCTAGCAAGGTAGTGTTCTTGCTCCATGTTTTATGCTGCAATCGGTAGATTCAGCTACACCAACCGATTTTGTGTTGTTTTTGGATTCGTGTATAATTCACAGAAATTTATTCGTTGCCTTCTGCGTACAGGTTCTTGAGAGCTTCGTTACACATGTGCCCTACTGAGCTTTGGTGGTCCCGAGGTGCAAGCTTCAAACTTGTATTCGATTAACTTGTCGAAGTGGTTCGATTCCATCTGCAGGGTTCCGGCGGGATGATGCGATATAATTTTTTATACGGATTTTCTAGCAAAGTAGTGTTGGTGCTCCATTTTTTATGCTGGAATTGGTAGATTCAATCACACCAACCGATTTCGTGTCGTTTTTGGATTCGTGTATAATTCACAGAAGGTTATTCGTTGCCTTCTGCGTACAGGTACTTGAGAGCTTCGTTACACATGCGCCCTACTGAGCTTCGGTGGTCCCGAGGTGCAAGCTTCAAACTTGTATTCGATTAACTTGTCGAAGTGGTTCGATTCCATCTGCAGGGCGCCGGCGGGATGATGCGATATAATTTTTTATACGGATTTTCTAGCAAGGTAGTGTTGATGCTCCATTTTTTATGCTGCAATCGGTAGATTCAGCCACACCAACCGATTTTGTGTTGTTTTTGGATTCGTGTATAATTCACAGAAATTTATTCGTTGCCTTCTGCGTACAGGTTCTTGAGAGCTTCGTTACACATGTGCCCTACTGAGCTTCGGTGGTCCCGAAGTGCAAGCTTCAAACTTGTATTCGATTAACTTGTCGAAGTGGTTCGATTCCATCTGCAGGGTGCCGGCGGGATGATGCGATATAATTTTTTATACGGATTTTCTAGCAAAGTAGTGTTAGTGCTCCATTTTTTATGCTGGAATTGGTAGATTCAATCACACCAACCGATTTCGTGTTCTTTTTGGATTCGTGTATAATTCACAGAAGGTTATTCGTTGCCTTCTGCGTACAGGTACTTGAGAGCTTCGTTACACATGTGCCCTACTGAGCTTCGGTGGTCCCGAGGTGCAAGCTACAAACTTGTATTCGATTAACTTGTCGAAGTGGTTCGATTTCGTCTGCAGGATGCCGGCGGGATGATGCGATATAATTTTTTATACGGATTTTCTAGCAAAGTAGTGTTGATGCTCCATTTTTTATGCTGGATTCGGTAGATTCAATCACACCAACCGATTTTGTGTTGTTTTTGGATTCGTGTATATATCACAGAAGGTTATTCGTTGCCTTCTACGTACAGGTACTTGAGAGCTTCGTTACACATGTGCCCTACTGAGCGTCGGTGGTCCCGAGGTGCAAGCTTCAAATTTGTATTCGATTAGCTTGTCGAAGGGGTTCGATTCCATCTGCAGGGCGCCGGCGGGATGATGCGATATAATTTTTTATACGGATTTTCTAGCAAAGTAGTGTTCTTGCTCCATTTTTTATGCTGCAATCGGTAGATTCAGCCACACCAACCGATTTTGTGTTGTTTTTGGATTCGTGTATAATTCACAGAAAGTTATTCGTTGCCTTCTGCGTACAGGTACTTGAGAGCTTCGTTACACATGTGCCCTACTGAGCGTCGGTGGTCCCGATGTGCAAGCTTCAAACTTGTATTCGATTAGTTTGTCGAAGTGGTTCGATTCCATCTGCAGGGCGCCGGCGGGATGATGCGATATAATATCTTATACGGATTTTCTAGCAAAGTACTGTTCTTGCTCCATTTTTTATGATGCAATCGGTAGATTCAGCCACACCAACCGATTTTGTGTTGTTCTTGGATTCGTGTATAATTCACAGAAATCTATTCGTTGCCTTCTGCGTACAGGTACTTGAGAGCTTCGTTACACATGTGCCCTACTGAGCTTTGGTGGTCCCGAGGTGCAAGCTTCAAACTTGTATTCGATTAACTTGTGGAAGTGGTTCGATTCCATCTGCAGGGTGCCGGCGGGATGATGCGATATAATATCTTATACGGATTTTCTAGCAAAGTACTGTTCTTGCTCCATTTTTTATGCTGCACTCGGTAGATTCAGCCACACCAACCGATTTTGTGTTGTTCTTGGATTCGTGTATAATTCACAGAAATCTATTCGTTGCCTTCTGCGTACAGGTACTTGAGAGCTTCGTTACACATGTGCCCTACTGAGCTTTGGTGGTCCCGAGGTGCAAGCTTCAAACTTGTATTCGATTAACTTGTGGAAGTGGTTCGATTCCATCTGCAGGGTGCCGGCGGGATGATGCGATACAATTTTTTATACGGATTTTCTAGCAAAGCAGTGTTCTTGCTCCATTTTTTATGCTGCAATCGGTAGATTCAGCCACACCAACCGATTTTGTGTTTTTTTTTGGATTCGTGTATAATTCACAGAAAGTTATTCGTTGCCTTCTGCGTACAGGTACTTGAGAGCTTCGTTACACATGTGCCCTACTGAGCTTCGGTGGTCCCGAGGTGCAAGCTTCAAACTTGTATTCGATTAACTTGTCGAAGTGGTTCGATTCCATCTGCAGGGTGCCGGCGGGATGATGCGATATAATTTTTTATACGGATTTTCTAGCAAAGTAGTGTTGATGCTCCATTTTTTATGCTGGAATCGGTAGATTCAATCACACCAACCGAATGGGTCACGGAACACGACACGACATATGTACAGATGTATGTATGCATGTAGGTGGCGATGGGCTGCAAGTTATGGTATGGTGACTGAGTGGTGTTTTTTGTGTTGTTTTTGGATTCGTGTATAGTTCACAGAAAGTTATTCGTTGCCTTCTGCGTACAGGTGTTTGAGAGCTTCGTTTCACATGTGCCCTACTGAGCTTCGGTGGTCCCGAGGTGCAAGCTTCAAACTTGTATTCGATTAACTTGTCGAAGTGGTTCGATTCCATCTGCAGGGCGCCGGCGGGATGATGCGATACAATTTTTTATACGAATTTTCTAGCAAAGTAGTGTTGGTGCTCCATTTTTTTATGCTGGAATTGGTAGATTCAATCACACCAACCGATTTCGTGTCGTCTTTGGATTCGTGTATAATTCACAGAAGGTTATTCGTTGCCTTCTGCGTACAGGTACTTGAGAGCTTCGTTACACATGCGCCCTACTGAGCTTCGGTGGTCCCGAGGTGCAAGCTTCAAACTTGTATTCGATTAACTTGTCGAAGTGGTTCGATTCCATCTGCAGGGCGCCGGCGGGATGATGCGATATAATTTTTTATACGGATTTTCTAGCAAGGTAGTGTTCTTGCTCCATGTTTAATGCTGCAATCGGTAGATTCAGCTACACCAACCGATTTTGTGTTGTTTTTGGATTCGTGTATAATTCACAGAAATTTATTCGTTGCCTTCTGCGTACAGGTACTTGAGAGCTTCGTTACACATGTGCCCTACTGAGCTTCGGTGGTCCCGAGGTGCAAGCTTCAAACTTGTATTCGATTAACTTGTCGAAGTGGTTCGATTCCATCTGCAGGGGGCCGGCGGGATGATGCGATATAATTTTTTATAGGGATTTTCTAGCAAAGTAGTGATGATGCTCCATTTTTTATGCTGGAATTGGTAGATTCAATCACACCAACCGATTTTGTGTTGTTTTTGGATTCGTGTATAATTCACAGAAAGTTATTCGTTGCCTTCTGCGTACAGGTGCTTGAGAACTTCGTTACACATGTGCCCTACTGAGCTTCGGTGGTCGCGAGGTGCAAGCTTCAAACTTGTAGTCGATTAGCGTGTCGAAGTGGTTCGATTCCATCTGCAGGGCGCCGGCGGGATGATGCGATTCAATTTTTTATACGGATTTTCTGGCAAAGTAGTGTTGATGCTCCATTTTTTATGCTGGAATCGGTAGATTCAATCACACCAACCGAATGGGTCACGGAACACGACACGACATATGTTATGGTATGGTGGCTGAGTGGTGTTTTTTGTGTTGTTTTTGGATTCGTGTATAGTTCACAGAAAGTTGTTCGTTGCCTTCTGCGTACAGGTGCTTGAGAGCTTCGTTACACATGTGCCCTACTGAGCTTCGGTGGTCCCGAGGTGCAAGCTTCAAACTTGTAGTCGATTAACGTGTCGAAGTGGTTCGATTCCATCTGCAGGGCGCCGGCGGGATGATGCGATATATTTTTTTATACGGATTTTCTAGCAAAGCAGTGTTCTTGCTCCATTTTTTATGCTGCAATCGGTAGATTCAGCCACACCAACCGATTTTGTGTTGTTTTTGGATTCGTGTATAATTCACAGAAAGTTATTCGTTGCCTTCTGCGTACAGGTGCTTGAGAGCTTCGTTACACATGTGCCCTACTGAGCTTCGGTGGTCGCGAGGTGCAAGCTTCAAACTTGTAGTCGATTAGCGTGTCGAAGTGGTTCGATTCCATCTGCAGGGCGCCGGCGGGATGATGCGATTCAATTTTTTATACGGATTTTCTAGCAAAGTAGTGTTCTTGCTCCATTTTTTATGTTGCAATCGGTAGATTCAGCTACACCAACCGATTTTGTGTTATTTTTGGATTCGTGTATAATTCACAGAAATTTATTCGTTGCCTTCTGCGTACAGGTACTTGAGAGCTTCGTTACCCATGTGCCCTACTGAGCTTCGGTGGTCCCGAGGTGCAAGCTTCAAACTTGTATTCGATTAACTTGTCGAAGTGGTTCGATTCCATCTGCAGGGCGCCGGCGGGATGATGCGATATAATTTTTTATACGGATTTTCTAGCAAAGTAGTGTTCTTGCTCCATTTTTTATGCTGCAATCGGTAGATTCAGCCACACCAACCGATTTTGTGTTGTTTTTGGATTCGTGTATAATTCACAGAAATCTATTCGTTGCCTTCTGCGTACAGGTGCTTGAGAGCTTCGTTACACATGTGCTCTACTGAGCTTCGGTGGTCCCGAGGTGCAAGCTTCAAACTTGTATTCGATTAACTTGTCGAAGTGGTTCGATTCCATCTGCAGGGCGCCGGCAAGATGATGCGATATAATTTTTTATACGGATTTTCTAGCAAAGTAGTGTTCTTGCTCCATTTTTTATGCTGCAATCGGTAGATTCAGCCACACCAACCGATTTTGTGTTGTTTTTGGATTCGTGTATAATTCACAGAAATCTATTCGTTGCCTTCTGCGTACAGGTACTTGAGAGCTTCGTTACACATGTGCCCTACTGAGCTTTGGTGGTCCCGAGGTGCAAGCTTCAAACTTGTATTCGATTAACTTGTCGAAGTGGTTCGATTCCATCTGCAGGGTTCCGGCGGGATGATGCGATATAATTTTTTATACGGATTTTCTAGCAAAGTAGTGTTGGTGCTCCATTTTTTATGCTGGAATTGGTAGATTCAATCACACCAACCGATTTCGTGTCGTTTTTGGATTCGTGTATAATTCACAGAAGGTTATTCGTTGCCTTCTGCGTACAGGTACTTGAGAGCTTCGTTACACATGCGCCCTACTGAGCTTCGGTGGTCCCGAGGTGCAAGCTTCAAACTTGTATTCGATTAACTTGTCGAAGTGGTTCGATTCCATCTGCAGGGCGCCGGCGGGATGATGCGATATAATTTTTTATACGGATTTTCTAGCAAGGTAGTGTTGATGCTCCATTTTTTATGCTGGAATCGGTTGATTCAATCACACCAACCGAATGGGTCACGGAACACGACACGACATATGTACAGATGTATGTATGCATGTAGGTGGCGATGGGCTGCAAGTTATGGTATGGTGACTGAGTGGTGTTTTTTGTGTTGTTTTTGGATTCGTGTATAGTTCGCAGAAAGTTATTCGTTGCCTTCTGCGTACAGGTGTTTGAGAGCTTCGTTTCACATGTGCCCCACTGAGCTTCGGTGGTCCCGAGGTGCAAGCTTCAAACTTGTATTCGATTAACTTGTCGAAGTGGTTCGATTCCATTTGCAGGGCGCCGGCGGGATGATGCGATATAATTTTTTATACGGATTTTCTAGCAAGGTAGTGTTCTTGCTCCATGTTTTATGCTGCAATCGGTAGATTCAGCTACACCAACCGATTTTGTGTTGTTTTTGGATTCGTGTATAATTCACAGAAATTTATTCGTTGCCTTCTGCGTACAGGTACTTGAGAGCTTCGTTACACATGTGCCCTACTGAGCTTCGGTGGTCCCGAGGTGCAAGCTTCAAACTTGTATTCGATTAACTTGTCGAAGTGGTTCGTTTCCATCTGCAGGCTGCCGGCGGGATGATGCGATATAATTTTTTATACGGATTTTCTAGCAAAGTAGTGTTGATGCTCCATTTTTTATGCTGGAATCGGTAGATTCAATCACACCAACCGAATGGGTCACGGAACACGACACGACATATGTTATGGTATGGTGGCTGAGTGGTGTTTTTTGTGTTGTTTTTGGATTCGTGTATAGTTCACAGAAAGTTATTCGTTGCCTTCTGCGAACAGGTGCTTGAGAGCTTCGTTACACATGTGCCCTACTGAGCTTCGGTGGTCCCGAGGTGCAAGCTTCAAACTTGTAGTCGATTAACGTGTCGAAGTGGTTCGATTCCATCTGCAGGGCGCCGGCGGGATGATGCGATATAATTTTTTATACGGATTTTCTAGCAAAGTAGTGTTGGTGCTCCATTTTTTATGCTGGAATTGGTAGATTCAATCACACCAACCGATTTCGTGTTCTTTTTGGATTCGTGTATAATTCACAGAAGGTTATTCGTTGCCTTCTGCGTACAGGTACTT
The DNA here is from genome assembly GCA_951905685.1 of Eumerus sabulonum. Taxonomy (NCBI): domain Eukaryota; kingdom Metazoa; phylum Arthropoda; class Insecta; order Diptera; family Syrphidae; genus Eumerus; species Eumerus sabulonum. The sequence continues at coordinate 43,495,605 of OX645063.1, forward strand.
GAGAGCTTCGTTACACATGTGCCCTACTGAGCTTCGGTGGTCCCGAGGTGCAAGCTTCAAACTTGTATTCGATTAACTTGTCGAAGTGGTTCGATTCCATATGCAGGGTGCCGGCGGGATGATGCGATATAATTTTTTATACGGATTTTCTGGCAAAGTAGTGTTGATGCTCCATTTTTTATGCTGGAATCGGTAGATTCAATCACACCAACCGAATGGGTCACGGAACACGACACGACATATATTATGGTATGGTGGCTGAGTGGTGTTTTTTGTGTTGTTTTTGGATTCGTGTATAGTTCACAGAAAGTTGTTCGTTGCCTTCTGCGTACAGGTGCTTGAGAGCTTCGTTACACATGTGCCCTACTGAGCTTCGGTGGTCCCGAGGTGCAAGCTTCAAACTTGTAGTCGATTAACGTGTCGAAGTGGTTCGATTCCATCTGCAGGGCGCCGGCGGGATGATGCGATATATTTTTTTATACGGATTTTCTAGCAAAGCAGTGTTCTTGCTCCATTTTTTATGCTGCAATCGGTAGATTCAGCCACACCAACCGATTTTGTGTTGTTTTTGGATTCGTGTATAATTCACAGAAAGTTATTCGTTGCCTTCTGCGTACAGGTACTTGAGAGCTTCGTTACACATGTGCCCTACTGAGCTTCGGTGGTCCCGAGGTGCAAGCTTCAAACTTGTATTCGATTAACTTGTCGAAGTGGTTCGATTCTATCTGCAGGGTGCCGGCGGGATGACGCGATATATTTTTTTATATGGATTTTCTAGCAAAGTAGTGTTGGTGCTCCATTTTTTATGCTGGAATTGGTAGATTCAATCACACCAACCGTTTTCGTGTTCTTTTTGGATTCGTGTATAATTCACACAAGGTTATTCGTTGCCTTCTTCGTACAGGTACTTGAGAGCTTCGTTACACATGTGCCCTACTGAGCTTCGGTGGCCCCGAGGTGCAAGCTTCAAACTTGTATTCGATTAACTTGTCGAAGTGGTTCGATTCCATCTGCAGGGTGCCGGCGGGATGATGCGATATAATTTTTTATACGGATTTTCTAGAAAAGTAGTGTTGGTGCTCCATTTTTTATGCTGGAATTGGTAGATTCAATCACACCAACCGATTTCGTGTTGTTTTTGGATTCGTGTATAATTCACAGAAAGTTATTCGTTGCCTTCTGCGTACAGGTACTTGAGAGCTTCGTTACACATGTGCCCTACTGAGCTTCGGTGGTCCCGAGGTGCAAGCTTCAAACTTGTATTCGATTAACTTGTCGAAGTGGTTCGATTCCATCTGCAGGGCGCCGGTGGGATGATGCGATATAATTTTTTATACGGATTTTCTAGCAAAGTAGTGTTCTTGCTCCATTTTTTATGCTGCAATCGGTAGATTCAGCCACACCAACCGATTTTGTGTTGTTTTTGGATTCGTGTATAATTCACAGAAATTTATTCGTTGCCTTCTGCGTACAGGTTCTTGAGAGCTTCGTTACACATGTGCCCTACTGAGCTTCGGTGGTCCCGAGGTGCAAGCTTCAAACTTGTATTCGATTAACTTGTCGAAGTGGTTCGATTCCATCTGCAGGGTTCCGGCGGGATGATGCGATATAATTTTTTATACGGATTTTCTAGCAAAGTAGTGTTGGTGCTCCATTTTTTATGCTGGAATTGGTAGATTCAATCACACCAACCGATTTCGTGTCGTTTTTGGATTCGTGTATAATTCACAGAAGGTTATTCGTTGCCTTCTGCGTACAGGTACTTGAGAGCTTCGTTACACATGCGCCCTACTGAGCTTCGGTGGTCCCGAGGTGCAAGCTTCAAACTTGTATTCGATTAACTTGTCGAAGTGGTTCGATTCCATCTGCAGGGCGCCGGCGGGATGATGCGATATAATTTTTTATACGGATTTTCTAGCAAGGTAGTGTTGATGCTCCATTTTTTATGCTGGAATCGGTAGATTCAATCACACCAACCGAATGGGTCACGGAACACGACACGACATATGTACAGATGTATGTATGCATGTAGGTGGCGATGGGCTGCAAGTTATGGTATGGTGACTGAGTGGTGTTTTTTGTGTTGTTTTTGGATTCGTGTATAGTTCGCAGAAAGTTATTCGTTGCCTTCTGCGTACAGGTGTTTGAGAGCTTCGTTTCACATGTGCCCCACTGAGCTTCGGTGGTCCCGAGGTGCAAGCTTCAAACTTGTATTCGATTAACTTGTCGAAGTGGTTCGATTCCATTTGCAGGGCGCCGGCGGGATGATGCGATATAATTTTTTATACGGATTTTCTAGCAAGGTAGTGTTCTTGCTCCATGTTTTATGCTGCAATCGGTAGATTCAGCTACACCAACCGATTTTGTGTTGTTTTTGGATTCGTGTATAATTCACAGAAATTTATTCGTTGCCTTCTGCGTACAGGTACTTGAGAGCTTCGTTACACATGTGCCCTACTGAGCTTCGGTGGTCCCGAGGTGCAAGCTTCAAACTTGTATTCGATTAACTTGTCGAAGTGGTTCGTTTCCATCTGCAGGCTGCCGGCGGGATGATGCGATATAATTTTTTATACGGATTTTCTAGCAAAGTAGTGTTGATGCTCCATTTTTTATGCTGGAATCGGTAGATTCAATCACACCAACCGAATGGGTCACGGAACACGACACGACATATGTTATGGTATGGTGGCTGAGTGGTGTTTTTTGTGTTGTTTTTGGATTCGTGTATAGTTCACAGAAAGTTATTCGTTGCCTTCTGCGTACAGGTGCTTGAGAGCTTCGTTACACATGTGCCCTACTGAGCTTCGGTGGTCCCGAGGTGCAAGCTTCAAACTTGTAGTCGATTAACGTGTCGAAGTGGTTCGATTCCATCTGCAGGGCGCCGGCGGGATGATGCGATATAATTTTTTATACGGATTTTCTAGCAAAGTAGTGTTGGTGCTCCATTTTTTATGCTGGAATTGGTAGATTCAATCACACCAACCGATTTCGTGTTCTTTTTGGATTCGTGTATAATTCACAGAAGGTTATTCGTTGCCTTCTGCGTACAGGTACTTGAGAGCTTCGTTACACATGTGCCCTACTGAGCTTCGGTGGTCCCGAGGTGCAAGCTTCAAACTTGTATTCGATTAACTTGTCGAAGTGGTTCGATTCCATATGCAGGGTGCCGGCGGGATGATGCGATATAATTTTTTATACGGATTTTCTGGCAAAGTAGTGTTGATGCTCCATTTTTTATGCTGGAATCGGTAGATTCAATCACACCAACCGAATGGGTCACGGAACACGACACGACATATATTATGGTATGGTGGCTGAGTGGTGTTTTTTGTGTTGTTTTTGGATTCGTGTATAGTTCACAGAAAGTTGTTCGTTGCCTTCTGCGTACAGGTGCTTGAGAGCTTCGTTACACATGTGCCCTACTGAGCTTCGGTGGTCCCGAGGTGCAAGCTTCAAACTTGTAGTCGATTAACGTGTCGAAGTGGTTCGATTCCATCTGCAGGGCGCCGGCGGGATGATGCGATATATTTTTTTATACGGATTTTCTAGCAAAGCAGTGTTCTTGCTCCATTTTTTATGCTGCAATCGGTAGATTCAGCCACACCAACCGATTTTGTGTTGTTTTTGGATTCGTGTATAATTCACAGAAAGTTATTCGTTGCCTTCTGCGTACAGGTACTTGAGAGCTTCGTTACACATGTGCCCTACTGAGCTTCGGTGGTCCCGAGGTGCAAGCTTCAAACTTGTATTCGATTAACTTGTCGAAGTGGTTCGATTCTATCTGCAGGGTGCCGGCGGGATGACGCGATATATTTTTTTATATGGATTTTCTAGCAAAGTAGTGTTGGTGCTCCATTTTTTATGCTGGAATTGGTAGATTCAATCACACCAACCGTTTTCGTGTTCTTTTTGGATTCGTGTATAATTCACACAAGGTTATTCGTTGCCTTCTTCGTACAGGTACTTGAGAGCTTCGTTACACATGTGCCCTACTGAGCTTCGGTGGCCCCGAGGTGCAAGCTTCAAACTTGTATTCGATTAACTTGTCGAAGTGGTTCGATTCCATCTGCAGGGTGCCGGCGGGATGATGCGATATAATTTTTTATACGGATTTTCTAGCAAAGTAGTGTTGGTGCTCCATTTTTTATGCTGGAATTGGTAGATTCAATCACACCAACCGATTTCGTGTTGTTTTTGGATTCGTGTATAATTCACAGAAAGTTATTCGTTGCCTTCTGCGTACAGGTACTTGAGAGCTTCGTTACACATGTGCCCTACTGAGCTTCGGTGGTCCCGAGGTGCAAGCTTCAAACTTGTATTCGATTAACTTGTCGAAGTGGTTCGATTCCATCTGCAGGGCGCCGGTGGGATGATGCGATATAATTTTTTATACGGATTTTCTAGCAAAGTAGTGTTCTTGCTCCATTTTTTATGCTGCAATCGGTAGATTCAGCCACACCAACCGATTTTGTGTTGTTTTTGGATTCGTGTATAATTCACAGAAATTTATTCGTTGCCTTCTGCGTACAGGTTCTTGAGAGCTTCGTTACACATGTGCCCTACTGAGCTTCGGTGGTCCCGAGGTGCAAGCTTCAAACTTGTATTCGATTAACTTGTCGAAGTGGTTCGATTCCATCTGCAGGGTGCCGGCGGGATGATGCGATATAATTTTTTATACGGATTTTCTAGCAAAGTAGTGTTAGTGCTCCATTTTTTTTGCTGGAATTGGTAGATTCAATCACACCAACCGATTTCGTGTTCTTTTTGGATTCGTGTATAATTCACAGAAGGTTATTCGTTGCCTTCTGCGTGCAGGTACTTGAGAGCTTCGTTACACATGTGCCCTACTGAGCGTCGGTGGTCCCGAGGTGCAAGCTTCAAACTTGTATTCGATTAGCTTGTCGAAGTGGTTCGATTCCATCTGCGGGGCGCCGGCGAGATGATGCGATATAATTTTTTATACGGATTTTCTAGCAAAGTAGTGTTCTTGCTCCATTTTTTATGCTGCAATCGGTAGATTCAGCCACACCAACCGATTTTGTGTTGTTTTTGGATTCGTGTATAATTCACAGAAAGTTATTCGTTGCCTTCTGCGTACAGGTACTTGAGAGCTTCGTTACACATGTGCCCTACTGAGCGTCGGTGGTCCCGAGGTGCAAGCTTCAAACTTGTATTCGATTAGCTTGTCGAAGTGGTTCGATTCCATCTGCAGGGCGCCGGCGGGATGATGCGATATAATTTTTTATACGGATTTTCTAGCAAAGTAGTGTTCTTGCTCCATTTTTTATGCTGCAATCGGTAGATTCAGCCACACCAACCGATTTTGTGTTGTTTTTGGATTCGTGTATAATTCACAGAAAGTTATTCGTTGCCTTCTGCGTACAGGTACCTGAGAGCTTCGGTACACATGTGCCCTACTGAGCTTCGGTGGTCCCGAGGTGCAAGCTTCAAACTTGTATTCGATTAACTTGTCGAAGTGGTTCGATTCCATCTGCAGGGTGCCGGCGGGATGATGCGATATAATTTTTTATACGGATTTTCTAGCAAAGCAGTGTTCTTGCTCCATTTTTTATGCTGCAATCGGTAGATTCAGCCACACCAACCGATTTTGTGTTGTTTTTGGATTCGTGTATAATTCACAGAAAGTTATTCGTTGCCTTCTGCGTACAGGTACTTGAGAGCTTCGTTACCCATGTGCCCTACTGAGCTTCGGTGGTCCCGAGGTGCAAGCTTCAAACTTGTATTCGATTAACTTGTCGAAGTGGTTCGATTCCATCTGCAGGGTGCCGGCGGGATGATGCGATATAATTTTTTATACGGATTTTCTAGCAAAGCAGTGTTCTTGCTCCATTTTTTATGCTGCAATCGGTAGATTCAGCCACACCAACCGATTTTGTGTTTTTTTTGGATTCGTGTATAATTCACAGAAAGTTATTCGTTGCCTTCTGCGTACAGGTACTTGAGAGCTTCGTTACACATGTGCCCTACTGAGCTTCGGTGGTCCCGAGGTGCAAGCTTCAAACTTGTAGTCGATTAGCGTGTCGAAGTGGTTCGATTCCATCTGCAGGGCGCCGGCGGGATGATGCGATATAATTTTTTATACGGATTTTCTAGCAAAGTAGTGTTGGTGCTCCATTTTTTATGCTGGAATTGGTAGATTCAATCACACCAACCGATTTCGTGTTGTTTTTGGATTCGTGTATAATTCACAGAAGGTTATTCTTTGCCTTCTGCGTACAGGTACTTGAGAGCTTCGTTACACATGTGCCCTACTGAGCTTCGGTGGTCCCGAGGTGCAAGCTTCAAACTTGTATTCGATTAACTTGTCGAAGTGGTTCGATTCCATCTGCAGGGCGCCGGCGGGATGATGCGATACAATTTTTTATACGGGTTTTCTAGCAAAGTAGTGTTGGTGCTCCATATTTTATGCTGGAATTGGTAGATTCAATCACACCGACCGATTTTGTGTTGTTTTTGGATTCGTGTTTATATCACAGAAGGTTATTCGTTGCCTTCTACGTACAGGTACTTGAGAGCTTCGTTACACATGTGCCCTACTGAGCTTCGGTGGTCCCGAGGTGCAAGCTTCAAACTTGTAGTCGATTAGCGTGTCGAAGTGGTTCGATTCCATCTGCAGGGCGCCGGCGGGATGATGCGATTCAATTTTTTATACGGATTTTCTAGCAAAGTAGTGTTCTTGCTCCATTTTTTATGTTGCAATCGGTAGATTCAGCTACACCAACCGATTTTGTGTTATTTTTGGATTCGTGTATAATTCACAGAAATTTATTCGTTGCCTTCTGCGTACAGGTACTTGAGAGCTTCGTTACCCATGTGCCCTACTGAGCTTCGGTGGTCCCGAGGTGCAAGCTTCAAACTTGTATTCGATTAACTTGTCGAAGTGGTTCGATTCCATCTGCAGGGCGCCGGCGGGATGATGCGATATAATTTTTTATACGGATTTTCTAGCAAAGTAGTGTTCTTGCTCCATTTTTTATGCTGCAATCGGTAGATTCAGCCACACCAACCGATTTTGTGTTGTTTTTGGATTCGTGTATAATTCACAGAAATCTATTCGTTGCCTTCTGCGTACAGGTGCTTGAGAGCTTCGTTACACATGTGCTCTACTGAGCTTCGGTGGTCCCGAGGTGCAAGCTTCAAACTTGTATTCGATTAACTTGTCGAAGTGGTTCGATTCCATCTGCAGGGCGCCGGCAAGATGATGCGATATAATTTTTTATACGGATTTTCTAGCAAAGTAGTGTTCTTGCTCCATTTTTTATGCTGCAATCGGTAGATTCAGCCACACCAACCGATTTTGTGTTGTTTTTGGATTCGTGTATAATTCACAGAAATCTATTCGTTGCCTTCTGCGTACAGGTACTTGAGAGCTTCGTTACACATGTGCCCTACTGAGCTTTGGTGGTCCCGAGGTGCAAGCTTCAAACTTGTATTCGATTAACTTGTCGAAGTGGTTCGATTCCATCTGCAGGGTTCCGGCGGGATGATGCGATATAATTTTTTATACGGATTTTCTAGCAAAGTAGTGTTGGTGCTCCATTTTTTATGCTGGAATTGGTAGATTCAATCACACCAACCGATTTCGTGTCGTTTTTGGATTCGTGTATAATTCACAGAAGGTTATTCGTTGCCTTCTGCGTACAGGTACTTGAGAGCTTCGTTACACATGCGCCCTACTGAGCTTCGGTGGTCCCGAGGTGCAAGCTTCAAACTTGTATTCGATTAACTTGTCGAAGTGGTTCGATTCCATCTGCAGGGCGCCGGCGGGATGATGCGATATAATTTTTTATACGGATTTTCTAGCAAGGTAGTGTTGATGCTCCATTTTTTATGCTGGAATCGGTAGATTCAATCACACCAACCGAATGGGTCACGGAACACGACACGACATATGTACAGATGTATGTATGCATGTAGGTGGCGATGGGCTGCAAGTTATGGTATGGTGACTGAGTGGTGTTTTTTGTGTTGTTTTTGGATTCGTGTATAGTTCGCAGAAAGTTATTCGTTGCCTTCTGCGTACAGGTGTTTGAGAGCTTCGTTTCACATGTGCCCCACTGAGCTTCGGTGGTCCCGAGGTGCAAGCTTCAAACTTGTATTCGATTAACTTGTCGAAGTGGTTCGATTCCATTTGCAGGGCGCCGGCGGGATGATGCGATATAATTTTTTATACGGATTTTCTAGCAAGGTAGTGTTCTTGCTCCATGTTTTATGCTGCAATCGGTAGATTCAGCTACACCAACCGATTTTGTGTTGTTTCTGGATTCGTGTATAATTCACAGAAATTTATTCGTTGCCTTCTGCGTACAGGTACTTGAGAGCTTCGTTACACATGTGCCCTACTGAGCTTCGGTGGTCCCGAGGTGCAAGCTTCAAACTTGTATTCGATTAACTTGTCGAAGTGGTTCGTTTCCATCTGCAGGCTGCCGGCGGGATGATGCGATATAATTTTTTATACGGATTTTCTAGCAAAGTAGTGTTGATGCTCCATTTTTTATGCTGGAATCGGTAGATTCAATCACACCAACCGAATGGGTCACGGAACACGACACGACATATGTTATGGTATGGTGGCTGAGTGGTGTTTTTTGTGTTGTTTTTGGATTCGTGTATAGTTCACAGAAAGTTATTCGTTGCCTTCTGCGTACAGGTGCTTGAGAGCTTCGTTACACATGTGCCCTACTGAGCTTCGGTGGTCCCGAGGTGCAAGCTTCAAACTTGTAGTCGATTAACGTGTCGAAGTGGTTCGATTCCATCTGCAGGGCGCCGGCGGGATGATGCGATATAATTTTTTATACGGATTTTCTAGCAAAGTAGTGTTGGTGCTCCATTTTTTATGCTGGAATTGGTAGATTCAATCACACCAACCGATTTCGTGTTCTTTTTGGATTCGTGTATAATTCACAGAAGGTTATTCGTTGCCTTCTGCGTACAGGTACTTGAGAGCTTCGTTACACATGTGCCCTACTGAGCTTCGGTGGTCCCGAGGTGCAAGCTTCAAACTTGTATTCGATTAACTTGTCGAAGTGGTTCGATTCCATATGCAGGGTGCCGGCGGGATGATGCGATATAATTTTTTATACGGATTTTCTGGCAAAGTAGTGTTGATGCTCCATTTTTTATGCTGGAATCGGTAGATTCAATCACACCAACCGAATGGGTCACGGAACACGACACGACATATATTATGGTATGGTGGCTGAGTGGTGTTTTTTGTGTTGTTTTTGGATTCGTGTATAGTTCACAGAAAGTTGTTCGTTGCCTTCTGCGTACAGGTGCTTGAGAGCTTCGTTACACATGTGCCCTACTGAGCTTCGGTGGTCCCGAGGTGCAAGCTTCAAACTTGTAGTCGATTAACGTGTCGAAGTGGTTCGATTCCATCTGCAGGGCGCCGGCGGGATGATGCGATATATTTTTTTATACGGATTTTCTAGCAAAGCAGTGTTCTTGCTCCATTTTTTATGCTGCAATCGGTAGATTCAGCCACACCAACCGATTTTGTGTTGTTTTTGGATTCGTGTATAATTCACAGAAAGTTATTCGTTGCCTTCTGCGTACAGGTACTTGAGAGCTTCGTTACACATGTGCCCTACTGAGCTTCGGTGGTCCCGAGGTGCAAGCTTCAAACTTGTATTCGATTAACTTGTCGAAGTGGTTCGATTCTATCTGCAGGGTGCCGGCGGGATGACGCGATATATTTTTTTATATGGATTTTCTAGCAAAGTAGTGTTGGTGCTCCATTTTTTATGCTGGAATTGGTAGATTCAATCACACCAACCGTTTTCGTGTTCTTTTTGGATTCGTGTATAATTCACACAAGGTTATTCGTTGCCTTCTTCGTACAGGTACTTGAGAGCTTCGTTACACATGTGCCCTACTGAGCTTCGGTGGCCCCGAGGTGCAAGCTTCAAACTTGTATTCGATTAACTTGTCGAAGTGGTTCGATTCCATCTGCAGGGTGCCGGCGGGATGATGCGATATAATTTTTTATACGGATTTTCTAGCAAAGTAGTGTTGGTGCTCCATTTTTTATGCTGGAATTGGTAGATTCAATCACACCAACCGATTTCGTGTTGTTTTTGGATTCGTGTATAATTCACAGAAAGTTATTCGTTGCCTTCTGCGTACAGGTACTTGAGAGCTTCGTTACACATGTGCCCTACTGAGCTTCGGTGGTCCCGAGGTGCAAGCTTCAAACTTGTATTCGATTAACTTGTCGAAGTGGTTCGATTCCATCTGCAGGGCGCCGGTGGGATGATGCGATATAATTTTTTATACGGATTTTCTAGCAAAGTAGTGTTCTTGCTCCATTTTTTATGCTGCAATCGGTAGATTCAGCCACACCAACCGATTTTGTGTTGTTTTTGGATTCGTGTATAATTCACAGAAATTTATTCGTTGCCTTCTGCGTACAGGTTCTTGAGAGCTTCGTTACACATGTGCCCTACTGAGCTTCGGTGGTCCCGAGGTGCAAGCTTCAAACTTGTATTCGATTAACTTGTCGAAGTGGTTCGATTCCATCTGCAGGGTGCCGGCGGGATGATGCGATATAATTTTTTATACGGATTTTCTAGCAAAGTAGTGTTAGTGCTCCATTTTTTTTGCTGGAATTGGTAGATTCAATCACACCAACCGATTTCGTGTTCTTTTTGGATTCGTGTATAATTCACAGAAGGTTATTCGTTGCCTTCTGCGTGCAGGTACTTGAGAGCTTTGTTACACATGTGCCCTACTGAGCGTCGGTGGTCCCGAGGTGCAAGCTTCAAACTTGTATTCGATTAGCTTGTCGAAGTGGTTCGATTCCATCTGCGGGGCGCCGGCGAGATGATGCGATATAATTTTTTATACGGATTTTCTAGCAAAGTAGTGTTCTTGCTCCATTTTTTATGCTGCAATCGGTAGATTCAGCCACACCAACCGATTTTGTGTTGTTTTTGGATTCGTGTATAATTCACAGAAAGTTATTCGTTGCCTTCTGCGTACAGGTACTTGAGAGCTTCGTTACACATGTGCCCTACTGAGCGTCGGTGGTCCCGAGGTGCAAGCTTCAAACTTGTATTCGATTAGCTTGTCGAAGTGGTTCGATTCCATCTGCAGGGCGCCGGCGGGATGATGCGATATAATTTTTTATACGGATTTTCTAGCAAAGTAGTGTTCTTGCTCCATTTTTTATGCTGCAATCGGTAGATTCAGCCACACCAACCGATTTTGTGTTGTTTTTGGATTCGTGTATAATTCACAGAAAGTTATTCGTTGCCTTCTGCGTACAGGTACCTGAGAGCTTCGGTACACATGTGCCCTACTGAGCTTCGGTGGTCCCGAGGTGCAAGCTTCAAACTTGTATTCGATTAACTTGTCGAAGTGGTTCGATTCCATCTGCAGGGTGCCGGCGGGATGATGCGATATAATTTTTTATACGGATTTTCTAGCAAAGCAGTGTTCTTGCTCCATTTTTTATGCTGCAATCGGTAGATTCAGCCACACCAACCGATTTTGTGTTGTTTTTGGATTCGTGTATAATTCACAGAAAGTTATTCGTTGCCTTCTGCGTACAGGTACTTGAGAGCTTCGTTACCCATGTGCCCTACTGAGCTTCGGTGGTCCCGAGGTGCAAGCTTCAAACTTGTATTCGATTAACTTGTCGAAGTGGTTCGATTCCATCTGCAGGGTGCCGGCGGGATGATGCGATATAATTTTTTATACGGATTTTCTAGCAAAGCAGTGTTCTTGCTCCATTTTTTATGCTGCAATCGGTAGATTCAGCCACACCAACCGATTTTGTGTTTTTTTTGGATTCGTGTATAATTCACAGAAAGTTATTCGTTGCCTTCTGCGTACAGGTACTTGAGAGCTTCGTTACACATGTGCCCTACTGAGCTTCGGTGGTCCCGAGGTGCAAGCTTCAAACTTGTAGTCGATTAGCGTGTCGAAGTGGTTCGATTCCATCTGCAGGGCGCCGGCGGGATGATGCGATATAATTTTTTATACGGATTTTCTAGCAAAGTAGTGTTGGTGCTCCATTTTTTATGCTGGAATTGGTAGATTCAATCACACCAACCGATTTCGTGTTGTTTTTGGATTCGTGTATAATTCACAGAAGGTTATTCTTTGCCTTCTGCGTACAGGTACTTGAGAGCTTCGTTACACATGTGCCCTACTGAGCTTCGGTGGTCCCGAGGTGCAAGCTTCAAACTTGTATTCGATTAACTTGTCGAAGTGGTTCGATTCCATCTGCAGGGCGCCGGCGGGATGATGCGATACAATTTTTTATACGGGTTTTCTAGCAAAGTAGTGTTGGTGCTCCATATTTTATGCTGGAATTGGTAGATTCAATCACACCGACCGATTTTGTGTTGTTTTTGGATTCGTGTTTATATCACAGAAGGTTATTCGTTGCCTTCTACGTACAGGTACTTGAGAGCTTCGTTACACATGTGCCCTACTGAGCTTCGGTGGTCCCGAGGTGCAAGCTTCAAACTTGTAGTCGATTAGCGTGTCGAAGTGGTTCGATTCCATCTGCAGGGTGCCGGCGGGATGATGCGATATAATTTTTTATACGGATTTTCTAGCAAAGTAGTGTTGATGCTCCATTTTTTATGCTGGAATCGGTAGATTCAATCACACCAACCGAATGGGTCACGGAACACGACACGACATATGTTATGGTATGGTGGCTGAGTGGTGTTTTTTGTGTTGTTTTTGGATTCGTGTATAGTTCACAGAAAGTTATTCGTTGCCTTCTGCGTACAGGTGCTTGAGAGCTTCGTTACACATGTGCCCTACTGAGCTTCGGTGGTCCCGAGGTGCAAGCTTCAAACTTGTATTCGATTAACTTGTCGAAGTGGTTCGATTCCATCTGCAGGGCGCCGGCGGGATGATGCGATATAATTTTTTATACGGATTTCCTAGCAAAGTAGTGTTCTTGCTCCATTTTTCATGCTGCAATCGGTAGATTCAGCCACACCAACCGATTTTGTGTTGTTTTTGGATTCGTGTATAATTCACAGAAAGTTATTCGTTGCCTTCTGCGTACAGGTACTTGAGAGCTTCGTTACACATGTGCCCTACTGAGCTTCGGTGGTCCCGAGGTGCAAGCTTCAAACTTGTAGTCGATTAACGTGTCGAAGTGGTTCGATTCCATCTGCAGGGCGCCGGCGGGATGATGCGATATAATTTTTTATACGGATTTTCTAGCAAAGTAGTGTTGGTGCTCCATTTTTTATGCTGGAATTGGTAGATTCAATCACACCAACCGATTTCGTGTTCTTTTTGGATTCGTGTATAATTCACAGAAGGTTATTCGTTGCCTTCTGCGTACAGGTACTTGAGAGCTTCGTTACACATGTGCCCTACTGAGCTTCGGTGGTCCCGAGGTGCAAGCTTCAAACTTGTATTCGATTAACTTGTCGAAGTGGTTCGATTCCATATGCAGGGTGCCGGCGGGATGATGCGATATAATTTTTTGTACGGATTTTCTGGCAAAGTAGTGTTGATGCTCCATTTTTTATGCTGGAATCGGTAGATTCAATCACACCAACCGAATGGGTCACGGAACACGACACGACATATGTACAGATGTATGTATGCATGTAGGTGGCGATGGGCTGCAAGTTATGGTATGGTGACTGAGTGGTGTTTTTTGTGTTGTTTTTGGATTCGTGTATAGTTCGCGAAAGTTATTCGTTGCCTTCTGCGTACAGGTGTTTGAGAGCTTCGTTTCACATGTGCCCCACTGAGCTTCGGTGGTCCCGAGGTGCAAGCTTCAAACTTGTATTCGATTAACTTGTCGAAGTGGTTCGATTCCATTTGCAGGGCGCCGGCGGGATGATGCGATATAATTTTTTATACGGATTTTCTAGCAAGGTAGTGTTCTTGCTCCATGTTTTATGCTGCAATCGGTAGATTCAGCTACACCAACCGATTTTGTGTTGTTTTTGGATTCGTGTATAATTCACAGAAATTTATTCGTTGCCTTCTGCGTACAGGTACTTGAGAGCTTCGTTACACATGTGCCCTACTGAGCTTCGGTGGTCCCGAGGTGCAAGCTTCAAACTTGTATTCGATTAACTTGTCGAAGTGGTTCGATTCCATCTGCAGGGCGCCGGCGGGATGATGCGATATAATTTTTTATACGGATTTTCTAGCAAAGTAGTGTTGATGCTCCATTTTTTAAGCTGGAATCGGTAGATTCAATCACACCAACCGAATGGGTCACGGAACACGACACGACATATGTTATGGTATGGTGGCTGAGTGGTGTTTTTTGTGTTGTTTTTGGATTCGTGTATAATTCACAGAAAGTTATTCGTTGCCTTCTGCGTACAGGTACCTGAGAGCTTCGGTACACATGTGCCCTACTGAGCTTCGGTGGTCCCGAGGTGCAAGCTTGAAACTTGTATTCGATTAACTTGTCGAAGTGGTTCGATTCCATCTGCAGGGTGCCGGCGGGATGATGCGATATAATTTTTTATACGGATTTTCTAGCAAGGTAGTGTTCTTGCTCCATGTTTTATGCTGCAATCGGTAGATTCAGCCACACCAACCGATTTTGTGTTGTTTTTGGATTCGTGTATAATTCACAGAAAGTTATTCGTTGCCTTCTGCGTACAGGTACTTGAGAGCTTCGTTACCCATGTGCCCTACTGAGCTTCGGTGGTCCCGAGGTGCAAGCTTCAAACTTGTATTCGATTAACTTGTCGAAGTGGTTCGATTCCATCTGCAGGGCGCCGGCGGGATGATGCGATATAATTTTTTATACGGATTTCCTAGCAAAGTAGTGTTCTTGCTCCATTTTTCATGCTGCAATCGGTAGATTCAGCCACACCAACCGATTTTGTGTTGTTTTTGGATTCGTGTATAATTCACAGAAAGTTATTCGTTGCCTTCTGCGTACAGGTACTTGAGAGCTTCGTTACACATGTGCCCTACTGAGCTTCGGTGGTCCCGAGGTGCAAGCTTCAAACTTGTATTCGATTAACTTGTCGAAGTGGTTCGATTCCATTTGCAGGGCGCCGGCGGGATGATGCGATATAATTTTTTATACGGATTTTCTAGCAAGGTAGTGTTCTTGCTCCATGTTTTATGCTGCAATCGGTAGATTCAGCTACACCAACCGATTTTGTGTTGTTTTTGGATTCGTGTATAATTCACAGAAATTTATTCGTTGCCTTCTGCGTACAGGTACTTGAGAGCTTCGTTACACATGTGCCCTACTGAGCTTCGGTGGTCCCGAGGTGCAAGCTTCAAACTTGTATTCGATTAACTTGTCGAAGTGGTTCGATTCCATCTGCAGGGCGCCGGCGGGATGATGCGATATAATTTTTTATACGGATTTCCTAGCAAAGTAGTGTTCTTGCTCCATTTTTTATGCTGCAATCGGTAGATTCAGCCACACCAACCGATTTTGTGTTGTTTTTGGATTCGTGTATAATTCACAGAAAGTTATTCGTTGCCTTCTGCGTACAGGTACTTGAGAGCTTCGTTACCCATGTGCCCTACTGAGCTTCGGTGGTCCCGAGGTGCAAGCTTCAAACTTGTATTCGATTAACTTGTCGAAGTGGTTCGATTCCATCTGCAGGGCGCCGGCGGGATGATGCGATATAATTTTTTATACGGATTTCCTAGCAAAGTAGTGTTCTTGCTCCATTTTTCATGCTGCAATCGGTAGATTCAGCCACACCAACCGATTTTGTGTTGTTTTTGGATTCGTGTATAATTCACAGAAAGTTATTCGTTGCCTTCTGCGTACAGGTACTTGAGAGCTTCGTTACACATGTGCCCTACTGAGCTTCGGTGGTCCCGAGGTGCAAGTTTCAAACTTGTATTCGATTAACTTGTCGAAGTGGTTCGATTCCATCTGCAGGGTGCCGGCGGGATGATGCGATATAATTTTTTATACGGATTTTCTAGCAAAGCAGTGTTCTTGCTCCATTTTTTATGCTGCAATCGGTAGATTCAGCCACACCAACCGATTTTGTGTTTTTTTTGGATTCGTGTATAATTCACAGAAAGTTATTCGTTGCCTTCTGCGTACAGGTACTTGAGAGCTTCGTTACACATGTGCCCTACTGAGCTTCGGTGGTCCCGAGGTGCAAGCTTCAAACTTGTAGTCGATTAGCGTGTCGAAGTGGTTCGATTCCATCTGCAGGGCGCCGGCGGGATGATGCGATATAATTTTTTATACGGATTTTCTAGCAAAGTAGTGTTGGTGCTCCATTTTTTATGCTGGAATTGGTAGATTCAATCACACCAACCGATTTCGTGTTGTTTTTGGATTCGTGTATAATTCACAGAAGGTTATTCGTTGCCTTCTGCGTACAGGTACTTGAGAGCTTCGTTACACATGTGCCCTACTGAGCTTCGGTGGTCCCGAGGTGCAAGCTTCAAACTTGTATTCGATTAACTTGTCGAAGTGGTTCGATTCCATCTGCAGGGCGCCGGCGGGATGATGCGATACAATTTTTTATACGGATTTTCTAGCAAAGTAGTGTTGGTGCTCCATATTTTATGCTGGAATTGGTAGATTCAATCACACCGACCGATTTTGTGTTGTTTTTGGATTCGTGTTTATATCACAGAAGGTTATTCGTTGCCTTCTACGTACAGGTACTTGAGAGCTTCGTTACACATGTGCCCTACTGAGCTTCGGTGGTCCCGAGGTGCAAGCTTCAAACTTGTAGTCGATTAGCGTGTCGAAGTGGTTCGATTCCATCTGCAGGGTGCCGGCGGGATGATGCGATATAATTTTTTATACGGATTTTCTAGCAAAGTAGTGTTGATGCTCCATTTTTTATGCTGGAATCGGTAGATTCAATCACACCAACCGAATGGGTCACGGAACACGACACGACATATGTTATGGTATGGTGGCTGAGTGGTGTTTTTTGTGTTGTTTTTGGATTCGTGTATAGTTCACAGAAAGTTATTCGTTGCCTTCTGCGTACAGGTGCTTGAGAGCTTCGTTACACATGTGCCCTACTGAGCTTCGGTGGTCCCGAGGTGCAAGCTTCAAACTTGTAGTCGATTAACGTGTCGAAGTGGTTCGATTCCATCTGCAGGGCGCCGGCGGGATGATGCGATACAATTTTTTATACGGATTTTCTAGCAAAGTAGTGTTGGTGCTCCATTTTTTATGCTGGAATTGGTAGATTCAATCACACCAACCGATTTCGTGTTCTTTTTGGATTCGTGTATAATTCACAGAAGGTTATTCGTTGCCTTCTGCGTACAGGTACTTGAGAGCTTCGTTACACATGTGCCCTACTGAGCTTCGGTGGTCCCGAGGTGCAAGCTTCAAACTTGTATTCGATTAACTTGTCGAAGTGGTTCGATTCCATATGCAGGGTGCCGGCGGGATGATGCGATATAATTTTTTGTACGGATTTTCTGGCAAAGTAGTGTTGATGCTCCATTTTTTATGCTGGAATCGGTAGATTCAATCACACCAACCGAATGGGTCACGGAACACGACACGACATATGTACAGATGTATGTATGCATGTAGGTGGCGATGGGCTGCAAGTTATGGTATGGTGACTGAGTGGTGTTTTTTGTGTTGTTTTTGGATTCGTGTATAGTTCGCAGAAAGTTATTCGTTGCCTTCTGCGTACAGGTGTTTGAGAGCTTCGTTTCACATGTGCCCCACTGAGCTTCGGTGGTCCCGAGGTGCAAGCTTCAAACTTGTATTCGATTAACTTGTCGAAGTGGTTCGATTCCATTTGCAGGGCGCCGGCGGGATGATGCGATATAATTTTTTATACGGATTTTCTAGCAAGGTAGTGTTCTTGCTCCATGTTTTATGCTGCAATCGGTAGATTCAGCTACGCCAACCGATTTTGTGTTGTTTTTGGATTCGTGTATAATTCACAGAAATTTATTCGTTGCCTTCTGCGTACAGGTACTTGAGAGCTTCGTTACACATGTGCCCTACTGAGCTTCGGTGGTCCCGAGGTGCAAGCTTCAAACTTGTATTCGATTAACTTGTCGAAGTGGTTCGTTTCCATCTGCAGGCTGCCGGCGGGATGATGCGATATAATTTTTTATACGGATTTTCTAGCAAAGTAGTGTTGATGCTCCATTTTTTATGCTGGAATCGGTAGATTCAATCACACCAACCGAATGGGTCACGGAACACGACACGACATATGTTATGGTATGGTGGCTGAGTGGTGTTTTTTGTGTTGTTTTTGGATTCGTGTATAGTTCACAGAAAGTTATTCGTTGCCTTCTGCGTACAGGTGCTTGAGAGCTTCGTTACACATGTGCCCTACTGAGCTTCGGTGGTCCCGAGGTGCAAGCTTCAAACTTGTAGTCGATTAACGTGTCGAAGTGGTTCGATTCCATCTGCAGGGCGCCGGCGGGATGATGCGATATAATTTTTTATACGGATTTTCTAGCAAAGTAGTGTTGGTGCTCCATTTTTTATGCTGGAATTGGTAGATTCAATCACACCAACCGATTTCGTGTTCTTTTTGGATTCGTGTATAATTCACAGAAGGTTATTCGTTGCCTTCTGCGTACAGGTACTTGAGAGCTTCGTTACACATGTGCCCTACTGAGCTTCGGTGGTCCCGAGGTGCAAGCTTCAAACTTGTATTCGATTAACTTGTCGAAGTGGTTCGATTCCATATGCAGGGTGCCGGCGGGATGATGCGATATAATTTTTTATACGGATTTTCTGGCAAAGTAGTGTTGATGCTCCATTTTTTATGCTGGAATCGGTAGATTCAATCACACCAACCGAATGGGTCACGGAACACGACACGACATATATTATGGTATGGTGGCTGAGTGGTGTTTTTTGTGTTGTTTTTGGATTCGTGTATAGTTCACAGAAAGTTGTTCGTTGCCTTCTGCGTACAGGTGCTTGAGAGCTTCGTTACACATGTGCCCTACTGAGCTTCGGTGGTCCCGAGGTGCAAGCTTCAAACTTGTAGTCGATTAACGTGTCGAAGTGGTTCGATTCCATCTGCAGGGCGCCGGCGGGATGATGCGATATATTTTTTTATACGGATTTTCTAGCAAAGCAGTGTTCTTGCTCCATTTTTTATGCTGCAATCGGTAGATTCAGCCACACCAACCGATTTTGTGTTGTTTTTGGATTCGTGTATAATTCACAGAAAGTTATTCGTTGCCTTCTGCGTACAGGTACTTGAGAGCTTCGTTACACATGTGCCCTACTGAGCTTCGGTGGTCCCGAGGTGCAAGCTTCAAACTTGTATTCGATTAACTTGTCGAAGTGGTTCGATTCTATCTGCAGGGTGCCGGCGGGATGACGCGATATATTTTTTTATACGGATTTTCTAGCAAAGTAGTGTTGGTGCTCCATTTTTTATGCTGGAATTGGTAGATTCAATCACACCAACCGTTTTCGTGTTCTTTTTGGATTCGTGTATAATTCACACAAGGTTATTCGTTGCCTTCTTCGTACAGGTACTTGAGAGCTTCGTTACACATGTGCCCTACTGAGCTTCGGTGGCCCCGAGGTGCAAGCTTCAAACTTGTATTCGATTAACTTGTCGAAGTGGTTCGATTCCATCTGCAGGGTGCCGGCGGGATGATGCGATATAATTTTTTATACGGATTTTCTAGCAAAGTAGTGTTGGTGCTCCATTTTTTATGCTGGAATTGGTAGATTCAATCACACCAACCGATTTCGTGTTGTTTTTGGATTCGTGTATAATTCACAGAAAGTTATTCGTTGCCTTCTGCGTACAGGTACTTGAGAGCTTCGTTACACATGTGCCCTACTGAGCTTCGGTGGTCCCGAGGTGCAAGCTTCAAACTTGTATTCGATTAACTTGTCGAAGTGGTTCGATTCCATCTGCAGGGCGCCGGTGGGATGATGCGATATAATTTTTTATACGGATTTTCTAGCAAAGTAGTGTTCTTGCTCCATTTTTTATGCTGCAATCGGTAGATTCAGCCACACCAACCGATTTTGTGTTGTTTTTGGATTCGTGTATAATTCACAGAAATTTATTCGTTGCCTTCTGCGTACAGGTTCTTGAGAGCTTCGTTACACATGTGCCCTACTGAGCTTCGGTGGTCCCGAGGTGCAAGCTTCAAACTTGTATTCGATTAACTTGTCGAAGTGGTTCGATTCCATCTGCAGGGTGCCGGCGGGATGATGCGATATAATTTTTTATACGGATTTTCTAGCAAAGTAGTGTTCTTGCTCCATTTTTTATGCTGCAATCGGTAGATTCAGCCACACCAACCGATTTTGTGTTGTTTTTGGATTCGTGTATAATTCACAGAAAGTTATTCGTTGCCTTCTGCGTACAGGTACTTGAGAGCTTCGTTACACATGTGCCCTACTGAGCGTCGGTGGTCCCGAGGTGCAAGCTTCAAACTTGTATTCGATTAGCTTGTCGAAGTGGTTCGATTCCATCTGCAGGGCGCCGGCGGGATGATGCGATATAATTTTTTATACGGATTTTCTAGCAAAGTAGTGTTCTTGCTCCATTTTTTATGCTGCAATCGGTAGATTCAGCCACACCAACCGATTTTGTGTTGTTTTTGGATTCGTGTATAATTCACAGAAAGTTATTCGTTGCCTTCTGCGTACAGGTACCTGAGAGCTTCGGTACACATGTGCCCTACTGAGCTTCGGTGGTCCCGAGGTGCAAGCTTCAAACTTGTATTCGATTAACTTGTCGAAGTGGTTCGATTCCATCTGCAGGGTGCCGGCGGGATGATGCGATATAATTTTTTATACGGATTTTCTAGCAAAGCAGTGTTCTTGCTCCATTTTTTATGCTGCAATCGGTAGATTCAGCCACACCAACCGATTTTGTGTTGTTTTTGGATTCGTGTATAATTCACAGAAAGTTATTCGTTGCCTTCTGCGTACAGGTACTTGAGAGCTTCGTTACCCATGTGCCCTACTGAGCTTCGGTGGTCCCGAGGTGCAAGCTTCAAACTTGTATTCGATTAACTTGTCGAAGTGGTTCGATTCCATCTGCAGGGCGCCGGCGGGATGATGCGATATAATTTTTTATACGGATTTCCTAGCAAAGTAGTGTTCTTGCTCCATTTTTCATGCTGCAATCGGTAGATTCAGCCACACCAACCGATTTTGTGTTGTTTTTGGATTCGTGTATAATTCACAGAAAGTTATTCGTTGCCTTCTGCGTACAGGTACTTGAGAGCTTCGTTACACATGTGCCCTACTGAGCTTCGGTGGTCCCGAGGTGCAAGCTTCAAACTTGTATTCGATTAACTTGTCGAAGTGGTTCGATTCCATCTGCAGGGTGCCGGCGGGATGATGCGATATAATTTTTTATACGGATTTTCTAGCAAAGCAGTGTTCTTGCTCCATTTTTTATGCTGCAATCGGTAGATTCAGCCACACCAACCGATTTTGTGTTTTTTTTGGATTCGTGTATAATTCACAGAAAGTTATTCGTTGCCTTCTGCGTACAGGTACTTGAGAGCTTCGTTACACATGTGCCCTACTGAGCTTCGGTGGTCCCGAGGTGCAAGCTTCAAACTTGTAGTCGATTAGCGTGTCGAAGTGGTTCGATTCCATCTGCAGGGCGCCGGCGGGATGATGCGATATAATTTTTTATACGGATTTTCTAGCAAAGTAGTGTTGGTGCTCCATTTTTTATGCTGGAATTGGTAGATTCAATCACACCAACCGATTTCGTGTTGTTTTTGGATTCGTGTATAATTCACAGAAGGTTATTCGTTGCCTTCTGCGTACAGGTACTTGAGAGCTTCGTTACACATGTGCCCTACTGAGCTTCGGTGGTCCCGAGGTGCAAGCTTCAAACTTGTATTCGATTAACTTGTCGAAGTGGTTCGATTCCATCTGCAGGGCGCCGGCGGGATGATGCGATACAATTTTTTATACGGATTTTCTAGCAAAGTAGTGTTGGTGCTCCATATTTTATGCTGGAATTGGTAGATTCAATCACACCGACCGATTTTGTGTTGTTTTTGGATTCGTGTTTATATCACAGAAGGTTATTCGTTGCCTTCTACGTACAGGTACTTGAGAGCTTCGTTACACATGTGCCCTACTGAGCTTCGGTGGTCCCGAGGTGCAAGCTTCAAACTTGTAGTCGATTAGCGTGTCGAAGTGGTTCGATTCCATCTGCAGGGTGCCGGCGGGATGATGCGATATAATTTTTTATACGGATTTTTTAGCAAAGTAGTGTTGATGCTCCATTTTTTATGCTGGAATCGGTAGATTCAATCACACCAACCGAATGGGTCACGGAACACGACACGACATATGTTATGGTATGGTGGCTGAGTGGTGTTTTTTGTGTTGTTTTTGGATTCGTGTATAGTTCACAGAAAGTTATTCGTTGCCTTCTGCGTACAGGTGCTTGAGAGCTTCGTTACACATGTGCCCTACTGAGCTTCGGTGGTCCCGAGGTGCAAGCTTCAAACTTGTAGTCGATTAACGTGTCGAAGTGGTTCGATTCCATCTGCAGGGCGCCGGCGGGATGATGCGATACAATTTTTTATACGAATTTTCTGGCAAAGTAGTGTTGGTGCTCCATTTTTTATGCTGGAATTGGTAGATTCAATCACACCAACCGATTTCGTGTTGTTTTTGGATTCGTGTATAATTCACAGAAAGTTATTCGTTGCCTTCTGCGTACAGGTACTTGAGAGCTTCGTTACACATGTGCCCTACTGAGCTTCGGTGGTCCCGAGGTGCAAGCTTCAAACTTGTATTCGATTAACTTGTCGAAGTGGTTCGATTCCATCTGCAGGGCGCCGGTGGGATGATGCGATATAATTTTTTATACGGATTTTCTAGCAAAGTAGTGTTCTTGCTCCATTTTTTATGCTGCAATCGGTAGATTCAGCCACACCAACCGATTTTGTGTTGTTTTTGGATTCGTGTATAATTCACAGAAATTTATTCGTTGCCTTCTGCGTACAGGTTCTTGAGAGCTTCGTTACACATGTGCCCTACTGAGCTTCGGTGGTCCCGAGGTGCAAGCTTCAAACTTGTATTCGATTAACTTGTCGAAGTGGTTCGATTCCATCTGCAGGGTGCCGGCGGGATGATGCGATATAATTTTTTATACGGATTTTCTGGCAAAGTAGTGTTAGTGCTCCATTTTTTTTGCTGGAATTGGTAGATTCAATCACACCAACCGATTTCGTGTTCTTTTTGGATTCGTGTATAATTCACAGAAGGTTATTCGTTGCCTTCTGCGTGCAGGTACTTGAGAGCTTCGTTACACATGTGCCCTACTGAGCGTCGGTGGTCCCGAGGTGCAAGCTTCAAACTTGTATTCGATTAGCTTGTCGAAGTGGTTCGAATCCATCTGCAGGGCGCCGGCGGGATGATGCGATATAATTTTTTATACGGATTTTCTAGAAAAGTAGTGTTCTTGCTCCATTTTTTATGCTGCAATCGGTAGATTCAGCCACACCAACCGATTTTGTGTTGTTTTTGGATTCGTGTATAATTCACAGAAAGTTATTCGTTGCCTTCTGCGTACAGGTACTTGAGAGCTTCGTTACACATGTGCCCTACTGAGCGTCGGTGGTCCCGAGGTGCAAGCTTCAAACTTGTATTCGATTAGCTTGTCGAAGTGGTTCGATTCCATCTGCAGGGCGCCGGCGGGATGATGCGATATAACTTTTTATACGGATTTTCTAGCAAAGTAGTGTTCTTGCTCCATTTTTTATGCTGCAATCGGTAGATTCAGCCACACCAACCGATTTTGTGTTGTTTTTGGATTCGTGTATAATTCACAGAAAGTTATTCGTTGCCTTCTGCGTACAGGTACCTGAGAGCTTCGGTACACATGTGCCCTACTGAGCTTCGGTGGTCCCGAGGTGCAAGCTTCAAACTTGTATTCGATTAACTTGTCGAAGTGGTTCGATTCCATCTGCAGGGTGCCGGCGGGATGATGCGATATAATTTTTTATACGGATTTTCTAGCAAAGCAGTGTTCTTGCTCCATTTTTTATGCTGCAATCGGTAGATTCAGCCACACCAACCGATTTTGTGTTGTTTTTGGATTCGTGTATAATTCACAGAAAGTTATTCGTTGCCTTCTGCGTACAGGTACTTGAGAGCTTCGTTACACATGTGCCCTACTGAGCGTCGGTGGTCCCGAGGTGCAAGCTTCAAACTTGTATTCGATTAGCTTGTCGAAGTGGTTCGATTCCATCTGCAGGGCGCCGGCGGGATGATGCGATATAATTTTTTATACGGATTTTCTAGCAAAGTAGTGTTCTTGCTCCATTTTTTATGCTGCAATCGGTAGATTCAGCCACACCAACCGATTTTGTGTTGTTTTTGGATTCGTGTATAATTCACAGAAAGTTATTCGTTGCCTTCTGCGTACAGGTACCTGAGAGCTTCGGTACACATGTGCCCTACTGAGCTTCGGTGGTCCCGAGGTGCAAGCTTCAAACTTGTATTCGATTAACTTGTCGAAGTGGTTCGATTCCATCTGCAGGGTGCCGGCGGGATGATGCGATATAATTTTTTATACGGATTTTCTAGCAAAGCAGTGTTCTTGCTCCATTTTTTATGCTGCAATCGGTAGATTCAGCCACACCAACCGATTTTGTGTTGTTTTTGGATTCGTGTATAATTCACAGAAAGTTATTCGTTGCCTTCTGCGTACAGGTACTTGAGAGCTTCGTTACCCATGTGCCCTACTGAGCTTCGGTGGTCCCGAGGTGCAAGCTTCAAACTTGTATTCGATTAACTTGTCGAAGTGGTTCGATTCCATCTGCAGGGCGCCGGCGGGATGATGCGATATAATTTTTTATACGGATTTCCTAGCAAAGTAGTGTTCTTGCTCCATTTTTCATGCTGCAATCGGTAGATTCAGCCACACCAACCGATTTTGTGTTGTTTTTGGATTCGTGTATAATTCACAGAAAGTTATTCGTTGCCTTCTGCGTACAGGTACTTGAGAGCTTCGTTACACATGTGCCCTACTGAGCTTCGGTGGTCCCGAGGTGCAAGCTTCAAACTTGTATTCGATTAACTTGTCGAAGTGGTTCGATTCCATCTGCAGGGTGCCGGCGGGATGATGCGATATAATTTTTTATACGGATTTTCTAGCAAAGCAGTGTTCTTGCTCCATTTTTTATGCTGCAATCGGTAGATTCAGCCACACCAACCGATTTTGTGTTTTTTTTGGATTCGTGTATAATTCACAGAAAGTTATTCGTTGCCTTCTGCGTACAGGTACTTGAGAGCTTCGTTACACATGTGCCCTACTGAGCTTCGGTGGTCCCGAGGTGCAAGCTTCAAACTTGTAGTCGATTAGCGTGTCGAAGTGGTTCGATTCCATCTGCAGGGCGCCGGCGGGATGATGCGATATAATTTTTTATACGGATTTTCTAGCAAAGTAGTGTTGGTGCTCCATTTTTTATGCTGGAATTGGTAGATTCAATCACACCAACCGATTTCGTGTTGTTTTTGGATTCGTGTATAATTCACAGAAGGTTATTCGTTGCCTTCTGCGTACAGGTACTTGAGAGCTTCGTTACACATGTGCCCTACTGAGCTTCGGTGGTCCCGAGGTGCAAGCTTCAAACTTGTATTCGATTAACTTGTCGAAGTGGTTCGATTCCATCTGCAGGGCGCCGGCGGGATGATGCGATACAATTTTTTATACGGATTTTCTAGCAAAGTAGTGTTGGTGCTCCATATTTTATGCTGGAATTGGTAGATTCAATCACACCGACCGATTTTGTGTTGTTTTTGGATTCGTGTTTATATCACAGAAGGTTATTCGTTGCCTTCTACGTACAGGTACTTGAGAGCTTCGTTACACATGTGCCCTACTGAGCTTCGGTGGTCCCGAGGTGCAAGCTTCAAACTTGTAGTCGATTAGCGTGTCGAAGTGGTTCGATTCCATCTGCAGGGTGCCGGCGGGATGATGCGATATAATTTTTTATACGGATTTTTTAGCAAAGTAGTGTTGATGCTCCATTTTTTATGCTGGAATCGGTAGATTCAATCACACCAACCGAATGGGTCACGGAACACGACACGACATATGTTATGGTATGGTGGCTGAGTGGTGTTTTTTGTGTTGTTTTTGGATTCGTGTATAGTTCACAGAAAGTTATTCGTTGCCTTCTGCGTACAGGTGCTTGAGAGCTTCGTTACACATGTGCCCTACTGAGCTTCGGTGGTCCCGAGGTGCAAGCTTCAAACTTGTAGTCGATTAACGTGTCGAAGTGGTTCGATTCCATCTGCAGGGCGCCGGCGGGATGATGCGATACAATTTTTTATACGAATTTTCTGGCAAAGTAGTGTTGGTGCTCCATTTTTTATGCTGGAATTGGTAGATTCAATCACACCAACCGATTTCGTGTTGTTTTTGGATTCGTGTATAATTCACAGAAAGTTATTCGTTGCCTTCTGCGTACAGGTACTTGAGAGCTTCGTTACACATGTGCCCTACTGAGCTTCGGTGGTCCCGAGGTGCAAGCTTCAAACTTGTATTCGATTAACTTGTCGAAGTGGTTCGATTCCATCTGCAGGGCGCCGGTGGGATGATGCGATATAATTTTTTATACGGATTTTCTAGCAAAGTAGTGTTCTTGCTCCATTTTTTATGCTGCAATCGGTAGATTCAGCCACACCAACCGATTTTGTGTTGTTTTTGGATTCGTGTATAATTCACAGAAATTTATTCGTTGCCTTCTGCGTACAGGTTCTTGAGAGCTTCGTTACACATGTGCCCTACTGAGCTTCGGTGGTCCCGAGGTGCAAGCTTCAAACTTGTATTCGATTAACTTGTCGAAGTGGTTCGATTCCATCTGCAGGGTGCCGGCGGGATGATGCGATATAATTTTTTATACGGATTTTCTGGCAAAGTAGTGTTAGTGCTCCATTTTTTTTGCTGGAATTGGTAGATTCAATCACACCAACCGATTTCGTGTTCTTTTTGGATTCGTGTATAATTCACAGAAGGTTATTCGTTGCCTTCTGCGTGCAGGTACTTGAGAGCTTCGTTACACATGTGCCCTACTGAGCGTCGGTGGTCCCGAGGTGCAAGCTTCAAACTTGTATTCGATTAGCTTGTCGAAGTGGTTCGAATCCATCTGCAGGGCGCCGGCGGGATGATGCGATATAATTTTTTATACGGATTTTCTAGCAAAGTAGTGTTCTTGCTCCATTTTTTATGCTGCAATCGGTAGATTCAGCCACACCAACCGATTTTGTGTTGTTTTTGGATTCGTGTATAATTCACAGAAAGTTATTCGTTGCCTTCTGCGTACAGGTACTTGAGAGCTTCGTTACACATGTGCCCTACTGAGCGTCGGTGGTCCCGAGGTGCAAGCTTCAAACTTGTATTCGATTAGCTTGTCGAAGTGGTTCGATTCCATCTGCAGGGCGCCGGCGGGATGATGCGATATAACTTTTTATACGGATTTTCTAGCAAAGTAGTGTTCTTGCTCCATTTTTTATGCTGCAATCGGTAGATTCAGCCACACCAACCGATTTTGTGTTGTTTTTGGATTCGTGTATAATTCACAGAAAGTTATTCGTTGCCTTCTGCGTACAGGTACCTGAGAGCTTCGGTACACATGTGCCCTACTGAGCTTCGGTGGTCCCGAGGTGCAAGCTTCAAACTTGTATTCGATTAACTTGTCGAAGTGGTTCGATTCCATCTGCAGGGTGCCGGCGGGATGATGCGATATAATTTTTTATACGGATTTTCTAGCAAAGCAGTGTTCTTGCTCCATTTTTTATGCTGCAATCGGTAGATTCAGCCACACCAACCGATTTTGTGTTGTTTTTGGATTCGTGTATAATTCACAGAAAGTTATTCGTTGCCTTCTGCGTACAGGTACTTGAGAGCTTCGTTACCCATGTGCCCTACTGAGCTTCGGTGGTCCCGAGGTGCAAGCTTCAAACTTGTATTCGATTAACTTGTCGAAGTGGTTCGATTCCATCTGCAGGGCGCCGGCGGGATGATGCGATATAATTTTTTATACGGATTTCCTAGCAAAGTAGTGTTCTTGCTCCATTTTTCA
Organism: Eumerus sabulonum; assembly: GCA_951905685.1. Lineage (NCBI taxonomy): Eukaryota > Metazoa > Arthropoda > Insecta > Diptera > Syrphidae > Eumerus > Eumerus sabulonum. The sequence goes on from OX645063.1 coordinate 43,523,619, forward strand.
TGCTGCAATCGGTAGATTCAGCCACACCAACCGATTTTGTGTTGTTTTTGGATTCGTGTATAATTCACAGAAAGTTATTCGTTGCCTTCTGCGTACAGGTACTTGAGAGCTTCGTTACACATGTGCCCTACTGAGCTTCGGTGGTCCCGAGGTGCAAGCTTCAAACTTGTATTCGATTAACTTGTCGAAGTGGTTCGATTCCATCTGCAGGGTGCCGGCGGGATGATGCGATATAATTTTTTATACGGATTTTCTAGCAAAGCAGTGTTCTTGCTCCATTTTTTATGCTGCAATCGGTAGATTCAGCCACACCAACCGATTTTGTGTTTTTTTTGGATTCGTGTATAATTCACAGAAAGTTATTCGTTGCCTTCTGCGTACAGGTACTTGAGAGCTTCGTTACACATGTGCCCTACTGAGCTTCGGTGGTCCCGAGGTGCAAGCTTCAAACTTGTAGTCGATTAGCGTGTCGAAGTGGTTCGATTCCATCTGCAGGGCGCCGGCGGGATGATGCGATATAATTTTTTATACGGATTTTCTAGCAAAGTAGTGTTGGTGCTCCATTTTTTATGCTGGAATTGGTAGATTCAATCACACCAACCGATTTCGTGTTGTTTTTGGATTCGTGTATAATTCACAGAAGGTTATTCGTTGCCTTCTGCGTACAGGTACTTGAGAGCTTCGTTACACATGTGCCCTACTGAGCTTCGGTGGTCCCGAGGTGCAAGCTTCAAACTTGTATTCGATTAACTTGTCGAAGTGGTTCGATTCCATCTGCAGGGCGCCGGCGGGATGATGCGATACAATTTTTTATACGGATTTTCTAGCAAAGTAGTGTTGGTGCTCCATATTTTATGCTGGAATTGGTAGATTCAATCACACCGACCGATTTTGTGTTGTTTTTGGATTCGTGTTTATATCACAGAAGGTTATTCGTTGCCTTCTACGTACAGGTACTTGAGAGCTTCGTTACACATGTGCCCTACTGAGCTTCGGTGGTCCCGAGGTGCAAGCTTCAAACTTGTAGTCGATTAGCGTGTCGAAGTGGTTCGATTCCATCTGCAGGGTGCCGGCGGGATGATGCGATATAATTTTTTATACGGATTTTCTAGCAAAGTAGTGTTGATGCTCCATTTTTTATGCTGGAATCGGTAGATTCAATCACACCAACCGAATGGGTCACGGAACACGACACGACATATGTTATGGTATGGTGGCTGAGTGGTGTTTTTTGTGTTGTTTTTGGATTCGTGTATAGTTCACAGAAAGTTATTCGTTGCCTTCTGCGTACAGGTGCTTGAGAGCTTCGTTACACATGTGCCCTACTGAGCTTCGGTGGTCCCGAGGTGCAAGCTTCAAACTTGTAGTCGATTAACGTGTCGAAGTGGTTCGATTCCATCTGCAGGGCGCCGGCGGGATGATGCGATATAATTTTTCATACGGATTTTCTAGCAAAGTAGTGTTGGTGCTCCATTTTTTATGCTGGAATTGGTAGATTCAATCACACCAACCGATTTCGTGTTCTTTTTGGATTCGTGTATAATTCACAGAAGGTTATTCGTTGCCTTCTGCGTACAGGTACTTGAGAGCTTCGTTACACATGTGCCCTACTGAGCTTCGGTGGTCCCGAGGTGCAAGCTTCAAACTTGTATTCGATTAACTTGTCGAAGTGGTTCGATTCCATATGCAGGGTGCCGGCGGGATGATGCGATATAATTTTTTGTACGGATTTTCTGGCAAAGTAGTGTTGATGCTCCATTTTTTATGCTGGAATCGGTAGATTCAATCACACCAACCGAATGGGTCACGGAACACGACACGACATATGTACAGATGTATGTATGCATGTAGGTGGCGATGGGCTGCAAGTTATGGTATGGTGACTGAGTGGTGTTTTTTGTGTTGTTTTTGGATTCGTGTATAGTTCGCAGAAAGTTATTCGTTGCCTTCTGCGTACAGGTGTTTGAGAGCTTCGTTTCACATGTGCCCCACTGAGCTTCGGTGGTCCCGAGGTGCAAGCTTCAAACTTGTATTCGATTAACTTGTCGAAGTGGTTCGATTCCATTTGCAGGGCGCCGGCGGGATGATGCGATATAATTTTTTATACGGATTTTCTAGCAAGGTAGTGTTCTTGCTCCATGTTTTATGCTGCAATCGGTAGATTCAGCTACACCAACCGATTTTGTGTTGTTTTTGGATTCGTGTATAATTCACAGAAATTTATTCGTTGCCTTCTGCGTACAGGTACTTGAGAGCTTCGTTACACATGTGCCCTACTGAGCTTCGGTGGTCCCGAGGTGCAAGCTTCAAACTTGTATTCGATTAACTTGTCGAAGTGGTTCGTTTCCATCTGCAGGCTGCCGGCGGGATGATGCGATATAATTTTTTATACGGATTTTCTAGCAAAGTAGTGTTGATGCTCCATTTTTTATGCTGGAATCGGTAGATTCAATCACACCAACCGAATGGGTCACGGAACACGACACGACATATGTTATGGTATGGTGGCTGAGTGGTGTTTTTTGTGTTGTTTTTGGATTCGTGTATAATTCACAGAAAGTTATTCGTTGCCTTCTGCGTACAGGCACCTGAGAGCTTCGGTACACATGTGCCCTACTGAGCTTCGGTGGTCCCGAGGTGCAAGCTTCAAACTTGTATTCGATTAACTTGTCGAAGTGGTTCGATTCCATCTGCAGGGTGCCGGCGGGATGATGCGATATAATTTTTTATACGGATTTTCTAGCAAAGCAGTGTTCTTGCTCCATTTTTTATGCTGCAATCGGTAGATTCAGCCACACCAACCGATTTTGTGTTGTTTTTGGATTCGTGTATAATTCACAGAAAGTTATTCGTTGCCTTCTGCGTACAGGTACTTGAGAGCTTCGTTACCCATGTGCCCTACTGAGCTTCGGTGGTCCCGAGGTGCAAGCTTCAAACTTGTATTCGATTAACTTGTCGAAGTGGTTCGATTCCATCTGCAGGGCGCCGGCGGGATGATGCGATATAATTTTTTATACGGATTTCCTAGCAAAGTAGTGTTCTTGCTCCATTTTTCATGCTGCAATCGGTAGATTCAGCCACACCAACCGATTTTGTGTTGTTTTTGGATTCGTGTATAATTCACAGAAAGTTATTCGTTGCCTTCTGCGTACAGGTACTTGAGAGCTTCGTTACACATGTGCCCTACTGAGCTTCGGTGGTCCCGAGGTGCAAGCTTCAAACTTGTATTCGATTAACTTGTCGAAGTGGTTCGATTCCATCTGCAGGGTGCCGGCGGGATGATGCGATATAATTTTTTATACGGATTTTCTAGCAAAGCAGTGTTCTTGCTCCATTTTTTATGCTGCAATCGGTAGATTCAGCCACACCAACCGATTTTGTGTTTTTTTTGGATTCGTGTATAATTCACAGAAAGTTATTCGTTGCCTTCTGCGTACAGGTACTTGAGAGCTTCGTTACACATGTGCCCTACTGAGCTTCGGTGGTCCCGAGGTGCAAGCTTCAAACTTGTAGTCGATTAGCGTGTCGAAGTGGTTCGATTCCATCTGCAGGGCGCCGGCGGGATGATGCGATATAATTTTTTATACGGATTTTCTAGCAAAGTAGTGTTGGTGCTCCATTTTTTATGCTGGAATTGGTAGATTCAATCACACCAACCGATTTCGTGTTGTTTTTGGATTCGTGTATAATTCACAGAAGGTTATTCGTTGCCTTCTGCGTACAGGTACTTGAGAGCTTCGTTACACATGTGCCCTACTGAGCTTCGGTGGTCCCGAGGTGCAAGCTTCAAACTTGTATTCGATTAACTTGTCGAAGTGGTTCGATTCCATCTGCAGGGCGCCGGCGGGATGATGCGATACAATTTTTTATACGGATTTTCTAGCAAAGTAGTGTTGGTGCTCCATATTTTATGCTGGAATTGGTAGATTCAATCACACCGACCGATTTTGTGTTGTGCCCTACTGAGCTTCGGTGGTCCCGAGGTGCAAGCTTCAAACTTGTAGTCGATTAACGTGTCGAAGTGGTTCGATTCCATCTGCAGGGCGCCGGCGGGATGATGCGATATAATTTTTTATACGGATTTTCTAGCAAAGTAGTGTTGGTGCTCCATTTTTTATGCTGGAATTGGTAGATTCAATCACACCAACCGATTTCGTGTTCTTTTTGGATTCGTGTATAATTCACAGAAGGTTATTCGTTGCCTTCTGCGTACAGGTACTTGAGAGCTTCGTTACACATGTGCCCTACTGAGCTTCGGTGGTCCCGAGGTGCAAGCTTCAAACTTGTATTCGATTAACTTGTCGAAGTGGTTCGTTTCCATCTGCAGGCTGCCGGCGGGATGATGCGATATAATTTTTTATACGGATTTTCTAGCAAAGTAGTGTTGATGCTCCATTTTTTATGCTGGAATCGGTAGATTCAATCACACCAACCGAATGGGTCACGGAACACGACACGACATATGTTATGGTATGGTGGCTGAGTGGTGTTTTTTGTGTTGTTTTTGGATTCGTGTATAATTCACAGAAAGTTATTCGTTGCCTTCTGCGTACAGGTACCTGAGAGCTTCGGTACACATGTGCCCTACTGAGCTTCGGTGGTCCCGAGGTGCAAGCTTCAAACTTGTATTCGATTAACTTGTCGAAGTGGTTCGATTCCATCTGCAGGGTGCCGGCGGGATGATGCGATATAATTTTTTATACGGATTTTCTAGCAAAGCAGTGTTCTTGCTCCATTTTTTATGCTGCAATCGGTAGATTCAGCCACACCAACCGATTTTGTGTTGTTTTTGGATTCGTGTATAATTCACAGAAAGTTATTCGTTGCCTTCTGCGTACAGGTACTTGAGAGCTTCGTTACCCATGTGCCCTACTGAGCTTCGGTGGTCCCGAGGTGCAAGCTTCAAACTTGTATTCGATTAACTTGTCGAAGTGGTTCGATTCCATCTGCAGGGCGCCGGCGGGATGATGCGATATAATTTTTTATACGGATTTCCTAGCAAAGTAGTGTTCTTGCTCCATTTTTCATGCTGCAATCGGTAGATTCAGCCACACCAACCGATTTTGTGTTGTTTTTGGATTCGTGTATAATTCACAGAAAGTTATTCGTTGCCTTCTGCGTACAGGTACTTGAGAGCTTCGTTATACATGTGCCCTACTGAGCTTCGGTGGTCCCGAGGTGCAAGCTTCAAACTTGTATTCGATTAACTTGTCGAAGTGGTTCGATTCCATCTGCAGGGTGCCGGCGGGATGATGCGATATAATTTTTTATACGGATTTTCTAGCAAAGCAGTGTTCTTGCTCCATTTTTTATGCTGCAATCGGTAGATTCAGCCACACCAACCGATTTTGTGTTTTTTTTGGATTCGTGTATAATTCACAGAAAGTTATTCGTTGCCTTCTGCGTACAGGTACTTGAGAGCTTCGTTACACATGTGCCCTACTGAGCTTCGGTGGTCCCGAGGTGCAAGCTTCAAACTTGTAGTCGATTAGCGTGTCGAAGTGGTTCGATTCCATCTGCAGGGCGCCGGCGGGATGATGCGATATAATTTTTTATACGGATTTTCTAGCAAAGTAGTGTTGGTGCTCCATTTTTTATGCTGGAATTGGTAGATTCAATCACACCAACCGATTTCGTGTTGTTTTTGGATTCGTGTATAATTCACAGAAGGTTATTCGTTGCCTTCTGCGTACAGGTACTTGAGAGCTTCGTTACACATGTGCCCTACTGAGCTTCGGTGGTCCCGAGGTGCAAGCTTCAAACTTGTATTCGATTAACTTGTCGAAGTGGTTCGATTCCATCTGCAGGGCGCCGGCGGGATGATGCGATACAATTTTTTATACGGATTTTCTAGCAAAGTAGTGTTGGTGCTCCATATTTTATGCTGGAATTGGTAGATTCAATCACACCGACCGATTTTGTGTTGTTTTTGGATTCGTGTTTATATCACAGAAGGTTATTCGTTGCCTTCTACGTACAGGTACTTGAGAGCTTCGTTACACATGTGCCCTACTGAGCTTCGGTGGTCCCGAGGTGCAAGCTTCAAACTTGTAGTCGATTAGCGTGTCGAAGTGGTTCGATTCCATCTGCAGGGTGCCGGCGGGATGATGCGATATAATTTTTTATACGGATTTTCTAGCAAAGTAGTGTTGATGCTCCATTTTTTATGCTGGAATCGGTAGATTCAATCACACCAACCGAATGGGTCACGGAACACGACACGACATATGTTATGGTATGGTGGCTGAGTGGTGTTTTTTGTGTTGTTTTTGGATTCGTGTATAGTTCACAGAAAGTTATTCGTTGCCTTCTGCGTACAGGTGCTTGAGAGCTTCGTTACACATGTGCCCTACTGAGCTTCGGTGGTCCCGAGGTGCAAGCTTCAAACTTGTAGTCGATTAACGTGTCGAAGTGGTTCGATTCCATCTGCAGGGCGCCGGCGGGATGATGCGATATAATTTTTTATACGGATTTTCTAGCAAAGTAGTGTTGGTGCTCCATTTTTTATGCTGGAATTGGTAGATTCAATCACACCAACCGATTTCGTGTTCTTTTTGGATTCGTGTATAATTCACAGAAGGTTATTCGTTGCCTTCTGCGTACAGGTACTTGAGAGCTTCGTTACACATGTGCCCTACTGAGCTTCGGTGGTCCCGAGGTGCAAGCTTCAAACTTGTATTCGATTAACTTGTCGAAGTGGTTCGATTCCATATGCAGGGTGCCGGCGGGATGATGCGATATAATTTTTTATACGGATTTTCTGGCAAAGTAGTGTTGATGCTCCATTTTTTATGCTGGAATCGGTAGATTCAATCACACCAACCGAATGGGTCACGGAACACGACACGACATATATTATGGTATGGTGGCTGAGTGGTGTGTTTTGTGTTGTTTTTGGATTCGTGTATAGTTCACAGAAAGTTGTTCGTTGCCTTCTGCGTACAGGTGCTTGAGAGCTTCGTTACACATGTGCCCTACTGAGCTTCGGTGGTCCCGAGGTGCAAGCTTCAAACTTGTAGTCGATTAACGTGTCGAAGTGGTTCGATTCCATCTGCAGGGCGCCGGCGGGATGATGCGATATATTTTTTTATACGGATTTTCTATCAAAGCAGTGTTCTTGCTCCATTTTTTATGCTGCAATCTGTAGATTCAGCCACACCAACCGATTTTGTGTTGTTTTTGGATTCGTGTATAATTCAAAGAAAGTTATTCGTTGCCTTCTGCGTACAGGTTCTTGAGAGCTTCGTTACACATGTGCCCTACTGAGCTTCGGTGGTCCCGAGGTGCAAGCTTCAAACTTGTATTCGATTAACTTGTCGAAGTGGTTCGATTCTATCTGCAGGGTGCCGGCGGAATGACGCGATATATTTTTTTATACGGATTTTCTAGCAAAGTAGTGTTGGTGCTCCATTTTTTATGCTGGAATTGGTAGATTCAATCACACCAACCGATTTCGTGTTCTTTTTGGATTCGTGTATAATTCACACAAGGTTATTCGTTGCCTTCTTCGTACAGGTACTTGAGAGCTTCGTTACACATGTGCCCTACTGAGCTTCGGTGGCCCAGAGGTGCAAGCTTCAAACTTGTATTCGATTAACTTGTCGAAGTGGTTCGATTCCATCTGCAGGGTGCCGGCGGGATGATGCGAGATAATTTTTTATACGGATTTTCTAGCAAAGTAGTGTTGGTGCTCCATTTTTTATGCTGGAATTGGTAGATTCAATCACACCAACCGATTTCGTGTTGTTTTTGGATTCGTGTATAATTCACAGAAATTTATTCGTTGCCTTCTGCGTACAGGTTCTTGAGAGCTTCGTTACACATGTGCCCTACTGAGCTTCGGTGGTCCCGAGGTGCAAGCTTCAAACTTGTATTCGATTAACTTGTCGAAGTGGTTCGATTCCATCTGCAGGGTGCCGGCGGGATGATGCGATATAATTTTTTATACGGATTTTCTAGCAAAGTAGTGTTGGTGCTCCATTTTTTATGCTGGAATTGGTAGATTCAATCACACCAACCGATTTCGTGTTCTTTTTGGATTCGTGTATAATTCACAGAAGGTTATTCGTTTTCTTCTGCGTACAGGTACTTGAGAGCTTCGTTACACATGTGCCCTACTGAGCGTCGGTGGTCCCGAGGTGCAAGCTTCAAACTTGTATTCGATTAGCTTGTCGAAGTGGTTCGATTCCATCTGCAGGGCGCCGGCGGGATGATGCGATATAATTTTTTATACGGATTTTCTAGCAAAGCAGTGTTCTTGCTCCATTTTTTATGCTGCAATCGGTAGATTCAGCCACACCAACCGATTTTGTGTTGTTTTTGGATTCGTGTATAATTCACAGAAAGTTATTCGTTGCCTTCTGCGTACAGGTACCTGAGAGCTTCGGTACACATGTGCCCTACTGAGCTTCGGTGGTCCCGAGGTGCAAGCTTCAAACTTGTATTCGATTAACTTGTCGAAGTGGTTCGATTCCATCTGCAGGGTGCCGGCGGGATGATGCGATATAATTTTTTATACGGATTTTCTAGCAAAGCAGTGTTCTTGCTCCATTTTCTATGCTGCAATCGGTAGATTCAGCCACACCAACCGATTTTGTGTTGTTTTTGGATTCGTGTATAATTCACAGAAAGTTATTCGTTGCCTTCTGCGTACAGGTACTTGAGAGCTTCGTTACCCATGTGCCCTACTGAGCTTCGGTGGTCCCGAGGTGCAAGCTTCAAACTTGTATTCGATTAACTTGTCGAAGTGGTTCGATTCCATCTGCAGGGCGCCGGCGGGATGATGCGATATAATTTTTTATACGGATTTCCTAGCAAAGTAGTGTTCTTGCTCCATTTTTCATGCTGCAATCGGTAGATTCAGCCACACCAACCGATTTTGTGTTGTTTTTGGATTCGTGTATAATTCACAGAAAGTTATTCGTTGCCTTCTGCGTACAGGTACTTGAGAGCTTCGTTACACACGTGCCCTACTGAGCTTCGGTGGTCCCGAGGTGCAAGCTTCAAACTTGTATTCGATTAACTTGTCGAAGTGGTTCGATTCCATCTGCAGGGTGCCGGCGGGATGATGCGATATAATTTTTTATACGGATTTTCTAGCAAAGCAGTGTTCTTGCTCCATTTTTTATGCTGCAATCGGTAGATTCAGCCACACCAACCGATTTTGTGTTTTTTTTGGATTCGTGTATAATTCACAGAAAGTTTTTCGTTGCCTTCTGCGTACAGGTACTTAAGAGCTTCGTAACACATGTGCCCTACTGAGCTTCGGTGGTCCCGAGGTGCAAGCTTCAAACTTGTATTCGATTAACTTGTCGAAGTGGTTCGATTCCATCTGCAGGGTGCCGGCGGGATGATGCGATATAATTTTTTATACGGATTTTCTGGCAAAGTAGTGTTAGTGCTCCATTTTTTTTGCTGGAATTGGTAGATTCAATCACACCAACCGATTTCGTGTTCTTTTTGGATTCGTGTATAATTCACAGAAGGTTATTCGTTGCCTTCTGCGTGCAGGTACTTGAGAGCTTCGTTACACATGTGCCCTACTGAGCGTCGGTGGTCCCGAGGTGCAAGCTTCAAACTTGTATTCGATTAGCTTGTCGAAGTGGTTCGAATCCATCTGCAGGGCGCCGGCGGGATGATGCGATATAATTTTTTATACGGATTTTCTAGCAAAGTAGTGTTCTTGCTCCATTTTTTATGCTGCAATCGGTAGATTCAGCCACACCAACCGATTTTGTGTTGTTTTTGGATTCGTGTATAATTCACAGAAAGTTATTCGTTGCCTTCTGCGTACAGGTACTTGAGAGCTTCGTTACACATGTGCCCTACTGAGCGTCGGTGGTCCCGAGGTGCAAGCTTCAAACTTGTATTCGATTAGCTTGTCGAAGTGGTTCGATTCCATCTGCAGGGCGCCGGCGGGATGATGCGATATAACTTTTTATACGGATTTTCTAGCAAAGTAGTGTTCTTGCTCCATTTTTTATGCTGCAATCGGTAGATTCAGCCACACCAACCGATTTTGTGTTGTTTTTGGATTCGTGTATAATTCACAGAAAGTTATTCGTTGCCTTCTGCGTACAGGTACCTGAGAGCTTCGGTACACATGTGCCCTACTGAGCTTCGGTGGTCCCGAGGTGCAAGCTTCAAACTTGTATTCGATTAACTTGTCGAAGTGGTTCGATTCCATCTGCAGGGTGCCGGCGGGATGATGCGATATAATTTTTTATACGGATTTTCTAGCAAAGCAGTGTTCTTGCTCCATTTTTTATGCTGCAATCGGTAGATTCAGCCACACCAACCGATTTTGTGTTGTTTTTGGATTCGTGTATAATTCACAGAAAGTTATTCGTTGCCTTCTGCGTACAGGTACTTGAGAGCTTCGTTACCCATGTGCCCTACTGAGCTTCGGTGGTCCCGAGGTGCAAGCTTCAAACTTGTATTCGATTAACTTGTCGAAGTGGTTCGATTCCATCTGCAGGGCGCCGGCGGGATGATGCGATATAATTTTTTATACGGATTTCCTAGCAAAGTAGTGTTCTTGCTCCATTTTTCATGCTGCAATCGGTAGATTCAGCCACACCAACCGATTTTGTGTTGTTTTTGGATTCGTGTATAATTCACAGAAAGTTATTCGTTGCCTTCTGCGTACAGGTACTTGAGAGCTTCGTTACACATGTGCCCTACTGAGCTTCGGTGGTCCCGAGGTGCAAGCTTCAAACTTGTATTCGATTAACTTGTCGAAGTGGTTCGATTCCATCTGCAGGGTGCCGGCGGGATGATGCGATATAATTTTTTATACGGATTTTCTAGCAAAGCAGTGTTCTTGCTCCATTTTTTATGCTGCAATCGGTAGATTCAGCCACACCAACCGATTTTGTGTTTTTTTTGGATTCGTGTATAATTCACAGAAAGTTATTCGTTGCCTTCTGCGTACAGGTACTTGAGAGCTTCGTTACACATGTGCCCTACTGAGCTTCGGTGGTCCCGAGGTGCAAGCTTCAAACTTGTAGTCGATTAGCGTGTCGAAGTGGTTCGATTCCATCTGCAGGGCGCCGGCGGGATGATGCGATATAATTTTTTATACGGATTTTCTAGCAAAGTAGTGTTGGTGCTCCATTTTTTATGCTGGAATTGGTAGATTCAATCACACCAACCGATTTCGTGTTGTTTTTGGATTCGTGTATAATTCACAGAAGGTTATTCGTTGCCTTCTGCGTACAGGTACTTGAGAGCTTCGTTACACATGTGCCCTACTGAGCTTCGGTGGTCCCGAGGTGCAAGCTTCAAACTTGTATTCGATTAACTTGTCGAAGTGGTTCGATTCCATCTGCAGGGCGCCGGCGGGATGATGCGATACAATTTTTTATACGGATTTTCTAGCAAAGTAGTGTTGGTGCTCCATATTTTATGCTGGAATTGGTAGATTCAATCACACCGACCGATTTTGTGTTGTTTTTGGATTCGTGTTTATATCACAGAAGGTTATTCGTTGCCTTCTACGTACAGGTACTTGAGAGCTTCGTTACACATGTGCCCTACTGAGCTTCGGTGGTCCCGAGGTGCAAGCTTCAAACTTGTAGTCGATTAGCGTGTCGAAGTGGTTCGATTCCATCTGCAGGGTGCCGGCGGGATGATGCGATATAATTTTTTAAACGGATTTTTTAGCAAAGTAGTGTTGATGCTCCATTTTTTATGCTGGAATCGGTAGATTCAATCACACCAACCGAATGGGTCACGGAACACGACACGACATATGTTATGGTATGGTGGCTGAGTGGTGTTTTTTGTGTTGTTTTTGGATTCGTGTATAGTTCACAGAAAGTTATTCGTTGCCTTCTGCGTACAGGTGCTTGAGAGCTTCGTTACACATGTGCCCTACTGAGCTTCGGTGGTCCCGAGGTGCAAGCTTCAAACTTGTAGTCGATTAACGTGTCGAAGTGGTTCGATTCCATCTGCAGGGCGCCGGCGGGATGATGCGATATAATTTTTCATACGGATTTTCTAGCAAAGTAGTGTTGGTGCTCCATTTTTTATGCTGGAATTGGTAGATTCAATCACACCAACCGATTTCGTGTTCTTTTTGGATTCGTGTATAATTCACAGAAGGTTATTCGTTGCCTTCTGCGTACAGGTACTTGAGAGCTTCGTTACACATGTGCCCTACTGAGCTTCGGTGGTCCCGAGGTGCAAGCTTCAAACTTGTAGTCGATTAGCGTGTCGAAGTGGTTCGATTCCATCTGCAGGGCGCCGGCGGGATGATGCGATATAATTTTTTATACGGATTTTCTAGCAAAGTAGTGTTGGTGCTCCATTTTTTATGCTGGAATTGGTAGATTCAATCACACCAACCGATTTCGTGTTGTTTTTGGATTCGTGTATAATTCACAGAAGGTTATTCGTTGCCTTCTGCGTACAGGTACTTGAGAGCTTCGTTACACATGTGCCCTACTGAGCTTCGGTGGTCCCGAGGTGCAAGCTTCAAACTTGTATTCGATTAACTTGTCGAAGTGGTTCGATTCCATCTGCAGGGCGCCGGCGGGATGATGCGATACAATTTTTTATACGGATTTTCTAGCAAAGTAGTGTTGGTGCTCCATATTTTATGCTGGAATTGGTAGATTCAATCACACCGACCGATTTTGTGTTGTTTTTGGATTCGTGTTTATATCACAGAAGGTTATTCGTTGCCTTCTACGTACAGGTACTTGAGAGCTTCGTTACACATGTGCCCTACTGAGCTTCGGTGGTCCCGAGGTGCAAGCTTCAAACTTGTAGTCGATTAGCGTGTCGAAGTGGTTCGATTCCATCTGCAGGGTGCCGGCGGGATGATGCGATATAATTTTTTAAACGGATTTTTTAGCAAAGTAGTGTTGATGCTCCATTTTTTATGCTGGAATCGGTAGATTCAATCACACCAACCGAATGGGTCACGGAACACGACACGACATATGTTATGGTATGGTGGCTGAGTGGTGTTTTTTGTGTTGTTTTTGGATTCGTGTATAGTTCACAGAAAGTTATTCGTTGCCTTCTGCGTACAGGTGCTTGAGAGCTTCGTTACACATGTGCCCTACTGAGCTTCGGTGGTCCCGAGGTGCAAGCTTCAAACTTGTAGTCGATTAACGTGTCGAAGTGGTTCGATTCCATCTGCAGGGCGCCGGCGGGATGATGCGATATAATTTTTCATACGGATTTTCTAGCAAAGTAGTGTTGGTGCTCCATTTTTTATGCTGGAATTGGTAGATTCAATCACACCAACCGATTTCGTGTTCTTTTTGGATTCGTGTATAATTCACAGAAGGTTATTCGTTGCCTTCTGCGTACAGGTACTTGAGAGCTTCGTTACACATGTGCCCTACTGAGCTTCGGTGGTCCCGAGGTGCAAGCTTCAAACTTGTATTCGATTAACTTGTCGAAGTGGTTCGATTCCATATGCAGGGTGCCGGCGGGATGATGCGATATAATTTTTTGTACGGATTTTCTGGCAAAGTAGTGTTGATGCTCCATTTTTTATGCTGGAATCGGTAGATTCAATCACACCAACCGAATGGGTCACGGAACACGACACGACATATGTACAGATGTATGTATGCATGTAGGTGGCGATGGGCTGCAAGTTATGGTATGGTGACTGAGTGGTGTTTTTTGTGTTGTTTTTGGATTCGTGTATAGTTCGCAGAAAGTTATTCGTTGCCTTCTGCGTACAGGTGTTTGAGAGCTTCGTTTCACATGTGCCCCACTGAGCTTCGGTGGTCCCGAGGTGCAAGCTTCAAACTTGTATTCGATTAACTTGTCGAAGTGGTTCGATTCCATTTGCAGGGCGCCGGCGGGATGATGCGATATAATTTTTTATACGGATTTTCTAGCAAGGTAGTGTTCTTGCTCCATGTTTTATGCTGCAATCGGTAGATTCAGCTACACCAACCGATTTTGTGTTGTTTTTGGATTCGTGTATAATTCACAGAAATTTATTCGTTGCCTTCTGCGTACAGGTACTTGAGAGCTTCGTTACACATGTGCCCTACTGAGCTTCGGTGGTCCCGAGGTGCAAGCTTCAAACTTGTATTCGATTAACTTGTCGAAGTGGTTCGTTTCCATCTGCAGGCTGCCGGCGGGATGATGCGATATAATTTTTTATACGGATTTTCTAGCAAAGTAGTGTTGATGCTCCATTTTTTATGCTGGAATCGGTAGATTCAATCACACCAACCGAATGGGTCACGGAACACGACACGACATATGTTATGGTATGGTGGCTGAGTGGTGTTTTTTGTGTTGTTTTTGGATTCGTGTATAATTCACAGAAAGTTATTCGTTGCCTTCTGCGTACAGGTACCTGAGAGCTTCGGTACACATGTGCCCTACTGAGCTTCGGTGGTCCCGAGGTGCAAGCTTCAAACTTGTATTCGATTAACTTGTCGAAGTGGTTCGATTCCATCTGCAGGGTGCCGGCGGGATGATGCGATATAATTTTTTATACGGATTTTCTAGCAAAGCAGTGTTCTTGCTCCATTTTTTATGCTGCAATCGGTAGATTCAGCCACACCAACCGATTTTGTGTTGTTTTTGGATTCGTGTATAATTCACAGAAAGTTATTCGTTGCCTTCTGCGTACAGGTACTTGAGAGCTTCGTTACCCATGTGCCCTACTGAGCTTCGGTGGTCCCGAGGTGCAAGCTTCAAACTTGTATTCGATTAACTTGTCGAAGTGGTTCGATTCCATCTGCAGGGCGCCGGCGGGATGATGCGATATAATTTTTTATACGGATTTCCTAGCAAAGTAGTGTTCTTGCTCCATTTTTCATGCTGCAATCGGTAGATTCAGCCACACCAACCGATTTTGTGTTGTTTTTGGATTCGTGTATAATTCACAGAAAGTTATTCGTTGCCTTCTGCGTACAGGTACTTGAGAGCTTCGTTACACATGTGCCCTACTGAGCTTCGGTGGTCCCGAGGTGCAAGCTTCAAACTTGTATTCGATTAACTTGTCGAAGTGGTTCGATTCCATCTGCAGGGTGCCGGCGGGATGATGCGATATAATTTTTTATACGGATTTTCTAGCAAAGCAGTGTTCTTGCTCCATTTTTTATGCTGCAATCGGTAGATTCAGCCACACCAACCGATTTTGTGTTTTTTTTGGATTCGTGTATAATTCACAGAAAGTTATTCGTTGCCTTCTGCGTACAGGTACTTGAGAGCTTCGTTACACATGTGCCCTACTGAGCTTCGGTGGTCCCGAGGTGCAAGCTTCAAACTTGTAGTCGATTAGCGTGTCGAAGTGGTTCGATTCCATCTGCAGGGCGCCGGCGGGATGATGCGATATAATTTTTTATACGGATTTTCTAGCAAAGTAGTGTTGGTGCTCCATTTTTTATGCTGGAATTGGTAGATTCAATCACACCAACCGATTTCGTGTTGTTTTTGGATTCGTGTATAATTCACAGAAGGTTATTCGTTGCCTTCTGCGTACAGGTACTTGAGAGCTTCGTTACACATGTGCCCTACTGAGCTTCGGTGGTCCCGAGGTGCAAGCTTCAAACTTGTATTCGATTAACTTGTCGAAGTGGTTCGATTCCATCTGCAGGGCGCCGGCGGGATGATGCGATACAATTTTTTATACGGATTTTCTAGCAAAGTAGTGTTGGTGCTCCATATTTTATGCTGGAATTGGTAGATTCAATCACACCGACCGATTTTGTGTTGTTTTTGGATTCGTGTTTATATCACAGAAGGTTATTCGTTGCCTTCTACGTACAGGTACTTGAGAGCTTCGTTACACATGTGCCCTACTGAGCTTCGGTGGTCCCGAGGTGCAAGCTTCAAACTTGTAGTCGATTAGCGTGTCGAAGTGGTTCGATTCCATCTGCAGGGTGCCGGCGGGATGATGCGATATAATTTTTTATACGGATTTTCTAGCAAAGTAGTGTTGATGCTCCATTTTTTATGCTGGAATCGGTAGATTCAATCACACCAACCGAATGGGTCACGGAACACGACACGACATATGTTATGGTATGGTGGCTGAGTGGTGTTTTTTGTGTTGTTTTTGGATTCGTGTATAGTTCACAGAAAGTTATTCGTTGCCTTCTGCGTACAGGTGCTTGAGAGCTTCGTTACACATGTGCCCTACTGAGCTTCGGTGGTCCCGAGGTGCAAGCTTCAAACTTGTAGTCGATTAACGTGTCGAAGTGGTTCGATTCCATCTGCAGGGCGCCGGCGGGATGATGCGATATAATTTTTTATACGGATTTTCTAGCAAAGTAGTGTTGGTGCTCCATTTTTTATGCTGGAATTGGTAGATTCAATCACACCAACCGATTTCGTGTTCTTTTTGGATTCGTGTATAATTCACAGAAGGTTATTCGTTGCCTTCTGCGTACAGGTACTTGAGAGCTTCGTTACACATGTGCCCTACTGAGCTTCGGTGGTCCCGAGGTGCAAGCTTCAAACTTGTATTCGATTAACTTGTCGAAGTGGTTCGATTCCATATGCAGGGTGCCGGCGGGATGACGCGATATAATTTTTTGTACGGATTTTCTGGCAAAGTAGTGTTGATGCTCCATTTTTTATGCTGGAATCGGTAGATTCAATCACACCAACCGAATGGGTCACGGAACACGACACGACATATATTATGGTATGGTGGCTGAGTGGTGTTTTTTGTGTTGTTTTTGGATTCGTGTATAGTTCACAGAAAGTTGTTCGTTGCCTTCTGCGTACAGGTGCTTGAGAGCTTCGTTACACATGTGCCCTACTGAGCTTCGGTGGTCCCGAGGTGCAAGCTTCAAACTTGTAGTCGATTAACGTGTCGAAGTGGTTCGATTCCATCTGCAGGGCGCCGGCGGGATGATGCGATACAATTTTTTATACGGATTTTCTAGCAAAGTAGTGTTGGTGCTCCATATTTTATGCTGGAATTGGTAGATTCAATCACACCGACCGATTTTGTGTTGTTTTTGGATTCGTGTTTATATCACAGAAGGTTATTCGTTGCCTTCTACGTACAGGTACTTGAGAGCTTCGTTACACATGTGCCCTACTGAGCTTCGGTGGTCCCGAGGTGCAAGCTTCAAACTTGTAGTCGATTAGCGTGTCGAAGTGGTTCGATTCCATCTGCAGGGTGCTGGCGGGATGATGCGATATAATTTTTTATACGGATTTTCTAGCAAAGTAGTGTTGATGCTCCATTTTTTATGCTGGAATCGGTAGATTCAATCACACCAACCGAATGGGTCACGGAACACGACACGACATATGTTATGGTATGGTGGCTGAGTGGTGTTTTTTGTGTTGTTTTTGGATTCGTGTATAGTTCACAGAAAGTTGTTCGTTGCCTTCTGCGTACAGGTGCTTGAGAGCTTCGTTACACATGTGCCCTACTGAGCTTCGGTGGTCCCGAGGTGCAAGCTTCAAACTTGTAGTCGATTAACGTGTCGAAGTGGTTCGATTCCATCTGCAGGGCGCCGGCGGGATGATGCGATATATTTTTTTATACGGATTTTCTAGCAAAGCAGTGTTCTTGCTCCATTTTTTATGCTGCAATCGGTAGATTCAGCCACACCAACCGATTTTGTGTTGTTTTTGGATTCGTGTATAATTCACAGAAAGTTATTCGTTGCCTTCTGCGTACAGGTACTTGAGAGCTTCGTTACACATGTGCCCTACTGAGCTTCGGTGGTCCCGAGGTGCAAGCTTCAAACTTGTATTCGATTAACTTGTCGAAGTGGTTCGATTCTATCCGCAGGGTGCCGGCGGGATGACGCGATATATTTTTTTATACGGATTTTCTAGCAAAGTAGTGTTGGTGCTCCATTTTTTATGCTGGAATTGGTAGATTCAATCACACCAACCGATTTCGTGTTCTTTTTGGATTCGTGTATAATTCACACAAGGTTATTCGTTGCCTTCTTCGTACAGGTACTTGAGAGCTTCGTTACACATGTGCCCTACTAAGCTTCGGTGGTCCCGAGGTGCAAGCTTCAAACTTGTATTCGATTAACTTGTCGAAGTGGTTCGATTCCATCTGCAGGGTGCCGGCGGGATGATGCGATATAATTTTTTATACGGATTTTCTAGCAAAGTAGTGTTGATGCTCCATTTTTTATGCTGGAATTGGTAGATTCAATCACACCAACCGATTTCGTGTTGTTTTTGGATTCGTGTATAATTCACAGAAAGTTATTCGTTGCCTTCTGCGTACAGGTACTTGAGAGCTTCGTTACACATGTGCCCTACTGAGCTTCGGTGGTCCCGAGGTGCAAGCTTCAAACTTGTATTCGATTAACTTGTCGAAGTGGTTCGATTCCATCTGCAGGGCGCCGGCGGGATGATGCGATATAATTTTTTATACGGATTTTCTAGCAAAGTAGTGTTCTTGCTCCATTTTTTATGCTGCAATCGGTAGATTCAGCCACACCAACCGATTTTGTGTTGTTTTTGGATTCGTGTATAATTCACAGAAATTTATTCGTTGCCTTCTGCGTACAGGTTCTTGAGAGCTTCGTTACACATGTGCCCTACTGAGCTTCGGTGGTCCCGAGGTGCAAGCTTCAAACTTGTATTCGATTAACTTGTCGAAGTGGTTCGATTCCATCTGCAGGGTGCCGGCGGGATGATGCGATATAATTTTTTATACGAATTTTCTAGCAAAGTAGTGTTAGTGCTCCATTTTTTTTGCTGGAATTGGTAGATTTAATCACACCAACCGATTTCGTGTTCTTTTTGGATTCGTGTATAATTCACAGAAGGTTATTCGTTGCCTTCTGCGTACAGGTACTTGAGAGCTTCGTTACACATGTGCCCTACTGAGCGTCGGTGGTCCCGAGGTGCAAGCTTCAAACTTGTATTCGATTAGCTTGTCGAAGTGGTTCGATTCCATCTGCAGGGCGCCGGCGGGATGATGCGATATAACTTTTTATACGGATTTTCTAGCAAAGTAGTGTTCTTGCTCCATTTTTTATGCTGCAATCGGTAGATTCAGCCACACCAACCGATTTTGTGTTGTTTTTGGATTCGTGTATAATTCACAGAAAGTTATTCGTTGCCTTCTGCGTACAGGTACCTGAGAGCTTCGGTACACATGTGCCCTACTGAGCTTCGGTGGTCCCGAGGTGCAAGCTTCAAACTTGTATTCGATTAACTTGTCGAAGTGGTTCGATTCCATCTGCAGGGTGCCGGCGGGATGATGCGATATAATTTTTTATACGGATTTTCTAGCAAAGCAGTGTTCTTGCTCCATTTTTTATGCTGCAATCGGTAGATTCAGCCACACCAACCGATTTTGTGTTGTTTTTGGATTCGTGTATAATTCACAGAAAGTTATTCGTTGCCTTCTGCGTACAGGTACTTGAGAGCTTCGTTACCCATGTGCCCTACTGAGCTTCGGTGGTCCCGAGGTGCAAGCTTCAAACTTGTATTCGATTAACTTGTCGAAGTGGTTCGATTCCATCTGCAGGGCGCCGGCGGGATGATGCGATATAATTTTTTATACGGATTTCCTAGCAAAGTAGTGTTCTTGCTCCATTTTTCATGCTGCAATCGGTAGATTCAGCCACACCAACCGATTTTGTGTTGTTTTTGGATTCGTGTATAATTCACAGAAAATTATTCGTTGCCTTCTGCGTACAGGTACTTGAGAGCTTCGTTACACATGTGCCCTACTGAGCTTCGGTGGTCCCGAGGTGCAAGCTTCAAACTTGTATTCGATTAACTTGTCGAAGTGGTTCGATTCCATCTGCAGGGTGCCGGCGGGATGATGCGATATAATTTTTTATACGGATTTTCTAGCAAAGCAGTGTTCTTGCTCCATTTTTTATGCTGGAATCGGTAGATTCAATCACACCAACCGAATGGGTCACGGAACACGACACGACATATGTTATGGTATGGTGGCTGAGTGGTGTTTTTTGTGTTGTTTTTGGATTCGTGTATAGTTCACAGAAAGTTATTCGTTGCCTTCTGCGTACAGGTGCTTGAGAGCTTCGTTACACATGTGCCCTACTGAGCTTCGGTGGTCCCGAGGTGCAAGCTTCAAACTTGTAGTCGATTAACGTGTCGAAGTGGTTCGATTCCATCTGCAGGGCGCCGGCGGGATGATGCGATATAATTTTTTATACGGATTTTCTAGCAAAGTAGTGTTGGTGCTCCATTTTTTATGCTGGAATTGGTAGATTCAATCACACCAACCGATTTCGTGTTCTTTTTGGATTCGTGTATAATTCACAGAAGGTTATTCGTTGCCTTCTGCGTACAGGTACTTGAGAGCTTCGTTACACATGTGCCCTACTGAGCTTCGGTGGTCCCGAGGTGCAAGCTTCAAACTTGTATTCGATTAACTTGTCGAAGTGGTTCGATTCCATATGCAGGGTGCCGGCGGGATGATGCGATATAATTTTTTATACGGATTTTCTGGCAAAGTAGTGTTGATGCTCCATTTTTTATGCTGGAATCGGTAGATTCAATCACACCAACCGAATGGGTCACGGAACACGACACGACATATATTATGGTATGGTGGCTGAGTGGTGTGTTTTGTGTTGTTTTTGGATTCGTGTATAGTTCACAGAAAGTTGTTCGTTGCCTTCTGCGTACAGGTGCTTGAGAGCTTCGTTACACATGTGCCCTACTGAGCTTCGGTGGTCCCGAGGTGCAAGCTTCAAACTTGTAGTCGATTAACGTGTCGAAGTGGTTCGATTCCATCTGCAGGGCGCCGGCGGGATGATGCGATATATTTTTTTATACGGATTTTCTATCAAAGCAGTGTTCTTGCTCCATTTTTTATGCTGCAATCTGTAGATTCAGCCACACCAACCGATTTTGTGTTGTTTTTGGATTCGTGTATAATTCAAAGAAAGTTATTCGTTGCCTTCTGCGTACAGGTTCTTGAGAGCTTCGTTACACATGTGCCCTACTGAGCTTCGGTGGTCCCGAGGTGCAAGCTTCAAACTTGTATTCGATTAACTTGTCGAAGTGGTTCGATTCTATCTGCAGGGTGCCGGCGGAATGACGCGATATATTTTTTTATACGGATTTTCTAGCAAAGTAGTGTTGGTGCTCCATTTTTTATGCTGGAATTGGTAGATTCAATCACACCAACCGATTTCGTGTTCTTTTTGGATTCGTGTATAATTCACACAAGGTTATTCGTTGCCTTCTTCGTACAGGTACTTGAGAGCTTCGTTACACATGTGCCCTACTGAGCTTCGGTGGCCCAGAGGTGCAAGCTTCAAACTTGTATTCGATTAACTTGTCGAAGTGGTTCGATTCCATCTGCAGGGTGCCGGCGGGATGATGCGAGATAATTTTTTATACGGATTTTCTAGCAAAGTAGTGTTGGTGCTCCATTTTTTATGCTGGAATTGGTAGATTCAATCACACCAACCGATTTCGTGTTGTTTTTGGATTCGTGTATAATTCACAGAAATTTATTCGTTGCCTTCTGCGTACAGGTTCTTGAGAGCTTCGTTACACATGTGCCCTACTGAGCTTCGGTGGTCCCGAGGTGCAAGCTTCAAACTTGTATTCGATTAACTTGTCGAAGTGGTTCGATTCCATCTGCAGGGTGCCGGCGGGATGATGCGATATAATTTTTTATACGGATTTTCTAGCAAAGTAGTGTTAGTGCTCCATTTTTTTTGCTGGAATTGGTAGATTCAATCACACCAACCGATTTCGTGTTCTTTTTGGATTCGTGTATAATTCACAGAAGGTTATTCGTTTTCTTCTGCGTACAGGTACTTGAGAGCTTCGTTACACATGTGCCCTACTGAGCGTCGGTGGTCCCGAGGTGCAAGCTTCAAACTTGTATTCGATTAGCTTGTCGAAGTGGTTCGATTCCATCTGCAGGGCGCCGGCGGGATGATGCGATATAATTTTTTATACGGATTTCCTAGCAAAGTAGTGTTCTTGCTCCATTTTTCATGCTGCAATCGGTAGATTCAGCCACACCAACCGATTTTGTGTTGTTTTTGGATTCGTGTATAATTCACAGAAAGTTATTCGTTGCCTTCTGCGTACAGGTACCTGAGAGCTTCGGTACACATGTGCCCTACTGAGCTTCGGTGGTCCCGAGGTGCAAGCTTCAAACTTGTATTCGATTAACTTGTCGAAGTGGTTCGATTCCATCTGCAGGGTGCCGGCGGGATGATGCGATATAATTTTTTATACGGATTTTCTAGCAAAGCAGTGTTCTTGCTCCATTTTCTATGCTGCAATCGGTAGATTCAGCCACACCAACCGATTTTGTGTTGTTTTTGGATTCGTGTATAATTCACAGAAAGTTATTCGTTGCCTTCTGCGTACAGGTACTTGAGAGCTTCGTTACCCATGTGCCCTACTGAGCTTCGGTGGTCCCGAGGTGCAAGCTTCAAACTTGTATTCGATTAACTTGTCGAAGTGGTTCGATTCCATCTGCAGGGCGCCGGCGGGATGATGCGATATAATTTTTTATACGGATTTCCTAGCAAAGTAGTGTTCTTGCTCCATTTTTCATGCTGCAATCGGTAGATTCAGCCACACCAACCGATTTTGTGTTGTTTTTGGATTCGTGTATAATTCACAGAAAGTTATTCGTTGCCTTCTGCGTACAGGTACTTGAGAGCTTCGTTACACACGTGCCCTACTGAGCTTCGGTGGTCCCGAGGTGCAAGCTTCAAACTTGTATTCGATTAACTTGTCGAAGTGGTTCGATTCCATCTGCAGGGTGCCGGCGGGATGATGCGATATAATTTTTTATACGGATTTTCTAGCAAAGCAGTGTTCTTGCTCCATTTTTTATGCTGCAATCGGTAGATTCAGCCACACCAACCGATTTTGTGTTTTTTTTGGATTCGTGTATAATTCACAGAAAGTTTTTCGTTGCCTTCTGCGTACAGGTACTTAAGAGCTTCGTAACACATGTGCCCTACTGAGCTTCGGTGGTCCCGAGGTGCAAGCTTCAAACTTGTATTCGATTAACTTGTCGAAGTGGTTCGATTCCATCTGCAGGGTGCAGGCGGGATGATGCGATATAATTTTTTATACGGATTTTCTAGCAAAGTAGTGTTGATGCTCCATTTTTTATGCTGGAATCGGTAGATTCAATCACACCAACCGAATGGGTCACGGAACACGACACGACATATGTACATATGTATGTATGCATGTAGGTGGCGATGGGCTGCAAGTTATGGTATGGTGACTGAGTTGTGTTTTTTGTGTTGTTTTTGGATTCGTGTATAGTTCACAGAAAGTTATTCGTTGCCTTCTGCGTACAGGTGCTTGAGAGCTTCGTTACACATGTGCCCTACTGAGCTTCGGTGGTCCCGAGGTGCAAGCTTCAAACTTGTAGTCGATTAGCGTGTCGAAGTGGTTCGATTCCATCTGCAGGGCGCCGGCGGGATGATGCGATATAATTTTTTATACGGATTTTCTAGCAAAGTAGTGTTGGTGCTCCATTTTTTATGCTGGAATTGGTAGATTCAATCACACCAACCGATTTCGTGTTGTTTTTGGATTCGTGTATAATTCACAGAAGGTTATTCGTTGCCTTCTGCGTACAGGTACTTGAGAGCTTCGTTACACATGTGCCCTACTGAGCTTCGGTGGTCCCGAGGTGCAAGCTTCAAACTTGTATTCGATTAACTTGTCGAAGTGGTTCGATTCCATCTGCAGGGCGCCGGCGGGATGATGCGATACAATTTTTTATACGGATTTTCTAGCAAAGTAGTGTTGGTGCTCCATATTTTATGCTGGAATTGGTAGATTCAATCACACCGACCGATTTTGTGTTGTTTTTGGATTCGTGTTTATATCACAGAAGGTTATTCGTTGCCTTCTACGTACAGGTACTTGAGAGCTTCGTTACACATGTGCCCTACTGAGCTTCGGTGGTCCCGAGGTGCAAGCTTCAAACTTGTATTCGATTAACTTGTCGAAGTGGTTCGATTCCATCTGCAGGGTGCAGGCGGGATGATGCGATATAATTTTTTATACGGATTTTCTAGCAAAGTAGTGTTCTTGCTCCATTTTTTATGCTGCAATCGGTAGATTCAGCCACACCAACCGATTTTGTGTTGTTTTTGGATTCGTGTATAATTCACAGAAAGTTATTCGTTGCCTTCTGCGTACTGGTACTTGAGAGCTTCGTTACACATGTGCCCTACTGAGCTTCGGTGGTCCCGAGATGCAAGCTTCAAACTTGTATTCGATTAACTTGTCGAAGTGGTTCGATTCCATCTGCAGGGCGCCGGCGGGATGATGCGATACAATTTTTTATACGGATTTTCTAGCAAAGTAGTGTTGGTGCTCCATATTTTATGCTGGATTTGGTAGATTCAATCACACCAACCGATTTTTTGTTGTTTTTGGATTCGTGTTTATATCACAGAAGGTTATTCGTTGCCTTCTACGTACAGGTACTTGAGAGCTTCGTTACACATGTGCCCTACTGAGCTTCGGTGGTCCCGAGGTGCAAAGCTTCAAACTTGTAGTCGATTAGCGTGTCGAAGTGGTTCGATTCCATCTGCAGGGTGCCGGCGGGATGATGCGATATAATTTTTTATACGGATTTTCTAGCAAAGTAGTGTTCTTGCTCCATTTTTTATGCTGGAATTGGTAGATTCAATCACACCAACCGATTTCGTGTTGTTTTTGGATTCGTGTATAATTCACAGAAGGTTATTCGTTGCCTTCTGCGTACAGGTACTTGAGAGCTTCGTTACACACGTGCCCTACTGAGCTTCGGTGGTCCCGAGGTGCAAGCTTCAAACTTGTATTCGATTAACTTGTCGAAGTGGTTCGATTCCATCTGCAGGGTGCCGGCGGGATGATGCGATATAATTTTTTATACGGATTTTCTAGCAAAGCAGTGTTCTTGCTCCATTTTCTATGCTGCAATCGGTAGATTCAGCCACACCAACCGATTTTGTGTTGTTTTTGGATTCGTGTATAATTCACAGAAAGTTATTCGTTGCCTTCTGCGTACAGGTACTTGAGAGCTTCGTTACCCATGTGCCCTACTGAGCTTCGGTGGTCCCGAGGTGCAAGCTTCAAACTTGTATTCGATTAACTTGTCGAAGTGGTTCGATTCCATCTGCAGGGCGCCGGCGGGATGATGCGATATAATTTTTTATACGGATTTCCTAGCAAAGTAGTGTTCTTGCTCCATTTTTCATGCTGCAATCGGTAGATTCAGCCACACCAACCGATTTTGTGTTGTTTTTGGATTCGTGTATAATTCACAGAAAGTTATTCGTTGCCTTCTGCGTACAGGTACTTGAGAGCTTCGTTACACACGTGCCCTACTGAGCTTCGGTGGTCCCGAGGTGCAAGCTTCAAACTTGTATTCGATTAACTTGTCGAAGTGGTTCGATTCCATCTGCAGGGTGCCGGCGGGATGATGCGATATAATTTTTTATACGGATTTTCTAGCAAAGCAGTGTTCTTGCTCCATTTTTTATGCTGCAATCGGTAGATTTAGCCACACCAACCGATTTTGTGTTTTTTTTGGATTCGTGTATAATTCACAGAAAGTTTTTCGTTGCCTTCTGCGTACAGGTACTTAAGAGCTTCGTAACACATGTGCCCTACTGAGCTTCGGTGGTCCCGAGGTGCAAGCTTCAAACTTGTATTCGATTAACTTGTCGAAGTGGTTCGATTCCATCTGCAGGGTGCAGGCGGGATGATGCGATATAATTTTTTATACGGATTTTCTAGCAAAGTAGTGTTGATGCTCCATTTTTTATGCTGGAATCGGTAGATTCAATCACACCAACCGAATGGGTCACGGAACACGACACGACATATGTACATATGTATGTATGCATGTAGGTGGCGATGGGCTGCAAGTTATGGTATGGTGACTGAGTTGTGTTTTTTGTGTTGTTTTTGGATTCGTGTATAGTTCACAGAAAGTTATTCGTTGCCTTCTGCGTACAGGTGCTTGAGAGCTTCGTTACACATGTGCCCTACTGAGCTTCGGTGGTCCCGAGGTGCAAGCTTCAAACTTGTAGTCGATTAGCGTGTCGAAGTGGTTCGATTCCATCTGCAGGGCGCCGGCGGGATGATGCGATATAATTTTTTATACGGATTTTCTAGCAAAGTAGTGTTGGTGCTCCATTTTTTATGCTGGAATTGGTAGATTCAATCACACCAACCGATTTCGTGTTGTTTTTGGATTCGTGTATAATTCACAGAAGGTTATTCGTTGCCTTCTGCGTACAGGTACTTGAGAGCTTCGTTACACATGTGCCCTACTGAGCTTCGGTGGTCCCGAGGTGCAAGCTTCAAACTTGTATTCGATTAACTTGTCGAAGTGGTTCGATTCCATCTGCAGGGCGCCGGCGGGATGATGCGATACAATTTTTTATACGGATTTTCTAGCAAAGTAGTGTTGGTGCTCCATATTTTATGCTGGAATTGGTAGATTCAATCACACCGACCGATTTTGTGTTGTTTTTGGATTCGTGTTTATATCACAGAAGGTTATTCGTTGCCTTCTACGTACAGGTACTTGAGAGCTTCGTTACACATGTGCCCTACTGAGCTTCGGTGGTCCCGAGGTGCAAGCTTCAAACTTGTATTCGATTAACTTGTCGAAGTGGTTCGATTCCATCTGCAGGGTGCAGGCGGGATGATGCGATATAATTTTTTATACGGATTTTCTAGCAAAGTAGTGTTCTTGCTCCATTTTTTATGCTGCAATCGGTAGATTCAGCCACACCAACCGATTTTGTGTTGTTTTTGGATTCGTGTATAATTCACAGAAAGTTATTCGTTGCCTTCTGCGTACTGGTACTTGAGAGCTTCGTTACACATGTGCCCTACTGAGCTTCGGTGGTCCCGAGATGCAAGCTTCAAACTTGTATTCGATTAACTTGTCGAAGTGGTTCGATTCCATCTGCAGGGCGCCGGCGGGATGATGCGATACAATTTTTTATACGGATTTTCTAGCAAAGTAGTGTTGGTGCTCCATATTTTATGCTGGATTTGGTAGATTCAATCACACCAACCGATTTTTTGTTGTTTTTGGATTCGTGTTTATATCACAGAAGGTTATTCGTTGCCTTCTACGTACAGGTACTTGAGAGCTTCGTTACACATGTGCCCTACTGAGCTTCGGTGGTCCCGAGGTGCAAAGCTTCAAACTTGTAGTCGATTAGCGTGTCGAAGTGGTTCGATTCCATCTGCAGGGTGCCGGCGGGATGATGCGATATAATTTTTTATACGGATTTTCTAGCAAAGTAGTGTTCTTGCTCCATTTTTTATGCTGGAATTGGTAGATTCAATCACACCAACCGATTTCGTGTTGTTTTTGGATTCGTGTATAATTCACAGAAGGTTATTCGTTGCCTTCTGCGTACAGGTACTTGAGAGCTTCGTTACACATGTGCCCTACTGAGCTTCGGTGGTCCCGAGGTGCAAGCTTCAAACTTGTATTCGATTAACTTGTCGAAGTGGTTCGATTCCATCTGCAGGGCGCCGGCGGGATGATGCGATACAATTTTCTATACGGATTTTCTAGCAAAGTAGTGTTGGTGCTCCATATTTTATGCTGGATTTGGTAGATTCAATCACACCAACCGATTTTGTGTTGTTTTTGGATTCGTGTTTATATCACAGAAGGTTATTCGTTGCCTTCTACGTACAGGTACTTGAGAGCTTCGTTACACATGTGCCCTACTGAGCGTCGGTGGTCCCGAGGTGCAAGCTTCAAACTTGTATTCGATTAGCTTGTCGAAGTGGTTCGATTCCATCTGCAGGGCGCCGGCGGGATGATGCGATATAATTTTTTATACGGATTTTCTAGCAAAGTAGTGTTCTTGGTCCATTTTTTATGCCGCAATCGGTAGATTCAGCCACACCAACCGATTTTGTGTTGTTTTTGGATTCGTGTATAATTCACAGAAAGTTATTCATTGCCTTCTGGGTACAGGTACTTGAGAGCTTCGTTACACATGTTCCCTACTGAGCTTCGGTGGTCCCGAGGTGCAAGCTTCAAACTTGTATTCGATTAGCGTGTCGAAGTGGTTCGATTCCATCTGCAGGGTGCCGGCGGGATGATGCGATATAATTTTTTATACGGATTTTCTAGCAAAGTAGTGTTGATGCTCCATTTTTTATGCTGGAATCGGTAGATTCAATCACACCAACCGAATGGGTCACGGAACACGACACGACATATGTTATGGTATGGTGGCTGAGTGGTGTTTTTTGTGTTGTTTTTGGATTCGTGTATAGTTCATAGAAAGTTATTCATTGCCTTCTGGGTACAGGTACTTGAGAGCTTCGTTACACATGTGCCCTACTGAGCTTCGGTGGTCCCGAGGTGCAAGCTTCAAACTTGTAGTCGATTAGCCTGTCGAAGTGGTTCGATTCCATCTGCAGGGCGCCGGCGGGATGATGCGATATAATTTTTTTATACGGATTTTCTAGCAAAGTAGTGTTGGTGCTCCATTTTTTATGCTGGAATTGGTAGATTCACTCACACCAACCGATTTCGTGTTGTTTTTGGATTCGTGTATAATTCACAGAAGGTTATTCGTTGCCTTCTGCGTACAGGTACTGGAGAGCTTCGTTACACATGTGCCCTACTGAGCTTCGGTGGTCCCGAGGTGCAAGCTTCAAACTTGTATTCGATTAACTTGTCGAAGTGGTTCGATTTCATCTGCAGGATGCCGGCGGGATGATGCGATATAATTTTTTATACGGATTTTCTAGCAAAGTAGTGTTGGTGCTCCATTTTTTATGCTGGATTCGGTAGATTCAATCACACCAACCGATTTTGTGTTGTTTTTGGATTCGTGTATATATCACAGAAGGTTATTCGTTGCCTTCTACGTACAGGTACTTGAGAGCTTCGTTACACATGTGCCCTACTGAGCGTCGGTGGTCCCGAGGTGCAAGCTTCAAATTTGTATTCGATTAGCTTGTCGAAGGGGTTCGATTCCATCTGCAGGGCGCCGGCGGGATGATGCGATATAATTTTTTATACGGATTTTCTAGCAAAGTAGTGTTCTTGCTCCATTTTTTATGCTGCAATCGGTAGATTCAGCCACACCAACCGATTTTGTGTTGTTTTTGGATTCGTGTATAATTCACAGAAAGTTATTCGTTGCCTTCTGCGTACAGGTACTTGAGAGCTTCGTTACACATGTGCTCTACTGAGCGTCGGTGGTCCCGATGTGCAAGCTTCAAACTTGTATTCGATTAGTTTGTCGAAGTGGTTCGATTCCATCTGCAGGGCGCCGGCGGGATGATGCGATATAATTTCTTATACGGATTTTCTAGCAAAGTAGTGTTCTTGCTCCATTTTTTATGCTGCAATCGGTAGATTCAGCCACACCAACCGATTTTGTGTTGTTTTTGGATTCGTGTATAATTCACAGAAAGTTATTCGTTGCCTTCTGCGTACAGGTGCTTGAGAGCTTCGTTACACATGTGCCCTACTGAGCTTCGGTGGTCGCGAGGTGCAAGCTTCAAACTTGTAGTCGACTAGCGTGTCGAAGTGGTTCGATTCCATCTGCAGGGCGCCGGCGGGATGATGCGATACAATTTTTTATACGGATTTTCTAGCAAAGTAGTGTTGGTGCTCCATATTTTATGCTGGAATTGGTAGATTCAATCACACCAACCGATTTTGTGTTGTTTTTGGATTCGTGTTTATATCACAGAAGGTTATTCGTTGCCTTCTACGTACAGGTACTTGAGAGCTTCGTTACACATGTGCCCTACTGAGCTTCGGTGGTCCCGAGGTGCAAGCTTCAAACTTGTATTCGATTAACTTGTCGAAGTGGTTCGATTCCATCTGCAGGGTGCCGGCGGGATGATGCGATATAATATCTTATACGGATTTTCTAGCAAAGTACTGTTCTTGCTCCATTTTTTATGCTGCAATCGGTAGATTCAGCCACACCAACCGATTTTGTGTTGTTCTTGGATTCGTGTATAATTCACAGAAATCTATTCGTTGCCTTCTGCGTACAGGTACTTGAGAGCTTCGTTACACATGTGCCCTACTGAGCTTTGGTGGTCCCGAGGTGCAAGCTTCAAACTTGTATTCGATTAACTTGTGGAAGTGGTTCGATTCCATCTGCAGGGTGCCGGCGGGATGATGCGATATAATATCTTATACGGATTTTCTAGCAAAGTACTGTTCTTGCTCCATTTTTTATGCTGCAATCGGTAGATTCAGCCACACCAACCGATTTTGTGTTGTTCTTGGATTCGTGTATAATTCACAGAAATCTATTCGTTGCCTTCTGCGTACAGGTACTTGAGAGCTTCGTTACACATGTGCCCTACTGAGCTTTGGTGGTCCCGAGGTGCAAGCTTCAAACTTGTATTCGATTAACTTGTGGAAGTGGTTCGATTCCATCTGCAGGGTGCCGGCGGGATGATGCGATACAATTTTTTGTACGGATTTTCTAGCAAAGCAGTGTTCTTGCTCCATTTTTTATGCTGCAATCGGTAGATTCAGCCACACCAACCGATTTTGTGTTTTTTTTTGGATTCGTGTATAATTCACAGAAAGTTATTCGTTGCCTTCTGCGTACAGGTACTTGAGAGCTTCGTTACACATGTGCCCTACTGAGCTTCGGTGGTCCCGAGGTGCAAGCTTCAAACTTGTATTCGATTAACTTGTCGAAGTGGTTCGATTCCATCTGCAGGGTGCCGGCGGGATGATGCGATATAATTTTTTATAGGGATTTTCTAGCAAAGTAGTGTTGATGCTCCATTTTTTATGCTGGAATCGGTAGATTCAATCACACCAACCGAATGGGTCACGGAACACGACACGACATATGTACAGATGTATGTATGCATGTAGGTGGCGATGGGCTGCAAGTTATGGTATGGTGACTGAGTGGTGTTTTTTGTGTTGTTTTTGGATTCGTGTATAGTTCACAGAAAGTTATTCGTTGCCTTCTGCGTACAGGTGTTTGAGAGCTTCGTTTCACATGTGCCCTACTGAGCTTCGGTGGTCCCGAGGTGCAAGCTTCAAACTTGTATTCGATTAACTTGTCGAAGTGGTTCGATTCCATCTGCAGGGCGCCGGCGGGATGATGCGATACAATTTTTTATACGGATTTTCTAGCAAAGTAGTGTTGGTGCTCCATTTTTTTATGCTGGAATTGGTAGATTCAATCACACCAACCGATTTCGTGTCGTCTTTGGATTCGTGTATAATTCACAGAAGGTTATTCGTTGCCTTCTGCGTACAGGTACTTGAGAGCTTCGTTACACATGCGCCCTACTGAGCTTCGGTGGTCCCGAGGTGCAAGCTTCAAACTTGTATTCGATTAACTTGTCGAAGTGGTTAGATTCCATCTGCAGGGCGCCGGCGGGATGATGCGATATAATTTTTTATACGGATTTTCTAGCAAGGTAGTGTTCTTGCTCCATGTTTAATGCTGCAATCGGTAGATTCAGCTACACCAACCGATTTTGTGTTGTTTTTGGATTCGTGTATAATTCACAGAAATTTATTCGTTGCCTTCTGCGTACAGGTACTTGAGAGCTTCGTTACACATGTGCCCTACTGAGCTTCGGTGGTCCCGAGGTGCAAGCTTCAAACTTGTATTCGATTAACTTGTCGAAGTGGTTCGATTCCATCTGCAGGGTGCCGGCGGGATGATGCGATATAATTTTTTATAGGGATTTTCTAGCAAAGTAGTGTTGATGCTCCATTTTTTATGCTGGAATTGGTAGATTCAATCACACCAACCGATTTTGTGTTGTTTTTGGATTCGTGTATAATTCACAGAAGGTTATTCGTTGCCTTCTGCGTACAGGTACTTGAGAGCTTCGTTACACATGTGCCCTACTGAGCTTCGGTGGTCGCGAGGTGCAAGCTTCAAACTTGTAGTCGATTAGCGTGTCGAAGTGGTTCGATTCCATCTGCAGGGCGCCGGCGGGATGATGCCATTCAATTTTTTATACGGATTTTCTAGCAAAGTAGTGTTCTTGCTCCATTTTTTATGTTGCAATCGGTAGATTCCGCTACACCAACCGATTTTGTGTTATTTTGGATTCGTGTATAATTCACAGAAATTTATTCGTTGCCTTCTGCGTACAGGTACTTGAGAGCTTCGTTACCCATGTGCCCTACTGAGCTTCGGTGGTCCCGAGGTGCAAGCTTCAAACTTGTATTCGATTAACTTGTCGAAGTGGTTCGATTCCATCTGCAGGGCGCCGGCGGGATGATGCGATATAATTTTTTATACGGATTTTCTAGCAAAGTAGTGTTCTTGCTCCATTTTTTATGCTGCAATCGGTAGATTCAGCCACACCAACCGATTTTGTGTTGTTTTTGGATTCGTGTATAATTCACAGAAATCTATTCGTTGCCTTCTGCGTACAGGTGCTTGAGAGCTTCGTTACACATGTGCTCTACTGAGCTTCGGTGGTCCCGAGGTGCAAGCTTCAAACTTGTATTCGATTAACTTGTCGAAGTGGTTCGATTCCATCTGCAGGGCGCCGGCAGGATGATGCGATATAATTTTTTATACGGATTTTCTAGCAAAGTAGTGTTCTTGCTCCATTTTTTATGCTGCAATCGGTAGATTCAGCCACACCAACCGATTTTGTGTTGTTTTTGGATTCGTGTATAATTCACAGAAATCTATTCGTTGCCTTCTGCGTACAGGTACTTGAGAGCTTCGTTACACATGTGCCCTACTGAGCTTTGGTGGTCCCGAGGTGCAAGCTTCAAACTTGCATTCGATTAACTTGTCGAAGTGGTTCGATTCCATCTGCAGGGTTCCGGCGGGATGATGCGATATAATTTTTTATACGGATTTTCTAGCAAAGTAGTGTTGGTGCTCCATTTTTTATGCTGGAATTGGTAGATTCAATCACACCAACCGATTTCGTGTCGTTTTTGGATTCGTGTATAATTCACAGAAGGTTATTCGTTGCCTTCTGCGTACAGGTACTTGAGAGCTTCGTTACACATGCGCCCTACTGAGCTTCGGTGGTCCCGAGGTGCAAGCTTCAAACTTGTATTCGATTAACTTGTCGAAGTGGTTCGATTCCATCTGCAGGGCGCCGGCGGGATGATGCGATATAATTTTTTATACGGATTTTCTAGCAAGGTAGTGTTGATGCTCCATTTTTTATGCTGGAATCGGTAGATTCAATCACACCAACCGAATGGGTCACGGAACACGACACGACATATGTACAGATGTATGTATGCATGTAGGTGGCGATGGGCTGCAAGTTATGGTATGGTGACTGAGTGTGTTTTTTGTGTTGTTTTTGGATTCGTGTATAGTTCGCAGAAAGTTATTCGTTGCCTTCTGCGTACAGGTGTTTGAGAGCTTCGTTTCACATGTGCCCCACTGAGCTTCGGTGGTCCCGAGGTGCAAGCTTCAAACTTGTATTCGATTAACTTGTCGAAGTGGTTCGATTCCATTTGCAGGGCGCCGGCGGGATGATGCGATATAATTTTTTATACGGATTTTCTAGCAAGGTAGTGTTCTTGCTCCATGTTTTATGCTGCAATCGGTAGATTCAGCTACACCAACCGATTTTGTGTTGTTTTTGGATTCGTGTATAATTCACAGAAATTTATTCGTTGCCTTCTGCGTACAGGTACTTGAGAGCTTCGTTACACATGTGCCCTACTGAGCTTCGGTGGTCCCGAGGTGCAAGCTTCAAACTTGTATTCGATTAACTTGTCGAAGTGGTTCGTTTCCATCTGCAGGCTGCCGGCGGGATGATGCGATATAATTTTTTATACGGATTTTCTAGCAAAGTAGTGTTGATGCTCCATTTTTTATGCTGGAATCGGTAGATTCAATCACACCAACCGAATGGGTCACGGAACACGACACGACATATGTTATGGTATGGTGGCTGAGTGGTGTTTTTTGTGTTGTTTTTGGATTCGTGTATAGTTCACAGAAAGTTATTCGTTGCCTTCTGCGTACAGGTGCTTGAGAGCTTCGTTACACATGTGCCCTACTGAGCTTCGGTGGTCCCGAGGTGCAAGCTTCAAACTTGTAGTCGATTAACGTGTCGAAGTGGTTCGATTCCATCTGCAGGGCGCCGGCGGGATGATGCGATATAATTTTTTATACGGATTTTCTAGCAAAGTAGTGTTGGTGCTCCATTTTTTATGCTGGAATTGGTAGATTCAATCACACCAACCGATTTCGTGTTCTTTTTGGATTCGTGTATAATTCACAGAAGGTTATTCGTTGCCTTCTGCGTACAGGTACTTGAGAGCTTCGTTACACATGTGCCCTACTGAGCTTCGGTGGTCCCGAGGTGCAAGCTTCAAACTTGTATTCGATTAACTTGTCGAAGTGGTTCGATTCCATATGCAGGGTGCCGGCGGGATGATGCGATGTAATTTTTTATACGGATTTTCTGGCAAAGTAGTGTTGATGCTCCATTTTTTATGCTGGAATCGGTAGATTCAATCACACCAACCGAATGGGTCACGGAACACGACACGACATATATTATGGTATGGTGGCTGAGTGGTGTTTTTTGTGTTGTTTTTGGATTCGTGTATAGTTCACAGAAAGTTGTTCGTTGCCTTCTGCGTACAGGTGCTTGAGAGCTTCGTTACACATGTGCCCTACTGAGCTTCGGTGGTCCCGAGGTGCAAGCTTCAAACTTGTAGTCGATTAACGTGTCGAAGTGGTTCGATTCCATCTGCAGGGCGCCGGCGGGATGATGCGATATATTTTTTTATACGGATTTTCTAGCAAAGCAGTGTTCTTGCTCCATTTTTTATGCTGCAATCGGTAGATTCAGCCACACCAACCGATTTTGTGTTGTTTTTGGATTCGTGTATAATTCACAGAAAGTTATTCGTTGCCTTCTGCGTACAGGTACTTGAGAGCTTCGTTACACATGTGCCCTACTGAGCTTCGGTGGTCCCGAGGTGCAAGCTTCAAACTTGTATTCGATTAACTTGTCGAAGTGGTTCGATTCTATCTGCAGGGTGCCGGCGGGATGACGCGATATATTTTTTTATACGGATTTTCTAGCAAAGTAGTGTTGGTGCTCCATTTTTTATGCTGGAATTGGTAGATTCAATCACACCAACCGTTTTCGTGTTCTTTTTGGATTCGTGTATAATTCACACAAGGTTATTCGTTGCCTTCTTCGTACAGGTACTTGAGAGCTTCGTTACACATGTGCCCTACTGAGCTTCGGTGGCCCCGAGGTGCAAGCTTCAAACTTGTATTCGATTAACTTATCGAAGTGGTTCGATTCCATCTGCAGGGTGCCGGCGGGATGATGCGATATAATTTTTTATACGGATTTTCTAGCAAAGTAGTGTTGGTGCTCCATTTTTTATGCTGGAATTGGTAGATTCAATCACACCAACCGATTTCGTGTTGTTTTTGGATTCGTGTATAATTCACAGAAAGTTATTCGTTGCCTTCTGCGTACAGGTACTTGAGAGCTTCGTTACACATGTGCCCTACTGAGCTTCGGTGGTCCCGAGGTGCAAGCTTCAAACTTGTATTCGATTAACTTGTCGAAGTGGTTCGATTCCATCTGCAGGGCGCCGGTGGGATGATGCGATATAATTTTTTATACGGATTTTCTAGCAAAGTAGTGTTCTTGCTCCATTTTTTATGCTGCAATCGGTAGATTCAGCCACACCAACCGATGTTGTGTTGTTTTTGGATTCGTGTATAATTCACAGAAATTTATTCGTTGCATTCGGCGTACAGGTTCTTGAGAGCTTCGTTACACATGTGCCCTACTGAGCTTCGGTGGTCCCGAGGTGCAAGCTTCAAACTTGTATTCGATTAACTTGTCGAAGTGCTTCGATTCCATCTGCAGGGTGCCGGCGGGATGATGCGATATAATTTTTTATACGGATTTTCTAGCAAAGTAGTGTTAGTGCTCCATTTTTTTTGCTGGAATTGGTAGATTCAATCACACCAACCGATTTCGTGTTCTTTTTGGATTCGTGTATAATTCACAGAAGGTTATTCGTTGCCTTCTGCGTGCAGGTACTTGAGAGCTTCGTTACACATGTGCCCTACTGAGCGTCGGTGGTCCCGAGGTGCAAGCTTCAAACTTGTATTCGATTAGCTTGTCGAAGTGGTTGGATTCCATCTGCAGGGCGCCGGCGGGATGATGCGATATAATTTTTTATACGGATTTTCTAGCAAAGTAGTGTTCTTGCTCCATTTTTTATGCTGCAATCGGTAGATTCAGCCACACCAACCGATTTTGTGTTGTTTTTGGATTCGTGTATAATTCACAGAAAGTTATTCGTTGCCTTCTGCGTACAGGTACCTGAGAGCTTCGGTACACATGTGCCCTACTGAGCTTCGGTGGTCCCGAGGTGCAAGCTTCAAACTTGTATTCGATTAACTTGTCGAAGTGGTTCGATTCCATCTGCAGGGTGCCGGCGGGATGATGCGATATAATTTTTTATACGGATTTTCTAGCAAAGCAGTGTTCTTGCTCCATTTTTTATGCTGCAATCGGTAGATTCAGCCACACCAACCGATTTTGTGTTGTTTTTGGATTCGTGTATAATTCACAGAAAGTTATTCGTTGCCTTCTGCGTACAGGTACTTGAGAGCTTCGTTACCCATGTGCCCTACTGAGCTTCGGTGGTCCCGAGGTGCAAGCTTCAAACTTGTGTTCGATTAACTTGTCGAAGTGGTTCGATTCCATCTGCAGGGCGCCGGCGGGATGATGCGATATAATTTTTTATACGGATTTCCTAGCAAAGTAGTGTTCTTGCTCCATTTTTCATGCTGCAATCGGTAGATTCAGCCACACCAACCGATTTTGTGTTGTTTTTGGATTCGTGTATAATTCACAGAAAGTTATTCGTTGCCTTCTGCGTACAGGTACTTGAGAGCTTCGTTACACATGTGCCCTACTGAGCTTCGGTGGTCCCGAGGTGCAAGCTTCAAACTTGTATTCGATTAACTTGTCGAAGTGGTTCGATTCCATCTGCAGGGTGCCGGCGGGATGATGCGATATAATTTTTTATACGGATTTTCTAGCAAAGCAGTGTTCTTGCTCCATTTTTTATGCTGCAATCGGTAGATTCAGCCACACCAACCGATTTTGTGTTTTTTTTTGGATTCGTGTATAATTCACAGAAAGTTATTCGTTGCCTTCTGCGTACAGGTACTTAAGAGCTTCGTAACACATGTGCCCTACTGAGCTTCGGTGGTCCCGAGGTGCAAGCTTCAAACTTGTATTCGATTAACTTGTCGAAGTGGTTCGATTCCATCTGCAGGGCGCCGGCGGGATGATGCGATACAATCTTTTATACGGATTTTCTAGCAAAGTAGTGTTGGTGCTCCATTTTTTATGCTGGAATCGGTAGATTCAATCACACCAACCGAATGGGTCACGGAACACGACACGACATATGTACATATGTATGTGTGCATGTAGGTGGCGATGGGCTGCAAGTTATGGTATGGTGACTGAGTGGTGTTTTTTGTGTTGTTTTTGGATTCGTGTATAGTTCACAGAAAGTTATTCGTTGCCTTCTGCGTACAGGTGCTTGAGAGCTTCGTAACACATGTGCCCTACTGAGCTTCGGTGGTCCCGAGGTGCAAGCTTCAAACTTGTAGTCGATTAGCGTGTCGAAGTGGTTCGATTCCATCTGCAGGGCGCCGGCGGGATGATGCGATATAATTTTTTATACGGATTTTCTAGCAAAGTAGTGTTGGTGCTCCATTTTTTATGCTGGAATTGGTAGATTCAATCACACCAACCGATTTCGTGTTGTTTTTGGATTCGTGTATAATTCACAGAAGGTTATTCGTTGCCTTCTGCGTACAGGTACTTGAGAGCTTCGTTACACATGTGCCCTACTGAGCTTCGGTGGTCCCGAGGTGCAAGCTTCAAACTTGTATTCGATTAACTTGTCGAAGTGGTTCGATTCCATCTGCAGGGCGCCGGCGGGATGATGCGATACAATCTTTTATACGGATTTTCTAGCAAAGTAGTGTTGGTGCTCCATATTTTATGCTGGAATTGGTAGATTCAATCACACCAACCGATGTTATGTTGTTTTTGGATTCGTGTTTATATCACAGAAGGTTATTCGTTGCCTTCTACGTACAGGTACTTGAGAGCTTCGTTACACATGTGCCCTACTGAGCTTCGGTGGTCCCGAGCTGCAAGCTTCAAACTTGTATTCGATTAACTTGTCGAAGTGGTTCGATTCCATCTGCAGGGTGCCGGCGGGATGATGCGATATAATTTTTTATACGGATTTTCTAGCAAAGCAGTGTTCTTGCTCCATTTTTTATGCTGCAATCGGTAGATTCAGCCACACCAACCGATTTTGTGTTTTTTTTTGGATTCGTGTATAATTCACAGAAAGTTATTCGTTGCCTTCTGCGTACAGGTACTTAAGAGCTTCGTAACACATGTGCCCTACTGAGCTTCGGTGGTCCCGAGGTGCAAGCTTCAAACTTGTATTCGATTAACTTGTCGAAGTGGTTCGATTCCGTCTGCAGGGTGCAGGCGGGATGATGCGATATAATTTTTTATACGGATTTTCTAGCAAAGTAGTGTTGATGCTCCATTTTTTATGCTGGAATCGGTAGATTCAATCACACCAACCGAATGGGTCACGGAACACGACACGACATATGTACATATGTATGTATGCTTGTAGGTGGCGATGGGCTGCAAGTTATGGTATGGTGACTGAGTGGTGTTTTTTGTGTTGTTTTTGGATTCGTGTATAGTTCACAGAAAGTTATTCGTTGCCTTCTGCGTACAGGTGCTTGAGAGCTTCGTTACACATGTGCCCTACTGAGCTTCGGTGGTCCCGAGGTGCAAGCTTCAAACTTGTAGTCGATTAGCGTGTCGAAGTGGTTCGATTCCATCTGCAGGGCGCCGCCGGCGGGATGATGCGATATAATTTTTTATACGGATTTTCTAGCAAAGTAGTGTTGGTGCTCCATTTTTTATGCTGGAATTGGTAGATTCAATCACACCAACCGATTTCGTGTTGTTTTTGGATTCGTGTATAATTCACAGAAGGTTATTCGTTGCCTTCTGCGTACAGGTACTTGAGAGCTTCGTTACACATGTGCCCTACTGAGCTTCGGTGGTCCCGAGGTGCAAGCTTCAAACTTGTATTCGATTAACTTGTCGAAGTGGTTCGATTCCATCTGCAGGGCGCCGGCGGGATGATGCGATACAATTTTTTATACGGATTTTCTAGCAAAGTAGTGTTGGTGCTCCATATTTTATGCTGGAATTGGTAGATTCAATCACACCGACCGATTTTGTGTTGTTTTTGGATTCGTGTTTATATCACAGAAGGTTATTCGTTGCCTTCTACGTACAGGTACTTGAGAGCTTCGTTACACATGTGCCCTACTGAGCTTCGGTGGTCCCGAGGTGCAAGCTTCAAACTTGTAGTCGATTAGCGTGTCGAAGTGGTTCGATTCCATCTGCAGGGTGCCGGCGGGATGATGCGATATAATTTTTTATACGGATTTTCTAGCAAAGTAGTGTTCTTGCTCCATTTTTTATGCTGCAATCGGTAGATTCAGCCACACCAACCGATTTTGTGTTGTTTTTGGATTCGTGTATAATTCACAGAAAGTTATTCATTGCCTTCTGCGTACTGGTACTTGAGAGCTTCGTTACACATGTGCCCTATTGAGCTTCGGTGGTCCCGAGATGCAAGCTTCAAACTTGTATTCGCTTAACTTGTCGAAGTGGTTCGATTCCATCTGCAGGGCGCCGGCGGGATGATGCGATACAATTTTTTATACGGATTTTCTAGCAAAGTAGTGTTGGTGCTCCATATTTTATGCTGGATTTGGTAGATTCAATCACACCAACCGATTTTTTGTTGTTTTTGGATTCGTGTTTATATCACAGAAGGTTATTCGTTGCCTTCTACGTACAGGTACTTGAGAGCTTCGTTACACATGTGCCCTACTGAGCTTCGGTGGTCCCGAGGTGCAAGCTTCAAACTTGTAGTCGATTAGCGTGTCGAAGTGGTTCGATTCCATCTGCAGGGTGCCGGCGGGATGATGCGATATAATTTTTTATACGGATTTTCTAGCAAAGTAGTGTTCTTGCTCCATTTTTTATGCTGGAATTGGTAGATTCAATCACACCAACCGATTTCGTGTTGTTTTTGGATTCGTGTATAATTCACAGAAGGTTATTCGTTGCCTTCTGCGTACAGGTACTTGAGAGCTTCGTTACACATGTGCCCTACTGAGCTTCGGTGGTCCCGAGGTGCAAGCTTCAAACTTGTATTCGATTAACTTGTCGAAGTGGTTCGATTCCATCTGCAGGGCGCCGGCGGGATGATGCGATACAATTTTTTATACGGATTTTCTAGCAAAGTAGTGTTGGTGCTCCATATTTTATGCTGGATTTGGTAGATTCAATCACACCAACCGATTTTGTGTTGTTTTTGGATTCGTGTTTATATCACAGAAGGTTATTCGTTGCCTTCTACGTACAGGTACTTGAGAGCTTCGTTACACATGTGCCCTACTGAGCGTCGGTGGTCCCGAGGTGCAAGCTTCAAACTTGTATTCGATTAGCTTGTCGAAGTGGTTCGATTCCATCTGCAGGGCGCCGGCGGGATGATGCGATATAATTTTTTATACGGATTTTCTAGCAAAGTAGTGTTCTTGGTCCATTTTTTATGCTGCAATCGGTAGATTCAGCCACACCAACCGATTTTGTGTTGTTTTTGGATTCGTGTATAATTCACAGAAAGTTATTCACTGCCTTCTGGGTACAGGTACTTGAGAGCTTCGTTACACATGTGCCCTACTGAGCTTCGGTGGTCCCGAGGTGCAAGCTTCAAACTTGTATTCGATTAACTTGTCGAAGTGGTTCGATTCCATCTGCAGGGTGCCGGCGGGATGATGCGATATAATTTTTTATACGGATTTTCTAGCAAAGCAGTGTTCTTGCTCCATTTTTTATGCTGCAATCGGTAGATTCAGCCACACCAACCGATTTTGTGTTTTTTTTGGATTCGTGTATAATTCACAGAAAGTTATTCGTGGCCTTCTGCGTACAGGTACTTGAGAGCTTCGTTACACATGTGCCCTACTGAGCTTCGGTGGTCCCGAGGTGCAAGCTTCAAACTTGTATTCGATTAACTTGTCCAAGTGGTTCGATTCCATCTGCAGGGTGCCGGCGGGATGATGCGATATAATTTTTTATACGGATTTTCTAGCAAAGTAGTGTTGATGCTCCATTTTTTATGCTGGAATCGGTAGATTCAATCACACCAACCGAATGGGTCACGGAACACGACACGACATATGTACATATGTATGTGTGCATGTAGGTGGCGATGGGCTGCAAGTTATGGTATGGTGACTGAGTGGTGTTTTTTGTGTTGTTTTTGGATTCGTGTATAGTTCACAGAAAGTTATTCGTTGCCTTCTGCGTACAGGTGCTTGAGAGCTTCGTAACACATGTGCCCTACTGAGCTTCGGTGGTCCCGAGGTGCAAGCTTCAAACTTGTAGTCGATTAGCGTGTCGAAGTGGTTCGATTCCATCTGCAGGGCGCCGGCGGGATGATGCGATATAATTTTTTATACGGATTTTCTAGCAAAGTAGTGTTGGTGCTCCATTTTTTATGCTGGAATTGGTAGATTCAATCACACCAACCGATTTCGTGTTGTTTTTGGATTCGTGTATAATTCACAGAAGGTTATTCGTTGCCTTCTGCGTACAGGTACTTGAGAGCTTCGTTACACATGTGCCCTACTGAGCTTCGGTGGTCCCGAGGTGCAAGCTTCAAACTTGTATTCGATTAACTTGTCGAAGTGGTTCGATTCCATCTGCAGGGCGCCGGCGGGATGATGCGATACAATCTTTTATACGGATTTTCTAGCAAAGTAGTGTTGGTGCTCCATATTTTATGCTGGAATTGGTAGATTCAATCACACCAACCGATGTTATGTTGTTTTTGGATTCGTGTTTATATCACAGAAGGTTATTCGTTGCCTTCTACGTACAGGTACTTGAGAGCTTCGTTACACATGTGCCCTACTGAGCTTCGGTGGTCCCGAGCTGCAAGCTTCAAACTTGTATTCGATTAACTTGTCGAAGTGGTTCGATTCCATCTGCAGGGTGCCGGCGGGATGATGCGATATAATTTTTTATACGGATTTTCTAGCAAAGCAGTGTTCTTGCTCCATTTTTTATGCTGCAATCGGTAGATTCAGCCACACCAACCGATTTTGTGTTTTTTTTTGGATTCGTGTATAATTCACAGAAAGTT
Source organism: Eumerus sabulonum (assembly GCA_951905685.1). Lineage (NCBI taxonomy): Eukaryota > Metazoa > Arthropoda > Insecta > Diptera > Syrphidae > Eumerus > Eumerus sabulonum. The sequence continues at coordinate 43,565,839 of OX645063.1, forward strand.
ATTCGTTGCCTTCTGCGTACAGGTACTTAAGAGCTTCGTAACACATGTGCCCTACTGAGCTTCGGTGGTCCCGAGGTGCAAGCTTCAAACTTGTATTCGATTAACTTGTCGAAGTGGTTCGATTCCGTCTGCAGGGTGCAGGCGGGATGATGCGATATAATTTTTTATACGGATTTTCTAGCAAAGTAGTGTTGATGCTCCATTTTTTATGCTGGAATCGGTAGATTCAATCACACCAACCGAATGGGTCACGGAACACGACACGACATATGTACATATGTATGTATGCTTGTAGGTGGCGATGGGCTGCAAGTTATGGTATGGTGACTGAGTGGTGTTTTTTGTGTTGTTTTTGGATTCGTGTATAGTTCACAGAAAGTTATTCGTTGCCTTCTGCGTACAGGTGCTTGAGAGCTTCGTTACACATGTGCCCTACTGAGCTTCGGTGGTCCCGAGGTGCAAGCTTCAAACTTGTAGTCGATTAGCGTGTCGAAGTGGTTCGATTCCATCTGCAGGGCGCCGCCGGCGGGATGATGCGATATAATTTTTTATACGGATTTTCTAGCAAAGTAGTGTTGGTGCTCCATTTTTTATGCTGGAATTGGTAGATTCAATCACACCAACCGATTTCGTGTTGTTTTTGGATTCGTGTATAATTCACAGAAGGTTATTCGTTGCCTTCTGCGTACAGGTACTTGAGAGCTTCGTTACACATGTGCCCTACTGAGCTTCGGTGGTCCCGAGGTGCAAGCTTCAAACTTGTATTCGATTAACTTGTCGAAGTGGTTCGATTCCATCTGCAGGGCGCCGGCGGGATGATGCGATACAATTTTTTATACGGATTTTCTAGCAAAGTAGTGTTGGTGCTCCATATTTTATGCTGGAATTGGTAGATTCAATCACACCGACCGATTTTGTGTTGTTTTTGGATTCGTGTTTATATCACAGAAGGTTATTCGTTGCCTTCTACGTACAGGTACTTGAGAGCTTCGTTACACATGTGCCCTACTGAGCTTCGGTGGTCCCGAGGTGCAAGCTTCAAACTTGTAGTCGATTAGCGTGTCGAAGTGGTTCGATTCCATCTGCAGGGTGCCGGCGGGATGATGCGATATAATTTTTTATACGGATTTTCTAGCAAAGTAGTGTTCTTGCTCCATTTTTTATGCTGCAATCGGTAGATTCAGCCACACCAACCGATTTTGTGTTGTTTTTGGATTCGTGTATAATTCACAGAAAGTTATTCATTGCCTTCTGCGTACTGGTACTTGAGAGCTTCGTTACACATGTGCCCTATTGAGCTTCGGTGGTCCCGAGATGCAAGCTTCAAACTTGTATTCGCTTAACTTGTCGAAGTGGTTCGATTCCATCTGCAGGGCGCCGGCGGGATGATGCGATACAATTTTTTATACGGATTTTCTAGCAAAGTAGTGTTGGTGCTCCATATTTTATGCTGGATTTGGTAGATTCAATCACACCAACCGATTTTTTGTTGTTTTTGGATTCGTGTTTATATCACAGAAGGTTATTCGTTGCCTTCTACGTACAGGTACTTGAGAGCTTCGTTACACATGTGCCCTACTGAGCTTCGGTGGTCCCGAGGTGCAAGCTTCAAACTTGTAGTCGATTAGCGTGTCGAAGTGGTTCGATTCCATCTGCAGGGTGCCGGCGGGATGATGCGATATAATTTTTTATACGGATTTTCTAGCAAAGTAGTGTTCTTGCTCCATTTTTTATGCTGGAATTGGTAGATTCAATCACACCAACCGATTTCGTGTTGTTTTTGGATTCGTGTATAATTCACAGAAGGTTATTCGTTGCCTTCTGCGTACAGGTACTTGAGAGCTTCGTTACACATGTGCCCTACTGAGCTTCGGTGGTCCCGAGGTGCAAGCTTCAAACTTGTATTCGATTAACTTGTCGAAGTGGTTCGATTCCATCTGCAGGGCGCCGGCGGGATGATGCGATACAATTTTTTATACGGATTTTCTAGCAAAGTAGTGTTGGTGCTCCATATTTTATGCTGGATTTGGTAGATTCAATCACACCAACCGATTTTGTGTTGTTTTTGGATTCGTGTTTATATCACAGAAGGTTATTCGTTGCCTTCTACGTACAGGTACTTGAGAGCTTCGTTACACATGTGCCCTACTGAGCGTCGGTGGTCCCGAGGTGCAAGCTTCAAACTTGTATTCGATTAGCTTGTCGAAGTGGTTCGATTCCATCTGCAGGGCGCCGGCGGGATGATGCGATATAATTTTTTATACGGATTTTCTAGCAAAGTAGTGTTCTTGGTCCATTTTTTATGCTGCAATCGGTAGATTCAGCCACACCAACCGATTTTGTGTTGTTTTTGGATTCGTGTATAATTCACAGAAAGTTATTCACTGCCTTCTGGGTACAGGTACTTGAGAGCTTCGTTACACATGTGCCCTACTGAGCTTCGGTGGTCCCGAGGTGCAAGCTTCAAACTTGTATTCGATTAACTTGTCGAAGTGGTTCGATTCCATCTGCAGGGTGCCGGCGGGATGATGCGATATAATTTTTTATACGGATTTTCTAGCAAAGCAGTGTTCTTGCTCCATTTTTTATGCTGCAATCGGTAGATTCAGCCACACCAACCGATTTTGTGTTTTTTTTGGATTCGTGTATAATTCACAGAAAGTTATTCGTGGCCTTCTGCGTACAGGTACTTGAGAGCTTCGTTACACATGTGCCCTACTGAGCTTCGGTGGTCCCGAGGTGCAAGCTTCAAACTTGTATTCGATTAACTTGTCCAAGTGGTTCGATTCCATCTGCAGGGTGCCGGCGGGATGATGCGATATAATTTTTTATACGGATTTTCTAGCAAAGTAGTGTTGATGCTCCATTTTTTATGCTGGAATCGGTAGATTCAATCACACCAACCGAATGGGTCACGGAACACGACACGACATATGTACATATGTATGTGTGCATGTAGGTGGCGATGGGCTGCAAGTTATGGTATGGTGACTGAGTGGTGTTTTTTGTGTTGTTTTTGGATTCGTGTATAGTTCACAGAAAGTTATTCGTTGCCTTCTGCGTACAGGTGCTTGAGAGCTTCGTAACACATGTGCCCTACTGAGCTTCGGTGGTCCCGAGGTGCAAGCTTCAAACTTGTAGTCGATTAGCGTGTCGAAGTGGTTCGATTCCATCTGCAGGGCGCCGGCGGGATGATGCGATATAATTTTTTATACGGATTTTCTAGCAAAGTAGTGTTGGTGCTCCATTTTTTATGCTGGAATTGGTAGATTCAATCACACCAACCGATTTCGTGTTGTTTTTGGATTCGTGTATAATTCACAGAAGGTTATTCGTTGCCTTCTGCGTACAGGTACTTGAGAGCTTCGTTACACATGTGCCCTACTGAGCTTCGGTGGTCCCGAGGTGCAAGCTTCAAACTTGTATTCGATTAACTTGTCGAAGTGGTTCGATTCCATCTGCAGGGCGCCGGCGGGATGATGCGATACAATCTTTTATACGGATTTTCTAGCAAAGTAGTGTTGGTGCTCCATATTTTATGCTGGAATTGGTAGATTCAATCACACCAACCGATGTTATGTTGTTTTTGGATTCGTGTTTATATCACAGAAGGTTATTCGTTGCCTTCTACGTACAGGTACTTGAGAGCTTCGTTACACATGTGCCCTACTGAGCTTCGGTGGTCCCGAGCTGCAAGCTTCAAACTTGTAGTCGATTATCGTGTCGAAGTGGTTCGATTCCATCTGCAGGGTGCCGGCGGGATGATGCGATATAATTTTTTATACGGATTTTCTAGCAAAGTAGTGTTCTTGCTCCATTTTTTATGTTGCAATCGTTAGATTCAGCTACACCAACCGATTTTGTGTTATTTTTGGATTCGTGTATAATTCACAGAAATTTATTCGTTGCCTTCTGCGTACAGGTACTTGAGAGCTTCGTTACCCATGTGCCCTACTGAGCTTCGGTGGTCCCGAGGTGCAAGCTTCAAACTTGTATTCGATTAACTTGTCGAAGTGGTTCGATTCCATCTGCAGGGCGCCGGCGGGATGATGCGATATAATTTTTTATACGGATTTTCTAGCAAAGTAGTGTTCTTGCTCCATTTTTTATGCTGCAATCGGTAGATTCAGCCACACCAACCGATTTTGTGTTGTTTTTGGATTCGTGTATAATTCACAGAAAGTTATTCGTTGCCTTCTGCGTACAGGTGCTTGAGAGCTTCGTTACACATGTGCTCTACTGAGCTTCGGTGGTCCCGAGGTGCAAGCTTCAAACTTGTATTCAATTAACTTGTCGAAGTGGTTCGATTCCATCTGCAGGGCGCCGGCGGGATGATGCGATATAATTTTTTATACGGATTTTCTAGCAAAGTAGTGTTCTTGCTCCATTTTTTATGCTGCAATCGGTAGATTCAGCCACACCAACCGATTTTGTGTTGTTTTTGGATTCGTGTATAATTCACAGAAATCTATTCGTTGCCTTCTGCGTACAGGTACTTGAGAGCTTCGTTACCCATGTGCCCTACTGAGCTTCGGTGGTCCCGAGGTGCAAGCTTCAAACTTGTATTCGATTAACTTGTCGAAGTGGTTCGATTCCATCTGCAGGGCGCCGGCGGGATGATGCGATATAATTTTTTATACGGATTTTCAAGCAAAGCAGTGTTCTTGCTCCATTTTTTATGCTGCAATCGGTAGATTCAGCCACACCAACCGATTTTGTGTTTCTTTTGGATTCGTGTATAATTCACAGAAAGTTATTCGTTGCCTTCTGCGTACAGGTACTTGAGAGCTTCGTTACACATGTGCCCTACTGAGCTTCGGTGGTCCCGAGGTGCAAGCTTCAAACTTGTATTCGATTAACTTGTCGAAGTGGTTCGATTCCATCTGCAGGTTGCCGGCGGGATGATGCGATATAATTTTTTATAGGGATTTTCTAGCAAAGTAGTGTTGATGCTCCATTTTTTATGCTGGAATCGGTAGATTCAATCACACCAACCGAATGGGTCACGGAACACGACACGACATATGTACAGATGTATGTATGCATGTAGGTGGCGATGGGCTGCAAGTTATGGTATGGTGACTGAGTGGTGTTTTTTGTGTTGTTTTTGGATTCGTGTATAGTTCACAGAAAGTAATTCGTTGCCTTCTGCGTACAGGTGTTTGAGAGCTCCGTTTCACATGTGCCCTACTGAGCTTCGGTGGTCCCGAGGTGCAAGCTTCAAACTTGTAGTCGATTAGCGTGTCGAAGTGGTTCGATTCCATCTGCAGGGCGCCGGCGGGATGATGCGATATAATTTTTTATACGGATTTTCTAGCAAAGTAGTGTTGGTGCTCCATTTTTTATGCTGGAATTGGTAGATTCAATCACACCAACCGATTTCGTGTTGTTTTTGGATTCGTGTATAATTCACAGAAGGTTATTCGTTGCCTTCTGCGTACAGGTACTTGAGAGCTTCGCTACACATGTGCCCTACTGAGCTTCGGTGGTCCCGAGGTGCAAGCTTCAAACTTGTATTCGATTAACTTGTCGAAGTGGTTCGATTCCATCTGCAGGGCGCCGGCGGGATAATGCGATATATTTTTTTATACGGATTTTCTAGCAAAGTAGTCTTCTTGCTCCATTTTTTATGCTGCAATCGGTAGATTCAGCCACACCAACCGATTTTGTGTTGTTTTTGGATTCGTGTATAATTCACAGAAATTTATTCGTTGCCTTCTGCGTACAGGTACTTGAGAGCTTCGTTACACATGTGCCCTACTGAGCTTCGGTGGTCCCGAGGTGCAAGCTTCAAACTTGTATTCGATTAACTTGTCGAAGTGGTTCGATTCCATCTGCAGGGCGCCGGCGGGATGATGCGATACAATTTTTTATTCGGATTTTCTAGCAATGTAGTGTTGGTGCTCCATTTCTTATGCTGGAATTGGTAGATTCAATTACACCAACCGATTTCGTGTCGTTTTTGGATTCGTGTATAATTCACAGAAGGTTATTCGTTGCCTTCTGCGCACAGGTACTTGAGAGCTTCGTTACACATGTGCCCTACTGAGCTTCGGTGGTCCCGAGGTGCAAGCTTCAAAATTGTATTCGATTAACTTATCGAAGTGGTTCGATTCCATATGCAGGGCGCCGGCGGGATGATGCGATATAATTTTTTATACGGATTTTCTAGCAAGGTAGTGTTCTTGCTCCATGTTTTATGCTGCAATCGGTAGATTCAGCTACACCAACCGATTTTGTGTTGTTTTTGGATTCGTGTATAATTCACAGAAATTTATTCGTTGCCTTCTGCGTACAGGTACTTGAGAGCTTCGTTACACATGTGCCCTACTGAGCTTCGATGGTCCCGAGGTGCAAGCTTCAAACTTGTATTCGATTAACTTGTCGAAGTGGTTCGATTCCATCTGCAGGCTGCCGGCGGGATGATGCGATATAATTTTTTATACGGATTTTCTAGCAAAGTAGTGTTGATGCTCCATTTTTTATGCTGGAATCGGTAGATTCAATCACACCAACCGAATGGGTCACGGAACACGACACGACATATGTTATGGTATGGTGGCTGAGTGGTGTTTTTTGTGTTGTTTTTGGATTCGTGTATAGTTCACAGAAAGTTATTCGTTGCCTTCTGCGTACAGGTGCTTGAGAGCTTCGTTACACATGTGCCCTACTGAGCTTCAGTGGTCCCGAGGTGCAAGCTTCAAACTTGTATTCGAATAACTTGTCGAAGTGGTTCGATTCCATATGCAGGGCACCGGCGGGATGATGCGATATAATTTTTTATACGGATTTTCTAGCAAAGTAGTGTTGGTGCTCCATTTTTTATGCTGGAATTGGTAGATTCAATCACACCAACCGATTTCGTGTTGTCTTTGGATTCGTGTATAATTCACAGAAGGTTATTCGTTGCCTTCTGCGTACAGGTACTTGAGAGCTTCGTTACACATGTGCCCTACTGAGCATCGGTGGTCCCGAGGTGCAAGCTTCAAATTTGTATTCGATTAACTTGTCGAAGTGGTTCGATTCCATCTGCAGGGTGCCGGCGGGATGATGCGATATAATTTTTTATACGGATTTTCTAGCAAAGTAGTGTTCTTGCTCCATTTTTTATGCTGCAATCGGTAGATTCAGCCACACCAACCGATTTTGTGTTTTTTTTGGATTCGTGTATAATTCACAGAGAGTTACTCGTTGCCTTCTGCGTACAGGTACTTAAGAGCTTCGTTACACATGTGCCCTACTGAGCTTCGGTGGTCCCGAGGTGCAAGCTTCAAGCTTGTATTCGATTAACTTGTCGAAGTGGTTCGATTCCATCTGCAGGGTGCCGGCGGGATGATGCGATATAATTTTTTATACGGAGTTTCTGGCAAAGTAGTCTTGATGCTCCATTTTTTATGCTGGAATCGGTAGATTCAATCACACCAACCGAATGGGTCACGGAACACGACACGACATATGTTATGGTATGGTGGCTGAGTGGTGTTTTTTGTGTTGTTTTTGGATTCGTGTATAGTTCACAGAAAGTTATTCGTTGCCTTCTGCGTACAGGTGCTTGAGAGCTTCGTTACACATGTGCCCTACTGAGCTTCGGTGGTCCCGAGGTGCAAGCTTCAAACTTGTATTCGAATAACTTGTCGAAGTGGTTCGATTCCATATGCAGGGCACCGGCGGGATGATGCGATATATTTTTTTATACGGATTTTCTAGCAAAGCAGTGTTCTTGCTCCATTTTTTATGCTGCAATCGGTAGATTTAACCACACCAACCGATTTTGTGTTGTTTTTGGATTCGTGTATAATTCACAGAAAGTTATTCGTTGCCTTCTGCGTACAGGTACTTGAGAGCTTCGTTACACATGTGCCCTACTGAGCTTCGGTGGTCCCGAGGTGCAAGCTTCAAACTTGTATTCGATTAACTTGTCGAAGTGGTTCGATTCCATCTGCAGGGCGCCGGCGGGATGATGCGATATAATTTTTTATACGGTGCAAGCTTCAAACTTGTAGTCGATTAACGTGTCGAGGTGGTTCGATTCCATTTTTTATACGGATTTTCTAGCAAAGTAGTGTTCTTGCTCAATTTTTTATGCTGCAATCGGTAGATTCAACCACACCAACCGATTTTGTGTTGTTTTTGGATTCGTGTATAATTCACAGAAAGTTATTCGTTGCCTTCTGCGTACAGGTACTTGAGAGCTTCGTTACACATGTGCCCTACTGAGCTTCGGTGGTCCCGAGGTGCAAGCTTCAAACTTGTATTCGATTAACTTGTCGAAGTGGTTCGATTCCATCTGCAGGGTGCCGGCGGGATGATGCGATATAATTTTTTATACGGATTTTCTAGCAAAGTAGTGTTGGTGCTCCATTTTTTATGCTGGAATTGGTAGATTCAATCACACCAACCGATTTCGTGTTCTTTTTGGATTCGTGTATAATTCACAGAAGGTTATTCGTTGCCTTCTGCGTACAGGTACTTGAGAGCTTCGTTACACATGTGCCCTACTGAGCTTCGGTGGTCCCGAGGTGCAAGCTTCAAACTTGTATTCGATTAACTTGTCGAAGTGGTTCGATTCCATCTGCAGGGTGCCGGCGGGATGATGCGATATAATTTTTTATACGGATTTTCTAGCAAAGTAGTGTTGGTGCTCCATTTTTATGCTGGAATTGGTAGATTCAATCACACCAACCGATTTCGTGTTCTTTTTGGATTCGTGTATAATTCACAGAAGGTTATTCGTTGCCTTCTGCGTGCAGGTACTTGAGAGCTTCGTTACACATGTGCCCTACTGAGCTTCGGTGGTCCCGAGGTGCAAGCTTCAAACTTGTATTCGATTAACTTGTCGAAGTGGTTCGATTCCATCTGCAGGGTGCCGGCGGGATGATGCGATATAATTTTTTATACGGATTTTCTAGCAAAGTAGTGTTGATGCTCCATTTTTTATGCTGGAATCGGTAGATTCAATCACACCAACCGAATGGGTCACGGTACACGACACGACATATGTACATATGTATGTATGCATGTAGGTGGCGATGGGCTGCAAGTTATGGTATGGTGACTGAGTGGTGTTTCTTGTGTTGTTTTTGGATTCGTGTATAGTTCACAGAAAGTTATTCGTTGCCTTCTGCGTACAGGTGCTTGAGAGCTTCGTTACACATGTGCCCTACTGAGCTTCGGTGGTCCCGAGGTGCAAGCTTCAAACTTGTAGTCGATTAACGTGTCGAAGTGGTTCGATTCCATCTGCAGGGCGCCGGCGGGATGATGCGATATATTTTTTTATACGGATTTTCTGGCAAAGTAGTGTTGATGCTCCATTTTTTATGCTGGAATCGGTAGATTCAATCACACCACCCGAATGGGTCACGGAACACGACACGACATATGTTATAGTATGGTGGCTGAGTGGTGTTTTTTGTGTTGCTTTTGGATTCGTGTATAGTTCACAGAAAGTTATTCGTTGCCTTCTGCGTACAGGTACTTGAGAGCTTCGTTACACATGTGCCCTACTGAGCTTCGGTGGTCCCGAGGTGCAAGCTTCAAACTTGTATTCGATTAACTTGTCGAAGTGGTTCGATTCCATCTGCAGGGTGCCGGCGGGATGATGCGATATAATTTTTTATACGGATTTTCTAGCAAAGTAGTGTTGGTGCTCCATTTTTATGCTGGAATTGGTAGATTCAATCACACCAACCGATTTCGTGTTCTTTTTGGATTCGTGTATAATTCACAGAAGGTTATTCGTTGCCTTCTGCGTGCAGGTACTTGAGAGCTTCGTTACACATGTGCCCTACTGAGCTTCGGTGGTCCCGAGGTGCAAGCTTCAAACTTGTATTCGATTAACTTGTCGAAGTGGTTCGATTCCATCTGCAGGGTGCCGGCGGGATGATGCAATATAATTTTTTACACGGATTTTCTAGCAAAGTAGTGTTGGTGCTCCATTTTTTATGCTGGAATTGGTAGATTCAATCACACCAACCGATTTCGTGTCGTTTTTGGATTCGTGTATAATTCACAGAAGATTATTCGTTGCCTTCTGCGCACAGGTACTTCAGAGCTTCGTTACACATGTGCCCTACTGAGCTTCGGTGGTCCCGAGGTGCAAGCTTCAAACTTGTATTCGATTTACTTGTCGAAGTGGTTCGATTCCATCTGCAGGGTGCCGGCGGGATGATGCGATATAATTTTTTATACGGATTTTCTAGCAAAGTATTGTTGATTCTCCATTTTTTATGCTGGAATTGGTAGATTCAATCACACCAACCGATTTCGTCTTCTTTTTGGATTCGTGTATAATTCACAGAAGGTTCTTCGTTGCCTTCTGCGTACAGGTACTTGAGAGCTTCGTTACACATGTGCCCTACTGAGCTTCGGTGGTCCCGAGGTGCAAGCTTCAAACTTGTATTCGATTAACTTGTCGAAGTGGTTCGTTTCCATCTGCAGGCTGCCGGCGGGATGATGCGATATAATTTTTTATACGGATTTTCTAGCAAAGTAGTGTTGATGCTCCATTTTTTATGCTGGAATCGGTAGATTCAATCACACCAACCGAATGGGTCACGGAACACGACACGACATATGTTATGGTATGGTGGCTGAGTGGTGTTTTTTGTGTTGTTTTTGGATTCGTGTATAGTTCACAGAAAGTTATTCGTTGCCTTCTGCGTACAGGTGCTTGAGAGCTTCGTTACACATGTGCCCTACTGAGCTTCGGTGGTCCCGAGGTGCAAGCTTCAAACTTGTAGTCGATTAACGTGTCGAAGTGGTTCGATTCCATCTGCAGGGCGCCGGCGGGATGATGCGATATAATTTTTTATACGGATTTTCTAGCAAAGTAGTGTTGGTGCTCCATTTTTTATGCTGGAATTGGTAGATTCAATCACACCAACCGATTTCGTGTTGTTTTTGGATTCGTGTATAATTCACAGAAAGTTATTCGTTGCCTTCTGCGTACAGGTACTTGAGAGCTTCGTTACACATGTGCCCTACTGAGCTTCGGTGGTCCCGAGGTGCAAGCTTCAAACTTGTATTCGATTAACTTGTCGAAGTGGTTCGATTCCATCTGCAGGGTGCCGGCGGGATGATGCGATATAATTTTTTATACGGATTTTCTAGCAAAGCAGTGTTCTTGCTCCATTTTTTATGCTGCAATCGGTAGATTCAGCCACACCAACCGATTTTGTGTTTTTTTTGGATTCGTGTATAATTCACAGAGAGTTACTCGTTGCCTTCTGCGTACAGGTACTTAAGAGCTTCGTTACACATGTGCCCTACTGAGCTTCGGTGGTCCCGAGGTGCAAGCTTCAAACTTGTATTCGATTAACTTGTCGAAGTGGTTCGATTCCATCTGCAGGGTGCCGGCGGGATGATGCGATATAATTTTTTATACGGATTTTCTGGCAAAGTAGTCTTGATGCTCCATTTTTTATGCTGGAATCGGTAGATTCAATCACACCAACCGAATGGGTCACGGAACACGACACGACATATGTTATGGTATGGTGGCTGAGTGGTGTTTTTTGTGTTGTTTTTGGATTCGTGTATAGTTCACAGAAAGTTATTCGTTGCCTTCTGCGTACAGGTGCTTGAGAGCTTCGTTACACATGTGCCCTACTGAGCTTCGGTGGTCCCGAGGTGCAAGCTTCAAACTTGTAGTCGATTAACGTGTCGAAGTGGTTTGATTCCATCTGCAGGGCGCCGGCGGGATGATGCGATATATTTTTTTATACGGATTTTCTAGCAAAGCAGTGTTCTTGCTCCATTTTTTATGCTGCAATCGGTAGATTTAACCACACCAACCGATTTTGTGTTGTTTTTGGATTCGTGTATAATTCACAGAAAGTTATTCGTTGCCTTCTGCGTACAGGTACTTGAGAGCTTCGTTACACATGTGCCCTACTGAGCTTCGGTGGTCCCGAGGTGCAAGCTTCAAACTTGTATTCGATTAACTTGTCGAAGTGGTTCGATTCCATCTGCAGGGCGCCGGCGGGATGATGCGATATAATTTTTTATACGGTGCAAGCTTCAAACTTGTAGTCGATTAACGTGTCGAGATGGTTCGATTCCATTTTTTATACGGATTTTCTAGCAAAGTAGTGTTCTTGCTCAATTTTTTATGCTGCAATCGGTAGATTCAACCACACCAACCGATTTTGTGTTGTTTTTGGATTCGTGTATAATTCACAGAAAGTTATTCGTTGCCTTCTGCGTACAGGTACCTGAGAGCTTCGTTACACATGTGCCCTACTGAGCTTCGGTGGTCCCGAGGTGCAAGCTTCAAACTTGTATTCGATTAACTTGTCGAAGTGGTTCGATTCCATCTGCAGGGTGCCGGCGGGATGATGCGATATAATTTTTTATACGGATTTTCAACAAAGTAGTGTTCTTGCTCCATTTTTGATGCTGGAATCGGTAGATTCAATCACACCAACCGAATGGGTCACGGTACACGACACGACATATGTACATATGTATGTATGCATGTAGGTGGCGATGGGCTGCAAGTTATGGTATGGTGACTGAGTGGTGTTTCTTGTGTTGTTTTTGGATTCGTGTATAGTTCACAGAAAGTTATTCGTTGCCTTCTGCGTAGAGGTGCTTGAGAGCTTCGTTACACATGTGCCCTACTGAGCTTCGGTGGTCCCGAGGTGCAAGCTTCAAACTTGTATTCGATTAACTTGTCGAAGTGGTTCGATTCCATCTGCAGGATGCCGGCGGGATGATGCGATATGATTTTTTATACGGATTTTCTAGCAAAGTAGTGTTGGTGCTCCATTTTTATGCTGGAATTGGTAGATTCAATCACATCAACCGATTTCGTGTTCTTTTTGGATTCGTGTATAATTCACAGAAGGTTATTCGTTGCCTTCTGCGTGCAGGTACTTGAGAGCTTCGTTACACATGTGCCCTACTGAGCTTCGGTGGTCCCGAGGTGCAAGCTTCAAACTTGTATTCGATTAACTTGTCGAAGTGGTTCGATTCCATCTGCAGGGTGCCGGCGGGATGATGCGATATAATTTTTTATACGGATTTTCTAGCAAAGTAGTGTTGATGCTCCATTTTTTATGCTGGAATCGGTAGATTCAATCACACCAACCGAATGGGTCACGGTACACGACACGACATATGTACGTATGTATGTATGCATGTAGGTGGCGATGGGCTGCAAGTTATGGTATGGTGACTGAGTGGTGTTTCTTGTGTTGTTTTTGGATTCGTGTATAGTTCACAGAAAGTTATTCGCTGCCTTCTGCGTACAGGTGCTTGAGAGCTTCGTTACACATGTGCCCTACTGAGCTTCGGTGGTCCCGAGGTGCAAGCTTCAAACTTGTAGTCGATTAACGTGTCGAAGTGGTTCGATTCCATCTGCAGGGCGCCGGCGGGATGATGCGATATATTTTTTTATACGGATTTTCTGGCAAAGTAGTGTCGATGCTCCATTTTGTATGCTGGAATCGGTAGATTCAATCACACCAACCGAATGGGTCACGGAACACGACACGACATATGTTATAGTATGGTGGCTGAGTGGTGTTTTTTGTGTTGCTTTTGGATTCGTGTATAGTTCACAGAAAGTTATTCGTTGCCTTCTGCGTACAGGTGCTTGAGAGCTTCGTTACACATGTGCCCTACTGAGCTTCGGTGGTCCCGAGGTGCAAGCTTCAAACTTGTAGTCGATTAACGTGTCGAAGTGGTTCGATTCCATCTGCAGGGCGCCGGCGGGATGATGCGATATATTTTTTTATACGGATTTTCTAGCAAAGCAGTGTTGATGCTCCATTGTTTATGCTGGAATCGGTAGATTCAATCACACCAACCGAATGGGTCACGGTACACGACACGACATATGTACATATGTATGTATGCATGTAGGTGGCGATGGGCTGCAAGTTATGGTATGGTGACTGAGTGGTGTTTCTTGTGTTGTTTTTGGATTCGTGTATAGTTCACAGAAAGTTATTCGTTGCCTTCTGCGTAGAGGTGCTTGAGAGCTTCGTTACACATGTGCCCTACTGAGCTTCGGTGGTCCCGAGGTGCAAGCTTCAAACTTGTATTCGATTAACTTGTCGAAGTGGTTCGATTCCATCTGCAGGATGCCGGCGGGATGATGCGATATGATTTTTTATACGGATTTTCTAGCAAAGTAGTGTTGGTGCTCCATTTTTATGCTGGAATTGGTAGATTCAATCACATCAACCGATTTCGTGTTCTTTTTGGATTCGTGTATAATTCACAGAAGGTTATTCGTTGCCTTCTGCGTGCAGGTACTTGAGAGCTTCGTTACACATGTGCCCTACTGAGCTTCGGTGGTCCCGAGGTGCAAGCTTCAAACTTGTATTCGATTAACTTGTCGAAGTGGTTCGATTCCATCTGCAGGGTGCCGGCGGGATGATGCGATATAATTTTTTATACGGATTTTCTAGCAAAGTAGTGTTGATGCTCCATTTTTTATGCTGGAATCGGTAGATTCAATCACACCAACCGAATGGGTCACGGTACACGACACGACATATGTACATATGTATGTATGCATGTAGGTGGCGATGGGCTGCAAGTTATGGTATGGTGACTGAGTGGTGTTTCTTGTGTTGTTTTTGGATTCGTGTATAGTTCACAGAAAGTTATTCGCTGCCTTCTGCGTACAGGTGCTTGAGAGCTTCGTTACACATGTGCCCTACTGAGCTTCGGTGGTCCCGAGGTGCAAGCTTCAAACTTGTAGTCGATTAACGTGTCGAAGTGGTTCGATTCCATCTGCAGGGCGCCGGCGGGATGATGCGATATATTTTTTTATACGGATTTTCTGGCAAAGTAGTGTCGATGCTCCATTTTGTATGCTGGAATCGGTAGATTCAATCACACCAACCGAATGGGTCACGGAACACGACACGACATATGTTATAGTATGGTGGCTGAGTGGTGTTTTTTGTGTTGCTTTTGGATTCGTGTATAGTTCACAGAAAGTTATTCGTTGCCTTCTGCGTACAGGTGCTTGAGAGCTTCGTTACACATGTGCCCTACTGAGCTTCGGTGGTCCCGAGGTGCAAGCTTCAAACTTGTAGTCGATTAACGTGTCGAAGTGGTTCGATTCCATCTGCAGGGCGCCGGCGGGATGATGCGATATATTTTTTTATACGGATTTTCTAGCAAAGCAGTGTTCTCGCTCCATTTTTTATGCTGCAATCGGTAGATTCAGCCGCACCAACCGAATGGGTCACGGAACACGACACGACATATGTTATGGTATGGTGGCTGAGTGGTGTTTTTTGTGTTGTTTTTGGATTCGTGTATAGTTCACAGAAAGTTATTCGTTGCCTTCTGCGTACAGGTGCTTGAGAGCTTCGTTACACATGTGCCCTACTGAGCTTCGGTGGTCCCGAGGTGCAAGCTTCAAACTTGTATTCGATTAACTTGTCGAAGTGGTTCGATTCCATCTGCAGGATGCCGGCGGGATGATGCGATATAATTTTTTATACGGATTTTCTAGCAAAGTAGTGTTGGTGCTCCATTTTTATGCTGGAATTAGTAGATTCAATCACACCAACCGATTTCGTGTTCTTTTTGGATTCGTGTATAATTCACAGAAGGTTATTCGTTGCCTTCTGCGTGCAGGTACTTGAGAGCTTCGTTACACATGTGCCCTACTGAGCTTCGGTGGTCCCGAGGTGCAAGCTTCAAACTTGTATTCGATTAACTTGTCGAAGTGGTTCGATTCCATCTGCAGGGTGCCGGCGGGATGATGCGATATGATTTTTTATACGGATTTTCTAGCAAAGTAGTGTTGATGCTCCATTTTTTATGCTGGAATCGGTAGATTCAATCACACCAACCGAATGGGTCACGGTACACGACACGACATATGTACATATGTATGTATGCATGTAGGTGGCGATGGGCTGCAAGTTATGGTATGGTGACTGAGTGGTGTTTCTTGTGTTGTTTTTGGATTCGTGTATAGTTCACAGAAAGTTATTCTTTGCCTCCTGCGTACAGGTGCTTGAGAGCTTCGTTACACATGTGCCCTACTGAGCTTCGGTGGTCCCGAGGTGCAAGCTTCAAACTTGTATTCGATTAACTTGTCGAAGTGGTTCGATTCCATCTGCAGGGTGCCGGCGGGATGATGCGATATAATTTTTTATACGGATTTTCAACAAAGTAGTGTTCTTGCTCCATTTTTGATGCTGGAATCGGTAGATTCAATCACACCAACCGAATGGGTCACGGTACACGACACGACATATGTACATATGTATGTATGCATGTAGGTGGCGATGGGCTGCAAGTTATGGTGTGGTGACTGAGTGGTGTTTCTTGTGTTGTTTTTGGATTCGTGTATAGTTCACAGAAAGTTATTCGTTGCCTTCTGCGTACAGGTGCTTGAGAGCTTCGTTACACATGTGCCCTACTGAGCTTCGGTGGTCCCGAGGTGTAAGCTTCAAACTTGTATTCGCTTAACTTGTCGAAGTGGTTCGATTCCATCTGCAGGGTGCCGGCGGGATGATGCGATTTAATTTTTTATACGGATTTTCTGGCAAAGTAGTGTTGATGCTCCATTTTTTATGCTGGAATTGGTAGATTCAATCACACCAACCGAATGGGTCACGGAACACGACACGACATATGTTATGGTATGGTGGCTGAGTGGTGTTTTTTGTGTTGTTTTTGGATTCGTGTATAGTTCACAGAAAGTTATTCGTTGCCTTCTGCGTACAGGTGCTTGAGAGCTTCGTTACACATGTGCCCTACTGAGCTTCGGTGGTCCCGAGGTGCAAGCTTCAAACTTGTAGTCGATTAACGTGTCGAAGTGGTTCGATTCCATCTGCAGGGCGCCGGCGGGATGATGCGATATAATTTTTTATACGGATTTTCTAGCAAAGTAGTGTTTGGAATTGGTAGATTCAATCACACCAACCGATTTCTTGTTGTTTTTGGATTCGTGTATAATTCACAGAAAGTTATTCGTTGCCTTCTGCGTACAGGTGCTTGGGAGCTTCGTTACACATGTGCCCTACTGAGTTTCGGTGGTCCCGAGGTGCAAGCTTTAAACTTGTATTCGATTAACTTGTCGAAGTGGTTCGATTCCATCTGCAGGGCGCCGGCGGGATGATGCGATATATTTTTTTATACGGATTTTCTAGCAAAGCAGTGTTCTTGCTCCATTTTTTATGCTGCAATCGGTAGATTCAGCCACACCAACTTATTTTGTGTTGTTTTTGGATTCGTGTATAATTCACAGAAAGTTATTCGTTGCCTTCTGCGTACAGGTACTTGAGAGCTTCGTTACACATGTGCCCTACTGAGCTTCGGTGGTCCCGAGGTGCAAGCTTCAAACTTGCATCCGATTAACTTGTCGAAGTGGTTCGATTCCATCTGCAGGGTGCCGGCGGGATGATGCGATATAATTTTTTATACGGATTTTCTGGCAAAGTAGTGTTGATGCTCCATTTTTTATGCTGGAATCGGTAGATTCAATCACACCAACCGAATGGGTAACGGAACACGACACGACATATGTTATGGTATGGTGGCTGAGTGGTGTTTTTTGTGTTGTTTTTGGATTCGTGTGTAGTTCACAGAAAGTTATTCGTTGCCTTCTGCGTACAGGTGCTTGAGAGCTTCGTTACACATGTGCGCTACTGAGCTTCGGTGGTCCCGAGGTGCAAGCTTCAAACTTGTAGTCGATTAACGTGTCGAAGTGGTTCGATTCCATCTGCAGGGTGCCGGCGGGATGATGCGAATAATTTTTTATACGGATTTTCTAGCAAAGTAGTGTTGGTGCTCCATTTTTTATGCTGGAATTGGTAGATTCAATCACACCAACCGATTTCGTGTTCTTTTTGGATTCGTTTATAATTCACAGAAGGTTATTCGTTGCCTTCTGCGTACAGGTACTTGAGAGCTTCGTTACACATGTGCCCTACTGAGCTTCGGTGGTCCCGAGGTGCAAGCTTCAAACTTGTATTCGATTAACTTGTCGAAGTGGTTCGATTCCATCTGCACGGTGCCGGCGGGATGATGCGATATAACTTTTTATACGGATTTTCTGGCAAAGTAGTGTTGATGCTCCATTTTTTATGCTGGAATCGGTAGATTCAATCACACCAACCGAATGGGTCACGGAACACGACACGACATACATATGTTATAGTATGGTGGCTGAGTGGTGTTTTTTGTGTTGTTTTTGGATTCGTGTATAGTTCACAGAAATTTATTCATTGCCTTCTGCGTACAGGTGCTTGAGAGCTTCGTTACACATGTGCCCTACTGAGCTTCGGTGGTCCCGAGGTGCAAGCTTCAAACTTGTAGTCGATTAACGTGTCGAAGTGGTTCGATTCCATCTGCAGGGCGCCGGCGGGATGATGCGATATATTTTTTTATACGGATTTTCTAGCAAAGCAGTGTTCTCGCTCCATTTTTTATGCTGCAATCGGTAGATTCAGCCACACCAACCGAATGGGTCACGGAACACGACACGACATATGTTATGGTATGGTGGCTGAGTGGTGTTTTTTGTGTTGTTTTTGGATTCGTGTATAGTTCACAGAAAGTTATTCGTTGCCTTCTGCGTACAGGTGCTTGAGAGCTTCGTTACACATGTTCCCTACTGAGCTTCGGTGGTCCCGAGGTGCAAGCTTCAAACTTGTATTCGATTAACTTGTCGAAGTGGTTCGATTCCATCTGCAGGATGCCGGCGGGATGATGCGATATAATTTTTTATACGGATTTTCTAGTAAAGTAGTGTTGGTGCTCCATTTTTATGCTGGAATTGGTAGATTCAATCACACCAACCGATTTCGTGTTCGTTTTGGATTCGTGTATAATTCACAGAAGGTTATTCGTTGCCTTCTGCGTGCAGGTGCTTGAGAGCTTCGTTACACATGTGCCCTACTGAGCTTCGGTGGTCCCGAGGTGCAAGCTTTAAACTTGTATTCGATTAACTTGTCGAAGTGGTTCGATTCCATCTGCAGGGTGCCGGCGGGATGATGCGATATAATTTTTTATACGGATTTTCAACAAAGTAGTGTTCTTGCTCCATTTTTGATGCTGGAATCGGTAGATTCAATCACACCAACCGAATGGGTCACGGTACACGACACGACATATGTACATATGTATGTATGCATGTAGGCGGCGATGGGCTGCAAGTTATGTTATGGTGACTGAGTGGTGTTTCTTGTGTTGTTTTTGGATTCGTGTATAGTTCACAGAAAGTTATTCGTTGCCTTCTGCGTACAGGTGCTTGAGAGCTTCGTTACACATGTGCCCTACTGAGCTTCGGTGGTCCCGAGGTGCAAGCTTCAAACTTGTATTCGATTAACTTGTCGAAGTGGTTCGATTCCATCTGCAGGGTGCCGGCGGGATGATGCGATTTAATTTTTTATACGGTTTTCTGGCAAAGTAGTGTTGATGCTCCATTTTTTATGCTGGAATCGGTAGATTCAATCACACCAACCGAATGGGTCACGGAACACGACACGACATATGTTATGGTATGGTGGCTGAGTGGTGTTTTTTGTGTTGTTTTTGGATTCGTGTGTAGTTCACAGAAAGTTATTCGTTGCCTTCTGCGTACAGGTGCTTGAGAGCTTCGTTACACATGTGCGCTACTGAGCTTCGGTGGTCCTGAGGTGCAAGCTTCAAACTTGTAGTCGATTAACGTGTCGAAGTGGTTCGATTCCATCTGCAGGGCGCCGGCGGGATGATGCGAATAATTTTTTATACGGATTTTCTAGCAAAATAGTGTTGGTGCTCCATTTTTTATGATGGAATTGGTAGATTCAATCACACCCACCGATTTCGTGTTTATTTTGGATTCGTGTATAATTTACAGAAGGTTATTCGTTGCCTTCTGCGTACAGGTACTTGAGAGCTTCGTTACAGATGTGCCCTACTGAGCCTCGGTGGTCCCGAGGTGCAAGCTTCAAACTTGTATTCGATTAACTTGTCGAAGTGGTTCGATTCCATCTGCAGGGTGCCGGCGGGATGATGCGATATAATTTTTTATACGGATTTTCAACAAAGTAGTGTTCTTGCTCCATTTTTGATGCTGGAATCGGTAGATTCACTCACACCAACCGAATGGGTCACGGTACACGACACGACATATGTACATATGTATGTATGCATGTAGGCGGCGATGGGCTGCAAGTTATGTTATGGTGACTGAGTGGTGTTTCTTGTGTTGTTTTTGGATTCGTGTATAGTTCACAGAAAGTTATTCGTTGCCTTCTGCGTACAGGTGCTTGAGAGCTTCGTTACACATGTGCCCTACTGAGCTTCGGTGGTCCCGAGGTGCAAGCTTCAAACTTGTATTCGATTAACTTGTCGAAGTGGTTCGATTCCATCTGCAGGGTGCCGGCGGGATGATGCGATTTAATTTTTTATACGGATTTTCTGGCAAAGTAGTGTTGATGCTCCATTTTTTATGCTGGAATTGGTAGATTCAATCACACCAACCGAATGGGTCACGGAACACGACACGACATATGTTATGGTATGGTGGCTGAGTGGTGTTTTTTGTGTTGTTTTTGGATTCGTGTATAGTTCACAGAAAGTTATTCGTTGCCTTCTGCGTACAGGTGCTTGAGAGCTTCGTTACACATGTGCCCTACTGAGCTTCGGTGGTTCCGAGGTGCAAGCTTCAAACTTGTAGTCGATTAACGTGTCGAAGTGGTTCGATTCCATCTGCAGGGCGCCGGCGGGATGATGCGATATAATTTTTTATACGGATTTTCTAGCAAAGTAGTGTTTGGAATTGGTAGATTCAATCACACCAACCGATTTCTTGTTGTTTTTGGATTCGTGTATAATTCACAGAAAGTTATTCGTTGCCTTCTGCGTACAGGTGCTTGGGAGCTTCGTTACACATGTGCCCTACTGAGTTTCGGTGGTCCCGAGGTGCAAGCTTTAAACTTGTATTCGATTAACTTGTCGAAGTGGTTCGATTCCATCTGCAGGGCGCCGGCGGGATGATGCGATATATTTTTTTATACGGATTTTCTGGCAAAGTAGTGTTGATGCTCCATTTTTTATGCTGGAATCGGTAGATTCAATCACACCAACCGAATGGGTCACGGAACACGACACGACATATGTTATGGTATGGTGGCTGAGTGGTGTTTTTTGTGTTGTTTTTGGATTCGTGTGTAGTTCACAGAAAGTTATTCGTTGCCTTCTGCGTACAGGTGCTTGAGAGCTTCGTTACACATGTGCGCTACTGAGCTTCGGTGGTCCCGAGGTGCAAGCTTCAAACTTGTAGTCGATTAACGTGTCGAAGTGGTTCGATTCCATCTGCAGGGTGCCGGCGGGATGATGCGATATAATTTTTTATACGGATTTTCTGGCAAAGTAGTGTTGATGCTCCATTTTTTATGCTGGAATCGGTAGATTCAATCACACCAACCGAATGGGTCACGGAACACGACACGACATATGTTATGGTATGGTGGCTGAGTGGTGTTTTTTGTGTTGTTTTTGGATTCGTGTGTAGTTCACAGAAAGTTATTCGTTGCCTTCTGCGTACAGGTGCTTGAGAGCTTCGTTACACATGTGCGCTACTGAGCTTCGGTGGTCCCGAGGTGCAAGCTTCAAACTTGTAGTCGATTAACGTGTCGAAGTGGTTCGATTCCATCTGTAGGGCGCCGGCGGGATGATGCGAATAATTTTTTATACGGATTTTCTAGCAAAGTGCTAGCAAAGTGGCCGTGGTGCAGTGGTTAACATCATCGACCGCCAAGCGGAAGGTTTATGGTTCAAATTCGCTTCATAGCCAACAAAAAGTAGTTTCTATACCGCCAAAAGGTATGCAACGCTGTTGAGAATGGAAAGTGACCAGACGTACTGCTGCAGGCATAACACTCACAGTATATGGTCAAACGAAATTCATCCTCTGCGTATGCAATACTAAGAGTGCTTGAACGAATTACTACGGACTATAACCAACGCGGAATTTGGTCAGCTCTCGTCCTATCTAGGTCTAGGACAACCACCCCTGAGAGTAGTGAATGAACATCAACGACCCCAACCACTGTACTCCGTTCAGGTTGTGTGTGTCAACACATCATAAGAGAATATAAAAACTCTTGAACCTGCGCGAGTCTCTAAAAAAAAAAAAAAAAAGTAGTGTTGGTGCTCCATTTTTTATGCTGGAATTGGTAGATTCAATCACACCAACCGATTTCGTGTTCATTTTGGATTCGTGTATAATTTACAGAAGGTTATTCGTTGCCTTCTGCGTACAGGTACTTGAGAGCTTCGTTACAGATGTGCCCTACTGAGCTTCGGTGGTCCCGAGGTGCAAGCTTAAAACTTGTATTCGATTAACTTGTCGAAGTGGTTCGATTCCATCTGCAGGGTGCCGGCGGGATGATGCGATATAATTTTTTATACGGATTTTCTGGCAAAGTAGTGTTGATGCTCCATTTTTTATGCTGGAATCGGTAGATTCAATCACACCAACCGAATGGGTCACGGAACACGACACGACATATGTTATAGTATGGTGGCTGAGTGGTGTTTTTTGTGTTGTTTTTGGATTCGTGTATAGTTCACAGAAAGTTATTCGTTGCCTTCTGCGTACAGGTACTTGAGAGCTTCGTTACACATGTGCCCTACTGAGCTTCGGTGGTCCCGAGGTGCAAGCTTCAAATTTGTAGTCGATTAACGTGTCGAAGTGGTTCGATTCCATCTGCAGGGCGCCGGCGGGATGATGCGATATATTTTTTATACGGATTTTCTAGCAAAGCAGTGTTCTCGCTCCATTTTTTATGCTGCAATCGGTAGATTCAGCCACACCAACCGAATGGGTCACGGAACACGACACGACATATGTTATAGTATGGTGGCTGAGTGGTGTTTTTTGTGTTGTTTTTGGATTCGTGTATAGTTCACAGAAAGTTATTCGTTGCCTTCTGTGTACAGGTGCTTGAGAGCTTCGTTACACATGTGCCCTACTGAGCTTCGATGGTCCCGAGGTGCAAGCTTCAAACTTGTGGTCGATTAACGTGTCGAAGTGGTTCGATTCCATCTGCAGGGCGCCGGCGGGATGATGCGAATAATTTTTTATACGGATTTTCTAGCAAAGTAGTGTTTGGAATTGGTAGATTCAATCACACCAACCGATTTCTTGTTGTTTTTGGATTCGTGTGTAGTTCACAGAAAGTTATTCGTTGCCTTCTGCGTACAGGTGCTTGAGAGCTTCGTTACACATGTGCGCTACTGAGCTTCGGTGGTCCCGAGGTGCAAGCTTCAAACTTGTATTCGATTAACTTGTCGAAGTGGTTCGATTCCATCTGCAGGGTGCCGGCGGGATGATGCGATATAATTTTTTATACGGATTTTCTGGCAAAGTAGTGTTGATGCTCCATTTTTTATGCTGGAATCGGTAGATTCAATCACACCAACCGAATGGGTCACGGAACACGACACGACATATGTTATGGTATGGTGGCTGAGTGGTGTTTTTTGTGTTGTTTTTGGATTCGTGTATAGTTCACAGAAAGTTGTTCGTTGCCTTCTGCGTACAGGTGCTTGAGAGCTTCGTTACACATGTGCGCTACTGAGCTTCGGTGGTCCCGAGGTGCAAGCTTCAAACTTGTAGTCGATTAACGTGTCGAAGTAGTTCGATTCCATCTGCAGGGCGCCGGCGGGATGATGCGAATAATTTTTTATACGGATTTTCTAGCAAAGTAGTGTTGGTGCTCCATTTTTTATGCTGGAATTGGTAGATTCAATCACACCAACCGATTTCGTGTTCTTTTTGGATTCGTGTATAATTCACAGAAGGTTATTCGTTGCCTTCTGCCTACAGGTACTTGAGAGCTTCGTTACACATGTGCCCTACTGAGCTTCGGTGGTCCCGAGGTGCAAGCTTCAAACTTGTATTCGATTAACTTGTCGAAGTGGTTCGATTCCATCTGCAGGGTGCCGGCGGGATGATGCGATATAATTTTTTATACGGATTTTCTGGCAAAGTAGTGTTGATGCTCCATTTTTTATGCTGGAATCGGTAGATTCAATCACACCAACCGAATGGGTCACGGAACACGACACGACATATGTTATGGTATGGTGGCTGAGTGGTGTTTTTTGTGTTGTTTTTGGATTCGTGTGTAGTTCACAGAAAGTTATTCGTTGCCTTCTGCGTACAGGTGCTTGAGAGCTTCGTTACACATGTGCGCTACTGAGCTTCGGTGGTCCCGAGGTGCAAGCTTCAAACTTGTAGTCGATTAACGTGTCGAAGTGGTTCGATTCCATCTGCAGGGCGCCGGCGGGATGATGCGAATAATTTTTTATACGGATTTTCTAGCAAAGTAGTGTTGGTGCTCCATTTTTTATGCTGGAATTGGTAGATTCAATCACACCAACCGATTTTGTGTTGTTTTTGGATTCGTGTTTATATCACAGAAGGTTATTCGTTGCCTTCTGCGTACAGGTGCTTGAGAGCTTCGTTACACATGTGCCCTACTGAGCTTCGGTGGTCCCGAGGTGCAAGCTTCAAACTTGTATTCGATTAACTTGTCGAAGTGGTTCGATTCCATCTGCAGGGCGCCGGCGGGATGATGCGATATAATTTTTTATACGGATTTTCTAGCAAAGTAGCGTTTGGAATTGGTAGATTCAATCACACCAACCGATTTCTTGTTGTTTTTGGATTCGTGTATAATTCACAGAAAGTTATTCGTTGCCTTCTGCGTACAGGTGCTTGAGAGCTTCGTTACACATGTGCGCTACTGAGCTTCGGTGGTCCCGAGGTGCAAGCTTCAAACTTGTAGTCGATTAACGTGTCGAAGTGGTTCGATTCCATCTGCAGGGCGCCGGCGGGATGATGCGAATAATTTTTTATACGGATTTTCTAGCAAAGTAGTGTTGGTGCTCCATTTTTTATGCTGGAATTGGTAGATTCAATCACACCAACCGATTTCGTGTTCTTTTTGGATTCGTGTATAATTCACAGAAGGTTATTCGTTGCCTTCTGCGTACAGGTACTTGAGAGCTTCGTTACACATGTGCCCTACTGAGCTTCGGTGGTCCCGAGGTGCAAGCTTCAAACTTGTATTCGATTAACTTGTCGAAGTGGTTCGATTCCATCTGCAGGGCGCCGGCGGGATGATGCGAATAATTTTTTATACGGATTTTCTAGCAAAGTAGTGCTGGTGCTCCATTTTTTATGCTGGAATTGGTAGATTCAATCACACCAACCGATTTCGTGTTCTTTTTGGATTCGTGTATAATTCACAGAAGGTTATTCGTTGCCTTCTGCGTACAGGTGCTTGAGAGCTTCGTTACACATGTGCGCTACTGAGCTTCGGTGGTCCCGAGGTGCAAGCTTCAAACTTGTATTCGATTAACTTGTCGAAGTGGTTCGATTCCATCTGCAGGGTGCCGGCGGGATGATGCGATATAATTTTTTATACGGATTTTCTGGCAAAGTAGTGTTGATGCTCCATTTTTTATGCTGGAATCGGTAGATTCAATCACACCAACCGAATGGGTCACGGAACACGACACGACATATGTTATGGTATGGTGGCTGAGTGGTGTTTTTTGTGTTGTTTTTGGATTCGTGTGTAGTTCACAGAAAGTTATTCGTTGCCTTCTGTGTACAGGTGCTTGAGAGCTTCGTTACACATGTGCCCTACTGAGCTTCGGTGGTCCCGAGGTGCAAGCTTCAAACTTGTAGTCGATTAACGTGTCGAAGTGGTTCGATTCCATCTGCAGGGCGCCGGCGGGATGATGCGAATAATTTTTTATACGGATTTTCTAGCAAAGTAGTGTTTGGAATTGGTAGATTCAATCACACCAACCGATTTCTTGTTGTTTTTGGATTCGTGTGTAGTTCACAGAAAGTTATTCGTTGCCTTCTGCGTACAGGTGCTTGAGAGCTTCGTTACACATGTGCGCTACTGAGCTTCGGTGGTCCCGAGGTGCAAGCTTCAAACTTGTAGTCGATTAACGTGTCGAAGTGGTTCGATTCCATCTGCAGGGCGCCGGCGGGATGATGCGAATAATTTTTTATACGGATTTTCTAGCAAAGTAGTGTTGGTGCTCCATTTTTTATGCTGGAATTGGTAGATTCAATCACACCAACCGATTTCGTGTTCATTTTGGATTCGTGTATAATTTACAGAAGGTTATTCGTTGCCTTCTGCGTACAGGTACTTGAGAGCTTCGTTACAGATGTGCCCTACTGAGCTTCGGTGGTCCCGAGGTGCAAGCTTAAAACTTGTATTCGATTAACTTGTCGAAGTGGTTCGATTCCATCTGCAGGGTGCCGGCGGGATGATGCGATATAATTTTTTATACGGATTTTCTGGCAAAGTAGTGTTGATGCTCCATTTTTTATGCTGGAATCGGTAGATTCAATCACACCAACCGACTGGGTCACGGAACACGACACGACATATGTTATAGTATGGTGGCTGAGTGGTGTTTTTTGTGTTGTTTTTGGATTCGTGTATAGTTCACAGAAAGTTATTCGTTGCCTTCTGCGTACAGGTGCTTGAGAGATTCGTTACACATGTGCCCTACTGAGCTTCGGTGGTCCCGAGGTGCAAGCTTCAAACTTGTAGTCGATTAACGTGTCGAAGTGGTTCGATTCCATCTGCAGGGCGCCGGCGGGATGATGCGATATAATTTTTTATACGGATTTTCTAGCAAAGTAGTGTTTGGAATTGGTAGATTCAATCACACCAACCGATTTCTTGTTGTTTTTGGATTCGTGTATAATTCACAGAAAGTTATTCGTTGCCTTCTGCGTACAGGTGCTTGGGAGCTTCGTTACACATGTGCCCTACTGAGTTTCGGTGGTCCCGAGGTGCAAGCTTTAAACTTGTATTCGATTAACTTGTCGAAGTGGTTCGATTCCATCTGCAGGGCGCCGGCGGGATGATGCGATATATTTTTTATACGGATTTTCTAGCAAAGCAGTGTTCTCGCTCCATTTTTTATGCTGCAATCGGTAGATTCAGCCACACCAACCGAATGGGTCACGGAACACGACACGACATATGTTATAGTATGGTGGCTGAGTGGTGTTTTTTGTGTTGTTTTTGGATTCGTGTATAGTTCACAGAAAGTTATTCGTTGCCTTCTGCGTACAGGTACTTGAGAGCTTCGTTACAGATGTGCCCTACTGAGCTTCGGTGGTCCCGAGGTGCAAGCTTAAAACTTGTATTCGATTAACTTGTCGAAGTGGTTCGATTCCATCTGCAGGGCGCCGGCGGGATGATGCGATATAATTTTTTATACGGATTTTCTAGCAAAGTAGTGTTTGGAATTGGTAGATTCAATCACACCAACCGATTTCTTGTTGTTTTTGGATTCGTGTATAGTTCACAGAAAGTTATTCGTTGCCTTCTGCGTACAGGTGCTTGAGAGATTCGTTACACATGTGCCCTACTGAGCTTCGGTGGTCCCGAGGTGCAAGCTTCAAACTTGTAGTCGATTAACGTGTCGAAGTGGTTCGATTCCATCTGCAGGGCGCCGGCGGGATGATGCGATATAATTTTTTATACGGATTTTCTAGCAAAGTAGTGTTTGGAATTGGTAGATTCAATCACACCAACCGATTTCTTGTTGTTTTTGGATTCGTGTATAATTCACAGAAAGTTATTCGTTGCCTTCTGCGTACAGGTGCTTGGGAGCTTCGTTACACATGTGCCCTACTGAGTTTCGGTGGTCCCGAGGTGCAAGCTTTAAACTTGTATTCGATTAACTTGTCGAAGTGGTTCGATTCCATCTGCAGGGCGCCGGCGGGATGATGCGATATATTTTTTATGCGGATTTTCTAGCAAAGTAGTGTTGATGCTCCATTTTTTATGCTGGAATCGGTAGATTCAATCACACCAACCGAATGGGCCACGGAACACGACACGACGTATGTTATGGTATGGTGGCTGAGTGGTGTTTTTTGTGTTGTTTTTGGATTCGTGTATAGTTCACAGAAAGTTATTCGTTGCCTTCTGCGTACAGGTGCTTGAGAGCTTCGTTACACATGTGCCCTACTGAGCTTCGGTGGTCCCGAGGTGCAAGCTTCAAACTTGTATTCGATTAACTTGTCGTAGTGGTTCGATTCCATCTGCAGGGTGCCGGCGGGATGATGCGATATAATTTTTTATACGGATTTTCAACAAAGTAGTGTTCTTGCTCCATTTTTGATGCTGGAATCGGTAGATTCAATCACACCAACCGAATGGGTCACGGTACACGACACGACATATGTACATATGTATGTATGCATGTAGGTGGCGATGGGCTGCAAGTTATGGTATGGTGACTGAGTGGTGTTTCTTGTGTTGTTTTTGGATTCGTGTATAGTTCACAGAAAGTTATTCGTTGCCTTCTGCGTACAGGTGCTTGAGAGCTTCGTTACACATGTGCCCTACTGAGCTTCGGTGGTCCCGAGGTGCAAGCTTCAAACTTGTAGTCGATTAACGTGTCGAAGTGGTTCGATTCTATCTGCAGGGCGCCGGCGGGATGATGCGATATAATTTTTTATACGGATTTTCTAGCAAAGTAGTGTTGGTGCTCCATTTTTTATGCTGGAATTGGTAGATTCAATCACACCAACCGAATGGGTCACGGAACACGACACGACATATGTTATGGTATGGTGGCTGAGTGGTGTTTTTTGTGTTGTTTTTGGATTCGTGTGTAGTTCACAGAAAGTTATTCGTTGCCTTCTGCGTACAGGTGCTTGAGAGCTTCGTTACACATGTGCGCTACTGAGCTTCGGTGGTCCCGAGGTGCAAGCTTCAAACTTGTAGTCGATTAACGTGTCGAAGTGGTTCGATTCCATCTGCAGGGCGCCGGCGGGATGATGCGATATAATTTTTTATACGGATTTTCTAGCAAAGTAGTGTTGGTGCTCCATTTTTTATGCTGGAATTGGTAGATTCAATCACACCAACCGATTTCGTGTTCATTTTGGATTCGTGTATAATTTACAGAAGGTTATTCGTTGCCTTCTGCGTACAGGTACTTGAGAGCTTCGTTACAGATGTGCCCTACTGAGCTTCGGTGGTCCCGAGGTGCAAGCTTAAAACTTGTATTCGATTAACTTGTCGAAGTGGTTCGATTCCATCTGCAGGGTGCCGGCGGGATGATGCGATATAATTTTTTATACGGATTTTCTAGCAAAGCAGTGTTCTCGCTCCATTTTTTATGCTGCAATCGGTAGATTCCGCCACACCAACCGATTTTGTGTTGTTTTTGGATTCGTGTATAATTCACAGAAAGTTATTCGTTGCCTTCTGCGTACAGGTGCTTGAGAGCTTCGTTACACATGTGCCCTACTGAGCTTCGGTGGTCCCGAGGTGCAAGCTTCAAACTTGTAGTCGATTAACGTGTCGAAGTGGTTCGATTCTATCTGCAGGGCGCCGGCGGGATGATGCGATATAATTTTTTATACGGATTTTCTAGCAAAGTAGTGTTGGTGCTCCATTTTTTATGCTGGAATTGGTAGATTCAATCACACCAACCGATTTCGTGTTCTTTTTGGATTCGTGTATAATTCACAGAAGGTTATTCGTTGCCTTCTGCGTACAGGTACTTGAGAGCTTCGTTACACATGTGCCCTACTGAGCTTCGGTGGTCCCGAGGTGCAAGCTTCAAACTTGTATTCTATTAACTTGTCGTAGTGGTTCGATTCCATCTGCAGGGTGCCGGCGGGATGATGCGATATAATTTTTTATACGGATTTTCAACAAAGTAGTGTTCTTGCTCCATTTTTGATGCTGGAATCGGTAGATTCAATCACACCAACCGAATGGGTCCCGGTACACGACACGACATATGTACATATGTATGTATGCTTGTAGGTGGCGATGGGCTGCAAGTTATGGTATGGTGACTGAGTGGTGTTTCTTGTGTTGTTTTTGGATTCGTGTATAGTTCACAGAAAGTTATTCGTTGCCTTCTGCGTACAGGTGCTTGAGAGCTTCGTTACACATGTGCCCTACTGAGCTTCGGTGGTCCCGAGGTGTAAGCTTCAAACTTGTATTCGATTAACTTGTCGTAGTGGTTCGATTCCATCTGCAGGGTGCCGGCGGGATGATGCGATTTAATTTTTTATACGGATTTTCTGGCAAAGTAGTGTTGATGCTCCATTTTTTATGCTGGAATCGGTAGATTCAATCACACCAACCGAATGGGCCACGGAACACGACACGACGTATGTTATGGTATGGTGGCTGAGTGGTGTTTTTTGTGTTGTTTTTGGATTCGTGTATAGTTCACAGAAAGTTATTCGTTGCCTTCTGCGTACAGGTGCTTGAGAGCTTCGTTACACATGTGCCCTACTGAGCTTCGGTGGTCCCGAGGTGCAAGCTTCAAACTTGTATTCGATTAACTTGTCGTAGTGGTTCGATTCCATCTGCAGGGTGCCGGCGGGATGATGCGATATAATTTTTTATACGGATTTTCAACAAAGTAGTGTTCTTGCTCCATTTTTGATGCTGGAATCGGTAGATTCAATCACACCAACCGAATGGGTCACGGTACACGACACGACATATGTACATATGTATGTATGCATGTAGGTGGCGATGGGCTGCAAGTTATGGTATGGTGACTGAGTGGTGTTTCTTGTGTTGTTTTTGGATTCGTGTATAGTTCACAGAAAGTTATTCGTTGCCTTCTGCGTACAGGTGCTTGAGAGCTTCGTTACACATGTGCCCTACTGAGCTTCGGTGGTCCCGAGGTGCAAGCTTCAAACTTGTAGTCGATTAACGTGTCGAAGTGGTTCGATTCCATCTGCAGGGCGCCGGCGGGATGATGCGATATATTTTTTTATACGGATTTTCTAGCAAAGCAGTGTTCTCGCTCCATTTTTTATGCTGCAATCGGTAGATTCAGCCACACCAACCGAATGGGTCACGGAACACGACACGACATATGTTATGGTATGGTGGCTGAGTGGTGTTTTTTGTGTTGTTTTTGGATTCGTGTATAGTTCACAGAAAGTAGTTCGTTGCCTTCTGCGTACAGGTGCTTAAGAGCTTCGTTACACATGTGCCCTGCTGAGCTTCGGTGGTCCCGAGGTGCAAGCTTCAAACTTGTATTCGATTAACGTGTCGAAGTGGTTCGATTCCATCTGCAGGGCGCCGGCGGGATGATGCGATATAATTTTTTATACGGATTTTCTAGCAAAGTAGTGTTTGGAATTGGTAGATTCAATCACACCAACCGATTTCTTGTTGTTTTTGGATTAGTGTATAATTCACAGAAAGTTATTCGTTGCCTTCTGCGTACAGGTGCTTGGGAGCTTCGTTACACATGTGCCCTACTGAGTTTCGGTGGTCCCGAGGTGCAAGCTTTTAACTTGTATTCGATTAACTTGTCGAAGTGGTTCGATTCCATTTGCAGGGCGCCGGCGGGATGATGCGATATATTTTTTTATACGGATTTTCTAGCAAAGCAGTGTTCTCGCTCCATTTTTTATGCTGCAATCGGTAGATTCAGCCACACCAACTTATTTTGTGTTGTTTTTGGATTCGTGTATAATTCACAGAAAGTTATTCGTTGCCTTCTGCGTACAGGTACTTGAGAGCTTCGTTACACATGTGCCATACTGAGCTTCGGTGGTCCCGAGGTGCAAGCTTCAAACTTGTATTCGATTAACTTGTCGAAGTGGTTCGATTCCATCTGCAGGGTGCCGGCGGGATGATGCGATATAATTTTTTATACGGATTTTCTGGCAAAGTAGTGTTGATGCTCCATTTTTTATGCTGGAATCGGTAGGTTCAATCACACCAACCGAATGGGTCACGGAACACGACACGACATATGTTATGGTATGGTGGCTGAGTGGTGTTTTTTGTGTTGTTTTTGGATTCGTGTGTAGTTCACAGAAAGTTATTCGTTGCCTTCTGCGTACAGGTGCTTGAGAGCTTCGTTACACATGTGCGCTACTGAGCTTCGGTGGTCCCGAGGTGCAAGCTTCAAACTTGTAGTCGATTAACGTGTCGAAGTGGTTCGATTCCATCTGCAGGGCGCCGGCGGGATGATGCGAATAATTTTTTATACGGATTTTCTAGCAAAGTAGTGTTGGTGCTCCATTTTTTATGCTGGAATTGGTAGATTCAATCACACCAACCGATTTCGTGTTCATTTTGGATTCGTGTATAATTTACAGAAGGTTATTCGTTGCCTTCCGCGTACAGGTACTTGAGAGCTTCGTTACAGATGTGCCCTACTGAGCTTCGGTGGTCCCGAGGTGCAAGCTTAAAACTTGTATTCGATTAACTTGTCGAAGTGGTTCGATTCCATCTGCAGGGTGCCGGCGGGATGATGCGATATAATTTTTTATACGGATTTTCTGGCAAAGTAGTGTTGATGCTCCATTTTTTATGCTGGAATCGGTAGATTCAATCACACCAATCGATTTTGTGTTGTTTTTGGATTCGTGTATAATTCACAGAAAGTTATTCGTTGCCTTCTGCGTACAGGTGCTTGAGAGCTTCGTTACACATGTGCCCTACTGAGCTTCGGTGGTCCCGAGGTGCAAGCTTCAAACTTGTAGTCGATTAACGTGTCGAAGTGGTTCGATTCTATCTGCAGGGCGCCGGCGGGATGATGCGATATAATTTTTTATACGGATTTTCTAGCAAAGTAGTGTTGGTGCTCCATTTTTTATGCTGGAGTTGGTAGATTCAATCACACCAACCGATTTCGTGTTCTTTTTGGATTCGTGTATAATTCACAGAAGGTTATTCGTTGCCTTCTGCGTACAGGTACTTGAGAGCTTCGTTACACATGTGCCCTACTGAGCTTCGGTGGTCCCGAGGTGCAAGCTTCAAACTTGTATTCGATTAACTTGTCGTAGTGGTTCGATTCCATCTGCAGGGTGCCGGCGGGATGATGCGATATAATTTTTTATACGGATTTTCAACAAAGTAGTGTTCTTGCTCCATTTTTGATGCTGGAATCGGTAGATTCAATCACACCAACCGAATGGGTCACGGTACACGACACGACATATGTACATATGTATGTATGCATGTAGGTGGCGATGGGCTGCAAGTTATGGTATGGTGACTGAGTGGTGTTTCTTGTGTTGTTTTTGGATTCGTGTATAGTTCACAGAAAGTTATTCGTTGCCTTCTGCGTACAGGTGCTTGAGAGCTTCGTTACACATGTGCCCTACTGAGCTTCGGTGGTCAGTCGATCACTGATAGCTGTGCAAGTCAGACGTGTTTCGACTTAGTGCAGTGTATAATAGTGTTCAGTAAGTTTAAGTGCGTGGTTTGGCGAATCGTTTTTTAAGTTCGTCAGTAGCACAAAGGTAAAGTGCACGGTCGTGATAACAACGGTCGGCGGATCAATTCCCAGTCGGGGAACGTAACATTGCACTTTTTTTTTCCTTCTGTTACTTCTAAGATAATTGGAAGTAACAGAGGAAATGTCAGGCGACGGGCAGAAACCCGTATATCGTACGGCATCAGAATCGGATGATTCCGTAAAATCATCCGACTTCGCAACACCAAGCGCTGTGGTAAAGCGCAGGAGGAGGTTAAACCCCACTCCTAACCTGGTGAAGCGCCCCTCCCTTTCCACCTCGGCAGAGAAGCTGCGGGCCGAGACGGGGGAAGGGGCGCCATCAACTTCCAAAGCCGCTCTGCAGCAGCTACAACAACAACAGCAAGCAAAAGATGTCCCCCATGAGGCGGAGTTTGCCTACCTCTCCGAGGGTAGGGAGGGTCGCTACACAGGGGACAACAACTCCTTCGCTCTCCTATCTACCTCGGAGACGGAGGAAGAACAGCAAGAAAACGAGCTCCAGACCGAGGAGAAAATCCTCCAGGAGAAGCTCCAAGCTGTGAGGGACAAACTGTCCGAAATCCGGCAGCAAAAGGAGGCTGAGAAGCAGCGTAAGCTGCAACAGCAACAACAACAAAAGCAGCCGCAGGCAAAGCAGCTGCGAAAACAAGAATCGCAGCGGGAGCAGCAACAGCAGCCCCAGCAGCAGAAACAACAACAAAAAAAGCCGCAGCCGAAGAAGCAGCAGCAACAACAACAATCGCAGCGGGAGCAGCAACAGCAGCCCCAGCAGCAGAGACAACAGCAAAATCAGCCGCAGCCCATGAAGCAGCAGCAACAACAACAACTGCAGAGAGAGCAGCAACAACAGCAGCCCCAGCAGCAGAGACAGCCAACGAGCCAGCAACAGCCGCAGCCAACGAGCCGGCAGCAACAACAACAAATACAGCAGCAAGAACAGCAGCAGCAACAACAACAACAAAAACAAAAGAGGAAGCGAAGCCGCCGCTCCAAGAAGAAGGAGAAGGTGCCGCCCATCTATGCACATACTCTAGCTGTCAGACAGACAGTGGATTTGTGCAAAAGCCAGATAGGTGAGCAAAATTACATTTTAGATTGTATCGGAGGACGCTATGTTTTCCAGTGTAAGACACTGGAAATATATAAGAGAATGCGTTCTTTATTAAAAGATTCCACGACGGAGTATTATACGTTTACTCCGAAAGCCGAGAGGTTGCAGACAATGCTCCTCAAAGGCCTGGAGTCGATCACAGACCCCGAGGAATTGCTCTCTGAGCTCAAAAAGTTCGAGAGCGATGACCTCAAGTTCGTGGGGGCTAAGCCGTTTACCACAGTTGCGGCCAAACGGGAGAAGCGTCAACTGCACTTCTTCTTGGTCCAGCTGACACCCGAAAGCCGTCTGGAGTGTCTAAAGAAAATAAAAGTCTTAGACACCCAGAGAGTGCGATGGGAGAAATTAGATAGGCGCGGAAACATGATACAATGTATCCGCTGCCAGAGGTTCGGGCACGCCGCGTCGAACTGCGAAATGCAGCATCGATGCGTCAAGTGCGCACAGGACCACAGGTACGACGAGTGCGACCGGGGCACAGGTCTCGAAAGAGATCAACTTTTATGCGCACTATGTGAGAACAACGGGCACCCTGCAAATTATCGGGGCTGTCCTAAGTTCCAGTACATTAAGCAAATAAGAGAAGCTCGACAGAACGTCGAGAAGATACCTCCCGCGAGGGGTATTCATTCTTCAGCCGTCACACCCCAATTGACCTACGCCCAAATGGCAGCAGGTCAGGGAAAAGCGGCACAAATACCAAAGGCTGCTGCCAAAGCCCCAGTGCCCGTTCCTAAGGCACCGGGGGCCGAGGCGGAACTGCTACCGATTCTGCTCGCCATTCAAGGGCAGATCGGCCAGATCCAGCAGCAGATCATTAAGCAGACGGAACGAGTGGACAGGCTCTACTCGTTTCTGCGCTTAACGCATTTAGAGTCCTAATGGATACACCAGTAGAGAGTTTCCTGAAGATCCTGGCTGTGAATGTAAATTCACTGATTAGGATCGAGCGACGCACCGTTCTTTTTAACCTGTTGCAGGAAGAAAGCCCTGATGTGTTTCTGGCTAGCGAAACTAAGCTAAACCAGAGGCACAAAATCCGGCACAATTCCTACAATATAATACGAAGAGACCGACCCAATGCCACTCAAGGCGGAGGTGTCGCGATCTTCATTAAAAATAGTATTAAATATAAAATTATATATAGCAGTGAAGTGCGGAGATTCCAGGTGCTAGAGGCATGTGTTGTGTGTATCCCCCTTCGGAACGGAAGGAGGATATACATAGTATCGGCCTATGCACCTGAAGCACCTCAGCCCAATATCTTCATTGCAGAGCTCGAAATACTTTTTCGATTTCTGCGCCTAGACTCGGCAGAAAACTTTTATGTTTTGGCCGGAGATTTAAATGCCAAACATAGTGATTGGGGCAATAATGTACCCAACACTAGAGGGAGCCTACTAAGCCATTGGTGGGCCCTGCATAATATTGAGTATAAACTCAAGTTACTCGCAACGGATAGTCCGTCGTTTCCTAGAAGCGGCGCCTATCTGGATCTAATGTTGCTTGACTCACGACTGAGACTGGCAGACACTAACGAATGGTCTACTAACTGTTTACGTACCGTTGAGTATGACAGTGACCATTGCGGACTTAGTGCCGTAATCAAAATACCGGACGAATTCGCAGAAATGGCAGAGTATGTCCACACGTACCCCTACGATTATAGTAGGGCACGCTGGCCACGCTTTGCCAACTGCCTGACGAGAGCACTCACTTCGAGTGCCTCATCCCCACCGAATAATAGGAACCTATCAAATGACGAAATTGATAGGCACCTAAAATATATGGACGAAACTATCAAACAAACGATGGATAGAACGATACCACGCCAACGGCATTACGATACCACGGACGTGTACCGAAACGCGACCATAGACGCACTTCACAGACATAAAAGTAGACTCCTGTCAAGACTCAAACTCTTGTACAGGCGGTTTACCGACAGACAAAACTCGGAGGTCAGGACCCTGAAGTCACTGATTAAAAATCTCCGACAGTTAATTAAAGAAAATTATAAAATAGCCATAAGTCTGCACTGGAGCAACAAAATTCGCGCTGTAAAATCCAACAGCGCGAATATGTTCCCGCAGATAAATAAAATATTCCGGAGAAAAGATCAGAATGACATTCGGGATCTAAAGCTTCCGAGAACGTCAGATAATGAACGTTTACTACGTACAGTCAACATCGATCCAGAGAGCGCCGTCCTAGATGACGACTTTTTTGTGATTGAGGATCCTCAGGAGAAAGTGGCGACAGTGGGGGCTGTCTTCCAGGATGTGTATAAGGTGAATGAAAGCATTCGCCCGAACCACGACCTGGAAAATAGAGCCCTGCTTCACCACTCCTACCTTCGAAATGATATAGAACATTGGCGAATCGAGAACCATGGTTTCACCAGGTTCAATGACGACTCTACGGCAAACAATGCCATCGCCAATGAAGGTGCTGAAACACTGTTCATTTCGACGGAGGATCTCCAGTTGATCTTCATGTCATTAAAAAATAAAAAATCCGCGGGCACTGATGGTATATCCAATGTTGTGCTCAGGCATCTTCCACCATTGGCTATAGAGAGGTACACCATCCTGTTCAACAATGCACTGAATAATGCATATTATCCGGTGCATTGGAAAACGGCGGTGGTCCAGCCAATCCCTAAGAGGGGCAAAGACTCCTCTAATCCGGCAAATCTCCGGTCGATAAGTCTCCTTCCGAGTATCAGCAAGGTCTTCGAGAAGGTAATCCATAGAGCCCTGTCCAAATGGGCTGAGGACAAAAATATCATTCCGGATAACCAATTCGGTTTCAGGGCGGGGCATGATACCATACATGCCGCGTCGAAACTCGTCTCGGATATCCAATGGAATAAGTGCAAGAACCAATGCACGGGTGCCTGCCTGGTTGACTTGGAGAAGGCCTTCGACACCGTATGGTTAGAAGGACTCTACTACAAGCTCAAGCGGTTGGGCATAAGTAAACCATTGCTATATATAATTCATGATATGTTAACGAGTAGAAAGTTCGTTGTGAAAATTGCCAACGCAACTTCTGCTCAAACATTTGAAATTAAAAACGGATTGCAACAGGGTACGGTAAATTCGCCGATCCTTTTCAGCATTTATATCAGTGATCTGATAGTTTCTCTTCACCATTCAATAGCGTATGCAGATGACTTGGTTGCGTACAGATCAGGTCCAACGATCGAGGTCATTGGCATTTTATTGCAACGTGACTTCGATAAAATTCAGCAGTTCTGTGATGACTGGAAATTGAAAATCAACTTCCAGAAATCAGAGACTATTTTATTCAGAACGCCTCTGTCTAGGGCCTCTAGGGACACTAGAAAACATTGGCGAAAATTCGCAATCATCGGACCGGACGGGCGTCCACTGGCGAGTAAAAGTGTAGTCAGATACCTCGGGATCTGGCTGGATCAGTATCTGTATTTTAACAAAAATGTAGATGCTGCTCTGGAAAGAGCCCGGGGCGCTTTCGCCCTGACAAGATGGCTGTTTCACTGCAGCCAACTTGATTCTAGGGTGAAGGTAATCTGCTACATGGCCTTAATCAGGCCTATGATTGCCTATGGATGTCCCGTCTGGTTTAATGTGAGCGCAAGCTTAATGGAAAGGATTCGGGTGTTTGAGAGACAATGTCTGAGGACTTGTCTTGGATTACACAGAACACCAGAGTCTGAGTACAGAAAGTTCTATCCCAACGGGGTCCTATACGACAGGGCAAGGATTTTACGGATAGATAACTTTCTGATTAAACTGATTCGAGGTCACGTTGCAAGGGCAATGACTTCGACCAATAACCTGATCTCTGGGGCTTACTACCCCAATTTTATGTATTATGAAAAAGTGCGTCTGAATGGCTTTGTGCCTCCGGAAGCATTTCTTTACTTCGATAATTGTGGGCTGATCCAGGACAGATTGGCGGTACCGCTAATCTTCCATGTGGCCCGTAATTCTGTGGAACGGCGGCTCCTTTACGAACCTGACGTCGTGCTCTGTGAGCCCGAGCGCCTCAGGTTCAGTAGAACGGTTTCTCGCCGAGATAGAGAAGACGTTGTCCGACAGCATCAACGCTTTTGGTGGTTAACGGACTCCGTCATGGAATCTTTTAATATAGCCTCTTCAAGGCAGGTTCGCCGAACGCCATTGGCGGACTCCGATAGGGTAGGGTAGGCTAGGGTAGGCTAGGGTAGGTTAGGGTAGGCTAGGGTATTTTATAAGTGTTTAAGTGTTGGGCAGTTTTTTAATCAAACATAAAAAAAAAAAAAAAAAAACAAAAAAAAAAAAAAAAAAATCGTAAAACTAAAAATGGAAAAAAAAAGATGTATATACATTTTATATATATAAAGTATATAATGTTTGTATATGCATTTTAGTTAAGATAGATTAAGTTAGAATTAGCTAGTTTTAGTTAGATTTAAGTTTTATATATACCCTTAAAAACCTGTTAGTACGCTAAGTTTTTTGTAACAATTTTCTTGGCTTAATAAATAAATAAAGTAATTAATTTACTGTAGATATTAAGTTGTCGAAAGACATAGATTAAGTATATGTATATTGTCTGTTTTAGAGTGCCCGCTTAGGGTCAGTAAGACATTAATGTTAGTTATAATGTAAGCTAGTTTTACTCATTTTGTCTAGCATGTAAGATAGTTATAAGACTTTTGAAAATAAAATGAATTTAAAATGAAATGAAAAATGAGCTTCGGTGGTCCCGAGGTGTAAGCTTCAAACTTGTATTCGATTAACTTGTCGTAGTGGTTCGATTCCATCTGCAGGGTGCCGGCGGGATGATGCGATTTAATTTTTTATACGGATTTTCTGGCAAAGTAGTGTTGATGCTCCATTTTTTATGCTGGAATCGGTAGATTCAATCACACCAACCGAATGGGCCACGGAACACGACACGACGTATGTTATGGTATGGTGGCTGAGTGGTGTTTTCTGTGTTGTTTTTGGATTCGTGTATAGTTCACAGAAAGTTATTCGTTGCCTTCTGCGTACAGGTGCTTGAGAGCTTCGTTACACATGTGCCCTACTGAGCTTCGGTGGTCCCGAGGTGCAAGCTTCAAACTTGTATTCGATTAACTTGTCGTAGTGGTTCGATTCCATCTGCAGGGTGCCGGCGGGATGATGCGATATAATTTTTTATACGGATTTTCAACAAAGTAGTGTTCTTGCTCCATTTTTGATGCTGGAATCGGTAGATTCAATCACACCAACCGAATGGGTCACGGTACACGACACGACATATGTACATATGTATGTATGCATGTAGGTGGCGATGGGCTGCAAGTTATGGTATGGTGACTGAGTGGTGTTTCTTGTGTTGTTTTTGGATTCGTGTATAGTTCACAGAAAGTTATTCGTTGCCTTCTGCGTACAGGTGCTTGAGAGCTTCGTTACACATGTGCCCTACTGAGCTTCGGTGGTCCCGAGGTGCAAGCTTCAAACTTGTATTCGATTAACTTGTCGTAGTGGTTCGATTCCATCTGCAGGGTGCCGGCGGGATGAT
The DNA here is from genome assembly GCA_951905685.1 of Eumerus sabulonum. Classification (NCBI taxonomy): domain Eukaryota; kingdom Metazoa; phylum Arthropoda; class Insecta; order Diptera; family Syrphidae; genus Eumerus; species Eumerus sabulonum. The sequence continues at coordinate 43,605,758 of OX645063.1, forward strand.
GCGATATTATTTTTTATACGGATTTTCAACAAAGTAGTGTTCTTGCTCCATTTTTGATGCTGGAATCGGTAGATTCAATCACACCAACCGAATGGGTCACGGTACACGATACGACATATGTACATATGTATGTATGCATGTAGGTGGCGATGGGCTGCAAGTTATGGTATGGTGACTGAGTGGTGTTTCTTGTGTTGTTTTTGGATTCGTGTATAGTTCACAGAAAGTTATTCGTTGCCTTCTGCGTACAGGTGCTTGAGAGCTTCGTTACACATGTGCCCTACTGAGCTTCGGTGGTCCCGAGGTGCAAGCTTCAAACTTGTATTCGATTAACTTGTCGAAGTGGTTCGATTCCATCTGCAGGGTGCCGGCGGGATGATGCGAAATAATTTTTTATACGGATTTTCTGGCAAAGTAGTGTTGATGCTCCATTTTTTATGCTGGAATCGGTAGATTCAATCACACCAACCGAATGGGTCACGGAACACGACACGACATATGTTATAGTATGGTGGCTGAGTGGTGTTTTTTGTGTTGTTTTTGGATTCTTGTATAGTTCACAGAAAGTTATTCGTTGCCTTCTGCGTACAGGTGCTTGAGAGCTTCGTTACACATGTGCCCTACTGAGCTTCGGTGGTCCCGAGGTGCAAGCTTCAAACTTGTAGTCGATTAACGTGTCGAAGTGGTTCGATTCCATCTGCAGGGCGCCGGCGGGATGATGCGATATATTTTTTTATACGGATTTTCTAGCAAAGCAGTGTTCTCGCTCCATTTTTTATGCTGCAATCGGTAGATTCAGCCACACCAACCGAATGGGTCACGGAACACGACACGACATATGTTATGGTATGGTGGCTGAGTGGTGTTTTTTGTGTTGTTTTTGGATTCGTGTATAGTTCACAGAAAGCTATTCGTTGCCTTCTGCGTACAAGTGCTTGAGAGCTTCGTTACACATGTGCCCTACTGAGCTTCGGTGGTACCGAGGTGCAAGCTTCAAACTTGTATTCGATTAACTTGTCGAAGTGGTTCGATTCCATCTGCAGGATGCCGGCGGGATGATGCGATATAATTTTTTATACGGATTTTCTAGCAAAGCAGTGTTCTCGCTCCATTTTTTATGCTGCAATCGGTAGATTCAGCCACACCAACCGAATGGGTCACGGAACACGACACGACATATGTTATGGTATGGTGGCTGAGTGGTGTTTTTTGTGTTGTTTTTGGATTCGTGTATAGTTCACAGAAAGTAGTTCGTTGCCTTCTGCGTACAGGTGCTTGAGAGCTTCGTTACACATGTGCCCTGCTGAGCTTCGGTGCTCCCGAGGTGCAAGCTTCAAACTTGTATTCGATTAACGTGTCGAAGTGGTTCGATTCCATCTGCAGGGCGCCGGCGGGATGATGCGATATAATTTTTTATACGGATTTTCTAGCAAAGTAGTGTTTGGAATTGGTAGATTCAATCACACCAACCGATTTCTTGTTGTTTTTGGATTAGTGTATAATTCACAGAAAGTTATTCGTTGCCTTCTGCGTACAGGTGCTTGGGAGCTTCGTTACACATGTGCCCTACTGAGTTTCGGTGGTCCCGAGGTGCAAGCTTTAAACTTGTATTCGATTAACTTGTCGAAGTGGTTCGATTCCATTTGCAGGGCGCCGGCGGGATGATGCGATATATTTTTTTATACGGATTTTCTAGCAAAGCAGTGTTCTCGCTCCATTTTTTATGCTGCAATCGGTAGATTCAGCCACACCAACTTATTTTGTGTTGTTTTTGGATTCGTGTATAATTCACAGAAAGTTATTCGTTGCCTTCTGCGTACAGGTACTTGAGAGCTTCGTTACACATGTGCCATACTGAGCTTCGGTGGTCCCGAGGTGCAAGCTTCAAACTTGTATTCGATTAACTTGTCGAAGTGGTTCGATTCCATCTGCAGGGTGCCGGCGGGATGATGCGATATAATTTTTTATACGGATTTTCTGGCAAAGTAGTGTTGATGCTCCATTTTTTATGCTGGAATCGGTAGATACAATCACACCAACCGAATGGGTCACGGAACACGACACGACATATGTTATGGTATGGTGGCTGAGTGGTGTTTTTTGTGTTGTTTTTGGATTCGTGTATAGTTCACAGAAAGTTATTCGTTGCCTTCTGCGTACAGGTGCTTGAGAGCTTCGTTACACATGTGCGCTACTGAGTTTCGGTGGTCCCGAGGTGCAAGCTTTAAACTTGTATTCGATTAACTTGTCGAAGTGGTTCGATTCCATTTGCAGGGCGCCGGCGGGATGATGCGATATATTTTTTTATACGGATTTTCTAGCAAAGCAGTGTTCTCGCTCCATTTTTTATGCTGCAATCGGTAGATTCAGCCACACCAACTTATTTTGTGTTGTTTTTGGATTCGTGTATAATTCACAGAAATTTATTCGTTGCCTTCTGCGTACAGGTACTTGAGAGCTTCGTTACACATGTGCCATACTGAGCTTCGGTGGTCCCGAGGTGCAAGCTTCAAACTTGTAGTCGATTAACGTGTCGAAGTGGTTCGATTCCATCTGCAGGGCGCCGGCGGGATGATGCGAATAATTTTTTATACGGATTTTCTAGCAAAGTAGTGTTGGTGCCTCATTTTTTATGCTGGAATTGGCAGATTCAATCACACCAACCGATTTCGTGTTCTTTTTGGATTCGTGTATAATTCACAGAAGGTTATTCGTTGCCTTCTGCGTACAGGTACTTGAGAGCTTCGTTACACATGTGCCCTACTGAGCTTCGGTGGTCCCGAGGTGCAAGCTTCAAACTTGTATTTGATTAACTTGTCGAAGTGGTTCGATTCCATCTGCAGGGTGCCGGCGGGATGATGCGATATAATTTTTTATACGGATTTTCTGGCAAAGTAGTGTTGATGCTACATTTTTTATGCTGGAATCGGTAGATTCAATCACACCAACCGAATGGGTCACGGAACACGACACGACATATGTTATGGTATGGTGGCTGAGTGGTGTTTTTTGTGTTGTTTTTGGATTCGTGTGTAGTTCACAGAAAGTTATTCGTTGCCTTCTGCGTACAGGTGCTTGAGAGCTTCGTTACACATGTGCGCTACTGAGCTTCGGTGGTCCCGAGGTGCAAGCTTCAAACTTGTAGTCGATTAACGTGTCGAAGTGGTTCGATTCCATCTGCAGGGCGCCGGCGGGATGATGCGAATAATTTTTTATACGGATTTTCTAGCAAAGTAGTGTTGGTGCTCCATTTTTTATGCTGGAATTGGCAGATTCAATCACACCAACCGATTTCGTGTTCTTTTTGGATTCGTGTATAATTCACAGAAGGTTATTCGTTGCCTTCTGCGTACAGGTACTTGAGAGCTTCGTTACACATGTGCCCTACTGAGCTTCGGTGGTCCCGAGGTGCAAGCTTCAAACTTGTATTCGATTAACTTGTCGAAGTGGTTCGATTCCATCTGCAGGGTGCCGGCGGGATGATGCGATATAATTTTTTATACGGATTTTCTGGCAAAGTAGTGTTGATGCTACATTTTTTATGCTGGAATCGGTAGATTCAATCACACCAACCGAATAGGTCACGGAACACGACACGACATATGTTATAGTATGGTGGCTGAGTGGTGTTTTTGGATTCGTGTACAGTTCACAGAAAGTTATTCGTTGCCTTCTGCGTACAGGTGCTTGAGAGCTTCGTTACACATGTGCCCTACTGAGCTTCGGTGGTCCCGAGGTGCAAGCTTCAAACTTGTAGTCGATTAACGTGTCGAAGTGGTTCGATTCCATCTGCAGGGCGCCGGCGGGATGATGCGAATAATTTTTTATACGGATTTTCTAGCAAAGTAGTGTTGGTGCCTCATTTTTTATGCTGGAATTGGCAGATTCAATCACACCAACCGATTTCGTGTTCTTTTTGGATTCGTGTATAATTCACAGAAGGTTATTCGTTGCCTTCCGCGTACAGGTACTTGAGAGCTTCGTTACAGATGTGCCCTACTGAGCTTCGGTGGTCCCGAGGTGCAAGCTTAAAACTTGTATTCGATTAACTTGTCGAAGTGGTTCGATTCCATCTGCAGGGTGCCGGCGGGATGATGCGATATAATTTTTTATACGGATTTTCTGGCAAAGTAGTGTTGATGCTCCATTTTTTATGCTGGAATCGGTAGATTCAATCACACCAACCGATTTTGTGTTGTTTTTGGATTCGTGTATAATTCACAGAAAGTTATTCGTTGCCTTCTGCGTACAGGTGCTTGAGAGCTTCGTTACACATGTGCCCTACTGAGCTTCGGTGGTCCCGAGGTGCAAGCTTCAAACTTGTAGTCGATTAACGTGTCGAAGTGGTTCGATTCTATCTGCAGGGCGCCGGCGGGATGATGCGATATAATTTTTTATACGGATTTTCTAGCAAAGTAGTGTTGGTGCTCCATTTTTTATGCTGGAATTGGTAGATTCAATCACACCAACCGATTTCGTGTTCTTTTTGGATTCGTGTATAATTCACAGAAGGTTATTCGTTGCCTTCTGCGTACAGGTACTTGAGAGCTTCGTTACACATGTGCCCTACTGAGCTTCGGTGGTCCCGAGGTGCAAGCTTCAAACTTGTATTCGATTAACTTGTCGTAGTGGTTCGATTCCATCTGCAGGGTGCCGGCGGGATGATGCGATATAATTTTTTATACGGATTTTCAACAAAGTAGTGTTCTTGCTCCATTTTTGATGCTGGAATCGGTAGATTCAATCACACCAACCGAATGGGTCACGGTACACGACACGACATATGTACATATGTATGTATGCATGTAGGTGGCGATGGGCTGCAAGTTATGGTATGGTGACTGAGTGGTGTTTCTTGTGTTGTTTTTGGATTCGTGTATAGTTCACAGAAAGTTATTCGTTGCCTTCTGCGTACAGGTGCTTGAGAGCTTCGTTACACATGTGCCCTACTGAGCTTCGGTGGTCCCGAGGTGTAAGCTTCAAACTTGTATTCGATTAACTTGTCGTAGTGGTTCGATTCCATCTGCAGGGTGCCGGCGGGATGATGCGATTTAATTTTTTATACGGATTTTCTGGCAAAGTAGTGTTGATGCTCCATTTTTTATGCTGGAATCGGTAGATTCAATCACACCAACCGAATGGGCCACGGAACACGACACGACGTATGTTATGGTATGGTGGCTGAGTGGTGTTTTCTGTGTTGTTTTTGGATTCGTGTATAGTTCACAGAAAGTTATTCGTTGCCTTCTGCGTACAGGTGCTTGAGAGCTTCGTTACACATGTGCCCTACTGAGCTTCGGTGGTCCCGAGGTGCAAGCTTCAAACTTGTATTCGATTAACTTGTCGTAGTGGTTCGATTCCATCTGCAGGGTGCCGGCGGGATGATGCGATATAATTTTTTATACGGATTTTCAACAAAGTAGTGTTCTTGCTCCATTTTTGATGCTGGAATCGGTAGATTCAATCACACCAACCGAATGGGTCACGGTACACGACACGACATATGTACATATGTATGTATGCATGTAGGTGGCGATGGGCTGCAAGTTATGGTATGGTGACTGAGTGGTGTTTCTTGTGTTGTTTTTGGATTCGTGTATAGTTCACAGAAAGTTATTCGTTGCCTTCTGCGTACAGGTGCTTGAGAGCTTCGTTACACATGTGCCCTACTGAGCTTCGGTGGCCCCGAGGTGCAAGCTTCAAACTTGTATTCGATTAACTTGTCGTAGTGGTTCGATTCCATCTGCAGGGTGCCGGCGGGATGATGCGATATTATTTTTTATACGGATTTTCAACAAAGTAGTGTTCTTGCTCCATTTTTGATGCTGGAATCGGTAGATTCAATCACACCAACCGAATGGGTCACGGTACACGATACGACATATGTACATATGTATGTATGCATGTAGGTGGCGATGGGCTGCAAGTTATGGTATGGTGACTGAGTGGTGTTTCTTGTGTTGTTTTTGGATTCGTGTATAGTTCACAGAAAGTTATTCGTTGCCTTCTGCGTACAGGTGCTTGAGAGCTTCGTTACACATGTGCCCTACTGAGCTTCGGTGGTCCCGAGGTGCAAGCTTCAAACTTGTATTCGATTAACTTGTCGAAGTGGTTCGATTCCATCTGCAGGGTGCCGGCGGGATGATGCGATATAATTTTTTATACGGATTTTCTGGCAAAGTAGTGTTGATGCTCCATTTTTTATGCTGGAATCGGTAGATTCAATCACACCAACCGAATGGGTCACGGAACACGACACGACATATGTTATAGTATGGTGGCTGAGTGGTGTTTTTTGTGTTGTTTTTGGATTCTTGTATAGTTCACAGAAAGTTATTCGTTGCCTTCTGCGTACAGGTGCTTGAGAGCTTCGTTACACATGTGCCCTACTGAGCTTCGGTGGTCCCGAGGTGCAAGCTTCAAACTTGTAGTCGATTAACGTGTCGAAGTGGTTCGATTCCATCTGCAGGGCGCCGGCGGGATGATGCGATATATTTTTTTATACGGATTTTCTAGCAAAGCAGTGTTCTCGCTCCATTTTTTATGCTGCAATCGGTAGATTCAGCCACACCAACCGAATGGGTCACGGAACACGACACGACATATGTTATGGTATGGTGGCTGAGTGGTGTTTTTTGTGTTGTTTTTGGATTCGTGTATAGTTCACAGAAAGCTATTCGTTGCCTTCTGCGTACAAGTGCTTGAGAGCTTCGTTACACATGTGCCCTACTGAGCTTCGGTGGTACCGAGGTGCAAGCTTCAAACTTGTATTCGATTAACTTGTCGAAGTGGTTCGATTCCATCTGCAGGATGCCGGCGGGATGATGCGATATAATTTTTTATACGGATTTTCTAGCAAAGCAGTGTTCTCGCTCCATTTTTTATGCTGCAATCGGTAGATTCAGCCACACCAACCGAATGGGTCACGGAACACGACACGACATATGTTATGGTATGGTGGCTGAGTGGTGTTTTTTGTGTTGTTTTTGGATTCGTGTATAGTTCACAGAAAGTAGTTCGTTGCCTTCTGCGTACAGGTGCTTGAGAGCTTCGTTACACATGTGCCCTGCTGAGCTTCGGTGCTCCCGAGGTGCAAGCTTCAAACTTGTATTCGATTAACGTGTCGAAGTGGTTCGATTCCATCTGCAGGGCGCCGGCGGGATGATGCGATATAATTTTTTATACGGATTTTCTAGCAAAGTAGTGTTTGGAATTGGTAGATTCAATCACACCAACCGATTTCTTGTTGTTTTTGGATTAGTGTATAATTCACAGAAAGTTATTCGTTGCCTTCTGCGTACAGGTGCTTGGGAGCTTCGTTACACATGTGCCCTACTGAGTTTCGGTGGTCCCGAGGTGCAAGCTTTAAACTTGTATTCGATTAACTTGTCGAAGTGGTTCGATTCCATTTGCAGGGCGCCGGCGGGATGATGCGATATATTTTTTTATACGGATTTTCTAGCAAAGCAGTGTTCTCGCTCCATTTTTTATGCTGCAATCGGTAGATTCAGCCACACCAACTTATTTTGTGTTGTTTTTGGATTCGTGTATAATTCACAGAAAGTTATTCGTTGCCTTCTGCGTACAGGTACTTGAGAGCTTCGTTACACATGTGCCATACTGAGCTTCGGTGGTCCCGAGGTGCAAGCTTCAAACTTGTATTCGATTAACTTGTCGAAGTGGTTCGATTCCATCTGCAGGGTGCCGGCGGGATGATGCGATATGATTTTTTATACGGATTTTCTGGCAAAGTAGTGTTGATGCTCCATTTTTTATGCTGGAATCGGTAGATACAATCACACCAACCGAATGGGTCACGGAACACGACACGACATATGTTATGGTATGGTGGCTGAGTGGTGTTTTTTGTGTTGTTTTTGGATTCGTGTATAGTTCACAGAAAGTTATTCGTTGCCTTCTGCGTACAGGTGCTTGAGAGCTTCGTTACACATGTGCGCTACTGAGTTTCGGTGGTCCCGAGGTGCAAGCTTTAAACTTGTATTCGATTAACTTGTCGAAGTGGTTCGATTCCATTTGCAGGGCGCCGGCGGGATGATGCGATATATTTTTTTATACGGATTTTCTAGCAAAGCAGTGTTCTCGCTCCATTTTTTATGCTGCAATCGGTAGATTCAGCCACACCAACTTATTTTGTGTTGTTTTTGGATTCGTGTATAATTCACAGAAATTTATTCGTTGCCCTCTGCGTACAGGTACTTGAGAGCTTCGTTACACATGTGCCATACTGAGCTTCGGTGGTCCCGAGGTGCAAGCTTCAAACTTGTAGTCGATTAACGTGTCGAAGTGGTTCGATTCCATCTGCAGGGCGCCGGCGGGATGATGCGAATAATTTTTTATACGGATTTTCTAGCAAAGTAGTGTTGGTGCCTCATTTTTTATACTGGAATTGGCAGATTCAATCACACCAACCGATTTCGTGTTCTTTTTGGATTCGTGTATAATTCACAGAAGGTTATTCGTTGCCTTCTGCGTACAGGTACTTGAGAGCTTCGTTACACATGTGCCCTACTGAGCTTCGGTGGTCCCGAGGTGCAAGCTTCAAACTTGTATTTGATTAACTTGTCGAAGTGGTTCGATTCCATCTGCAGGGTGCCGGCGGGATGATGCGATATAATTTTTTATACGGATTTTCTGGCAAAGTAGTGTTGATGCTACATTTTTTATGCTGGAATCGGTAGATTCAATCACACCAACCGAATGGGTCACGGAACACGACACGACATATGTTATGGTATGGTGGCTGAGTGGTGTTTTTTGTGTTGTTTTTGGATTCGTGTGTAGTTCACAGAAAGTTATTCGTTGCCTTCTGCGTACAGGTGCTTGAGAGCTTCGTTACACATGTGCGCTACTGAGCTTCGGTGGTCCCGAGGTGCAAGCTTCAAACTTGTAGTCGATTAACGTGTCGAAGTGGTTCGATTCCATCTGCAGGGCGCCGGCGGGATGATGCGAATAATTTTTTATACGGATTTTCTAGCAAAGTAGTGTTGGTGCTCCATTTTTTATGCTGGAATTGGCAGATTCAATCACACCAACCGATTTCGTGTTCTTTTTGGATTCGTGTATAATTCACAGAAGGTTATTCGTTGCCTTCTGCGTACAGGTACTTGAGAGCTTCGTTACACATGTGCCCTACTGAGCTTCGGTGGTCCCGAGGTGCAAGCTTCAAACTTGTATTCGATTAACTTGTCGAAGTGGTTCGATTCCATCTGCAGGGTGCCGGCGGGATGATGCGATATAATTTTTTATACGGATTTTCTGGCAAAGTAGTGTTGATGCTACATTTTTTATGCTGGAATCGGTAGATTCAATCACACCAACCGAATAGGTCACGGAACACGACACGACATATGTTATAGTATGGTGGCTGAGTGGTGTTTTTTGTGTTGTTTTTGGATTCGTGTACAGTTCACAGAAAGTTATTCGTTGCCTTCTGCGTACAGGTGCTTGAGAGCTTCGTTACACATGTGCCCTACTGAGCTTCGGTGGTCCCGAGGTGCAAGCTTCAAACTTGTAGTCGATTAACGTGCCGAAGTGGTTCTATTCCATCTGCAGGGCGCCGGCGGGATGATGCGATATATTTTTTTATACGGATTTTCTAGCAAAGCAGTGTTCTCGCTCCATTTTTTATGCTGCAATCGGTAGATTCAGCCACACCAACCGATTTTGTGTTGTTTTTGTATTCGTGTATAATTCACAGAAAGTTATTCGTTGCCTTCTGCGTACAGGTGCTTGAGAGCTTCGTTACACATGTGCCCTACTGAGCTTCGGTGGTCCCGAGGTGCAAGCTTCAAACTTGTAGTCTATTAACGTGTCGAAGTGGTTCGATTCCATCTGCAGGGCGCCGGCGGGATGATGCGATATATTTTTTTATACGGATTTTCTAGCAAGGCAGTGTTCTCGCTCCATTTTTTATGCTGCAATCGGTAGATTCAGCTACACCAACCGATTTTGTGTTGTTTTTCGATTCGTGTATAATTCACAGAAAGTTATTCGTTGCCTTCTGCGTACAGGTACTTGAGAGCTTCGTTACACATGTGCCCTACTGAGCTTCGGTGGTCCCGAGGTGCAAGCTTCAAACTTGTAGTCGATTAACGTGTCGAAGTGGTTCGATTCCATCTGCAGGGCGCCGGCGGAATGATGCGATATAATTTTTTATACGGATTTTCTAGCAAAGTAGTGTTGGTGCTCCATTTTTATGCTGGAATTGGTAGATTCAATCACACCAACCGATTTCGTCTTCTTTTTGGATTCGTGTATAATTCACAGAAGGTTCTTCGTTGCCTTCTGCGTACAGGTACTTGAGAGCTTCGTTACACATGTGCCCTACTGAGCTTCGGTGGTCCCGAGGTGCAAGCTTCAAACTTGTATTCGATTAACTTGTCGAAGTGGTTCGTTTCCATCTGCAGGGTGCCGGCGGGATGATGCGATATAATTTTTTATACGGATTTTCTAGCAAAGTAGTGTTGATGCTCCATTTTTTATGCTGCAATCGGTAGATTCAGCCACACCAACCGATTTCGTGTTGTTTTTGGATTCGCGTATAATTCACAGAAAGTTATTCGTTGCCTTCTGCGTACAGGTACTTGAGAGCTTCGTTACACATGTGCGCTACTGAGCTTCGGTGGTCCCGAGGTGCAAGCTTCAAACTTGTAGTCGATTAACGTGTCGAAATGGTTCGATTCCATCTGCAGGGTGCCGGCGGGATGATGCGATATAATTTTTTATACGGATTTTCTAGCAAAGTAGTATTGGTGCTCCATTTTTATGCTGGAATTGGTAGATTCAATCACACCAACCGATTTCGTCTTATTTTTGGATTCGTGTATAATTCACAGAAGGTTCTTCGTTGCCTTCTGCGTACAGGTACTTGAGAGCTTCGTTACACATGTGCGCTACTGAGCTTCGGTGGTCCCGAGGTGCAAGCTTCAAACTTGTAGTCGATTAACGTGTCGAAGTGGTTCGATTCCATCTGCAGGGCGCCGGCGGGATGATGCGAATAATTTTTTATACGGATTTTCTAGCAAAGTAGTGTTGGTGCTCCATTTTTTATGCTGGAATTGGTAGATTCAATCACACCAACCGATTTCGTGTTCTTTTTGGATTCGTGTATAATTCACAGAAGGTTATTCGTTGCCTTCTGCGTACAGGTACTTGAGAGCCTCGTTACACATGTGCCCTACTGAGCTTCGGTGGTCCCGAGGTGCAAGCTTCAAACTTGTATTAGATTAACTTGTCGAAGTGGTTCGATTCCATCTGCAGGGTGCCGGCGGGATGATGCGATATAATTTTTCATACGGATTTTCTGGCAAAGTAGTGTTGATGCTCCATTTTTTATGCTGGAATTGGTAGATTCAATCACACCAACCGACTTCGTCTTCTTTTTGGATTCGTGTATAATTCACAGAAGGTTCTTCGTTGCCTCCTGCGTACAGGTACTTGAGAGCTTCGTTACACATGTGCCCTACTGAGCTTCGGTGGTCCCGAGGTGCAAGCTTCAAACTTGTATTCGATTAACTTGTCGAAGTGGTTCGATTCCATCTGCAGGGTGCCGGCGGGATGATGCGATATAATTTTTCATACGGATTTTCTGGCAAAGTAGTGTTGATGCTCCATTTTTTATGCTGGAATCGGTAGATTCAATCACACCAACCGAATGGGTCACGGAACACGACACGACATATGTTATAGTATGGTGGCTGAGTGGTGTTTTTTGTGTTGTTTTTGGATTCGTGTATAGTTCACAGAAAGTTATTCGTTGCCTTCTGCGTACAGGTGCTTGAGAGCTTCGTTACACATGTGCCCTACTGAGCTTCGGTGGTCCCGAGGTGCAAGCTTCAAACTTGTAGTCGATTAACGTGTCGAAGTGGTTCGATTCCATCTGCAGGCCGCCGGCGGGATGATGCGATATATTTTTTTATACGGATTTTCTAGCAAAGCAGTGTTCTCGCTCCATTTTTTATGCTGCAATCGGTAGATTCAGCCACACCAACCGATTTTGTGTTGTTTTTGGATTCGTGTATAATTCACAGAAAGTTATTCGTTGCCTTCTGCGTACAGGTGCTTGAGAGCTTCGTTACACATGTGCCCTACTGAGCTTCGGTGGTCCCGAGGTGCAAGCTTCAAACTTGTAGTCGATTAACGTGTCGAAGTGGTTCGATTCCATCTGCAGGGCGCCGGCGGGATGATGCGAATAATTTTTTTATACGGATTTTCTAGCAAAGTAGTGTTGATGCTCCATTTTTTATGCTGGAATCGGTAGATTCAATCACACCAACCGAATGGGTCACGGAACACGACACGACATATGTTATGGTATGGTGGCTGAATGGTGTTTTTTGTGTTGTTTTTGGATTCGTGAATAGTTCACAGAAAGTTATTCGTTGCCTTCTGCGTACAGGTGCTTGAGAGCTTCGTTACACATGTGCGCTACTGAGCTTCGGTGGTCCCGAGGTGCAAGCTTCAAACTTGTAGTCGATTAACGTGTCGAAGTGGTTCGATTCCATCTGCAGGGCGCCGGCGGGATGATGCGAATAATTTTTTATACGGATTTTCTAGCAAAGTAGTGTTCTTGCTCCATTTTTTATGCTGCAATCGGTAGATTCAGCTACACCAACCGATTTTGTATTGTTTTTCGATTCGTGTATAATTCACAGAAAGTTATTCGTTGCCTTCTGCGTACAGGTACTTGAAAGTTTCGTTACACATGTGCCCTACTGAGCTTCGGTGGTCCCGAGGTGCAAGCTTCAAACTTGTAGTCGATTAACTTGTCGAAGTGGTTCGATTCCATCTGCAGGGCGCCGGCGGGATGATGCGATATATTTTCTTATACGGATTTTCTAGCAAAGTAGTGTTGGTGCTCCATTTTTTATGCTGGAATTGGTAGATTCAATCACACCAACCGATTTCGTGTTCTTTTTGGATTCGTGTATAATTCACAGAAGGTTATTCGTTGCCTTCTGCGTACAGGTACTTGAGAGCTTCGTTACACATGTGCCCTACTGAGCTTCGGTGGTCCCGAGGTGCAAGCTTCAAACTTGTATTCGATTAACTTGTCGAAGTGGTTCGATTCCATCTGCAGGGTGCCGGCGGGATGATGCGATATAATTTTTTATACGGATTTTCTGGCAAAGTAGAGTTGATGCTCCTTTTTTTAGGCTGGAATCGGTAGATTCAATCACACCAACCGAATAGGTCACGGAACACGACACGACATATGTTATAGTATGGTGGCTGAGTGGTGTTTTTTGTGTTGTTTTTGGATTCGTGTACAGTTCACAGAAAGTTATTCGTTGCCTTCTGCGTACAGGTGCTTGAGAGCTTCGTTACACATGTGCCCTACTGAGCTTCGGTGGTCCCGAGGTGCAAGCTTCAAACTTGTAGTCGATTAACGTGTCGAAGTGGTTCGATTCCATCTGCAGGGCGCCGGCGGGATGATGCGATATATTTTTTTATACGGATTTTCTAGCAAAGCAGTGTTCTCGCTCCATTTTTTATGCTGCAATCGGTAGATTCAGCCACACCAACCGATTTTGTGTTGTTTTTGGATTCGTGTATAATTCACAGAAAGTTATTCGTTGCCTTCTGCGTACAGGTGCTTGAGAGCTTCGTTACACATGTGCCCTACTGAGCTTCGGTGGTCCCGAGGTGCAAGCTTCAAACTTGTAGTCGATTAACGTGTCGAAGTGGTTCGATTCCATCTGCAGGGCGCCGGCGGGATGATGCGATATATTTTTTTATACGGATTTTCTAGCAAAGCAGTGTTCTCGCTCCATTTTTTATGCCGCAATCGGTAGATTCAGCTACACCAACCGATTTTGTGTTGTTTTTCGATTCGTGTATAATTCACAGAAAGTTATTCGTTGCCTTCTGCGTACAGGTACTTGAGAGCTTCGTTACACATGTGCCCTACTGAGCTTCGGTGGTCCCGAGGTGCAAGCTTCAAACTTGTAGTCGGTTAACGTGTCGAAGTGGTTCGATTCCATCTGCAGGGCGCCGGCGGGATGATGCGATATAATTTTTTATACGGATTTTCTAGCAAAGTAGTGTTGGTGCTCCATTTTTATGCTGGAATTGATAGATTCAATCACACCAACCGATTTCGTCTTCTTTTTGGATTCGTGTATAATTCACAGAAGGTTCTTCGTTGCCTCCTGCGTACAGGTACTTGAGAGCTTCGTTACACATGTGCCCTACTGAGCTTCGATGGTCCCGAGGTGCAAGCTTCAAACTTGTATTCGATTAACTTGTCGAAGTGGTTCGTTTCCATCTGCAGGGTGCCGGCGGGATGATGCGATATAATTTTTTATACGGATTTTCTAGCAAAGTAGTGTTGGTGCTCCATTTTAATGCTGGAATTGGTAGATTCAATCACACCAACCGATTTCGTCTTCTTTTTGGATTCGTGTATAATTCACAGAAATTTATTCGTTGCCTTCTGCGTACAGGTACTTGAGAGCTTCGTTACACGTGTGCCCTACTGAGCTTCGGTCGTCCCGAGGTGCAAGCTTCAAACTTGTATTCGATTAACTTGTCGAAGTGGTTCGATTCCATCTGCAGGGTGCCGGCGGGATGATGCGATATAATTTTTTAGCTTCAAACTTGTATTCGATTAACTTGTCGAAGTGGTTCGATTCCATCTGCAGGGTGCCGGCGGGATGATGCGATATAATTTTTTATACGGATTTTCTAGCAAAGTAGTGTTGGTGCTCCATTTTTATGCTGGAATTGGTAGATTCAATCACACCAACCGATTTCGTCTTCTTTTTGGATTCGTGTATAATTCACAGAAGGTTCTTCGTTGCCTTCTGCGTACAGGTACTTGAGAGCTTCGTTACACATGTGCCCTACTGAGCTTCGGTGGTCCCGAGGTGCAAGCTTCAAACTTGTATTCGATTAACTTGTCGAAGTGGTTCGTTTCCATCTGCAGGGTGCCGGCGGGATGATGCGATATAATTTTTTATACGGATTTTCTAGCAAAGTAGTGTTGATGCTCCATTTTTTATGCTGCAATCGGTAGATTCAGCCACACCAACCGATTTCGTGTTGTTTTTGGATTCGCGTATAATTCACAGAAAGTTATTCGTTGCCTTCTGCGTACAGGTACTTGAGAGCTTCGTTACACATGTGCGCTACTGAGCTTCGGTGGTCCCGAGGTGCAAGCTTCAAACTTGTAGTCGATTAACGTGTCGAAATGGTTCGATTCCATCTGCAGGGTGCCGGCGGGATGATGCGATATAATTTTTTATACGGATTTTCTAGCAAAGTAGTGTTGGTGCTCCATTTTTATGCTGGAATTGGTAGATTCAATCACACCAACCGATTTCGTCTTCTTTTTGGATTCGTGTATAATTCACAGAAGGTTCTTCGTTGCCTTCTGCGTACAGGTACTTGAGAGCTTCGTTACACATGTGCGCTACTGAGCTTCGGTGGTCCCGAGGTGCAAGCTTCAAACTTGTAGTCGATTAACGTGTCGAAGTGGTTCGATTCCATCTGCAGGGCGCCGGCGGGATGATGCGAATAATTTTTTATACGGATTTTCTAGCAAAGTAGTGTTGGTGCTCCATTTTTTATGCTGGAATTGGTAGATTCAATCACACCAACCGATTTCGTGTCCTTTTGGATTCGTGTATAATTCACAGAAGGTTATTCGTTGCCTTCTGCGTACAGGTACTTGAGAGCCTCGTTACACATGTGCCCTACTGAGCTTCGGTGGTCCCGAGGTGCAAGCTTCAAACTTGTATTAGATTAACTTGTCGAAGTGGTTCGATTCCATCTGCAGGGTGCCGGCGGGATGATGCGATATAATTTTTCATACGGATTTTCTGGCAAAGTAGTGTTGATGCTCCATTTTTTATGCTGGAATTGGTAGATTCAATCACACCAACCGATTTCGTATTCTTTTTGGATTCGTGTATAATTCACAGAAGGTTCTTCGTTGCCTCCTGCGTACAGGTACTTGAGAGCTTCGTTACACATGTGCCCTACTGAGCTTCGGTGGTCCCGAGGTGCAAGCTTCAAACTTGTAGTCGATTAACGTGTCGAAGTGGTTCGATTCCATCTGCAGGGCGCCGGCGGGATGATGCGAATAATTTTTTATACGGATTTTCTAGCAAAGTAGTGTTGGTGCTCCATTTTTATGCTGGAATTGGTAGATTCAATCACACCAACCGATTTCGTCTTCTTTTTGGATTCGTGTATAATTCACAGAAGGTTCTTCGTTGCCTTCTGCGTACAGGTACTTGAGAGCTTCGTTACACATGTGCGCTACTGAGCTTCGGTGGTCCCGAGGTGCAAGCTTCAAACTTGTAGTCGACTAACGTGTCGAAGTGGTTCGATTCCATCTGCAGGGCGCCGGCGGGATGATGCGAATAATTTTTTATACGGATTTTCTAGCAAAGTAGTGTTGGTGCTCCATTTTTTATGCTGGAATTGGTAGATTCAATCACACCAACCGATTTCGTGTTCTTTTTGGATTCGTGTATAATTCACAGAAGGTTATTCGTTGCCTTCTGCGTACAGGTACTTGAGAGTTTCGTTACACATGTGCCCTACTGAGCTTCGGTGGTCCCGAGGTGCAAGCTTCAAACTTGTATTCGATTAACTTGTCGAAGTGGTTCGATTCCATCTGCAGGGTGCCGGCGGGATGATGCGATATAATTTTTCATACGGATTTTCTGGCAAAGTAGTGTTGATGCTCCATTTTTTATGCTGGAATCGGTAGATTCAATCACACCAACCGAATGGGTCACAGAACACGACACGACATATGTTATAGTATGGTGGCTGAGTGGTGTTTTTTGTGTTGTTTTTGGATTCGTGTATAGTTCACAGAAAGTTATTCGTTGCCTTCTGCGTACAGGTGCTTGAGAGCTTCGTTACACATGTGCGCTACTGAGCTTCGGTGGTCCCGAGGTGCAAGCTTCAAACTTGTAGTCGATTAACGTGTCGAAGTGGTTCGATTCCATCTGCAGGGCGCCGGCGGGATGATGCGAATAATTTTTTATACGGATTTTCTGGCAAAGTAGTGTTGGTGCTCCATTTTTTATGCTGGAATTGGTAGATTCAATCACACCAACCGATTTCGTGTTCTTTTTGGATTCGTGTATAATTCACAGAAGGTTATTCGTTGCCTTCTGCGTACAGGTACTTGAGAGCCTCGTTACACATGTGCCCTACTGAGCTTCGGTGGTCCCGAGGTGCAAGCTTCAAACTTGTATTAGATTAACTTGTCGAAGTGGTTCGATTCCATCTGCAGGGTGCCGGCGGGATGATGCGATATAATTTTTCATACGGATTTTCTGGCAAAGTAGTGTTGATGCTCCATTTTTTATGCTGGAATTGGTAGATTCAATCACACCAACCGATTTCGTCTTCTTTTTGGATTCGTGTATAATTCACAGAAGGTTCTTCGTTGCCTCCTGCGTACAGGTACTTGAGAGCTTCGTTACACATGTGCCCTACTGAGCTTCGGTGGTCCCGAGGTGCAAGCTTCAAACTTGTAGTCGATTAACGTGTCGAAGTGGTTCGATTCCATCTGCAGGGCGCCGGCGGGATGATGCGAATAATTTTTTATACGGATTTTCTAGCAAAGTAGTGTTCTTGCTCCATTTTTTATGCTGCAATCGGTAGATTCAGCCACACCAACCGATTTTGTGTTGTTTTTGGATTCGTGTATAATTCACAGAAAGTTATTCGTTGCCTTCTGCGTACAGGTACTTGAGAGCATCGTTACACATGTGCCCTACTGAGCTTCGGTGGTCCCGAGGTGCAAGCTTCAAACTTGTAGTCGATTAACGTGTCGAAGTGGTTCGATTCCATCTGCAGGGCGCCGGCGGGATGATGCGAATAATTTTTTATACGGATTTTCTGGCAGTGTTGGTGCTCCATTTTTTATGCTGGAATTGGTAGATTCAATCACACCAACCGATTTCGTGTTCTTTTTGGATTCGTGTATAATTCACAGAAGGTTATTCGTTGCCTTCTGCGTACAGGTACTTGAGAGCCTCGTTACACATGTGCCCTACTGAGCTTCGGTGGTCCCGAGGTGCAAGCTTCAAACTTGTATTAGATTAACTTGTCGAAGTGGTTCGATTCCATCTGCAGGGTGCCGGCGGGATGATGCGATATAATTTTTCATACGGATTTTCTGGCAAAGTAGTGTTGATGCTCCATTTTTTATGCTGGAATTGGTAGATTCAATCACACCAACCGATTTCGTGTTCTTTTTGGATTCGTGTATAATTCACAGAAGGTTATTCGTTGCCTTCTGCGTACAGGTACTTGAGAGCCTCGTTACACATGTGCCCTACTGAGCTTCGGTGGTCCCGAGGTGCAAGCTTCAAACTTGTATTAGATTAACTTGTCGAAGTGGTTCGATTCCATCTGCAGGGTGCCGGCGGGATGATGCGATATAATTTTTCATACGGATTTTCTGGCAAAGTAGTGTTGATGCTCCATTTTTTATGCTGGAATCGGTAGATTCAATCACACCAACCGAATGGGTCACAGAACACGACACGACATATGTTATAGTATGGTGGCTGAGTGGTGTTTTTTGTGTTGTTTTTGGATTCGTGTATAGTTCACAGAAAGTTATTCGTTGCCTTCTGCGTACAGGTGCTTGAGAGCTTCGTTACACATGTGCCCTACTGAGCTTCGGAGGTCCCGAGGTGCAAGCTTCAAACTTGTAGTCGATTAACGTGTCGAAGTGGTTCGATTCCATCTGCAGGGCGCCGGCGGGATGATGCGAATAATTTTTTATACGGATTTTCTGGCAAAGTAGTGTTGGTGCTCCATTTTTTATGCTGGAATTGGTAGATTCAATCACACCAACTGATTTCGTCTTCTTTTTGGATTCGTGTATAATTCACAGAAGGTTCTTCGTTGCCTTCTGCCTACAGGTACTTGAGAGCTTCGTTACACATGTGCCCTACTGAGCTTCGGTAGTCCCGAGGTGCAAGCTTCAAACTTGTAGTCGACTAACGTGTCGAAGTGGTTCGATTCCATCTGCAGGGCGCCGGCGGGATGATGCGAATAATTTTTTATACGGATTTTCTAGCAAAGTAGTGTTGGTGCTCCATTTTTTATGCTGGAATTGGTAGATTCAATCACACCAACCGATTTCGTGTTCTTTTTGGATTCGTGTATAATTCACAGAAGGTTATTCGTTGCCTTCTGCGTACAGGTACTTGAGAGTTTCGTTACACATGTGCCCTACTGAGCTTCGGTGGTCCCGAGGTGCAAGCTTCAAACTTGTATTCGATTAACTTGTCGAAGTGGTTCGATTCCATCTGCAGGGTGCCGGCGGGATGATGCGATATAATTTTTCATACGGATTTTCTGGCAAAGTAGTGTTGATGCTCCATTTTTTATGCTGGAATCGGTAGATTCAATCACACCAACCGAATGGGTCACAGAACACGACACGACATATGTTATAGTATGGTGGCTGAGTGGTGTTTTTTGTGTTGTTTTTGGATTCGTGTATAGTTCACAGAAAGTTATTCGTTGCCTTCTGCGTACAGGTGCTTGAGAGCTTCGTTACACATGTGCGCTACTGAGCTTCGGTGGTCCCGAGGTGCAAGCTTCAAACTTGTAGTCGATTAACGTGTCGAAGTGGTTCGATTCCATCTGCAGGGCGCCGGCGGGATGATGCGAATAATTTTTTATACGGATTTTCTGGCAAAGTAGTGTTGGTGCTCCATTTTTTATGCTGGAATTGGTAGATTCAATCACACCAACCGATTTCGTGTTCTTTTTGGATTCGTGTATAATTCACAGAAGGTTATTCGTTGCCTTCTGCGTACAGGTACTTGAGAGCCTCGTTACACATGTGCCCTACTGAGCTTCGGTGGTCCCGAGGTGCAAGCTTCAAACTTGTATTAGATTAACTTGTCGAAGTGGTTCGATTCCATCTGCAGGGTGCCGGCGGGATGATGCGATATAATTTTTCATACGGATTTTCTGGCAAAGTAGTGTTGATGCTCCATTTTTTATGCTGGAATTGGTAGATTCAATCACACCAACCGATTTCGTCTTCTTTTTGGATTCGTGTATAATTCACAGAAGGTTCTTCGTTGCCTCCTGCGTACAGGTACTTGAGAGCTTCGTAACACATGTGCCCTTCTGAGCTTCGGTGGTCCCGAGGTGCAAGCTTCAAACTTGTAGTCGATTAACGTGTCGAAGTGGTTCGATTCCATCTGCAGGGCGCCGGCGGGATGATGCGAATAATTTTTTATACGGATTTTCTGGCAAAGTAGTGTTGGTGCTCCATTTTTTATGCTGGAATTGGTAGATTCAATCACACCAACCGATTTCGTGTTCTTTTTGGATTCGTGTATAATTCACAGAAGGTTATTCGTTGCCTTCTGCGTACAGGTACTTGAGAGCCTCGTTACACATGTGCCCTACTGAGCTTCGGTGGTCCCGAGGTGCAAGCTTCAAACTTGTATTAGATTAACTTGTCGAAGTGGTTCGATTCCATCTGCAGGGTGCCGGCGGGATGATGCGATATAATTTTTTATACGGATTTTCTAGCAAAGTAGTGTTCTTGCTCCATTTTTTATGCTGCAATCGGTAGATTCAGCCACACCAACCGATTTTGTGTTGTTTTTGGATTCGTGTATAATTCACAGAAAGTTATTCGTTGCCTTCTGCGTACAGGTACTTGAGAGCATCGTTACACATGTGCCCTACTGAGCTTCGGTGGTCCCGAGGTGCAAGCTTCAAACTTGTAGTCGATTAACGTGTCGAAGTGGTTCGATTCCATCTGCAGGGCGCCGGCGGGATGATGCGAATAATTTTTTATACGGATTTTCTGGCAAAGTAGTGTTGGTGCTCCATTTTTTATGCTGGAATTGGTAGATTCAATCACACCAACCGATTTCGTGTTCTTTTTGGATTCGTGTATAATTCACAGAAGGTTATTCGTTGCCTTCTGCGTACAGGTACTTGAGAGCCTCGTTACACATGTGCCCTACTGAGCTTCGGTGGTCCCGAGGTGCAAGCTTCAAACTTGTATTAGATTAACTTGTCGAAGTGGTTCGATTCCATCTGCAGGGTGCCGGCGGGATGATGCGATATAATTTTTCATACGGATTTTCTGGCAAAGTAGTGTTGATGCTCCATTTTTTATGCTGGAATTGGTAGATTCAATCACACCAACCGATTTCGTGTTCTTTTTGGATTCGTGTATAATTCACAGAAGGTTATTCGTTGCCTTCTGCGTACAGGTACTTGAGAGCCTCGTTACACATGTGCCCTACTGAGCTTCGGTGGTCCCGAGGTGCAAGCTTCAAACTTGTAGTCGATTAACGTGTCGAAGTGGTTCGATTCCATCTGCAGGGCGCCGGCGGGATGATGCGAATAATTTTTTATACGGATTTTCTGGCAAAGTAGTGTTGGTGCTCCATTTTTTATGCTGGAATTGGTAGATTCAATCACACCAACCGATTTCGTGTTCTTTTTGGATTCGTGTATAATTCACAGAAGGTTATTCGTTGCCTTCTGCGTACAGGTACTTGAGAGCCTCGTTACACATGTGCCCTACTGAGCTTCGGTGGTCCCGAGGTGCAAGCTTCAAACTTGTATTAGATTAACTTGTCGAAGTGGTTCGATTCCATCTGCAGGGTGCCGGCGGGATGATGCGATATAATTTTTTATACGGATTTTCTAGCAAAGTAGTGTTCTTGCTCCATTTTTTATGCTGCAATCGGTAGATTCAGCTACACCAACCGATTTTGTGTTGTTTTTCGATTTGTGTATAATTCACAGAAAGTTATTCGTTGCCTTCTGCGTACAGGTACTTGAAAGCTTCGTTACACATGTGCCCTACTGAGCTTCGGTGGTCCCGAGGTGCAAGCTTCAAACTTGTAGTCGATTAACTTGTCGAAGTGGTTCGATTCCATCTGCAGGGCGCCGGCGGGATGATGCGATATATTTTCTTATACGGATTTTCTAGCAAAGTAGTGTTGGTGCTCCATTTTTTATGCTGGAATTGGTAGATTCAATCACACCAACCGATTTCGTGTTCTTTTTGGATTCGTGTATAATTCACAGAAGGTTATTCGTTGCCTTCTGCGTACAGGTACTTGAGAGCTTCGTTACACATGTGCCCTACTGAGCTTCGGTGGTCCCGAGGTGCAAGCTTCAAACTTGTATTCGATTAACTTGTCGAAGTGGTTCGATTCCATCTGCAGGGCGCCGGCGGGATGATGCGATATATTTTTTTATACGGATTTTCTAGCAAAGCAGTGTTCTCGCTCCATTTTTTATGCTGCAATCGGTAGATTCAGCCACACCAACCGATTTTGTGTTGTTTTTGGATTCGTGTATAATTCACAGAAAGTTATTCGTTGCCTTCTGCGTACAGGTGCTTGAGAGCTTCGTTACACATGTGCGCTACTGAGCTTCGGTGGTCCCGAGGTGCAAGCTTCAAACTTGTAGTCGATTAACGTGTCGAAGTGGTTCGATTCCATCTGCAGGGCGCCGGCGGGATGATGCGATATATTTTTTTATACGGATTTTCTAGCAAAGCAGTGTTCTCGCTCCATTTTTTATGCCGCAATCGGTAGATTCAGCTACACCAACCGATTTTGTGTTGTTTTTCGATTCGTGTATAATTCACAGAAGGTTCTTCGTTGCCTCCTGCGTACAGGTACTTGAGAGCTTCGTTACACATGTGCCCTACTGAGCTTCGGTGGTCCCGAGGTGCAAGCTTCAAACTTGTATTCGATTAACTTGTCGAAGTGGTTCGTTTCCATCTGCAGGGTGCCGGCGGGATGATGCGATATAATTTTTTATACGGATTTTCTAGCAAAGTAGTGTTGGTGCTCCATTTTTATGCTGGAATTGGTAGATTCAATCACACCAACCGATTTCGTCTTCTTTTTGGATTCGTGTATAATTCACAGAAATTTATTCGTTGCCTTCTGCGTACAGGTACTTGAGAGCTTCGTTACACATGTGCGCTACTGAGCTTCGGTGGTCCCGAGGTGCAAGCTTCAAACTTGTAGTCGATTAACGTGTCGAAGTGGTTCGATTCCATCTGCAGGGCGCCGGCGGGATGATGCGATATAATTTTTTATACGGATTTTCTGGCAAAGTAGTGTTGGTGCTCCATTTTTTATGCTGGAATTGGTAGATTCAATCACACCAACCGATTTCGTGTTCTTTTTGGATTCGTGTATAATTCACAGAAGGTTATTCGTTGCCTTCTGCGTACAGGTACTTGAGAGCTTCGTTACACATGTGCCCTACTGAGCTTCGGTGGTCCCGAGGTGCAAGCTTCAAACTTGTATTCGATTAACTTGTCGAAGTGGTTCGATTCCATCTGCAGGGTGCCGGCGGGATGATGCGATATAATTTTTTATACGGATTTTCTGGCAAAGTAGTGTTGATGCTCCATTTTTTATGCTGGAATCGGTAGATTCAATCACACCAACCGAATAGGTCACGGAACACGACACGACATATGTTATAGTATGGTGGCTGAGTGGTGTTTTTTGTGTTGTTTTTGGATTCGTGTATAGTTCACAGAAAGTTATTCGTTGCCTTCTGCGTACAGGTGCTTGAGAGCTTCGTTACACATGTGCGCTACTGAGCTTCGGTGGTCCCGAGGTGCAAGCTTCAAACT
Organism: Eumerus sabulonum; assembly: GCA_951905685.1. NCBI lineage: Eukaryota > Metazoa > Arthropoda > Insecta > Diptera > Syrphidae > Eumerus > Eumerus sabulonum. Next base: position 43,629,411 of record OX645063.1, read on the forward strand.
TGTAGTCGATTAACGTGTCGAAGTGGTTCGATTCCATCTGCAGGGCGCCGGCGGGATGATGCGAATAATTTTTTATACGGATTTTCTAGCAAAGTAGTGTTGGTGCTCCATTTTTATGCTGGAATTGGTAGATTCAATCACACCAACCGATTTCGTCTTCTTTTTGGATTCGTGTATAATTCACAGAAGGTTATTCGTTGCCTTCTGCGTACAGGTACTTGAGAGCTTCGTTACACATGTGCGCTACTGAGCTTCGGTGGTCCCGAGGTGCAAGCTTCAAACTTGTAGTCGACTAACGTGTCGAAGTGGTTCGATTCCATCTGCAGGGCGCCGGCGGGATGATGCGAATAATTTTTTATACGGATTTTCTAGCAAAGTAGTGTTGGTGCTCCATTTTTTATGCTGGAATTGGTAGATTCAATCACACCAACCGATTTCGTGTTCTTTTTGGATTCGTGTATAATTCACAGAAGGTTATTCGTTGCCTTCTGCGTACAGGTACTTGAGAGCTTCGTTACACATGTGCCCTACTGAGCTTCGGTGGTCCCGAGGTGCAAGCTTCAAACTTGTATTCGATTAACTTGTCGAAGTGGTTCGATTCCATCTGCAGGGTGCCGGCGGGATGATGCGATATAATTTTTCATACGGATTTTCTGGCAAAGTAGTGTTGATGCTCCATTTTTTATGCTGGAATCGGTAGATTCAATCACACCAACCGAATGGGTCACAGAACACGACACGACATATGTTATAGTATGGTGGCTGAGTGGTGTTTTTTGTGTTGTTTTTGGATTCGTGTATAGTTCACAGAAAGTTATTCGTTGCCTTCTGCGTACAGGTGCTTGAGAGCTTCGTTACACATGTGCCCTACTGAGCTTCGGTGGTCCCGAGGTGCAAGCTTCAAACTTGTAGTCGATTAACGTGTCGAAGTGGTTCGATTCCATCTGCAGGGCGCCGGCGGGATGATGCGAATAATTTTTTATACGGATTTTCTAGCAAAGTAGTGTTGATGCTCCATTTTTTATGCTGGAATCGGTAGATTCAATCACACCAACCGAATGGGTCACGGAACACGACACGACATATGTTATGGTATGGTGGCTGAATGGTGTTTTTTGTGTTGTTTTTGGATTCGTGAATAGTTCACAGAAAGTTATTCGTTGCCTTCTGCGTACAGGTGCTTGAGAGCTTCGTTACACATGTGCGCTGCTGAGCTTCGGTGGTCCCGAGGTGCAAGCTTCAAACTTGTAGTCGATTAACGTGTCGAAGTGGTTCGATTCCATCTGCAGGGCGCCGGCGGGATGATGCGAATAATTTTTTATACGGATTTTCTAGCAAAGTAGTGTTCTTGCTCCATTTTTTATGCTGCAATCGGTAGATTCAGCTACACCAACCGATTTTGTGTTGTTTTTCGATTCGTGTATAATTCACAGAAAGTTATTCGTTGCCTTCTGCGTACAGGTACTTGAAAGCTTCGTTACACATGTGCCCTACTGAGCTTCGGTGGTCCCGAGGTGCAAGCTTCAAACTTGTAGTCGATTAACTTGTCGAAGTGGTTCGATTCCATCTGCAGGGCGCCGGCGGGATGATGCGATATATTTTCTTATACGGATTTTCTAGCAAAGTAGTGTTGGTGCTCCATTTTTTATGCTGGAATTGATAGATTCAATCACACCAACCGATTTCATGTTCTTTTTGGATTCGTGTATAATTCACAGAAGGTTATTCGTTGCCTTCTGCGTACAGGTACTTGAGAGCTTCGTTACACATGTGCCCTACTGAGCTTCGGTGGTCCCGAGGTGCAAGCTTCAAACTTGTATTCGATTAACTTGTCGAAGTGGTTCGATTCCATCTGCAGGGTGCCGGCGGGATGATGCGATATAATTTTTTATACGGATTTTCTGGCAAAGTAGTGTTGATGCTCCATTTTTTATGCTGGAATCGGTAGATTCAATCACACCAACCGAATAGGTCACGGAACACAACACGACATATGTTATAGTATGGTGGCTGAGTGGTGTTTTTTGTGTTGTTTTTGGATTCGTGTACAGTTCACAGAAAGTTATTCGTTGCCTTCTGCGTACAGGTGCTTGAGAGCTTCGTTACACATGTGCCCTACTGAGCTTCGGTGGTCCCGAGGTGCAAGCTTCAAACTTGTAGTCGATTAACGTGTCGAAGTGGTTCGATTCCATCTGCAGGGCGCCGGCGGGATGATGCGATATATTTTTTATACGGATTTTCTAGCAAAGCAGTGTTCTCGCTCCATTTTTTATGCTGCAATCGGTAGATTCAGCCACACCAACCGATTTTGTGTTGTTTTTGGATTCGTGTATAATTCACAGAAAGTTATTCGTTGCCTTCTGCGTACAGGTGCTTGAGAGCTTCGTTACACATGTGCCCTACTGAGCTTCGGTGGTCCCGAGGTGCAAGCTTCAAACTTGTAGTCGATTAACGTGTCGAAGTGGTTCGATTCCATCTGCAGGGCGCCGTAGGGATGATGCGATATATTTTTTTATACGGATTTTTTAGCAAAGCAGTGTTCTCGCTCCATTTTTTATGCCGCAATCGGTAGATTCAGCTACACCAACCGATTTTGTGTTGTTTTTCGATTCGTGTATAATTCACAGAAGGTTCTTCGTTGCCTCCTGCGTACAGGTACTTGAGAGCTTCGTTACACATGTGCCCTACTGAGCTTCGGTGGTCCCGAGGTGCAAGCTTCAAACTTGTATTCGATTAACTTGTCGAAGTGGTTCGTTTCCATCTGCAGGGTGCCGGCGGGATGATGCGATATAATTTTTTATACGGATTTTCTAGCAAAGTAGTGTTGGTGCTCAATTTTTATGCTGGAATTGGTAGATTCAATCACACCAACCGATTTCGTCTTCTTTTTGGATTCGTGTATAATTCACAGAAATTTATTCGTTGCCTTCTGCGTACAGGTACTTGAGAGCTTCGTTACACATGTGCGCTACTGAGCTTCGGTGGTCCCGAGGTGCAAGCTTCAAACTTGTAGTCGATTAACGTGTCGAAGTGGTTCGATTCCATCTGCAGGGCGCCGGCGGGATGATGCGAATAATTTTTTATACGGATTTTCTACCAAAGTAGTGTTGGTGCTCCATTTTTTATGCTGGAATTGGTAGATTCAATCACACCAACCGATTTCGTGTTCTTTTTGGATTCGTGTATAATTCACAGAAGGTTATTCGTTGCCTTCTGCGTACAGGTACTTGAGAGCTTCGTTACACATGTGCCCTACTGAGCTTCGGTGGTCCCGAGGTGCAAGCTTCAAACTTGTATTCGATTAACTTGTCGAAGTGGTTCGATTCCATCTGCAGGGTGCCGGCGGGATGATGCGATATAATTTTTCATACGGATTTTCTGGCAAAGTAGTGTTGATGCTCCATTTTTTATGCTGGAATCGGTAGATTCAATCACACCAACCGAATGGGTCACGGAACACGACACGACATATGTTATAGTATGGTGGCTGAGTGGTGTTTTTTGTGTTGTTTTTGGATTCGTGTATAGTTCACAGAAAGTTATTCGTTGCCTTCTGCGTACAGGTGCTTGAGAGCTTCGTTACACATGTGCCCTACTGAGCTTCGGTGGTCCCGAGGTGCAAGCTTCAAACTTGTAGTCGATTAACGTGTCGAAGTGGTTCGATTCCACCTGCAGGGCGCCGGCGGGATGATGCGATATATTTTTTTATACGGATTTTCTAGCAAAGCAGTGTTGATGCTCCATTTTTTATGCTGCAATCGGTAGATTCAGCCACACCAACCGATTTTGTGTTGTTTTTGGATTCGTGTATAATTCACAGAAAGTTATTCGTTGCCTTCTGCGTACAGGTGCTTGAGAGCTTCGTTACACATGTGCCCTACTGAGCTTCGGTGGTCCCGAGGTGCAAGCTTCAAACTTGTAGTCGATTAACGTGTCGAAGTGGTTCGATTCCATCTGCAGGGCGCCGGCGGGATGATGCGAATAATTTTTTATACGGATTTTCTAGCAAAGTAGTGTTGATGCTCCATTTTTTGTGCTGGAATCGGTAGATTCAATCACACCAACCGAATGGGTCACGGAACACGACACGACATATGTTATGGTATGGTGGCGGAGTGATGTTTTTTGTGTTGTTTTTGGATTCGTGAATAGTTCACAGAAAGTTATTCGTTGCCTTCTGCGTACAGGTGCTTGAGAGCTTCGTTACACATGTGCGCTACTGAGCTTCGGTGGTCCCGAGGGGCAAGCTTCAAACTTGTAGTCGATTAACGTGTCGAAGTTGTTCGATTCCATCTGCAGGGCGCCGGCGGGATGATGCGAATAATTTTTTATACGGATTTTCTAGCAAAGTAGTGTTCTTGCTCCATTTTTTATGCTGCAATCGGTAGATTCAGCTACACCAACCGATTTTGTGTTGTTTTTCGATTCGTGTATAATTCACAGAAAGTTATTCGTTGCCTTCTGCGTACAGGTACTTGAGAGCTTCGTTACACATGTGCCCTACTGAGCTTCGGTGGTCCCGAGGTGCAAGCTTCAAACTTGTAGTCGATTAAATTGTCGAAGTGGTTTGATTCCATCTGCAGGGCGCCGGCGGGATGATGCGATATATTTTCTTATACGGATTTTCTAGCAAAGCAGTGTTCTTGCTCCATTTTTTATGCTGCAATCGGTAGATTCAATCACACCAACCGAATGGGTCACGGTACACGACACGACATATGTACATATGTATGTATGCATGTAGGTGGCGATGGGCTGCAAGTTATGGTATGGTGACTGAGTGGTGTTTCTTGTGTTGTTTTTGGATTCGTGTATAGTTCACAGAAAGTTATTCGTTGCCTTCTGCGTACAGGTGCTTGAGAGCTTCGTTACACATGTGCCCTACTGAGCTTCGGTGGACCCGAGGTGCAAGCTTCAAACTTGTAGTCGATTAACGCGTCGAAGTGGTTCGATTCCAACTGCAGGGCGCTGGCGGGATGATGCGATATAATTTTTTATACGGAATTTCTAGCAAAGTAGTGTTGATGCTCCATTTTTTATGCTGCAATCGGTAGATTCAATCACACCAACCGAATGGGTCACGGAACACGACACGACATATGTACATATGTATGGAAGCATGTAGGTGGCGATGGGCTGCAAGTTATGGTATGGTGACTGAGTGGTGTTTCTTGTGTTGTTTTTGGATTCGTGTATAGCTCACAGAAAGTTATTCGCTGCCTTCTGCGTACAGGTGCTTGAGAGCTTCGTTACACATGTGCCCTACTGAGCTTCGGTGGTCCCGAGGTGCAAGCTTCAAACTTGTAGTCGATTAACGTGTCGAAGTGGTTCGATTCCATCTGCAGGGCGCCGGCGGGATGATGCGATATATTTTTTTATACGGATTTTCTAGCAAAGCAGTGTTCTTGCTCCATTTTTTATGCTGCAATCGGTAGATTCAATCACACCAACCGAATGGGTCACGGTACACGACACGACATATGTACATATGTATGTATGCATGTAGGTGGCGATGGGCTGCAAGTTATGGTATGGTGACTGAGTGGTGTTTCTTGTGTTGTTTTTGGATTCGTGTATAGTTCACAGAAAGTTATTCGTTGCCTTCTGCGTACAGGTGCTTGAGAGCTTCGTTACACATGTGCCCTACTGAGCTTCGGTGGTCCCGAGGTGCAAGCTTCAATCTTGTAGTCGATTAACGTGTCGAAGTGGTTCGATTCCATCTGCAGGGCGCCGGCGGGATGATGCGATATAATTTTTTATACGGAATTTCTAGCAAAGTAGTGTTGATGCTCCATTTTTTATGCTGCAATCGGTAGATTCAATCACACCAACCGAATGGGTCACGGTACACGACACGACATATGTACATATGTATGTATGCATGTAGGTGGCGATGGGCTGCAAGTTATGGTATGGTGACTGAGTGGTGTTTCTTGTGTTGTTTTTGGATTCGTGTATAGCTCACAGAAAGTTATTCGTTGCCTTCTGCGTACAGGTACTTGAGAGCTTCGTTACACATGTGCCCTACTGAGCTTCGGTGGTCCCGAGGTGCAAGCTTCAAACTTGTAGTCGATTAACGTGTCGAAGTGGAGCGATTCCATCTGCAGGGCGCCGGCGGGATGATGCGATATAATTTTTTATACGGATTTTCTAGCAAAGTAGTGTTGGTGCTCCATTTTTTATGCTGGAATTGGTAGATTCAATCACACCAACCGATTTCGTGTCGTTTTTGGATTCGTGTATAATTCACAGAAGGTTATTCGTTGCCTTCTGCGTACAGGTACTTGAGAGCTTCGTTACACATGTGCCCTACTGAGCTTCGGTGGTCCCGAGGTGCAAGCTTCAAACTTGTATTCGATTAACTTGTCGAAGTGGTTCGATTCCATCTGCAGGGCGCCGGCGGGATGATGCGATATAATTTTGTTTACGGATTTTCTAGCGGGGTAGTGTTCTTGCTCCATTTTTTATGCTGCAATCGGTAGATTCAGCTTCACCAACCGATTTTGTGTTGTTTTTCGATTCGTGTATAATTCACAGAAAGTTATTCGTTGCCTTCTGCGTACAGGTACTTGAGAGCTTCGTTACACATGTGCCCTACTGAGCTTCGGTGGTCCCGAGGTGCAAGCTTCAAACTTGTAGTCGATTAACTTGTCGAAGTGGTTCGATTCCATCTGCAGGGCGCCGGCGGGATGATGCGATATATTTTTTTATACGGATTTTCTAGCAAAGTAGTGTTGGTGCTCCATTTTTATGCTGGAATTGGTAGATTCAATCACACCAACCGATTTCGTGTTCTTTTTGGATTCGTGTATAATTCACAGAAGGTTATTCGTTGCCTTCTGCGTGCAGGTACTTGAGAGCTTCGTTACACATGTGCCCTACTGAGCTTCGGTGGTCCCGAGGTGCAAGCTTCAAACTTGTATATTGATTAACTTTTCGAAGTGGTTCGATTCCATCTGCAGGGCGCCGGCGGGATGATGCGATATAATTTTGTATACGGATTTTCTAGCGAGGTAGTGTTCTTGCTCCATTTTTTATGCTGCAATCGGTAGATTCAGCTACACCAACCGATTTTGTGTTGTTTTTCGATTCGTGTATAATTCACAAAAAGTTATTCGTTGCCTTCTGCGTACAGGTACTTGAGAGCTTCGTTACACATGTGCCCTACTGACCTTCGGTGGTCCCGAGGTGCAAGCTTCAAACTTGTAGCCGATTAACTTGTCGAAGTGGTTCGATTCCATCTGCAGGGCGCCGGCGGGATGATGCGATATATTTTTTTATACGGATTTTCTAGCAAGGCAGTGTTCTTGCTCCATTTTTTATGCTGCAATCGGTAGATTCAATCACACCAACCGAATGGGTCACGGAACACGACACGACATATGTACATATGTATGTATGCATGTAGGTGGCGATGGGCTGCAAGTTATGGTATGGTGACTGAGTGGTGTTTCTTGTGTTGTTTTTGGATTCGTGTATAGTTCACAGAAAGTTATTCGTTGCCTTCTGCGTACAGGTGCTTGAGAGCTTCGTTACACATGTGCCCTACTGAGCTTCGGTGGTCCCGAGGTGCAAGCTTCAAACTTGTAGTCGATTAACGTGTCGAAGTGGTTCGATTCCATCTGCAGGGCGCCGGCGGGATGATGCGATATATTTTTTTATACGGATTTTCTAGCAAAGCAGTGTTCTTGCTCCATTTTTTATGCTGCAATCGGTAGATTCAATCACACCAACCGAATGGGTCACGGAACACGACACGACATATGTACATGTGTATGTATGCATGTAGGTGGCGATGGGCTGCAAGTTATGGTATGGTGATTGAGTGGTGTTTCTTGTGTTGTTTTTGGATTCGTGTTTAATTCACAGAAAGTTATTCGTTGCCTTCTGCGTACAGGTACTTGAGAGCTTCGTTACACATGTGCCCTACTGAGCTTCGGTGGTGCCGAGGTGCAAGCTTCAAACTTGTAGTCGATTAACGTGTCGAAGTGGAGCGATTCCATCTGCAGGGCGCCGGCGGGATGATGCGATATAATTTTTTATACGGATTTTCTAGCAAAGTAGTGTTGGTGCTCCATTTTTTATGCTGGAATTGGTAGATTCAATCACACCAACCGATTTCGTGTCGTTTTTGGATTCGTGTATAATTCACAGAAGGTTATTCGTTGCCTTCTGCGTACAGGTACTTGAGAGCTTCGTTACACATGTGCCCTACTGAGCTTCGGTGGTCCCGAGGTGCAAGCTTCAAACTTGTATTCGATTAACTTGTCGAAGTGGTTCGATTCCATCTGCAGGGCGCCGGCGGGATGATGCGATATAATTTTGTATACGGATTTTCTAGCGAGGTAGTGTTCTTGCTCCATTTTTTATGCTGCAATCGGTAGATTCAGCTACACCAACCGATTTTGTGTTGTTTTTCGATTCGTGTATAATTCACAGAAAGTTATTCGTTGCCTTCTGCGCACAGGTACTTGAGAGCTTCGTTACACATGTGCCCTACTGAGCTTCGGTGGTCCCGAGGTGCAAGCTTCAAACTTGTAGTCGATTAACGTGTCGAAGTGGTTCGATTCCATCTGCAGGGCGCCGGCGGGATGATGCGATATAATTTTTTATACGGATTTTCTAGCAAAGTAGTGTTGGTGCTCCATTTTTTATGCTGGAATTGGTAGATTCAATCACACCAACCGAATGGGTCACGGAACACGACACGACATATGTACATATGTATGTATGCATGTAGGTGGCGATGGGCTGCAAGTTATGGTATGGTGATTGAGTGGTGTTTCTTGTGTTGTTTTTGGATTCGTGTATAATTCACAGAAAGTTATTCGTTGCCTTCTGCGTACAGGTGCTTGAGAGCTTCGTTACACATGTGCCCTACTGAGCTTCGGTGGTCCCGAGGTGCAAGCTTCAAACTTGTAGTCGATTAACGTGTCGAAGTGGTTCGATTTTATCTGCAGAGCGCCGGCGGGATGATGCGATATAATTTTTTATACGGATTTTCTAGCAAAGTAGTGTTGGTGCTCCATTTTTTATGGTGGAATTGGTAGATTCAATCACACCAACCGAATTCGTGTCCTTTTTGGATTCGTGTATAATTCACAGAAAGTTATTCGTTGCCTTCTGCGTACAGGTACTTGAGAGCTTCGTTACACATGTGCCCTACTGAGCTTCGGTGGTCCCGAGGTGCAAGCTTCAAACTTGTAGTCGATTAACGTGTCGAAGTGGTTCGATTCCATCTGCAGGGCGCCGGCGGAATGATGCGATATAATTTTTTATACGGATTTTCTAGCAAATTAGTGTTCTTGCTCCATTTTTTATGCTGCAATCGGTAGATTCAGCCACACCAACCGATTTTGTGTTGTTTTTGGATTCGTGTATAATTCACAGAAATTTATTCGTTGCCTTCTGCGTACAGGTACTTGAGAGCTTCGTTACACATGTGCCCTACTGAGCTTCGGTGGTCCCGAGGTGCAAGCTTCAAACTTGTAGTCGATTAACGTGTCGAAGTGGTTCGATTCCATCTGCAGGGCGCCGGCGGGATGATGCGATATAATTTTTTATACGGATTTTCTAGCAAAGTAGTGTTGGTGCTCCATTTTTTATGCTGGAATTGGTAGATTCAATCACACCAACCGAATGGGTCACGGTACACGACACGACATATGTACATATGTATGTATGCATGTAGGTGGCGATGGGCTGCAAGTTATGGTATGGTGACTGAGTGGTGTTTCTTGTGTTGTTTTTGGATTCGTGTATAGTTCACAGAAAGTTATTCGTTGCCTTCTGCGTACAGGTGCTTGAGAGCTTCGTTACACATGTGCCCTACTGAGCTTCGGTGGTCCCGAGGTGCAAGCTTCAATCTTGTAGTCGATTAACGTGTCGAAGTGGTTCGATTCCATCTGCAGGGCGCCGGCGGGATGATGCGATATAATTTTTTATACGGAATTTCTAGCAAAGTAGTGTTGATGCTCCATTTTTTATGCTGCAATCGGTAGATTCAATCACACCAACCGAATGGGTCACGGTACACGACACGACATATGTACATATGTATGTATGCATGTAGGTGGCGATGGGCTGCAAGTTATGGTATGGTGACTGAGTGGTGTTTCTTGTGTTGTTTTTGGATTCGTGTATAGCTCACAGAAAGTTATTCGTTGCCTTCTGCGTACAGGTACTTGAGAGCTTCGTTACACATGTGCCCTACTGAGCTTCGGTGGTCCCGAGGTGCAAGCTTCAAACTTGTAGTCGATTAACGTGTCGAAGTGGAGCGATTCCATCTGCAGGGCGCCGGCGGGATGATGCGATATAATTTTTTATACGGATTTTCCAGCAAAGTAGTGTTGGTGCTCCATTTTTTATGCTGGAATTGGTAGATTCAATCACACCAACCGATTTCGTGTCGTTTTTGGATTCGTGTATAATTCACAGAAGGTTATTCGTTGCCTTCTGCGTACAGGTACTTGAGAGCTTCGTTACACATGTGCCCTACTGAGCTTCGGTGGTCCCGAGGTGCAAGCTTCAAACTTGTATTCGATTAACTTGTCGAAGTGGTTCGATTCCATCTGCAGGGCGCCGGCGGGATGATGCGATATAATTTTGTTTACGGATTTTCTAGCGGGGTAGTGTTCTTGCTCCATTTTTTATGCTGCAATCGGTAGATTCAGCTTCACCAACCGATTTTGTGTTGTTTTTCGATTCGTGTATAATTCACAGAAAGTTATTCGTTGCCTTCTGCGTACAGGTACTTGAGAGCTTCGTTACACATGTGCCCTACTGAGCTTCGGTGGTCCCGAGGTGCAAGCTTCAAACTTGTAGTCGATTAACTTGTCGAAGTGGTTCGATTCCATCTGCAGGGCGCCGGCGGGATGATGCGATATATTTTTTTATACGGATTTTCTAGCAAAGTAGTGTTGGTGCTCCATTTTTATGCTGGAATTGGTAGATTCAATCACACCAACCGATTTCGTGTTCTTTTTGGATTCGTGTATAATTCACAGAAGGTTATTCGTTGCCTTCTGCGTGCAGGTACTTGAGAGCTTCGTTACACATGTGCCCTACTGAGCTTCGGTGGTCCCGAGGTGCAAGCTTCAAACTTGTATATTGATTAACTTTTCGAAGTGGTTCGATTCCATCTGCAGGGCGCCGGCGGGATGATGCGATATAATTTTGTATACGGATTTTCTAGCGAGGTAGTGTTCTTGCTCCATTTTTTATGCTGCAATCGGTAGATTCAGCTACACCAACCGATTTTGTGTTGTTTTTCGATTCGTGTATAATTCACAAAAAGTTATTCGTTGCCTTCTGCGTACAGGTACTTGAGAGCTTCGTTACACATGTGCCCTACTGACCTTCGGTGGTCCCGAGGTGCAAGCTTCAAACTTGTAGCCGATTAACTTGTCGAAGTGGTTCGATTCCATCTGCAGGGCGCCGGCGGGATGATGCGATATATTTTTTTATACGGATTTTCTAGCAAGGCAGTGTTCTTGCTCCATTTTTTATGCTGCAATCGGTAGATTCAATCACACCAACCGAATGGGTCACGGAACACGACACGACATATGTACATATGTATGTATGCATGTAGGTGGCGATGGGCTGCAAGTTATGGTATGGTGACTGAGTGGTGTTTCTTGTGTTGTTTTTGGATTCGTGTATAGTTCACAGAAAGTTATTCGTTGCCTTCTGCGTACAGGTGCTTGAGAGCTTCGTTACACATGTGCCCTACTGAGCTTCGGTGGTCCCGAGGTGCAAGCTTCAAACTTGTAGTCGATTAACGTGTCGAAGTGGTTCGATTCCATCTGCAGGGCGCCGGCGGGATGATGCGATATATTTTTTTATACGGATTTTCTAGCAAAGCAGTGTTCTTGCTCCATTTTTTATGCTGCAATCGGTAGATTCAATCACACCAACCGAATGGGTCACGGAACACGACACGACATATGTACATGTGTATGTATGCATGTAGGTGGCGATGGGCTGCAAGTTATGGTATGGTGATTGAGTGGTGTTTCTTGTGTTGTTTTTGGATTCGTGTTTAATTCACAGAAAGTTATTCGTTGCCTTCTGCGTACAGGTACTTGAGAGCTTCGTTACACATGTGCCCTACTGAGCTTCGGTGGTGCCGAGGTGCAAGCTTCAAACTTGTAGTCGATTAACGTGTCGAAGTGGAGCGATTCCATCTGCAGGACGCCGGCGGGATGATGCGATATAATTTTTTATACGGATTTTCTAGCAAAGTAGTGTTGGTGCTCCATTTTTTATGCTGGAATTGGTAGATTCAATCACACCAACCGATTTCGTGTCGTTTTTGGATTCGTGTATAATTCACAGAAGGTTATTCGTTGCCTTCTGCGTACAGGTACTTGAGAGCTTCGTTACACATGTGCCCTACTGAGCTTCGGTGGTCCCGAGGTGCAAGCTTCAAACTTGTATTCGATTAACTTGTCGAAGTGGTTCGATTCCATCTGCAGGGCGCCGGCGGGATGATGCGATATAATTTTGTATACGGATTTTCTAGCGAGGTAGTGTTCTTGCTCCATTTTTTATGCTGCAATCGGTAGATTCAGCTACACCAACCGATTTTGTGTTGTTTTTCGATTCGTGTATAATTCACAGAAAGTTATTCGTTGCCTTCTGCGCACAGGTACTTGAGAGCTTCGTTACACATGTGCCCTACTGAGCTTCGGTGGTCCCGAGGTGCAAGCTTCAAACTTGTAGTCGATTAACGTGTCGAAGTGGTTCGATTCCATCTGCAGGGCGCCGGCGGGATGATGCGATATAATTTTTTATACGGATTTTCTAGCAAAGTAGTGTTGGTGCTCCATTTTTTATGCTGGAATTGGTAGATTCAATCACACCAACCGAATGGGTCACGGAACACGACACGACATATGTACATATGTATGTATGCATGTAGGTGGCGATGGGCTGCAAGTTATGGTATGGTGATTGAGTGGTGTTTCTTGTGTTGTTTTTGGATTCGTGTATAATTCACAGAAAGTTATTCGTTGCCTTCTGCGTACAGGTGCTTGAGAGCTTCGTTACACATGTGCCCTACTGAGCTTCGGTGGTCCCGAGGTGCAAGCTTCAAACTTGTAGTCGATTAACGTGTCGAAGTGGTTCGATTTTATCTGCAGAGCGCCGGCGGGATGATGCGATATAATTTTTTATACGGATTTTCTAGCAAAGTAGTGTTGGTGCTCCATTTTTTATGGTGGAATTGGTAGATTCAATCACACCAACCGAATTCGTGTCCTTTTTGGATTCGTGTATAATTCACAGAAAGTTATTCGTTGCCTTCTGCGTACAGGTACTTGAGAGCTTCGTTACACATGTGCCCTACTGAGCTTCGGTGGTCCCGAGGTGCAAGCTTCAAACTTGTAGTCGATTAACGTGTCGAAGTGGTTCGATTCCATCTGCAGGGCGCCGGCGGAATGATGCGATATAATTTTTTATACGGATTTTCTAGCAAATTAGTGTTCTTGCTCCATTTTTTATGCTGCAATCGGTAGATTCAGCCACACCAACCGATTTTGTGTTGTTTTTGGATTCGTGTATAATTCACAGAAATTTATTCGTTGCCTTCTGCGTACAGGTACTTGAGAGCTTCGTTACACATGTGCCCTACTGAGCTTCGGTGGTCCCGAGGTGCAAGCTTCAAACTTGTATTCGATTAACTTGTCGAAGTGGTTCGATTCCATCTGCAGGGTGCCGGCGGAATGATGCGATATAATTTTTTATACGGATTTTCTAGCAAAGTAGTGTTGGTGCTCCATTTTTATGCTGGAATTGGTAGATTCAATCACACCAACCGATTTCGTCTTCTTTTTGGATTCGTGTATAATTCATAGAAGGTTCTTCGTTGCCTTCTGCGTACAGGTACTTGAGAGCTTCGTTACACATGTGCCCTACTGAGCTTCGGTGGTCCCGAGGTGCAAGCTTCAAACTTGTATTCGATTAACTTGTCGAAGTGGTTCGTTTCCATCTGCAGGGTGCCGGCGGGATGATGCGATATAATTTTTTATACGGATTTTCTAGCAAAGTAGTGTTGGTGCTCCATTTTTTATGCTGGAATTGGTAGATTCAATCACACCAACCGAATGGGTCACGGAACACGACACGACATATGCACATATGTATGTATGCATGTAGGTGGCGATGGGCTGCAAGTTATGGTATGGTGATTGAGTGGTGTTTCTTGTGTTGTTTTTGGATTCGTGTATAATTCACAGAAAGTTATTCGTTGCCTTCTGCGTACAGGTGCTTGAGAGCTTCGTTACACATGTGCCCTACTGAGCTTCGGTGGTCCCGAGGTGCAGGCTTCAAACTTGTAGTCGATTAACGTGTCGAAGTGGTTCGATTTCATCTGCAGGGCGCCGGCGGGATGATGCGATATAATTTTTTATACGGATTTTCTAGCAAAGTAGTGTTGGTGCTCCATTTTTTATGCTGGAATTGGTAGATTCAATCACACCAACCGAATGGGTCACGGAACACGACACGACATATGTACATATGTATGTATGCATGTAGGTGGCGATGGGCTGCAAGTTATGGTATGGTGATTGAGTGGTGTTTCTTGTGTTGTTTTTGGATTCGTGTATAATTCACAGAAAGTTATTCGTTGCCTTCTGCGTACAGGTACTTGAGAGCTTCGTTACACATGTGCCCTACTGAGCTTCGGTGGTCCCGAGGTGCAAGCTTCAAACTTGTATTCGATTAACTTGTCGAAGTGGTTCGTTTCCATCTGCAGGGTGCCGGCGGGATGATGCGATATAATTTTTTATACGGATTTTCTAGCAAAGTAGTGTTCTTGCTCCATTTTTTATGCTGCAATCGGTAGATTCAGCCACACCAACCGATTTCGTGTTGTTTTTGGATTCGTGTATAATTCACAGAAAGTTATTCGTTGCCTTCTGCGTACAGGTACTTGAGAGCTTCGTTACACATGTGCCCTACTGAGCTTCGGTGGTCCCGAGGTGCAAGCTTCAAACTTGTATTCGATTAACTTGTCGAAGTGGTTCGTTTCCATCTGCAGGGTGCCGGCGGGATGATGCGATATAATTTTTTATACGGATTTTCTTGCAAAGTAGTGTTCTTGCTCCATTTTTTATGCTGCAATCGGTAGATTCAGCCACACCAACCGATTTCGTGTTGTTTTTGGATTCGTGTATAATTCACAGAAAGTTATTCGTTGCCTTCTGCGTACAGGTACTTGAGAGCTTCGTTACACATGTGCCCTACTGAGCTTCGGTGGTCCCGAGGTGCAAGCTTCAAACTTGTATTCGATTAACTTGTCGAAGTGGTTCGATTCCATCTGCAGGGTGCCGGCGGAATGATGCGATATAATTTTTAATACGGATTTTCTAGCAAAGTAGTGTTGGTGCTCCATTTTTATGCTGGAATTGGTAGATTCAATCACACCAACCGATTTCGTCTTCTTTTTGGATTCGTGTATAATTCATAGAAGGTTCTTCGTTGCCTTCTGCGTACAGGTACTTGAGAGCTTCGTTACACATGTGCCCTACTGAGCTTCGGTGGTCCCGAGGTGCAAGCTTCAAACTTGTATTCGATTAACTTGTCGAAGTGGTTCGTTTCCATCTGCAGGGTGCCGGCGGGATGATGCGATATAATTTTTTATACGGATTTTCTAGCAAAGTAGTGTTGGTGCTCCATTTTTTATGCTGGAATTGGTAGATTCAATCACACCAACCGAATGGGTCACGGAACACGACACGACATATGCACATATGTATGTATGCATGTAGGTGGCGATGGGCTGCAAGTTATGGTATGGTGATTGAGTGGTGTTTCTTGTGTTGTTTTTGGATTCGTGTATAATTCACAGAAAGTTATTCGTTGCCTTCTGCGTACAGGTGCTTGAGAGCTTCGTTACACATGTGCCCTACTGAGCTTCGGTGGTCCCGAGGTGCAGGCTTCAAACTTGTAGTCGATTAACGTGTCGAAGTGGTTCGATTTCATCTGCAGGGCGCCGGCGGGATGATGCGATATAATTTTTTATACGGATTTTCTAGCAAAGTAGTGTTGGTGCTCCATTTTTTATGCTGGAATTGGTAGATTCAATCACACCAACCGAATGGGTCACGGAACACGACACGACATATGTACATATGTATGTATGCATGTAGGTGGCGATGGGCTGCAAGTTATGGTATGGTGATTGAGTGGTGTTTCTTGTGTTGTTTTTGGATTCGTGTATAATTCACAGAAAGTTATTCGTTGCCTTCTGCGTACAGGTACTTGAGAGCTTCGTTACACATGTGCCCTACTGAGCTTCGGTGGTCCCGAGGTGCAAGCTTCAAACTTGTATTCGATTAACTTGTCGAAGTGGTTCGTTTCCATCTGCAGGGTGCCGGCGGGATGATGCGATATAATTTTTTATACGGATTTTCTAGCAAAGTAGTGTTCTTGCTCCATTTTTTATGCTGCAATCGGTAGATTCAGCCACACCAACCGATTTCGTGTTGTTTTTGGATTCGTGTATAATTCACAGAAAGTTATTCGTTGCCTTCTGCGTACAGGTACTTGAGAGCTTCGTTACACATGTGCCCTACTGAGCTTCGGTGGTCCCGAGGTGCAAGCTTCAAACTTGTATTCGATTAACTTGTCGAAGTGGTTCGTTTCCATCTGCAGGGTGCCGGCGGGATGATGCGATATAATTTTTTATACGGATTTTCTTGCAAAGTAGTGTTCTTGCTCCATTTTTTATGCTGCAATCGGTAGATTCAGCCACACCAACCGATTTCGTGTTGTTTTTGGATTCGTGTATAATTCACAGAAAGTTATTCGTTGCCTTCTGCGTACAGGTACTTGAGAGCTTCGTTACACATGTGCCCTACTGAGCTTCGGTGGTCCCGAGGTGCAAGCTTCAAACTTGTATTCGATTAACTTGTCGAAGTGGTTCGTTTCCATCTGCAGGGTGCCGGCGGGATGATGCGATATAATTTTTTATACGGATTTTCTAGCAAAGTAGTGTTCTTGCTCCATTTTTTATGCTGCAATCGGTAGATTCAGCCACACCAACCGATTTCGTGTTGTTTTTGGATTCGTGTATAATTCACAGAAAGTTATTCGTTGCCTTCTGCGTACAGGTACTTGAGAGCTTCGTTACACATGTGCCCTACTGAGCTTCGGTGGTCCCGAGGTGCAAGCTTCAAACTTGTATTCGATTAACTTGTCGAAGTGGTTCGATTCCATCTGCAGGGTGCCAGCGGGATGAGGCGATATAATTTTTTATACGGATTTTCTAGCAAAGTAGTGTTCTTGCTCCATTTTTTATGATGGAATTGGTAGATTCAATCACACCAACCGAATTCGTGTCCTTTTTGGATTCGTGTATAATTCACAGAAGGTTATTCGTTGCCTTCTGCGTACAGGTACTTGAGAACTTCGTTACACATGTGCCCTACTGAGCTTCGGTGGTCCGGAGGTGCAAGCTTCAAACTTGTATTCGATTAACTTGTCGAAGTGGTTCGATTCCATCTGCAGGGCGCCGGCGGGATGATGCGATATAATTTTTTATACGGATTTTCTAGCAAAGTAGTGTTGATGCTCCATTTTTTATGCTGGAATCGGTAGATTTAATCACACCAACCGAATGGGTCACGGAACACGACACGACATATGTACATATGTATGGATGCATGTAGGTGGCGATGGGCTGCAAGTTATGGTATGGTGACTGAGTGGTGTTTCTTGTGTTGTTTTTGGATTCGTGTATAGTTCACAGAAAGTTATTCGTTGCCTTCTGCGTATAGGTGCTTGAGAGCTTCGTTACACATGTGCCCTACTGAGCTTCGGTGGTCCCGAGGTGCAAGCTTCAAACTTGTAGTCGATTAACGTGTCGAAGTGGTTCGATTCCATCTGCAGGGCGCCGGCGGGATGAGGCGATATAATTTTTTATACGGATTTTCTAGCAAAGTAGTGTTCTTGCTCCATTTTTTATGCTGCAATCGGTAGATTCAGCCACACCAACGGATTTCGTGTTGTTTTTGGATTCGAGTATAATTCACAGAAAGTTATTCGTTGCCTTCTGCGTACAGGTACTTGAGAGATTTGTTACACATGTGCCCTACTGAGCTTCGGTGGTCCCGAGGTGCAAGCTTCAAACTTGTATTCGATTAACTTGTCGAAGTGGTTCGATTCCATCTGCAGGATGCCGGCGGGATGATGCGATATAATTTTTTATACGGATTTTCAAGCAAAGTAGTGTTGGTGCTCCATTTTTATGCTGGAATTGGTAGATTCAATCACACCAACCGATTTCGTCTTCTTTTTGGATTCGTGTATAATTCACAGAAGGTTCTTGGTTTCCTTCTGCGTACAGGTACTTGAGAGCTTCGTTACACATGAGCCCTACTGAGCTTCGGTGGTCCCGAGGTGCAAGCTTCAAACTTGTATTCGATTAACTTGTCGAAGTGGTCCGTTTCCATCTGCAGGGTGCCGCCGGGATGATGCGATATAATTTTTTATACGGATTTTCTAGCAAAGTAGTGTTGATGCTCCATTTTTTATGCTGGAATCGGTAGATTCAATCACACCAACCGAATGGGTCACGGAACACGACACGACATATATTATGGTGGCTGAGTGGTGTTTTTTGTGTTGTTTTTGGATTCGTGTATAGTTCACAGAAAGTTATTCGTTGCCTTCTGCGTACAGGTGCTTGAGAGCTTCGTTACACATGTGCCCTACTGAGCTTCGGTGGTCCCGAGGTGCAAGCTTCAAACTTGTATTCGATTAACTTGTCGAAGTGGTTCGTTTCCATCTGCAGGGTGCCGGCGGGATGATGCGATATAATTTTTTATACGGATTTTCTTGCAAAGTAGTGTTCTTGCTCCATTTTTTATGCTGCAATCGGTAGATTCAGCCACACCAACCGATTTCGTGTTGTTTTTGGATTCGTGTATAATTCACAGAAAGTTATTCGTTGCCTTCTGCGTACAGGTACTTGAGAGCTTCGTTACACATGTGCCCTACTGAGCTTCGGTGGTCCCGAGGTGCAAGCTTCAAACTTGTATTCGATTAACTTGTCGAAGTGGTTCGTTTCCATCTGCAGGGTGCCGGCGGGATGATGCGATATAATTTTTTATACGGATTTTCTAGCAAAGTAGTGTTCTTGCTCCATTTTTTATGCTGCAATCGGTAGATTCAGCCACACCAACCGATTTCGTGTTGTTTTTGGATTCGTGTATAATTCACAGAAAGTTATTCGTTGCCTTCTGCGTACAGGTACTTGAGAGCTTCGTTACACATGTGCCCTACTGAGCTTCGGTGGTCCCACTTGTCGAAGTGGTTCGTTTCCATCTGCAGGGTGCCGGCGGGATGATGCGATATAATTTTTTATACGGATTTTCTAGCAAAGTAGTGTTGGTGCTCCATTTTTATGCTGGAATTGGTAGATTCAATCACACCAACCGAATGGGTCACGGAACACGACACGACATATGTTATGGTGGCTGAGTGGTGTTTTTTGTGTTGTTTTTGGATTCGTGTATAGTTCACAGAAAGTTATTCGTTGCCTTCTGCGTACAGGTGCTTGAGAGCTTCGTTACACATGTGCCCTACTGAGCTTCGGTGGTCCCGAGGTGCAAGCTTCAAACTTGTATTCGATTAACTTGTCGAAGTGGTTCGTTTCCATCTGCAGGGCGCCGGCGGGATGATGCGATATAATTTTTTATACGGATTTTCTAGCAAAGTAGTGTTGGTGCTCCATTTTTTATGCTGGAATTGGTAGATTCAATCACACCAACCGAATGGGTCACGGAACACGACACGACATATGTACATATGTATGTATGCATGTAGGTGGCGATGGGCTGCAAGTTATGGTATGGTAATTGAGTGGTGTTTCTTGTGTTGTTTTTGGATTCGTGTATAATTCACAGAAAGTTATTCGTTGCCTTCTGCGTACAGGTACTTGAGAGCTTCGTTACACATGTGCCCTACTGAGCTTCGGTGGTCCCGAGGTGCAAGCTTCAAACTTGTATTCGATTAACTTGTCGAAGTGGTTCGTTTCCATCTGCAGGGTGCCGGCGGGATGATGCGATATAATTTTTTATACGGATTTTCTAGCAAAGTAGTGTTCTTGCTCCATTTTTTATGCTGCAATCGGTAGATTCAGCCACACCAACCGATTTCGTGTTGTTTTTGGATTCGTGTATAATTCACAGAAAGTTATTCGTTGCCTTCTGCGTACAGGTACTTGAGAGCTTCGTTACACATGTGCCCTACTGAGCTTCGGTGGTCCCGAGGTGCAAGCTTCAAACTTGTATTCGATTAACTTGTCGAAGTGGTTCGTTTCCATCTGCAGGGTGCCGGCGGGATGATGCGATATAATTTTTTATACGGATTTTCTTGCAAAGTAGTGTTCTTGCTCCATTTTTTATGCTGCAATCGGTAGATTCAGCCACACCAACCGATTTCGTGTTGTTTTTGGATTCGTGTATAATTCACAGAAAGTTATTCGTTGCCTTCTGCGTACAGGTACTTGAGAGCTTCGTTACACATGTGCCCTACTGAGCTTCGGTGGTCCCGAGGTGCAAGCTTCAAACTTGTATTCGATTAACTTGTCGAAGTGGTTCGTTTCCATCTGCAGGGTGCCGGCGGGATGATGCGATATAATTTTTTATACGGATTTTCTAGCAAAGTAGTGTTCTTGCTCCATTTTTTATGCTGCAATCGGTAGATTCAGCCACACCAACCGATTTCGTGTTGTTTTTGGATTCGTGTATAATTCACAGAAAGTTATTCGTTGCCTTCTGCGTACAGGTACTTGAGAGCTTCGTTACACATGTGCCCTACTGAGCTTCGGTGGTCCCACTTGTCGAAGTGGTTCGTTTCCATCTGCAGGGTGCCGGCGGGATGATGCGATATAATTTTTTATACGGATTTTCTAGCAAAGTAGTGTTGGTGCTCCATTTTTATGCTGGAATTGGTAGATTCAATCACACCAACCGAATGGGTCACGGAACACGACACGACATATGTTATGGTGGCTGAGTGGTGTTTTTTGTGTTGTTTTTGGATTCGTGTATAGTTCACAGAAAGTTATTCGTTGCCTTCTGCGTACAGGTGCTTGAGAGCTTCGTTACACATGTGCCCTACTGAGCTTCGGTGGTCCCGAGGTGCAAGCTTCAAACTTGTATTCGATTAACTTGTCGAAGTGGTTCGTTTCCATCTGCAGGGCGCCGGCGGGATGATGCGATATAATTTTTTATACGGATTTTCTAGCAAAGTAGTGTTGGTGCTCCATTTTTTATGCTGGAATTGGTAGATTCAATCACACCAACCGAATGGGTCACGGAACACGACACGACATATGTACATATGTATGTATGCATGTAGGTGGCGATGGGCTGCAAGTTATGGTATGGTGATTGAGTGGTGTTTCTTGTGTTGTTTTTGGATTCGTGTATAATTCACAGAAAGTTATTCGTTGCCTTCTGCGTACAGGTACTTGAGAGCTTCGTTACACATGTGCCCTACTGAGCTTCGGTGGTCCCGAGGTGCAAGCTTCAAACTTGTATTCGATTAACTTGTCGAAGTGGTTCGTTTCCATCTGCAGGGTGCCGGCGGGATGATGCGATATAATTTTTTATACGGATTTTCTAGCAAAGTAGTGTTCTTGCTCCATTTTTTATGCTGCAATCGGTAGATTCAGCCACACCAACCGATTTCGTGTTGTTTTTGGATTCGTGTATAATTCACAGAAAGTTATTCGTTGCCTTCTGCGTACAGGTACTTGAGAGCTTCGTTACACATGTGCCCTACTGAGCTTCGGTGGTCCCGAGGTGCAAGCTTCAAACTTGTATTCGATTAACTTGTCGAAGTGGTTCGTTTCCATCTGCAGGGTGCCGGCGGGATGATGCGATATAATTTTTTATACGGATTTTCTTGCAAAGTAGTGTTCTTGCTCCATTTTTTATGCTGCAATCGGTAGATTCAGCCACACCAACCGATTTCGTGTTGTTTTTGGATTCGTGTATAATTCACAGAAAGTTATTCGTTGCCTTCTGCGTACAGGTACTTGAGAGCTTCGTTACACATGTGCCCTACTGAGCTTCGGTGGTCCCGAGGTGCAAGCTTCAAACTTGTATTCGATTAACTTGTCGAAGTGGTTCGTTTCCATCTGCAGGGTGCCGGCGGGATGATGCGATATAATTTTTTATACGGATTTTCTAGCAAAGTAGTGTTCTTGCTCCATTTTTTATGCTGCAATCGGTAGATTCAGCCACACCAACCGATTTCGTGTTGTTTTTGGATTCGTGTATAATTCACAGAAAGTTATTCGTTGCCTTCTGCGTACAGGTACTTGAGAGCTTCGTTACACATGTGCCCTACTGAGCTTCGGTGGTCCCGAGGTGCAAGCTTCAAACTTGTATTCGATTAACTTGTCGAAGTGGTTCGATTCCATCTGCAGGGTGCCAGCGGGATGAGGCGATATAATTTTTTATACGGATTTTCTAGCAAAGTAGTGTTCTTGCTCCATTTTTTATGATGGAATTGGTAGATTCAATCACACCAACCGAATTCGTGTCCTTTTTGGATTCGTGTATAATTCACAGAAGGTTATTCGTTGCCTTCTGCGTACAGGTACTTGAGAACTTCGTTACACATGTGCCCTACTGAGCTTCGGTGGTCCGGAGGTGCAAGCTTCAAACTTGTATTCGATTAACTTGTCGAAGTGGTTCGATTCCATCTGCAGGGCGCCGGCGGGATGATGCGATATAATTTTTTATACGGATTTTCTAGCAAAGTAGTGTTGATGCTCCATTTTTTATGCTGGAATCGGTAGATTTAATCACACCAACCGAATGGGTCACGGAACACGACACGACATATGTACATATGTATGGATGCATGTAGGTGGCGATGGGCTGCAAGTTATGGTATGGTGACTGAGTGGTGTTTCTTGTGTTGTTTTTGGATTCGTGTATAGTTCACAGAAAGTTATTCGTTGCCTTCTGCGTATAGGTGCTTGAGAGCTTCGTTACACATGTGCCCTACTGAGCTTCGGTGGTCCCGAGGTGCAAGCTTCAAACTTGTAGTCGATTAACGTGTCGAAGTGGTTCGATTCCATCTGCAGGGCGCCGGCGGGATGAGGCGATATAATTTTTTATACGGATTTTCTAGCAAAGTAGTGTTCTTGCTCCATTTTTTATGCTGCAATCGGTAGATTCAGCCACACCAACGGATTTCGTGTTGTTTTTGGATTCGAGTATAATTCACAGAAAGTTATTCGTTGCCTTCTGCGTACAGGTACTTGAGAGATTTGTTACACATGTGCCCTACTGAGCTTCGGTGGTCCCGAGGTGCAAGCTTCAAACTTGTATTCGATTAACTTGTCGAAGTGGTTCGATTCCATCTGCAGGATGCCGGCGGGATGATGCGATATAATTTTTTATACGGATTTTCAAGCAAAGTAGTGTTGGTGCTCCATTTTTATGCTGGAATTGGTAGATTCAATCACACCAACCGATTTCGTCTTCTTTTTGGATTCGTGTATAATTCACAGAAGGTTCTTGGTTTCCTTCTGCGTACAGGTACTTGAGAGCTTCGTTACACATGAGCCCTACTGAGCTTCGGTGGTCCCGAGGTGCAAGCTTCAAACTTGTATTCGATTAACTTGTCGAAGTGGTCCGTTTCCATCTGCAGGGTGCCGCCGGGATGATGCGATATAATTTTTTATACGGATTTTCTAGCAAAGTAGTGTTGATGCTCCATTTTTTATGCTGGAATCGGTAGATTCAATCACACCAACCGAATGGGTCACGGAACACGACACGACATATGTTATGGTGGCTGAGTGGTGTTTTTTGTGTTGTTTTTGGATTCGTGTATAGTTCACCGAAAGTTATTCGTTGCCTTCTGCGTACAGGTGCTTGAGAGCTTCGTTACACATGTGCCCTACTGAGCTTCGGTGGTCCCGAGGTGCAAGCTTCAAACTTGTATTCGATTAACTTGTCGAAGTGGTTCGTTTCCATCTGCAGGGTGCCGGCGGGATGATGCGATATAATTTTTTATACGGATTTTCTTGCAAAGTAGTGTTCTTGCTCCATTTTTTATGCTGCAATCGGTAGATTCAGCCACACCAACCGATTTCGTGTTGTTTTTGGATTCGTGTATAATTCACAGAAAGTTATTCGTTGCCTTCTGCGTACAGGTACTTGAGAGCTTCGTTACACATGTGCCCTACTGAGCTTCGGTGGTCCCGAGGTGCAAGCTTCAAACTTGTATTCGATTAACTTGTCGAAGTGGTTCGTTTCCATCTGCAGGGTGCCGGCGGGATGATGCGATATAATTTTTTATACGGATTTTCTAGCAAAGTAGTGTTCTTGCTCCATTTTTTATGCTGCAATCGGTAGATTCAGCCACACCAACCGATTTCGTGTTGTTTTTGGATTCGTGTATAATTCACAGAAAGTTATTCGTTGCCTTCTGCGTACAGGTACTTGAGAGCTTCGTTACACATGTGCCCTACTGAGCTTCGGTGGTCCCGAGGTGCAAGCTTCAAACTTGTATTCGATTAACTTGTCGAAGTGGTTCGATTCCATCTGCAGGGTGCCGGCGGAATGATGCGATATAATTTTTAATACGGATTTTCTAGCAAAGTAGTGTTGGTGCTCCATTTTTATGCTGGAATTGGTAGATTCAATCACACCAACCGATTTCGTCTTCTTTTTGGATTCGTGTATAATTCATAGAAGGTTCTTCGTTGCCTTCTGCGTACAGGTACTTGAGAGCTTCGTTACACATGTGCCCTACTGAGCTTCGGTGGTCCCGAGGTGCAAGCTTCAAACTTGTATTCGATTAACTTGTCGAAGTGGTTCGTTTCCATCTGCAGGGTGCCGGCGGGATGATGCGATATAATTTTTTATACGGATTTTCTAGCAAAGTAGTGTTGGTGCTCCATTTTTTATGCTGGAATTGGTAGATTCAATCACACCAACCGAATGGGTCACGGAACACGACACGACATATGCACATATGTATGTATGCATGTAGGTGGCGATGGGCTGCAAGTTATGGTATGGTGATTGAGTGGTGTTTCTTGTGTTGTTTTTGGATTCGTGTATAATTCACAGAAAGTTATTCGTTGCCTTCTGCGTACAGGTGCTTGAGAGCTTCGTTACACATGTGCCCTACTGAGCTTCGGTGGTCCCGAGGTGCAGGCTTCAAACTTGTAGTCGATTAACGTGTCGAAGTGGTTCGATTTCATCTGCAGGGCGCCGGCGGGATGATGCGATATAATTTTTTATACGGATTTTCTAGCAAAGTAGTGTTGGTGCTCCATTTTTTATGCTGGAATTGGTAGATTCAATCACACCAACCGAATGGGTCACGGAACACGACACGACATATGTACATATGTATGTATGCATGTAGGTGGCGATGGGCTGCAAGTTATGGTATGGTGATTGAGTGGTGTTTCTTGTGTTGTTTTTGGATTCGTGTATAATTCACAGAAAGTTATTCGTTGCCTTCTGCGTACAGGTACTTGAGAGCTTCGTTACACATGTGCCCTACTGAGCTTCGGTGGTCCCGAGGTGCAAGCTTCAAACTTGTATTCGATTAACTTGTCGAAGTGGTTCGTTTCCATCTGCAGGGTGCCGGCGGGATGATGCGATATAATTTTTTATACGGATTTTCTAGCAAAGTAGTGTTCTTGCTCCATTTTTTATGCTGCAATCGGTAGATTCAGCCACACCAACCGATTTCGTGTTGTTTTTGGATTCGTGTATAATTCACAGAAAGTTATTCGTTGCCTTCTGCGTACAGGTACTTGAGAGCTTCGTTACACATGTGCCCTACTGAGCTTCGGTGGTCCCGAGGTGCAAGCTTCAAACTTGTATTCGATTAACTTGTCGAAGTGGTTCGTTTCCATCTGCAGGGTGCCGGCGGGATGATGCGATATAATTTTTTATACGGATTTTCTTGCAAAGTAGTGTTCTTGCTCCATTTTTTATGCTGCAATCGGTAGATTCAGCCACACCAACCGATTTCGTGTTGTTTTTGGATTCGTGTATAATTCACAGAAAGTTATTCGTTGCCTTCTGCGTACAGGTACTTGAGAGCTTCGTTACACATGTGCCCTACTGAGCTTCGGTGGTCCCGAGGTGCAAGCTTCAAACTTGTATTCGATTAACTTGTCGAAGTGGTTCGTTTCCATCTGCAGGGTGCCGGCGGGATGATGCGATATAATTTTTTATACGGATTTTCTAGCAAAGTAGTGTTCTTGCTCCATTTTTTATGCTGCAATCGGTAGATTCAGCCACACCAACCGATTTCGTGTTGTTTTTGGATTCGTGTATAATTCACAGAAAGTTATTCGTTGCCTTCTGCGTACAGGTACTTGAGAGCTTCGTTACACATGTGCCCTACTGAGCTTCGGTGGTCCCGAGGTGCAAGCTTCAAACTTGTATTCGATTAACTTGTCGAAGTGGTTCGATTCCATCTGCAGGGTGCCAGCGGGATGAGGCGATATAATTTTTTATACGGATTTTCTAGCAAAGTAGTGTTCTTGCTCCATTTTTTATGATGGAATTGGTAGATTCAATCACACCAACCGAATTCGTGTCCTTTTTGGATTCGTGTATAATTCACAGAAGGTTATTCGTTGCCTTCTGCGTACAGGTACTTGAGAACTTCGTTACACATGTGCCCTACTGAGCTTCGGTGGTCCGGAGGTGCAAGCTTCAAACTTGTATTCGATTAACTTGTCGAAGTGGTTCGATTCCATCTGCAGGGCGCCGGCGGGATGATGCGATATAATTTTTTATACGGATTTTCTAGCAAAGTAGTGTTGATGCTCCATTTTTTATGCTGGAATCGGTAGATTTAATCACACCAACCGAATGGGTCACGGAACACGACACGACATATGTACATATGTATGGATGCATGTAGGTGGCGATGGGCTGCAAGTTATGGTATGGTGACTGAGTGGTGTTTCTTGTGTTGTTTTTGGATTCGTGTATAGTTCACAGAAAGTTATTCGTTGCCTTCTGCGTATAGGTGCTTGAGAGCTTCGTTACACATGTGCCCTACTGAGCTTCGGTGGTCCCGAGGTGCAAGCTTCAAACTTGTAGTCGATTAACGTGTCGAAGTGGTTCGATTTCATCTGCAGGGCGCCGGCGGGATGATGCGATATAATTTTTTATACGGATTTTCTAGCAAAGTAGTGTTGGTGCTCCATTTTTTATGCTGGAATTGGTAGATTCAATCACACCAACCGAATGGGTCACGGAACACGACACGACATATGTACATATGTATGTATGCATGTAGGTGGCGATGGGCTGCAAGTTATGGTATGGTGATTGAGTGGTGTTTCTTGTGTTGTTTTTGGATTCGTGTATAATTCACAGAAAGTTATTCGTTGCCTTCTGCGTACAGGTACTTGAGAGCTTCGTTACACATGTGCCCTACTGAGCTTCGGTGGTCCCGAGGTGCAAGCTTCAAACTTGTATTCGATTAACTTGTCGAAGTGGTTCGTTTCCATCTGCAGGGTGCCGGCGGGATGATGCGATATAATTTTTTATACGGATTTTCTAGCAAAGTAGTGTTCTTGCTCCATTTTTTATGCTGCAATCGGTAGATTCAGCCACACCAACCGATTTCGTGTTGTTTTTGGATTCGTGTATAATTCACAGAAAGTTATTCGTTGCCTTCTGCGTACAGGTACTTGAGAGCTTCGTTACACATGTGCCCTACTGAGCTTCGGTGGTCCCGAGGTGCAAGCTTCAAACTTGTATTCGATTAACTTGTCGAAGTGGTTCGTTTCCATCTGCAGGGTGCCGGCGGGATGATGCGATATAATTTTTTATACGGATTTTCTTGCAAAGTAGTGTTCTTGCTCCATTTTTTATGCTGCAATCGGTAGATTCAGCCACACCAACCGATTTCGTGTTGTTTTTGGATTCGTGTATAATTCACAGAAAGTTATTCGTTGCCTTCTGCGTACAGGTACTTGAGAGCTTCGTTACACATGTGCCCTACTGAGCTTCGGTGGTCCCGAGGTGCAAGCTTCAAACTTGTATTCGATTAACTTGTCGAAGTGGTTCGATTCCATCTGCAGGGTGCCGGCGGAATGATGCGATATAATTTTTAATACGGATTTTCTAGCAAAGTAGTGTTGGTGCTCCATTTTTATGCTGGAATTGGTAGATTCAATCACACCAACCGATTTCGTCTTCTTTTTGGATTCGTGTATAATTCATAGAAGGTTCTTCGTTGCCTTCTGCGTACAGGTACTTGAGAGCTTCGTTACACATGTGCCCTACTGAGCTTCGGTGGTCCCGAGGTGCAAGCTTCAAACTTGTATTCGATTAACTTGTCGAAGTGGTTCGATTCCATCTGCAGGGTGCCAGCGGGATGAGGCGATATAATTTTTTATACGGATTTTCTAGCAAAGTAGTGTTCTTGCTCCATTTTTTATGATGGAATTGGTAGATTCAATCACACCAACCGAATTCGTGTCCTTTTTGGATTCGTGTATAATTCACAGAAGGTTATTCGTTGCCTTCTGCGTACAGGTACTTGAGAACTTCGTTACACATGTGCCCTACTGAGCTTCGGTGGTCCGGAGGTGCAAGCTTCAAACTTGTATTCGATTAACTTGTCGAAGTGGTTCGATTCCATCTGCAGGGCGCCGGCGGGATGATGCGATATAATTTTTTATACGGATTTTCTAGCAAAGTAGTGTTGATGCTCCATTTTTTATGCTGGAATCGGTAGATTTAATCACACCAACCGAATGGGTCACGGAACACGACACGACATATGTACATATGTATGGATGCATGTAGGTGGCGATGGGCTGCAAGTTATGGTATGGTGACTGAGTGGTGTTTCTTGTGTTGTTTTTGGATTCGTGTATAGTTCACAGAAAGTTATTCGTTGCCTTCTGCGTATAGGTGCTTGAGAGCTTCGTTACACATGTGCCCTACTGAGCTTCGGTGGTCCCGAGGTGCAAGCTTCAAACTTGTAGTCGATTAACGTGTCGAAGTGGTTCGATTCCATCTGCAGGGCGCCGGCGGGATGAGGCGATATAATTTTTTATACGGATTTTCTAGCAAAGTAGTGTTCTTGCTCCATTTTTTATGCTGCAATCGGTAGATTCAGCCACACCAACGGATTTCGTGTTGTTTTTGGATTCGAGTATAATTCACAGAAAGTTATTCGTTGCCTTCTGCGTACAGGTACTTGAGAGATTTGTTACACATGTGCCCTACTGAGCTTCGGTGGTCCCGAGGTGCAAGCTTCAAACTTGTATTCGATTAACTTGTCGAAGTGGTTCGATTCCATCTGCAGGATGCCGGCGGGATGATGCGATATAATTTTTTATACGGATTTTCAAGCAAAGTAGTGTTGGTGCTCCATTTTTATGCTGGAATTGGTAGATTCAATCACACCAACCGATTTCGTCTTCTTTTTGGATTCGTGTATAATTCACAGAAGGTTCTTGGTTTCCTTCTGCGTACAGGTACTTGAGAGCTTCGTTACACATGAGCCCTACTGAGCTTCGGTGGTCCCGAGGTGCAAGCTTCAAACTTGTATTCGATTAACTTGTCGAAGTGGTCCGTTTCCATCTGCAGGGTGCCGCCGGGATGATGCGATATAATTTTTTATACGGATTTTCTAGCAAAGTAGTGTTGATGCTCCATTTTTTATGCTGGAATCGGTAGATTCAATCACACCAACCGAATGGGTCACGGAACACGACACGACATATGTTATGGTGGCTGAGTGGTGTTTTTTGTGTTGTTTTTGGATTCGTGTATAGTTCACAGAAAGTTATTCGTTGCCTTCTGCGTACAGGTGCTTGAGAGCTCCGTTACACATGTGCCCTACTGAGCTTCGGTGGTCCCGAGGTGCAAGCTTCAAACTTGTATTCGATTAACTTGTCGAAGTGGTTCGATTCCATCTGCAGGGTGCCGGCGGGATGATGCGATATAATTTTTTATACGGATTTTCTAGCAAAGTAGTGTTGGTGCTCCATTTTTATGCTGGAATTGGTAGATTCAATCACACCAACCGATTTCGTCTTCTTTTTGGATTCGTGTATAATTCACAGAAGGTTCTTCGTTGCCTTCTGCGTACAGGTACTTGAGAGCTTCGTTACACATGTGCCCTACTGAGCTTCGGTGGTCCCGAGGTGCAAGCTTCAAACTTGTATTCGATTAACTTGTCGAAGTGGTTCGATTCCATCTGCAGGATGCCGGCGGGATGATGCGATATAATTTTTTATACGGATTTGCAAGCAAAGTAGTGTTGGTGCTCCATTTTTATGCTGGAATTGGTAGATTCAATCACACCAACCGATTTCGTCTTCTTTTTGGATTCGTGTATAATTCACAGAAGGTTCTTGGTTTCCTTCTGCGTACAGGTACTTGAGAGCTTCGTTACACATGTGCCCTACTGAGCTTCGGTGGTCCCGAGGTGCAAGCTTCAAACTTGTATTCGATTAACTTGTCGAAGTGGTCCGTTTCCATCTGCAGGGTGCCGGCGGGATGATGCGATATAATTTTTTATACGGATTTTCTAGCAAAGTAGTGTTGATGCTCCATTTTTTATGCTGGAATCGGTAGATTCAATCACACCAACCGAATGGGTCACGGAACACGACACGACATATGTTATGGTGGCTGAGTGGTGTTTTTTGTGTTGTTTTTGGATTCGTGTATAGTTCACAGAAAGTTATTCGTTGCCTTCTGCGTACAGGTGCTTGAGAGCTCCGTTACACATGTGCCCTACTGAGCTTCGGTGGTCCCGAGGTGCAAGCTTCAAACTTGTATTCGATTAACTTGTCGAAGTGGTTCGATTCCATCTGCAGGGTGCCGGCGGGATGATGCGATATAATTTTTTATACGGATTTTCTAGCAAAGTAGTGTTGGTGCTCCATTTTTTATGCTGGAATCGGTAGATTCAATCACACCAACTGATTTCGTCTTCTTTTTGGATTCGTGTATAATTCACAGAAGGTTCTTCGTTGCCTTCTGCGTACAGGTACTTGAGAGCTTCGTTACACATGTGCCCTACTGAGCTTCGGTGGTCCCGAGGTGCATGCTT
This sequence comes from Eumerus sabulonum, assembly GCA_951905685.1. Lineage (NCBI taxonomy): Eukaryota > Metazoa > Arthropoda > Insecta > Diptera > Syrphidae > Eumerus > Eumerus sabulonum. The sequence goes on from OX645063.1 coordinate 43,660,512, forward strand.
CAAACTTGTATTCGATTAACTTGTCGAAGTGGTTCCTTTCCATCTGCAGGGTGCCGGCGGGATGATGCGACATAATTTTTTATACGGATTTTCTAGCAAAGTAGTGTTGATGCTCCATTTTTTATGCTGGAATTGGTAGATTCAATCACACCAACCGATTTCGTCTTCTTTTTGGATTCGTGTATAATTCACAGAAGGTTCTTCGTTGCCTTCTGCGTACAGGTACTCGAGAGCTTCGTTACACATGTGCCCTACTGAGCTTCGGTGGTCCCGAGGTGCAAGCTTCAAACTTGTATTCGATTAACTTGTCGAAGTGGTTCGATTCCATCTGCAGGGTGCCGGCGGGATGATGCGATATAATTTTTTATACGGATTTTCTAGCAAAGTAGTGTTGGTGCTCCATTTTTATGCTGGAATTGGTAGATTCAATCACACCAACCGATTTCTTGTTGTTTTTGGATTCGTGTATAATTCACAGAAAGTTATTCGTTGCCTTCTGCGTACAGGTACTTGAGAGCTTCGTTACACATGTGCCCTACTGAGCTTCGGTGGTCCCGAGGTGCAAGCTTCAAACTTGTATTCGATTAACTTGTCGAAGTGGTTCGATTCCATCTGCAGGGTGCCGGCGGGATGATGCGATATAATTTTTTATACGGATTTTCTAGCAAAGTAGTGTTGGTGCTCCATTTTTATGCTGGAATTGGTAGATTCAATCACACCAACCGATTTCGTCTTCTTTTTGGATTCGTGTATAATTCACAGAAGGTTCTTCGTTGCCTTCTGCGTACAGGTACTTGAGAGCTTCGTTACACATGTGTCCTACTGAGCTTCGGTGGTCCCGAGGTGCAAGCTTCAAACTTGTATTCGATTAACTTGTCGAAGTGGTTCGTTTCCATCTGCAGGGTGCCGGCGGGATGATGCGATATAATTTTTTATTCGGATTTTCTAGCAAAGTAGTGTTGATGCTCCATTTTTTATGCTGGAATCGGTAGATTCAATCACACCAACCGAATGGGTCACGGAACACGACACGACATATGTTATGGTGGCTGAGTGGTGTTTTTTGTGTTGTTTTTGGATTCGTGTATAGTTCACAGAAAGTTATTCGTTGCCTTCTGCGTACAGGTGCTTGAGAGCTCCGTTACACATGTGCCCTACTGAGCTTCGGTGGTCCCGAGGTGCAAGCTTCAAACTTGTATTCGATTAACTTGTCGAAGTGGTTCGATTCCATCTGCAGGGTGCCGGCGGGATGATGCGATATAATTTTTTATACGGATTTTCTAGCAAAGTAGTGTTGGTGCTCCATTTTTTATGCTGGAATTGGTAGATTCAATCACACCAACTGATTTCGTCTTCTTTTTGGATTCGTGTATAATTCACAGAAGGTTCTTCGTTGCCTTCTGCGTACAGGTACTTGAGAGCTTCGTTACACATGTGCCCTACTGAGCTTCGGTGGTCCCGAGGTGCATGCTTCAAACTTGTATTCGATTAACTTGTCGAAGTGGTTCGTTTCCATCTGCAGGGTGCCGGCGGGATGATGCGATATAATTTTTTATACGGATTTTCTAGCAAAGTAGTGTTGATGCTCCATTTTTTATGCTGGAATCGGTAGATTCAATCACACCAACCGAATGGGTCACGGAACACGACACGACATATGTAATGGTGGCTGAGTGGTGTTTTTTGTGTTGCTTTTGGATTCGTGTATAGTTCACAGAAAGTTATTCGTTGCCTTCTGCGTACAGGCACTTGAGAGCTTCGTTACACATGTGCCCTACTGAGCTTCGGTGGTCCCGAGGTGCAAGCTTCAAACTTGTAGTCGATTAACGTGTCGAAGTGGTTCGATTCCATCTGCAGGGCGCCGGCGGGATGATGCGATATAATTTTTTATACGGATTTTCTAGCAAAGTAGTGTTCTTGCTCCATTTTTTATGCTGCAATCGGTAGATTCAGCCACACCAACCGATTTTGTGTTGTTTTTGGATTCGTGTATAATTCACAGAAAGTTATTCGTTGCCTTCTGCGTACAGGTACCTGAGAGCTTCGTTACACATGTGCCCTACTGAGCTTCGGTGGTCCCGAGGTGCAAGCTTCAAACTTGTAGTCGATTAACGTGTCGAAGTGGTTCGATTCCATCTGCAGGGCGCCGGCAGGATGATGCGATATATTTTTTTATACGGATTTTCTAGCAAAGCAGTGTTCTCGCTCCATTTTTTATGCTGCAATCGGTAGATTCAGCCACACCAACCGATTTTGTGTTGTTTTTGGATTCGTGTATAATTCACAGAAAGTTATTCGTTGCCTTCTGCGTACAGGTACTTGAGAGCTTCGTTACACATGTGCCCTACTGAGCTTCGGTGGTCCCGAGGTGCAAGCTTCAAACTTGTATTCGATTAACTTGTCGAAGTGGTTCGATTCCATCTGCAGGGTGCCGGCGGGATGATGCGATATAATTTTTTATACGGATTTTCTAGCAAAGTAGTGTTGGTGCTCCATTTTTATGCTGGAATTGGTAGATTCAATCACACCAACCGATTTCGTCTTCTTTTTGGATTCGTGTATAATTCACAGAAGGTTCTTCGTTGCCTTCTGCGTACAGGTACTTGAGAGCTTCGTTACACATGTGCCCTACTGAGCTTCGGTGGTCCCGAGGTGCAAGCTTCAAACTTGTATTCGATTAACTTGTCGAAGTGATTCGTTTCCATCTGCAGGGTGCCGGCGGGATGATGCGATATAATTTTTTATTCGGATTTTCTAGCAAAGTAGTGTTGATGCTCCATTTTTTATGCTGGAATCGGTAGATTCAATCACACCAACCGAATGGGTCACGGAACGCGACACGACATATGTTATGGTGGCTGAGTGGTGTTTTTTGTGTTGTTTTTGGATTCGTGTATAGTTCACAGAAAGTTATTCGTTGCCTTCTGCGTACAGGTGCTTGAGAGCTCCGTTACACATGTGCCCTACTGAGCTTCGGTGGTCCCGAGGTGCAAGCTTCAAACTTGTATTCGATTAACTTGTCGAAGTGGTTCGATTCCATCTGCAGGGTGCCGGCGGGATGATGCGATATAATTTTTTATACGGATTTTCTAGCAAAGTAGTGTTGGTGCTCCATTGTTTATGCTGGAATTGGTAGATTCAATCACACCAACTGATTTCGTCTTCTTTTTGGATTCGTGTATAATTCACAGAAGGTTCTTCGTTGCCTTCTGCGTACAGGTAATTGAGAGCTTCGTTACACATGTGCCCTACTGAGCTTCGGTGGTCCCGAGGTGCATGCTTCAAACTTGTATTCGATTAACTTGTCGAAGTGGTTCGTTTCCATCTGCAGGGTGCCGGCGGGATGATGCGATATAATTTTTTATACGGATTTTCTAGCAAAGTAGTGTTGATGCTCCATTTTTTATGCTGGAATCGGTAGATTCAATCACACCAACCGAATGGGTCACGGAACACGACACGACATATGTTATGGTGGCTGAGTGGTGTTTTTTGTGTTGCTTTTGGATTCGTGTATAGTTCACAGAAAGTTATTCGTTGCCTTCTGCGTACAGGTGCTTGAGAGCTCCGTTACACATGTGCCCTACTGAGCTTCGGTGGTCCCGAGGTGCAAGCTTCAAACTTGTATTCGATTAACTTGTCGAAGTGGTTCGATTCCATCTGCAGGGTGCCGGCGGATGATGCGATATAATTTTTTATACGGATTTTCTAGCAAAGTAGTGTTGGTGCTCCATTTTTATGCTGGAATTGGTAGATTCAATCACACCAACCGATTTCGTCTTCTTTTTGGATTCGTGTATAATTCACAGAAATTTATTCGTTGCCTTCTGCGTACAGGTACTTGAGAGCTTCGTTACACATGTGCCCTACTGAGCTTCGGTGGTCCCGAGGTGCAAGCTTCAAACTTGTATTTGATTAACTTGTCGAAGTGGTTCGATTCCATCTGCAGGGTGCCGGCGGGATGATGCGATATAATTTTTTATACGGATTTTCTAGCAAAGTAGTGTTGGTGCTCCATTTTTATGCTGGAATTGGTAGATTCAATCACACCAACCGATTTCTTGTTGTTTTTGGATTCGTGTATAATTCACAGAAAGTTATTCGTTGCCTTCTGCGTACAGGTACTTGAGAGCTTCGTTACACATGTGCCCTACTGAGCTTCGGTGGTCCCGAGGTGCAAGCTTCAAACTTGTATTCGATTAACTTGTCGAAGTGGTTCGATTCCATCTGCAGGGTGCCGGCGGATGATGCGATATAATTTTTTATACGGATTTTCTAGCAAAGTAGTGTTGGTGCTCCATTTTTATGCTGGAATTGGTAGATTCAATCACACCAACCGATTTCGTCTTCTTTTTGGATTCGTGTATAATTCACAGAAATTTATTCGTTGCCTTCTGCGTACAGGTACTTGAGAGCTTCGTTACACATGTGCCCTACTGAGCTTCGGTGGTCCCGAGGTGCAAGCTTCAAACTTGTATTCGATTAACTTGTCGAAGTGGTTCGATTTCATCTGCAGGGTGCCGGCGGGATGATGCGATATAATTTTTTATACGGATTTTCTAGCAAAGTAGTGTTGGTGCTCCATTTTTATGCTGGAATTGGTAGATTCAATCACACCAACCGATTTCGTCTTCTTTTTGGATTCGTGTATAATTCACAGAAGGTTCTTCGTTGCCTTCTGCGTACAGGTACTTGAGAGCTTCGTTACACATGTGCCCTACTGAGCTTCGGTGGTCCCGAGGTGCAAGCTTCAAACTTGTATTCGATTAACTTGTCGAAGTGGTTCGATTCCATCTGCAGAGTGCCGGCGGGATGATGCGATATAATTTTTTATACGGATTTTCTAGCAAAGTAGTGTTGGTGCTCCATTTTTATGCTGGAATTGGTAGATTCAATCACACCAACCGATTTCTTGTTGTTTTTGGATTCGTGTATAATTCACAGAAAGTTATTCGTTGCCTTCTGCGTACAGGTACTTGAGAGCTTCGTTACACATGTGCCCTACTGAGCTTCGGTGGTCCCGAGGTGCAAGCTTCAAACTTGTATTCGATTAACTTGTCGAAGTGGTTCGATTCCATCTGCAGGGTGCCGCGGGATGATGCGATATAATTTTTTATACGGATTTTCTAGCAAGGTAGTGTTGGTGAATTGGTAGATTCAATCACACCAACCGATTTCGTCTTCTTTTTGGATTCGTGTATAATTCACAGAAGGTTCTTCGTTGCCTTCTGCGTACAGGTACTTGAGAGCTTCGTTACACATGTGTCCTACTGAGCTTCGGTGGTCCCGAGGTGCAAGCTTCAAACTTGTATTCGATTAACTTGTCGAAGTGGTTCGTTTCCATCTGCAGGGTGCCGGCGGGATGATGCGATATAATTTTTTATTCGGATTTTCTAGCAAAGTAGTGTTGATGCTCCATTTTTTATGCTGGAATCGGTAGATTCAATCACACCAACCGAATGGGTCACGGAACGCGACACGACATATGTTATGGTGGCTGAGTGGTGTTTTTTGTGTTGTTTTTGGATTCGTGTATAGTTCACAGAAAGTTATTCGTTGCCTTCTGCGTACAGGTGCTTGAGAGCTCCGTTACATATGTGCCCTACTGAGCTTCGGTGGTCCCGAGTTGCAAGCTTCAAACTTGTATTCGATTAACTTGTCGAAGTGGTTCGATTCCATCTGCAGGGTGCCGGCGGGATGATGCGATATAATTTTTTATACGGATTTTCTAGCAAAGTAGTGTTGGTGCTCCATTTTTTATGCTGGAATTGGTAGATTCAATCACACCAACGGATTTCGTCTTCTTTTTGGATTCGTGTATAATTCACAGAAGGTTCTTCGTTGCCTTCTGCGTACAGGTACTTGAGAGCTTCGTTACACATGTGCCCTACTGAGCTTCGGTGGTCCCGAGGTGCATGCTTCAAACTTGTATTCGATTAACTTGTCGAAGTGGTTCGTTTCCATCTGCAGGGTGCCGGCGGGATGATGCGATATAATTTTTTATACGGATTTTCTAGCAAAGTAGTGTTGATGCTCCATTTTTTATGCTGGAATTGGTAGATTCAATCACACCAACCGATTTCGTCTTCTTTTTGGATTCGTGTATAATTCACAGAAGGTTCTTCGTTGCCTTCTGCGTACAGGTACTCGAGAGCTTCGTTACACATGTGCCCTACTGAGCTTCGGTGGTCCCGAGGTGCAAGCTTCAAACTTGTATTCGATTAACTTGTCGAAGTGGTTCGATTCCATCTGCAGGGTGCCGGCGGGATGATGCGATATAATTTTTTATACGGATTTTCTAGCAAAGTAGTGTTGGTGCTCCATTTTTATGCTGGAATTGGTAGATTCAATCACACCAACCGATTTCTTGTTGTTTTTGGATTCGTGTATAGTTCACAGAAAGTTATTCGTTGCCTTCTGCGTACAGGCACTTGAGAGCTTCGTTACACATGTGCCCTACTGAGCTTCGGTGGTCCCGAGGTGCAAGCTTCAAACTTGTAGTCGATTAACGTGTCGAAGTGGTTCGATTCCATCTGCAGGGCGCCGGCGGGATGATGCGATATAATTTTTTATACGGATTTTCTAGCAAAGTAGTGTTCTTGCTCCATTTTTTATGCTGCAATCGGTAGATTCAGCCACACCAACCGATTTTGTGTTGTTTTTGGATTCGTGTATAATTCACAGAAAGTTATTCGTTGCCTTCTGCGTACAGGTACCTGAGAGCTTCGTTACACATGTGCCCTACTGAGCTTCGGTGGTCCCGAGGTGCAAGCTTCAAACTTGTAGTCGATTAACGTGTCGAAGTGGTTCGATTCCATCTGCAGGGCGCCGGCAGGATGATGCGATATATTTTTTTATACGGATTTTCTAGCAAAGCAGTGTTCTCGCTCCATTTTTTATGCTGCAATCGGTAGATTCAGCCACACCAACCGATTTTGTGTTGTTTTTGGATTCGTGTATAATTCACAGAAAGTTATTCGTTGCCTTCTGCGTACAGGTACTTGAGAGCTTCGTTACACATGTGCCCTACTGAGCTTCGGTGGTCCCGAGGTGCAAGCTTCAAACTTGTATTCGATTAACTTGTCGAAGTGGTTCGATTCCATCTGCAGGATGCCGGCGGGATGATGCGATATAATTTTTTATACGGATTTTCTAGCAAAGTAGTGTTGGTGCTCCATTTTTATGCTGGAATTGGTAGATTCAATCACACCAACCGATTTCGTGTTCTTTTTGGATTCGTGTATAATTCACAGCAGGTTATTCGTTGCCTTCTGCGTGCAGGTACTTGAGAGCTTCGTTACACATGTGCCCTACTGAGCTTCGGTGGTCCCGAGGTGCAAGCTTCAAACTTGTATTCGATTAACTTGTCGAAGTGGTTCGATTCCATCTGCAGGGTGCCGGCGGGATGATGCGATATAATTTTTTATACGGATTTTCTAGCAAAGTAGTGTTGATGCTCCATTTTTTATGCTGGAATCGGTAGATTCAATCACACCAACCGAATGGGTCACGGTACACGACACGACATATGTACATATGTATGTATGCATGTAGGTGGCGATGGGCTGCAAGTTATGGTATGGTGACTGAGTGGTGTTTCTTGTGTTGTTTTTGGATTCGTGTATAGTTCACAGAAAGTTATTCGTTGCCTTCTGCGTACAGGTGCTTGAGAGCTTCGTTACACATGTGCCCTACTGAGCTTCGGTGGTCCCGAGGTGCAAGCTTCAAACTTTTAGACGATTAACGTGTCGAAGTGGTTCGTTTCCATCTGCAGGGCGCCGGCGGGATGATGCGATATAATTTTTTATACGGATTTTCTAGCAAAGTAGTGTTCTTGCTCCATTTTTTATGCTGGAATTGGTAGATTCAATCACACCAACCGAATTCGTGTCCTTTTTGGATTCGTGTATAATTCACAGAAGGTTATTCGTTGCCTTCTGCGTACAGGTACTTGAGAGCTTCGTTACACATGTGCCCTACTGAGCTTCGGTGGTCCCGAGGTGCAAGCTTCAAACTTGTAGTCGATTAACGTGTCGAAGTGGTTCGATTCCATCTGCAGGGCGCCGGCGGAATGATGCGATATAATTTTTTTAGACGGATTTTCTAGCAAAGTAGTGTTCTTGCTCCATGTTTTATGCTGCAGTCGGTAGATTCAGCCACACCAACCGATTTTGTGTTGTTTTTGGATTCGTGTATAATTCACACAAATTTATTCGTTGCCTTCTGCGTAAAGGTACTTGAGAGCTTCGTTACACATGTGCCCTACTGAGCTTCGGTGGTCCCGAGGTGCAAGCTTCAAACTTGTATTCGATTAACTTGTCGAAGTGGTTCGATTCCATCTGCAGGGTGCCGGCGGGATGATGCGATATAATTTTTTATACGGATTTTCTAGCAAAGTAGTGTTGGTGCTCCATTTTTATGCTGGAATTGGTAGATTCAATCACACCAACCGATTTCGTCTTCTTTTTGGATTCGTGTATAATTCACAGAAAGTTATTCGTTGCCTTCTGCGTACAGGTGCTTGAGAGCTCCGTTACACATGTGCCCTACTGAGCTTCGGTGGCCCCGAGGTGCAAGCTTCAAACTTGTATTCGATTAACTTGTCGAAGTGGTTCGATTCCATCTGCAGGGTGCCGGCGGGATGATGCGATATAATTTTTTATACGAATTTTCTAGCAAAGTAGTGTTGGTGCTCCATTTTTTATGCTGGAATTGGTAGATTCAATCACACCAACCGATTTCGTCTTCTTTTTGGATTCGTGTATAATTCACAGAAGGTTCTTCGTTGCCTTCTGCGTACAGGTACTTGAGAGCTTCGTTACACATGTGCCCTACTGAGCTTCGGTGGTCCCGAGGTGCACGCTTCAAACTTGTATTCGATTAGCTTGTCGAAGTGGTTCGTTTCCATCTGCAGGGTGCCGGCGGGATGATGCGATATAATTTTTTATACGGATTTTCTAGCAAAGTAGTGTTGATGCTCCATTTTTTATGCTGGAATCGGTAGATTCAATCACACCAACCGAATGGGTCACGGAACACGACTCGACATATGTTATGGTGGCTGAGTGGTGCTTTTTGTGTTGTTTTTGGATTCGTGTATAGTTCACAGAAAGTTATTCGTTGCCTTCTGCGTACAGGTACTTGAGAGCTTCGTTACACATGTGCCCTACTGAGCTTCGGTGGTCCCGAGGTGCAAGCTTCAAACTTGTATTCGATTAACTTGTCGAAGTGGTTCGTTTCCATCTGCAGGGTGCCGGCGGGATGATGCGATATAATTTTTTATACGGATTTTCTAGCAAAGTAGTGTTGATGCTCCATTTTTTATGCTGGAATCGGTAGATTCAATCACACCAACCGAATGGGTCACGGTACACGACACGACATATGTACATATGTATGTATGCATGTAGGTGGCGATGGGCTGCAAGTTATGGTATGGTGACTGAGTGGTGTTTCTTGTGTTGTTTTTGGATTCGTGTATAGTTCACAGAAAGTTATTCGTTGCCTTCTGCGTACAGGTGCTTGAGAGCTTCGTTACACATGTGCCCTACTGAGCTTCGGTGGTCCCGAGGTGCAAGCTTCAAACTTGTAGTCGATTAACGTGTCGAAATGGTTCGATTCCATCTGCAGGGCGCCGGCGGGATGATGCGATATAATTTTTTATACGGATTTTCTAGCAAAGTAGTGTTCTTGCTCCATTTTTTATGCTGGAATTGGTAGGTTCAATCACACCAACCGAATTCGTGTCCTTTTTTGCATTCGTGTATAATTCACAGAAGGTTATTCGTTGCCTTCTGCGTACAGGTACTTGAGAGCTTCGTTACACATGTGCCCTACTGAGCTTCGGTAGTCCCGAGGTGCAAGCTTCAAACTTGTAGTCGATTAACGTGTCGAAGTGGTTCGATTCCATCTGCAGGGCGCCGGCGGAATGATGCGATATAATTTTTTATACGGATTTTCTAGCAAAGTAGTGTTCTTGCTCCATTTTTTATGCTGCAATCGGTAGATTCAGCCACATCAACCGATTTTGTGTTGTTTTTGGATTCGTGTATAATTCACAGAAATTTATTCGTTGCCTTCTGCGTACAGGTACTTGAGAGCTTCGTTACACATGTGCCCTACTGAGCTTCGGTGGTCCCGAGGTGCAAGCTTCAAACTTGTATTCGATTAACTTGTCGAAGTGGTTCGATTTCATCTGCAGGGTGCCGGCGGGATGATGCGATATAATTTTTTATACGGATTTTCTAGCAAAGTAGTGTTGGTGCTCCATTTTTATGCTGGAATTGGTAGATTCAATCACACCAACCGATTTCGTCTTCTTTTTGGATTCGTGGTTAATTCACAGAAGGTTCTTCGTTGCCTTCTGCGTACAGGTACTTGAGAGCTTCGTTACACATGTGCCCTACTGAGCTTCGGTGGTCCCGAGGTGCAAGCTTCAAACTTGTATTCGATTAACTTGTCGAAGTGGTTCGATTCCATCTGCAGGGTGCCGGCGGGATGATGCGATATAATTTTTTATACGGATTTTCTAGCAAAGTAGTGTTGGTGCTCCATTTTTATGCTGGAATTGGTAGATTCAATCACACCAACCGATTTCGTCTTCTTTTTGGATTCGTGTATAATTCACAGAAAGTTATTCGTTGCCTTCTGCGTACAGGTGCTTGAGAGCTCCGTTACACATGTGCCCTACTGAGCTTCGGTGGTCCCGAGGTGCAAGCTTCAAACTTGTATTCGATTAACTTGTCGAAGTGGTTCGATTCCATCTGCAGGGTGCCGGCGGGATGATGCGATATAATTTTTTATACGGATCTTCTAGCAAAGTAGTCTTGGTGCTCCATTTTTATGCTGGAATTGGTAGATTAAATCACACCAACCGATTTCGTCTTCTTTTTGGATTCGTGTATAATTCACAGAAGGTTCTTCGTTGCCTCCTGCGTACAGGTACTTGAGAGCTTCGTTACACATGTGCCCTACTGAGCTTCGGTGGTCCCGAGGTGCAAGCTTCAAACTTGTATTCGATTAACTTGTCGAAGTGGTTCGATTCCATCTGCAGGGTGCCGGCGGGATGATGCGATATAATTTTTTATACGGATTTTCTAGCAAAGTAGTGTTGGTGCTCCATTTTTATGCTGGAATTGGTAGATTCAATAACACCAACCGATTTCGTCTTCTTTTTGGATTCGTGTATAATTCACAGAAAGTTATTCGTTGCCTTCTGCGTACAGGTGCTTGAGAGCTCCGTTACACATGTGCCCTACTGAGCTTCGGTGGTCCCGAGGTGCAAGCTTCAAACTTGTATTCGATTAACTTGTCGAAGTGGTTCGTTTCCATCTGCAGGGTGCCGGCGGGATGATGCGATATAATTTTTTATACGGATTTTCTAGCAAAGTAGTGTTGATGCTCCATTTTTTATGCTGGAATCGGTAGATTCAATCACACCAACCGAATGGGTCACGGAACACGACACGACATATGTTATGGTGGCTGAGTGGTGTTTTTTGTGTTGTTTTTGGATTCGTGTATAGTTCACAGAAAGTTATTCGTTGCCTTCTGCGTACAGGTGCTTGAGAGCTCCGTTACACATGTGCCCTACTGAGCTTCGGTGGTCCCGAGGTGCAAGCTTCAAACTTGTAATCGATTAACTTGTCGAAGTGGTTCGATTCCATCTGCAGGGTGCCGGCGGGATGATGCGATATAATTTTTTATACGGATTTTCTAGCAAAGTGGTGTTGGTGCTCCATTTTTTATGCTGGAATTGGTAGATTCAATCACAACAACCGATTTCGTCTTCTTTTTGGATTCGTGTATAATTCACAGAAGGTTCTTCGTTGCCTTCTGCGTACAGGTACTTGAGCGCTTCGTTACACATGTGCCCTACTGAGCTTCGGTGGTCCCGAGGTGCAAGCTTCAAACTTGTATTCGATTAACTTGTCGAAGTGGTTCGATTCCATCTGCAGGGTGCCGGCGGGATGATGCGATATAATTTTTTATACGGATTTTCTAGCAAAGTAGTGTTGGTGCTCCATTTTTATGCTGGAATTGGTAGATTCAATCACACCAACCGATTTCGTCTTCTTTTTGGATTCGTGTATAATTCACAGAAAGTTATTCGTTGCCTTCTGCGTACAGGTGCTTGAGAGCTCCGTTACACATGTGCCCTACTGAGCTTCGGTGGTCCCGAGGTGCAAGCTTCAAACTTGTATTCGATTAACTTGTCGAAGTGGTTCGTTTCCATCTGCAGGGTGCCGGCGGGATGATGCGATATAATTTTTTATACGGATTTTCTAGCAAAGTAGTGTTGGTGCTCCATTTTTATGCTGGAATTGGTAGATTCAATCACACCAACCGAATGGGTCACGGAACACGACACGACATATGTTATGGTGGCTGAGTGGTGTTTTTTGTGTTGTTTTTGGATTCGTGTATAGTTCACAGAAAGTTATTCGTTGCCTTCTGCGTACAGGCACTTGAGAGCTTCGTTACACATGTGCCCTACTGAGCTTCGGTGGTCCCGAGGTGCAAGCTTCAAACTTGTAGTCGATTAACGTGTCGAAGTGGTTCGATTCCATCTGCAGGGCGCCGGCGGGATGATGCGATATAATTTTTTATACGGATTTTCTAGCAAAGTAGTGTTCTTGCTCCATTTTTTATGCTGCAATCGGTAGATTCAGCCACACCAACCGATTTTGTGTTGTTTTTGGATTCGTGTATAATTCACAGAAAGTTATTCGTTGCCTTCTGCGTACAGGTACCTGAGAGCTTCGTTACACATGTGCCCTACTGAGCTTCGGTGGTCCCGAGGTGCAAGCTTCAAACTTGTAGTCGATTAACGTGTCGAAGTGGTTCGATTCCATCTGCAGGGCGCCGGCGGGATGATGCGATATATTTTTTTATACGGATTTTCTAGCAAAGCAGTGTTCTCGCTCCATTTTTTATGCTGCAATCGGTAGATTCAGCCACACCAACCGATTTTGTGTTGTTTTTGGATTCGTGTATAATTCACAGAAAGTTATTCGTTGCCTTCTGCGTACAGGTACTTGAGAGCTTCGTTACACATGTGCCCTACCAAGCTTCGGTGGTCCCGAGGTGCAAGCTTTAAACTTGTATTCGATTAACTTGTCGAAGTGGTTCGATTCTATCTGCAGGATGCCGGCGGGATGATGCGATATAATTTTTTATACGGATTTTCTAGCAAAGTAGTGTTGGTGCTCCATTTTTATGCTGGAATTGGTAGATTCAATCACACCAACCGATTTCGTGTTCTTTTTGGATTCGTGTATAATTCACAGCAGGTTATTCGTTGCCTTCTGCGTGCAGGTACTTGAGAGCTTCGTTACACATGTGCCCTACTGAGCTTCGGTGGTCCCGAGGTGCAAGCTTCAAACTTGTATTCGATTAACTTGTCGAAGTGGTTCGATTCCATCTGCAGGGTGCCGGCGGGATGATGCGATATAATTTTTTATACGGATTTTCTAGCAAAGTAGTGTTGGTGCTCCATTTTTATGCTGGAATTGGTAGATTCAATCACACCAACCGATTTCGTCTTCTTTTTGGATTCGTGTATAATTCACAGAAAGTTATTCGTTGCCTTCTGCGTACAGGTGCTTGAGAGCTCCGTTACACATGTGCCCTACTGAGCTTCGGTGGTCCCGAGGTGCAAGCTTCAAACTTGTATTCGATTAACTTGTCGAAGTGGTTCGTTTCCATCTGCAGGGTGCCGGCGGGATGATGCGATATAATTTTTTATACGGATTTTCTAGCAAAGTAGTGTTGATGCTCCATTTTTTATGCTGGAATCGGTAGATTCAATCACACCAACCGAATGGGTCACGGAACACGACACGACATATGTTATGGTGGCTGAGTGGTGTTTTTTGTGTTGTTTTTGGATTCGTGTATAGTTCACAGAAAGTTATTCGTTGCCTTCTGCGTACAGGTGCTTGAGAGCTCCGTTACACATGTGCCCTACTGAGCTTCGGTGGTCCCGAGGTGCAAGCTTCAAACTTGTATTCGATTAACTTGTCGAAGTGGTTCGATTCCATCTGCAGGGTGCCGGCGGGATGATGCGATATAATTTTTTATACGGATTTTCTAGCAAAGTAGTGTTGGTGCTCCATTTTTATGCTGGAATTGGTAGATTCAATCACACCAACCGATTTCGTCTTCTTTTTGGATTCGTGTATAATTCACAGAAAGTTATTCGTTGCCTTCTGCGTACAGGTGCTTGAGAGCTCCGTTACACATGTGCCCTACTGAGCTTCGGTGGTCCCGAGGTGCAAGCTTCAAACTTGTATTCGATTAACTTGTCGAAGTGGTTCGTTTCCATCTGCAGGGTGCCGGCGGGATGATGCGATATAATTTTTTATACGGATTTTCTAGCAAAGTAGTGTTGATGCTCCATTTTTTATGCTGGAATCGGTAGATTCAATCACACCAACCGAATGGGTCACGGAACACGACACGACATATGTTATGGTGGCTGAGTGGTGTTTTTTGTGTTGTTTTTGGATTCGTGTATAGTTCACAGAAAGTTATTCGTTGCCTTCTGCGTACAGGTGCTTGAGAGCTCCGTTACACATGTGCCCTACTGAGCTTCGGTGGTCCCGAGGTGCAAGCTTCAAACTTGTATTCGATTAACTTGTCGAAGTGGTTCGATTCCATCTGCAGGGTGCCGGCGGGATGATGCGATATAATTTTTTATACGGATTTTCTAGCAAAGTAGTGTTGATGCTCCATTTTTTATGCTGGAATCGGTAGATTCAATCACACCAACCGAATGGGTCACGGAACACGACACGACATATGTTATGGTGGCTGAGTGGTGTTTTTTGTGTTGTTTTTGGATTCGTGTATAGTTCACAGAAAGTTATTCGTTGCCTTCTGCGTACAGGCACTTGAGAGCTTCGTTACACATGTGCCCTACTGAGCTTCGGTGGTCCCGAGGTGCAAGCTTCAAACTTGTAGTCGATTAACGTGTCGAAGTGGTTCGATTCCATCTGCAGGGCGCCGGCGGGATGATGCGATATAATTTTTTATACGGATTTTCTAGCAAAGTAGTGTTCTTGCTCCATTTTTTATGCTGCAATCGGTAGATTCAGCCACACCAACCGATTTTGTGTTGTTTTTGGATTCGTGTATAATTCACAGAAAGTTATTCGTTGCCTTCTGCGTACAGGTACCTGAGAGCTTCGTTACACATGTGCCCTACTGAGCTTCGGTGGTCCCGAGGTACAAGCTTCAAACTTGTAGTCGATTAACGTGTCGAAGTGGTTCGATTCCATCTGCAGGGCGCCGGCGGGATGATGCGATATATTTTTTTATACGGATTTTCTAGCAAAGCAGTGTTCTCGCTCCATTTTTTATGCTGCAATCGGTAGATTCAGCCACACCAACCGATTTTGTGTTGTTTTTGGATTCGTGTATAATTCACAGAAAGTTATTCGTTGCCTTCTGCGTACAGGTACTTGAGAGCTTCGTTACACATGTGCCCTACCAAGCTTCGGTGGTCCCGAGGTGCAAGCTTTCAACTTGTATTCGATTAACTTGTCGAAGTGGTTCGATTCCATCTGCAGGATGCCGGCGGGATGATGCGATATAATTTTTTATACGGATTTTCTAGCAAAGTAGTGTTGGTGCTCCATTTTTATGCTGGAATTGGTAGATTCAATCACACCAACCGATTTCGTGTTCTTTTTGGATTCGTGTATAATTCACAGCAGGTTATTCGTTGCCTTCTGCGTGCAGGTACTTGAGAGCTTCATTACACATGTGCCCTACTGAGCTTCGGTGGTCCCGAGGTGCAAGCTTCAAACTTGTATTCGATTAACTTGTCGAAGTGGTTCGATTCCATCTGCAGGGTGCCGGCGGGATGATGCGATATAATTTTTTATACGGATTTTCTAGCAAAGTAGTGTTGATGCTCCATTTTTTATGCTGGAATCGGTAGATTCAATCACACCAACCGAATGGGTCACGGTACACGACACGACATATGTACATATGTATGTATGCATGTAGGTGGCGATGGGCTGCAAGTTATGGTATGGTGACTGAGTGGTGTTTCTTGTGTTGTTTTTGGATTCGTGTATAGTTCACAGAAAGTTATTCGTTGCCTTCTGCGTACAGGTGCTTGAGAGCTTCGTTACACATGTGCCCTACTGAGCTTCGGTGGTCCCGAGGTGCAAGCTTCAAACTTTTAGTCGATTAACGTGTCGAAGTGGTTCGATTCCATCTGCAGGGCGCCGGCGGGATGATGCGATATAATTTTTTATACGGATTTTCTAGCAAAGTAGTGTTCTTGCTCCATTTTTTATGCTGGAATTGGTAGATTCAATCACACCAACCGAATTCGTGTTCTTTTTGGATTCGTGTATAATTCACAGAAGGTTATTCGTTGCCTTCTGCGTACAGGTACTTGAGAGCTTCGTTACACATGTGCCCTACTGAGCTTCGGTGGTCCCGAGGTGCAAGCTTCAAACTTGTATTCGATTAACTTGTCGAAGTGGTTCGTTTCCATCTGCAGGGTGCCGGCGGGATGATGCGATATAATTTTTTATACGGATTTTCTAGCAAAGTAGTGTTGATGCTCCATTTTTTATGCTGGAATCGGTAGATTCAATCACACCAACCGAATGGGTCACGGTACAAGACACGACATATGTACATATGTATGTATGCATGTAGGTGGCGATGGGCTGCAAGTTATGGTATGGTGACTGAGTGGTGTTTCTTGTGTTGTTTTTGGATTCGTGTATAGTTCACAGAAAGTTATTCGTTGCCTTCTGCGTACAGGTGCTTGAGAGCTTCGTTACACATGTGCCCTACTGAGCTTCGGTGGTCCCGAGGTGCAAGCTTCAAACTTGTAGTCGATTAACGTGTCGAAGTGGTTCGATTCCATCTGCAGGGCGCCGGCGGGATGATGCGATATAATTTTTTATACGGATTTTCTAGCAAAGTAGTGTTCTTGCTCCATTTTTTATGCTGGAATCGGTAGATTCAATCACACCAACCGAATGGGTCACGGTACAAGACACGACATATGTACATATGTATGTATGCGAGTAGGTGGCGATGGGCTGCAAGTTATGGTATGGTGACTGAGTGGTGTTTCTTGTGTTGTTTTTGGATTCGTGTATAGTTCACAGAAAGTTATTCGTTGCCTTCTGCGTACAGGTGCTTGAGAGCTTCGTTACACATGTGCCCTACTGAGCTTCGGTGGTCCCGAGGTGCAAGCTTCAAACTTGTAGTCGATTAACGTGTCGAAGTGGTTCGATTCCATCTGCAGGGCGCCGGCGGGATGATGCGATATAATTTTTTATACGGATTTTCTAGCAAAGTAGGGTTCTTGCTCCATTTTTTATGCTGGAATTGGTAGATTCAATCACACCAACCGAATTCGTGTCCTTTTTGGATTCGTGTATAATTCACAGAAGGTTATTCGTTGCCTTCTGCGTACAGGTACTTGAGAGCTTCGTTACACATGTGCCCTACTGAGCTTCGGTGGTCCCGAGGTGCAAGCTTCAAACTTGTAGTCGATGAACGTGTCGAAGTGGTTCGATTCCATCTGCAGGGCGCCGGCGGAATGATGCGATATAATTTTTTATACGGATTTTCTAGCAAAGTAGTGTTCTTGCTCCATTTTTTATGCTGCAATCGGTAGATTCAGCCACACCCACCGATTTTGTGTTGTTTTTGGATTCGTGTATAATTCACAGAAATTTATTCGTTGCCTTCTGCGTACAGGTACTTGAGAGCTTCGTTACACATGTGCCCTACTGAGCTTCGTTGGTCCCGAGGTGCAAGCTTCAAACTTGTATTCGATTAACTTGTCGAAGTGGTTCGATTCCATCTGCAGGGTGCCGGCGGGATGATGCGATATAATTTTTTATACGGATTTTCTAGCAAAGTAGTGTTGGTGCTCCATTTTTATGCTGGAATTGGTAGATTCAATCACACCAACCGATTTCGTCATTTTTTTGGATTCGTGTATAATTCACAGAAGGTTCTTCGTGCGTACAGGTACTTGAGAGCTTCGTTACACATGTGCCCTACTGAGCTTCGGTGGTCCCGAGGTGCAAGCTTCAAACTTGTATTCGATTAACTTGTCGAAGTGGTTCGATTCCATCTGCAGGGTGCCGGCGGGATGATGCGATATAATTTTTTATACGGATTTTCTAGCAAAGTAGTGTTGGTGCTACATTTTTATGCTGGAATTGGTAGATTCAATCACACCAACCGATTTCGTCTTCTTTTTGGATTCGTGTATAATTCACAGAAAGTTATTCGTTGCCTTCTGCGTACAGGTGCTTGAGAGCTCCGTTACACATGTGCCCTACTGAGCTTCGGTGGTCCCGAGGTGCAAGCTTCAAACTTGTATTCGATTAACTTGTCGAAGTGGTTCGATTCCATCTGCAGGGCGCCGGCGGGATGATGCGATATAATTTTTTATACGGATTTTCTAGCAAAGTAGTGTTGATGCTCCATTTTTTATGCTGGAATCGGTAGATTCAATCACACCAACCGAATGGGTCACGGAACACGACACGACATATGTTATGGTGGCTGAGTGGTGTTTTTTGTGTTGTTTTTGGATTCGTGTATAGTTCACAGAAAGTTATTCGTTGCCTTCTGCGTACAGGTACTTGAGAGCTTCGTTACACATGTGCCCTACTGAGCTTCGGTGGTCCCGAGGTGCAAGCTTCAAACTTGTAGTCGATTAACGTGTCGAAGTGGTTCGATTCCATCTGCAGGGCGCCGGCGGGATGATGCGATATAATTTTTTATACGGATTTTCTAGCAAAGTAGTGTTGGTGCTCCATTTTTTTGCTGGAATTGGTAGATTCAATCACACCAACCGATTTCGTCTTCTTTTTGGATTCGTGTATAATTCACAGAAGGTTCTTCGTTGCCTTCTGCGTACAGGTACTTGAGAGCTTCGTTACACATGTGCCCTACTGAGCTTCGGTGGTCCCGAGGTGCAAGCTTCAAACTTGTATTCGATTATCTTGTCGAAGTGGTTCGTTTCCATCTGCAGGGTGCCGGCGGGATGATGCGATATAATTTTTTATACGGATTTTCTAGCAAAGTAGTGTTGATGCTCCATTTTTTATGCTGGAATCGGTAGATTCAATCACACCATCCGTATGGGTCACGGAACACGACACGACATATGTCGTGTATTCGATTATCTTGTCGAAGTGGTTCGTTTCCATCTGCAGGGTGCCGGCGGGATGATGCGATATAATTTTTTATACGGATTTTTTAGCAAAGTAGTGCTGATGCTCCATTTTTTATGCTGGAATCTTTAGATTCAATCACACCAACCGAATGGGTCACGGAACACGACACGACATATGTTATGGTGGCTGAGTGGTGTTTTTTGTGTTGTTTTTGGATTCGTGTATAGTTGAAAAATCTTTTATATTTAATTGAGGGTTTTTCTTTTGTAATAATGGAATACCACGAACGAAAATGACTTCTCTGAATACAAAGTGTAGTATATATTTTTTTTTTCAATATTACAAATTCATTTGACAATTGCTATGATCGATAATGTAGTGTTTCATTACAATGTTACTATATTGTTACCATTGTGCAAATATATATGTTATTGAACATCCTCCCCGGCCGTGAGCAAAGGTCACATGTGGCGTCTCCATTATAATCGTAGTCTCATCTTCCCTGTTGACAACCCTGGCGTGAGGTCGACGATCGCCATCATGAATTCATTAATGACATCGTGGATATGGGGACATGTTTTCCCCTACTCAACTGGGCGATTGTGTGTGGTGTATAGTAAAGTTGTGAAGTGTTTGTATTTTGTTTAATTAAGAAAAAACAACAAAACCCAAATGGACCAAAAAAGAAAAAAAGGAGATTAACTAGAGAATGACATCATCCTTTTCAGATAAGTAATTTGATTAAAATATAATTATCTATATATGTATTTCTCTGTAGTATGTTTACTCCCACTTTTGATTTCGGCTGTCCATTCATCTCGTTTAGCATTGTTCTGAGGTTCTGTTGCCCAACGGGACTTGTGTGTGTGACCTAATTCCCTGTGTCGTATGCAGTATACCTGAGTGAAGAAACTAGATCGGGATTAGTGAAACGATTTTTTTTTTTTTTTGATTATTTGCGACAGAGAGGAAACAAAGTGCATTATATACATAATAAACGACGGCGTGTTTTGTTTATAGTAAAATTTAATGTGTATGTGCGTTTCGGTTTCTTTCGTAACGCGGCAGATAATCTATTGTGTTGTGGTTGTGATACCACGATGTATGACAGTAATACATGCGATTTCTCGCATAAGAGCGGCGCCATGGGCCAAAGATAATACAGCGCGTATATGATATTCTGATTATCCCTGACTTGTTTATTTTGTTAAATAAGACCTTTAATTAAGTGTAGAAAGTGTATGATTTTGTGTAGTGTAAAATGCGTTCGTGGATTATGTCGAATTATATTACCGTTTTTTGATAGTAGGTGTTGTTATTGGGCAGAATACAAATTTTTGTAATGGGTCGTTTGATTTCACCCATCGGAGTTTTCAATGTTACGACTCGGGTTAACTTATCTTTGCCCGGATGGACATTGATAACGCGGGCTAGATTCCATTTACCTGGTGGCAAGTTATCCTCCTTTATGAGAACTAGGTCGTCGATCTTTGGTTCTCTTTCGCGCTTTAACCATTTTGGCCGCTGTTGGAGCCTTGTAAGATATTCCCCCTGCCATTTCCTCCAAAACAGCTGTTGCAACTTTTGCATTCGGTGCCATCGTTGCAAGTGGTTGAGCTGGATATCCGACAGATCTACTTCTGGAAGGCTATCAAGTGCTCGTCCCACCAAAAAATGTCCAGGGGTTAGTGCCGTGAAATCTAGTGGGTTATCGGTGAGTGGACACAGAGGTCTGGAATTTAGACAAGCTTCAACCTGTTGTAGAAGTGTTAGCAATTCCTCATAGGTGTAGCTCTCCGATCCGATGACTCGTTTTAAGTGATATTTTATGGATTTCACCCCTGCTTCCCAAAGTCCACCGAAGTGGGGCGAAGCGGGAGGATTGAAATGCCATTGGATTCCCTCGTTAGCTAGCGTTTTCGCGACCGCAGGCCAATCAAGCTTACTCGCTTCCAATAATCTCTTAAGTTCGCGACTAGCTCCCACGAAATTCGTACCGTTGTCACTGTATATGTGTGTACATAACCCTCTTCTTGCCGTAAATCTGCGTAGAGCTGCCAAGAAAGCCTGTGTTGTGAGATCACTCACTAACTCTATATGTATGGCCTTGGTGGCAAGGCATACGAATATGGCAAAGTATCCCTTGTATTTTTTTGCGTTCCGACCTCTCCAAGTCTTAATTTCTACAGGGCCCGCATAGTCTACCCCGGAGTTGGTGAACGGATGTGCGACACGCACTCTTGGTGTTGGCAAGTTACCCATAAGCTGATGTGCTGCTCTTGCTCGATGTCGATAGCAGGTAATGCAGTTGTTGATAATTCCTTTTATACATGTCTTGAACTTAATCATCCAATATTTTTTCCGCAGGTACATCATCGTTTGTTGGAGCCCTCCGTGTAAGGTTTTCCGGTGAGCATCGAGTATCAGGAGTTTCGCTAACTGATGATTTCCTCTCAATATTATAGGATGCTGCTCATCATACGAAAGATCGGCGTTTTGTAGCCTGCCTCCCACTCTCAGAATACCGCTGGTATCCGTGAAGGGACAGAGGGATTTAGGAATTCTGGCTCGGTCCTCTGCTGCAAACATGTCCGCTTGACCGATTTTTATGATTACTTGCGTGGCCATCTGCAATTCCTTTGGAGAGAGAATGCTGCTTACTGGACTCTCAGGTAGTTTTCGTGTGTTATTGATAAATCGGCGACAGTACGCTACAACTTTAAGAAGTGTACTGAAGTTTGAATATTTGTGCATCAAAGTTGTGAAATCATTTGTCACCTGAATGGCCATGTGTGCTTTTATGGCCCGTTTCTCCTCCTCGGTTCCCAGGCGGATCGGTTGCATCGGGCATTGGAACACCCAGGCTTCCTGAAGGAATGTTGGCCCAGTCCACCAAAGCGTGCTTTTAATCATCGTTGAAGGCATCACACCTCTTGAGGCCATATCTGCAGGGTTCCACTCGCTTGGAATGTGTTTCCACCTAACCTTTTGTGTTAATCGCTGAATTTCTGCCACTCGGTTGTTAACGAAAGTGTTCCACTTTATCGGTGGGGCAGAAATCCACGCGAGCGTTATGGTAGAGTCTGTCCATGCATATTGCTTGGCTTCTCTGAGTCCCAAAACTTCAGCCGCATAGTCCATTAGTTTCGCAAGCATAACTGCTCCACACAACTCCAACCGTGGAAGTGTTTGCGTTTTTACTGGAGCCACTTTAGTTTTCGCCAGAAGCAAATGGACATGAATTTGATGGTTTGCATCTAAGACTCGCACATAAACCAACGCACCATACGCCTTCTCGGACGCATCACTAAAGCCGTGTAGTTCGATCTGTTTTTGGGTTTCATGCAGATGTATCCATCGTGGTACGCGAAGGTTCTCCAACAGCTTCAATTCCCCACAAAACGCAACCCACTCATTTTTCAAATCCAACGTAACAGGCTCATCCCATTCCAAACATGTGCGCCAAAGCTGTTGCATCATAATCTTACCTTTTATGACGCAAGGTGCGATCCATCCCAACGGATCAAACAGTTTGGCTATGGCTGACAAAATGTTCCTCTTTGTCGGTTCTGGAATATGTGTTTGGGCATTTTGGAACGAAAGACTGTCCTCCAATGGATACCATTTAATTCCTAAGGCTCTAATGTGCTCCAAAGACGTTCCCGGTAGCGACAAGTTCACTTCATGTTGATCTGCGAGAATATCCTCCAATAGTGAAATATCATTGCTCACCCACTTCCTCAGATGGAAGCCCCCCGCACTTAGAAGATTCTTTATCTGATTGCGCTTTGTTACCGCTTCTTCCAATGTCCCGGCTCCAGCGAAGAGATCGTCCACGTATGTGTCTTCCTTGATCATGCGTGCGCCTAAGGGATATTTATGCACCTCATCATCAGCCAGTTGGTTAAGGGTTCGGATAGCGAGGTAGGGTGCACATGTTGTTCCGAATGTGACTGTCTTCAGACGAAATAGTTTAAGAGGATCTTCTTCCCTCTCACGCCAAAATATGAGTTGATAGTATGAGTCTTCTGGACTTATACGGATTTGACGGTACATTCTTTCGATATCTGCCGTAAAAGTGAACTTGTCCTTTCTCCATCTTAGAACAATGTCCGTGATATCCGTTTGTGTTTTAGGCCCCGTCATCAGATGTTGATTTAAAGATGAGCCATCTATACATTTGGCCGCTGCATCGAAGACAACCCTAAGTTTAGTCGTAGAACTCGACTCCTTAAACACAGCATGATGTGGTAGAAAAAAGTGTTGTGGCGTGCTTATTCTTTCATGCTTCATATCTACTTCCCCCATGTGATCTAATTGTATGTATTCTTTCATACACTTACAATATTCCGTATGTAATTTAGGGTTTTCGCGGAATCGCCGCTCCAGGTGAGCAAACCTACGCAAGGCCCCTTGCTTCGAGGATCCAAGCGCGGGCCTGCCCCCTGCCTTAAAGGGTAAAGATACCTCATATCTTCCATTCTGGTCTCTTTTTGTGGTTTCTTGGAAGAATTTTTCGCATTGCTTCTCTTCTTCTGATTTAAGTTTCTTGAATGGAAGTTCTTCCATTTCCCAAAATCGTTGTAGTTGTCGCTCAATGTTGGTTACCTGGATAAAACTCCTCACTTCCCGACATGGTTGAGAAACTCTACCCATTATTATCCAACCGAACTCAGTGTTCTGCGCGATTGGAGTGCACTCATCGCTTCCTCGAACGACCTCCGGTAGAACGATGTAAGCATAAACATCGTTTCCAAGTAGCAGGTCGATTTCGGCTGGTACATGGAACTCCGGATCGGCCAAAGGCAAGCCGTTTAGATGATCCCAATTGTGTGGTGTTATTTTGCATGCAGGGAGAAGCCCGGTTAGAGATTTGAAGATCAGCGCTTGGGTGGTGATCTGGAACTCCGAATGTGTTGACTTTATGTGAATGTCGACGTTTCCATGACACATTCCGCTGTTGGACTTACCTAATCCTGACACCTCGACGAGAGTCCGCCTGATCTTCATCCCCAACATCTGTGCGGCCCGAGAAGTTATAAACGACGCCTCCGACCCCGGATCTATGAGGGCGCGGAGCTTCATCTTATGACCCGATGAAGCTTGTACGTTGACGACCGCCGTTGCCAGCAATACTTCCGACCTACCTCTTGTGTGCAGACTATTGATTTGCGTTGGCTCGAAGGGAATCGCTTCCGAATTCATTTGCTGGGGTTGTGCATGATATGATCGTGTGTGTGTAGGGTTGAATGTTTGTGGAGTATTATGTGTTATTGGTTGTGTAGACGTCCTTAATAGTGTAGGTGTGCTGTGTTGAGCGTTTTGACTGCTTATGTCTGGCTGTGAGAAATTGGTCGCGTTTGTGTGTAGTAAGGAATGGTGTGGCTGTTGGCAGAAGTAACATCTAAGTCTGCTTGGGCATTGCGGAGTGGAATGGCTATACGCCAAACAATTTTCGCAGACGCCGATGTTGCTAACCGTCCTTTTGCGTGTTGGGATGTCCATCTTTAAAAATTTTTCGCATGTGCGCAAGGCGTGAGCACCTTTGTTACACACCTTGCACGAGAATTTGTCCCTTTTCCCCTGTTGTAGATGGAATACCTTCGTTTTGAGATTTTCTCTACCTATCCTATCCCCTCTAATTTCCTTCTGTTGGCTTACCGCTTCCAACGTCCGAAAACGTGCTTCGAGAAATTCGGAGAATTCAGTGAATTTTGGGAGATCTTTAGAATTCCCGAGTTTTTCCCAGAGCCTTTGGGTGATGGTGGGCAACTTTCGGACCATACAAAAAATTAAAATTGCGTCCCAGTGTTCCACTGGCACCTGTAGGTTTTTCAATGCATGGCAACATTCGATCGCTGTATCCAACAGGTTCTTTAGCGATGCAGCGCTTTCGTGATGAATTGTCTCCTGTGCGAAGAACACTCGTAGCTGCTCGTTTACCAGAACCCGTTTATGGTCGTATCGCAACGTTAATATCTCCCACGCAGGTGCGTAATTGCCAACACTGATCGGGAGATGTTGTATGATACGTGCGGCTTCGTCTCGTAGGCTAGACTTCAAGTAATGCAATTTTTCGACCTCCGACAAATCTTTATTTGTGTGGATGAGTGTGGTAAAAATGTCATAAAATGACTTCCAGTTTTTATAATCCCCACCAAACAACGGAAGGTTTATCTTAGGTAGACGTACTACCACATTTTCACTTCTAGTGCTAGCACTCGCTGGGGTTTCAGTTGTCGATTGAAGTGGTTCTTCTAGTTTATCCATATTATCCAACATGGCCGTTTTGTAGTCTATGTATGTGTCCTTGATTTTGTCGAACACATCCTCCAATTCCTGTTCCTTTCCATGTTCTGCGGCTGAAATGCCGTCGGTGTTGTGCTGTGTTGCCAACTTGAACATCTCTTCCAGTGTTGTTAATCTGTTTGCCGTATAGTTCTTCGTCCGTTCTTTTGGCGAGCGCTTGCCGAAGTTTTCGTAGTCGCGAACGATTTGCTTTAACAAATTTTTTTGCAGCTTAAGTGCAGTCATTATTGTTTCGTTCTTTCCTTTTGTTTAGATTTTGAAAGACCTGATGTCCGTTGCACCGGTTGGAGCCAACAATGAAACAAAGAGATTTGTCAAGAACAAAGGAACTATATAACAGCTTACCTTACGGTATGACGCTTAATCCGAAGGCGACTTTTTAGTTTTTATTTTATTTTTTTTTTGTATTGCACGGCGCGGGAGCCCGTTTTGCACTCAAAAAAAACCTCACTGCTATAGTCTTTGTCTTTAAATTTAAATCGTAAATTTAAGTGTTTAAGTGTAAGGGTAACTTTGTCCAATTATTACTACCACTTATTCTTTTGACAAATAAACGCACGCACTTAGAAAAAAAAGAAAAATGAATTCGTTTTTTTTTTTTTATGGAGTGGCTCGAAGGACCATGAAAAATCTTTTATATTTAATTGAGGGTTTTTTCTTTTGTAATAATGGAATACCACGAACGAAAATGACTTCTCTGAATACAAAGTGTAGTATATATTTTTTTTTTTTCAATATTACAAATTCATTTGACAATTGCTATGATCGATAATGTAGTGTTTCATTACAATGTTACTATATTGTTACCATTGTGCAAATATATATGTTATTGAACACAGAAAGTTATTCGTTGCCTTCTGCGTACAGGTACTTGAGAGCTTCGTTACACATGTGCCCTACTGAGCTTCGGTGGTCCCGAGGTGCAAGCTTCAAACTTGTAGTCGATTAACGTGTCGAAGTGGTTCGATTCCATCTGCAGGGCGCCGGCGGGATGATGCGATATAATTTTTTATACGGATTTTCTAGCAAAGTAGTGTTCTTGCTCCATTTTTTATGCTGCAATCGGTAGATTCAGCCACACCAACCGATTTTGTGTTGTTTTTGGATTCGTGTATAATTCACAGAAAGTTATTCGTTGCCTTCTGCGTACAGGTACCTGAGAGCTTCGTTACACATGTGCCCTACTGAGCTTCGGTGGTCCCGAGGTGCAAGCTTCAAACTTGTAGTCGATTAACGTGTCGAAGTGGTTCGATTCCATCTGCAGGGCGCCGGCGGGATGATGCGAAATATTTTTTTATACGGATTTTCTAGCAAAGCAGTGTTCTCGCTCCATTTTTTATGCTGCAATCGGTAGATTCAGCCACACCAACCGATTTTGTGTTGTTTTTGGATTCGTGTATAATTCACAGAAAGTTATTCGTTGCCTTCTGCGTACAGGTACCTGAGAGCTTCGTTACACATGTGCCCTACTGAGCTTCGGTGGTCCCGAGGTGCAAGCTTCAAACTTGTAGTCGATTAACGTGTCGAAGTGGTTCGATTCCATCTGCAGGGCGCCGGCGGGATGATGCGATATAATTTTTTATACGGATTTTCTAGCAAAGTAGTGTTCTTGCTCCATTTTTTATGCTGGAATTGGTAGATTCAATCACACCAACCGAATTCGTGTCCTTTTTGGATTCGTGTATAATTCACAGAAGGTTATTCGTTGCCTTCTGCGTACAGGTACTTGAGAGCTTCGTTACACATGTGCCCTACTGAGCTTCGGTGGCCCCGAGGTGCAAGCTTCAAACTTGTAGTCGATTAACGTGTCGAAGTGGTTCGATTCCATCTGCAGGGCGCCGGCGGAATGATGCGATATAATTTTTTATACGGATTTTCTAGCAAAGTAGTGTTTTTTCTCCATTTTTTATGCTGCAATCGGTAGATTCAGCCACACCAACCGATTTTGTGTTGTTTTTGGATTCGTGTATAATTCACAGAAATTTATTCGTTGCCTTCTGCGTACAGGTACTTGAGAGCTTCGTTACACATGTGCTCTACTGAGCTTCGGTGGTCCCGAGGTGCAAGCTTCAAACTTGTATTCGATTAACTTGTCGAAGTGGTTCGATTCCATCTGCAGGGTGCCGGCGGGATGATGCGATATAATTTTTTATACGGATTTTCTAGCAAAGTAGTGTTGGTGCTCCATTTTTATGCTGGAATTGGTAGATTCAATCACACCAACCGATTTCGTCTTCTTTTTGGATTCGTGTATAATTCACAGAAGGTTCTTCGTTGCCTTCTGCGTACAGGTACTTGAGAGCTTCGTTACACATGTGCCCTACTGAGCTTCGGTGGTCCCGAGGTGCAAGCTTCAAACTTGTATTCGATTAACTTGTCGAAGTGGTTCGATTCCATCTGCAGGGTGCCGGCGGGATGATGCGATATAATTTTTTATACGGATTTTCTAGCAAAGTAGTGTTGGTGCTCCATTTTTATGCTGGAATTGGTAGATTCAATCACACCAACCGATTTCGTCTTCTTTTTGGATTCGTGTATAATTCACAGAAAGTTATTCGTTGCCTTCTGCGTACAGGTGCTTGAGAGCTCCGTTACACATGTGCCCTACTGAGCTTCGGTGGTCCCGAGGTGCAAGCTTCAAACTTGTATTCGATTAACTTGTCGAAGTGGTTCGATTCCATCTGCAGGGCGCCGGCGGGATGATGCGATATAATTTTTTATACGGATTTTCTAGCAAAGTAGTGTTGATGCTCCATTTTTTATGCTGGAATCGGTAGATTCAATCACACCAACCGAATGGGTCACGGAACACGACACGACATATGTTATGGTGGCTGAGTGGTGTTTTTTGTGTTGTTTTTGGATTCGTGTATAGTTCACAGAAAGTTATTCGTTGCCTTCTGCGTACAGGTACTTGAGAGCTTCGTTACACATGTGCCCTACTGAGCTTCGGTGGTCCCGAGGTGCAAGCTTCAAACTTGTATTCGATTAACTTGTCGAAGTGGTTCGATTCCATCTGCAGGGTGCCGGCGGGATGATGCGATATAATTTTTTATACGGATTTTCTAGCAAAGTAGTGTTGGTGCTCCATTTTTATGCTGGAATTGGTAGATTCAATCACACCAACCGATTTCGTCTTCTTTTTGGATTCGTGTATAATTCACAGAAAGTTATTCGTTGCCTTCTGCGTACCGGTGCTTGAGAGCTCCGTTACACATGTGCCCTACTGAGCTTCGGTGGTCCCGAGGTGCAAGCTTCAAACTTGTATTCGATTAACTTGTCGAAGTGGTTCGATTCCATCTGCAGGGCGCCGGCGGGATGATGCGATATAATTTTTTATACGGATTTTCTAGCAAAGTAGTGTTGGTGCTCCATTTTTTATGCTGGAATTGGTAGATTCAATCACACCAACCGATTTCGTCTTCTTTTTGGATTCGTGTATAATTCACAGAAGGTTCTTCGTTGCCTTCTGCGTACAGGTACTTGAGAGCTTCGTTACACATGTGCCCTACTGAGCTTCGGTGGTCCCGAGGTGCAAGCTTCAAACTTGTATTCGATTATCTTGTCGAAGTGGTTCGTTTCCATCTGCAGGGTGCCGACGGGATGATGCGATATAATTTTTTATACGGATTTTTTAGCAAAGTAGTGTTGATGCTCCATTTTTTATGCTGGAATCGGTAGATTCAATCACACCAACCGAATGGGTCACGGAACACGACACGACATATGTTATGGTGGCTGAGTGGTGTTTTTTGTGTTGTTTTTGGATTCGTGTATAGTTGAAAAATCTTTTATATTTAATTGAGGGTTTTTCTTTTGTAATAATGGAATACCACGAACGAAAATGACTTCTCTGAATACAAAGTGTAGTATATTTTTTTTTTTTCAATATTACAAATTCATTTGACAATTGCTATGATCGATAATGTAGTGTTTCATTACAATGTTACTATACCATTACCATTGTGCAAATATATATGTTATTGAACATCCTCCCCGGCCGTGAGCAAAGGTCACATGTGGCGTCTCCATTATAATCGTAGTCTCATCTTCCCTGTTGACAACCCTGGCGTGAGGTCGACGATCGCCATCATGAATTCATTGGGCCTGTATACACGAGAATATCGCTAGCAGCAGGAAGACCGGTTTGATGCTCTACACTGAAGCATACACGGGATTCATTTTTCTAGAAGAAAAAATTGTATATGTGAACCTTGTTCAATTGTGTTAGTGTTTCTGTCTTTTTGACATTTCATTTGAAAGAGACATTTCCTTTGACAGAGATATTAAGTGCAACCACGCACTAAAATGTCCCTTTGTTTTTTCCCGATGTTCACAGCTTGAAAGACCAATGACGATTGAAGCACAACACCAGGCAAAAAAAGTGCGGACTCGAAAACTGAAGAGTTGTATATGTATTAGTTTTCCACTTCTGGTCACCCACTAAATTTGCGGAGGAAAATGGTACTCCGTTTCGTACCGCAACCTTCAGCTCCCTCTCCCACAAAACCGGTTTTTTTTCGGATGATATATTCTCGTGTATACAGCCTCATTAATGACATCGTGGATATGTGGACATGTTTTCCCCTACTCAACTGGGCGATTGTGTGTGGTGTATAGTAAAGTTGTGAAGTGTTTGTATTTTGTTTAATTAAGAAAAAACAACAAAACCCAAATGGACCAAAAAAGAAAAAAAGGAGATTAACTAGAGAATGACATCATCCTTTTCAGATAAGTAATTTGATTAAAATATAATTATCTATATATGTATTTCTCTGTAGTATGTTTACTCCCACTTTTGATTTCGGCTGTCCATTCATCTCGTTTAGCATTGTTCTGAGGTTCTGTTGCCCAACGGGACTTGTGTGTGTGACCTAATTCCCTGTGTCGTATGCAGTATACCTGAGTGAAGAAACTAGATCGGGATTAGTGAAACGATTTTTTTTTTTTTTTTGATTATTTGCGACAGAGAGGAAACAAAGTGCATTATATACATAATAAACGACGGCGTGTTTTGTTTATAGTAAAATTTAATGTGTATGTGCGTTTCGGTTTCTTTCGTAACGCGGCAGATAATCTATTGTGTTGTGGTTGTGATACCACGATGTATGACAGTAATACATGCGATTTCTCGCATAAGAGCGGCGCCATGGGCCAAAGATAATACAGCGCGTATATGATATTCTGATTATCCCTTGACTTGTTTATTTTGTTAAATAAGACCTTTAATTAAGTGTAGAAAGTGTATGATTTTGTGTAGTGTAAAATGCGTTCGTGGATTATGTCGAATTATATTACCGTTTTTTGATAGTAGGTGTTGTTATTGGGCAGAATACAAATTTTTGTAATGGGTCGTTTGATTTCACCCATCGGAGTTTTCAATGTTACGACTCGGGTTAACTTATCTTTGCCCGGATGGACATTGATAACGCGGGCTAGATTCCATTTACCTGGTGGCAAGTTATCCTCCTTTATGAGAACTAGGTCGTCGATCTTTGGTTCTCTTTCGCGCTTTAACCATTTTGGCCGCTGTTGGAGCCTTGTAAGATATTCCCCCTGCCATTTCCTCCAAAACAGCTGTTGCAACTTTTGCATTCGGTGCCATCGTTGCAAGTGGTTGAGCTGGATATCCGACAGATCTACTTCTGGAAGGCTATCAAGTGCTCGTCCCACCAAAAAATGTCCAGGGGTTAGTGCCGTGAAATCTAGTGGGTTATCGGTGAGTGGACACAGAGGTCTGGAATTTAGACAAGCTTCAACCTGTTGTAGAAGTGTTAGCAATTCCTCATAGGTGTAGCTCTCCGATCCGATGACTCGTTTTAAGTGATATTTTATGGATTTCACCCCTGCTTCCCAAAGTCCACCGAAGTGGGGCGAAGCGGGAGGATTGAAATGCCATTGGATTCCCTCGTTAGCTAGCGTTTACGCGACCGCAGGCCAATCAAGCTTACTCGCTTCCAATAATCTCTTAAGTTCGCGACTAGCTCCCACGAAATTCGTACCGTTGTCACTGTATATGTGTGTACATAACCCTCTTCTTGCCGTAAATCTGCGTAGAGCTGCCAAGAAAGCCTGTGTTGTGAGATCACTCACTAACTCTATATGTATGGCCTTGGTGGCAAGGCATACGAATATGGCAAAGTATCCCTTGTATTTTTTTGCGTTCCGACCTCTCCAAGTCTTAATTTCTATAGGGCCCGCATAGTCTACCCCGGAGTTGGTGAACGGATGTGCGACACGCACTCTTGGTGTTGGCAAGTTACCCATAAGCTGATGTGCTGCTCTTGCTCGATGTCGATAGCAGGTAATGCAGTTGTTGATAATTCCTTTTATACATGTCTTGAACTTAATCATCCAATATTTTTTCCGCAGGTACATCATCGTTTGTTGGAGCCCTCCGTGTAAGGTTTTCCGGTGAGCATCGAGTATCAGGAGTTTCGCTAACTGATGATTTCCTCTCAATATTATAGGATGCTGCTCATCATACGAAAGATCGGCGTTTTGTAGCCTGCCTCCCACTCTCAGAATACCGCTGGTATCCGTGAAGGGACAGAGGGATTTAGGAATTCTGGCTCGGTCCTCTGCTGCAAACATGTCCGCTTGACCGATTTTTATGATTACTTGCGTGGCCATCTGCAATTCCTTTGGAGAGAGAATGCTGCTTACTGGACTCTCAGGTAGTTTTCGTGTGTTATTGATAAATCGGCGACAGTACGCTACAACTTTAAGAAGTGTACTGAAGTTTGAATATTTGTGCATCAAAGTTGTGAAATCATTTGTCACCTGAATGGCCATGTGTGCTTTTATGGCCCGTTTCTCCTCCTCGGTTCCCAGGCGGATCGGTTGCATCGGGCATTGGAACACCCAGGCTTCCTGAAGGAATGTTGGCCCAGTCCACCAAAGCGTGCTTTTAATCATCGTTGAAGGCATCACACCTCTTGAGGCCATATCTGCAGGGTTCCACTCGCTTGGAATGTGTTTCCACCTAACCTTTTGTGTTAATCGCTGAATTTCTGCCACTCGGTTGTTAACGAAAGTGTTCCACTTTATCGGTGGGGCAGAAATCCACGCGAGCGTTATGGTAGAGTCTGTCCATGCATATTGCTTGGCTTCTCTGAGTCCCAAAACTTCAGCCGCATAGTCCATTAGTTTCGCAAGCATAACTGCTCCACACAACTCCAACCGTGGAAGTGTTTGCGTTTTTACTGGAGCCACTTTAGTTTTCGCCAGAAGCAAATGGACATGAATTTGATGGTTTGCATCTAAGACTCGCACATAAACCAACGCACCATACGCCTTCTCGGACGCATCACTAAAGCCGTGTAGTTCGATCTGTTTTTGGGTTTCATGCAGATGTATCCATCGTGGTACGCGAAGGTTCTCCAACAGCTTCAATTCCCCACAAAACGCAACCCACTCATTTTTCAAATCCAACGTAACAGGCTCATCCCATTCCAAACATGTGCGCCAAAGCTGTTGCATCATAATCTTACCTTTTATGACGCAAGGTGCGATCCATCCCAACGGATCAAACAGTTTGGCTATGGCTGACAAAATGTTCCTCTTTGTCGGTTCTGGAATATGTGTTTGGGCATTTTGGAACGAAAGACTGTCCTCCAATGGATACCATTTAATTCCTAAGGCTCTAATGTGCTCCAAAGACGTTCCCGGTAGCGACAAGTTCACTTCATGTTGATCTGCGAGAATATCCTCCAATAGTGAAATATCATTGCTCACCCACTTCCTCAGATGGAAGCCCCCCGCACTTAGAAGATTCTTTATCTGATTGCGCTTTGTTACCGCTTCTTCCAATGTCCCGGCTCCAGCGAAGAGATCGTCCACGTATGTGTCTTCCTTGATCATGCGTGCGCCTAAGGGATATTTATGCACCTCATCATCAGCCAGTTGGTTATGGGTTCGGATAGCGAGGTAGGGTGCACATGTTGTTCCGAATGTGACTGTCTTCAGACGAAATAGTTTAAGAGGATCTTCTTCCCTCTCACGCCAAAATATGAGTTGATAGTATGAGTCTTCTGGACTTATACCGATTTGACGGTACATTCTTTCGATATCTGCCGTAAAAGTGAACTTGTCCTTTCTCCATCTTAGAACAATGTCCGTGATATCCGTTTGTGTTTTAGGCCCCGTCATCAGATGTTGATTTAAAGATGAGCCATCTATACATTTGGCCGCTGCATCGAAGACAACCCTAAGTTTAGTCGTAGAACTCGACTCCTTAAACACAGCATGATGTGGTAGAAAAAAGTGTTGTGGCGTGCTTATTCTTTCATGCTTCATATCTACTTCCTCCATGTGATCTAATTGTATGTATTCTTTCATACACTTACAATATTCCGTATGTAATTTAGGGTTTTCGCGGAATCGCCGCTCCAGGTGAGCAAACCTACGCAAGGCCCCTTGCTTCGAGGATCCAAGCGCGGGCCTGCCCCCTGCCTTAAAGGGTAAAGATACCTCATATCTTCCATTCTGGTCTCTTTTTGTGGTTTCTTGGAAGAATTTTTCGCATTGCTTCTCTTCTTCTGATTTAAGTTTCTTGAATGGAAGTTCTTCCATTTCCCAAAATCGTTGTAGTTGTCGCTCAATGTTGGTTACCTGGATAAAACTCCTCACTTCCCGACATGGTTGAGAAACTCTACCCATTATTATCCAACCGAACTCAGTGTTCTGCGCGATTGGAGTGCACTCATCGCTTCCTCGAACGACCTCCGGTAGAACGATGTAAGCATAAACATCGTTTCCAAGTAGCAGGTCGATTTCGGCTGGTACATGGAACTCCGGATCGGCCAAAGGCAAGCCGTTTAGATGATCCCAATTGTGTGGTGTTATTTTGCATGCAGGGAGAAGCCCGGTTAGAGATTTGAAGATCAGCGCTTGGGTGGTGATCTGGAACTCCGAATGTGTTGACTTTATGTGAATGTCGACGTTTCCATGACACATTCCGCTGTTGGACTTACCTAATCCTGACACCTCGACGAGAGTCCGCCTGATCTTCATCCCCAACATCTGTGCGGCCCGAGAAGTTATAAACGACGCCTCCGACCCCGGATCTATGAGGGCGCGGAGCTTCATCTTATGACCCGATGAAGCTTGTACGTTGACGACCGCCGTTGCCAGCAATACTTCCGACCTACCTCTTGTGTGCAGACTATTGATTTGCGTTGGCTCGAAGGGAATCGCTTCCGAATTCATTTGCTGGGGTTGTGCATGATATGATCGTGTGTGTGTAGGGTTGAATGTTTGTGGAGTATTATGTGTTATTGGTTGTGTAGACGTCCTTAATAGTGTAGGTGTGCTGTGTTGAGCGTTTTGACTGCTTATGTCTGGCTGTGAGAAATTGGTCGCGTTTGTGTGTAGTAAGGAATGGTGTGGCTGTTGGCAGAAGTAACATCTAAGTCTGCTTGGGCATTGCGGAGTGGAATGGCTATACGCCAAACAATTTTCGCAGACGCCGATGTTGCTAACCGTCCTTTTGCGTGTTGGGATGTCCATCTTTAAAAATTTTTCGCATGTGCGCAAGGCGTGAGCACCTTTGTTACACACCTTGCACGAGAATTTGTCCCTTTTCCCCTGTTGTAGATGGAATACCTTCGTTTTGAGATTTTCTCTACCTATCCTATCCCCTCTAATTTCCTTCTGTTGGCTTACCGCTTCCAACGTCCGAAAACGTGCTTCGAGAAATTCGGAGAATTCAGTGAATTTTGGGAGATCTTTAGAATTCCCGAGTTTTTCCCAGAGCCTTTGGGTGATGGTGGGCAACTTTCGGACCATACAAAAAATTAAAATTGCGTCCCAGTGTTCCACTGGCACCTGTAGGTTTTTCAATGCATGGCAACATTCGATCGCTGTATCCAACAGGTTCTTTAGCGATGCAGCGCTTTCGTGATGAATTGTCTCCTGTGCGAAGAACACTCGTAGCTGCTCGTTTACCAGAACCCGTTTATGGTCGTATCGCAACGTTAATATCTCCCACGCAGGTGCGTAATTGCCAACACTGATCGGGAGATGTTGTATGATACGTGCGGCTTCGTCTCGTAGGCTAGACTTCAAGTAATGCAATTTTTCGACCTCCGACAAATCTTTATTTGTGTGGATGAGTGTGGTAAAAATGTCATAAAATGACTTCCAGTTTTTATAATCCCCACCAAACAACGGAAGGTTTATCTTAGGTAGACGTACTACCACATTTTCACTTCTAGTGCTAGCACTCGCTGGGGTTTCAGTTGTCGATTGAAGTGGTTCTTCTAGTTTATCCATATTATCCAACATGGCCGTTTTGTAGTCTATGTATGTGTCCTTGATTTTGTCGAACACATCCTCCAATTCCTGTTCCTTTCCATGTTCTGCGGCTGAAATGCCGTCGGTGTTGTGCTGTGTTGCCAACTTGAACATCTCTTCCAGTGTTGTTAATCTGTTTGCCGTATAGTTCTTCGTCCGTTCTTTTGGCGAGCGCTTGCCGAAGTTTTCGTAGTCGCGAACGATTTGCTTTAACAAATTTTTTTGCAGCTTAAGTGCAGTCATTATTGTTTCGTTCTTTCCTTTTGTTTAGATTTTGAAAGACCTGATGTCCGTTGCACCGGTTGGAGCCAACAATGAAACAAAGAGATTTGTCAAGAACAAAGGAACTATATAACAGCTTACCTTACGGTATGACGCTTAATCCGAAGGCGACTTTTTAGTTTTTATTTTATTTTTTTTTTGTATTGCACGGCGCGGGAGCCCGTTTTGCACTCAAAAAAAACCTCACTGCTATAGTCTTTGTCTTTAAATTTAAATCGTAAATTTAAGTGTTTAAGTGTAAGGGTAACTTTGTCCAATTATTACTACCACTTATTCTTTTGACAAATAAACGCACGCACTTAGAAAAAAAAGAAAAATGAATTCGTTTTTTTTTTTTATGGAGTGGCTCGAAGGACCATGAAAAATCTTTTATATTTAATTGAGGGTTTTTTCTTTTGTAATAATGGAATACCACGAACGAAAATGACTTCTCTGAATACAAAGTGTAGTATATATTTTTTTTTTTTCAATATTACAAATTCATTTGACAATTGCTATGATCGATAATGTAGTGTTTCATTACAATGTTACTATATTGTTACCATTGTGCAAATATATATGTTATTGAACACAGAAAGTTATTCGTTGCCTTCTGCGTACAGGTACTTGAGAGCTTCGTTACACATGTGCCCTACTGAGCTTCGGTGGTCCCGAGGTGCAAGCTTCAAACTTGTAGTCGATTAACGTGTCGAAGTGGTTCGATTCCATCTGCAGGGCGCCGGCGGGATGATGCGATATAATTTTTTATACGGATTTTCTAGCAAAGTAGTGTTCTTGCTCCATTTTTTATGCTGCAATCGGTAGATTCAGCCACACCAACCGATTTTGTGTTGTTTTTGGATTCGTGTATAATTCACAGAAAGTTATTCGTTGCCTTCTGCGTACAGGTACCTGAGAGCTTCGTTACACATGTGCCCTACTGAGCTTCGGTGGTCCCGAGGTGCAAGCTTCAAACTTGTAGTCGATTAACGTGTCGAAGTGGTTCGATTCCATCTGCAGGGCGCCGGCGGGATGATGCGAAATATTTTTTTATACGGATTTTCTAGCAAAGCAGTGTTCTCGCTCCATTTTTTATGCTGCAATCGGTAGATTCAGCCACACCAACCGATTTTGTGTTGTTTTTGGATTCGTGTATAATTCACAGAAAGTTATTCGTTGCCTTCTGCGTACAGGTACCTGAGAGCTTCGTTACACATGTGCCCTACTGAGCTTCGGTGGTCCCGAGGTGCAAGCTTCAAACTTGTAGTCGATTAACGTGTCGAAGTGGTTCGATTCCATCTGCAGGGCGCCGGCGGGATGATGCGATATAATTTTTTATACGGATTTTCTAGCAAAGTAGTGTTCTTGCTCCATTTTTTATGCTGGAATTGGTAGATTCAATCACACCAACCGAATTCGTGTCCTTTTTGGATTCGTGTATAATTCACAGAAGGTTATTCGTTGCCTTCTGCGTACAGGTACTTGAGAGCTTCGTTACACATGTGCCCTACTGAGCTTCGGTGGCCCCGAGGTGCAAGCTTCAAACTTGTAGTCGATTAACGTGTCGAAGTGGTTCGATTCCATCTGCAGGGCGCCGGCGGAATGATGCGATATAATTTTTTATACGGATTTTCTAGCAAAGTAGTGTTTTTTCTCCATTTTTTATGCTGCAATCGGTAGATTCAGCCACACCAACCGATTTTGTGTTGTT
The DNA here is from genome assembly GCA_951905685.1 of Eumerus sabulonum. Classification (NCBI taxonomy): domain Eukaryota; kingdom Metazoa; phylum Arthropoda; class Insecta; order Diptera; family Syrphidae; genus Eumerus; species Eumerus sabulonum. The sequence goes on from OX645063.1 coordinate 43,698,267, forward strand.
TTTGGATTCGTGTATAATTCACAGAAATTTATTCGTTGCCTTCTGCGTACAGGTACTTGAGAGCTTCGTTACACATGTGCTCTACTGAGCTTCGGTGGTCCCGAGGTGCAAGCTTCAAACTTGTATTCGATTAACTTGTCGAAGTGGTTCGATTCCATCTGCAGGGTGCCGGCGGGATGATGCGATATAATTTTTTATACGGATTTTCTAGCAAAGTAGTGTTGGTGCTCCATTTTTATGCTGGAATTGGTAGATTCAATCACACCAACCGATTTCGTCTTCTTTTTGGATTCGTGTATAATTCACAGAAGGTTCTTCGTTGCCTTCTGCGTACAGGTACTTGAGAGCTTCGTTACACATGTGCCCTACTGAGCTTCGGTGGTCCCGAGGTGCAAGCTTCAAACTTGTATTCGATTAACTTGTCGAAGTGGTTCGATTCCATCTGCAGGGTGCCGGCGGGATGATGCGATATAATTTTTTATACGGATTTTCTAGCAAAGTAGTGTTGGTGCTCCATTTTTATGCTGGAATTGGTAGATTCAATCACACCAACCGATTTCGTCTTCTTTTTGGATTCGTGTATAATTCACAGAAAGTTATTCGTTGCCTTCTGCGTACAGGTGCTTGAGAGCTCCGTTACACATGTGCCCTACTGAGCTTCGGTGGTCCCGAGGTGCAAGCTTCAAACTTGTATTCGATTAACTTGTCGAAGTGGTTCGATTCCATCTGCAGGGCGCCGGCGGGATGATGCGATATAATTTTTTATACGGATTTTCTAGCAAAGTAGTGTTGATGCTCCATTTTTTATGCTGGAATCGGTAGATTCAATCACACCAACCGAATGGGTCACGGAACACGACACGACATATGTTATGGTGGCTGAGTGGTGTTTTTTGTGTTGTTTTTGGATTCGTGTATAGTTCACAGAAAGTTATTCGTTGCCTTCTGCGTACAGGTACTTGAGAGCTTCGTTACACATGTGCCCTACTGAGCTTCGGTGGTCCCGAGGTGCAAGCTTCAAACTTGTATTCGATTAACTTGTCGAAGTGGTTCGATTCCATCTGCAGGGTGCCGGCGGGATGATGCGATATAATTTTTTATACGGATTTTCTAGCAAAGTAGTGTTGGTGCTCCATTTTTATGCTGGAATTGGTAGATTCAATCACACCAACCGATTTCGTCTTCTTTTTGGATTCGTGTATAATTCACAGAAAGTTATTCGTTGCCTTCTGCGTACCGGTGCTTGAGAGCTCCGTTACACATGTGCCCTACTGAGCTTCGGTGGTCCCGAGGTGCAAGCTTCAAACTTGTATTCGATTAACTTGTCGAAGTGGTTCGATTCCATCTGCAGGGCGCCGGCGGGATGATGCGATATAATTTTTTATACGGATTTTCTAGCAAAGTAGTGTTGGTGCTCCATTTTTTATGCTGGAATTGGTAGATTCAATCACACCAACCGATTTCGTCTTCTTTTTGGATTCGTGTATAATTCACAGAAGGTTCTTCGTTGCCTTCTGCGTACAGGTACTTGAGAGCTTCGTTACACATGTGCCCTACTGAGCTTCGGTGGTCCCGAGGTGCAAGCTTCAAACTTGTATTCGATTATCTTGTCGAAGTGGTTCGTTTCCATCTGCAGGGTGCCGACGGGATGATGCGATATAATTTTTTATACGGATTTTTTAGCAAAGTAGTGTTGATGCTCCATTTTTTATGCTGGAATCGGTAGATTCAATCACACCAACCGAATGGGTCACGGAACACGACACGACATATGTTATGGTGGCTGAGTGGTGTTTTTTGTGTTGTTTTTGGATTCGTGTATAGTTGAAAAATCTTTTATATTTAATTGAGGGTTTTTCTTTTGTAATAATGGAATACCACGAACGAAAATGACTTCTCTGAATACAAAGTGTAGTATATTTTTTTTTTTTCAATATTACAAATTCATTTGACAATTGCTATGATCGATAATGTAGTGTTTCATTACAATGTTACTATACCATTACCATTGTGCAAATATATATGTTATTGAACATCCTCCCCGGCCGTGAGCAAAGGTCACATGTGGCGTCTCCATTATAATCGTAGTCTCATCTTCCCTGTTGACAACCCTGGCGTGAGGTCGACGATCGCCATCATGAATTCATTGGGCCTGTATACACGAGAATATCGCTAGCAGCAGGAAGACCGGTTTGATGCTCTACACTGAAGCATACACGGGATTCATTTTTCTAGAAGAAAAAATTGTATATGTGAACCTTGTTCAATTGTGTTAGTGTTTCTGTCTTTTTGACATTTCATTTGAAAGAGACATTTCCTTTGACAGAGATATTAAGTGCAACCACGCACTAAAATGTCCCTTTGTTTTTTCCCGATGTTCACAGCTTGAAAGACCAATGACGATTGAAGCACAACACCAGGCAAAAAAAGTGCGGACTCGAAAACTGAAGAGTTGTATATGTATTAGTTTTCCACTTCTGGTCACCCACTAAATTTGCGGAGGAAAATGGTACTCCGTTTCGTACCGCAACCTTCAGCTCCCTCTCCCACAAAACCGGTTTTTTTTCGGATGATATATTCTCGTGTATACAGCCTCATTAATGACATCGTGGATATGTGGACATGTTTTCCCCTACTCAACTGGGCGATTGTGTGTGGTGTATAGTAAAGTTGTGAAGTGTTTGTATTTTGTTTAATTAAGAAAAAACAACAAAACCCAAATGGACCAAAAAAGAAAAAAAGGAGATTAACTAGAGAATGACATCATCCTTTTCAGATAAGTAATTTGATTAAAATATAATTATCTATATATGTATTTCTCTGTAGTATGTTTACTCCCACTTTTGATTTCGGCTGTCCATTCATCTCGTTTAGCATTGTTCTGAGGTTCTGTTGCCCAACGGGACTTGTGTGTGTGACCTAATTCCCTGTGTCGTATGCAGTATACCTGAGTGAAGAAACTAGATCGGGATTAGTGAAACGATTTTTTTTTTTTTTTTGATTATTTGCGACAGAGAGGAAACAAAGTGCATTATATACATAATAAACGACGGCGTGTTTTGTTTATAGTAAAATTTAATGTGTATGTGCGTTTCGGTTTCTTTCGTAACGCGGCAGATAATCTATTGTGTTGTGGTTGTGATACCACGATGTATGACAGTAATACATGCGATTTCTCGCATAAGAGCGGCGCCATGGGCCAAAGATAATACAGCGCGTATATGATATTCTGATTATCCCTTGACTTGTTTATTTTGTTAAATAAGACCTTTAATTAAGTGTAGAAAGTGTATGATTTTGTGTAGTGTAAAATGCGTTCGTGGATTATGTCGAATTATATTACCGTTTTTTGATAGTAGGTGTTGTTATTGGGCAGAATACAAATTTTTGTAATGGGTCGTTTGATTTCACCCATCGGAGTTTTCAATGTTACGACTCGGGTTAACTTATCTTTGCCCGGATGGACATTGATAACGCGGGCTAGATTCCATTTACCTGGTGGCAAGTTATCCTCCTTTATGAGAACTAGGTCGTCGATCTTTGGTTCTCTTTCGCGCTTTAACCATTTTGGCCGCTGTTGGAGCCTTGTAAGATATTCCCCCTGCCATTTCCTCCAAAACAGCTGTTGCAACTTTTGCATTCGGTGCCATCGTTGCAAGTGGTTGAGCTGGATATCCGACAGATCTACTTCTGGAAGGCTATCAAGTGCTCGTCCCACCAAAAAATGTCCAGGGGTTAGTGCCGTGAAATCTAGTGGGTTATCGGTGAGTGGACACAGAGGTCTGGAATTTAGACAAGCTTCAACCTGTTGTAGAAGTGTTAGCAATTCCTCATAGGTGTAGCTCTCCGATCCGATGACTCGTTTTAAGTGATATTTTATGGATTTCACCCCTGCTTCCCAAAGTCCACCGAAGTGGGGCGAAGCGGGAGGATTGAAATGCCATTGGATTCCCTCGTTAGCTAGCGTTTACGCGACCGCAGGCCAATCAAGCTTACTCGCTTCCAATAATCTCTTAAGTTCGCGACTAGCTCCCACGAAATTCGTACCGTTGTCACTGTATATGTGTGTACATAACCCTCTTCTTGCCGTAAATCTGCGTAGAGCTGCCAAGAAAGCCTGTGTTGTGAGATCACTCACTAACTCTATATGTATGGCCTTGGTGGCAAGGCATACGAATATGGCAAAGTATCCCTTGTATTTTTTTGCGTTCCGACCTCTCCAAGTCTTAATTTCTATAGGGCCCGCATAGTCTACCCCGGAGTTGGTGAACGGATGTGCGACACGCACTCTTGGTGTTGGCAAGTTACCCATAAGCTGATGTGCTGCTCTTGCTCGATGTCGATAGCAGGTAATGCAGTTGTTGATAATTCCTTTTATACATGTCTTGAACTTAATCATCCAATATTTTTTCCGCAGGTACATCATCGTTTGTTGGAGCCCTCCGTGTAAGGTTTTCCGGTGAGCATCGAGTATCAGGAGTTTCGCTAACTGATGATTTCCTCTCAATATTATAGGATGCTGCTCATCATACGAAAGATCGGCGTTTTGTAGCCTGCCTCCCACTCTCAGAATACCGCTGGTATCCGTGAAGGGACAGAGGGATTTAGGAATTCTGGCTCGGTCCTCTGCTGCAAACATGTCCGCTTGACCGATTTTTATGATTACTTGCGTGGCCATCTGCAATTCCTTTGGAGAGAGAATGCTGCTTACTGGACTCTCAGGTAGTTTTCGTGTGTTATTGATAAATCGGCGACAGTACGCTACAACTTTAAGAAGTGTACTGAAGTTTGAATATTTGTGCATCAAAGTTGTGAAATCATTTGTCACCTGAATGGCCATGTGTGCTTTTATGGCCCGTTTCTCCTCCTCGGTTCCCAGGCGGATCGGTTGCATCGGGCATTGGAACACCCAGGCTTCCTGAAGGAATGTTGGCCCAGTCCACCAAAGCGTGCTTTTAATCATCGTTGAAGGCATCACACCTCTTGAGGCCATATCTGCAGGGTTCCACTCGCTTGGAATGTGTTTCCACCTAACCTTTTGTGTTAATCGCTGAATTTCTGCCACTCGGTTGTTAACGAAAGTGTTCCACTTTATCGGTGGGGCAGAAATCCACGCGAGCGTTATGGTAGAGTCTGTCCATGCATATTGCTTGGCTTCTCTGAGTCCCAAAACTTCAGCCGCATAGTCCATTAGTTTCGCAAGCATAACTGCTCCACACAACTCCAACCGTGGAAGTGTTTGCGTTTTTACTGGAGCCACTTTAGTTTTCGCCAGAAGCAAATGGACATGAATTTGATGGTTTGCATCTAAGACTCGCACATAAACCAACGCACCATACGCCTTCTCGGACGCATCACTAAAGCCGTGTAGTTCGATCTGTTTTTGGGTTTCATGCAGATGTATCCATCGTGGTACGCGAAGGTTCTCCAACAGCTTCAATTCCCCACAAAACGCAACCCACTCATTTTTCAAATCCAACGTAACAGGCTCATCCCATTCCAAACATGTGCGCCAAAGCTGTTGCATCATAATCTTACCTTTTATGACGCAAGGTGCGATCCATCCCAACGGATCAAACAGTTTGGCTATGGCTGACAAAATGTTCCTCTTTGTCGGTTCTGGAATATGTGTTTGGGCATTTTGGAACGAAAGACTGTCCTCCAATGGATACCATTTAATTCCTAAGGCTCTAATGTGCTCCAAAGACGTTCCCGGTAGCGACAAGTTCACTTCATGTTGATCTGCGAGAATATCCTCCAATAGTGAAATATCATTGCTCACCCACTTCCTCAGATGGAAGCCCCCCGCACTTAGAAGATTCTTTATCTGATTGCGCTTTGTTACCGCTTCTTCCAATGTCCCGGCTCCAGCGAAGAGATCGTCCACGTATGTGTCTTCCTTGATCATGCGTGCGCCTAAGGGATATTTATGCACCTCATCATCAGCCAGTTGGTTATGGGTTCGGATAGCGAGGTAGGGTGCACATGTTGTTCCGAATGTGACTGTCTTCAGACGAAATAGTTTAAGAGGATCTTCTTCCCTCTCACGCCAAAATATGAGTTGATAGTATGAGTCTTCTGGACTTATACCGATTTGACGGTACATTCTTTCGATATCTGCCGTAAAAGTGAACTTGTCCTTTCTCCATCTTAGAACAATGTCCGTGATATCCGTTTGTGTTTTAGGCCCCGTCATCAGATGTTGATTTAAAGATGAGCCATCTATACATTTGGCCGCTGCATCGAAGACAACCCTAAGATTAGTCGTAGAACTCGACTCCTTAAACACAGCATGATGTGGTAGAAAAAAGTGTTGTGGCGTGCTTATTCTTTCATGCTTCATATCTACTTCCTCCATGTGATCTAATTGTATGTATTCTTTCATACACTTACAATATTCCGTATGTAATTTAGGGTTTTCGCGGAATCGCCGCTCCAGGTGAGCAAACCTACGCAAGGCCCCTTGCTTCGAGGATCCAAGCGCGGGCCTGCCCCCTGCCTTAAAGGGTAAAGATACCTCATATCTTCCATTCTGGTCTCTTTTTGTGGTTTCTTGGAAGAATTTTTCGCATTGCTTCTCTTCTTCTGATTTAAGTTTCTTGAATGGAAGTTCTTCCATTTCCCAAAATCGTTGTAGTTGTCGCTCAATGTTGGTTACCTGGATAAAACTCCTCACTTCCCGACATGGTTGAGAAACTCTACCCATTATTATCCAACCGAACTCAGTGTTCTGCGCGATTGGAGTGCACTCATCGCTTCCTCGAACGACCTCCGGTAGAACGATGTAAGCATAAACATCGTTTCCAAGTAGCAGGTCGATTTCGGCTGGTACATGGAACTCCGGATCGGCCAAAGGCAAGCCGTTTAGATGATCCCAATTGTGTGGTGTTATTTTGCATGCAGGGAGAAGCCCGGTTAGAGATTTGAAGATCAGCGCTTGGGTGGTGATCTGGAACTCCGAATGTGTTGACTTTATGTGAATGTCGACGTTTCCATGACACATTCCGCTGTTGGACTTACCTAATCCTGACACCTCGACGAGAGTCCGCCTGATCTTCATCCCCAACATCTGTGCGGCCCGAGAAGTTATAAACGACGCCTCCGACCCCGGATCTATGAGGGCGCGGAGCTTCATCTTATGACCCGATGAAGCTTGTACGTTGACGACCGCCGTTGCCAGCAATACTTCCGACCTACCTCTTGTGTGCAGACTATTGATTTGCGTTGGCTCGAAGGGAATCGCTTCCGAATTCATTTGCTGGGGTTGTGCATGATATGATCGTGTGTGTGTAGGGTTGAATGTTTGTGGAGTATTATGTGTTATTGGTTGTGTAGACGTCCTTAATAGTGTAGGTGTGCTGTGTTGAGCGTTTTGACTGCTTATGTCTGGCTGTGAGAAATTGGTCGCGTTTGTGTGTAGTAAGGAATGGTGTGGCTGTTGGCAGAAGTAACATCTAAGTCTGCTTGGGCATTGCGGAGTGGAATGGCTATACGCCAAACAATTTTCGCAGACGCCGATGTTGCTAACCGTCCTTTTGCGTGTTGGGATGTCCATCTTTAAAAATTTTTCGCATGTGCGCAAGGCGTGAGCACCTTTGTTACACACCTTGCACGAGAATTTGTCCCTTTTCCCCTGTTGTAGATGGAATACCTTCGTTTTGAGATTTTCTCTACCTATCCTATCCCCTCTAATTTCCTTCTGTTGGCTTACCGCTTCCAACGTCCGAAAACGTGCTTCGAGAAATTCGGAGAATTCAGTGAATTTTGGGAGATCTTTAGAATTCCCGAGTTTTTCCCAGAGCCTTTGGGTGATGGTGGGCAACTTTCGGACCATACAAAAAATTAAAATTGCGTCCCAGTGTTCCACTGGCACCTGTAGGTTTTTCAATGCATGGCAACATTCGATCGCTGTATCCAACAGGTTCTTTAGCGATGCAGCGCTTTCGTGATGAATTGTCTCCTGTGCGAAGAACACTCGTAGCTGCTCGTTTACCAGAACCCGTTTATGGTCGTATCGCAACGTTAATATCTCCCACGCAGGTGCGTAATTGCCAACACTGATCGGGAGATGTTGTATGATACGTGCGGCTTCGTCTCGTAGGCTAGACTTCAAGTAATGCAATTTTTCGACCTCCGACAAATCTTTATTTGTGTGGATGAGTGTGGTAAAAATGTCATAAAATGACTTCCAGTTTTTATAATCCCCACCAAACAACGGAAGGTTTATCTTAGGTAGACGTACTACCACATTTTCACTTCTAGTGCTAGCACTCGCTGGGGTTTCAGTTGTCGATTGAAGTGGTTCTTCTAGTTTATCCATATTATCCAACATGGCCGTTTTGTAGTCTATGTATGTGTCCTTGATTTTGTCGAACACATCCTCCAATTCCTGTTCCTTTCCATGTTCTGCGGCTGAAATGCCGTCGGTGTTGTGCTGTGTTGCCAACTTGAACATCTCTTCCAGTGTTGTTAATCTGTTTGCCGTATAGTTCTTCGTCCGTTCTTTTGGCGAGCGCTTGCCGAAGTTTTCGTAGTCGCGAACGATTTGCTTTAACAAATTTTTTTGCAGCTTAAGTGCAGTCATTATTGTTTCGTTCTTTCCTTTTGTTTAGATTTTGAAAGACCTGATGTCCGTTGCACCGGTTGGAGCCAACAATGAAACAAAGAGATTTGTCAAGAACAAAGGAACTATATAACAGCTTACCTTACGGTATGACGCTTAATCCGAAGGCGACTTTTTAGTTTTTATTTTATTTTTTTTTTGTATTGCACGGCGCGGGAGCCCGTTTTGCACTCAAAAAAAACCTCACTGCTATAGTCTTTGTCTTTAAATTTAAATCGTAAATTTAAGTGTTTAAGTGTAAGGGTAACTTTGTCCAATTATTACTACCACTTATTCTTTTGACAAATAAACGCACGCACTTAGAAAAAAAAGAAAAATGAATTCGTTTTTTTTTTTTTATGGAGTGGCTCGAAGGACCATGAAAAATCTTTTATATTTAATTGAGGGTTTTTTCTTTTGTAATAATGGAATACCACGAACGAAAATGACTTCTCTGAATACAAAGTGTAGTATATATTTTTTTTTTTTCAATATTACAAATTCATTTGACAATTGCTATGATCGATAATGTAGTGTTTCATTACAATGTTACTATATTGTTACCATTGTGCAAATATATATGTTATTGAACACAGAAAGTTATTCGTTGCCTTCTGCGTACAGGTACTTGAGAGCTTCGTTACACATGTGCCCTACTGAGCTTCGGTGGTCCCGAGGTGCAAGCTTCAAACTTGTAGTCGATTAACGTGTCGAAGTGGTTCGATTCCATCTGCAGGGCGCCGGCGGGATGATGCGATATAATTTTTTATACGGATTTTCTAGCAAAGTAGTGTTCTTGCTCCATTTTTTATGCTGCAATCGGTAGATTCAGCCACACCAACCGATTTTGTGTTGTTTTTGGATTCGTGTATAATTCACAGAAAGTTATTCGTTGCCTTCTGCGTACAGGTACCTGAGAGCTTCGTTACACATGTGCCCTACTGAGCTTCGGTGGTCCCGAGGTGCAAGCTTCAAACTTGTAGTCGATTAACGTGTCGAAGTGGTTCGATTCCATCTGCAGGGCGCCGGCGGGATGATGCGAAATATTTTTTTATACGGATTTTCTAGCAAAGCAGTGTTCTCGCTCCATTTTTTATGCTGCAATCGGTAGATTCAGCCACACCAACCGATTTTGTGTTGTTTTTGGATTCGTGTATAATTCACAGAAAGTTATTCGTTGCCTTCTGCGTACAGGTACCTGAGAGCTTCGTTACACATGTGCCCTACTGAGCTTCGGTGGTCCCGAGGTGCAAGCTTCAAACTTGTAGTCGATTAACGTGTCGAAGTGGTTCGATTCCATCTGCAGGGCGCCGGCGGGATGATGCGATATAATTTTTTATACGGATTTTCTAGCAAAGTAGTGTTCTTGCTCCATTTTTTATGCTGGAATTGGTAGATTCAATCACACCAACCGAATTCGTGTCCTTTTTGGATTCGTGTATAATTCACAGAAGGTTATTCGTTGCCTTCTGCGTACAGGTACTTGAGAGCTTCGTTACACATGTGCCCTACTGAGCTTCGGTGGCCCCGAGGTGCAAGCTTCAAACTTGTAGTCGATTAACGTGTCGAAGTGGTTCGATTCCATCTGCAGGGCGCCGGCGGAATGATGCGATATAATTTTTTATACGGATTTTCTAGCAAAGTAGTGTTTTTTCTCCATTTTTTATGCTGCAATCGGTAGATTCAGCCACACCAACCGATTTTGTGTTGTTTTTGGATTCGTGTATAATTCACAGAAATTTATTCGTTGCCTTCTGCGTACAGGTACTTGAGAGCTTCGTTACACATGTGCTCTACTGAGCTTCGGTGGTCCCGAGGTGCAAGCTTCAAACTTGTATTCGATTAACTTGTCGAAGTGGTTCGATTCCATCTGCAGGGTGCCGGCGGGATGATGCGATATAATTTTTTATACGGATTTTCTAGCAAAGTAGTGTTGGTGCTCCATTTTTATGCTGGAATTGGTAGATTCAATCACACCAACCGATTTCGTCTTCTTTTTGGATTCGTGTATAATTCACAGAAGGTTCTTCGTTGCCTTCTGCGTACAGGTACTTGAGAGCTTCGTTACACATGTGCCCTACTGAGCTTCGGTGGTCCCGAGGTGCAAGCTTCAAACTTGTATTCGATTAACTTGTCGAAGTGGTTCGATTCCATCTGCAGGGTGCCGGCGGGATGATGCGATATAATTTTTTATACGGATTTTCTAGCAAAGTAGTGTTGGTGCTCCATTTTTATGCTGGAATTGGTAGATTCAATCACACCAACCGATTTCGTCTTCTTTTTGGATTCGTGTATAATTCACAGAAAGTTATTCGTTGCCTTCTGCGTACAGGTGCTTGAGAGCTCCGTTACACATGTGCCCTACTGAGCTTCGGTGGTCCCGAGGTGCAAGCTTCAAACTTGTATTCGATTAACTTGTCGAAGTGGTTCGATTCCATCTGCAGGGCGCCGGCGGGATGATGCGATATAATTTTTTATACGGATTTTCTAGCAAAGTAGTGTTGATGCTCCATTTTTTATGCTGGAATCGGTAGATTCAATCACACCAACCGAATGGGTCACGGAACACGACACGACATATGTTATGGTGGCTGAGTGGTGTTTTTTGTGTTGTTTTTGGATTCGTGTATAGTTCACAGAAAGTTATTCGTTGCCTTCTGCGTACAGGTACTTGAGAGCTTCGTTACACATGTGCCCTACTGAGCTTCGGTGGTCCCGAGGTGCAAGCTTCAAACTTGTATTCGATTAACTTGTCGAAGTGGTTCGATTCCATCTGCAGGGTGCCGGCGGGATGATGCGATATAATTTTTTATACGGATTTTCTAGCAAAGTAGTGTTGGTGCTCCATTTTTATGCTGGAATTGGTAGATTCAATCACACCAACCGATTTCGTCTTCTTTTTGGATTCGTGTATAATTCACAGAAAGTTATTCGTTGCCTTCTGCGTACCGGTGCTTGAGAGCTCCGTTACACATGTGCCCTACTGAGCTTCGGTGGTCCCGAGGTGCAAGCTTCAAACTTGTATTCGATTAACTTGTCGAAGTGGTTCGATTCCATCTGCAGGGCGCCGGCGGGATGATGCGATATAATTTTTTATACGGATTTTCTAGCAAAGTAGTGTTGGTGCTCCATTTTTTATGCTGGAATTGGTAGATTCAATCACACCAACCGATTTCGTCTTCTTTTTGGATTCGTGTATAATTCACAGAAGGTTCTTCGTTGCCTTCTGCGTACAGGTACTTGAGAGCTTCGTTACACATGTGCCCTACTGAGCTTCGGTGGTCCCGAGGTGCAAGCTTCAAACTTGTATTCGATTATCTTGTCGAAGTGGTTCGTTTCCATCTGCAGGGTGCCGACGGGATGATGCGATATAATTTTTTATACGGATTTTTTAGCAAAGTAGTGTTGATGCTCCATTTTTTATGCTGGAATCGGTAGATTCAATCACACCAACCGAATGGGTCACGGAACACGACACGACATATGTTATGGTGGCTGAGTGGTGTTTTTTGTGTTGTTTTTGGATTCGTGTATAGTTGAAAAATCTTTTATATTTAATTGAGGGTTTTTCTTTTGTAATAATGGAATACCACGAACGAAAATGACTTCTCTGAATACAAAGTGTAGTATATTTTTTTTTTTTCAATATTACAAATTCATTTGACAATTGCTATGATCGATAATGTAGTGTTTCATTACAATGTTACTATACCATTACCATTGTGCAAATATATATGTTATTGAACATCCTCCCCGGCCGTGAGCAAAGGTCACATGTGGCGTCTCCATTATAATCGTAGTCTCATCTTCCCTGTTGACAACCCTGGCGTGAGGTCGACGATCGCCATCATGAATTCATTGGGCCTGTATACACGAGAATATCGCTAGCAGCAGGAAGACCGGTTTGATGCTCTACACTGAAGCATACACGGGATTCATTTTTCTAGAAGAAAAAATTGTATATGTGAACCTTGTTCAATTGTGTTAGTGTTTCTGTCTTTTTGACATTTCATTTGAAAGAGACATTTCCTTTGACAGAGATATTAAGTGCAACCACGCACTAAAATGTCCCTTTGTTTTTTCCCGATGTTCACAGCTTGAAAGACCAATGACGATTGAAGCACAACACCAGGCAAAAAAAGTGCGGACTCGAAAACTGAAGAGTTGTATATGTATTAGTTTTCCACTTCTGGTCACCCACTAAATTTGCGGAGGAAAATGGTACTCCGTTTCGTACCGCAACCTTCAGCTCCCTCTCCCACAAAACCGGTTTTTTTTCGGATGATATATTCTCGTGTATACAGCCTCATTAATGACATCGTGGATATGTGGACATGTTTTCCCCTACTCAACTGGGCGATTGTGTGTGGTGTATAGTAAAGTTGTGAAGTGTTTGTATTTTGTTTAATTAAGAAAAAACAACAAAACCCAAATGGACCAAAAAAGAAAAAAAGGAGATTAACTAGAGAATGACATCATCCTTTTCAGATAAGTAATTTGATTAAAATATAATTATCTATATATGTATTTCTCTGTAGTATGTTTACTCCCACTTTTGATTTCGGCTGTCCATTCATCTCGTTTAGCATTGTTCTGAGGTTCTGTTGCCCAACGGGACTTGTGTGTGTGACCTAATTCCCTGTGTCGTATGCAGTATACCTGAGTGAAGAAACTAGATCGGGATTAGTGAAACGATTTTTTTTTTTTTTTTGATTATTTGCGACAGAGAGGAAACAAAGTGCATTATATACATAATAAACGACGGCGTGTTTTGTTTATAGTAAAATTTAATGTGTATGTGCGTTTCGGTTTCTTTCGTAACGCGGCAGATAATCTATTGTGTTGTGGTTGTGATACCACGATGTATGACAGTAATACATGCGATTTCTCGCATAAGAGCGGCGCCATGGGCCAAAGATAATACAGCGCGTATATGATATTCTGATTATCCCTGACTTGTTTATTTTGTTAAATAAGACCTTTAATTAAGTGTAGAAAGTGTATGATTTTGTGTAGTGTAAAATGCGTTCGTGGATTATGTCGAATTATATTACCGTTTTTTGATAGTAGGTGTTGTTATTGGGCAGAATACAAATTTTTGTAATGGGTCGTTTGATTTCACCCATCGGAGTTTTCAATGTTACGACTCGGGTTAACTTATCTTTGCCCGGATGGACATTGATAACGCGGGCTAGATTCCATTTACCTGGTGGCAAGTTATCCTCCTTTATGAGAACTAGGTCGTCGATCTTTGGTTCTCTTTCGCGCTTTAACCATTTTGGCCGCTGTTGGAGCCTTGTAAGATATTCCCCCTGCCATTTCCTCCAAAACAGCTGTTGCAACTTTTGCATTCGGTGCCATCGTTGCAAGTGGTTGAGCTGGATATCCGACAGATCTACTTCTGGAAGGCTATCAAGTGCTCGTCCCACCAAAAAATGTCCAGGGGTTAGTGCCGTGAAATCTAGTGGGTTATCGGTGAGTGGACACAGAGGTCTGGAATTTAGACAAGCTTCAACCTGTTGTAGAAGTGTTAGCAATTCCTCATAGGTGTAGCTCTCCGATCCGATGACTCGTTTTAAGTGATATTTTATGGATTTCACCCCTGCTTCCCAAAGTCCACCGAAGTGGGGCGAAGCGGGAGGATTGAAATGCCATTGGATTCCCTCGTTAGCTAGCGTTTACGCGACCGCAGGCCAATCAAGCTTACTCGCTTCCAATAATCTCTTAAGTTCGCGACTAGCTCCCACGAAATTCGTACCGTTGTCACTGTATATGTGTGTACATAACCCTCTTCTTGCCGTAAATCTGCGTAGAGCTGCCAAGAAAGCCTGTGTTGTGAGATCACTCACTAACTCTATATGTATGGCCTTGGTGGCAAGGCATACGAATATGGCAAAGTATCCCTTGTATTTTTTTGCGTTCCGACCTCTCCAAGTCTTAATTTCTATAGGGCCCGCATAGTCTACCCCGGAGTTGGTGAACGGATGTGCGACACGCACTCTTGGTGTTGGCAAGTTACCCATAAGCTGATGTGCTGCTCTTGCTCGATGTCGATAGCAGGTAATGCAGTTGTTGATAATTCCTTTTATACATGTCTTGAACTTAATCATCCAATATTTTTTCCGCAGGTACATCATCGTTTGTTGGAGCCCTCCGTGTAAGGTTTTCCGGTGAGCATCGAGTATCAGGAGTTTCGCTAACTGATGATTTCCTCTCAATATTATAGGATGCTGCTCATCATACGAAAGATCGGCGTTTTGTAGCCTGCCTCCCACTCTCAGAATACCGCTGGTATCCGTGAAGGGACAGAGGGATTTAGGAATTCTGGCTCGGTCCTCTGCTGCAAACATGTCCGCTTGACCGATTTTTATGATTACTTGCGTGGCCATCTGCAATTCCTTTGGAGAGAGAATGCTGCTTACTGGACTCTCAGGTAGTTTTCGTGTGTTATTGATAAATCGGCGACAGTACGCTACAACTTTAAGAAGTGTACTGAAGTTTGAATATTTGTGCATCAAAGTTGTGAAATCATTTGTCACCTGAATGGCCATGTGTGCTTTTATGGCCCGTTTCTCCTCCTCGGTTCCCAGGCGGATCGGTTGCATCGGGCATTGGAACACCCAGGCTTCCTGAAGGAATGTTGGCCCAGTCCACCAAAGCGTGCTTTTAATCATCGTTGAAGGCATCACACCTCTTGAGGCCATATCTGCAGGGTTCCACTCGCTTGGAATGTGTTTCCACCTAACCTTTTGTGTTAATCGCTGAATTTCTGCCACTCGGTTGTTAACGAAAGTGTTCCACTTTATCGGTGGGGCAGAAATCCACGCGAGCGTTATGGTAGAGTCTGTCCATGCATATTGCTTGGCTTCTCTGAGTCCCAAAACTTCAGCCGCATAGTCCATTAGTTTCGCAAGCATAACTGCTCCACACAACTCCAACCGTGGAAGTGTTTGCGTTTTTACTGGAGCCACTTTAGTTTTCGCCAGAAGCAAATGGACATGAATTTGATGGTTTGCATCTAAGACTCGCACATAAACCAACGCACCATACGCCTTCTCGGACGCATCACTAAAGCCGTGTAGTTCGATCTGTTTTTGGGTTTCATGCAGATGTATCCATCGTGGTACGCGAAGGTTCTCCAACAGCTTCAATTCCCCACAAAACGCAACCCACTCATTTTTCAAATCCAACGTAACAGGCTCATCCCATTCCAAACATGTGCGCCAAAGCTGTTGCATCATAATCTTACCTTTTATGACGCAAGGTGCGATCCATCCCAACGGATCAAACAGTTTGGCTATGGCTGACAAAATGTTCCTCTTTGTCGGTTCTGGAATATGTGTTTGGGCATTTTGGAACGAAAGACTGTCCTCCAATGGATACCATTTAATTCCTAAGGCTCTAATGTGCTCCAAAGACGTTCCCGGTAGCGACAAGTTCACTTCATGTTGATCTGCGAGAATATCCTCCAATAGTGAAATATCATTGCTCACCCACTTCCTCAGATGGAAGCCCCCCGCACTTAGAAGATTCTTTATCTGATTGCGCTTTGTTACCGCTTCTTCCAATGTCCCGGCTCCAGCGAAGAGATCGTCCACGTATGTGTCTTCCTTGATCATGCGTGCGCCTAAGGGATATTTATGCACCTCATCATCAGCCAGTTGGTTAAGGGTTCGGATAGCGAGGTAGGGTGCACATGTTGTTCCGAATGTGACTGTCTTCAGACGAAATAGTTTAAGAGGATCTTCTTCCCTCTCACGCCAAAATATGAGTTGATAGTATGAGTCTTCTGGACTTATACGGATTTGACGGTACATTCTTTCGATATCTGCCGTAAAAGTGAACTTGTCCTTTCTCCATCTTAGAACAATGTCCGTGATATCCGTTTGTGTTTTAGGCCCCGTCATCAGATGTTGATTTAAAGATGAGCCATCTATACATTTGGCCGCTGCATCGAAGACAACCCTAAGTTTAGTCGTAGAACTCGACTCCTTAAACACAGCATGATGTGGTAGAAAAAAGTGTTGTGGCGTGCTTATTCTTTCATGCTTCATATCTACTTCCTCCATGTGATCTAATTGTATGTATTCTTTCATACACTTACAATATTCCGTATGTAATTTAGGGTTTTCGCGGAATCGCCGCTCCAGGTGAGCAAACCTACGCAAGGCCCCTTGCTTCGAGGATCCAAGCGCGGGCCTGCCCCCTGCCTTAAAGGGTAAAGATACCTCATATCTTCCATTCTGGTCTCTTTTTGTGGTTTCTTGGAAGAATTTTTCGCATTGCTTCTCTTCTTCTGATTTAAGTTTCTTGAATGGAAGTTCTTCCATTTCCCAAAATCGTTGTAGTTGTCGCTCAATGTTGGTTACCTGGATAAAACTCCTCACTTCCCGACATGGTTGAGAAACTCTACCCATTATTATCCAACCGAACTCAGTGTTCTGCGCGATTGGAGTGCACTCATCGCTTCCTCGAACGACCTCCGGTAGAACGATGTAAGCATAAACATCGTTTCCAAGTAGCAGGTCGATTTCGGCTGGTACATGGAACTCCGGATCGGCCAAAGGCAAGCCGTTTAGATGATCCCAATTGTGTGGTGTTATTTTGCATGCAGGGAGAAGGCCGGTTAGAGATTTGAAGATCAGCGCTTGGGTGGTGATCTGGAACTCCGAATGTGTTGACTTTATGTGAATGTCGACGTTTCCATGACACATTCCACTGTTGGACTTACCTAATCCTGACACCTCGACGAGAGTCCGCCTGATCTTCATCCCCAACATCTGTGCGGCCCGAGAAGTTATAAACGACGCCTCCGACCCCGGATCTATGAGGGCGCGGAGCTTCATCTTATGACCCGATGAAGCTTGTACGTTGACGACCGCCGTTGCCAGCAATACTTCCGACCTACCTCTTGTGTGCAGACTATTGATTTGCGTTGGCTCGAAGGGAATCGCTTCCGAATTCATTTGCTGGGGTTGTGCATGATATGATCGTGTGTGTGTAGGGTTGAATGTTTGTGGAGTATTATGTGTTATTGGTTGTGTAGACGTCCTTAATAGTGTAGGTGTGCTGTGTTGAGCGTTTTGACTGCTTATGTCTGGCTGTGAGAAATTGGTCGCGTTTGTGTGTAGTAAGGAATGGTGTGGCTGTTGGCAGAAGTAACATCTAAGTCTGCTTGGGCATTGCGGAGTGGAATGGCTATACGCCAAACAATTTTCGCAGACGCCGATGTTGCTAACCGTCCTTTTGCGTGTTGGGATGTCCATCTTTAAAAATTTTCCGCATGTGCGCAAGGCGTGAGCACCTTTGTTACACACCTTGCACGAGAATTTGTCCCTTTTCCCCTGTTGTAGATGGAATACCTTCGTTTTGAGATTTTCTCTACCTATCCTATCCCCTCTAATTTCCTTCTGTTGGCTTACCGCTTCCAACGTCCGAAAACGTGCTTCGAGAAATTCGGAGAATTCAGTGAATTTTGGGAGATCTTTAGAATTCCCGAGTTTTTCTTCCCAGAGCCTTTGGGTGATGGTGGGCAACTTTCGGACCATACAAAAAATTAAAATTGCGTCCCAGTGTTCCACTGGCACCTGTAGGTTTTTCAATGCATGGCAACATTCGATCGCTGTATCCAACAGGTTCTTTAGCGATGCAGCGCTTTCGTGATGAATTGTCTCCTGTGCGAAGAACACTCGTAGCTGCTCGTTTACCAGAACCCGTTTATGGTCGTATCGCAACGTTAATATCTCCCACGCAGGTGCGTAATTGCCAACACTGATCGGGAGATGTTGTATGATACGTGCGGCTTCGTCTCGTAGGCTAGACTTCAAGTAATGCAATTTTTCGACCTCCGACAAATCTTTATTTGTGTGGATGAGTGTGGTAAAAATGTCATAAAATGACTTCCAGTTTTTATAATCCCCACCAAACAACGGAAGGTTTATCTTAGGTAGACGTACTACCGCATTTTCACTTCTAGTGCTAGCACTCGCTGGGGTTTCAGTTGTCGATTGAAGTGGTTCTTCTAGTTTATCCATATTATCCAACATGGCCGTTTTGTAGTCTATGTATGTGTCCTTGATTTTGTCGAACACATCCTCCAATTCCTGTTCCTTTCCATGTTCTGCGGCTGAAATGCCGTCGGTGTTGTGCTGTGTTGCCAACTTGAACATCTCTTCCAGTGTTGTTAATCTGTTTGCCGTATAGTTCTTCGTCCGTTCTTTTGGCGAGCGCTTGCCGAAGTTTTCGTAGTCGCGAACGATTTGCTTTAACAAATTTTTTTGCAGCTTAAGTGCAGTCATTATTGTTTCGTTCTTTCCTTTTGTTTAGATTTTGAAAGACCTGATGTCCGTTGCACCGGTTGGAGCCAACAATGAAACAAAGAGATTTGTCAAGAACAAAGGAACTATATAACAGCTTACCTTACGGTATGACGCTTAATCCGAAGGCGACTTTTTAGTTTTTATTTTATTTTTTTTTTTTGTATTGCACGGCGCGGGAGCCCGTTTTGCACTCAAAAAAAACCTCACTGCTATAGTCTTTGTCTTTAAATTTAAATCGTAAATTTAAGTGTTTAAGTGTAAGGGTAACTTTGTCCAATTATTACTACCACTTATTCTTTTGACAAATAAACGCACGCACTTAGAAAAAAAAGAAAAATTAATTCGTTTTTTTTTTTATGGAGTGGCTCGAAGGACCATGAAAAATCTTTTATATTTAATTGAGGGTTTTTTCTTTTGTAATAATGGAATACCACGAACGAAAATGACTTCTCTGAATACAAAGTGTAGTATATTTTTTTTTTTTTTCAATATTACAAATTCATTTGACAATTGCTATGATCGATAATGTAGTGTTTCATTACAATGTTACTATATTGTTACCATTGTGCAAATATATATGTTATTGAACACAGAAAGTTATTCGTTGCCTTCTGCGTACAGGTACTTGAAAGCTTCGTTACACATGTGCCCTACTGAGCTTCGGTGGTCCCGAGGTGCAAGCTTCAAACTTGTAGTCGATTAACGTGTCGAAGTGGTTCGATTCCATCTGCAGGGCGCCGGCGGGATGATGCGATATAATTTTTTATACGGATTTTCTAGCAAAGTAGTGTTCTTGCTCCATTTTTTATGCTGCAATCGGTAGATTCAGCCACACCAACCGATTTTGTGTTGTTTTTGGATTCGTGTATAATTCACAGAAAGTTATTCGTTGCCTTCTGCGTACAGGTACCTGAGAGCTTCGTTACACATGTGCCCTACTGAGCTTCGGTGGTCCCGAGGTGCAAGCTTCAAACTTGTAGTCGATTAACGTGTCGAAGTGGTTCGATTCCATCTGCAGGGCGCCGGCGGGATGATGCGAAATATTTTTTTATACGGATTTTCTAGCAAAGCAGTGTTCTCGCTCCATTTTTTATGCTGCAATCGGTAGATTCAGCCACACCAACCGATTTTGTGTTGTTTTTGGATTCGTGTATAATTCACAGAAAGTTATTCGTTGCCTTCTGCGTACAGGTACCTGAAAGCTTCGTTACACATGTGCCCTACTGAGCTTCGGTGGTCCCGAGGTGCAAGCTTCAAACTTGTAGTCGATTAACGTGTCGAAGTGGTTCGATTCCATCTGCAGGGCGCCGGCGGGATGATGCGATATAATTTTTTTTACGGATTTTCTAGCAAAGTAGTGTTGGCGCTCCATTTTTTATGCTGGAATTGGTAGATTCAATCACACCAACCGATTTCGTGTTCTTTTTGGATTCGTGTATAATTCACAGAAATTTATTCGTTGCCTTCTGCGTACAGGTACTTAAGAGCTTCGTTACACATGTGCCCTACTGAGCTTCGGTGGTCCCGAGGTGCAAGCTTCAAACTTGTATTCGATTAACTTGTCGAAGTGGTTCGATTCCATCTGCAGGGTGCCGGCGGGATGATGCGATATAATTTTTTATACGGATTTTCTAGCAAAGTAGTGTTGGTGCTCCATTTTTATGCTGGAATTGGTAGATTCAATCACACCAACCGATTTCGTCTTCTTTTTGGATTCGTGTATAATTCACAGAAAGTTATTCGTTGCCTTCTGCGTACAGGTGCTTGAGAGCTCCGTTACACATGTGCCCTACTGAGCTTCGGTGGTCCCGAGGTGCAAGCTTCAAACTTGTATTCGATTAACTTGTCGAAGTGGTTCGATTCCATCTGCAGGGCGCCGGCGGGATGATGCGATATAATTTTTTATACGGATTTTCTAGCAAAGTAGTGTTGGTGCTCCATTTTTTATGCTGGAATTGGTAGATTCAATCACACCAACCGATTTCGTCTTCTTTTTGGATTCGTGTATAATTCACAGAAGGTTCTTCGTTGCCTTCTGCGTACAGGTACTTGAGAGCTTCGTTACACATGTGCCCTACTGAGCTTCGGTGGTCCCGAGGTGCAAGCTTCAAACTTGTATTCGATTATCTTGTCGAAGTGGTTCGTTTCCATCTGCAGGGTGCCGGCGGGATGATGCGATATAATTTTTTATACGGATTTTTTAGCAAAGTAGTGTTGATGCTCCATTTTTTATGCTGGAATCGGTAGATTCAATCACACCAACCGAATGGGTCACGGAACACGACACGACATATGTTATGGTGGCTGAGTGGTGTTTTTTGTGTTGTTTTTGGATTCGTGTATAGTTGAAAAATCTTTTATATTTAATTGAGGGTTTTTCTTTTGTAATAATGGAATACCACGAACGAAAATGACTTCTCTGAATACAAAGTGTAGTATATTTTTTTTTTTTTCAATATTACAAATTCATTTGACAATTGCTATGATCGATAATGTAGTGTTTCATTACAATGTTACTATATTGTTACCATTGTGCAAATATATATGTTATTGAACATCCTCCCCGGCCGTGAGCAAAGGTCACATGTGGCGTCTCCATTATAATCGTAGTCTCATCTTCCCTGTTGACAACCCTGGCGTGAGGTCGACGATCGCCATCATGAATTCATTAATGACATCGTGGATATGTGGACATGTTTTCCCCTACTCAACTGGGCGATTGTGTGTGGTGTATAGTAAAGTTGTGAAGTGTTTGTATTTTGTTTAATTAAGAAAAAACAACAAAACCCAAATGGACCAAAAAAGAAAAAAAGGAGATTAACTAGAGAATGACATCATCCTTTTCAGATAAGTAATTTGATTAAAATATAATTATCTATATATGTATTTCTCTGTAGTATGTTTACTCCCACTTTTGATTTCGGCTGTCCATTCATCTCGTTTAGCATTGTTCTGAGGTTCTGTTGCCCAACGGGACTTGTGTGTGTGACCTAATTCCCTGTGTCGTATGCAGTATACCTGAGTGAAGAAACTAGATCGGGATTAGTGAAACGATTTTTTTTTTTTTTTTTTGATTATTTGCGACAGAGAGGAAACAAAGTGCATTATATACATAATAAACGACGGCGTGTTTTGTTTATAGTAAAATTTAATGTGTATGTGCGTTTCGGTTTCTTTCGTAACGCGGCAGATAATCTATTGTGTTGTGGTTGTGATACCACGATGTATGACAGTAATACATGCGATTTCTCGCATAAGAGCGGCGCCATGGGCCAAAGATAATACAGCGCGTATATGATATTCTGATTATCCCTGACTTGTTTATTTTGTTAAATAAGACCTTTAATTAAGTGTAGAAAGTGTATGATTTTGTGTAGTGTAAAATGCGTTCGTGGATTATGTCGAATTATATTACCGTTTTTTGATAGTAGGTGTTGTTATTGGGCAGAATACAAATTTTTGTAATGGGTCGTTTGATTTCACCCATCGGAGTTTTCAATGTTACGACTCGGGTTAACTTATCTTTGCCCGGATGGACATTGATAACGCGGGCTAGATTCCATTTACCTGGTGGCAAGTTATCCTCCTTTATGAGAACTAGGTCGTCGATCTTTGGTTCTCTTTCGCGCTTTAACCATTTTGGCCGCTGTTGGAGCCTTGTAAGATATTCCCCCTGCCATTTCCTCCAAAACAGCTGTTGCAACTTTTGCATTCGGTGCCATCGTTGCAAGTGGTTGAGCTGGATATCCGACAGATCTACTTCTGGAAGGCTATCAAGTGCTCGTCCCACCAAAAAATGTCCAGGGGTTAGTGCCGTGAAATCTAGTGGGTTATCGGTGAGTGGACACAGAGGTCTGGAATTTAGACAAGCTTCAACCTGTTGTAGAAGTGTTAGCAATTCCTCATAGGTGTAGCTCTCCGATCCGATGACTCGTTTTAAGTGATATTTTATGGATTTCACCCCTGCTTCCCAAAGTCCACCGAAGTGGGGCGAAGCGGGAGGATTGAAATGCCATTGGATTCCCTCGTTAGCTAGCGTTTTCGCGACCGCAGGCCAATCAAGCTTACTCGCTTCCAATAATCTCTTAAGTTCGCGACTAGCTCCCACGAAATTCGTACCGTTGTCACTGTATATGTGTGTACATAACCCTCTTCTTGCCGTAAATCTGCGTAGAGCTGCCAAGAAAGCCTGTGTTGTGAGATCACTCACTAACTCTATATGTATGGCCTTGGTGGCAAGGCATACGAATATGGCAAAGTATCCCTTGTATTTTTTTGCGTTCCGACCTCTCCAAGTCTTAATTTCTATAGGGCCCGAATAGTCTACCCCGGAGTTGGTGAACGGATGTGCGACACGCACTCTTGGTGTTGGCAAGTTACCCATAAGCTGATGTGCTGCTCTTGCTCGATGTCGATAGCAGGTAATGCAGTTGTTGATAATTCCTTTTATACATGTCTTGAACTTAATCATCCAATATTTTTTCCGCAGGTACATCATCGTTTGTTGGAGCCCTCCGTGTAAGGTTTTCCGGTGAGCATCGAGTATCAGGAGTTTCGCTAACTGATGATTTCCTCTCAATATTATAGGATGCTGCTCATCATACGAAAGATCGGCGTTTTGTAGCCTGCCTCCCACTCTCAGAATACCGCTGGTATCCGTGAAGGGACAGAGGGATTTAGGAATTCTGGCTCGGTCCTCTGCTGCAAACATGTCCGCTTGACCGATTTTTATGATTACTTGCGTGGCCATCTGCAATTCCTTTGGAGAGAGAATGCTGCTTACTGGACTCTCAGGTAGTTTTCGTGTGTTATTGATAAATCGGCGACAGTACGCTACAACTTTAAGAAGTGTACTGAAGTTTGAATATTTGTGCATCAAAGTTGTGAAATCATTTGTCACCTGAATGGCCATGTGTGCTTTTATGGCCCGTTTCTCCTCCTCGGTTCCCAGGCGGATCGGTTGCATCGGGCATTGGAACACCCATGCTTCCTGAAGGAATGTTGGCCCAGTCCACCAAAGCGTGCTTTTAATCATCGTTGAAGGCATCACACCTCTTGAGGCCATATCTGCAGGGTTCCACTCGCTTGGAATGTGTTTCCACCTAACCTTTTGTGTTAATCGCTGAATTTCTGCCACTCGGTTGTTAACGAAAGTGTTCCACTTTATCGGTGGGGCAGAAATCCACGCGAGCGTTATGGTAGAGTCTGTCCATGCATATTGCTTGGCTTCTCTGAGTCCCAAAACTTCAGCCGCATAGTCCATTAGTTTCGCAAGCATAACTGCTCCACACAACTCCAACCGTGGAAGTGTTTGCGTTTTTACTGGAGCCACTTTAGTTTTCGCCAGAAGCAAATGGACATGAATTTGATGGTTTGCATCTAAGACTCGCACATAAACCAACGCACCATACGCCTTCTCGGACGCATCACTAAAGCCGTGTAGTTCGATCTGTTTTTGGGTTTCATGCAGATGTATCCATCGTGGTACGCGAAGGTTCTCCAACAGCTTCAATTCCCCACAAAACGCAACCCACTCATTTTTCAAATCCAACGTAACAGGCTCATCCCATTCCAAACATGTGCGCCAAAGCTGTTGCATCATAATCTTACCTTTTATGACGCAAGGTGCGATCCATCCCAACGGATCAAACAGTTTGGCTATGGCTGACAAAATGTTCCTCTTTGTCGGTTCTGGAATATGTGTTTGGGCATTTTGGAACGAAAGACTGTCCTCCAATGGATACCATTTAATTCCTAAGGCTCTAATGTGCTCCAAAGACGTTCCCGGTAGCGACAAGTTCACTTCATGTTGATCTGCGAGAATATCCTCCAATAGTGAAATATCATTGCTCACCCACTTCCTCAGATGGAAGCCCCCCGCACTTAGAAGATTCTTTATCTGATTGCGCTTTGTTACCGCTTCTTCCAATGTCCCGGCTCCAGCGAAGAGATCGTCCACGTATGTGTCTTCCTTGATCATGCGTGCGCCTAAGGGATATTTATGCACCTCATCATCAGCCAGTTGGTTAAGGGTTCGGATAGCGAGGTAGGGTGCACATGTTGTTCCGAATGTGACTGTCTTCAGACGAAATAGTTTAAGAGGATCTTCTTCCCTCTCACGCCAAAATATGAGTTGATAGTATGAGTCTTCTGGACTTATACGGATTTGACGGTACATTCTTTCGATATCTGCCGTAAAAGTGAACTTGTCCTTTCTCCATCTTAGAACAATGTCCGTGATATCCGTTTGTGTTTTAGGCCCCGTCATCAGATGTTGATTTAAAGATGAGCCATCTATACATTTGGCCGCTGCATCGAAGACAACCCTAAGTTTAGTCGTAGAACTCGACTCCTTAAACACAGCATGATGTGGTAGAAAAAAGTGTTGTGGCGTGGTTATTCTTTCATGCTTCATATCTACTTCCTCCATGTGATCTAATTGTATGTATTCTTTCATACACTTACAATATTCCGTATGTAATTTAGGGTTTTCGCGGAATCGCCGCTCCAGGTGAGCAAACCTACGCAAGGCCCCTTGCTTCGAGGATCCAAGCGCGGGCCTGCCCCCTGCCTTAAAGGGTAAAGATACCTCATATCTTCCATTCTGGTCTCTTTTTGTGGTTTCTTGGAAGAATTTTTCGCATTGCTTCTCTTCTTCTGATTTAAGTTTCTTGAATGGAAGTTCTTCCATTTCCCAAAATCGTTGTAGTTGTCGCTCAATGTTGGTTACCTGGATAAAACTCCTCACTTCCCGACATGGTTGAGAAACTCTACCCATTATTATCCAACCGAACTCAGTGTTCTGCGCGATTGGAGTGCACTCATCGCTTCCTCGAACGACCTCCGGTAGAACGATGTAAGCATAAACATCGTTTCCAAGTAGCAGGTCGATTTCGGCTGGTACATGGAACTCCGGATCGGCCAAAGGCAAGCCGTTTAGATGATCCCAATTGTGTGGTGTTATTTTGCATGCAGGGAGAAGGCCGGTTAGAGATTTGAAGATCAGCGCTTGGGTGGTGATCTGGAACTCCGAATGTGTTGACTTTATGTGAATGTCGACGTTTCCATGACACATTCCACTGTTGGACTTACCTAATCCTGACACCTCGACGAGAGTCCGCCTGATCTTCATCCCCAACATCTGTGCGGCCCGAGAAGTTATAAACGACGCCTCCGACCCCGGATCTATGAGGGCGCGGAGCTTCATCTTATGACCCGATGAAGCTTGTACGTTGACGACCGCCGTTGCCAGCAATACTTCCGACCTACCTCTTGTGTGCAGACTATTGATTTGCGTTGGCTCGAAGGGAATCGCTTCCGAATTCATTTGCTGGGGTTGTGCATGATATGATCGTGTGTGTGTAGGGTTGAATGTTTGTGGAGTATTATGTGTTATTGGTTGTGTAGACGTCCTTAATAGTGTAGGTGTGCTGTGTTGAGCGTTTTGACTGCTTATGTCTGGCTGTGAGAAATTGGTCGCGTTTGTGTGTAGTAAGGAATGGTGTGGCTGTTGGCAGAAGTAACATCTAAGTCTGCTTGGGCATTGCGGAGTGGAATGGCTATACGCCAAACAATTTTCGCAGACGCCGATGTTGCTAACCGTCCTTTTGCGTGTTGGGATGTCCATCTTTAAAAATTTTCCGCATGTGCGCAAGGCGTGAGCACCTTTGTTACACACCTTGCACGAGAATTTGTCCCTTTTCCCCTGTTGTAGATGGAATACCTTCGTTTTGAGATTTTCTCTACCTATCCTATCCCCTCTGATTTCCTTCTGTTGGCTTACCGCTTCCAACGTCCGAAAACGTGCTTCGAGAAATTCGGAGAATTCAGTGAATTTTGGGAGATCTTTAGAATTCCCGAGTTTTTCTTCCCAGAGCCTTTGGGTGATGGTGGGCAACTTTCGGACCATACAAAAAATTAAAATTGCGTCCCAGTGTTCCACTGGCACCTGTAGGTTTTTCAATGCATGGCAACATTCGATCGCTGTATCCAACAGGTTCTTTAGCGATGCAGCGCTTTCGTGATGAATTGTCTCCTGTGCGAAGAACACTCGTAGCTGCTCGTTTACCAGAACCCGTTTATGGTCGTATCGCAACGTTAATATCTCCCACGCAGGTGCGTAATTGCCAACACTGATCGGGAGATGTTGTATGATACGTGCGGCTTCGTCTCGTAGGCTAGACTTCAAGTAATGCAATTTTTCGACCTCCGACAAATCTTTATTTGTGTGGATGAGTGTGGTAAAAATGCCATAAAATGACTTCCAGTTTTTATAATCCCCACCAAACAACGGAAGGTTTATCTTAGGTAGACGTACTACCGCATTTTCACTTCTAGTGCTAGCACTCGCTGGGGTTTCAGTTGTCGATTGAAGTGGTTCTTCTAGTTTATCCATATTATCCAACATGGCCGTTTTGTAGTCTATGTATGTGTCCTTGATTTTGTCGAACACATCCTCCAATTCCTGTTCCTTTCCATGTTCTGCGGCTGAAATGCCGTCGGTGTTGTGCTGTGTTGCCAACTTGAACATCTCTTCCAGTGTTGTTAATCTGTTTGCCGTATAGTTCTTCGTCCGTTCTTTTGGCGAGCGCTTGCCGAAGTTTTCGTAGTCGCGAACGATTTGCTTTAACAAATTTTTTTGCAGCTTAAGTGCAGTCATTATTGTTTCGTTCTTTCCTTTTGTTTAGATTTTGAAAGACCTGATGTCCGTTGCACCGGTTGGAGCCAACAATGAAACAAAGAGATTTGTCAAGAACAAAGGAACTATATAACAGCTTACCTTACGGTATGACGCTTAATCCGAAGGCGACTTTTTAGTTTTTATTTTATTTTTTTTTTTGTATTGCACGGCGCGGGAGCCCGTTTTGCACTCAAAAAAAACCTCACTGCTATAGTCTTTGTCTTTAAATTTAAATCGTAAATTTAAGTGTTTAAGTGTAAGGGTAACTTTGTCCAATTATTACTACCACTTATTCTTTTGACAAATAAACGCACGCACTTAGAAAAAAAAGAAAAATTAATTCGTTTTTTTTTTTATGGAGTGGCTCGAAGGACCATGAAAAATCTTTTATATTTAATTGAGGGTTTTTTCTTTTGTAATAATGGAATACCACGAACGAAAATGACTTCTCTGAATACAAAGTGTAGTATATTTTTTTTTTTTTCAATATTACAAATTCATTTGACAATTGCTATGATCGATAATGTAGTGTTTCATTACAATGTTACTATATTGTTACCATTGTGCAAATATATATGTTATTGAACACAGAAAGTTATTCGTTGCCTTCTGCGTACAGGTACTTGAAAGCTTCGTTACACATGTGCCCTACTGAGCTTCGGTGGTCCCGAGGTGCAAGCTTCAAACTTGTAGTCGATTAACGTGTCGAAGTGGTTCGATTCCATCTGCAGGGCGCCGGCGGGATGATGCGATATAATTTTTTATACGGATTTTCTAGCAAAGTAGTGTTCTTGCTCCATTTTTTATGCTGCAATCGGTAGATTCAGCCACACCAACCGATTTTGTGTTGTTTTTGGATTCGTGTATAATTCACAGAAAGTTATTCGTTGCCTTCTGCGTACAGGTACCTGAGAGCTTCGTTACACATGTGCCCTACTGAGCTTCGGTGGTCCCGAGGTGCAAGCTTCAAACTTGTAGTCGATTAACGTGTCGAAGTGGTTCGATTCCATCTGCAGGGCGCCGGCGGGATGATGCGAAATATTTTTTTATACGGATTTTCTAGCAAAGCAGTGTTCTCGCTCCATTTTTTATGCTGCAATCGGTAGATTCAGCCACACCAACCGATTTTGTGTTGTTTTTGGATTCGTGTATAATTCACAGAAAGTTATTCGTTGCCTTCTGCGTACAGGTACCTGAGAGCTTCGTTACACATGTGCCCTACTGAGCTTCGGTGGTCCCGAGGTGCAAGCTTCAAACTTGTAGTCGATTAACGTGTCGAAGTGGTTCGATTCCATCTGCAGGGCGCCGGCGGGATGATGCGATATAATTTTTTATACGGATTTTCTAGCAAAGTAGTGTTCTTGCTCCATTTTTTATGCTGGAATTGGTAGATTCAATCACACCAACCGAATTCGTGTCCTTTTTGGATTCGTGTATAATTCACAGAAGGTTATTCGTTGCCTTCTGCGTACAGGTACTTGAGAGCTTCGTTACACATGTGCCCTACTGAGCTTCGGTGGCCCCGAGGTGCAAGCTTCAAACTTGTAGTCAATTAACGTGTCGAAGTGGTTCGATTCCATCTGCAGGGCGCCGGCGGAATGATGCGATATAATTTTTTATACGGATTTTCTAGCAAAGTAGTGTTTTTGCTCCATTTTTTATGCTGCAATCGGTAGATTCAGCCACACCAACCGATTTTGTGTTGTTTTTGGATTCGTGTATAATTCACAGAAATTTATTCGTTGCCTTCTGCGTACAGGTACTTAAGAGCTTCGTTACACATGTGCCCTACTGAGCTTCGGTGGTCCCGAGGTGCAAGCTTCAAACTTGTATTCGATTAACTTGTCGAAGTGGTTCGATTCCATCTGCAGGGTGCCGGCGGGATGATGCGATATAATTTTTTATACGGATTTTCTAGCAAAGTAGTGTTGGTGCTCCATTTTTATGCTGGAATTGGTAGATTCAATCACACCAACCGATTTCGTCTTCTTTTTGGATTCGTGTATAATTCACAGAAAGTTATTCGTTGCCTTCTGCGTACAGGTGCTTGAGAGCTCCGTTACACATGTGCCCTACTGAGCTTCGGTGGTCCCGAGGTGCAAGCTTCAAACTTGTATTCGATTAACTTGTCGAAGTGGTTCGATTCCATCTGCAGGGCGCCGGCGGGATGATGCGATATAATTTTTTATACGGATTTTCTAGCAAAGTAGTGTTGGTGCTCCATTTTTTATGCTGGAATTGGTAGATTCAATCACACCAACCGATTTCGTCTTCTTTTTGGATTCGTGTATAATTCACAGAAGGTTCTTCGTTGCCTTCTGCGTACAGGTACTTGAGAGCTTCGTTACACATGTGCCCTACTGAGCTTCGGTGGTCCCGAGGTGCAAGCTTCAAACTTGTATTCGATTATCTTGTCGAAGTGGTTCGTTTCCATCTGCAGGGTGCCGGCGGGATGATGCGATATAATTTTTTATACGGATTTTTTAGCAAAGTAGTGTTGATGCTCCATTTTTTATGCTGGAATCGGTAGATTCAATCACACCAACCGAATGGGTCACGGAACACGACACGACATATGTTATGGTGGCTGAGTGGTGTTTTTTGTGTTGTTTTTGGATTCGTGTATAGTTGAAAAATCTTTTATATTTAATTGAGGGTTTTTCTTTTGTAATAATGGAATACCACGAACGAAAATGACTTCTCTGAATACAAAGTGTAGTATATTTTTTTTTTTTCAATATTACAAATTCATTTGACAATTGCTATGATCGATAATGTAGTGTTTCATTACAATGTTACTATATTGTTACCATTGTGCAAATATATATGTTATTGAACATCCTCCCCGGCCGTGAGCAAAGGTCACATGTGGCGTCTCCATTATAATCGTAGTCTCATCTTCCCTGTTGACAACCCTGGCGTGAGGTCGACGATCGCCATCATGAATTCATTAATGACATCGTGGATATGTGGACATGTTTTCCCCTACTCAACTGGGCGATTGTGTGTGGTGTATAGTAAAGTTGTGAAGTGTTTGTATTTTGTTTAATTAAGAAAAAACAACAAAACCCAAATGGACCAAAAAAGAAAAAAAGGAGATTAACTAGAGAATGACATCATCCTTTTCAGATAAGTAATTTGATTAAAATATAATTATCTATATATGTATTTCTCTGTAGTATGTTTACTCCCACTTTTGATTTCGGCTGTCCATTCATCTCGTTTAGCATTGTTCTGAGGTTCTGTTGCCCAACGGGACTTGTGTGTGTGACCTAATTCCCTGTGTCGTATGCAGTATACCTGAGTGAAGAAACTAGATCGGGATTAGTGAAACGATTTTTTTTTTTTTTTTGATTATTTGCGACAGAGAGGAAACAAAGTGCATTATATACATAATAAACGACGGCGTGTTTTGTTTATAGTAAAATTTAATGTGTATGTGCGTTTCGGTTTCTTTCGTAACGCGGCAGATAATCTATTGTGTTGTGGTTGTGATACCACGATGTATGACAGTAATACATGCGATTTCTCGCATAAGAGCGGCGCCATGGGCCAAAGATAATACAGCGCGTATATGATATTCTGATTATCCCTGACTTGTTTATTTTGTTAAATAAGACCTTTAATTAAGTGTAGAAAGTGTATGATTTTGTGTAGTGTAAAATGCGTTCGTGGATTATGTCGAATTATATTACCGTTTTTTGATAGTAGGTGTTGTTATTGGGCAGAATACAAATTTTTGTAATGGGTCGTTTGATTTCACCCATCGGAGTTTTCAATGTTACGACTCGGGTTAACTTATCTTTGCCCGGATGGACATTGATAACGCGGGCTAGATTCCATTTACCTGGTGGCAAGTTATCCTCCTTTATGAGAACTAGGTCGTCGATCTTTGGTTCTCTTTCGCGCTTTAACCATTTTGGCCGCTGTTGGAGCCTTGTAAGATATTCCCCCTGCCATTTCCTCCAAAACAGCTGTTGCAACTTTTGCATTCGGTGCCATCGTTGCAAGTGGTTGAGCTGGATATCCGACAGATCTACTTCTGGAAGGCTATCAAGTGCTCGTCCCACCAAAAAATGTCCAGGGGTTAGTGCCGTGAAATCTAGTGGGTTATCGGTGAGTGGACACAGAGGTCTGGAATTTAGACAAGCTTCAACCTGTTGTAGAAGTGTTAGCAATTCCTCATAGGTGTAGCTCTCCGATCCGATGACTCGTTTTAAGTGATATTTTATGGATTTCACCCCTGCTTCCCAAAGTCCACCGAAGTGGGGCGAAGCGGGAGGATTGAAATGCCATTGGATTCCCTCGTTAGCTAGCGTTTTCGCGACCGCAGGCCAATCAAGCTTACTCGCTTCCAATAATCTCTTAAGTTCGCGACTAGCTCCCACGAAATTCGTACCGTTGTCACTGTATATGTGTGTACATAACCCTCTTCTTGCCGTAAATCTGCGTAGAGCTGCCAAGAAAGCCTGTGTTGTGAGATCACTCACTAACTCTATATGTATGGCCTTGGTGGCAAGGCATACGAATATGGCAAAGTATCCCTTGTATTTTTTTGCGTTCCGACCTCTCCAAGTCTTAATTTCTATAGGGCCCGCATAGTCTACCCCGGAGTTGGTGAACGGATGTGCGACACGCACTCTTGGTGTTGGCAAGTTACCCATAAGCTGATGTGCTGCTCTTGCTCGATGTCGATAGCAGGTAATGCAGTTGTTGATAATTCCTTTTATACATGTCTTGAACTTAATCATCCAATATTTTTTCCGCAGGTACATCATCGTTTGTTGGAGCCCTCCGTGTAAGGTTTTCCGGTGAGCATCGAGTATCAGGAGTTTCGCTAACTGATGATTTCCTCTCAATATTATAGGATGCTGCTCATCATACGAAAGATCGGCGTTTTGTAGCCTGCCTCCCACTCTCAGAATACCGCTGGTATCCGTGAAGGGACAGAGGGATTTAGGAATTCTGGCTCGGTCCTCTGCTGCAAACATGTCCGCTTGACCGATTTTTATGATTACTTGCGTGGCCATCTGCAATTCCTTTGGAGAGAGAATGCTGCTTACTGGACTCTCAGGTAGTTTTCGTGTGTTATTGATAAATCGGCGACAGTACGCTACAACTTTAAGAAGTGTACTGAAGTTTGAATATTTGTGCATCAAAGTTGTGAAATCATTTGTCACCTGAATGGCCATGTGTGCTTTTATGGCCCGTTTCTCCTCCTCGGTTCCCAGGCGGATCGGTTGCATCGGGCATTGGAACACCCAGGCTTCCTGAAGGAATGTTGGCCCAGTCCACCAAAGCGTGCTTTTAATCATCGTTGAAGGCATCACACCTCTTGAGGCCATATCTGCAGGGTTCCACTCGCTTGGAATGTGTTTCCACCTAACCTTTTGTGTTAATCGCTGAATTTCTGCCACTCGGTTGTTAACGAAAGTGTTCCACTTTATCGGTGGGGCAGAAATCCACGCGAGCGTTATGGTAGAGTCTGTCCATGCATATTGCTTGGCTTCTCTGAGTCCCAAAACTTCAGCCGCATAGTCCATTAGTTTCGCAAGCATAACTGCTCCACACAACTCCAACCGTGGAAGTGTTTGCGTTTTTACTGGAGCCACTTTAGTTTTCGCCAGAAGCAAATGGACATGAATTTGATGGTTTGCATCTAAGACTCGCACATAAACCAACGCACCATACGCCTTCTCGGACGCATCACTAAAGCCGTGTAGTTCGATCTGTTTTTGGGTTTCATGCAGATGTATCCATCGTGGTACGCGAAGGTTCTCCAACAGCTTCAATTCCCCACAAAACGCAACCCACTCATTTTTTAAATCCAACGTAACAGGCTCATCCCATTCCAAACATGTGCGCCAAAGCTGTTGCATCATAATCTTACCTTTTATGACGCAAGGTGCGATCCATCCCAACGGATCAAACAGTTTGGCTATGGCTGACAAAATGTTCCTCTTTGTCGGTTCTGGAATATGTGTTTGGGCATTTTGGAACGAAAGACTGTCCTCCAATGGATACCATTTAATTCCTAAGGCTTTAATGTGCTCCAAAGACGTTCCCGGTAGCGACAAGTTCACTTCATGTTGATCTGCGAGAATATCCTCCAATAGTGAAATATCATTGCTCACCCACTTCCTCAGATGGAAGCCCCCCGCACTTAGAAGATTCTTTATCTGATTGCGCTTTGTTACCGCTTCTTCCAATGTCCCGGCTCCAGCGAAGAGATCGTCCACGTATGTGTCTTCCTTGATCATGCGTGCGCCTAAGGGATATTTATGCACCTCATCATCAGCCAGTTGGTTAAGGGTTCGGATAGCGAGGTAGGGTGCACATGTTGTTCCGAATGTGACTGTCTTCAGACGAAATAGTTTAAGAGGATCTTCTTCCCTCTCACGCCAAAATATGAGTTGATAGTATGAGTCTTCTGGACTTATACGGATTTGACGGTACATTCTTTCGATATCTGCCGTAAAAGTGAACTTGTCCTTTCTCCATCTTAGAACAATGTCCGTGATATCCGTTTGTGTTTTAGGCCCCGTCATCAGATGTTGATTTAAAGATGAGCCATCTATACATTTGGCCGCTGCATCGAAGACAACCCTAAGTTTAGTCGTAGAACTCGACTCCTTAAACACAGCATGATGTGGTAGAAAAAAGTGTTGTGGCGTGCTTATTCTTTCATGCTTCATATCTACTTCCTCCATGTGATCTAATTGTATGTATTCTTTCATACACTTACAATATTCCGTATGTAATTTAGGGTTTTCGCGGAATCGCCGCTCCAGGTGAGCAAACCTACGCAAGGCCCCTTGCTTCGAGGATCCAAGCGCGGGCCTGCCCCCTGCCTTAAAGGGTAAAGATACCTCATATCTTCCATTCTGGTCTCTTTTTGTGGTTTCTTGGAAGAATTTTTCGCATTGCTTCTCTTCTTCTGATTTAAGTTTCTTGAATGGAAGTTCTTCCATTTCCCAAAATCGTTGTAGTTGTCGCTCAATGTTGGTTACCTGGATAAAACTCCTCACTTCCCGACATGGTTGAGAAACTCTACCCATTATTATCCAACCGAA
Organism: Eumerus sabulonum; assembly: GCA_951905685.1. Classification (NCBI taxonomy): domain Eukaryota; kingdom Metazoa; phylum Arthropoda; class Insecta; order Diptera; family Syrphidae; genus Eumerus; species Eumerus sabulonum. The sequence goes on from OX645063.1 coordinate 43,732,941, forward strand.
CTCAGTGTTCTGCGCGATTGGAGTGCACTCATCGCTTCCTCGAACGACCTCCGGTAGAACGATGTAAGCATAAACATCGTTTCCAAGTAGCAGGTCGATTTCGGCTGGTACATGGAACTCCGGATCGGCCAAAGGCAAGCCGTTTAGATGATCCCAATTGTGTGGTGTTATTTTGCATGCAGGGAGAAGGCCGGTTAGAGATTTGAAGATCAGCGCTTGGGTGGTGATCTGGAACTCCGAATGTGTTGACTTTATGTGAATGTCGACGTTTCCATGACACATTCCACTGTTGGACTTACCTAATCCTGACACCTCGACGAGAGTCCGCCTGATCTTCATCCCCAACATCTGTGCGGCCCGAGAAGTTATAAACGACGCCTCCGACCCCGGATCTATGAGGGCGCGGAGCTTCATCTTATGACCCGATGAAGCTTGTACGTTGACGACCGCCGTTGCCAGCAATACTTCCGACCTACCTCTTGTGTGCAGACTATTGATTTGCGTTGGCTCGAAGGGAATCGCTTCCGAATTCATTTGCTGGGGTTGTGCATGATATGATCGTGTGTGTGTAGGGTTGAATGTTTGTGGAGTATTATGTGTTATTGGTTGTGTAGACGTCCTTAATAGTGTAGGTGTGCTGTGTTGAGCGTTTTGACTGCTTATGTCTGGCTGTGAGAAATTGGTCGCGTTTGTGTGTAGTAAGGAATGGTGTGGCTGTTGGCAGAAGTAACATCTAAGTCTGCTTGGGCATTGCGGAGTGGAATGGCTATACGCCAAACAATTTTCGCAGACGCCGATGTTGCTAACCGTCCTTTTGCGTGTTGGGATGTCCATCTTTAAAAATTTTCCGCATGTGCGCAAGGCGTGAGCACCTTTGTTACACACCTTGCACGAGAATTTGTCCCTTTTCCCCTGTTGTAGATGGAATACCTTCGTTTTGAGATTTTCTCTACCTATCCTATCCCCTCTAATTTCCTTCTGTTGGCTTACCGCTTCCAACGTCCGAAAACGTGCTTCGAGAAATTCGGAGAATTCAGTGAATTTTGGGAGATCTTTAGAATTCCCGAGTTTTTCTTCCCAGAGCCTTTGGGTGATGGTGGGCAACTTTCGGACCATACAAAAAATTAAAATTGCGTCCCAGTGTTCCACTGGCACCTGTAGGTTTTTCAATGCATGGCAACATTCGATCGCTGTATCCAACAGGTTCTTTAGCGATGCAGCGCTTTCGTGATGAATTGTCTCCTGTGCGAAGAACACTCGTAGCTGCTCGTTTACCAGAACCCGTTTATGGTCGTATCGCAACGTTAATATCTCCCACGCAGGTGCGTAATTGCCAACACTGATCGGGAGATGTTGTATGATACGTGCGGCTTCGTCTCGTAGGCTAGACTTCAAGTAATGCAATTTTTCGACCTCCGACAAATCTTTATTTGTGTGGATGAGTGTGGTAAAAATGTCATAAAATGACTTCCAGTTTTTATAATCCCCACCAAACAACGGAAGGTTTATCTTAGGTAGACGTACTACCGCATTTTCACTTCTAGTGCTAGCACTCGCTGGGGTTTCAGTTGTCGATTGAAGTGGTTCTTCTAGTTTATCCATATTATCCAACATGGCCGTTTTGTAGTCTATGTATGTGTCCTTGATTTTGTCGAACACATCCTCCAATTCCTGTTCCTTTCCATGTTCTGCGGCTGAAATGCCGTCGGTGTTGTGCTGTGTTGCCAACTTGAACATCTCTTCCAGTGTTGTTAATCTGTTTGCCGTATAGTTCTTCGTCCGTTCTTTTGGCGAGCGCTTGCCGAAGTTTTCGTAGTCGCGAACGATTTGCTTTAACAATTTTTTTTGCAGCTTAAGTGCAGTCATTATTGTTTCGTTCTTTCCTTTTGTTTAGATTTTGAAAGACCTGTGTCCGTTGCACCGGTTGGAGCCAACAATGAAACAAAGAGATTTGTCAAGAACAAAGGAACTATATAACAGCTTACCTTACGGTATGACGCTTAATCCGAAGGCGACTTTTTAGTTTTTATTTTATTTTTTTTTTGTATTGCACGGCGCGGGAGCCCGTTTTGCACTCAAAAAAAACCTCACTGCTATAGTCTTTGTCTTTAAATTTAAATCGTAAATTTAAGTGTTTAAGTGTAAGGGTAACTTTGTCCAATTATTACTACCACTTATTCTTTTGACAAATAAACGCACGCACTTAGAAAAAAAAGAAAAATGAATTCGTTTTTTTTTTTTATGGAGTGGCTCGAAGGACCATGAAAAATCTTTTATATTTAATTGAGGGTTTTTTCTTTTGTAATAATGGAATACCACGAACGAAAATGACTTCTCTGAATACAAAGTGTAGTATATTTTTTTTTTTTCAATATTACAAATTCATTTGACAATTGCTATGATCGATAATGTAGTGTTTCATTACAATGTTACTATATTGTTACCATTGTGCAAATATATATGTTATTGAACACAGAAAGTTATTCGTTGCCTTCTGCGTACAGGTACTTGAAAGCTTCGTTACACATGTGCCCTACTGAGCTTCGGTGGTCCCGAGGTGCAAGCTTCAAACTTGTAGTCGATTAACGTGTCGAAGTGGTTCGATTCCATCTGCAGGGCGCCGGCGGGATGATGCGATATAATTTTTTATACGGATTTTCTAGCAAAGTAGTGTTCTTGCTCCATTTTTTATGCTGCAATCGGTAGATTCAGCCACACCAACCGATTTTGTGTTGTTTTTGGATTCGCGTATAATTCACAGAAAGTTATTCGTTGCCTTCTGCGTACAGGTACCTGAGAGCTTCGTTACACATGTGCCCTACTGAGCTTCGGTGGTCCCGAGGTGCAAGCTTCAAACTTGTAGTCGATTAACGTGTCGAAGTGGTTCGATTCCATCTGCAGGGCGCCGGCGGGATGATGCGAAATATTTTTTTATACGGATTTTCTAGCAAAGCAGTGTTCTCGCTCCATTTTTTATGCTGCAATCGGTAGATTCAGCCACACCAACCGATTTTGTGTTGTTTTTGGATTCGTGTATAATTCACAGAAATTTATTCGTTGCCTTCTGCGTACAGGTACTTGAGAGCTTCGTTACACATGTGCCCTACTGAGCTTCGGTGGTCCCGAGGTGCAAGCTTCAAACTTGTAGTCGATTAACGTGTCGAAGTGGTTCGATTCCATCTGCAGGGCGCCGGCGGGATGATGCGATATAATTTTTTATACGGATTTTCTAGCAAAGTAGTGTTGGTGCTCCATTTTTATGCTGGAATCGGTAGATTCAATCACACCAACCGAATGGGTCACGGAACACGACACGACATATGTTATGGTGGCTGAGTGGTGTTTTTTGTGTTGTTTTTGGATTCGTGTATAGTTGAAAAATCTTTTATATTTAATTGAGGGTTTTTCTTTTGTAATAATGGAATACCACGAACGAAAATGACTTCTCTGAATACAAAGTGTAGTATATTTTTTTTTTTTCAATATTACAAATTCATTTGACAATTGCTATGATCGATAATGTAGTGTTTCATTACAATGTTACTATATTGTTACCATTGTGCAAATATATATGTTATTGAACATCCTCCCCGGCCGTGAGCAAAGGTCACATGTGGCGTCTCCATTATAATCGTAGTCTCATCTTCCCTGTTGACAACCCTGGCATGAGGTCGACGATCGCCATCATGAATTCATTAATGACATCGTGGATATGTGGACATGTTTTCCCCTACTCAACTGGGCGATTGTGTGTGGTGTATAGTAAAGTTGTGAAGTGTTTGTATTTTGTTTAATTAAGAAAAAACAACAAAACCCAAATGGACCAAAAAAGAAAAAAAGGAGATTAACTAGAGAATGACATCATCCTTTTCAGATAAGTAATTTGATTAAAATATAATTATCTATATATGTATTTCTCTGTAGTATGTTTACTCCCACTTTTGATTTCGGCTGTCCATTCATCTCGTTTAGCATTGTTCTGAGGTTCTGTTGCCCAACGGGACTTGTGTGTGTGACCTAATTCCCTGTGTCGTATGCAGTATACCTGAGTGAAGAAACTAGATCGGGATTAGTGAAACGATTTTTTTTTTTTTTTTGATTATTTGCGACAGAGAGGAAACAAAGTGCATTATATACATAATAAACGACGGCGTGTTTTGTTTATAGTAAAATTTAATGTGTATGTGCGTTTCGGTTTCTTTCGTAACGCGGCAGATAATCTATTGTGTTGTGGTTGTGATACCACGATGTATGACAGTAATACATGCGATTTCTCGCATAAGAGCGGCGCCATGGGCCAAAGATAATACAGCGCGTATATGATATTCTGATTATCCCTGACTTGTTTATTTTGTTAAATAAGACCTTTAATTAAGTGTAGAAAGTGTATGATTTTGTGTAGTGTAAAATGCGTTCGTGGATTATGTCGAATTATATTACCGTTTTTTGATAGTAGGTGTTGTTATTGGGCAGAATACAAATTTTTGTAATGGGTCGTTTGATTTCACCCATCGGAGTTTTCAATGTTACGACTCGGGTTAACTTATCTTTGCCCGGATGGACATTGATAACGCGGGCTAGATTCCATTTACCTGGTGGCAAGTTATCCTCCTTTATGAGAACTAGGTCGTCGATCTTTGGTTCTCTTTCGCGCTTTAACCATTTTGGCCGCTGTTGGAGCCTTGTAAGATATTCCCCCTGCCATTTCCTCCAAAACAGCTGTTGCAACTTTTGCATTCGGTGCCATCGTTGCAAGTGGTTGAGCTGGATATCCGACAGATCTACTTCTGGAAGGCTATCAAGTGCTCGTCCCACCAAAAAATGTCCAGGGGTTAGTGCCGTGAAATCTAGTGGGTTATCGGTGAGTGGACACAGAGGTCTGGAATTTAGACAAGCTTCAACCTGTTGTAGAAGTGTTAGCAATTCCTCATAGGTGTAGCTCTCCGATCCGATGACTCGTTTTAAGTGATATTTTATGGATTTCACCCCTGCTTCCCAAAGTCCACCGAAGTGGGGCGAAGCGGGAGGATTGAAATGCCATTGGATTCCCTCGTTAGCTAGCGTTTTCGCGACCGCAGGCCAATCAAGCTTACTCGCTTCCAATAATCTCTTAAGTTCGCGACTAGCTCCCACGAAATTCGTACCGTTGTCACTGTATATGTGTGTACATAACCCTCTTCTTGCCGTAAATCTGCGTAGAGCTGCCAAGAAAGCCTGTGTTGTGAGATCACTCACTAACTCTATATGTATGGCCTTGGTGGCAAGGCATACGAATATGGCAAAGTATCCCTTGTATTTTTTTGCGTTCCGACCTCTCCAAGTCTTAATTTCTATAGGGCCCGCATAGTCTACCCCGGAGTTGGTGAACGGATGTGCGACACGCACTCTTGGTGTTGGCAAGTTACCCATAAGCTGATGTGCTGCTCTTGCTCGATGTCGATAGCAGGTAATGCAGTTGTTGATAATTCCTTTTATACATGTCTTGAACTTAATCATCCAATATTTTTTCCGCAGGTACATCATCGTTTGTTGGAGCCCTCCGTGTAAGGTTTTCCGGTGAGCATCGAGTATCAGGAGTTTCGCTAACTGATGATTTCCTCTCAATATTATAGGATGCTGCTCATCATACGAAAGATCGGCGTTTTGTAGCCTGCCTCCCACTCTCAGAATACCGCTGGTATCCGTGAAGGGACAGAGGGATTTAGGAATTCTGGCTCGGTCCTCTGCTGCAAACATGTCCGCTTGACCGATTTTTATGATTACTTGCGTGGCCATCTGCAATTCCTTTGGAGAGAGAATGCTGCTTACTGGACTCTCAGGTAGTTTTCGTGTGTTATTGATAAATCGGCGACAGTACGCTACAACTTTAAGAAGTGTACTGAAGTTTGAATATTTGTGCATCAAAGTTGTGAAATCATTTGTCACCTGAATGGCCATGTGTGCTTTTATGGCCCGTTTCTCCTCCTCGGTTCCCAGGCGGATCGGTTGCATCGGGCATTGGAACACCCAGGCTTCCTGAAGGAATGTTGGCCCAGTCCACCAAAGCGTGCTTTTAATCATCGTTGAAGGCATCACACCTCTTGAAGCCATATCTGCAGGGTTCCACTCGCTTGGAATGTGTTTCCACCTAACCTTTTGTGTTAATCGCTGAATTTCTGCCACTCGGTTGTTAACGAAAGTGTTCCACTTTATCGGTGGGGCAGAAATCCACGCGAGCGTTATGGTAGAGTCTGTCCATGCATATTGCTTGGCTTCTCTGAGTCCCAAAACTTCAGCCGCATAGTCCATTAGTTTCGCAAGCATAACTGCTCCACACAACTCCAACCGTGGAAGTGTTTGCGTTTTTACTGGAGCCACTTTAGTTTTCGCCAGAAGCAAATGGACATGAATTTGATGGTTTGCATCTAAGACTCGCACATAAACCAACGCACCATACGCCTTCTCGGACGCATCACTAAAGCCGTGTAGTTCGATCTGTTTTTGGGTTTCATGCAGATGTATCCATCGTGGTACGCGAAGGTTCTCCAACAGCTTCAATTCCCCACAAAACGCAACCCACTCATTTTTCAAATCCAACGTAACAGGCTCATCCCATTCCAAACATGTGCGCCAAAGCTGTTGCATCATAATCTTACCTTTTATGACGCAAGGTGCGATCCATCCCAACGGATCAAACAGTTTGGCTATGGCTGACAAAATATTCCTCTTTGTCGGTTCTGGAATATGTGTTTGGGCATTTTGGAACGAAAGACTGTCCTCCAATGGATACCATTTAATTCCTAAGGCTCTAATGTGCTCCAAAGACGTTCCCGGTAGCGACAAGTTCACTTCATGTTGATCTGCGAGAATATCCTCCAATAGTGAAATATCATTGCTCACCCACTTCCTCAGATGGAAGCCCCCCGCACTTAGAAGATTCTTTATCTGATTGCGCTTTGTTACCGCTTCTTCCAATGTCCCGGCTCCAGCGAAGAGATCGTCCACGTATGTGTCTTCCTTGATCATGCGTGCGCCTAAGGGATATTTATGCACCTCATCATCAGCCAGTTGGTTAAGGGTTCGGATAGCGAGGTAGGGTGCACATGTTGTTCCGAATGTGACTGTCTTCAGACGAAATAGTTTAAGAGGATCTTCTTCCCTCTCACGCCAAAATATGAGTTGATAGTATGAGTCTTCTGGACTTATACGGATTTGACGGTACATTCTTTCGATATCTGCCGTAAAAGTGAACTTGTCCTTTCTCCATCTTAGAACAATGTCCGTGATATCCGTTTGTGTTTTAGGCCCCGTCATCAGATGTTGATTTAAAGATGAGCCATCTATACATTTGGCCGCTGCATCGAAGACAACCCTAAGTTTAGTCGTAGAACTCGACTCCTTAAACACAGCATGATGTGGTAGAAAAAAGTGTTGTGGCGTGCTTATTCTTTCATGCTTCATATCTACTTCCTCCATGTGATCTAATTGTATGTATTCTTTCATACACTTACAATATTCCGTATGTAATTTAGGGTTTTCGCGGAATCGCCGCTCCAGGTGAGCAAACCTACGCAAGGCCCCTTGCTTCGAGGATCCAAGCGCGGGCCTGCCCCCTGCCTTAAAGGGTAAAGATACCTCATATCTTCCATTCTGGTCTCTTTTTGTGGTTTCTTGGAAGAATTTTTCGCATTGCTTCTCTTCTTCTGATTTAAGTTTCTTGAATGGAAGTTCTTCCATTTCCCAAAATCGTTGTAGTTGTCGCTCAATGTTGGTTACCTGGATAAAACTCCTCACTTCCCGACATGGTTGAGAAACTCTACCCATTATTATCCAACCGAACTCAGTGTTCTGCGCGGTTGGAGTGCACTCATCGCTTCCTCGAACGACCTCCGGTAGAACGATGTAAGCATAAACATCGTTTCCAAGTAGCAGGTCGATTTCGGCTGGTACATGGAACTCCGGATCGGCCAAAGGCAAGCCGTTTAGATGATCCCAATTGTGTGGTGTTATTTTGCATGCAGGGAGAAGGCCGGTTAGAGATTTGAAGATCAGCGCTTGGGTGGTGATCTGGAACTCCGAATGTGTTGACTTTATGTGAATGTCGACGTTTCCATGACACATTCCACTGTTGGACTTACCTAATCCTGACACCTCGACGAGAGTCCGCCTGATCTTCATCCCCAACATCTGTGCGGCCCGAGAAGTTAAAAATTTTCCGCATGTGCGCAAGGCGTGAGCACCTTTGTTACACACCTTGCACGAGAATTTGTCCCTTTTCCCCTGTTGTAGATGGAATACCTTCGTTTTGAGATTTTCTCTACCTATCCTATCCCCTCTAATTTCCTTCTGTTGGCTTACCGCTTCCAACGTCCGAAAACGTGCTTCGAGAAATTCGGAGAATTCAGTGAATTTTGGGAGATCTTTAGAATTCCCGAGTTTTTCTTCCCAGAGCCTTTGGGTGATGGTGGGCAACTTTCGGACCATACAAAAAATTAAAATTGCGTCCCAGTGTTCCACTGGCACCTGTAGGTTTTTCAATGCATGGCAACATTCGATCGCTGTATCCAACAGGTTCTTTAGCGATGCAGCGCTTTCGTGATGAATTGTCTCCTGTGCGAAGAACACTCGTAGCTGCTCGTTTACCAGAACCCGTTTATGGTCGTATCGCAACGTTAATATCTCCCACGCAGGTGCGTAATTGCCAACACTGATCGGGAGATGTTGTATGATACGTGCGGCTTCGTCTCGTAGGCTAGACTTCAAGTAATGCAATTTTTCGACCTCCGACAAATCTTTATTTGTGTGGATGAGTGTGGTAAAAATGTCATAAAATGACTTCCAGTTTTTATAATCCCCACCAAACAACGGAAGGTTTATCTTAGGTAGACGTACTACCGCATTTTCACTTCTAGTGCTAGCACTCGCTGGGGTTTCAGTTGTCGATTGAAGTGGTTCTTCTAGTTTATCCATATTATCCAACATGGCCGTTTTGTAGTCTATGTATGTGTCCTTGATTTTGTCGAACACATCCTCCAATTCCTGTTCCTTTCCATGTTCTGCGGCTGAAATGCCGTCGGTGTTGTGCTGTGTTGCCAACTTGAACATCTCTTCCAGTGTTGTTAATCTGTTTGCCGTATAGTTCTTCGTCCGTTCTTTTGGCGAGCGCTTGCCGAAGTTTTCGTAGTCGCGAACGATTTGCTTTAACAATTTTTTTTGCAGCTTAAGTGCAGTCATTATTGTTTCGTTCTTTCCTTTTGTTTAGATTTTGAAAGACCTGTGTCCGTTGCACCGGTTGGAGCCAACAATGAAACAAAGAGATTTGTCAAGAACAAAGGAACTATATAACAGCTTACCTTACGGTATGACGCTTAATCCGAAGGCGACTTTTTAGTTTTTATTTTATTTTTTTTTTTGTATTGCACGGCGCGGGAGCCCGTTTTGCACTCAAAAAAAACCTCACTGCTATAGTCTTTGTCTTTAAATTTAAATCGTAAATTTAAGTGTTTAAGTGTAAGGGTAACTTTGTCCAATTATTACTACCACTTATTCTTTTGACAAATAAACGCACGCACTTAGAAAAAAAAGAAAAATGAATTCGTTTTTTTTTTTTATGGAGTGGCTCGAAGGACCATGAAAAATCTTTTATATTTAATTGAGGGTTTTTTCTTTTGTAATAATGGAATACCACGAACGAAAATGACTTCTCTGAATACAAAGTGTAGTATATATTTTTTTTTTCAATATTACAAATTCATTTGACAATTGCTATGATCGATAATGTAGTGTTTCATTACAATGTTACTATATTGTTACCATTGTGCAAATATATATGTTATTGAACACAGAAAGTTATTCGTTGCCTTCTGCGTACAGGTACTTGAAAGCTTCGTTACACATGTGCCCTACTGAGCTTCGGTGGTCCCGAGGTGCAAGCTTCAAACTTGTAGTCGATTAACGTGTCGAAGTGGTTCGATTCCATCTGCAGGGCGCCGGCGGGATGATGCGATATAATTTTTTATACGGATTTTCTAGCAAAGTAGTGTTCTTGCTCCATTTTTTATGCTGCAATCGGTAGATTCAGCCACACCAACCGATTTTGTGTTGTTTTTGGATTCGTGTATAATTCACAGAAAGTTATTCGTTGCCTTCTGCGTACAGGTACCTGAGAGCTTCGTTACACATGTGCCCTACTGAGCTTCGGTGGTCCCGAGGTGCAAGCTTCAAACTTGTAGTCGATTAACGTGTCGAAGTGGTTCGATTCCATCTGCAGGGCGCCGGCGGGATGATGCGAAATATTTTTTTATACGGATTTTCTAGCAAAGCAGTGTTCTCGCTCCATTTTTTATGCTGCAATCGGTAGATTCAGCCACACCAACCGATTTTGTGTTGTTTTTGGATTCGTGTATAATTCACAGAAAGTTATTCGTTGCCTTCTGCGTACAGGTACCTGAGAGCTTCGTTACACATGTGCCCTACTGAGCTTCGGTGGTCCCGAGGTGCAAGCTTCAAACTTGTATTCGATTAACTTGTCGAAGTGGTTCGATTCCATCTGCAGGATGCCGGCGGGATGATGCGATATAATTTTTTATACGGATTTTCTAGCAAAGTAGTGTTGGTGCTCCATTTTTATGCTGGAATTGGTAGATTCAATTACACCAACCGATTTCGTGTTCTTTTTGGATTCGTGTATAATTCACAGACGGTTATTCGTTGCCTTCTGCGTGCAGGTACTTGAGAGCTTCGGTACACATGTGCCCTACTGAGCTTCGGTGGTCCCGAGGTGCAAGCTTCAAACTTGTAGTCGATTAACGTGTCGAAGTGGTTCGATTCCATCTGCAGGGCGCCGGCGGAATGATGCGATATAATTTTTTATACGGATTTTCTAGCAAAGTAGTGTTCTTGGTCCATTTTTTATGCTGCAATCGGTAGATTCAGCCACACCAACCGATTTTGTGTTGTTTTTGGATTCGTGTATAATTCACAGAAATTTATTCGTTGCCTTCTGTGTACAGGTACTTGAGAGCTTCGTTACACATGTGCCCTACTGAGCTTCGGTGGTCCCGAGGTGCAAGCTTCAAACTTGTATTCGATTAACTTGTCGAAGTGGTTCGATTCCATCTGCAGGGTGCCGGCGGGATGATGCGATATAATTTTTTATACGGATTTTCTAGCAAAGTAGTGTTGATGCTCCATTTTTTATGCTGGAATCGGTAGATTCAATCACACCAACCGAATGGGTCACGGTACAAGACACGACATATGTACATATGTATGTTTGCATGTAGGTGGCGATGGGCTGCAAGTTATGGTATGGTGACTGAGTGGTGTTTCTTGTGTTGTTTTTGGATTCGTGTATAGTTCACAGAAAGTTATTCGTTGCCTTCTGCGTACAGGTGCTTGAGAGCTTCGTTACACATGTGCCCTACTGAGCTTCGGTGGTCCCGAGGTGCAAGCTTTAAACTTGTAGTCGATTAACGTGTCGAAGTGGTTCGATTCCATCTGGAGGGCGCCGGCGGGATGATGCGATATAATTTTTTATACGGATTTTCTAGCAAAGTAGTGTTCTTGCTCCATTTTTTATGCTGGAATTGGTAGATTCAATCACACCAACCGAATTCGTGTCCTTTTTGGATTCGTGTATAATTCACAGAAGGTTATTCGTTGCCTTCTGCGTACAGGTACTTGAGAGCTTCGTTACACATGTGCCCTACTGAGCTTCGGTGGTCCCGAGGTGCAAGCTTCAAACTTGTAGTCGATTAACGTGTCGAAGTGGTTCGATTCCATCTGCAGGGCGCCGGCGTAATGATGCGATATAATTTTTTATACGGATTTTCTAGCAAAGTAGTGTTCTTGCTCCATTTTTTATGCTGCAATCGGTAGATTCAGCCACACCAACCGATTTTGTGTTGTTTTTGGATTCGTGTATAATTCACAGAAATTTATTCGTTGCCTTCTGCGTACAGGTACTTGAGAGCTTCGTTACACATGTGCCCTACTGAGCTTCGGTGGTCCCGAGGTGCAAGCTTCAAACTTGTATTCGATTAACTTGTCGAAGTGGTTCGATTCCATCTGCAGGGTGCCGGCGGGATGATGCGATATAATTTTTTATACGGATTTTCTAGCAAAGTAGTGTTGGTGCTCCATTTTTATGCTGGAATTGGTAGATTCAATCACACCAACCGATTTCGTCTTCTTTTTGGATTCGTGTATAATTCACAGAAAGTTATTCGTTGCCTTCTGCGTACAGGTGCTTGAGAGCTCCGTTACACATGTGCCCTACTGAGCTTCGGTGGTCCCGAGGTGCAAGCTTCAAACTTGTATTCGATTAACTTGTCGAAGTGGTTCGATTCCATCTGCAGGGCGCCGGCGGGATGATGCGATATAATTTTTTATACGGATTTTCTAGCAAAGTAGTGTTGATGCTCCATTTTTTATGCTGGAATCGGTAGATTCAATCACACCAACCGAATGGGTCACGGTACACGACACGACATATGTACATATGTATGTATGCATGTAGGTGGCGATGGGCTGCAAGTTATGGTATGGTGACTGAGTGGTGTTTCTTGTGTTGTTTTTGGATTCGTGTATAGTTCACAGAAAGTTATTCGTTGCCTTCTGCGTACAGGTGCTTGAGAGCTTCGCTACACATGTGCCCTACTGAGCTTCGGTGGTCCCGAGGTGCTAGCTTCAAATTTGTATTCGATTAACTTGTCGAAGTGGTTCGATTCCATCTGCAGGGTGCCGGCGGGATGATGCGATATCATTTTTTATACGGATTTTCTAGCAAAGTAGTGTTCTTGCTCCATTTTTTATGCTGGAATCGGTAGATTCAATCACACCAACCGAATGGGTCACGGTACACGACACGACATATGTACATATGTATGTATGCATGTAGGTGGCGATGGGCTGCAAGTTATGGTATGGTGACTGAGTGGTGTTTCTTGTGTTGTTTTTGGATTCGTGTATAGTTCACAGAAAGTTACTCGTTGCCTTCTGCGTACAGGTGCTTGAGAGCTTCGTTACACATGTGCCCTACTGAGCTTCGGTGGTCCCGAGGTGCAAGCTTCAAACTTGTAGTCGATTAACGTGTCGAAGTGGTTCGATTCCATCTGCAGGGCGCCGGCGGGATGATGCGATATATTTTTTTATACGGATTTTCTAGCAAAGCAGTCTTCTTGCTCCATTTTTTATGCTGGAATCGGTAGATTCAATCACACCAACCGAATGGGTCACGGAACACGACACGACATATGTTATGGTATGGTGGCTGAGTGGTGTTTTTTTGTGTTGTTTTTGGATTCGTGTATAGTTCACGGAAAGTTATTCGTTGCCTTCTGCGTACAGGTGCTTGAGAGCTTCGTTACACATGTGCCCTACTGAGCTTCGGTGGTCCCGAGGTGCAAGCTTCAAACTTGTATTCGATTAACTTGTCGAAGTGGTTCGATTCCATCTGCAGGGCGCCGGCGGGATGATGCGATATAATTTTTTTTACGGATTTTCTAGCAAAGTAGTGTTGGCGCTCCATTTTTTATGCTGGAATTGGTAGATTCAATCACACCAACCGATTTCGTGTTGTTTTTGGATTCGTGTATAATTCACAGAAAGTTATTCGTTGCCTTCTGCGTACAGGTACTTGAGAGCTTCGTTACACATGTGCCCTACTGAGCTTCGGTGGTCCCGAGGTGCAAGCTTCAAACTTGTAGTCGATTAACGTGTCGAAGTGGTTCGATTCCATCTGCAGGGCGCCGGCGGGATGATGCGATATATTTTTTTATACGGATTTTCTAGCAAAGCAGTGTTCTTGCTCCATTATTTATGCTGGAATCGGTAGATTCAATCACACCAACCGAATGGGTCACGGAACACGACAAGACATATGTTATGGTATGGTGGCTGAGTGGTGTTTTTTGTGTTGTTTTTGGATTCGTGTATAGTTCACAGAAAGTTATTCGTTGCCTTCTGCGTACAGGTGCTTGAGAACTTCGTTACACATGTGCCCTACTGAGCTTCGGTGGTCCCGAGGTGCAAGCTTCAAACTTGTATTCGATTAACTTGTCGAAGTGGTTCGATTCCATCTGCAGGGTGCCGGCGGGATGATGCGATTTAATTTTTTATACGGATTTTCTGGCAAAGTAGTGTTTGGAATTGGTAGATTCAATCACACCCACCGATTTCTTGTTCTTTTTGGATTCGTGTATAATTCACTGAAAGTTATTCGTTGCCTTCTGCGTACAGGTACTTGAGAGCTCCGTTACACATGTGCCCTACTGAGTTTCGGTGGTCCCGAGGTGCAAGCTTCAAACTTGTATTCGATTAACTTGTCGAAGTGGTTCGATTCCATCTGCAGGGTGCCGGCGGGATGATGCGATTTAATTTTTTATACGGATTTTCTGGCAAAGTAGTGTTGATGCTCCATTTTTTATGCTGGAATCGGTAGATTCAATCACACCAACCGAATGGGTCACGGAACACGACACGAGATATGTTATGGTATGGTGGCTGAGTGGTGTTTTTTGTGTTGTTTTTGGATTCGTGTATAGTTCACAGAAAGTTATTCGTTGCCTTCTGCGTACAGGTGCTTGGGAGCTTCGTTACACATGTGCCCTACTGAGTTTCGGTGGTCCCGAGGTGCAAGCTTTAAACTTGTATTCGATTAACTTGTCGAAGTGGTTCGATTCCATCTGCAGGGCGCCGGCGGGATGATGCGATATATTTTTTTATATGGATTTTCTAGCAAAGCAGTGTTCTTGCTCCATTTTTTATGCTGCAATCGGTAGATTCAGCCACACCAACCGATTTTGTGTTGTTTTTGGATTCGTGTATAATTCACAGAAAGTTATTCGTTGCCTTCTGCGTACAGGTACTTGAGAGCTTCGTTACACATGTGCCCTACTGAGCTTCGGTGGTCCCGAGGTGCAAGTTTCAAACTTGTATTCGATTAACTTGTCGAAGTGGTTCGATTCCATCTGCAGGGTGCCGGCGGGATGATGCGATATAATTTTTTATACGGAATTTCTAGCAAAATAGTGTTGATGCTCCATTTTTTATGCTGGAATCGGTAGATTCAATCCCACCAACCGAATGGGTCACGGAACACGACACGACATATGTACATATGTATGTATGCATGTAGGTGGCGATGGGCTGCAAGTTATAGTATGGTGACTGAGTGGTGTTTTTTGTGTTGTTTTTGGATTCGTGTATAGTTCACAGAAAGTTATTCGTTGCCTTCTGCATACAGGTGCTTGAGAGCTTCGTTACACATGTGCCCTACTGAGCTTCGGTGGTCCCGAGGTGCAAGCTTCAAACTTGTAGTTGATTAACGTGTCGAAGTGGTTCGATTCCATCAGCAGGGCGCCGGCGGGATGATGCGATATAATTTTTTATACGGATTTTCTAGCAAAGTAGTGTTGGTGCTCCATTTTTTATGCTGGAATTGGTAGATTCAATCACACCAACCGAATGGGTCACAGAACACGACACGACATATGTTATGGTGGCTGAGTGGTGTTTTTTGTGTTGTTTTTGGATTCGTGTATAGTTCACAGAAAGTTATTCGTTGCCTTCTGCATACAGGTGCTTGAGAGCTCCGTTACACATGTGCCCTACTGAGCTTCGGTGGTCCCGAGGTGCAAGCTTCAAACTTGTATTCGATTAACTTGTCGAAGTGGTTCGATTCCATCTGCAGGGTGCCGGCGGGATGATGCGATATAATTTTTTATACGGATTTTCTAGCAAAGTAGTGTTGGTGCTCCATTTTTTATGCTGGAATTGGTAGATTCAATCACACCAACCGATTTTTTGTTGTTTTTGGATCCGTGTATAATTCACAGAAAGTTATTCGTTGCCTTCTGCGTACAGGTGCTTGGGAGCTTCGTTACACATGTGCCCTACTGAGTTTCGGTGGTCCCGAGGTGCAAGCTTTAAACTTGTATTCGATTAACTTGTCGAAGTGGTTCGATTCCATCTGCAGAGCGCCGGCGGGATGATGCGATATATTTTTTTATACGGATTTTCTAGCAAAGCAGTGTTCTTGCTCCATTTTTTATGCTGCAATCGGTAGATTCAGCCACACCAACCGATTTTGTGTTGTTTTTGGATTCGTGTATAATTCACAGAAAGTTATTCGTTGCCTTCTGCGTACAGGTACTTGAGAGCTTCGTTACACATGTGCCCTACTGAGCTTCGGTGGTCCCGAGGTGCAAGCTTCAAACTTGTAGTCGATTAACGTGTCGAAGTGGTTCGATTCCATCTGCAGGGCGCCGGCGGGATGATGCGATATATTTTTTTAATACGGATTTTCTAGCAAAGTATTGTTGGTGCTCCATTTTTTATGCTGCAATCGGTAGATTCAGCCACACCAACCGATTTTGTGTTGTTTTTGGATTCGTGTATAATTCACAGAAAGTTATTCGTTGCCTTCTGCGTACAGGTGCTTGAGAGCGTCGTTACACATGTGCCCTACTGAGCTTCGGTGGTCCCGAGGTGCAAGCTTCAAACTTGTAGTCGATTAACGTGTCGAAGTGGTTCGATTTCATCTGCAGGGCGCCGGCGGGATGATGCGATATAATTTTTTATACAGATTTTCTAGCAAAGTAGTGTTGGTGCTCCATTTTTTATGCTGCAATCGGTAGATTCAGCCACACCAACCGATTTTGTGTTGTTTTTGGATTCGTGTATATTTCACAGAAAGTTATTCGTTGCCTTCTGCGTACAGGTACTTGAGAGCTTCGTTACACATGTGCCCTACTGAGCTTCGGTGGTCCCGAGGTGCAAGCTTCAAACTTGTAGTCGATTAACGTGTCGAAGTGGTTCGATTCCATCTGCAGGGCGCCGGCGGGATGATGCGATATAATTTTTTATACGGATTTTCTAGCAAAGTAGTGTTCTTGCTCCATTTTTTATGCTGCAATCGGTAGATTCAATCACACCAACCGAATGGGTCACGGTACACGACACGACATATGTACATATGTATGTATGCATGTAGGTGGCGATGGGCTGCAAGTTATGGTATGGTGACTGAGTAGTGTTTATGGTGTTGTTTTTGGATTCGTGTATAGTTCACAGAAAGTTATTCGTTGCCTTCTGCGTACAGGTGCTTGAGAGCTTCGTTACACATGTGCCCTACTGAGCTTCGGTGGTCCCGAGGTGCAAGCTTCAAACTTGTAGTCGATTAACGTGTCGAAGTGGTTCGATTCCATCTGCAGGGCGCCGGCGGGATGATGCGATATAATTTTTTATACGGATTTTCTAGCAAAGTAGTGTTGGTGCTCCATTTTTTATGCTGCAATCGGTAGATTCAGCCACACCAACCGATTTCGTCTTCTTTTTGGTTTCGTGTATAATTCACAGAAGGTTCTTCGTTGCCTTCTGCGTACAAGTGCTTGAGAGCTTCGTTACACATGTGCCCTACTGAGCTTCGGTGGTCCCGAGGTGCAAGCTTCAAACTTGTAGTCGATTAACGTGTCGAAGTGGTTCGATTCCATCTGCAGGGCGCCGGCGGGATGATGCGATATAATTTTTTATACGGATTTTCTAGCAAAGTAGTGTTGGTGCTCCATTTTTTATGCTGGAATTGGTAGATTCAATCACGCCAACCGATTTCGTGTTGTTTTTGGATTCGTGTATAATTCACAGAAAGTTATTCGTTGCCTTCTGCGTACAGGTGCTTGAGAGCTTCGTTACACATGTGCCCTACTGAGCTTCGGTGGTCCCGAGGTGCAAGCTTCAAACTTGTAGTCGATGAACGTGTCGAAGTGGTTCGATTTCATCTGCAGGGCGCCAGCGGGATGATGCGATATAATTTTTTATACGGATTTTCTAGCAAAGTAGTGTTGGTGCTCCATTTTTTATGCTGGAATTGGTAGATTCAATCACACCAACCGAATTCGTGTCCTTTTTGGATTCGTGTATAATTCACAGAAGATTATTCGTTGCCTTCTGCGTACAGGTACTTGAGAGCTCCGTTACACATGTGCCCTACTGAGCTTCGGTGGTCCCGAGGTGCAAGCTTCAAACTTGTATTCGATTAACTTGTCGAAGTGGTTCGATTCCATCTGCAGGGTGCCGGCGGGATGATGCGATATAATTTTTTATACGGATTTTCTAGCAAAGTAGTGTTCTCGCTCCATTTTTTATGCTGCAATCGGTAGATTCAGCCACACCAACCGATTTCGTGTTGTTTTTGGATTCGTGTATAATTCACAGAAAGTTATTCGTTGCCTTCTGCGTACAGGTACTTGAGAGCTTCGTTACACATGTGCCCTACTGAGCTTCGGTGGTCCCGAGGTGCAAGCTTCAAACTTGTATTCGATTAACTTGTCGAAGTGGTTCGATTCCATCTGCAGGATGCCGGCGGGATGATGCGATATAATTTTTTATACGGATTTTCTAGCAATGTAGTGTTGGTGCTCCATTTTTATGCTGGAATTGGTAGATTCAATCACACCAACCGATTTCGTGTTCTTTTTGGATTCGTGTATAATTCACAGAAGGTTATTCGTTGCCTTCTGCGTGCAGGTACTTGAGAGCTTCGTTACACATGTGCCCTACTGAGCTTCGGTGGTCCCGAGGTGCAAGCTTCAAACTTGTATTCGATTAACTTGTCGAAGTGGTTCGATTCCATCTGCAGGGTGCCGGCGGGATGATGCGATATAATTTTTTATACGGATTTTCTAGCAAAGTAGTGTTCTTGCTCCATTTTTTATGCTGGAATCGGTAGATTCAATCACACCAACCGAATGGGTCACGGTACACGACACGACATATGTACATATGTATGTATGCATGTAGGTGGCGATGGGCTGCAAGTTATGGTATGGTGACTGAGTGGTGTTTCTTGTGTTGTTTTTGGATTCGTGTATAGTTCACAGAAAGTTTGTTCGTTGCCTTCTGCGTACAGGTGCTTGAGAGCTTCGTTACACATGTGCCCTACTGAGCTTCGGTGGTCCCGAGGTGCAAGCTTCAAACTTGTAGTCGATTAACGTGTCGAAGTGGTTCGATTCCATCAGCAGGGCGCCGGCGGGATGATGCGATATAATTTTTTATACGGATTTTCTAGCAAAGTAGTGTTGGTGCTCCATTTTTTATGCTGGAATTGGTAGATTCAATCACACCAACCGAATGGGTCACAGAACACGACACGACATATGTTATGGTGGCTGAGTGGTGTTTTTTGTGTTGTTTTTGGATTCGTGTATAGTTCACAGAAAGTTATTCGTTGCCTTCTGCATACAGGTGCTTGAGAGCTCCGTTACACATGTGCCCTACTGAGCTTCGGTGGTCCCGAGGTGCAAGCTTCAAACTTGTATTCGATTAACTTGTCGAAGTGGTTCGATTCCATCTGCAGGGTGCCGGCGGGATGATGCGATATAATTTTTTATACGGATTTTCTAGCAAAGTAGTGTTGGTGCTCCATTTTTTATGCTGGAATTGGTAGATTCAATCACACCAACCGATTTTTTGTTGTTTTTGGATCCGTGTATAATTCACAGAAAGTTATTCGTTGCCTTCTGCGTACAGGTGCTTGGGAGCTTCGTTACACATGTGCCCTACTGAGTTTCGGTGGTCCCGAGGTGCAAGCTTTAAACTTGTATTCGATTAACTTGTCGAAGTGGTTCGATTCCATCTGCAGAGCGCCGGCGGGATGATGCGATATATTTTTTTATACGGATTTTCTAGCAAAGCAGTGTTCTTGCTCCATTTTTTATGCTGCAATCGGTAGATTCAGCCACACCAACCGATTTTGTGTTGTTTTTGGATTCGTGTATAATTCACAGAAAGTTATTCGTTGCCTTCTGCGTACAGGTACTTGAGAGCTTCGTTACACATGTGCCCTACTGAGCTTCGGTGGTCCCGAGGTGCAAGCTTCAAACTTGTAGTCGATTAACGTGTCGAAGTGGTTCGATTCCATCTGCAGGGCGCCGGCGGGATGATGCGATATATTTTTTTAATACGGATTTTCTAGCAAAGTATTGTTGGTGCTCCATTTTTTATGCTGCAATCGGTAGATTCAGCCACACCAACCGATTTTGTGTTGTTTTTGGATTCGTGTATAATTCACAGAAAGTTATTCGTTGCCTTCTGCGTACAGGTGCTTGAGAGCGTCGTTACACATGTGCCCTACTGAGCTTCGGTGGTCCCGAGGTGCAAGCTTCAAACTTGTAGTCGATTAACGTGTCGAAGTGGTTCGATTTCATCTGCAGGGCGCCGGCGGGATGATGCGATATAATTTTTTATACAGATTTTCTAGCAAAGTAGTGTTGGTGCTCCATTTTTTATGCTGCAATCGGTAGATTCAGCCACACCAACCGATTTTGTGTTGTTTTTGGATTCGTGTATATTTCACAGAAAGTTATTCGTTGCCTTCTGCGTACAGGTACTTGAGAGCTTCGTTACACATGTGCCCTACTGAGCTTCGGTGGTCCCGAGGTGCAAGCTTCAAACTTGTAGTCGATTAACGTGTCGAAGTGGTTCGATTCCATCTGCAGGGCGCCGGCGGGATGATGCGATATAATTTTTTATACGGATTTTCTAGCAAAGTAGTGTTCTTGATCCATTTTTTATGCTGCAATCGGTAGATTCAATCACACCAACCGAATGGGTCACGGTACACGACACGACATATGTACATATGTATGTATGCATGTAGGTGGCGATGGGCTGCAAGTTATGGTATGGTGACTGAGTGGTGTTTATGGTGTTGTTTTTGGATTCGTGTATAGTTCACAGAAAGTTATTCGTTGCCTTCTGCGTACAGGTGCTTGAGAGCTTCGTTACACATGTGCCCTACTGAGCTTCGGTGGTCCCGAGGTGCAAGCTTCAAACTTGTAGTCGATTAACGTGTCGAAGTGGTTCGATTCCATCTGCAGGGCGCCGGCGGGATGATGCGATATAATTTTTTATACGGATTTTCTAGCAAAGTAGTGTTGGTGCTCCATTTTTTATGCTGCAATCGGTAGATTCAGCCACACCAACCGATTTCGTCTTCTTTTTGGTTTCGTGTATAATTCACAGAAGGTTCTTCGTTGCTTTCTGCGTACAAGTGCTTGAGAGCTTCGTTACACATGTGCCCTACTGAGCTTCGGTGGTCCCGAGGTGCAAGCTTCAAACTTGTAGTCGATTAACGTGTCGAAGTGGTTCGATTCCATCTGCAGGGCGCCGGCGGGATGATGCGATATAATTTTTTATACGGATTTTCTAGCAAAGTAGTGTTGGTGCTCCATTTTTTATGCTGGAATTGGTAGATTCAATCACGCCAACCGATTTCGTGTTGTTTTTGGATTCGTGTATAATTCACAGAAAGTTATTCGTTGCCTTCTGCGTACAGGTGCTTGAGAGCTTCGTTACACATGTGCCCTACTGAGCTTCGGTGGTCCCGAGGTGCAAGCTTCAAACTTGTAGTCGATGAACGTGTCGAAGTGGTTCGATTTCATCTGCAGGGCGCCAGCGGGATGATGCGATATAATTTTTTATACGGATTTTCTAGCAAAGTAGTGTTGGTGCTCCATTTTTTATGCTGGAATTGGTAGATTCAATCACACCAACCGAATGGGTCACGGTACACGACACGACATATGTACATATGTATGTATGCATGTAGGTGGCGATGGGCTGCAAGTTATGGTATGGTGACTGAGTGGTGTTTCTTGTGTTGTTTTTGGATTCGTGTATAGTTCACAGAAAGTTTGTTCGTTGCCTTCTGCGTACAGGTGCTTGAGAGCTTCGTTACACATGTGCCCTACTGAGCTTCGGTGGTCCCGAGGTGCAAGCTTCAAACTTGTATTCGATTAACTTGTCGAAGTGGTTCGATTCCATCTGCAGGGTGCCGGCGGGATGATGCGATATCATTTTTTATACGGATTTTCTGGCAAAGTAGTGTTGGTGCTCCATTTTTTATGCTGGAATTGGTAGATTCAATCACACCAACCGAATGGGTCACAGAACACGACACGACATATGTTATGGTGGCTGAGTGGTGTTTTTTGTGTTGTTTTTGGATTCGTGTATAGTTCACAGAAAGTTATTCGTTGCCTTCTGCATACAGGTGCTTGAGAGCTCCGTTACACATGTGCCCTACTGAGCTTCGGTGGTCCCGAGGTGCAAGCTTCAAACTTGTATTCGATTAACTTGTCGAAGTGGTTCGATTCCATCTGCAGGGTGCCGGCGGGATGATGCGATATAATTTTTTATACGGATTTTCTAGCAAAGTAGTGTTGGTGCTCCATTTTTTATGCTGGAATTGGTAGATTCAATCACACCAACCGATTTTTTGTTGTTTTTGGATCCGTGTATAATTCACAGAAAGTTATTCGTTGCCTTCTGCGTACAGGTGCTTGGGAGCTTCGTTACACATGTGCCCTACTGAGTTTCGGTGGTCCCGAGGTGCAAGCTTTAAACTTGTATTCGATTAACTTGTCGAAGTGGTTCGATTCCATCTGCAGAGCGCCGGCGGGATGATGCGATATATTTTTTTATACGGATTTTCTAGCAAAGCAGTGTTCTTGCTCCATTTTTTATGCTGCAATCGGTAGATTCAGCCACACCAACCGATTTTGTGTTGTTTTTGGATTCGTGTATAATTCACAGAAAGTTATTCGTTGCCTTCTGCGTACAGGTACTTGAGAGCTTCGTTACACATGTGCCCTACTGAGCTTCGGTGGTCCCGAGGTGCAAGCTTCAAACTTGTAGTCGATTAACGTGTCGAAGTGGTTCGATTCCATCTGCAGGGCGCCGGCGGGATGATGCGATATATTTTTTTAATACGGATTTTCTAGCAAAGTATTGTTGGTGCTCCATTTTTTATGCTGCAATCGGTAGATTCAGCCACACCAACCGATTTTGTGTTGTTTTTGGATTCGTGTATAATTCACAGAAAGTTATTCGTTGCCTTCTGCGTACAGGTGCTTGAGAGCGTCGTTACACATGTGCCCTACTGAGCTTCGGTGGTCCCGAGGTGCAAGCTTCAAACTTGTAGTCGATTAACGTGTCGAAGTGGTTCGATTTCATCTGCAGGGCGCCGGCGGGATGATGCGATATAATTTTTTATACAGATTTTCTAGCAAAGTAGTGTTGGTGCTCCATTTTTTATGCTGCAATCGGTAGATTCAGCCACACCAACCGATTTTGTGTTGTTTTTGGATTCGTGTATATTTCACAGAAAGTTATTCGTTGCCTTCTGCGTACAGGTACTTGAGAGCTTCGTTACACATGTGCCCTACTGAGCTTCGGTGGTCCCGAGGTGCAAGCTTCAAACTTGTAGTCGATTAACGTGTCGAAGTGGTTCGATTCCATCTGCAGGGCGCCGGCGGGATGATGCGATATAATTTTTTATACGGATTTTCTAGCAAAGTAGTGTTCTTGCTCCATTTTTTATGCTGCAATCGGTAGATTCAATCACACCAACCGAATGGGTCACGGTACACGACACGACATATGTACATATGTATGTATGCATGTAGGTGGCGATGGGCTGCAAGTTATGGTATGGTGACTGAGTGGTGTTTATGGTGTTGTTTTTGGATTCGTGTATAGTTCACAGAAAGTTATTCGTTGCCTTCTGCGTACAGGTGCTTGAGAGCTTCGTTACACATGTGCCCTACTGAGCTTCGGTGGTCCCGAGGTGCAAGCTTCAAACTTGTAGTCGATTAACGTGTCGAAGTGGTTCGATTCCATCTGCAGGGCGCCGGCGGGATGATGCGATATAATTTTTTATACGGATTTTCTAGCAAAGTAGTGTTGGTGCTCCATTTTTTATGCTGCAATCGGTAGATTCAGCCACACCAACCGATTTCGTCTTCTTTTTGGTTTCGTGTATAATTCACAGAAGGTTCTTCGTTGCCTTCTGCGTACAAGTGCTTGAGAGCTTCGTTACACATGTGCCCTACTGAGCTTCGGTGGTCCCGAGGTGCAAGCTTCAAACTTGTAGTCGATTAACGTGTCGAAGTGGTTCGATTCCATCTGCAGGGCGCCGGCGGGATGATGCGATATAATTTTTTATACGGATTTTCTAGCAAAGTAGTGTTGGTGCTCCATTTTTTATGCTGGAATTGGTAGATTCAATCACACCAACCGATTTCGTGTTCTTTTTGGATTCGTGTATAATTCACAGAAGGTTATTCGTTGCCTTCTGCGTGCAGGTACTTGAGAGCTTCGTTACACATATGCCCTACTGAGCTTCGGTGGTCCCGAGGTGCAAGCTTCAAACTTGTATTCGATTAACTTGTCGAAGTGGTTCGATTCCATCTGCAGGGTGCCGGCGGGATGATGCGATATAATTTTTTATACGGATTTTCTAGCAAAGTAGTGTTCTTGCTCCATTTTTTATGCTGGAATCGGTAGATTCAATCA
Source organism: Eumerus sabulonum (assembly GCA_951905685.1). Classification (NCBI taxonomy): domain Eukaryota; kingdom Metazoa; phylum Arthropoda; class Insecta; order Diptera; family Syrphidae; genus Eumerus; species Eumerus sabulonum. The sequence goes on from OX645063.1 coordinate 43,757,277, forward strand.
CACCAACCGAATGGGTCACGGTACACGACACGACATATGTACATATGTATGTATGCATGTAGGTGGCGATGGGCTGCAAGTTATGGTATGGTGACTGAGTGGTGTTTCTTGTGTTGTTTTTGGATTCGTGTATAGTTCACAGAAAGTTTGTTCGTTGCCTTCTGCGTACAGGTGCTTGAGAGCTTCGTTACACATGTGCCCTACTGAGCTTCGGTGGTCCCGAGGTGCAAGCTTCAAACTTGTATTCGATTAACTTGTCGAAGTGGTTCGATTCCATCTGCAGGGTGCCGGCGGGATGATGCGATATCATTTTTTATACGGATTTTCTAGCAAAGTAGTGTTCTTGCTCCATTTTTTATGCTGGAATCGGTAGATTCAATCACACCAACCGAATGGGTCACGGTACACGACACGACATATGTACATATGTATGTATGCATGTAGGTGGCGATGGGCTGCAAGTTATGGTATGGTGACTGAGTGGTGTTTATGGTGTTGTTTTTGGATTCGTGTATAGTTCACAGAAAGTTATTCGTTGCCTTCTGCGTACAGGTGCTTGAGAGCTTCGTTACACATGTGCCCTACTGAGCTTCGGTGGTCCCGAGGTGCAAGCTTCAAACTTGTATTCGATTAACTTGTCGAAGTGGTTCGATTCCATCTGCAGGGTGCCGGCGGGATGATGCGATTTAATTTTTTATACGGATTTTCTGGCAAAGTAGTGTTGATGCTCCATTTTTTATGCTGGAATTGGTAGATTCAATCACACCAACCGAATGGGTCACGGAACACGACACGACATATGTTATGGTATGGTGGCTGAGTGGTGTTTTTTGTGTTGTTTTTGGATTCGTGTATAGTTCACAGAAAGTTATTCGTTGCCTTCAGCGTACAGGTGCTTGAGAGCTTCGTTACACATGTGCCCTACTGAGCTTCGGTGGTCCCGAGGTGCAAGCTTCAAACTTGTAGTCGATTAACGTGTCGAAGTGGTTCGATTCCATCTGCAGGGCGCCGGCGGGATGATGCGATATAATTTTTTATACGGATTTTCTAGCAAAGTAGTGTTTGGAATTGGTAGATTCAATCACACCCACCGATTTCTTGTTCTTTTTGGATTCGTGTATAATTCACTGAAAGTTATTCGTTGCCTTCTGCGTACAGGTGCTTGGGAGCTTCGTTACACATGTGCCCTACTGAGTTTCGGTGGTCCCGAGGTGCAAGCTTTAAACTTGTATTCGATTAACTTGTCGAAGTGGTTCGATTCCATCTGCAGGGCGCCGACGGGATGATGCGATATATTTTTTTGTACGGATTTTCTAGCAAAGCAGTGTTCTTGCTCCATTTTTTATGCTGCAATCGGTAGATTCAGCCACACCAACCGATTTTGTGTTGTTTTTGGATTCGTGTATAATTCACAGAAAGTTATTCGTTGCCTTCTGCGTACAGGTACTTGAGAGCTTCGTTACACATGTGCCCTACTGAGCTTCGGTGGTCCCGAGGTGCAAGCTTCAAACTTGTATTCGATTAACTTGTCGAAGTGGTTCGATTCCATCTGGAGGGTGCCGGCGGGATGATGCGATATAATTTTTTATACGGATTTTCTGGCAAAGTAGTGTTGATGCTCCATTTTTTATGCTGGAATCGGTAGATTCAATCACACCAACCGAATGGGTCACGGAACACGACACGAGATATGTTATGGTATGGTGGCTGAGTGGTGCTTTTTGTGTTGTTTTTGGATTCGTGTATAGTTCACAGAAAGTTATTCGTTGCCTTCTGCGTACAGGTGCTTGGGAGCTTCGTTACACATGTGCCCTACTGAGTTTCGGTGGTCCCGAGGTGCAAGCTTTAAACTTGTATTCGATTAGCTTGTCGAAGTGGTTCGATTCCATCTGCAGGGCGCCGGCGGGATGATGCGACATATTTTTTTATACGGATTTTCTAGCAAAGCAGTGTTCTTGCTCCATTTTTTATGCTGCAATCGGTAGATTCAGCCACACCAACCGATTTTGTGTTGTTTTTGGATTCGTGTATAATTCACAGAAAGTTATTCGTTGCCTTCTGCGTACAGGTACTTGAGAGCTTCGTTACACATGTGCCCTACTGAGCTTCGGTGGTCCCGAGGCGCAAGCTTCAAACTTGTATTCGATTAACTTGTCGAAGTGGTTCGATTCCATCTGCAGGGTGCCGGCGGGATGATGCGATATAATTTTTTATACGGATTTTCTAGCAAAGTAGTGTTCTTGCTCCATTTTTTATGCTGGAATCGGTAGATTCAATCACACCAACCGAATGGGTCACGGTACACGACACGACATATGTACATATGTATGTATGCATGTAGGTGGCGATGGGCTGCAAGTTATGGTATGGTGACTGAGTGGTGTTTCTTGTGTTGTTTTTGGATTCGTGTATAGTTCACAGAAAGTTATTCGTTGCCTTCTGCGTACAGGTGCTTGAGAGCTTCGTTACACATGTGCCCTACTGAGCTTCGGTGGTCCCGAGGTGCAAGCTTCAAACTTGTATTCGATTAACTTGTCGAAGTGGCTCGATTCCATCCGCAGGGTGCCGGCGGGATGATGCCATATCATTTTTTATACGGATTTTCTAGCAAAGTAGTGTTCTTGCTCCATTTTTTATGCTGGAATCGGTAGATTCGATCACACCAACCGAATGGGTCACGGTACACGACACGACATATGTACATATGTATGTATGCATGTAGGTGGCGATGGGCTGCAAGTTATGGTATGGTGACTGAGTGGTGTTTATGGTGTTGTTTTTGGATTCGTGTATAGTTCACAGAAAGTTATTCGTTGCCTTCTGCGTACAGGTGCTTGAGAGCTTCGTTACACATGTGCCCTACTGAGCTTCGGTGGTCCCGAGGTGCAAGCTTCAAACTTGTATTCGATTAACTTGTCGAAGTGGTTCGATTCCATCTGCAGGGTGCCGGCGGGATGATGCGATTTAATTTTTTATACGGATTTTCTGGCAAAGTAGTGTTGATGCTCCATTTTTTATGCTGGAATTGGTAGATTCAATCACACCAACCGAATGGGTCACGGAACACGACACGACATATGTTATGGTATGGTGGCTGAGTGGTGTTTTTTGTGTTGTTTTTGGATTCGTGTATAGTTCACAGAAAGTTATTCGTTGCCTTCTGCGTACAGGTGCTTGAGAGCTTCGTTACACATGTGCCCTACTGAGCTTCGGTGGTCCCGAGGTGCAAGCTTCAAACTTGTAGTCGATTAACGTGTCGAAGTGGTTCGATTCCATCTGCAGGGCGCCGGCGGGATGATGCGATATAATTTTTTATACGGATTTTCTAGCAAAGTAGTGTTGGTGCTCCATTTTTTATGCTGGAATCGGTAGATTCAATCACGCCAACCGATTTCGTGTTGTTTTTGGATTCGTGTATAATTCACAGAAAGTTATTCATTGCCTTCTGCGTACAGGTGCTTGAGAGCTTCTTTACACATGTGCCCTACTGAGCTTCGGTGGTCCCGAGGTGCAAGCTTCAAACTTGTAGTCGATTAACGTGTCGAAGTGGTTCGATTCCATCTGCAGGGCGCCGGCGGGATGATGCGATACAATTTTTTATACGGATTTTCTAGCAAAGTAGTGTTGGTGCTCCATTTTTTATGCTGCAATCGGTAGATTCAGCCACACCAACCGATTTTGTGTTGTTTTTGGATTCGTGTATAATTCACAGAAAGTTATTCGTTGCCTTCTGCGTACAGGTACTTGAGAGCTTCGTTACACATGTGCCCTACTGAGCTTCGGTGGTCCCGAGGTGCAAGCTTCAAACTTGTAGTCGATTAACGTGTCGAAGTGGTTCGATTCCATCTGCAGGGCGCCGGCGGGATGATGCGATACAATTTTTTATACGGATTTTCTAGCAAAGTAGTGATGGTGCTCCATTTTTTATGCTGCAATCGGTAGATTCAGCCACACCAACCGATTTTGTGTTGTTTTTGGATTCGTGTATAATTCACAGAAAGTTATTCGTTGCCTTCTGCGTACAGGTACTTGAGAGCTTCGTTACACATGTGCCCTACTGAGCTTCGGTGATCCCGAGGTGCAAGCTTCAAACTTGTAGTCGATTAACGTGTCGAAGTGGTTCGATTCCATCTGCAGGGCGCCGGCGGGATGATGCGATATAATTTTTTATACGGATTTTCTAACAAAGTAGTGTTGGTGCTCCATTTTTATGCTGGAATTGGTAGATTCAATCACACCAACCGATTTCGTCTTCTTTTTGGATTCGTGTATAAGTCACAGAAGGTTCTTCGTTGCCTTCTGCGTACAGGTGCTTGAGAGCTTCGTTACACATGTGCCCTACTGAGCTTCGGTGGTCCCGAGGTGCAAGCTTCAAACTTGTAGTCGATTAACGTGTCGAAGTGGTTCGATTCCATCTGCAGGGCGCCGGCGGGATGATGCGATATAATTTTTTATACGGATTTCCTAGCAAAGTAGTGTTCTTGCTCCATTTTTTATGCTGCAATCGGTAGATTCAGCCACACCAACCGATTTTGTGTGGTTTTTGGATTCGTGTATAATTCACAGAAAGTTATTCGTTGCCTTCTGCGTACAGGTACTTGAGAGCTTCGTTACACATGTGCCCTACTGAGCTTCGGTGGTCCCGAGGTGCAAGCTTCAAACTTGTAGTCGATTAACGTGTCGAAGTGGTTCGATTCCATCTGCAGGGCGCCGGCGGGATGATGCGATATAATTTTTTATACGGATTTCCTAGCAAAGTAGTGTTCTTGCTCCATTTTTTATGCTGCAATCGGTAGATTCAGCCACACCAACCGATTTTGTGTTGTTTTTGGATTCGTGTATAATTCACAGAAAGTTATTCGTTGCCTTCTGCGTACAGGTACCTGAGAGCTTCGTTACACATGTGCCCTACTGAGCTTCGGTGGTCCCGAGGTGCAAGCTTCAAACTTGTAGTCGATTAACGTGTCGAAGTGGTTCGATTCCATCTGCAGGGCGCCGGCGGGATGATGCGATACAATTTTTTATACGGATTTTCTAGAAAAGTAGTGTTGGTGCTCCATTTCTTATGCTGCAATCGGTAGATTCAGCCACACCAACCGATTTTGTGTTGTTTTTGGATTCGTGTATAATTCACAGAAGGTTCTTCGTTGCCTTCTGCGTACAGGTACTTGAGAGCTTCGTTACACATGTGCCCTACTGAGCTTCGGTGGTCCCGAGGTGCAAGCTTCAAACTTGTATTCGATTAACTTGTCGAAGTGGTTCGTTTCCATCTGCAGGGTGCCGGCGGGAAGATGCGATATAATTTTTTATACGGATTTTCTAGCAAAGTAGTGTTGATGCTCCATTTTTTATGCTGGAATCGGTAGATTCAATCACAGCAACCGAATGGGTCATGGAACACGACACGACATATGTACATATGTATGTATGCATGTAGGTGGCGATGGGCTTCAAGGCATGGTATGGTGACTGAGTGGTGTTTCTTGTGTTGTTTTTGGATTCGTGTATAGTTCACAGAAAGTTATTCGTTGCCTTCTGCGTACAGGTGCTTGAAAGCTTCGTTACACATGTGCCCTACTGAGCTTCGGTGGTCCCGAGGTGCAAGCTTCAAACTTGTATTCGATTAACTTGTCGAAGTGGCTCGTTTCCATCTGCAGGGTGCCGGCGGGATGATGCGATATAATTTTTTATACGGATTTTCTAGCAAAGTAGTGTTGGTGCTCCATTTTTTATGCTGGAATTGGTAGATTCAATCACACCAACCGATTTCGTGTTGTTTTTGGATTCGTGTATAATTCACAGAAAGTTATTCGTTGCCTTCTGCGTAAAGGTACTTGAGAGCTTCGTTACACATGTGCCCTACTGAGCTTCGGTGGTCCCGAGGTGCAAGCTTCAAACTTGTATTCGATTAACTTGTCGAAGTGGTTCGATTCCATCTGCAGGGCGCCGGCAGGATGATGTGATATAATTTTTTATACGGATTTTCTAGCAAAGTAGTGTTGGTGCTCCATTTTTATGCTGGAATTGGTAGATTCAATCACACCAACCGATTTCGTCTTCTTTTTGGATTCGTGTATAATTCACAGAAGGTTCTTCGTTGCCTTCTGCGTACAGGTACTTGAGAGCTTCGTTACACATGTGCCCTACTGAGCTTCGGTGGTCCCGAGGTGCAAGCTTCAAACTTGTATTCGATTAACTTGTCGAAGTGGTTCGTTTCCATCTGCAGGGTGCCGGCGGGATGATGCGATATAATTTTTTATACGGATTTTCTAGCAAAGTAGTGTTGATGCTCCATTTTTTATGCAGGAATCGGTAGATTCAATCACACCAACCGAATGGGTCATGGAACACGACACGACATATGTAGATATGTATGTATGCATGTAGGTGGCGATGGGCTTCAAGGCATGGTTTGGTGACTGAGTGGTGTTTCTTGTGTTGTTTTTGGATTCGTGTATAGTTCACAGAAAGTTATTCGTTGCCTTCTGCGTACAGGTGCTTGAAAGCTTCGTTACACATGTGCCCTACTGAGCTTCGGTGGTCCCGAGGTGCAAGCTTCAAACTTGTAGTCGATTAACGTGTCGAAGTGGTTCGATTCCATCTGCAGGGCGCCGGCGGGATGATGCGATATAATTTTTTATACGGATTTTCTAGCAAAGTAGTGTTGGTGCTCCATTTTTATGCTGGAATTGGTAGATTCAATCACACCAACCGATTTCGTCTTCTTTTTGGATTCGTGTATAATTCACAGAAGGTTCTTCGTTGCCTTCTGCGTACAGGTACTTGAGAGCTTCGTTACACATGTGCCCTACTGAGCTTCGGTGGTCCCGAGGTGCAAGCTTCAAACTTGTAGTCGATTAACGTGTCGAAGTGGTTCGATTCCATCTGCAGGGCGCCGGCGGGATGATGCGATATAATTTTTTATACGGATTTTCTAGCAAAGTAGTGTTGGTGCTCCATTTTTTATGCTGGAATTGGTAGATTCAATCACGCCAACCGATTTCGTGTTGTTTTTGGATTCGTGTATAATTCACAGAAAGTTATTCGTTGCCTTCTGCGTACAGGTACTTGAGAGCTTCGTTACACATGTGCCCTACTGAGCTTCGGTGGTCCCGAGGTGCAAGCTTCAAACTTGTAGTCGATTAACGTGTCGAAGTGGTTCGATTTCATCTGCAGGGTGCCGGCGGGATGATGCGATATATTTTTTTATACGGATTTTCTAGCAAAGTAGTGTTGGTGCTCCATTTTTTATGCTGGAATTGGTAGATTCAATCACACCAACAGATTTCGTGTTCTTTTTGGATTCGTGTATAATTCACAGGAGGTTATTCGTTGCGGGTGCCGGCGGGATGATGCGATATATTTTTTTATACGGAATTTCTAGCAAAGTAGTGTTGATGCTCCATGTTTTATGCTGGAATCGGTAGATTCAATCACACCAACCGAATGGGTCACGGAACACGACACGACATATGTACATATGTATGTATGCATGTAGGTGGCGATGGGCTGCAAGTTATAGTATGGTGACTGAGTGGTGTTTTTTGAGTTGTTTTTGGATTCGTGTATAGTTCACAGAAAGTTATTCGTTGCCTTCTGCGTACAGGTGCTTGAGAGCTTCGTTACACATGTGCCCTACTGAGCTTCGGTGGTCCCGAGGTGCAAGCTTCAAACTTGTAGTCGATTAACGTGTCGAAGTGGTTCGATTCCATCTGCAGGGCGCCGGCGGGATGATGCGATATAATTTTTTATACGGATTTTCTAGCAAAGTAGTGTTGGTGCTCCATTTTTTATGCTGGAATTAGTAGATTCAATCACACCAACCGATTTCGTGTTGTTTTTGGATTCGTGTATAATTCACAGAAGGTTATTCGTTGCCTTCTGCGTACAGGTACTTGAGAGCTTCGTTACACATGTGTCCTACTGAGCTTCGGTGGTCCCGAGGTGCAAGCTTCAAACTTGTATTCGATTAACTTGTCGAAGTGGTTCGATTCCATCTGCAGGGCGCCGGCGGGATGATGCGATACAATTTTTTATACGGATTTTCTAGCAAAGTAGTATTGGTGCTCCATTTTTTATGCTGGAATCGGTAGATTCAATCACACCAACCGATTTCGTGTCGTTTTTGGATTCGTGTATAATTCACAGAAGGTTATTCGTTGCCTTCTGCGTACAGGTACTTGAGATCTTCGTTACACATGTGCCCTACTGAGCTTCGGTGGTCCCGAGGTGCAAGCTTGAAACTTGTATTCGATTAACTTGTCGAAGTGGTTCGATTCCATCTGCAGGGCGCCGGCGGGATGATGCGATACAATTTTGTATACGGATTTTCTAGCGAGGTAGTGTTCTTGCTCCATTTTTTATGCTGCAATCGGTAGATTCAGCCACCAACCGATTTTGTGTTGTTTTTGGATTCGTGTATAATTCACAGAAAGTTATTCGTTGCCTTCTGCGTACAGGTACTTGAGAGCTTCGTTACACATGTGCCCTACTGAGCTTCGGTGGTCCCGAGTTGCAAGCTTAAACTTGTAGTCGATTAACGTGTCGAAGTGGTTCGATTCCATCTGCAGGGCGCCGGCGGGATGATGCGATATAATTTTTTATACGGATTTTCTAGCAAAGTAGTGTTGGTGCTCCATTTTTTATGCTGGAATTGGTAGATTCAATCACACCAACCGATTTCGTCTTCTTTTTGGATTCGTGTATAATTCACAGAAGGTTCTTCGTTGCCTTCTGCGTACAGGTGCTTGAGAGCTTCGTTACACATGTGCCCTACTGAGCTTCGGTGGTCCCGAGGTGCAAGCTTCAAACTTGTAGTCGATTAACGTGTCGAAGTGGTTCGATTCCATCTGCAGGGCGCCGGCGGGATGATGCGATATATTTTTTTAATACGGATTTTCTAGCAAAGAAGTGTTGGTGCTCCATTTTTTATGCTGCAATCGGTAGATTCAGCCACACCAACCGATTTTGTGTTGTTTTTGGATTCGTGTATAATTTACAGAAAGTTATTCGTTGCCTTCTGCGTACAGGTACTTGAGAGCTTCGTTACACATGTGCCCTACTGAGCTTCGGTGGTCCCGAGGTGCAAGCTTCAAACTTGTAGTCGATTAACGTGTCGAAGTGGTTCGATTCCATCTGCAGGGCGCCCGCGGGATGATGCGATATAATTTTTTATACGGATTTTCTAGCAAAGTAGTGTTCTTGCTCCATTTTTTATGCTGCAATCGGTAGATTCAGCCACACCAACCGATTTTGTGTGGTTTTTGGATTCGTGTATAATTCACAGAAAGTTATTCGTTGCCTTCTGCGTACAGGTACTTGAGAGCTTCGTTACACATGTGCCCTACTGAGCTTCGGTGGTCCCGAGGTGCAAGCTTCAAACTTGTAGTCGATTAACGTGTCGAAGTGGTTCGATTCCATCTGCAGGGCGCCGGCGGGATGATGCGATATAATTTTTTATACGGATTTCCTAGCAAAGTAGTGTTCTTGCTCCATTTTTTATGCTGCAATCGGTAGATTCAGCCACACCAACCGATTTTGTGTTGTTTTTGGATTCGTGTATAATTCACAGAAAGTTATTCGTTGCCTTCTGCGTACAGGTACCTGAGAGCTTCGTTACACATGTGCCCTACTGAGCTTCGGTGGTCCCGAGGTGCAAGCTTCAAACTTGTAGTCGATTAACGTGTCGAAGTGGTTCGATTCCATCTGCAGGGCGCCGGCGGGATGATGCGATACAATTTTTTATACGGATTTTCTAGAAAAGTAGTGTTGGTGCTCCATTTCTTATGCTGCAATCGGTAGATTCAGCCACACCAACCGATTTTGTGTTGTTTTTGGATTCGTGTATAATTCACAGAAGGTTCTTCGTTGCCTTCTGCGTACAGGTACTTGAGAGCTTCGTTACACATGTGCCCTACTGAGCTTCGGTGGTCCCGAGGTGCAAGCTTCAAACTTGTATTCGATTAACTTGTCGAAGTGGTTCGTTTCCATCTGCAGGGTGCCGGCGGGAAGATGCGATATAATTTTTTATACGGATTTTCTAGCAAAGTAGTGTTGATGCTCCATTTTTTATGCTGGAATCGGTAGATTCAATCACACCAACCGAATGGGTCATGGAACACGACACGACATATGTACATATGTATGTATGCATGTAGGTGGCGATGGGCTTCAAGGCATGGTATGGTGACTGAGTGGTGTTTCTTGTGTTGTTTTTGGATTCGTGTATAGTTCACAGAAAGTTATTCGTTGCCTTCTGCGTACAGGTGCTTGAAAGCTTCGTTACACATGTGCCCTACTGAGCTTCGGTGGTCCCGAGGTGCAAGCTTCAAACTTGTATTCGATTAACTTGTCGAAGTGGCTCGTTTCCATCTGCAGGGTGCCGGCGGGATGATGCGATATAATTTTTTATACGGATTTTCTAGCAAAGTAGTGTTGGTGCTCCATTTTTTATGCTGGAATTGGTAGATTCAATCACACCAACCGATTTCGTGTTGTTTTTGGATTCGTGTATAATTCACAGAAAGTTATTCGTTGCCTTCTGCGTAAAGGTACTTGAGAGCTTCGTTACACATGTGCCCTACTGAGCTTCGGTGGTCCCGAGGTGCAAGCTTCAAACTTGTATTCGATTAACTTGTCGAAGTGGTTCGATTCCATCTGCAGGGCGCCGGCAGGATGATGCGATATAATTTTTTATACGGATTTTCTAGCAAAGTAGTGTTGGTGCTCCATTTTTATGCTGGAATTGGTAGATTCAATCACACCAACCGATTTCGTCTTCTTTTTGGATTCGTGTATAATTCACAGAAGGTTCTTCGTTGCCTTCTGCGTACAGGTACTTGAGAGCTTCGTTACACATGTGCCCTACTGAGCTTCGGTGGTCCCGAGGTGCAAGCTTCAAACTTGTATTCGATTAACTTGTCGAAGTGGTTCGTTTCCATCTGCAGGGTGCCGGCGGGATGATGCGATATAATTTTTTATACGGATTTTCTAGCAAAGTAGTGTTGATGCTCCATTTTTTATGCAGGAATCGGTAGATTCAATCACACCAACCGAATGGGTCATGGAACACGACACGACATATGTAGATATGTATGTATGCATGTAGGTGGCGATGGGCTTCAAGGCATGGTTTGGTGACTGAGTGGTGTTTCTTGTGTTGTTTTTGGATTCGTGTATAGTTCACAGAAAGTTATTCGTTGCCTTCTGCGTACAGGTGCTTGAAAGCTTCGTTACACATGTGCCCTACTGAGCTTCGGTGGTCCCGAGGTGCAAGCTTCAAACTTGTAGTCGATTAACGTGTCGAAGTGGTTCGATTCCATCTGCAGGGCGCCGGCGGGATGATGCGATATAATTTTTTATACGGATTTTCTAGCAAAGTAGTGTTGGTGCTCCATTTTTATGCTGGAATTGGTAGATTCAATCACACCAACCGATTTCGTCTTCTTTTTGGATTCGTGTATAATTCACAGAAGGTTCTTCGTTGCCTTCTGCGTACAGGTACTTGAGAGCTTCGTTACACATGTGCCCTACTGAGCTTCGGTGGTCCCGAGGTGCAAGCTTCAAACTTGTAGTCGATTAACGTGTCGAAGTGGTTCGATTCCATCTGCAGGGCGCCGGCGGGATGATGCGATACAATTTTTTATACGGATTTTCTAGCAAAGTAGTGTTGGTGCTCCATTTTTTATGCTGCAATCGGTAGATTCAGCCACACCAACCGATTTTGTGTTGTTTTTGGATTCGTGTATAATTCACAGAAAGTTATTCGTTGCCTTCTGCGTACAGGTGCTTGAGAGCTTCGTTACACATGTGCCCTACTGAGCTTCGGTGGTCCCGAGGTGCAAGCTTCAAACTTGTAGTCGATTAACGTGTCGAAGTGGTTCAATTCCATCTGCAGGGCGCCGGCGGGATGATGCGATATATTTTTTTATACGGATTTTCTAGCAAAGCAGTGTTCTTGCTCCATTTTTTATGCTGCAATCGGTAGATTCAGCCACACCAACCGATTTTGTGTTGTTTTTGGATTCGTGTATAATTCACAGAAAGTTATTGGTTGCCTTCTGCGTACAGGTACTTGAGAGCTTCGTTACACATGTGCCCTACTGAGCTTCGGTGGTCCCGAGGTGCAAGCTTCAAACTTGTATTCTATTAACTTGTCGAAGTGGTTCGATTCCATCTGCAGGGTGCCGGCGGGATGATGCGATATATTTTTTTATACGGATTTTCTAGCAAAGTAGTGTTGGTGCTCCATTTTTTATGCTGGAATCGGTAGATTCAATCACACCAACCGAATGGGTCATGGAACACGACACGACATATGTACATATGTATGTATGCATGTAGGTGGCGATGGGCTTCAAGGCATGGTATGGTGACTGAGTGGTGTTTCTTGTGTTGTTTTTGGATTCGTGTATAGTTCACAGAAAGTTATTCGTTGCCTTCTGCGTACAGGTGCTTGAAAGCTTCGTTACACATGTGCCCTACTGAGCTTCGGTGGTCCCGAGGTGCAAGCTTCAAACTTGTAGTCGATTAACGTGTCGAAGTGGTTCGATTCCATCTGCAGGGCGCTGGCGGGATGATGCGATATAATTTTTTATACGGATTTTCTAGCAAAGTAGTGTTGGTGCTCCATTTTTTATGCTGGAATTGGTAGATTCAATCACACCAACCGATTTCGTGTTGTTTTTGGATTCGTGTATAATTCACAGAAAGTTATTCGTTGCCTTCTGCGTAAAGGTACTTGAGAGCTTCGTTACACATGTGCCCTACTGAGCTTCGGTGGTCCCGAGGTGCAAGCTTCAAACTTGTATTCGATTAACTTGTCGAAGTGGTTCGATTCCATCTGCAGGGCGCCGGCGGGATGATGCGATATAATTTTTTATACGGATTTTCTAGCAAAGTAGTGTTGGTGCTCCATTTTTTATGCTGGAATTGGTAGATTCAATCACACCAACCGATTTCGTGTTGTTTTTGGATTCGTGTATAATTCACAGAAAGTTATTCGTTGCCTTCTGCGTAAAGGTACTTGAGAGCTTCGTTACACATGTGCCCTACTGAGCTTCGGTGGTCCCGAGGTGCAAGCTTCAAACTTGTATTCGATTAACTTGTCGAAGTGGTTCGATTCCATCTGCAGGGCGCCGGCAGGATGATGCGATATAATTTTTTATACGGATTTTCTAGCAAAGTAGTGTTGGTGCTCCATTTTTTATGCTGGAATTGGTAGATTCAATCACACCAACCGATTTCGTGTTGTTTTTGGATTCGTGTATAATTCACAGAAAGTTATTCGTTGCCTTCTGCGTAAAGGTACTTGAGAGCTTCGTTACACATGTGCCCTACTGAGCTTCGGTGGTCCCGAGGTGCAAGCTTCAAACTTGTATTCGATTAACTTGTCGAAGTGGTTCGATTCCATCTGCAGGGCGCCGGCGGGATGATGCGATATAATTTTTTATACGGATTTTCTAGCAAAGTAGTGTTCTTGCTCCATTTTTTATGCTGCAATCGGTAGATTCAGCCACACCAACCGATTTTGTGTTGTTTTTGGATTCGTGCATAATTCACAGAAATTTATTCGTTGCCTTCTGCGTACAGGTACTTGAGAGCTTCGTTACACATATGCCCTACTGAGCTTCGGTGGTCCCGAGGTGCAAGCTTCAAACTTGTAGTCGATTAACGTGTCGAAGTGGTTCGATTCCATCTGCAGGGCGCCGGCGGGATGATGCGATATAATTTTTTATACGGATTTTCTAGCAAAGCAGTGTTGGTGCTCCATTTTTTATGCTGGAATTGGTAGATTCAGTCACACCAACCGATTTCGTGTTGTTTTTGGATACGTGTATAATTCACAGAAGGTTATTCGTTGCCTTCTGCGTACAGGTACTTGAGAGCTTCGTTACACATGTGCCCTACTGAGCTTCGGTGGTCCCGAGGTGCAAGCTTCAAACTTGTATTCGATTAACTTGTCGAAGTGGTTCGATTCCATCTGCAGGGTGCCGGCGGGATGATGCGATATAATTTTTTATACGGATTTTCTGGCAAAGTAGTGTTGATGCTCCATTTTTTATGCTGGAATCGGTGGATTCAATCACACCAACCGAATGGGTCACGGAACACGACACGACATATCTTATGGTATGGTGGCTGAGTGGTGTTTTTTGTGTTGTTTTTGGATTCGTGTATAGTTCACAGAAAGTTATTCGTTGCCTTCTGCGTACAGGTGCTTGAGAGCTTCGTTACACATGTGCCCTACTGAGCTTCGGTGGTCCCGAGGTGCAAGCTTCAAACTTGTAGTCGATTAACGTGTCGAAGTGGTTCAATTCCATCTGCAGGGCGCCGGCGGGATGATGCGATGTATTTTTTTATACGGATTTTCTAGCAAAGCAGTGTTCTTGCTCCATTTTTTATGCTGCAATCGGTAGATTCAGCCACACCAACCGATTTTGTGTTGTTTTTGGATTCGTGTATAATTCACAGAAAGTTATTCGTTGCCTTCTGCGTACAGGTACTTGAGAGCTTCGTTACACATGTGCCCTACTGAGCTTCGGTGGTCCCGAGGTGCAAGCTTCAAACTTGTATTCGATTAACTTGTCGAAGTGGTTCGTTTCCATCTGCAGGGTGCCGGCGGGATGATGCGATATAATTTTTTATACGGATTTTCTAGCAAAGTAGTGTTGATGCTCCATTTTTTATGCTGCAATCGGTAGATTCAATCACACCAACCGAATGGGTCATGGAACACGACACGACATATGTACATATGTATGTATGCATGTAGGTGGCGATGGGCTTCAAGGCATGGTATGGTGACTGAGTGGTGTTTCTTGTGTTGCTTTTGGATTCGTGTATAGTTCACAGAAAGTTATTCGTTGCCTTCTGCGTACAGGTGCTTGAAAGCTTCGTTACACATGTGCCCTACTGAGCTTCGGTGGTCCCGAGGTGCAAGCTTCAAACTTGTAGTCGATTAACGTGTCGAAGTGGTTCGATTCCATCTGCAGGGCGCCGGCGGGATGATGCGATATAATTTTTTATACGGATTTTCTAGCAAAGTAGTGTTGGTGCTCCATTTTTTATGCTGGAATTGGTAGATTCAATCACACCAACCGATTTCGTGTTGTTTTTGGATTCGTGTATAATTCACAGAAAGTTATTCGTTGCCTTCTGCGTAAAGGTACTTGAGAGCTTCGTTACACATGTGCCCTACTGAGCTTCGGTGGTCCCGAGGTGCAAGCTTCAAACTTGTATTCGATTAACTTGTCGAAGTGGTTCGGTTCCATCTGCAGGGCGCCGGCGGGATGATGCGATATAATTTTTTATACGGATTTTCTAGCAAAGTAGTGTTCTTGCTCCATTTTTTATGCTGCAATCGGTAGATTCAGCCACACCAACCGATTTTGTGTTGTTTTTGGATTCGTGCATAATTCACAGAAATTTATTCGTTGCCTTCTGCGTACAGGTACTTGAGAGCTTCGTTACACATATGCCCTACTGAGCTTCGATGGTCCCGAGGTGCAAGCTTCAAACTTGTAGTCGATTAACGTGTCGAAGTGGTTCGATTCCATCTGCAGGGCGCCGGCGGGATGATGCGATATAATTTTTTATACGGATTTTCTAGCAAAGCAGTGTTGGTGCTCCATTTTTTATGCTGGAATTGGTAGATTCAGTCACACCAACCGATTTCGTGTTGTTTTTGGATACGTGTATAATTCACAGAAGGTTATTCGTTGCCTTCTGCGTACAGGTACTTGAGAACTTCGTTACACATGTGCCCTACTGAGCTTCGGTGGTCCCGAGGTGCAAGCTTCAAACTTGTATTCGATTACCTTGTCGAAGTGGTTCGATTCCATCTGCAGGGCGCCGGCGGGATGATGCGATATAATTTTTTATACGGATTTTCTAGCAAAGTAGTGTTCTTGCTCCATTTTTTATGCTGCAATCGGTAGATTCAGCCACACCAACCGATTTTGTGTTGTTTTTGGAATCGTGTATAATTCACAGAAATTTATTCGTTGCCTTCTGCGTACAGGTACTTGAGAGCTTCGTTATACATGTGCCCTACTGAGCTTCGGTGGTCCCGAGGTGCAAGCTTCAAACTTGTAGTCGATTAACGTGTCGAAGTGGTTCGATTCCATCTGCAGGGCGCCGGCGGGATGATGCGATATAATTTTTTATACGGATTTTCTAGCAAAGTAGTGTTCTTGCTCCATTTTTTATGCTGCAATCGGTAGATTCAGCCACACCAACCGATTTTGTGTTGTTTTTGGATTCGTGTATAATTCACAGAAAGTTATTCGTTGCCTTCTGCGTAAAGGTACTTGAGAGCTTCGTTACACATGTGCCCTACTGAGCTTCGGTGGTCCCGAGGTGCAAGCTTCAAACTTGTAGTCGATTAACGTGTCGAAGTGGTTCGATTCCATCTGCAGGGCGCCGGCGGGATGATGCGATATAATTTTTTATACGGATTTTCTAGCAAAGCAGTGTTGGTGCTCCATTTTTTATGCTGGAATTGGTAGATTCAGTCACACCAACCGATTTCGTGTTGTTTTTGGATACGTGTATAATTCACAGAAGGTTATTCGTTGCCTTCTGCGTACAGGTACTTGAGAACTTCGTTACACATGTGCCCTACTGAGCTTCGGTGGTCCCGAGGTGCAAGCTTCAAACTTGTAGTCGATTAACGTGTCGAAGTGGTTCGATTCCATCTGCAGGGCGCCGGCGGGATGATGCGATACAATTTTTTATACGGATTTTCTAGCAAAGTAGTGTTGGTGCCCCATTTTTTATGCTGCAATCGGTAGATTCAGCCACACCAACCGATTTTGTGTTGTTTTTGGATTCGTGTATAATTCACAGAAAGTTATTCGTTGCCTTCTGCGTACAGGTACCTGAGAGCCTCGTTACACATGTGCCCTACTGAGCTTCGGTGGTCCCGAGGTGCAAGCTTCAAACTTGTAGTCGATTAACGTGTCGAAGTGGTTCGATTCCATCTGCAGGGCGCCGGCGGGATGATGCGATACAATTTTTTATACGGATTTTCTAGCAAAGTAGTGTTGGTGCTCCATTTTTTATGCTGCAATCGGTAGATTCAGCCACACCAACCGATTTTGTGTTGTTTTTGGATTCGTGTATAATTCACAGAAAGTTATTCGTTGCCTTCTGCGTACAGGTACTTGAGAGCTTCGTTACACATGTGCCCTACTGAGCTTCGGTGATCCCGAGGTGCAAGCTTCAAACTTGTAGTCGATTAACGTGTCGAAGTGGTTCGATTCCATCTGCAGGGCGCCGGCGGGATGATGCGATATAATTTTTTATACGGATTTTCTAGCAAAGTAGTGTTGGTGCTCCATTTTTATGCTGGAATTGGTAGATTCAATCACACCAACCGATTTCGTCTTCTTTTTGGATTCGTGTATAATTCACAGAAGGTTCTTCGTTGCCTTCTGCGTACAGGTACTTGAGAGCTTCGTTACACATGTGCCCTACTGAGCTTCGGTGGTCCCGAGGTGCAAGCTTCAAACTTGTATTCGATTAACTTGTCGAAGTGGTTCGTTTCCATCTGCAGGGTGCCGGCGGGATGATGCGATATAATTTTTTATACGGATTTTCTAGCAAAGTAGTGTTGATGCTCCATTTTTTATGCTGCAATCGGTAGATTCAATCACACCAACCGAATGGGTCATGGAACACGACACGACATATGTACATATGTATGTATGCATGTAGGTGGCGATGGGCTTCAAGGCATGGTATGGTGACTGAGTGGTGTTTCTTGTGTTGCTTTTGGATTCGTGTATAGTTCACAGAAAGTTATTCGTTGCCTTCTGCGTACAGGTGCTTGAAAGCTTCGTTACACATGTGCCCTACTGAGCTTCGGTGGTCCCGAGGTGCAAGCTTCAAACTTGTAGTCGATTAACGTGTCGAAGTGGTTCGATTCCATCTGCAGGGCGCCGGCGGGATGATGCGATATAATTTTTTATACGGATTTTCTAGCAAAGTAGTGTTGGTGCTCCATTTTTATGCTGGAATTGGTAGATTCAATCACACCAACCGATTTCGTCTTCTTTTTGGATTCGTGTATAATTCACAGAAGGTTCTTCGTTGCCTTCTGCGTACAGGTACTTGAGAGCTTCGTTACACATGTGCCCTACTGAGCTTCGGTGGTCCCGAGGTGCAAGCTTCAAACTTGTAGTCGATTAACGTGTCGAAGTGGTTCGATTCCATCTGCAGGGCGCCGGCGGGATGATGCGATATAATTTTTTATACGGATTTTCTAGCAAAGTAGTGTTGGTGCTCCATTTTTTATGCTGGAATTGGTAGATTCAATCACGCCAACCGATTTCGTGTTGTTTTTGGATTCGTGTATAATTCACAGAAAGTTATTCGTTGCCTTCTGCGTACAGGTGCTTGAGAGCTTCTTTACACATGTGCCCTACTGAGCTTCGGTGGTCCCGAGGTGCAAGCTTCAAACTTGTAGTCGATTAACGTGTCGAAGTGGTTCGATTTCATCTGCAGGGTGCCGGCGGGATGATGCGATATATTTTTTTATACGGATTTTCTAGCAAAGTAGTGTTGGTGCTCCATTTTTTATGCTGGAATTGGTAGATTCAATCACACCAACAGATTTCGTGTTCTTTTTGGATTCGTGTATAATTCACAGGAGGTTATTCGTTGCGGGTGCCGGCGGGATGATGCGATATATATTTTTTTATACGGAATTTCTAGCAAAGTAGTGTTGATGCTCCATTTTTTATGCTGGAATCGGTAGATTCAATCACACCAACCGAATGGGTCACGCAACACGACACGACATATGTACATATGTATGTATGCATGTAGGTGGCGATGGGCTGCAAGTTATAGTATGGTGACTGAGTGGTGTTTTTTGTGTTGTTTTTGGATTCGTGTATAGTTCACAGAAAGTTATTCGTTGCCTTCTGCGTACAGGTGCTTGAGAGCTTCGTTACACATGTGCCCTACTGAGCTTCGGTGGTCCCGAGGTGCAAGCTTCAAACTTGTAGTCGATTAACGTGTCGAAGTGGTTCGATTCCATCTGCAGGGCGCCGGCGGGATGATGCGATATAATTTTTTATACGGATTTTCTAGCAAAGTAGTGTTGGTGCTCCATTTTTTATGCTGGAATTGGTAGATTCAATCACGCCAACCGATTTCGTGTTGTTTTTGGATTCGTGTATAATTCACAGAAAGTTATTCGTTGCCTTCTGCGTACAGGTGCTTGAGAGCTTCTTTACACATGTGCCCTACTGAGCTTCGGTGGTCCCGAGGTGCAAGCTTCAAACTTGTAGTCGATTAACGTGTCGAAGTGGTTCGATTCCATCTGCAGGGCGCCGGCGGGATGATGCGATATATTTTTTTAATACGGATTTTCTAGCAAAGTAGTGTTGGTGCTCCATTTTTTATGCCGCAATCGGTAGATTCAGCCACACCAACCGATTTTGTGTTGTTTTTGGATTCGTGTATAATTCACAGAAAGTTATTCGTTGCCTTCTGCGTACAGGTGCTTGAGAGCTTCGTTACACATGTGCCCTACTGAGCTTCGGTGGTCCCGAGGTGCAAGCTTCAAACTTGTAGTCGATTAACGTGTCGAAGTGGTTCGATTTCATCTGCAGGGCGCCGGCGGGATGATGCGATATAATTTTTTATACGGATTTTCTAGCAAAGTAGTGTTGGTGCTCCATTTTTTATGCTGCAATCGGTAGATTCAGCCACACCAACCGATTTTGTGTTGTTTTTGGATTCGTGTATAATTCACAGAAAGTTATTCGTTGCCTTCTGCGTACAGGTACTTGAGAGCTTCGTTACACATGTGCCCTACTGAGCTTCGGTGGTCCCGAGGTGCAAGCTTCAAACTTGTAGCCGATTAACGTGTCGAAGTGGTTCGATTCCATCTGCAGGGCGCCGGCGGGATGATGCGATATAATTTTTTATACGGATTTTCTAGCAAAGTAGTGTTCTTGCTCCATTTTTATGCTGGAATTGGTAGATTCAATCACACCAACCGATTTCGTCTTCTTTTTGGATTCGTGTATAAGTCACAGAAGGTTCTTCGTTGCCTTCTGCGTACAGGTGCTTGAGAGCTTCGTTACACATGTGCCCTACTGAGCTTCGGTGGTCCCGAGGTGCAAGCTTCAAACTTGTAGTCGATTAACGTGTCGAAGTGGTTCGATTCCATCTGCAGGGCGCCGGCGGGATGATGCGATATAATTTTTTATACGGATTTTCTAGCAAAGTAGTGCTGGTGCTCCATTTTTTATGCTGGAATTGGTAGATTCAATCACGCCAACCGATTTCGTGTTGTTTTTGGATTCGTGTATAATTCACAGAAAGTTATTCGTTGCCTTCTGCGTACAGGTGCTTGAGAGCTTCTTTACACATGTGCCCTACTGAGCTTCGGTGGTCCCGAGGTGCAAGCTTCAAACTTGTAGTCGATTAACGTGTCGAAGTGGTTCGATTTCATCTGCAGGGTGCCGGCGGGATGATGCGATATATTTTTTTATACGGATTTTCTAGCAAAGTAGTGTTGGTGCTCCATTTTTTATGCTGGAATTGGTAGATTCAATCACACCAACAGATTTCGTGTTCTTTTTGGATTCGTGTATAATTCACAGGAGGTTATTCGTTGCGGGTGCCGGCGGGATGATGCGATATATTTTTTTATACGGAATTTCTAGCAAAGTAGTGTTGATGCTCCATGTTTTATGCTGGAATCGGTAGATTCAATCACACCAACCGAATGGGTCACGGAACACGACACGACATATGTACATATGTATGTATGCATGTAGGTGGCGATGGGCTGCAAGTTATAGTATGGTGACTGAGTGGTGTTTTTTGTGTTGTTTTTGGATTCGTGTATAGTTCACAGAAAGTTATTCGTTGCCTTCTGCGTACAGGTGCTTGAGAGCTTCGTTACACATGTGCCCTACTGAGCTTCGGTGGTCCCGAGGTGCAAGCTTCAAACTTGTAGTCGATTAACGTGTCGAAGTGGTTCGATTCCATCTGCAGGGCGCCGGCGGGATGATGCGATATAATTTTTTATACGGATTTTCTAGCAAAGTAGTGTTGGTGCTCCATTTTTTATGCTGCAATCGGTAGATTCAGCCACACCAACCGATTTTGTGTTGTTTTTGGATTCGTGTATAATTCACAGAAAGTTATTCGTTGCCTTCTGCGTACAGGTACTTGAGAGCTTCGTTACACATGTGCCCTACTGAGCTTCGGTGGTCCCGAGGTGCAAGCTTCAAACTTGTAGCCGATTAACGTGTCGAAGTGGTTCGATTCCATCTGCAGGGCGCCGGCGGGATGATGCGATATAATTCTTTATACGGATTTTCTAGCAAAGTAGTGTTCTTGCTCCATTTTTTATGCTGCAATCGGTAGATTCAGCCACACCAACCGATTTTGTGTTGTTTTTGGATTCGTGTATAATTCACAGAAAGTTATTCGTTGCCTTCTGCGTACAGGTACCTGAGAGCCTCGTTACACATGTGCCCTACTGAGCTTCGGTGGTCCCGAGGTGCAAGCTTCAAACTTGTAGTCGATTAACGTGTCGAAGTGGTTCGATTCCATCTGCAGGGCGCCGGCGGGATGATGCGATACAATTTTTTATACGGATTTTCTAGCAAAGTAGTGATGGTGCTCCATTTTTTATGCTGCAATCGGTAGATTCAGCCACACCAACCGATTTTGTGTTGTTTTTGGATTCGTGTATAATTCACAGAAAGTTATTCGTTGCCTTCTGCGTACAGGTACTTGAGAGCTTCGTTACACATGTGCCCTACTGAGCTTCGGTGATCCCGAGGTGCAAGCTTCAAACTTGTAGTCGATTAACGTGTCGAAGTGGTTCGATTCCATCTGCAGGGCGCCGGCGGGATGATGCGATATAATTTTTTATACGGATTTTCTAGCAAAGTAGTGTTGGTGCTCCATTTTTATGCTGGAATTGGTAGATTCAATCACACCAACCGATTTCGTCTTCTTTTTGGATTCGTGTATAAGTCACAGAAGGTTCTTCGTTGCCTTCTGCGTACAGGTGCTTGAGAGCTTCGTTACACATGTGCCCTACTGAGCTTCGGTGGTCCCGAGGTGCAAGCTTCAAACTTGTAGTCGATTAACGTGTCGAAGTGGTTCGATTCCATCTGCAGGGCGCCGGCGGGATGATGCGATATAATTTTTTATACGGATTTTCTAGCAAAGTAGTGTTGGTGCTCCATTTTTTATGCTGGAATTGGTAGATTCAATCACGCCAACCGATTTCGTGTTGTTTTTGGATTCGTGTATAATTCACAGAAAGTTATTCGTTGCCTTCTGCGTACAGGTGCTTGAGAGCTTCTTTACACATGTGCCCTACTGAGCTTCGGTGGTCCCGAGGTGCAAGCTTCAAACTTGTATTCGATTAACGTGTCGAAGTGGTTCGATTTCATCTGCAGGGTGCCGGCGGGATGATGCGATATATTTTTTTATACGGATTTTCTAGCAAAGTAGTGTTGGTGCTCCATTTTTTATGCTGGAATTGGTAGATTCAATCACACCAACAGATTTCGTGTTCTTTTTGGATTCGTGTATAATTCACAGGAGGTTATTCGTTGCGGGTGCCGGCGGGATGATGCGATATATTTTTTTATACGGAATTTCTAGCAAAGTAGTGTTGATGCTCCATGTTTTATGCTGGAATCGGTAGATTCAATCACACCAACCGAATGGGTCACGGAACACGACACGACATATGTACATATGTATGTATGCATGTAGGTGGCGATGGGCTGCAAGTTATAGTATGGTGACTGAGTGGTGTTTTTTGTGTTGTTTTTGGATTCGTGTATAGTTCACAGAAAGTTATTCGTTGCCTTCTGCGTACAGGTGCTTGAGAGCTTCGTTACACATGTGCCCTACTGAGCTTCGGTGGTCCCGAGGTGCAAGCTTCAAACTTGTAGTCGATTAACGTGTCGAAGTGGTTCGATTCCATCTGCAGGGCGCCGGCGGGATGATGCGATATAATTTTTTATACGGATTTTCTAGCAAAGTAGTGTTGGTGCTCCATTTTTTATGCTGGAATTAGTAGATTCAATCACACCAACCGATTTCGTGTTGTTTTTGGATTCGTGTATAATTCACAGAAGGTTATTCGTTGCCTTCTGCGTACAGGTACTTGAGAGCTTCGTTACACATGTGTCCTACTGAGCTTCGGTGGTCCCGAGGTGCAAGCTTCAAACTTGTATTCGATTAACTTGTCGAAGTGGTTCGATTCCATCTGCAGGGCGCCGGCGGGATGATGCGATACAATTTTTTATACGGATTTTCTAGCAAAGTAGTATTGGTGCTCCATTTTTTATGCTGGAATCGGTAGATTCAATCACACCAACCGATTTCGTGTCGTTTTTGGATTCGTGTATAATTCACAGAAGGTTATTCGTTGCCTTCTGCGTACAGGTACTTGAGATCTTCGTTACACATGTGCCCTACTGAGCTTCGGTGGTCCCGAGGTGCAAGCTTGAAACTTGTATTCGATTAACTTGTCGAAGTGGTTCGATTCCATCTGCAGGGCGCCGGCGGGATGATGCGATACAATTTTGTATACGGATTTTCTAGCGAGGTAGTGTTCTTGCTCCATTTTTTATGCTGCAATCGGTAGATTCAGCCACCAACCGATTTTTTGTTGTTTTTGGATTCGTGTATAATTCACAGAAAGTTATTCGTTGCCTTCTGCGTACAGGTACTTGAGAGCTTCGTTACACATGTGCCCTACTGAGCTTCGGTGGTCCCGAGTTGCAAGCTTCAAACTTGTAGTCGATTAACGTGTCGAAGTGGTTCGATTCCATCTGCAGGGCGCCGGCGGGATGATGCGATATAATATTTTATACGGATTTTCTAGCAAAGTAGTGTTGGTGCTCCATTTTTTATGCTGGAATTGGTAGATTCAATCACACCAACCGATTTCGTCTTCTTTTTGGATTCGTGTATAATTCACAGAAGGTTCTTCGTTGCCTTCTGCGTACAGGTACTTGAGAGCTTCGTTACACATGTGCCCTACTGAGCTTCGGTGGTCCCGAGGTGCAAGCTTCAAACTTGTATTCGATTAACTTGTCGAAGTGGCTCGTTTCCATCTGCAGGGTGCCGGCGGGATGATGCGATATAATTTTTTATACGGATTTTCTAGCAAAGTAGTGTTGGTGCTCCATTTTTTATGCTGGAATTGGTAGATTCAATCACACCAACCGATTTCTTGTTGTTTTTGGATTCGTGTATAATTCACAGAAAGTTATTCGTTGCCTTCTGCGTACAGGTGCTTGGGAGCTTCGTTACACATGTGCCCTACTGAGTTTCGGTGGTCCCGAGGTGCAAGCTTTAAACTTGTATTCGATTAACTTGTCGAAGTGGTTCGATTCCATCTGCAGGGCGCCGGCGGGATGATGCGATATATTTTTTTATACGGATTTTCCAGCAAAGCAGTGTTCTTGCTCCATTTTTTATGCTGCAATCGGTAGAGTCAGCCACACCAACCGATTTTGTGTTGGTTTTGGATTCGTGTATAATTCACAGAAAGTTATTCGTTGCCCTCTGCGTACAGGTACTTGAGAGCTTCGTTACACATGTGCCCTACTGAGCTTCGGTGGTCCCGAGGTGCAAGCTTCAAACTTGTAGTCGATTAACGTGTCGAAGTGGTTCGATTCCATCTGCAGGGCGCCGGCGGGATGATGCGATATATTTTTTTAATACGGATTTTCTAGCAAAGTAGTGTTGGTGCTCCATTTTTTATGCTGCAATCGGTAGATTCAGCCACACCAACCGATTTTGTGTTGTTTTTGGATTCGTGTATAATTTACAGAAAGTTATTCGTTGCCTTCTGCGTACAGGTACTTGAGAGCTTCGTTACACATGTGCCCTACTGAGCTTCGGTGGTCCCGAGGTGCAAGCTTCAAACTTGTAGTCGATTAACGTGTCGAAGTGGTTCGATTCCATCTGCAGGGCGCCGGCGGGATGATGCGATATAATTTTTTATACGGATTTTCTAGCAAAGTAGTGTTCTTGCTCCATTTTTTATGCTGCAATCGGTAGATTCAGCCACACCAACCGATTTTGTGTGGTTTTTGGATTCGTGTATAATTCACAGAAAGTTATTCGTTGCCTTCTGCGTACAGGTACTTGAGAGCTTCGTTACACATGTGCCCTACTGAGCTTCGGTGGTCCCGAGGTGCAAACTTCAAACTTGTAGTCGATTAACGTGTCGAAGTGGTTCGATTCCATCTGCAGGGCGCCGGCGGGATGATGCGATATAATTTTTTATACGGATTTTCTAGCAAAGTAGTGTTCTTGCTCCATTTTTTATGCTGCAATCGGTAGATTCAGCCACACCAACCGATTTTGTGTTGTTTTTGGATTCGTGTATAATTCACAGAAAGTTATTCGTTGCCTTCTGCGTACAGGTACCTGAGAGCTTCGTTACACATGTGCCCTACTGAGCTTCGGTGGTCCCGAGGTGCAAGCTTCAAACTTGTAGTCGATTAACGTGTCGAAGTGGTTCGATTCCATCTGCAGGGCGCCGGCGGGATGATGCGATATAATTTTTTATTCGGATTTTCTAGCAAAGTAGTGTTCTTGCTCCATTTTTTATGCTGCAATCGGTAGATTCAGCCACACCAACCGATTTTGTGTTGTTTTTGGATTCGTGTATAATTCACAGAAAGTTATTCGTTGCCTTCTGCGTACAGGTACCTGAGAGCCTCGTTACACATGTGCCCTACTGAGCTTCGGTGGTCCCGAGGTGCAAGCTTCAAACTTGTAGTCGATTAACGTGTCGAAGTGGTTCGATTCCATCTGCAGGGCGCCGGCGGGATGATGCGATACAATTTTTTATACGGATTTTCTAGCAAAGTAGTGTTGGTGCTCCATTTTTTATGCTGCAATCGGTAGATTCAGCCACACCAACCGATTTTGTGTTGTTTTTGGATTCGTGTATAATTCACAGAAAGTTATTCGTTGCCTTCTGCGTACAGGTACTTGAGAGCTTCGTTACACATGTGCCCTACTGAGCTTCGGTGATCCCGAGGTGCAAGCTTCAAACTTGTAGTCGATTAACGTGTCGAAGTGGTTCGATTCCATCTGCAGGGCGCCGGCGGGATGATGCGATATAATTTTTTATACGGATTTTCTAGCAAAGTAGTGTTGGTGCTCCATTTTTATGCTGGAATTGGTAGATTCAATCACACCAACCGATTTCGTCTTCTTTTTGGATTCGTGTATAATTCACAGTAGGTTCTTCGTTGCCTTCTGCGTACAGGTACTTGAGAGCTTCGTTACACATGTGCCCTACTGAGCTTCGGTGGTCCCGAGGTGCAAGCTTCAAACTTGTATTCGATTAACTTGTCGAAGTGGTTCGTTTCCATCTGCAGGGTGCCGGCGGGATGATGCGATATAATTTTTTATACGGATTTTCTAGCAAAGTAGTGTTGATGCTCCATTTTTTATGCTGGAATCGGTAGATTCAATCACACCAACCGAATGGGTCATGGAACACGACACGACATATGTACATATGTATGTATGCATGTAGGTGGCGATGGGCTTCAAGGCATGGTATGGTGACTGAGTGGTGTTTCTTGTGTTGTTTTTGGATTCGTGTATAGTTCACAGAAAGTTATTCGTTGCCTTCTGCGTACAGGTGCTTGAAAGCTTCGTTACACATGTGCCCTACTGAGCTTCGGTGGTCCCGAGGTGCAAGCTTCAAACTTGTAGTCGATTAACGTGTCGAAGTGGTTCGATTCCATCTGCAGGGCGCCGGCGGGATGATGCGATATAATTTTTTATACGGATTTTCTAGCAAAGTAGTGTTGGTGCTCCATTTTTATGCTGGAATTGGTAGATTCAATCACACCAACCGATTTCGTCTTCTTTTTGGATTCGTGTATAATTCACAGAAGGTTCTTCGTTGCCTTCTGCGTACAGGTACTTGAGAGCTTCGTTACACATGTGCCCTACTGAGCTTCGGTGGTCCCGAGGTGCAAGCTTCAAACTTGTAGTCGATTAACGTGTCGAAGTGGTTCGATTCCATCTGCAGGGCGCCGGCGGGATGATGCGATACAATTTTTTATACGGATTTTCTAGCAAAGTAGTGTTGGTGCTCCATTTTTTATGCTGCAATCGGTAGATTCAGCCACACCAACCGATTTTGTGTTGTTTTTGGATTCGTGTATAATTCACAGAAAGTTATTCGTTGCCTTCTGCGTACAGGTGCTTCAGAGCTTCGTTACACATGTGCCCTACTGAGCTTCGGTGGTCCCGAGGCGCAAGCTTCAAACTTGTAGTCGATTAACGTGTCGAAGTGGTTCAATTCCATCTGCAGGGCGCCGGCGGGATGATGCGATATATTTTTTTATACGGATTTTCTAGCAAAGCAGTGTTCTTGCTTCATTTTTTATGCTGCAATCGGTAGATTCAGCCACACCAAACGATTTTGTGTTGTTTTTGGATTCATGTATAATTCACAGAAAGTTATTCGTTGCCTTCTGCGTACAGGTACTTGAGAGCTTCGTTACACATGTGCCCTACTGAGCTTCGGTGGTCCCGAGGTGCAAGCTTCAAACTTGTATTCTATTAACTTGTCGAAGTGGTTCGATTCCATCTGCAGGGTGCCGGCGGGATGATGCGATATATTTTTTTATACGGATTTTCTAGCAAAGTAGTGTTGGTGCTCCATTTTTTATGCTGGAATCGGTAGATTCAATCACACCAACCGAATGGGTCATGGAACACGACACGACATATGTACATATGTATGTATGCATGTAGGTGGCGATGGGCTTCAAGGCATGGTATGGTGACTGAGTGGTGTTTCTTGTGTTGTTTTTGGATTCGTGTATAGTTCACAGAAAGTTATTCGTTGCCTTCTGCGTACAGGTGCTTGAAAGCTTCGTTACACATGTGCCCTACTGAGCTTCGGTGGTCCCGAGGTGCAAGCTTCAAACTTGTAGTCGATTAACGTGTCGAAGTGGTTCGATTCCATCTGCATGGCGCCGGCGGGATGATGCGATATAATTTTTTATACGGATTTTCTAGCAAAGTAGTGTTGGTGCTCCATTTTTTATGCTGGAATTGGTAGATTCAATCACACCAACCGATTTCGTGTTGTTTTTGGATTCGTGTATAATTCACAGAAAGTTATTCGTTGCCTTCTGCGTAAAGGTACTTGAGAGCTTCGTTACACATGTGCCCTACTGAGCTTCGGTGGTCCCGAGGTGCAAGCTTCAAACTTGTATTCGATTAACTTGTCGAAGTGGTTCGATTCCATCTGCAGGGCGCCGGCGGGATGATGCGATATAATTTTTTATACAGATTTTCTAGCAAAGTAGTGTTCTTGCTCCATTTTTTATGCTGCAATCGGTAGATTCAGCCACACCAACCGATTTTGTGTTGTTTTTGGATTCGTGCATAATTCACAGAAATTTATTCGTTGCCTTCTGCGTACAGGTACTTGAGAGCTTCGTTACACATATGCCCTACTGAGCTTCGGTGGTCCCGAGGTGCAAGCTTCAAACTTGTAGTCGATTAACGTGTCGAAGTGGTTCGATTCCATCTGCAGGGCGCCGGCGGGATGATGCGATATAATTTTTTATACGGATTTTCTAGCAAAGCAGTGTTGGTGCTCCATTTTTTATGCTGGAATTGGTAGATTCAGTCACACCAACCGATTTCGTGTTGTTTTTGGATACGTGTATAATTCACAGAAGGTTATTCGTTGCCTTCTGCGTACAGGTACTTGAGAACTTCGTTACACATGTGCCCTACTGAGCTTCGGTGGTCCCGAGGTGCAAGCTTCAAACTTGTATTCGATTACCTTGTCGAAGTGGTTCGATTCCATCTGCAGGGCGCCGGCGGGATGATGCGATATAATTTTTTATACGGATTTTCTAGCAAAGTAGTGTTCTTGCTCCATTTTTTATGCTGCAATCGGTAGATTCAGCCACACCAACCGATTTTGTGTTGTTTTTGGAATCGTGTATAATTCACAGAAATTTATTCGTTGCCTTCTGCGTACAGGTACTTGAGAGCTTCGTTATACATGTGCCCTACTGAGCTTCGGTGGTCCCGAGGTGCAAGCTTCAAACTTGTAGTCGATTAACGTGTCGAAGTGGTTCGATTCCATCTGCAGGGCGCCGGCGGGATGATGCGATATAATTTTTTATACGGATTTTCTAGCAAAGTAGTGTTCTTGCTCCATTTTTTATGCTGCAATCGGTAGATTCAGCCACACCAACCGATTTTGTGTTGTTTTTGGATTCGTGTATAATTCACAGAAAGTTATTCGTTGCCTTCTGCGTAAAGGTACTTGAGAGCTTCGTTACACATGTGCCCTACTGAGCTTCGGTGGTCCCGAGGTGCAAGCTTCAAACTTGTAGTCGATTAACGTGTCGAAGTGGTTCGATTCCATCTGCAGGGCGCCGGCGGGATGATGCGATATAATTTTTTATACGGATTTTCTAGCAAAGCAGTGTTGGTGCTCCATTTTTTATGCTGGAATTGGTAGATTCAGTCACACCAACCGATTTCGTGTTGTTTTTGGATACGTGTATAATTCACAGAAGGTTATTCGTTGCCTTCTGCGTACAGGTACTTGAGAACTTCGTTACACATGTGCCCTACTGAGCTTCGGTGGTCCCGAGGTGCAAGCTTCAAACTTGTAGTCGATTAACGTGTCGAAGTGGTTCGATTCCATCTGCAGGGCGCCGGCGGGATGATGCGATATAATTTTTTATACGGATTTTCTAGCAAAGTAGTGTTGGTGCTCCATTTTTATGCTGGAATTGGTAGATTCAATCACACCAACCGATTTCGTCTTCTTTTTGGATTCGTGTATAATTCACAGAAGGTTCTTCGTTGCCTTCTGCGTACAGGTACTTGAGAGCTTCGTTACACATGTGCCCTACTGAGCTTCGGTGGTCCCGAGGTGCAAGCTTCAAACTTGTATTCGATTAACTTGTCGAAGTGGTTCGTTTCCATCTGCAGGGTGCCGGCGGGATGATGCGATATAATTTTTTATACGGATTTTCTAGCAAAGTAGTGTTGATGCTCCATTTTTTATGCTGCAATCGGTAGATTCAATCACACCAACCGAATGGGTCATGGAACACGACACGACATATGTACATATGTATGTATGCATGTAGGTGGCGATGGGCTTCAAGGCATGGTATGGTGACTGAGTGGTGTTTCTTGTGTTGCTTTTGGATTCGTGTATAGTTCACAGAAAGTTATTCGTTGCCTTCTGCGTACAGGTGCTTGAAAGCTTCGTTACACATGTGCCCTACTGAGCTTCGGTGGTCCCGAGGTGCAAGCTTCAAACTTGTAGTCGATTAACGTGTCGAAGTGGTTCGATTCCATCTGCAGGGCGCCGGCGGGATGATGCGATATAATTTTTTATACGGATTTTCTAGCAAAGTAGTGTTGGTGCTCCATTTTTATGCTGGAATTGGTAGATTCAATCACACCAACCGATTTCGTCTTCTTTTTGGATTCGTGTATAATTCACAGAAGGTTCTTCGTTGCCTTCTGCGTACAGGTACTTGAGAGCTTCGTTACACATGTGCCCTACTGAGCTTCGGTGGTCCCGAGGTGCAAGCTTCAAACTTGTAGTCGATTAACGTGTCGAAGTGGTTCGATTCCATCTGCAGGGCGCCGGCGGGATGATGCGATATAATTTTTTATACGGATTTTCTAGCAAAGTAGTGTTGATGCTCCATTTTTTATGCTGCAATCGGTAGATTCAATCACACCAACCGAATGGGTCATGGAACACGACACGACATATGTACATATGTATGTATGCATGTAGGTGGCGATGGGCTTCAAGGCATGGTATGGTGACTGAGTGGTGTTTCTTGTGTTGCTTTTGGATTCGTGTATAGTTCACAGAAAGTTATTCGTTGCCTTCTGCGTACAGGTGCTTGAAAGCTTCGTTACACATGTGCCCTACTGAGCTTCGGTGGTCCCGAGGTGCAAGCTTCAAACTTGTAGTCGATTAACGTGTCTAAGTGGTTCGATTCCATCTGCAGGGCGCCGGCGGGATGATGCGATATAATTTTTTATACGGATTTTCTAGCAAAGTAGTGTTGGTGCTCCATTTTTTATGCTGGAATTGGTAGATTCAATCACACCAACCGATTTCGTGTTGTTTTTGGATTCGTGTATAATTCACAGAAAGTTATTCGTTGCCTTCTGCGTACAGGTGCTTGAGAGCTTCGTTACACATGTGCCCTACTGAGCTTCGGTGGTCCCGAGGTGCAAGCTTCAAACTTGTAGTCGATTAACGTGTCGAAGTGGTTCAATTCCATCTGCAGGGCGCCGGCGGGATGATGCGATATATTTTTTTATACGGATTTTCTAGCAAAGCAGTGTTCTTGCTCCATTTTTTATGCTGCAATCGGTAGATTCAGCCACACCAACCGATTTTGTGTTGTTTTTGGATTCGTGTATAATTCACAGAAAGTTATTCGTTGCCTTCTGCGTACAGGTACTTGAGAGCTTCGTTACACATGTGCCCTACTGAGCTTCGGTGGTCCCGAGGTGCAAGCTTCAAACTTGTATTCTATTAACTTGTCGAAGTGGTTCGATTCCATCTGCAGGGTGCCGGCGGGATGATGCGATATATTTTTTTATACGGATTTTCTAGCAAAGTAGTGTTGGTGCTCCATTTTTTATGCTGGAATCGGTAGATTCAATCACACCAACCGAATGGGTCATGGAACACGACACGACATATGTACATATGTATGTATGCATGTAGGTGGCGATGGGCTTCAAGGCATGGTATGGTGACTGAGTGGTGTTTCTTGTGTTGTTTTTGGATTCGTGTATAGTTCACAGAAAGTTATTCGTTGCCTTCTGCGTACAGGTGCTTGAAAGCTTCGTTACACATGTGCCCTACTGAGCTTCGGTGGTCCCGAGGTGCAAGCTTCAAACTTGTAGTCGATTAACGTGTCGAAGTGGTTCAATTCCATCTGCAGGGTGCCGGCGGGATGATGCGATATAATTTTTTATACGGATTTTCTAGCAAAGTAGTGTTGATGCTCCATTTTTTATGCAGGAATCGGTAGATTCAATCACACCAACCGAATGGGTCATGGAACACGACACGACATATGTACATATGTATGTATGCATGTAGGTGGCGATGGGCTTCAAGGCATGGTATGGTGACTGAGTGGTGTTTCTTGTGTTGTTTTTGGATTCGTGTATAGTTCACAGAAAGTTATTCGTTGCCTTCTGCGTACAGGTGCTTGAAAGCTTCGTTACACATGTGCCCTACTGAGCTTCGGTGGTCCCGAGGTGCAAGCTTCAAACTTGTAGTCGATTAACGTGTCGAAGTGGTTCGATTCCATCTGCAGGGCGCCGGCGGGATGATGCGATATAATTTTTTATACGGATTTTCTAGCAAAGTAGTGTTGGTGCTCCATTTTTATGCTGGAATTGGTAGATTCAATCACACCAACCGATTTCGTCTTCTTTTTGGATTCGTGTATAATTCACAGAAGGTTCTTCGTTGCCTTCTGCGTACAGGTACTTGAGAGCTTCGTTACACATGTGCCCTACTGAGCTTCGGTGGTCCCGAGGTGCAAGCTTCAAACTTGTAGTCGATTAACGTGTCGAAGTGGTTCGATTCCATCTGCAGGGCGCCGGCGGGATGATGCGATACAATTTTTTATACGGATTTTCTAGCAAAGTAGTGTTGGTGCTCCATTTTTATGCTGGAATTGGTAGATTCAATCACACCAACCGATTTCGTCTTCTTTTTGGATTCGTGTATAATTCACAGAAGGTTCTTCGTTGCCTTCTGCGTACAGGTACTTGAGAGCTTCGTTACACATGTGCCCTACTGAGCTTCGGTGGTCCCGAGGTGCAAGCTTCAAACTTGTAGTCGATTAACGTGTCGAAGTGGTTCGATTCCATCTGCAGGGCGCCGGCGGGATGATGCGATACAATTTTTTATACGGATTTTCTAGCAAAGTAGTGTTGGTGCTCCATTTTTTATGCTGCAATCGGTAGATTCAGCCACACCAACCGATTTTGTGTTGTTTTTGGATTCGTGTATAATTCACAGAAAGTTATTCGTTGCCTTCTGCGTACAGGTGCTTGAGAGCTTCGTTACACATGTGCCCTACTGAGCTTCGGTGGTCCCGAGGTGCAAGCTTCAAACTTGTAGTCGATTAACGTGTCGAAGTGGTTCAATTCCATCTGCAGGGCGCCGGCGGGATGATGCGATATATTTTTTTATACGGATTTTCTAGCAAAGCAGTGTTGGTGCTCCATTTTTTATGCTGGAATCGGTAGATTCAATCACACCAACCGAATGGGTCATGGAACACGACACGACATATGTACATATGTATGTATGCATGTAGGTGGCGATGGGCTTCAAGGCATGGTATGGTGACTGAGTGGTGTTTCTTGTGTTGTTTTTGGATTCGTGTATAGTTCACAGAAAGTTATTCGTTGCCTTCTGCGTACAGGTGCTTGAAAGCTTCGTTACACATGTGCCCTACTGAGCTTCGGTGGTCCCGAGGTGCAAGCTTCAAACTTGTAGTCGATTACCGTGTCGAAGTGGTTCGATTCCATCTGCAGGGCGCCGGCGGGATGATGCGATATAATTTTTTATACGGATTTTCTAGCAAAGTAGTGTTGGTGCTCCATTTTTTATGCTGGAATTGGTAGATTCAATCACACCAACCGATTTCGTGTTGTTTTTGGATTCGTGTATAATTCACAGAAAGTTATTCGTTGCCTTCTGCGTAAAGGTACTTGAGAGCTTCGTTACACATGTGCCCTACTGAGCTTCGGTGGTCCCGAGGTGCAAGCTTCAAACTTGTTGTCGAAGTGGTTCGATTCCATCTGCAGGGCGCCGGCGGGATGATGCGATATAATTTTTTATACGGATTTTCTAGCAAAGTAGTGTTCTTGCTCCATTTTTTATGCTGCAATCGGTAGATTCAGCCACACCAACCGATTTTGTGTTGTTTTTGGATTCGTGCATAATTCACAGAAATTTATTCGTTGCCTTCTGCGTACAGGTACTTGAGAGCTTCGTTACACATATGCCCTACTGAGCTTCGGTGGTCCCGAGGTGCAAGCTTCAAACTTGTAGTCGATTAACGTGTCGAAGTGGTTCGATTCCATCTGCAGGGCGCCGGCGGGATGATGCGATATAATTTTTTATACGGATTTTCTAGCAAAGCAGTGTTGGTGCTCCATTTTTTATGCTGGAATTGGTAGATTCAGTCACACCAACCGATTTCGTGTTGTTTTTGGATACGTGTATAATTCACAGAAGGTTATTCATTGCCTTCTGCGTACAGGTACTTGAGAACTTCGTTACACATGTGCCCTACTGAGCTTCGGTGGTCCCGAGGTGCAAGCTTCAAACTTGTATTCGATTACCTTGTCGAAGTGGTTCGATTCCATCTGCAGGGCGCCGGCGGGATGATGCGATATAATTTTTTATACGGATTTTCTAGCAAAGTAGTGTTCTTGCTCCATTTTTTATGCTGCAATCGGTAGATTCAGCCACACCAACCGATTTTGTGTTGTTTTTGGAATCGTGTATAATTCACAGAAATTTATTCGTTGCCTTCTGCGTACAGGTACTTGAGAGCTTCGTTATACATGTGCCCTACTGAGCTTCGGTGGTCCCGAGGTGCAAGCTTCAAACTTGTAGTCGATTAACGTGTCGAAGTGGTTCGATTCCATCTGCAGGGCGCCGGCGGGATGATGCGATATAATTTTTTATACGGATTTTCTAGCAAAGTAGTGTTCTTGCTCCATTTTTTATGCTGCAATCGGTAGATTCAGCCACACCAACCGATTTTGTGTTGTTTTTGGATTCGTGTATAATTCACAGAAAGTTATTCGTTGCCTTCTGCGTAAAGGTACTTGAGAGCTTCGTTACACATGTGCCCTACTGAGCTTCGGTGGTCCCGAGGTGCAAGCTTCAAACTTGTATTCGATTAACTTGTCGAAGTGGTTCGATTCCATCTGCAGGGTGCCGGCGGGATGATGCGATATAATTTTTTATACGGATTTTCTGGCAAAGTAGTGTTGATGCTCCATTTTTTATGCTGGAATCGGTGGATTCAATCACACCAACCGAATGGGTCACGGAACACGACACGACATATGTTATGGTATGGTGGCTGAGTGATGTTTCTTGTGTTGTTTTTGGATTCGTGCATAATTCACAGAAATTTATTCGTTGCCTTCTGCGTACAGGTACTTGAGAGCTTCTTTACACATATGCCCTACTGAGCTTCGGTGGTCCCGAGGTGCAAGCTTCAAACTTGTAGTCGATTAACGTGTCGAAGTGGTTCGATTCCATCTGCAGGGCGCCGGCGGGATGATGCGATATAATTTTTTATACGGATTTTCTAGCAAAGCAGTTTTGGTGCTCCATTTTTTATGCTGGAATTGGTAGATTCAGTCACACCAACCGATTTCGTGTTGTTTTTGGATACGTGTATAATTCACAGAAGGTTATTCGTTGCCTTCTGCGTACAGGTACTTGAGAACTTCGTTACACATGTGCCCTACTGAGCTTCGGTGGTCCCGAGGTGCAAGCTTCAAACTTGTAGTCGATTAACGTGTCGAAGTGGTTCGATTCCATCTGCAGGGCGCCGGCGGGATGATGCGATACAATTTTTTATACGGATTTTCTAGCAAAGTAGTGTTGGTGCTCCATTTTTTATGCTGCAATCGGTAGATTCAGCCACACCAACCGATTTTGTGTTGTTTTTGGATTCGTGTATAATTCACAGAAAGTTATTCGTTGCCTTCTGCGTACAGGTACCTGAGAGCCTCGTTACACATGTGCCCTACTGAGCTTCGGTGGTCCCGAGGTGCAAGCTTCAAACTTGTAGTCGATTAACGTGTCGAAGTGGTTCGATTCCATCTGCAGGGCGCCGGCGGGATGATGCGATACAATTTTTTATACGGATTTTCTAGCAAAGTAGTGTTGGTGCTCCATTTTTTATGCTGCAATCGGTAGATTCAGCCACACCAACCGATTTTGTGTTGTTTTTGGATTCGTGTATAATTCACAGAAAGTTATTCGTTGCCTTCTGCGTACAGGTACTTGAGAGCTTCGTTACACATGTGCCCTACTGAGCTTCGGTGATCCCGAGGTGCAAGCTTCAAACTTGTAGTCGATTAACGTGTCGAAGTGGTTCGATTCCATCTGCAGGGCGCCGGCGGGATGATGCGATATAATTTTTTATACGGATTTTCTAGCAAAGTAGTGTTGGTGCTCCATTTTTATGCTGGAATTGGTAGATTCAATCACACCAACCGATTTCGTCTTCTTTTTGGATTCGTGTATAATTCACAGAAGGTTCTTCGTTGCCTTCTGCGTACAGGTACTTGAGAGCTTCGTTACACATGTGCCCTACTGAGCTTCGGTGGTCCCGAGGTGCAAGCTTCAAACTTGTATTCGATTAACTTGTCGAAGTGGTTCGTTTCCATCTGCAGGGTGCCGGCGGGATGATGCGATATAATTTTTTATACGGATTTTCTAGCAAAGTAGTGTTGATGCTCCATTTTTTATGCTGCAATCGGTAGATTCAATCACACCAACCGAATGGGTCATGGAACACGACACGACATATGTACATATGTATGTATGCATGTAGGTGGCGATGGGCTTCAAGGCATGGTATGGTGACTGAGTGGTGTTTCTTGTGTTGTTTTTGGATTCGTGTATAGTTCACAGAAAGTTATTCGTTGCCTTCTGCGTACAGGTGCTTGAAAGCTTCGTTACACATGTGCCCTACTGAGCTTCGGTGGTCCCGAGGTGCAAGCTTCAAACTTGTAGTCGATTAACGTGTCGAAGTGGTTCGATTCCATCTGCAGGGCGCCGGCGGGATGATGCGATATAATTTTTTATACGGATTTTCTAGCAAAGTAGTGTTGGTGCTCCATTTTTTATGCTGGAATTGGTAGATTCAATCACACCAACCGATTTCGTGTTGTTTTTGGATTCGTGTATAATTCACAGAAAGTTATTCGTTGCCTTCTGCGTAAAGGTACTTGAGAGCTTCGTTACACATGTGCCCTACTGAGCTTCGGTGGTCCCGAGGTGCAAGCTTCAAACTTGTATTCGATTAACTTGTCGAAGTGGTTCGATTCCATCTGCAGGGCGCCGGCGGTGTTTATACGGATTTTCTAGCAAAGTAGTGTTGGTGCTCCATTTTTATGCTGGAATTGGTAGATTCAATCACACCAACCGATTTCGTCTTCTTTTTGGATTCGTGTATAATTCACAGAAGGTTCTTCGTTGCCTTCTGCGTACAGGTACTTGAGAGCTTCGTTACACATGTGCCCTACTGAGCTTCGGTGGTCCCGAGGTGCAAGCTTCAAACTTGTATTCGATTAACTTGTCGAAGTGTTTGGTTTCCATCTGCAGGGTGCCGGCGGGATGATGCGATATAATTTTTTATACGGATTTTCTAGCAAAGTAGTGTTGATGCTCCATTTTTTATGCAGGAATCGGTAGATTCAATCACACCAACCGAATGGGTCATAGAACACGACACGACATATGTACATATGTATGTATGCATGTAGGTGGCGATGGGCTTCAAGGCATGGTATGGTGACTGAGTGGTGTTTCTTGTGTTGTTTTTGGATTCGTGTGTAGTTCACAGAAAGTTATTCGTTGCCTTCTGCGTACAGGTGCTTGAAAGCTTCGTTACACATGTGCCCTACTGAGCTTCGGTGGTCCCGAGGTGCAAGCTTCAAACTTGTAGTCGATTAACGTGTCGAAGTGGTTCGATTCCATCTGCAGGGCGCCGGCGGGATGATGCGATATAATTTTTTATACGGATTTTCTAGCAAGGTAGTGTTGGTGCTCCATTTTTATGCTGCAATCGGTAGATTCAGCCACACCAACCGATTTTGTGTTGTTTTTGGATTCGTGTATAATTCACAGAAAGTTATTCGTTGCCTTCTGCGTACAGGTGCTTGAGAGCTTCGTTACACATGTGCCCTACTGAGCTTCGGTGGTCCCGAGGTGCAAGCTTCAAACTTGTAGTCGATTAACGTGTCGAAGTGGTTCAATTCCATCTGCAGGGCGCCGGCGGGATGATGCGATATATTTTTTTATACGGATTTTCTAGCAAAGCAGTGTTCTTGCTCCATTTTTTATGCTGCAATCGGTAGATTCAGCCACACCAACCGATTTTGTGTTGTTTTTGGATTCGTGTATAATTCACAGAAAGTTATTCGTTCTGCAGGGTGCCGGCGGGATGATGCGATATAATTTTTTATACGGATTTTCTAGCAAAGTAGTGTTGATGCTCCATTTTTTATGCAGGAATCGGTAGATTCAATCACACCAACCGAATGGGTCATGGAACACGACACGACATATGTACATATGTATGTATGCATGTAGGTGGCGATGGGCTTCAAGGCATGGTATGGTGACTGAGTGGTGTTTCTTGTGTTGTTTTTGGATTCGTGTATAGTTCACAGAAAGTTATTCGTTGCCTTCTGCGTACAGGTGCTTGAAAGCTTCGTTACACATGTGCCCTACTGAGCTTCGGTGGTCCCGAGGTGCAAGCTTCAAACTTGTAGTCGATTAACGTGTCGAAGTGGTTCGATTCCATCTGCAGGGCGCCGGCGGGATGATGCGATATATTTTTTTATACGGATTTTCTAGCAAAGTAGTGTTGGTGCTCCATTTTTATGCTGGAATTGGTAGATTCAATCACACCAACCGATTTCGTCTTCTTTTTGGATTCGTGTATAATTCACAGAAGGTTCTTCGTTGCCTTCTGCGTACAGGTACTTGAGAGCTTCGTTACACATGTGCCCTACTGAGCTTCGGTGGTCCCGAGGTGCAAGCTTCAAACTTGTAGTCGATTAACGTGTCGAAGTGGTTCGATTCCATCTGCAGGGCGCCGGCGGGATGATGCGATACAATTTTTTATACGGATTTTCTAGCAAAGTAGTGTTGGTGCTCCATTTTTATGCTGGAATTGGTAGATTCAATCACACCAACCGATTTCGTCTTCTTTTTGGATTCGTGTATAATTCACAGAAGGTTCTTCGTTGCCTTCTGCGTACAGGTACTTGAGAGCTTCGTTACACATGTGCCCTACTGAGCTTCGGTGGTCCCGAGGTGCAAGCTTCAAACTTGTAGTCGATTAACGTGTCGAAGTGGTTCGATTCCATCTGCAGGGCGCCGGCGGGATGATGCGATACAATTTTTTATACGGATTTTCTAGCAAAGTAGTGTTGGTGCTCCATTTTTTATGCTGCAATCGGTAGATTCAGCCACACCAACCGATTTTGTGTTGTTTTTGGATTCGTGTATAATTCACAGAAAGTTATTCGTTGCCTTCTGCGTACAGGTGCTTGAGAGCTTCGTTACACATGTGCCCTACTGAGCTTCGGTGGTCCCGAGGTGCAAGCTTCAAACTTGTAGTCGATTAACGTGTCGAAGTGGTTCAATTCCATCTGCAGGGCGCCGGCGGGATGATGCGATATATTTTTTTATACGGATTTTCTAGCAAAGCAGTGTTCTTGCTCCATTTTTTATGCTGCAATCGGTAGATTCAGCCACACCAACCGATTTTGTGTTGTTTTTGGATTCGTGTATAATTCACAGAAAGTTATTCGTTGCCTTCTGCGTACAGGTACTTGAGAGCTTCGTTACACATGTGCCCTACTGAGCTTCGGTGGTCCCGAGGTGCAAGCTTCAAACTTGTATTCTATTAACTTGTCGAAGTGGTTCGATTCCATCTGCAGGGTGCCGGCGGGATGATGCGATATATTTTTTTATACGGATTTTCTAGCAAAGTAGTGTTGGTGCTCCATTTTTTATGCTGGAATCGGTAGATTCAATCACACCAACCGAATGGGTCATGGAACACGACACGACATATGTACATATGTATGTATGCATGTAGGTGGCGATGGGCTTCAAGGCATGGTATGGTGACTGAGTGGTGTTTCTTGTGTTGTTTTTGGATTCGTGTATAGTTCACAGAAAGTTATTCGTTGCCTTCTGCGTACAGGTGCTTGAAAGCTTCGTTACACATGTGCCCTACTGAGCTTCGGTGGTCCCGAGGTGCAAGCTTCAAACTTGTAGTCGATTACCGTGTCGAAGTGGTTCGATTCCATCTGCAGGGCGCCGGCGGGATGATGCGATATAATTTTTTATACGGATTTTCTAGCAAAGTAGTGTTGGTGCTCCATTTTTTATGCTGGAATTGGTAGATTCAATCACACCAACCGATTTCGTGTTGTTTTTGGATTCGTGTATAATTCACAGAAAGTTATTCGTTGCCTTCTGCGTAAAGGTACTTGAGAGCTTCGTTACACATGTGCCCTACTGAGCTTCGGTGGTCCCGAGGTGCAAGCTTCAAACTTGTTGTCGAAGTGGTTCGATTCCATCTGCAGGGCGCCGGCGGGATGATGCGATATAATTTTTTATACGGATTTTCTAGCAAAGTAGTGTTCTTGCTCCATTTTTTATGCTGCAATCGGTAGATTCAGCCACACCAACCGATTTTGTGTTGTTTTTGGATTCGTGCATAATTCACAGAAATTTATTCGTTGCCTTCTGCGTACAGGTACTTGAGAGCTTCGTTACACATATGCCCTACTGAGCTTCGGTGGTCCCGAGGTGCAAGCTTCAAACTTGTAGTCGATTAACGTGTCGAAGTGGTTCGATTCCATCTGCAGGGCGCCGGCGGGATGATGCGATATAATTTTTTATACGGATTTTCTAGCAAAGCAGTGTTGGTGCTCCATTTTTTATGCTGGAATTGGTAGATTCAGTCACACCAACCGATTTCGTGTTGTTTTTGGATACGTGTATAATTCACAGAAGGTTATTCATTGCCTTCTGCGTACAGGTACTTGAGAACTTCGTTACACATGTGCCCTACTGAGCTTCGGTGGTCCCGAGGTGCAAGCTTCAAACTTGTATTCGATTACCTTGTCGAAGTGGTTCGATTCCATCTGCAGGGCGCCGGCGGGATGATGCGATATAATTTTTTATACGGATTTTCTAGCAAAGTAGTGTTCTTGCTCCATTTTTTATGCTGCAATCGGTAGATTCAGCCACACCAACCGATTTTGTGTTGTTTTTGGAATCGTGTATAATTCACAGAAATTTATTCGTTGCCTTCTGCGTACAGGTACTTGAGAGCTTCGTTATACATGTGCCCTACTGAGCTTCGGTGGTCCCGAGGTGCAAGCTTCAAACTTGTAGTCGATTAACGTGTCGAAGTGGTTCGATTCCATCTGCAGGGCGCCGGCGGGATGATGCGATATAATTTTTTATACGGATTTTCTAGCAAAGTAGTGTTCTTGCTCCATTTTTTATGCTGCAATCGGTAGATTCAGCCACACCAACCGATTTTGTGTTGTTTTTGGATTCGTGTATAATTCACAGAAAGTTATTCGTTGCCTTCTGCGTAAAGGTACTTGAGAGCTTCGTTACACATGTGCCCTACTGAGCTTCGGTGGTCCCGAGGTGCAAGCTTCAAACTTGTATTCGATTAACTTGTCGAAGTGGTTCGATTCCATCTGCAGGGTGCCGGCGGGATGATGCGATATAATTTTTTATACGGATTTTCTGGCAAAGTAGTGTTGATGCTCCATTTTTTATGCTGGAATCGGTGGATTCAATCACACCAACCGAATGGGTCACGGAACACGACACGACATATGTTATGGTATGGTGGCTGAGTGATGTTTCTTGTGTTGTTTTTGGATTCGTGCATAATTCACAGAAATTTATTCGTTGCCTTCTGCGTACAGGTACTTGAGAGCTTCTTTACACATATGCCCTACTGAGCTTCGGTGGTCCCGAGGTGCAAGCTTCAAACTTGTAGTCGATTAACGTGTCGAAGTGGTTCGATTCCATCTGCAGGGCGCCGGCGGGATGATGCGATATAATTTTTTATACGGATTTTCTAGCAAAGCAGTTTTGGTGCTCCATTTTTTATGCTGGAATTGGTAGATTCAGTCACACCAACCGATTTCGTGTTGTTTTTGGATACGTGTATAATTCACAGAAGGTTATTCGTTGCCTTCTGCGTACAGGTACTTGAGAACTTCGTTACACATGTGCCCTACTGAGCTTCGGTGGTCCCGAGGTGCAAGCTTCAAACTTGTAGTCGATTAACGTGTCGAAGTGGTTCGATTCCATCTGCAGGGCGCCGGCGGGATGATGCGATACAATTTTTTATACGGATTTTCTAGCAAAGTAGTGTTGGTGCTCCATTTTTTATGCTGCAATCGGTAGATTCAGCCACACCAACCGATTTTGTGTTGTTTTTGGATTCGTGTATAATTCACAGAAAGTTATTCGTTGCCTTCTGCGTACAGGTACCTGAGAGCCTCGTTACACATGTGCCCTACTGAGCTTCGGTGGTCCCGAGGTGCAAGCTTCAAACTTGTAGTCGATTAACGTGTCGAAGTGGTTCGATTCCATCTGCAGGGCGCCGGCGGGATGATGCGATACAATTTTTTATACGGATTTTCTAGCAAAGTAGTGTTGGTGCTCCATTTTTTATGCTGCAATCGGTAGATTCAGCCACACCAACCGATTTTGTGTTGTTTTTGGATTCGTGTATAATTCACAGAAAGTTATTCGTTGCCTTCTGCGTACAGGTACTTGAGAGCTTCGTTACACATGTGCCCTACTGAGCTTCGGTGATCCCGAGGTGCAAGCTTCAAACTTGTAGTCGATTAACGTGTCGAAGTGGTTCGATTCCATCTGCAGGGCGCCGGCGGGATGATGCGATATAATTTTTTATACGGATTTTCTAGCAAAGTAGTGTTGGTGCTCCATTTTTATGCTGGAATTGGTAGATTCAATCACACCAACCGATTTCGTCTTCTTTTTGGATTCGTGTATAATTCACAGAAGGTTCTTCGTTGCCTTCTGCGTACAGGTACTTGAGAGCTTCGTTACACATGTGCCCTACTGAGCTTCGGTGGTCCCGAGGTGCAAGCTTCAAACTTGTATTCGATTAACTTGTCGAAGTGGTTCGTTTCCATCTGCAGGGTGCCGGCGGGATGATGCGATATAATTTTTTATACGGATTTTCTAGCAAAGTAGTGTTGATGCTCCATTTTTTATGCTGCAATCGGTAGATTCAATCACACCAACCGAATGGGTCATGGAACACGACACGACATATGTACATATGTATGTATGCATGTAGGTGGCGATGGGCTTCAAGGCATGGTATGGTGACTGAGTGGTGTTTCTTGTGTTGTTTTTGGATTCGTGTATAGTTCACAGAAAGTTATTCGTTGCCTTCTGCGTACAGGTGCTTGAAAGCTTCGTTACACATGTGCCCTACTGAGCTTCGGTGGTCCCGAGGTGCAAGCTTCAAACTTGTAGTCGATTAACGTGTCGAAGTGGTTCGATTCCATCTGCAGGGCGCCGGCGGGATGATGCGATATAATTTTTTATACGGATTTTCTAGCAAAGTAGTGTTGGTGCTCCATTTTTTATGCTGGAATTGGTAGATTCAATCACACCAACCGATTTCGTGTTGTTTTTGGATTCGTGTATAATTCACAGAAAGTTATTCGTTGCCTTCTGCGTAAAGGTACTTGAGAGCTTCGTTACACATGTGCCCTACTGAGCTTCGGTGGTCCCGAGGTGCAAGCTTCAAACTTGTATTCGATTAACTTGTCGAAGTGGTTCGATTCCATCTGCAGGGCGCCGGCGGGATGATGCGATATAATTTTTTATACGGATTTTCTAGCAAA
Organism: Eumerus sabulonum; assembly: GCA_951905685.1. Lineage (NCBI taxonomy): Eukaryota > Metazoa > Arthropoda > Insecta > Diptera > Syrphidae > Eumerus > Eumerus sabulonum. The sequence continues at coordinate 43,801,065 of OX645063.1, forward strand.
GTAGTGTTGGTGCTCCATTTTTATGCTGGAATTGGTAGATTCAATCACACCAACCGATTTCGTCTTCTTTTTGGATTCGTGTATAATTCACAGAAGGTTCTTCGTTGCCTTCTGCGTACAGGTACTTGAGAGCTTCGTTACACATGTGCCCTACTGAGCTTCGGTGGTCCCGAGGTGCAAGCTTCAAACTTGTATTCGATTAACTTGTCGAAGTGTTTGGTTTCCATCTGCAGGGTGCCGGCGGGATGATGCGATATAATTTTTTATACGGATTTTCTAGCAAAGTAGTGTTGATGCTCCATTTTTTATGCAGGAATCGGTAGATTCAATCACACCAACCGAATGGGTCATAGAACACGACACGACATATGTACATATGTATGTATGCATGTAGGTGGCGATGGGCTTCAAGGCATGGTATGGTGACTGAGTGGTGTTTCTTGTGTTGTTTTTGGATTCGTGTGTAGTTCACAGAAAGTTATTCGTTGCCTTCTGCGTACAGGTGCTTGAAAGCTTCGTTACACATGTGCCCTACTGAGCTTCGGTGGTCCCGAGGTGCAAGCTTCAAACTTGTAGTCGATTAACGTGTCGAAGTGGTTCGATTCCATCTGCAGGGCGCCGGCGGGATGATGCGATATAATTTTTTATACGGATTTTCTAGCAAGGTAGTGTTGGTGCTCCATTTTTATGCTGGAATTGGTAGATTCAATCACACCAACCGATTTCGTCTTCTTTTTGGATTCGTGTATAATTCACAGAAGGTTCTTCGTTGCCTTCTGCGTACAGGTACTTGAGAGCTTCGTTACACATGTGCCCTACTGAGCTTCGGTGGTCCCGAGGTGCAAGCTTCAAACTTGTAGTCGATTAACGTGCCGAAGTGGTTCGATTCCATCTGCAGGGCGCCGGCGGGATGATGCGATACAATTTTTTATACGGATTTTCTAGCAAAGTAGTGTTGGTGCTCCATTTTTTATGCTGCAATCGGTAGATTCAGCCACACCAACCGATTTTGTGTTGTTTTTGGATTCGTGTATAATTCACAGAAAGTTATTCGTTGCCTTCTGCGTACAGGTGCTTGAGAGCTTCGTTACACATGTGCCCTACTGAGCTTCGGTGGTCCCGAGGTGCAAGCTTCAAACTTGTAGTCGATTAACGTGTCGAAGTGGTTCAATTCCATCTGCAGGGCGCCGGCGGGATGATGCGATATATTTTTTTATACGGATTTTCTAGCAAAGCAGTGTTCTTGCTCCATTTTTTATGCTGCAATCGGTAGATTCAGCCACACCAACCGATTTTGTGTTGTTTTTGGATTCGTGTATAATTCACAGAAAGTTATTCGTTGCCTTCTGCGTACAGGTACTTGAGAGCTTCGTTACACATGTGCCCTACTGAGCTTCGGTGGTCCCGAGGTGCAAGCTTCAAACTTGTATTCTATTAACTTGTCGAAGTGGTTCGATTCCATCTGCAGGGTGCCGGCGGGATGATGCGATATATTTTTTTATACGGATTTTCTAGCAAAGTAGTGTTGGTGCTCCATTTTTTATGCTGGAATCGGTAGATTCAATCACACCAACCGAATGGGTCATGGAACACGACACGACATATGTACATATGTATGTATGCATGTAGGTGGCGATGGGCTTCAAGGCATGGTATGGTGACTGAGTGGTGTTTCTTGTGTTGTTTTTGGATTCGTGTATAGTTCACAGAAAGTTATTCGTTGCCTTCTGCGTACAGGTGCTTGAAAGCTTCGTTAGACATGTGCCCTACTGAGCTTCGGTGGTCCCGAGGTGCAAGCTTCAAACTTGTAGTCGATTAACGTGTCGAAGTGGTTCGATTCCATCTGCAGGGCGCCGGCGGGATGATGCGATATAATTTTTTATACGGATTTTCTAGCAAAGTAGTGTTGGTGCTCCATTTTTTATGCTGGAATTGGTAGATTCAATCACACCAACCGATTTCGTGTTGTTTTTGGATTCTGGTATAATTCACAGAAAGTTATTCGTTGCCTTCTGCGTAAAGGTACTTGAGAGCTTCGTTACACATGTGCCCTACTGAGCTTCGGTGGTCCCGAGGTGCAAGCTTCAAACTTGTATTCGATTAACTTGTCGAAGTGGTTCGATTCCATCTGCAGGGCGCCGGCGGGATGATGCGATATAATTTTTTATACGGATTTTCTAGCAAAGTAGTGTTCTTGCTCCATTTTTTATGCTGCAATCGGTAGATTCAGCCACACCAACCGATTTTGTGTTGTTTTTGGATTCGTGCATAATTCACAGAAATTTATTCGTTGCCTTCTGCGTACGGGTACTTGAGAGCTTCGTTACACATATGCCCTACTGAGCTTCGGTGGTCCCGAGGTGCAAGCTTCAAACTTGTAGTCGATTAACGTGTCGAAGTGGTTCGATTCCATCTGCAGGGCGCCGGCGGGATGATGCGATATAATTTTTTATACGGATTTTCTAGCAAAGCAGTGTTGGTGCTCCATTTTTTATGCTGGAATTGGTAGATTCAGTCACACCAACCGATTTCGTGTTGTTTTTGGATACGTGTATAATTCACAGAAGGTTATTCGTTGCCTTCTGCGTACAGGTACTTGAGAACTTCGTTACACATGTGCCCTACTGAGCTTCGGTGGTCCCGAGGTGCAAGCTTCAAACTTGTATTCGATTAACTTGTCGAAGTGGTTCGATTCCATCTGCAGGGCGCCGGCGGGATGATGCGATATAATTTTTTATACGGATTTTCTAGCAAAGTAGTGTTCTTGCTCCATTTTTTATGCTGCAATCGGTAGATTCAGCCACACCAACCGATTTTGTGTTGTTTTTGGAATCGTGTATAATTCACAGAAACTTATTCGTTGCCTTCTGCGTACAGGTACTTGAGAGCTTCGTTATACATGTGCCCTACTGAGCTTCGGTGGTCCCGAGGTGCAAGCTTTAAACTTGTAGTCGATTAACGTGTCGAAGTGGTTCGATTCCATCTGCAGGGCGCCGGCGGGATGATGCGATATAATTTTTTATACGGATTTTCTAGCAAAGTAGTGTTCTTGCTCCATTTTTTATGCTGCAATCGGTAGATTCAGCCACACCAACCGATTTTGTGTTGTTTTTGGATTCGTGTATAATTCACAGAAAGTTATTCGTTGCCTTCTGCGTAAAGGTACTTGAGAGCTTCGTTACACATGTGCCCTACTGAGCTTCGGTGGTCCCGAGGTGCAAGCTTCAAACTTGTAGTCGATTAACGTGTCGAAGTGGTTCGATTCCATCTGCAGGGCGCCGGCGGGATGATGCGATATATTTTTTTATACGGATTTTCTAGCAAAGCAGTGTTGGTGCTCCATTTTTTATGCTGGAATTGGTAGATTCAGTCACACCAACCGATTTCGTGTTGTTTTTGGATACGTGTATAATTCACAGAAGGTTATTCGTTGCCTTCTGCGTACAGGTACTTGAGAACTTCGTTACACATGTGCCCTACTGAGCTTCGGTGGTCTCGAGGTGCAAGCTTCAAACTTGTATTCGATTAACTTGTCGAAGTGGTTCGATTCCATCTGCAGGGCGCCGGCGGGATGATGCGATATAATTTTTTATACGGATTTTCTAGCAAAGTAGTGTTCTTTCTCCATTTTTTATGCTGCAATCGGTAGATTCAGCCACACCAACCGATTTTGTGTTGTTTTTGGAATCGTGTATAATTCACAGAAATTTATTCGTTGCTTTCTGCGTACAGGTACTTGAGAGCTTCGTTATACATGTGCCCTACTGAGCTTCGGTGGTCCCGAGGTGCAAGCTTCAAACTTGTAGTCGATTAACGTGTCGAAGTGGTTCGATTCCATCTGCAGGGCGCCGGCGGGATGATGCGATATAATTTTTTATACGGATTTTCTAACAAAGTAGTGTTCTTGCTCCATTTTTTATGCTGCAATCGGTAGATTCAGCCACACCAACCGATTTTGTGTTGTTTTTGGATTCGTGTATAATTCACAGAAAGTTATTCGTTGCCTTCTGCGTACAGGTACTTGAGAGCTTCGTTACACATGTGCCCTACTGAGCTTCGGTGGTCCCGAGGTGCAAGCTTCAAACTTGTAGTCGATTAACGTGTCGAAGTGGTTCGATTCCATCTGCAGGGCGCCGGCGGGATGATGCGATATAATTTTTTATACGGATTTTCTAGCAAAGTAGTGTTGGTGCTCCATTTTTTATGCTGGAATTGGTAGATTCAATCACGCCAACCGATTTCGTGTTGTTTTTGGATTCGTGTATAATTCACAGAAAGTTATTCGTTTCCTTCTGCGTACAGGTGCTTGAGAGCTTCGTTACACATGTGCCCTACTGAGATTCGGTGGTCCCGAGGTGCAAGCTTCAAACTTGTAGTCGATTAACGTGTCGAAGTGGTTCGATTCCATCTGCAGGGCGCCGGCGGGATGATGCGATATAATTTTTTATAAGGATTTTCTAGCAAAGTAGTGTTCTTGCTCCATTTTTTATGCTGGATTCGGTAGATTCAATCACACCAACCGAATGGGTCACGGAACACGACACGACATATGTACATATGTATGTATGCATGTAGGTGGCGATGGGTTGCAAGTTATGGTATGGTGATTGAGTGGTGTTTCTTGTGTGGTTTTTGGATTCGTGTATAATTCACAGAAAGTTATTCGTTGCCTTCTGCGTACAGGTGCTTGAGAGCTTCGTTACACATGTGCCCTACTGAGCTTCGGTGGTCCGAGGTGCAAGCTTCAAACTTGTAGTCGATTAACGTGTCGAAGTGGTTCGATTCCATCTGCAGGGCGCCGGCGGGATGATGCGATATGATTTTTTATACGGATTTTCTAGCAAAGTAGTGTTCTTGCTCCATTTTTTATGCTGCAATCGGTAGATTCAGCCACACCAACCGATTTTGTGTTGTTTTTGGATTCGTGTATAATTCACAGAAAGTTACTCGTTGCCTTCTGCGTACAGGTACTTGAGAGCTTCGTTACACATGTGCCCTACTGAGCTTCGGTGGTCCCGAGGTGCAAGCTTCAAACTTTTAGTCGATTAACGTGTCGAAGTGGTTCGATTCCATCTGCAGGGCGCCGGCGGGATGATGCGATATAATTTTTTATACGGATTTTCTAGCAAAGTAGTGTTCTTGCTCCATTTTTTATGCTGGATTCGGTAGATTCCATCACACCAACCGAATGGGTCACGGAACACGACACGACATATGTACATATGTATGTATGCATGTAGGTGGCGATGGGCTGCAAGTTATGGTATGGTGATTGAGTGGTGTTTCTTGTGTTGTTTTTGGATTCGTGTATAATTCACAGAAAGTTATTCGTTGCCTTCTGCGTACAGGTACTTGAGAGCTTCGTTACACATGTGCCCTACTGAGCTTCGGTGGTCCCGAGGTGCAAGCTTCAAACTTGTATTCGATTAACTTGTCGAAGTGGTTCGATTCCATCTGCAGGGTGCCGGCGGGATGATGCGATATAATTTTTTATACGGATTTTCTAGCAAAGTAGTGTTGGTGCTCCATTTTTATGCTGGAATTGGTAGATTCAATCACACCAACCGATCTCGTCTTCTTTTTGGATTCGTGTATAATTCACAGAAGGTTCTTCGTTGCCTTCTGCGTACAGGTACTTGAGAGCTTCGTTACACATGTGCCCTACTGAGCTTCGGTGGTCCCGAGGTGCAAGCTTCAAACTTGTATTCGATTAGCTTGTCGAAGTGGTTCGTTTCCATCTGCAGGGTGCCGGCGGGATGATGCGATATAATTTTTTATACGGATTTTCTAGCAAAGTAGTGTTCTTGCTCCATTTTTTATGCTGCAATCGGTAGACTCAGCCACACCAACCGATTTTGTGTTGTTTTTGGATTCGTGTATAATTCACAGAAATTTATTCGTTGCCTTCTGCATACAGGTACTTGAGAGCTTCGTTACACATGTGCCCTACTGAGCTTCGGTGGTCCCGAGGTGCACGCTTCAAACTTGTATTCGATTAACTTGTCGAAGTGGTTCGATTCCATCTGCAGGGCGCCGGCGGGATGATGCGATATAATTTTTTATACGGATTTTCTAGCAAAGTAGTGTTGGTGCTCCATTTTTTATGCTGGAATTGGTAGATTCAATCACGCCAACCGATTTCGTGTTGTTTTTGGATTCGTGTATAATTCACAGAAAGTTATTCGTTTCCTTCTGCGTACAGGTACTTGAGAGCTTCGTTACACATGTGCCCTACTGAGCTTCGGTGGTCCCGAGGTGCAAGCTTCAAACTTGTAGTCGATTAACGTGTCGAAGTGGTTCGATTCCATCTGCAGGGCGCCGGCGGGATGATGCGATATAATTTTTTATACGGATTTTCTAGCAAAGTAGTGTTGGTGCTCCATTTTTTATGCTGGAATTGGTAGATTCAATCACGCCAACCGATTTCGTGTTGTTTTTGGATTCGTGTATAATTCACAGAAAGTTATTCGTTTCCTTCTGCGTACAGGTGCTTGAGAGCTTCGTTACACATGTGCCCTACTGAGATTCGGTGGTCCCGAGGTGCAAGCTTCAAACTTGTAGTCGATTAACGTGTCGAAGTGGTTCGATTCCATCTGCAGGGCGCCGGCGGGATGATGCGATATAATTTTTTATAAGGATTTTCTAGCAAAGTAGTGTTCTTGCTCCATTTTTTATGCTGGATTCGGTAGATTCAATCACACCAACCGAATGGGTCACGGAACACGACACGACATATGTACATATGTATGTATGCATGTAGGTGGCGATGGGTTGCAAGTTATGGTATGGTGATTGAGTGGTGTTTCTTGTGTGGTTTTTGGATTCGTGTATAATTCACAGAAAGTTATTCGTTGCCTTCTGCGTACAGGTGCTTGAGAGCTTCGTTACACATGTGCCCTACTGAGCTTCGGTGGTCCGAGGTGCAAGCTTCAAACTTGTAGTCGATTAACGTGTCGAAGTGGTTCGATTCCATCTGCAGGGCGCCGGCGGGATGATGCGATATGATTTTTTATACGGATTTTCTAGCAAAGTAGTGTTCTTGCTCCATTTTTTATGCTGCAATCGGTAGATTCAGCCACACCAACCGATTTTGTGTTGTTTTTGGATTCGTGTATAATTCACAGAAAGTTACTCGTTGCCTTCTGCGTACAGGTACTTGAGAGCTTCGTTACACATGTGCCCTACTGAGCTTCGGTGGTCCCGAGGTGCAAGCTTCAAACTTTTAGTCGATTAACGTGTCGAAGTGGTTCGATTCCATCTGCAGGGCGCCGGCGGGATGATGCGATATAATTTTTTATACGGATTTTCTAGCAAAGTAGTGTTCTTGCTCCATTTTTTATGCTGGATTCGGTAGATTCCATCACACCAACCGAATGGGTCACGGAACACGACACGACATATGTACATATGTATGTATGCATGTAGGTGGCGATGGGCTGCAAGTTATGGTATGGTGATTGAGTGGTGTTTCTTGTGTTGTTTTTGGATTCGTGTATAATTCACAGAAAGTTATTCGTTGCCTTCTGCGTACAGGTACTTGAGAGCTTCGTTACACATGTGCCCTACTGAGCTTCGGTGGTCCCGAGGTGCAAGCTTCAAACTTGTATTCGATTAACTTGTCGAAGTGGTTCGATTCCATCTGCAGGGTGCCGGCGGGATGATGCGATATAATTTTTTATACGGATTTTCTAGCAAAGTAGTGTTGGTGCTCCATTTTTATGCTGGAATTGGTAGATTCAATCACACCAACCGATCTCGTCTTCTTTTTGGATTCGTGTATAATTCACAGAAGGTTCTTCGTTGCCTTCTGCGTACAGGTACTTGAGAGCTTCGTTACACATGTGCCCTACTGAGCTTCGGTGGTCCCGAGGTGCAAGCTTCAAACTTGTATTCGATTAGCTTGTCGAAGTGGTTCGTTTCCATCTGCAGGGTGCCGGCGGGATGATGCGATATAATTTTTTATACGGATTTTCTAGCAAAGTAGTGTTCTTGCTCCATTTTTTATGCTGCAATCGGTAGACTCAGCCACACCAACCGATTTTGTGTTGTTTTTGGATTCGTGTATAATTCACAGAAATTTATTCGTTGCCTTCTGCATACAGGTACTTGAGAGCTTCGTTACACATGTGCCCTACTGAGCTTCGGTGGTCCCGAGGTGCACGCTTCAAACTTGTATTCGATTAACTTGTCGAAGTGGTTCGATTCCATCTGCAAGGCGCCGGCGGGATGATGCGATATATTTTTTTATACGGATTTTCTAGCAAAGCAATGTTCTTGCTCCATTTTTTATTCTGCAATCGGTAGATTCAGCCACACCAACCGATTTTGTGTTGTTTTTGGATTCGTGTATAATTCACAGAAAGTTATTCGTTGCCTTCTGCGTTCAGGTACTTGAGAGCTTCGTTACACATGTGCCCTACTGAGCTTCGGTGGTCCCGAGGTGCAAGCTTCAAACTTGTATTCGATTAACTTGTCGAAGTGGTTCGATTCCATCTGCAGGGTGCCGGCGGGATGATGCGATATAATTTTTTATACGGATTTTCTGGCAAAGTAGTGTTGATGCTCCATTTTTTATGCTGGATTCGGTAGATTCAATCACACCAACCGAATGGGTCACGGAACACGACACGACATATGTACATATGTATGTATGCATGTAGGTGGCGATGGGCTGCAAGTTATGGTATGGTGATTGAGTGGTGTTTCTTGTGTGGTTTTTGGATTCGTGTATAATTCACAGAAAGTTATTCGTTGCCTTCTGCGTACAGGTGCTTGAGAGCTTCGTTACACATGTGCCCTACTGAGCTTCGGTGGTCCCGAGGTGCAAGCTTCAAACTTGTAGTCGATTAACGTGTCGAAGTGGTTCGATTCCATCTGCAGGGCGCCGGCGGGATGATGCGATATGATTTTTTATACGGATTTTCTAGCAAAGTAGTGTTCTTGCTCCATTTTTTATGCTGCAATCGGTAGATTCAGCCACACCAACCGATTTTGTGTTGTTTTTGGATTCGTGTATAATTCACAGAAAGTTACTCGTTGCCTTCTGCGTACAGGTACTTGAGAGCTTCGTTACACATGTGCCCTACTGAGCTTCGGTGGTCCCGAGGTGCAAGCTTCAAACTTTTAGTCGATTAACGTGTCGAAGTGGTTCGATTCCATCTGCAGGGTGCCGGCGGGATGATGCGATATAATTTTTTATACGGATTTTCTGGCAAATTAGTGTTGATGCTCCATTTTTTATGCTGGAATCGGTAGATTCAATCACACCAACCGAATGGGTCACGGAACACGACACGACATATGTTATGGTATGGTGGCTGAGTGGTGTTTTTTGTGTTGTTTTTGGATTCGTGTATAGTTCACAGAAAGTTATTCGTTGCCTTCTGCGTACAGGTGCCTGAGACCTTCGTTACACATGTGCCCTACTGAGCTTCGGTGGTCCCGAGGTGCAAGCTTCAAACTTGTAGTCGATTAACGTGTCGAAGTGGTTCGATTCCATCTGCAGGGCGCCGGCGGGATGATGCGATATAATTTTTTATACGGATTTTCTAGCAAAGTAGTGTTGGTGCTCCATTTTTTATGCTGGAATTGGTAGATTCAATCACACCAACCGATTTCGTGTTCTTTTTGGATTCGTGTATAATTCACAGAAGGTTATTCGTTGCCTTCTGCGTACAGGTACTTGAGAGCTTCGTTACACATGTGCCCTACTGAGCTTCGGTGGTCCCGAGGTGCAAGCTTCAAACTTGTATTCGATTAACTTGTCGAAGTGGTTCGATTCCATCTGCAGGGTGCCGGCGGGATGATGCGATATAATTTTTTATACGGATTTTCTGGCAAAGTAGTGTTGATGCTCCATTTTTTATGCTGGAATCGGTAGATTCAATCACACCAACCGAATGGGTCACGGAACCCGACGCGACATATGTACATATGTATGTATGCATGTAGGTGGCGATGGGCTGCAAGTTATGGTATGGTGACTGAGTGGTGTTTTTTGTGTTGTTTTTGGATTCGTGTATAGTTCACAGAAAGTTATTCGTTGCCTTCTGCGTACAGGTACTTGAGAGCTTCGTTACACATGTGCCCTACTGAGCTTCGATGGTCCCGAGGTGCAAGCTTCAAACTTGTATTCGATTAACTTGTCGAAGTGGTTCGATTCCATCTGCAGGGTGCCGGCGGGATGATGCGATATAATTTTTTATACGGATTTTCTGGCAAAGTAGTGTTGATGCTCCATTTTTTATGCTGGAATCGGTAGATTCAATCACACCAACCGAATGGGTCACGGAACACGACACGACATATGTTATGGTATGGTGGCTGAGTGGTGTTTTTTGTGTTGTTTTTGGATTCGTGTATAGTTCAGAGAAAGTTATTCGTTGCCTTCTGCGTACAGGTGCTTGAGAGCTTCGTTACACATGTGCCCTACTGAGCTTCGGTGGTCCCAGTCGATCACTGATAGCTGTGCAAGTCAGACGTGTTTCGACTTAGTGCAGTGTATAATAGTGTTCAGTAAGCTTAAGTGCGTGGTTTGGCGAATCGTTTTTAAGTTCGTCAGTAGCACGAAGGTAAAGTGCACGGTCGTGATAACAACGGTCGGCGGATCAATTCCCGGTCGGGGAACATATTATTACGCTTTTTTTCCTTCTGTTACTTCTAAGATAATTGGAAGTAACAGAGGAAATGTCAGGCGACGGGCAGAAACCCGTATATCGTACGGCATCTGAGTCGGATGATTCCGTGAAATCATCCGACTTCGCAACGCCAAGCGCTGTCATCAAGCGAAGGAGAAAGCTGAACCCTACTCCTAACTTGGTGAAGCGCCCCTCCCTTTCCACTTCGGCAGAGAAGCTGCGGGCCGAGGCGAGGGAAGGGGCGCCATCGACATCGAGAGCAGCCTTAGCAGCCCTTGAACAACAACAACAACAACAATTAAATGTCCCCGAGGAGGCGGACTTTGTCTACCTCTCCGAAGGTAGAGAGGGTCGCTACACCGGGGAAAATAATTCTTTCGCTCTCCTATCTACTTCGGAGACGGAGGAAGAAAAAAAAGAAGACGAGCTCCAGGTCGAGGAGAAAATCCTCCAGGAGAAACTGCAAGCCGTGAGGGACAAGCTGTCCGAAATCCGGAAGCAAAAGGAGGCTGAAAAGCAGCGTAAGCTGCAACAACAACAATCGCAGCGGGAGCAGCAACAACAGCCCCACCAGCAAAAACTACTACCAAAACAGCCGCAGCTGAAGAAGCAGCAGCAACAACAACAATCGCAGCGGGAGCAGCAACAGCAGCCCCAGCAGCAGAAGCTAAAAAGACAACAACCGCAGCCAATAAAGCAGCAGCAACAACAACAACTGCAGTGAGAGCAGCAACAACAGCAGCCCCAGCAGCAGAAAATACGTCAGCAACAGCCGCAGCCAACGAGCCAGCAGCAACAACAACAAATGCAGCAGCAAGATCAGCAGCAGCAACAACAACAGCAAAAACAGAAGAGGAAGCGAAGCCGCCGCTCCAAGAAGAAGGAGAAGGTGCCGCCCATCTATGCACATACTCTAGCTGTCAGACAGACAGTGGATTTGTGCAAAAGCCAGATAGGTGAGCAAAATTATATTTTAGATTGTATCGGAGGACGCTATGTTTTCCAGTGTAAGACACTGGAAATATATAAGAAAATGCGTTCTTTATTAAAGGATTCCAGGACGGAGTACTATACGTTTACTCCGAAAGCCGAGAGGTTGCAGACAATGCTCCTCAAAGGCCTGGAGTCGATCACAGACCCCGAGGAATTGCTCTCTGAGCTCAAAAAGTTCGAGAGCGATGACCTCAAGTTCGTGGGGGCTAAGCCGTTTACCACAGTTGCGGCCAAACGGGAGAAGCGGCAACTGCACTTCTTCTTGGTCCAGCTGACACCCGACAGCCGTCTGGAGTATCTGAAGAAAATAAAAGTATTAGACACCCAGAGAGTGCGATGGGAGAAATTAGATAGGCGCGGAAACATGATACAATGTATCCGCTGCCAAAGGTTCGGGCACGCCGCGTCGAACTGCGAAATGCAGCATCGATGCGTCAAGTGCGCACAGGACCACAGGTACGACGAGTGCGACCGGGGCACAGGTCTCGAAAGAGATCAACTTTTATGCGCACTATGTGAGAACAACGGGCACCCTGCGAATTATCGGGGCTGTCCTAAGTTCCAGTACATAAAACAAATAAAAGAAGCTCGACAGAATGTCGAAAAGATACCTCCCGCGAGGGGTATTCATTCTTCAGCCGTCACACCCCATTTGACCTACGCCCAAATGGCGTCAGGTCAGGGAAAAGCGGTACAAACACCAAAGGCTGCTGCCAAAGCCCCAGTGCCCTTCCTAAGGCACCGGGGGCTGAGGCGGAATTGCTACCGATTCTGCTCGCCATTCAAGGGCAGATTGGCCAGATCCAGCAGCAGATCCTTAAGCAGACGGAACGAGTAGACAGGCTCTACTCGTTTCTGCGCTTAACGCATCTAGAGTCCTAATGGATACGCCAGTAGAGAGTTTCCTGAAGATTCTGGCTGTGAATGTAAATTCACTGATTAGGATCGAGCGACGCACCGTTCTTTTTAACCTGTTGCAGGAAGAAAGCCCTGATGTGTTTCTGGCTAGCGAAACTAAGCTAAACCAGAGGCACAAAATTCGGCACAATTCCTACAATATAATACGAAGAGACCGACCCAATGCCACTCAAGGCGGAGGTGTCGCGATCTTCATTAAAAATAATATTAAATACAAAATTATATATAGCAGTGAAGTGCGGAGATTCCAGGTGCTAGAGGCATGTGTTGTGTGTATCCCCCTTCGGAACGGAAGGAGGATATACATAGTATCGGCCTATGCACCTGAAGCACCTCAGCCCAATATCTTCATTGCAGAGCTCGAAATACTTTTTCGATTTCTGCGTCTAGACTCGGCAGAAAACTTTTATGTTTTGGCCGGAGATTTAAATGCCAAACATAGTGATTGGGGCAATAATATACCCAACACTAGAGGGAGCCTACTAAGCCATTGGTGGGCCCTGCATAATATTGAGTATAAACTCAAGTTACTCGCAACGGATAGTCCGTCGTTTCCTAGAAGCGGCGCCTATCTGGATCTAATGTTGCTTGACTCACGACTGAGACTGGCAGACACTAACGAATGGTCTACTAACTGTTTACGTACCGTTGAGTATGACAGTGACCACTGCGGACTTAGTGCCGTAATTAAAATACCGGACGAATTCGCAGAAATGGCAGAGTATGTCCACACGTACCCCTACGACTATAGTAGGGCACGCTGGCCACGCTTTGCCAACTGCCTGACGAGAGCACTCACTTCGGGTGCCTCATCCCCACCGAATAATAGGAACCTATCAAATGACGAAATTGATAGGCACCTAAAACATATGGACGAAACTATCAAACAAACGATGGACAGAACGATACCACGCCAACGGCATTACGATACCACGGACGTGTACCGAAACGCGACCATAGACGCACTTCACAGACAGAAAAGTAGACTCCTGTCAAGACTTAAACTCTTGTACAGGCGGTTTACCGACAGACAAAACTCGGAGGTCAGGACCCTGAAGTCACTGATTAAAAATCTCCGACAGTTAATTAAAGAGAATTATAAAATAGCCATAAGTCTGCACTGGAGCAACAAAATTCGCGCTGTAAAATCCAACAGCGCGAATATGTTCCCGCAGATAAATAAAATATTCCGGAGAAAAGATCAGAATGACATTCGGGATCTAAAGCTTCCGAGAACGTCAGATAATGAACGTTTACTACGTACAGTCAACATCGATCCAGAGAGCGCCGTCCTAGATGACGACTTTTTTGTGATTGAGGATCCTCAGGAGAAAGTGGCGACAGTGCGGGCTGTCTTCCAGGATGTGTATAAGGTGAATGAAAGCATTCGCCCGAACCACGACCTGGAAAATAGAGCCCTGCTTCACCACTTCTACCTTCGAAATGATATAGAACATTGGCGAATCGAGAACCATGGTTTCACCAGGTTCAATGACGACTCTACGGCAAACAATGCCATCGCCAATGAAGGTGCTGAAACACTGTTCATTTCGACGGAGGATCTCCAGTTGATCTTCATGTCATTAAAAAATAAAAAATCCGCGGGCATTGATGGTATATCCAATGTTGTGCTCAGGCATCTTCCACCATTGGCTATAGAGAGGTACACCATCCTGTTCAACAATGCACTGAATAATGCATATTATCCGGTGCATTGGAAAACGGCGGTGGTCCAGCCAATCCCTAAGAGGGGCAAAGACTCCTCTAATCCGGCAAATCTCCGGTCGATAAGTCTCCTTCCGAGTATCAGCAAGGTCTTCGAGAAGGTAATCCATAGAGCCCTGTCCAAATGGGCTGAGGACAAAAATATCATTCCGGATAACCAATTCGGTTTCAGGGCGGGGCATGATACCATATCCAATGGAATAAGTGCAAGAACCAATGCACGGGTGCCTGCCTGGTTGACTTGGAGAAGGCCTTCGACACCGTATGGTTAGAAGGACTCTACTACAAGCTCAAACGGTTGGGCATAAGTAAACCATTGCTATATATAATTCATGATATGTTAACGAGTAGAAAGTTCGTTGTGAAAATTGCCAACGTAACTTCTGCTCAAACATTTGAAATTAAAAACGGATTGCAACAGGGTACGGTAAATTCGCCGATCCTTTTCAGCATTTATATCAGTGATCTGATAGTTTCTCTTCACCATTCAATAGCGTGGTTGGTTGCGTACAGATCAGGTCCAACGGTCGAGGTCATTGGCATTTTATTGCAACGTGACTTCGATAAAATTCAGCAGTTCTGTGATGACTGGAAGTTGAAAATCAACTTCCAGAAATCAGAGACTATTTTATTCAGAACGCCTCTGTCTAGGACCTCTAGGGACACTAGAAAACATTGGCGAAAATTCGCAATCATCGGACCGGACGGGCGTCCACTGGCGAGTAAAAGTGTAGTCAGATACCTCGGGATCTGGCTGGATCAGTATCTGTATTTTAACAAAAATGTAGATGCTGCTCTGGAAAGAGCCCGGGGCGCTTTCGCCCTGACAAGATGGCTGTTTCACTGCAGCCAACTTGATTCTAGGGTGAAGGTAATCTGCTACATGGCCTTAATCAGGCCTATGATTGCCTATGGATGTCCCGTCTGGTTTAATGTGAGCGCAAGCTTAATGGAAAGGATTCGGGTGTTTGAGAGACAATGTCTGAGGACTTGTCTTGGATTACACAGAACACCAGAGTCTGAGTACAGAAAGTTCTATCCCAACGGGGTCCTATACGACAGGGCAAGGATTTTACGGATAGATAACTTTCTGATTAAACTGATTCGAGGTCACGTTGCAAGGGCAATGACTTCGACCAATAACCTGATCTCTGGGGCTTACTACCCCAATTTTATGTATTATGAAAAAGTGCGTCTGAATGGCTTTGTGCCTCCGGAAGCATTTCTTTACTTCGATAATTGTGGGCTGATCCAGGATAGATTGGCGGTACCGCTAATCTTCCATGTGGCCCGTAATTCTGTGGAGCGGCGGCTCCTCTACGAACCTGACGTCGTGCTCTGTGAGCCCGAGCGCCTCAGGTTCAGTAGAACGGTTTCTCGCCGAGATAGAGAAGACGTTGTCCGACAGCATCAACGCTTTTGGTGGTTAACGGACTCCGTCGTGGAATCTTTTAATATAGCCTCTTCAAGGCAGGTTCGCCGAACGCCATTGGCGGACTCTGATAGGGTAGGGTAGGCTAGGGTAGGTTAGGGTAGGCTAAGGTATTTTATAAGTGTGTAAGTGTTGGGCAAATTTTAAATAAAACAAAAAAAAAAAAAAAATAAATAAAAATAAAAAAAAAATCGTAAAATTAAAAACAATAAAAAAAGATGTATATACGTGTTATATATAATGTATATAATTTTTGTATATGCATTTTAGTTAAGATAGATTAAGTTAGAATTAGCTAGTTTTAGTTAGATTTAAGTTTTATACATACCCTTAAAATCCTGTTAGTACGCTAAGTTTTTTGTATCAATTTTCTTGGCTTAATAAATAAATAAAGTAATTAATTTACTGTAGATATTAAGTTGTCGAAAGAGATAGATTAAGTATATGTATATTGTCTGTTTTAGAGTGCCCGCTTAGGGTCAGTAAGACATTAATGTTAGTTATAATGTAAGCTAGTTTTACTCATTTTGTCTAGCATGTAAGATAGTTATAAGATTTTCTAAAATAAAATGAATTTAAAATGCAAAAAAAATGCTTCGGTGGTCCCGAGGTGCAAGCTTCAAACTTGTATTTGATTAACTTGTCGAAGTGGTTCGATTCCATCTGCAGGGTGCCGGCGGGATGATGCGATATAATTTTTTATACGGATTTTCTGGCAAAGTAGTGTTGAAGCTCCATTTTTTATGCTGGAATCGGTAGATTCAATCACACCAACCGAATGGGTCACGGAACACGACACGACATATGTACATATGTATGTATGCATGTAGGTGGCGATGGGCTGCAAGTTATGGTATGGTGACTGAGTGGTGTTTCTTGTGTTGTTTTTGGATTCGTGTATAGTTCACAGAAAGTTATTCGTTGCCTTCTGCTTACAGGTGCTTGAGAGCTTCGTTACACATGTGCCCTACTGAGCTTCGGTGGTCCCGAGGTGCAAGCTTCAAACTTGTAGTCGATTAACGTGTCGAAGTGGTTCGATTTCATCTGCAGGGCGCCGGCGGGATGATGCGATATAATTTTTTATACAGATTTTTAAGCAAAGTAGTGTTGATGCTCCATTTTTTATGCTGGATTCGGTAGATTCAATCACACCAACTGAATGGGTCACGGAACACGACACGACATATGTACATATGTATGTATGCATGTAGGTGGCGATGGGCTGCAAGTTATGGTATGGTGATTGAGTGGTGTTTCTTGTGTTGTTTTTGGATTCGTGTATAGTTCACAGAAAGTTATTCGTTGCCTTCTGCGTACAGGTGCTTGAGAGCTTCGTTACACATGTGCCCTACTGAGCTTCGGTGGTCCCGAGGTGCAAGCTTCAAACTTGTATTCGATTAACTTGTCGAAGTGGTTCGATTCCATCTGCAGGGTGCCGGCGGGATGATGCGATTTAATTTTTTATACGGATTTTCTGGCAAAGTAGTGTTGGTGCTCCATTTTTTATGCTGGAATTGGTAGATTCAATCACACCAACCGAATGGGTCACGGAACACGACACGACATATGTTATGGTATGGTGGCTGAGTGGTGTTTTTTGTGTTGTTTTTGGATTCGTGTATAGTTCACAGAAAGTTATTCGTTGCCTTCTGCGTACAGGTGCTTGAGAGCTTCGTTACACATGTGCCCTACTGAGCTTCGGTGGTCCCGAGGTGCAAGCTTCAAACTTGTAGTCGATTAACGTGTCGAAGTGGTTCGATTCCATCTGCAGGGCGCAGGCGGGATGATGCGATATCATTTTTTATACGGATTTTCTAGCACAGTAGTGTTGGTGCTCCATTTTTTATGCTGGAATTGGTAGATTCAATCACACCAACCGATTTCGTGTTCTTTTTGGATTCGTGTATAATTCACAGAAAGTTATTCGTTGCCTTCTGCGTACAGGTACTTGAGAGCTTCGTTACACATGTGCCCTACTGAGCTTCGGTGGTCCCGAGGTGCAAGCTTCAAACTTGTATTCGATTAACTTGTCGAAGTGGTTCGATTCCATCTGCAGGGTGCCGGCGGGATGATGCGGTATAATTTTTTACACGGATTTTCTGGCAAAGTAGTGTTGATGCTCCATTTTTTATGCTGGAATCGGTAGATTCAATCACACCAACCGAATGGGTCACGGAACACGACACGACATATGTACATATGTATGTATGCATGTAGGTGGCGATGGGCTGCAAGTTATGGTATGGTGACTGAGTGGTGTTTCTTGTGTTGTTTTTGGATTCGTGTATAGTTCACAGCAAGTTATTCGTTGCCTTCTGCGTACAGGTGCTTGAGAGCTTCGTTACACATGTGCCCTACTGAGCTTCGGTGGTCCCGAGGTGCAAGCTTCAAACTTGTAGTAGATTAACGTGTCGAAGTGGTTCGATTCCATCTGCAGGGCGCCGGCGGGATGATGCGATATAATTTTTTATACGGATTTTCTAGCAAAGTAGTGTTGATGCTCCATTTTTTATGCTGGATTCGGTAGATTCAATCACACCAACCGAATGGGTCACGGAACACGACACGACATATGTACATATGTATGTATGCATGTAGGTGGCGATGGGCTGCAAGTTATGGTATGGTGATTGAGTGGTGTTTCTTGTGTAGTTTTTGGATTCGTGTATAGTTCACAGAAAGTTATTCGTTGCCTTCTGCGTACAGGTGCTTGAGAGCTTCGTTACACATGTGCCCTACTGAGCTTCGGTGGTCCCGAAGTGCAAGCTTCAAACTTGTATTCGATTAACTTGTCGAAGTGGTTCGATTCCATCTGCAGGGTGCCGGCGGGATGATGCGGTCTAATTTTTTACACGGATTTTCTGGCAAAGTAGTGTTGATGCTCCATTTTTTATGCTGGAATCGGTAGATTCAATCACACCAACCGAATGGGTCACGGAACACGACACGACATATGTACATATGTATGTATGCATGTAGGTGGCGATGGGCTGCAAGTTATGGTATGGTGACTGAGTGGTGTTTCTTGTGTTGTTTTGGATTCGTGTATAGCTCACAGCAAGTTATTCGTTGCCTTCTGCGTACAGGTGCTTGAGAGCTTCGTTACACATGTGCCCTACTGAGCTTCGGTGGTCCCGAGGTGCAAGCTTCAAACTTGTAGTCGATTAACGTGTCGAAGTGGTTCGATTCCATCTGCAGGGCGCCGGCGGGATGATGCGATATAATTTTTTATACGGATTTTCTAGCAAAGTAGTGTTGATGCTCCATTTTTTATGCTGGATTCGGTAGATTCAATCACACCAACCGAATGGGTCACGGAACACGACACGACATATGTACATATGTATGTATGCATGTAGGTGGCGATGGGCTGCAAGTTATGGTATGGTGACTGAGTGGTGTTTTTTGTGTTGTTTTTGGATTCGTGTATAGTTCACAGAAAGTTATTCGTTGCCTTCTGCGTACAGGTGCTTGAGAGCTTCGTTACACATGTGCCCTACTGAGCTTCGGTGGTCCCGAGGTGCAAGCTTCAAACTTGTAGTCGATTAACGTGTCGAAGTGGTTCGATTCCATCTGCAGGGCGCCGGCGGGATGATGCGATATAATTTTTTATACGGATTTTCTAGCAAAGTAGTGTTGGTGCTCCATTTTTTATGCTGGAATTGGTAGATTCAATCACACCAACCGATTTCGTGTTCTTTTTGGATTCGTGTATAATTCACAGAAGGTTATTCGTTGCCTTCTGCGAACAGGTACTTGAGAGCTTCGTTACACATATGCCCTACTGAGCTTCGGTGGTCCCGAGGTGCAAGCTTCAAACTTGTATTCGATTAACTTGTCGAAGTGGTTCGATTCCATCTGCAGGGCGCCGGCGGGATGATGCGATATAATTTTTTATACGGATTTTCTAGCAAGGTAGTGTTCTTGCTCCATTTTTTATGCTGCAATCGGTAGATTCAGCTACACCAACCGATTTTGTGTTGTTTTTGGATTCGTGTATAGTTCACAGCAAGTAATTCGTTGCTTTCTGCGTACAGGTACTTGAGAGCTTCGTTACACATGTGCCCTACTGAGCTTCGGTGGTCCCGAGGTGCAAGCTTCAAACTTGTATTCGATTCACTTGTCGAAGGGGTTCGATTCCATCTGCAGGGCGCCGGCGGGATGATGCGATATATTTTTTTATACAGATTTTCTAGCAAAGTAGTGTTCTTGCTCCATTTTTTATGATGCAATCGGTAGATTCAGCCACACCAACCGATTTTGTGTTGTTTTTGGATTCGTGTATAATTCACAGAAAGTTATTCGTTGCCTTCTGCGTACAGGTACTTGAGAGCTTCCTTACACATGTGCCCTAGTGAGCTTCGGTGGTCCCGAGGTGCAAGCTTCAAACTTGTATTCGATTAACTTGTCGAAGTGGTTCGATTCCATCTGCAGGGCGCCGGCGGGATGATGCGATATAATATTTTATACGGATTTTCTAGCAAAGTAGTGTTCTTGCTCCATTTTTTATGCTGCAATCGGTAGATTCAACCACACCAACCGATTTTGTGTTGTTTTTGGATTCGTGTATAATTCACAGACAGTTAATCGTTGCCTTCTGCGTACAGGTACTTGAGAGCTTCGTTACACATGTGCCCTACTGAGCTTCGGTGGTCCCGAGGTGCAAGCTTCAAACTTGTAGTCGATTAACGTGTCGAAGTGGTTCGATTCCATCTGCAGGGAGCCGGCGGGATGATGCGATATATAATCTTTATACGGATTTTCTAGCAAAGTAGTGTTCTTGCTCCATTTTATATGCTGCAATCGGTAGATTCAGGCACACCAACCGATTTTGTGTTGTTTTTGGATTCGTGTATAATTCACAGAAATTTATTCGTTGCCTTCTGCGTACAGGCACTTGAGAGCTTCGTTACACATGTGCCCTACTGAGCTTCGGTGGTCCCAAGGTGCAAGCTTCAAACTTGTATTCGATTAACTTGTCGAAGCGGTTCGATTCCATCTGCAGGGTGCCGGCGGGATGATGCGATATAATTTTTTATACGGATTTTCTAGCAAAGTAGTGTTGGTGCTCCATTTTTATGCTGGAATTGGTAGATTCAATCACACCAACCGATTTCGTGTTCTTTTTGGATTCGTGTATAATTCACAGAAGGTTATTCGTTGCCTTCTGCGTGCAGGTACTTGAGAGCTTCGTTACACATGTGCCCTACTGAGCTTCGGTGATCCCGAGGTGCAAGCTTCAAACTTGTAATCGATTAACTTGTCGAAGTGGTTCGATTCCATCTGCAGGGTGCCGGCGGGATGATGCGATATAATTTTTTATACGGATTTTCTAGCAAAGTAGTGTTGATGCTCCATTTTTTATGCTGGAATCGGTAGATTCAATCACACTAGCCGAATGGGTCACGGTACACGACACGACATATGTACATAGGTATGTATGCATGTAGGTGGCGATGGGCTGCAAGTGATGGTATGGTGACTGAGTGGTGTTTCTTGTGTTGTTTTTGGATTCGTGTATAGTTCACAGAAAGTTATTCTTTGCCTTCTGCGTACAGGTGCTTGAGAGCTTCGTTACACATGTGCCCTACTGAGCTTCGGTGGTCCCGAGGTGCAAGCTTCAAACTTGTATTCGATTAACTTGTCGAAGTGGTTCGATTCCATCTGCAGGGTGCCGGCGGGATGATGCGATTTAATTTTTTATACGGATTTTCTGGCAAAGTAGTGTTGGTGCTCCATTTTTTATGCTGGAATTGGTAGATTC
Organism: Eumerus sabulonum; assembly: GCA_951905685.1. Taxonomy (NCBI): domain Eukaryota; kingdom Metazoa; phylum Arthropoda; class Insecta; order Diptera; family Syrphidae; genus Eumerus; species Eumerus sabulonum. Next base: position 43,822,534 of record OX645063.1, read on the forward strand.
AATCACACCAACCGAATGGGTCACGGAACACGACACGACATATGTTATGGTATGGTGGCTGAGTGGTGTTTTTTGTGTTGTTTTTGGATTCGTGTATAGTTCACAGAAAGTTATTCGTTGCCCTCTGCGTACAGGTGCTTGAGAGCTTCGTTACACATGTGCCCTACTGAGCTTCGGTGGTCCCGAGGTGCAAGCTTCAAACTTGTAGTCGATTAACGTGTCGAAGTGGTTCGATTCCATCTGCAGGGCGCCGGCGGGATGATGCGATATAATTTTTTATACGGATTTTCTAGCAAAGTAGTGTTCCTGCTCCATTTTTTATGCTGGAATTGGTAGATTCAATCACACCAACCTATTTCTTGTTGTTTATGGATTCGCGTATAATTCACAGAAAGTTATTCGTTGCCTTCTGCGTACAGCTGCTTGGGAGCTTCGTTACACATGTGCCCTACTGAGTTTCGGTGGTCCCGAGGTGCAAGCTTTAAACTTGTATTCGATTAACTTGTCGAAGTGGTTCGATTCCATCTGCAGGGCGCCGGCGGGATGATGCGATATATTTTTTTATACGGATTTTCTAGCAAAGCAGTGTTCTTGCTCCATTTTTTATGCTGCAATCGGTAGATTCAGCCACACCAACCGATTTTGTGTTGTTTTTGGATTCGTGTATAATTCACAGAAAGCTATTCGTTGCCTTCTGCGTACAGGTACTTGAGAGCTTCGTTACACATGTGCCCTACTGAGCTTCGGCAGTCCCGAGGTGCAAGCTTCAAACTTGTATTCGATTAACTTGTCGAAGTGGTTCGATTCCATCTGCAGGGTGCCGGCGGGATGATGCGATATAATTTTTTATACGGATTTTCTGGCAAAGTAGTGTTGATGGTCCATTTTTTATGCTGGAATCGGTAGATTCAACCACACCAACCAAATGGGTCACGGAACACGACACGACATATGTTATGGTATGGTGGCTGAGTGGTATTTTTTGTGTTGTTTTTGGATTCGTGTATAGTTCACAGAAAGTTATTCGTTGCCTTCTGCGTACAGGTGCTTGAGAGCTTCGTTACACATGTGCCCTACTGAGCTTCGGTGGTCCCGAGGTGCAAGCTTCAAACTTGTAGTCGATTAACGTGTCGAAGTGGTTCGATTCCATCTGCAGGGCGCAGGCGGGATGATGCGATATCATTTTTTATACGGATTTTCTAGCAAAGTAGTGTTGGTGCTCCATTTTTTATGCTGGAATTGGTAGATTCAATCACACCAACCGATTTCGTGTTCTTTTTGGATTCGTGTATAATTCACAGAAGGTTATTCGTTGCCTTCTGCGTACAGGTACTTGAGAGCTTCGTTACACATGTGCCCTACTGAGCTTCGGTGGTCCCGAGGTGCAAGCTTCAAACTTGTATTCGATTAACTTGTCGAAGTGGTTCGATTCCATCTGCAGGGTGCCGGCGGGATGATGCGGTATAATTTTTTATACGGATTTTCTGGCAAAGTGGTGTTGATGCTCCATTTTTTATGCTGGAATCGGTAGATTCAATCACACCAACCGAATGGGTCACGGAACACGACACGACATATGTACATATGTATGTATGCATGTAGGTGGCGATGGGCTTCAAGTTATGGTATGGTGACTGAGTGGTGTTTCTTGTGTTGTTTTCGGATTCGTGTATAGTTCACAGAAAGTTATTCGTTGCCTTCTGCGTACAGGTGCTTGAGAGCTTCGTTGCACATGTGCCCTACTGAGCTTCGGTGGTCCCGAGGTGCAAGCTTCAAACTTGTAGTCGATTAACGTGTCGAAGTGGTTCGATTCCATCTGCAGGGCGCCGGCGGGATGATGCGATATAATTTTTTATACGGATTTTCTAGCAAAGTAGTGTTGATGCTCCATTTTTTATGCTGGATTCGGTAGATTCAATCACACCAACCGAATGGGTCACGGAACACGACACGACATATGTACATATGTATGTATGCATGTAGGTGGCGATGGGCTGCAAGTTATGGTATGGTGATTGAGTGGTGTTTCTTGTGATGTTTTTGGATTCGTGTATAGTTCACAGAAAGTTATTCGTTGCCTTCTGCGTACAGGTGCTTGAGAGCTTCGTTACACATGTGCCCTACTGAGCTTCGGTAGTCCCGAGGTGCAAGCTTCAAACTTGTATTCGATTAACTTATCGAAGTGGTTCGATTCCGTCTGCAGGGTGCCGGCGGGATGATGCGATATAATTTTTTATACGGATTTTCTAGCAAAGTAGTGTTGATGCTCCATTTTTTATGCTGGAATCGGTAGATTCAATCACACCAACCGAATGGGTCACGGAACACGACACGACATATGTACATATGTACATATGTATGCATGTAGGTGGCGATGGGCTGCAAGTTATGGTATGGTGACTGAGTGGTGTTTTTTGTGTTGTTTTTGGATTCGTGTATAGTTCACAGAAAGTTATTCGTTGCCTTCTGCGTACAGGTGCTTGAGAGCTTCGTTACATATGTGCCTTACTGAGCTTCGGTGGTCTCGAGGTGCAAGCTTCAAACTTGTAGTCGATTAACGTGTCGAAGTGGTTCGATTCCATCTGCAGGGCGCCGGCGGGATGATGCGATATAATTTTTTATACGGATTTTCTAGCAAAGTAGTGTTGGTGCTCCATTTTTTATGCTGGAATTGGTAGATTCAATCACACCAACCGATTTCGTGTTGTTTTTGGATTCGTGTATAGTTCACAGAAAGTTATTCGTTGCCTTCTGCGTACAGGTGCTTGAGAGCTTCGTTACACATGTGCCCTACTGAGCTTCGGTGGTCCCGAGGTGCAAGCTTCAAACTTGTAGTCGATTAACGTGTCGAAGTGGTTCGATTCCATCTGCAGGGAGCCGGAGGGATGATGCGATATAATTTTTTATACGGATTTTCTAGCAAAGTAGTGTTCTTGCTCCATTTTTTATGCTGCAATCGGTAGATTCAACCACACCAACCAATTTTGTGTTGTTTTTGGATTCGTGTATAATTCACAGACAGTTAATCGTTGCCTTCTGCGTACAGGTACTTGAGAGCTTCGTTACACATGTGCCCTACTGAGCTTCGGTGGTCCCGAGGTGCAAGCTTCAAACTTGTAGTCGATTAACGTGTCGAAGTGGTTCGATTCCATCTGCAGGGAGCCGGCGGGATGATGCGATATAATTTTTTATACGGATTTTCTAGCAAAGTAGTGTTCTTGCTCCATTTTTTATGCTGCAATCGGTAGATTCAGCCACACCAACCGATTTTGTGTTGTTTTTGGATTCTTGTATAATTCACAGAAATTTATTCGTTGCCTTCTGCGTACAGGCACTTGAGAGCTTCGTTACACATGTGCCCTACTGACCTTCGGTGGTCCCAAGGTGCAAGCTTCAAACTTGTATTCGATTAACTTGTCGAAGTGGTTCGATTCCATCTGCAGGGTGCCGGCGGGATGATGCGATATAATTTTTTATACGGATTTTCTAGCAAAGTAGTGTTGGTGCTCCATTTTTATGCTGGAATTGGTAGATTCAATCACACCAACCGATTTCGTGTTCTTTTTGGATTCGTGTATAATTCACAGAAGGTTATTCGTTGCCTTCTGCGTGCAGGTACTTGAGAGCTTCGTTACACATGTGCCCTACTGAGCTTCGGTGGTCCCGAGGTGCAAGCTTCAAACTTGTAATCGATTAACTTGTCGAAGTGGTTCGATTCCATCTGCAGGGTGCCGGCGGGATGATGCGATATAATTTTTTATACGGATTTTCTGGCAAAGTAGTGTTGATGCTCCATTTTTTATGCTGGAATCGGTAGATTCAATCACACTAGCCGAATGGGTCACGGTACACGACACGACATATGTACATAGGTATGTATGCATGTAGGTGGCGATGGGCTGCAAGTGATGGTATGGTGACTGAGTGGTGTTTCTTGTGTTGTTTTTGGATTCGTGTATAGTTCACAGAAAGTTATTCGTTGCCTTCTGCGTACAGGTGCTTGAGAGCTTCGTTACACATGTGCCCTACTGAGCTTCGGTGGTCCCGAGGTGCAAGCTTCAAACTTGTATTCGATTAACTTGTCGAAGTGGTTCGATTCCATCTGCAGGGTGCCGGCGGGATGATGCGATTTAATTTTTTATACGGATTTTCTGGCAAAGTAGTGTTGGTGCTCCATTTTTTATGCTGGAATTGGTAGATTCAATCACACCAACCGAATGGGTCACGGAACACGACACGACATATGTTATGGTATGGTGGCTGAGTGGTATTTTTTGTGTTATTTTTGGATTCGTGTATAGTTCACAGAAAGTTATTCGTTGCCTTCTGCGTACAGGTGCTTGGGAGCTTCGTTACACATGTGCCCTACTGAGTTTCGGTGGTCCCGAGGTGCAAGCTTTAAACTTGTATTCGATTAACTTGTCGAAGTGGTTCGATTCCATCTGCAGGGCGCCGGCGGGATGATGCGATATATTTTTTTATACGGATTTTCTAGCAAAGCAGTGTTCTTGCTCCATTTTTTATGCTGCAATCGGTAGATTCAGCCACACCAACCGATTTTGTGTTGTTTTTGGATTCGTGTATAATTCACAGAAAGCTATTCGTTGCCTTCTGCGTACAGGTACTTGAGAGCTTCGTTACACATGTGCCCTACTGAGCTTCGGTGGTCCCGAGGTGCAAGCTTCAAACTTGTATTCGATTAACTTGTCGAAGTGGTTCGATTCCATCTGCAGGGTGCCGGCGGGATGATGCGATATAATTTTTTATACGGATTTTCTGGCAAAGTAGTGTTGATGCTCCATTTTTTATGCTGGAATCGGTAGATTCAACCACACCAACCAAATGGGTCACGGAACACGACACGACATATGTTATGGTATGGTGGCTGAGTGGTATTTTTTGTGTTGTTTTTGGATTCGTGTATAGTTCACAGAAAGTTATTCGTTGCCTTCTGCGTACAGGTGCTTGAGAGCTTCGTTACACATGTGCCCTACTGAGCTTCGGTGGTCCCGAGGTGCAAGCTTCAAACTTGTATTCGATTAACTTGTCGAAGTGGTTCGATTCCATCTGCAGGGCGCCGGCGGGATGATGCGATATAATTTTTTATACGGATTTTCTAGCAAAGTAGTGTTGATGCTCCATTTTTTATGCTGGATTCGGTAGATTCAATCACACCAACCGAATGGTTCACGGAACACGACACGACATATGTACATATGTATGTATGCATGTAGGTGGCGATGGGCTGCAAGTTATAGTATGGTGATTGAGTGGTGTTTCTTGTGTAGTTTTTGGATTCGTGTATAGTTCACAGAAAGTTATTCGTTGCCTTCTGCGTACAGGTGCTTGAGAGCTTCGTTACACATGTGCCCTACTGAGCTTCGGTAGTCCCGAGGTGCAAGCTTCAAACTTGTATTCGATTAACTTGTCGAAGTGGTTCGATTCCGTCTGCAGGGTGCCGGCGGGATGATGCGATATAATTTTTTATACGGATTTTCTAGCAAAGTAGTGTTGGTGCTCCATTTTTTATGCTGGAATTGGTAGATTCAATCACACCAACCCATTTCGTGTTCTTTTTGGATTCGTGTATATTTCACAGAAAGTTATTCGTTGCCTTCTGCGTACAGGTACTTGAGAGCTTCGTTACACATGTGCCCTACTGAGCTTCGGTGGTCCCGAGGTGCAAGCTTCAAACTTGTATTCGATTAACTTGTCGAAGTGGTTCGATTCCATCTGCAGGGTGCCGGCGGGATGATGCGGTATAATTTTTTACACGGATTTTCTGGCAAAGTAGTGTTGATGCTCCATTTTTTATGCTGGAATCGGTAGATTCAATCACACCAACCGAATGGGTCACGGAACACGACACGACATATGTACATATGTATGTATGCATGTAGGTGGCGATGGGCTGCAAGTTATGGTATGGTGACTGAGTGGTGTTTCTTGTGTTGTTTTTGGATTCGTGTATAGTTCACAGCAAGTTATTCGTTGCCTTCTGCGTACAGGTGCTTGAGAGCTTCGTTACACATGTGCCCTACTGAGCTTCGGTGGTCCCGAGGTGCAAGCTTCAAACTTGTATTCGATTAACTTGTCGAAGTGGTTCGATTCCATCTGCAGGGCGCCGGCGGGATGATGCGATATAATTTTTTATACGGATTTTCTAGCAAAGTAGTGTTGATGCTCCATTTTTTATGCTGGATTCGGTAGATTCAATCACACCAACCGAATGGGTCACGGAACACGACACGACATATGTACATATGTATGTATGCATGTAGGTGGCGATGGGCTGCAAGTTATGGTATGGTGATTGAGTGGTGTTTCTTGTGTAGTTTTTGGATTCGTGTATAGTTCACAGAAAGTTATTCGTTGCCTTCTGCGTACAGGTGCTTGAGAGCTTCGTTACACATGTGCCCTACTGAGCTTCGGTGGTCCCGAAGTGCAAGCTTCAAACTTGTATTCGATTAACTTGTCGAAGTGGTTCGATTCCATCTGCAAGGTGCCGGCGGGATGATGCGGTATAATTTTTTACACGGATTTTCTGGCAAAGTAGTGTTGATGCTCCATTTTTTATGCTGGAATCGGTAGATTCAATCACACCAACCGAATGGGTCACGGAACACGACACGACATATGTACATATGTATGTATGCATGTAGGTGGCGATGGGCTGCAAGTTATGGTATGGTGACTGAGTGGTGTTTCTTGTGTTGTTTTGGATTCGTGTATAGTTCACAGCAAGTTATTCGTTGCCTTCTGCGTACAGGTGCTTGAGAGCTTCGTTACACATGTGCCCTACTGAGCTTCGGTGGTCCCGAGGTGCAAGCTTCAAACTTGTATTCGATTAACTTGTCGAAGTGGTTCGATTCCATCTGCAGGGTGCCGGCGGGATGATGCGATTTAATTTTTTATACGGATTTTCTGGCAAAGTAGTGTTGGTGCTCCATTTTTTATGCTGGAATTGGTAGATTCAATCACACCAACCGAATGGGTCACGGAACACGACACGACATATGTTATGGTATGGTGGCTGAGTGGTGTTTTTTGTGTTGTTTTTGGATTCGTGTATAGTTCACAGAAAGTTATTCGTTGCCTTCTGCGTACAGGTGCTTGAGAGCTTCGTTACACATGTGCCCTACTGAGCTTCGGTGGTCCCGAGGTGCAAGCTTCAAACTTGTAGTCGATTAACGTGTCGAAGTGGTTCGATTCCATCTGCAGGGCGCAGGCGGGATGATGCGATATCATTTTTTATACGGATTTTCTAGCACAGTAGTGTTGGTGCTCCATTTTTTATGCTGGAATTGGTAGATTCAATCACACCAACCGATTTCGTGTTCTTTTTGGATTCGTGTATAATTCACAGAAAGTTATTCGTTGCCTTCTGCGTACAGGTACTTGAGAGCTTCGTTACACATGTGCCCTACTGAGCTTCGGTGGTCCCGAGGTGCAAGCTTCAAACTTGTATTCGATTAACTTGTCGAAGTGGTTCGATTCCATCTGCAGGGTGCCGGCGGGATGATGCGGTATAATTTTTTACACGGATTTTCTGGCAAAGTAGTGTTGATGCTCCATTTTTTATGCTGGAATCGGTAGATTCAATCACACCAACCGAATGGGTCACGGAACACGACACGACATATGTACATATGTATGTATGCATGTAGGTGGCGATGGGCTGCAAGTTATGGTATGGTGACTGAGTGGTGTTTCTTGTGTTGTTTTTGGATTCGTGTATAGTTCACAGCAAGCTATTCGTTGCCTTCTGCGTACAGGTGCTTGAGAGCTTCGTTACACATGTGCCCTACTGAGCTTCGGTGGTCCCGAGGTGCAAGCTTCAAACTTGTAGTAGATTAACGTGTCGAAGTGGTTCGATTCCATCTGCAGGGCGCCGGCGGGATGATGCGATATAATTTTTTATACGGATTTTCTAGCAAAGTAGTGTTGATGCTCCATTTTTTATGCTGGATTCGGTAGATTCAATCACACCAACCGAATGGGTCACGGAACACGACACGACATATGTACATATGTATGTATGCATGTAGGTGGCGATGGGCTGCAAGTTATGGTATGGTGATTGAGTGGTGTTTCTTGTGTAGTTTTTGGATTCGTGTATAGTTCACAGAAAGTTATTCGTTGCCTTCTGCGTACAGGTGCTTGAGAGCTTCGTTACACATGTGCCCTACTGAGCTTCGGTGGTCCCGAAGTGCAAGCTTCAAACTTGTATTCGATTAACTTGTCGAAGTGGTTCGATTCCATCTGCAGGGTGCCGGCGGGATGATGCGGTATAATTTTTTACACGGATTTTCTGGCAAAGTAGTGTTGATGCTCCATTTTTTATGCTGGAATCGGTAGATTCAATCACACCAACCGAATGGGTCACGGAACACGACACGACATATGTACATATGTATGTATGCATGTAGGTGGCGATGGGCTGCAAGTTATGGTATGGTGACTGAGTGGTGTTTCTTGTGTTGTTTTGGATTCGTGTATAGTTCACAGCAAGTTATTCGTTGCCTTCTGCGTACAGGTGCTTGAGAGCTTCGTTACACATGTGCCCTACTGAGCTTCAGTGGTCCCGAGGTGCAAGCTTCAAACTTGTAGTCGACTAACGTGTCGAAGTGGTTCGATTCCATCTGCAGGGCGCCGGCGGGATGATGCGATATAATTTTTTATACGGATTTTCTAGCAAAGTAGTGTTGATGCTCCATTTTTTATGCTGGATTCGGTAGATTCAATCACACCAACCGAATGGGTCACGGAACACGACACGACATATGTACATATGTATGTATGCATGTAGGTGGCGATGGGCTGCAAGTTATGGTATGGTGACTGAGTGGTGTTTTTTGTGTTGTTTTTGGATTCGTGTATAGTTCACAGAAAGTTATTCGTTGCCTTCTGCGTACAGGTGCTTGAGAGCTTCGTTACACATGTGCCCTACTGAGCTTCGGTGGTCCCGAGGTGCAAGCTTCAAACTTGTAGTCGATTAACGTGTCGAAGTGGTTCGATTCCATCTGCAGGGCGCCGGCGGGATGATGCGATATAATTTTTTGTACGGATTTTCTAGCAAAGTAGTGTTGGTGCTCCATTTTTTATGCTGGAATTGGTAGATTCAATCACACCAACCGATTTCGTGTTCTTTTTGGATTCGTGTATAATTCACAGAAGGTTATTCGTTGCCTTCTGCGAACAGGTACTTGAGAGCTTCGTTACACATATGCCCTACTGAGCTTCGGTGGTCCCGAGGTGCAAGCTTCAAACTTGTATTCGATTAACTTGTCGAAGTGGTTCGATTCCATCTGCAGGGCGCCGGCGGGATGATGCGATATAATTTTTTATACGGATTTTCTAGCAAGGTAGTGTTCTTGCTCCATTTTTTATGCTGCAATCGGTAGATTCAGCTACACCAACCGATTTTGTGTTGTTTTTGGATTCGTGTATAGTTCACAGCAAGTAATTCGTTGCTTTCTGCGTACAGGTACTTGAGAGCTTCGTTACACATGTGCCCTACTGAGCTTCGGTGGTCCCGAGGTGCAAGCTTCAAACTTGTATTCGATTCACTTGTCGAAGGGGTTCGATTCCATCTGCAGGGCGCCGGCGGGATGATGCGATATATTTTTTTATACAGATTTTCTAGCAAAGTAGTGTTCTTGCTCCATTTTTTATGATGCAATCGGTAGATTCAGCCACACCAACCGATTTTGTGTTGTTTTTGGATTCGTGTATAATTCACAGAAAGTTATTCGTTGCCTTCTGCGTACAGGTACTTGAGAGCTTCCTTACACATGTGCCCTAGTGAGCTTCGGTGGTCCCGAGGTGCAAGCTTCAAACTTGTATTCGATTAACTTGTCGAAGTGGTTCGATTCCATCTGCAGGGCGCCGGCGGGATGATGCGATATAATATTTTATACGGATTTTCTAGCAAAGTAGTGTTCTTGCTCCATTTTTTATGCTGCAATCGGTAGATTCAACCACACCAACCGATTTTGTGTTGTTTTTGGATTCGTGTATAATTCACAGACAGTTAATCGTTGCCTTCTGCGTACAGGTACTTGAGAGCTTCGTTACACATGTGCCCTACTGAGCTTCGGTGGTCCCGAGGTGCAAGCTTCAAACTTGTAGTCGATTAACGTGTCGAAGTGGTTCGATTCCATCTGCAGGGAGCCGGCGGGATGATGCGATATATAATCTTTATACGGATTTTCTAGCAAAGTAGTGTTCTTGCTCCATTTTTTATGCTGCAATCGGTAGATTCAGGCACACCAACCGATTTTGTGTTGTTTTTGGATTCGTGTATAATTCACAGACAGTTAATCGTTGCCTTCTGCGTACAGGTACTTGAGAGCTTCGTTACACATGTGCCCTACTGAGCTTCGGTGGTCCCGAGGTGCAAGCTTCAAACTTGTATTCGATTAACTTGTCGAAGTGGTTCGATTCCATCTGCAGGGTGCCGGCGGGATGATGCGATATAATTTTTTATACGGATTTTCTAGCAAAGTAGTGTTGATGCTCCATTTTTTATGCTGGAATCGGTAGATTCAATCACACTAGCCGAATGGGTCACGGTACACGACACGACATATGTACATAGGTATGTATGCATGTAGGTGGCGATGGGCTGCAAGTGATGGTATGGTGACTGAGTGGTGTTTCTTGTGTTGTTTTTGGATTCGTGTATAGTTCACAGAAAGTTATTCGTTGCCTTCTGCGTACAGGTGCTTGAGAGCTTCGTTACACATGTGCCCTACTGAGCTTCGGTGGTCCCGAGGTGCAAGCTTCAAACTTGTATTCGATTAACTTGTCGAAGTGGTTCGATTCCATCTGCAGGGTGCCGGCGGGATGATGCGATTTAATTTTTTATACGGATTTTCTGGCAAAGTAGTGTTGGTGCTCCATTTTTTATGCTGGAATTGGTAGATTCAATCACACCAACCGAATGGGTCACGGAACACGACACGACATATGTTATGGTATGGTGGCTGAGTGGTGTTTTTTGTGTTGTTTTTGGATTCGTGTATAGTTCACAGAAAGTTATTCGTTGCCCTCTGCGTACAGGTGCTTGAGAGCTTCGTTACACATGTGCCCTACTGAGCTTCGGTGGTCCCGAGGTGCAAGCTTCAAACTTGTAGTCGATTAACGTGTCGAAGTGGTTCGATTCCATCTGCAGGGCGCCGGCGGGATGATGCGATATAATTTTTTATACGGATTTTCTAGCAAAGTAGTGTTCCTGCTCCATTTTTTATGCTGGAATTGGTAGATTCAATCACACCAACCTATTTCTTGTTGTTTTTGGATTCGCGTATAATTCACAGAAAGTTATTCGTTGCCTTCTGCGTACAGCTGCTTGGGAGCTTCGTTACACATGTGCCCTACTGAGTTTCGGTGGTCCCGAGGTGCAAGCTTTAAACTTGTAATCGATTAACTTGTCGAAGTGGTTCGATTCCATCTGCAGGGCGCCGGCGGGATGATGCGATATATTTTTTTATACGGATTTTCTAGCAAAGCAGTGTTCTTGCTCCATTTTTTATGCTGCAATCGGTAGATTCAGCCACACCAACCGATTTTGTGTTGTTTTTGGATTCGTGTATAATTCACAGAAAGCTATTCGTTGCCTTCTGCGTACAGGTACTTGAGAGCTTCGTTACACATGTGCCCTACTGAGCTTCGGTGGTCCCGAGGTGCAAGCTTCAAACTTGTATTCGATTAACTTGTCGAAGTGGTTCGATTCCATCTGCAGGGTGCCGGCGGGATGATGCGATATAATTTTTTATACGGATTTTCTGGCAAAGTAGTGTTGATGGTCCATTTTTTATGCTGGAATCGGTAGATTCAACCACACCAACCAAATGGGTCACGGAACACGACACGACATATGTTATGGTATGGTGGCTGAGTGGTATTTTTTGTGTTGTTTTTGGATTCGTGTATAGTTCACAGAAAGTTATTCGTTGCCTTCTGCGTACAGGTGCTTGAGAGCTTCGTTACACATGTGCCCTACTGAGCTTCGGTGGTCCCGAGGTGCAAGCTTCAAACTTGTAGTCGATTAACGTGTCGAAGTGGTTCGATTCCATCTGCAGGGCGCAGGCGGGATGATGCGATATCATTTTTTATACGGATTTTCTAGCAAAGTAGTGTTGGTGCTCCATTTTTTATGCTGGAATTGGTAGATTCAATCACACCAACCGATTTCGTGTTCTTTTTGGATTCGTGTATAATTCACAGAAGGTTATTCGTTGCCTTCTGCGTACAGGTACTTGAGAGCTTCGTTACACATGTGCCCTACTGAGCTTCGGTGGTCCCGAGGTGCAAGCTTCAAACTTGTATTCGATTAACTTGTCGAAGTGGTTCGATTCCATCTGCAGGGTGCCGGCGGGATGATGCGGTATAATTTTTTATACGGATTTTCTGGCAAAGTAGTGTTGATGCTCCATTTTTTATGCTGGAATCGGTAGATTCAATCACACCAACCGAATGGGTCACGGAACACGACACGACATATGTACATATGTATGTATGCATGTAGGTGGCGATGGGCTGCAAGTTATGGTATGGTGACTGAGTGGTGTTTCTTGTGTTGTTTTCGGATTCGTGTATAGTTCACAGAAAGTTATTCGTTGCCTTCTGCGTACAGGTGCTTGAGAGCTTCGTTACACATGTGCCCTACTGAGCTTCGGTGGTCCCGAGGTGCAAGCTTCAAACTTGTAGTCGATTAACGTGTCGAAGTGGTTCGATTCCATCTGCAGGGCGCCGGCGGGATGATGCGATATAATTTTTTATACGGATTTTCTAGCAAAGTAGTGTTGATGCTCCATTTTTTATGCTGGATTCGGTAGATTCAATCACACCAACCGAATGGGTCACGGAACACGACACGACATATGTACATATGTATGTATGCATGTAGGTGGCGATGGGCTGCAAGTTATGGTATGGTGATTGAGTGGTGTTTCTTGTGATGTTTTTGGATTCGTGTATAGTTCACAGAAAGTTATTCGTTGCCTTCTGCGTACAGGTGCTTGAGAGCTTCGTTACACATGTGCCCTACTGAGCTTCGGTAGTCCCGAGGTGCAAGCTTCAAACTTGTATTCGATTAACTTATCGAAGTGGTTCGATTCCGTCTGCAGGGTGCCGGCGGGATGATGCGATATAATTTTTTATACGGATTTTCTAGCAAAGTAGTGTTGATGCTCCATTTTTTATGCTGGAATCGGTAGATTCAATCACACCAACCGAATGGGTCACGGAACACGACACGACATATGTACATATGTACATATGTATGCATGTAGGTGGCGATGGGCTGCAAGTTATGGTATGGTGACTGAGTGGTGTTTTTTGTGTTGTTTTTGGATTCGTGTATAGTTCACAGAAAGTTATTCGTTGCCTTCTGCGTACAGGTGCTTGAGAGCTTCGTTACACATGTGCCTTACTGAGCTTCGGTGGTCCCGAGGTGCAAGCTTCAAACTTGTAGTCGATTAACGTGTCGAAGTGGTTCGATTCCATCTGCAGGGCGCCGGCATGATGATGCGATATAATTTTTTATACGGATTTTCTAGCAAAGTAGTGTTGGTGCTCCATTTTTTATGCTGGAATTGGTAGATTCAATCACACCAACCGATTTCGTGTTGTTTTTGGATTCGTGTATAGTTCACAGAAAGTTATTCGTTGCCTTCTGCGTACAGGTGCTTGAGAGCTTCGTTACACATGTGCCCTACTGAGCTTCGGTGGTCCCGAGGTGCAAGCTTCAAACTTGTAGTCGATTAACGTGTCGAAGTGGTTCGATTCCATCTGCAGGGAGCCGGAGGGATGATGCGATATAATTTTTTATACGGATTTTCTAGCAAAGTAGTGTTCTTGCTCCATTTTTTATGCTGCAATCGGTAGATTCGACCACACCAACCGATTTTGTGTTGTTTTTGGATTCGTGTATAATTCACAGACAGTTAATCGTTGCCTTCTGCGTACAGGTACTTGAGAGCTTCGTTACACATGTGCCCTACTGAGCTTCGGTGGTCCCGAGGTGCAAGCTTCAAACTTGTAGTCGATTAACGTGTCGAAGTGGTTCGATTCCATCTGCAGGGAGCCGGCGGGATGATGCGATATAATTTTTTATACGGATTTTCTAGCAAAGTAGTGTTCTTGCTCCATTTTTTATGCTGCAATCGGTAGATTCAGCCACACCAACCGATTTTGTGTTGTTTTTGGATTCTTGTATAATTCACAGAAATTTATTCGTTGCCTTCTGCGTACAGGCACTTGAGAGCTTCGTTACACATGTGCCCTACTGAGCTTCGGTGGTCCCAAGGTGCAAGCTTCAAACTTGTATTCGATTAACTTGTCGAAGTGGTTCGATTCCATCTGCAGGGTGCCGGCGGGATGATGCGATATAATTTTTTATACGGATTTTCTAGCAAAGTAGTGTTGGTGCTCCATTTTTATGCTGGAATTGGTAGATTCAATCACACCAACCGATTTCGTGTTCTTTTTGGATTCGTGTATAATTCACAGAAGGTTATTCGTTGCCTTCTGCGTGCAGGTACTTGAGAGCTTCGTTACACATGTGCCCTACTGAGCTTCGGTGGTCCCGAGGTGCAAGCTTCAAACTTGTAATCGATTAACTTGTCGAAGTGGTTCGATTCCATCTGCAGGGTGCCGGCGGGATGATGCGATATAATTTTTTATACGGATTTTCTAGCAAAGTAGTGTTGATGCTCCATTTTTTATGCTGGAATCGGTAGATTCAATCACACTAGCCGAATGGGTCACGGTACACGACACGACATATGTACATAGGTATGTATGCATGTAGGTGGCGATGGGCTGCAAGTGATGGTATGGTGACTGAGTGGTGTTTCTTGTGTTGTTTTTGGATTCGTGTATAGTTCACAGAAAGTTATTCGTTGCCTTCTGCGTACAGGTGCTTGAGAGCTTCGTTACACATGTGCCCTACTGAGCTTCGGTGGTCCCGAGGTGCAAGCTTCAAACTTGTATTCGATTAACTTGTCGAAGTGGTTCGATTCCATCTGCAGGGTGCCGGCGGGATGATGCGATTTAATTTTTTATACGGATTTTCTGGCAAAGTAGTGTTGGTGCTCCATTTTTTATGCTGGAATTGGTAGATTCAATCACACCAACCGAATGGGTCACGGAACACGACACGACATATGTTATGGTATGGTGGCTGAGTGGTATTTTTTGTGTTATTTTTGGATTCGTGTATAGTTCACAGAAAGTTATTCGTTGCCTTCTGCGTACAGGTGCTTGGGAGCTTCGTTACACATGTGCCCTACTGAGTTTCGGTGGTCCCGAGGTGCAAGCTTTAAACTTGTATTCGATTAACTTGTCGAAGTGGTTCGATTCCATCTGCAGGGCGCCGGCGGGATGATGCGATATATTTTTTTATACGGATTTTCTAGCAAAGCAGTGTTCTTGCTCCATTTTTTATGCTGCAATCGGTAGATTCAGCCACACCAACCGATTTTGTGTTGTTTTTGGATTCGTGTATAATTCACAGAAAGCTATTCGTTGCCTTCTGCGTACAGGTACTTGAGAGCTTCGTTACACATGTGCCCTACTGAGCTTCGGTGGTCCCGAGGTGCAAGCTTCAAACTTGTATTCGATTAACTTGTCGAAGTGGTTCGATTCCATCTGCAGGGTGCCGGCGGGATGATGCGATATAATTTTTTATACGGATTTTCTAGCAAAGTAGTGTTGATGCTCCATTTTTTATGCTGGAATCGGTAGATTCAACCACACCAACCAAATGGGTCACGGAACACGACACGACATATGTTATGGTATGGTGGCTGAGTGGTGTTTTTTGTGTTGTTTTTGGATTCGTGTATAGTTCACAGAAAGTTATTCGTTGCCCTCTGCGTACAGGTACTTGAGAGCTTCGTTACACATGTGCCCTACTGAGCTTCGGTGGTCCCGAGGTGCAAGCTTCAAACTTGTAGTCGATTAACGTGTCGAAGTGGTTCGATTCCATCTGCAGGGCGCCGGCGGGATGATGCGATATATTTTTTTATACGGATTTTCTAGCAAAGTAGTGTTGATGCTCCATTTTTTATGCTGGAATCGGTAGATTCAACCACACCAACCAAATGGGTCACGGAACACGACACGACATATGTTATGGTATGGTGGCTGAGTGGTGTTTTTTGTGTTGTTTTTGGATTCGTGTATAATTCACAGAAAGCTATTCGTTGCCTTCTGCGTACAGGTACTTGAGAGCTTCGTTACACATGTGCCCTACTGAGCTTCGGTGGTCCCGAGGTGCAAGCTTCAAACTTGTATTCGATTAACTTGTCGAAGTGGTTCGATTCCATCTGCAGGGTGCCGGCGGGATGATGCGATATAATTTTTTATACGGATTTTCTAGCAAAGTAGTGTTGATGCTCCATTTTTTATGCTGGAATCGGTAGATTCAACCACACCAACCAAATGGGTCACGGAACACGACACGACATATGTTATGGTATGGTGGCTGAGTGGTGTTTTTTGTGTTGTTTTTGGATTCGTGTATAATTCACAGAAAGCTATTCGTTGCCTTCTGCGTACAGGTACTTGAGAGCTTCGTTACACATGTGCCCTACTGAGCTTCGGTGGTCCCGAGGTGCAAGCTTCAAACTTGTAGTCGATTAACGTGTCGAAGTGGTTCGATTCCATCTGCAGGGCGCCGGCGGGATGATGCGATATATTTTTTTATACGGATTTTCTAGCAAAGTAGTGTTCCTGCTCCATTTTTTATGCTGGAATTGGTAGATTCAATCACACCAACCTATTTCTTGTTGCTTTTGGATTCGTGTATAATTCACAGAAAGTTATTCGTTGCCTTCTGCGTACAGGTGCTTGGGAGCTTCGTTACACATGTGCCCTACTGAGTTTCGGTGGTCCCGAGGTGCAAGCTTTAAACTTGTATTCGATTAACTTGTCGAAGTGGTTCGATTCCATCTGCAGGGCGCCGGCGGGATGATGCGATATATTTTTTTATACGGATTTTCTAGCAAAGCAGTGTTCTTGCTCCATTTTTTATGCTGCAATCGGTAGATTCAGCCACACCAACCGATTTTGTGTTGTTTTTGGATTCGTGTATAATTCACAGAAAGTTATTCGTTGCCTTCTGCGTACAGGTACTTGAGAGCTTCGTTACACATGTGCCCTACTGAGCTTCGGTGGTCCCGAGGTGCAAGCTTCAAACTTGTATTCGATTAACTTGTCGAATTGGTTCGATTCCATCTGCAGGGTGCCGGCGGGATGATGCGATATAATTTTTTATACGGATTTTCTGGCAAAGTAGTGTTGATGCTCCATTTTTTATGCTGGAATCGGTAGATTCAACCACACCAACCAAATGGGTCACGGAACACGACACGACATATGTTATGGTATGGTGGCTGAGTGGTATTTTTTGTGTTGTTTTTGGATTCGTGTATAGTTCACAGAAAGTTATTCGTTGCCTTCTGCGTACAGGTGCTTGAGAGCTTCGTTACACATGTGCCCTACTGAGCTTCGGTGGTCCCGAGGTGCAAGCTTCAAACTTGTATTCGATTAACTTGTCGAAGTGGTTCGATTCCATCTGCAGGGCGCCGGCGGGATGATGCGATATAATTTTTTATACGGATTTTCTAGCAAAGTAGTGTTGATGCTCCATTTTTTATGCTGGATTCGGTAGATTCAATCACACCAACCGAATGGGTCACGGAACACGACACGACATATGTACATATGTATGTATGCATGTAGGTGGCGATGGGCTGCAAGTTATGGTATGGTGATTGAGTGGTGTTTCTTGTGTAGTTTTTGGATTCGTGTATAGTTCACAGAAAGTTATTCGTTGCCTTCTGCGTACAGGTGCTTGAGAGCTTCGTTACACATGTGCCCTACTGAGCTTCGGTAGTCCCGAGGTGCAAGCTTCAAACTTGTATTCGATTAACTTGTCGAAGTGGTTCGATTCCGTCTGCAGGGTGCCGGCGGGATGATGCGATATAATTTTTTATACGGATTTTCTAGCAAAGTAGTGTTGATGCTCTATTTTTTATGCTGGAATCGGTAGATTCAATCACACCAACCGAATGGGTCACGGAACACGACACGACATATGTACATATGTATGTATGCATGTAGGTGGCGATGGGCTGCAAGTTATGGTATGGTGACTGAGTGGTGTTTTTTGTGTTGTTTTTGGATTCGTGTATAGTTCACAGAAAGTTATTCGTTGCCTTCTGCGTACAGGTGCTTGAGAGCTTCGTTACACATGTGCCCTACTGAGCTTCGGTGGTCCCGAGGTGCAAGCTTCAAACTTGTAGTCGATTAACGTGTCGAAGTGGTTCGATTCCATCTGCAGGGCGCCGGCGGGATGATGCGATGTAATTTTTTATACGGATTTTCTAGCAAAGTAGTGTTGGTGCTCCATTTTTTATGCTGGAATTGGTAGATTCAATCACACCGACCGATTTCGTGTTGTTTTTGGATTCGTGTATAGTTCACAGAAAGTTATTCGTTGCCTTCTGCGTACAGGTGCTTGAGAGCTTCGTTACACATGTGCCCTACTGAGCTTCGGTGGTCCCGAGGTGCAAGCTTCAAACTTGTAATCGATTAACTTGTCGAAGTGGTTCGATTCCATCTGCAGGGTGCCGGCGGGATGATGCGATATAATTTTTTATACGGATTTTCTAGCAAAGTAGTGTTGATGCTCCATTTTTTATGCTGGAATCGGTAGATTCAATCACACTAGCCGAATGGGTCACGGTACACGACACGACATATGTACATAGGTATGTATGCATGTAGGTGGCGATGGGCTGCAAGTGATGGTATGGTGACTGAGTGGTGTTTCTTGTGTTGTTTTTGGATTCGTGTATAGTTCACAGAAAGTTATTCGTTGCCTTCTGCGTACAGGTGCTTGAGACCTTCGTTACACATGTGCCCTACTGAGCTTCGGTGGTCCCGAGGTGCAAGCTTCAAACTTGTATTCGATTAACTTGTCGAAGTGGTTCGATTCCATCTGCAGGGTGCCGGCGGGATGATGCGATTTAATTTTTTATACGGATTTTCTGGCAAAGTAGTGTTGGTGCTCCATTTTTTATGCTGGAATTGGTAGATTCAATCACACCAACCGAATGGGTCACGGAACACGACACGACATATGTTATGGTATGGTGGCTGAGTGGTATTTTTTGTGTTATTTTTGGATTCGTGTATAGTTCACAGAAAGTTATTCGTTGCCTTCTGCGTACAGGTGCTTGGGAGCTTCGTTACACATGTGCCCTACTGAGTTTCGGTGGTCCCGAGGTGCAAGCTTTAAACTTGTATTCGATTAACTTGTCGAAGTGGTTCGATTCCATCTGCAGGGCGCCGGCGGGATGATGCGATATATTTTTTTATACGGATTTTCTAGCAAAGCAGTGTTCTTGCTCCATTTTTTATGCTGCAATCGGTAGATTCAGCCACACCAACCGATTTTGTGTTGTTTTTGGATTCGTGTATAATTCACAGAAAGCTATTCGTTGCCTTCTGCGTACAGGTACTTGAGAGCTTCGTTACACATGTGCCCTACTGAGCTTCGGTGGTCCCGAGGTGCAAGCTTCAAACTTGTATTCGATTAACTTGTCGAAGTGGTTCGATTCCATCTGCAGGGTGCCGGCGGGATGATGCGATATAATTTTTTATACGGATTTTCTGGCAAAGTAGTGTTGATGCTCCATTTTTTATGCTGGAGTCGGTAGATTCAACCACACCAACCAAATGGGTCACGGAACACGACACGACATATGTTATGGTATGGTGGCTGAGTGGTGTTTTTTGTGTTGTTTTTGGATTCGTGTATAGTTCACAGAAAGTTATTCGTTGCCCTCTGCGTACAGGTGCTTGAGAGCTTCGTTACACATGTGCCCTACTGAGCTTCGGTGGTCCCGAGGTGCAAGCTTCAAACTTGTAGTCGATTAACGTGTCGAAGTGGTTCGATTCCATCTGCAGGGCGCCGGCGGGATGATGCGATATATTTTTTTATACGGATTTTCTAGCAAAGTAGTGTTCCTGCTCCATTTTTTATGCTGGAATTGGTAGATTCAATCACACCAACCTATTTCTTGTTGTTTTTGGATTCGTGTATAATTCACAGAAAGTTATTCGTTGCCTTCTGCGTACAGGTGCTTGGGAGCTTCGTTACACATGTGCCCTACTGAGTTTCGGTGGTCCCGAGGTGCAAGCTTTAAACTTGTATTCGATTAACTTGTCGAAGTGGTTCGATTCCATCTGCAGGGCGCCGGCGGGATGATGCGATATATTTTTTTATACGGATTTTCTAGCAAAGCAGTGTTCTTGCTCCATTTTTTATGCTGCAATCGGTAGATTCAGCCACACCAACCGATTTTGTGTTGTTTTTGGATTCGTGTATAATTCACAGAAAGTTATTCGTTGCCTTCTGCGTACAGGTACTTGAGAGCTTCGTTACACATGTGCCCTACTGAGCTTCGGTGGTCCCGAGGTGCAAGCTTCAAACTTGTATTCGATTAACTTGTCGAATTGGTTCGATTCCATCTGCAGGGTGCCGGCGGGATGATGCGATATAATTTTTTATACGGATTTTCTGGCAAAGTAGTGTTGATGCTCCATTTTTTATGCTGGAATCGGTAGATTCAACCACACCAACCAAATGGGTCACGGAACACGACACGACATATGTTATGGTATGGTGGCTGAGTGGTATTTTTTGTGTTGTTTTTGGATTCGTGTATAGTTCACAGAAAGTTATTCGTTGCCTTCTGCGTACAGGTGCTTGAGAGCTTCGTTACACATGTGCCCTACTGAGCTTCGGTGGTCCCGAGGTGCAAGCTTCAAACTTGTATTCGATTAACTTGTCGAAGTGGTTCGATTCCATCTGCAGGGCGCCGGCGGGATGATGCGATATAATTTTTTATACGGATTTTCTAGCAAAGTAGTGTTGATGCTCCATTTTTTATGCTGGATTCGGTAGATTCAATCACACCAACCGAATGGGTCACGGAACACGACACGACGTATGTACATATGTATGTATGCATGTAGGTGGCGATGGGCTGCAAGTTATGGTATGGTGATTGAGTGGTGTTTCTTGTGTAGTTTTTGGATTCGTGTATAGTTCACAGAAAGTTATTCGTTGCCTTCTGCGTACAGGTGCTTGAGAGCTTCGTTACACATGTGCCCTACTGAGCTTCGGTAGTCCCGAGGTGCAAGCTTCAAACTTGTATTCGATTAACTTGTCGAAGTGGTTCGATTCCGTCTGCAGGGTGCCGGCGAGATGATGCGATATAATTTTTTATACGGATTTTCTAGCAAAGTAGTGTTGATGCTCTATTTTTTATGCTGGAATCGGTAGATTCAATCACACCAACCGAATGGGTCACGGAACACGACACGACATATGTACATATGTATGTATGCATGTAGGTGGCGATGGGCTGCAAGTTATGGTATGGTGACTGAGTGGTGTTTTTTGTGTTGTTTTTGGATTCGTGTATAGTTCACAGAAAGTCATTCGTTGCCTTCTGCGTACAGGTGCTTGAGAGCTTCGTTACACATGTGCCCTACTGAGCTTCGGTGGTCCCGAGGTGCAAGCTTCAAACTTGTAGTCGATTAACGTGTCGAAGTGGTTCGATTCCATCTGCAGGGCGCCGGCGGGATGATGCGATGTAATTTTTTATACGGATTTTCTAGCAAAGTAGTGTTGGTGCTCCATTTTTTATGCTGGAATTGGTAGATTCAATCACACCAACCGATTTCGTGTTGTTTTTGGATTCGTGTATAGTTCACAGAAAGTTATTCGTTGCCTTCTGCGTACAGGTGCTTGAGAGCTTCGTTACACATGTGCCCTACTGAGCTTCGGTGGTCCCGAGGTGCAAGCTTCAAACTTGTATTCGATTAACTTGTCGAAGTGGTTCGATTCCATCTGCAGGGTGCCGGCGGGATGATGCGATTTAATTTTTTATACGGATTTTCTGGCAAAGTAGTGTTGATGCTCCATTTTTTATGCTGGAATTGGTAGATTCAATCACACCAACCTATTTCTTGTTGTTTTTGGATTCGTGTATAATTCACAGAAAGTTATTCGTTGCCTTCTGCGTACAGGTGCTTGGGAGCTTCGTTACACATGTGCCCTACTGAGTTTCGGTGGTCCCGAGGTGCAAGCTTTAAACTTGTATTCGATTAACTTGTCGAAGTGGTTCGATTCCATCTGCAGGGCGCCGGCGGGATGATGCGATATATTTTTTTTATACGGATTTTCTAGCAAAGCAGTGTTCTTGCTCCATTTTTTATGCTGCAATCGGTAGATTCAGCCACACCAACCGATTTTGTGTTGTTTTTGGATTCGTGTATAATTCACAGAAAGCTATTCGTTGCCTTCTGCGTACAGGTACTTGAGAGCTTCGTTACACATGTGCCCTACTGAGCTTCGGTGGTCCCGAGGTGCAAGCTTCAAACTTGTATTCGATTAACTTGTCGAAGTGGTTCGATTCCATCTGCAGGGTGCCGGCGGGATGATGCGATATAATTTTTTATACGGATTTTCTGGCAAAGTAGTGTTGATGCTCCATTTTTTATGCTGGAATCGGTAGATTCAACCACACCAACCAAATGGGTCACGGAACACGACACGACATATGTTATGGTATGGTGGCTGAGTGGTATTTTTTGTGTTGTTTTTGGATTCGTGTATAGTTCACAGAAAGTTATTCGTTGCCTTCTGCGTACAGGTGCTTGAGAGCTTCGTTACACATGTGCCCTACTGAGCTTCGGTGGTCCCGAGGTGCAAGCTTCAAACTTGTAGTCGATTAACGTGTCGAAGTGGTTCGATTCCATCTGCAGGGCGCAGGCGGGATGGTGCGATATCATTTTTTATACGGATTTTCTAGCAAAGTAGTGTTGGTGCTCCATTTTTTATGCTGGAATTGGTAGATTCAATCACACCAACCGATTTCGTGTTCTTTTTGGATTCGTGTATAATTCACAGAAGGTTATTCGTTGCCTTCTGCGTACAGGTACTTGAGAGCTTCGTTACACATGTGCCCTACTGAGCTTCGGTGGTCCCGAGGTGCAAGCTTCAAACTTGTATTCGATTAACTTGTCGAAGTGGTTCGATTCCGTCTGCAGGGTGCCGGCGGGATGATGCGATATAATTTTTTATACGGATTTTCTAGCAAAGTAGTGTTGATGCTCCATTTTTTATGCTGGAATCGGTAGATTCAATCACACCAACCGAACGGGTCACGGAACACGACACGACATATGTACATATGTACATATGTATGCATGTAGGTGGCGATGGGCTGCAAGTTATGGTATGGTGACTGAGTGGTGTTTTTTGTGTTGTTTTTGGATTCGTGTATAGTTCACAGAAAGTTATTCGTTGCCTTCTGCGTACAGGTGCTTGAGAGCTTCGTTACACATGTGCCCTACTGAGCTTCGGTGGTCCCGAGGTGCAAGCTTCAAACTTGTAGCCGATTAACGTGTCGAAGTGGTTCGATTCCATCTGCAGGGCGCCGGCGGGATGATGCGATATAATTTTTTATACGGATTTTCTAGCAAAGTAGTGTTGGTGCTCAATTTTTTATGCTGGAATTGGTAGATTCAATCACACCTACCGATTTCGTGTTGTTTTTGGATTCGTGTATAGTTCACAGAAAGTTATTCGTTGCCTTCTGCGTACAGGTGCTTGAGAGCTTCGTTACACATGTGCCCTACTGAGCTTCGGTGGTCCCGAGGTGCAAGCTTCAAACTTGTAGTCGATTAACGTGCCGAAGTGGTTCGATTCCATCTGCAGGGAGCCGGCGGGATGATGCGATATAATTTTTTATACGGATTTTCTAGCAAAGTAGTGTTCTTGCTCCATTTTTTATGCTGCAATCGGTAGATTCAACCACACCAACCGATTTTGTGTTGTTTTTGGATTCGTGTATAATTCACAGACAGTTAATCGTTGCCTTCTGCGTACAGGTACTTGAGAGCTTCGTTACACATGTGCCCTACTGAGCTTCGGTGGTCCCGAGGTGCAAGCTTCAAACTTGTAGTCGATTAACGTGTCGAAGTGGTTCGATTCCATCTGCAGGGAGCCGGCGGGATGATGCGATATAATTTTTTATACGGATTTTCTAGCAAAGTAGTGTTCTTGCTCCATTTTTTATGCTGCAATCGGTAGATTCAGCCACACCAACCGATTTTGTGTTGTTTTTGGATTCGTGTATAATTCACAGAAATTTATTCGTTGCCTTCTGCGTACAGGCACTTGAGAGCTTCGTTACACATGTGCCCTACTGAGCTTCGGTGGTCCCAAGGTGCAAGCTTCAAACTTGTATTCGATTAACTTGTCGAAGTGGTTCGATTCCATCTGCAGGGTGCCGGCGGGATGATGCGATTTAATTTTTTATACGGATTTTCTGGCAAAGTAGTGTTGGTGCTCCATTTTTTATGCTGGAATTGGTAGATTCAATCACACCAACCGAATGGGTCACGGAACACTACACGACATATGTTATGGTATGGTGGCTGAGTGGTGTTTTTTGTGTTGTTTTTGGATTCGTGTATAGTTCACAGAAAGTTATTCGTTGCCCTCTGCGTACAGGTGCTTGAGAGCTTCGTTACACATGTGCCCTACTGAGCTTCGGTGGTCCCGAGGTGCAAGCTTCAAACTTGTAGTCGATTAACTTGTCGAAGTGGTTCGATTCCATCTGCAGGGCGCCGGCGGGATGATGCGATATAATTTTTTATACGGATTTTCTAGCAAAGTAGTGTTCCTGCTCCATTTTTTATGCTGGAATTGGTAGATTCAATCACACCAACCTATTTCTTGTTGTTTTTGGATTCGTGTATAATTCACAGAAAGTTATTCGTTGCCTTCTGCGTACAGGTGCTTGGGAGCTTCGTTACACATGTGCCCTACTGAGTTTCGGTGGTCCCGAGGTGCAAGCTTTAAACTTGTATTCGATTAACTTGTCGAAGTGGTTCGATTCCATCTGCAGGGCGCCGGCGGGATGATGCGATATATTTTTTTATACGGATTTTCTAGCAAAGCAGTGTTCTTGCTCCATTTTATATGCTGCAATCGGTAGATTCAGCCACACCAACCGATTTTGTGTTGTTTTTGGATTCGTGTATAATTCACAGAAAGTTATTCGTTGCCTTCTGCGTACAGGTACTTGAGAGCTTCGTTACACATGTGCCCTACTGAGCTTCGGTGGTCCCGAGGTGCAAGCTTCAAACTTGTATTCGATTAACTTGTCGAAGTGGTTCGATTCCATCTGCAGGGTGCCGGCGGGATGATGCGATATAATTTTTTATACGGATTTTCTGGCAAAGTAGTGTTGATGCTCCATTTTTTATGCTGGAATCGGTAGATTCAACCACACCAGCCAAATGGGTCACGGAACACGACACGACATATGTTATGGTATGGTGGCTGAGTGGTATTTTTTGTGTTGTTTTTGGATTCGTGTATAGTTCACTGAAAGTTATTCGTTGCCTTCTGCGTACAGGTGCTTGAGAGCTTCGTTACACATGTGCCCTACTGAGCCTCGGTGGTCCCGAGGTGCAAGCTTCAAACTTGTATTCGATTAACTTGTCGAAGTGGTTCGATTCCATCTGCAGGGTGCCGGCGGGATGATGCGGTATAATTTTTTATACGGATTTTCTGGCAAAGTAGTGTTGATGCTCCATTTTTTATGCTGGAATCGGTAGATTCAATCACACCAACCGAATGGGTCACGGAAAACGACACGACATATGTACATATGTATGTATGCATGTAGGTGGCGATGGGCTGCAAGTTATGGTATGGTGATTGAGTGGGGTTTCTTGTGTTGTTTTTGGATTCGTGTATAGTTCACAGAAAGTTATTAGTTGCCTTCTGCGTACAGGTGCCTGAGAGCTTCGTTACACATGTGCCATACTGAGCTTCGGTAGTCCCGAGGTGCAAGCTTCAAACTTGTATTCGATTAACTTGTCGAAGTGGTTCGATTCCGTCTGCAGGGTGCCGACGGGATGATGCGATATAATTTTTTATACGGATTTTCTAGCAAAGTAGTGTTGATGCTCCATTTTTTATGCTGGATTCGGTAGATTCAATCACACCAACCGAATGGGTCACGGAAAAAGACACGACATATGTACATATGTATGTATGCATGTAGGTGGCGTTGGGCTGCAAGTTATGGTATGGTGATTGAGTGGGGTTTCTTGTGTTGTTTTTGGATTCGTGTATAGTTCACAGAAAGTTATTCGTTGCCTTCTGCGTACAGGTGCCTGAGAGCTTCGTTACACATGTGCCATACTGAGCTTCGGTAGTCCCGAGGTGCAAGCTTCAAACTTGTATTCGATTAACTTGTCGAAGTGGTTCGATTCCGTCTGCAGGGTGCCGACGGGATGATGCGATACAATTTTTTATACGGATTTTCTGGCAAAGTAGTGTTGATGCTCCATTTTTTATGCTGGAATCGGTAGATTCAATCACACCAACCGAATGGGTCACGGAACACGACACGACATATGTTATGGTATGGTGGCTGAGTGGTGGTTTTTGTGTTGTTTTTGGATTCGTGTATAGTTCACAGAAAGTTATTCGTTGCCTTCTGCGTACAGGTGCTTGAGAGCTTCGTTACACATGTGCCCTACTGAGCTTCGGTGGTCCCGAGGTGCAAGCTTCAAACTTGTAGTCGATTAACGTGTCGAAGTGGTTCGATTCCATCTGCAGGGCGCCGGCGGGATGATGCGATATATTTTTTTATACGGATTTTCTAGCAAAGCAGTGTTCTTGCTCCATTTTTTATGCTGCAATCGGTAGATTCAGCCACACCAACCGATTTTGTGTTGTTTTTGGATTCGTGTATAATTCACAGAAAGTTATTCGTTGCCTTCTGCGTACAGGTACTTGAGAGCTTCGTTACACATGTGCCCTACTGAGCTTCGGTGGTCCCGAGGTGCAAGCTTCAAACTTGTATTCGATTAACTTGTCGAAGTGGTTCGATTCCATCTGCAGGGCGCCGGCGGCATGATGCGATATAATTTTTTATACGGTGCAAGCTTCAAACTTGTAGTCGATTAACGTGTCGAGGTGGTTCGATTCCCTTTTCTGTACGGATTTTCTAGCAAAGTAGTGTTCTTGCTCCATTTTTTATGCTGCAATCGGTAGATTCAAACACACCAACCGATTTTGTGTTGTTTTTGGATTCGTGTATAATTCACAGAAAGTTATCCGTTGCCTTCTGCGTACAGGTACTTGAGAGCTTCGTTACATATGTGCCCTACTGAGCTTCGGTTGTCCCGAGGTGCAAGCTTCAAACTTGTAGTCGATTAACGTGTCGAAGTGGTTCGATTCCATCTGCAGGGTGCCGGCGGGATGATGCGATATAATATTTTATACGGATTTTCTAGCAAAGTAGTGTTCTTGCTCCATTTTTTATGCTGCAATCGGTAGATTCAGCCACACCAACCGATTTTGTGTTGTTTTTGGATTCGTGTATAATTCACAGAAATTTATTCGTTGCCTTCTGCGTACAGGTACTTGAGAGCTTCGTTACTCATGTGCCCTACTGAGCTTCGGTGGTCCCGAGGTGCAAGCTTCAAACTTGTATTCGATTAACTTGTCGAAGTGGTTCGATTCCATCTGCAGGGTGCCGGCGGGATGATGCGATATCATTTTTTATACGGATTTTCTAGCAAAGTAGTGTTGATGCTCCATTTTTTATGCTGGAATCGGTAGATTCAGCCACACCAACCGATTTTGTGTTGTTTTTGGATTCGTGTATAATTCACAGAAATTTATTCGTTGCCTTCTGCGTACAGGTACTTGAGAGCTTCGTTACTCATGTGCCCTACTGAGCTTCGGTGGTCCCGAGGTGCAAGCTTCAAACTTGTATTCGATTAACTTGTCGAAGTGGTTCGATTCCATCTGCAGGGTGCCGGCGGGATGATGCGATATAATATTTTATACGGATTTTCTAGCAAAGTAGTGTTCTTGCTCCATTTTTTATGCTGCAATCGGTAGATTCAGCCACACCAACCGATTTTGTGTTGTTTTTTGGATTCGTGTATAATTCACAGTAAGTTATTCGTTGCCTTCTGCGTACAGGTGCTTGGGAGCTTCGTTACACATGTGCCCTACTGAGCTTCGGTGGTCCCGAGGTGCAAGCTTCAAACTTGTATTCGATTAACTTGTCGAAGTGGTTCGATTCCATCTGCAGGGTGCCGGCGGGATGATGCGATATAATATTTTATACGGATTTTCTAGCAAAGTAGTGTTTGGAATTGGTAGATTCAATCACACCAACCGATTTCTTGTTGTTTTTTGGATTCGTGTATAATTCACAGTAAGTTATTCGTTGCCTTCTGCGTACAGGTGCTTGGGAGCTTCGTTACACATGTGCCCTACTGAGCTTCGGTGGTCCCGAGGTGCAAGCTTCAAACTTGTATTCGATTAACTTGTCGAAGTGGTTCGATTCCATCTGCAGGGTGCCGGCGGGATGATGCGATATAATATTTTATACGGATTTTCTAGCAAAGTAGTGTTCTTGCTCCATTTTTTATGCTGGAATCGGTAGATTCAACCACACCAACCGATTTTGTGTTGTTTTTGGATTCGTGTATAATTCACAGAAAGTTATTCGTTGCCTTCTGCGTACAGGTACTTGAGAGCTTCGTTACACATGTGCCCTACTGAGCTTCGGTGGTCCCGAGGTGCAAGCTTCAAATTTGTATTCGATTAACTTGTCGAAGTGGTTCGATTCCATCTGCAGGATGCCGGCGGGGTGATGCGATATAATTTTTTATACGGATTTTCTAGCAAAGTAGTGTTGGTGCTCCATTTTTATGCTGGAATTGGTAGATTCAATCACATCAACCGATTTCGTGTTCTTTTTGGATTCGTGTATAATTCACAGAAGGTTATTCGTTGCCTTCTGCGTGCAGGTACTTGAGAGCTTCGTTACACATGTGCCCTACTGAGCTTCGGTGGTCCCGAGGTGCAAGCTTCAAACTTGTATTCGGTTAACTTGTCGAAGTGGTTCGATTCCATCTGCAGGGTGCCGGCGGGATGATGCGATATAATTTTTTATACGGATTTTCTAGCAAAGCAGTGTTCTTGCTCCATTTTTTATGCTGCAATCGGTAGATTCAACCACACCAACCGATTTTGTGTTGTTTTTGGATTCGTGTATAATTCACAGAAAGTTATTCGTTGCCTTCTGCGTACAGGTACTTGAGAGCTTCGTTACACATGTGCCCTACTGAGCTTCGGTGGTCCCGAGGTGCAAGCTTCAAACTCGTAGTCGATTAACGTGTCGAAGTGGTTCGATTCCATCTGCAGGGCGCCGGCGGGATGATGCGATATAATTTTTTATACGGATTTTCTAGCAAAGTAGTGTTGGTGCTCCATTTTTTATGCTGGAATTGGTAGATTCAATCACACCAACCGATTTCGTGTTCTTTTTGGATTCGTGTATAATTCACAGAAGGTTATTCGTTGCCTTCTGCGTACAGGTACTTGAGAGCTTCGTTACACATGTGCCCTACTGAGCTTCGGTGGTCCCGAGGTGCAAGCTTCACACTTGTATTCGATTAATTTGTCGAAGTGGTTCGATTCCATCTGCAGGGTGCCGGCGGGATGATGCGATATAATTTTTTATACGGATTTTCTGGCAAAGTAGTGTTGATGCTCCATTTTTTATGCTGGAATCGGTAGATTCAATCACACCAACCGAATGGGTCACGGAACACGACACGACATATGTTATGGTATGGTGGCTGTTCGTCTTATGAACCAAAAAAAAAGAACAAAGCAATCCGAAATCGTATATATTATATATGTGTTCGCAAGAACAAAGGAAAAAATAAAACCGTCCCTTTTGGCGCTAAATCACAAAGGCAAGTGTCTTTATTTCTTGTTTGACATAATATTTGACATTACATTTGTTGTAATTTGTAATTTCCCTATGGGGCATTAATTGCTGGGTCAACTGGGGATTGCCAGTCTCAAACATCCTCCCCCCGCCCGGTGAACGAAGTTCTCTAATGATCTTCCAATTGGAGGTCTCACTACCGGCTTCATATCCCAACTGCTATTCATGAAAAAGAGAACTATTATTGTATATATGATTAACTTTACAATGAGTGACAGTGAGGACTGCGTGAGAACGGAACACAAACAAACAACAATCATGAAAAGCTGCGCGATGCAATGGTTTGCTTGGCAAGGTACGCAAACTCCCGTTAGCCCTTAATGTTGTCTGCCTTGTGCTCTTCTTCTCCCTACGTTTTTTTTTTGTAGTACTCCGTGGCAGTGAGATGGTTCATTGATGTGTTCTTAGTGACGTGTTCTGATGTGTGGTTGCCTTGTGAATTTGTTACGATTGTGTGTTTAAATCCAGGTGAGTAAATTGATTATTATT
Source organism: Eumerus sabulonum (assembly GCA_951905685.1). Classification (NCBI taxonomy): domain Eukaryota; kingdom Metazoa; phylum Arthropoda; class Insecta; order Diptera; family Syrphidae; genus Eumerus; species Eumerus sabulonum. Next base: position 43,852,956 of record OX645063.1, read on the forward strand.
ATTTAAATAAATTAGAATTAGGATTCATTTTCTTGTTTAGTTATTAGATACCTTATGTATGTATATTTATTCATTTGTGTGTTTAATTATTTGAATTAGATTTACGCGTGTGTGTGTGTGTGTGTGTGTAGCTTGAGTGTGCTGTGTGTTTGAGTGATACTATATGCTTGAGTGTCGCATTCCTTATGTTTGTTTGTACTTGAGTAACGCATGAAGTTAAATGAGTGTTTTATTATGCAGTGTTACGCGTGTTGCCGTGGTGACGATTAAAGGTTATTTATTTAGTTATTTGATTTTATCCTCATTCCTATTATATTATTTGGGACCGTCGGTGTTTTCGGTATTTTCTGGAATATTGGGTTGGCTAACTGGAAGTGGGCTGAGCTTAGTGATCGGTCTTTTACATTCCCCTTTTTCGGTTGATAGTTTAACGACGCGTATTATATTATCTGTCCCAGGGTAGGTTTGAATAATACGACCAGGTTTCCATTTTGCGGGAGGTAGGTTGTCGTCCTTTATCAATACCAAATCGCCTAGCTTGAGTTGAGGCTGACGCTTCAGCCACTTCGGTCGCTGCTGAAGACGAGTTAAATACTCCTGCTGCCATTGTTTCCAGAAGGTCTGTAGCTGTAGTTGTACGATCTTCCATCGATCCACGAGGCCTTGTTTGCCTATGGTCAGATCTGGTTCGGGAATTGTAAAAATTGGTTCTCCAATCAGGAAATGAGCTGGGGTCAGCGCTTGAAAGTCCTCAGGATTTTCCGAAAGTGGGCAAAGAGGCCTTGAGTTTAAGCAAGCCTCTATTTGTGTTAGAAGGGTGGCGAGCTCTTCGTACGTGAGTGTCGCGTTAGCAATGACTCGTTTTAAATGATGCTTCACACTCTTCACTCCAGCCTCCCATAATCCTCCAAAGTGGGGAGAAGCTGGAGGGATGAAGTTCCACGTGGTACCCTGAGTTGCCAAGGCCTCCGCCACAGTGTTCCAATCGTGTCCTGCGTCCTTCATTAGACGATGTAGCTCAGCTTCCGCTCCTACAAAATTGGTTCCACAATCGCTAAAAATCTGACCGCAGACACCTCGTCGAGCTGCAAACCGCCGGAAAGCTGCCAGGAATGCTTGTGTGGTTAAATCTGTTACGGCTTCTAAGTGAATTGCCTTTGTAGCTAAACAGATGAAAATAGCCAGGTATGCCTTGAAGGTCTTTGCTCCGCGACCCTTCCATGCTCGTATGGTGATCGGTCCGGCATAATCGACTCCGGCGTGGGAAAAAGGTCTTGATGCTGTGACTCTGGGAGAGGGCAGATTCCCCATTAATTGTTGAACCGTCCTTTTGCGATGTCGATGGCAGATGACACAACTGTTTAGTATCTTCTTGATGGATCTTTTGCTTTGGATTATCCAATACCGTGCCCTAGTGTACGCTATCATAAGCTGGATCCCCCCATGGAGCGTTCTTTCATGCGCATCGCGAATAATTAGGGTCGTAAAATGGTGCTTCGGTTCAAGAATGATCGGGTGTTGCTGATCAAATGTAAGGTTCGCGTTTTGAAGCCTTCCGCCTACTCTAAGTATACCTTCGCCGTCAACGAATGGACTTAATGACGCCATCCCTCTCTCCTTCTCAAGCCCGTTCGGAAACATTTCCTGCTGCGCGCAGCGAGCGAGTGTCCTTGAAGCAGCTTCGAGTTCCCTAGCGTTGAGAGGGCCGGAAGAACTAGTTGGTCCCTTACGTAGGTTGTGGATAAATCGCAAGCAATATCCAGTTATTCGAACAAGCCGTTTATAATTGGAGGTTCGATGAATAAGCTGAGTTAATCGGCCTTCTTCCACTCCAGCATGATGAATTTGAATTACTCGGCGATCTTCATTTGTGCTGAAATCCTTGGGTTGTTTTGGCCACACGAAAACCCAGTTTCGTCGTAGGAATTCCGGACCGTTCCACCACATTGTTGAGTTGGTCACTGCTGATGGAAGCATGCCTCGTGAAACCAAGTCCGCAGGATTGTCTTGCGTTGGGATGTGTTTCCATATGTTGGTGTTGGTTAGCCGTTGGATTTCACCTACTCTGTTCCGAACGAAGGTTTCCCACTTGGAAGGCGATGCAAGAATCCAGCACAGAGTGATAGTGGAATCGGTCCAAGCATACATCCGTATATCATTTCTCCTTAAAACTTGATCCGTGTAGTGAAGCAGTTTTGCCAAAAGTACAGCCCCACACAGTTCTAACCGAGGAAGGCTTAAAGGTTTCAACGGGGCCACCTTGGACTTGGCAATGAGAAGATGCATGTGGACATTCCCTTCAATATCCTCTACTCTGAGATAGACCGCTGCTCCGTACGCCTTTTCAGAAGCGTCGCTGAAACCATGAAGTTCTATCTGACGGGATTTGCTTGTCGTACGTAACCATCTTGGTAAGTATATTTTATTGATGACCGGTAACTCATAATAAAATGTATTCCATTCTTCTCGGATGTCATCATCAACGACCTCGTCCCACGACTTATTTCGCACCCAAAGACGTTGCATAAGGCACTTCGCCTTGACTGTGCATGGTGAGATCCATCCTAAAGGGTCAAACAACCGAGCTATCGTTGCGAGAATGAACCTCTTTGTAATCTGATGACTGCTTGATGGAGTGTATCGGTAAGAAAAGACGTCGTCTCGAGGTAACCAGTAGATTCCTAGTGTTTTTATCTGATCCAATCCTTCCACAGGTATCAAGAACGAGTTTTCGCAATCCTGAGTTAAAATCCCTTCAAGCAGCTCTCTCCGGTTCGATGCCCATTTGCGTAGATTGAAGCCTGCTGATTGAAGGGTTGATTGAATATCGTTGATCTTGGCCTTCGCTTCTTCCACAGTGTCTGCACCGGAGATCAAATCATCGACATACATTTCCTGATTGATCATCATAGAAGCTAATGGATGTAACCGCGAAGACTCTTCAGCTAATTCCTTCAGCGTTCTCATGGCCAGGTACGGCGCTGCGGCTGTGCCAAATGTGACTGTCTTGAGGCGGTAAACCTTAAGTGGCTCTGAAGTGTCCTTACGCCATATAATTAACTGGTAATAAGAGTCTTGTTCGGTAACCCATATTTGACGGTACATTTTTTCGATGTCAGCGGTGAATGTGAATCGATACAGCCTCCATCGCAGTATAATGTCGACCATGTTGTGTTGAAGCGAAGGTCCTGTCATCAGCTGATCGTTTAAAGATGTACCACTAGATGTCTTGAAGGATGCATCAAAAACTACCCTGAGTCTTGTTGTAGAGCTGGTCTCCTTAATGACGGCATGATGAGGTAAGAAATAATGGTGAGAATCCTGAAGACTCCTCTCTTCTACCTCGCTCATATGTCCTAATGTTAAATATTCTTCTAGGCATGCTGAATATTCTTTTCGTAGCAGTGGATTCGCAGTCAGACGTCTCTCTAGGCTTCTAAAACGCTGAGTAGCTCCCTCACGGGACCTGCCCATGACTGGCCGTAAACCACCTTTAAATGGAAGAGCCACTTCGAATCGACCATCATTGATGTGTCTCACATTCTTCACAAAGTGCTCCTCGCATGCCTTATTTTCTGATGTCTCCCAATATTCGAACGGAGCCTCTTCTTGTTCCCAAAATCTTCGCAGCAAATCTGTGTCGAGCTCAGTTGTTTGAAGAAAGGTGTTAATGGGTTCCGGTTGCACTGGAGCCTTGCCAAATAGCACCCAACCTAGTTTCGTTTTTTGGAGAACTGGCATATTCTTCTCTTCTGATCTAATCAGCTCTGGCAACAAAATATCTGCTAGACATCACTCCCCAAAAGAAGATCGATCGCAGCTGGTTTGTAAAACAGTGGATCAGCTAGGATGAGCCCATCGAGTTTTTCCCATTGCCGAACGGGAAGGCTCCGGGCCGGCAGATGGCCAGACAACGACTTATAAGCAAAGGCCCTTGTGGACACCACAAAGGCGGAATGGTGTGAGCCAATCGAGATTTCTACTGCCCTTTGACAAGTGCCGCTGCTGACTAAACCCAACCCGGATACCTCTACAAAAACGGATGATGTTTTTAAATTAGGCAGCTGAACTGCTGACTCGGTGATGAAACTCGCTTGAGAACCTGAGTCTAGTAATGCTCTAAGCGATAAAGTCTGACCGGACGACGTTTTCACCCTCACACGAGCTGTTGCTAATAGCACTTGTGTCGCCGTGCTTGGCATGGAATGAAAGGTGTTGACGGTCGAACCGTTGGGTGGTTGAAGTTCGTTGTGCTGCTGGAAGGTGGAGGCGGCAGCATTCATAGATGTGGTGCCGTAATTTCGTGGATTACCTTGCGTGGACTGGCTTGAGACTTCAGGAGCTGTCGTTGAGAAATTTGGAGCCCGTCTACTGGTTACAGACATTGAGTGCAAAAGTGAATGATGCGGCTGTCCACAATAGCAACATCTACTACTTGTGGGACACTGATTTGCTGTGTGGCTGTAGGATAAGCAATTCCGGCAAATTCCCAACTTACTGACCCTTTGGCATCGGTCTGCTATACTCATTTTCAAAAAGCGTCCACATTTACGAATAGGGTGGAGACCTCGATTGCACACCTTGCAAGAGAATCTGTCTGTATTGGTTGTGGCATGAAGAACGATACGCTGGGATACATTTCTTGACGTTGTTGGTTGAGTACGCATTTGCTGTTGACTCACTGCTTCCAATGAACGGAATCTTGTCTCCAAGAAAGAGGTAAATTCTGTAAATGTTGGCAACTCCTTACTATTTTCCTTACTTCCCAGCCTTTCTTCCCATAGATGTTGAGTCTTCGTTGGAAGTTTTTGGAGCAGAATGAAAATGAGCACAGCGTCCCAGTGTTGAACTTGCACCTGTAAGTTTTCCAAGCTATGAACTACTTCCGTAGATGTATCCAGCAACTCTTTAATGGAATCGGAACGCTCATGTTGAATTGAAGGTTGGTTAAATAGACACTTCAACTGGGTATTTACTAAGAAACGTCGATGGTCGTACCGATCACTGAGTATGTGCCATGCCTTGGAATAGTTATCCTTATCAATACTCAGGTGAGTCAATAATTTTTCTGCTTCCCCCGCGACGCTTGTCTTGAGGTAATGCATTTTTTGAATTTCCGACAGCGCTGCATTGTGATGGATCAACGAAACAAACAGATCCCTGAAGGACCGCCATGACTCGTAAGTTCCAGAGAAGACCGGCAAATTTATTTTCGGCAATCTAACCTCGACGTTCTTAGACCTTGACGTAGTTTGCTCACCGTCCTTATTCTCCTCGGCCTCGGATTTCCTTAACTTATCCATGGCGTCCAAAATATCACTTCGGCACTCAAAATAATGCTACCGTACCTTGTCGAAAAGTTCTTCCAACTCTTCCAGTTGCAGCTCTTCCTTTCCTTCAAGCTCTCTTGCAGCAGTTTCGAAGTAATTTGCCGCAGTGTCCATAGTTTTCTCCAGGTTGGACAATCGACCCGACAAATATTTTGACGTCCTTCCGGCGAATCCCCGCTTTCCGAAATTGGAAACGTCCCTCTCCAACTGCCGCAATATCATTTTTAGATCGCCCTTCATTTTGTTGATTTATTATGTATATTTATTGTATGTTTATATGTATATTTTATGAAAGGCTTGTATAAATCAGTTTATGTACATATATATATCCACTTACTTGTTAATGGCGTGAATTCAATTCTCCAGCGATTTTTTTTTTGTATTACGCGCCGCGAGAAAATTATTTTCCACACACACACACGTCTCAGTAAGTTTTCTTTTGTTGTTATAATTTTTCGATTGATGCGCCTATCCGGCTCGAAGGACCAATTTATGTTCGTCTTATGAACCAAAAAAAAGAACAAAGCAATCCAAAATCGTATATATTATATATGTGTTCGCAAGAACAAAGGAAAAAATAAAACCGTCCCTTTTGGCGCTAAATCACAAAGGCAAGTGTCTTTATTTCTTGTTTGACATAATATTTGACATTACATTTGTTGTAATTTGTAATTTCCCTATGGGGCATTAATTGCTGGGTCAACTGGGGATTGCCAGTCTCAAACAGTGGCTGAGTGGTGTTTTTTGTGTTGTTTTTGGATTCGTGTATAGTTCACAGAAAGTTATTCGTTGCCTTCTGCGTACAGGTGCTTGAGAGCTTCGTTACACATGTGCCCTACTGAGCTTCGGTGGTCCCGAGGTGCAAGCTTCAAACATGTAGTCGATTAACGTGTCGAAGTGGTTCGATTCCATCTGCAGGGCGCCGGCGGGATGATGGGATATATTTTTTTATACGGATTTTCTAGCAAAGCAGTGTTCTTGCTCCATTTTTTATGCTGCAATCGGTAGATTCAGCCACACCAACCGATTTTGTGTTGTTTTTGGATTCGTGTATAATTCACAGAAAGTTATTCGTTGCCTTCTGCGTACAGGTACTTGAGAGCTTCGTTACACATGTGCCCTACTGAGCTTCGGTGGTCCCGAGGTGCAAGCTTCAAACTTGTATTCGATTAACTTGTCGAAGTGGTTCGATTCCATCTGCAGGGCGCCGGCGGGATGATGCGATATAATTTTTTATACGGTGCAAGCTTCAAACTTGTAGTCGATTAACGTGTCGAGGTGGCTCGATTCCATTTTTTGTACGGATTTTCTAGCAAAGTAGTGTTCTTGCTCCATTTTTTATGCTGCAATCGGTAGATTCAACCACACCAACCGATTTTGTGTTGTTTTTGGATTCGTGTATAATTCACAGAAAGTTATCCGTTGCCTTCTGCGTACAGGTACTTGAGAGCTTCGTTACACATGTGCCCTACTGAGCTTCGGTGGTCCCGAGGTGCAAGCTTCAAACTTGTATTCGATTAACTTGTCGAAGTGGTTCGATTCCATCTGCAGGGTGCCGGCGGGATGATGCGATTTAATTTTTTATACGGATTTTCTGGCAAAGTAGTGTTGATGCTCCATTTTTTATGCTGGAATTGGTAGATTCAATCACACCAACCGAATGGGTCACGGAACACGACACGACATATGTTATGGTATGGTGGCTGAGTGGTGTTTTTTGTGTTGTTTTTGGATTCGTGTATAGTTCACAGAAAGTTATTCGTTGCCTTCTGCGTACAGGTACTTGAGAGCTTCGTTACACATGTGCCCTACTGAGCTTCGGTGGTCCCGAGGTGCAAGCTTCAATTTTGTATTCGATTAACTTGTCGAAGTGGTTCGATTCCATCTGCAGGGTGCCGGCGGGATGATGCGATATAATTTTTTATACGGATTTTCTTTCAAAGTAGTGTTGATGCTCCATTTTTTATGCTGGAAGTTTCGTTTTCTTGTTTGATGACTGCAATTGTGTTAGTCGTTTGTTCCAAAGCAGTAAGCTGGTTTTTCATAGCTTCGAGAGAACGAACGGTAGACGCGAGAGTGGTTTGTACTTGCAGTAACTGTTTGAAAATTTCTTCGAGAGTAACTTCGCTTGGACTTGAGTCAGTTGCCGAAGGTGACGTTTTTTTATTTAGCATGCATTTACCACAAATCCAATGTTTTTTACTTTTAATAATATGCTCAACATCTATTGGATTTACGTTTGCACATTTTGGATGTAATAAACCAGTACACTCGAAACAAGTTAGGATAGATTTGCTTGTATCTCTAGCGATTTTTGCAGAACAGACTTTGCAGCTCATTTTTATGTCCTCACTCTTTCGCGGCTCGACGACTACTGGTCGAAGTGGTTCGATTCCATCTGCAGGGTGCCGGCGGGATGATGCGATTTAATTTCTTATACGGATTTTCTGGCAAAGTAGTGCTGATGCTCCATTTTTTATGCTGGAATTGGTAGATTCAATCACACCAACCGATTTCGGGTTCATTTTGGATTCGTGTATAATTCACAGAAGGTTATTCGTTGCCTTCTGCGTACAGGTACTTGAGAGCTTCGTTACACATGTGCCCTACTGAGCTTCGGTGGTCCCGAGGTGCAAGCTTCAAACTTGTATTCGATTAACTTGTCGAAGTGGTTCGATTCCATCTGCAGGGTGCCGGCGGGATGATGCGATATAATTTTTTATACGGATTTTCTTTCAAAGTAGTGTTGATGCTCCATTTTTTATGCTGGAATCGGTAGATTCAATCACACCAACCGAATGGGTCACGGAACACGACACGACATATGTTATGGTATGGTGGCTAAGTGGTGTTTTTTGAGTTGTTTTTGGATTCGTGTATAGTTCACAGAAAGTTATTCGTTGCCTTCTGCGTACAGGTGCTCGAGAGCTTCGTTACACATGTGCCCTACTGAGCTTCGGTGGTCCCGAGGTGCAAGCTTCAAACTTGTAGTCGATTAACGTGTCGAAGTGGTTCGATTCCATCTGCAGGGCGCCGGCGGGATGATGCGATATATTTTTTTATTCGGATTTTCTAGCAAAGCAGTGTTCTTGCTCCATTTTTTATGCTGCAATCGGTAGATTCAACCACACCAACCGATTTTGTGTTGTTTTTGGATTCGTGTATAATTCACAGAAAGTTATTCGTTGCCTTCTGCGTACAGGTACTTGAGAGCTTCGTTACACATGTGCCCTACTGAGCTTCGGTGGTCCCGAGGTGGAAGCTTCAAACTTGTATTCGATTAACTTGTCGAAGTGGTTCGATTCCATCTGCAGGATGCCGGCGGGATGATGCGATATAATTTTTTATACGGATTTTCTAGCAAAGTAGTGTTGGTGCTCCATTTTTATGCTGGAATTGGTAGATTCAATCACACCAACCGATTTCGTGTTCTTTTTGGATTCGTGTATAAGTCACAGAAGGTTATTCGTTGCCTTCTGCGTGCAGGTACTTGAGAGCTTCGTTACACATGTGCCCTACTGAGCTTCGGTGGTCCCGAGGTGCAAGCTTCAAACTTGTATTCGATTAACTTGTCGAAGTGGTTCGATTCCATCTGCAGGGTGCCGGCGGGATGATGCGATATAATTTTTTATACGGATTTTCTAGCAAAGTAGTGGTGATGCTCCATTTTTTATGCTGGAATCGGTGAATTCAATCACACCAACCGAATGGGTCACGGTACACGACACGACATATGTACATATGTATGTATGCATGTAGGTGGCGATGGGCTGCAAGTTATGGTATGGTGACTGAGTGGTGTTTCTTGTGTTGTTTTTGGATTCGTGTATAGTTCACAGAAAGTTATTCGTTGCCTTCTGCGTACAGGTGCTTGAGAGCTTCGTTACACATGTGCCCTGCTGAGCTTCGGTGGTCCCGAGGTGCAAGCTTCAAACTTGTATTCGATTAACTTGTCGAAGTGGTTCGATTCCATCTGCAGGGTGCCGGCGGGATGATGCGATATAATTTTTTATACGGATTTTCTAGCAAAGTAGTGTTCTTGCTCCATTTTTTATGCTGGAATCGGTGGATTCAATCACACCAACCGAATGGGTCACGGTACACGACACGACATATGTACATATGTATGTATGCATGTAGGTGGCGATGGGCTGCAAGTTATGGTATGGTGACTGAGTGGTGTTTCTTGTGTTGTTTTTGGATTCGTGTATAGTTCACAGAAAGTTATTCGTTGCCTTCTGCGTACAGGTGCTTGAGAGCTTCGTTACACATGTGCCCTACTGAGCTTCGGTGGTCCCGAGGTGCAAGCTTCAAACTTGTATTCGATTAACTTGTCGAAGTGGTTCGATTCCATCTGCAGGGTGCCGGCGGGATGATGCGATTTAATTTTTTATACGGATTTTCTGGCAAAGTAGTGTTGATGCTCCATTTTTTTGCTGGAATTGGTAGATTCAATCACACCAACCGAATGGGTCACGGAACACGACACGACATATGTTATGGTATGGTGGCTGAGTGGTGTTTTTTGTGTTGTTTTTGGATTCGTGTATAGTTCACAGAAAGTTATTCGTTGCCTTCTGCGTACAGGTGCTTGAGAGCTTCGCTACACATGTGCCCTACTGAGCTTCGGTGGTCCCGAGGTGCAAGCTTCAAACTTGTAGTCGATTAACGTGTCGAAGTGGTTCGATTCCACCTGCAGGGCGCCGGCGGGATGATGCGATATAATTTTTTATACGGATTTTCTAGCAAAGTAGTGTTTGGAATTGGTAGATTCAATCACACCAACCGATTTCTAGTTGTTTTTGGATTCGTGTATAATTCACAGAAAGTTATTCGTTGCCTTCTGCGTACAGGTGCTTGGGAGCTTCGTTACACATGTGCCCTACTGAGTTTCTGTGGTCCCGAGGTGCAAGCTTTAAACTTGTATTCGATTAACTTGTCGAAGTGGTTCGATTCCATCTGCAGGGCGCCGGCGGGATGATGCGATATATTTTTTTATACGGATTTTCTAGCAAAGCAGTGTTGATGCTCCATTTTTTATGCTGGAATCGGTAGATTCAATCACACCAACCGAATGGGTCACGGAACACGACACGACATATGTTATGGTATGGTGGCTGAGTGGTGTTTTTTATGTTGTTTTTGGATTCGTGTATAGTTCACAGAAAGTTATTCGTTGCCTTCTGCGTACAGGTGCTTGAGAGCTTCGTTACACATGTGCGCTACTGAGCTTCGGTGGTCCCTAGGTGCAAGCTTCAAACTTGTAGTCGATTAACGTGTCGAAGTGGTTCGATTCCATCTGCAGGGCGCCGGCGGGATGATGCGAATAATTTTTTATACGGATTTTCTAACAAAGTAGTGTTGGTGCTCCATTTTTTATGCTGGAATTGGTAGATTCAATCACACCAACCGATTTCGTGTTCTTTTGGGACTCGTGTATAATTCACAGAAGGTTATTCGTTGCCTTCTGCGTACAGGTACTTGAGAGCTTCGTTACACATGTGCCCTACTGAGCTTCGGTGGTCCCGAGGTGCAAGCCTCAAACTTGTATTCGATTAACTTGTCGAAGTGGTTCGATTCCATCTGCAGGGTGCCGGCGGGATGATGCGATATAATTTTTTATACGGATTTTCTAGCAAAGTAGTGTTCTTGCTCCATTTTTTATGCTGGAATCGGTAGATTCAATCACACCAACCGAATGGGTCACGGTACACGACACGACATATGTACATATGTATGTATGCATGTAGGTGGCGATGGGCTGCAAGTTATGGTATGGTGACTGAGTGGTGTTTCTTGTGTTGTTTTTGGATTCGTGTATAGTTCACAGAAAGTTATTCGTTGCCTTCTGCGTACAGGTGCTTGAGAGCTTCGTTACACATGTGCCCTACTGAGCTTCGGTGGTCCCGAGGTGCAAGCTTCAAACTTGTATTCGATTAACTTGTCGAAGTGGTTCGATTCCATCTGCAGGGTGCCGGCGGGATGATGCGATTTAATTTTTTATACGGATTTTCTGGCAAAGTAGTGTTGATGCTCCATTTTTTATGCTGGAATTGGTAGATTCAATCACACCAACCGAATGGGCCACGGAACACGACACGACATATGTTATGGTATGGTGGCTGAGTGGTGTTTTTTGTGTTGTTTTTGGATTCGTGTATAGTTCACAGAAAGTTATTCGTTGCCTTCTGCGAACAGGTGCTTGAGAGCTTCGTTACACATGTGCCCTACTGAGCTTCGGTGGTCCCGAGGTGCAAGCTTCAAACTTGTATTCGATTAACTTGTCGAAGTGGTTCGATTCCATCTGCAGGGTGCCGGCGGGATGATGCGATTTAATTTTTTATACGGATTTTCTGGCAAAGTAGTGTTGATGCTCCATTTTTTATGCTGGAATTGGTAGATTCAATCACACCAACCGAATGGGTCACGGAACACGACACGACATATGTTATGGTATGGTGGCTGAGTGGTGTTTTTTGTGTTGTTTTTGGATTCGTGTATAGTTCACAGAAAGTTATTCGTTGCCTTCTGCGTACAGGTGCTTGAGAGCTTCGTTACACATGTGCCCTACTGAGCTTCGGTGGTCCCGAGGTGCAAGCTTCAAACTTGTAGTCGATTAACGTGTCGAAGTGATTCGATTCCACCTGCAGGGCGCCGGCGGGATGATGCGATATAATTTTTTATACGGATTTTCTAGCAAAGTAGTGTTTGGAATTGGTAGATTCAATCACACCAACCGATTTCTTGTTGTTTTTGGATTCGTGTATAATTCACAGAAAGTTATTCGTTGCCTTCTGCGTACAGGTGCTTGGAGCATCGTTACACATGTGCCCTACTGAGTTTCTGTGGTCCCGAGGTGCAAGCTTTAAACTTGTATTCGATTAACTTGTCGAAGTGGTTCGATTCCATCTGCAGGGCGCCGGCGGGATGATGCGATATATTTTTTTATACGGATTTTCTAGCAAAGTAGTGTTTGGAATTGGTAGATTCAATCACACCAACCGATTTCTTGTTGGTTTTGGATTCGTGTATAATTCACAGAAAGTTATTCGTTGCCATCTGCGTACAGGTGCTTGGGAGCTTCGTTACACATGTGCCCTACTGAGTTTCTGTGGTCCCGAGGTGCAAGCTTTAAACTTGTATTCGATTAACTTGTCGAAGTGGTTCGATTCCATCTGCAGGGCGCCGGCGGGATGATGCGATATATTTTTTTATACGGATTTTCTAGCAAAGCAGTGTTGATGCTCCATTTTTTATGCTGGAATCGGTAGATTCAATCACACCAACCGAATGGGTCACGGAACACGACACGACATATGTTATGGTATGGTGGCTGAGTGGTGTTTTTTATGTTGTTTTTGGATTCGTGTATAGTTCACAGAAAGTTATTCGTTGCCTTCTGCGTACAGGTGCTTGAGAGCTTCGTTACACATGTGCGCTACTGAGCTTCGGTGGTCCCTAGGTGCAAGCTTCAAACTTGTAGTCGATTAACGTGTCGAAGTGGTTCGATTCCATCTGCAGGGCGCCGGCGGGATGATGCGAATAATTTTTTATACGGATTTTCTAACAAAGTAGTGCTGGTGCTCCATTTTTTATGCTGGAATTGGTAGATTCAATCACACCAACCGATTTCGTGTTCTTTTTGGACTCGTGTATAATTCACAGAAGGTTATTCGTTGCCTTCTGCGTACAGGTACTTGAGAGCTTCGTTACACATGTGCCCTACTGAGCTTCGGTGGTCCCGAGGTGCAAGCTTCAAACTTGTATTCGATTAACTTGTCGAAGTGGTTCGATTCCATCTGCAGGGTGCCGGCGGGATGATGCGATATAATTTTTTATACGGATTTTCTGGCAAAGTAGTGTTGATGCTCCATTTTTTATGCTGGAATCGGTAGATTCAATCACACCAACCGAATGGGTCACGGAACACGACACGACATATGTTATAGTATGGTGGCTGAGTGGTGTTTTTTATGTTGTTTTTGGATTCGTGTATAGTTCACAGAAAGTTATTCGTTGCCTTCTGCGTACAGGTGCTTGAGAGCTTCGTTACACATGTGCCCTACTGAGCTTCGGTGGTCCCGAGGTGCAAGCTTCAAACGTGTAGTCGATTAACGTGTCGAAGTGGTTCGATTCCACCTGCAGGGCGCCGGCGGGATGATGCGATATAATTTTTTATACGGATTTTCTAGCAAAGTAGTGTTTGGAATTGGTAGATTCAATCACACCAACCGATTTCTTGTTGTTTTTGGATTCGTGTATAATCCACAGAAAGTTATTCGTTGCCTTCTGCGTACAGGTGCTTGGGAGCTTCGTTACACATGTGCCCTACTGAGTTTCTGTGGTCCCGAGGTGCAAGCTTTAAACTTGTATTCGATTAACTTGTCGAAGTGGTTCGATTCCATCTGCAGGGCGCCGGCGGGATGATGCGATATATTTTTTTATACGGATTTTCTAGCAAAGTAGTGTTTGGAATTGGTAGATTCAATCACACCAACCGATTTCTTGTTGGTTTTGGATTCGTGTATAATTCACAGAAAGTTATTCGTTGCCATCTGCGTACAGGTGCTTGGGAGCTTCGTTACACATGTGCCCTACTGAGTTTCTGTGGTCCCGAGGTGCAAGCTTTAAACTTGTATTCGATTAACTTGTCGAAGTGGTTCGATTCCATCTGCAGGGCGCCGGCGGGATGATGCGATATATTTTTGTATACGGATTTTCTAGCAAAGCAGTGTTGATGCTCCATTTTTTATGCTGGAATCGGTAGATTCAATCACACCAACCGAATGGGTCACGGAACACGACACGACATATGTTATGGTATGGTGGCTGAGTGGTGTTTTTTATGTTGTTTTTGGATTCGTGTATAGTTCACAGAAAGTTATTCGTTGCCTTCTGCGTACAGGTGCTTGAGAGCTTCGTTACACATGCGCGCTACTGAGCTTCGGTGGTCCCTAGGTGCAAGCTTCAAACTTGTAGTCGATTAACGTGTCGAAGTGGTTCGATTCCATCTGCAGGGCGCCGGCGGGATGATGCGAATAATTTTTTATACGGATTTTCTAACAAAGTAGTGCTGGTGCTCCATTTTTTATGCTGGAATTGGTAGATTCAATCACACCAACCGATTTCGTGTTCTTTTTGGACTCGTGTATAATTCACAGAAGGTTATTCGTTGCCTTCTGCGTACAGGTACTTGAGAGCTTCGTTACACATGTGCCCTACTGAGCTTCGGTGGTCCCGAGGTGCAAGCTTCAAACTTGTATTCGATTAACTTGTCGAAGTGGTTCGATTCCATCTGCAGGGTGCCGGCGGGATGATGCGATATAATTTTTTATACGGATTTTCTGGCAAAGTAGTGTTGATGCTCCATTTTTTATGCTGGAATCGGTAGATTCAATCACACCAACCGAATGGGTCACGGAGCACGACACGACATATGTTATAGTATGGTGGCTGAGTGGTGTTTTTTATGTTGTTTTTGGATTCGTGTATAGTTCACAGAAAGTTATTCGTTGCCTTCTGCGTACAGGTGCTTGAGAGCTTCGTTACACATGTGCGCTACTGAGCTTCGGTGGTCCCGAGGTGCAAGCTTCAAACTTGTAGTCGATTAACGTGTCGAATGGGTTCGATTCCATCTGCAGGGCGCCGGCGGGATGATGCGAATAATTTTTTATACGGATTTTCTAGCAAAGTAGTGTTGGTGCTCCATTTTTATGCTGGAATTGGTAGATTCAATCACACCAACCGATTTCGTGTTCTTTTTGGACTCGTGTATAATTCACAGAAGGTTATTCGTTGCCTTCTGCGTACAGGTACTTGAGAGCTTCGTTACACATGTGCCCTACTGAGCTTCGGTGGTCCCGAGGTGCAAGCTTCAAACTTGTATTCGATTAACTTGTCGAAGTGGTTCGATTCCATCTGCAGGGTGCCGGCGGGATGATGCGATATAATTTTTTATACGGATTTTCTGGCAAAGTAGTGTTGGTGCTCCATTTTTTATCCTGGAATCGGTAGATTCAATCACACCAACCGAATGGGTCACGGAACACGACACGACATATGTTATAGTATGGTGGCTGAGTGGTGTTTTTTGTGTTGTTTTTGGATTCGTGTATAGTTCACAGAAAGTTATTCGTTGCCTTCTGCGTACAGGTGCTTGAGAGCTTCGTTACACATGTGCCCTACTGAGCTTCGGTGGTCCCGAGGTGCAAGCTTCAAACTTGTAGTCGATTAACGTGTCGAAGTGGTTGGATTCCATCTGCAGGGCGCCGGCGGGATGATGCGATATATTTTTTTATACGGATTTTCTAGCAAAGCAGTGTTCTCGCTCCATTTTTTTTGCTGCAATCGGTTGATTCAGCCACACCAACCGATTTTGTGTTGTTTTTGGATTCGTGTATAATTCACAGAAAGTTATTCGTTGCCTTCTGCGTACAGGTACTTGAGAGCTTCGTTACACATGTGCCCTACTGAGCTTCGGTTGTCCCGAGGTGCAAGCTTCAAACTTGTATTCGATTAACTTGTCGAAGTGGTTCGATTCCATCTGCAGGGTGCCGGCGGGATGATGCGATATATTTTTTTATACGGATTTTCTAGCAAAGTAGTGTTGGTGCTCCATTTTTTATGCTGGAATTGGTAGATTCAATCACACCAACAGATTTCGTGTTCTTTTTGGATTCGTGTATAATTCACAGAAGGTTATTCGTTGCGGGTGCCGGCGGGATGACGCGATATAATTTTTTATACGGATTTTCTAGCAAAGTAGTGTTGATGCTCCATTTTTTATGCTGGAATCGGTAGATTCAATCACACCAACCGAATGGGTCACGGAACACGACACGACATATGTACATATGTATGTATGCATGTAGGTGGCGATGGGCTGCAAGTTATGGTATGGTGACTGAGTGGTGTTTCTTGTGTTGTTTTTGGATTCGTGTATAGTTCACAGAAAGTTATTCGTTGCCTTCTGCGTACAGGTGCTTGAGAGCTTCGTTACACATGTGCCCTACTGAGCTTCGGTGGTCCCGAGGTGCAAGCTTCAAACTTGTATTCGATTAACTTGTCGAAGTGGTTCGATTCCATCTGCAGGGTGCCGGCGGGATGATGCGATATAATTTTTTATACGGATTTTCTGGCAAAGTAGTGTTGATGCTCCATTTTTTATGCTGGAATCGGTAGATTCAATCACACCAACCGAATGGGTCACGGAACACGACACGACATATGTTATGGTATGGTGGCTGAGTGGTGTTTTTTATGTTGTTTTTGGATTCGTGTATAGTTCACAGAAAGTTATTCGTTGCCTTCTGCGTACAGGTGCTTGAGAGCTTCGTTAAACATGTGCGCTACTGAGCTTCGGTGGTCCCGAGGTGCAAGCTTCAAACTTGTAGTCGATTAACGTGTCGAAGTGGTTCGATTCCATCTGCAGGGCGCCGGCGGGATGATGCGAATAATTTTTTATACGGATTTTCTAGCAAAGTAGTGTTTGGAATTGGTAGATTCAATCACACCAACCGATTTCTTGTTGTTTTTGGATTCGTGTATAATTCACAGAAAGTTATTCGTTGCCTTCTGCGTACAGGTGCTTGGGAGCTTCGTTACACATGTGCCCTACTGAGTTTCTGTGGTCCCGAGGTGCAAGCTTTAAACTTGTATTCGATTAACTTGTCGAAGTGGTTCGATTCCATCTGCAGGGCGCCGGCGGGATGATGCGATATATTTTTTTATACGGATTTTCTAGCAAAGCAGTGTTCTTGCTCCATTTTTTATGCTGCAATCGGTAGATTCAGCCACACCAACCGATTTTGTGTTGTTTTTGGATTCGTGTATAATTCACAGAAAGTTATTCGTTGCCTTCTGCGTACAGGTACTTGAGAGCTTCGTTACACATTTGCCCTACTGAGCTTCGGTGGTCCCGAGGTGCAAGCTTCAAACTTGTATTCGATTAACTTGTCGAAGTGGTTCTATTCCATCTGCAGGGTGCAGGCGGGATGATGCGTTATAAATTTTTATACGGATTTTCTGGCAAAGTAGTGTTGATGCTCCATTTTTTATGCTGGAATCGGTAGATTCAATCACACCAACCGAATGGGTCACGGAACACGACACGACATATGTTATGGTATGGTGGCTGAGTGGTGTTTTTTGTGTTGTTTTTGGATTCGTGTATAGTTCACAGAAAGTTATTCGTTGCCTTCTGCTTACAGGTGCTTGAGAGCTTCGTTACACATGTGCGCTACTGAGCTTCGGTGGTCCCGAGGTGCAAGCTTCAAACTTGTAGTCGATTAACGTGTCGAAGTGGTTCGATTCCATCTGCAGGGCGCCGGCGGGATGATGCGAATAATTTTTTATACGGATTTTCTAGCAAAGTAGTGTTGGTGCTCCATTTTTTATGCTGGAATTGGTAGAATCAATCACACCAACCGATTTCGTGTTCTTTTTGGATTCGTGTATAATTCACAGAAGGTTATTCGTTGCCTTCTGCGTACAGGTACTTGAGAGCTTCGTTACACATGTGCCCTACTGAGCTTCGGTGGTCCCGAGGTGCAAGCTTCAAACTTGTATTCGATTACCTTGTCGAAGTGGTTCGATTCCATCTGCAGGGTGCCGGCGGGATGATGCGATTTAATTTTTTATACGGATTTTCTGGCAAAGTAGTGTTGATGCTCCATTTTTTATGCTGGAATTGGTAGAATCAATCACACCAACCGATTTCGTGTTCTTTTTGGATTCGTGTATAATTCACAGAAAGTTATTCGTTGCCTTCTGCGAACAGGTGCTTGAGAGCTTCGTTACACATGTGCCCTACTGAGCTTCGGTGGTCCCGAGGTGCAAGCTTCAAACTTGTAGTCGATTAACGTGTCGAAGTGGTTCGATTCCATCTGCAGGGCGCCGGCGGGATGATGCGAATAATTTTTTATACGGATTTTCTAGCAAAGTAGTGTTGGTGCTCCATTTTTTATGCTGGAATTGGTAGAATCAATCACACCAACCGATTTCGTGTTCTTTTTGGATTCGTGTATAATTCACAGAAAGTTATTCGTTGCCTTCTGCGAACAGGTGCTTGAGAGCTTCGTTACACATGTGCCCTACTGAGCTTCGGTGGTCCCGAGGTGCAAGCTTCAAACTTGTATTCGATTAACTTGTCGAAGTGGTTCGATTCCATCTGCAGGGTGCCGGCGGGATGATGCGATTTAATTTTTTATACGGATTTTCTGGCAAAGTAGTGTTGATGCTCCATTTTTTATGCTGGAATTGGTAGATTCAATCACACCAACCGAATGGGTCACGGAACACGACACGACATATGTTATGGTATGGTGGCTGAGTGGTGTTTTTTGTGTTGTTTTTGGATTCGTGTATAGTTCACAGAAAGTTATTCGTTGCCTTCTGCGTACAGGTGCTTGAGAGCTTCGTTACACATGTGCCCTACTGAGCTTCGGTGGTCCCGAGGTGCAAGCTTCAAACTTGTAGTCGATTAACGTGTCGAAGTGATTCGATTCCACCTGCAGGGCGCCGGCGGGATGATGCGATATAATTTTTTATACGGATTTTCTAGCAAAGTAGTGTTTGGAATTGGTAGATTCAATCACACCAACCGATTTCTTGTTGTTTTTGGATTCGTGTATAATTCACAGAAAGTTATTCGTTGCCTTCTGCGTACAGGTGCTTGGGAGCTTCGTTACACATGTGCCCTACTGAGTTTCTGTGGTCCCGAGGTGCAAGCTTTAAACTTGTATTCGATTAACTTGTCGAAGTGGTTCGATTCCATCTGCAGGGCGCCGGCGGGATGATGCGATATATTTTTTTATACGGATTTTCTAGCAAAGTAGTGTTTGGAATTGGTAGATTCAATCACACCAACCGATTTCTTGTTGGTTTTGGATTCGTGTATAATTCACAGAAAGTTATTCGTTGCCATCTGCGTACAGGTGCTTGGGAGCTTCGTTACACATGTGCCCTACTGAGTTTCTGTGGTCCCGAGGTGCAAGCTTTAAACTTGTATTCGATTAACTTGTCGAAGTGGTTCGATTCCATCTGCAGGGCGCCGGCGGGATGATGCGATATATTTTTTTATACGGATTTTCTAGCAAAGCAGTGTTGATGCTCCATTTTTTATGCTGGAATCGGTAGATTCAATCACACCAACCGAATGGGTCACGGAACACGACACGACATATGTTATGGTATGGTGGCTGAGTGGTGTTTTTTATGTTGTTTTTGGATTCGTGTATAGTTCACAGAAAGTTATTCGTTGCCTTCTGCGTACAGGTGCTTGAGAGCTTCGTTACACATGTGCGCTACTGAGCTTCGGTGGTCCCTAGGTGCAAGCTTCAAACTTGTAGTCGATTAACGTGTCGAAGTGGTTCGATTCCATCTGCAGGGCGCCGGCGGGATGATGCGAATAATTTTTTATACGGATTTTCTAACAAAGTAGTGCTGGTGCTCCATTTTTTATGCTGGAATTGGTAGATTCAATCACACCAACCGATTTCGTGTTCTTTTTGGACTCGTGTATAATTCACAGAAGGTTATTCGTTGCCTTCTGCGTACAGGTACTTGAGAGCTTCGTTACACATGTGCCCTACTGAGCTTCGGTGGTCCCGAGGTGCAAGCTTCAAACTTGTATTCGATTAACTTGTCGAAGTGGTTCGATTCCATCTGCAGGGTGCCGGCGGGATGATGCGATATAATTTTTTATACGGATTTTCTGGCAAAGTAGTGTTGATGCTCCATTTTTTATGCTGGAATCGGTAGATTCAATCACACCAACCGAATGGGTCACGGAACACGACACGACATATGTTATAGTATGGTGGCTGAGTGGTGTTTTTTATGTTGTTTTTGGATTCGTGTATAGTTCACAGAAAGTTATTCGTTGCCTTCTGCGTACAGGTGCTTGAGAGCTTCGTTACACATGTGCGCTACTGAGCTTCGGTGGTCCCGAGGTGCAAGCTTCAAACTTGTAGTCGATTAACGTGTCGAATGGGTTCGATTCCATCTGCAGGGCGCCGGCGGGATGATGCGAATAATTTTTTATACGGATTTTCTAGCAAAGTAGTGTTGGTGCTCCATTTTTATGCTGGAATTGGTAGATTCAATCACACCAACCGATTTCGTGTTCTTTTTGGACTCGTGTATAATTCACAGAAGGTTATTCGTTGCCTTCTGCGTACAGGTACTTGAGAGCTTCGTTACACATGTGCCCTACTGAGCTTCGGTGGTCCCGAGGTGCAAGCTTCAAACTTGTATTCGATTAACTTGTCGAAGTGGTTCGATTCCATCTGCAGGGTGCCGGCGGGATGATGCGATATAATTTTTTATACGGATTTTCTGGCAAAGTAGTGTTGGTGCTCCATTTTTTATGCTGGAATCGGTAGATTCAATCACACCAACCGAATGGGTCACGGAACACGACACGACATATGTTATAGTATGGTGGCTGAGTGGTGTTTTTTGTGTTGTTTTTGGATTCGTGTATAGTTCACAGAAAGTTATTCGTTGCCTTCTGCGTACAGGTGCTTGAGAGCTTCGTTACACATGTGCCCTACTGAGCTTCGGTGGTCCCGAGGTGCAAGGTTCAAACTTGTAGTCGATTAACGTGTCGAAGTGGTTGGATTCCATCTGCAGGGCGCCGGCGGGATGATGCGATATATTTTTTTATACGGATTTTCTAGCAAAGCAGTGTTCTCGCTCCATTTTTTATGCTGCAATCGGTTGATTCAGCCACACCAACCGATTTTGTGTTGTTTTTGGATTCGTGTATAATTCACAGAAAGTTATTCGTTGCCTTCTGCGTACAGGTACTTGAGAGCTTCGTTACACATGTGCCCTACTGAGCTTCGGTTGTCCCGAGGTGCAAGCTTCAAACTTGTATTCGATTAACTTGTCGAAGTGGTTCGATTCCATCTGCAGGGTGCCGGCGGGATGATGCGATATATTTTTTTATACGGATTTTCTAGCAAAGTAGTGTTGGTGCTCCATTTTTTATGCTGGAATTGGTAGATTCAATCACACCAACAGATTTCGTGTTCTTTTTGGATTCGTGTATAATTCACAGAAGGTTATTCGTTGCGGGTGCCGGCGGGATGACGCGATATAATTTTTTATACGGATTTTCTAGCAAAGTAGTGTTGATGCTCCATTTTTTATGCTGGAATCGGTAGATTCAATCACACCAACCGAATGGGTCACGGAACACGACACGACATATGTACATATGTATGTATGCATGTAGGTGGCGATGGGCTGCAAGTTATGGTATGGTGACTGAGTGGTGTTTCTTGTGTTGTTTTTGGATTCGTGTATAGTTCACAGAAAGTTATTCGTTGCCTTCTGCGTACAGGTGCTTGAGAGCTTCGTTACACATGTGCCCTACTGAGCTTCGGTGGTCCCGAGGTGCAAGCTTCAAACTTGTATTCGATTAACTTGTCGAAGTGGTTCGATTCCATCTGCAGGGTGCCGGCGGGATGATGCGATATAATTTTTTATACGGATTTTCTGGCAAAGTAGTGTTGATGCTCCATTTTTTATGCTGGAATCGGTAGATTCAATCACACCAACCGAATGGGTCACGGAACACGACACGACATATGTTATGGTATGGTGGCTGAGTGGTGTTTTTTATGTTGTTTTTGGATTCGTGTATAGTTCACAGAAAGTTATTCGTTGCCTTCTGCGTACAGGTGCTTGAGAGCTTCGTTAAACATGTGCGCTACTGAGCTTCGGTGGTCCCGAGGTGCAAGCTTCAAACTTGTAGTCGATTAACGTGTCGAAGTGGTTCGATTCCATCTGCAGGGCGCCGGCGGGATGATGCGAATAATTTTTTATACGGATTTTCTAGCAAAGTAGTGTTTGGAATTGGTAGATTCAATCACACCAACCGATTTCTTGTTGTTTTTGGATTCGTGTATAATTCACAGAAAGTTATTCGTTGCCTTCTGCGTACAGGTGCTTGGGAGCTTCGTTACACATGTGCCCTACTGAGTTTCTGTGGTCCCGAGGTGCAAGCTTTAAACTTGTATTCGATTAACTTGTCGAAGTGGTTCGATTCCATCTGCAGGGCGCCGGCGGGATGATGCGATATATTTTTTTATACGGATTTTCTAGCAAAGCAGTGTTCTTGCTCCATTTTTTATGCTGCAATCGGTAGATTCAGCCACACCAACCGATTTTGTGTTGTTTTTGGATTCGTGTATAATTCACAGAAAGTTATTCGTTGCCTTCTGCGTACAGGTACTTGAGAGCTTCGTTACACATTTGCCCTACTGAGCTTCGGTGGTCCCGAGGTGCAAGCTTCAAACTTGTATTCGATTAACTTGTCGAAGTGGTTCTATTCCATCTGCAGGGTGCCGGCGGGATGATGCGTTATAATTTTTTATACGGATTTTCTGGCAAAGTAGTGTTGATGCTCCATTTTTTATGCTGGAATCGGTAGATTCAATCACACCAACCGAATGGGTCACGGAACACGACACGACATATGTTATGGTATGGTGGCTGAGTGGTGTTTTTTGTGTTGTTTTTGGATTCGTGTATAGTTCACAGAAAGTTATTCGTTGCCTTCTGCTTACAGGTGCTTGAGAGCTTCGTTACACATGTGCGCTACTGAGCTTCGGTGGTCCCGAGGTGCAAGCTTCAAACTTGTAGTCGATTAACGTGTCGAAGTGGTTCGATTCCATCTGCAGGGCGCCGGCGGGATGATGCGAATAATTTTTTATACGGATTTTCTAGCAAAGTAGTGTTGGTGCTCCATTTTTTATGCTGGAATTGGTAGAATCAATCACACCAACCGATTTCGTGTTCTTTTTGGATTCGTGTATAATTCACAGAAGGTTATTCGTTGCCTTCTGCGTACAGGTACTTGAGAGCTTCGTTACACATGTGCCCTACTGAGCTTCGGTGGTCCCGAGGTGCAAGCTTCAAACTTGTATTCGATTAACTTGTCGAAGTGGTTCGATTCCATCTGCAGGGTGCCGGCGGGATGATGCGATTTAATTTTTTATACGGATTTTCTGGCAAAGTAGTGTTGATGCTCCATTTTTTATGCTGGAATTGGTAGATTCAATCACACCAACCGAATGGGTCACGGAACACGACACGACATATGTTATGGTATGGTGGCTGAGTGGTGTTTTTTGTGTTGTTTTTGGATTCGTGTATAGTTCACAGAAAGTTATTCGTTGCCTTCTGCGTACAGGTGCTTGAGAGCTTCGTTACACATGTGCCCTACTGAGCTTCGGTGGTCCCGAGGTGCAAGCTTCAAACTTGTATTCGATTAACTTGTCGAAGTGGTTCGATTCCATCTGCAGGGTGCCGGCGGGATGATGCGATTTAATTTTTTATACGGATTTTCTGGCAAAGTAGTGTTGATGCTCCATTTTTTATGCTGGAATTGGTAGATTCAATCACACCAACCGAATGGGTCACGGAACACGACACGACATATGTTATGGTATGGTGGCTGAGTGGTGTTTTTTGTGTTGTTTTTGGATTCGTGTATAGTTCACAGAAAGTTATTCGTTGCCTTCTGCGTACAGGTGCTTGAGAGCTTCGTTACACATGTGCCCTACTGAGCTTCGGTGGTCCCGAGGTGCAAGCTTCAAACTTGTATTCGATTAACTTGTCGAAGTGGTTCGATTCCATCTGCAGGGTGCCGGCGGGATGATGCGATTTAATTTTTTATACGGATTTTCTGGCAAAGTAGTGTTGATGCTCCATTTTTTATGCTGGAATTGGTAGATTCAATCACACCAACCGAATGGGTCACGGAACACGACACGACATATGTTATGGTATGGTGGCTGAGTGGTGTTTTTTGTGTTGTTTTTGGATTCGTGTATAGTTCACAGAAAGTTATTCGTTGCCTTCTGCGTACAGGTGCTTGAGAGCTTCGTTACACATGTGCCCTACTGAGCTTCGGTGGTCCCGAGGTGCAAGCTTCAAACTTGTAGTCGATTACCGTGTCGAAGTGGTTCGATTCCACCTGCAGGGCGCCGGCGGGATGATGCGAATAATTTTTTATACGGATTTTCTAGCAAAGTAGTGTTTGGAATTGGTAGATTCAATCACACCAACCGATTTCTTGTTGTTTTTGGATTCGTGTATAATTCACAGAAAGTTATTCGTTGCCTTTTGCGTACAGGTGCTTGGGAGCTTCGTTACACATGTGCCCTACTGAGTTTCTGTGGTCCCGAGGTGCAAGCTTTAAACTTGTATTCGATTAACTTGTCGAAGTGGTTCGATTCCATTTGCAGGGCGCCGGCGGGATGATGCGATATATTTTTTTATACGGATTTTCTAGCAAAGTAGTGTTTGGAATTGGTAGATTCAATCACACCAACCGATTTCTTGTTGGTTTTGGATTCGTGTATAATTCACAGAAAGTTATTCGTTGCCATCTGCGTACAGGTGCTTGGGAGCTTCGTTACACATGTGCCCTACTGAGTTTCTGTGGTCCCGAGGTGCAAGCTTTAAACTTGTATTCGATTAACTTGTCGAAGTGGTTCGATTCCATCTGCAGGGCGCCGGCGGGAATATGCGATATATTTTTTTATACGGATTTTCTAGCAAAGCAGTGTTGATGCTCCATTTTTTATGCTGGAATCGGTAGATTCAATCACACCAACCGAATGGGTCACGGAACACGACACGACACATGTTATGGTATGGTGGCTGAGTGGTGTTTTTTATGTTGTTTTTGGATTCGTGTATAGTTCACAGAAAGTTATTCGTTGCCTTCTGCGTACAGGTGCTTGAGAGCTTCGTTACACATGTGCGCTACTGAGCTTCGGTGGTCCCTAGGTGCAAGCTTCAAACTTGTAGTCGATTAACGTGTCGAAGTGGTTCGATTCCATCTGCAGGGCGCCGGCGGGATGATGCGAATAATTTTTTATACGGATTTTCTAACAAAGTAGTGCTGGTGCTCCATTTTTTATGCTGGAATTGGTAGATACAATCACACCAACCGATTTCGTGTTCTTTTTGGACTCGTGTATAATTCACAGAAGGTTATTCGTTGCCTTCTGCGTACAGGTACTTGAGAGCTTCGTTACACATGTGCCCTACTGAGCTTCGGTGGTCCCGAGGTGCAAGCTTCAAACTTGTATTCGATTAACTTGTCGAAGTGGTTCGATTCCATCTGCAGGGTGCCGGCGGGATGATGCGATATAATTTTTTATACGGATTTTCTGGCAAAGTAGTGTTGATGCTCCATTTTTTATGCTGGAATCGGTAGATTCAATCACACCAACCGAATGGGTCACGGAACACGACACGACATATGTTATAGTATGGTGGCTGAGTGGTGTTTTTTATGTTGTTTTTGGATTCGTGTATAGTTCACAGAAAGTTATTCGTTGCCTTCTGCGTACAGGTGCTTGAGAGCTTCGTTACACATGTGCGCTACTGAGCTTCGGTGGTCCCGAGGTGCAAGCTTCAAACTTGTAGTCGATTAACGTGTCGAATGGGTTCGATTCCATCTGCAGGGCGCCGGCGGGATGATGCGAATAATTTTTTATACGGATTTTCTAGCAAAGTAGTGTTGGTGCTCCATTTTTATGCTGGAATTGGTAGATTCAATCACACCAACCGATTTCGTGTTCTTTTTGGACTCGTGTATAATTCACAGAAGGTTATTCGTTGCCTTCTGCGTACAGGTACTTGAGAGCTTCGTTACAGATGTGCCCTACTGAGCTTCGGTGGTCCCGAGGTGCAAGCTTCAAACTTGTATTCGATTAACTTGTCGAAGTGGTTCGATTCCATCTGCAGGGTGCCGGCGGGATGATGCGATATAATTTTTTATACGGATTTTCTGGCAAAGTAGTGTTGGTGCTCCATTTTTTATGCTGGAGTCGGTAGATTCAATCACACCAACCGAATGGGTCACGGAACACGTCACGACATATGTTATAGTATGGTGGCTGAGTGGTGTTTTTTGTGTTGTTTTTGGATTCGTGTATAGTTCACAGAAAGTTATTCGTTGCCTTCTGCGTAAAGGTGCTTGAGAGCTTCGTTACACATGTGCCCTACTGAGCTTCGGTGGTCCCGAGGTGCAAGCTTCAAACTTGTAGTCGATTAACGTGTCGAAGTGGTTGGATTCCATCTGCAGGGCGCCGGCGGGATGATGCGATATATTTTTTTATACGGATTTTCTAGCAAAGCAGTGTTCTCGCTCCATTTTTTATGCTGCAATCGGTAGATTCAGCCACACCAACCGATTTTGTGTTGTTTTTGGATTCGTGTATAATTCACAGAAAGTTATTCGTTGCCTTCTGCGTACAGGTACTTGAGAGCTTCGTTACACATGTGCCCTACTGAGCTTCGGTGGTCCCGAGGTGCAAGCTTCAAACTTGTATTCGATTAGTTAATCGAAGTGGTGTCGAAGTGGTTCGATTCCATCTGCAGGGTGCCGGCGGGATGATGCGATATATTTTTTTATACGGATTTTCTAGCAAAGTAGTGTTGGTGCTCCATTTTCTATGCTGGAATTGGTAGATTCAATCACACCAACAGATTTCGTGTTCTTTTTGGATTCGTGTATAATTCACAGAAGGTTATTCGTTGCGGGTGCCGGCGGGATGACGCGATATAATTTTTTATACGGATTTTCTAGCAAAGTAGTGTTGATGCTCCATTTTTTATGCTGGAATCGGTAGATTCAATCACACCAACCGAATGGGTCACGGAACACGACACGACATATGTACATATGTATGTATGCATGTAGGTGGCGATGGGCTGCAGGTTATGGTATGGTGACTGAGTGGTGTTTCTTGTGTTGTTTTTGGATTCGTGTATAGTTCACAGAAAGTTATTCGTTGCCTTCTGCGTACAGGTGCTTGAGAGCTTCGTTACACATGTGCCCTACTGAGCTTCGGTGGTCCCGAGGTGCAAGCTTCAAACTTGTATTCGATTAACTTGTCGAAGTGGTTCGATTCCATCTGCAGGGTGCCGGCGGGATGATGCGATATAATTTTTTATACGGATTTTCTGGCAAAGTAGTGTTGATGCTCCATTTTTTATGCTGGAATCGGTAGATTCAATCACACCAACCGAATGGGTCACGGAACACGACACGACATATGTTATGGTATGGTGGCTGAGTGGTGTTTTTTATGTTGTTTTTGGATTCGTGTATAGTTCACAGAAAGTTATTCGTTGCCTTCTGCGTACAGGTGCTTGAGAGCTTCGTTAAACATGTGCGCTACTGAGCTTCGGTGGTCCCGAGGTGCAAGCTTCAAACTTGTAGTCGATTAACGTGTCGAAGTGGTTCGATTCCATCTGCAGGGCGCCGGCGGGATGATGCGAATAATTTTTTATACGGATTTTCTAGCAAAGTAGTGTTTGGAATTGGTAGATTCAATCACACCAACCGATTTCTTGTTGTTTTTGGATTCGTGTATAATTCACAGAAAGTTATTCGTTGCCTTCTGCGTACAGGTGCTTGGGAGCTTCGTTACACATGTGCCCTACTGAGTTTCTGTGGTCCCGAGGTGCAAGCTTTAAACTTGCATTCGATTAACTTGTCGAAGTGGTTCGATTCCATCTGCAGGGCGCCGGCGGGATGATGCGATATATTTTTTTATACGGATTTTCTAGCAAAGCAGTGTTCTTGCTCCATTTTTTATGCTGCAATCGGTAGATTCAGCCACACCAACCGATTTTGTGTTGTTTTTGGATTCGTGTATAATTCACAGAAAGTTATTCGTTGCCTTCTGCGTACAGGTACTTGAGAGCTTCGTTACACATTTGCCCTACTGAGCTTCGGTGGTCCCGAGGTGCAAGCTTCAAACTTGTATTCGATTAACTTGTCGAAGTGGTTCTATTCCATCTGCAGGGTGCCGGCGGGATGATGCGTTATAATTTTTTATACGGATTTTCTGGCAAAGTAGTGTTGATGCTCCATTTTTTATGCTGGAATCGGTAGATTCAATCACACCAACCGAATGGGTCACGGAACACGACACGACATATGTTATGGTATGGTGGCTGAGTGGTGTTTTTTGTGTTGTTTTTGGATTCGTGTATAGTTCACAGAAAGTTATTCGTTGCCTTCTGCTTACAGGTGCTTGAGAGCTTCGTTACACATGTGCGCTACTGAGCTTCGGTGGTCCCGAGGTGCAAGCTTCAAACTTGTAGTCGATTAACGTGTCGAAGTGGTTCGATTCCATCTGCAGGGCGCCGGCGGGATGATGCGAATAATTTTTTATACGGATTTTCTAGCAAAGTAGTGTTGGTGCTCCATTTTTTATGCTGGAATTGGTAGATTTAATCACACCAACCGATTTCGTGTTCTTTTTGGATTCGTGTATAATTCACAGAAGGTTATTCGTTGCCTTCTGCGTACAGGTACTTGAGAGCTTCGTTACACATGTGCCCTACTGAGCTTCGGTGGTCCCGAGGTGCAAGCTTCAAACTTGTATTCGATTAACTTGTCGAAGTGGTTCGATTCCATCTGCAGGGTGCCGGCGGGATGATGCGATATAATTTTTGATACGGATTTTCTGGCAAAGTAGTGTTGATGCTCCATTTTTTATGCTGGAATCGGTAGATTCAATCACACCAACCGAATGGGTCACGGAACACGACACGACATATGTTATAGTATGGTGGCTGAGTGGTGTTTTTGGTGTTGTTTTTGGATTCGTGTATAGTTCACAGAAAGTTATTCGTTGCCTTCTGCGTACAGGTGCTTGAGAGCTTCGTTACACATGTGCCCTACTGAGCTTCGGTGGTCCCGAGGTGCAAGCTTCAAACTTGTAGTCGATTAACGTGTCGAAGTGGTTCGATTCCATCTGCAGGGCGCCGGCGGGATGATGCGATATATTTTTTGACGTGACAACGTCTATTAAATCACTTAGCGCTGAAATATGGGATGCCGAATCGCAAAAAACGCGGAAAAATGTAGACTAACCGTGTGAGTAGGCGTGGCCTAGCGAGTATGTAGTAGTGAGTTCGCGCGAGAATTATCAACATTTCAGATAAAAAAAATTCAGCGTCGTTTAGTGGAATTAAATCAAATAAAATCATATCATAGACCTATTGTAAATAGAATATTAGAAATAAAGAACACTTAAACGTTTGAGTATAAAATTGTCTTATTCAATTAAATACATGTATAATACTGTAATATGAAAATAAAACATTGAAATCAATAAAAAAATTATATGTAATTGTTGAATATATAATATTTATACGTCAATCATAAAATCGTATAATAGATGTTGTCACGAAATAATGGATTTGGCTAATAACAGCCAATCTAATAACAGACGGAAAGGTCGGGTGCGCGAAGTTTTTTATACGGATTTTCTGGCAAAGCAGTGTTCTCGCTCCATTTTTTATGCTGCAATCGGTAGATTCAGCCACACCAACCGATTTTGTGTTGTTTTTGGATTCGTGTATAATTCACAGAAAGTTATTCGTTGCCTTCCGCGTACAGGTACTTGAGAGCTTCGTTACACATGTGCCCTACTGAGCTTCGGTGGTCCCGAGGTGCAAGCTTCAAACTTGTAGTCGATTAACGTGTCGAAGTGGTTCGATTCCATCTGCAGGGCGCCGGCGGGATGATGCGATATAATTTTTTATACGGATTTTCTAGCAAAGTAGTGTTGGTGCTCCATTTTTTATGCTGGAATTGGTAGATTCAATCACACCAACAGATTTCGTGTTCTTTTTGGATTCGTGTATAATTCACAGAAGGTTATTATAGCGAGGTAGTGTTCTTGCTCCATTTTTTATGCTGCAATCGGTAGATTCAGCTACACCAACCGATTTTGTGTTGTTTTTGGATTCGTGTATAATTCACAGAAAGTTATTCGTTGCCTTCCGCGTACAGGTACTTGAGAGCTTCGTTACACATGTGCCCTACTGAGCTTCGGTGGTCCCGAGGTGCAAGCTTCAAACTTGTAGTCGATTAACGTGTCGAAGTGGTTCGATTCCATCTGCAGGGCGCCGGCGGGATGATGCGATATAATTTTTTATACGGATTTTCTAGCAGAGTAGTGTTGGTGCTCCATTTTTTATGCTGGAATTGGTAGATTCAATCACACCAACCGAATGGGTCACGGAACACGACACGACATATGTACATATGTATGTATGCATGTAGGTGGCGATGGGCTGCAAGTTATGGTATGGTGATTGAGTGGTGTTTCTTGTGTTGTTTTTGGATTCGTGTATAATTCACAGAGAGTTATTCGTTGCCTTCTGCGTACACATGTGCCCTACTGAGCTTCGGTGGTCCCGAGGTGCAAGCTTCAAACTTGTAGTCGATTAACGTGTCGAAGTGGTTCGATTTCATCTGCAGGGCGCCGGCGGGATGATGCGATATAATTTTTTATACGGATTTTCTAGCAAAGTAGTGTTGGTGCTCCATTTTTTAT
Source organism: Eumerus sabulonum (assembly GCA_951905685.1). Lineage (NCBI taxonomy): Eukaryota > Metazoa > Arthropoda > Insecta > Diptera > Syrphidae > Eumerus > Eumerus sabulonum. The sequence continues at coordinate 43,883,674 of OX645063.1, forward strand.
GCTGGAATTGGTAGATTCAATCACACCAACCGATTTCGTGTTCTTTTTGGATTCGTGTATAATTCACAGAAGGTTATTCGTTGCCTTCTGCGTACAGGTACTTGAGAGCTTCGTTACACATGTGCCCTACTGAGCTTCGGTGGTCCCGAGGTGCAAGCTTCAAACTTGTATTCGATTAACTTGTCGAAGTGGTTCGATTCCATCTGCAGGGTGCCGGCGGGATGATGCGATATAATTTTTTATACGGATTTTCTGGCAAAGTAGTGTTGATGCTCCATTTTTTATGCTGGAATCGGTAGATTCAATCACACCAACCGAATGGGTCACGGAACACGACACGACATATGTTATAGTATGGTGGCTGAGTGGTGTTTTTTATGTTGTTTTTGGATTCGTGTATAGTTCACAGAAAGTTATTCGTTGCCTTCTGCGTACAGGTGCTTGAGAGCTTCGTTACACATGTGCGCTACTGAGCTTCGGTGGTCCCGAGGTGCAAGCTTCAAACTTGTAGTCGATTAACGTGTCGAATGGGTTCGATTCCATCTGCAGGGCGCCGGCGGGATGATGCGAATAATTTTTTATACGGATTTTCTAGCAAAGTAGTGTTGGTGCTCCATTTTTATGCTGGAATTGGTAGATTCAATCACACCAACCGATTTCGTGTTCTTTTTGGACTCGTGTATAATTCACAGAAGGTTATTCGTTGCCTTCTGCGTACAGGTACTTGAGAGCTTCGTCACAGATGTGCCCTACTGAGCTTCGGTGGTCCCGAGGTGCAAGCTTCAAACTTGTATTCGATTAACTTGTCGAAGTGGTTCGATTCCATCTGCAGGGTGCCGGCGGGATGATGCGATATAATTTTTTATACGGATTTTCTGGCAAAGTAGTGTTGGTGCTCCATTTTTTATGCTGGAGTCGGTAGATTCAATCACACCAACCGAATGGGTCACGGAACACGACACGACATATGTTATAGTATGGTGGCTGAGTGGTGTTTTTTGTGTTGTTCTTGGATTCGTGTATAGTTCACAGAAAGTTATTCGTTGCCTTCTGCGTACAGGTGCTTGAGAGCTTCGTTACACATGTGCCCTACTGAGCTTCGGTGGTCCCGAGGTGCAAGCTTCAAACTTGTAGTCGATTAACGTGTCGAAGTGGTTGGATTCCATCTGCAGGGCGCCGGCGGGATGATGCGATATATTTTTTTATACGGATTTTCTAGCAAAGCAGTGTTCTCGCTCCATTTTTTATGCTGCAATCGGTAGATTCAGCCACACCAACCGATTTTGTGTTGTTTTTGGATTCGTGTATAATTCACAGAAAGTTATTCGTTGCCTTCTGCGTACAGGTACTTGAGAGCTTCGTTACACATGTGCCCTACTGAGCTTCGGTGGTCCCGAGGTGCAAGCTTCAAACTTGTATTCGATTAACTTGTCGAAGTGGTTCGATTCCATCTGCAGGGTGCCGGCGGGATGATGCGATATAATTTTTTATACGGATTTTCTGGCAAAGTAGTGTTGATGCTCCATTTTTTATGCTGGAATCGGTAGATTCAATCACACCAACCGAATGGGTCACGGAACACGACACGACATATGTTATGGTATGGTGGCTGAGTGGTGTTTTTTATGTTGTTTTTGGATTCGTGTATAGTTCACAGAAAGTTATTCGTTGCCTTCTGCGTACAGGTGCTTGAGAGCTTCGTTAAACATGTGCGCTACTGAGCTTCGGTGGTCCCGAGGTGCAAGCTTCAAACTTGTAGTCGATTAACGTGTCGAAGTGGTTCGATTCCATCTGCAGGGCGCCGGCGGGATGATGCGAATAATTTTTTATACGGATTTTCTAGCAAAGTAGTGTTTGGAATTGGTAGATTCAATCACACCAACCGATTTCTTGTTGTTTTTGGATTCGTGTATAATTCACAGAAAGTTATTCGTTGCCTTCTGCGTACAGGTGCTTGGGAGCTTCGTTACACATGTGCCCTACTGAGTTTCTGTGGTCCCGAGGTGCAAGCTTTAAACTTGTATTCGATTAACTTGTCGAAGTGGTTCGATTCCATCTGCAGGGCGCCGGCGGGATGATGCGATATATTTTTTTATACGGATTTTCTAGCAAAGCAGTGTTCTTGCTCCATTTTTTATGCTGCAATCGGTAGATTCAGCCACACCAACCGATTTTGTGTTGTTTTTGGATTCGTGTATAATTCACAGAAAGTTATTCGTTGCCTTCTGCGTACAGATACTTGAGAGCTTCGTTACACATTTGCCCTACTGAGCTTCGGTGGTCCCGAGGTGCAAGCCTCAAACTTGTATTCGATTAACTTGTCGAAGTGGTTCTATTCCATCTGCAGGGTGCCGGCGGGATGATGCGTTATAATTTTTTATACGGATTTTCTGGCAAAGTAGTGTTGATGCTCCATTTTTTATGCTGGAATCGGTAGATTCAATCACACCAACCGAATGGGTCACGGAACACGACACGACATATGTTATGGTATGGTGGCTGAGTGGTGTTTTTTGTGTTGTTTTTGGATTCGTGTATAGTTCACAGAAAGTTATTCATTGCCTTCTGCTTACAGGTGCTTGAGAGCTTCGTTACACATGTGCGCTACTGAGCTTCGGCGGTCCCGAGGTGCAAGCTTCAAACTTGTAGTCGATTAACGTGTCGAAGTGGTTCGATTCCATCTGCAGGGCGCCGGCGGGATGATGCGAATAATTTTTTATACGGATTTTCTAGCAAAGTAGTGTTGGTGCTCCATTTTTTATGCTGGAATTGGTAGATTCAATCACACCAACCGATTTCGTGTTCTTTTTGGATTCGTGTATAATTCACAGAAGGTTATTCGTTGCCTTCTGCGTACAGGTACTTGAGAGCTTCGTTACACATGTGCCCTACTGAGCTTCGGTGGTCCCGAGGTGCAAGCTTCAAACTTGTATTCGATTAACTTGTCGAAGTGGTTCGATTCCATCTGCAGGGTGCCGGCGGGATGATGCGATATAATTTTTGATACGGATTTTCTGGCAAAGTAGTGTTGATGCTCCATTTTTTATGCTGGAATCGGTAGATTCAATCACACCAACCGAATGGGTCACGGAACACGACACGACATATGTTATAGTATGGTGGCTGAGTGGTGTTTTTGGTGTTGTTTTTGGATTCGTGTATAGTTCACAGAAAGTTATTCGTTGCCTTCTGCGTACAGGTGCTTGAGAGCTTCGTTACACATGTGCCCTACTGAGCTTCGGTGGTCCCGAGGTGCAAGCTTCAAACTTGTAGTCGATTAACGTGTCGAAGTGGTTCGATTCCATCTGCAGGGCGCCGGCGGGATGATGCGATATATTTTTTTATACGGATTTTCTAGCAAAGCAGTGTTCTCGCTCCATTTTTTATGCTGCAATCGGTAGATTCAGCCACACCAACCGATTTTGTGTTGTTTTTGGATTCGTGTATAATTCACAGAAAGTTATTCGTTGCCTTCTGCGTACAGGTACTTGAGAGCTTCGTTACACATGTGCCCTACTGAGCTTCGGTGGTCCCGAGGTGCAAGCTTCAAACTTGTATTCGATTAACTTGTCGAAGTGGTTCGATTCCATCTGCAGGGTGCCGGCGGGATGATGCGATATATTTTTTTATACGGATTTTCTAGCAAAGTAGTGTTGGTGCTCCATTTTCTATGCTGGAATTGGTAGATTCAATCACACCAACCGATTTCGTGTTCTTTTTGGACTCGTGTATAATTCACAGAAGGTTATTCGTTGCCTTCTGCGTACAGGTACTTGAGAGCTTCGTTACAATTGTGCCCTACTGAGCTTCGGTGGTCCCGAGGTGCAAGCTTCAAACTTGTATTCGATTAACTTGTCGAAGTGGTTCGATTCCATCTGCAGGATGCCGGCGGGATGATGCGATATAATTTTTTATACGGATTTTCTAGCAAAGTAGTGTTGGTGCTCCATTTTTTATGCTGGAATTGGTAGATTCAATCACACCTACCGAATTCGTGTCCTTTTTGGATTCGTGTATAATTCACAGAAGGTTATTCGTTGCCTTCTGCGTACAGGTACTTGAGAGCTTCGTTACAATTGTGCCCTACTGAGCTTCGGTGGTCCCGAGGTGCAAGCTTCAAACTTGTATTCGATTAACGTGTCGAATGGGTTCGATTCCATCTGCAGGGCGCCGGCGGGATGATGCGAATAATTTTTTATACGGATTTTCTAGCAAAGTAGTGTTGGTGCTCCATTTTTTATGCTGGAATCGGTGAATTCAATCACACCAACCGAATGGGTCACGGTACACGACACGACATATGTACATATGTATGTATGCATGTAGGTGGCGATGGGCTGCAAGTTATGGTATGGTGACTGAGTGGTGTTTCTTGTGTTGTTTTTGGATTCGTGTATAGTTCACAGAAAGTTATTCGTTGCCTTCTGCGTACAGGTGCTTGAGAGCTTCGTTACACATGTGCCCTACTGAGCTTCGGTGGTCCCGAGGTGCAAGCTTCAAACTTGTATTCGATTAACTTGTCGAAGTGGTTCGATTCCATCTGCAGGGTGCCGGCGGGATGATGCGATATAATTTTTTATACGGATTTTCTAGCAAAGTAGTGTTCTTGCTCCATTTTTTATGCTGGAATCGGTAGATTCAATCACACCAACCGAATGGGTCACGGTACACGACACGACATATGTACATATGTATGTATGCATGTAGGTGGCGATGGGCTGCAAGTTATGGTATGGTGACTGAGTGGTGTTTCTTGTGTTGTTTTTGGATTCGTGTATAGTTCACAGAAAGTTATTCGTTGCCTTCTGCGTACAGGTGCTTGAGAGCTTCGTTACACATGTGCCCTACTGAGCTTCGGTGGTCCCGAGGTGCAAGCTTCAAACTTGTATTCGATTAACTTGTCGAAGTGGTTCGATTCCATCTGCAGGGTGCCGGCGGGATGATGCGATTTAATTTTTTATACGGATTTTCTGGCAAAGTAGTGTTGATGCTCCATTTTTTATGCTGGAATTGGTAGATTCAATCACACCAACCGAATGGGTCACGGAACACGACACGACATATGTTATGGTATGGTGGCTGAGTGGTGTTTTTTGTGTTGTTTTTGGATTCGTGTATAGTTCACAGAAAGTTATTCGTTGCCTTCTGCGTACAGGTGCTTGAGAGCTTCGTTACACATGTGCCCTACTGAGCTTCGGTGGTCCCGAGGTGCAAGCTTCAAACTTGTATTCGATTAACTTGTCGAAGTGGTTCGATTCCATCTGCAGGGTGCCGGCGGGATGATGCGATTTAATTTTTTATACGGATTTTCTGGCAAAGTAGTGTTGATGCTCCATTTTTTATGCTGGAATTGGTAGATTCAATCACACCAACCGAATGGGTCACGGAACACGACACGACATATGTTATGGTATGGTGGCTGAGTGGTGTTTTTTGTGTTGTTTTTGGATTCGTGTATAGTTCACAGAAAGTTATTCGTTGCCTTCTGCGTACAGGTGCTTGAGAGCTTCGTTACACATGTGCCCTACTGAGTTTCTGTGGTCCCGAGGTGCAAGCTTTAAACTTGTATTCGATTAACTTGTCGAAGTGGTTCGATTCCATCTGCAGGGCGCCGGCGGGATGATGCGATATATTTTTTTATACGGATTTTCTAGCAAAGTAGTGTTTGGAGTTGGTAGATTCAATCACACCAACCGATTTCTTGTTGGTTTTGGATTCGTGTATAATTCACAGAAAGTTATTCGTTGCCTTCTGCGTACAGGTGCTTGGGAGCTTCGTTACACATGTGCCCTACTGAGTTTCTGTGGTCCCGAGGTGCAAGCTTTAAACTTGTATTCGATTAACTTGTCGAAGTGGTTCGATTCCATCTGCAGGGCGCCGGCGGGATGATGCGATATATTTTTTTATACGGATTTTCTAGCAAAGCAGTGTTGATGCTCCATTTTTTATGCTGGAATCGGTAGATTCAATCACACCAACCGAATGGGTCACGGAACACGACACGACATATGTTATGGTATGGTGGCTGAGTGGTGTTTTTTGTGTTGTTTTTGGATTCGTGTATAGTTCACAGAAAGTTATTCGTTGCCTTCTGCGTACAGGTGCTTGAGAGCTTCGTTACACATGTGCGCTGCTGAGCTTCGGTGGTCCCGAGGTGCAAGCTTCAAACTTGTAGTCGATTAACGTGTCGAAGTGGTTCGATTCCATCTGCAGGGCGCCGGCGGGATGATGCGATATAATTTTTTATACGGATTTTCTAGCAAAGTAGTGTTGGTGCTCCATTTTTTATGCTGGAATTGGTAGATTCAATCACACCAACCGATTTCGTGTTCTTTTTGGATTCGTGTATAATTCACAGAAGGTTATTCGTTGCCTTCTGCGTACAGGTACTTGAGAGCTTCGTTACACATGTGCCCTACTGAGCTTCGGTGGTCCCGAGGTGCAAGCTTCAAACTTGTATTCGATTAACTTGTCGAAGTGGTTCGATTCCATCTGCAGGGTGCCGGCGGGATGATGCGATATAATTTTTTATACGGATTTTCTGGCAAAGTAGTGTTGATGCTCCATTTTTTATGCTGGAATCGGTAGATTCAATCACACCAACCGAATGGGTCACGGAACACGACACGACATATGTTATAGTATGGTGGCTGAGTGGTGTTTTTTATGTTGTTTTTGGATTCGTGTATAGTTCACAGAAAGTTATTCGTTGCCTTCTGCGTACAGGTGCTTGAGAGCTTCGTTACACATGTGCGCTGCTGAGCTTCGGTGGTCCCTAGGTGCAAGCTTCAAACTTGTAGTCGATTAACGTGTCGAAGTGGTTCGATTCCATCTGCAGGGCGCCGGCGGGATGATGCGAATAATTTTTTATACGGATTTTCTAACAAAGTAGTGCTGGTGCTCCATTTTTTATGCTGGAATTGGTAGATTCAATCACACCGACCGATTTCGTGTTCTTTTTGGACTCGTGTATAATTCACAGAAGGTTATTCGTTGCCTTCTGCGTACAGGTACTTGAGAGCTTCGTTACACATGTGCCCTACTGAGCTTCGGTGGTCCCGAGGTGCAAGCTTCAAACTTGTATTCGATTAACTTGTCGAAGTGGTTCGATTCCATCTGCAGGGTGCCGGCGGGATGATGCGATATAATTTTTTATACGGATTTTCTGGCAAAGTAGTGTTGATGCTCCATTTTTTATGCTGGAATCGGTAGATTCAATCACACCAACCGAATGGGTCACGGAACATGACACGACATATGTTATAGTTTGGTGGCTGAGTGGTGTTTTTTATGTTGTTTTTGGATTCGTGTATAGTTCACAGAAAGTTATTCGTTGCCTTCTGCGTACAGGTGCTTGAGAGCTTCGTTACACATGTGCGCTACTGAGCTTCGGTGGTCCCGAGGTGCAAGCTTCAAACTTGTAGTCGATTAACGTGTCGAATGGGTTCGATTCCATCTGCAGGGCGCCGGCGGGATGATGCGAATAATTTTTTATACGGATTTTCTAGCAAAGTAGTGTTGGTGCTCCATTTTTATGCTGGAATTGGTAGATTCAATCACACCAACCGATTTCGTGATCTTTTTGGACTCGTGTATAATTCACAGAAGGTTATTCGTTGCCTTCTGCGTACAGGTACTTGAGAGCTTCGTTACACATGTGCCCTACTGAGCTTCGGTGGTCCCGAGGTGCAAGCTTCAAACTTGTATTCGATTAACTTGTCGAAGTGGTTCGATTCCATCTGCAGGGTGCCGGCGGGATGATGCGATATAATTTTTTATACGGATTTTCTGGCAAAGTAGTGTTGGTGCTCCATTTTTTATGCTGGAATCGGTAGATTCAATCACACCAACCGAATGGGTCACGGAACACGACACGACATATGTTATAGTATGGTGGCTGAGTGGTGTTTTTTGTGTTGTTTTTGGATTCGTGTATAGTTCACAGAAAGTTATTCGTTGCCTTCTGCGTACAGGTGCTTGAGAGCTTCGTTACACATGTGCCCTACTGAGCTTCGGTGGTCCCGAGGTGCAAGCTTCTAACTTGTAGTCGATTAACGTGTCGAAGTGGTTGGATTCCATCTGCAGGGCGCCGGCGGGATGATGCGATATATTTTTTTATACGGATTTTCTAGCAAAGCAGTGTTCTCGCTCCATTTTTTATGCTGCAATCGGTAGATTCAGCCACACCAACCGATTTTGTGTTGTTTTTGGATTCGTGTATAATTCACAGAAAGTTATTCGTTGCCTTCTGCGTACAGGTACTTGAGAGCTTCGTTACACATGTGCCCTACTGAGCTTCGGTGGTCCCGAGGTGCAAGCTTTAAACTTGTATTCGATTAACTTGTCGAAGTGGTTCGATTCCATCTGCAGGGTGCCGGCAGGATGATGCGATATATTTTTTTATACGGATTTTCTAGCAAAGTAGTGTTGGTGCTCCATTTTTTATGCTGGAATTGGTAGATTCAATCACACCAACAGATTTCGTGTTCTTTTTGGATTCGTGTATAATTCACAGAAGGTTATTCGTTGCGGGTGCCGGCGGGATGACGCGATATAATTTTTTATACGGATTTTCTAGCAAAGTAGTGTTGATGCTCCATTTTTTATGCTGGAATCGGTAGATTCAATCACACCAACCGAATGGGTCACGGAACACGACACGACATATGTATGTACATATGTATGTATGCATGTAGGTGGCGATGGGCTGCAAGTTATGGTATGGTGACTGAGTGGTGTTTCTTGTGTTGTTTTTGGATTCGTGTATAGTTCACAGAAAGTTATTCGTTGCCTTCTGCGTACAGGTGCTTGAGAGCTTCGTTACACATGTGCCCTACTGAGCTTCGGTGGTCCCGAGGTGCAAGCTTCAAACTTGTATTCGATTAACTTGTCGAAGTGGTTCGATTCTGCAGGGTGCCGGCGGGATGATGCGATATAATTTTTTATACGGATTTTCTAGCAAAGTAGTGTTGATGCTCCATTTTTTATGCTGGAATCGGTAGATTCAATCACACCAACCGATAGGTCACGGAACACGACACGACATATGTTATGGTATGGTGGCTGAGTGGTGTTTTTTATGTTGTTTTTGGATTCGTGTATAGTTCACAGAAAGTTATTCGTTGCCTTCTGCGTACAGGTGCTTGAGAGCTTCGTTAAACATGTGCGCTACTGAGCTTCGGTGGTCCCGAGGTGCAAGCTTCAAACTTGTAGTCGATTAACGTGTCGAAGTGGTTCGATTCCATCTGCAGGGCGCCGGCGGGATGATGCGAATAATTTTTTATACGGATTTTCTAGCAAAGTAGTGTTTGGAATTGGTAGATTCAATCACACCAACCGATTTCTTGTTGTTTTTGGATTCGTGTATAATTCACAGAAAGTTATTCGTTGCCTTCTGCGTACAGGTGCTTGGGAGCTTCGTTACACATGTGCCCTACTGAGCTTCGGTGGTCCCGAGGTGCAAGCTTCAAACTTGTATTCGATTAACTTGTCGAAGTGGTTCGATTCCATCTGCAGGGTGCCGGCGGGATGATGCGATATAATTTTTGATACGGATTTTCTGGCAAAGTAGTGTTGATGCTCCATTTTTTATGCTGGAATCGGTAGATTCAATCACACCAACCGAATGGGTCACGGAACACGACACGACATATGTTATAGTATGGTGGCTGAGTGGTGTTTTTTGTGTTGTTTTTGGATTCGTGTATAGTTCACAGAAAGTTATTCGTTGCCTTCTGCGTACAGGTGCTTGAGAGCTTCGTTACACATGTGCCCTACTGAGCTTCGGTGGTCCCGAGGTGCAAGCTTCAAACTTGTAGTCGATTAACGTGTCGAAGTGGTTCGATTCCATCTGCAGGGCGCCGGCGGGATGATGCGATATATTTTTTGACGTGACAACGTCTATTAAATCGGTTAGCGCTGAAATATGGGATGCCGAATCGCAAAAAACGCGGAAAAATGTAGACTAACCGTGTGAGTAGGCGTGGCCTAGCGAGTATGTAGTAGTGAGTTCGCGCGAGAATTATCAACATTTCAGATAAAAAAAATTCAGCGTCGTTTAGTGGAATTAAATCAAATAAAATCATATCATAGACCTATTGTAAATAGAATATTAGAAATAAAGAACACTTAAACGTTTGAGTATAAAATTGTCTTATTCAATTAAATACATGTATAATACTGTAATATGAAAATAAAACATTGAAATCAATAAAAAAATTATATGTAATTGTTGAATATATAATATTTATACGTCAATCATAAAATCGTATAATAGATGTTGTCACGAAATAATGGATTTGGCTAATAACAGCCAATCTAATAACAGACGGAAAGGTCGGGTGCGCGAAGTTTTTTATACGGATTTTCTAGCAAAGCAGTGTTCTCGCTCCATTTTTTATGCTGCAATCGGTAGATTCAGCCACACCAGCCGATTTTGTGTTGTTTTTGGATTCGTGTATAATTCACAGAAAGTTATTCGTTGCCTTCCGCGTACAGGTACTTGAGAGCTTCGTTACACATGTGCCCTACTGAGCTTCGGTGGCCCCGAGGTGCAAGCTTCAAACTTGTAGTCGATTAACGTGTCGAAGTGGTTCGATTCCATCTGCAGGGCGCCGGCGGGATGATGCGATATAATTTTTTATACGGATTTTCTAGCAAAGTAGTGTTGGTGCTCCATTTTTTATGCTGGAATTGGTAGATTCAATCACACCAACAGATTTCGTGTTCTTTTTGGATTCGTGTATAATTCACAGAAGGTTATTATAGCGAGGTAGTGTTCTTGCTCCATTTTTTATGCTGCAATCGGTAGATTCAGCTACACCAACCGATTTTGTGTTGTTTTTGGATTCGTGTATAATTCACAGAAAGTTATTCGTTGTGTTGTATAATTCACAGAAATTTATTCGTTGCCTTCTGCGTACAGGTACTTGAGAGCTTCGTTACACATGTGCCCTACTGAGCTTCGGTGGTCCCGAGGTGCAAGCTTCAAACTTGTATTCGATTTACTTGTCGAAGTGGTTCGATTCCATCTGCAGGGTGCCGGCGGGATGATGCGATGTAATTTTTTATACGGATTTTCTAGCAAAGTAGTGCTGGTGCTCCATTTTTAATGCTGGAATTGGTAGATTCAATCACACCAACCGAATTCGTGTCCTTTTTGGATTCGTGTATAATTCACAGAAGGTTATTCGTTGCCTTCTGCGTACAGGTACTTGAGAGCTTCGTTACACATGTGCCCTACTGAGCTTCGGTGGTCCCGAGGTGCAAGCTTCAAACTTGTAGTCGATTAACGTGTCGAAGTGGTTCGATTCCATCTGCAGGGCGCCGGCGGGATGATGCGATATAATTTTTTATACGGATTTTCTAGCAAAGTAGTGTTGGTGCTCCATTTTTTATGCTGGAATTGGTAGATTCAATCACACCAACCGAATGGGTCACGGAACACGACACGACATATGTACATATGTATGTATGCATGTAGGTGGCGATGGGCTGCAAGTTATGGTATGGTGATTGAGTGGTGTTTCTTGTGTTGTTTTTGGATTCGTGTATAATTCACAGAAAGTTATTCGTTGCCTTCTGCGTACAGGTGCTTGAGAGCTTCGTTACACATGTGCCCTACTGAGCTTCGGTGGTCCCGAGGTGCAAGCTTCAAACTTGTAGTCGATTAACGTGTCGAAGTGGTTCGATTTCATCTGCAGGGCGCCGGCGGGATGATGCGATATAATTTTTTATACGGATTTTCTAGCAAAGTAGTGTTGGTGCTCCATTTTTTATGCTGGAATTGGTAGATTCAATCACACCTACCGAATTCGTGTCCTTTTTGGATTCGTGTATAATTCACAGAAGGTTATTCGTTGCCTTCTGCGTACAGGTACTTGAGAGCTTCGTTACAATTGTGCCCTACTGAGCTGCGGTGGTCCCGAGGTGCAAGCTTCAAACTTTTAGTCGATTAACGTGTCGAAGTGGTTCGATTCCATCTGCAGGGCGCCGGCGGGATGATGCGATATAATTTTTTATACGGATTTTCTAGCAAAGTAGTGTTCTTGCTCCATTTTTTATGCTGCAATCGGTAGATTCAGCCACACCAACCGATTTCGTGTTGTTTTTGGATTCGTGTATAATTCACAGAAAGTTATTCGTTGCCTTCTGCGTACAGGTACTTGAGAGCTTCGTTACACATGTGCCCTACTGAGCTTCGGTGGTCCCGAGGTGCAAGCTTCAAATTTGTAGTCGATTAACGTGTCGAAGTGGTTCGATTCCATCTGCAGGGCGCCGGCGGAATGATGCGATATAATTTTTTATACGGATTTTCTAGCAAAGTAGTGTTCTTGCTCCATTTTTTTATGCTGCAATCGGTAGATTCAGCCACACCAACCGATTTTGTGTTGTTTTTGGATTCGTGTATAATTCACAGAAATTTATTCGTTGCCTTCTGCGTACAGGTACTTGAGAGCTTCGTTACACATGTGCCCTACTGAGCTTCGGTGGTCCCGAGGTGCAAACTTCAAACTTGTATTCGATTAACTTGTCGAAGTGGTTCGATTCCATCTGCAGGGTGCCGGCGGGATGATGCGATATAATTTTTTATACGGATTTTCTAGCAAAGTAGTGCTGGTGCTCCATTTTTTATGCTGGAATTGGTAGATTCAATCACACCAACCGAATTCGTGTCCTTTTTGGATTCGTGTATAATTCACAGAAGGTTATTCGTTGCCTTCTGCGTACAGGTACTTGAGAGCTTCGTTACACATGTGCCCTACTGAGCTTCGGTGCTCCCGAGGTACAAGCTTCAAACTTGTAGTCGATTAACGTGTCGAAGTGGTTCGATGCCATCTGCAGGGCGCCGGCGGGATGATGCGATATAATTTTTTATACGGATTTTCTAGCAAAGTAGTGTTCTTGCTCCATTTTTTATGCTGCAATCGGTAGATACAGCCACACCAACCGATTTCGTGTTATTTTTGGATTCGTGTATAATTCACAGAAAGTTATTCGTTGCCTTCTGCGTACAGGTACTTAAGAGCTTCGTCACACATGTGCCCTACTGAGCTTCGGTGGTCCCGAGGTGCAAGCTTCAAACTTGTAGTCGATTAACGTGTCGAAGTGGTTCGATTCCATCTGCAGGGCGCCGGCGGAATGATGCGATATAATTTTTTATACGGATTTTCTAGCAAAGTAGTGTTCTTGCTCCATTTTTTTATGCTGCAATCGGTAGATTCAGCCACACCAACCGATTTTGTGTTGTTTTGGGATTCGTGTATAATTCACAGAAATTTATTCGTTGCCTTCTGCGTACAGGTACTTGAGAGCTTCGTTACACATGTGCCCTACTGAGCTTCGGTGGTCCCGAGGTGCAAGCTTCAAACTTGTATCCGATTAACTTGTCGAAGTGGTTCGATTCCATCTGCAGGGTGCCGGCGGGATGATGCGATATAATTTTTTATACGGATTTTCTAGCAAAGTAGTGCTGGTGCTCCATTTTTTATGCTGGAATTGGTAGATTCAATCACACCAACCGAATTCGTGTCCTTTTTGGATTCGTGTATAATTCACAGAAGGTTATTCGTTGCCTTCTGCGTACAGGTACTTGAGAGCTTCGTTACACATGTGCCCTACTGAGCTTCGGTGGTCCCGAGGTACAAGCTTCAAACTTGTAGTCGATTAACGTGTCGAAGTGGTTCGATTCCATCTGCAGGGCGCCGGCGGGATGATGCGATATAATTTTTTATACGGATTTTCTAGCAAAGTAGTGTTCTTGCTTCATTTTTTATGCTGCAATCGGTAGATACAGCCACACCAACCGATTTCGTGTTGTTTTTGGATTCGTGTATAATTCACAGAAAGTTATTCGTTGCCTTCTGCGTACAGGTACTTGAGAGCTTCGTTACACATGTGCCCTACTGAGCTTCGGTGGTCCCGAGGTGCAAGCTTCAAACTTGTAGTCGATTAACGTGTCGAAGTGGTTCGATTCCATCTGCAGGGCGCCGGCGGAATGATGCGATATATAATTTTTTATACGGATTTTCTAGGAAAGTTCGTTCTTGCTCCATTTTTTATGCTGCAATCGGTAGATTCAGCCACACCAACCGATTTTGTGTTGTTTTTGGATTCGTGTATAATTCACAGAAATTTATTCGTTGCCTTCTGCGTACAGGTACTTGAGAGCTTCGTTACACATGTGCCCTACTGAGCTTCGGTGGTCCCGAGGTGCAAGCTTCAAACTTGTATTCGATTAACTTGTCGAAGTGGTTCGATTCCATCTGCAGGGTGCCGGCGGGATGATGCGATATAATTTTTTATACGGATTTTCTAGCAAAGTAGTGTTGGTGCTCCATTTTTGTGCTGGAATTGGTAGATTCAATCACACCAACCGATTTCGTCTTCTTTTTGGATTCGTGTATAATTCACAGAAGGTTCTTCGTTGCCTTCTGCGTACAGGTACTTGAGAGCTTCGTTACACATGTGCCCTACTGAGCTTCGGTGGTCCCGAGGTGCAAGCTTCAAACTTGTATTCGATTAACTTGTCGAAGTGGTTCGTTTCCATCTGCAGGGTGCCGGCGGGATGATGCGATATAATTTTTTATACGGATTTTCTAGCAAAGTAGTGTTCTTGCTCCATTTTTTATGCTGCAATCGGTAGATACAGCCACATTAACCGATTTCGTGTTGTTTTTGGATTCGTGTATAATTCACAGAAAGTTATTCGTTGCCTTCTGCGTACAGGTACTTGAGAGCTTCGTTACACATGTGCCCTACTGAGCTTCGGTGGTCCCGAGGTGCAAGCTTCAAACTTGTAGTCGATTAACGTGTCGAAGTGGTTCGATTCCATCTGCAGGGCGCCGGCGGGATGATGCGATATAATTTTTTATACGGATTTTCTAGCAAAGTAGTGTTGGTGCTCCATTTTTTATGCTGGAATTGGTAGATTCAATCACACCAACCGAATGGGTCACGGAACACGACACGACATATGTACATATGTATGTATGCATGTAGGTGGCGATGGGCTGCAAGTTATGGTATGGTGATTGAGTGGTGTTTCTTGTGTTGTTTTTGGATTCGTGTATAATTCACAGAAAGTTATTCGTTGCCTTCTGCGTACAGGTACTTGAGAGCTTCGTTACACATGTGCCCTACTGAGCTTCGGTGGTCCCGAGGTGCAAGCTTCAGACTTGTATTCGATTAACTTGTCGAAGTGGTTCGATTCCATCTGCAGGGTGCCGGCGGGATGATGCGATATAATTTTTTATACGGATTTTCTAGCAAAGTAGTGTTGGTGCTCCATTTTTATGCTGGAATTGGTAGATTCAATCACACCAACCGATTTCGTCTTCTTTTTGGATTCGTGTATAATTCACAGAAGGTTCTTCGTTGCCTTCTGCGTACAGGTACTTGAGAGCTTCGTTACACATGTGCCCTACTGAGCTTCGGTGGTCCCGAGGTGCAAGCTTCAAACTTGTATTCGATTAACTTGTCGAAGTGGTTCGTTTTCATCTGCAGGGTGCCGGCGGGATGATGCGATATAATTTTTTATACGGATTTTCTAGCAAAGTAGTGTTGATGCTCCATTTTTTATGCTGGAACCGGTAGATTCAATCACACCAACCGAATGGGTCTCGGAACACGACACGACATATGTTATGGTATGGTGGCTGAGTGGTGTTTTTTGTGTTGTTTTTGGATTCGTGTATAGTTCACAGAAAGTTATTCGTTGCCTTCTGCGTACAGGTGCTTGAGAGCTTCGTTACACATGTGCCCTACTGAGCTTCGGTGGTCCCGAGGCGCAAGCTTCAAACTTGTATTCGATTAACTCGTCGAAGTGGTTCGATTCCATCTGCAGGGTGCCGGCGGGATGATGCGATATAATTTTTTATACGGATTTTCTAGCAAAGTAGTGTTGGTGCTCCATTTTTTATGCTGGAATTGGTAGATTCAATCCCACCAACCGATTTCTTGTTGTTTTTGGTTTCGTGTATAATTCACAGAAAGTTATTCGTTGCCTTCTGCGTACAGGTGCTTGGGAGCTTCGTTACACATGTGCCCTACTGAGTTTCGGTGGTCCCGAGGTGCAATCTTTAAACTTGTATTCGATTAACTTGTCGAAGTGGTTCGATTCCATCTGCAGGGCGCCGGCGGGATGATGCGATATAATTTTTTATACGGATTTTCTAGCAAGGTAGTGTTGGTGCTCCATTTTTTATGCTGGAATTGGTAGATTCAATCACACCAACCGATTTCGTGTTGTTTTTGGATTCGTGTATAATTCACAGAAAGTTATTCGTGGCCTTCTGCGTACAGGTACTTGAGAGCTTCGTTACACATGTGCCCTACTGAGCTTCGGTGGTCCCGAGGTGCAAGCTTCAAACTTGTAGTCGATTAACGTGTCGAAGTGGTTCGATTCCATCTGCAGGGCGCCGGCGGGATGATGCGATATAATTTTTTATACGGATTTTCTAGCAAAGTAGTGTTCTTGCTCCATTTTTTATGCTGCAATCGGTAGATTCAGCCACACCAACCGATTTTGTGTTGTTTTTGGATTCGTGTATAATTCACAGAAAGTTACTCGTTGCCTTCTGCGTACAGGTACTTGAGAGCTTCGTTACACATGTGCCCTACTGAGCTTCGGTGGTCCCGAGGTGCAAGCTTCAAACTTGTAGTCGATTAACGTGTCGAAGTGGTTCGATTCCATCTGCAGGGCGCCGGCGGGATGATGCGATATATTTTTTTATACGGATTTTCTAGCAAAGTAGTGTTGGTGCTCCATTTTTTATGCTGGAATTGGTAGATTCAATCACACCAACCGAATTCGTGTCCTTTTTGGATTCGTGTATAATTCACAGAAGGTTAATCGTTGCCTTCTGCGTACAGGTACTTGAGAGCTTCGTTACACATGTGCCCTACTGAGCTTCGGTGGTCCCGAGGTGCAAGCTTCAAACTTGTAGTCGATTAACGTGTCGAAGTGGTTCGATTCCATCTGCAGGGCGCCGGCGGGATGATGCGATATATTTTTTTATACGGATTTTCTAGCAAAGCAGTGTTCTTGCTCCATTTTTTATGCTGCAATCGGTAGATTCAGCCACACCAACCGATTTTGTGTTGTTTTTGGATTCGTGTATAATTCACAGAAAGTTATTCGTTGCCTTCTGCGTACAGGTGCTTGAGAGCTTCGTTACACATGTGCCCTACTGAGCTTCGGTGGTCCCGAGGTGCAAGCTTCAAACTTGTAGTCGATTAACGTGTCGAAGTGGTTCGATTTCATCTGCAGGGCGCCGGCGGGATGATGCGATATAATTTTTTATACGGATTTTCTAGCAAAGTAGTGTTGGTGCTCCATTTTTTATGCTGGAATTGGTAGATTCAATCACACCAACCGAATTCGTGTCCTTTTTGGATTCGTGTATAATTCACAGAAGGTTATTCGTTGCCTTCTGCGTACAGGTACTTGAGAGCTTCGTTACACATGTGCCCTACTGAGCTTCGGTGGTCCCGAGGTGCAAGCTTCAAACTTGTAGTCGATTAACGTGTCGAAGTGGTTCGATTCCATCTGCAGGGCGCCGGCGGGATGATGCGATATAATTTTTTAAACGGATTTTCTAGCAAAGCAGTGTTCTTGCTCCATTTTTTATGCTGCAATCGGTAGATTCAGCCACACCAACCGATTTTGTGTTGTTTTTGGATTCGTGTATAATTCACAGAAAGTTATTCGTTGCCTTCTGCGTACAGGTACTTGAGAGCGTCGTTACACATGTGTCCTACTGAGCTTCGGTGGTCCCGAGGTGCAAGCTTCAAACTTGTATTCGATTAACATGTCGAAGTGGTTCGATTCCATCTGCAGGGCGCCGGCGGGATGATGCGATACAATTTTTTATACGGATTTTCTAGCAAAGTAGTGTTGGTGCTCCATTTTTTATGCTGGAATTGGTAGATTCAATCACACCAACCGATATCGTGTCGTTTTTGGATTCGTGTATAATTCACAGAAGGTTATTCGTTGCCTTCTGCGTGCAGGTACTTGAGAGCTTCGTTACACATGTGCCCTACTGAGCTTCGGTGGTCCCGAGGTGCAAGCTTCAAACTTGTATTCGATTAACTTGTCGAAGTGGTTCGATTCCATCTGCAGGGCGCCGGCGGGATGATGCGATATAATTTTGTATACGGATTTTCTAGCGAGGTAGTGTTCTTGCTCCATTTTTTATGCTGCAATTGGTAGATTCAGCTACACCAACCGATTTTGTGTTGTTTTTGGATTCGTGTATAATTCACAGAAAGTTATTCGTTGCCTTCTGCGTACAGGTACTTGAGAGCTTCGTTACACATGTGCCCTACTGAGCTTCGGTGGTCCCGAGGTGCAAGCTTCAAACTTGTATTCGATTAAATTGTCGAAGTGGTTCGATTCCATCTGCAGGGTGCCGGCGGGATGATGCGATATAATTTTTTATACGGATTTTCTAGCAAAGTAGTGTTGATGCTCCATTTTTTTTGCTGGAATCGGTAGATTCAATCACACCAACCGAATGGGTCACGGAACACGACACGACATATGTTATGGTATGGTGGCTGAGTGGTGTTTTTTGTGTTGTTTTTGGATTCGTGTATAGTTCACAGAAAGTTATTCGTTGCCTTCTGCGTACAGGTGCTTGAGAGCTTCGTTACACATGTGCCCTACTGAGCTTCGGTGGTCCCGAGGTGCAAGCTTCAAACTTGTAGTCGATTAACGTGTCGAAGTGGTTCGATTCCATCTGCAGGGCGCCGGCGGGATGATGCGATATAAATTTTATACGGATTTTCTAGCAAAGTATTGTTGGTGCTCCATTTTTTATGCTGGAATTGGTAGATTCAATCACACCAACCGATTTCGTGTTCTTTTTGGATTCGTGTATAATTCACAGAAGGTTATTCGTTGCCTTCTGCGTACAGGTGCTTGGGAGCTTCGTTACACATGTGCCCTACTGAGTTTCGGTGGTCCCGAGGTGCAATCTTTAAACTTGTATTCGATTAACTTGTCGAAGTGGTTCGATTCCATCTGCAGGGCGCCGGCGGGATGATGCGATATATTTTTTTATACGGATTTTCTAGCAAAGCAGTGTTCTTGCTCCATTTTTTATGCTGCAATCGGTAGATTCAGCCACACCAACCGATTTTGTGTTGTTTTTGGATTCGTGTATAATTCACAGAAAGTTATTCGTTGCCTTCTGCGTACAGGTGCTTGAGAGCTTCGTTACACATGTGCCCTACTGAGCTTCGGTGGTCCCGAGGTGCAAGCTTCAAACTTGTAGTCGATTAACGTGTCGAAGTGGTTCGATTCCATCTGCAGGGCGCCGGCGGGATGATGCGATATAAATTTTATACGGATTTTCTAGCAAAGTATTGTTGGTGCTCCATTTTTTATGCTGGAATTGGTAGATTCAATCACACCAACCGATTTCGTGTTCTTTTTGGATTCGTGTATAATTCACAGAAGGTTATTCGTTGCCTTCTGCGTACAGGTGCTTGGGAGCTTCGTTACACATGTGCCCTACTGAGTTTCGGTGGTCCCGAGGTGCAATCTTTAAACTTGTATTCGATTAACTTGTCGAAGTGGTTCGATTCCATCTGCAGGGCGCCGGCGGGATGATGCGATATATTTTTTTATACGGATTTTCTAGCAAAGCAGTGTTCTTGCTCCATTTTTTATGCTGCAATCGGTAGATTCAGCCACACCAACCGATTTTGTGTTGTTTTTGGATTCGTGTATAATTCACAGAAAGTTATTCGTTGCCTTCTGCGTACAGGTGCTTGAGAGCTTCGTTACACATGTGCCCTACTGAGCTTCGGTGGTCCCGAGGTGCAAGCTTCAAACTTGTAGTCGATTAACGTGTCGAAGTGGTTCGATTTCATCTGCAGGGCGCCGGCGGGATGATGCGATATAATTTTTTATACGGATTTTCTAGCAAAGTAGTGTTGGTGCTCCATTTTTTATGCTGCAATCGGTAGATTCAGCCACACCAACCGATTTTGTGTTGTTTTTGGATTCGTGTATAATTCACAGAAAGTTATTCGTTGCCTTCTGCGTACAGGTACTTGAGAGCTTCGTTACACATGTGCCCTACTGAGCTTTGGTGGTCCCGAGGTGCAAGCTTCAAACTTGTAGTCGATTAACGTGTCGAAGTGGTTCGATTCCATCTGCAGGGCGCCGGCGGGATGATGCGATATAATTTTTTATACGGATTTTCTAGCAAAGTAGTGTTGGTGCCTTATTTTTATGCTGGAATTTGTAGATTCAATCACACCAACCGATTTCGTCTTCTTTTTGGATTCGTGTATAATTCACAGAAGGTTCTTCGTTGCCTTCTGCGTACAGCCTTCTGCGTACAGGTGCTTGAGAGCTTCGTTACACATGTGCCCTACTGAGCTTCGGTGGTCCCGAGGTGCAAGCTTCAAACTTGCAGTCGATTAACGTGTCGAAGTGGTTCGATTCCATCTGCAGGGCGCCGGCGGGATGATGCGATATAATTTTTTATACGGATTTTCTAGCAAAGTAGTGTTGGTGCTCCATTTTTTATGCTGGAATTGGTAGATTCAATCACACCAACCGATTTCGTGTTGTTTTTGGATTCGTGTATAATTCACAGAAGGTTATTCGTTGCCTTCTGCGTACAGGTACTTGAGAGCTTCGTTACACATGTGCCCTACTGAGCTTCGGTGGTCCCGAGGTGCAAGCTTCAAACTTGTAGTCGATTAACGTGTCGAAGTGGTTCGATTCCATCTGCAGGGCGCCGGCGGGATGATGCGATATAATTTTTTATACGGATTTTCTAGCAAAGTAGTGTTGGTGCTCCATTTTTTATGCTGCAATCGGTAGATTCAGCCACACCAACCGATTTTGTGTTGTTTTTGGATTCGTGTATAATTCACAGAAAGTTACTCGTTGCCTTCTGCGTACAGGTACTTGAGAGCTTCGTTACACATGTGCCCTACTGAGCTTCGGTGGTCCCGAGGTGCAAGCTTCAAACTTGTAGTCGATTAACGTGTCGAAGTGGTTCGATTCCATCTGCAGGGCGCCGGCGGGATGATGCGATATATTTTTTTATACGGATTTTCTAGCAAAGTAGTGTTGGTGCTCCATTTTTTATGCTGCAATCGGTAGATTCAGCCACACCAACCGATTTTGTGTTCTTTTTGGATTCGTGTATAATTCACAGAAAGTTATTCGTTGCCTTCTGCGTACAGGTGCTTGGGAGCTTCGTTACACATGTGCCCTACTGAGTTTCTGTGGTCCCGAGGTGCAAGCTTTAAACTTGTATTCGATTAACTTGTCGAAGTGGTTCGATTCCATCTGCAGGGCGCCGGCGGGATGATGCGATATATTTTTTTATACGGATTTTCTAGCAAAGCAGTGTTCTTGCTCCATTTTTTATGCTGCAATCGGTAGATTCAGCCACACCAACCGATTTTGTGTTGTTTTTGGATTCGTGTATAATTCACAGAAAGTTATTCGTTGCCTTCTGCGTACAGGTACTTGAGAGCGTCGTTACACATGTGTCCTACTGAGCTTCGGTGGTCCCGAGGTGCAAGCTTCAAACTTGTATTCGAATAACATGTCGAAGTGGTTCGATTCCATCTGCAGGGCGCCGGCGGGATGATGCGATACAATTTTTTATACGGATTTTCTAGCAAAGTAGTGTTGGTGCTCCATTTTTTATGCTGGAATTGGTAGATTCAATCACACCAACCGATATCGTGTCGTTTTTGGATTCGTGTATAATTCACAGAAAGTTATTCGTTGCCTTCTGCGTACAGGTACTTGAGAGCGTCGTTACACATGTGTCCTACTGAGCTTCGGTGGTCCCGAGGTGCAAGCTTCAAACTTGTAGTCGATTAACGTGTCGAAGTGGTTCGATTCCATCTGCAGGGTGCCGGCGGGATGATGCGATATAATTTTTTATACGGATTTTCTAGCAAAGTAGTGTTGATGCTCCATTTTTTATGCTGCAATCGGTAGATTCAGCCACACCAACCGATTTTGTGTTGTTTTTGGATTCGTGTATAATTCACAGAAAGTTATTCGTTGCCTTCTGCGTACAGGTACTTGAGAGCGTCGTTACACATGTGTCCTACTGAGCTTCGGTGGTCCCGAGGTGCAAGCTTCAAACTTGTATTCGATTAACATGTCGAAGTGGTTCGATTCCATCTGCAGGGCGCCGGCGGGATGATGCGATACAATTTTTTATACGGATTTTCTAGCAAAGTAGTGTTGGTGCTCCATTTTTTATGCTGGAATTGGTAGATTCAATCACACCAACCGATATCGTGTCGTTTTTGGATTCGTGTATAATTCACAGAAAGTTATTCGTTGCCTTCTGCGTGCAGGTACTTGAGAGCTTCGTTATACATGTGCCCTACTGAGCTTCGGTGGTCCCGAGGTGCAAGCTTCAAACTTGTATTCGATTAACTTGTCGAAGTGGTTCGATTCCATCTGCAGGGCGCCGGCGGGATGATGCGATATATTTTTTTATACGGATTTTCTAGCAAAGCAGTGTTCTTGCTCCATTTTTTATGCTGCAATCGGTAGATTCAGCCACACCAACCGATTTTGTGTTGTTTTTGGATTCGTGTATAATTCACAGAAAGTTATTCGTTGCCTTCTGCGTACAGGTACTTGAGAGCGTCGTTACACATGTGTCCTACTGAGCTTCGGTGGTCCCGAGGTGCAAGCTTCAAACTTGTATTCGATTAACATGTCGAAGTGGTTCGATTCCATCTGCAGGGCGCCGGCGGGATGATGCGATACAATTTTTTATACGGATTTTCTAGCAAAGTAGTGTTGGTGCTCCATTTTTTATGCTGGAATTGGTAGATTCAATCACACCAACCGATATCGTGTCGTTTTTGGATTCGTGTATAATTCACAGAAGGTTATTCGTTGCCTTCTGCGTGCAGGTACTTGAGAGCTTCGTTACACATGTGCCCTACTGAGCTTCGGTGGTCCCGAGGTGCAAGCTTCAAACTTGTATTCGATTAACTTGTCGAAGTGGTTCGATTCCATCTGCAGGGCGCCGGCGGGATGATGCGATATAATTTTGTATACGGATTTTCTAGCGAGGTAGTGTTCTTGCTCCATTTTTTATGCTGCAATTGGTAGATTCAGCTACACCAACCGATTTTGTGTTGTTTTTGGATTCGTGTATAATTCACAGAAAGTTATTCGTTGCCTTCTGCGTACAGGTACTTGAGAGCTTCGTTACACATGTGCCCTACTGAGCTTCGGTGGTCCCGAGGTGCAAGCTTCAAACTTGTATTCGATTAAATTGTCGAAGTGGTTCGATTCCATCTGCAGGGTGCCGGCGGGATGATGCGATATAATTTTTTATACGGATTTTCTAGCAAAGTAGTGTTGATGCTCCATTTTTTTTGCTGGAATCGGTAGATTCAATCACACCAACCGAATGGGTCACGGAACACGACACGACATATGTTATGGTATGGTGGCTGAGTGGTGTTTTTTGTGTTGTTTTTGGATTCGTGTATAGTTCACAGAAAGTTATTCGTTGCCTTCTGCGTACAGGTGCTTGAGAGCTTCGTTACACATGTGCCCTACTGAGCTTCGGTGGTCCCGAGGTGCAAGCTTCAAACTTGTAGTCGATTAACGTGTCGAAGTGGTTCGATTCCATCTGCAGGGCGCCGGCGGGATGATGCGATATAAATTTTATACGGATTTTCTAGCAAAGTATTGTTGGTGCTCCATTTTTTATGCTGGAATTGGTAGATTCAATCACACCAACCGATTTCGTGTTCTTTTTGGATTCGTGTATAATTCACAGAAGGTTATTCGTTGCCTTCTGCGTACAGGTGCTTGGGAGCTTCGTTACACATGTGCCCTACTGAGTTTCGGTGGTCCCGAGGTGCAATCTTTAAACTTGTATTCGATTAACTTGTCGAAGTGGTTCGATTCCATCTGCAGGGCGCCGGCGGGATGATGCGATATATTTTTTTATACGGATTTTCTAGCAAAGCAGTGTTCTTGCTCCATTTTTTATGCTGCAATCGGTAGATTCAGCCACACCAACCGATTTTGTGTTGTTTTTGGATTCGTGTATAATTCACAGAAAGTTATTCGTTGCCTTCTGCGTACAGGTGCTTGAGAGCTTCGTTACACATGTGCCCTACTGAGCTTCGGTGGTCCCGAGGTGCAAGCTTCAAACTTGTAGTCGATTAACGTGTCGAAGTGGTTCGATTTCATCTGCAGGGCGCCGGCGGGATGATGCGATATAATTTTTTATACGGATTTTCTAGCAAAGTAGTGTTGGTGCTCCATTTTTTATGCTGGAATTGGTAGATTCAATCACACCAACCGAATTCGTGTCCTTTTTGGATTCGTGTATAATTCACAGAAGGTTATTCGTTGCCTTCTGCGTACAGGTACTTGAGAGCTTCGTTACACATGTGCCCTACTGAGCTTCGGTGGTCCCGAGGTGCAAGCTTCAAACTTTTAGTCGATTAACGTGTCGAAGTGGTTCGATTCCATCTGCAGGGCGCCGGCGGGATGATGCGATATAATTTTTTATACGGATTTTCTAGCAAAGTAGTGTTGGTGCTCCATTTTTTATGCTGCAATCGGTAGATTCAGCCACACCAACCGATTTTGTGTTGTTTTTGGATTCGTGTATAATTCACAGAAAGTTATTCGTTGCCTTCTGCGTACAGGTACTTGAGAGCTTCGTTACACATGTGCCCTACTGAGCTTTGGTGGTCCCGAGGTGCAAGCTTCAAACTTGTAGTCGATTAACGTGTCGAAGTGGTTCGATTCCATCTGCAGGGCGCCGGCGGGATGATGCGATATAATTTTTTATACGGATTTTCTAGCAAAGTAGTGTTGGTGCCTTATTTTTATGCTGGAATTTGTAGATTCAATCACACCAACCGATTTCGTCTTCTTTTTGGATTCGTGTATAATTCACAGAAGGTTCTTCGTTGCCTTCTGCGTACAGCCTTCTGCGTACAGGTGCTTGAGAGCTTCGTTGCACATGTGCCCTACTGAGCTTCGGTGGTCCCGAGGTGCAAGCTTCAAACTTGCAGTCGATTAACGTGTCGAAGTGGTTCGATTCCATCTGCAGGGCGCCGGCGGGATGATGCGATATAATTTTTTATACGGATTTTCTAGCAAAGTAGTGTTGGTGCTCCATTTTTTATGCTGGAATTGGTAGATTCAATCACACCAACCGATTTCGTGTTGTTTTTGGATTCGTGTATAATTCACAGAAGGTTATTCGTTGCCTTCTGCGTACAGGTACTTGAGAGCTTCGTTACACATGTGCCCTACTGAGCTTCGGTGGTCCCGAGGTGCAAGCTTCAAACTTGTAGTCGATTAACGTGTCGAAGTGGTTCGATTCCATCTGCAGGGCGCCGGCGGGATGATGCGATATAATTTTTTATACGGATTTTCTAGCAAAGTAGTGTTCTTGCTCCATTTTTTATGCTGCAATCTGTAGATTCAGCCACACCAACCGATTTTGTGTTGTTTTTGGATTCGTGTATAATTCACAGAAAGTTACTCGTTGCCTTCTGCGTACAGGTACTAGAGAGCTTCGTTACACATGTGCCCTACTGAGCTTCGGTGGTCCCGAGGTGCAAGCTTCAAACTTGTAGTCGATTAACGTGTCGAAGTGGTTCGATTCCATCTGCAGGGCGCCGGCGGGATGATGCGATATATTTTTTTATACGGATTTTCTAGCAAAGTAGTGTTGGTGCTCCATTTTTTATGCTGCAATCGGTAGATTCAGCCACACCAACCGATTTTGTGTTCTTTTTGGATTCGTGTATAATTCACAGAAGGTTATTCGTTGCCTTCTGCGTACAGGTGCTTGGGAGCTTCGTTACACATGTGCCCTACTGAGTTTCTGTGGTCCCGAGGTGCAAGCTTTAAACTTGTATTCGATTAACTTGTCGAAGTGGTTCGATTCCATCTGCAGGGCGCCGGCGGGATGATGCGATATAATTTTTTATACGGATTTTCTAGCAAAGCAGTGTTCTTGCTCCATTTTTTATGCTGCAATCGGTAGATTCAGCCACACCAACCGATTTTGTGTTGTTTTTGGATTCGTGTATAATTCACAGAAAGTTATTCGTTGCCTTCTGCGTACAGGTACTTGAGAGCGTCGTTACACATGTGTCCTACTGAGCTTCGGTGGTCCCGAGGTGCAAGCTTCAAACTTGTATTCGAATAACATGTCGAAGTGGTTCGATTCCATCTGCAGGGCGCCGGCGGGATGATGCGATACAATTTTTTATACGGATTTTCTAGCAAAGTAGTGTTGGTGCTCCATTTTTTATGCTGGAATTGGTAGATTCAATCACACCAACCGATATCGTGTCGTTTTTGGATTCGTGTATAATTCACAGAAGGTTATTCGTTGCCTTCTGCGTGCAGGTACTTGAGAGCTTCGTTACACATGTGCCCTACTGAGCTTCGGTGGTCCCGAGGTGCAAGCTTCAAACTTGTATTCGATTAACTTGTCGAAGTGGTTCGATTCCATCTGCAGGGCGCCGGCGGGATGATGCGATATAATTTTGTATACGGATTTTCTAGCGAGGTAGTGTTCTTGCTCCATTTTTTATGCTGCATATGGTAGATTCAGCTACACCAACCGATTTTGTGTTGTTTTTGGATTCGTGTATAATTCACAGAAAGTTATTCGTTGCCTTCTGCGTACAGGTACTTGAGAGCTTCGTTACACATGTGCCCTACTGAGCTTCGGTGGTCCCGAGGTGCAAGCTTCAAACTTGTATTCGATTAAATTGTCGAAGTGGTTCGATTCCATCTGCAGGGTGCCGGCGGGATGATGCGATATAATTTTTTATACGGATTTTCTAGCAAAGTAGTGTTGATGCTCCATTTTTTTTGCTGGAATCGGTAGATTCAATCACACCAACCGAATGGGTCACGGAACACGACACGACATATGTTATGGTATGGTGGCTGAGTGGTGTTTTTTGTGTTGTTTTTGGATTCGTGTATAGTTCACAGAAAGTTATTCGTTGCCTTCTGCGTACAGGTGCTTGAGAGCTTCGTTACACATGTGCCCTACTGAGCTTCGGTGGTCCCGAGGTGCAAGCTTCAAACTTGTAGTCGATTAACGTGTCGAAGTGGTTCGATTTCATCTGCAGGGCGCCGGCGGGATGATGCGATATAATTTTTTATACGGATTTTCTAGCAAAGTAGTGTTGGTGCTCCATTTTTTATGCTGGAATTGGTAGATTCAATCACACCAACCGATTTCGTGTTCTTTTTGGATTCGTGTATAATTCACAGAAGGTTATTCGTTGCCTTCTGCGTACAGGTACTTGAGAGCTTCGTTACACATGTGCCCTACTGAGCTTCGGTGGTCCCGAGGTGCAAGCTTCAAACTTGTATTCGATTAACTTGTCGAAGTGGTTCGATTCCATCTGCAGGGTGCCGGCGGGATGATGCGATATAATTTTTTATACGGATTTTCTTTCAAAGTAGTGTTGATGCTCCATTTTTTATGCTGGAATCGGTAGATTCAATCACACCAACCGAATGGGTCACGGAACACGACACGACATATGTTATGGTATGGTGGCTGAGTGGTGTTTTTTGTGTTGTTTTTGGATTCGTGTATAGTTCACAGAAAGTTACTCGTTGCCTTCTGCGTACAGGTGCTTGAGAGCTTCGTTACACATGTGCCCTACTGAGCTTCGGTGGTCCCGAGGTGCAAGCTTCAAACTTGTATTCGATTAACTTGTCGAAGTGGTTCGATTCCATCTGCAGGGCGCCGGCGGGATGATGCGATATAATTTTTTATACTGTGCAAGCTTCAAACTTGTAGTCGATTAACGTGTCGAGGTGGTTCGATTCCATTTTTTATACGGATTTTCTAGCAAAGTAGTGTTCTTGCTCCATTTTTTATGCTGCAATCGGTAGATTCAACCACACCAACGGATTTTGTGTTGTTTTTGGATTCGTGTATAATTCACAGAAAGTTATTCGTTGCCTTCTGCGTACAGGTACTTGAGAGCTTCGTTACAGATGTGCCCTACTGAGCTTCGGTGGTCCCGAGGTGCAAGCTTCAAACTTGTAGTCGATTAACGTGTCGAAGTGGTTCGATTCCATCTGCAGGGCGCCGGCGGGATGATGCGATATAATTTTTTATATTGTGCAAGCTTCAAACTTGTAGTCGATTAACGTGTCGAGGTGGTTCGATTCCATTTTTTATACGGATTTTCTAGCAAAGTAGTGTTCTTGCTCCATTTTTTATGCTGCAATCTGTAGATTCAGCCACACCAACCGATTTTGTGTTGTTTTTGGATTCGTGTATAATTCACAGAAAGTTACTCGTTGCCTTCTGCGTACAGGTACTTGAGAGCTTCGTTACACATGTGCCCTACTGAGCTTCGGTGGTCCCGAGGTGCAAGCTTCAAACTTGTAGTCGATTAACGTGTCGAAGTGGTTCGATTCCATCTGCAGGGCGCCGGCGGGATGATGCGATATATTTTTTTATACGGATTTTCTAGCAAAGTAGTGTTGGTGCTCCATTTTTTATGCTGCAATCGGTAGATTCAGCCACACCAACCGATTTTGTGTTCTTTTTGGATTCGTGTATAATTCACAGAAGGTTATTCGTTGCCTTCTGCGTACAGGTGCTTGGGAGCTTCGTTACACATGTGCCCTACTGAGTTTCTGTGGTCCCGAGGTGCAAGCTTTAAACTTGTATTCGATTAACTTGTCGAAGTGGTTCGATTCCATCTGCAGGGCGCCGGCGGGATGATGCGATATATTTTTTTATACGGATTTTCTAGCAAAGCAGTGTTCTTGCTCCATTTTTTATGCTGCAATCGGTAGATTCAGCCACACCAACCGATTTTGTGTTGTTTTTGGATTCGTGTATAATTCACAGAAAGTTATTCGTTGCCTTCTGCGTACAGGTACTTGAGAGCGTCGTTACACATGTGTCCTACTGAGCTTCGGTGGTCCCGAGGTGCAAGCTTCAAACTTGTATTCGAATAACATGTCGAAGTGGTTCGATTCCATCTGCAGGGCGCCGGCGGGATGATGCGATACAATTTTTTATACGGATTTTCTAGCAAAGTAGTGTTGGTGCTCCATTTTTTATGCTGGAATTGGTAGATTCAATCACACCAACCGATATCGTGTCGTTTTTGGATTCGTGTATAATTCACAGAAGGTTATTCGTTGCCTTCTGCGTGCAGGTACTTGAGAGCTTCGTTACACATGTGCCCTACTGAGCTTCGGTGGTCCCGAGGTGCAAGCTTCAAACTTGTATTCGATTAACTTGTCGAAGTGGTTCGATTCCATCTGCAGGGCGCCGGCGGGATGATGCGATATAATTTTGTATACGGATTTTCTAGCGAGGTAGTGTTCTTGCTCCATTTTTTATGCTGCAATTGGTAGATTCAGCTACACCAACCGATTTTGTGTTGTTTTTGGATTCGTGTATAATTCACAGAAAGTTATTCGTTGCCTTCTGCGTACAGGTACTTGAGAGCTTCGTTACACATGTGCCCTACTGAGCTTCGGTGGTCCCGAGGTGCAAGCTTCAAACTTGTATTCGATTAAATTGTCGAAGTGGTTCGATTCCATCTGCAGGGTGCCGGCGGGATGATGCGATATAATTTTTTATACGGATTTTCTAGCAAAGTAGTGTTGATGCTCCATTTTTTTTGCTGGAATCGGTAGATTCAATCACACCAACCGAATGGGTCACGGAACACGACACGACATATGTTATGGTATGGTGGCTGAGTGGTGTTTTTTGTGTTGTTTTTGGATTCGTGTATAGTTCACAGAAAGTTATTCGTTGCCTTCTGCGTACAGGTGCTTGAGAGCTTCGTTACACATGTGCCCTACTGAGCTTCGGTGGTCCCGAGGTGCAAGCTTCAAACTTGTAGTCGATTAACGTGTCGAAGTGGTTCGATTCCATCTGCAGGGCGCCGGCGGGATGATGCGATATAATTTTTTATACGGATTTTCTAGCAAAGTAGTGTTGGTGCTCCATTTTTTATGCTGGAATTGGTAGATTCAATCACACCAACCGATTTCGTGTTCTTTTTGGATTCGTGTATAATTCACAGAAGGTTATTCGTTGCCTTCTGCGTACAGGTACTTGAGAGCTTCGTTACACATGTGCCCTACTGAGCTTCGGTGGTCCCGAGGTGCAAGCTTCAAACTTGTATTCGATTAACTTGTCGAAGTGGTTCGATTCCATCTGCAGGGTGCCGGCGGGATGATGCGATATAATTTTTAATACGGATTTTCTAGCAAAGTAGTGTTCTTGCTCCATTTTTTATGCTGGAATCGGTAGATTCAATCACACCAACCGAATGGGTCACGGTACACGACACGACATATGTACATATGTATGTATGCATGTAGGTGGCGATGGGCTGCAAGTTTTGGTATGGTGACTGAGTGGTGTTTCTTGTGTTGTTTTTGGATTCGTGTATAGTTAACAGAAAGTTATTCGTTGCCTTCTGCGTACAGGTGCTTGAGAGCTTCGTTACACATGTGCCCTACTGAGCTTCGGTGGTCCCGAGGTGCAAGCTTCAAACTTGTATTCGATTAACTTGTCGAAGTGGTTCGATTCCATCTGCAGGGCGCCGGCGGGATGATGCGATACAATTTTTTATACGGATTTTCTAGCAAAGTAGTGTTGGTGCTCCATTTTTTATGCTGGAATTGGTAGATTCAATCACACCAACCGATATCGTGTCGTTTTTGGATTCGTGTATAGTTCACAGAAGGTTATTCGTTGCCTTCTGCGTGCAGGTGCTTGAGAGCTTCGTTACACATGTGCCCTACTGAGCTTCGGTGGTCCCGAGGTGCAAGCTTCAAACTTGTATTCGATTAACTTGTCGAAGTGGTTCGATTCCATCTGCAGGGCGCCGGCGGGATGATGCGATATAATTTTGTATACGGATTTTCTAGCGAGGTAGTGTTCTTGCTCCATTTTTTATGCTGCAATTGGTAGATTCAGCTACACCAACCGATTTTGTGTTGTTTTTGGATTCGTGTATAATTCACAGAAAGTTATTCGTTGCCTTCTGCGTACAGG
Source organism: Eumerus sabulonum (assembly GCA_951905685.1). Classification (NCBI taxonomy): domain Eukaryota; kingdom Metazoa; phylum Arthropoda; class Insecta; order Diptera; family Syrphidae; genus Eumerus; species Eumerus sabulonum. Next base: position 43,914,747 of record OX645063.1, read on the forward strand.
TACTTGAGAGCTTCGTTACACATGTGCCCTACTGAGCTTCGGTGGTCCCGAGGTGCAAGCTTCAAACTTGTATTCGATTAAATTGTCGAAGTGGTTCGATTCCATCTGCAGGGTGCCGGCGGGATGATGCGATATAATTGTTTATACGGATTTTCTAGCAAAGTAGTGTTGATGCTCCATTTTTTTTGCTGGAATCGGTAGATTCAATCACACCAACCGAATGGGTCACGGAACACGACACGACATATGTTATGGTATGGTGGCTGAGTGGTGTTTTTTGTGTTGTTTTTGGATTCGTGTATAGTTCACAGAAAGTTATTCGTTGCCTTCTGCGTACAGGTGCTTGAGAGCTTCGTTACACATGTGCCCTACTGAGCTTCGGTGGTCCCGAGGTGCAAGCTTCAAACTTGTAGTCGATTAACGTGTCGAAGTGGTTCGATTCCATCTGCAGGGCGCCGGCGGGATGATGCGATATAATTTTTTATACGGATTTTCTAGCAAAGTAGTGTTGGTGCTCCATTTTTTATGCTGGAATTGGTAGATTCAATCACACCAACCCATTTCGTGTTCTTTTTGGATTCGTGTATAATTCACAGAAGGTTATTCGTTGCCTTCTGCGTACAGGTACTTGAGAGCTTCGTTACACATGTGCCCTACTGAGCTTCGGTGGTCCCGAGGTGCAAGCTTCAAACTTGTATTCGATTAACTTGTCGAAGTGGTTCGATTCCATCTGCAGGGTGCCGGCGGGATGATGCGATATAATTTTTTATACGGATTTTCTTTCAAAGTAGTGTTGATGCTCCATTTTTTATGCTGGAATCGGTAGATTCAATCACACCAACCGAATGGGTCACGGAACACGACACGACATATGTTATGGTATGGTGGCTGAGTGGTGTTTTTTGTGTTGTTTTTGGATTCGTGTATAGTTCACAGAAAGTTACTCGTTGCCTTCTGCGTACAGGTGCTTGAGAGCTTCGTTACACATGTGCCCTACTGAGCCTCGGTGGTCCCGAGGTGCAAGCTTCAAACTTGTATTCGATTAACTTGTCGAAGTGGTTCGATTCCATCTGCAGGGCGCCGGCGGGATGATGCGATATAATTTTTTATACTGTGCAAGCTTCAAACTTGTAGTCGATTAACGTGTCGAGGTGGTTCGATTCCATTTTTTATACGGATTTTCTAGCAAAGTAGTGTTCTTGCTCCATTTTTTATGCTGCAATCGGTAGATTCAACCACACCAACGGATTTTGTGTTGTTTTTGGATTCGTGTGTAATTCACAGAAAGTTATTCGTTGCCTTCTGCGTACAGGTACTTGAGAGCTTCGTTACAGATGTGCCCTACTGAGCTTCGGTGGTCCCGAGGTGCAAGCTTCAAACTTGTATTCGATTAACTTGTCGAAGTGGTTCGATTCCATCTGCAGGATGCCGGCGGGATGATGCGATATAATTTTTTATACGGATTTTCTAGCAAAGTAGTGTTGGTGCTCCATTTTTATGCTGGAATTGGTAGATTCAATCACACCAACCGGTTTCGTGTTCTTTTTGGATTCGTGTATAATTCACAGAAGGTTATTCGTTGCCTTCTGCGTGCAGGTACTTGAGAGCTTCGTTACACATGTGCCCTACTGAGCTTCGGTGGTCCCGAGGTGCAAGCTTCAAACTTGTATTCGATTAACTTGTCGAAGTGGTTCGATTCCATCTGCAGGGTGCCGGCGGGATGATGCGATATAATTTTTAATACGGATTTTCTAGCAAAGTAGTGTTCTTGCTCCTTTTTTTATGCTGGAATCGGTAGATTCAATCACACCAACCGAATGGGTCACGGTACACGACACGACATACAGTGTCGGTCAAAACAAAGGGAACCATGCTTTCAATGCACATTTTTCTCAAATATATATTAAGATACATGAAAAATATAGGTCAAAATTTATAAATGTTAATAGTAAAAACAAAAGTAATTCATGGGCCAACAAATTTTTTGTTTATACGAACAAAAAACATAAAAACAAAAACAAGTAAAAAAAAAGAAACTCCAAATACTCAGTATTTACTCAGGTCAAAACAAAGGGAACTCGGTGTCTCCCTGAATTTTTTCCCCTCTAAATTTGTATCCAATAATTTGGAATTTTTTTTTCATTGCTTTAATGAAAACAAATTCATTTTCAATTGATGTGGCGTGTTGAATGGTTGAAAATCTGTCCGCTTATTGCAAAATCATTTTTTAATTAACTTTTAAACAAAAATGGCCAGAAACAAGTATAATGCGGCATTTAAAAGTAGAATTATTGACGATTTCCAGAAGGGATTGACGCAAAAGCAACTCCGGGAGAAATACTCACTCAGTAAAGCCGTTGTAAGCAGACTTCTAAAGAAATTCAATGAGACTGGGTCCATTGAAACAGTTCATAAAGGTGGTAGGCCAAGGAAGACGACAATTCGAACGGATAATTCAATTATCCGAAAAATTTAAATTTATCCATTTATTAGTTCGAATGCTATTTTAAACGAACTTCAATTAGATATCAGTGAATCTACCATTAAAAGAAGGGCGAGGGAGGCGAGATTGAAAAGTTACAGGGCAGTAAAAAAACCATTCATTTCAGAGAAGAATAGACGGGCACGTTTGGAGTTCGCTAAGACTCACCTGAACTGGCCAATTCAGCGTTGGAAAGCCGTTTTGTTTTCGGATGAAAGCAAGTTCAATTTAAAAGATTCAGATGGCATGCGACGTGTCCGACGACCAGTTGGACAAAGATTATGTCCGAGATATTGTGTGCCAACGTGGAAACATGGGGGCGGAAAGAGTGTGATGGTTTGGGGTTGTGTATCAGGACATGGTGCGGGTCCACTCCATAGAATCAACGGCATTATGGATCGTTTTGGATACAAAAACATCCTAGAAAATGTCATGTATCCATATGCAGATGAAAATATGCCATTACTATGGAGATTTCAACATGACAACGACCCCAAGCACACCTCAAAAGTCGTAAAACATTGGTTACAGGAGAAGGGAATTGAAGTTCTGAAATGGCCTGCCCAATCTCCTGACCTGAACCCAATAGAAAATCTCTGGGAAATTGTTAATCAAAAGGTCAGGAGACACGGAATATTGAGAAGCGTTGAGGAATTATTTAGCGTTATCAGTAATGAGTGGGAAAACATTTCTATGGAAACTGTGGAAAATCTAATCTCCTCAATGCCCAAACGATGCGCCGAAGTCATAAAAAACAACGGATTTTCCACCAAATATTAATATTAATAATAAAATTATATAAAAATAAGAATATTAATATTAATTTTTCTTGAAAGAATATTTTTGCTTTTATTATCCTTGAAGTTCCCTTTGTTTTGACCTGAGTAAATACTGAGTGTTTGGAGTTTCTTTTTTTTTACTTGCTTTTGTTTTTTTGTTTTTTGTTCGTATAAACAAAAAATTTGTTGGCCCATGAATTACTTTTGTTTTTACTATTAACATTTATAAACTTTGACCTATATTTTTCATGTATCTTAATATATATTTGAGAAAAATGTGCATTGAAAGCATGGTTCCCTTTGTTTTGACCGACCCTGTATGTACATATGTATGTATGCATGTAGGTGGCGATGGGCTGCAAGTTTTGGTATGGTGACTGAGTGGTGTTTCTTGTGTTGTTTTTGGATTCGTGTATAGTTAACAGAAAGTTATTCGTTGCCTTCTGCGTACAGGTGCTTGAGAGCTTCGTTACACATGTGCCCTACTGAGCTTCGGTGGTCCCGAGGTGCAAGCTTCAAACTTGTATTCGATTAACTTGTCGAAGTGGTTCGATTCCATCTGCAGGGCGCCGGCGGGATGATGCGATACAATTTTTTATACGGATTTTCTAGCAAAGTAGTGTTGGTGCTCCATTTTTTATGCTGGAATTGGTAGATTCAATCACACCAACCGATATCGTGTCGTTTTTGGATTCGTGTATAATTCACAGAAGGTTATTCGTTGCCTTCTGCGTGCAGGTACTTGAGAGCTTCGTTACACATGTGCCCTACTGAGCTTCGGTGGTCCCGAGGTGCAAGCTTCAAACTTGTATTCGATTAACTTGTCGAAGTGGTTCGATTCCATCTGCAGGGCGCCGGCGGGATGATGCGATATAATTTTGTATACGGATTTTCTAGCGAGGTAGTGTTCTTGCTCCATTTTTTATGCTGCAATTGGTAGATTCAGCTACACCAACCGATTTTGTGTTGTTTTTGGATTCGTGTATAATTCACAGAAAGTTATTCGTTGCCTTCTGCGTACAGGTACTTGAGAGCTTCGTTACACATGTGCCCTACTGAGCTTCGGTGGTAACGAGGTGCAAGCTTCAAACTTGTATTCGATTAAATTGTCGAAGTGGTTCGATTCCATCTGCAGGGTGCCGGCGGGATGATGCGATATAATTTTTTATACGGATTTTCTAGCAAAGTAGTGTTGATGCTCCATTTTTTTTGCTGGAATCGGTAGATTCAATCACACCAACCGAATGGGTCACGGAACACGACACGACATATGTTATGGTATGGTGGCTGAGTGGTGTTTTTTGTGTTGTTTTTGGATTCGTGTATAGTTCACAGAAAGTTATTCGTTGCCTTCTGCGTACAGGTGCTTGAGAGCTTCGTTACACATGTGCCCTACTGAGCTTCGGTGGTCCCGAGGTGCAAGCTTCAAACTTGTAGTCGATTAACGTGTCGAAGTGGTTCGATTCCATCTGCAGGGCGCCGGCGGGATGATGCGATATAATTTTTTATACGGATTTTCTAGCAAAGTAGTGTTGGTGCTCCATTTTTTATGCTGGAATTGGTAGATTCAATCACACCAACCGATTTCGTGTTCTCTTTGGATTCGTGTATAATTCACAGAAAGTTATTCGTTGCCTTCTGCGTACAGGTACTTGAGAGCTTCGTTACACATGTGCCCTACTGAGCTTCGGTGGTCCCGAGGTGCAAGCTTCAAACTTGTATTCGATTAACTTGTCGAAGTGGTTCGATTCCATCTGCAGGGTGCCGGCGGGATGATGCGATATAATTTTTTATACGGATTTTCTTTCAAAGTAGTGTTGATGCTCCATTTTTTATGCTGGAATCGGTAGATTCAATCACACCAACCGAATGGGTCACGGTACACGACGCGACATATGTACATATGTATGTATGCATGTAGGTGGCGATGGGCTGCAAGTTTTGGTATGGTGACTGAGTGGTGTTTCTTGTGTTGTTTTTGGATTCGTGTATAGTTAACAGAAAGTTATTCGTTGCCTTCTGCGTACAGGTGCTTGAGAGCTTCGTTACACATGTGCCCTACTGAGCTTCGGTGGTCCCGAGGTGCAAGCTTCAAACTTGTATTCGATTAACTTGTCGAAGTGGTTCGATTCCATCTGCAGGGTGCCGGCGGGATGATGCGATATAATTTTTTATACGGATTTTCTAGCAAAGTAGTGTTGATGCTCCATTTTTTTTGCTGGAATCGGTAGATTCAATCACACCAACCGAATGGGTCACGGAACACGACACGACATATGTTATGGTATGGTGGCTGAGTGGTGTTTTTTGTGTTGTTTTTGGATTCGTGTATAGTTCACAGAAAGTTATTCGTTGCCTTCTGCGTACAGGTGCTTGAGAGCTTCGTTACACATGTGCCCTACTGAGCTTCGGTGGTCCCGAGGTGCAAGCTTCAAACTTGTATTCGATTAACGTGTCGAAGTGGTTCGATTTCATCTGCAGGGCGCCGGCGGGATGATGCGATATAATTTTTTATACGGATTTTCTAGCAAAGTAGTGTTGGTGCTCCATTTTTTATGCTGGAATTGGTAGATTCAATCACACCAACCGATTTCGTGTTCTTTTTGGATTCGTGTATAATTCACAGAAGGTTATTCGTTGCCTTCTGCGTACAGGTACTTGAGAGCTTCGTTACACATGTGCCCTACTGAGCTTCGGTGGTCCCGAGGTGCAAGCTTCAAACTTGTATTCGATTAACTTGTCGAAGTGGTTCGATTCCATCTGCAGGGTGCCGGCGGGATGATGCGATATAATTTTTTATACGGATTTTCTTTCAAAGTAGTGTTGATGCTCCATTTTTTATGCTGGAATCGGTAGATTCAATCACACCAACCGAATGGGTCACGGAACACGACACGACATATGTTATGGTATGGTGGCTGAGTGGTGTTTTTTGTGTTGTTTTTGGATTCGTGTATAGTTCACAGAAAGTTACTCGTTGCCTTCTGCGTACAGGTGCTTGAGAGCTTCGTTACACATGTGCCCTACTGAGCTTCGGTGGTCCCGAGGTGCAAGCTTCAAACTTGTATTCGATTAACTTGTCGAAGTGGTTCGATTCCATCTGCAGGGCGCCGGCGGGATGATGCGATATAATTTTTTATACTGTGCAAGCTTCAAACTTGTAGTCGATTAACGTGTCGAGGTGGTTCGATTCCATTTTTTATACGGATTTTCTAGCAAAGTAGTGTTCTTGCTCCATTTTTTATGCTGCAATCGGTAGATTCAACCACACCAACGGATTTTGTGTTGTTTTTGGATTCGTGTATAATTCACAGAAAGTTATTCGTTGCCTTCTGCGTACAGGTACTTGAGAGCTTCGTTACAGATGTGCCCTACTGAGCTTCGGTGGTCCCGAGGTGCAAGCTTCAAACTTGTATTCGATTAACTTGTCGAAGTGGTTCGATTCCATCTGCAGGGCGCCGGCGGGATGATGCGATACAATTTTTTATACGGATTTTCTAGCAAAGTAGTGTTGGTGCTCCATTTTTTATGCTGGAATTGGTAGATTCAATCACACCAACCGATATCGTGTCGTTTTTGGATTCGTGTATAATTCACAGAAGGTTATTCGTTGCCTTCTGCGTGCAGGTACTTGAGAGCTTCGTTACACATGTGCCCTACTGAGCTTCGGTGGTCCCGAGGTGCAAGCTTCAAACTTGTATTCGATTAACTTGTCGAAGTGGTTCGATTCCATCTGCAGGGTGCCGGCGGGATGATGCGATATAATTTTTAATACGGATTTTCTAGCAAAGTAGTGTTCTTGCTCCATTTTTTATGCTGGAATCGGTAGATTCAATCACACCAACCGAATGGGTCACGGTACACGACACGACATATGTACATATGTATGTATGCATGTAGGTGGCGATGGGCTGCAAGTTTTGGTATGGTGACTGAGTGGTGTTTCTTGTGTTGTTTTTGGATTCGTGTATAGTTAACAGAAAGTTATTCGTTGCCTTCTGCGTACAGGTGCTTGAGAGCTTCGTTACACATGTGCCCTACTGAGCTTCGGTGGTCCCGAGGTGCAAGCTTCAAACTTGTATTCGATTAACTTGTCGAAGTGGTTCGATTCCATCTGCAGGGCGCCGGCGGGATGATGCGATACAATTTTTTATACGGATTTTCTAGCAAAGTAGTGTTGGTGCTCCATTTTTTATGCTGGAATTGGTAGATTCAATCACACCAACCGATATCGTGTCGTTTTTGGATTCGTGTATAATTCACAGAAGGTTATTCGTTGCCTTCTGCGTGCAGGTACTTGAGAGCTTCGTTACACATGTGCCCTACTGAGCTTCGGTGGTCCCGAGGTGCAAGCTTCAAACTTGTATTCGATTAACTTGTCGAGGTGGTTCGATTCCATCTGCAGGGCGCCGGCGGGATGATGCGATATAATTTTGTATACGGATTTTCTAGCGAGGTAGTGTTCTTGCTCCATTTTTTATGCTGCAATTGGTAGATTCAGCTACACCAACCGATTTTGTGTTGTTTTTGGATTCGTGTATAATTCACAGAAAGTTATTCGTTGCCTTCTGCGTACAGGTACTTGAGAGCTTCGTTACACATGTGCCCTACTGAGCTTCGGTGGTCCCGAGGTGCAAGCTTCAAACTTGTATTCGATTAAATTGTCGAAGTGGTTCGATTCCATCTGCAGGGTGCCGGCGGGATGATGCGATATAATTTTTTATACGGATTTTCTAGCAAAGTAGTGTTGATGCTCCATTTTTTTTGCTGGAATCGGTAGATTCAATCACACCAACCGAATGGGTCACGGAACACGACACGACATATGTTATGGTATGGTGGCTGAGTGGTGTTTTTTGTGTTGTTTTTGGATTCGTGTATAGTTCACAGAAAGTTATTCGTTGCCTTCTGCGTACAGGTGCTTGAGAGCTTCGTTACACATGTGCCCTACTGAGCTTCGGTGGTCCCGAGGTGCAAGCTTCAAACTTGTAGTCGATTAACGTGTCGAAGTGGTTCGATTCCATCTGCAGGGCGCCGGCGGGATGATGCGATATAATTTTTTATACGGATTTTCTAGCAAAGTAGTGTTGGTGCTCCATTTTTTATGCTGGAATTGGTAGATTCAATCACACCAACCGATTTCGTGTTCTTTTTGGATTCGTGTATAATTCACAGAAGGTTATTCGTTGCCTTCTGCGTACAGGTACTTGAGAGCTTCGTTACACATGTGCCCTACTGAGCTTCGGTGGTCCCGAGGTGCAAGCTTCAAACTTGTATTCGATTAACTTGTCGAAGTGGTTCGATTCCATCTGCAGGGTGCCGGCGGGATGATGCGATATAATTTTTTATACGGATTTTCTTTCAAAGTAGTGTTGATGCTCCATTTTTTTATGCTGGAATCGGTAGATTCAATCACACCAACCGAATGGGCCACGGAACACGACACGACATATGTTATGGTATGGTGGCTGAGTGGTGTTTTTTGTTTTGTTTTTGGATTCGTGTATAGTTCACAGAAAGTTACTCGTTGCCTTCTGCGTACAGGTGCTTGAGAGCTTCGTTACACATGTGCCCTACTGAGCTTCGGTGGTCCCGAGGTGCAAGCTTCAAACTTGTATTCGATTAACTTGTCGAAGTGGTTCGATTCCATCTGCAGGGCGCCGGCGGGATGATGCGATATAATTTTTTATACTGTGCAAGCTTCAAACTTGTAGTCGATTAACGCGTCGAGGTGGTTCGATTCCATTTTTTATACGGATTTTCTAGCAAAGTAGTGTTCTTGCTCCATTTTTTATGCTGCAATCGGTAGATTCAACCACACCAACGGATTTTGTGTTGTTTTTGGATTCGTGTATAATTCACAGAAAGTTATTCGTTGCCTTCTGCGTACAGGTACTTGAGAGCTTCGTTACAGATGTGCCCTACTGAGCTTCGGTGGTCCCGAGGTGCAAGCTTCAAACTTGTATTCGATTAACTTGTCGAAGTGGTTCGATTCCATCTGCAGGATGCCGGCGGGATGATGCGATATAATTTTTTATACGGATTTTCTAGCAAAGTAGTGTTGGTGCTCCATTTTTATGCTGGAATTGGTAGATTCAATCACACCAACCGGTTTCGTGTTCTTTTTGGATTCGTGTATAATTCACAGAAGGTTATTCGTTGCCTTCTGCGTGCAGGTACTTGAGAGCTTCGTTACACATGTGCCCTACTGAGCTTCGGTGGTCCCGAGGTGCAAGCTTCAAACTTGTATTCGATTAACTTGTCGAAGTGGTTCGATTCCATCTGCAGGGTGCCGGCGGGATGATGCGATATAATTTTTAATACGGATTTTCTAGCAAAGTAGTGTTCTTGCTCCATTTTTTATGCTGGAATCGGTAGATTCAATCACACCAACCGAATGGGTCACGGTACACGACACGACATATGTACATATGTATGTATGCATGTAGGTGGCGATGGGCTGCAAGTTTTGGTATAGTGACTGAGTGGTGTTTCTTGTGTTGTTTTTGGATTCGTGTATAGTTAACAGAAAGTTATTCGTTGCCTTCTGCGTACAGGTGCTTGAGAGCTTCGTTACACATGTGCCCTACTGAGCTTCGGTGGTCCCGAGGTGCAAGCTTCAAACTTGTATTCGATTAACTTGTCGAAGTGGTTCGATTCCATCTGCAGGGCGCCGGCGGGATGATGCGATACAATTTTTTATACGGATTTTCTAGCAAAGTAGTGTTGGTGCTCCATTTTTTATGCTGGAATTGGTAGATTCAATCACACCAACCGATATCGTGTCGTTTTTGGATTCGTGTATAATTCACAGAAGGTTATTCGTTGCCTTCTGCGTGCAGGTACTTGAGAGCTTCGTTACACATGTGCCCTACTGAGCTTCGGTGGTCCCGAGGTGCAAGCTTCAAACTTGTATTCGATTAACTTGTCGAAGTGGTTCGATTCCATCTGCAGGGCGCCGGCGGGATGATGCGATATAATTTTGTATACGGATTTTCTAGCGAGGTAGTGTTCTTGCTCCATTTTTTATGCTGCAATTGGTAGATTCAGCTACACCAACCGATTTTGTGTTGTTTTTGGATTCGTGTATAATTCACAGAAAGTTATTCGTTGCCTTCTGCGTACAGGTACTTGAGAGCTTCGTTACACATGTGCCCTACTGAGCTTCGGTGGTCCCGAGGTGCAAGCTTCAAACTTGTATTCGATTAAATTGTCGAAGTGGTTCGATTCCATCTGCAGGGTGCCGGCGGGATGATGCGATATAATTTTTTATACGGATTTTCTAGCAAAGTAGTGTTGATGCTCCATTTTTTTTGCTGGAATCGGTAGATTCAATCACACCAACCGAATGGGTCACGGAACACGACACGACATATGTTATGGTATGGTGGCTGAGTGGTGTTTTTTGTGTTGTTTTTGGATTCGTGTATAGTTCACAGAAAGTTACTCGTTGCCTTCTGCGTACAGGTGCTTGAGAGCTTCGTTACACATGTGCCCTACTGAGCTTCGGTGGTCCCGAGGTGCAAGCTTCAAACTTGTATTCGATTAACTTGTCGAAGTGGTTCGATTCCATCTGCAGGGCGCCGGCGGGATGATGCGATATAATTTTTTATACTGTGCAAGCTTCAAACTTGTAGTCGATTAACGTGTCGAGGTGGTTCGATTCCATTTTTTATACGGATTTTCTAGCAAAGTAGTGTTCTTGCTCCATTTTTTATGCTGCAATCGGTAGATTCAACCACACCAACGGATTTTGTGTTGTTTTTGGATTCGTGTATAATTCACAGAAAGTTATTCGTTGCCTTCTGCGTACAGGTACTTGAGAGCTTCGTTACAGATGTGCCCTACTGAGCTTCGGTGGTCCCGAGGTGCAAGCTTCAAACTTGTATTCGATTAACTTGTCGAAGTGGTTCGATTCCATCTGCAGGATGCCGGCGGGATGATGCGATATATTTTTTTATACGGATTTTCTAGCAAAGTAGTGTTGGTGCTCCATTTTTATGCTGGAATTGGTAGATTCAATCACACCAACCGGTTTCGTGTTCTTTTTGGATTCGTGTATAATTCACAGAAGGTTATTCGTTGCCTTCTGCGTGCAGGTACTTGAGAGCTTCGTTACACATGTGCCCTACTGAGCTTCGGTGGTCCCGAGGTGCAAGCTTCAAACTTGTATTCGATTAACTTGTCGAAGTGGTTCGATTCCATCTGCAGGGTGCCGGCGGGATGATGCGATATAATTTTTAATACGGATTTTCTAGCAAAGTAGTGTTCTTGCTCCATTTTTTATGCTGGAATCGGTAGATTCAATCACACCAACCGAATGGGTCACGGTACACGACACGACATATGTACATATGTATGTATGCATGTAGGTGGCGATGGGCTGCAAGTTTTGGTATGGTGACTGAGTGGTGTTTCTTGTGTTGTTTTTGGATTCGTGTATAGTTAACAGAAAGTTATTCGTTGCCTTCTGCGTACAGGTGCTTGAGAGCTTCGTTACACATGTGCCCTACTGAGCTTCGGTGGTCCCGAGGTGCAAGCTTCAAACTTGTAGTCGATTAACGTGTCGAAGTGGTTCGATTCCATCTGCAGGGCGCCGGCGGGATGATGCGATATAATTTTTTATACGGATTTTCTAGCAAAGTAGTGTTGGTGCTCCATTTTTTATGCTGCAATCGGTAGATTCAGCCACACCAACCGATTTTGTGTTGTTTTTGGATTCGTGTATAATTCACAGAAAGTTATTCGTTGCCTTCTGCGTACAGGTACTTGAGAGCTTCGTTACACATGTGCCCTACTGAGCTTTGGTGGTCCCGAGGTGCAAGCTTCAAACTTGTAGTCGATTAACGTGTCGAAGTGGTTCGATTCCATCTGCAGGGCGCCGGCGGGATGATGCGATATAATTTTTTATACGGATTTTCTAGCAAAGTAGTGTTGGTGCTCCATTTTTATGCTGGAATTTGTAGATTCAATCACACCAACCGATTTCGTCTTCTTTTTGGATTCGTGTATAATTCACAGAAGGTTCTTCGTTGCCTTCTGCGTACAGCCTTCTGCGTACAGGTGCTTGAGAGCTTCGTTACACATGTGCCCTACTGAGCTTCGGTGGTCCCGAGGTGCAAGCTTCAAACTTGCAGTCGATTAACGTGTCGAAGTGGTTCGATTCCATCTGCAGGGCGCCGGCGGGATGATGCGATATAATTTTTTATACGGATTTTCTAGCAAAGTAGTGTTGGTGCTCCATTTTTTATGCTGGAATTGGTAGATTCAATCACACCAACCGATTTCGTGTTGTTTTTGGATTCGTGTATAATTCACAGAAGGTTATTCGTTGCCTTCTGCGTACAGGTACTTGAGAGCTTCGTTACACATGTGCCCTACTGAGCTTCGGTGGTCCCGAGGTGCAAGCTTCAAACTTGTAGTCGATTAACGTGTCGAAGTGGTTCGATTCCATCTGCAGGGCGCCGGCGGGATGATGCGATATAATTTTTTATACGGATTTTCTAGCAAAGTAGTGTTGGTGCTCCATTTTTATGCTGGAATTTGTAGATTCAATCACACCAACCGATTTCGTCTTCTTTTTGGATTCGTGTATAATTCACAGAAGGTTCTTCGTTGCCTTCTGCGTACAGGTGCTTGAGAGCTTCGTTACACATGTGCCCTACTGAGCTTCGGTGGTCCCGAGGTGCAAGCTTCAAACTTGTATTCGATTAACTTGTCGAAGTGGTTCGATTCCATCTGCAGGATGCCGGCGGGATGATGCGATATATTTTTTTATACGGATTTTCTAGCAAAGTAGTGTTGGTGCTCCATTTTTATGCTGGAATTGGTAGATTCAATCACACCAACCGGTTTCGTGTTCTTTTTGGATTCGTGTATAATTCACAGAAGGTTATTCGTTGCCTTCTGCGTGCAGGTACTTGAGAGCTTCGTTACACATGTGCCCTACTGAGCTTCGGTGGTCCCGAGGTGCAAGCTTCAAACTTGTATTCGATTAACTTGTCGAAGTGGTTCGATTCCATCTGCAGGGTGCCGGCGGGATGATGCGATATAATTTTTAATACGGATTTTCTAGCAAAGTAGTGTTCTTGCTCCATTTTTTATGCTGGAATCGGTAGATTCAATCACACCAACCGAATGGGTCACGGTACACGACACGACATATGTACATATGTATGTATGCATGTAGGTGGCGATGGGCTGCAAGTTTTGGTATGGTGACTGAGTGGTGTTTCTTGTGTTGTTTTTGGATTCGTGTATAGTTAACAGAAAGTTATTCGTTGCCTTCTGCGTACAGGTGCTTGAGAGCTTCGTTACACATGTGCCCTACTGAGCTTCGGTGGTCCCGAGGTGCAAGCTTCAAACTTGTAGTCGATTAACGTGTCGAAGTGGTTCGATTCCATCTGCAGGGCGCCGGCGGGATGATGCGATATAATTTTTTATACGGATTTTCTAGCAAAGTAGTGTTGGTGCTCCATTTTTTATGCTGCAATCGGTAGATTCAGCCACACCAACCGATTTTGTGTTGTTTTTGGATTCGTGTATAATTCACAGAAAGTTATTCGTTGCCTTCTGCGTACAGGTACTTGAGAGCTTCGTTACACATGTGCCCTACTGAGCTTTGGTGGTCCCGAGGTGCAAGCTTCAAACTTGTAGTCGATTAACGTGTCGAAGTGGTTCGATTCCATCTGCAGGGCGCCGGCGGGATGATGCGATATAATTTTTTATACGGATTTTCTAGCAAAGTAGTGTTGGTGCTCCATTTTTATGCTGGAATTTGTAGATTCAATCACACCAACCGATTTCGTCTTCTTTTTGGATTCGTGTATAATTCACAGAAGGTTCTTCGTTGCCTTCTGCGTACAGCCTTCTGCGTACAGGTGCTTGAGAGCTTCGTTACACATGTGCCCTACTGAGCTTCGGTGGTCCCGAGGTGCAAGCTTCAAACTTGCAGTCGATTAACGTGTCGAAGTGGTTCGATTCCATCTGCAGGGCGCCGGCGGGATGATGCGATATAATTTTTTATACGGATTTTCTAGCAAAGTAGTGTTGGTGCTCCATTTTTTATGCTGGAATTGGTAGATTCAATCACACCAACCGATTTCGTGTTGTTTTTGGATTCGTGTATAATTCACAGAAGGTTATTCGTTGCCTTCTGCGTACAGGTACTTGAGAGCTTCGTTACACATGTGCCCTACTGAGCTTCGGTGGTCCCGAGGTGCAAGCTTCAAACTTGTAGTCGATTAACGTGTCGAAGTGGTTCGATTCCATCTGCAGGGCGCCGGCGGGATGATGCGATATAATTTTTTATACGGATTTTCTAGCAAAGTAGTGTTCTTGCTCCATTTTTTATGCTGCAATCTGTAGATTCAGCCACACCAACCGATTTTGTGTTGTTTTTGGATTCGTGTATAATTCACAGAAAGTTACTCGTTGCCTTCTGCGTACAGGTACTTGAGAGCTTCGTTACACATGTGCCCTACTGAGCTTCGGTGGTCCCGAGGTGCAAGCTTCAAACTTGTAGTCGATTAACGTGTCGAAGTGGTTCGATTCCATCTGCAGGGCGCCGGCGGGATGATGCGATATATTTTTTTATACGGATTTTCTAGCAAAGTAGTGTTGGTGCTCCATTTTTTATGCTGCAATCGGTAGATTCAGCCACACCAACCGATTTTGTGTTCTTTTTGGATTCGTGTATAATTCACAGAAGGTTATTCGTTGCCTTCTGCGTACAGGTGCTTGGGAGCTTCGTTACACATGTGCCCTACTGAGTTTCTGTGGTCCCGAGGTGCAAGCTTTAAACTTGTATTCGATTAACTTGTCGAAGTGGTTCGATTCCATCTGCAGGGCGCCGTCGGGATGATGCGATATATTTTTTTATACGGATTTTCTAGCAAAGCAGTGTTCTTGCTCCATTTTTTATGCTGCAATCGGTAGATTCAGCCACACCAACCGATTTTGTGTTGTTTTTGGATTCGTGTATAATTCACAGAAAGTTATTCGTTGCCTTCTGCGTACAGGTACTTGAGAGCGTCGTTACACATGTGTCCTACTGAGCTTCGGTGGTCCCGAGGTGCAAGCTTCAAACTTGTATTCGAATAACATGTCGAAGTGGTTCGATTCCATCTGCAGGGCGCCGGCGGGATGATGCGATACAATTTTTTATACGGATTTTCTAGCAAAGTAGTGTTCTTGCTCCATTTTTTATGCTGGATTCGGTAGATTCAATCACACCAACCGAATGGGTCACGGAACACGACACGACATATGTACATATGTATGTATGCATGTAGGTGGCGATGGGCTGCAAGTTATGGTATGGTAATTGAGTGGTGTTTCTTGTGTTGTTTTTGGATTCGTGTATAATTCACAGAAAGTTATTCGTTGCCTTCTGCGTACAGGTACTTGAGAGCTTCGTTACACATGTGCCCTACTGAGCTTCGGTGGTCCCGAGGTGCAAGCTTCAAACTTGTATTCGATTAACTTGTCGAAGTGGTTCGATTCCATCTGCAGGGTGCCGGCGGGATGATGCGATATAATTTTTTATACGGATGTTCTAGCAAAGTAGTGTTGATGCTCCATTTTTTTTGCTGGAATCGGTAGATTCAATCACACCAACCGAATGGGTCACGGAACACGACACGACATATGTTATGGTATGGTGGCTGAGTGGTGTTTTTTGTGTTGTTTTTGGATTCGTGTATAGTTCACAGAAAGTTATTCGTTGCCTTCTGCGTACAGGTGCTTGAGAGCTTCGTTACATATGTGCCCTACTGAGCTTCGGTGGTCCCGAGGTGCAAGCTTCAAACTTGTAGTCGATTAACGTGTCGAAGTGGTTCGATTCCATCTGCAGGGCGCCGGCGGGATGATGCGATATAATTTTTTATACGGATTTTCTAGCAAAGTAGTGTTGGTGCTCCATTTTTTATGCTGGAATTGGTAGATTCAATCACACCAACCGATTTCGTGTTCTATTTGGATTCGTGTATAATTCACAGAAGGTTATTCGTTGCCTTCTGCGTACAGGTGCTTGAGAGCTTCGTTACACATGTGCCCTACTGAGCTTCGGTGGTCCCGAGGTGCAAGCTTCAAACTTGTATTCGATTAACTTGTCGAAGTGGTTCGATTCCATCTGCAGGGCGCCGGCGGGATGATGCGATATAATTTTTTATACGGATTTTCTAGCAAAGTAGTGTTGGTGCTCCATTTTTTATGCTGCAATCGGTAGATTCAGCCACACCAACCGATTTTGTGTTGTTTTTGGATTCGTGTATAATTCACAGAAAGTTATTCGTTGCCTTCTGCGTACAGGTACTTGAGAGCTTCGTTACACATGTGCCCTACTGAGCTTTGGTGGTCCCGAGGTGCAAGCTTCAAACTTGTAGTCGATTAACGTGTCGAAGTGGTTCGATTCCATCTGCAGGGCGCCGGCGGGATGATGCGATATAATTTTTTATACGGATTTTCTAGCAAAGTAGTGTTGGTGCTCCATTTTTATGCTGGAATTTGTAGATTCAATCACACCAACCGATTTCGTCTTCTTTTTGGATTCGTGTATAATTCACAGAAGGTTCTTCGTTGCCTTCTGCGTACAGCCTTCTGCGTACAGGTGCTTGAGAGCTTCGTTACACATGTGCCCTACTGAGCTTCGGTGGTCCCGAGGTGCAAGCTTCAAACTTGCAGTCGATTAACGTGTCGAAGTGGTTCGATTCCATCTGCAGGGCGCCGGCGGGATGATGCGATATAATTTTTTATACGGATTTTCTAGCAAAGTAGTGTTGGTGCTCCATTTTTTATGCTGGAATTGGTAGATTCAATCACACCAACCGATTTCGTGTTGTTTTTGGATTCGTGTATAATTCACAGAAGGTTATTCGTTGCCTTCTGCGTACAGGTACTTGAGAGCTTCGTTACACATGTGCCCTACTGAGCTTCGGTGGTCCCGAGGTGCAAGCTTCAAACTTGTAGTCGATTAACGTGTCGAAGTGGTTCGATTCCATCTGCAGGGCGCCGGCGGGATGATGCGATATAATTTTTTATACGGATTTTCTAGCAAAGTAGTGTTCTTGCTCCATTTTTTATGCTGCAATCTGTAGATTCAGCCACACCAACCGATTTTGTGTTGTTTTTGGATTCGTGTATAATTCACAGAAAGTTACTCGTTGCCTTCTGCGTACAGGTACTTGAGAGCTTCGTTACACATGTGCCCTACTGAGCTTCGGTGGTCCCGAGGTGCAAGCTTCAAACTTGTAGTCGATTAACGTGTCGAAGTGGTTCGATTCCATCTGCAGGGCGCCGGCGGGATGATGCGATATATTTTTTTATACGGATTTTCTAGCAAAGTAGTGTTGGTGCTCCATTTTTTATGCTGCAATCGGTAGATTCAGCCACACCAACCGATTTTGTGTTCTTTTTGGATTCGTGTATAATTCACAGAAGGTTATTCGTTGCCTTCTGCGTACAGGTGCTTGGGAGCTTCGTTACACATGTGCCCTACCGAGTTTCTGTGGTCCCGAGGTGCAAGCTTTAAACTTGTATTCGATTAACTTGTCGAAGTGGTTCGATTCCATCTGCAGGGCGCCGTCGGGATGATGCGATATATTTTTTTATACGGATTTTCTAGCAAAGCAGTGTTCTTGCTCCATATTTTATGCTGCAATCGGTAGATTCAGCCACACCAACCGATTTTGTGTTGTTTTTGGATTCGTGTATAATTCACAGAAAGTTATTCGTTGCCTTCTGCGTACAGGTACTTGAGAGCGTCGTTACACATGTGTCCTACTGAGCTTCGGTGGTCCCGAGGTGCAAGCTTCAAACTTGTATTCGAATAACATGTCGAAGTGGTTCGATTCCATCTGCAGGGCGCCGGCGGGATGATGCGATACAATTTTTTATACGGATTTTCTAGCAAAGTAGTGTTCTTGCTCCATTTTTTATGCTGGATTCGGTAGATTCAATCACACCAACCGAATGGGTCACGGAACACGACACGACATATGTACATATGTATGTATGCATGTAGGTGGCGATGGGCTGCAAGTTATGGTATGGTAATTGAGTGGTGTTTCTTGTGTTGTTTTTGGATTCGTGTATAATTCACAGAAAGTTATTCGTTGCCTTCTGCGTACAGGTACTTGAGAGCTTCGTTACACATGTGCCCTACTGAGCTTCGGTGGTCCCGAGGTGCAAGCTTCAAACTTGTATTCGATTAACTTGTCGAAGTGGTTCGATTCCATCTGCAGGGTGCCGGCGGGATGATGCGATATAATTTTTTATACGGATTTTCTAGCAAAGTAGTGTTGATGCTCCATTTTTTTTGCTGGAATCGGTAGATTCAATCACACCAACCGAATGGGTCACGGAACACGACACGACATATGTTATGGTATGGTGGCTGAGTGGTGTTTTTTGTGTTGTTTTTGGATTCGTGTATAGTTCACAGAAAGTTATTCGTTGCCTTCTGCGTACAGGTGCTTGAGAGCTTCGTTACACATGTGCCCTACTGAGCTTCGGTGGTCCCGAGGTGCAAGCTTCAAACTTGTAGTCGATTAACGTGTCGAAGTGGTTCGATTCCATCTGCAGGGCGCCGGCGGGATGATGCGATATAATTTTTTATACGGATTTTCTAGCAAAGTAGTGTTGGTGCTCCATTTTTTATGCTGGAATTGGTAGATTCAATCACACCAACCGATTTCGTGTTCTATTTGGATTCGTGTATAATTCACAGAAGGTTATTCGTTGCCTTCTGCGTACAGGTACTTGAGAGCTTCGTTACACATGTGCCCTACTGAGCTTCGGTGGTCCCGAGGTGCAAGCTTCAAACTTGTATTCGATTAACTTGTCGAAGTGGTTCGATTCCATCTGCAGGGTGCCGGCGGGATGATGCGATATAATTTTTTATACGGATTTTCTTTCAAAGTAGTGTTGATGCTCCATTTTTTATGCTGGAATCGGTAGATTCAATCACACCAACCGAATGGGTCACGGAACACGACACGACATATGTTATGGTGTGGTGGCTGAGTGGTGTTTTTTGTGTTGTTTTTGGATTCGTGTATAGTTCACAGAAAGTTACTCGTTGCCTTCTGCGTACAGGTGCTTGAGAGCTTCGTTACACATGTGCCCTACTGAGCTTCGGTGGTCCCGAGGTGCAAGCTTCAAACTTGTATTCGATTAACTTGTCGAAGTGGTTCGATTCCATCTGCAGGGCGCCGGCGGGATGATGCGATATAATTTTTTATACTGTGCAAGCTTCAAACTTGTAGTCGATTAACGTGTCGAGGTGGTTCGATTCCATTTTTTATACGGATTTTCTAGCAAAGTAGTGTTCTTGCTCCATTTTTTATGCTGCAATCGGTAGATTCAACCACACCAACGGATTTTGTGTTGTTTTTGGATTCGTGTATAATTCACAGAAAGTTATTCGTTGCCTTCTGCGTACAGGTACTTGAGAGCTTCGTTACAGATGTGCCCTACTGAGCTTCGGTGGTCCCGAGGTGCAAGCTTCAAACTTGTATTCGATTAACTTGTCGAAGTGGTTCGATTCCATCTGCAGGATGCCGGCGGGATGATGCGATATAATTTTTTATACGGATTTTCTAGCAAAGTAGTGTTGGTGCTCCATTTTTATGCTGGAATTGGTAGATTCAATCACACCAACCGGTTTCGTGTTCTTTTTGGATTCGTGTATAATTCACAGAAGGTTATTCGTTGCCTTCTGCGTGCAGGTACTTGAGAGCTTCGTTACACATGTGCCCTACTGAGCTTCGGTGGTCCCGAGGTGCAAGCTTCAAACTTGTATTCGATTAACTTGTCGAAGTGGTTCGATTCCATCTGCAGGAGGCCGGCGGGATGATGCGATATAATTTTTTATACGGATTTTCTAGCAAAGTAGTGTTGGTGCTCCATTTTTTATGCTGGAATTGGTAGATTCAATCACACCAACCGATTTCGTGTTCTTTTTGGAATCGTGTATAATTCACAGAAGGTTATTCGTTGCCTTCTGCGTACAGGTACTTGAGAGCTTCGTTACACATGTGCCCTACTGAGCTTCGGTGGTCCCGAGGTGCAAGCTTCAAACTTGTATTCGATTAAATTGTCGAAGTGGTTCGATTCCATCTGCAGGGTGCCGGCGGGATGATGCGATATAATTTTTTATACGGATTTTCTAGCAAAGTAGTGTTGATGCTCCATTTTTTTTGCTGGAATCGGTAGATTCAATCACACCAACCGAATGGGTCACGGAACACGACACGACATATGTTATGGTATGGTGGCTGAGTGGTGTTTTTTGTGTTGTTTTTGGATTCGTGTATAGTTCACAGAAAGTTACTCGTTGCCTTCTGCGTACAGGTGCTTGAGAGCTTCGTTACACATGTGCCCTACTGAGCTTCGGTGGTCCCGAGGTGCAAGCTTCAAACTTGTATTCGATTAACTTGTCGAGGTGGTTCGATTCCATCTGCAGGGCGCCGGCGGGATGATGCGATATAATTTTTTATACTGTGCAAGCTTCAAACTTGTAGTCGATTAACGTGTCGAGGTGGTTCGATTCCATTTTTTATACGGATTTTCTAGCAAAGTAGTGTTCTTGCTCCATTTTTTATGCTGCAATCGGTAGATTCAACCACACCAACGGATTTTGTGTTGTTTTTGGATTCGTGTATAATTCACAGAAAGTTATTCGTTGCCTTCTGCGTACAGGTACTTGAGAGCTTCGTTACAGATGTGCCCTACTGAGCTTCGGTGGTCCCGAGGTGCAAGCTTCAAACTTGTATTCGATTAACTTGTCGAAGTGGTTCGATTCCATCTGCAGGATGCCGGCGGGATGATGCGATATAATTTTTAATACGGATTTTCTAGCAAAGTAGTGTTCTTGCTCCATTTTTTATGCTGGAATCGGTAGATTCAATCACACCAACCGAATGGGTCACGGTACACGACACGACATATGTACATATGTATGTATGCATCTAGGTGGCGATGGGCTGCAAGTTATGGTATGGTGACTGAGTGGTGTTTCTTGTGTTGTTTTTGGATTCGTGTATAGTTCACAGAAAGTTATTCGTTGCCTTCTGCGTACAGGTGCTTGAGAGCTTCGTTACACATGTGCCCTACTGAGCTTCGGTGGTCCCGAGGTGCAAGCTTCAAACTTGTATTCGATTAACTTGTCGAAGTGGTTCGATTCCATCTGCAGGGTGCCGGCGGGATGATGCGATATAATTTTTAATACGGATTTTCTAGCAAAGTAGTGTTCTTGCTCCATTTTTTATGCTGGAATCGGTAGATTCAATCACACCAACCGAATGGGTCACGGTACACGACACGACATATTTATTTATTTATTTACATCAATCAGAGTTCTTCTCTTACAGACTAAATAACAATATTTCATAGCTTTAATAAAATAACAGTAAGGATATATTAACTACTTAAGTTTAATAAATACATTACAATACGTCTTTTGAATATTTCTCTAGTACAATTATCAAAAAAGTCCAAAACATTGCAAGCTAAGTTGGCTTCACGAGTACATCGCGTTAATGGCTCATTATTGCCATAGTTTGTACGATGAAAATCGATTTTAAATAGTAAACGATTTCGAGTATGGGCTGGTTGGACATATAACTTCATCATACTTAAAAGATAAGAGCAATCAACGTGGAAAGCTAAAATATCACGAACGAACATGAGTGAAAAATATCTACGACGCTGATGAAGAGGAATAAGATTAAACAAAAGGCATCTTGTTCTATAGGATGGGGTATCAATGTTCCATCTTAGTTTAAAAAATAAGTATCTGGTAAACTTACGTTGAATTTTTTCAATCCTTTCCACTGCGTTATTGTAGAAAGGGTTCCAGACAATACAACAATATTCGAGTGACGATCTAACTAAAGCGTAGAACAAACTTTTTAAAGCCAATGTATCAGTGAAATCTTTGGTATTTCGCTTAATAAAGCCTAGCATTAGATTAGCCTTTGTCGTAACATAATCTACGTGAAACGTGAATTTTAATTTAGAATCTAGTATTACTCCCAGATCTTTTATTTGTGCAACCCTTATTAGTTGAACACCGTTCAGGTCGTAACTAAATTGTATCGGATTGTTTGCTCGAAAACAAGAAAATACAAAACATTTAGAAACATTTAGCTGTAGGGAATATTGCTCGCACCAATGGGACAAGCGTGTGAGATCCTCGTACAATAGCAAACAATCTGAGATGGATGCAACTTTCCTATAGATCTTGAGATCATCTGCATAGAGAAGGCATTGCGATGATTTAAAAATAGAGGGAAGATCATTAATAAATAGGAGAAATAGCAGTGGACCTAAGTGGCTGCCTTGTGGAACACCTGATGGCACGGAGAAAGGACTGGATAAATGATAATTAATTTTTACCAATTGTGTCCTGCCTGTTAGATAAGAAGCCAACCAAACCAAAAGATTGGAGTGAAATCCCAAAGAAGACAACTTTGATAGTAGGACCTCGTGATTTATCCTATCAAAAGCTTTAGAGAAGTCAGTGTAAATAATGTCTGTTTGACAATTGCTCTCAAGGTTCTTAGTCAAATGATTAATGAGGATGGAAAGATTAGTGGTGGTCGATCTACCTGACACAAAACCGTGTTGAAAAGGTGTTATGTGTCTAGAAACAAAAAAATATAATTTACGATAGACTATTCCCTCAAACAATTTGGGAATACAGGAAAGCTTACTAATCGGCCTATAATTTTTTACCTCGAGCTTGGAGCCCGTTTTGAAGATGGGTGATATAAAAGAGATTTTCCAATCGTTTAAGAAAAGACCTTTGCTAAGTGACAGATTAAATATAATTGTTAATGGTTGTGTTAGCGATTGTGCACAATTTTTTAGTAAGCAAGGAGAAAAACCATCAGGGCCAGTGGATTTGGAACTATCAATTTGAGAAAGGGATTTAAAAACTTCAGATGAGTCTATTTCTAAAGACCCAATTTGGAACAATTCTGGAATACGCGGTATTTCAGCATCGGGACAATTATAAGAATACACTGATTTGAAGTATTCAGCAAACATTGAACAAGTAGTCGACATATCACCTGAAATAGTACCAGAATACACCATGGAATTAGGAACATTGTTCGATTTTCTTCTCGAATTTATAAACCTCCAGAATTTATTGCTATTATGTTTTAAGTCACTTTGTACTGTAAGAATATACTGGCGGTATAGGAAGCGATTAAGATAATCGAACTGTTTTTGAATGGTTAGATATTCGAAATAGAGGTCAGGATTATTAGGATTATTTCGGTATTTTTTGAATGCTTTATTCTTTTGGTTTTTTAAATTGGATAGTTTTTTATTAAACCAAACCGGGTTAGAATTTCTAACTACTCGTTTTTTTGGAACAAATATTTCGATGCCATGCTTAAGAATAGAACAGAATGAACCATATGCTTGTTCTAGGTCTGTGGGTGTTAATATGTCCAACCATGCTTGACTGTTTAAGTAATTATTTAATTGCCCGAAATTGGCACGATTAAAATTATATTCGAATTCAAACTTTTTACTAAGCTTACATGTATTGGAGTAGGAGAAAAATCTAAGCTCGGCGTAAATACCGCAATGATGAATGGAGTTTCGAAACATTGGTGACGTAGACTTTTCAAGGATTATATCATACTCATTATCAGCAAAAACGAGATCGAGAACACGATCAAGATCATTCGAAATATTATTGCACTGTCTCAGATTGAATTGGCTAAAAAAGTCGGTCACCAATGCTTCGGTATCCGTTTTTATATTCATTGGAATATGACATTGCTCATCAAAATCAAATATCCATTGAAGATTACTTAAATTTAAATCACCTACAAAAAATACATGTTCCGAATCCGACAAATTTTCGAAAATCTGGGCACAGTTTTGAAGGTGTAAATTATACAAGTCAATGTGACTCCTGGGAGGAATATAACTACCGATGACAAATAGATTGGTTTTATTCGGAAAATGTATTTTAATAATTAACTGATCAACATCCCAATTGGAGCAAGACGGTAATGTATCAGAAAGTAAATTTATTACGGTACAACAAAAACATGATCGGACGGCAATTAAAATACCACCTCCCCGCTCCATTCCGGACGTTAAAATACATCTATCCTTTCTAAAAATTAAATAATTTCCAAGATTAACAAATTCTGAATTAAAAATACTTTCATTGAACCAAGTTTCACTCAAAACTACACAGTCAAACATTTCATTAATAAGCCCTAAACGAAGGGAATCTAATTTGGTTCTGATACCACTAACATTCTGATAATATACATGAAATGAATTTGAATTCGAGCAGTTTACAGTATTGGAATTTATATTACCACTGGTTGAGTTGTTCCGTTTTCGTTTTTTGGACGGGAAACAAACGGCTTGATCTGAACTCCTAGCGGCCAGAAACTTGAATTGAAAACCGTATCATATGCCACAGCGGGAAGACCCAGTTTGAAGTTAATGAAACGAAAAGTTGAAATGTCGGCATCTTTTTTAATTAGCTTATGACAAAGTAAAAGGTCCTTTGGAAGTTTAGATTTCTTTGCGACAAATTCAATAACACTGTTCTCACAAACGCTTTTATCGAAGCGAGACAGATGGAGGAAACGTAAATTCGGAACTGTTTTTAGGCCATCAACAGCAGCTATCTCCGCAGAAGAACCGAAAATACGTTTGTGTTGCTTACTACTATTAGTACTATTATTATTATTATGAATTGTGTTATGTACATTGGCAACACCAATACCATTTTTTGTCGCATCAATTTTAATTAGTTGTATTTGTTGTTCTAAATTGACGTCATCTTGGGCGTTTGAGGTCGTCGGTGTACTTGGACTGAGTTGTTTACTTTCAAGAAAAGAAATCCTTGCTTCCAATTTTTCAATTTTTGATGAGAAAGTAATACTTTGTTCTTCCAACACTTTAATTTTAGCAAGTGCATCCATATTTAGTTTCTGCAGTTTTAAAATTTCGCCATATAAAGTTGAAAGAGTGACAACACCCGAGGATGACGTTTCAACACTGTTTAAATCATTAAATGTTGTTGTTGTTGTTGACAATTGCACAGAGAAAGGGGAAGGCGATTTATTATCTGTGGTTGCATCGGTTGCCAATGGTTGGAGTGTATTTAAGGTGTTCAATGGTGCATTGTTGTTGGTGGGGTGAATTGGACTTTGATCCATGCGAATAGATTTTCTTCGCGAATTAGTGCAGGTATCACAACGATAGTTCTGCTTATTTTTTTTCAAATAATCAATGTCCACCCTATTTAAGTTTACGCATTTACCATGGTAGTTTTTATCACACACTGCGCACTGAACCAAAAGCTCCGATCGATCGATTTTATTATTGCACAGATCGCACTTCATTGTTTAAATGATTGTTATGTTTAACGTCAACGACACAAGTTACTTAAGTTATACGTTTGAATAAACAAAAATACTATGAAAAATCGATATAAAAGTCGTTTTATTAATATTTTTTATGATGTTTTTATATTAAAGTTTTTAGATAACGCAAAAAAAAGAAAAGAGAAATTTGAAACAAGTTGGTTGTTCACAGCCAGAGAATAGAAACATATGTACATATGTATGTATGCATCTAGGTGGCGATGGGCTGCAAGTTATGGTATGGTGACTGAGTGGTGTTTCTTGTGTTGTTTTTGGATTCGTGTATAGTTCACAGAAAGTTATTCGTTGCCTTCTGCGTACAGGTGCTTGAGAGCTTCGTTACACATGTGCCCTACTGAGCTTCGGTGGTCCCGAGGTGCAAGCTTCAAACTTGTATTCGATTAACTTGTCGAAGTGGTTCGATTCCATCTGCAGGGTGCCGGCGGGATGATGCGATTTAATTTTTTATACGGATTTTCTGGCAAAGTAGTGTTGATGCTCCATTTTTTATGTTGGAATTGGTAGATTCAGCCACACCAACCGATTTTGTGTTGTTTTTGGATTCGTGTATAATTCACAGAAAGTTATTCGTTGCCTTCTGCGTACAGGTGCTTGAGAGCTTCGTTACACATGTGCCCTACTGAGCTTCGGTGGTCCCGAGGTGCAAGCTTCAAACTTGTAGTCGATTAACGTGTCGAAGTGGTTCGATTTCATCTGCAGGGCGCCGGCGGGATGATGCGATATAATTTTTTATACGGATTTTCTAGCAAAGTAGTGTTGGTGCTCCATTTTTTATGCTGGAATTGGTAGATTCAATCACACCAACCGAATTCGTGTCCTTTTTGGATTCGTGTATAATTCACAGAAGGTTATTCGTTGCCTTCTGCGTACAGGTACTTGAGAGCTTCGTTACACATGTGCCCTACTGAGCTTCGGTGGTCCCGAGGTGCAAGCTTCAAACTTGTAGTCGATTAACGTGTCGAAGTGGTTCGATTCCATCTGCAGGGCGCCGGCGGGATGATGCGATATAATTTTTTATACGGATTTTCTAGCAAAGTAGTGTTGGTGCTCCATTTTTTATGCTGCAATCGGTAGATTCAGCCACACCAACCGATTTTGTGTTGTTTTTGGATTCGTGTATAATTCACAGAAAGTTATTCGTTGCCTTCTGCGTACAGGTACTTGAGAGCTTCGTTACACATGTGCCCTACTGAGCTTTGGTGGTCCCGAGGTGCAAGCTTCAAACTTGTAGTCGATTAACGTGTCGAAGTGGTTCGATTCCATCTGCAGGGCGCCGGCGGGATGATGCGATATAATTTTTTATACGGATTTTCTAGCAAAGTAGTGTTGGTGCTCCATTTTTATGCTGGAATTTGTAGATTCAATCACACCAACCGATTTCGTCTTCTTTTTGGATTCGTGTATAATTCACAGAAGGTTCTCCGTTGCCTTCTGCGTACAGCCTTCTGCGTACAGGTGCTTGAGAGCTTCGTTACACATGTGCCCTACTGAGCTTCGGTGGTCCCGAGGTGCAAGCTTCAAACTTGCAGTCGATTAACGTGTCGAAGTGGTTCGATTCCATCTGCAGGGCGCCGGCGGGATGATGCGATATAATTTTTTATACGGATTTTCTAGCAAAGTAGTGTTGGTGCTCCATTTTTTATGCTGGAATTGGTAGATTCAATCACACCAACCGATTTCGTGTTGTTTTTGGATTCGTGTATAATTCACAGAAGGTTATTCGTTGCCTTCTGCGTACAGGTACTTGAGAGCTTCGTTACACATGTGCCCTACTGAGCTTCGGTGGTCCCGAGGTGCAAGCTTCAAACTTGTAGTCGATTAACGTGTCGAAGTGGTTCGATTCCATCTGCAGGGCGCCGGCGGGATGATGCGATATAATTTTTTATACGGATTTTCTAGCAAAGTAGTGTTCCTGCTCCATTTTTTATGCTGCAATCGGTAGATTCAGCCACACCGACCGATTTTGTGTTGTTTTTGGATTCGTGTATAATTCACAGAAAGTTACTCGTTGCCTTCTGCGTACAGGTACTTGAGAGCTTCGTTACACATGTGCCCTACTGAGCTTCGGTGGTCCCGAGGTGCAAGCTTCAAACTTGTAGTCGATTAACGTGTCGAAGTGGTTCGATTCCATCTGCAGGGCGCCGGCGGGATGATGCGATATATTTTTTTATACGGATTTTCTAGCAAAGTAGTGTTGGTGCTCCATTTTTTATGCTGCAATCGGTAGATTCAGCCACACCAACCGATTTTGTGTTCTTTTTGGATTCGTGTATAATTCACAGAAGGTTATTCGTTGCCTTCTGCGTACAGGTGCTTGGGAGCTTCGTTACACATGTGCCTACTGAGTTTCTGTGGTCCCGAGGTGCAAGCTTTAAACTTGTATTCGATTAACTTGTCGAAGTGGTTCGATTCCATCTGCAGGGCGCCGGCGGGATGACGCGATATATTTTTTTATACGGATTTTCTAGCAAAGCAGTGTTCTTGCTCCATTTTTTATGCTGCAATCGGTAGATTCAGCCACACCAACCGATTTTGTGTTGTTTTTGGATTCGTGTATAATTCACAGAAAGTTATTCGTTGCCTTCTGCGTACAGGTACTTGAGAGCGTCGTTACACATGTGTCCTACTGAGCTTCGGTGGTCCCGAGGTGCAAGCTTCAAATTTGTATTCGAATAACATGTCGAAGTGGTTCGATTCCATCTGCAGGGCGCCGGCGGGATGATGCGATACAATTTTTTATACGGATTTTCTAGCAAAGTAGTGTTGGTGCTCCATTTTTTATGCTGGAATTGGTAGATTCAATCACACCAACCGATATCGTGTCGTTTTTGGATTCGTGTATAATTCACAGAAGGTTATTCGTTGCCTTCTGCGTGCAGGTACTTGAGAGCTTCGTTACACATGTGCCCTACTGAGCTTCGGTGGTCCCGAGGTGCAAGCTTCAAACTTGTATTCGATTAACTTGTCGAAGTGGTTCGATTCCATCTGCAGGGCGCCGGCGGGATGATGCGATATAATTTTGTATACGGATTTTCTAGCGAGGTAGTGTTCTTGCTCCATTTTTTATGCTGCAATTGGTAGATTCAGCTACACCAACCGATTTTGTGTTGTTTTTGGATTCGTGTATAATTCACAGAAAGTTATTCGTTGCCTTCTGCGTACAGGTACTTGAGAGCTTCGTTACACATGTGCCCTACTGAGCTTTGGTGGTCCCGAGGTGCAAGCTTCAAACTTGTATTCGATTAAATTGTCGAAGTGGTTCGATTCCATCTGCAGGGTGCCGGCGGGATG
This sequence comes from Eumerus sabulonum, assembly GCA_951905685.1. Classification (NCBI taxonomy): domain Eukaryota; kingdom Metazoa; phylum Arthropoda; class Insecta; order Diptera; family Syrphidae; genus Eumerus; species Eumerus sabulonum. The sequence goes on from OX645063.1 coordinate 43,943,732, forward strand.
ATGCGATATAATTTTTTATACGGATTTTCTAGCAAAGTAGTGTTGATGCTCCATTTTTTTTGCTGGAATCGGTAGATTCAATCACACCAACCGAATGGGTCACGGAACACGACACGACATATGTTATGGTATGGTGGCTGAGTGGTGTTTTTTGTGTTGTTTTTGGATTCGTGTATAGTTCACAGAAAGTTATTCGTTGCCTTCTGCGTACAGGTGCTTGAGAGCTTCGTTACACATGTGCCCTACTGAGCTTCGGTGGTCCCGAGGTGCAAGCTTCAAACTTGTAGTCGATTAACGTGTCGAAGTGGTTCGATTCCATCTGCAGGGCGCCGGCGGGATGATGCGATATAATTTTTTATACGGATTTTCTAGCAAAGTAGTGTTGGTGCTCCATTTTTTATGCTGGAATTGGTAGATTCAATCACACCAACCGATTTCGTGTTCTTTTTGGAATCGTGTATAATTCACAGAATGTTATTCGTTGCCTTCTGCGTACAGGTACTTGAGAGCTTCGTTACACATGTGCCCTACTGAGCTTCGGTGGTCCCGAGGTGCAAGCTTCAAACTTGTATTCGATTAAATTGTCGAAGTGGTTCGATTCCATCTGCAGGGTGCCGGCGGGATGATGCGATATAATTTTTTATACGGATTTTCTAGCAAAGTAGTGTTGATGCTCCATTTTTTTTGCTGGAATCGGAAGATTCAATCACACCAACCGAATGGGTCACGGAACACGACACGACATATGTTATGGTATGGTGGCTGAGTGGTGTTTTTTGTGTTGTTTTTGGATTCGTGTATAGTTCACAGAAAGTTACTCGTTGCCTTCTGCGTACAGGTGCTTGAGAGCTTCGTTACACATGTGCCCTACTGAGCTTCGGTGGTCCCGAGGTGCAAGCTTCAAACTTGTAGTCGATTAACGTGTCGAAGTGGTTCGATTCCATCTGCAGGGCGCCGGCGGGATGATGCGATATATTTTTTTATACGGATTTTCTAGCAAAGCAGTATTCTTGCTCCATTTTTTATGCTGCAATCGGTAGATTCAACCACACCAACCGATTTTGTGTTGTTTTTGGATTCGTGTATAATTCACAGAAGGTTATTCGTTGCCTTCTGCGTACAGGTACTTGAGAGCTTCGTTACACATGTGCCCTACTGAGCTTCGGTGGTCCCGAGGTGCAAGCTTCAAACTTGTATTCGATTAAATTGTCGAAGTGGTTCGATTCCATCTGCAGGGTGCCGGCGGGATGATGCGATATAATTTTTTATACGGATTTTCTAGCAAAGTAGTGTTGATGCTCCATTTTTTTTTGCTGGAATCGGTAGATTCAATCACACCAACCGAATGGGTCACGGTACACGACACGACATATGTACATATGTATGTATGCATCTAGGTGGCGATGGGCTGCAAGTTATGGTATGGTGACTGAGTGGTGTTTCTTGTGTTGTTTTTGGATTCGTGTATAGTTCACAGAAAGTTATTCGTTGCCTTCTGCGTACAGGTGCTTGAGAGCTTCGTTACACATGTGCCCTACTGAGCTTCGGTGGTCCCGAGGTGCAAGCTTCAAACTTGTAGTCGATTAACGTGTCGAAGTGGTTCGATTCCATCTGCAGGGCGCCGGCGGGATGATGCGATATAATTTTTTATACGGATTTTCTAGCAAAGTAGTGTTGGTGCTCCATTTTTTATGCTGCAATCGGTAGATTCAGCCACACCAACCGATTTTGTGTTCTTTTTGGATTCGTGTATAATTCACAGAAAGTTATTCGTTGCCTTCTGCGTACAGGTACTTGAGAGCGTCGTTACACATGTGTCCTACTGAGCTTCGGTGGTCCCGAGGTGCAAGCTTCAAACTTGTATTCGAATAACATGTCGAAGTGGTTCGATTCCATCTGCAGGGCGCCGGCGGGATGATGCGATACAATTTTTTATACGGATTTTCTAGCAAAGTAGTGTTCTTGCTCCATTTTTTATGCTGGATTCGGTAGATTCAATCACACCAACCGAATGGGTCACGGAACACGACACGACATATGTACATATGTATGTATGCATGTAGGTGGCGATGGGCTGCAAGTTATGGTATGGTAATTGAGTGGTGTTTCTTGTGTTGTTTTTGGATTCGTGTATAATTCACAGAAAGTTATTCGTTGCCTTCTGCGTACAGGTACTTGAGAGCTTCGTTACACATGTGCCCTACTGAGCTTCGGTGGTCCCGAGGTGCAAGCTTCAAACTTGTATTCGATTAACTTGTCGAAGTGGTTCGATTCCATCTGCAGGGTGCCGGCGGGATGATGCGATATAATTTTTTATACGGATTTTCTAGCAAAGTAGTGTTGATGCTCCATTTTTTTTGCTGGAATCGGTAGATTCAATCACACCAACCGAATGGGTCACGGAACACGACACGACATATGTTATGGTATGGTGGCTGAGTGGTGTTTTTTGTGTTGTTTTTGGATTCGTGTATAGTTCACAGAAAGTTATTCGTTGCCTTCTGCGTACAGGTGCTTGAGAGCTTCGTTACACATGTGCCCTACTGAGCTTCGGTGGTCCCGAGGTGCAAGCTTCAAACTTGTAGTCGATTAACGTGTCGAAGTGGTTCGATTCCATCTGCAGGGCGCCGGCGGGATGATGCGATATAATTTTTTATACGGATTTTCTAGCAAAGTAGTGTTGGTGCTCCATTTTTTATGCTGGAATTGGTAGATTCAATCACACCAACCGATTTCGTGTTCTATTTGGATTCGTGTATAATTCACAGAAGGTTATTCGTTGCCTTCTGCGTACAGGTACTTGAGAGCTTCGTTACACATGTGCCCTACTGAGCTTCGGTGGTCCCGAGGTGCAAGCTTCAAACTTGTATTCGATTAACTTGTCGAAGTGGTTCGATTCCATCTGCAGGGTGCCGGCGGGATGATGCGATATAATTTTTTATACGGATTTTCTTTCAAAGTAGTGTTGATGCTCCATTTTTTATGCTGGAATCGGTAGATTCAATCACACCAACCGAATGGGTCACGGAACACGACACGACATATGTTATGGTGTGGTGGCTGAGTGGTGTTTTTTGTGTTGTTTTTGGATTCGTGTATAGTTCACAGAAAGTTACTCGTTGCCTTCTGCGTACAGGTGCTTGAGAGCTTCGTTACACATGTGCCCTACTGAGCTTCGGTGGTCCCGAGGTGCAAGCTTCAAACTTGTATTCGATTAACTTGTCGAAGTGGTTCGATTCCATCTGCAGGGCGCCGGCGGGATGATGCGATATAATTTTTTATACTGTGCAAGCTTCAAACTTGTAGTCGATTAACGTGTCGAGGTGGTTCGATTCCATTTTTTATACGGATTTTCTAGCAAAGTAGTGTTCTTGCTCCATTTTTTATGCTGCAATCGGTAGATTCAACCACACCAACGGATTTTGTGTTGTTTTTGGATTCGTGTATAATTCACAGAAAGTTATTCGTTGCCTTCTGCGTACAGGTACTTGAGAGCTTCGTTACAGATGTGCCCTACTGAGCTTCGGTGGTCCCGAGGTGCAAGCTTCAAACTTGTATTCGATTAACTTGTCGAAGTGGTTCGATTCCATCTGCAGGATGCCGGCGGGATGATGCGATATAATTTTTTATACGGATTTTCTAGCAAAGTAGTGTTGGTGCTCCATTTTTATGCTGGAATTGGTAGATTCAATCACACCAACCGGTTTCGTGTTCTTTTTGGATTCGTGTATAATTCACAGAAGGTTATTCGTTGCCTTCTGCGTGCAGGTACTTGAGAGCTTCGTTACACATGTGCCCTACTGAGCTTCGGTGGTCCCGAGGTGCAAGCTTCAAACTTGTATTCGATTAACTTGTCGAAGTGGTTCGATTCCATCTGCAGGAGGCCGGCGGGATGATGCGATATAATTTTTTATACGGATTTTCTAGCAAAGTAGTGTTGGTGCTCCATTTTTTATGCTGGAATTGGTAGATTCAATCACACCAACCGATTTCGTGTTCTTTTTGGAATCGTGTATAATTCACAGAAGGTTATTCGTTGCCTTCTGCGTACAGGTACTTGAGAGCTTCGTTACACATGTGCCCTACTGAGCTTCGGTGGTCCCGAGGTGCAAGCTTCAAACTTGTATTCGATTAAATTGTCGAAGTGGTTCGATTCCATCTGCAGGGTGCCGGCGGGATGATGCGATATAATTTTTTATACGGATTTTCTAGCAAAGTAGTGTTGATGCTCCATTTTTTTTGCTGGAATCGGTAGATTCAATCACACCAACCGAATGGGTCACGGAACACGACACGACATATGTTATGGTATGGTGGCTGAGTGGTGTTTTTTGTGTTGTTTTTGGATTCGTGTATAGTTCACAGAAAGTTACTCGTTGCCTTCTGCGTACAGGTGCTTGAGAGCTTCGTTACACATGTGCCCTACTGAGCTTCGGTGGTCCCGAGGTGCAAGCTTCAAACTTGTATTCGATTAACTTGTCGAGGTGGTTCGATTCCATCTGCAGGGCGCCGGCGGGATGATGCGATATAATTTTTTATACTGTGCAAGCTTCAAACTTGTAGTCGATTAACGTGTCGAGGTGGTTCGATTCCATTTTTTATACGGATTTTCTAGCAAAGTAGTGTTCTTGCTCCATTTTTTATGCTGCAATCGGTAGATTCAACCACACCAACGGATTTTGTGTTGTTTTTGGATTCGTGTATAATTCACAGAAAGTTATTCGTTGCCTTCTGCGTACAGGTACTTGAGAGCTTCGTTACAGATGTGCCCTACTGAGCTTCGGTGGTCCCGAGGTGCAAGCTTCAAACTTGTATTCGATTAACTTGTCGAAGTGGTTCGATTCCATCTGCAGGATGCCGGCGGGATGATGCGATATAATTTTTAATACGGATTTTCTAGCAAAGTAGTGTTCTTGCTCCATTTTTTATGCTGGAATCGGTAGATTCAATCACACCAACCGAATGGGTCACGGTACACGACACGACATATGTACATATGTATGTATGCATCTAGGTGGCGATGGGCTGCAAGTTATGGTATGGTGACTGAGTGGTGTTTCTTGTGTTGTTTTTGGATTCGTGTATAGTTCACAGAAAGTTATTCGTTGCCTTCTGCGTACAGGTGCTTGAGAGCTTCGTTACACATGTGCCCTACTGAGCTTCGGTGGTCCCGAGGTGCAAGCTTCAAACTTGTATTCGATTAACTTGTCGAAGTGGTTCGATTCCATCTGCAGGGTGCCGGCGGGATGATGCGATATAATTTTTAATACGGATTTTCTAGCAAAGTAGTGTTCTTGCTCCATTTTTTATGCTGGAATCGGTAGATTCAATCACACCAACCGAATGGGTCACGGTACACGACACGACATATTTATTTATTTATTTACATCAATCAGAGTTCTTCTCTTACAGACTAAATAACAATATTTCATAGCTTTAATAAAATAACAGTAAGGATATATTAACTACTTAAGTTTAATAAATACATTACAATACGTCTTTTGAATATTTCTCTAGTACAATTATCAAAAAAGTCCAAAACATTGCAAGCTAAGTTGGCTTCACGAGTACATCGCGTTAATGGCTCATTATTGCCATAGTTTGTACGATGAAAATCGATTTTAAATAGTAAACGATTTCGAGTATGGGCTGGTTGGACATATAACTTCATCATACTTAAAAGATAAGAGCAATCAACGTGGAAAGCTAAAATATCACGAACGAACATGAGTGAAAAATATCTACGACGCTGATGAAGAGGAATAAGATTAAACAAAAGGCATCTTGTTCTATAGGATGGGGTATCAATGTTCCATCTTAGTTTAAAAAATAAGTATCTGGTAAACTTACGTTGAATTTTTTCAATCCTTTCCACTGCGTTATTGTAGAAAGGGTTCCAGACAATACAACAATATTCGAGTGACGATCTAACTAAAGCGTAGAACAAACTTTTTAAAGCCAATGTATCAGTGAAATCTTTGGTATTTCGCTTAATAAAGCCTAGCATTAGATTAGCCTTTGTCGTAACATAATCTACGTGAAACGTGAATTTTAATTTAGAATCTAGTATTACTCCCAGATCTTTTATTTGTGCAACCCTTATTAGTTGAACACCGTTCAGGTCGTAACTAAATTGTATCGGATTGTTTGCTCGAAAACAAGAAAATACAAAACATTTAGAAACATTTAGCTGTAGGGAATATTGCTCGCACCAATGGGACAAGCGTGTGAGATCCTCGTACAATAGCAAACAATCTGAGATGGATGCAACTTTCCTATAGATCTTGAGATCATCTGCATAGAGAAGGCATTGCGATGATTTAAAAATAGAGGGAAGATCATTAATAAATAGGAGAAATAGCAGTGGACCTAAGTGGCTGCCTTGTGGAACACCTGATGGCACGGAGAAAGGACTGGATAAATGATAATTAATTTTTACCAATTGTGTCCTGCCTGTTAGATAAGAAGCCAACCAAACCAAAAGATTGGAGTGAAATCCCAAAGAAGACAACTTTGATAGTAGGACCTCGTGATTTATCCTATCAAAAGCTTTAGAGAAGTCAGTGTAAATAATGTCTGTTTGACAATTGCTCTCAAGGTTCTTAGTCAAATGATTAATGAGGATGGAAAGATTAGTGGTGGTCGATCTACCTGACACAAAACCGTGTTGAAAAGGTGTTATGTGTCTAGAAACAAAAAAATATAATTTACGATAGACTATTCCCTCAAACAATTTGGGAATACAGGAAAGCTTACTAATCGGCCTATAATTTTTTACCTCGAGCTTGGAGCCCGTTTTGAAGATGGGTGATATAAAAGAGATTTTCCAATCGTTTAAGAAAAGACCTTTGCTAAGTGACAGATTAAATATAATTGTTAATGGTTGTGTTAGCGATTGTGCACAATTTTTTAGTAAGCAAGGAGAAAAACCATCAGGGCCAGTGGATTTGGAACTATCAATTTGAGAAAGGGATTTAAAAACTTCAGATGAGTCTATTTCTAAAGACCCAATTTGGAACAATTCTGGAATACGCGGTATTTCAGCATCGGGACAATTATAAGAATACACTGATTTGAAGTATTCCGCAAACATTGAACAAGTAGTCGACATATCACCTGAAATAGTACCAGAATACACCATGGAATTAGGAACATTGTTCGATTTTCTTCTCGAATTTATAAACCTCCAGAATTTATTGCTATTATGTTTTAAGTCACTTTGTACTGTAAGAATATACTGGCGGTATAGGAAGCGATTAAGATAATCGAACTGTTTTTGAATGGTTAGATATTCGAAATAGAGGTCAGGATTATTAGGATTATTTCGGTATTTTTTGAATGCTTTATTCTTTTGGTTTTTTAAATTGGATAGTTTTTTATTAAACCAAACCGGGTTAGAATTTCTAACTACTCGTTTTTTTGGAACAAATATTTCGATGCCATGCTTAAGAATAGAACAGAATGAACCATATGCTTGTTCTAGGTCTGTGGGTGTTAATATGTCCAACCATGCTTGACTGTTTAAGTAATTATTTAATTGCCCGAAATTGGCACGATTAAAATTATATTCGAATTCAAACTTTTTACTAAGCTTACATGTATTGGAGTAGGAGAAAAATCTAAGCTCGGCGTAAATACCGCAATGATGAATGGAGTTTCGAAACATTGGTGACGTAGACTTTTCAAGGATTATATCATACTCATTATCAGCAAAAACGAGATCGAGAACACGATCAAGATCATTCGAAATATTATTGCACTGTCTCAGATTGAATTGGCTAAAAAAGTCGGTCACCAATGCTTCGGTATCCGTTTTTATATTCATTGGAATATGACATTGCTCATCAAAATCAAATATCCATTGAAGATTACTTAAATTTAAATCACCTACAAAAAATACATGTTCCGAATCCGACAAATTTTCGAAAATCTGGGCACAGTTTTGAAGGTGTAAATTATACAAGTCAATGTGACTCCTGGGAGGAATATAACTACCGATGACAAATAGATTGGTTTTATTCGGAAAATGTATTTTAATAATTAACTGATCAACATCCCAATTGGAGCAAGACGGTAATGTATCAGAAAGTAAATTTATTACGGTACAACAAAAACATGATCGGACGGCAATTAAAATACCACCTCCCCGCTCCATTCCGGACGTTAAAATACATCTATCCTTTCTAAAAATTAAATAATTTCCAAGATTAACAAATTCTGAATTAAAAATACTTTCATTGAACCAAGTTTCACTCAAAACTACACAGTCAAACATTTCATTAATAAGCCCTAAACGAAGGGAATCTAATTTGGTTCTGATACCACTAACATTCTGATAATATACATGAAATGAATTTGAATTCGAGCAGTTTACAGTATTGGAATTTATATTACCACTGGTTGAGTTGTTCCGTTTTCGTTTTTTGGACGGGAAACAAACGGCTTGATCTGAACTCCTAGCGGCCAGAAACTTGAATTGAAAACCGTATCATATGCCACAGCGGGAAGACCCAGTTTGAAGTTAATGAAACGAAAAGTTGAAATGTCGGCATCTTTTTTAATTAGCTTATGACAAAGTAAAAGGTCCTTTGGAAGTTTAGATTTCTTTGCGACAAATTCAATAACACTGTTCTCACAAACGCTTTTATCGAAGCGAGACAGATGGAGGAAACGTAAATTCGGAACTGTTTTTAGGCCATCAACAGCAGCTATCTCCGCAGAAGAACCGAAAATACGTTTGTGTTGCTTACTACTATTAGTACTATTATTATTATTATGAATTGTGTTATGTACATTGGCAACACCAATACCATTTTTTGTCGCATCAATTTTAATTAGTTGTATTTGTTGTTCTAAATTGACGTCATCTTGGGCGTTTGAGGTCGTCGGTGTACTTGGACTGAGTTGTTTACTTTCAAGAAAAGAAATCCTTGCTTCCAATTTTTCAATTTTTGATGAGAAAGTAATACTTTGTTCTTCCAACACTTTAATTTTAGCAAGTGCATCCATATTTAGTTTCTGCAGTTTTAAAATTTCGCCATATAAAGTTGAAAGAGTGACAACACCCGAGGATGACGTTTCAACACTGTTTAAATCATTAAATGTTGTTGTTGTTGTTGACAATTGCACAGAGAAAGGGGAAGGCGATTTATTATCTGTGGTTGCATCGGTTGCCAATGGTTGGAGTGTATTTAAGGTGTTCAATGGTGCATTGTTGTTGGTGGGGTGAATTGGACTTTGATCCATGCGAATAGATTTTCTTCGCGAATTAGTGCAGGTATCACAACGATAGTTCTGCTTATTTTTTTTCAAATAATCAATGTCCACCCTATTTAAGTTTACGCATTTACCATGGTAGTTTTTATCACACACTGCGCACTGAACCAAAAGCTCCGATCGATCGATTTTATTATTGCACAGATCGCACTTCATTGTTTAAATGATTGTTATGTTTAACGTCAACGACACAAGTTACTTAAGTTATACGTTTGAATAAACAAAAATACTATGAAAAATCGATATAAAAGTCGTTTTATTAATATTTTTTATGATGTTTTTATATTAAAGTTTTTAGATAACGCAAAAAAAAGAAAAGAGAAATTTGAAACAAGTTGGTTGTTCACAGCCAGAGAATAGAAACATATGTACATATGTATGTATGCATCTAGGTGGCGATGGGCTGCAAGTTATGGTATGGTGACTGAGTGGTGTTTCTTGTGTTGTTTTTGGATTCGTGTATAGTTCACAGAAAGTTATTCGTTGCCTTCTGCGTACAGGTGCTTGAGAGCTTCGTTACACATGTGCCCTACTGAGCTTCGGTGGTCCCGAGGTGCAAGCTTCAAACTTGTATTCGATTAACTTGTCGAAGTGGTTCGATTCCATCTGCAGGGTGCCGGCGGGATGATGCGATTTAATTTTTTATACGGATTTTCTGGCAAAGTAGTGTTGATGCTCCATTTTTTATGTTGGAATTGGTAGATTCAGCCACACCAACCGATTTTGTGTTGTTTTTGGATTCGTGTATAATTCACAGAAAGTTATTCGTTGCCTTCTGCGTACAGGTGCTTGAGAGCTTCGTTACACATGTGCCCTACTGAGCTTCGGTGGTCCCGAGGTGCAAGCTTCAAACTTGTAGTCGATTAACGTGTCGAAGTGGTTCGATTTCATCTGCAGGGCGCCGGCGGGATGATGCGATATAATTTTTTATACGGATTTTCTAGCAAAGTAGTGTTGGTGCTCCATTTTTTATGCTGGAATTGGTAGATTCAATCACACCAACCGAATTCGTGTCCTTTTTGGATTCGTGTATAATTCACAGAAGGTTATTCGTTGCCTTCTGCGTACAGGTACTTGAGAGCTTCGTTACACATGTGCCCTACTGAGCTTCGGTGGTCCCGAGGTGCAAGCTTCAAACTTGTAGTCGATTAACGTGTCGAAGTGGTTCGATTCCATCTGCAGGGCGCCGGCGGGATGATGCGATATAATTTTTTATACGGATTTTCTAGCAAAGTAGTGTTGGTGCTCCATTTTTTATGCTGCAATCGGTAGATTCAGCCACACCAACCGATTTTGTGTTGTTTTTGGATTCGTGTATAATTCACAGAAAGTTATTCGTTGCCTTCTGCGTACAGGTACTTGAGAGCTTCGTTACACATGTGCCCTACTGAGCTTTGGTGGTCCCGAGGTGCAAGCTTCAAACTTGTAGTCGATTAACGTGTCGAAGTGGTTCGATTCCATCTGCAGGGCGCCGGCGGGATGATGCGATATAATTTTTTATACGGATTTTCTAGCAAAGTAGTGTTGGTGCTCCATTTTTATGCTGGAATTTGTAGATTCAATCACACCAACCGATTTCGTCTTCTTTTTGGATTCGTGTATAATTCACAGAAGGTTCTCCGTTGCCTTCTGCGTACAGCCTTCTGCGTACAGGTGCTTGAGAGCTTCGTTACACATGTGCCCTACTGAGCTTCGGTGGTCCCGAGGTGCAAGCTTCAAACTTGCAGTCGATTAACGTGTCGAAGTGGTTCGATTCCATCTGCAGGGCGCCGGCGGGATGATGCGATATAATTTTTTATACGGATTTTCTAGCAAAGTAGTGTTGGTGCTCCATTTTTTATGCTGGAATTGGTAGATTCAATCACACCAACCGATTTCGTGTTGTTTTTGGATTCGTGTATAATTCACAGAAGGTTATTCGTTGCCTTCTGCGTACAGGTACTTGAGAGCTTCGTTACACATGTGCCCTACTGAGCTTCGGTGGTCCCGAGGTGCAAGCTTCAAACTTGTAGTCGATTAACGTGTCGAAGTGGTTCGATTCCATCTGCAGGGCGCCGGCGGGATGATGCGATATAATTTTTTATACGGATTTTCTAGCAAAGTAGTGTTCCTGCTCCATTTTTTATGCTGCAATCGGTAGATTCAGCCACACCGACCGATTTTGTGTTGTTTTTGGATTCGTGTATAATTCACAGAAAGTTACTCGTTGCCTTCTGCGTACAGGTACTTGAGAGCTTCGTTACACATGTGCCCTACTGAGCTTCGGTGGTCCCGAGGTGCAAGCTTCAAACTTGTAGTCGATTAACGTGTCGAAGTGGTTCGATTCCATCTGCAGGGCGCCGGCGGGATGATGCGATATATTTTTTTATACGGATTTTCTAGCAAAGTAGTGTTGGTGCTCCATTTTTTATGCTGCAATCGGTAGATTCAGCCACACCAACCGATTTTGTGTTCTTTTTGGATTCGTGTATAATTCACAGAAGGTTATTCGTTGCCTTCTGCGTACAGGTGCTTGGGAGCTTCGTTACACATGTGCCTACTGAGTTTCTGTGGTCCCGAGGTGCAAGCTTTAAACTTGTATTCGATTAACTTGTCGAAGTGGTTCGATTCCATCTGCAGGGCGCCGGCGGGATGACGCGATATATTTTTTTATACGGATTTTCTAGCAAAGCAGTGTTCTTGCTCCATTTTTTATGCTGCAATCGGTAGATTCAGCCACACCAACCGATTTTGTGTTGTTTTTGGATTCGTGTATAATTCACAGAAAGTTATTCGTTGCCTTCTGCGTACAGGTACTTGAGAGCGTCGTTACACATGTGTCCTACTGAGCTTCGGTGGTCCCGAGGTGCAAGCTTCAAATTTGTATTCGAATAACATGTCGAAGTGGTTCGATTCCATCTGCAGGGCGCCGGCGGGATGATGCGATACAATTTTTTATACGGATTTTCTAGCAAAGTAGTGTTGGTGCTCCATTTTTTATGCTGGAATTGGTAGATTCAATCACACCAACCGATATCGTGTCGTTTTTGGATTCGTGTATAATTCACAGAAGGTTATTCGTTGCCTTCTGCGTGCAGGTACTTGAGAGCTTCGTTACACATGTGCCCTACTGAGCTTCGGTGGTCCCGAGGTGCAAGCTTCAAACTTGTATTCGATTAACTTGTCGAAGTGGTTCGATTCCATCTGCAGGGCGCCGGCGGGATGATGCGATATAATTTTGTATACGGATTTTCTAGCGAGGTAGTGTTCTTGCTCCATTTTTTATGCTGCAATTGGTAGATTCAGCTACACCAACCGATTTTGTGTTGTTTTTGGATTCGTGTATAATTCACAGAAAGTTATTCGTTGCCTTCTGCGTACAGGTACTTGAGAGCTTCGTTACACATGTGCCCTACTGAGCTTTGGTGGTCCCGAGGTGCAAGCTTCAAACTTGTATTCGATTAAATTGTCGAAGTGGTTCGATTCCATCTGCAGGGTGCCGGCGGGATGATGCGATATAATTTTTTATACGGATTTTCTAGCAAAGTAGTGTTGATGCTCCATTTTTTTTGCTGGAATCGGTAGATTCAATCACACCAACCGAATGGGTCACGGAACACGACACGACATATGTTATGGTATGGTGGCTGAGTGGTGTTTTTTGTGTTGTTTTTGGATTCGTGTATAGTTCACAGAAAGTTATTCGTTGCCTTCTGCGTACAGGTGCTTGAGAGCTTCGTTACACATGTGCCCTACTGAGCTTCGGTGGTCCCGAGGTGCAAGCTTCAAACTTGTAGTCGATTAACGTGTCGAAGTGGTTCGATTCCATCTGCAGGGCGCCGGCGGGATGATGCGATATAATTTTTTATACGGATTTTCTAGCAAAGTAGTGTTGGTGCTCCATTTTTTATGCTGGAATTGGTAGATTCAATCACACCAACCGATTTCGTGTTCTTTTTGGAATCGTGTATAATTCACAGAATGTTATTCGTTGCCTTCTGCGTACAGGTACTTGAGAGCTTCGTTACACATGTGCCCTACTGAGCTTCGGTGGTCCCGAGGTGCAAGCTTCAAACTTGTATTCGATTAAATTGTCGAAGTGGTTCGATTCCATCTGCAGGGTGCCGGCGGGATGATGCGATATAATTTTTTATACGGATTTTCTAGCAAAGTAGTGTTGATGCTCCATTTTTTTTGCTGGAATCGGAAGATTCAATCACACCAACCGAATGGGTCACGGAACACGACACGACATATGTTATGGTATGGTGGCTGAGTGGTGTTTTTTGTGTTGTTTTTGGATTCGTGTATAGTTCACAGAAAGTTACTCGTTGCCTTCTGCGTACAGGTGCTTGAGAGCTTCGTTACACATGTGCCCTACTGAGCTTCGGTGGTCCCGAGGTGCAAGCTTCAAACTTGTAGTCGATTAACGTGTCGAAGTGGTTCGATTCCATCTGCAGGGCGCCGGCGGGATGATGCGATATATTTTTTTATACGGATTTTCTAGCAAAGCAGTATTCTTGCTCCATTTTTTATGCTGCAATCGGTAGATTCAACCACACCAACCGATTTTGTGTTGTTTTTGGATTCGTGTATAATTCACAGAAGGTTATTCGTTGCCTTCTGCGTACAGGTACTTGAGAGCTTCGTTACACATGTGCCCTACTGAGCTTCGGTGGTCCCGAGGTGCAAGCTTCAAACTTGTATTCGATTAAATTGTCGAAGTGGTTCGATTCCATCTGCAGGGTGCCGGCGGGATGATGCGATATAATTTTTTATACGGATTTTCTAGCAAAGTAGTGTTGATGCTCCATTTTTTTTTGCTGGAATCGGTAGATTCAATCACACCAACCGAATGGGTCACGGAACACGACACGACATATGTTATGGTATGGTGGCTGAGTGGTGTTTTTTGTGTTGTTTTTGGATTCGTGTATAGTTCACAGAAAGTTACTCGTTGCCTTCTGCGTACAGGTGCTTGAGAGCTTCGTTACACATGTGCCCTACTGAGCTTCGGTGGTCCCGAGGTGCAAGCTTCAAACTTGTATTCGATTAACTTGTCGAAGTGGTTCGATTCCATCTGCAGGGCGCCGGCGGGATGATGCGATATAATTTTTTATACTGTGCAAGCTTCAAACTTGTAGTCGATTAACGTGTCGAGGTGGTTCGATTCCATTTTTTATACGGATTTTCTAGCAAAGTAGTGTTCTTGCTCCATTTTTTATGCTGCAATCGGTAGATTCAACCACACCAACGGATTTTGTGTTGTTTTTGGATTCGTGTATAATTCACAGAAAGTTATTCGTTGCCTTCTGCGTACAGGTACTTGAGAGCTTCGTTACAGATGTGCCCTACTGAGCTTCGGTGGTCCCGAGGTGCAAGCTTCAAACTTGTATTCGATTAACTTGTCGAAGTGGTTCGATTCCATCTGCAGGATGCCGGCGGGATGATGCGATATAATTTTTTATACGGATTTTCTAGCAAAGTAGTGTTGGTGCTCCATTTTTATGCTGGAATTGGTAGATTCAATCACACCAACCAGTTTCGTGTTCTTTTTGGATTCGTGTATAATTCACAGAAGGTTATTCGTTGCCTTCTGCGTGCAGGTACTTGAGAGCTTCGTTACACATGTGCCCTACTGAGCTTCGGTGGTCCCGAGGTGCAAGCTTCAAACTTGTATTCGATTAACTTGTCGAAGTGGTTCGATTCCATCTGCAGGGTGCCGGCGGGATGATGCGATATAATTTTTAATACGGATTTTCTAGCAAAGTAGTGTTCTTGCTCCATTTTTTATGCTGGAATCGGTAGATTCAATCACACCAACCGAATGGGTCACGGTACACGACACGACATATGTACATATGTATGTATGCATGTAGGTGGCGATGGGCTGCAAGTTTTGGTATGGTGACTGAGTGGTGTTTCTTGTGTTGTTTTTGGATTCGTGTATAGTTAACAGAAAGTTATTCGTTGCCTTCTGCGTACAGGTGCTTGAGAGCTTCGTTACACATGTGCCCTACTGAGCTTCGGTGGTCCCGAGGTGCAAGCTTCAAACTTGTATTCGATTAACTTGTCGAAGTGGTTCGATTCCATCTGCAGGGTGCCGGCGGGATGATGCGATATAATTTTTAATACGGATTTTCTAGCAAAGTAGTGTTCGTGCTCCATTTTTTATGCTGGAATCGGTAGATTCAATCACACCAACCGAATGGGTCACGGTACACGACACGACATATGTACATATGTATGTATGCATCTAGGTGGCGATGGGCTGCAAGTTATGGTATGGTGACTGAGTGGTGTTTCTTGTGTTGTTTTTGGATTCGTGTATAGTTCACAGAAAGTTATTCGTTGCCTTCTGCGTACAGGTGCTTGAGAGCTTCGTTACACATGTGCTCTACTGAGCTTCGGTGGTCCCGAGGTGCAAGCTTCAAACTTGTATTCGATTAACTTGTCGAAGTGGTTCGATTCCATCTGCAGGGTGCCGGCGGGATGATGCGAATTAATTTTTTATACGGATTTTCTGGCAAAGTAGTGTTGATGCTCCATTTTTTATGTTGGAATTGGTAGATTCAATCACACCAACCGAATGGGTAGCGGAACGCGACAAGACATATGTTATGGTATGGTGGCTGAGTGGTGTTTTTTGTGTTGTTTTTGGATTCGTGTATAGTTCACAAAAAGTTATTCGTTGCCTTCTGCGTACAGGTGCTTGAGAGCTTCGTTACACATGTGCCCTACTGAGCTTCGGTGGTCCCGAGGTGCAAGCTCCAAACTTGTAGTCGATTAACGTGTCGAAGTGGTTCGATTCCATCTGCAGGGCGCCGGCGGGATGATGCGATATAATTTTTTATACGGATTTTCTAGCAAAGTAGTGTTCTTGCTCCATTTTTTATGCTGCAATCGGTAGATACAGCCACACCAACCGATTTTGTGTTGTTTTTGGATTCGTGTATAATTCACAGAAAGTTATTCGTTGCCTTCTGCGTACAGGTACCTGAGAGCTTCGTTACACATGTGCCCTACTGAGCTTCGGTGGTCCCGAGGTGCAAGCTTCAAACTTGTAATCGATTAACGTGTCGAAGTGGTTCGATTCCATCTGCAGGGCGCCGGCGGGATGATGCGATATAATTTTTTATACGGATTTTCTAGCAAAGTAGTGTTCTTGCTCCATTTTTTATGCTGCAATCGGTAGATACAGCCACATCAACCGATTTCGTGTTGTTTTTGGATTCGTGTATAATTCACAGAAAGTTATTCGTTGCCTTCTGCGTACAGGTACTTGAGAGCGTCGTTACACATGTGCCCTACTGAGCTTCGGTGGTCCCGAGGTGCAAGCTTCAAACTTGTAGTCGATTAACGTGTCGAAGTGGTTCGATTCCATCTGCAGGGCGCCGGCGGGATGATGCGATATAATTTTTTATACGGATTTTCTAGCAAAGTAGTGTTGGTGCTCCATTTTTATGCTGGAATTTGTAGATTCAATCACACCAACCGATTTCGTCTTCTTTTTGGATTCGTGTATAATTCACAGAAGGTTCTTCGTTGCCTTCTGCGTACAGCCTTCTGCGTACAGGTGCTTGAGAGCTTCGTTACACATGTGCCCTACTGAGCTTCGGTGGTCCCGACGTGCAAGCTTCAAACTTGCAGTCGATTAACGTGTCGAAG
The DNA here is from genome assembly GCA_951905685.1 of Eumerus sabulonum. NCBI lineage: Eukaryota > Metazoa > Arthropoda > Insecta > Diptera > Syrphidae > Eumerus > Eumerus sabulonum. The sequence continues at coordinate 43,960,655 of OX645063.1, forward strand.
TGGTTCGATTCCATCTGCAGGGCGCCGGCGGGATGATGCGATATAATTTTTTATACGGATTTTCTAGCAAAGTAGTGTTGGTGCTCCATTTTTTATGCTGGAATTGGTAGATTCAATCACACCAACCGATTTCGTGTTGTTTTTGGATTCGTGTATAATTCACAGAAGGTTCTTCGTTGCCTTCTGCGTACAGCCTTCTGCGTACAGGTGCTTGAGAGCTTCGTTACACATGTGCCCTACTGAGCTTCGGTGGTCCCGAGGTGCAAGCTTCAAACTTGCAGTCGATTAACGTGTCGAAGTGGTTCGATTCCATCTGCAGGGCGCCGGCGGGATGATGCGATATAATTTTTTATACGGATTTTCTAGCAAAGTAGTGTTGGTGCTCCATTTTTTATGCTGGAATTGGTAGATTCAATCACACCAACCGATTTCGTGTTGTTTTTGGATTCGTGTATAATTCACAGAAGGTTATTCGTTGCCTTCTGCGTACAGGTACTTGAGAGCTTCGTTACACATGTGCCCTACTGAGCTTCGGTGGTCCCGAGGTGCAAGCTTCAAACTTGTAGTCGATTAACGTGTCGAAGTGGTTCGATTCTATCTGCAGGGCGCCGGCGGGATGATGCGATATAATTTTTTATACGGATTTTCTAGCAAAGTAGTGTTCTTGCTCCATTTTTTATGCTGCAATCGGTAGATTCAGCCACACCAACCGATTTTGTGTTGTTTTTGGATTCGTGTATAATTCACAGAAAGTTACTCGTTGCCTTCTGCGTACAGGTACTTGAGAGCTTCGTTACACATGTGCCCTACTGAGCTTCGGTGGTCCCGAGGTGCAAGCTTCAAACTTGTAGTCGATTAACGTGTCGAAGTGGTTCGATTCCATCTGCAGGGCGCCGGCGGGATGATGCGATATATTTTTTTATACGGATTTTCTAGCAAAGTAGTGTTGGTGCTCCATTTTTTATGCTGCAATCGGTAGATTCAGCCACACCAACCGATTTTGTGTTCTTTTTGGATTCGTGTATAATTCACAGAAGGTTATTCGTTGCCTTCTGCGTACAGGTGCTTGGGAGCTTCGTTACACATGTGCCCTACTGAGTTTCTGTGGTCCCGAGGTGCAAGCTTTAAACTTGTATTCGATTAACTTGTCGAAGTGGTTCGATTCCATCTGCAGGGCGCCGGCGGGATGATGCGATATAATTTTTTATACGGATTTTCTAGCAAAGTAGTGTTGGTGCTCCATTTTTATGCTGGAATTTGTAGATTCAATCACACCAACCGATTTCGTCTTCTTTTTGGATTCGTGTATAATTCACAGAAGGTTCTTCGTTGCCTTCTGCGTACAGCCTTCTGCGTACAGGTGCTTGAGAGCTTCGTTACACATGTGCCCTACTGAGCTTCGGTGGTCCCGAGGTGCAAGCTTCAAACTTGCAGTCGATGAACGTGTCGAAGTGGTTCGATTCCATCTGCAGGGCGCCGGCGGGATGATGCGATATAATTTTTTATACGGATTTTCTAGCAAAGTAGTGTTGGTGCTCCATTTTTTATGCTGGAATTGGTAGATTCAATCACACCAACCGATTTCGTGTTGTTTTTGGATTCGTGTATAATTCACAGAAGGTTATTCGTTGCCTTCTGCGTACAGGTACTTGAGAGCTTCGTTACACATGTGCCCTACTGAGCTTCGGTGGTCCCGAGGTGCAAGCTTCAAACTTGTAGTCGATTAACGTGTCGAAGTGGTTCGATTCCATCTGCAGGGCGCCGGCGGGATGATGCGATATAATTTTTTATACGGATTTTCTAGCAAAGTAGTGTTCTTGCTCCATTTTTTATGCTGCAATCGGTAGATTCAGCCACACCAACCGATTTTGTGTTGTTTTTGGATTCGTGTATAGTTCACAGAAAGTTACTCGTTGCCTTCTGCGTACAGGTACTTGAGAGCTTCGTTACACATGTGCCCTACTGAGCTTCGGTGGTCCCGAGGTGCAAGCTTCAAACTTGTAGTCGATTAACGTGTCGAAGTGGTTCGATTCCATCTGCAGGGCGCCGGCGGGATGATGCGATATATTTTTTTATACGGATTTTCTAGCAAAGTAGTGTTGGTGCTCCATTTTTTATGCTGCAATCGGTAGATTCAGCCACACCAACCGATTTTGTGTTCTTTTTGGATTCGTGTATAATTCACAGAAGGTTATTCGTTGCCTTCTGCGTACAGGTGCTTGGGAGCTTCGTTACACATGTGCCCTACTGAGTTTCTGTGGTCCCGAGGTGCAAGCTTTAAACTTGTATTCGATTAACTTGTCGAAGTGGTTCGATTCCATCTGCAGGGCGCCGGCGGGATGATGCGATATATTTTTTTATACGGATTTTCTAGCAAAGCAGTGTTCTTGCTCCATTTTTTATGCTGCAATCGGTAGATTCAGCCACACCAACCGATTTTGTGTTGTTTTTGGATTCGTGTATAATTCACAGAAAGTTATTCGTTGCCTTCTGCGTACAGGTACTTGAGAGCGTCGTTACACATGTGTCCTACTGATCTTCGGTGGTCCCGAGGTGCAAGCTTCAAACTTGTATTCGAATAACATGTCGAAGTGGTTCGATTCCATCTGCAGGGCGCCGGCGGGATGATGCGATACAATTTTTTATACGGATTTTCTAGCAAAGTAGTGTTGGTGCTCCATTTTTTATGCTGGAATTGGTAGATTCAATCACACCAACCGATATCGTGTCGTTTTTGGATTCGTGTATAATTCACAGAAGGTTATTCGTTGCCTTCTGCGTGCAGGTACTTGAGAGCTTCGTTACACATGTGCCCTACTGAGCTTCGGTGGTCCCGAGGTGCAAGCTTCAAACTTGTATTCGATTAACTTGTCGAAGTGGTTCGATTCCATCTGCAGGGCGCCGGCGGGATGATGCGATATAATTTTGTATACGGATTTTCTAGCGAGGTAGTGTTCTTGCTCCATTTTTTATGCTGCAATTGGTAGATTCAGCTACACCAACCGATTTTGTGTTGTTTTTGGATTCGTGTATAATTCACAGAAAGTTATTCGTTGCCTTCTGCGTACAGGTACTTGAGAGCTTCGTTACACATGTGCCCTACTGAGCTTCGGTGGTCCCGAGGTGCAAGCTTCAAACTTGTATTCGATTAAATTGTCGAAGTGGTTCGATTCCATCTGCAGGGTGCCGGCGGGATGATGCGATATAATTTTTTATACGGATTTTCTAGCAAAGTAGTGTTGGTGCTCCATTTTTTATGCTGGAATTGGTAGATTCAATCACACCAACCGATTTCGTGTTCTTTTTGGATTCGTGTATAATTCACAGAAGGTTATTCGTTGCCTTCTGCGTACAGGTACTTGAGAGCTTCGTTACACATGTGCCCTACTGAGCTTCGGTGGTCCCGAGGTGCAAGCTTCAAACTTGTAGTCGATTAACGTGTCGAAGTGGTTCGATTCCATCTGCAGGGTGCCGGCGGGATGATGCGATATAATTTTTTATACGGATTTTCTAGCAAAGTAGTGTTGGTGCTCCATTTTTTTTTGCTGGAATCGGTAGATTCAATCACACCAACCGAATGGGTCACGGAACACGACACGACATATGTTATGGTATGGTGGCTGAGTGGTGTTTTTTGTGTTGTTTTTGGATTCGTGTATAGTTCACAGAAAGTTATTCGTTGCCTTCTGCGTACAGGTGCTTGAGAGCTTCGTTACACATGTGCCCTACTGAGCTTCGGTGGTCCCGAGGTGCAAGCTTCAAGCTTGTAGTCGATTAACGTGTCGAAGTGGTTCGATTCCATCTGCAGGGCGCCGGCGGGATGATGCGATATAATTTTTTATACGGATTTTCTAGCAAAGTAGTGTTGGTGCTCCATTTTTTATGCTGGAATTGGTAGATTCAATCACACCAACCGATTTCGTGTTCTTTTTGGATTCGTGTATAATTCACAGAAGGTTATTCGTTGCCTTCTGCGTACAGGTACTTGAGAGCTTCGTTACACATGTGCCCTACTGAGCTTCGGTGGTCCCGAGGTGCAAGCTTCAAACTTGTATTCGATTAAATTGTCGAAGTGGTTCGATTCCATCTGCAGGGTGCCGGCGGGATGATGCGATATAATTTTTTATACGGATTTTCTAGCAAAGTAGTGTTGATGCTCCATTTTTTTTGCTGGAATCGGTAGATTCAATCACACCAACCGAATGGGTCACGGTACACGACACGACATATGTACATATGTATGTATGCATGTAGGTGGCGATGGGCTGCAAGTTTTGGTATGGTGACTGAGTGGTGTTTCTTGTGTTGTTTTTGGATTCGTGTATAGTTAACAGAAAGTTATTCGTTGCCTTCTGCGTACAGGTGCTTGAGAGCTTCGTTACACATGTGCCCTACTGAGCTTCGGTGGTCCCGAGGTGCAAGCTTCAAACTTGTAGTCGATTAACGTGTCGAAGTGGTTCGATTCCATCTGCAGGGCGCCGGCGGGATGATGCGATATAATTTTTTATACGGATTTTCTAGCAAAGTAGTGTTGGTGCTCCATTTTTTATGCTGGAATTGGTAGATTCAATCGCACCAACCGATTTCGTGTTGTTTTTGGATTCGTGTATAATTCACAGAAGGTTATTCGTTGCCTTCTGCGTACAGGTACTTGAGAGCTTCGTTACACATGTGCCCTACTGAGCTTCGGTGGTCCCGAGGTGCAAGCTTCAAACTTGTAGTCGATTAACGTGTCGAAGTGGTTCGATTCCATCTGCAGGGCGCCGGCGGGATGATGCGATATAATTTTTTATACGGATTTTCTAGCAAAGTAGTGTTCTTGCTCCATTTTTTATGCTGCAATCGGTAGATTCAGCCACACCAACCGATTTTGTGTTGTTTTTGGATTCGTGTATAATTCACAGAAGGTTATTCGTTGCCTTCTGCGTACAGGTACTTGAGAGCTTCGTTACACATGTGCCCTACTGAGCTTCGGTGGTCCCGAGGTGCAAGCTTCAAACTTGTAGTCGATTAACGTGTCGAAGTGGTTCGATTCCATCTGCAGGGCGCCGGCGGGATGATGCGATATAATTTTTTATACGGATTTTCTAGCAAAGTAGTGTTCTTGCTCCATTTTTTATGCTGCAATCGGTAGATTCAGCCACACCAACCGATTTTGTGTTGTTTTTGGATTCGTGTATAATTCACAGAAAGTTACTCGTTGCCTTCTGCGTACAGGTACTTGAGAGCTTCGTTACACATGTGCCCTACTGAGCTTCGGTGGTCCCGAGGTGCAAGCTTCAAACTTGTAGTCGATTAACGTGTCGAAGTGGTTCGATTCCATCTGCAGGGCGCCGGCGGGATGATGCGATATATTTTTTTATACGGATTTTCTAGCAAAGTAGTGTTGGTGCTCCATTTTTTATGCTGCAATCGGTAGATTCAGCCACACCAACCGATTTTGTGTTCTTTTTGGATTCGTGTATAATTCACAGAAGGTTATTCGTTGCCTTCTGCGTACAGGTGCTTGGGAGCTTCGTTACACATGTGCCCTACTGAGTTTCTGTGGTCCCGAGGTGCAAGCTTTAAACTTGTATTCGATTAACTTGTCGAAGTGGTTCGATTCCATCTGCAGGGCGCCGGCGGGATGATGCGATATATTTTTTTATACGGATTTTCTAGCAAAGCAGTGTTCTTGCTCCATTTTTTATGCTGCAATCGGTAGATTCAGCCACACCAACCGATTTTGTGTTGTTTTTGGATTCGTGTATAATTCACAGAAAGTTATTCGTTGCCTTCTGCGTACAGGTACTTGAGAGCGTCGTTACACATGTGTCCTACTGAGCTTCGGTGGTCCCGAGGTGCAAGCTTCAAACTTGTATTCGAATAACATGTCGAAGTGGTTCGATTCCATCTGCAGGGCGCCGGCGGGATGATGCGATACAATTTTTTATACGGATTTTCTAGCAAAGTAGTGTTGGTGCTCCATTTTTTATGCTGGAATTGGTAGATTCAATCACACCAACCGATATCGTGTCGTTTTTGGATTCGTGTATAATTCACAGAAGGTTATTCGTTGCCTTCTGCGTGCAGGTACTTGAGAGCTTCGTTACACATGTGCCCTACTGAGCTTCGGTGGTCCCGAGGTGCAAGCTTCAAACTTGTATTCGATTAACTTGTCGAAGTGGTTCGATTCCATCTGCAGGGCGCCGGCGGGATGATGCGATATAATTTTGTATACGGATTTTCTAGCGAGGTAGTGTTCTTGCTCCATTTTTTATGCTGCAATTGGTAGATTCAGCTACACCAACCGATTTTGTGTTGTTTTTGGATTCGTGTATAATTCACAGAAAGTTATTCGTTGCCTTCTGCGTACAGGTACTTGAGAGCTTCGTTACACATGTGCCCTACTGAGCTTCGGTGGTCCCGAGGTGCAAGCTTCAAACTTGTATTCGATTAAATTGTCGAAGTGGTTCGATTCCATCTGCAGTGTGCCGGCGGGATGATCCGATATAATTTTTTATACGGATTTTCTAGCAAAGTAGTGTTGATGCTCCATTTTTTTTGCTGGAATCGGTAGATTCAATCACACCAACCGAATGGGTCACGGAACACGACACGACATATGTTATGGTATGGTGGCTGAGTGGTGTTTTTTGTGTTGTTTTTGGATTCGTGTATAGTTCACAGAAAGTTATTCGTTGCCTTCTGCGTACAGGTGCTTGAGAGCTTCGTTACACATGTGCCCTACTGAGCTTCGGTGGTCCCGAGGTGCAAGCTTCAAACTTGTAGTCGATTAACGTGTCGAAGTGGTTCGATTCCATCTGCAGGGCGCCGGCGGGATGATGCGATATAATTTTTTATACGGATTTTCTAGCAAAGTAGTGTTGGTGCTCCATTTTTTATGCTGGAATTGGTAGATTCAATCACACCAACCGATTTCGTGTTCTTTTTGGATTCGTGTATAATTCACAGAAGGTTATTCGTTGCCTTCTGCGTACAGGTACTTGAGAGCTTCGTTACACATGTGCCCTACTGAGCTTCGGTGGTCCCGAGGTGCAAGCTTCAAACTTGTATTCGATTAAATTGTCGAAGTGGTTCGATTCCATCTGCAGGGTGCCGGCGGGATGATGCGATATAATTTTTTATACGGATTTTCTAGCAAAGTAGTGTTGATGCTCCATTTTTTTTGCTGGAATCGGTAGATTCAATCACACCAACCGAATGGGTCACGGAACACGACACGACATATGTTATGGTATGGTGGCTGAGTGGTGTTTTTTGTGTTGTTTTTGGATTCGTGTATAGTTCACAGAAAGTTACTCGTTGCCTTCTGCGTACAGGTGCTTGAGAGCTTCGTTACACATGTGCCCTACTGAGCTTCGGTGGTCCCGAGGTGCAAGCTTCAAACTTGTAGTCGATTAACGTGTCGAAGTGGTTCGATTCCATCTGCAGGGCGCCGGCGGGATGATGCGATATATTTTTTTATACGGATTTTCTAGCAAAGCAGTATTCTTGCTCCATTTTTTATGCTGCAATCGGTAGATTCAACCACACCAACCGATTTTGTGTTGTTTTTGGATTCGTGTATAATTCACAGAAAGTTATTCGTTGCCTTCTGCGTACAGGTACTTGAGAGCTTCGTTACACATGTGCCCTACTGAGCTTCGGTGGTCCCGAGGTGCAAGCTTCAAACTTGTATTCGATTAACTTGTCGAAGTGGTTCGATTCCATCTGCAGGGCGCCGGCGGGATGATGCGATATAATTTTTTATACTGTGCAAGCTTCAAACTTGTAATCGATTAACGTGTCGAGGTGGTTCGATTCCATTTTTTATACGGATTTTCTAGCAAAGTAGTGTTCTTGCTCCATTTTTTATGCTGCAATCGGTAGATTCAACCACACCAACGGATTTTGTGTTGTTTTTGGATTCGTGTATAATTCACAGAAAGTTATTCGTTGCCTTCTGCGTACAGGTACTTGAGAGCTTCGTTACAGATGTGCCCTACTGAGCTTCGGTGGTCCCGAGGTGCAAGCTTCAAACTTGTATTCGATTAACTTGTCGAAGTGGTTCGATTCCATCTGCAGGATGCCGGCGGGATGATGCGATATAATTTTTTATACGGATTTTCTAGCAAAGTAGTGTTGGTGCTCTATTTTTATGCTGGAATTGGTAGATTCAATCACACCAACCAGTTTCGTGTTCTTTTTGGATTCGTGTATAATTCACAGAAGGTTATTCGTTGCCTTCTGCGTGCAGGTACTTGAGAGCTTCGTTACACATGTGCCCTACTGAGCTTCGGTGGTCCCGAGGTGCAAGCTTCAAACTTGTATTCGATTAACTTGTCGAAGTGGTTCGATTCCATCTGCAGGGTGCCGGCGGGATGATGCGATATAATTTTTAATACGGATTTTCTAGCAAAGTAGTGTTCTTGCTCCATTTTTTATGCTGGAATCGGTAGATTCAATCACACCAACCGAATGGGTCACGGTACACGACACGACATATGTACATATGTATGTATGCATGTAGGTGGCGATGGGCTGCAAGTTTTGGTATGGTGACTGAGTGGTGTTTCTTGTGTTGTTTTTGGATTCGTGTATAGTTAACAGAAAGTTATTCGTTGCCTTCTGCGTACAGGTGCTTGAGAGCTTCGTTACACATGTGCCCTACTGAGCTTCGGTGGTCCCGAGGTGCAAGCTTCAAACTTGTATTCGATTAAATTGTCGAAGTGGTTCGATTCCATCTGCAGGGTGCCGGCGGGATGATGCGATATAATTTTTTATACGGATTTTCTAGCAAAGTAGTGTTGATGCTCCATTTTTTTTGCTGGAATCGGTAGATTCAATCACACCAACCGAATGGGTCACGGAACACGACACGACATATGTTATGGTATGGTGGCTGAGTGGTGTTTTTTGTGTTGTTTTTGGATTCGTGTATAGTTCACAGAAAGTTATTCGTTGCCTTCTGCGTACAGGTGCTTGAGAGCTTCGTTACACATGTGCCCTACTGAGCTTCGGTGGTCCCGAGGTGCAAGCTTCAAACTTGTAGTCGATTAACGTGTCGAAGTGGTTCGATTCCATCTGCAGGGCGCCGGCGGGATGATGCGATATAATTTTTTATACGGATTTTCTAGCAAAGTAGTGTTGGTGCTCCATTTTTTATGCTGGAATTGGTAGATTCAATCACACCAACCGATTTCGTGTTCTTTTTGGATTCGTGTATAATTCACAGAAGGTTATTCGTTGCCTTCTGCGTACAGGTACTTGAGAGCTTCGTTACACATGTGCCCTACTGAGCTTCGGTGGTCCCGAGGTGCAAGCTTCAAACTTGTATTCGATTAAATTGTCGAAGTGGTTCGATTCCATCTGCAGGGTGCCGGCGGGATGATGCGATATAATTTTTTATACGGATTTTCTAGCAAAGTAGTGTTGATGCTCCATTTTTTTTGCTGGAATCGGTAGATTCAATCACACCAACCGAATGGGTCACGGTACACGACACGACATATGTACATATGTATGTATGCATGTAGGTGGCGATGGGCTGCAAGTTTTGGTATGGTGACTGAGTGGTGTTTCTTGTGTTGTTTTTGGATTCGTGTATAGTTAACAGAAAGTTATTCGTTGCCTTCTGCGTACAGGTGCTTGAGAGCTTCGTTACACATGTGCCCTACTGAGCTTCGGTGGTCCCGAGGTGCAAGCTTCAAACTTGTAGTCGATTAACGTGTCGAAGTGGTTCGATTCCATCTGCAGGGCGCCGGCGGGATGATGCGATATAATTTTTTATACGGATTTTCTAGCAAAGTAGTGTTGGTGCTCCATTTTTTATGCTGGAATTGGTAGATTCAATCACACCAACCGATTTCGTGTTGTTTTTGGATTCGTGTATAATTCACAGAAGGTTATTCGTTGCCTTCTGCGTACAGGTACTTGAGAGCTTCGTTACACATGTGCCCTACTGAGCTTCGGTGGTCCCGAGGTGCAAGCTTCAAACTTGTAGTCGATTAACGTGTCGAAGTGGTTCGATTCCATCTGCAGGGCGCCGGCGGGATGATGCGATATAATTTTTTATACGGATTTTCTAGCAAAGTAGTGTTCTTGCTCCATTTTTTATGCTGCAATCGGTAGATTCAGCCACACCAACCGATTTTGTGTTGTTTTTGGATTCGTGTATAATTCACAGAAAGTTACTCGTTGCCTTCTGCGTACAGGTACTTGAGAGCTTCGTTACACATGTGCCCTACTGAGCTTCGGTGGTCCCGAGGTGCAAGCTTCAAACTTGTAGTCGATTAACGTGTCGAAGTGGTTCGATTCCATCTGCAGGGCGCCGGCGGGATGATGCGATATATTTTTTTATACGGATTTTCTAGCAAAGTAGTGTTGGTGCTCCATTTTTTATGCTGCAATCCGTAGATTCAGCCACACCAACCGATTTTGTGTTCTTTTTGGATTCGTGTATAATTCACAGAAGGTTATTCGTTGCCTTCTGCGTACAGGTGCTTGGGAGCTTCGTTACACATGTGCCCTACTGAGTTTCTGTGGTCCCGAGGTGCAAGCTTTAAACTTGTATTCGATTAACTTGTCGAAGTGGTTCGATTCCATCTGCAGGGCGCCGGCGGGATGATGCGATATATTTTTTTATACGGATTTTCTAGCAAAGCAGTGTTCTTGCTCCATTTTTTATGCTGCAATCGGTAGATTCAGCCACACCAACCGATTTTGTGTTGTTTTTGGATTCGTGTATAATTCACAGAAAGTTATTCGTTGCCTTCTGCGTACAGGTACTTGAGAGCGTCGTTACACATGTGTCCTACTGAGCTTCGGTGGTCCCGAGGTGCAAGCTTCAAACTTGTATTCGAATAACATGTCGAAGTGGTTCGATTCCATCTGCAGGGCGCCGGCGGGATGATGCGATACAATTTTTTATACGGATTTTCTAGCAAAGTAGTGTTGGTGCTCCATTTTTTATGCTGGAATTGGTAGATTCAATCACACCAACCGATATCGTGTCGTTTTTGGATTCGTGTATAATTCACAGAAGGTTATTCGTTGCCTTCTGCGTGCAGGTACTTGAGAGCTTCGTTACACATGTGCCCTACTGAGCTTCGGTGGTCCCGAGGTGCAAGCTTCAAACTTGTATTCGATTAACTTGTCGAAGTGGTTCGATTCCATCTGCAGGGCGCCGGCGGGATGATGCGATATAATTTTGTATACGGATTTTCTAGCGAGGTAGTGTTCTTGCTCCATTTTTTATGCTGCAATTGGTAGATTCAGCTACACCAACCGATTTTGTGTTGTTTTTGGATTCGTGTATAATTCACAGAAAGTTATTCGTTGCCTTCTGCGTACAGGTACTTGAGAGCTTCGTTACACATGTGCCCTACTGAGCTTCGGTGGTCCCGAGGTGCAAGCTTCAAACTTGTATTCGATTAAATTGTCGAAGTGGTTCGATTCCATCTGCAGTGTGCCGGCGGGATGATGCGATATAATTTTTTATACGGATTTTCTAGCAAAGTAGTGTTGATGCTCCATTTTTTTTGCTGGAATCGGTAGATTCAATCACACCAACCGAATGGGTCACGGAACACGACACGACATATGTTATGGTATGGTGGCTGAGTGGTGTTTTTTGTGTTGTTTTTGGATTCGTGTATAGTTCACAGAAAGTTATTCGTTGCCTTCTGCGTACAGGTGCTTGAGAGCTTCGTTACACATGTGCCCTACTGAGCTTCGGTGGTCCCGAGGTGCAAGCTTCAAACTTGTAGTCGATTAACGTGTCGAAGTGGTTCGATTCCATCTGCAGGGCGCCGGCGGGATGATGCGATATAATTTTTTATACGGATTTTCTAGCAAAGTAGTGTTGGTGCTCCATTTTTTATGCTGGAATTGGTAGATTCAATCACACCAACCGATTTCGTGTTCTTTTTGGATTCGTGTATAATTCAGAGAAGGTTATTCGTTGCCTTCTGCGTACAGGTACTTGAGAGCTTCGTTACACATGTGCCCTACTGAGCTTCGGTGGTCCCGAGGTGCAAGCTTCAAACTTGTATTCGATTAAATTGTCGAAGTGGTTCGATTCCATCTGCAGGGTGCCGGCGGGATGATGCGATATAATTTTTTATACGGATTTTCTAGCAAAGTAGTGTTGATGCTCCATTTTTTTTGCTGGAATCGGTAGATTCAATCACACCAACCGAATGGGTCACGGAACACGACAAGACATATGTTATGGTATGGTGGCTGAGTGGTGTTTTTTGTGTTGTTTTTGGATTCGTGTATAGTTCACAGAAAGTTACTCGTTGCCTTCTGCGTACAGGTGCTTGAGAGCTTCGTTACACATGTGCCCTACTGAGCTTCGGTGGTCCCGAGGTGCAAGCTTCAAACTTGTAGTCGATTAACGTGTCGAAGTGGTTCGATTCCATCTGCAGGGCGCCGGCGGGATGATGCGATATATTTTTTTATACGGATTTTCTAGCAAAGCAGTATTCTTGCTCCATTTTTTATGCTGCAATCGGTAGATTCAACCACACCAACCGATTTTGTGTTGTTTTTGGATTCGTGTATAATTCACAGAAAGTTATTCGTTGCCTTCTGCGTACAGGTACTTGAGAGCTTCGTTACACATGTGCCCTACTGAGCTTCGGTGGTCCCGAGGTGCAAGCTTCAAACTTGTATTCGATTAACTTGTCGAAGTGGTTCGATTCCATCTGCAGGGCGCCGGCGGGATGATGCGATATAATTTTTTATACTGTGCAAGCTTCAAACTTGTAGTCGATTAACGTGTCGAGGTGATTCGATTCCATTTTTTATACGGATTTTCTAGCAAAGTAGTGTTCTTGCTCCATTTTTTATGCTGCAATCGGTAGATTCGACCACACCAACGGATTTTGTGTTGTTTTTGGATTCGTGTATAATTCACAGAAAGTTATTCGTTGCCTTCTGCGTACAGGTACTTGAGAGCTTCGTTACAGATGTGCCCTACTGAGCTTCGGTGGTCCCGAGGTGCAAGCTTCAAACTTGTATTCGATTAACTTGTCGAAGTGGTTCGATTCCATCTGCAGGATGCCGGCGGGATGATGCGATATAATTTTTTATACGGATTTTCTAGCAAAGTAGTGTTGGTGCTCCATTTTTATGCTGGAATTGGTAGATTCAATCACACCAACCAGTTTCGTGTTCTTTTTGGATTCGTGTATAATTCACAGAAGGTTATTCGTTGCCTTCTGCGTGCAGGTACTTGAGAGCTTCGTTACACATGTGCCCTACTGAGCTTCGGTGGTCCCGAGGTGCAAGCTTCAAACTTGTATTCGATTAACTTGTCGAAGTGGTTCGATTCCATCTGCAGGGTGCCGGCGGGATGATGCGATATAATTTTTAATACGGATTTTCTAGCAAAGTAGTGTTCTTGCTCCATTTTTTATGCTGGAATCGGTAGATTCAATCACACCAACCGAATGGGTCACGGTACACGACACGACATATGTACATATGTATGTATGCATGTAGGTGGCGATGGGCTGCAAGTTTTGGTATGGTGACTGAGTGGTGTTTCTTGTGTTGTTTTTGGATTCGTGTATAGTTAACAGAAAGTTATTCGTTGCCTTCTGCGTACAGGTGCTTGAGAGCTTCGTTACACATGTGCCCTACTGAACTTCGGTGGTCCCGAGGTGCAAGCTTCAAACTTGTATTCGATTAACTTGTCGCAGTGGTTCGATTCCATCTGCAGGGTGCCGGCGGGATGATGCGATATAATTTTTAATACGGATTTTCTAGCAAAGTAGTGTTCGTGCTCCATTTTTTATGCTGGAATCGGTAGATTCAATCACACCAACCGAATGGGTCACGGTACACGACACGACATATGTACATATGTATGTATGCATCTAGGTGGCGATGGGCTGCAAGTTATGGTATGGTGACTGAGTGGTGTTTCTTGTGTTGTTTTTGGATTCGTGTATAGTTCACAGAAAGTTATTCGTTGCCTTCTGCGTACAGGTGCTTGAGAGCTTCGTTACACATGTGCCCTACTGAGCTTCGGTGGTCCCGAGGTGCAAGCTTCAAACTTGTATTCGATTAACTTGTCGAAGTGGTTCGATTCCATCTGCAGGGTGCCGGCGGGATGATGCGATTTAATTTTTTATACGGATTTTCTGGCAAAGTAGTGTTGATGCTCCATTTTTTATGTTGGAATTGGTAGATTCAATCACACCAACCGAATGGGTAGCGGAACGCGACACGACATATGTTATGGTATGGTGGCTGAGTGGTGTTTTTTGTGTTGTTTTTAGAGTGTATAGTTCACAAAAAGTTATTCGTTGCCTTCTGCGTACAGGTGCTTGAGAGCTTCGTTACACATGTGCCCTACTGAGCTTCGGTGGTCCCGAGGTGCAAGCTCCAAACTTGTAGTCGATTAACGTGTCGAAGTGGTTCGATTCCATCTGCAGGGCGCCGGCGGGATGATGCGATATAATTTTTTATACGGATTTTCTAGCAAAGTAGTGTTCTTGCTCCATTTTTTATGCTGCAATCGGTAGATACAGCCACACCAACCGATTTTGTGTTGTTTTTGGATTCGTGTATAATTCACAGAAAGTTATTCGTTGCCTTCTGCGTACAGGTACCTGAGAGCTTCGTTACACATGTGCCCTACTGAGCTTCGGTGGTCCCGAGGTGCAAGCTTCAAACTTGTAATCGATTAACGTGTCGAAGTGGTTCGATTCCATCTGCAGGGCGCCGGCGGGATGATGCGATATAATTTTTTATACGGATTTTCTAGCAAAGTAGTGTTCTTGCTCCATTTTTTATGCTGCAATCGGTAGATACAGCCACACCAACCGATTTCGTGTTGTTTTTGGATTCGTGTATAATTCACAGAAAGTTATTCGTTGCCTTCTGCGTACAGGTACTTGAGAGCGTCGTTACACATGTGCCCTACTGAGCTTCGGTGGTCCCGAGGTGCAAGCTTCAAACTTGTAGTCGATTAACGTGTCGAAGTGGTTCGATTCCATCTGCAGGGCGCCGGCGGAATGATGCGATATAATTTTTTATACGGATTTTCTAGCAAAGTAGTGTTGATGCTCCATTTTTTATGCTGGAACCGGTAGATTCAATCACACAAACCGAATGGGTCACGGAACACGACACGACATATGTTATGGTATGGTGGCTGAGTGGTGTTTTTTGTGTTGTTTTTGGATTCGTGTATAGTTCACAGAAAGTTATTCGTTGCCTTCTGCGTACAGGTGCTTGAGAGCTTCGTTACACATGTGCCCTACTGAGCTTCGGTGGTCCCGACGTGCAAGCTTCAAACTTGTAGTCGATTAACGTGTCGAAGTGGTTCGATTCCATCTGCAGGGCGCCGGCGGGATGATGCGATATAATTTTTTATACGGATTTTCTAGCAAAGTAGTGTTGATGCTCCATTTTTTATGCTGGAACCGGTAGATTCAATCACACCAACCGAATGGGTCACGGAACACGACACGACGTATGTTATGGTATGGTGGCCGAGTGGTGTTTTTTGTGTTGTTTTTGGATTCGTGTATAGTTCACAGAAAGTTATTCGTTGCCTTCTGCGTACAGGTGCTTGAGAGCTTCGTTACACATGTGCCCTACTGAGCTTCGGTGGTCCCGAGGTGCAAGCTTCAAACTTGTAGTCGATTAACGTGTCGAAGTGGTTCGATTCCATCTGCAGGGCGCAGGTGGGATGATGCGATATCATTTTTTATACGGATTTTCTAGCAAAGTAGTGTTGGTGCTCCATTTTTTATGCTGGAATTGGTAGATTCAATCACACCAACCGATTTCGTGTTCTTTTTGGATTCGTGTATAATTCACAGAAGGTTATTCGTTGCCTTCTGCGTACAGGTACTTGAGAGCTTCGTTACACATGTGCCCTACTGAGCTTCGGTGGTCCCGAGGTGCAAGCTTCAAACTTGTATTCGATTAACTTGTCGAAGTGGTTCGATTCCATCTGCAGGGTGCCGGCGGGATGATGCGATATAATTTTTTATACGGATTTTATAGCAAAGTAGTGTTGATGCTCCATTTTTTATGCTGGAACCGGTAGATTCAATCACACCAACCGAATGGGTCACGGAACACGACACGACATATGTTATGGTATGGTGGCTGAGTGGTGTTTTTTGTGTTGTTTTTGGATTCGTGTATAGTTCACAGAAAGTTATTCGTTACCTTCTGCGTACAGGTGCTTGAGAGCTTCGTTACACATGTGCCCTACTGAGCTTCGGTGGTCCCGAGGTGCAAGCTTCAAACTTGTAGTCGATTAACGTGTCGAAGTGGTTCGATTCCAGCTGCAGGGCGCCGGCGGGATGATGCGATATAATTTCTTATACGGATTTTCTAGCAAAGTAGTGTTGGTGCTCCATTTTTTATGCTGGAATTGGTAGATTCAATCACACCAACCGATTTCGTGTTCTTTTTGGATTCGTGTATAATTCACAGAAGGTTCTTCGTTGCCTTCTGCGTACAGGTACTTGAGAGCTTCGTTACACATGTGCCCTACTGAGTTCCTGTGGTCCCGAGGTGCAAGCTTTAAACTTGTATTCGATTAACTTGTCGAAGTGGTTCGATTCCATCTGCAGGGCGCCGGCGGGATGATGCGATATATTTTTTTATACGGATTTTCTAGCAAAGAAGTGTTCTTGCTCCATTTTTTATGCTGCAATCGGTAGATTCAGCCACACCAACCGATTTTGTGTTGTTTTTGGATTCGTATATAATTCACAGAAGGTTATTCGTTGCCTTCTGCGTACAGGTGCTTGAGAGCTTCGTTACACATGTGCCCTACTGAGCTTCGGTGGTCCCGAGGTGCAAGCTTCAAACTTGTAGTCGATTAACGTGTCGAAGTGGTTCGATTCCATCTGCAGGGCGCCGGCGGGATGATGCGATATATTTTTTTATACGGATTTTCTAGCAAAGCAGTGTTCTCGCTCCATTTTTTATGCTGCAATCGGTAGATTCAGCCACACCAACCGATTTTGTGTTGTTTTTGGATTCGTGTATAGTTCACAGAAGGTTATTCGTTGCCTTCTGCGTACAGGTGCTTGAGAGCTTCGTTACACATGTGCCCTACTGAGCTTCGGTGGTCCCGAGGTGCAAGCTTCAAACTTGTAGTCGATTAACGTGTCGAAGTGGTTCGATTCCATCTGCAGGGCGCCGGCGGGATGATGCGATATAATTTTTAATACGGATTTTCTAGCAAAGTAGTGTTGGTGCTCCATTTTTATGCTGGAATTGGTAGATTCAATCACACCAGCCGATTTCGTCTTCTTTTTGGATTCGTGTATAATTCACAGAAGGTTCTTCGTTGCCTTATGCGTACAGGTGCTTGAGAGCTTCGTTACACATGTGCCCTATTGAGCTTCGGTGGTCCCGAGGTGCAAGCTTCAAACTTGCAGTCGATTAACGTGTCGAAGTGGTTCGATTCCATCTGCAGGGCGCCGGCGGGATGATGCGATATAATTTTTTATACGGATTTTCTAGCAAAGTAGTGTTGGTGCTCCATTTTTTATGCTGGAATTGGTAGATTCAATCACGCCAACCGATTTCGTGTTGTTTTTGGATTCGTGTATAATTCACAGAAAGTTATTCGTTGCCTTCTGCGTACAGGTGCTTGAGAGCTTCGTTACACATGTGCCCTACTGAGCTTCGGTGGTCCCGAGGTGCAAGCTTCAAACTTGTAGTCGATTAACGTGTCGAAGTGGTTCGATTCCATCTGCAGGGCGCCGGCGGGATGATGCGATATAATTTTTTATACGGATTTTCTAGCAAAGTAGTGTTCTTGCTCCATTTTTTATGCTGGATTCGGTAGATTCAATCACACCAACCGAATGGGTCACGGAACACGACAAGACATATGTACATATGTATGTATGCATGTAGGTGGCGATGGGCTGCAAGTTATGGTATGGTGATTGAGTGGTGTTTCTTGTGTTGTTTTTGGATTCGTGTATAATTCACAGAAAGTTATTCGTTGCCTTCTGCGTACAGGTGCTTGAGAGCTTCGTTACACATGTGCCCTACTGAGCTTCGGTGGTCCCGAGGTGCAAGCTTCAAACTTGTAGTCGATTAACGTGTCGAAGTGGTTCGATTTCATCTGCAGGGCGCCAGCGGGATGATGCGATATAATTTTTTATACGGATTTTCTAGCAAAGTAGTGTTGGTGCTCCATTTTTTATGCTGGAATTGGTAGATTCAATCACACCAACCGAATTCGTGTCCTTTTTGGATTCGTGTATAATTCACAGAAGATTATTCGTTGCCTTCTGCGTACAGGTACTTGAGAGCTTCGTTACACATGTGCCCTACTGAGCTTCGGTGGTCCCGAGGTGCAAGCTTCAAACTTGTATTCGATTAACTTGTCGAAGTGGTTCGATTCCATCTGCAGGGTGCCGGCGGGATGATGCGATATAATTTTTTATACGGATTTTCTGGCAAAGTAGTGTTGATGCTCCATTTTTTATGCTGGAATCGGTAGATTCAGCCACACCAACCGATTTTGTGTTGTTTATGGATTCATGTATAATTCACAGAAAGTTATTCGTTGCCTTCTGCGTAAAGGTACTTGAGAGCTTCGTTACACATGTGCCCTACTGAGCTTCGGTGGTCCCGAAGTGCAAGCTTCAAACTTGTATTCGATTAACTTGTCGAAGTGGTTCGATTCCATCTGCAGGGTGCCGGCGGGATGATGCGATATAATTTTTTATACGGATTTTCTAGCAAAGTAGTGTTGGTGCTCCATTTTTTATGCTGGAATTGGTAGATTCAATCACACCAACCGAATTCGTGTCCTTTTTGGATTCGTGTATAATTCACAGAAGATTATTCGTTGCCTTCTGCGTACAGGTACTTGAGAGCTTCGTTACACATGTGCCCTACTGAGCTTCGGTGGTCCCGAGGTGCAAGCTTCAAACTTGTAGTCGATTAACGTGTCGAAGTGGTTCGATTTCATCTGCAGGGCGCCAGCGGGATGATGCGATATAATTTTTTATACGGATTTTCTAGCAAAGTAGTGTTGGTGCTCCATTTTTTATGCTGGAATTGGTAGATTCAATCACACCAACCGATTTCTTGTTGTTTTTGGATTCGTGTATAATTCACAGAAAGTTATTCGTTGCCTTCTGCGTACAGGTGCTTGGGAGCTTCGTTACACATGTGCCCTACTGAGTTTCGGTGGTCTCGAGGTGCAAGCTTTAAACTTGTATTCGATTAACTTGTCGAAGTGGTTCGATTCCATCTGCAGGGCGCCGGCGGGATGATGCGATATATTTTTTTATACGGAATTTCTAGCAAAGCAGTGTTCTTGCTCCATTTTTTATGCTGCAATCGGTAGATTCAGCCACACCAACCGATTTTGTGTTGTTTATGGATTCGTGTATAATTCACAGAAAGTTATTCGTTGCCTTCTGCGTAAAGGTACTTGAGAGCTTCGTTACACATGTGCCCTACTGAGCTTCGGTGGTCCCGAAGTGCAAGCTTCAAACCTGTATTCGATTAACTTGTCGAAGTGGTTCGATTCCATCTGCAGGGTGCCGGCGGGATGATGCGATATAATTTTTTATACGGATTTTCTGGCAAAGTAGTGTTGATGCTCCATTTTTTATGCTGGAATCGGTAGATTCAATCACACCAACCGAATGGGTCACGGAACACGACACGACATATGTTATGGTATGGTGGCTGAGTGGTGTTTTTTGTGTTGTTTTTGTATTCGTGTATAGTTCACAGAAAGTTATTCGTTGCCTTCTGCGTACAGGTGCTTGAGAGCTTCGTTACACATGTGCCCTACTGAGCTTCGCTGGTCCCGAGGTGCAAGCTTCAAACTTGTAGTCGATTAACGTGTCGAAGTGGTTCGATTCCATCTGCAGGGCGCCGGCGGGATGATGCGATATAATTTTTTATACGGATTTTCTAGCAAAGTAGTGTTGGTGCTCTATTTTTTATGCTGGAATTGGTAGATTCAATCACACCAACCGATTTCGTGTTCTTTTTGGATTCGTGTATAATTCACAGAAGGTTATTCGTTGCCTTCTGCGTACAGGTACTTGAGAGCCTCGTTACACATGTGCCCTACTGAGCTTCGGTGGTCCCGAGGTGCAAGCTTCAAACTTGCAGTCGATTAACGTGTCGAAGTGGTTCGATTCCATCTGCAGGGCGCCGGCGGGATGATGCGATATAATTTTTTATACGGATTTTCTAGCAAAGTAGTGTTGGTGCTCCATTTTTTATGCTGGAATTGGTAGATTCAATCACGCCAACCGATTTCGTGTTGTTTTTGGATTCGTGTATAATTCACAGAAAGTTATTCGTTGCCTTCTGCGTACAGGTGCTTGAGAGCTTCGTTACACATGTGCCCTACTGAGCTTCGGTGGTCCCGAGGTGCAAGCTTCAAACTTGTAGTCGATTAACGTGTCGAAGTGGTTCGATTCCATCTGCAGGGCGCCGGCGGAATGATGCGATATAATTTTTTATACGGATTTTCTAGCAAAGTAGTGTTGATGCTCCATTTTTTATGCTGCAATCGGTAGATACAGCCACACCAACCGATTTTGTGTTGTTTTTGGATTCGTGTATAATTCACAGAAAGTTATTCGTTGCCTTCTGCGTACAGGTACCTGAGAGCTTCGTTACACATGTGCCCTACTGAGCTTCGGTGGTCCCGAGGTGCAAGCTTCAAACTTGTAATCGATTAACGTGTCGAAGTGGTTCGATTCCATCTGCAGGGCGCCGGCGGGATGATGCGATATAATTTTTTATACGGATTTTCTAGCAAAGTAGTGTTCTTGCTCCATTTTTTATGCTGCAATCGGTAGATACAGCCACACCAACCGATTTCGTGTTGTTTTTGGATTCGTGTATAATTCACAGAAAGTTATTCGTTGCCTTCTGCGTACAGGTACTTGAGAGCTTCGTTACACATGTGCCCTACTGAGCTTCGGTGGTCCCGAGGTGCAAGCTTCAAACTTGTAGTCGATTAACGTGTCGAAGTGGTTCGATTCCATCTGCAGGGCGCCGGCGGGATGATGCGATATAATTTTTAATACGGATTTTCTAGCAAAGTAGTGTTGGTGCTCCATTTTTATGCTGGAATTGGTAGATTCAATCACACCAGCCGATTTCGTCTTCTTTTTGGATTCGTGTATAATTCACAGAAGGTTCTTCGTTGCCTTATGCGTACAGGTGCTTGAGAGCTTCGTTACACATGTGCCCTATTGAGCTTCGGTGGTCCCGAGGTGCAAGCTTCAAACTTGTATTCGATTAACTTGTCGAAGTGGTTCGATTCCATCTGCAGGGCGCCGGCGGGATGATGCGATATAATTTTTTATACGGATTTTCTAGCAAAGTAGTGTTCTTGCTCCATTTTTTATGCTGCAATCGGTAGATACAGCCACACCAACCGATTTCGTGTTGTTTTTGGATTCGTGTATAATTCACAGAAAGTTATTCGTTGCCTTCTGCGTACAGGTACTTGAGAGCGTCGTTACACATGTGCCCTACTGAGCTTCGGTGGTCCCGAGGTGCAAGCTTCAAACTTGTAGTCGATTAACGTGTCGAAGTGGTTCGATTCCATCTGCAGGGCGCCGGCGGAATGATGCGATATAATTTTTTATACGGATTTTCTAGCAAAGTAGTGTTGATGCTCCATTTTTTATGCTGGAACCGGTAGATTCAATCACACAAACCGAATGGGTCACGGAACACGACACGACATATGTTATGGTATGGTGGCTGAGTGGTGTTTTTTGTGTTGTTTTTGGATTCGTGTATAGTTCACAGAAAGTTATTCGTTGCCTTCTGCGTACAGGTGCTTGAGAGCTTCGTTACACATGTGCCCTACTGAGCTTCGGTGGTCCCGACGTGCAAGCTTCAAACTTGTAGTCGATTAACGTGTCGAAGTGGTTCGATTCCATCTGCAGGGCGCCGGCGGGATGATGCGATATAATTTTTTATACGGATTTTCTAGCAAAGTAGTGTTGATGCTCCATTTTTTATGCTGGAACCGGTAGATTCAATCACACCAACCGAATGGGTCACGGAACACGACACGACGTATGTTATGGTATGGTGGCCGAGTGGTGTTTTTTGTGTTGTTTTTGGATTCGTGTATAGTTCACAGAAAGTTATTCGTTGCCTTCTGCGTACAGGTGCTTGAGAGCTTCGTTACACATGTGCCCTACTGAGCTTCGGTGGTCCCGAGGTGCAAGCTTCAAACTTGTAGTCGATTAACGTGTCGAAGTGGTTCGATTCCATCTGCAGGGCGCAGGTGGGATGATGCGATATCATTTTTTATACGGATTTTCTAGCAAAGTAGTGTTGGTGCTCCATTTTTTATGCTGGAATTGGTAGATTCAATCACACCAACCGATTTCGTGTTCTTTTTGGATTCGTGTATAATTCACAGAAGGTTATTCGTTGCCTTCTGCGTACAGGTACTTGAGAGCTTCGTTACACATGTGCCCTACTGAGCTTCGGTGGTCCCGAGGTGCAAGCTTCAAACTTGTATTCGATTAACTTGTCGAAGTGGTTCGATTCCATCTGCAGGGTGCCGGCGGGATGATGCGATATAATTTTTTATACGGATTTTATAGCAAAGTAGTGTTGATGCTCCATTTTTTATGCTGGAACCGGTAGATTCAATCACACCAACCGAATGGGTCACGGAACACGACACGACATATGTTATGGTATGGTGGCTGAGTGGTGTTTTTTGTGTTGTTTTTGGATTCGTGTATAGTTCACAGAAAGTTATTCGTTACCTTCTGCGTACAGGTGCTTGAGAGCTTCGTTACACATGTGCCCTACTGAGCTTCGGTGGTCCCGAGGTGCAAGCTTCAAACTTGTAGTCGATTAACGTGTCGAAGTGGTTCGATTCCAGCTGCAGGGCGCCGGCGGGATGATGCGATATAATTTCTTATACGGATTTTCTAGCAAAGTAGTGTTGGTGCTCCATTTTTTATGCTGGAATTGGTAGATTCAATCACACCAACCGATTTCGTGTTCTTTTTGGATTCGTGTATAATTCACAGAAGGTTCTTCGTTGCCTTCTGCGTACAGGTACTTGAGAGCTTCGTTACACATGTGCCCTACTGAGTTCCTGTGGTCCCGAGGTGCAAGCTTTAAACTTGTATTCGATTAACTTGTCGAAGTGGTTCGATTCCATCTGCAGGGCGCCGGCGGGATGATGCGATATATTTTTTTATACGGATTTTCTAGCAAAGAAGTGTTCTTGCTCCATTTTTTATGCTGCAATCGGTAGATTCAGCCACACCAACCGATTTTGTGTTGTTTTTGGATTCGTATATAATTCACAGAAGGTTATTCGTTGCCTTCTGCGTACAGGTGCTTGAGAGCTTCGTTACACATGTGCCCTACTGAGCTTCGGTGGTCCCGAGGTGCAAGCTTCAAACTTGTAGTCGATTAACGTGTCGAAGTGGTTCGATTCCATCTGCAGGGCGCCGGCGGGATGATGCGATATATTTTTTTATACGGATTTTCTAGCAAAGCAGTGTTCTCGCTCCATTTTTTATGCTGCAATCGGTAGATTCAGCCACACCAACCGATTTTGTGTTGTTTTTGGATTCGTGTATAGTTCACAGAAGGTTATTCGTTGCCTTCTGCGTACAGGTGCTTGAGAGCTTCGTTACACATGTGCCCTACTGAGCTTCGGTGGTCCCGAGGTGCAAGCTTCAAACTTGTAGTCGATTAACGTGTCGAAGTGGTTCGATTCCATCTGCAGGGCGCCGGCGGGATGATGCGATATAATTTTTAATACGGATTTTCTAGCAAAGTAGTGTTGGTGCTCCATTTTTATGCTGGAATTGGTAGATTCAATCACACCAGCCGATTTCGTCTTCTTTTTGGATTCGTGTATAATTCACAGAAGGTTCTTCGTTGCCTTATGCGTACAGGTGCTTGAGAGCTTCGTTACACATGTGCCCTATTGAGCTTCGGTGGTCCCGAGGTGCAAGCTTCAAACTTGCAGTCGATTAACGTGTCGAAGTGGTTCGATTCCATCTGCAGGGCGCCGGCGGGATGATGCGATATAATTTTTTATACGGATTTTCTAGCAAAGTAGTGTTGGTGCTCCATTTTTTATGCTGGAATTGGTAGATTCAATCACGCCAACCGATTTCGTGTTGTTTTTGGATTCGTGTATAATTCACAGAAAGTTATTCGTTGCCTTCTGCGTACAGGTGCTTGAGAGCTTCGTTACACATGTGCCCTACTGAGCTTCGGTGGTCCCGAGGTGCAAGCTTCAAACTTGTAGTCGATTAACGTGTCGAAGTGGTTCGATTCCATCTGCAGGGCGCCGGCGGGATGATGCGATATAATTTTTTATACGGATTTTCTAGCAAAGTAGTGTTCTTGCTCCATTTTTTATGCTGGATTCGGTAGATTCAATCACACCAACCGAATGGGTCACGGAACACGACAAGACATATGTACATATGTATGTATGCATGTAGGTGGCGATGGGCTGCAAGTTATGGTATGGTGATTGAGTGGTGTTTCTTGTGTTGTTTTTGGATTCGTGTATAATTCACAGAAAGTTATTCGTTGCCTTCTGCGTACAGGTGCTTGAGAGCTTCGTTACACATGTGCCCTACTGAGCTTCGGTGGTCCCGAGGTGCAAGCTTCAAACTTGTAGTCGATTAACGTGTCGAAGTGGTTCGATTTCATCTGCAGGGCGCCAGCGGGATGATGCGATATAATTTTTTATACGGATTTTCTAGCAAAGTAGTGTTGGTGCTCCATTTTTTATGCTGGAATTGGTAGATTCAATCACACCAACCGAATTCGTGTCCTTTTTGGATTCGTGTATAATTCACAGAAGATTATTCGTTGCCTTCTGCGTACAGGTACTTGAGAGCTTCGTTACACATGTGCCCTACTGAGCTTCGGTGGTCCCGAGGTGCAAGCTTCAAACTTGTATTCGATTAACTTGTCGAAGTGGTTCGATTCCATCTGCAGGGTGCCGGCGGGATGATGCGATATAATTTTTTATACGGATTTTCTGGCAAAGTAGTGTTGATGCTCCATTTTTTATGCTGGAATCGGTAGATTCAGCCACACCAACCGATTTTGTGTTGTTTATGGATTCATGTATAATTCACAGAAAGTTATTCGTTGCCTTCTGCGTAAAGGTACTTGAGAGCTTCGTTACACATGTGCCCTACTGAGCTTCGGTGGTCCCGAAGTGCAAGCTTCAAACTTGTATTCGATTAACTTGTCGAAGTGGTTCGATTCCATCTGCAGGGTGCCGGCGGGATGATGCGATATAATTTTTTATACGGATTTTCTAGCAAAGTAGTGTTGGTGCTCCATTTTTTATGCTGGAATTGGTAGATTCAATCACACCAACCGAATTCGTGTCCTTTTTGGATTCGTGTATAATTCACAGAAGATTATTCGTTGCCTTCTGCGTACAGGTACTTGAGAGCTTCGTTACACATGTGCCCTACTGAGCTTCGGTGGTCCCGAGGTGCAAGCTTCAAACTTGTAGTCGATTAACGTGTCGAAGTGGTTCGATTTCATCTGCAGGGCGCCAGCGGGATGATGCGATATAATTTTTTATACGGATTTTCTAGCAAAGTAGTGTTGGTGCTCCATTTTTTATGCTGGAATTGGTAGATTCAATCACACCAACCGATTTCTTGTTGTTTTTGGATTCGTGTATAATTCACAGAAAGTTATTCGTTGCCTTCTGCGTACAGGTGCTTGGGAGCTTCGTTACACATGTGCCCTACTGAGTTTCGGTGGTCTCGAGGTGCAAGCTTTAAACTTGTATTCGATTAACTTGTCGAAGTGGTTCGATTCCATCTGCAGGGCGCCGGCGGGATGATGCGATATATTTTTTTATACGGAATTTCTAGCAAAGCAGTGTTCTTGCTCCATTTTTTATGCTGCAATCGGTAGATTCAGCCACACCAACCGATTTTGTGTTGTTTATGGATTCGTGTATAATTCACAGAAAGTTATTCGTTGCCTTCTGCGTAAAGGTACTTGAGAGCTTCGTTACACATGTGCCCTACTGAGCTTCGGTGGTCCCGAAGTGCAAGCTTCAAACCTGTATTCGATTAACTTGTCGAAGTGGTTCGATTCCATCTGCAGGGTGCCGGCGGGATGATGCGATATAATTTTTTATACGGATTTTCTGGCAAAGTAGTGTTGATGCTCCATTTTTTATGCTGGAATCGGTAGATTCAATCACACCAACCGAATGGGTCACGGAACACGACACGACATATGTTATGGTATGGTGGCTGAGTGGTGTTTTTTGTGTTGTTTTTGTATTCGTGTATAGTTCACAGAAAGTTATTCGTTGCCTTCTGCGTACAGGTGCTTGAGAGCTTCGTTACACATGTGCCCTACTGAGCTTCGCTGGTCCCGAGGTGCAAGCTTCAAACTTGTAGTCGATTAACGTGTCGAAGTGGTTCGATTCCATCTGCAGGGCGCCGGCGGGATGATGCGATATAATTTTTTATACGGATTTTCTAGCAAAGTAGTGTTGGTGCTCTATTTTTTATGCTGGAATTGGTAGATTCAATCACACCAACCGATTTCGTGTTCTTTTTGGATTCGTGTATAATTCACAGAAGGTTATTCGTTGCCTTCTGCGTACAGGTACTTGAGAGCCTCGTTACACATGTGCCCTACTGAGCTTCGGTGGTCCCGAGGTGCAAGCTTCAAACTTGCAGTCGATTAACGTGTCGAAGTGGTTCGATTCCATCTGCAGGGCGCCGGCGGGATGATGCGATATAATTTTTTATACGGATTTTCTAGCAAAGTAGTGTTGGTGCTCCATTTTTTATGCTGGAATTGGTAGATTCAATCACGCCAACCGATTTCGTGTTGTTTTTGGATTCGTGTATAATTCACAGAAAGTTATTCGTTGCCTTCTGCGTACAGGTGCTTGAGAGCTTCGTTACACATGTGCCCTACTGAGCTTCGGTGGTCCCGAGGTGCAAGCTTCAAACTTGTAGTCGATTAACGTGTCGAAGTGGTTCGATTCCATCTGCAGGGCGCCGGCGGGATGATGCGATATAATTTTTTATACGGATTTTCTAGCAAAGTAGTGTTCTTGCTCCATTTTTTATGCTGGATTCGGTAGATTCAATCACACCAACCGAATGGGTCACGGAACACGACAAGACATATGTACATATGTATGTATGCATGTAGGTGGCGATGGGCTGCAAGTTATGGTATGGTGATTGAGTGGTGTTTCTTGTGTTGTTTTTGGATTCGTGTATAATTCACAGAAAGTTATTCGTTGCCTTCTGCGTACAGGTGCTTGAGAGCTTCGTTACACATGTGCCCTACTGAGCTTCGGTGGTCCCGAGGTGCAAGCTTCAAACTTGTAGTCGATTAACGTGTCGAAGTGGTTCGATTTCATCTGCAGGGCGCCAGCGGGATGATGCGATATAATTTTTTATACGGATTTTCTAGCAAAGTAGTGTTGGTGCTCCATTTTTTATGCTGGAATTGGTAGATTCAATCACACCAACCGAATTCGTGTCCTTTTTGGATTCGTGTATAATTCACAGAAGATTATTCGTTGCCTTCTGCGTACAGGTACTTGAGAGCTTCGTTACACATGTGCCCTACTGAGCTTCGGTGGTCCCGAGGTGCAAGCTTCAAACTTGTATTCGATTAACTTGTCGAAGTGGTTCGATTCCATCTGCAGGGTGCCGGCGGGATGATGCGATATAATTTTTTATACGGATTTTCTGGCAAAGTAGTGTTGATGCTCCATTTTTTATGCTGGAATCGGTAGATTCAGCCACACCAACCGATTTTGTGTTGTTTATGGATTCATGTATAATTCACAGAAAGTTATTCGTTGCCTTCTGCGTAAAGGTACTTGAGAGCTTCGTTACACATGTGCCCTACTGAGCTTCGGTGGTCCCGAAGTGCAAGCTTCAAACTTGTATTCGATTAACTTGTCGAAGTGGTTCGATTCCATCTGCAGGGTGCCGGCGGGATGATGCGATATAATTTTTTATACGGATTTTCTAGCAAAGTAGTGTTGGTGCTCCATTTTTTATGCTGGAATTGGTAGATTCAATCACACCAACCGAATTCGTGTCCTTTTTGGATTCGTGTATAATTCACAGAAGATTATTCGTTGCCTTCTGCGTACAGGTACTTGAGAGCTTCGTTACGCATGTGCCCTACTGAGCTTCGGTGGTCCCGAGGTGCAAGCTTCAAACTTGTAGTCGATTAACGTGTCGAAGTGGTTCGATTTCATCTGCAGGGCGCCAGCGGGATGATGCGATATAATTTTTTATACGGATTTTCTAGCAAAGTAGTGTTGGTGCTCCATTTTTTATGCTGGAATTGGTAGATTCAATCACACCAACCGATTTCTTGTTGTTTTTGGATTCGTGTATAATTCACAGAAAGTTATTCGTTGCCTTCTGCGTACAGGTGCTTGGGAGCTTCGTTACACATGTGCCCTACTGAGTTTCGGTGGTCTCGAGGTGCAAGCTTTAAACTTGTATTCGATTAACTTGTCGAAGTGGTTCGATTCCATCTGCAGGGCGCCGGCGGGATGATGCGATATATTTTTTTATACGGATTTTCTAGCAAAGCAGTGTTCTTGCTCCATTTTTTATGCTGCAATCGGTAGATTCAGCCACACCAACCGATTTTGTGTTGTTTATGGATTCGTGTATAATTCACAGAAAGTTATTCGTTGCCTTCTGCGTAAAGGTACTTGAGAGCTTCGTTACACATGTGCCCTACTGAGCTTCGGTGGTCCCGAAGTGCAAGCTTCAAACCTGTATTCGATTAACTTGTCGAAGTGGTTCGATTCCATCTGCAGGGTGCCGGCGGGATGATGCGATATAATTTTTTATACGGATTTTCTGGCAAAGTAGTGTTGATGCTCCATTTTTTATGCTGGAATCGGTAGATTCAATCACACCAACCGAATGGGTCACGGAACACGACACGACATATGTTATGGTATGGTGGCTGAGTGGTGTTTTTTGTGTTGTTTTTGTATTCGTGTATAGTTCACAGAAAGTTATTCGTTGCCTTCTGCGTACAGGTGCTTGAGAGCTTCGTTACACATGTGCCCTACTGAGCTTCGCTGGTCCCGAGGTGCAAGCTTCAAACTTGTAGTCGATTAACGTGTCGAAGTGGTTCGATTCCATCTGCAGGGCGCCGGCGGGATGATGCGATATAATTTTTTATACGGATTTTCTAGCAAAGTAGTGTTGGTGCTCTATTTTTTATGCTGGAATTGGTAGATTCAATCACACCAACCGATTTCGTGTTCTTTTTGGATTCGTGTATAATTCACAGAAGGTTATTCGTTGCCTTCTGCGTACAGGTACTTGAGAGCTTCGTTACACATGTGCCCTACTGAGCTTCGGCGGTCCCGAGGTGCAAGCTTCAAACTTGTAGTCGATTAACGTGTCGAAGTGGTTCGATTCCATCTGCAGGGCGCCGGCGGGATGATGCGATATAATTTTTTATACGGATTTTCTAGCAAAGTAGTGTTCTTGCTCCATTTTTTATGCTGCAATCGGTAGATTCAGCCACACCAACCGATTTTGTGTTGTTTTTGGATTCGTGTATAATTCACAGAAAGTTACTCGTTGCCTTCTGCGTACAGGTACTTGAGAGCTTCGTTACACATGTGCCCTACTGAGCTTCGGTGGTCCCGAGGTGCAAGCTTCAAACTTGTAGTCGATTAAGGTGTCGAAGTGGTTCGATTCCATCTGCAGGGCGCCGGCGGGATGATGCGATATATTTTTTTATACGGATTTTCTAGCAAAGTAGTGTTGGTGCTCCATTTTTTATGCCGCAATCGGTAGATTCAGCCACACCAACCGATTTTGTGTTGTTTTTGGATTCGTGTATAATTCACAGAAAGTTATTCGTTGCCTTCTGCGTATAGGTACTTGAGAGCTTCGTTACACATGTGCCCTACTGAGCTTCGGTGGTCCCGAGGTGCAAGCTTCAAACTTGTAGTCGATTAACGTGTCGAAGTGGTTCGATTCCATCTGCAGGGCGCCGGCGGGATGATGCGATATAATTTTTTATACGGATTTTCTAGCAAAGTAGTGTTCTTGCTCCATTTTTTATGCTGGATTCGGTAGATTCAATCACACCAACCGAATGGGTCACGGAACACGACACGACATATGTACATATGTATGTGTGTAGAACGGTAGTGGAGGAAAATGCTGTTTAGAACTGTAAGTGGAGGAAAATGCTTGCTTGTTCAATCACGCTTTATTTATGAATCAATCTCGAATAAATCTTTTACATTTAAATAGAAATGACACTAAAAGCAAAGAAGTCCTGTTCATAATTAACAGTTTTGTCAGGTACTTGTGAACATTTCGCCCACCTCGTCCAGTTTGTGTGACGAAATATTTGGCCGCCCACCGTATTCATCCGCCGTATTGTTGTCAATTGGAAGTAGAACCAACTTTGAGATAGCTCGTTTCAGTATCGATGACTGTGTACGAATTGTAGCGACTCGCACTAGATTGTCTTCTCCAGCATGTACTTCCAAAACCCGACCCAATGACCATTGGGTGGGAGGGGTGCGTTCATCTTTCACCAGGATGAGGTCGCCCACTTTGATGTTGGGTTTGGTTTGTTGCCATTTACCTATGTCAGGTACTTCTGAACAGTATGTATGCATGTAGGTGGCGATGGGCTGCAAGTTATGGTATGGTGATTGAGTGGTGTTTCTTGTGTTGTTTTTGGAATCGTGTATAATTCACAGAAAGTTATTCGTTGCCTTCTGCGTACAGGTACTTGAGAGCTTCGTTACACATGTGCCCTACTGAGCTTCGGTGGTCCCGAGGTGCAAGCTTCAAACTTGTATTCGATTAACTTGTCGAAGTGGTTCGATTCCATCTGCAGGGTGCCGGAGGGATGATGCGATATAATTTTTTATACGGATTTTCTAGCAAAGTAGTGTTGGTGCTCCATTTTTATGCTGGAATTGGTAGATTCAATCACACCAACCGATTCCGTCTTCTTTTTGGATTCGTGTATAATTCACAGAAGGTTCTTCGTTGCCTTCTGCGTACAGGTACTTGAGAGCTTCGTTACACATGTGCCCTACTGAGCTTCGGTGGTCCCGAGGCGCAGGCTTCAAACTTGTATTCGATTAGCTTGTCGAAGTGGTTCGATTCCATCTGCAGGGCGCCGGCGGGATGATGCCATATACTTTTTTATACGGATTTTCTAGCAAAGCAGTGTTCTTGCTCCATTTTTTATTCTGCAATCGGTAGATTCAACCACACCAACCGATTTTGTGTTGTTTTTGGATTCGTGTATAATTCACAGAAAGTTATTCGTTGCCTTCTGCGTATAGGTACTTGAGAGCTTCGTTACACATGTGCCCTACTGAGCTTCGGTGGTCCCGAGGTGCAAGCTTCAAACTTGTAGTCGATTAACGTGTCGAAGTGGTTCGATTCCATCTGCAGGGCGCCGGCGGGATGATGCGATATAATTTTTTATACGGATTTTCTAGCAAAGTAGTGTTGGTGCTCCATTTTTTATGCTGGAATTGGTAGATTCAATCACACCAACCGATTTCGTGTTCTTTTTGGATTCGTGTATAATTCACAGAAGGTTATTCGTTGCCTTCTGCGTACAGGTACTTGAGAGCTTCGTTACACATGTGCCCTACTGAGCTTCGGTGGTCCCGAGGTGCAAGCTTCAAACTTGTATTCGATTAACTTGTCGAAGTGGTTCGATTCCATCTGCAGGGTGCCGGAGGGATGATGCGATATAATTTTTTATACGGATTTTCTAGCAAAGTAGTGTTCTTGCTCCATTTTTTATGCTGGATTCGGTAGATTCAATCACACCAACCGAATGGGTCACGGAACACGACACGACATATGTACATATGTATGTGTGTAGAACGGTAGTGGAGGAAAATGCTGTTTAGAACTGTAAGTGGAGGAAAATGCTTGCTTGTTCAATCACGCTTTATTTATGCATCAATCTCGAATATATCTTTTACATTTAAATAGAAATGACACTAAAAGCAAAGAAGTCCTGTTCATAATTAACAGTTTTGTCAGGTACTTCTGAACATTCCGCCCACCTCGTCCAGTTTGTGTGACGAAATATTTGGCCGCCCACCGTATTCATCCGCCGTATTGTTGTCAATTGGAAGTAGAACCAACTTTGAGATAGCTCGTTTCAGTATCGATGACTGTGTACGAATTGTAGCGACTCGCACTAGATTGTCTTCTCCAGCATGTACTTCCAAAACCCGACCCAATGACCATTGGGTGGGAGGGGTGCGTTCATCTTTCACCAGGATGAGGTCGCCCACTTTGATGTTGGGTTTGGTTTGTTGCCATTTACCTATGTCAGGTACTTCTGAACAGTATGTATGCATGTAGGTGGCGATGGGCTGCAAGTTATGGTATGGTGATTGAGTGGTGTTTCTTGTGTTGTTTTTGGAATCGTGTATAATTCACAGAAAGTTATTCGTTGCCTTCTGCGTACAGGTACTTGAGAGCTTCGTTACACATGTGCCCTACTGAGCTTCGGTGGTCCCGAGGTGCAAGCTTCAAACTTGTATTCGATTAACTTGTCGAAGTGGTTCGATTCCATCTGCAGGGTGCCGGAGGGATGATGCGATATAATTTTTTATACGGATTTTCTAGCAAAGTAGTGTTGGTGCTCCATTTTTATGCTGGAATTGGTAGATTCAATCACACCAACCGATTCCGTCTTCTTTTTGGATTCGTGTATAATTCACAGAAGGTTCTTCGTTGCCTTCTGCGTACAGGTACTTGAGAGCTTCGTTACACATGTGCCCTACTGAGCTTCGGTGGTCCCGAGGCGCAGGCTTCAAACTTGTATTCGATTAGCTTGTCGAAGTGGTTCGATTCCATCTGCAGGGCGCCGGCGGGATGATGCGATATAATTTTTTATACGGATTTTCTAGCAAAGTAGTGTTCTTGCTCCATTTTTTATGCTGGATTCGGTAGATTCAATCACACCAACCGAATGGGTCACGGAACACGACACGACATATGTACATATGTATGTGTGTAGAACGGTAGTGGAGGAAAATGCTGTTTAGAACTGTAAGTGGAGGAAAATGCTTGCTTGTTCAATCACGCTTTATTTATGAATCAATCTCGAATAAATCTTTTACATTTAAATAGAAATGACACTAAAAGCAAAGAAGTCCTGTTCATAATTAACAGTTTTGTCAGGTACTTGTGAACATTTCGCCCACCTCGTCCAGTTTGTGTGACGAAATATTTGGCCGCCCACCGTATTCATCCGCCGTATTGTTGTCAATTGGAAGTAGAACCAACTTTGAGATAGCTCGTTTCAGTATCGATGACTGTGTACGAATTGTAGCGACTCGCACTAGATTGTCTTCTCCAGCATGTACTTCCAAAACCCGACCCAATGACCATTGGGTGGGAGGGGTGCGTTCATCTTTCACCAGGATGAGGTCGCCCACTTTGATGTTGGGTTTGGTTTGTTGCCATTTACCTATGTCAGGTACTTCTGAACAGTATGTATGCATGTAGGTGGCGATGGGCTGCAAGTTATGGTATGGTGATTGAGTGGTGTTTCTTGTGTTGTTTTTGGAATCGTGTATAATTCACAGAAAGTTATTCGTTGCCTTCTGCGTACAGGTACTTGAGAGCTTCGTTACACATGTGCCCTACTGAGCTTCGGTGGTCCCGAGGTGCAAGCTTCAAACTTGTATTCGATTAACTTGTCGAAGTGGTTCGATTCCATCTGCAGGGTGCCGGAGGGATGATGCGATATAATTTTTTATACGGATTTTCTAGCAAAGTAGTGTTGGTGCTCCATTTTTATGCTGGAATTGGTAGATTCAATCACACCAACCGATTCCGTCTTCTTTTTGGATTCGTGTATAATTCACAGAAGGTTCTTCGTTGCCTTCTGCGTACAGGTACTTGAGAGCTTCGTTACACATGTGCCCTACTGAGCTTCGGTGGTCCCGAGGCGCAGGCTTCAAACTTGTATTCGATTAGCTTGTCGAAGTGGTTCGATTCCATCTGCAGGGCGCCGGCGGGATGATGCCATATATTTTTTTATACGGATTTTCTAGCAAAGCAGTGTTCTTGCTCCATTTTTTATGCTGCAATCGGTAGATTCAACCACACCAACCGATTTTGTGTTGTTTTTGGATTCGTGTATAATTCACAGAAAGTTATTCGTTGCCTTCTGCGTACAGGTACTTGAGAGCTTCGTTACACATGTGCCCTACTGAGCTTCGGTGGTCCCGAGGTGCAAGCTTCAAACTTGTAGTCGATTA
This sequence comes from Eumerus sabulonum, assembly GCA_951905685.1. Classification (NCBI taxonomy): domain Eukaryota; kingdom Metazoa; phylum Arthropoda; class Insecta; order Diptera; family Syrphidae; genus Eumerus; species Eumerus sabulonum. The sequence continues at coordinate 43,994,964 of OX645063.1, forward strand.
ACGTGTCGAGGTGGTTCGATTCCATTTTTTATACGGATTTTCTAGCAAAGTAGTGTTCTTGCTCCATTTTTTATGCTGCAATCGGTAGATTCAACCACACCAACCGATTTTGTGTTGTTTTTGGATTCGTGTATAATTCACAGAAAGTTATTCGTTGCCTTCTGCGTACAGGTACTTGAGAGCTTCGTTACACATGTGCCCTACTGAGCTTCGGTGGTCCCGAGGTGCAAGCTTCAAACTTGTATTCGATTAACTTGTCGAAGTGGTTCGATTCCATCTGCAGGGTGCCGGCGGGATGATGCGATATAATTTTTTATACGGATTTTCTAGCAAAGTAGTGTTGATGCTCCATTTTTTATGCAGGAATCGGTAGATTCAATCACACCAACCGAATGGGTCACGGTACACGACACGACATATGTACATATGTATGTATGCATGTAGGTGGCGATGGGCTGCAAGTTTTGGTATGGTGACTGAGTGGTATTTCTTGTGTTGTTTTTGGATTCGTGTATAGTTCACAAAAAGTTATTCGTTGCCTTCTGCGTACAGGTGCTTGAGAGCTTCGTTACACATGTGCCCTACTGAGCTTCGGTGGTCCCGAGGTGCAAGCTTCAAACTTGTATTCGATTAACTTGTCGAAGTGGTTCGATTCCATCTGCAGGGTGCCAGCGGGATGATGCGATATAATTTTTTATACGGATTTTCTAGCAAAGTAGTTTTCTTGCTCCATTTTTTATGCTGGAATCGGTAGATTCAATCACACCAACCGAATGGGTCACGGTACACGACACGACATATGTACATATGTATGTATGCATCTAGGTGGCGATGGGCTGCAAGTTATGGTATGGTGACTGAGTGGTGTTTCTTGTGTTGTCTTTGGATTCGTGTATAGTTCACAGAAAGTTGTTCGTTGCCTTCTGCGTACAGGTGCTTGAGAGCTTCGATACACATGTGCCCTACTGAGCTTCGGTGGTCCCGAGGTGCAAGCTTCAAACTTGTATTCGATTAACTTGTCGAAGTGGTTCGATTCCATCTGCAGGGTGCCGGCGGGATGATGCGATTAAATTTTTTATACGGATTTTCTGGCAAAGTAGTGTTGATGCTCCATTTTTTATGTTGGAATTGGTAGATTCAATCACACCAACCGAATGGGTCACGGAACACGACACGACATATGTTATGGTATGGTGGCTGAGTGGTGTTTTTTGTGTTGTTTTTGGATTCGTGTATAGTTCACAGAAAGTTATTCGTTGCTTCTGCGTACAGGTGCTTGAGAGCTTCGTTACACATGTGCCCTACTGAGCTTCGGTGGTCCCGAGGTGCAAGCTCCAAACTTATAGTCGATTAACGTGTCGAAGTGGTTCGATTCCATCTGCAGGGCGCCGGCGGGATGATGCGATATAATTTTTTATACGGATTTTCTAGCAAAGTAGTGTTTGGAATTGGTAGATTCAATCACACCAACCGATTTCTTATTGTTTTTGGATTCGTGTATAATTCACAGAAAGTAATTCGTTGCCTTCTGCGTACAGGTGCTTGGGAGCTTCGTTACACATGTGCCCTACTGAGTTTCGGTGGTCCCGAGGTGCAAGCCTTAAACTTGTATTCGATTAACTTGTCGAAGCGGTTCGATTCCATCTGCAGGGCGCCGGCGGGATGATGCGATATATTTTTTTATACGGATTTTCTAGCAAAGCAGTGTTCTTGCTCCATTTTTTATGCTGCAATCGGTAGATTCAGCCACACCAACCGATTTTGTGTTGTTTTTGGATTCGTGTATAATTCACAGAAAGTTATTCGTTGCCTTCTGCGTACAGGTACTTGAGAGCTTCGTTACACATGTGCCCTACTGAGCTTCGGTGGTCCCGAGGTGCAAGCTTCAAACTTGTATTCGATTAACTTGTCGAAGTGGTTCGATTCCATCTGCAGGGTGCCGGCGGGATGATGCGATATAATTTTTTATACGGATTTTCTGGCAAAGTAGTCTTGATGCTCCATTTTTTATGCTGGAATCGGTAGATTCAATCACACCAACCGAATGGGTCACGGAACACGACACGACATATGTTATGGTATGGTGGCTGAGTGGTGTTTTTTGTGTTGTTTTTGGATTCGTGTATAGTTCACAGAAAGTTATTCGTTGCCTTCTGCGTACAGGTACTTGAGAGCTTCGTTACACATGTGCCCTACTGAGCTTCGGTGGTCCCGAGGTGCAAGCTTCAAACTTGTAGTCGATTAACGTGTCGAAGTAGTTCGATTCCATCTGCAGGGCGCCGGCGGGATGATGCGAATAATTTTTTATACGGATTTTCTAGCAAAGTAGTGTTGGTGCTCCATTTTTTATGCTGGAATTGGTAGATTCAATCAGACCAACCGATTTCGTGTTCTTTTTGGATTCGTGTATAATTCACAGAAGGTTATTCGTTGCCTTCTGCGTACAGGTACTTGAGAGCGTCGTTACACATGTGCCCTACTGAGCTTCGGTGGTCCCGAGGTGCAGGCTTCAAACTTGTATTCGATTAACTTGTCGAAGTGGTTCGATTCCATCTGCAGGGTGCCGGCGGGATGATGCGATATAATTTTTTATACGGATTTTCTGGCAAAGTAGTGTTGATGCTCCATTTTTTATGCTGGAATCGGTAGATTCAATCAGACCAACCGATTTCGTGTTCTTTTTGGATTCGTGTATAATTCACAGAAGGTTATTCGTTGCCTTCTGCGTACAGGTACCTGAGAGCTTCGTTACACATGTGCCCTACTGAGCTTCGGTGGTCCCGAGGTGCAGGCTTCAAACTTGTATTCGATTAACTTGTCGAAGTGGTTCGATTCCATCTGCAGGGTGCCGGCGGGATGATGCGATATAATTTTTTATACGGATTTTCTGGCAAAGTAGTGTTGATGCTCCATTTTTTATGCTGGAATCGGTAGATTCAATCACACCAACCGAATGGGTCGCGGAACACGACACGACATATGTTATAGAATGGTGGCTGAGTGGTGTTTTTTGTGTTGTTTTTGGATTCTTGCATAGTTCACAGAAGGTTATTCGTTGCCTTCTGCGTACAGGTGCTTGAGAGCTTCGTTACACATGTGCCCTACTGAGTTTCTGTGGTCCCGAGGTGCAAGCTTCAAACTTGTAGTCGATTAACGTGTCGAAGTGGTTCGATTCCATCTGCAGGGCGCCGGCGGGATGATGCGATATAATTTTTTATACGGATTTTCTAGCAAAGTAGTGTTGGTGCTCCATTTTTTATGCTGGAATTGGTAGATTCAATCACACCAACCGATTTCGTGTTCTTTTTGGATTCGTGTATAATTCACAGAAGGTTATTCGTTGCCTTCTGCGTACAGGTGCTTGGGAGCTTCGTTACACATGTGAGTTTCTGTGGTCCCGAGGTGCAAGCTTTAAACTTGTATTCGATTAACTTGTCGAAGTGGTTCGATTCCATCTGCAGGGCGCCGGCGGGATGATGCGATATATTTTTTTATACGGATTTTCTAGCAAAGCAGTGTTCTTGCTCCATTTTTTATGCTGCAATCGGTAGATTCAGCCACACCAACCGATTTTGTGTTGTTTTTGGATTCGTGTATAATTCACAGAAAGTTATTCGTTGCCTTCTGCGTACAGGTACTTGAGAGCTTCGTTACACATGTGCCCTACTGAGCTTCGGTGGTCCCGAGGTGCAAGCTTCAAACTTGTATTCGATTAACTTGTCGAAGTGGTTCGATTCCATCTGCAGGGCGCCGGCGGGATGATGCGATATATTTTTTTATACGGATTTTCTAGCAAAGCAGTGTTCTTGCTCCATTTTTTATGCTGCAATCGGTAGATTCAACCACACCAACCGATTTTGTGTTGTTTTTGGATTCATGTATAATTCACAGAAAGTTATTCGTTGCCTTCTGCGTACAGGTACTTGAGAGCTTCGTTACACATGTGCCCTACTGAGCTTCGGTGGTCCCGAGGTGCAAGCTTCAAACTTGTATTCGATTAACTTGTCGAAGTGGTTCGATTCCATCTGCAGGGCGCCGGCGGGATGATGCGATATAATTTTTTATACGGTGCAAGCTTCAAACTTGTAGTCGATTAACGTGTCGAGGTGGTTCGATTCCATTTTTTATACGGATTTTCTAGCAAAGTAGTGTTGGTGCTCCATTTTTATGCTGGAATTGGTAGATTCAATCACACCAACCGATTTTGTGTTATTTTTGGATTCGTGTATAGTTCACAGAAAGTTATTCGTTGCCTTCTGCGTACAGGTACTTGAGAGCTTAGTTACACATGTGCCCTACTGAGCTTCGGTGGTCCCGAGGTGCAAGCTCCAAACTTGTAGTCGATTAACGTGTCGAAGTGGTTCGATTCCATCTGCAGGGTGCCGGCGGGATGATGCGATATAATTTTTTATACGGATTTTCTGGCAAAGTAGTCTTGATGCTCCATTTTTTATGCTGGAATCGGTAGATTCAATCACACCAACCGAATGGGTCACGGAACACGACACGACATATGTTATGGTATGGTGGCTGAGTGGTGTTTTTTGTGTTGTTTTTGGATTCGTGTATAGTTCACAGAAAGTTATTCGTTGCCTTCTGCGTACAGGTACTTGAGAGCTTCGTTACACATGTGCCCTACTGAGCTTCGGTGGTCCCGAGGTGCAAGCTTCAAACTTGTAGTCGATTAACGTGTCGAAGTAGTTCGATTCCATCTGCAGGGCGCCGGCGGGATGATGCGAATAATTTTTTATACGGATTTTCTAGCAAAGTAGTGTTGGTGCTCCATTTTTTATGCTGGAATTGGTAGATTCAATCAGACCAACCGATTTCGTGTTCTTTTTGGATTCGTGTATAATTCACAGAAGGTTATTCGTTGCCTTCTGCGTACAGGTACTTGAGAGCGTCGTTACACATGTGCCCTACTGAGCTTCGGTGGTCCCGAGGTGCAGGCTTCAAACTTGTATTCGATTAACTTGTCGAAGTGGTTCGATTCCATCTGCAGGGTGCCGGCGGGATGATGCGATATAATTTTTTATACGGATTTTCTGGCAAAGTAGTGTTGATGCTCCATTTTTTATGCTGGAATCGGTAGATTCAATCACACCAACCGAATGGGTCGCGGAACACGACACGACATATGTTATAGAATGGTGGCTGAGTGGTGTTTTTTGTGTTGTTTTTGGATTCTTGTATAGTTCACAGAAGGTTATTCGTTGCCTTCTGCGTACAGGTGCTTGAGAGCTTCGTTACACATGTGCCCTACTGAGTTTCTGTGGTCCCGAGGTGCAAGCTTCAAACTTGTAGTCGATTAACGTGTCGAAGTGGTTCGATTCCATCTGCAGGGCGCCGGCGGGATGATGCGATATAATTTTTTATACGGATTTTCTAGCAAAGTAGTGTTGGTGCTCCATTTTTTATGCTGGAATTGGTAGATTCAATCACACCAACCGATTTCGTGTTCTTTTTGGATTCTTGTATAATTCACAGAAGGTTATTCGTTGCCTTCTGCGTACAGGTGCTTGGGAGCTTCGTTACACATGTGCCCTACTGAGTTTCTGTGGTCCCGAGGTGCAAGCTTTAAACTTGTATTCGATTAACTTGTCGAAGTGGTTCGATTCCATCTGCAGGGCGCCGGCGGGATGATGCGATATATTTTTTTATACGGATTTTCTAGCAAAGCAGTGTTCTTGCTCCATTTTTTATGCTGCAATCGGTAGATTCAGCCACACCAACCGATTTTGTGTTGTTTTTGGATTCGTGTATAATTCACAGAAAGTTATTCGTTGCCTTCTGCGTACAGGTACTTGAGAGCTTCGTTACACATGTGCCCTACTGAGCTTCGGTGGTCCCGAGGTGCAAGCTTCAAACTTGTATTCGATTAACTTGTCGAAGTGGTTCGATTCCATCTGCAGGGTGCCGGCGGGATGATGCGATATAATTTTTTATACGGATTTTCTTTCAAAGTAGTGTTGATGCTCCATTTTTTATGCTGGAATCGGTAGATTCAATCACACCAACCGAATGGGTCGCGGAACACGACACGACATATGTTATGGTATGGTGGCTGAGTGGTGTTTTTTGTGTTGTTTTTGGATTCGTGTATAGTTCACAGAAAGTTATTCGTTGCCTTCTGCGTACAGGTGCTTGAGAGCTTCGTTACACATGTGCCCTACTGAGCTTCGGTGGTCCCGAGGTGCAAGCTTCAAACTTGTAGTCGATTAACGTGTCGAAGTGGTTCGATTCCATCTGCAGGGCGCCAGCGGGATGATGCGATATATTTTTTTATACGGATTTTCTAGCAAAGCAGTGTTCTTGCTCCATTTTTTATGCTGCAATCGGTAGATTCAACCACACCAACCGATTTTGTGTTGTTTTTGGATTCATGTATAATTCACAGAAAGTTATTCGTTGCCTTCTGCGTACAGGTACTTGAGAGCTTCGTTACACATGTGCCCTACTGAGCTTCGGTGGTCCCGAGGTGCAAGCTTCAAACTTGTATTCGATTAACTTGTCGAAGTGGTTCGATTCCATCTGCAGGGCGCCGGCGGGATGATGCGATATAATTTTTTATACGGTGCAAGCTTCAAACTTGTAGTCGATTAACGTGTCGAGGTGGTTCGATTCCATTTTTTATACGGATTTTCTAGCAAAGTAGTGTTGGTGCTCCATTTTTATGCTGGAATTGGTAGATTCAATCACACCAACCGATTTTGTGTTATTTTTGGATTCGTGTATAGTTCACAGAAAGTTATTCGTTGCCTTCTGCGTACAGGTACTTGAGAGCTTAGTTACACATGTGCCCTACTGAGCTTCGGTGGTCCCGAGGTGCAAGCTCCAAACTTGTAGTCGATTAACGTGTCGAAGTGGTTCGATTCCATCTGCAGGGCGCCGGCGGGATGATGCGTATAATTTTTTATACGGATTTTCTAGCAAAGTAGTGTTGGTGCTCCATTTTTTATGCTGGAATTGGTAGATTCAATCACACCAACCGATTTCGTGTTCTTTTTGGATTCGTGTATAATTCACAGATGGTTATTCGTTGCCTTCTGCGTACAGGTACTTGAGAGCTTCGTTACACATGTGCCCTACTGAGCTTCGGTGGTCCCGAGGTGCAAGCTTCAAACTTGTATTCGATTAACTTGTCGAAGTGGTTCGATTCCATCTGCAGGGTGCCGGCGGGATGATGCGATATAATTTTTTATACGGATTTTCTGGCAAAGTAGTGTTGATGCTCCATTTTTTATGCTGGAATCGGTAGATTCAATCACACCAACCGAATGGGTCACGGAACACGACACGACATATGTTATAGTATGGTGGCTGAGTGGTGTTTTTTGTGTTGTTTTTGGATTCGCGTATAGTTCACAGAAGGTTATTCGTTGCCTTCTGCGTACAGGTGCTTGAGAGCTTCGTTACACATGTGCCCTACTGAGCTTCGGTGTTCCCGAGGTGCAAGCTTCAAACTTGTAGTCGATTAACGTGTCGAAGTGGTTCGATTCCATCTGCAGGGCGCCGGCGGGATGATGCGATATATTTTTTTATACGGATTTTCTAGCAAAGCAGTGTTCTCGCTCCATTTTTTATGCTGCAATCGATAGATTCAGCCACACCAACCGATTTTGTGTTGTTTTTGGATTCGTGTATAATTCACAGAAAGTTATTCGTTGCCTTCTGCGTACAGGTACTTGAGAGCTTCGTTACACATGTGCCCTACTGAGCTTCGGTGGTCCCGAGGTGCAAGCTTCAAACTTGTATTCGATTAACTTGTCAAAGTGGTTCGATTCCATCTGCAGGGCGCCGGCGGGATGATGCGATATATTTTTTTATACGGATTTTCTAGCAAAGTAGTGTTGGTGCTCCATTTTTTATGCTGGAATCGGTAGATTCAATCACACCAACCGAATGGGTCACGGAACACGACACGACATATGTTATAGTATGGTGGCTGAGTGGTGTTTTTTGTGTTGTTTTTGGATTCGTGTATAGTTCACAGAAGGTTATTCGTTGCCTTCTGCGTACAGGTGCTTGAGAGCTTCGTTACACATGTGCCCTACTGAGCTTCGGTGGTCCCGAGGTGCAAGCTTCAAACTTGTAGTCGATTAACGTGTCGAAGTGGTTCGATTCCATCTGCAGGGCGCCGGCGGGATGATGCGATATAATTTTTTATACGGATTTTCTAGCAAAGTAGTGTTGGTGCTCCATTTTTTATGCTGGAATTGGTAGATTCAATCACACCAACAGATTTCGTGTTCTTTTTGGATTCGTGTATAATTCACAGAAGGTTATTCGTTGCGGGTGCCGGCGGGATGATGCGATATAATTTTTTATACGGATTTTCCAGCAAAGTAGTGTTGGTGCTCCATTTTTATGCTGGAATTGGTAGATTCAGCCACACCAACCGATTTTGTGTTGTTTTTGGATTCGTGTATAATTCACAGAAAGTTATTCGTTGCCTTCTGCGTACAGGTACCTGAGAGCTTCGTTACACATGTGCCCTACTGAGCTTCGGTGGTCCCGAGGTGCAAGCTTCAAACTTGTAGTCGATTAACGTGTCGAAGTGGTTCGATTCCATCTGCAGGGCGCCGGCGGGATGATGCGATATAATTTTTTATACGGATTTTCTAGCAAAGTAGTGTTGGTGCTCCATTTTTTATGCTGCAATCGGTAGATTCAGCCACACCAACCGATTTTGTGTTGTTTTTGGATTCGTGTATAATTCACAGAAAGTTATTCGTTGCCTTCTGCGTACAGGTACTTGAGAGCTTCGTTACACATGTGCCCTACTGAGCTTCGGTGGTCCCGAGGTGCAAGCTTCAAACTTGTAGTCGATTAACGTGTCGAAGTGTTTCGATTCCATCTGCAGGGCGCCGGCGGGATGATGCGATATAATTTTTTATACGGATTTTCTAGCAAAGTAGTGTTGGTGCTCCATTTTTATGCTGGAATTGGTAGATTCAATCACACCAACCGATTTCGTCTTCTTTTTGGATTCGTGTATAATTCACAGAAGGTTCTTCGTTGCTTTCTGCGTACAGGTGCTTGAGAGCTTCGTTACACATGTGCCCTATTGAGCTTCGGTGGTCCCGAGGTGCAAGCTTCAAACTTGCAGTCGATTAACGTGTCGAAGTGGTTCGATTCCATCTGCAGGGCGCCGGCGGGATGATGCGATATAATTTTTTATACGGATTTTCTAGCAAAGTAGTGTTGGTGCTCCATTTTTTATGCTGGTATTGGTAGATTCAATCACGCCAACCGATTTCGTGTTGTTTTTGGATTCGTGTATAATTCACAGAAAGTTATTCGTTGCCTTCTGCGTACAGGTGCTTGAGAGCTTCGTTACACATGTGCCCTACTGAGCTTCGGTGGTCCCGAGGTGCAAGCTTCAAACTTGTAGTCGATTAACGTGTCGAAGTGGTTCGATTCCATCTGCAGGGCGCCGGCGGGATGATGCGATATAATTTTTTATACGGATTTTCTAGCAAAGTAGTGTTCTTGCTCCATTTTTTATGCTGGATTCGGTAGATTCAATCACACCAACCGAATGGGTAACGGAACACGACAAGACATATGTACATATGTATGTATGCATGTAGGTGGCGATGGGCTGCAAGTTATGGTATGGTGATTGAGTGGTGTTTCTTGTGTTGTTTTTGGATTCGTGTATAATTCACAGAAAGTTATTCGTTGCCTTCTGCGTACAGGTACTTGAGAGCTTCGTTACACATGTGCCCTACTGAGCTTCGGTGGTCCCGAGGTGCAAGCTTCAAACTTGTAGTCGATTAACGTGTCGAAGTGGTTCGATTCCATCTGCAGGGCGCCGGCGGGATGATGCGATATAATTTTTTATACGGATTTTCTAGCAAAGTAGTGTTGGTGCTCCATTTTTTATGCTGGAATTGGTAGATTCAATCACACCAACCGATTTCGTGTTCTTTTTGGATTCGTGTATAATTCACAGAAGGTTATTCGTTGCCTTCTGCGTACAGGTGCTTGGGAGCTTCGTTACACATGTGAGTTTCTGTGGTCCCGAGGTGCAAGCTTTAAACTTGTATTCGATTAACTTGTCGAAGTGGTTCGATTCCATCTGCAGGGCGCCGGCGGGATGATGCGATATATTTTTTTATACGGATTTTCTAGCAAAGCAGTGTTCTTGCTCCATTTTTTATGCTGCAATCGGTAGATTCAGCCACACCAACCGATTTTGTGTTGTTTTTGGATTCGTGTATAATTCACAGAAAGTTATTCGTTGCCTTCTGCGTACAGGTACTTGAGAGCTTCGTTACACATGTGCCCTACTGAGCTTCGGTGGTCCCGAGGTGCAAGCTTCAAACTTGTATTCGATTAACTTGTCGAAGTGGTTCCATTCCATCTGCAGGGTGCCGGCGGGATGATGCGATATAATTTTTTATACGGATTTTCTTTCAAAGTAGTGTTGATGCTCCATTTTTTATGGTGGAATCGGTAGATTCAATCACACCAACCGAATGGGTCGCGGAACACGACACGACATATGTTATGGTATGGTGGCTGAGTGGTGTTTTTTGTGTTGTTTTTGGATTCGTGTATAGTTCACAGAAAGTTATTCGTTGCCTTCTGCGTACAGGTGCTTGAGAGCTTCGTTACACATGTGCCCTACTGAGCTTCGGTGGTCCCGAGGTGCAAGCTTCAAACTTGTAGTCGATTAACGTGTCGAAGTGGTTCGATTCCATCTGCAGGGCGCCGGCGGGATGATGCGATATATTTTTTTATACGGATTTTCTAGCAAAGCAGTGTTCTTGCTCCATTTTTTATGCTGCAATCGGTAGATTCAGCCACACCAACCGATTTTGTGTTGTTTTTGGATTCGTGTATAATTCACAGAAAGTTATTCGTTGCCTTCTGCGTACAGGTACTTGAGAGCTTCGTTACACATGTGCCCTACTGAGCTTCGGTGGTCCCGAGGTGCAAGCTTCAAACTTGTATTCGATTAACTTGTCGAAGTGGTTCGATTCCATCTGCAGGGCGCCGGCGGGATGATGCGATATATTTTTTTATACGGATTTTCTAGCAAAGCAGTGTTCTTGCTCCATTTTTTATGCTGCAATCGGTAGATTCAACCACACCAACCGATTTTGTGTTGTTTTTGGATTCATGTATAATTCACAGAAAGTTATTCGTTGCCTTCTGCGTACAGGTACTTGAGAGCTTCGTTACACATGTGCCCTACTGAGCTTCGGTGGTCCCGAGGTGCAAGCTTCAAACTTGTATTCGATTAACTTGTCGAAGTGGTTCGATTCCATCTGCAGGGCGCCGGCGGGATGATGCGATATAATTTTTTATACGGTGCAAGCTTCAAACTTGTAGTCGATTAACGTGTCGAGGTGGTTCGATTCCATTTTTTATACGGATTTTCTAGCAAAGTAGTGTTGGTGCTCCATTTTTATGCTGGAATTGGTAGATTCAATCACACCAACCGATTTTGTGTTATTTTTGGATTCGTGTATAGTTCACAGAAAGTTATTCGTTGCCTTCTGCGTACAGGTACTTGAGAGCTTAGTTACACATGTGCCCTACTGAGCTTCGGTGGTCCCGAGGTGCAAGCTCCAAACTTGTAGTCGATTAACGTGTCGAAGTGGTTCGATTCCATCTGCAGGGTGCCGGCGGGATGATGCGATATAATTTTTTATACGGATTTTCTGGCAAAGTAGTCTTGATGCTCCATTTTTTATGCTGGAATCGGTAGATTCAATCACACCAACCGAATGGGTCACGGAACACGACACGACATATGTTATGGTATGGTGGCTGAGTGGTGTTTTTTGTGTTGTTTTTGGATTCGTGTATAGTTCACAGAAAGTTATTCGTTGCCTTCTGCGTACAGGTACTTGAGAGCTTCGTTACACATGTGCCCTACTGAGCTTCGGTGGTCCCGAGGTGCAAGCTTCAAACTTGTAGTCGATTAACGTGTCGAAGTAGTTCGATTCCATCTGCAGGGCGCCGGCGGGATGATGCGAATAATTTTTTATACGGATTTTCTAGCAAAGTAGTGTTGGTGCTCCATTTTTTATGCTGGAATTGGTAGATTCAATCAGACCAACCGATTTCGTGTTCTTTTTGGATTCGTGTATAATTCACAGAAGGTTATTCGTTGCCTTCTGCGTACAGGTACTTGAGAGCGTCGTTACACATGTGCCCTACTGAGCTTCGGTGGTCCCGAGGTGCAGGCTTCAAACTTGTATTCGATTAACTTGTCGAAGTGGTTCGATTCCATCTGCAGGGTGCCGGCGGGATGATGCGATATAATTTTTTATACGGATTTTCTGGCAAAGTAGTGTTGATGCTCCATTTTTTATGCTGGAATCGGTAGATTCAATCACACCAACCGAATGGGTCGCGGAACACGACACGACATATGTTATAGAATGGTGGCTGAGTGGTGTTTTTTGTGTTGTTTTTGGATTCTTGTATAGTTCACAGAAGGTTATTCGTTGCCTTCTGCGTACAGGTGCTTGAGAGCTTCGTTACACATGTGCCCTACTGAGTTTCTGTGGTCCCGAGGTGCAAGCTTCAAACTTGTAGTCGATTAACGTGTCGAAGTGGTTCGATTCCATCTGCAGGGCGCCGGCGGGATGATGCGATATAATTTTTTATACGGATTTTCTAGCAAAGTAGTGTTGGTGCTCCATTTTTTATGCTGGAATTGGTAGATTCAATCACACCAACCGATTTCGTGTTCTTTTTGGATTCTTGTATAATTCACAGAAGGTTATTCGTTGCCTTCTGCGTACAGGTGCTTGGGAGCTTCGTTACACATGTGCCCTACTGAGTTTCTGTGGTCCCGAGGTGCAAGCTTTAAACTTGTATTCGATTAACTTGTCGAAGTGGTTCGATTCCATCTGCAGGGCGCCGGCGGGATGATGCGATATATTTTTTTATACGGATTTTCTAGCAAAGCAGTGTTCTTGCTCCATTTTTTATGCTGCAATCGGTAGATTCAGCCACACCAACCGATTTTGTGTTGTTTTTGGATTCGTGTATAATTCACAGAAAGTTATTCGTTGCCTTCTGCGTACAGGTACTTGAGAGCTTCGTTACACATGTGCCCTACTGAGCTTCGGTGGTCCCGAGGTGCAAGCTTCAAACTTGTATTCGATTAACTTGTCGAAGTGGTTCGATTCCATCTGCAGGGTGCCGGCGGGATGATGCGATATAATTTTTTATACGGATTTTCTTTCAAAGTAGTGTTGATGCTCCATTTTTTATGCTGGAATCGGTAGATTCAATCACACCAACCGAATGGGTCGCGGAACACGACACGACATATGTTATGGTATGGTGGCTGAGTGGTGTTTTTTGTGTTGTTTTTGGATTCGTGTATAGTTCACAGAAAGTTATTCGTTGCCTTCTGCGTACAGGTGCTTGAGAGCTTCGTTACACATGTGCCCTACTGAGCTTCGGTGGTCCCGAGGTGCAAGCTTCAAACTTGTAGTCGATTAACGTGTCGAAGTGGTTCGATTCCATCTGCAGGGCGCCAGCGGGATGATGCGATATATTTTTTTATACGGATTTTCTAGCAAAGCAGTGTTCTTGCTCCATTTTTTATGCTGCAATCGGTAGATTCAACCACACCAACCGATTTTGTGTTGTTTTTGGATTCATGTATAATTCACAGAAAGTTATTCGTTGCCTTCTGCGTACAGGTACTTGAGAGCTTCGTTACACATGTGCCCTACTGAGCTTCGGTGGTCCCGAGGTGCAAGCTTCAAACTTGTATTCGATTAACTTGTCGAAGTGGTTCGATTCCATCTGCAGGGCGCCGGCGGGATGATGCGATATAATTTTTTATACGGTGCAAGCTTCAAACTTGTAGTCGATTAACGTGTCGAGGTGGTTCGATTCCATTTTTTATACGGATTTTCTAGCAAAGTAGTGTTGGTGCTCCATTTTTATGCTGGAATTGGTAGATTCAATCACACCAACCGATTTTGTGTTATTTTTGGATTCGTGTATAGTTCACAGAAAGTTATTCGTTGCCTTCTGCGTACAGGTACTTGAGAGCTTAGTTACACATGTGCCCTACTGAGCTTCGGTGGTCCCGAGGTGCAAGCTCCAAACTTGTAGTCGATTAACGTGTCGAAGTGGTTCGATTCCATCTGCAGGGCGCCGGCGGGATGATGCGTATAATTTTTTATACGGATTTTCTAGCAAAGTAGTGTTGGTGCTCCATTTTTTATGCTGGAATTGGTAGATTCAATCACACCAACCGATTTCGTGTTCTTTTTGGATTCGTGTATAATTCACAGATGGTTATTCGTTGCCTTCTGCGTACAGGTACTTGAGAGCTTCGTTACACATGTGCCCTACTGAGCTTCGGTGGTCCCGAGGTGCAAGCTTCAAACTTGTATTCGATTAACTTGTCGAAGTGGTTCGATTCCATCTGCAGGGTGCCGGCGGGATGATGCGATATAATTTTTTATACGGATTTTCTGGCAAAGTAGTGTTGATGCTCCATTTTTTATGCTGGAATCGGTAGATTCAATCACACCAACCGAATGGGTCACGGAACACGACACGACATATGTTATAGTATGGTGGCTGAGTGGTGTTTTTTGTGTTGTTTTTGGATTCGCGTATAGTTCACAGAAGGTTATTCGTTGCCTTCTGCGTACAGGTGCTTGAGAGCTTCGTTACACATGTGCCCTACTGAGCTTCGGTGTTCCCGAGGTGCAAGCTTCAAACTTGTAGTCGATTAACGTGTCGAAGTGGTTCGATTCCATCTGCAGGGCGCCGGCGGGATGATGCGATATATTTTTTTATACGGATTTTCTAGCAAAGCAGTGTTCTCGCTCCATTTTTTATGCTGCAATCGATAGATTCAGCCACACCAACCGATTTTGTGTTGTTTTTGGATTCGTGTATAATTCACAGAAAGTTATTCGTTGCCTTCTGCGTACAGGTACTTGAGAGCTTCGTTACACATGTGCCCTACTGAGCTTCGGTGGTCCCGAGGTGCAAGCTTCAAACTTGTATTCGATTAACTTGTCAAAGTGGTTCGATTCCATCTGCAGGGCGCCGGCGGGATGATGCGATATATTTTTTTATACGGATTTTCTAGCAAAGTAGTGTTGGTGCTCCATTTTTTATGCTGGAATCGGTAGATTCAATCACACCAACCGAATGGGTCACGGAACACGACACGACATATGTTATAGTATGGTGGCTGAGTGGTGTTTTTTGTGTTGTTTTTGGATTCGTGTATAGTTCACAGAAGGTTATTCGTTGCCTTCTGCGTACAGGTGCTTGAGAGCTTCGTTACACATGTGCCCTACTGAGCTTCGGTGGTCCCGAGGTGCAAGCTTCAAACTTGTAGTCGATTAACGTGTCGAAGTGGTTCGATTCCATCTGCAGGGCGCCGGCGGGATGATGCGATATAATTTTTTATACGGATTTTCTAGCAAAGTAGTGTTGGTGCTCCATTTTTTATGCTGGAATTGGTAGATTCAATCACACCAACAGATTTCGTGTTCTTTTTGGATTCGTGTATAATTCACAGAAGGTTATTCGTTGCGGGTGCCGGCGGGATGATGCGATATAATTTTTTATACGGATTTTCCAGCAAAGTAGTGTTGGTGCTCCATTTTTATGCTGGAATTGGTAGATTCAGCCACACCAACCGATTTTGTGTTGTTTTTGGATTCGTGTATAATTCACAGAAAGTTATTCGTTGCCTTCTGCGTACAGGTACCTGAGAGCTTCGTTACACATGTGCCCTACTGAGCTTCGGTGGTCCCGAGGTGCAAGCTTCAAACTTGTAGTCGATTAACGTGTCGAAGTGGTTCGATTCCATCTGCAGGGCGCCGGCGGGATGATGCGATATAATTTTTTATACGGATTTTCTAGCAAAGTAGTGTTGGTGCTCCATTTTTTATGCTGCAATCGGTAGATTCAGCCACACCAACCGATTTTGTGTTGTTTTTGGATTCGTGTATAATTCACAGAAAGTTATTCGTTGCCTTCTGCGTACAGGTACTTGAGAGCTTCGTTACACATGTGCCCTACTGAGCTTCGGTGGTCCCGAGGTGCAAGCTTCAAACTTGTAGTCGATTAACGTGTCGAAGTGTTTCGATTCCATCTGCAGGGCGCCGGCGGGATGATGCGATATAATTTTTTATACGGATTTTCTAGCAAAGTAGTGTTGGTGCTCCATTTTTATGCTGGAATTGGTAGATTCAATCACACCAACCGATTTCGTCTTCTTTTTGGATTCGTGTATAATTCACAGAAGGTTCTTCGTTGCTTTCTGCGTACAGGTGCTTGAGAGCTTCGTTACACATGTGCCCTATTGAGCTTCGGTGGTCCCGAGGTGCAAGCTTCAAACTTGCAGTCGATTAACGTGTCGAAGTGGTTCGATTCCATCTGCAGGGCGCCGGCGGGATGATGCGATATAATTTTTTATACGGATTTTCTAGCAAAGTAGTGTTGGTGCTCCATTTTTTATGCTGGTATTGGTAGATTCAATCACGCCAACCGATTTCGTGTTGTTTTTGGATTCGTGTATAATTCACAGAAAGTTATTCGTTGCCTTCTGCGTACAGGTGCTTGAGAGCTTCGTTACACATGTGCCCTACTGAGCTTCGGTGGTCCCGAGGTGCAAGCTTCAAACTTGTAGTCGATTAACGTGTCGAAGTGGTTCGATTCCATCTGCAGGGCGCCGGCGGGATGATGCGATATAATTTTTTATACGGATTTTCTAGCAAAGTAGTGTTCTTGCTCCATTTTTTATGCTGGATTCGGTAGATTCAATCACACCAACCGAATGGGTAACGGAACACGACAAGACATATGTACATATGTATGTATGCATGTAGGTGGCGATGGGCTGCAAGTTATGGTATGGTGATTGAGTGGTGTTTCTTGTGTTGTTTTTGGATTCGTGTATAATTCACAGAAAGTTATTCGTTGCCTTCTGCGTACAGGTACTTGAGAGCTTCGTTACACATGTGCCCTACTGAGCTTCGGTGGTCCCGAGGTGCAAGCTTCAAACTTGTAGTCGATTAACGTGTCGAAGTGGTTCGATTTCATCTGCAGGGCGCCAGCGGGATGATGCGATATAATTTATTATACGGATTTTCTAGCAAAGTAGTGTTGGTGCTCCATTTTTTATGCTGGAATTGGTAGATTCAATCACACCAACCGAATTCGTGTCCTTTTTGGATTCGTGTATAATTCACAGAAGATTATTCGTTGCCTCCTGCGTACAGGTACTTGAGAGCTTCGTTACACATGTGCCCTACTGAGCTTCGGTGGTCCCGAGGTGCAAGCTTCAAACTTGTATTCGATTAACTTGTCGAAGTGGTTCGATTCCATCTGCAGGGTGCCGGCGGGATGATGCGATATAATTTTTTATACGGATTTTCTGGCAAAGTAGTGTTGATGCTCCATTTTTTATGCTGGAATCGGTAGATTCAATCACACCAACCGAATTCGTGTCCTTTTTGGATTCGTGTATAATTCACAGAAGATTATTCGTTGCCTTCTGCGTACAGGTACTTGAGAGCTTCGTTACACATGTGCCCTACTGAGCTTCGGTGGTCCCGAGGTGCAAGCTTCAAACTTGTAGTCGATTAACGTGTCGAAGTGGTTCGATTTCATCTGCAGGGCGCCAGCGGGATGATGCGATATAATTTTTTATACGGATTTTCTAGCAAAGTAGTGTTGGTGCTCCATTTTTTATGCTGGAATTGGTAGATTCAATCACACCAACCGATTTCTTGTTGTTTTTGGATTCGTGTATAATTCACAGAAAGTTATTCGTTGCCTTCTGCGTACAGGTGCTTGGGAGCTTCGTTACACATGTGCCCTACTGAGTTTCGGTGGTCTCGAGGTGCAAGCTTTAAACTTGTATTCGATTAACTTGTCGAAGTGGTTCGATTCCATCTGCAGGGCGCCGGCGGGATGATGCGATATATTTTTTTATACGGATTTTCTAGCAAAGCAGTGTTCTTGCTCCATTTTTTATGCTGCAATCGGTAGATTCAGCCACACCAACCGATTTTGTGTTGTTTATGGATTCGTGTATAATTCACAGAAAGTTATTCGTTGCCTTCTGCGTAAAGGTACTTGAGAGCTTCGTTACACATGTGCCCTACTGAGCTTCGGTGGTCCCGAAGTGCAAGCTTCAAACTTGTATTCGATTAACTTGTCGAAGTGGTTCGATTCCATCTGCAGGGTGCCGGCGGGATGATGCGATATAATTTTTTATACGGATTTTCTGGCAAAGTAGTGTTGATGCTCCATTTTTTATGCTGGAATCGGTAGATTCAATCACACCAACCGAATGGGTCACGGAACACGACACGACATATGTTATGGTATGGTGGCTGAGTGGTGTTTTTTGTGTTGTTTTTGTATTCGTGTATAGTTCACAGAAAGTTATTCGTTGCCTTCTGCGTACAGGTGCTTGAGAGCTTCGTTACACATGTGCCCTACTGAGCTTCGGTGGTCCCGAGGTGCAAGCTTCAAACTTGCAGTCGATTAACGTGTCGAAGTGGTTCGATTCCATCTGCAGGGCGCCGGCGGGATGATGCGATATAATTTTTTATACGGATTTTCTAGCAAAGTAGTGTTGGTGCTCCATTTTTTATGCTGGTATTGGTAGATTCAATCACGCCAACCGATTTCGTGTTGTTTTTGGATTCGTGTATAATTCACAGAAAGTTATTCGTTGCCTTCTGCGTACAGGTGCTTGAGAGCTTCGTTACACATGTGCCCTACTGAGCTTCGGTGGTCCCGAGGTGCAAGCTTCAAACTTGTAGTCGATTAACGTGTCGAAGTGGTTCGATTCCATCTGCAGGGCGCCGGCGGGATGATGCGATATAATTTTTTATACGGATTTTCTAGCAAAGTAGTGTTCTTGCTCCATTTTTTATGCTGGATTCGGTAGATTCAATCACACCAACCGAATGGGTAACGGAACACGACAAGACATATGTACATATGTATGTATGCATGTAGGTGGCGATGGGCTGCAAGTTATGGTATGGTGATTGAGTGGTGTTTCTTGTGTTGTTTTTGGATTCGTGTATAATTCACAGAAAGTTATTCGTTGCCTTCTGCGTACAGGTACTTGAGAGCTTCGTTACACATGTGCCCTACTGAGCTTCGGTGGTCCCGAGGTGCAAGCTTCAAACTTGTATTCGATTAACTTGTCGAAGTGGTTCGATTCCATCTGCAGGGTGCCGGCGGGATGATGCGATATAATTTTTGATACGGATTTTCTGGCAAAGTAGTCTTGATGCTCCATTTTTTATGCTGGAATCGGTAGATTCAATCACACCAACCGAATGGGTCACGGAACACGACACGACATATGTTATGGTATGGTGGCTGAGTGGTGTTTTTTGTGTTGTTTTTGGATTCGTGTATAGTTCACAGAAAGTTATTCGTTGCCTTCTGCGTACAGGTACTTGAGAGCTTCGTTACACATGTGCCCTACTGAGCTTCGGTGGTCCCGAGGTGCAAGCTTCAAACTTGTAGTCGATTAACGTGTCGAAGTAGTTCGATTCCATCTGCAGGGCGCCGGCGGGATGATGCGAATAATTTTTTATACGGATTTTCTAGCAAAGTAGTGTTGGTGCTCCATTTTTTATGCTGGAATTGGTAGATTCAATCAGACCAACCGATTTCGTGTTCTTTTTGGATTCGTGTATAATTCACAGAAGGTTATTCGTTGCCTTCTGCGTACAGGTACTTGAGAGCGTCGTTACACATGTGCCCTACTGAGCTTCGGTGGTCCCGAGGTGCAGGCTTCAAACTTGTATTCGATTAACTTGTCGAAGTGGTTCGATTCCATCTGCAGGGTGCCGGCGGGATGATGCGATATAATTTTTTATACGGATTTTCTGGCAAAGTAGTGTTGATGCTCCATTTTTTATGCTGGAATCGGTAGATTCAATCACACCAACCGAATGGGTCGCGGAACACGACACGACATATGTTATAGAATGGTGGCTGAGTGGTGTTTTTTGTGTTGTTTTTGGATTCTTGTATAGTTCACAGAAGGTTATTCGTTGCCTTCTGCGTACAGGTGCTTGAGAGCTTCGTTACACATGTGCCCTACTGAGTTTCTGTGGTCCCGAGGTGCAAGCTTCAAACTTGTAGTCGATTAACGTGTCGAAGTGGTTCGATTCCATCTGCAGGGCGCCGGCGGGATGATGCGATATAATTTTTTATACGGATTTTCTAGCAAAGTAGTGTTGGTGCTCCATTTTTTATGCTGGAATTGGTAGATTCAATCACACCAACCGATTTCGTGTTCTTTTTGGATTCTTGTATAATTCACAGAAGGTTATTCGTTGCCTTCTGCGTACAGGTGCTTGGGAGCTTCGTTACACATGTGCCCTACTGAGTTTCTGTGGTCCCGAGGTGCAAGCTTTAAACTTGTATTCGATTAACTTGTCGAAGTGGTTCGATTCCATCTGCAGGGCGCCGGCGGGATGATGCGATATATTTTTTTATACGGATTTTCTAGCAAAGCAGTGTTCTTGCTCCATTTTTTATGCTGCAATCGGTAGATTCAGCCACACCAACCGATTTTGTGTTGTTTTTGGATTCGTGTATAATTCACAGAAAGTTATTCGTTGCCTTCTGCGTACAGGTACTTGAGAGCTTCGTTACACATGTGCCCTACTGAGCTTCGGTGGTCCCGAGGTGCAAGCTTCAAACTTGTATTCGATTAACTTGTCGAAGTGGTTCGATTCCATCTGCAGGGTGCCGGCGGGATGATGCGATATAATTTTTTATACGGATTTTCTTTCAAAGTAGTGTTGATGCTCCATTTTTTATGCTGGAATCGGTAGATTCAATCACACCAACCGAATGGGTCGCGGAACACGACACGACATATGTTATGGTATGGTGGCTGAGTGGTGTTTTTTGTGTTGTTTTTGGATTCGTGTATAGTTCACAGAAAGTTATTCGTTGCCTTCTGCGTACAGGTGCTTGAGAGCTTCGTTACACATGTGCCCTGCTGAGCTTCGGTGGTCCCGAGGTGCAAGCTTCAAACTTGTAGTCGATTAACGTGTCGAAGTGGTTCGATTCCATCTGCAGGGCGCCAGCGGGATGATGCGATATATTTTTTTATACGGATTTTCTAGCAAAGCAGTGTTCTTGCTCCATTTTTTATGCTGCAATCGGTAGATTCAACCACACCAACCGATTTTGTGTTGTTTTTGGATTCATGTATAATTCACAGAAAGTTATTCGTTGCCTTCTGCGTACAGGTACTTGAGAGCTTCGTTACACATGTGCCCTACTGAGCTTCGGTGGTCCCGAGGTGCAAGCTTCAAACTTGTATTCGATTAACTTGTCGAAGTGGTTCGATTCCATCTGCAGGGCGCCGGCGGGATGATGCGATATAATTTTTTATACGGTGCAAGCTTCAAACTTGTAGTCGATTAACGTGTCGAGGTGGTTCGATTCCATTTTTTATACGGATTTTCTAGCAAAGTAGTGTTGGTGCTCCATTTTTATGCTGGAATTGGTAGATTCAATCACACCAACCGATTTTGTGTTATTTTTGGATTCGTGTATAGTTCACAGAAAGTTATTCGTTGCCTTCTGCGTACAGGTACTTGAGAGCTTAGTTACACATGTGCCCTACTGAGCTTCGGTGGTCCCGAGGTGCAAGCTCCAAACTTGTAGTCGATTAACGTGTCGAAGTGGTTCGATTCCATCTGCAGGGCGCCGGCGGGATGATGCGTATAATTTTTTATACGGATTTTCTAGCAAAGTAGTGTTGGTGCTCCATTTTTTATGCTGGAATTGGTAGATTCAATCACACCAACCGATTTCGTGTTCTTTTTGGATTCGTGTATAATTCACAGATGGTTATTCGTTGCCTTCTGCGTACAGGTACTTGAGAGCTTCGTTACACATGTGCCCTACTGAGCTTCGGTGGTCCCGAGGTGCAAGCTTCAAACTTGTATTCGATTAACTTGTCGAAGTGGTTCGATTCCATCTGCAGGGTGCCGGCGGGATGATGCGATATAATTTTTTATACGGATTTTCTGGCAAAGTAGTGTTGATGCTCCATTTTTTATGCTGGAATCGGTAGATTCAATCACACCAACCGAATGGGTCACGGAACACGACACGACATATGTTATAGTATGGTGGCTGAGTGGTGTTTTTTGTGTTGTTTTTGGATTCGCGTATAGTTCACAGAAGGTTATTCGTTGCCTTCTGCGTACAGGTGCTTGAGAGCTTCGTTACACATGTGCCCTACTGAGCTTCGGTGTTCCCGAGGTGCAAGCTTCAAACTTGTAGTCGATTAACGTGTCGAAGTGGTTCGATTCCATCTGCAGGGCGCCGGCGGGATGATGCGATATATTTTTTTATACGGATTTTCTAGCAAAGCAGTGTTCTCGCTCCATTTTTTATGCTGCAATCGATAGATTCAGCCACACCAACCGATTTTGTGTTGTTTTTGGATTCGTGTATAATTCACAGAAAGATATTCGTTGCCTTCTGCGTACAGGTACTTGAGAGCTTCGTTACACATGTGCCCTACTGAGCTTCGGTGGTCCCGAGGTGCAAGCTTCAAACTTGTATTCGATTAACTTGTCAAAGTGGTTCGATTCCATCTGCAGGGCGCCGGCGGGATGATGCGATATATTTTTTTATACGGATTTTCTAGCAAAGTAGTGTTGGTGCTCCATTTTTTATGCTGGAATCGGTAGATTCAATCACACCAACCGAATGGGTCACGGAACACGACACGACATATGTTATAGTATGGTGGCTGAGTGGTGTTTTTTGTGTTGTTTTTGGATTCGTGTATAGTTCACAGAAGGTTATTCGTTGCCTTCTGCGTACAGGTGCTTGAGAGCTTCGTTACACATGTGCCCTACTGAGCTTCGGTGGTCCCGAGGTGCAAGCTTCAAACTTGTAGTCGATTAACGTGTCGAAGTGGTTCGATTCCATCTGCAGGGCGCCGGCGGGATGATGCGATATAATTTTTTATACGGATTTTCTAGCAAAGTAGTGTTGGTGCTCCATTTTTTATGCTGGAATTGGTAGATTCAATCACACCAACAGATTTCGTGTTCTTTTTGGATTCGTGTATAATTCACAGAAGGTTATTCGTTGCGGGTGCCGGCGGGATGATGCGATATAATTTTTTATACGGATTTTCCAGCAAAGTAGTGTTGGTGCTCCATTTTTATGCTGGAATTGGTAGATTCAGCCACACCAACCGATTTTGTGTTGTTTTTGGATTCGTGTATAATTCACAGAAAGTTATTCGTTGCCTTCTGCGTACAGGTACCTGAGAGCTTCGTTACACATGTGCCCTACTGAGCTTCGGTGGTCCCGAGGTGCAAGCTTCAAACTTGTAGTCGATTAACGTGTCGAAGTGGTTCGATTCCATCTGCAGGGCGCCGGCGGGATGATGCGATATAATTTTTTATACGGATTTTCTAGCAAAGTAGTGTTGGTGCTCCATTTTTTATGCTGCAATCGGTA
This sequence comes from Eumerus sabulonum, assembly GCA_951905685.1. NCBI lineage: Eukaryota > Metazoa > Arthropoda > Insecta > Diptera > Syrphidae > Eumerus > Eumerus sabulonum. The sequence continues at coordinate 44,018,466 of OX645063.1, forward strand.
GATTCAGCCACACCAACCGATTTTGTGTTGTTTTTGGATTCGTGTATAATTCACAGAAAGTTATTCGTTGCCTTCTGCGTACAGGTACTTGAGAGCTTCGTTACACATGTGCCCTACTGAGCTTCGGTGGTCCCGAGGTGCAAGCTTCAAACTTGTAGTCGATTAACGTGTCGAAGTGTTTCGATTCCATCTGCAGGGCGCCGGCGGGATGATGCGATATAATTTTTTATACGGATTTTCTAGCAAAGTAGTGTTGGTGCTCCATTTTTATGCTGGAATTGGTAGATTCAATCACACCAACCGATTTCGTCTTCTTTTTGGATTCGTGTATAATTCACAGAAGGTTCTTCGTTGCTTTCTGCGTACAGGTGCTTGAGAGCTTGGTTACACATGTGCCCTATTGAGCTTCGGTGGTCCCGAGGTGCAAGCTTCAAACTTGCAGTCGATTAACGTGTCGAAGTGGTTCGATTCCATCTGCAGGGCGCCGGCGGGATGATGCGATATAATTTTTTATACGGATTTTCTAGCAAAGTAGTGTTGGTGCTCCATTTTTTATGCTGGTATTGGTAGATTCAATCACGCCAACCGATTTCGTGTTGTTTTTGGATTCGTGTATAATTCACAGAAAGTTATTCGTTGCCTTCTGCGTACAGGTGCTTGAGAGCTTCGTTACACATGTGCCCTACTGAGCTTCGGTGGTCCCGAGGTGCAAGCTTCAAACTTGTAGTCGATTAACGTGTCGAAGTGGTTCGATTCCATCTGCAGGGCGCCGGCGGGATGATGCGATATAATTTTTTATACGGATTTTCTAGCAAAGTAGTGTTCTTGCTCCATTTTTTATGCTGGATTCGGTAGATTCAATCACACCAACCGAATGGGTAACGGAACACGACAAGACATATGTACATATGTATGTATGCATGTAGGTGGCGATGGGCTGCAAGTTATGGTATGGTGATTGAGTGGTGTTTCTTGTGTTGTTTTTGGATTCGTGTATAATTCACAGAAAGTTATTCGTTGCCTTCTGCGTACAGGTACTTGAGAGCTTCGTTACACATGTGCCCTACTGAGCTTCGGTGGTCCCGAGGTGCAAGCTTCAAACTTGTAGTCGATTAACGTGTCGAAGTGGTTCGATTTCATCTGCAGGGCGCCAGCGGGATGATGCGATATAATTTATTATACGGATTTTCTAGCAAAGTAGTGTTGGTGCTCCATTTTTTATGCTGGAATTGGTAGATTCAATCACACCAACCGAATTCGTGTCCTTTTTGGATTCGTGTATAATTCACAGAAGATTATTCGTTGCCTCCTGCGTACAGGTACTTGAGAGCTTCGTTACACATGTGCCCTACTGAGCTTCGGTGGTCCCGAGGTGCAAGCTTCAAACTTGTATTCGATTAACTTGTCGAAGTGGTTCGATTCCATCTGCAGGGTGCCGGCGGGATGATGCGATATAATTTTTTATACGGATTTTCTGGCAAAGTAGTGTTGATGCTCCATTTTTTATGCTGGAATCGGTAGATTCAATCACACCAACCGAATTCGTGTCCTTTTTGGATTCGTGTATAATTCACAGAAGATTATTCGTTGCCTTCTGCGTACAGGTACTTGAGAGCTTCGTTACACATGTGCCCTACTGAGCTTCGGTGGTCCCGAGGTGCAAGCTTCAAACTTGTAGTCGATTAACGTGTCGAAGTGGTTCGATTTCATCTGCAGGGCGCCAGCGGGATGATGCGATATAATTTTTTATACGGATTTTCTAGCAAAGTAGTGTTGGTGCTCCATTTTTTATGCTGGAATTGGTAGATTCAATCACACCAACCGATTTCTTGTTGTTTTTGGATTCGTGTATAATTCACAGAAAGTTATTCGTTGCCTTCTGCGTACAGGTGCTTGGGAGCTTCGTTACACATGTGCCCTACTGAGTTTCGGTGGTCTCGAGGTGCAAGCTTTAAACTTGTATTCGATTAACTTGTCGAAGTGGTTCGATTCCATCTGCAGGGCGCCGGCGGGATGATGCGATATATTTTTTTATACGGATTTTCTAGCAAAGCAGTGTTCTTGCTCCATTTTTTATGCTGCAATCGGTAGATTCAGCCACACCAACCGATTTTGTGTTGTTTATGGATTCGTGTATAATTCACAGAAAGTTATTCGTTGCCTTCTGCGTAAAGGTACTTGAGAGCTTCGTTACACATGTGCCCTACTGAGCTTCGGTGGTCCCGAAGTGCAAGCTTCAAACTTGTATTCGATTAACTTGTCGAAGTGGTTCGATTCCATCTGCAGGGTGCCGGCGGGATGATGCGATATAATTTTTTATACGGATTTTCTGGCAAAGTAGTGTTGATGCTCCATTTTTTATGCTGGAATCGGTAGATTCAATCACACCAACCGAATGGGTCACGGAACACGACACGACATATGTTATGGTATGGTGGCTGAGTGGTGTTTTTTGTGTTGTTTTTGTATTCGTGTATAGTTCACAGAAAGTTATTCGTTGCCTTCTGCGTACAGGTGCTTGAGAGCTTCGTTACACATGTGCCCTACTGAGCTTCGGTGGTCCCGAGGTGCAAGCTTCAAACTTGTAGTCGATTAACGTGTCGAAGTGGTTCGATTCCATCTGCAGGGCGCCGGCGGGATGATGCGATATATTTTTTAATACGGATTTTCTAGCAAAGTAGTGTTGGTGCTCCATTTTTTATGCTGCAATCGGTAGATTCAGCCACACCAACCGATTTTGTGTTGTTTTTGGATTCGTGTATAATTCACAGAAAGTTATTCGTTGCCTTCTGCGTATAGGTACTTGAGAGCTTCGTTACACATGTGCCCTACTGAGCTTCGGTGGTCCCGAGGTGCAAGCTTCAAACTTGTAGTCGATTAACGTGTCGAAGTGGTTCGATTCCATCTGCAGGGCGCCGGCGGGATGATGCGATATAATTTTTTATACGGATTTTCTAGCAAAGTAGTGTTCTTGCTCCATTTTTTATGCTGGATTCGGTAGATTCAATCACACCAACCGAATGGGTCACGGAACACGACACGACATATGTACATATGTATGTGTGTAGAACGGTAGTGGAGGAAAATGCTGTTTAGAACTGTAAGTGGAGGAAAATGCTTGCTTGTTCAATCACGCTTTATTTATGCATCAATCTCGAATATATCTTTTACATTTAAATAGAAATGACACTAAAAGCAAAGAAGTCCTGTTCATAATTAACAGTTTTGTCAGGTACTTCTGAACATTCCGCCCACCTCGTCCAGTTTGTGTGACGAAATATTTGTCAATTGGAAGTAGAACCAACTTTGAGATAGCTCGTTTCAGTATCGATGACTGTGTACGAATTGTAGCGACTCGCACTAGATTGTCTTCTCCAGCATGTACTTCCAATACCCGACCCAATGACCATTGGGTGGGAGGGGTGCGTTCATCTTTCACCAGGACGAGGTCGCCCACTTTGATGTTGGGTTTGGTTTGTTGCCATTTACCTATGTCAGGTACTTCTGAACAGTATGTATGCATGTAGGTGGCGATGGGCTGCAAGTTATGGTATGGTGATTGAGTGGTGTTTCTTGTGTTGTTTTTGGAATCGTGTATAATTCACAGAAAGTTATTCGTTGCCTTCTGCGTACAGGTACTTGAGAGCTTCGTTACACATGTGCCCTACTGAGCTTCAGTGGTCCCGAGGTGCAAGCTTCAAACTTGTATTCGATTAACTTGTCGAAGTGGTTCGATTCCATCTGCAGGGTGCCGGCGGGATGATGCGATATAATTTTTTATACGGATTTTCTAGCAAAGTAGTGTTGGTGCTCCATTTTTATGCTGGAATTGGTAGATTCAATCACACCAACCGATTTCGTCTTCTTTTTGGATTCGTGTATAATTCACAGAAGGTTCTTCGTTGCCTTCTGCGTACAGGTACTTGAGAGCTTCGTTACACATGTGCCCTACTGAGCTTCGGTGGTCCCGAGGTGCAAGCTTCAAACTTGTATTCGATTAGCTTGTCGAAGTGGTTCGTTTCCATCTGCAGGGTGCCGGCGGGATGATGCGATATAATTTTTTATACGGATTTTCTAGCAAAGTAGTGTTCTTGCTCCATTTTTTATGCTGCAATCGGTAGATTCAGCCACACCAACCGATTTTGTGTTGTTTTTGGATTCGTGTATAATTCACAGAAGGTTCTTCGTTGCCTTCTGCGTACAGGTACTTGAGAGCTTCGTTACACATGTGCCCTACTGAGCTTCGGTGGTCCCGAGGTGCAAGCTTTAAACTTGTATTCGATTAACTTGTCGAAGTGGTTCGATTCCATCTGCAGGGCGCCGGCGGGATGATGCGATATATTTTTTTATACGGATTTTCTAGCAAAGCAGTGTTCTTGCTCCGTTTTTTATGCTGCAATCGGTAGATTCAGCCACACCAACCGATTTTGTGTTGTTTTTGGATTCGTGTATAATTCACAGAAAGTTATTCGTTGCCTTCTGCGTACAGGTACCTGAGAGCTTCGTTACACATGTGCCCTACTGAGCTTCGGTGGTCAGTCGATCACAGACCGCGAAAGTGAACAAACGTGTTTCGGCTTTCGTGTTAGCAAATCTATTACGTGTGTGCGTGTGAATCGCAACGGAAAAGAAAAAGCAAAAAAAAAAAATATTTAAGTGCGGTGTCGGGCGAAGGGTTCGCAAAACTCAAATCCGCGGAAATTCGCGGAAATTAGTCTCTCGGTCAGTCGGATAGTTCTATCCCTGATCCGAGGAAATTAACGAAGACTTTTTTGTGGTGTACTCGCTGTTGCTTCCGAGAATAATTGGAAGTAGCAGCAGAAGCATGTCGGACGACGCGAAGCGATCCGCGTTCTCCGAATCGGATGACTCAAAATCATCAGATATCGCAACGACGTCGGTCGTAAAAAAACGAAGGAAGAGGCTTAACCCAAAGCCTAATTTGATCAAGCGCAAATTACTCGCTGCTTCGACTGAAAAGCTGCCAGTCGAAGCGATGGAAGAAACGCCAGCTCATCAAACCCCCTCAAGCGTTACACCAGAGGCGGGTGAAAAAGGTTGCCCCAAGAGCGAGAGCAACCGCTTCTCTGCCCTCGCAAGCTCCGAGACCGAGGAGCTCGAAAGCGAGGAAAAAATTCTTCGGGCGAATCTCCAGGCCGTGATCAACAGGCTTAGGGAGATTCGGCGTAAAGAAAAAGAGGAGGCTGTCGAAAGACAAGATAAACAGCTGCAACAGCAACAGCAAAAACAACAGCAGCCGCAACAGCAGCAGCAAAAACAACAGCAGCCGCAACAGCAGCAGCAAAAACAACAGCAGCCGCAACAGCAGCAGCAAAAACAACAGCAGCCGCAACAGCAGCAGCAAAAACAACAGAAGCCGCAACAGCAGCAGCAAAAACAACAGCAGCAGCAAAAACAGCAGCAGCCACAACAGCAGCAGCAAAAACAACAGCAGCAGCAAAAACAACACCAGCAGCAAAAGCAACAGCAGCCGCAACAGCAGCAGAAAAAACAACAGCGACAGCAAAAAAAGAGCCGTCAACTTAAGGAAAAGGTGCCGCCGATCTTCACCCGCACCAAGGGCCTCAGGGAAACCATTGATCTCTGTGAGTATGCCATTGGTAAAGGTAACTTTGAACTTGACCCATTAGGGAACAACCGCTATGCTGTTCACTGCAACACAGTGGAACAGCATAAGAAGGTTAAAAGTAGCCTTAAAGACGCCACAGTGGAGTTTTACTCCTTCACCCCGAAGGCCGAGAGGCTTCAGACGATGCTCCTCAAAGGCGTGGAGACGATCAATGACCCCGAGGAATTGCTCTCAGAGCTCAAGAAGTTCGAGAGCGATGACCTCAGTTTTGTGGGAGTCAGGCCGTTCACCACGTTGAGGGCCCAGAGGGAGAAGCGGAGGTTACCCTTCTTCCTGGTGCAGTTCACTCCCAACAGCAAGCTGGACTGTCTAAGGGAAATTACCTCCCTAGATAGCCTGCGTGTAAGATGGGAAAGATTAAGAAGGCGCGGAAACATCTTGCAATGTATCCGCTGCCAACGGTTCGGGCACGCCGCGTCGAACTGCGAAATGCAGCCACGATGCGTGAAGTGCGCAAAGGACCACAAGACCGAGGAATGCGACCTAGGTAAGGACAAGGTCTTAGATAAAGAGCATCTTAAATGCGTACTCTGCGGGAATCCGGGACACCCTGCTAACTATCGGGGATGTCTTAGGTTCCAGCAACTAAAAAAATCAAATTTGGCCCGGCAAAAGAAAGCGGAGCGGATACCTCCCCCGAAAAGCCTCCAAACACCAGCCGTCACTCCCCAAATGACCTACGCCCAAATGGTGTCAGGTCAGGGAAAAGCGGTACAATTGCCCAAGGCTGCTCCCAAAGTCCCAGTGCCCGTCTTTAAGGCACCAGAGGCTGAGGGGGACCTGCGCTCGATTCTGTTCGCCATACAAGGGCAGATCAGCCAGCTCCAACAGCAGATCCAAAGGCAGGCGAATCGGGTGGACACGATCTACTCGCTTTGGCCGGGCCTAGCGCCTCTACAGTCGTAATGGGTACGCTGGTAGAGAGTCCCTTAAAGATCCTGTCTGTGAATGTGAATTCACTGATCAGGATCGAGCGAAGAACTGTTCTTTTTAACCTGTTGCAGAACGAAAGCCCTGATGTGCTTCTGGCTAGCGAAACTAAGCTAAACCAGAAGCACAAAATTCGGCACAATTCTTATGATATAATAAGAAGAGACCGACCCAACGCCACACAAGGCGGAGGTGTCGCTATCTTCATTCGTAAGAATATAAAACATAAAGTTATATATAGCAGTGAAGTACGGCGGTTCCAGGTGCTAGAGGCTTGTATTGTGTGTACCCCCCTTCGGAACGGAAGGATGATGTACATAGTGTCGGCCTATGCACCCGAAGCACGTAAGCCCAACATCTTTATTACAGAGCTCGAAGCACTCTTTCGTTTTCTGCGCTTGGACTCGACGGAGAACTATTACGTTCTGGCCGGAGATATGAATGCCAAACATGGTGATTGGGGAAATAATGTACTCAACACCAGAGGGAGCCTACTAAGCCAATGGTGGGATCTGCACAACATTGAGTACAGAACCAAGTTACTCGCAACGGATAGTCCGTCGTTTCCCAGAAGCGGCTCCTATCTGGATCTTATGCTGCTTGACTCGCGACTAAGACTGGCAGACACGAACGAATGGTCTACGAACTGTCTACGGACCGTCGACTACGACAGTGACCATTACGGACTCGGTGCCGTAATCCAAATACCGGACGAGTTTGCAGAAATGGCAGAGTATGTCCAAACGCATTCCTACGATTATAGTAGGGCACGTTGGCCACGCTTTGCCAACTGCCTGACGAGAGCACTCACTTCGAGCGCCTCCTCCCCACCGACCAACAGGAACCTGTCAAACGATGAAATTGACAGGAACCTTATACAAATGGACGAAATAATTAAACAGACGATAGACAGAACGATACCACGCCAACGGCATCACGACACCACTGACGTATACCGAAACGCGACCATAGACGCACTTCACAGACAGAAAAGTAGACTCCTGTCAAGACTCAAACTCTTGTATAGGCAGTTTACCGACCGACAAAACTCGGAGGTCAGGACACTAAAGTCGCTGATTAAAAATCTCCAACAGCTGATCAAAGAAAATTACAAACTATCTGTAAGTCTGCACTGGAACAACAAAATTCGTGCTGTAAAATCCAACAACGCGAATATGTTCCCGCAGATAAATAAAATATTTAGGAGAAAAAATCAGAGCGACATTCAGGATCTCAAGCTTCCGAGAACGTCCGACAACGAACGTCTACTACGTACAGTCAGCATTGATCCAGAGAGCGCTGTTCTGGACGACGATTTCTTTGTGATCGAGGATCCTCAAGAGAAAGTGGCAACAGTGGGAGCTGTCTTCCAGGAAGTATACAAGGTGAATAAAAGCATTCGCCCGAACCACGACTTGGAGAACAGAGCCCTGTTAAACCACTTCTACCTTCGAAGCGATATAGAACGTTGGCGATCTGAGAACCCCGGTTTCACCAGGTTCAGTGACGATTTCACGGCAAACAATGCCGTCACCAATGAAGGGGCTAACCCACTATTCGTTTCGGCGGAGGATCTCCAGTTGATCTTCATGTCACTCAGAAAGAAAAAATCCGCGGGTAATGATGGTATATCCAATGTTGTGCTCAGGCATCTCCCACCAGTGGCTGTAGAGAGGTACACCATCCTGTTTAACAATGCACTGAATAATGCATATTATCCGGGGCATTGGAAAACGGCGGTGGTCCAACCAATCCCTAAGAGGGGCAAAGACTCCTCTAACCCGGCAAATCTCCGGTCGATAAGTCTCCTTCCGAGTATCAGCAAGGTCTTCGAGAAGGTAATCCATAGAGCCCTGTCCAATTGGGCTGAGGACAAAAATATCATTCCGGATAACCAATTCGGTTTCAGGGCGGGGCATGATACCATACATGCCGCGTCGAAACTCGTCTCGGATGTCCAATGGAATAAATGCAAGAACCAATGCACGGGTGCCTGCCTGGTTGACTTGGAAAAAGCCTTCGACACCGTATGGTTAGAAGGACTCTACTACAAGCTCAAACAGCTGGGCATAAGTAAACCATTGCTATATATGATCTATGACATGATGAAGGGTAGAAAGTTCGTTGTGAAAATTGCCAACGTGACTTCTACTCAAACATTCGAAATTAAAAATGGACTGCAACAGGGCACAGTGAACTCACCGATCCTTTTCAGCATTTACATCAGCGATCTGATAGTTTCTCTTCCCCATTCGATAGCGTACGCGGACGACTTGGTTGCGTACAGATCAGGTCCAACGATCGATGTCATTGGCATTTTATTGCAGCGTGACTTCGACAAAATTCAGCAGTTCTGTGATGACTGGAAGTTGAAAATCAACTTCCAGAAATCAGAGACTATTTTATTCAGAACGCCTTTGTCTAGGGCCTCTAGGGACACTAGAAAGCACTGGCGAAGGTTCTCGATCCTTGGACCGGAAGGGCGTCCACTGGCAAATAGAAGTGTAGTCAGATACCTTGGGATCTGGCTGGATCAGTATCTATATTTTGATAAAAATGTGGATGCTGCTCTGGCAAGGGCTCGGGGCGCTTTCGCTCTGACAAGATGGCTGTTCCATAGCAGCCAACTTGACTGCAGAGTGAAGGTAATCTGCTACATGGCCCTAATCAGGCCCATGATTGCCTATGGATGTCCCGTTTGGTTCAATGTGAGTGCCAGCCTGATGGAAAGGATTCGAATGTTTGAGAGACAATGTCTAAGGACTTGTCTCTCATTGCACAGAACACCAGAATCCGAGTACACGAAATTCTATCCCAACGAGGTCCTATACAATAGGGCAAGGATTTTACGGATAGACAATTTTCTGATAAAGCTGATTCGAGGTCACATTGCGAGGGCAATGACTTCGGTCAATAACTTGATCTCTGGGGCTTACTACCCCAACAGTATGTACCATGAGCGTGTGCGACTTAGCGGCTTTGTCCCTCCGGAAGCATTCCTCTATCTAGATCATTGTGGACTAATCCAGGATAGATTGGCGGTGCCGCTAATCTTCCATGTGGCACGAAATTACGTAGAACGGCGATTCCTCTACGGAGCTGAGGTCGAGCTCTGTGAGCCGGAGCGCCTCAGGTTCAGCAGGGCGGTTTCAGACCGCGATCGGAGAGACGTTGTGAGGCAGCAGCAGCGCTTTTGGTGGCTGGAGATGACTCCACTAGGTTAAGTAAGCCTCTTCAAGGCAACAATCGCCAACACCAATGGCATACATAGGGTAGGGTAGGTTAGGGTAGACTAAGGTAGAATAAGTATATACACAAAAAAAAAAAAAAGAATAGGCTAAGTTTAGTTATATTAGAATAAGATAGAATAAGATAAAAGTAAAGAAAAAAATTTGATAGCATGCTAAGTTTTTTTAAAATTTCTTAGGTTTTTAATAAATATTTAAAATTAAATGTAAAAAAAAAAATATATGATATAAAGTCGAAAGACATTTAAAAAACAAAGAATAAATATAGGTTATCTTAGAGCGTCCGCATGGGGCCAGTAAGGTATTTTTAATAAAACGTATTAAGTTAATTAAGCTAGTTTAAGTCATTTTGTCTAGCGTAAGATAGCTATAAGTTTAATATTAATAAAAAATGATTTCTTAAACTGAACTGAAACTGAGCTTCGGTGGTCCCGAGGTGCAGGCTTCAAACTTGTATTCGATTAACTTGTCGAAGTGGTTCGATTCCATCTGCAGGGTGCCGGCGGGATGATGCGATATAATTTTTTATACGGATTTTCTGGCAAAGTAGTGTTGATGCTCCATTTTTTATGCTGGAATCGGTAGATTCAATCACACCAACCGAATGGGTCACGGAACACGACACGACATATGTTATGGTATGGTGGCTGAGTGGTGTTTTTTGTGTTGTTTTTGGATTCGTGTATAGTTCACAGAAAGTTATTCGTTGCCTTCTGCGTACAGGTGCTTGAGAGCTTCGTTACACATGTGCCCTACTGAGCTTCGGTGGTCCCGAGGTGCAAGCTTCAAACTTGTAGTCGATTAACGTGTCGAAGTGGTTCGATTCCATCTGCAGGGCGCCGGCGGGATGATGCGATATAATTTTTTATACGGATTTTCTAGCAAAGTAGTGTTGGTGCTCCATTTTTTATGCTGGAATTGGTAGATTCAATCACACCAACCGATTTCGTGTTCTTTTTGGATTCGTGTATAATTCACAGAAGGTTATTCGTTGCCTTCTGCGTACAGGTACTTGAGAGCTTCGTTACACATGTGCACTACTGAGCTTCGGTGGTCCCGAGGTGCAAGCTTCAAACTTGTATTCGATTAACTTGTCGAAGTGGTTCGATTCCATCTGCAGGGTGCCGGCGGGATGATGCGATATAATTTTTTATACGGATTTTCTGGCAAAGTAGTGTTGATGCTCCATTTTTTATGCTGGAATCGGTAGATTCAATCACACCAACCGAATGGGTCACGGAACACGACACGACATATGTACATATGTATGTATGCATGTAGGTGGCGATGGGCTGCAAGTTATGGTATGGTGACTGAGTGGTGTTTTTTGGTTGTTTTTGGATTCGTGTATAGTTCACAGAAAGTTATTCGTTGCCTTCTGCGTAGAGGTACTTGAGAGCTTCGTTACACATGTGCCCTACTGAGCTTCGGTGGTCCCGAGGTGCAAGCTTCAAACTTGTATTCGATTAACTTGTCGAAGTGGTTCGATTCCATCTGCAGGGTGCCGGCGGGATGATGCGATATAATTTTTTATACGGATTTTCTGGCAAAGTAGTGTTGATGCTCCATTTTTTATGCTGGAATCGGTAGATTCAATCACACCAACCGAATGGGTCACGGAACACGACACGACATATGTTATGGTATGGTGGCTGAGTGGTGTTTTTTGTGTTGTTTTTGGATTTGTGTATAGTTCACAGAAAGTTATTCGTTGCCTTCTGCGTACAGGTGCTTGAGAGCTTCGTTACACATGTGCCCTACTGAGCTTCGGTGGTCCCAGTCGATCACTGATAGCTGTGCAAGTCAGACGTGTTTCGACTTAGTGCAGTGTATAATAGTGTTCAGTAAGCTTAAGTGCGTGGTTTGGCGAGTCGTCTTTAAGTTCGTCAATAGCACGAAGGTAAAGTGCACGGTCGTGATAACAACGGTCGGCGGATCAATTCCCGGTCGGGGAACATATTATTACGCTTTTTTTTCCTTCTGTTACTTCTAAGATAATTGGAAGTAACAGAGGAAATGTCAGGCGACGGGCAGAAACCCGTATATCGTACGGCATCTGAGTCGGATGATTCCGTGAAATCATCCGACTTCGCAACGCCAAGCGCTGTCATCAAGCGAAGGAGAAAGCTGAACCCTACTCCTAACTTGGTGAAGCGCCCCTCCCTTTCCACTTCGGCAGAGAAGCTGCGGGCCGAGGCGAGGGAAGGGGCGCCATCGACATCGAGAGCAGCCTTAGCAGCCCTTGAACAACAACAACAACAGCAATTAAATGTCCCCGAGGAGGCGGACTTTGTCTACCTCTCCGAAGGTAGAGAGGGTCGCTACACCGGGGAAAATAATTCTTTCGCTCTCCTATCTACTTCGGAGACGGAGGAAGAAAAAAAAGAAGACGAGCTCCAGGTCGAGGAGAAAATCCTCCAGGAGAAACTGCAAGCCGTGAGGGACAAGCTGTCCGAAATCCGGCAGCAAAAGGAGGCTGAAAAGCAGCCTCAAAGGCCTGGAGTCGATCACAGACCCCGAGGAATTGCTCCCTGAGCTCAAAAAATTCGAGAGCGATGACCTCAAGTTCGTGGGGGCTAAGCCGTTTACCACAGTTGCGGCCAAACGGGAGAAGCGGCAACTGCACTTCTTCTTGGTCCAGCTGACACCCGACAGCCGTCTGGAGTGTCTGAAGAAAATAAAAGTCTTAGCCACCCAGAGAGTGCGATGGGAGAAATTAAATAGGCGCGGAAACATGATACAATGTATCCGCTGCCAAAGGTTCGGGCACGCCGCGTCGAACTGCGAAATGCAGCATCGATGCGTCAAGTGCGTACAGGACCACAGGTACGACGAGTGCGACCGGGGCACAGGTCTCGAAAGAGATCAACTTTTATGCGCACTATGTGAGAACAACGGGCACCCTGCGAATTATCGGGGCTGTCCTAAGTTCCAGTACATAAAACAAATAAAAGAAGCTCGACAGAATGTCGAGAAGATACCTCCCGCGAGGGGTATTCATTCTTCAGCCGTCACACCCCATTTGACCTACGCCCAAATGGCGTCAGGTCAGGGAAAAGCGGTACAAACACCAAAGGCTGCTGCCAAAGCCCCAGTGCCCGTTCCTAAGGCTCCGGGGGCCGAGGCGGAACTGCTACCGATTCTGCTCGCCATTCAAGGGCAGATCGGCCAGATCCAGCAGCAGATCCTTAAGCAGACGGAACGAGTAGACAGGCTTTACTCGTTTCTGCGCTTAACGCATCTAGAGTCCTAATGGATACGCCAGTAGAGAGTTTCCTGAAGATCCTGGCTGTGAATGTAAATTCACTGATTAGGATCGAGCGACGCACCGTTCTTTTTAACCTGTTGCAGGAAGAAAGCCCTGATGTGTTTCTGGCTAGCGAAACCAAGCTAAACCAGAGGCACAAAATTCGGCACAATTCCTACAATATAATACGAAGAGACCGACCCAATGCCACTCAAGGCGGAGGTGTCGCGATCTTCATTAAAAATAATATTAAATACAAAATTATATATAGCAGTGAAGTGCGGAGATTCCAGGTGCTAGAGGCATATGTTGTGTGTATCCCCCTTCGGAACGGAAGGAGGATATACATAGTATCGGCCTATGCACCTGAAGCACCTCAGCCCAATATCTTCATTGCAGAGCTCGAAATACTTTTTCGATATCTGCGTCTAGACTCGGCAGAAAACTTTTATGTTTTGGCCGGAGATTTAAATGCCATACATAGTGATTGGGGCAATAATGTACCCAACACTAGAGGGAGCCTACTAAGCCATTGGTGGACCCTGCATAATATTGAGTATAAACTCAAGTTACTCGCAACGGATAGTCCGTCGTTTCCTAGAAGCGGCGCCTATCTGGATCTAATGTTGCTTGACTCACGACTGAGACTGGCAGACACCAACGAATGGTTTACTAACTGTTTACGTACCGTTGAGTATGACAGTGACCACTGCGGACTTAGTGCCGTAATTAAAATACCGGACGAATTCGCAGAATTGGCAGAGTATGTCCACACGTACCCCTACGATTATAGTAGGGCACGCTGGCCACGCTTTGCCAACTGCCTGACGAGAGCACTCACTTCGAGTGCCTCATCCCCACCGAATAATAGGAACCTGTCAAATGACGAAATTGATAGGCACCTAAAACATATGGACGAAACTATCAAACAAACGATGGACAGAACGATACCACGCCAACGGCATTACGATACCACGGACGTGTACCGAAACGCGACCATAGACGCACTTCACAGACAGAAAAGTAGACTCCTGTCAAGACTTCAACTCTTGTACAGGCGGCTTACCGACAGACAAAACTCGGAGGTCAGGACCCTGAAGTCACTGATTAAAAATCTCCGACAGTTAATTAAAGAGAATTATAAAATAGCCATAAGTCTGCACTGGAGCAACAAAATTCGCGCTGTAAAATCCAACAGCGCGAATATGTTCCCGCAGATAAATAAAATATTCCGGAGAAAAGATCAGAATGACATTCGGGATCTAAAGCTTCCGAGAACGTCAGATAACGAACGTTTACTACGTACAGTCAACATCGATCCAGAGAGCGCCGTCCTAGATGACGACTTTTTTGTGATTGAGGATCCTCAGGAGGAAGTGGCGACAGTGGGGGCTGTCTTCCAGGATGTGTATAAGGTGAATGAAAGCATTCGCCCGAACCACGACCTGGAAAATAGAGCCCTGCTTCACCACTTCTACCTTCGAAATGATATAGAACATTGGCGAATCGAGAACCATGGTTTCACCAGGTTCAATGACGACTCTACGGCAAACAATGCCATCGCCAATGAAGGTGCTGAAACACTGTTCACTTCGACGGAGGATCTCCAGTTGATCTTCATGTCATTAAAAAATAAAAAATCCGCGGGCATTGATGGTATATCCAATGTTGTGCTCAGGCATCTTCCACCATTGGCTATAGAGAGGTACACCATCCTGTTCAACAATGCACTGAATAATGCATATTATCCGGTGCATTGGAAAACGGCGGTGGTCCAGCCAATCCCTAAGAGGGGCAAAGACTCCTCTAATCCGGCAAATCTCCGGTCGATAAGTCTCCTTCCGAGTATCAGCAAGGTCTTCGAGAAGGTAATCCATAGAGCCCTGTCCAAATGGGCTGAGGACAAAAATATCATTCCGGATAACCAATTCGGTTTCAGGGCGGGGCATGATACCATATCCAATGGAATAAGTGCAAGAACCAATGCACGGGTGCCTGCCTGGTTGACTTGGAGAAGGCATTCGACACCGTATGGTTAGAAGGACTCTACTACAAGCTCAAACGGTTGGGCATAAGTAAACCATTGCTATATATAATTCATGATATGTTAACGAATAGAAAGTTCGTTGTGAAATTTGCCAACGTAACTTCTGCTCAAACATTTGAAATTAAAAACGGATTGCAACAGGGTACGGTAAATTCGCCGATCCTTTTCAGCATTTATATCAGTGATCTGATAGTTTCTCTTCACCATTCAATAGCGTGGTTGGTTGCGTACAGATCAGGTCCAACGGTCGAGGTCATTGGCATTTTATTGCAACGTGAGTTCGATAAAATTCAGCAGTTCTGTGATGACTGGAAGTTGAAAATCAACTTCCAGAAATCAGAGACTATTTTATTCAGAACGCCTCTGTCTAGGGCCTCTAGGGACACTAGAAAACATTGGCGAAAATTCGCAATCATCGGACCGGACGGGCGTCCACTGGCGAGTAAAAGTGTAGTCAGATACCTCGGGATCTGGCTGGATCAGTATCTGTATTTTAACAAAAGTGTAGATGCTGCTCTGGAAAGAGCCCGGGGCGCTTTCGCCCTGACAAGATGGCTGTTTCACTGCAGCCAACTTGATTCTAGGGTGAAGGTAATCTGCTACATGGCCTTAATCAGGCCTATGATTGCCTATGGATGTCCCGTCTGGTTTAATGTGAGCGCAAGCTTAATGGAAAGGATTCGGGTGTTTGAGAGGACTTGTCTTGGATTACACAGAACACCAGGGTCTGAGTACAGAAAGTTCTATCCCAACGGGGTCCTATACGATAGGGCAAGGATTTTACGGATAGATAACTTTCTGATTAAACTGATTCGAGGTCACGTTGCAAGGGCAATGACTTCGACCAATAACCTGATCTCTGGGGCTTACTACCCCAATTTTATGTATTATGAAAAGTGTGTCTGAATGGCTTTGTGCCTCCGGAAGCATTTCTTTACTTCGATAATTGTGGGCTGATCCAGGATGGATTGGCGGTACCGCTAATCTTCCATGTGGCCCGTAATTCTGTAGTGCGGCGGCTCCTTTACGAACCTGACGTCGTGCTCTGTGAGCCTGAGTGCCTCAGGTTCAGTAGAGCGGTTTCTCGCCGAGATAGAGAAGACGTTGTCCGACAGCATCAACGCTTTTGGTGGCTAACGGACTCCGTCGTGGAATTTTTTTAATATAGCCTCTTCGAGGCAGGTTCGCCGAACGCCATTGGCGGACTCCGATAGGGTAGGGTAGGCTAGGGTAGGACAGGGTAGGCTAAGGTAGTTTATAAGTGAAAAAAAAAAAAAAAACCTTGAATCAAAAATGGAAAAAAAGATGTATATACTTTTTATATATATGAAGTGTATAATGTTTGTATATACATTTTAGTTAAGATAGATTAAGTTAGAATTAGCTAGTTTTAGTTAGATTATAAGTTTTATATATACCCGTTAAAACCTGTTATAACGCTAAGTTTTTTATAACTATTTTCTTGGCACAATTAATAAATAAGGTAATCAATTTACTGTAGATATTAGGTTGTCGAAAGACATAGAATAAGTTGTATATTGTTTGTTTTAGAGTGCCCGCTTAGGGTCAGTCAGTTTTACTCATTTTGTCTAGCATGTAAGATAATTATAAGATTTTTCTGGAATAAAATGAATTTAAAATGCAAAAAATAAGGCTGGTTTCAGTTCGATTATGGTTCCGCGTGAAAATATGCAACACTGTTTTAAATAAAAAAAATGTTGATGACTGCGTTTTTACTCCCTAACGGTATGCAACCGAATGTGCCGTGAAATAATGCCGTGTGCAATGATGTGTGTGTATGATTATATTTAAACGCGTATGCAACCCTCTGCTTGACCACATGTAGGATTTGGAGTAAGAGCGAAGTTGGGTGTAAGCAGTTTCTTTACACTGATACGAAGATGGATATAAAGAAATACATATTGGATACACCCAAGTTCGCACATACTCCAAATCCTACATGCGGCTAAGCAAGGCGGTTGCTGGGGGACAGCATGCCACCCCATTGATTGATTGTAATAAAGAAGCCATGAAAAACATAACTTGTAAAAAAACCAAGTCTCGCAACTCAGATCTTCTACCGTAAAAAGTTGTAAGATCAATGTATTACCAAGTCAGTTAATTTATTCAGTCCCTACTTAAGGGACCTTCTGCCTTGATTGATTACGTAATTAGCTAACCTAACAACATCTTATAGTGACCATACCAATATCAAAATCTTTTATGTTTTAAGTAAATAGACTGACCTGGCCATCGCATGAAAACACAATATATCTCACAAGTAATACATATTATATTAAATTAGATTATTTAGTGCGATTTCCAAGTCAATCTATTTCTTCTTCTTGTTCAAATTGAATGAAATTTGAAATATACCGTGTCTATGCAATGCTTGCCTGGTTACTGAAAATTCAGACTTCTAGTTCTATCCACAACGAAGTTATAGGGGGTCGAAAATGGCCTATTATGTTACGAGAAAAGGATGGTACGGCCGTGCCGCTTTTTTGCTCGACTTGGCAGGGGCACTGCCGTGCCCCCAGATAAACAACGTCGGATTTCAGAATTCGATGTTATTTCGCTTTTAAATTCAGAAATATCGCCGAAATATGAAATTCGATGTTATTGCACACGACGTTATTTGACGTCACCGCGTAGAAAATAATAAAATGAAATAAATATCACAGCGAAAATGTTTGCTCGTCTTATGATTTATTGTCGGTGAGAGACTTTGTTTTTACAAATGTACCTATGTAGTAACCGGAAAGGCTTCTGCCATCGCATTAAAAAATGCATTAATCCTGTCATTGAATCCATATTTCCGGCGAAATAAAAATTCACTTAAATACCCTACACAGTGCTGTTTTCGCGTTCCGTAACGAGGAATATTTGCCCGTGTTTCTCTCCAAGCGCGTTCGATGTTCTGGGTGTGCGCATTGTTATCAGGATTCACGAAATTTATCTTGTGATTGACACTAAGATGCTGATACCCTTCATCACCAAGACAATTATATGCACGCCAACAATCGGACACGATACAAGTACCGGGCCGAATCCGTTTTTTAATAATTTCCAGTAAAGTGGCCGAAGATCTATCGGCAACTGGTTCAATAAAAATTCGACCGCTTGATCGTTGAATCGCACCAAAAATCCATTGGCCAGTTAGAAGTCTTCCTTTATTAAATTTTCTTTTCCCAATTTTCGCTTCGTCTATTTCAACTATTTCGCCCACACCCCCAATTTGTTCTGAGTTTTGTTCAGCCCATAAGGTACAAACTTCTCGACAATAACTCGCCCAATTGACAATAGTTAATGAACTTAAGTCGAGTTCAAATTCCAAGAATTTTTGACGTGGTGGCCTCAGCATAAAATGGTAAGCAATGAATTGGCAACTTTTTTGTAAGGGTAAATGTGTATTTACCCTTACAACATAGGGAGCGAGCAAACAGAGCAAAGAAGTTGATCGCGTTTAACTTGGTAAACGCCAGCTTCGATCTCTGTCCCTGCTCAATCCAAGTTGACACACAGCCTCCGCGTGGCCTCCCCTGGATAGCTATACTGGCACCCGCCAGGTAGTGAATCAATGTGTGCAACGACCCGACCCCTTGTTCCTAGGGAAAGAGGAATCTGGCCCTCCAGGTTGGGGGTTGCGCTTAGGGCTAACATCCCTATCGCTTAAAACAAACATTTTGTTCAGAGACAACCCATAGCCTCGGATACGGACGGATTACATGTTGACGACCCCCGCAAACGTCAAAAAGGAAACGAATTTCGGTTCTGTACCTGGAACGTTAGGTCCCTCAACAGACCAGGTGCAGCCGAACAACTGGTCAACTCTTTGGACTGCTATAAGGCAGACATTACCGCGCTCCAAGAAGTGCGATGGGATGGGCCAGGCAAAAAGCGGATGAAAAACTGTGATATATACTACGGAAACTGCTACAGAGAGAATAAACAACGCTTACTCGGATGCGGATTTGTTGTTCGAGGCAGACTCAGGAAAAAAGTCTTAAGCTTCCAGTATGTAAGCGAACGCCTCATAACTATCCGCATCAAGGCCAATCTCGGCAATATAAGCTTACTATGTGTCCACGCCTCCACAGAGAAGAAAGATGACCGACTTAAAGACGACTTCTATAATCTCCTAGGCAGAACGTATGCGCAATGTCCCAGCTATGACTCCAAAATCGTTCTAGGAGATTTCAAAGCGAAGCTGGGTAAGGAAGCTATCTTTGAACGGGTCATTGGAAAACACAGCCTACACAACACCACGTCAGAAAACGGACTAAGGCTAGTGGACTTTATGGCGGGACATAACCTGGTAGTAGCAAGTACACGATTCCCGCACCTCAACATCCATAAGGGGACCTGGCGGTCTTTCGATCAATCGACAACCAACCAAATTGATCAAATTGCGATCGACGGCAGACACTCCTCCAGCATCCTAGATGTCCGAACCTTTCGAGGAGCCAACATCGACTCGGATCATTACCTTGTTGCAGCCAAGGTACGGATGCGAATTTCTCGGAACCAACGGAGTCAAGTAAAAACACCAAAATTTAACGTCGGAAAGCTGCAATCGCAGGAGATCGCCAGAACCTTCGTCGATCAAGTCTCCCTCAAGCTCTCTCAGGTCCCGATGCAATCTGCAGAAACCATAGAACAGCAATGGAGTCGTTGTCAGAAAGCCATTAGAGAGGCCGCCTCAGATATATTCGGTTTCGAGCCACCACCGTCGAGAAACCCCTGGTTTGATAATGAGTGCAAACAGGCCCATGTAGAGAAACAGAATGCATACATGGCCACATTGCATCAACGGACGAGAGCTGCCCGCGAGCTCTATGAACAGAAAAGGAGGGAGGAGCATGCGCTTCTGAGAAGGAAAAAGAAGGAGCACGAGAAGCGCGAGATCGAGGAGATGGAGAGATGTTACGGCAGGAACGACGTTCGAAAATTTTACCAGAAAGTAAAACGAACATGACACTGCTATAAAGCCAGAGCAGAAGCATGCAGGGATGAGCACGGACAACTAGTAGTGGAGTTACAGTCGATGCTGAGATTGTGGAAGGACCACTTCTGCAGACTGTATAACGGCGATGATAGTCAAAATGCCGCCGTCAGGCAGAGCGAACCATTCACAATGGACGAAGACAAAGGAGAATCCCGTCCACCCGACCTAGACGATGTTAAGATAGCGATATCGAAACTTAAGTCTTATAAAGCTGCTGGAGCAGACGGACTCCCCGCGGAGCTGTTTAAATCAGCTGGCGATGAGCTGGTTAGGAACATGCACCAACTCATCTGCAAGATATGGTCGGAAGAACGCATGCCCGATGAATGGAATCTCAGTATCGTTTGCCCGGTCCATAAGAAAGGAGACCCCTATGACTGCGCCAATTACAGAGGGATAAGCCTCCTGAACATCGCGTTCAAGATCCTCTCTGCCGTACTGTGTAAGTACCTGAAACCGTTCGTGGACAATCTGATAGGTTCCTACCAGTGTGGTTTCAGGCCAGGAAAATCCACGATAGACCAAATATTTACACTACGGCAGATCTTGGAGAAGACCCATGAATTCCAGGTCGACACGCATCATCTTTTCGTCGACTTTAAAGCCGCGTATGACAGTGTTTATAGAGATGAGCTATGCAAAGCCATGTCATGTCTTAACATTCCTGCCAAACTCGTCAGACTATGCAGGGTGACTATGGAGAACTCTCGCTGCTCCATTAAGGTCGGAGGTGAACTAACCGACCCCTTTGATGTTGAAAAAGGTTTTAGACAGGGTGACGCACTGTCATGTGATTTCTTCAACATTATTCTTGAAAAGATCGTGCGGGACTCTGCGGCCAATACAAGAGGTACGATCTACTTCAAGTCCACACAATTGCTTGCCTACGTAGATGACATTGACGTTATTGGACGAACAAAGCGAGACGTCAATGAGGCGTTCACAAGCATTGAAACAGAAGCGGCGAAAGTGGGTCTAAGGGTAAATGGGGACAAGACCAAATATATTCTGTCATCCAAGAAAGACGCCCAACACCGACGTCTTGGTCAGAACGTCACCTTCGGCAGCTATGTTTTTGAAGTAGTCAAGAACTTCGTCTACCTTGGCTCGATAGTGACAAGCAGCAAGGACACCAGCGCTGAGATAAAATGCAGAATAACTCTTGCCAATCGCTGCTTCTTCGGGCTCAAGAGGCAATTGAGTAGTTGAGCCCTCTCTCGAAAAACTAAGGTTTCCCTCTACAAAACCTTAATCATCCCGGTCCTCCTTTACGGCGCTGAGGCTTGGACGTTAATGAAGAGGCTCTTGGACGTTTCGAGAGGAAAATTCTGCGTGCAATCTTTGGTCCCGTTTGTGTAAACGGAGAATGGAGGAGGAGATTCAACCAAGAACTGTACGGGCTGTACAGCGACATCGGCCTGGTTAGTCGTCTTCGGATCCAACGTCTGAGATGGCTAGGCCATGTAGAGCGAATGGACATCAATGCTCGAAGAGTCTTCGACTCCAACCCCGAGGGACGACGCAGCAGAGGACGACCGCATTTAGGGTGGCGCGCACAGGTGGAAGGAGACCTCAACCAACTGGGCGTGCGGCACTGGAAGCGGCTGGCCGAAGATCGGGTCAGCTGGTGAGGCTTGTTGGTTGAGGCCCTGGTTCACCCCGAACCGTAGCGTCATCAAAGTAAGTAAGGTAAGTAAGTAAATGTGTATTTGCAAACCAAGTATCCGTTAGCAAGCTACTTTTTTTACCACATTGTATTCTCACGCGTGTGTTATAAATGAAGTAACGATAAGTTAACGTTTGGGTATTTAATGTCATGTTTTTTTTTTGCACTTCAAACACTTGCGAGCAAGTGGTAACACTTTATGTTCAACTAAAAACTTTAAAAGCGAATCTATATCCCCGCAAATACTTAAAAACTGATTGAGTTTCATTGTAGCACGTTCCTTGTCGAGAATTTTTTGCAGGAAAAACAATCAACAACAATGTTTCCACAATTCCGGAAACCATCATTTACGATTATTTGTTGGCAGTTTCGCATATGTCATAAATAATTAACGAACTTTGTAGGATCTCTTCTCATTGCATATTTGTAGGAATCAAGGAGGGTGAAAAGGAAGAATGCTTTTATTTAAAGCATAGTTGCATACTTACAGGAAAAAATAAAGTCTATTTTGTAGGAAGAATTTAAAAAGCTTATATCTTCGGAACTAGACTAGTCCGACCTTAAATATATATATCAAAATTCTTAGAAAAAATCCTTATCTGACATACTGAAATTTCATCAAAATCGGTGAGTATGACCTTTTTCTTAATAATTACCATTTATTTCTTTAGAAAGGGGCATTCATCAAGCTTGGGCGCTTATACTTTGTATATACCCAACATTGCACCCACTCCAAATCCTACAGTGAGCCCAAGCAGGGTGTTTCGGGGGAGGGGGGGGGGGGCATGCCCCGCATACATGTTTCACTGCGATTTACTTATGTACATGTATGTATTATTTTATCCAAAAATAATTTCAAATAAAACAGTAAAAACAGAATTAGGTGTATAGGTATACATGAATGCATGTATCATCTGCATTACCAGCTAGTCCTAAAAGTATGCCTACATTTTATGCATGCACGTCCATACAGCAACATGTCAACGCAGACTTTCTTTAGGCCCACAAGTATGCAAACAAAATCGTATCCCACAGCAGTAAAAAAATAATATTTTCTGAGAAATCCATAGGAAAAAATGAATTTTTAAACCTTAATATCTCCTAAACTAGGCGAAAACGAGAAAACTGGTACTCAATTTTTTGTGCTTATTTCATCGAGATCTACAAAACTGCATTTTCAAAATGCCTTACCTCGGATATCGGAATCGTGCCTATTTTTGTCTTAAAAAAGATGTGATTTTAATAATAAATTAAATTGTGGACCTGCCTTTATGACTTTTTTACACTCGTCCAGAATGAACGCAATACAAAACAAACCTTCTGTCAATGCAATGCAATAAGTGAATGTCAGTTTATCGTGGTATATTTGTTGATAAATAAAAGGCGGTTCTAGGATGAATGTTATAAAATTAAGTGACATTAAAGCCGTTCCAGATATAATTCATACGTACACTCCATCTATTAAACAAGACAAAGTGCCGCTTATAATTGACAATGGTAAGAATCTATTTCAAAATACCACAGATTAAGTAAAGCAACCTTCGGTTTTAGGATCTTATCAATGCCGGGTGGGTTGGTGCACCGACGACAATCCTCTGCTGATATTTAGAAATCTAATTGCAAAGCCAAGGAAAGATCGAACAAAGAAAGATGGCTCCGAAGTTGTGGTAACGCCTCCAATACAAATTGGGAATGACATCCTCAACATTGAAGCCATGCGATTTCAGCTAAAGACCCAAGTGAGAATCTTATGAAACACTACCCTAGTTTGTTTGCTAAACATTTTTTTCTTTTTCTTTCTTTTTTGTTTTTATAGTTCGACAGAAATGTTGTAACACACTATCACAATCAAGAACATATTTTCGATTACATTTTCAATCACTTGGGTATTGACAATGAAGGATCTGTACCTCATCCCATTATAATGACGGAACCATTAGGCAACCCAAATTATTGCAGACAGTGTATGTTGTTTCTTTTCTTAATCAACAACTAATTTCGCCTTTTTATATTGATTGTAGTGATGTCGGAACTTTTATTCGAATGTTATGACATTCCTTCGGTCTGTTACTCTATCGATTCCATGAATAGCTATAAACGGAATAATATTGGATCTAACGGGCTTATACTCTCCTTTGGCTACCACACAACGCATGTGATACCAGTGTTGGGAAGTAGGATGATAGCAACAAAAGCGCGACGTATCAATGTCGGTGGATACCACATCATAACGTTCCTATTTCGCCTAATGCAACTTAAGTATCCTGTTCACCTGAATGCGATTACAATTAGTAGAATGGAGGCTTTGCTTCAAGGATATTGTTCAGTATCGGTTGACTACATTGAAAATCTGAAAAAATGGTCTCAGGCGGAATACTATGAACAGAATGTGATGAAAATTCAATTACCTTATACAGTACCCACGCCAACGGCGACTGTATCCGCAGAACAAAAATTAGAAAAACGTAGAGAACTATCTAAGCGCCTTACTGAGATTAAAGCACGTAAACGTGAGGAGCAGTTATGCGAAGACGAGGAGCAGGTCAAGCTAATGGAGAAGATAAAATCTCTATTTGACGCCGGTAAAACCGAACGCTTTGAAGCATCGTTAAAAGAAAACGACATCGCAAACTACGAGGAATTAGAAGTATAATATGAACTTGAGGTTATACAGGTTTTCTTATTCGCTTTTTATGTTTTAGAAACTCTTATCGCTGGTAAAGTCAAGGATTGAGAAGACAAAACAAAAAATGCAAGCTCCACCGCCGACAGAGCCGCAAGCACCAATCCCAGAGGAAAAGGTCAATTTGGCTCCGCAACCTCCTAACAATATATCAATTCAAGAATGGGTGGCCATCACGCGTGCTAAGGTTTGTTGTTTATCTGTTGTAATTATCAGCATTTTATAATTATATTCCATTTTCTTTAATGTAGCGCACTCAAATTATTGAGAAAAAGCAAGCCCGAAAGCAGCGCAAACAAGATTTAGCAAAGAGACGTACTGCAGCTGCACAAGAACGGATGCGTATCATATCGCAGTTGGCGCGTAAAGAGAAAGGCTCTGATAATTTCGGAATGCGCGATGAAGATTGGGATGTGTATAAAGTGATAAGCAAGGACTGTGACAGTGATAGTGAGGCGGAGAACGAAAAGCTTTTGGAAGTTGAGGATATTTTGCGTCATTATGACCCGTCGTTTGAGGAGCCAGTTGCAGTTGTTGGTGGAACTGCTGAATGTCATCAGGTAATGCAATATAAATAATTATGTTTCTTTTTGAGGATCTAAGCGTTGTGAATATAGCGACGTGACTTACTTTAATTTTTATTACTGCAATCTTTGGCTGCGGCCACGCAGTGAGCGACGAGTGGCCATTTACTGAGCGACATCGCTGAGTGATTACAAACTTATAAACTTCTCCCACTTCCTCTCACTGCTTCTTGGTAATTTGTGTGTTCTTATAGTCTTTTAAACTATAAACATTTTTGAATTCGTCGCTCAACGACAATCGCAAAAACTAGAACAGATTTGATTTCAGAGCGACGTCGCTCGGTCGCTCGGCGAAATCGCTCGTCGCTCAGGGCCTACGTGACTACCCATATACAATTTGATATGTTTTAATTGTTTTTTGTCGCTCACTCGCTCGACGCTCAATCGCTCACTGCGTGGCCACAGCCTTATGCTAGAAAAAATGCTTAAAACTAGCTGACATATGTATGTATCTTAAATATGTACTTACATGCGTTATTGCCGTAAAAAATGCAAATTTTACAGTTTTATCTCGAAAGGTATCTAAACAAAGTATGAAAGTAGCTTTCAAGGCCGACAAGAATGGCCTTTAGGCTAGTGCTGCAGTTGCTTTCGTCCTAATCAGACGTACTTTAGCATGGTTCTCTTGTTTGTGACACCGGTGGCACAATGGATTCGAAAATGGGTCCGTATATGTCGGTAGATGGGTTACTATATTTTTTTTTATAGTTCGCGCAGGTTCAAGAGTCATACTTTTATGGTGTTTGTCACACAACCTGGATGGAGTGCAGATGGTTTAGGTCGTAGATGTTCATTCACTACTCTTCCAGGGTTGGTTGTCCTAGATAGGAATCGAAAGGAACTTGACTGAACTTTCACATTGGTCGTAGTTCCCAGCTAACGTTCCATGCCATTATGATGTTATATCAGAACTGCACACACAGAGTATGAATTTGAAGTGACCATATACTGTAAGTGTTATGCCTTCATCAGTATTTTGATCACTTTCCATTCACAACAGCGGCACAATTTTTCCGTATAGGTGTTGCATGTCGTGAACATATGTACTTTGAACTGCAGACCTTCCGCTCGACAGTCGGTGATGTCACTATTCAAAAACTGAAGAATATTGCATGAAAATATTGCATTTTAAACTGGGAGCCTGCAATCGGTTTTCCATGATTTCTAAAGAAAAATAAGGAGTAAAAGAACACTATTCGAGGAAGACTCCGACAAAAAGTCTTAAGCTTCCGAGATATAAGCGAACGCCTCATAACAATCCGCATCAAAGCTAAATTTGGAAACATTAGCTTAATATGCGCTCACGCCCCAACGGAAGAAAAGGACGATCGATCGATAGATCTTCTTCTTCTTCTTTTATGGCGTTACAGCCCATGAAGGACCAGAGCCAAGCTTCTCTCAATCACCCATGTTGTGTGTGATTTATTTTTCACATAGGTGAAAAGGGACCTACAGTTTAATGCCGATTCCGAACGGCGTTAGCCGAGAAGTTTTTTCACGGCAAGTATACTACGGGGGGTTTTGCCAGTACCCCGCCGAGGAGGAACGCCGCGAAATAAACATTCGATGGCGTCGGTGTTATCGGGATCCGAACTCGCTCATCGTGCGTCAGAGTCGAACACACTAACCACTGCGCCACGGCGTCCTCTAGTAGTTCTAGGAGATTTTAATGCAAAACTGGGCAAAGAGGACATATTTGAGTCGATCATAGGAAAGCATAGCCTCCATAACACCACATCCGACAACGGACTTAGGCTAATCGTTTTCCTAGCGGGGCGTAGCCTCCTTGCAGCAAGCACGCGATTCCCCCATCTCAACATCCACAAGGGTACCTGGCGGTCTTTTGATCAATCGACCACCAACCAGATTGATCACATTGCGATCGACGTACGAACCTTCCGAGGGGCCAACATCGACTCGGACCACTACCTTGTTGTAGCCAAGGTAGGAATGTGGATATCAAGAATGCTTAGGAGTCGAGTAGGACTACGTAAGTTTGACGTCAGAAAGCTACAATCGCAAGAGACTGCCAGAATCTTTGCCGATCGTGTCTCCTCCAAGCTCTCTCAAAAACCGCCCACAGCATCACAAACAATAGAGCAGAAATGGGCGCATTGCCAGAGCGCCGTCAGAGACGCTGCCTCAGAGGTGGTGGGTTTCAAACCGCCACCACCTGGTTCGATGAACAATGCGAACGAGCCCATGCAGTAGAACAAGAGGCATATAAAGCCATTCTGCAACGACGGACGAGAGCTGCTCGCGAAATCTATGAGCAGAAGAGAAGAGAGGAACAAACGCTTTTCAGAAGAAAGAAGAGAGAGCACGGAAAGCGTGCGATGGAAAGATGCTTCCGCAGGAATGACGCCCGTAAGTTTTACAATAAGGTAAAACGAACATACCATGGCTACAAAGCCAGAGCGGCGGCCTGCAGGGATGAAAATGGAGAACTGGTAGTAGAGTCGCAGTCCATGCTGACGATTTGGAAAGACCACTTCTGCAGACTGTATAACGGCGATGATAGACAAGATACCGCTGTCAGGCAGAACGAGTCATTCGTAATGGACGACGATGTAACAGAATTCAGTCCACCCGACCTAGACGAAGTCAAAATAGCGATATCAAGACTTAAGTCTAATAAAGCCGCGGGCGCAGACGGCCTGTCTGCTGAGCTTCTTAAGGCGGCTGGAGATGAGCTGGTAAGGTGCATGCACCATCTCATTTGCAAGGTATGGTCGGAGGAAAGCATGCCCGACGAATGAAATATCAGCATCGTTTGCTCGGTCCATAAGAAGGAGACTCCTATAACTGCGCCAACTATAAGGGAATAAGTCTCCTTAACATCGCATATAAGATCTTCTCTGCCGTATTGTGTGAACGCCTGAAACCGTTTGTGGATAACCTGATCGGCTCTTATCAGTGTGGTTTCCGGCCAGGTAAATCCACAATAGACCAAATATTTACGCTACGGCAGATCTTGGAGAAGACCCAGGAATATCATATCGACACTCACCACCTTTTCGTCGATTTCAAAGCTGCATATGACAGCGTGTATAGAGATGAGCTATATAAAGCCATGTCTAGTTTTAACATCCCTGCCAAACTCGACCGACTGTGCAGGATGACAATGGAGAATTCTCGCTGCTCCATTAAGGTCGGTAATGAACAAACCGAGACTTTTGATGTTAAAAAAGGATTTAGGCAAGGTGACGCGCTGTCATGCAACTTTTTCAACATCGTGCAAGAGTCACTGTCCAACACAAGAGGTACGATTTATTTCAAGTCTACGCAATTGCTTGCGTACGCCGACGACATTGACGTGATTGGACGGACACAGCGAGACGTCAATGAGGCCTTTGTAGGCATTGAGGTAGAACCGGCTAAGATGGGTCTCAAGGTTAATGAGGGTAAAACCAAATATCTGCTTTCATCTAAAAGAGACGGACAACACCGACGTATTGCCCAGAACGTCACCATGTGCGGATATAACTTTGAAGTTGTCAAGGAATTCGTCTACCTTGGCTCACTAATGACCAGCAACAACAACACCAGCGCTGAGATTTGGGCTCAAGAGGCAATCAAGAAGTAGAGCCCTCTCTCGGAAAACCAAGGTGACACTATATAAGACCTTAATCATCCCAGTCCTCCTTTACGGCGCAGAGGCTTTTGTACCTTAACAAAACCGGATGAAAATGCCCTTGGTCGTTTCGAGAGGAAAAATCTGCGCACTATCTACGGTCCGGAGGAAAAGATATAACGAAGAACTGTACGGGTTGTACAGCGACATCGGCCTGGTACGACGTCTACGGATACAGCGTCTAGGGTGGCTAGGCCATGTAGAGCGCATGGAAAATACAGCTCCGACCCGAAGAGTCTTCGAATCCACCCCGGAAGGAAGGCGCGACAGAGGACGGCCGCATCAACGGTGGCGCACGCAGGTGGAAGGGGACCTTAAACAACTGGGCGTGCGGCGCTGAAAACAGCTGGCCAAAGACTGTGCCAGCTGGAGACGCTTGTTGGTTGAGGCCCAGGTTCACCACGGACTGTAGCGCCACCTAAGTAAGTAAAAAAACACTTAAGATATTCTTTGTTTCGACGACTTTTTGTCGGATATATTACACCATTTCTCTGTTATATTTCTTACATTTTTTTGCTTTTTTTTTAATGAAAAGTCAAGCAAGAGTACAATTTTATAAATTCTGTAAGAACGTTTCACATACTTTCTCTATTATTTATCACAATTTCTAGATATCATCAACTTCGTAGAGTTGCTTTTGTCTCAGCTTTGTCTGAAGTATATCATTCTCATTGTAAGATATGTGCCGCGGCGGTATCAGTGCGGCCGCAACCATTCGACTCTCTGCATTCAAGAAATTAAAAGTTGAGCAAGCCTATAGAGGCATCAAAACCCCCTTGTTAGTTAGTCATATCTAGAGTTTACTTTTCGAATCATACCTGTTCCGTGGCTAGGATCTCCACATTTATTTTATACTTTTTCATAAAGTTTAAAATATTGGCAGATAAAGCGGGCGTTACTTTTTGGTCGCCGATTCCAATGACTAGGACGTCTATTTTCGGGTCCAGCGTGAAAAATATGCTTAAACTATCTTCATTGATATCTTGATACGAGTTTATGTTCCACGACAAGACAGACCTGAGAACACGAATTAGACTTGTTACAATACAACTCTATTAAGTAAAAGCTAATATGATGAAAGCACCTTGGGAATATGGCAATTGGTCCTAGTATCACAAGGTCGTTGTTCAATCGAAATCCGTATTGACTGAAGCCATTGATCATCAATCCTAATTCCAGTTCCTTATTGAGGATATTAACCTTCGTTTTCCCATCTGCCCCATATGCCGTTCCATACTGCTTCTTGAATGTAATCGATGTTTTCCTTGCAGCTTGGCAACTTAAAAACGAGGCCGAACGTGCAACGGAGGCCACTCGTAACGCACGGAGAAAAATGTTCGCCATAAATGTAGAATATTATTTGCGTCTTATTGAATCGAAGTTTTCAAACCGCTTTAAAGCTTGTCGATGTGATATTGTGTATTTAAACTTACATAATTATTTGCGTTCGTTATTTTCAGTAGTAAACACACATCAAAGTTTCCACCGAATTCATTTCAGTGACAGGTGTCATTGTGTTCTTAGATGTCTAAAAATGGATGTCATCTGATTGTACTAATGTTTGTATTTAATGTTTTTTTCTTTTTAAGCACGTATTGCTTGCTTCACTCTGTTAAGAGTGAAATGTTCATCGAAAGTATGTTTTCCCGAAATAACACAAACTCTTAACCAGCTCTTAACATAAACAATCGGGGACAAAAATATTTTTATTTTTGAAGTGAGCTGCTGGCTGCAGTCAGATTGAAACAGTTCAGTGCGACCATATTTAAGGGCGACGACACACCTGTTCAATGTATAATTATTTATTTCAGCACGATTTCAATTCGGTCGTATCGTGGTGCCTACTTTTCATTAGAGAAGAAAGAGCGTTTTAAACGAGAAATCAAACTATTTTCTATTAACTTTCTTTGCCACGTATATCCATCTCTCTCGCCACAAACCGGCTGTCTTGGCACTTTGTGAAACACAGGTCGATGAAAAGTCTGATCCTTCGGATTTCAGTCTTCCTGGATATAGCTTAGTGCCATTATTCGTTTCTCGCCATCTATGTCCGTAGTGATATTGCTTACCAGTTACTTCCACAGTATAGCCAAACATCCACCCCGGAATTTAATTTCATATGGCTTAAATTCATATTCCGTAAGCACTCCATCCACTACTGTTTTCTTTATAGAAGCCCCAATCTAGACAGGAATGCAACATTTGATGCATTCGACGCACTGTCTGATTCCATCCAAAGAATTGTTTCCCTGTTCCCTCGCACTGAAATCCTTTTAGCGGGCGATTTCAATGTACACAATTCTCAGTGGCTTCGACATTCTGGACAGACAACACCCGAAGGAAGGTATGTCGAAATTTTTGCTGAGTTAAATCACTTAACTCAACTTGTGAATGAGCCATCACGTATCCCCGATGTTGCTGGTCATACCGCCAACCCACTGGACTTGTTTCTTACCTCTCAGCCTGACAAATACACGATCGATGTATTGGAACCCCTAGGCTTGTCTGACCACTGCATGATATCAGCGAAATTCTCGAACTCCCACCATCCAGTTAAAGAAAAAGCTCCTAAGAGAACACTATGACTATACGAGAAAGCCAACTGGTGCGGCCTTAACAACTTCTTTCGGATCTTTAACTGGTCGTTGTGCTTCCTCGACAACGACGTGGACGCCGCAACTGATATTATCGTAAACATTATCCGAATCGGCATGGCAAGTTTTATTCCCAGCAAGATTAAAAGCACCAGGCCTAAGGATAATACGTGGTTCGACTCGAGCTGCAAAGAGGCTATTAGGCTCAGGGAGCTAAGTTTTCGGGCCTACAAGGCAAACAGTTCTGAGGAAAACCAAAAAAAGTACATACGAGCCAGAAATGACTGCAACACCCACATTCGACGGATTAAATTTCAATCCGACCAAAAATTAAGGCGTAAAATCCTTCAATGTCCCAAAGGTAGCAAAAGTTTCTGGTCGTTTGTAAAAAACGTAAAAAACTCAACTAAGTCGTCTATACCGACGCTCATCCACAATGACATCCCAGCTGTCACCCCCTTAGACAAAGCTAACCTACTTGCTGCCCATTTCGCAACCAGTTCTCAGCTGCCAGCTTGTACTTTGTCTCCGCCTGTACTAGAGTGCGTCAATTCCACCATGTGGCTAATCCACTTCCGCACTCGTACAGTCGCAAGGGTTCTTAAAGACCTCGACATACACAAATCCGCTGGTCCAGATGGTATTGCCTCAATAGTTCTGAAGAGGTGTTCTTCTACGCTGGCAAAACCACTGCGTAAGCTTTTTCACCTTTCCTACACCTCTGGGCTCTTTCCGAGTAGGTGGAAAACAGCATTTGTCCAGCCTATAGCCAAAAAAGGCGAATCCTCCAACTACCGACCCATTGCACTAACGTCCCTTCTTTCCAAGGTCATGGAAACGCTGATTAACCGTCAGCTTATGAAATATCTTGAATCACGGAAACTCCTCAATGACCGCCAATACGGTTTCCGCAGCAACAGATCCACTGGTGATACGATGGCATATCTCGCTGAAAAGTGGAATCACTCCCTTCACCAAGCAGGTGAAAGCAAAATTGTTGCACTGGATATTTCGAAAGCATTTGACAGGGTTTGGCATGAAGCCCTTTTGTCGAAAATGCGTGCTTTTGGGATCGATGAGTCTCTCTTTCAATGGATTAGAAGCTACCTTTCGAATCGTTCAATTCAAGTTGTTTTGGACGGATTCAATCTGATACTCACTTTATAAATGCCGGTGTTCCCCAGGGCTCCGTTTTGTCTCCGACACTCTTACTTATTTTTATAAATGATCTCTTGTCTATTACTTCTAATCCAATTCACTCCTTCGCTGACGACAGTACCCTCAGCTTCTCATATTCGCTCACCAGTTTACGACCCTGCACTTCGGTTGTAGATAATGAGCGGCAGCGTATGTTAAGCTCATTAAATTCCGATATCGACAGCATCACCCAATGGGGTAAAAACAATAGAGTGGAATTTAATGCTTCCAAAACACAATGCTGTCTCTTGTCGTTAAAGCGTATAAATAACCCGCAGCCATTATCCATGAATGGCACTTGCATCTCAGAAACTGAAAAGCTTTCCATCCTGGGTATGAGTGTTGCTCACAATCTTAATTGGAGCGACCATATATTCAGTGTCGCCAAGAATGCTGCGAAATGCCTAGGATTCTTATACAGATGCAAGAAATATTTCTCACCCTTAGATCTGGCTACAATCTATAAGGCGTTCATTCGCCCCAAATTAGAGTTTAACGCTCATGTCTGGTCCGGTGCTTCCAAGACCTCACTGCACCTACTAGACAGAATACAAAAACGAGCCATAAAACGGATAGGTGACTCCAGCATTACCAAAACATTAGACTCGCTGGAACACCGCAGGAATGTTACCTGCCTCTCCCTGTTTTATCGTTACTACCACCAAAAATGCTCTGATGAAATAGCCAGTTGCATTCCGCCCCTTCAACATTTCTCCCGCAATACACGTCTCTCTAGGAATGCTCACCAATATACTCTGAAGCCCGCTTTCGGACGTACTGTCATATATAGAGAATCTTTCATTAACCGAACCACACGAATCTGGAACTCCCTGCCGGATTCGGTTTTCCCCCCTCAATGCAACATGCAAGCATTTAAGATCAATGTCCATCGGCATCTCCTCTATTCCTCTTCCTCTCTATCTTCTGCCCGCACTTTGTCGCCGACATAATAAGGTTATTAGACCTTGAGTGCGCGCAAATTATTGAAAAAAAAAAAAAAACTTTCGTCTTAAATGTTTGCGCCACGGATCTCGTAATCTCCCCTTTATTTATGGAAATTTGCTATCCTGTTTCTTTAAAAACACGTCGCCTAAGCCGGATTGATTCCTAACTGGGGGTGGCCGTGGTGCAGTGGTTAACATCATCGACCACCGAGCGGAAGGTCTATAGTTCGAATTCGCTTCATAGTCAAGAAAAAGTAATTCCTATAGTATGGAACGCAGTTGTGAATGAAAAGTGACCAGACGTGATGCTGCAGGCATAACACTCACAGCATATGGTCAACTGACATTCATCCTCTGCGTATGCAATATTAAAGTGCTTGGACGAATTACTACGGACTATAACCAAAGCGGAATTTGGTCGGCTCTCGTCCTATCTAGGACAACCACCCCTGAGAGTTAACGAACATCAACGACCCAAACCACTGCACTCCGTTCAGGTTGTGTGTATATAAAACACATCATAAGAAAATATAAAAAACTCTTGAACCTGCGCGAGTTTCTAAAAAAAAAGAAAAAAAACTTAACGCATATGTAGGTAATACAAGCGAGGAGGGACACTGCGAATTTCACATTCGGTCTTGTTGATGTTCGGGATCCGAATACGCTCAGCGTGCGTCAGAGGCCAACACACTACCCACTGAGCCACGACACACCAGTACCTTACAAAAATTGGAACAGTCGTGAAGCAAGCGTGCTTGCCTAGCTTGGTGCGTTTTGGGCATTTTACAAGAACTGTTTTTGAATCGAATAGTTACCGGAGGTGAAAAATGGGTTCTTTACAATAACATTAAACATCGCTACCAATAACTTAGTCCAGAAGGCCGACCAGCGTAATATCCCAGATATGGACTTCATCCACTCAAGGTGTTACTGAGTATGTAGTGGAATGCTGAGAAAATAATCCAGCTAAGCCATTACCATCGCAGGATCTACATTCAAATTACAATCAGTACAATCAGAGGGCGCAGTGGTTAGTATGTTGGACTCTGACGCACGATAAGCAAGTTTGGATTTCGATAACACCATGCGTTTTGTAAATCATGACTTTGGTCTTTCGAGTGAGGAGTTTTGACCCCAGTCCAAGCACAAGCCGAAATAGCAGCGGTTGGCAAGGGCGATTCTATGCCGGATCTCCACTGTGGTGTCATTTGTGGAATTTACGTTTGCCCCGAGGTAGACAAACTCCTTAACTACCTCGAAATTGTAGCTGTCAATTGTTATATTTTGTCCCAGATGGTGAGCGACGGATTGGTTTTTGCTTGACAGCATGTATTTTGTTTTATCCTCATTGATCTTAAGACCAACTCGTTTCGCCTGTTCTTCAATCGCCGTGAATGCTTCCACAATGCCACGACGAGAACACGCGATGATGTCGATATCATCCGCGTATCCTAGCAGCTGGACGGGCTTGTAGAAGATAGTGCCTTCCCTGTTGACGCCTGCCCGTCGCACTATCTGTTCCAGTACCAGGTTGAAGAAGTCACATGACAGCGCATCTCCTTGCCGCAATCCGGTGCATGTTTCAAACGGTTCCGAAGTCCTGGAACCGAGTTGCACAGTGCATCGCGTATTTTTTAGCGCGGCGCGACACAACTGGATCAGTTTTCCCGGGATCCCGAATCCAGCCATCGCACCAAACAGTCCTTCACGATGAATGCTGTCGTATGCGGCTTTGAAATCGATGAAAAGATGGTGTGTATCGACTCGAAACTCGTTGGTCTTTTCCAGGATTTGTCGAAGTGTGAAAATTTGGTCTATAGTTGATTTGCCGGTCCGGAAGCCACACTGGTAGCTGCCGTGCGGTGCAAAATGCTTTTGGACGTTCACACAATACGCTGGACAGGATCTTGTATGCGACATTGAGCAGGGATATACCTCTATAGTTCTTGCAAGAGGTAGGATCGTGGATGGGGCATATAGAGCTGGTATTCCAGTCGTCGGGCATGCTTTCGTCTTCCCAAATTCTGCAGATGGTCTGGTGCATGCTCCCTACCAGAACATCACCGCCAGGCAAGCCATCTGAGCCTGCGGCCTTGTTATTCTTTAGCTTCTGAATAGCTGTGCCGACTTCTTCGATGCTGGGTGGGAGGACTACTTCAGCGGCTGGTGTTGGGATTTCGTCGGTCCCTACCACTCTCTCTTGGTCATGCTCGTTAAGAAGCTGCTGGAAATGCTGCTTAAATACATCCACTATTCCCTGCGGGTCGGTGACAAGATTACCCTCGCAGTTTCGAAGAGTCTGGGTGCCCTTTTTGAAGCCTCCTGCAAGACCTTTGGCTTTCTTGTAAAAGGCTCGTGTTTTATGTTTATCCCTAGACTCCTCGATGCGAAGATTCTTTTCTTTTGTCGCAGTAGTTTTTTCTCCTCCCTTCTTCTGACTCGGTACTCTTCTTGCGCTGTCCTGATTTTCCTCTGCAGCGCCTTTTGGTACGCCTCGTCGGTTGCTGCCTTTTTCTGCTCACTCGCCATCATATCACGGGTTTCTTGTCGGGGGTGGTAGGTATTCTAAGGTGGTTTCGGCTACTTCCTAAATGGCTGAGCGGCAATGCAGCCACATATTATTAGCATTTGTGTTCGACGTAGGCATACCGTAGAGTCTTTCGCTCAGCTGCTCCCTGTAGACTCTGGTAATCTCCGGTGTGCTCAGGCGCCCAATGGCGAACCTCCTCCTGATGGTCTGGTGCAGCTTTCTGACATCGGAGAGTCGAGCTCTGAATCTTGCTGCTACGAGGAAGTGGTCAGAGTCGACATTTGCCCCTCTGAATGTTCGCACATCCGGGATGTCAATGAGCACCTGGAGATCGCCAGGTTGCTGTGTGGATTCGCTTACGAGGGAATCTTGTGCTACTTATCACCGCGTTACGAGCTGTCGCAAAGTCCGCGAGTCGGAAGTCGTTATCTTTTGTTGTATCGTGGAGGCTGGCTTTCCGATCACTCCGCCAAGGGTGTTCTCCTTAACAATTTTGGCGTTGAAGTCCCCGAGCACGATTATAACATCGTACTCCGGACAAGCTCCGTAGGCTTTGTCCAGCAGGTCATAGAAGTCCTCCTTGATAGGGTCTTCAGCCTCGTCGGTAGGGGCGTATGCACATATAAGGCTGATGTTATAAAATCTGCCTCTGATGGGGATCGCAGCCAGGCGATCACTTATAGGCTTAATAGACCAAGAGCCCACAGCAAATTTTGGGCGTGGAGATATAACCAAAAGATTTATACATCAACATGACCGTCTTCAATAAACAATATCAAATCCGAATGTCTGGCAGCGATTTGTCGCAGCTGAGGTTAGTAATAGTAGGTTAAAAACGTGTTTTTTTTCGAAATCTAGATTTTATATATAACCACTTGAATATAGTATCAAATGAAAGAAATGACTTCCCCGATCTCAAAAATATAGGTCCCAGACGTTTTACGCACAGCCATACCCCTGCCAGACGTGATAATAGTACGTTGAAATTACCATTTTTAAACAATTCTCATATCATAACCATATTATGATAACGGAACTATATATTTGGTAGAAGCAATTTGGCTACTGAATGTTGCCCTAGAAATTACTATTATTTCAAAGATAATATACAAATATACAAATATATATATACCATTATATATGAAATAAAAACTCCAAGGTTTATCATATGGTACAAAAAATGGACATACATGAAAACTAATATTTATTTTAAGATACTGAATTTATTCTTTATCTGATTCATCCGATGAATCGCTAATATAATTAACTTCATCATCAGATGCATCTACGTCATTAATTAAAATATCTTCTAATCTATCAGGGGCGACATTTCCATTGAACCATTATATTGGTTGTCGTGTAATTCCCAACCATACTCGAATGGAGATAGCTGAATTTGTTCATTCTTAACAGCATTTTTCCATACACGACATATATAGTTGCATCTATTTATTTGCTGCAATAGTACAGATTTGCTTGGGGGCAAAAGACTTCCTTCAAAACCTAGGACAGAAAAATAATTTTAACCATATACTTACATAATATTGGTTTTAAAACGTGTAACTTACTTTTAATGTTTTTAAAAATTTTGTTTGATGTGGGCCGGCAGGTTTTATAAAATATTTCGTACCTAGCTTCGTTTACATTCAAAGCCCTCGTTTGGTACATACTACAGACAAAATTTTCAATACTATCTAGATTGGTTGTATTACACATTATGTTTCCAAACTGGGAAAAAGTGTATTAAGAGTCTGTTTTGCTTTTCAAAATTTTGAAAGGCTTAATTTTTCCTTTTTTGAAAAAGGAAGGGGTGTAGTCGCATCCAGTGAAGCTGTAAAATCCAGGCAGTGACGCACAAAGTGTGGGGCCCAATTCATGATGAATTTTGTTGACATCAATATGTCTAAGGTTGTTTTTAGACATAGTTCCAACTTCAAGCCAGATTGTAATGCTGTTTGTTAGGTGGGATAGATTGTATAGTGCTGTTATAAGCACATCTGTATCTGACGACTTTATGATAACGGAAGCGTGGTAGAAAAGATAAATGTAGCATCATGCGAGTGTCAGCCTCTTCCTGAAAGCTCACTAACTCATTGACATGTTCTCGAAAAACTTTCCCATTTTCTGTTTTAAAATTAAAACATTTTTCATTGCATGTAATAAAAAGTTTTCTTTCACCAATAACATAATAGTACTCATTTTCACGCCATTCCTCTATTAAAAATTCATTTAATCTTTTTGTGAATGAGTTACTCCTTAAACTTTTGGTAAAATTGACTGGTCTTCTCTGATGTTTTGTGAAAACACTGTAATGGCTTTGCTCCTTTGAACAATTTCTTCTCTCTCGTTCAATATCTTTTATAGACGGAGATATTATTCGATCAAATACAATGTGAATATGTGTTGCGCTCATTCTGCAAATTTTTTTTAATATATGCATAGCAAGATTACCGAAAGTTGAGGGTATATCCCCTAAAGTATGTAGAAGGAAAAAACCATCTACAACTATGGCTCGGACTATCACTTGAATGAATAACACATTTACTATTAACTTTCTTAGGCATATTCACTCCCGGCAAAAAAATGCAACTACTCAACTCAATTGTTGACAATTGACAAACAAGCTTGTTTGTTTTGCCATTACCCATATTTAACAGTTATATACAAAACAATTTCTTGTTTTGCATGATCTAAATCCAATGGATATACATACATAGTTCCGTTATCATAATATGGTTATGATATGAGAATTGTTTAAAAATGGTAATTTCAACGTATTATTATCACGTCTGGCAGGGGTATGGCTGTGCGTAAAACGTCTGGGACCCACATATTTGTGATCAGGACATTTTTACAAATTTTTTGGTATAACCAATTTGTGGTTATACCAATTATTTCAAAAAGTGATTTTTAACATACTGTTAGCACGTCTGGCAGTGGTATGGCTGCGCGTAAAACGTCTGGGACCTATATTTTTGAGATCGGGGAAGTCATTTCTTTCATTTGATACTATATTCAAGTGGTTATATATAAAATCTAGATTTCGAAAAAAAACACGTTTTTAACCTACTATTACTAACCTCAGCTGCGACAAATCGCTGCCAGACATTCGGATTTGATATTGTTTATTGAAGACGGTCATGTTGATGTATAAATCTTTTGGTTATATCTCCACGCCCAAAATTTGCTGTGGGCTCTTAGACTATAAAGTCTATGACCTTCGACCTTAACCGCTTTCCCACGAGAAATCCGCATGCCAGTAAGTGCAATCTTTTGTGACAGCTGTAATAAATGTCGCAATTTTTCTTCCTTATCATACCGTTTCCTATCCAGCGTATTTCCTGGATCGCAGTAATATCCGCCTTGTACTGCGTGAAGATTCTTTCTAGTTTATGAGCAGCTCCGGGAGTGTACAGGGTTCTGACATTCAAGGAGCATACTCGCAAATCTCGTTAATTGTTTGTAAAAAAAAAACTCGTAAGGGCTGAAAACTCAGATTCGCATATACTTGACTGGTTAGAGCGGACATTTGGTGGGAAAGACATACACATAACTGACGAACTGAACGTCTTCATTATTTATCCAGCGCAAAAGGAAGGAAATATCTTTAATGTACATGGTGACATCCTATAAATACTAGATAAATGACTTAGAAAACCAAAAATAATATGGACTCAGTTTCTATCAGAGTGCCTTTTGCCAAAGTCTTTGTACTTTAATTGCCGTTTAACCAATATCCGCGCTAAAATTGCTTCCTACTGGAGAGGTGGAACACATTTAATTTTTATAGTTGCTTTAATCTATGCAAATTGTTTAAACATTCTTTTTTAAATGTGCATTTTTTTTCATTTACAAGCTCCATGTGGGTGTCGAGTCTATCCGCGCTCCTGAGCTCTTATTTCAACCAAGCATGATCGGTAGCTCCGAGGCTGGACTCGCCGAATTAATTGATTTCGTCCTAAAGATGTTCACGCCGAACGAGCAACTAGAACTGGTTCAAAACGTCTTTATGACAGGTGGATGTTCACAACTTCCAGGTACGTTCGTAAATCGTAATTTCGTGTAACTCTCTAAATGCAATCGTTTTCAGGGCTAAGAGAACGGTTATCCAAAGAACTTCTCGAGATGCGTCCCTTCCAATCACCGCACAAAATCTACGTAGCAGATTCTGCCAGTCTTGACGCCTGGTTCGGTGCAAAGGATATAGCACGCAGTGACAATCTCCCAGACTATTTGACTACAAAATCAGATTACATGGAAAAAGGCGGCGAATATTTTAAAGAACATCCATCCAGCAACTACTTTTTCCCAACTCCGACGCCAATTGTACCCGAATCAGTAGTCGATACAGTTAAAATGGAATAAATTGCGTTTTTGTATGGATTTTTGTCGACTTTTTATTTAAAAAATAGTTTTAAGTTTGGAAATTACTTTTTGCTGTTGAGGATGATTCCATCGTATTTCTGTTGGAACCACTTCATGGCATCTTCCTTCGTCAAACGATGTTGGAAACCAACCTTACCAGCCTTGCGTTTCCTGTGGGCTACGTTGTATCCTGAAAGTCAAATCGAAATTAGTAAGGCACAAAGTGAATTGCTTCGGAAGGAGGCATTGTTGACAAGTCACCTTGGAACTTGTAAATAAAGTGTTACTAGTTCCATTAAGCAATATGTCAATTTACTTTTTGCACTGATGACTGAATGCTATTGAAAGTGAATGATCACTAGCACCTAATTACGTGCAATTCATATAAACAAAGTGTATTCAGCTTACCGGGTCTGCCCAAGACAACGTAAAAGTCCAATCCGTAAATACCGATTGACGGATCGTATTTGATACCCAAGTCAATGTGTTCCTGAATACCGAAGCCAAAGTTGCCGGTCGAGGAGAAGTTATCACGTCTCAACTCATATTCGCGCACTTTCAGGCCACGTTCCAAAATTTCCTCGGCCTTAGCACCACGCACTGTGCAGTGGACAGCAATTTTTTCATTACGCCTAATACCGAACGATCGCACAGTGTAGCGGGCCTTTGAAAACACGGGCTGTTGACCGGTCAATTGTTCCAACACCTGTAACGAAGCCAAGGACGCATTAGGTACGTTATGATTAGATGCAAATTAGTGACATGAACTTACTTTAGCAGCACGAGTCAGCCTGTCACCCGATTCTCCGACACAAATGTTCAAGCACAGCTTCCTGATGTGCAATTCCCTCATAGGGTTCTTTGCGGGGTCCCGCTTTACCTTCTTTGGGGTTTCTTTTTTCTCTATGGCAGGCTGAAACAAATTCGAACAAACATTAATTACCACAACTGGCTAAAAACCGCAATAATATTTATTTGATCGATTAGAAGAGTAGTTGGTAAATCGTTTAACAACACATTTATATGAAAATCATATTAATTAAACAAGGATTACAAGGGATAAAGTTGGTTCACAAAAATAACCGACACCTACCGACATAGCGAATATTTCAAAAGAAAGGAAAACGTCAAAAGGAGAAAACAAGTTCAGATGAGATTTGACGTTTAACATGCACCGCCGGCCATACTGTTTCCGCAAGCTTGGGCACGAACCACATTATACAGAATTTCGTACCTTGGAATCCGACACTACTTTCTTATAAAAAGTAAATTGTTTGATCGATAACGATGAGAGAATAAATCAATCTTTTCTTCTATTTCTAAAAATATTTGCTTTAATTCTATCAATAGTTTATTAAATATTAGAGGAAATTAAAAATAACGAGAATGTCTAAATGCAATCAAGATAACTTGGGCTTGTCCAAGTCTTTGAATGAGAGGAGGCAGAAAATCCGCGAAATGGTCAAAGAGCGGATGCAATCAGCCAAACACATGTAATTTGTTCGGAATCCAAATAAGGAAAAGATACAATTACGAAATTTGTGCTTTTCCAGACTAGATGAAAAACAGAAAAAAACTGGCTTAGAAGGACGGCTGGAGGAAAGTGAAAAACAACTTCAGGAATTAATTGATTACGGAGATGAGCTAGTCACCAATATGAGAGTTGCTGCAGAAATGCGAGAAATTCAACGGAAAAAATTTGAGGAAGTTAAAAAGCAAGGTAAAAAATTCCCTGTTGACGATAGGTGAAGCAGTTCCGCTTCTTATTTTATATCATTTTGCCTCGAACAGGTCTCCTTGAAGATCTCAGCCGTGAATCAACTGAAGCTCTTGCCATGTTCGATAACATAACTGGCAGGTGGTCCGAATTAAAAGAGTTAAAAGAACCGGTTGCGATGTTTCATCAATTGGAGAAACAAAAAGAACGCATTGGCGAGATAATGGCCAGCAAGGATACAATCATTAATAAATGTCAGGATGAAATGAATCGCATTAGTGACAAGTACTATGCCGAACTAGAGAATCAAGCGGCCGAAATCTGTAGTCTTGTCGAGAGAATTGACCATCAAGTCGAATTGATTAAGCAAGCATACAAGCATCACTTGGAGCTATTACAGGAAGCTATTGAGGAGGAGCGGCTTAAAGCGGCAAGTTTCAAGAATGACCGATGGGATGCAGTTTTTGAGATCATGAAAACAAACGAGGCTCGAAAATTAGAAATCGAAAAGGAAAAAGAACAATTTTATATCACTGATCTAGAAAAACTGTGCCGAGAGCAGCAGGAAATTACAAGAGCCACGCGAATTCGTTTGGAACGTGATGCCGAAGCACTTGAATTCGAGCTACGCTGCAGTCAGAATAATATATTGATGAATTCGGAAAAACTGGACTACAACTACCAAGTGTTGCAGAAACGAAATGAGGAGAATATCATTATAAATAATCAACAAAAGAGGCGAGTGGCCAAGTTTAAAGAGACAATTGCAGTCCTAAAGGTTAAAATACAAACGTTAAAGACAAAATCCAATGCATCTGTGGCAAAACTGTCTGAGGAAGTTCACAAGTTGTACGCTCACATATCCGAGTTGGAACAGAAGTCGCAA
Source organism: Eumerus sabulonum (assembly GCA_951905685.1). NCBI lineage: Eukaryota > Metazoa > Arthropoda > Insecta > Diptera > Syrphidae > Eumerus > Eumerus sabulonum. The sequence continues at coordinate 44,061,396 of OX645063.1, forward strand.
GAATTTTTGCGTGCTAACGAGAAGAAGGTTTGCTCGTCATATACATACTTCTGAAGGGGAAGTGGCAATCTAATTATCTTTGATTACTTTAGTATCGCTATGTTTGGAATCTGAACTATCAGGAAGCGATATTTCTTTTGAATAGGATTTTCGAAATTGATCGTTTATTACATGAACAACAATTGGGCATTCCTTGGACCCCCCAAAATATTAAAGGTATCACCTACGATCCCGCCACGAGGACTACCACCGGTCGATCATTTATGAGTAAGATATGAGTAAACTATGAGCAAATATTTGTGAATATTAATAACGTCCAATCAAGGCTTGGACGATAAGAGCGGAAACCATGAAAATCCCCATTTAAGTAAGAAAACGGTACCTGAAAAGCCCCTTACTGAGCAGCTGGCCGAAACACGTCTTTTGCGAAGCATACTGAAAAAGATAGCTGATCGTGGAGGATTTCTCATCGAAGATAAATTAATTAAAATCCTTGAACCGTATACCGATGAAGAGCAATGTCTTGTACGCATCGATAACATCTTCAATGTAATGCATTCAAACTGAACTATATGATTTCACATAAAGACACATAAAATTTCTGCTTTTACTAGGTCTTGAGAATTACAGAAATTTCGGATGTTAATGCTTTAACAAAATATTTTTTGCCTTACGCCTGGTGTCCCAATTGTAGTGATGGACTTTTTACCGATGTTGTTGATGAATTAGTTGGTAAAGTGGTAGAGCACAATACTCATCGAGGACGACCATCATTAGTGGAAGCGTTGGAGAAAGCTGCGGAAGCTGACATAGATTCTACTGAATCTGAGACTTGCTCCATATCTTTCGAAGAAAACGAACAAGATATTGACAATATTCTAGTTGAGAAAACGAACGTGCATAAGGGCGAAGAAAAACAATCTGAACAGGTTTGTATATGGTCGTATTGAGACTAAACCAAATAATTAACTATACCAAAATTTAATCAAGGAAAAATGTAAGGATCATTTTATGGTAATTAAGCCAGCATTTGTCTTAACTGCATTGCGTAATTTTACTGAGAAACATTTAAAAAAACAACACGGGTCATTACTGTGAGGGTCAATTGTGATATACTTTCTTCACTAAATAAGCTTTAAGACATTTTCATTATTGTTTATAGTGGAAGTTTGGAACAAGCCATCGTACGAAGTTCAAAAACACATAAACCTGTGTCAAAGGAATCGGTTGAAAAATTCTGGTCGAATTTGCTTAATGTTTTCCCGCCTGAGAAACAGAAACTATGGAAGACTCTCCAGCATGGCCTAGATCATTATTTGGACATTTTAAAGGAACGCGAGAAACTGGACATAGAATGTGAATCCCTAAGGCAGCAGAACCTGGAATTACGTCATCTTTTGCAGAAAAATCTTCCGGAATTCAATTAAAAAAACTTTTTTTTCTAAATTAGTCTTAATAAATTCGCATTTATATAAAAATTTCTGACATTTAAGGAATATTGGCAGCACTCGGGCATCGAAATGTCAAGCTGCATTTCGAATTGTCAAACCAATCTATTGGTTTCAGTACAGAAAGTAAAATTTTGAAAACTGGGGTTCGAGGCGGCCTGTCTTTCTTCCGATTATTTTCTAAGCCATTTACGTATTATAAGTACTCTTATGCTAAAGCCAATTTGCTTTAAAAGAAAGTAAATAGTCAATCAAACCGAATTGGAAAATCAATTTGCTTATGACAAATAAGGAAACTATAGAATCATTCGAGGTCGCCGCTGGTTATATTAGGTACAGAAATCTAGCTTACATTGTCGAATCCGGTCAGGAGTAGATTTGTACGAGGGAAAGAGGAAGGAGAAAGAGCACTTTCAGATGAAAAAGCGGTCTAAAAACCAATGGAAAATTGAACTGATTAACTTAAAGTAATCACGTAATGATCTCCTTGAATCAAAAGCCGAAGTTCTTGAAACCGGGTAAGTAATCAGTAAGCATTCATTTCATTTGATTTGAAAATTAGTTCTGCAAGAATTTCTGTAATCATTCCATATAAACTAACGTGTTTTCATGTTCGTATTTCTGCATTTTTATGGCTTAACATATCAAGACTACTTGTTAGAGAACACCTAATCACCTGTGTGTACACGCAGGTGAATAAATATTGTTTATTTAATTGCAAAAAAAACAAAAAATGACGCCATCGCCGACCCTTAGGAAGTTCATTTGCTATTGCTACAGTGGTCATAGCCAACATACATCATAATTTCTAAATATAGTGATAATACTGTCGATGTTTGCCATGTAGTGAATGAATAGTCCAGTGGAAGGGGATTCGTTTATTTACTTTTTGTACAAAGTGTCCGATGCTGATAATAGAAACAAACGTGGAGGTCAGGCACATTGATGGCATATATGGGTGGCTAGGGTAATTTTCTTTATGGCTACTGAGACATAGTACTACATACTTTCGTCGGTTTATTTGTTATTCGTACGCTTGTTTAGTGCTTTGTTTATTTTTGAATTCTTCATATTGTGCGCGAACTTATTGCTGCGGGGTGTATCATCTATGTATGTAAATGGTTTAGTTGTGGCATTATTTACGTTCTCTTTGGTTGCCGTATCGGCAGATATAGTTTTACTAATGTAGCCACTAATGAACATGCATATGTACATAGAAGACATAGTTGAGTATTTGCGCGTTGGTAATCATCGGTTGGGTGTCGAAAACACAAACGAATGAAGCATGTTTAAATTAACACTGTTCGTTGAATATTTGTGCTTCTTTTCTGGTTTGTTTGGTATTGAAAGCGTACTGGTTTTATCAATGTTGGTTGTGATTGGCCTTGATCGTCAATCCTCAGTTGACAATGACGCATACCTACTTTCATGTCTATAACATATGTATTTCACAAACTACATACATTAGTGTATTGTATGTAAAATAAAGCTTGTATGGAATAATTTAGCAGCTCGGTCCATTCTATTAAACTAATATACTCTTACACTTCTTACTTCACAACTGCCATTTTCAACACTTTGTCTAAATCTTGTATAAGGTGATAAGTGTACACTCCGCGACGTTTGATTACCCTCAATTAAAGCCGTGTGCCAAAAAGCTAGAGCTTGTAGGTCTGGTCAAGACAAGAAAAAAATCGCCCGGGAGGGGGGGGGGGGGGGGTCTATTCCCCCAGTTTAGGCGGGAGGGGCAATTTTCTAAAAAAAATTGATTTGATTTGGAAAAAAATATTAAAAATCAACGGTTACATCCACAATGCCGTGATATACTTTTTTGTAAAGCCAGAAACCCCTTTTTCATCTTGTTTTTAAACGAAGCTGTTTTAAGGAATAGCTTTTGAAAAATTAATTTTTAAACTCTAAAGTTTTGAAAAAAAAATTTCGAACTAATTTTTTTTTCCAAATTGTATCCGTCAATCATCGACTTTAAACTTATAAGTGATCGCCTGGCTGTGATCCACATCAGAGGCAGATATTATAACGTCAGCCTTCTATGACCTCCTGGACAACGTCTACGGAGCCTGTCCGGAGTACGAAGTTAAAATCGTGCCTGAGCACATCGGAGGTTACCAGAATCTACAGGGAGCAGCTGAGCGAAAGACTCTACAGTATGCCTACGTCGAACACAAATGCCAATAATATGTGGCTGCAAGAAGAGTACCGAGCCAGAAGAAGGGAGGAGAATAAACTACTGCGACAAAAGAAAAGAAAAGAATCGAGGAGTCTTAGGATAAACATAAAACATGAGCCTTTTCAAAGAAAGCCAAAGGCCTTGCAGGAGGCTTCAAAAAGGGCACCCAAGCTCTTCGAAACTGCGAGGGTAATCCTGTCACCGACCCGCAGGGAATAGTGGATGTATTTAAGCAGCATTTCCAGCAGCTGCTTAACGAGCATGACCAAGAGAGAGTGGTAGGGACCGCGGAAATCCCAACTCCAGCCGCTGAAGTAGTCCTCCCACCCAGCATTGAAGAAGTCAGCACAGCTATTCAGAAGCTGGAGAATAACAAGGCCGCAGGCTCAGATGGCTTGCCATCAGAGCTCTTCAAGGCTGCCGGATATGTTCTGGTAGGGAGCATGCACCAGATCATCTGCAGAATTTGGGAAGATGAAAGCATGCCCGACGACTGGAATACCAACTCTATTTGCCCCATCCACAAAAAAAGGCGATCCTACCTCTTGCAAGAACTATAGAGGTATATCCCGTTCTTCTACGCTGGCAAAACCACTGCGTAAGCTTTTTCATCTTTCCTTCTCTTTTGCGCTCTGTCCGAGTAGGTGGAATACAGCATTTGTCCAGCCCATTTCCAAAAAAGATGAATCTTCTCTCCACCTACCGACGCATTGTATTAACGTCCCTTTTTCCAAAATCATGGAAACGCAGATAAATCGTCAGCCAATGAAATATCTCGAGTCGCAGAAAGTCCTCAATGACCGGCAGTATGGTTTCCGCAGCAACAGATCCACTGGTGATTTGATGACATATCTCACGTAGAATCGATCGCTCCACCGAGCGGATGAGAGCAAAATAGTTGCGCTTGATATTTCGAAAGCATTTGACAAAGCTTGGCATGAAGCTCTTTTGTCGAAAATGTGTGCATTCAGGATCGATAACTCTCTTCTTCTATGGATTAGAAGTTACCTTTTGAATCGTTCAATTCAAGTTGTCTTGGACGGATTCAAGTCTGATACTCACTTTGTAAATGTAAATGCTAGTGTTCTCCATAGCTCCATTGTCTGCGACACTCTCATTTTTATAAATGATCTTTTGTCTGTATCATCTAATCCAATTCACTCCTTCGCTAACGATAGTACCCTCAGCTTCTCATATTCGTCCACTTCTTTATGACCCTGCACTTCGGCTATAGATAGTGAGCCGCAGCGTATATTAAACTCACACAATGCTGACTTCTGTCGTTAAAGCGTAACACCGATCCATTATTCATGACACTTGTATCTCTGAAAGCGACAAGCTTTTTATCTTGGGTATGCGCATCAGTGACAACCTTTGTTGGAACGATCATACATATATGTATTTACGTGTCGGTAAAAATGCCGTGAAATGCCTAGGCTTCCTATACAGATGCAAGAAATTCTTCGCGCTCATCGATCTGGCTACAATTTATAAGCTGTTCATTCGTCCTAAGTTGGAGCTCAACCCTCATGTCGGGTCTAGCGCATCTAAGACCTCACTGTACTTACTTACTTACTTATCAGGCCTGCGATCCATGGAGGATCTGAGCCTGAGCTATAGCTGCCTTCCATCCTTGACGGTCCCGGGCACGCTGCTTCCAGTTGTCAAGACCAAGATGTCTTACATCCGCGATTACTTGGTCTTTATACCGGAGGTTCGGTCTTCCTCTTCTTCTCGAACCAGGAGGCTCGGAGTCGAAGACCCTCTTAGCTGGAGCGTTGATGTCCATACGCTCGATGTGTCCGAGCCAGTGTAGTCGACGGGTCCTTGCCTTCCGGACTACATCAACATCTTGGTACAGCTCGTAGAGTTCGCGGTTGTGTCTTCTTCTCCATTCACCTTCCTCACAGACAGGACCAAATATCCGGCGCAGAATTTTTCTTTCGAAAGAACCCAAAATCAGCTCCGCTGTCCTGCTTATCGTCCAGCTTTCGGCTCCGTACAGCAAGACTGGCAGAATGAGCGTTTTGTAAAGCATGACTTTGGTCTTTCGAGTGAGGAGTTTTGACCCCAGTTGTTTGGACAAGCCGAAGTAGCAGCGGTTGCCAAGGGCGATTCTACGCCGGATCTCCACTGTGGTGTCATTTGTGGAATTTACGTTTGCCCCGAGGTAGACAAACTCCTTAACTACCTCGAAATTGTAGCTGTCAATTGTTATATTTTGTCCCAGGTGGTGAGCGACGGATTGGTTTTTGCTTGACAGCATGTATTTCGTTTTGTCCTCATTGATCTTAAGACCAACTCGTTTCGCTTGTTCTTCAATCGCCGTGAATGCTTCCACAATGCCACGGCGAGAACACGCGATGATGTCGATGTCATCCGCGTATCCTAGCAGCTGGATGGACTTGTAAAAGATAGTACCTTCCCTGTTGACGCCTGCCCGTCGCACTATCTGCTCCAGCACCAGGTTGAAGAAGTCACATGACAGCGCATCTCCTTGCCGAAATCCGGTGCATGTTTCGAATGGTTCCGAGGTCCTAGAACCGAGTTGCACGGTGCATCGCGTGTTTTTTAGCGTGGCGCGACACAACTGGATCAGTTTTACCGGGATCCCGAATTCGGCCATCGCCCCAAACAGTGCTTCACGATGAATGCTGTCGTATGCGGCTTTGAAATCGATGAAAAGATGGTGTGTATCGATTTGAAACTCGTTGGTCTTTTCCAGGATTTATCGAAGTGTGAAAATTTGGTCTATAGTTGATTTGCCGGGCCGGAAGCCGCACTGGTAGCTGCCGATTAGTGCGGTGCAAAATGGTTTTAGACGTTCACGCAATACGCTGGACAGGATCTTGTATGCGACATTGAGCAGGGATATACCTCTATAGTTCTTGCAAGAGGTAGGATCGCCTTTTTTGTGGATGGGGCATATAGAGCTGGTATTCCAGTCGTCGGGCATGCTCTCATCTTCCCAAATTCTGCAGATGATCTGGTGCATGCTCCCTACCAGAACATCGCCGCCAGCCTTGAAGAGCTCTGATGGCAAGCCATCTGAGCCTGCGGCCTTGTTGTTCTTCAGCTTCTGAATAGCTGTGCCGACTTCTTCTATGCTGGGTGGGAGGACTACTTCAGCGGCTGGAGTTGGGATTTCCTCGGTCCCTACCACTCTCTCTTGGTCATGCTCGTTAAGCAGCTGCTGGAAATGCTGCTTAAATACATCCACTATTCCCTGCGGGTCGGTGACAAGATTACCCTCGCAGTTTCGAAGAGCCAGGGTGCCCTTTTTGAAGCCTCCTGCAAGGCCTTTGGCTTTCTTGTAAAAGGCTCGTATTTTATGTTTATCCCTAGACTCCTCGATATCCTTGAGCTGGGAGGCTGCGAAGATTCTTTTCTTTTGTCGCAGTAGTTTCTTCTCCTCCCTTCTTCTGGCTCGGTACTCTTCTCGCGCTGCCCTGGTTTTCCTCTGCAGCGCCTTTTGGTACGCCTCGTCGGTTGCTGCCTTTTTCTGCTCACACTCGCCATCATACCACGGGTTTCTTGTCGGGGGTGGTAGGTATCCTAAGGTGGTTTCGGCTACTTCCTGAATGGCTGAGCGGCAATGCAGCCACATATTATTGGCATTTGTGTTCAACGTAGGCATACCGTAGAGTCTTTCGCTCAGCTGCTCCCTGTAGACTCTGGCAACCTCCGGTGTGCTTAGGCGCCCAATGTCGAACCTCCTCCTGATGGGCTGTACTTACTGGGCAGAAATAAACTCATTAGGAGATTCCAGCATCACAAATTCATTACACTCGCTGGATCATCGAAGAAATGTTTCCTGCCTTTCCTTGTTTTATCGTTACTTTCATCATGAGTGCTCTGATAAAATAGCCAGTTGCATTCCGCCCCTTCAAAATTTTCCCGTAATACACGTCCCGGAATGCTCACGACTTCAATTTGAAGCCCGTATTCGGTTGTACTGTCAACAACCTTATATTTAAGACCGATATCAATATGCAACTCCTTTCCATCTCCCCGTTACCTTCTGCTCGCATAACGTCTCGCTGACGTTATAAGGCCTTAGCCTTGAGTGTGCGTAAACTAAGCTTAACATTTTCCGAATCAGCATACCTCTCATTGATAAATTAATCTAAAAACTGAGACGTCTTCTGTCTGCCATCGTTCTGCTAATAAATTACTAAATGTCTCTTGTTGGAAAAAAAAATATTTTAAAGAGCATATGGTGCTGCTGGGTCGTATACTGTCATAAGACATAAACAAAGCACAGCTTACTGTTTTCACAAATTCATTCTTTTGTTGGACATGTTTTGTGACGTGATAACACCGGTGTACCGGTGTATACCGATGAACACTGGCTGTACGTACGAAAAAGTATGACACGTTTCGCCTGAGCGAAACAAGCGATAGAGAGGCATCTATTTCGCCTATGGGATAGAATTTGGTTGTATACTTGTGGGAATGGAAACCCGAATTCTGTTTTTACACGATAAATACCTACGATCCTTAAGAATTCGTGTGAAAAAGTCTGGAGTTTGTATGTTGGATATACATATGTACATATGTATGTGCCCATTTCCAAATCGAAAAAAAAAATGTTCACAGCCAATTACTCATGAGCGCGTGCGTTTAACAATTGCTCGTTGGGTAGCGCACATTCACGAGCAACTCATGAGTGTTTGCGTTTCCTTACCAAACCACAACACTGTCCCAAGCAATCTCATATGTATCGGCTGTCGTCCGATCACCGTAATCAACCAGCGTCGGGTGCGGTTAGTACTTAGATGGTGGACCGCTTGGGAACACCGCGTGTTGTTCATTTTTCATCATTGTTTTCTAATGACGTTATCACGTAAAATAATCATCCGTAAACCGACTTTACAGATAACCAAAATATTTTTTATGTTAGCACGGGTATTAGAACCCAGCATACATGAATATGTGGCTCGGTGAATAACAAGCAGCTTACGGTTTCGACACATTGTTGAGATTGTTTCGATGAATCTTCTCCAAGGAACGCATTACATTTAGTTTTCAAGATACATATGTAGGTCACAATCCTCATGGACTTGTTAAAGAAAAGAAGAGCGATCTCCTTAAATGGATTATTCGGCGGGTTCAACAATTGACGATGAAAGAGTCAAGCATGGGCTATGTATCCTTCAACTTGTGATGAAGGAAAGTTGTATTTCACCATTTCATAGTTAAATTGTAGTATTTACGGTCGCTCGGCTGACTGAAACTATAATAATAATAAGAAACACATTGAAACAAGCATATGAATTAGATTGTAGTTGATTTACATATTATTTTACATGTAAGGGTGACCCCTTTTTTACTTTCGTTTTGACGTCAAAGAGAGGCATTGAGACACGACCAGCTCGATCCGCATTGATTAAAGTCCACCTCAAGAAGAATCGGGTCACATGGTCGATTGCCCTTTTTTTACGGCATATGCTTCTTAAGTAGGTACATTATTTCAAGTAGGTTTTTCAAACTGAGTACAATAAAAGGTTGAAAAGTAAAATGAATGATTTACTTAATGATCCGTTATCATATGAATTTTGTACTTATTTTCAAATGGGTATTCATAAAGCAATACTTATAAAAACAGGGTACGCTACATTGTGTATATTAAACATTATTCCAATTACGTGGTATCGTCGGAGTCTTCAACAGAAATCGTTGATAGATTTCTTTGTGGTACCATCGTGTGTGAAACGGATGGTTTGTGACATTCGTGTGTTGAGAGGGGCTGAACTGTCAACTGATCATCACCTGGTGTTGTGTAAGCTGTACCTTACTGATAGAGTACCTCGTCTGCCAAGGTGGAAACCAAGAGTGGTTACAAGCATACGGTGGGGGAAACTACAGAGCAGTGAGGTGCGGCAACACTTCGCACGACACATATCCGAAAGGTTTGAGCAAATTCCAATTGTTCCATCGCATGTAGAGCAAGAATGGCGACTATTTTCAACAGCTGTCATTGCCTCTGCACGTGATGTTTATGGAGAGAAGCGGCTTAGTGTGGTGGCTGATGGTGAGAAAAGAACTGCGTGGTTTAAAACACCCGGAGTTCAAGAAGCCATCAGAGAGAAGAAGAAGGCCTACAGAGACTGGATTCTCTTGAGGGACTCTGCTTCTCGTGGCATTAAGGCATATAAGGCATTAATGTTTTTGGTTATTTTCTTTTATTCAGTTGTTTGCTTTCATTATAACAAGCTTTTCGAAATCGTCGTCGGTTAAATATTGACGATGATGGTTATCGACGATTTCAGCGAATGAGAAAAGACTTTCAACTGGAGCTGAAAATGGCAAGGGCGTATTCAATTTATAAAACGTGTCATTTATAATTGGATTATCGTTGGGTACGATCGGCGTTTTATTTTCGCCCTCCAAAAAGCTTCTAAATTCTTTTACTATACCCAGGCTCTCGTTCCTATTATCAGCTGGTAGTTGATCTTCCGCTTCCGTCTTCATCACTGTCTGCTAAGGAAGAAACTGGATCAATAGCTTTGTTGATAGAAATATCTTGAAGGAATTTAGTAGTGCAATGCGTCACATTCTTTCGAAACTTTTAACAATTTTGTACGATTTATAACTTTTACAATGGACACGTTATAGCAGCAACTGCGTTGTCGTAAGATGCATCTTGTAGCTCGTCTAGCTTGTCTGAATTGATCAACCAATGCATCTCGCATGTGTCCCGAGATATCCTTAAAATATTTGGCAGCTGATGAGGTACCAAATTTGTTGATTTACGCTTTCAACGTCAATAATACTGGTGCAAGAAATCCGAATTGTATGTTCTCTTATTTTTGCAGAAAATCTAAGCATTTAGCTCTTGCTTTCATTAACTGACAATATTCTTCTAAATACTCTTTTTCGGATAGGATGAAACATTCGACACCAAGAGCATCTGTTATTTCAGTCAATTTATCCAAAAAGGATAGAAGTCGTCTTACAGAGTAATGTAATGAATTCCATCGTGTTGCTAAAGGTGTCTTAAGTGACGCTGAAAGAATCTGGGCGAGCTGCACCGCAGCTTTGGCCGATTGCATTTGCTCCAAATTTGGGTCCACCTTAATATTTGAGTAATGAAGAATAGTGCTTATATACTAGTATTATGCTTCTCAACTTATTTTTTTATTGTGTATAGATGTTTCTCGTAACGTGCACCTGTTTTCCGCAATACTTTTATAAAATCAGATGTGGCCAGTAGGTTCAGAGTATGGCTAGCACATCTCACATATTTTGGTACAAGTACACATATCGAATCCACGTCTTGATTATAAAATGTATCGGTGCCTTAAAACGTACGAATACATGTACATACAAATAAAGGACATTTAAAATATCAGTGAGGGCACCGTGGTGCAGTGGTTAGTGTGTTGGACTCTGCACGATGAGCTAGTTCGGATCCCAATAACACCAACGCCATCGAATGTATGTTTATTTCGCGGCGCTCCTCCTCGGCGGGGTACTGGCAAAATCCCCCGTAGTATTCTTGCCATGAAAAAGCTACTCGACTCACGCCGTTCGGAATCGGCATTAAAACTGTATGTCCCTTTCACCTGTGTGGAAAATAAATCACACACAACATGAGCGATTAAGAGAAGCTTGGCTCTGGTCCTTCATGGGCTGAAAATATCAGTCTACTTACATGGAATGTCAAGTTCCTTGAAAGCAATTTATAAAATTGCTGCCATTATCAGTCAAAGTGCAAATCAATTGTCAATTGATTGTCAGTAATGCCGAATTGCGTATTAATGTCATGAATAATGTCAGCAATTCTGAGGCAGGTGTGTGATCCACTTTTCTGTATAAGCGGTAAGGGAAATGTAAGGCTCGCATCTGCATCAATTGCAGCCATGAAATCTGACATAAAACACACATAAAATGGAAACACGATATCACATAAAATCAGAAAAGGACAACAGCAACGACAATTATATTTCAAGTTCAAACGTTTTCGCTTTAATTAGCATTAGGCTTATAGGTAGAATTTACGAAGTACTATCATTTTGCAATGATAGCTCTTTGAATCTTTCTAATTCGGGGCGCTAAACGATCCATCCAGCATGGTTGTTGATTGAGAGTAACCTGGAAAGACAAACGTATGATAGACCAAGTCCAAATTCAGCATCTCCTATGTTAACGACGGCACGATCAACTGTGATGCCTTGAGTATTACATATGTATCGTAATAGCAAAGGCGACGTCCAGCGGAAATTGAGTTAGCAGTACCTTTTTTGAATCTTACAGCCTGAGGCAAAATAGAGATTAGTCCATTAGTCCATTAGGGGATGGCCGTGGTGCAGTGGTTAACATCATCGACCGCCGAGCGGAAGGTTTATAGTTCAAATTCGGTTCATAGTAAAGAAAAAGTAATTCCTATACGGACAAAAAGTAGAAAGTGACCAGACGTACTGCTGTAGGCATAACACTCACAGTATATGGTCAACAGAAATTCATCCTCTGCGTATGCAATATTAAAAGTGCTCGAACGAATTACTACAGACTATAGCCAAACGCGGAATTTGGTCGGCTCTCGTCCTATCTAGGACAACCACCCCTGAGAGTAGTGAACGAACATCAACGACCCAAACCACTGCACTCCGTTCAGGTTGTGTGCCAAACATCATAAGAGTATTACTCTTGAACCTGCGCGAACTATAACATATAAGGCCCTTCATAGTCATCAAATCGAACCAAGACGCATATTGGGAACTCATTCGTTATATCTTCAGCGTCCGAAGGCGCATAAACTATATCAACAACAGTGCCAAGGGTCCCGTTGCATAATCCTTTTACCGTCAAAATATTTTGCGTGAGCATGACACGACAACCACTTGCTAGCTTGAGGATGGGCTGTAATATTTGGGCGTCATCAGCTGGAGCATGACTTGCAATATTGTTGTTATGGATAGCTTTTATCAATGCAACCGGCTTACGCAGATTTCGTAACATCTGTTCAATCTGTTCACTGTAGATAGCAATTTCAGTTTTCCGAGCTTTAAGTCTTGTATTACGCTTTCAAATCCTCCAATTCTTGCTTGATTACATTGTACAAATCGAGTTTTCAAAAGCTCATAGTCTTCGTTTGTAATTTTACCAGAGGATATATGTTTTTTCGAGCGTTTTCTTAAATAGTTCTTGCTCGATTCCGGGTTGCCTCATTACTTGTTGCAATACAAATACTCGGGTGAACTTCTGATACGGAATCTTCCCACAGATTGCAGCCATGTTACTTGGTTTTGGAATTTCTAACATTGACGTACCTCCAACAGGTGGGAACTGGCAAAAATCACCGAAGAATACACAATGGCACCTTCAAACTGAATAGATTGATTTTCTGGGAAAGTTTGCCCCAGACGCTGATCAATTATTGATAACAAACGCAGTCCGACCATGGACATTTCGTCGCAGATAATAACCTTCTTGTTTGACATTTTGTCTTGGAATGCTCGTTCGTGTTGTCCAGACAGATCAGATAGTGATCCGTGCCCCGCAACCATTAAGTTTAAAACAGAGCGTACTGTTACGCCACCGATATTATTAGCAATTAACCCAATCATTTGGCGAATGATACACGACTTTCCAATGCCAACTTTTCCTTGCACGATAGTTATTTTCTCGACTGTTGTTGAATCTAATTTTCTTGTCAAGTGGTTGATAACTTGCAATTGTTCTGGAGTTAATTCAGTGTGTTCTGGTCGTGAAACAACACGCGTCTCGACAAAATTTTCTTTGGCGTTTTTCAAAAAACCCAAATTGTTCTCGATGCCAGGATAACTTGTTACATTATAATAACAGGTATATTCCAAATCAATGTTTCTGTAGCCGCTCGAACAATCCGTTGTATCTTTTTTCCTATGACTTTAATTTTCGTCGATAGGAAAAATTCGATTCAGCGCGTGATGAATTTTTCCTATTGGTTTCAATGGAAAAATGGGTCTTCGGTGATTATCACTCAATGGCAAGTCCGATCCGGACACTCGGCCCCTTACAACACTCAGCGATGTCCACACTATCACTATGGCAAGTTTGATCAAGATCGCACGAATGGTCTTGGAGGAGTTCGATTTGTTGCGAAATACATGTTTGAAAGAAAGACGCTTCGCTCGCCTTCGGCTCGCTACGCTTAATTAAACCCTCTGTTCACGATAATGCTTAAGAAGGCTTACGCGCAAACTAGATCAAAGCCAACACATCGGCTTTTAATCGCTCCCAGCTTACTGAAATTCAAGGCTGCCGTGAAAAATAATTTGTTTCCTTATCTGTTTATGTATTTGTATGTATTTATCTATTTCTACGGATAACACCATGCGTTTTACTTGAATTCTTATCATATAGTAATTTTTGACTACCTGAAGGTCTATGGTGATAATGTTACCATTATCTTGTGTAGCTTTTTAGTTTGTTTTTATCTTTTCAGATTTTAGTTGATTATCGATGTCGATGATCACTTGATTGGAGTTAAATTACATTTTCATGATTAATTTTTCATGTTAATGCCAAAGCAAGAAAAAGGCTAAAATTGATTATTATTTGGGGTGGAACTATGATCCAATATCTCAATCTATTCATAAGTGGTAGTAGAACCGCAGTCGATGCTGAGAATATGGAAAAAACCACTTCTGCAGACTGTATAACGGTGATGTTAGTTAATGTACCGCTGTCAGGCAGAATGATCCATTTCTAATCGACGGAGACCGCAGAGAATTCTGTGCCCCTGACCTCGACGAAGTTGAGATTGCCATATCGAAGCTCAAGTCGAATAAAGCTGCTGGCGCAGACGGACTGTCTGCTGAGCTCTTCAAGGCAGCTGGGGATGACCTGGTTGGGAGCATGCACTAGCTCATCCGTAAGATATGGTTAGAGGAAAGCATGCCCGAGGAATGGAGTCTCAGCATCGTATGCCCGATCCACAAAAAAGGAGACCCCTCTGATTGCGCCAATTATAGAGGAATAAGTCTCCTTAACATCGCCTACAAAATCTTCTCTGCCGTTTTGTGTGAACGCCTGAAGCCTTTTGTAAACAGGCTGATAGGTCCTTATCATTGCGGATTCAGGCCAGGGAAGTCCACCATCGACCAAATCTTCACACTACGGCAGATACTGGAGAAAACCAATGAATTTAAAGTCGACACTCACAACCTATTTATCGACTTCAAAGCCGCATACGACAGCGTGAATAGAGACGAGCTATACAACGCTATGTCTACCTTTGACATACCTGCTAAACTCGTCAGACTATGCAGGATGACTTTGGAGAATGCTCGCTGCTCCATCCGAATCGGTGAACACCTTACCGATAGTTTTGATGTCAAAAAAGGATTTAGGCAGGGCGATGCGCTGTCGTGTGATTTCTTCAACATCATATTGGAAATGATTGTGCAAAAATCACTGGCCAATAGAAGAGGCACAATCTATTTCAAATCCTCGCAACTCCTTGCATACGCCGATGATATTGACATAATAGGTAGATCACAGCGAGATGTCAATGAGGCGTTTGCGAGTATTGAGATGGAGGCGGCGAAAATTGGTTTGGCGGTAAACGAGGGCAAAACTAAATATATGCTGTCATCAAAAAAGGGGACGCTCAACACCGACGTCTCGGCCAGAACGTTTGTATAGGCAGATATAAGTTCGAGGTAGTTAAGGACTTCGTCTACCTTGGCTCCGCAGTGACCTGGAACAACGACATCAGTTCCGAAATCAAACGCAGAATCACTCTTGCCCATCGCTGTTTCTTTGGGCTCAGGAGGCAACTGAGTAATAGAGCCCTCTCCCGAACGACAAAGTTGACTCTATATAAGACCCTTATCATCCCGGTCCTGTTGTACGGCGCAAAAGCATGGACACTATCAAAAGCGGATGAGGAGGCCCTTGGTCGATTCGAGGGAAAGATTTTGCGCGTGATTTTTGGGCCTATAAACGCAGACGGGGGATGGAGGAGAAGATTCAACCACGAACTTTACGGGCTGTACAGCGACATGAGCCTAGTCAGGCGTCTACGGATTCAACGCCTAGGATGGCTGGGCCATGTAGAGCGAATGGACACCACAGCTCCAGTCCGGAGAGTCTTTGAATCCGACCCCGAGGGACGAAGAAGCACAGGACGACCGCCCTTAAGATGGCGCACACAGGTGGAAGGGGACCTCAGCCAACTGGGTGTGCGGCAATGGAAAAGGCTAGCGAAAGATCGTGCTAGATGGAGGGGCATGTTGGTTGAGGCCCAGGTTCACCCCGAACTGTAGCGCCCACTAAGAAGAAGATTCATAAGTGGTTAAAAGTTGGCGATTCGCAAATAATAGCTAACTATACGCTGCCTAGTTAATATATAAAGGCCCAGGTTCACCACGGACTGTAGCGCCACCTAAGTAAGTTAATATATAACAGATACTTGAAATTCGCCAGCTACCCGCTCATAGTTATTTCGCATTCAAACACTTATTAGTTCAAATTAATTATTATTTCTGCCTCAGATGCAACTTGCACGTCTTGTATTTTCTTCGTATATAGATGTGCTGCTATTCATTTGCATGTTTTTACAGATGACGATTATTTTGCGTCTGAGAAAGACGCCCAGGCGACCGATGATCAGGTGACTACGTTTGTTTTTAGCGCCCATCATTCGCTCTCAATCGATGCACAACGTGAACGTCTTCCGATAAGAAAATACCGTGACCATATACTTTATTGTTTGGAAAATTATCAAACCCTAATACTAGTAGGCGAAACGGGAAGTGGTAAAAGCACGCAAGTGCCACAGGTAATTTTTTATTTATTTTTACTTGATTGAAATTATAATTTGATTGTTTAGGTTCTTATTGTAATTGATTAGAAATAGTAAAGCCAGGAGCCTTTATAAATACACTTATGATTCATTCTTATTGAGTCAGTACTGTAAACAGTTGTTAAGTAGTTTCTATTCATGTGGTTTTTAAATACATATACGAATTTCGTGCAAATTCAGTAAGAGGGTGCGTGTGCGGTAGTTTTGATAAATGGTTGGATTATATTGTACGAGTGACCAACGATAATGAAACGATGGTAACATTTGAAATCGATTTTAGTGGTTCTTTTGATAAGAAATGTCAACAGAATGATTAGTATTGTTACCAATGAAAGTATTTAATTAACAATGATAGATTTATCGTTGTGTACTATGTATGTTATCATATTATGAAAACATATATGTGGTTCTGAATACATAAATGACGATGTAATCGAATAGAAATAGAGGGCAACATAAAAAAGTGTCGCAGGCAAATCTCAATCCATTGTTATACGTACCCAAACGCAAAGTAGTTGGCTTAGTTAATATTTCTTCTTACGAGGTTTGAATAAGAAATTTATTTCCACATTGTGTGAGTCCGTAGATATACACATTTAAAATCAGTACTTTATTAAATACTAGGAGTTTACATGCAAAGTGAAGAAACGAAACTATACTAACGCATATTACGCAAAATAGTTGCCCCCACTCTTTTATCGACGCAAAAAAGTTGGCCCAATACAAATATCTGGCCTTCCATCCAGGGAGGAATGGGCTGAAGGGAAAGTCATACCAAAGGACTCGATCTCCCTCTATACCGATGGCTCTAAGATTGAGTCGGGTGTAGGTAGTGGGGTCTTCTCCAAGGAACTTAACCTCAACCTATCTTTCAGACGGTCCAGGAAATACGCTGGATAGGAAACGGTATGCTAAGGAAGAAAAATTGCTACATTTATTACAGCTGTCATAAAAGATTGCACTTACTGGGATGCGGATTTGTCGTGGGAAAGCGGTTAAGGTCGAAGGTCATCGACTTTAAGCCTATAAGTGATCGCCTGGCTGTGATCCCCATCAGAGGCAGATTTCATAACATCAGCCTTATATGTGCATACGCCCCTACCGACGAGGCTGAAGACCCTATCAAGGAGGACTTCTATGACCTCCTGGACAACGCCTACGGAGCTTGTACGGAGTACGATGTTCAAATCGTGCTCGGGGACTTCAACGCCAAAATCGGTAAGAAGAACACCCTTGGCGGAGTGATCGGAAAGCACAGCCTCCACGATACAACAACAGATAACGGCTTTCGACTCACGGACTTTGCGACAACTCGTAATGCGGTGATAAGTAGCACAAGATTCCCTCATAAGCGAGTCCACACAGCAACCTGGCGATCTCTGGACGGTCGAACCGCCAACCAATTCGACCATGTGCTCATTGACGCAAGGCACTCGTCAAACATCCTCGATGTGCGAACATTCAGAGGGGCAAATGTCGACTTTGACCACTTCCTCGTAGCAGCAAGATTCACAGCTCGACTGCCCAATGTCAGAAAGCTGCACCAGCCCATCAGGAGGAGGTTCGACATTGGGCGCCTGAGCACACCGGAGGTTGCCAGAGTCTACGGTATGCCTACGTCGAACACAAATGCCAATAATATGTGGCTTCATTGCCGCTCAGCCATTCAGGAAGTAGCCGAAACCACCTTAGGATACCTACCACGTCCAACAAGAAACCCGTGGTATGATGGCGAGTGTGAGCAGAAAAAGGCAGCAACCGACGAGGTGTAACAAAAGGCGCTGCAGAGGAAAACCAGGGCAGCGCAAGAAGAGTACCGAGCCAGAGGAAGGGAGGAGAAAAAACTACTGCGACAAAGGAAAATAATCTTCGCAGCCTCCCGGCTTAAGGATATCGAGGAGTTTAGGGATAAACATACAACACGAGCCTTTTACAAGAAAGCCAAAGGCCTTGCAGGAGGCTTCATAAAGGTCACTCAGGCTCTTCGAAACTGCGAGGATAATCTTGTCACCGACCCGCAGGGAATAGTGGATGTATTTAAGCAGCATTTCCAGCAGTTGCTTAACGAGCATGACCAAGAGAGAGTGGTAGGGACCGAGGAAATCCCAACTCGAGCCGCTGAAGTAGTCCTCCCACCCAGCATCGAAGAAGTCGGTACAGCTATTCAGAAGCTGAAGAACAACAAGGCCGCAGGCTCAGATGGCTTGCCATCAGAGCTCTTCAAGGCTGGCGGCGATGTTCTGGTAGGGAGCATGCACCAGATCATCTGCAGAATTTGGGAAGATGAAAGCATGCCCGACGACTGGAATACCAGCTCTATATGCCCCATCCACAAAAAAGGCGATCCTACCTCTTGCAGGTACCTCCTATAGGGGTATATCCCTGCTCAATGTCGCATACAAGATCCTGTCCAGCGTATTGTGTGAACGTCTAAAACCATTTTGCACCGCACTAATCGGCAGCTATCAGTGTGGCTTCCGGCCCGGCAAATCAATTATAGACCAAATTTTCACACTTCGACAAATCCTGGATACACAAATCGATACACATCATCTTTTCATCGATTTCAAAGCCGCATACGACAGCATTCATCGTGAAGGACTGTTTGGTGCGATGGCCGAATTCAGGATCCCGGAAAAACTGATCCAGTTGTGTCGCGCCACGCTAAAAAATACGCGATGCACCGTGCAACTCAGTTCCAGGACTTCGGAAACGTTTGAAACATGCACCGGATTTCGACAAGGAGATGCGCTGTCATGTGACTTCTTCAACCTGGTACTGGAGCAGATAGTGCGACGGGCAGGCGTCAACAGGGCACTATCTTCTACAAGTCCGTCCAGCTGCTAGGATACGCGGATGATATCGACATCATCGTGTGTTCTCGCCGTGGCATTGTAGGAGCATTCACGGCGATTGAAGAATAGGCGAAACGAGTTGGTCTTAAGGTCAATGAGGACACAACGAAATACATGCTGTCAAGCAAAAACTAATCCGTCGCTCACCACCTGTTACAAAATATAACAATTGACAGCTACAATTTCGAGGTAGTTAAGGAGTTCGTCTACCTCGGCACACCCCACAGTGGAGATCCGGCATAGAATCGCCCTTGGCAACCGCTACTACTTCGGCTTGTCTAAACAACTGGGGTCAAAACTCCTCACTCGAAAGACCAATATTGCTCTCATTCCATTGGAGGTAGTCTCCTCTATGGTTTGGAGTTTTATCATGTGCTTTACCGTACTTATTGGTGAGTGGCCTTGACCCTAACTTTGCGAGTTCCTGGAATATCCCTACGCCCGGGAACCCATAGTATTTTAATATTGGACTGATCAGCCATCTCATCTAGAGATAGGCGACAGTTAAGAGATGTCTTTGATTTGTGGGTTACCGCTGCCAGGGACTTTATCACAGCCTGGCTGTCCGTGCAAATGATAATATCCTTAGCGGATATTACATTGATCCTGAGCCATGCTAGGGCCTCTGTTATCGCTGTTAATTCTGCCTGATACACACTGCAGTGATTTGGGAGTCTGAAAGATAGGTTGAGGTTAAGTTCCTTGGAGAAGACCCCACTACCTACACCCGACTCCATCGGTATAGAGGGAGATCGGGTCCTTTGGTATTACTTTCCCTTCAGCCCATTCCTCCCTGGATGGAAAGACAACTTCGGAGTTCCTAGTGAACACATTCTGCGGGATGTAGTAGTCCGTGTCCATGGGTACTTTGAAGTGGTTTAGAATGGTAGTATGGCCTTTTTGAGATGTAGGCCATTTTCTTAAGCTCCTAATCCTTAGAGCCGCGCAGGCAGCAACTTGCTTGCTGAAAAAGGTATTGAATGTTTCGGGGCCTCCGTGGGGGTTGATCTGATCGCTCCGCTTATGTATAAGCTGGCCGATCTTTGTACCTTCCCCAGAAGGCTTCAATTGACTGCCTTATCCAGAGCAGTCCACCAGACTACAACGCCATACAGGAGGATGGGCCTTATGACTGCTGTGTAGAGCCAGTGCATAATGCTTGGTTGCAGACCCCTCTTCCTCCCCACCACTTTCTTACAGCTGTAGAGGGCAGTAGTTGCTTTCTTGACGCGATCAAGAATATTGGGTTTCCAATTCAGCATCCTGTCAAGGACTAGGCCTAGATATTTAGCCTGCTCTTTGATTGTTAGTTGGGTTCCACCCAGCCTCGTTGGGTTGAGGGGCGGAATTTCGTATTTGTTAGTAAACAGTACTAGATCGGTCTTCTTAGGGTTCACCCCAAGTCCACAGTACTGCGTCCAGGTTTCTACTGTGTGTAATGCACTCTGCATAAGGTCGCATAGAGTGTTGGGTTGCTATAGGAAACTAGCGGGTCAACTATTTTGCGTTTGGCTTGTACAATAAGAAAATTAAACCAATGAATCATAGTTGGCATATGACAACCTGACTTTCTATAAATGACGTCTTGACAAAACAGAAACAAACGTCCGTTTCATATATATTCATCTAAACAATCGTATTAGCATAAAATTGACAGTTGTTCATTTAAAAAAGTTGAATGGACAAATTAATAAATAAATAAGTAAATGCAAATAAGGTAATCATTTATTTTATGCATTAATTTGTGTGTGCTCTTCTCTAAATCGTATTAAACATATGTGGAATTCTTTTTTTACTTGAAGCTTGACTTTAGAATGTAAAAGCAACGGGAACGTATTGATATAGACAATTGTTATCACTTGGAAAGGAGTAAGGATACATATAGACAGAAAGGCAATGGAGGCAAAAACATTCAACTTCCTTGTCTGCGTGTGGTTTAACAAAACTGCTTTACTTGCGGAAACCAAATTATTTATTTTGAAAGCTCTGAAGCTCTTTTTTTAAGTTCAATGTGCATTTCTAATTATTGTCATACATGCTTGTCAGCAAAGTAGGGCCCATTGACCATTTCTTAGAAAAAAATACACACCAGTACAGGATCTCTACAAGAAATACGTTCTGGGCTTCCTAAACGAGAACAGCTTCCTATTGCCCTTGTGATGTACCCGTTGCACGAGCGGGAACTTAACTTTCGAATTATGAAACTGTTTAATGTGCACACGACGTGTATTCTTTGCTTTGATCGCCTCCACTTTGATAATCTGAATTGAATGGGCACGAGCACGATGACGTGCACCCATATCCCTATAACATTGTGTTACGGCTCCGCCAACAGTCAAATCACGATATTCATGATACATGAACCAAATGCCGAAATTCTTGATTTTAATTGGCGATTTCTCGTACACCTCTTTGAGGGAGACAATTTCGCCGGTGGTTTTCTTGAATTTCTTTAGTTGACGCAGAAAGTACCAGAATCGTGATTTCGCCACAATTTTGTCCGGAGCGAAGATCCTCATCTTATAAAGGGGTGTCTGTGGCTCCTTCTCCGTGGGCAATTTGCGTCCAATGACTTCGTATTCCTTCAACTGTCCCTTAGCTTCCATTTTGGCAGCGTATGTAAAAAAGCTCCATCGCTCCACTTAATTTGGATATATTGAAAGCGGCAACTATGTTTATTGACAAGTATTCTTCCTCATCTTGAATGGTGTGTACTCGTACCTCCTCTTATAATGTTAGCTTTTAACAATGAATATGCTGAAGATGTTGACCAGCTGGTGCATAGATGATCCGAAGATGAATTTCGGTAATGGCGCTGGTATCTATGATTCCTCATTCACTCATACGACAATCTAAATCTCGAGTCTTATATGTATATCTTCATAAATGTAGGTGACGATAGCCGAGGTGTGCCACAGTGATGGAGAATATGGTAAAATTCTAATACCTAGATGCCCACTCGTTCTGTGCTAATCCAAAATCTAGAGTCAACGCATTCCTCTTGGAACATATGTACATACATCATCTTGAAAGTGACGATATTAAAAGAGTTTATCGGCGAATAATCTGTTCAGGGGCTCCACTTCCTATGTTAGTACAATCTCGCTACTTTGGTTGGAAAATGTTAGTTTTATTACCTATCTACATGGTTTTTTCTTGGGTATATAACGATAGAACGAAAATATCCATACAACTGAAAGGTCCGCATGGCTTTCGTTGAACAGAAATAGTTTATGTTAAATAGACATTTATCAGGTCTCCTCTTAAGCACACAATATTTTCCTCTGGAAAATTGTATGGATGTTGGGTTCAACCGTACCATATACTGCGCACTTACTACATCAGTTAGAATATATGGGTGATCTGATCTTATATACATACATATATATTGTGTGGGATTTAGTTTCGCATACGTGAAAGGGAACTTCAGTTTATAGCCGTCTTCAAACGACGAATTTAGAGATTCTGTTGACAGTTATACTACAGGGGATTTAATGCATCGAAACACCATTGGATGACATGGCTGTTGCCAGGATCTGATCCCGGTGTCATCAGCATCGGCAATAAACACACTATGACATTTTTACTTTCCTGTTTACTTACTTTGATGGCGCTACAGTTCGGGGTGAACCAGAGACTCAACCAAAAAACCTCTCCAGCCGGCCCGATCTTTGGCTAGCCGCTTCCAGTGCCACACGCCCAGTTGGTTGAGGTCCCTTTCCACCTGTGCGCGCCACCTTAAATGCGGTCGTCCATTGCTGCGTCGTCCCTCGGGCTTGGAGTCGAAGACCCTTCGGGCCGGAGCGTTGATGTCCATTCGCTCTATATGGCCTAGCCATATGCACGCAAAATTTTCCTCTCGAAACGCCCAAGAGCCTCTTCATCCGCTTTTGATAACGTCCAAGCCTTAGGGCTTGGAGGACCGGGATGATTAAGGTTTTGTAGAGGGATACCTTCGTTTTTCGAGAGAGGGCTCTACTACTCAACTGCCTCTTGAGCCCGAAGAAGCAGCGGTTGGCAAGAGTTATTCTGCGTTTTATCTCAGCGCTGGTGCCGTTGCTGCTTGTCACTATCGAGCCAAGGTAGACGAAGTCCTTGACTACTTCAAAAATATAGCTGCCGAAGGTGACGTTCCGACCAAGACGTCTGTGTTGCGCGTCTTTCTTTAATGACAGCATATATTTGGTCTTGTCCCCATTTACCCTTAAACCCACTTTAGCCGCTTTTGCTTCAATGCTTGCGAAAGCCTCATTGACGTCTCCCTTTGTCCGTCCAATAACGTTAATGTCATCTGCGTAGGCAAGCAATTGTGTAGACTTGAAGTAGATCGTACCTCTTGTATTGGCCGCAGAGTCTCGCACGATCCTTTCAAGAATGATGTTAAAGAAATCACATGACAGTGCGTCACTCTGTCTAAAACCTTTTTTAACATCGAAGGGGTCGGTTAGTTCACCTCCGACCTTAATGGAACAGCGAGAGTTCTCCATAGTCATCCTGCACAGTCTGACGAGTTTGGCAGGAATGTTAAAACATGACATGGCTCTGTATAGCTCGTCTCTATATACACTGTCATACGCGGCTTCAAAGTCGACAAAAATATGGTACGTGTCGACCTGGAATTCATGGGTCTTCTCCAAGATCTGCCGTAGTGTAAATATTTGGTCCATCGTGGATTTTCCACGAACGGTTTCAGGCACTTACACAGTACGGCAGAGAGGATCTTGTACACGATGTTCAGGAGACTTATCCCTCTGTAATTGACGCAGTCATAGGGGTCTCCTTTCTTATGGACCGGGCAAACGATACTGAGATTCCATTCATCGGGCATGCGTTCTTCCGGCCATATCTTGCAGATGAGTTGGTGCATGTTTCTGACCAGCTCATCGCCAGCTGCTTTAAAAAGTTTCGCGGGGACTTCGTCTGCTCCAGCAGCTTTATAACTTAAGTTATAAGTTTCAATATAAGTTTCAATATCGCTATCTTAACATCGTTTAGGTCGCGTGGACGGGATTCTCCTTCGTCTTCGTCCTTTCCTGTTTAGTCATGGGTCACCTCCAAACTGGTGTGGGACTGCCTACAGCTACTTCACCAGCTGGCCAGCACAAACAGAATTCATCTCATTTGGATACCTGGACACAGCGGCCATACAGGCAACGAAAAGGCGGGCCTACTAGCAAGGAAAGGCTCTGCATCACCATTTATGATGCCACAGCCTTTCTGCGGCATACCCATC
The DNA here is from genome assembly GCA_951905685.1 of Eumerus sabulonum. Lineage (NCBI taxonomy): Eukaryota > Metazoa > Arthropoda > Insecta > Diptera > Syrphidae > Eumerus > Eumerus sabulonum. The sequence continues at coordinate 44,085,916 of OX645063.1, forward strand.
AGCACCACCAAATGCTGCATAAACAAATGGTTAAGAAACACGACGGATCACTACTGGTTACAAACGAAAGGTAGCAGACAAGCCAAGTTGTTCCTCCCAACTACATCTCTCAGTAGAACGAAACAACTCCTCATGCTTTCGAGGAGTCAGATTCGCTTAATCACAGGTTTCCTTACTGCCCAGTCCACAAACACCTCAAAAAGATGAGCATTATACAAGATGACACTTGCAGAATGTGTAATGAAGACGAAGAAACAGCAGGGCACATACTGTGCCACTGTAACTGCCTTGTCAGTACACGTCATCGTCACTTAGGCCGTACCCTCCCTCCCACCCCCGTACCCTCTCTGACTCTAACTCTTAGTCATAATAAAAATTTACAAACGGACTTTTTCATGCCGGAACATTGATTTATGTTTGTATGTTGGAATCGAAATGGCAATAACCCACCTAGCAAAAAGGAGTATTATTATTTTTGTTGGTCGAGTTAATTGAGCCTTTTTGACAAGAACGTGCTGTGGAATTGATTTGGTTTTTCCTATTCCTTGAAATTTCTAATTAAACCCTAATGTGGCGGCTTAGGCATTCGAATTTATACATTTCTGGTATTCAATATGCAATTCCTCTTTCATAATATCGACCAGGTTAACATTTTTAGTCCGTTCGGAAGCTGAGATTATGATAGTGATATGTATATGTTGTGCTAACGAATTAGCTGTGGTTGCTAAAAATCATATGAGGGATATATGACGAATGTTATTTCTGTAATATATTTTACCTAAGTATTGGAAGTTAATTTATCTATCCACAATATTCGTTGTCTTTATCAGTTAAATGATTGTAGTTTTTTATATGCACGTGTTTATATCGACTATATGCTTTCGCTAATCATTTTATCCGAGGTAAAAGAAATGCGGTGTACATACTGTGATGATTTTGACATATACCTAAATGTATTAACATTACGAAAATCCATCAACAAGAAGTCATTTAACCTTTTTAAACGAAAACCCAACTATTTATTGTTCGTTTCAGATGTCAGAGCTGGAACTCCAAAGGGCATGTTAATTACAATCACACTGTTTCCTCTCTCAGCCTAACCAATCGAAATTACATACTTTTCGTTCAGAACAATAAGTATAAAACAAGACAAGTACAACTCGATGTTCAAAGAGCCATATAGTAAACAATCACAGTCAGCAAGATAAATCTAAAAACAAGTAATCAAATATAGAATATAATAACAAAAAAAAAAACAATACGAGCGACGTGCGACCAGCACACTCAACACGCATCACTACGAAAAATCACTCTAAAATCAAAGATTGAAGACAATCTTTTAAAATGGTGGGGCCAAGCTCACAAATAAGCAAAATACTCTTAACTTTATTGTTTTTATTGATAATCTTCTACATCTTTATGGATGTTCAACTATATATGCGGATACAAAACTATCCAATCGAACGTAACTATCATTTTAATGCGTCGATTACCCAAGCGCCTCAATTCACAGCAAGCGTTATTTCCGGCTATGCGAATGAATATCCGGCCTTGCCCTCAGTCTTGCCATTTCAGTCCAATATGATGAAGAGTTTGCCCTCATCTATAACGTCGGCGACGCCGTCCATTTCGCATCACAAATCTACATTACCAACCACAATTGCCCAAAAGACTGAGCTGGGCAACTATGAGTCAAACACTTGGCTACCATGTGAAATAAATCCTCTATGTCACATAACTGTAAAAGCGCTTTTACTGGATCATACCAATCATTATATCTTCGCACCACTTGCTACCATATTCGACGATATCATCGGGTTCTCACGTTCATCCTTCATCACAGCAAACATGATTTCGTTTTTCCACGTTTTTGTCGCTTGCCTTTCTGGAAGACTGATTGCATCGGATAGCTTAGGCTATCGGCGGTTGGGTGTTGTGTTGTTCCAGTTTCGAACATTCTTAGACGACCTCGATGGACATGTGGCCCGTGTGAAGAAAAACATTCGCGGTGAGCGCTCAGAAGTTGGCACTTCTGGCTATTATATCGATGGACTCTGTGATGGCTTGGGGTGCATTGCATTACTTGTAGGAATATTTTTCTTTTTGAAAAACAACCCACCTCGTCGCGGATACTCCCAGTTACAGGCCATATTACCGCTCAGCGAATCGAAGAGTGCTGAAACCGGAGTTATATATAAGGTTAAAACGACAACGAAAAAAGTCGCTAGGAAAGTGCTTTGTTTCGCCGGACAATTACTTCTAAGCTCAACAGCATGGAATCGATATATTGCCATTTATCAGGACATGCTGGAGCGCAACGATGTCACACCGGCACAATACCTAAAACAAAATGCCATCTTTAAATCGAACTGGTTCTTTTCGGTGGCATGGATATGGCGAGTAGTGAATGTACATTCCATGTTGCATTGCTTGCTGTTGAGTATATTTTGTGATAAACTATGGGATTTCCTGAAGATGGTCCAATATAGCGGTTATATTGTTCTATTGGTCGCTATTTGCGCTACCGAGATGCATGTCTTGGAGGCGCATAATTTTATATTTAATTCATTGACTGGTAACAACACGTCTTTGTGATTTTATTAAGTACGGAGAATAGGTATGGAATAGTTGATTTTGAGATTCCACTCAGTGCTCTCCTTTTTTATATGCTATAGATACATAATATTAGTACATCTCAACTGCAAGCTTAATTTATATGTATTTTTTACCATCAAAAAGCGTTTAATTAATAATGTTTTCATGAAACTACGGTGGACGCCCCTCTTCCACTTTAGAATAACTTGGTGGATTTTTTGTACATACAATAAAAAAAAAATAACTATTTGCGCTTCATTCTACTTCTGATTGTTGTTTTTGATACCTTTACTTTTAATATATAGTAACACGGCAGGTTTTGTTTAAAGATTCGAAGCATTTTGACGGTTGTCTACAATTAAGTAACTTAAGTGTTGTTTTAATCTTCTTCAATAGTCACTACGTACAGTCACTCACCTTAGTATTCGGGCAGATAGTCTTAATACATTTATTTGAACTTAAAAAAGAAAATAAAAGGCCTGCAAACGCAAATTCCATACATTATATTTAAGAATAAGTAAGAAAGGGAAAACATCTGAAAACCTAAAAATATTGAGCTTAAAATTAAGGAAAAATATTTTTTTTCGAACAAATCAAACAAATAATTTCAAATCAAACAAATTGATTACACACGGAACTCAAAAACCAATACTTTGTGTGGTAACTTTTTGCAGAATGACACTTTAATCTTCGAGGCATAGAAGGCTTCGTTGTTGTTTCGTAAAATGTGTGCCATTCATCTTGGAGAAACATTTTAAGCTGTGCCTTATTGCTTATGTCGTGTTTTCGAACTCGTGGTTCCAACTGATGCCAAAGATTTTCTATGGAGTTCATGTCCGGCGATTGAGGTGGAAGATAAAGGACTTTTGAGCAACTATAAAACAATAATTTCTTAACCATAAGAGCAGTGTGTTTGGGGTCATTGTTTTGATAGAACCGAAAGCTCTCTTCTATGCCCAAGCTTGGTGCACTCTTCTTCAAACGGTCTTTTAAAATATCCAGGTACGTAACCTTGCCCATTATTCCATCGATGAAGACTAAATCACCTAACCCTTTCGCCGACATACACCACCAAACCATAGCCGAGGTGCCACCATGCCCGACTGTACCCAGCAAATTTTCTCTATTTATTTTGCTGATTTTTTTCTCCATACTTTTACCCTTCTGTTTGACTCGAAAACATTAAATTTGTTTTCGTCGCCAGATAAAACGTTGTCCCAAAAGTCTTCAACCTAACCTTGCAAATTCTAATCTTGTTTTTATTCACTTTACTTATGCACGTTTTTTTCCGTGCCGATCTGCAGTTGAACCCATACCTATTTATGCATCTCCTAACAGTTTCAGCGTTAACAACCTTGCCGTGATTTTCTCCCAACTCTGTTTTTATTTTAGTTGCAGCTATCCTAGGGCCTTCTCTTACTCTTTTAATAATAATAAATAATAGAATTGCGTTCTTCTCGGCAAGAGCCAGAAGGCACCGATTCCTGGATATACAATATCCATTCATTCGACTACGAGGCTATTCCCTGTCTTGCTGAAAGAAGAATTTACAATATTCATTATATTAGTACTTTAAGTACTTTGCCTTTTGTAAAGCTAACTTTAGTAAGTTAGCGGAAAATAGACTCAATCGGTATCCGTTACATTTTTTTAAACATTGTATTTTACAAATTCTATACATTTTCGCAGTGGTAAGTGTGTTGGACTCTGGCGCACGATGAGCGAGTTCGAATCCCGATAACACCAACGCCATCGAATGTTTATTTCGCGGCGTCCCTCCTCGGCGGGGTACTAGCAAAACCCCCCGTAGTATAACTTGCCTGGAAAAAGCTTCTCGACTCACGCCGTTCGGAATCGGCATTAAACTGTAGGTCCCTTTCATCTGTGTGAAAAATAAATCACACACAACATGGGTGATTGAGAGAAGCTTGGCTCTGGTCCTTCATGGGCTGTAACGCCACCAAAGAAGATACATTTTCTTTTAATTCTTTGGAAATTTGCTTAATTTTTTATACATATCACTAGGTAACTTATTAAACGTGTTAAGTCCCTTATACCAAATCGTGTTTTGAGCATGAGCATGAAGTAGCCTGAAATCATTCGCGTTTCTCAGCCGATATGGTTGTACTTCTCCTACATGTCCTGTTCCACTTGTTAAATATCTTGGAGCTAATCCATATTTTAATTTAAATACCGCAATAGGTGTATTTAATTCGAGTCGTTGCTTGATATTCAACCATCTTAGGCATGCTAACATATAGTTTTTTGGTGTGAATCTACTGCACCTTAGGATACTACGCATAGCTTTGTTTTGCAGTTTTTGAAGTCTATCAATGTGGCTTTGGTTGCAACACATATATAAAATTGTTGAACAATACTCAAAGTGAGGTTTAATTATTGTATTATACACTACCAACTACCTACGCCACCCACGTGGCGCAGTGGGTAGTGTGTTGACCTCTGACGCCGATGACACGGGATCGAATCCCGACACAGCCATGTCATCGAACGTGTTTTTCACGGTGTTTCTCCTCAGTAGTAAAATTGTCATGAAAAGCTTCTCAAAATTCGCCGTTCGGAACCGGCAATCATTTCCCTTTCACCTATGGGAAAATGAAATCACACACAACATGGGTGATTGAGAGAAGCTCGGCTCAGGTCCTTCATGGACTGTAACGCCAATATACATACATACATACATTATACACTATAAGTGCGGTCAACACATCCATTTTTTTTCTAATCCTTTTAAAAAATCAATATTTTTTCCCTATCTTTTTGCAGATACAGTCCACATGTATAATCAATTTTAAATCTTTGTCTAGCATTACTCCAAGGTGCTTGATATTCTTAACATTCTCTATGGTTTTACCATTTATCTCAATGGTCGTTCCTTTGTTGGAGTATATCTCCATCATTTTTTGCTCATTCAACTTCACCTTGTTCATCTTTAGCCATTCAGTCAGATTTCTGATATCGTCAACTAGTTTGTTTTTACATTCCCCAGAGTCTATACCCTCAGCATAAACCAATGTGTCATCAGCGTACATGGCTATTTTACATCTGTTTATAACTCGTGGCATATCATTTATGTATAAAATAAAGAGCAGATGACCAAGGATGGAACCCTGTGGTACACCTAGTGCCACATTTTCTGAATAAAATACCCTGAGGCTAATTTTTGTTCGTCGCACTCTATTTGTTAGATAAGACCTAAACCTTCTCAATTTCCCTTCTCTAATTCCATAAAGCCACATTTTTTTAAATAATAGTTCCCTATCAGGGGTTTCGAAAGCCCTTTTGAAATCCAGGAATAGTACCATCCTTCCTTCCGCCAAACTTCTATTCGTTTACTATATGATTGAGTGCTGATTCACACGAATATTCTTTTCTGAAACCTGATTGAAACATTGAGAGAATATCGTTTTTTTTTTTTTTTTTTTTAAGTACAGTGAACTCTCATTGACTTGAACACGTACAAAACCAGGGCCGTTCAAGTTAATGTATTATTCAAGTTACTGGATAAAAGGAAAAAAGTGGTATTTTTCTTAAACATATACAGCTTGAAAAAAAAAATATTATTTTACATTGCTTGGCCTTGCGCAATACCTTTTGTAAAGCCAATTCTCGAAGACTCTGGAGAACTGTTAATTCCGAGAATGTTCTTTCATTTTTGCTGGCCCATTCAATGGCTTTATCAAACAGTTCAACTGCTTCCTTATCAGTCACAATATTTTGTACGCTAACGACATCGCCAAAATCAGATTCACTTTCAGGCTCAATGTCTTCAACTGTTTCTAGAACATTTTCATCTTGTACCCATTCATTAATTTCGTTTTCTGTGTAGTGCTTTTTAAAAATAAAATTGCTGTTATTATTTAAGACCTAAGGTTAAGGAAGGTTACCTGATTATCTACCCTCGCAAGCAGACATTTTAATGATTCTTCTTCGCCACTGTTAAGGTTTTCCTGTAGCATTAGATCCTAGCAGTAAGGTTACCCTTTGCTTTGGAATTTTACCACGAGGAGCACTTTTCTCATTGAAAGACACGTAAGTTTTCTTGGGCAACATCTTCCTAAACAATGCAGTTTCATCGGCATTATAAATTTGTTGCATTTTAAATTGAAGCGAGTCAATTTTTCTTGAAGCCTTTTCTTGAATGGCTCGATAGGCCCTGGCTCTGCAGCCAGTTTTTCTCCGCTTATAGTCAGTAAACGTAGACCAAATCTCTTTTTCCATTTTTGAAACCACCCAGAGCTAGCGTTAAAGGAGCCCCCTTGTCGGCCCTCATATTTGACATACAATTGCTTAGCCTTTTCTCTTATAATATTTCCGTTTAATGGTACATTTTTTTTGCGCTGATTCAGAAACCACATATAAAGGGCTTTTTCTGTTTTTGGGTTTTCAGCTTTTTTCATTGTGCACATTTTACCTGGTCCGGCAATTCTTTCTGTAATTTGTTTGGCATTGCGGTTATGTTGCTGATTGTGCTCTTTGAAACACTAAATTCTTTTGAACAAGCCGTAATGGTTTTTCCATTTTTAAATTTTTCAATAATTGCCACTTTTTGATTAACCCATTAACGCCCAAATGAAAACTATTAGTTTTTCTTTCTATATAAATTTAATAATGGAATACTAAGGACTGCATAAGTTATCTTTCATAAGTGTACTTTTTATAGTACAGTGGGCACTTAGGAATGAACATTCTTATAACAGTCCTTATCAATACACATAGTTTTCTGGCACTGTACACATTGCCATTTTATTCGAGTATGCCACAGAACACATCGTAATTGTTTGGGTAATTTTGCTGGGTTGTGTCCATTGTTGATTGGGCTTGGACCCACTATTGCCGGGCCAGATGGGCGGTTTTTGTCGCTGTTACGCAAGTGAAGGTAATATCGAGCTATATGTCTTCTAAAAGTCAGTTGGTCAAAGCGCTCAGACCTGCTAAAACTATGTAGACGCCAAGCATTAGCTAAACTCATATCAAGCAAGTATGTGAAAATGGGCCACCACCATTTTTTGCCACGAATACTCACGCGATACAATGATATAGATCCATCCATCTCATCTACACCGCCCATCCCTTTGTTGTAATTTTGAAATAAATATGGAATACTCACGTCCACCTTTTGTGTACTCTGTGAGCACCAGCGTTTTATTTTGCCAACAGGTTCTATTGTATCAAAATTTGTCCCTATAGTGCATACGCTGTTGTCTTTCCCCCTTACGAGCAAAAGTTCATTGTTTGTGTCGAACATATTGTCGTACTCAGCTTTTGCTGACTTTTTCATGCTTTTGACAGGCCGTAGCGGGCATTTTTTTGTCCGGTTATCGCGTATAGTTCCAGTGGTCTTATACCCAGTCGTCTTCAATTCTTTTAGTAAATCACAACTTGTAGAAAAGTTGTCAAAGTATACTGTGTGCTCTTCAGGTATTCTTGGCATTTTTGAGAGCAGTGATTTCACAACTCTGGTACCAAGAGGTGCCTTTGTACTCTCGGTTGTTTTTCCACAATATAAGTCGAAGCTGTACCAAAACTCATCGGAACTGGCAGCCACCCAGTTTTTATACCCACATCTAATAGGCTTACCTCTTATAAATAAAGCTTCTAAGGTCATTTTTGTCCATTTCAAACCCATGCCTATTATTCTGGCCTGCATATAATATCGTATTGTTTACGATGAGATCTAAAACCTCGTCATCGAATATAGCTTCAAAAATCTCTACAGGCGACAAGCCTTTTAATTGATCTATTACCTGAGTTCTCCGTGACGAACATGTACTGTTAAGTAATTCAGACGGGGTTGAATAAGATGGTGAACATTGTCTCCATTTAGGAGTTAAATCATGAGAATCTGGGCGACTTCTTTTGCAAGACAAAGGTTCATCATCACTATCTTCCCATGAAGAAGAATTATGACGTCGTCGCATCACCTCCAATGTTTCTGCTATATCCTTAGGTAAATCCGATGTCTGCATGTCATCTTCACCTTCTTCTTCGTCGGTAACAACGGCTGGATCTGGCGGTATAATCACTACATCATATTCATTCTCGCTTTCTTCGTTTGCTATAGCATTCACTGCTTCTTCGAGGCCAATGTAATCCTTACAAGCTCGGAATAATGACATTTTAGATCAGATCTGAGTAAAAACAACGAAGATTTTTTATATTGCTTGTGCCCATTGTACTAAAAAAAAAACGACAGTAAAGTAAATACTTACTTACAACTTATATTTGGTCAGAGAAGTCACAGTATTTTATCATTTACTTTAGGATAGTATACTATCTAATCGCCAAAATCGAAACTAGGACAAAAAGCATATTAAATGCTGTAAATAATTAAAATAACTGCATCATACCTCTCAACTCGGAAAAAGTGTGTTGCCAAATGTCAAAAATTGGCGGTAAAATTAGTATGAATCCCCTATTTGTCACATGAATTTGAAAGGTAATGAAATCCATTGATAAATACGCCTACTACTTTATTGATTCATGTAAAAAATTTATTGTAATGATGATTTGAAGAGATTGTCCTTTTTTATGCCCATTTTGCACTTGTGTATTAGTCCTTCTCACAAACTAAACTTATCACAGTAAAAACCACATGAAGAATGAATAAAAACTTCCAACGCAGATACAAAAAATATAATTATGGGAATCCCCTTTTATGAAAACCATTGAAGATTCAAATTTAAAACGATTTGGCTGTCACATAAAATTTGTTCAAGTTAAAGAGTTTTCAATTTTTTCATTGTTCAAGTCATAGAATACATAATGAAAAAAATCAAGTCACCGAATATAATGTTCAAGTTCTAAGATAGCTTAGCTACAGGGAAAAAATAGTATGTATGTGCATGTACAAGTTATTGGATTGTTCAAGATATCGTATGTTCAAGTTACCGAGAGTCCACTGTATGACATACAGCCATGGACACACAAATAGCACAAGCCTACTTACCAACATGAAAAAGTCATTCAATCAAATAATATTTCAAAAATAATAATAAAGTGAATCTGCGCGAGTCTCTAAAAAAAAACTTAATTTTATTTGAAAATGTTGTTAATAGTGAATATAACTAACAGGAAAATGTTGTGTTACTATACATAAAAAAAAGAGTCGAACAGAAAGAAAATAATAACACGGTCCGGGGTGGCCGTGGTGCAGTGGTTAACATCATCGACCGCCGAGCGGAAGGTCAATAGTTCAAATTCGCTTCATAGCCAAGAAAAAGTAATTCCTATACGGACAAAAAGTATGCAACGCAGTTGTGAATGGAAAGTGACCAGACGTACTGCTTGCAGGCATAACACTCACAGTATATTGTCAACCGAAATTCATCCTCTGCGTATGCAATACTAAAGTGCTCGAACGAATTACTACGGACTATAACCAACGCGGAATTTGGTCGGCTCTCGTCCTATCTAGCTCTAGGACAACAACCCCTGAGAGTAGTGAACGAACATCAACGACCCCAACCACTGCACTCCGTTCAGGTTGTGTGTGTCAACACATCATAAGAGAATATGAAAATGCTTGAACCTGCGCGAGTCTCTAAAAACAAAAAAAAAAAACACTGAATTTCGTCTGGACACAGAAATAGCACAAAACTGGATATCTGAAAGAAAAATAAGTAAAATTGAAAATATTATTTCAAATGTTTCTGTTTCATTTTTACCTTTTCAGTACTTTGTACTATAGCCCGAATTCTCGATTACTGCCAAACATCTACGCCCCATACTTTCAACAAGTCTCTGACACCTTTCCCTCGGGATAGAATACCAAGCTTCTGTTATGCCATCCCATATTTTTAAAATTTTGCTGCCCAATTTTCACCTTAACGCCATTCCACAAATTTTCAAGTGGGTTAAGGTCGGGACTCTGCGGCGGCTAATCCAAATCATTAATGTTTTCTTGCGACAACCAATCTCCTACTATTTTGGCGGTGTGCTTAGGGTCATTGTCCTGCATGAATATCCAATTAACTGGCATAAACTCGAAAGTATAGGGCTCCATCGTATTTTTCAATATATCCAAATATTGAAATTTGTCCATTTTTCCTTCTATTTTAACAATGGGCCCTACTCCATGCCAGGAAACAGCACCCTAGACCATAACACTGCCTCCACCATGTTTAATTGTCTTCTGAGTGTATCTGGGACAGTGAAAAATTGTCCTGCCATCTGGTCCAATTCTATTGACCTTGGTTTCATCACTCCACCTTACTCGTTTCCAGAATTGTAGGTCCTTACTCTTGTGATCTCTTGCGAAAGTCAGGCGTTTTTGAATATTTTTTTTTTTTGACAAGAGTGACTTTTTCCTACTTACACGTCCAAATAGCTGAGCCTCGTTTATTCTTCTTCGGACTAATCGGCTCGATATGTCAACGTTAAATTCTTCTTTAATTTCGTTACCAATTTGCCGGGATGATTTAAAGGGATCCTTCTTGCACTTTCGGACAATGGCTCTATCAACTGAAGCGGTCGTTTTCCTTGGTTTCGGTTTCCTTTTCTTGTTTACATTTAAGTGAACCACGTCTTCTTTTACCAATTTAATAGCACTATAGACCATTTTCCTCGAACTGCCTATTATTTCAGCAATTTCAGCCGGCTTTTTACCGTCTTTGTACAACTTGTATATAATTTTTCTTTTTTCTAGAGTACAATGTACGCCCCTTCCCATTTTAGTAAATAATGAACTCACAAAGTAATTATCACAATTTAGTTTTATAAAAACGAATGAAACACTTAAATAATTCGCGGAGAAATTGTAAATACGACTTGTGCTATTTATATGTCCAACCACTATGATCACTTCTTACACTAAACTGAACACGTTCCAAAAGATCGAATTGATAACGGTACTTTTGTGTACCAGATAAGTGCAGCAGGATAAGGGTTAGCTGCATCATCAATAAAAGTAGGATGCATATCCATTATAAGATAAGAAATATGTGCATTCACTTTTTATCTTGGTTTGTGCTATTTATGTGTCCATGGCTGTAAGTTGGTGCTTCACTACTTTTTCAATTATTTTTTCACATTCGTTTCTTCTTTTCATTACTACCCTTTCTTCCTTGTCCGTTAACACTTTAGGACGTCCCTTTTGCCGAATGGAAGCAACTCGTTGCTCGAGTTGTTTTTTTTTAGCCGAGTAGCCTCTCCACCTCTATAATGAAGTGAATTTTTTCCCCGGTCTTCAACGTTTTTGTGACGACTTCCATTTCATTGCTATGGCAGTTGTTGAGCACTAAAACTTCTTTTGTGTCTTGCCATTTCACGCATAAAAGGCCAGCTGAAGAACATTTCAATTCTGCTTCTCCCCTTTTCAACTTTCTTCCAAATTTGGGAACGTTTTTGCGATTGGACATAATAGTTCCAACTGATGGATATGGAATAGAGTCCAATAATTTTACAGATGTAAAAAACGATCGAAACATAGGTTGACATCTTGGTGTTTGATTGTGCTAGCTAGTTTGTGTACAACTCTTTCGCCCAATGTTCCTTCGAGTGCCTCTAATTCCTTTCCACTGTAAACATAGAAATCATATGTATACCCAGTTAGGGCATGACATCGAAGCCACGTTTCAATTCCTCGTTTTACAGGCTTTAGAGGCATGTACTGTTTGAGTGTACTGCGTCCTTTGAATTTTGTCATGGATTCATCGATGCTCTGATATATACTATCTTGCCTGCAGGTTTGAAATGTTTTCTTCAAGCATTCAACTAAATCATTCACATAATATGTTTTAGAACAATCAGACAGCTTTTCGGGTGGGGAGAAATACATTTTCGATGTAACCATGAGGAACCGATCGCGAGTTATTGCATTTTTCACAGCATGATTACCTAGTGATAAGTGTGATGACCAATAGTCCTTAAGACTAGGCACTCGATTGTAATACATTGTGAACATACACCCAATAATGACTTCTTTTTCATCAGCATTAGTAGGGTCCATTATCTTGCAACGTTTATTTTTCGTAGAACTTCGATGGATGTTCAAATGTTCGTTTGTGCACTGTGCAATATACATGTAGACAGATCTTGGCCATAGCTTATGAAATATTTGGAGAATTGAGGATGATCGGTGAATAGAATAGATTGGTTCATGACAATCGTCGATTTCGTTCTCAGGAACAGCAATTTCTTCATACGAATCTTCTCCAGAAGTTGAATCCTGGTCTTCTGTTACAGATTCATCGGTTGGATCTGGTCGAAAGGAATCATCACTGTCAGAAGAAAAGTCTGCTCCGCTTGAATTTCCTTCTTCATCATTCAATAGCATTTCAATTTTCTCGTGGTCCATTGAAGTCTTAGAATACAAATGAAACGTAATACAGTAGCGAAAAAGACGAGCGGTACATATGAGTACCAATAAACTGGTCGAATGGTACACTATTGTACCATCCACGTTTATTTGTTGATAATTATTTAAATTTGGTCCAAAAACCTTACATTTTATAATATTATCACACCTGTCGAATTTATAATGAATATATTCACTGTTTTTCTGGAAAATATTTAGATTTTCGGTAGTAAACTACTAAAGTACAACACAAACTCGAAATCTGCAGTCCACGTGCGAGAAAGAACTTTAGAATAAAATTATTTACAGTTACTTAGAATGTCGAAAAACGGTTATGTATTATGTCCAAAATACTCACGGACGAACTGGTACACATTTGGTTTGATTATTGCAGTTATGTGAGATTTTAGGGATGTTTGAACTTTTGATGGTACACATGTATACCGTGCGTCCCGAAAGCGTTAAGGCTGAAAACACACCGGATAAAGCAAAACGTGTTATTTTGCGTCGTGAAACAAGAGAACATTGTTTGTTATGAGAGTACACACACCAAATAAAACGAAACAAAACAAACGTTTTTGTTTTGAAGTGTTTCGGTGACGGTTGTCGAAAATACATGCCAATATGTACGAGCAACACACACCGTATAAAGCAAAACAATTTTGAACTAGCGTTGTTGACAATAGGTCTGTTCCCGTACTTTGTGCACCAAGGTTAGGTAGGTTAGTTGGGTGCCCTATTGACATGAGGTCACGGCTCACTTAGACTACTAAGAGTCCATTGTGCCCATTTTGAAAACTAACCCGAGGGGAACCTGTTAGCTAAACCACCCACATTCAATTAAGAATCTTAGCAGTTTGTTCAGCTTAATGTCTCTTGCCTCCTCTAAACCCGAAAAGAAATAGTTCCCGAGGTACGTAAATCTTTTTCGGGCCAGTGCAGGGCATTCACACAGTAGGTGACGAATGGATTCTATTTCCTCTTCGTCCCTACAGCTTCTGCAAAAATCGTTGTAGGGCTGGCCTAGTCTAGCTGCATGATATGATATCATGCAGTGCCCAGTGAGAGCACCGACTACCAGTCGTATATTCCCTCTACCAAGATTTAGCAGACTTTCCGTCCTATTTTTGTCATAGACAGGCCATGTTAGCCTTGCCGTAGCGCATGTGTCTAATTGACACCATCGCTTGTTGGCCTTTCCCAGCAGTTCCACCCCTATTTCTCTGAATAGTGTGCTGAGTGGCGTTCTAGCCTCAGTTGTGATCTGCGAGGTATCTGCGCCTTTTTTGATTGCAAAGATCTCAGCCTGGAAGACGCTACAGCCATCATCAAGTCTGTAGGAGTGACCCGCTTCCTGAGATTCGAAGTAGACTCCGGCTCCTGTACCGGTATCCGTTTTGGATCCGTCGGTATAGACTGCCAGTTCCTCTTCCGTGTTTACCATACCACTGGCCCATTCCTCCCTGGAGGGAATCCTAGTAGAGAATCTCCTCTCACAGCAAGAAAGTGGGGTGGTATAGTCCGTTTCGGTTACGGATCTCAGGATAGCCCATCGATCCAGGATTGATGCGTGGCCATGAGGACATCTTTTCCAGAGACTGGATTCTTGCATCCTTAACGCAGCCCTGGCTGCAATGCTTTCGCAATACATGTCTAGTGGTGGTAGGTTCAGCATTGCCTCAAGGGCCGCCGTTGGTGTGGATTTCATAGATCCGGTCACCGCCAGGCAGCCAGCCCTCTGAATCCTTGTAAGACTTTGAAGGTTGCATTTCTTTTCAAGTGCTTTCCACCAGACAATTGATCCATAGACTAAAATAGGTCTTACCACCGCGGTGTATAGCCAGTATACCACCTTTGTTTTAAAGCCCCATGTCTTTCCGAAAGCTACCCTGCACGAATATAGTGCCACGTAAGCTTTCTTGGTCCTTTCGTTTATGTTGTCCTTGCAGCTAAGCTTGGAATCTAGAATTATGCCAAGATACCTAGCGGATTTCTTCGGAATCAGGTCGATGCCATTTATACGTGGATATGTATAACTAGGTATTGATCTTTTTCGTGTGAAGAGGACAATCTCAGTTTTGGTTGGATTTACCCCTAGGCCCCGTTCCTTGACCCAGTTATTCACCAATAGCAGCGCATAACTTAGTCTTTCACTAAGGACCTGAGGAAATTTCCCAGGTATCAGGATGGTAATGTCATCAGCATAGGCCGTGACATTGAAACCCTGTGTCTCTAGGAGCTTTAGCAATTCATTGACTACGAGGAGCCACAGGAGAGGCGATAGAACACCCCCCTGTGGTGTGCCTTGGTTGACTCTCACCCTTCCGTTTGCTCCTCCTATCGACGAGTTTACTATGCGAGTACTTAGCATTTGTTCAATCCAGACGAGCCGCATCCGTACATGATTCGATAGACCCGCAGAAATTTCTCCACGAGCTCTTTTTAGCGAATCTAATTTCCTTTTTGAGTCGCTTAACATTATCTCTATAAGTTGACCATTCGATGGAGCCCTCTTTAGCGAGGTTCCAACTATGTCTGGAGATACGTAGCCGCTCTGCTATTTTTGCGTTCCACCACGGTGGGTGGTTCTTTTTACCTGGATTTTTGATAGGGCAAGATCTCTCGAAGGACCGGTTTAGCTTATCGGTTAGGTTCAGTATCATCTTATCGATGTCTTTTGTGGAGTTGAGATTTCCATTCGGAGGTCGAACTAGGGTTTTTCCCAATTCCATGTTGAACTTTTGCCAATTGGCCTTCCGCGGATTCCGAAAGACATTGCCATCCGTTACACAGAGATTCAGATCAAAGAGTATCCAGCAATGGTCAGAAAGTGACGCTTTGTCGGACACTCTCCAGTCTGAGACCTTTGCATTACCGTTTCCATTTACTAAAGTAACGTCTATAACCTCCCTTCTATTTCTAGTGATAAAGGTTGGTGAATTACCACGGTTACATATAGTTAGATTAGTATTTAGGACATAACTGAACAGAGTCTCACCTCTACTATTTGTGTTAGTGCTACCCCAAATGGTATGATGGGCGTTAGCATCACACCCTAAGACTAAGTTCTTCTTACCTTGTTTGGTCATAGAGACCAGTTTCCTTACTCCTTCCGAGGGGACGTCCGTGCCTTCGTCATATGGTAGGTAAACCGACGCCATCGTGAAGGTGCCGTCTTTTCCTTTGACTTCCACAACCGTCTGATCACCCGAGCTGAAATTGGTTAGCATTAGTGTGTGGAGTTCTTTCCTGGCAACAATACAGGTCCTTACCTTGCCTTCGTTACCGTTATAAATTATTTTGTATTTTGATGACCCTAGTCCTTTTACCCGATTGTGGAGAATCCATGGTTCCTGGACTAGGGCCAAGTCAAGCTGTTCCTTGTTGAGGAGCAGCATGAGGTTTACCGAGGCGGCTTTACTGTGGTGGAGGTTTATTTGTACTACCTTCATTGTCTGTAGTATCCTTTTCCACCTCCACCAGTACCACCTCACCAGGCCGCGCCTTCTTCGTGAGTCTCAATAGAAACTCACCAGCTCCGAAGAACAAGCGCATAGCCTTTTTTTCCCTTAGAATTTCCGGTGGATTCTCTATAACGAAGATGATACTTTTCGTATCATTTCCGTTGTTTTCCAAAGCCACAACCTCCCAGTCATCCATAGGGACCGCTGGGTTTTGTGCCCTTAGAAAGCCGAGAATCTCCTCTTTCTTCATCCCCATATCCGGTACATTCATTTTGGCCCTAGGGCTCTCCGGTATCTTATCCAGGGGGACTGCCTTTAGTGCAGCTCCTTCCCATGGCTTAAGACTGGGAATGACTTTTGAGGCGAAGTCATGCGAGAGCTGGTCTTTGCAGTCCAGTCTGCTTATGCCCCGCTTCCAGTTCGTGAGGCCAAACGTTGGCGCAGGTTTCCCAGCGTTCCCCCGAATGTGGTCGAAGATCGCTTTAGCCAGAGCCTTTTCGATCATCTTCCCCTGTTCGAAGGTATACTGGCCACTTGGCTTGCCGCAATCCACTACAGCAAGCTGTAGAGCATTACGGATAGCCCCGCTAAACTGCGCCGCACTGTTGAACTTCGCTCTCTTCGCTGGGTTGTTGGCCTCTTCCTGGGATCTCACCCTTTTTGCCATAAACCCTTCCCTTTTCTTGGTAGCGGTCTTGCCAGTTGCATCGATCGCCGTGGAAGTTGCCTTGCCTGGACCCGTCTTAGCGACTTCGGTCTTTGGTGCATCGATCGCCGTGGAAGTTGCCTCACCTAGACCCGTCTTAGCGACTTCGGCCTTTGGTGCGCTCTTTCCACCCTTACGTCGAGCCCAGGTGCCACTGGTGCCCGCCTTATTGGCTTCGGCTCCAGTTGCCCCGGTTCGCCGCTTTCCTTTTTCTGGGGGCTTTTCAGGATCTTTCTCATCCTTGCCCTTTTTTCCACCATTGTCCGTTGCCCCTTTGTCATTCTTTGGCTTTATCAGGGCATCTTTGGCAATGGTTTCCTCAGCCCATCTGAGTTTTCCCTTCTCCAAATCGGAGAGCAGAGGAATACCCTTTTCTTCCAGTATACGCTTAAGGTGTACAGCTTTCCTGTACTCCCTAAGCCTTTGCTTTCCCTTGGAAAGTTTTTCCTCCTTTTTGGCAGTCTTGCCTTTTCCTTCGCTCTTCTGGACTGTCTCTTCGGGATCGGCGAGTAGTTTCTCCTCCAATTCCCTCGAGATGTCCTCATCCTGGCTAGTGGCTACGTCGTTTAGCGCGTCTGCCATTGACTCAAGAGAGAGCTCTCTTTTCTCTTCATCCTTTTTTTTTGTTTTTGTTTATTTCAGAAATTTTGTTCCCACGAGTTCGGACGGAAGTATGGGGTCCACTCCGACAGAGCCGCCGATTATCGGAGTAAGGCATTTGATACCTTAGGCCTCGCCTGGGCACCTAAGGGAGCTCGTTAACGGTTGGAAATAAGCCCTCCAACCTTTCATCCTTGGGCACGGTTTCAATAAGCTCACACCACCACTGGAATAGGGCTGACTACCTCTTAGTCACTAGCATTGAGAGACCATGTTGATTCAACATTGTATCCCAGGCTAGTTTAAGCCCCAGCACCGCGTCAAGGTGGATAGTCACGCCAGGGTTGTGCACCAAAATTCACACTTTGTCAATTTTCATGGAGTGAGGATGAAATTCTCTCAAAGAGAGGCAAAACACCAAAAAGTACGGGAACGCATTAAACCACAAATGCTACACGCTTTTTAAATGTCAAAAACATACACTTGCTCGCATAAGTCTGCGTACAAGTTCTTTAAAGCAAAGCAAACAATAGTTTCATGATGTCCCAGTAGCTTGTTGGATATCCTACCTCCTCTCACAGTACAAATTTCTTTTCCTTTATTTTCCATAGCTTATTTTTTTATTTTGTTTGATATTCGGTGCTCTTATAACTTTCCCCTGTAGCCAGAAACCTTAAGGTGGCAGATAATTTTTCGCATACAGGGATTGGTTCTCGCATTATGGTCACTTGTTTTTTTAAATCAGCCTCAACTTGGCTGAGTAAAAAGTTAAATGTTCCCGCATCCATAAGTAGATAGTTCCGAAATGAATTGTCGTCGGTGTTGTGCAAATCATTCACAACAAATGTGAAGGAACTCTCTGCTGCACGCTTCTTCCGCCATTCATTTACCCATTGCGTTCTTTTTCTTTTTTTGGGTATTAACTTCGCCTTTTCGCAACACTTCTGCAGCGCTCCCCAAACCTCGTTCTCGGGGTCGCTAACTTCTTCTATTGCACGTTTCGTCAATTGTTCTATTGCCGACCACGCTTCCGTATGAAAATCCATTTTCAAATAAACCAACAAAACGCCCTTAAACCTTTAATTTTTAATTCAATATTAATAATAATTAATTATTTATGTAAATAAATAACTAAAAAATTCAAAATTACTCACAAGAATCCAACCTAAAAAATTGCGTACAAAAAATCCACAGCTCGAACAGTTTTCAAGTATTTGTGAAAAACGAAATCCGCGCTAAGTGTCAGTTTGTGGAGAGCTCTCTATTGAATCGTATAATGATTCGTATTCAACGGACAGAAAACACAAAAGAGAATAAACAAGAATTGAATCGTATAATATCCAACTTGGGCAGAAATTCGTAGCATGGGGAAATTTTTACTCTCTCAAGAGCGCTCTCTTTTGCCCAAAAGTGTGAATTTTTTGAGTACGGGAACAGACTTTCTTTGTTTTTCGTAGTTTTTCGTAGATTTTCGCTGTTTTCGACGAGTACGGGAACAGACCTAATAATTGCTTACTTTCCTGTGGAGCAATACACAGCAAATAAAGCGAAACATAAAAATGAAAGCAAAACAGAAAAACATGTTTCGTTGCCGATAGCTGCCCTTTTGTTTTTTGCAAAACAAAATTTTGAATTTCGTCGCTTTATTTGCTTCTATATTTTGCCTGTGCGCAAATATGGACGTAGACGGAGAGAAGTTGATTTTTTTGATTGAGGCAAGAAGCCCTATCTACAATTATAAAGACAAGGAGCATTCCAATAAACCTTTTATTGATAAGCTGTGGGGAGAAATAGCAGCTGAAATGAATTGCCAGTGTAAGTTCCATTGAATTTTATTTGTACACATGTTTATTAATGTACCTACAAAATGTGTATGAATATACATATGTACATTGTACATATATGCAGTGTTAATGTAATAACTTGACATGCTGTATTCAAGAATCTGGTCAACAAAATTAGATGGCATACTTGTATTGCCAAGAAACTGCTCCAGTAGAGGAGTTAAAATATCGAACATACTGACTGCGTATGTTACGTGCAGCATTTGATGGTCTGGATTCTCCAATATTTTCATACGTTTCTTCTTAAGGTACGCATTCCATAGCTTCACGCTCAACGTATATTTCCTGAAGCAAGCCTTCGCGTTCTCTAACCATGTTATACAAGGCGCAGATGGCTAATGTAATTATTTGTATTTTATTGGGAGGCAGTAATATTACGGTATCCTTCTTCTTCTTTAGTGGCGTTACAGCCCATGAAGGACCAGAGCCAAGCTTCCCTCAATCACCCATGTTGTGTTCATACCTGGGGTCAAATTTGACCCGAGGGCCGTAGACGTAAATAAGTTTGTACGTCGCAAAGTTCAAAATATTTTTATAAAATTATATGCTAATTATACTCAGTTTAAAACTTCAGGAAAAGTCAGGAGACATCAAGTCCTTAATATAGTCTTAGAGAAAAGTTAATTTCTTTCCCAAAATGGGTCGAAAATGGCCCGAGGACCGTAGGAAGGTTAAGATCTACTAAATTATATCATACATAGTTCCCATAGTGTTTGCCCGAATATTAAAGTGAGTGACTGTAAGTAGATGATGAATGTAATTATCATGCATTTTTTTATCATTTTGACTGTTGGCTAAAGGTAATTTTAGTTTCGTTTAATAAATTGTTACCTCGTTTGATAGTCGTTCTTGTTTTTCTAAATGTTAAGTATTGTCACAAAAATAAATACACACTTCCTTAAACAGAGAATAATAATTTTGTAAATACTGGCAAGTATGTGCTTCTAATCCAGCGCACAAGGCCGTCCGAAATGTTGACAAAAATAAATGAAATTTACCAAAAAGATAAAGTTTATAGCTGATTATATGTTTCAGATTGATTTCTATTAAGAATGGAACTAAAGAATTTATGATAATAAATCATATACCGTGGCGACAAAATAAATAGCACACCCAGGTTTAATTTTTCTATATTTATATAGCAAAAAGATCCCGCTTATGTAACTAAATAAAATTGAAGACATTTAACTTAAGAAAATAAAAACTATAAACATTTCATTGATATATAAAAAAAAATAGCACACTTACGACATACTGATCCTCCGTCATTGACTCTTACTCATCAGGAGCGAGTTTTTGGACTTGGTCCAACCACCTCGTCCTGGGTCTGCCAAGCGGTCGCCTGCCTGATGGTATTGCATCCAAGGCTCGCTACAGAAGTCGTGATGGTGGCGACATTCGTCTCACGTGACCAAACTATCGAAGCATAGCCCTTTCCGTTCGGAGAAGCAGCTGCTCAACATTGAGCTCCCCACGCACTGCCGTGTTTCTCACCCTATCCCGGCGAGTAACTCCAACAACAGCACGAAGAAATCTCATTTCGGCAGCTTGTATTCGCGATCTTATTCTTTCGATCAATACCCAAATTTCATGACCATAGGTGAGAGTTGGAACAAATACTGAGTTAAAAACCGCTAACTTGGCTTTGACACCAAGCTCGGTCTGCCTGATTACAGATCTTCCAAGTTGTTTCAAAAATGACCCAGCTTGGCCAATCCTGCAGGAAAGCTCAGTATTACTCCTCCCATCACTCGTGAAGAAGACCCCGAGATACTTAAACTTCTCCACCTGCTTCAATGGGACTCCACTAACATGTAGAGTGCATTGGACAGGTGTTCTGGAAATAACCATATCCTCGGATTTGTCCACGTTAACCCTCATTCCAGCATCCGCACATACGTTCACAAACCTATCTAGCGCGCGCTGAAGTTCCATCTGGTAGGATGTGAGGACAACTATGTAAGTCATTTGCAAAAAGAAGATGGCTCATCCTCAACTCTCCCAATGTAAAACACTCCTCGCCTCGACTGCTCTGCAACATCCAGTCTATATATATAATGAAAAGGAGAGGTGACAAGACGCACCCTTGGCGAAGTCCAACGCCCACGGTGAAAGGTGTTGATTTACTACCGTTAACTCGAACACAGCTGCTACAGTTTGTGTATAGAGAGTTTACCTCGAGGAACTCGGTCATACGCCTTTTCCAAATCTACAAAGCAGCTGTAGATTGGTTTGGCGTACTCCCAAGCCTTCTCGAGTACCATTCTTAGAGTGAAAAGCTGGTCGGTTGTACTTCTGCCGTGACGAAACCCGCACTGTTCGTCCCCTATCCTGGATTCGACCATAGCTCAAGAAGGCGCCTCCAACACCTCAGCGTAGACTTTACCGGGGACACTTAAAAGAGGTATGCCCCTATAGTTGGAGCACTCTTTTTTATCCCCCTTTTTGAAAAGAGGAACAATCACCCCAGTTTGCCAATCGCTAGGTGTCTCACCGCATTCCCAGGGCACCTTAATGACATGAGAGAGCCATAATACTCCCTCTTTACCCATTGCCTTAAGCATTTCTGACCGAACTTCATCCACACCGGCGGATTTGCCAACTTTTAGCGATTCAATTTCTAAAATGACTTCCTCCACCGTTGGACTATTCTTCGCCACACTCAAGACTATAGGTCTGTCCCCCTCAGTGCCCTGTTCGGGATTGAGCAGCTCCGAAAAGTGCTCGCTCCATCTGCGTAAGATGTCCATCTCATTGGAAAGCAACACACCATCTTTGGATTTAACTCCTTCGATCGTGTTGAATTTCCTTCCTCTGAGCCGGCGAATGGTTTGCCAGAACACCTTTTTCGCAGATCTATGGTCGCCTTCCAACTTCTCGCCGAACTCCTTCCAGGACTGCTCTTTCGCTGCTCGCACAGCAAATTTGCAAGTTCTTCGCGCCACGGTGTATCGGTCACGAGAATCAGAGTCCCCCAAGAGAATCCAGTCCTTGTAGGCCTTCTTCTTCTCTCTGATGGCTTCTTGAACTCCGGATGTTTTAAACCACGCAGTTCTTTTCTCAAATGCCATCAATCCGATAAATTAGACCAACACCACGCCAGAAAAACAGCCCCATACAAGGACGTTGCCTCCACCATGCTTCATCGTTTTTATGGTGAACTTAGGGTTGAATTCTTGGTTGATCCCGCGTCTTACATATTGCTTTCCGTCTGATCCGAATCGATTAAATTTCGATTCATCGGTCCGCAGTATATTTTGCCACCAGTTGGAATCTTTAATAACATGATCGCGAGCAAACCCTAAACGGCGCGATAAATTACGTTTTGGCACCAATGGTTTCTGCCTAGCAATACGTCCGAACAGTTTGTTTTCTCGGAGGCGATTTTTAACTGTACTTACTGACACGTTTATATTTAGCTGTTGTTCAATTTGTAGCTTTATTTTAGGAGCTGTCAAAAATGGATCGAGTTTGCTCAAACGAACCATGGTCGAGTCGGTTCTAGAGGTGGTCTTTCGCGTCCGATCCTTGCGCACTTTGTTTTGGACCGATCCCATTTCTTTGTAATGTTTGATGGCATTAATTACTTTTTTTCTCGAGCAGTCTAATTTTCGTGCTATATATCTGCATTCGAGCGTCCTTCATTCTTATAGGCAAGAACACATCGCCTGAAGTCCTCCGTGGAATGATTTCCTCGTCCCATACTGTTTATGTATCTAATTCATTAAATCGTCGGCACATTTCTTGCAAAAGAATATATTTATTACTAGCTTTTGCCCGCAGCTTCGCTCGCGTTAAATTCGGGGTAACACGGTTCCCCTTTCCTGATTTAGAACACAGAAGAGAACTCGGAACAGAATGTTATTTTAATATGCTTACTGTAGACGATATTATATGTCTTTCCATTTCGGGATAGAATGTAAAGATTCTGGGCATTGGACACACGCGAACATGCTACATACAATTGTCCATGGGAAAAGCACGGCTTTTCTAAGTTCACCCCAGCCACCTTTAATGTTTGACCTTGCGCTTTGTTAATGGTCATAGCGAAACTAAGCTTTAGAGGAAATTGTAGCCTTTTAAACTGGGACGGGAGATCTGTGGGAATTATTGGGATTCGTGGGATCATTACATTTTCACCCTTTCCTACGCCGGTTAAGATAGTGGCACTAATGATATTGCGGCCAAGTTGTGTGACACGAAGACTGGGACGCTTAGTACTCAAATAATAGAGTATAGGTACCGTGTGCACTATAGTGTGAAGCGCGGCCCGGTGCCCGCACTTAAGTACAGATAGAGAGTACACAACGTTAAGCGCGGTTCACATTGAACGACTTATCGAGCGATTTGCTTGACAATCGTGGTTGGACGACAAATTGTGTATGCAAAACCAATGTGAACGCTCTAGCTACAAGTCGGTACGATTTGTAGTCAGGAAGTTGAAAATTTCCAACTTTTTGTTTGACAGCCGTGGTTGAACGATTTATCGTTAAGTGTGAACAGTTGTCATACAACTTCAGAGCATTTTTTCACTTTCGCTTGTGCGTTCAGAGAAACAACACCAACTTTGAGCGGAATGAACGATATGACTTCAAACAAAGAAAAATAATTTTGGTTTGATTTTTTCATATGAGGAATTATTTCTCTCAGTAACTCATCATACGTTCCTAACAATTCGCAAATAATTACGAAAATCCTCTGGCAAATTTTGGTGAAATTCTCTTAACAGTTACCGATGAGAAATTATTACGTTTTCCGACCCATGGTTTAATCCACATTCGCTTTTTTTTTTCTTCATTTTCGAGTATTTCATCAATAATCATCCCTGTCACCAGAGCATGCGCCGCCATGCTCTGGTTACAGGGATGAAATTTCTATCGCAAGTGAAATCGCTTGATAAATCGTTCAATGTGAACCGCGCTTTAGCGCGTTTCAGAAACATATTAGCGCCATCTATCGTAATTCAATAGTAACACTTATTTATGTTTCGAATGTTGGTTGTTTTCTCAAAAGCTGTTTGATTTATGGTTGTTTTAATTAAATTATTTTACTATTCGTTTGTATCACAGAACCTATACTAATTCTGCGGAGAGTCTCACACAAATTGCCATCCCCTACTGATTTTTTGTTTTTGCTGCATACAAACTTAACGGGGGCTAGAAAGATACAAAAAGTAGCCTACGTCACTCTCCATCCCTTCAACTATCGCCACTTAAAAAATCACGTCAATTCGTCGCTCCGTTTTGCCGTGAAAGACGGACAAACAGACACACACCCTTTCACATTTATATTATTAAGTATGGATTACATACCTTGATAATTTCGGGAATAAGAGTTAAAATTTACAAATTATTTGAAATAAACAAAAGGTGTGCTATTTAAATTGTCTTTACTAAATGTTTGTATGTTGGCGTTACAGTCCATGAAGAACCTGATGCGAGCTTCTTTCTCTCAATCACCCATGTTGTGTGTGATTTCATTTTCACATAGGTGAAAGGGACCTACAGTTTTATTGCCGGTTCCGAACGGCGAATTTCGAGAAGCTTTTCATGACAATTTTACTACAGGGGGTTTTGTCAGAACCCCGCTGAGGAGAAACACCGTGAAAAACACGTTCGATGACATGGCTGTGTCGGGATTCGATCCCGTGTCATTGGCGTCGGAGGCCAACACACTACCCACTGCGCCACGGTGCTGTCTTTACTAAAGCCACCAGCTTTTTTCAAAATGACATTTAATTTTTAAAAGCAGAGATGGTTTAAACGGCAACATGTACCGTTAACTCACAGGGAAGCCACATATTGTAAAACCTAAAACTAGGTTACGCTTAAACGATTAAACATTTGATTTGGAGCATAACTAGTGGATACCATCTAACTGTGCTATTTATTTTGTCGCCACTGTACATATTAGTAAATAGTTTTGTTTTGTCTTCTCTTATTGTTAAATGGTTTTGGTCCTATTTGCCAGTTTATTTAGTTTTCCATTTTTACTTAATTTCGCTTCATTGAACATTGATCTTCCAAACCAAAAAAAAACTGAATATTTGGTTATTAATATACAAGAATATAAATGTTTATAATGTAAATACAGCTGTGGTTTTTTTTTTTTTTTACATATAAATGTTTAACTGAGCTACACAGTAAAGAAGAATTATATTTTTTCTTATTGTACGTGTATATACAATTCTCTCAAAAAAAAAAAAGAATATTGTTCCTAAGAGAAAGAAATAAAAATGTTGAAGAAAACTAAACAATATATTTCCCAAAGCGAGCAAACAAGTCATCACGCAGAGCAAAACAAAAACGCAAACGTTTGTACATTCAGAGAATATATAAAGTATACTGTTTACAATCAGTCCATTATTAATATTATGAAACCTAAATAAATAAAATTGAAAACAAAACGTGAATCATATGAAATATATTTAATATTTACACGGAGATACGTTTTTAAATAAAAGTTGTAAAAAATATTGCATATTGTGTTTAAATTCATTACATTGTTGCTAAATACCTTCAAAATCATAAACAACTACTCCTTTGATTGGAAAGCACTGTTCTTTCTGAATTAAATTAATATTAACGTTTAAATGGTCTCACGTATATGTACATATTAAGATTCGTTCCAGGCATCTTGCTCATTCATAACTTTATGTTTTTTTTTACGTGGGCGGTTTGTTAGCCCGCCGCACAACCGCCATCCTTGGCGGGGTTTTGTCGCTGCATATGGTTGTTGAAGAGGCTATCCAGAGGGCCGTATGTCAACTTGACCCGGGCATTTAAACAGGGATCGTTGCTGGCATCTCGCCAGGTTGAGAGCGATCGACAACTTTACCTTGTATGTCCGAGCCCATGCCCATGCCATGCACGTTGTGTGAACGTCTAAAGCCATTTTGCACCGCACTAATCGGCAGCTACCAGTGCGGCTTCCGGCCCGGCAAATCGACTATTGACCAAATTTTCACACTTCGACAAATCCTGGAAAAGACCAACGAGTTTCGAATTGTTACCATCTTTTCATCGATTTCAAAGCCGCATACGACAGCATTCATCGTGAAGCACTGTTTGGTGCGTTGGTCGAATTCGGGATCCCAGGAAAACTGATCCAATTGTGTCGCGCCACGCTAAAAAAATACGCGATGCACCGTGCAACTCGGTTCTAGGACTTCGGAACCGTTTGAAACATGTACCGGATTTCGGCAAGGAGATGCGCTGACTTCTTCAACCTGGTGCTGGAGCAGATAGTGCGACGGGCAGGCGTCAACAGGGAAGGCAGTATCTTCTACAAGTCCGTCCAGCTACTAGGATACGCGGATGATATCGATGATATCGACATCATCGCGTGTTCTCGCCGTGGCATTGTGGAAGCATTCACGGCGATTGAAGAATATGCGAAACGAGTTGGTCTTAAGGTCAATGAGGACAAAACGAAATACATGCTGTCAAGCAAAAACCAATCCGTCGTTCACCACCTGGGACAAAATATAACAATTGACAGCTACAATTTCGAGGTAGTTAAGGAATTTGTTTACCTCGGGGCAAACGTAAATTCCACAAATGACACCACAATGGAGATCCGGCATAGAATCGCCCTTGGCAACCGCTGCTACTTCGGCTTGTCCAAACAACTGGGGTCAAAACTCCTCACTCGAAAGACCAAAGTCATGCTTCACAAAACGCTCTTACTGCCATTCTTGCTGTACTGAGCCGAAAGCTGGACGATAAGCAGGACAGTGGAGCTGATTTTGGGTTCTTCCTGTCTGTGAGGAAGGTGAACGGAGAAGAAGACACAACCGCGAACTCTACGAGCTGTACAAAGATGTGGATGTAGTCCGGAAGGCAAAGATCCGTCGACTATACCTGTCGGCCACAGCGCATGGACGTCAACGCTCCAGCTAAGAGGGTCTTCGACTCCGAGCCTCCTGGTTCGAGAAGAAGAGGAAGACCGAACCTCCGGTATAAAGACCAAGTAATCGCGGATGTAAGACATCTTGGTCTTGATAACTGGAAGCAGCGTGCCCGGGACCGTCAAGGATGGAAGGCAGCTATAGCTCAGGCTCAGATCCTCCATGGATCGCATAATTTTTCTCTTTTGACCCCAGTTGTTTGGACAAGCCGAAGTAGCAGCGGTTGCCAAGGGCGATTCTATGCCGGATCTCCACTGTGGTGTCATTTGTGGAATTCACCTTTGCCCCGAGGTAGACAAACTCCTTAACTACCTCGAAATTGTAGCTGTCAATCGTTATATTTTGTCCAAGGTGGTGAGCGACGGATTGGTTTTTATGGCTTTAGACGTTCACACAATACGCTGGACATGGTCTTGTATGCGACATTGAGCAGGGATATACCTCTATAGTTCTTGCAAGAGGTAGGATCGCCTTTTTTGTGGATGGGGCAAATAGAGCTGGTATTCCAGTCGTCGGGCATGCTTTCATCTTCCCAAATTCTGCAGATGATCTGGTGCATGCTCCCTACCAGAACATCGCCGCCAGCCTTGAAGAGATCTGATGGCAAGCCATCTGAGCCTTCGTCCTTGTTATTCTTCAGCTTCTGAATGATGCTGGGTGGGAGGACTACTTCAGCGGCTGGAGTTGGGATTTCTTCGGTCCCTACCACTCCCCCTTGGTCATGCTCGTTACGCAGCTGCTGGAAATGCTGCTTAAATACATCCACTATTCCCTGGTGACAAGATTATCCTCGCAGTTTCGAAGAGCCTGAGTGACCTTTTTGAAGCCTCCTGCAAGGCCTTTGGCTTTCTTGTAAAAGGCTCGTGTTGTATGTTTATCCCTAGACTCCTCGATATCCTTAAGCTGGGAGGCTGCGAAGATTATTTTCCTTTGTCGCAGTAGTTTTTTCTCCTCCCTTCCTCTGGCTCGGTACTCTTCTTGCGCTGCCCTGGTTTTCCTCTGCAGCGCCTTTTGTTACACCTCGTCGGTTGCTGCCTTTTTCTGCTCACACTCGCCATCATACCACGGGTGCCCTTACTACCACATTCATATTGCGAGAATTGAATCGATACAAAAACGCTTTTTAAGGTTTTCTCTCAGGCGACTTCCGTGGTTTGACTTGCCTCCTTATCAAGATCGATTGAGACTGATTAAACTTGGTTTACTTGATATTGGGTAGAAATGTTAAGTCTCCTGAATATTAACGTTCCACCCGTCAACTACGTACTTCTCGATTTTTCGTTTTAAAGCACTTTAAAACTAACTACGGCCGTTCCTCTTCTTTGAATGGTTTGCTGTTTGCTTTAATATATGTCAATACCCTCCATTAAAGCTACTTTAATTAACTTTTTTCAATCATAATTGTCTAGCTCAAGGGTCCATTATAATATATGGGAAGTATGTGGGAAGTTATTGTAATGGGCCGATTTTGCGAATTCCAAATTTTAACATATCTCCACGTTTCAAGGTCACCAGAATCCAAATCTAAGGTTCTTATAGAGATGTACGCGTGTGTGTGTGTGTACCTATGTGCGCATGCGCGTTTCGGTATTTCCCGCTCGATTATCTCGAGAACCAAAAATGGTATTGACATAAGATTGGGCTCATTCCACGCGTAATTACGCAACTTAGTACTGAATAAGTTTTCAGCAAAATCGGTGCCGCTGTTTTTTGTTAGAAATTAAATAACTAAAAAATAGGCAAAAAAAAATGAACAACACGCGGTCCTCCATCTAAGTACTGACCGCACCCGATGCTGGTTGATTGCGGTGATCGGACGAGAACCGATACATTACCCATTATTCGTCTAAGAAAAACAAAAAGGTATTATAATCGGTCCATTTGTTCAGGAATTACGATGCCGCCACAGACAGACACTTCAAACTTATAACACCCCTCTTTTTGCGTCGGCGGTTAAAAATGAAATGCAATGGGTGTTTCCATTTTTCCCACTGGGAAGTTAGTCGTGTGGGCCTTACGGGTCGCACCTAGACCACATTTTTCTTTTTTTTTTTTTTTTTTTTTTTTTGTTATTATGTTATTATCTAATGGTCTTAGAAAGTCTATGTACTTTATTGACTGATGCTTCTCATTTAATCGGAAGAATGTTCGTCGAATACTCGCGTAGTTGTTCGCTTTAGAACGACTTTAACTTCGTTTCCGTTTGCAGTTTTAAATACGAATTTAGAGGTCTAAGGGGGCATGTACCTCTGCATGAATGAAAGTAGAGAATTATGATTAATATTATTTGGGTTTCTGGCTTTTCTATTTAAGCCATGTATTTTTTAAGACTATTTTATAACGTGAAAAGCTTAAACAAATAAACTACTTTTAGTACCTATATGAATTCGGATGGCATACGAAGGGTTTAATAGGTATTACAGAGCCACGCAGAGTGTCCGCTGTAACACTAGCCGATCGAGTGGCAACAGAACGTGGAGAGTTAGTCGGAGAGACTGTAGGACTATGCGTACGTTTCATCGAAAAAATCTCTGACACGACCGCTATTAAGGTTCGTATGATGTATTGTGCACAAGTCATGGCTTTATTAAACATTTTTCTAATCATAGTATATGACTGAGGGGATTCTTCTGCGTGAAATGCTCGCCGATCCGCTGCTCACACAGTACGGCGTCATAATGATCGATGAGGCACATGAACGTAACACGTTGAGTGATACAGCTTTAGGCCTGTTGAAGAAAATCATTAAAAAACGTGAATCACTGAAAGTAATCATATCGTCAGCAACTATCGACGCAGAGTTTTTCAAAGACTTTTTCAATATGAAATCGAAAAAGAATTGCAAGGATACAAGCGTAGTCCTATCGGTTGAAGGTCGAATGCATCCAGTTAATATATTTTACTTACGGGAACCGTGTCCAGATTATGTTAAAGAAACGGTTAACACTATTTGGAAAATTCATAAGAAAGAACCAGCTGGAGATGTTTTGGCATTTCTCACTGGGCAGGAAGAAGTGTTGCAAGCAATTGATTTATTACATGAATTCAGGATTGCTGAAAACTTGGATAATATACAGATATTACCTATGTACGGTACGCTGCCAAATAACGATCAACTGAAGGTGTTTTTCAATCCGCCGAAGAACACACGCAAGGTAGTGGTTGCCACAAATATCGCTGAGACATCAATCACAATTCCTGGCATCGTATACGGTAAGGAATTATGTCATATTGCACTTGACCCCTTATAATGGCATTTTCTGTAATATTTTAGTAATTGATTGCGGTTTTGTCAAGATAAAGTGGTTCAACTCGGATAGCTATACGGACAGTTTGGTTGTCGTTCCAGTTAGCAAAGCGGCTGCTCAACAAAGGGCTGGACGAGCTGGTCGAGTTCGTTCTGGGAAGGTATATCGCCTGTACACTGAGTCGGATTATGAAACACTTCCCGATCAAACACCGCCTGAAATGCGAAGGGCTGATCTTTCTCCGACTATCTTGCACTTAAAAGCACTCGGTATAGATAACGTTCTTCGTTTCAATTTTCCATCGGCACCTCCGGCGAAAAATCTACTGGCAGCCCTCGAAGCACTTTATGCATTAAGTAATATACCATCGTTGCAGCTACAGCTGAGATAGATTTTTATGAATATATGTGTTTTGTTTTTATTGTATGTGTAGATGCTTTGGACGAGGACGGAAACTTGACTAAGCCCGTCGGATACCTTCTTGCCGAAATGCCATTTTCACCGATGATGGGCAAGATGTTGTACGTAGCAGGACAAATGGGTTGTAGCGAAGAGATATTAACTATAATTGCTATGCTTCAAGTTCAATCTGTATTTTCTAAGCCAGTAACAGGACAGGGCCAAATAAATCAGCGAATAGCAAAAAGAAATTTCGAAGCTGCAGAAGGCGATTTAATAACCCTACTAAACGTCTATACGGCATTTGTCGAAAATGGTCGCACTAAGGAATTCTGTGGCCGATATTACCTGATCTACAGAAATTTGAAAAGAGCATACGACCTGCGGACACAATTTGAACGGCTTGCGCCGAAGCTTGGTATACCAATGTTTTCATGTAAAGGAGATGTTGAAATGTTATGTCGATGCATAACTGCTGGGCTATTTCCTAATGCGGCCTATTTACATCATTCAGGTATATATAAGACTGTACGGGGGAATACGGAGCTTCACGTGCATCCACTTTCGACCCTTTACACGTTGAAGCCCGCTCAGCACGTTATTTATGGTGAACTTTTGCATACGACAAAGCTCTTTATGAAGGATCTTACGGTCATAAAAAGTGAATGGCTCACGGAGCTTGCGCCACACTACTATCACAAGACAACTGTTAATGAGTGAATTAAGTTAATAAATTTAGTTTTACACTGTTGTTTGTTTTTTGTTTCTCTTATTGTTTAACATTCGGTTTAGTTCCCCATGACTTATCTAATCTTAACACGAGGTGCCACGCATAGTATGCAACATATACTTACTTACTTATCAGGCCTGCGAACCATGGAGGATCTGAGCCTGAGCTATAGCTGCCTTCCATCCTTGACGGTCCCGGGCACGCTGCTTCCAGTTGTCAAGACCAAGATGTCTTACATCCGCGATTACTTGGTCTTTATACCGGAGGTTCGGTCTTCCTCTTCTTCTCGAACCAGGAGGCTCGGAGTCGAAGACCCTCTTAGCTGGAGCGTTGATGTCCATGCGCTCGATGTGGCCGAGCCAGTGTAGTCGACGGGTCCTTGCCTTCCGGACTACATCCACATCTTGGTACAGCTCGTAGAGTTCGCGGTTGTGTCTTCTTCTCCATCCACCTTCCTCACAGACAGGACCAAATATCCGGCGCAGAATTTTTCTTTCGAAAGAACCTAAAATCAGCTCCGCTGTCCTGCTTATCGTCCAGCTTTCGGCTCCGTACAGCAAGACTGGCAGAATGAGCGTTTTGTAAAGCATGACTTTGGTCTTTCGAGTGAGGAGTTTTGACCCCAGTTGTTTGGACAAGCCGAAGTAGCAGCGGTTGCCAAGGGCGATTCTACGCCGGATCTCCACTGTGGTGTCATTTGTGGAATTTACGTTTGCCCCGAGGTAGACAAACTCCTTACTTACTTACTTATCAGGCCTGCGATCCATGGAGGATCTGAGCCTGAGCTATAGCTGCCTTCCATCCTTGACGGTCCCGGGCACGCTGCTTCCAGTTGTCAAGACCAAGATGTCTTACATCCGCGATTACTTGGTCTTTATACCGGAGGTTCGGTCTTCCTCTTCTTCTCGAACCAGGAGGCTCGGAGTCGAAGACCCTCTTAGCTGGAGCGTTGATGTCCATGCGCTCGATGTGGCCGAGCCAGTGCAGTCGACGGGTCCTTGCCTTCCGGACTACATCCACATCTTGGTACAGCTCGTAGAGTTCGCGGTTGTGTCTTCTTCTCCATTCACCTTCCTCACAGACAGGACCAAATATCCGGCGCAGAATTTTTCTTTCGAAAGAACGCAAAATCAGCTCCGCTGTCCTGCTTATCGTCCAGCTTTCGGCTCCGTACAGCAAGACTGGCAGAATGAGCGTTTTGTAAAGCATGACTTTGGTCTTTCGAGTGAGGAGTTTTGACCCCAGTTGTTTGGACAAGCCGAAGTAGCAGCGGTTGCCAAGGGCGATTCTACGCCGGATCTCCACTGTGGTGTCATTTGTGGAGTTTACGTTTGTCCCGAGGTAGACAAACTCCTTAACTACCTCGAAATTGTAGCTGTCAATTGTTATGTTTTGTCCCAGGTGGTGAGCGACGGATTGGTTTTTGCTTGACAGCATGTACTTCGTTTTGTCCTCATTGATCTTAAGACCAATTCGTTTCGCCTGTTCTTCAATCGCCTTGAATGCTTCCACAATGCCACGGCGAGAACACGCGATGATGTCGATATCATCCGCGTATCCTAGGAGCTGGATGGACTTGTAAAAGATAGTGCCTTCCCTGTTGACGCCTGCCCGTCGCACTATCTGCTCCAGCACCAGGTTGAAGAAGTCACATGACAGCGCATCTCCTTGCCGAAATCCGGTGCATGTTTCGAATGGTTCCGAGGTCCTAGAACCGAGTTGCACGGTGCATCGCGTGTTTTTTAGCGTGGCGCGAAACAACTAGATCAGTTTTACCGGGATCCCGAATTCGGCCATCGCCCCAAACAGTGCTTCACGATGAATGCTGTCGTATGCGGCTTTGAAATCGATGAAAAGATGGTGTGTATCGATTCGAAACTCGTTGGTCTTTTCCAGGATTTGTCGAAGTGTGAAAATTTGGTCTATAGTTGATTTGCCGGGCCGGAAGCCGCACTGGTAGCTGCCGATTAGTGCGGTGCAAAATGGTTTTAGACGTTCACACAATACGCTGGACAGGATCTTGTATGCGACATTGAGCAGGGATATACCTCTATAGTTCTTGCAAGAGGTAGGATCGCCTTTTTTGTGGATGGGGCATATAGAGCTGGTATTCCAGTCGTCGGGCATGCTCTCATCTTCCCAAATTCTGCAGATGATCTGGTGCATGCTCCCTACCAGAACATCGCCGCCAGCCTTGAAAAGCTCTGATGGCAAGCCATCTGAGCCTGCGGCCTTGTTGTTCTTCAGCTTCTGAATAGCTGTGCCGACTTCTTCTATGCTGGGTGGGAGGACTACTTCAGCGGCTGGAGTTGGGATTTCCTCGGTCCCTACCACTCTCTCTTGGTCATGCTCGTTAAGCAGCTGCTGGAAGTGCTGCTTAAATACATCCACTATTCCCTGCGGGTCGGTGACAAGATTACCCTCGCAGTTTCGGAGAGCCAGGGTGCCCTTTTTGAAGCCTCCTGCAAGGCCCTTGGCTTTCTTGTAAAAGGCTCGTATTTCATGTTTATCCCTAGACTCCTCGATGTCCTTGAGCTGGGAGGCTGCGAAGATTCTTTTCTTTTGTCGCAGTAGTTTCTTCTCCTCCCTTCTTCTGGCTCGGTACTCTTCTCGCGCTGCCCTGGTTTTCCTCTGCAGCGCCTTTTGGTACGCCTCGTCGGTTGCTGCCTTTTTCTGCTCACACTCGCCATCATACCACGGGTTTCTTGTCGGGGGTGGTAGGTATCCTAATGTGGTTTCGGCTACTTCCTGAATGGCTGAGCGGCAATGCAGCCACATATTATTGGCATTTGTGTTCGACGTAGGCATACCGTAGAGTCTTTCGCTCAGCTGCTCCCTGTAGACTCTGGCAACCTCCGGTGTGCTCAGGCGCCCAATGTCGAACCTCCTCCTGATGGGCTGGTGCAGCTTTCTGACATTGGACAGTCGAGCTCTGAATCTTGCTGCTACGAGGAAGTGGTCAGAGTCGACATTTGCCCCTCTGAATGTTCGCACATCCAGGATGTTTGACGCGTGCCTTGCGTGAATGAGCACATGGTCGATTTGGTTGGCGGTTCGACCGTCCGGAGATCGCCAGGTTGCTGTGTGGATTCGCTTGCGAGGGAATCTTGTGCTACTTATCACCGCATTACGAGCTGTCGCAAAGTCAGCGAGTCGGAAGCCGTTATCTGTTGTTGTATCGTGGAGGCTGTGCTTTCCGATCACTCCGCCTAGGGTGTTTTCCTTTCCGATTTTGGCATTGAAGTCCCCGAGCACGATTTTTACATCGTACTCCGGACAAGCTCCGTAGGCGTTGTCCAGGAGGTCATAGAAGTCCTCCTTGATAGGGTCTTCAGCCTCGTCGGTAGGGGCGTGTGCACATATAAGGCTGATGTTATAAAATCTGCCTCTGATGCGGATCACAGCCAGGCGATCACTTATAGGTTTAAAGTCGATGACCTTCGACCTTAACCGCTTTCCCACGACAAATCCGCATCCCAGTAAGTGCAATCTTTTGTGACAGCTGTAATAAATGTCGCAATTTTTCTTCCTAATCATACCGTTTCCTATCCAGCGTATTTCCTGGACCGCAGTAATATCCGCCTTGTACTGCGTGAGGATTCCTTCTAGTTTATGAGCAGCTCCGGGAGTGTACAGGGTTCTGACATTCCAGGAGCATACTCGCAAATCGTGTTCCTTTTTCGTGCGTTGTCGTCGTCGAGTATCCGTCCGTGTATCCGAGGCATCTTGCTCATTCATAACTTTGGGTTTTTTTACGTGGGCGGATTGTTAGCCCGCCGCACAACCGCCATTCTGGTCGGGGTTTTTTTCGCTGCATACGTTTGTTCACCTCCCAACGGTTGTTGAAGAGGCTATCCAGAGGGCGCCGCGAGGAGGCCGTATGTCAACTTGACCCGGGCATTTAAACAGGGATCGTTGCTGGCATCTCGCCAGGTTGAGCGCAATCAACAACTTTACCCTGTATGTCCGAGCCAATGCCCCCCAGTATGCAACATATACCCCTGTATTAAAACCAATGTTGTTAAAAATGTGGTTCCTTCGACGATTTCGTCCTACCAGAATGGATTTATCTCCTCAATGGCAAATCAAATCAAATTATTTTCGGCACGCAGTATCAGCTCTTTGGTAAGTCGACTGATGTGAGCTGTGTCGTTCTTCTTTAGTAATACAGGGACATGTTGAGGTGCTTGGCATTCGTTTTTGTTTTTTTTGACGAGGGTTGTTGGTGATAATCTTCAACAGACACTATGAGGACCGACAGCGCGTGCTCATAGTAGTGTTAGATTGGACTCACTAAAAACACCACCCTTCGAGTTAATTATTTTTGTTTTTCTACTACAACGAGCAGTTTTTCGTTCTCGAGGTAATCACATTTAGCAGGCAGCTTTCCAGTGAGAATTCCTGCAATCCGCCGTCGTCCTTTGAAGACGGCGCAACAGGTTTCGTTCCTCTATTATTTCAAGAGCCGCATTATTGATGTGACGTTCCAGTCGATCTCTATGTCTTCGAGCGAAAAGTTCAGCTTCATTTTAGACATTGTTTAAATCACGATGAATATAGTCGTTTCGAATGTACCAAGGAACGTTAACAACGGCTCGAAATACTTTGTTTTGAAACGTTTGTATAATAAAAGAATTACTGTTCTTGGTACAACCCAGTACAAGCTAGTGCTTGGTCTAAGCACTAGCTTGTACTAAGCGGGGAATGTTTTCCTAGTAGCCAGTAGTATATTTCCCTATATTTCAATTCAAGCTCTTCACGTTTTTTTTTTACATTCGCTTTCCATTTGAGTTTCGCGTCGAGAGTCATGCCTAGATATGTTGCCTCGTTTGCGAAGCAAACACTGGTTCATTGTACTCCAGACAGACACCTTACATTACTGTATTTTCCCCGTTTTCCGGAGAAAAATTTTAAGGAGCTTCAGTGATGTAGAGCTAAGGGATTCGGCACACACCACGTCGGCTCCAAGGGTGCGCCACCGTGCGCGAGCAAAGGCGGGACAATCACAGAGGAAATGCTCTGCAGTGTCATCGTCCTCTTTGCCACATGCAGCGCAGGTAGGCGTTTCACTGATGCCGAGCACGTAGAGATGCTTGGCAAAAGTGTAATGGCCCGTGATAACTCCCACAAGCCTTCTGCAGTCGATTCTCCTTAAAGACAGGAGGAATGCTGCAGATTTTTTGCAGACATCAGGGCATACGCGCTTAGTCATCCTGCAACCCGGACAATCCCTCCATCTACGGTTGTGTGTGTTAAATACACAATCGTTAATGTAGGAATTTACCGTGGACGCAGGTAGACCTAAAGCGGGTTCAGGTCCTGAGAAGCTCTCTTCTGAACCCATTCTGGTGAGTTCATCAGATATCTCATTTCCTGGGATCCCAGAGTGGCCTGGAACTCATACAAGCCTTAATGAATATAGTTTGCCGACTTAGTTCAGGAAGAACTTGAGTTCAATCACTAATTTGGAGCTAGTTTAGGGGTTACACACAGCTTTTAGTGCAGCTTGGCTGTCACTACAGACGCATATGCTTTCCCCCTTCCACCTGTGCTTCACAACATAGTGCACGGCCATTAGGATTGCGTATATCTCTGAAAAAGAAGTACAGTCGGATGTTTTCGCGCTCAAAGAAGACCCAGGCACCGGAGTGGTGAAAATGCGAAGGCTATCCTTTCCAGGTTCAGTATCCAACCATAGCCAATCCTGACGCCATGGAAACTCGACTGTGAAATTACATGTTTTGCCAAAAGCTCCTTTGCATTGCCAGAAAGCTGACAGCGCTTTGGTGGTTTTTGACTCAACATGCTTTGACCAGAGAAGCTTGCTATCTAAGATGACTCCTAGATACTTAATCTCCTTGGATATCGGGATGGAAGTGCCTTTTAGTACCAGCTGAGTCATGTCTGTATTTTTCCTCCTCGTAAAGAGAACGACATCTTTCTTAAGAGGATTGACTGACAGCCCATTTCTGATACACCAATCATCGATCACATTTAGCGCCGCCTGTGCATTGAGACGGACAGTCGCTAAACATGAGTCGACAGAAAGAATGGCGGCATCATCCGCATAGGTCGGGGCATAGATTCCAGAGGCATTGAGAGCATCAAGCAGAGAATCGACCACCATGCACCATAAAAGCGGAGATAGGACGCCACCTTGTGGGCAGCACCTGTTTACGCCGGATTTGACATACTGGTCGAGGCCTGCATCAGCGATCAATGTCCTGTGCATGAGCATTGCTTTGATCCATAGGACCATTGCTTCATCTACGCCATGATGTCTGGCAGCGTTGCACATGCTGTCAAAAGTTGCGTTATCAAAAGCGCCCTTAGTGTCGATGAAAATACCCAGCGCGTACTCTTTCCTTTTGAGCGCGCATTCAATTCACCCAACTAGGTTCTGTTGCGCAGTCTCGCAGGATTTTCCGCGCTGGTAAGCATGTTACATCTCCGAAAGAGGGTGCATTCGAAGGGCAACTTTGCGCACGTGCAGTTCTACCAGTCTCTCCATGCTTTTCAGCAGAAAGGATGCTAGACTAATTGGTCTGAAGCTCTTGGCAAGTGACTAGTCCTCTTTTCCTATTTTGGGAATGAAGACCACTTTTTGTGTGCGCCAAGGAATGGGTATGTGAGCAAGTGCTAGACTAGCAGTGAAAATTATTTTCAGAGTAGGAAGCAGCTGCCTTATACCTTTTTGCTGCATAACAGGATATATTCCGTCGGTGCCCGGCGATTTGAAGCCATCGAATGATGCCACAGCACATTCAATAGCTTCAGTCGTAACCACGCGCGACACAATATACCAGTTACGCCGAGTTGTTTTCATCGTTTCAGTTGCAGCTTCCCTTGAAGGAGTGTGCAACGAGCCGATGTCGATCTGATTTCCCGGAAAATGAGTCTCAAACAGTAAACTAAGAGTTTCCGCTTTAGACTCAGTAAAGGTACCATCAGATTTTCTGAGTGCATCCAGCTTTGTCGGTTTTCCCCGTTTGAGGACTTTAACCAACTTGCTAGTCGCACTCAGAGGCTTCATCTCTTCGCAGAAGGTCCTATAAGAATCGTTCTTCGATTTACGAATAAGTTTCTTATATTCTTTCTGCTTCGACCGATACTTGTTCCAGTCATCTTCCGAATTCGATCTGAGCGATCTATTCAGAAGACTTCTGGCTTCATTGCGAATGCTTTGGAGCTCGGCGTTCCCCTGATGGAATGCAGGGAGGTTTGCTGACAGGACATGCGAGTTCAAAACAACTGATGATGACGCTATTCAGGTTATG
Source organism: Eumerus sabulonum (assembly GCA_951905685.1). Classification (NCBI taxonomy): domain Eukaryota; kingdom Metazoa; phylum Arthropoda; class Insecta; order Diptera; family Syrphidae; genus Eumerus; species Eumerus sabulonum. The sequence goes on from OX645063.1 coordinate 44,125,003, forward strand.
AACAGCGTTCTCTACCAATTGTTTCGTTCTAAGTTTAGGTAGGGCCTGAGTGGATTTCTCAAACTGCTCTCTAAACCGTACCCAGTCCGTTCTTCTCGGATTCCGTCTAGGTTGCAAGGAAGAGATCCCACAACCTAATCGGAATTCGATATATTTACGGTCCGACAGCGTAGCATCAGGCAAGACTCGCCGGTTAGTGATGTCCTTCACATACATATCTGTTGGATAGGGTCAGGTCAATCACCTTCTGTCGTCTTGTCGTAACAAACGTTGGTTGAGAGCCAACATTGTTGATGGTAAGGTCAGACGAGAGAATGAAGTCTAAAAGACAAAGAGAGGTAGTGCACTTAGTTTTCAATAAGTAAAATCTACGTGGACAGATTTGGTTTCGTTACGCGCGACCCGCCAAGTCTTTGTCCAGTTGCTTATACGGTTCAGGGTATATTGCAATTTAATCGTTGATTCTTCGACTGCTTTTTCCTATTACCAAAATTGCAGTATCACGGGCCAGCACAGTGCCATCCGTTTGTGGTATGTACGTATGTATGTATGTTGGCGTTACAGTCCATGAAGGACTGAAGTTGAGTTTCTCTCAATCACCCATGTTGTGTGTGATTTTATTTTCCTATAGGTAAAAGGGACCTACAGTTTATTGCCCGTTCCGAACGGCGAAATTCGAGAAGCTTTTCTTGACAATTCGAGAGCACCGTGGCGCAGTGGGTAGTGTGTTGGCCCCTGACGCCGATGACACGGGATCGAATCCCGACGCAGCCATGTCATCGAACGTGTTTTTCACGGTGTTTCTCCTCAGCGGGGTCTGACAAAACCCCCTGCAGTAAAATTGTCATGAAAAGCTTCTCGAAATTCGCCGTTCGGAACCGGCATTAAACTGTAGGTCCCTTTCACCTATGGGAATATGAAATCACACACAACATGGGTGATTGAGAGAAGCTCGGCTCAGGTCCTTCATGGACTGTAACGCCAACATACAAACATACATTTCTTGACAATTATACTACAGGGGATTTTGTCAGTACCCCGCTGAGGAGAAGCACCGTGAAAAACACGTTTGATGACATGGCTGTTGTCGGGATTCGATCCCGTGTCATCGGCGTCAGAGGCCAGCACAATACCCACTGCGCCACGGCGCTCTCTCTGGTGTACAGAAGGTAAATCAGCGGGCTTTCCTGCGGAACGCCAGAGTAGTATGTTTTAGGGGGTTCAAGCGCTTTTTGGTATGAAGCGATGGTATGAAGGGTTTTGGTATGAAGCGATGGTATGAAGGGATTTGGTATGAAGCGGTTGAGGCGCTTTTTGGTATGAAGGGATTTGGTATGAAGCGGTTGAGGCGCTTTTTGGTATGAAGGGATTCAGGCGTTTTTTGGTATGAAGGGAAATTTTGCGATCGACATGTTTTCGCGGCACGACATACGAGCGATGGTATGAAGGGAAATTTTGCGATCGGCATGTTTTCGCGACACGACATACGAGCGATGGTATGAAGGGTTTTGGTATGAAGCGGTTCAGGCGCTTTTTGGTATGAAGGGATTCAGGCGCTTTTTGGTATGAAGGGGTTCTGGCGCTATTTAATTTGTTTATTTAAGTTGTTTTGCGTTGCGGTTAGGAAATGTATGGCGGTTCAGGCGCTTTTTGGTATGAAGGGGTTCTGGCGCTATTTAATTTGTTTATTTAAGTTGTGAATTTGCGTTTCGGTTAGGAAATGTATGGCGGTTCTGGCGCTATTTTAAGTTGGTTTTTGTCGCGTGCTGGTTGTGTGCGTGCAAGGTCGTTATCATGTGACGTATTTAGAATAGCAATAGCAATAGATATGTATATATTGTTACGCAAGGCTACGAAGATCTAACACATAGCACTCAATTTTAAGGGGAACAGATAAACTATATACATATCTATGTATTAGCAATAGATATGTACATATTGTTACGCATTAGGGAATCGCGCTGTCATCTGTAGTGATTTACATTTGGTATGAAGGGAAAAAATTTGCGATCGACATGTTTTCGCGACACGACATGCAGCATACAAAAATAAAATTTTGGTTAGAAAAATATATCAAGTGGACTCTCGTAATCGACCAACATGACATACGAGCTCGGATCGAAGAGAGAAATTTTATTTTGTATAAACGCTACATACCGCCGTCAGGCAGAATGATCCATTTTTTAACGACGAAGATCACAGAGAATTCCGTCTCCCTGACCTCGACGAAGTTGAGATTGCCATGTCGAAACTCAAGTCGAATAAAGCTGCTGGCGCAGATGGACTGTCTGCTGAGCTCTTCAAAGCGGCTGGCGGTGAGCTGGTTAGGAGCATGCACCGGCTCATCTGTAAGATATGGTCAGAGGAAAGCATGCCCGAGGAATGGAGTCTCAGCATTGTTTGCCCGATCCACAAAAAGGAGATCCCTTGGACTGCGCCAACTATAGAGGAATAAGTCTCCTTAATGTCGCACACAAGATCTTCGCTGCCGTTTTGTGTGAACGCCTGAAGCCATTCGTAAACAAGCTGGTAGGTCCTTATCAGTGTGGCTTCAGGCCAGGGAAGTCCGCCATCGATCAAATCTTCACACTACGGCAGATCCTGGAGAAAACCAATGAATTTCAAGTCGATACACACCATCTATTCGTCGACTTCAAGGCCGCATACGACAGCGTAATTAGAGACGAACTATATAATGCCATGTTTACTTTTGACATCCCTGCTAAGCTCATCAGACTATGCAGGATGACCCTGGAAAAAGCTCGCTGCTCCATCCGAATCGGTGCAGAACTGACCGATAGTTTCGAAGTCAAGAAAGGATTTAGACAGGGCGATGCGTTGTCGTGTGATTTTTTTTAACATCATATTAGAAATGATTGTGCAAAAATCACAGGCCAATACAAGCCAATTCTTTGGGCTCAAGAGGCAACTGAGAAGTAGAGCCCTCTCTCGTACGACCAAGTTGACCTTATATAAGACCTTAATTATCCCGGTCCTGTTATACGGCGCAGAAACATGGACTTTATCTAAAGCGGATGAGGAAATCCTTGGTCGTTTCGAGAGAAAGATTCTGCGTTCGAGAGGAGGGTTGGAGGAGAAGATTCAATCACGAACCGTACGGGTTGTACAGCGACATGAGTCTGGTCAGGCGTCTACGGATCCAACGCCTAAGATGGCTAGACCATGTAGAGCGAATGGACACCACAGCTCCAGCCCGTAGAGTCTTTGAATCCAACCCCGAGGGACGAAGAAATAGAGGACGGCCGCACCTGAGGTGGCGCGCACAGGTGGAAGGGGACCTCAACCAACTGGGCGTGCGGCATTGGAAAACACTAGCGAAAGATCGTGCTAGGTGGAGAGGCATGTTGGTTGAGGCCCAGGTTCACCCCGAACTGTAGCGCCCGTTAAGTAAGTAAGTAAGTATAAGCGCTAGTGGACTCTCGTGATCGACCAACAGTATATGTTACATATCTATGTATCTATAAATATTTCTTAGCGTTTCAAATACATATACATACATACACACACACATATATAAATATTACTGGAATAGTATAAACGAATGACCCATTACATTAAATTGTTCTGTAAGCAACAATTAATCAGTGCGAACAGCGCTATTTAATTTGTTTATTTAAGTTGTGAATTTGCGTTGGGGTTAGGAAATGTATGGGGATTCTGGCGCTATCTGTTTTGTGGTTTTGTGTGCGTGCAAGGTCGTTATCATGTAACGTGTTTAGAATAGCAATAGATATGTACATATTGTTACGCGCAAAGCGTGCCGAGTAGCGTGTGTCGAGTTTCACTATGCCGAGTAGCGTGTGCCGAGTTTGGATTCACTCTTCTCTCTCTCTCTATGCTTCGCTGATTTCATGGGGGGACAAGTTTAATCATGTTCTGCGTTTTTTTTTCCTCCCCCATACAATTTAAGATATGTTCATTTGGTAAGTTTGTTTATACTTCTTAACATCGATCAATTCTATTGGCAATTAGCTTAGGAATTTTAGTTCCCGGTGTAAACATATTTTCGGGACAAAACGGAAGATCATTATGTATATCGTTATGTGTTAGATCTTCGTAAGAGAAGGAGAACACACATCGATTCCGAGTAAATCGATCTGTTGGATAAACCATCGCTTCAGCAGCATCCCCATATATATAAATAGGGGAAGTTCCTGTTCAATGTGACATTGCGCTTGAATCTGAACCCGATCATCTTCCAGGAAATCATCTTATCAACCCACATCAATTCCGAGTAAATCAATTAGCTGGATAAACCATCGCCATCGATTCCGAGTAAATCGATCTGTTGGAGTGTAAGGTTAGTGACCGGCTGCGTCGCCCAATTGTGTAGTTTCAAATAAGCGGATCGCGCGTAGTGTTTTATTAATATTTTGCAGAGTTAATAATATCAACAACAGCCAGGAAGCACTTAAATCTGAACCCGATCATCTTCCAAGAAATCATTTTATCAACACACATCAATTCCGAGTAAATCAATTAGCTGGATTAACCATCGCTTTAGCAGCATCCCCACGATTGTCGATATTATATGGTAGGCCGATATGACAACCGTCAAAAAAAAGAAAAAGCTAAACAAAATTGACGGTAAATTTTGTGTATATAAATAGGGAATTTCGTATTCAAAGTTTCATTTGTAATAATAACGGAGCAGCGGGAGCTCGAAGTATAAAATAAAGCAGGTAAGATATTTTATATATATAATATTAATAATATGTATCTATGTATACAATTTCTTTCACCCCCACAGAACAATGGACGGAATTAAAATCAACATCGACACCTATATCAACAACTTCGAAACCAAAAACTGGGACTACCCGCAGTTGGTAGCCCAGAGTAGGAGTTTGCTGAATGAGTTGATATAGGTGTCGATGTTGATTTTAATTCCTTCCATTGTTCTGTGGGGGTGAAAGAAATTGTATACATAGATACATATTATTAATATTATATATATAAAATATCTTACCTGATTTATTTTATACTTCGAGCTCCCGCTGCTCCGTTATTATTACAAATGAAACTTTGAATACGAAATTCCCTATTTATATACACAAAATTTACCGTCAATTTTGTTTAGCTTTTTCTTTTTTTTGACGGTTGTCATATCGGCCTACCATATAATATCGACAATCGTGGGGATGCTGCTAAAGCGATGGTTAATCCAGCTAATTGATTTACTCGGAATTGATGTGTGTTGATAAAATGATTTCTTGGAAGATGATCGGGTTCAGATTTAAGTGCTTCCTGGCTGTTGTTGATATTATTAACTCTGCAAAATATTAATAAAACACTACGCGCGATCCGCTTATTTGAAACTACACAATTGGGCGACGCAGCCGGTCACTAACCTTACACTCCAACAGATCGATTTACTCGGAATCGATGGCGATGGTTTATCCAGCTAATTGATTTACTCGGAATTGATGTGGGTTGATAAGATGATTTCCTGGAAGATGATCGGGTTCAGATTCAAGCGCAATGTCACATTGAACAGGAACTTCCCCTATTTATATATATGGGGATGCTGCTGAAGCGATGGTTTATCCAACAGATCGATTTACTCGGAATCGATGTGTGTTCTCCTTCTCTTACGAAGATCTAACACATAACGATATACATAATGATCTTCCGTTTTGTCCCGAAAATATGTTTACACCGGGAACTAAAATTCCTAAGCTAATTGCCAATAGAATTGATCGATGTTAAGAAGTATAAACAAACTTACCAAATGAACATATCTTAAATTGTATGGGGGAGGAAAAAAAAACGCAGAACATGATTAAACTTGTCCCCCCATGAAATCAGCGAAGCATAGAGAGAGAGAGAAGAGTGAATCCAAACTCGGCACACGCTACTCGGCATAGTGAAACTCGACACACGCTACTCGGCACGCTTTGCGCGTAACAATATGTACATATCTATTGCTATTCTAAACACGTTACATGATAACGACCTTGCACGCACACAAAACCACAAAACAGATAGCGCCAGAATCCCCATACATTTCCTAACCCCAACGCAAATTCACAACTTAAATAAACAAATTAAATAGCGCTGTTCGCACTGATTAATTGTTGCTTACAGAACAATTTAATGTAATGGGTCATTTGATTATACTATTCCAGTAATATTTATGTATATGTGTGTGTGTGTATGTATATGTATTTGAAACGCTAAGAAATATTTATAGATACATAGATATGTAACATATACTGTTGGTCGATCACGAGAGTCCACTAGCGTTTATACAAAATAAAATTTCTCTCTTCGATCCGAGCTCGTATGTCGTGTTGGTCGATTACAAGAGTCCACTTGATATATTTTTCTAACCAAAATTTTATTTTTGTATGCTGCATGTCGTGTCGCGAAAACATGTCGATCGCAAAATTTTTCCCTTCATACCAAATGTAAATCACTACAGATGACAACGCGATTCCCTAATGCGTAACAATATGTACATATCTATTGCTAATACATAGATATGTATATAGTTTATCTGTTCCCCTTAAAATTGAGTGCTATGTGTTAGATCTTCGTAGCCTTGCGTAACAATATATACATATCTATTGCTATTGCTATTCTAAATACGTCACATGATAACGACCTTGCACGCACACAACCAGCACGCGACAAAAACCAACTTAAAATAGCGCCAGAACCGCCATACATTTCCTAACCGAAACGCAAATTCACAACCTTAATGAACAAATTAAATAGCGCCAGAACCCTTCATACCAAAAAGCGCCTGAATCCCTTCATACCAAAAAGCGCCTGAACCGCTTCATACCAAAACCCTTCATACCATCGCTCGTATGTCGTGTCGCGAAAACATGTCGATCGAAAAATTTCCCTTCATACCATCGCTCGTATGTCGTGTCGCGAAAACATGTCGATCGCAAAATTTCCCTTCATACCATCGCTCGTATGTCGTGTCGCGAAAACATGTCGATCGCAAAATTTTCCTTCATACCAGAAGGCGCCTGAATCTCTTCATACCAAATCCCTTCATACCAAAAAGCGCCTCAACCGCTTCATACCAAAAAGCGCCTCAACCGCTTCATACCAAATCCCTTCATACCATCGCTCCATACCAAAACCCTTCATACCATCGCTTCATACCAAAGAGCGCTTGAACCCCCTAAAACATACTACTCGCCAGCCGTAATTGCTCTAACATTTGAGTATTCGCTCCCGTGTGTAACACGAAAGAGTCTATTAGATAAATAGTTTTCTTGAACGTTCGATAGTTCTTCGAGAAAACTTGTCTCAGTTTTTATCCCAAACCTTTATGCCATACTTTTTCAATGGCTTGGAAGACGTCGAAAAATACACTCGAACTTATTAGCTTATTCAACCACATCGGTTATTCGATGCAAGATTGATTTCTTATCCGTCGGAGGCTTTCCGGGCTTTAGAACCATAATAACTTCGGCGACCTTCCATTGGCACGGTACGTGTTCTAACCTAAGCGCGGCATTAACAAGTTTGAGCATTTCTTTCTCGGTAAATTTTTAAGGACATCTGTAATTAAGTCGTAGCGTAATGCTTTTTTTGGCTTGAGTGATTTTGTGATATTTTCCAGTTCGGAAAGCGTAGCTGCCGTCATTCTGTATTCCCCGGTCATTTCCAGAGTATAGCTATTGTCAGGTAGCGGTTCGCCTCTGAATGGCTTGAAGGTGTCAGCAAGATATTCAGTAAGAACTTCAGCCGTTTCTCGATCGCCTTTCGCCCATTCATTTTGATTTTTCCTTATTGGTGATGCCTGCAGTTTAGGCTTTTTAATGCCTGTCAGCGGTTGGGCTTTCTAAGTACGAACGAACCCCATGATTTTTGAATTCTCTGCGAGGTTCCCGCAGTGGGTTACCCGGTTTAAATATGTTTTATGATGCGGCGCTCGACTTTGTTGCCGTCGTTTACGGGCTCTTCTTTTCTCCTTTACCAGCTCTTTAATTTCTTGGGAACAGTGTAGTTGACCATAATGAAAGTCGTGAATATCTTATCAACATCAAGGAGTGTACGCTTTCCAATTTACGGCTTAAACTGTCTCTCGAGCTTCAAGGATGGTTCTTGGACACCGTGACTATTCAGAAGCTTCACCGATGGGACAATAAAATCACATACAACATGGGTGATTGATTAGATGGCTAAGATTAGGTTCTCCATGAGCAGTAATGCCACATACATAAATACATAGTTACTCCGAAATAAGGTGACTGAGACAGGGGTCAGATAGATCAGTTGTATCTGTGTCAAAAGCAAGATATCGCTTTCAGCGTGCATCACATGTTAATAAATCGTTTATAGCAGAGCCCTGTGTACTAAAAAAAGCTTCTGTGCATCCGAGACAAACCGCTTTTTGGAGTTTGTTGAGAGCGGATATCGCTGACAAAATTTCCTTTTGTCTACCTGACACCAAAAAGCTTCTCCAGATTTGCATTCCATGTTAGTAATAAATAGTTGAGCTTAATCTTATCCTAATTATCAGCATTGGGAATGAAAGGCGATCAACTGAACTATCATTCTAGTCATAAGGATAACGCCTATCAAGCTTTATCATTAACCAAGAGCTAGCTTTGATTGATTGATTTTGAAATTATTGAAATTAATTGACAAGACCCATTGTACGGTCCGTATAGTTCACTGTTGAATCTTCTTAATTCACCCTCAGTACAGATAAAGAAAAAAAAATCTTTCAAAATATCAGTGTTACTCTAAGTTGTAGAGAATAGCGGCCTACAGAAAGGCTACGGATTGAATGGATCGGTTGCGATTAAAACAGATCATCGCGTGTGAGGGGCAGTTTGTTACAAATCGCAAGTTATCAAATATGTGTGTTTGAAGTTCTTGCAATCGGTAGTGTGGGTGCGGCGCGGTTGACGATGTTATTCTCAGAATTTACCATCGGTAGCGTGTCTGTGGCTCGCTTTACTCGACGGCGAGATGCCAGCAACGATCCCTGTTTAAATGCCCGGATCAAGTTGACATACGGCCTCCTCGCGGCGCCCTCTGGATAGCCTCTTCAACAACCGTTGGGAGGTGAACAAACGTATGCAGCGACAAAACCCAGACCAGGTTGTGCGGCGGGTTAGCAATCCGCCCACGTAAAAAAAACAAAGTTATGAATGAACAAGATACCTCGGATACATGGACGGATACTCGACGAAGACAATGCACGAAAGAGGAACACGATTTGCGAGTATGCTCCTGGAATGTCAAAACCCTGTACACTCCCGGAGCTGCTCATAAACTAGAAGGAAACCAAAACGCAGTACAAGGCGGATATTATTGCGGTCCAGGAAATACGCTGGATAGGAAACGGTATGATAAGGAAGAAAAATTGCGACATTTATTACAGCTGTCACAAAAGATTGCACTTACTGGGATGCGGATTTGTCGTGGGAAAGCGGTTAAGGTCGAAGGTCATCGACTTTAAGCCTATAAGTGATCGCCTGGCTGTGATCCGCATCCGAGGCAGATTTTATAACATCAGCCTTATATGTGCATACGCCCCTACCGACGAGGCTGAAGACCCTATCAAGGAGGACTTCTATGACCTCCTGGACAACGCCTACGGAGCTTGTCCGAAGTACGATGTTAAAATTGTGCTCGGGGACTTCAACGCCAAAATCGGTAAGGACAACACCCTTGTCGGAGTGATCGGAAAGCACAGCCTCCACGATGCAACAACAGATAACGGCTTCCGACTCACGGACTTTGCGACAGCTCGTAATGCGGTGATAAGTAGCACAAGATTCCCTCGTAAGCGAATCCACACAGCAACCTGGCGATCTCCGGACGGTCGAACCGCCAACCAAATCGACCATGTGCTCATTCACGCAAGGCACGCGTCAAACATCCTGGATGTGCGAACATTCAGAGGGGCAAATGTCGACTCTGACCACTTCCTCGTAGCAGCAAGATTCAGAGCTCGACTGTCCAATGTCAGAAAGCTGCAGCAGCCCATCAGGAGGAGGTTCGACATTGGGCGCCTGAGCACACCGGAGGTTGCCAGAGTCTACAGGGAGCAGCTGAGCGAAAGACTCTACGGTATGCCTACGTCGAACACAAATGCCAATAATATGTGGCTGCCTTCCCGCTCAGCCATTCAGGAAGTAGCCGAAACCACATTAGGATACCTACCACCCCCGACAAGAAACCCGTGGTATGATGGCGAGTGTGAGCAGAAAAAGGCAGCAACCGACGAGGCGTACCAAAAGGCGCTGCAGAGGAAAACCAGGGCAGCGCGAGAAGAGTACCGAGCCAGAAGAAGGGAGGAGAAGAAACTACTGCGACAAAAGAAAAGAATCTTCGCAGCCTCCCAGCTCAAGGACATCGAGGAGTCTAGGGATAAACATAAAATACGAGCCTTTTACAAGAAAGCCAAAGCCTTGCAGGAGGCTTCAAAAAGGGCACCCAGGCTCTTCGAAACTGCGAGGGTAATCTTGTCACCGACCCGCAGGGAATAGTGGATGTATTTAAGCAGCATTTCCAGCAGCTGCTTAACGAGCATGACTAAGAGAGAGTAGTAGGGACCGAGGAAATCCCAACTCCAGCCGCTGAAGTAGTCCTCGATATCGATATCGATGATATCGACATCATCGCATGTTCTCGCCGTGGCATTATGGAAGCATTCACGGCCATTGAAGAACAGGCGAAACGAGGTGGTCTTAAGGTCAATGAAGACAAAACGAAGTACATGCTGTCAAGCAAAAACCAATCCGTCGCTCACCACCTGGGACAAAATATAACAATTGACAGCTACAATTTCGAGGTAGTCAAGGAGTTTGTTTACCTCGGGGCAAAAAAAAAAAAAAAAACCGCCCTTGGCAACCGCTGCTACTTCGGCTTGCCCAAACAACTGGGGTCAAAACTCCTCACTCGAAAGACCAAAGTCATGCTTTACAACAAGCTCATACTGCCAGTATTGCTGTACGGAGCCTAAGGCTGGACGATAAGCAGGACGGCGGAGCTGATTTTGGGTTCTTGCGAAAGAAAAAAAATTCTGCGCCTGATATTTGTACCTGTCTGTGAGGAAGGTGAATGGAGAAGAAGACACAACCGCAAACTCTACGAGCTGTACAAAGATGTGGATGTAGTCCGGAAGGCAAAGATCTGTCGACTAGAATGGCTCGGCCACGACTCCGAGCCTTCTGGTTCGAGAATAAGAGGAAGACCGAACCCCCGGTATAAAGACCAAGTAATCGCGGATGTAAGACATCTTGGTCTTGATAACTGCAAGCAGCGTGCCCGGGACTGTCAAGGAGCTATAGCTGAGCTATAGCTCAGACTCAGATCCTCCATGGATCGCTGGCCTGATAAGTAAGTAAGATTGAATATGAATCAAAATGAATTTAAATTTCTTTCAAGTGTGGCATTATCTAGGTAAATATTTATATGTGTATGTTGGCGTTACAGTCCATGAAGGACCTGAGCCGAGCTTCTCTCAATCACCCATGTTGTGTGTGATTTCATTTTCCCATAGGTGAAAGGGACCTACAGTTTATTGCCGGTTCCGAACGGCGAATTTCGAGAAGCTTTTCATGACAATTTTACTACAGGGGGTTTTGTCAGAACCCCGCTGAGGAGAAACACCGTGAAAACACGTTCGATGACATGGCTGTGTCGGGATTCGATTCCGTGTCATCGGCGTCAGAGGCCAACACACTACACACTGCGCCACGGTGCTCTCGCAGACACAATTTGATACACATGATTTTTGTTCAAGATTGCCATATGAGGAGCAACAACAATATCTCAAATCGATTTTGCATACACTTCAGTCTGATGAAGATGAAGAAAATATTCTAGAGTCTTTACCCGGCCAGGCAGAAGATGCTGAAGATTTTAATTTAGCTCAGGTATTGGATGTTGTGGAATACAACGTGGCCCAGGAATCCGAGGACGATGATGAAGATAAGAACGCATCTGGTCAGCATAGTGAGAATAATATTTGTTTTACGGGAAAAGATGTAAAGGTACGGCAGAAAACACCACCAACATTCAGTCAGGCGGACAGCTGGCAATAGCGGCATCAAAACGTTAAAAGTAGCGTCTTAAAAATAATTAAGTTTTAGAAGTTTATAGGCGGCATTAATTAAGAAGTAAGGGCGTCTTCAATCAGTACACCCTGTTCATTCGACACGACAAAGATTTAGGTGAGTCAACCCCTTGTTTTGTACAAAATTAAAAAAAAAACGATTCGCCAACGCAACAATGAACAAAGTATCAAAACTCGCACGAACACCCCCAAGAAACTACAACAACAATGATACAGCGGCACAATTACCAACACAGGTGACTAAACGGCGTATTGTAGAGATGTCATCAGAACCATTGCTTGCGAGGGACACTGATACGCAACATAATACGGTGGTAAATATACCTATGTCCGATCTGCCGACCAAGTCGGATTTGGCGGACATCTCCACAAAAATGCACGAATTGCATACGGACAACATAGCGCTAAAGGCCAAAATCCAGCTCATGGAAGATCGATACATCTCACTTGAACGCAAGGTTGAAGCTCTTGAAAAAAGAGCAATTGAAAACAACATTGTTGTGCATATACCAACCCAAACAGGAGTTGAGGCGGAATCTAGAGCAAGAGAAATATGCTTGGAGCTCTTGCAGACGACGGACACATCATTAGTTGCGGATACCCGGGCGGCTCAATCTAAAGGCAACATATCGAACATCATAGTAAAGATGAAAAACAAGCAGGATGTAGGACGCATCCTAAGAACAGCATCTAAACTTCGCGGCACTGGTGTCTCTATGCATAAAGATTACACCATGGCATCCAGACAAAGGAGAAGGCAACTGTTGGAACTGAGAACCGCTATCACAAAGAAAAACAATAATATAAAAACTGAACTAAGGGGGCAAACATTAAAAGCAGGCGACGATGTTTATTATTTTGACAAGAACAATATCATACAATGTGACAGCGCAAACGGGAAAGCAACACTTCAGCAGATGATCAACGATAGATTGAAAGCCTCAGTGACAGGAGGTGCAGTGCAGAACTCTTATGGTGCAAGCACAAGCAGAAATAACACCACTGCTTCTCAAACTGTGTATCAGAAACATTTTTAATTGTAATGCCGTCTGCCATTTTAAATATTCTAAGTCTATAACACGTAGTAAAAAAATAATTAATTGTAAAAAGCTAAAAATATTGTCGTATAATATAGCAGGATTAGGAAATAAGTCTCTATTTACCGAATTTTATAATTTTGTTAATTCGTTTGATTTCATATTTCTATTCGAAACTTTCACAACGGAAAATAATTATAGTCTCTTTGAAAATAAGTTCCTAAAATATGAGTTTAATTGGATACCTGCCATAAGAAGACATGCAAGGGGAAGAGCCAGCGGAGGATGCTACTTTGGTTACAAGAAAGATTTAGATGTCTGCTGCGAGTTCAGAACGTTCGAACAGCTCACATATTTAAGACTGCGATTGAATAATAAAAGATTTTATATATTTCCAACATATCTCAACTGTAACCACTGGGAAAGAGATTTCGAGAAACTGCAAGAGGCAATGATTTGCTGCGATGAACAAAATGTCCTTATAATCGGAGACTTGAATGCGCGAGTTGGAGAGATCGGCGGAATGGAAAACGAAAAGACCAGTACAGAGCGGCGGTCTAAGGATTCATTTTGTAACGAAAGGGGAACGATACTTGCAGAGTTTTGCGATTCTTTTGGCTTCCGAATTCTAAATGGTACCACTTTAAGTGACGAGCAGGGAGAGCTGACATTTATTGGAGGCAGTGGTGCATCAGTTATAGATTACTGTTTGGCAAAGGGTGAATGGAATGATCATATCACTGACTTGGAAGTAAAACAGATCCCATATTCAGACCATCTACCAATCACTGTCACGTTTAGCTATTCGGCAACGGTGAATGAACAAGTCAGGGAAATGATGGTGATTCCAAAGCTGATATGGAAGGACAATAAAGCCATTCTATATAGAACAAAAATGGAGGAGAAACTGCAAGGACAACATATTTCGAGCAGGGAGGAGTTCGAGCAAATTATAAAAGAGTCATATCCCTATGGAACTGCAAACACAGGTGCATATAAACAAAATAAAGAACCGTGGTTTGATAAAAGGTGCCAGAAAGCTAGAATAGCATCGTTTGCGTGGCTAAGATTATTGCGTTCATTTAACACAGAGACGCTTAAAAAGTCTTATCTTAAAGCCAATCAAGAATTCAAAACCATATGCAGACAAAGTAGGCGAAATTATTACGAAAGCGAGGCGCGTAGACTGGGGCGCTGTAATAGTTCATCGGAATTCTGGAAGCTAGTTAAGAAACTCAATGGAAACAAGTATGTGATCAACAGAGGTCTTGGCCCGAATATACTTCATCAATACTTCAAGGATTTATTGAACCCAACAGTGAGCGGACCTATTTTCGTATATGCGACGCCAGACATCCGGAACAACATGTTGGATGGCCCGATAACTCATCAGGATCTCAATGCTGTGCTTCCCTGTCTGAAAGATAAGAAAGCAGCAGGGTCGGATGGTATACCAACCGAATTCATTAAGTACAGTACCAACGGTCTAAAAGACAACCTTATTCGTTTATTCAATAACATTTTGGATCATGGAATAATACCTCAACGATTTAAAGAAGCCTTGATTTTTCCTATACACAAAAAAGGGAATACATTGGATCCAGCTAACTATCGGGGAATATCCTTTCTTAATGCATCCTACAAAATTTTTGCAACAATACTGCAGAAGAGACTAAATACATGGATAGAAACCAATAACCTAGTAAAGGAATTTCAAGCAGGCTTTCGGTCTGGATATTCAACTATTGACCATTTATTTGTATTGAATAGCATAGCAAGTACATATATGAATCGCAATAAGAAACTATATGCATTTTTTGTGGATTTTAAGGCGGCCTTCGATACAGTGAACCGAAACGCCCTGTTTTATAAGTTATATGGAATGGGTATGTCATCGAAATTTGGAAGGGTCGTACAAAATCTATATGAAAATACTAAGGCAGCCGTGTGGAATGGTGAGGCGGTATCAGGATGGTTCCAGACGAGGTCAGGTGTAAAACAGGGATGCCCGCTGAGTCCAAACTTATTTGCCCTCTTCATAGATGATATTGTGGACTATCTTCCGGGAGGCGTTGAATTTGCAGGAGTTTCTTTCAAAGCCCTTCTGTTTGCAGATGATATCGTGCTGCTGGCAAACTCACCGGAATCCCTGCAACGGATGATAAATCGTTTGTATGAGTACTGTAAACTTTGGAGTCTTATCGTGAATTTGGAAAAATCTAAGATAATGGTTTTTAAAAAAGGAGGAGGCAGGTATGCATATAACGAAAAATGGAACTACAATGGAGAAAGAATAGAAGTAGTTAAAGAATACAAGTACCTTGGAATCCTGTTATCAAGCAGCCTTAGTATGAAGAGGCACCTCCATGAAAAGCTTACGAAATCTAAAAACGTAATTAATGTAGTGTGGAAGAACTGTTTCAGTAATAAAAACATTAACCACAGTAGCAAGTTCAAGGTATTCGAAGCCGCATCTGAGGCAATAATGCTCTAC
Source organism: Eumerus sabulonum (assembly GCA_951905685.1). Taxonomy (NCBI): domain Eukaryota; kingdom Metazoa; phylum Arthropoda; class Insecta; order Diptera; family Syrphidae; genus Eumerus; species Eumerus sabulonum. The sequence goes on from OX645063.1 coordinate 44,140,616, forward strand.
GGGGCTCAGGTATGGGGATACAGGCCCTACGAGGAGGTAGAGAAACTGCAACGTTTTTTCATTAAAAAGATTTTCCATCTGCCTCCAAAGACTCCGAACTATATGCTTATGCTGGAAACAGGTTTATCTCCCCTATTTGTAAAAACACTCAAACTGCAAGTCAACTACATATTAAGGGTTGGGAATATGGCAGGCAATCGACTTCCTAAGATAGTTGCCCTTCAAGCGATTCGTAATAAAACCACATGGTATAAGGAGTGGTTGGAATTAGCAAGTGGGTGTGGAGTAGAGCTGAACGCGGAAGACAGGAACTGGGAAAATTCATTATTCGATCTAATAAAACAAGTCGACATCCAGGCCAAAAGGAAGTTTTTAGAAGAAGCGGAGGGATCACTACACCGTAATACGTACAGCCGGCTAAACCACAACCTGGAGGGTAAAAACTATTTTAAAGACATACATAGTATCCAGGAAATTTCGACAATGTTTAAGCTCCGTGGAGAACTCATAAGGCTCAATTTCGTGCCCCATAGGGAAGACCTTCCCATACTCTGTAGTATGTGTAATTTGAAGGAGAGAGAAGATACCTTGCACTTCTTAGGTAAGTGCCCAGTCCTAAGAGAAACTAGGAGAAGTGTTTTTGAAAAGGACTTTTTATCAGAGAGCGAAATGATATCACTTCTCAACGAAATCGATGTCAAGAAGCTATTTGTATATTGCAAAATTGCATTAAGATATAGAGAAAGCATATTATCAGAAAACTTTTAAAATCGCTAAAAATAATAGAAGTATTTATAAAAATGTAATCATGTATAGTTAAATATTTGAAACTAGATGCAAAGCGTATTAAGAAAATTGTCAATCTGGCAGACGGCAATGCCATGCATATTGATTTTGTATACCTTAGGCTAGTAAATGAAAAGAAAAAATAAAATCTAATCTAATCTAATCTAAATCATTCAGTCAGGCTTGTGCCCACAATATACTGAAAGACAGCAGTTTTTTTGGTCCAAATCCAGAGACAAAATCTCTTAGCGATGTTGGTACTTTTTGTGCTTTGATGAGTCCACCTATTCAAGCAATAATATGCAGGCACACGAATAGGAAGGCACAAGAAGTGTACAAAGCTATAAATGAAAAAAATAGTAACAAACCAGCGTCGTTATGGGAGCCGTTAGATGAAGAGGAGCTGTTGGCATTTTTTGAAATTATCTTGGTGACAGGATGTCGTTAGTCAAATTACGCCACGGTTGCAGAATTATGGAAAAAAAATGCCTATCCCCTTTTCCGCGCAACCATGATCTCTCCGTTTTGACTACAATGCCACACGCTCTGCTCGAATGAGAACCGATGCAGTCGGGCCAACGCAGAGAGTTTCTGGAAGAGCTGGGAGAGCATCTTTGCATACCTACAATAACAAGGAGAGCCTGAATTCCTCGTAATGTGGCAAACTTCCGCGTAAAAAGTGTAGTGGAATGCATTTTGGGTGTTCCAATTGATCAAAAGGTACACAATACCCACTTGCCATTTCTGCCCGATGATTCTTCTCAAGAAGACGCATCAGGTCGCAAAAAAATTAAAAGGGCTTGCTTTTTATGTTCTTCTTCTTCTTCTTCTTAGCGGGCGCTACAGTTCGGGGGCCTGGGCCTCAACCAACATGCCCCTCCATCTAGCACGATCTTTTCCTAGCCTTTTCCATTGCCGCACACCCAGTTGGCTGAGGTCCCCTTCCACCTGTGTGCGTATCTTAAGTGCGGCCGTCCTCTGCTTCTTCGTCCCTCGGGGTTGGATTCAAAGACTCTCCGGGCTGGAGCGGTGGTGTCCATTCGCTCTACATGGCCCAGCCATCTTAGGTGTTGAATCCGTAGACGCCTGGCTAGGCTCATGTTGCTGCACAGCCAGCCAGTGGTTGAATCTTTTCCTCCATCCCCCGTCTGCGTTTATAGGCCCGAAAATCACGCGCAAAATCTTTCTCTCGAACCGACCAAGGGCCTCCTCATCCGCTTTTGATTGTGTCCATGCTTCTGCGCCGTACAACAGGACCGGGATGATAAGGGTGTTATATAGAGTCTACTTTGTCGTTCAGGAGAGGACTCTATTACTCAATTGCCTCCTGAGCCCAAAGAAATAGCGATTGGCAAGACTGATTCTGCGTTTGATTTCGGAACTGATGTCGTTGTTCCAAGTAACTGCGGAGCCAAGGGAGACGAAGTCCTTAACTACCTCGGACTTATATCTGCCAATACAAACGTTCTGACCAAGACGTCGGTGGTGAGCGTCCTTTTTTGATGACAGCATATATTTAGTTTTGCCCTCGTTTACCGCCAGACCAACTTTCGCTGCCTCGAACTCAATACTCGCAAGCGCCTCATTGACATCTCGCTGTGATCTACCTATTATGTCAATATCGTCGGCGTATGCAAGGAGTTGCGAGGATTTGAAATAGATTTTGCCTCTTGTATTGGCCAGTGATTTTTGCACAATCATTTCCAATATGATGTTGAAGAAATCACACGACAGCGCACAGCATGAGCTGGTACATGCTCCTAATCAGGTCATTCTCAGCGTCGACTACGATTCTACTACTAGGTGTCCATTCTCATCTCTGCAGGCTTCCGTTCTGGCTTTATAACCTTGGCATGTTCGCTTTATCTGTTGATAAAACTTTCGAACGTCATGCCTGCAGTAACACCTCTCCAGATCCTCAATCGCGCGCTTCTCGTGCTCTTTCTTCTTCTTCTTTTTAACTCGTAGATCTCACCAGCTGCTCTTGTTCTTTTATGCAGCGAGGCCTTATACGCATCCTGCTTCGCTGTATGAATCCTCGGCACTCGTCATCGAACCAGGTGTTTTTTCGAGGTGGAGCCTTGAAACCCAAACTTTGAATGCAGAGCTTTCCAGGGCTTGTTTGCAAAGGTTCCAATGCTGTTCTATTGAAAGCGTGGAGGATTGAGGTGTATTGGAGAGCTTAAAGGAGACGCGATCGGTAAAAGCACGAGCGGTTTCTGGCGATAGTAGCTTTGCGAAGTCATAACTTTGTATTCTTACTTTACTCCGTTCCGTTCGTGATATCCGTAAGCCCATCTTGGCTACTTCAAGATAGTGGTCCGAGTCGATGTTAGCCCCTCGGAAAGTTCGAACATCAAGAATAGTGGAAGAGTGTCTGACGTCGATCGCGATGTGATCCATCTGGTTGGTAGTCGATTGATCAAAAGACCGTCAGGTGTCTTTGTGTATATCGAGGTGTGGGAAACGCGTACTGGCTAGAAGGAGATTTCGCCCGTAGCAAGATCAATCAGCCTGTGTCCTTTATCGGATGTGGTGTCGTGTAGGCTATGTTTGCCGATGACTCGTTCAAAGATGCTTTCCATAACCATCTTAGGCTGATGTTAAAAAGATGTTGCCTAGATACGGATTGTTATGAGGCGTTCGCTCACATGCCGAAAGCTTAGGACTTTTTACCTTAGTCCACCTCGAATAACAAATCCGCATCCAAACAATCGTTGCCCTCTCTCCCTATAGCAGTCGCCGTAGTAAATATCGCAGTTTTTCATCCGCTTTATACCCGGTCCATTCCATCGCATTTCCTGAATGGCAGTTATGTCCGCTTTATAGCGGTCTAGGGCGTCCGCAAGTTGTTCGGCTACACGTGGCCTGTTTAGGGACCTAACATTCCACGTACAAAGTCGAAGATCATTGTCCTTTTTTCGTTTTTTGCAAGAGTCGTCAACATAAATCCTATCCGTTATATTCGAGGCTTGTGGTTGTTTCGGAGTTTGTGTTTTTTTTTACAGTTACGGCTTACTAGGCCGTAGCCCAACCGACTAATCCTGTTTTTTTGGCGCAGGAGATCTCCAGATGGCACCACGAGGAGGTGGGGATAGGACTTACTAACAGTGCCGCAAGATGTTCGACTGCGGTGTTCCTGCTTTTTATGGATGATTAAGAGAGAGATTGGTCCTTCTTGGGCTATAACGCCACCACAAAAGAAGAATAAGATACGTTTGCTACTATTTGACAAAAAATCAGTCGAAAAACCGCCATTTTTTAGTTTTTTGTTTTATGTTTCTAAATATAACAAATATCTAGGCAATGGCTCTAGTAAAAAAGGTATCTGGGTAGAAAGTGTCATATTAACCCTGGTTAATAATGAACGTGTGAGGGTTAACCTTGTTTTCGTCGTTTCAGCTTACAAACGCTTTAGTGCATTTGTAATTTATTAAAATGGCTTTTATCTCTGATATAGAGCAGCGAGTAATTACCTATCAGTCCTAACAAAATCCACCCGATTTACCCGATAAGGACTTCCAAGGTAATGATCACCAACTTTGTCCGGCTCCGACTGGGACCTACCCTCCTGACAAACCAACATCTCCTCAAAAGAGAACCACCACCGATGTGCCCTGCCTGCCATAGCAACCTCACCATAAATCATATGCTGGGTCCCTGCCTCCTCTCATCAAACTAATTAAATCATCTAAATCCAAACCTAAACATTCTCCAACTATTAACGAAACCTTGTTGCGTACAAATACCCACCAAAAACCTTTTCCGCTCCATCCCTCCCTCTCCCGTATTTCTACCCGTCATTTTGGTCCGTTGCTCTCTTTTGAGGGTGGCCTCGGTGCATACAAGGATCAGGAGGATCTTGCGGTATCCCGGTCCGACTCTCTTGAGGGGGCAACAAAGCAGGTAAGACCGGACGGATGGACCGACAGCAGGGACGGACAGTCCGACAGCAGGGACGGACGGTCCGACAGCAGGGACGGACGGCCCCAAAACACTGACAGCAGGGACGGACGGTCCCCAAAACTGACAGCAGGGACGCACGGTCTCAAACGCCGACAACAGGGACGGACGGTCCCCATCGAGACCAGCAACCACGACAAGGGCGAAGGCCCCACCCTAACCAAATAATTGTTTGAGCAAAAGAAGAATGTCACCCCCCAATCAGTAGTGTCGTCTAAAAGCAAATGAATGTTGAAACCCCAAAAGAATTGTCAACCCAAAGAGTAAATTGTTGTCTCACTCCTATATGTTCTAAGAGAAAAAAAGGAAAAACATTGTAAATACTTAAATTGTGAGCGGGTAGCTCAACATTCGGCAAGGGTATTTCGATAATTACAAGTCCCTCGAAGACAAAAGAGTGCTTGAGTGCACCTAGACCACCGGGTTATTCGAGGGAGACGTTTAGCTTTAACTTCAATAACTTTTAGTACAACCGGGGTGGTGAATGCTTCCGTTACCAAAGACAACAACCTCTTCCAACCGGAGCTGAATGAAGTGAGTGTGGAGGCTATTGGAACTCTGGAGGTGATTCCCTTTGTTCCGATAGCCAAATGGACTGGGGCGAATTCTCACACACCACCTTAGACTTCAACCGCCAAAAGCACAGGGCGGCGAGAAAGCCAGTAATTCATTTCAATTGAAGAAAAAAAGGGAAGTAGAAAATCCCAAAAATTAAATAGAAAATAAGTGTGAAGAGAAATCACCAGATAGGATTAAACTCGCCACACCCGGGAGTTTAACCCAAAAAAAAGATGGCCGAATTCGCCCCAAATGGGTGTGTGTGACGTGTGTGCGAACCGGTTGGAGGGGTAGACGGGAAGGTAACCCGTACGAACATATTCAATTGGAGAAGAACTATATAGGCAAAAAGACGGTCGGTGAGTGGATAGTGGCCACCACCTGAGAGACAAAGAACAAAGGCGAGAGAACAAAAGAAAACAAGGAAAAAGCAGAGGCAATAAAAAAAGGAAGGGAAGAAACGAGGAACACAAAAGACGTGAAGCGGAGGCAATAGACATATTTCTTTCATATATTACATTTGTTTTTTTTATCCCTCGAATTACCTGCTAATCCCCAACGCCTAACAATCTGACCCCGTTTTGGGAATCGCGTCTCCCATTACGGATGCCGAGCACCCCGCAGTCAATAAGAGGAAAAAGATAAGACCCCCAATAAAGTGTCCCCCCTCATTTCCAAAAGAAGCTGGTCGTTTTCCTTTTAGTTTTCGTAGTTTTCACAAAACTACGTGGCGCCCTATACATTCCGACTACCGAATCCCCGAACCCATCCCCAAGGAGCTAGTGTGCGCAAAGAACGCGCGCACCCCAGTTGTTGTGTCAATCTGACACAACAACCTACTCAATGTAATATAGAAATTGCTAATAAAATTGTATGTATGTATGTATGTATGTATGTATGTTGGCGTTACAGTCCATGAAGAACCTGAACCGAGCTTCTCTCAATCACCCATATGTGTGATTTAATTTTCCCATAGGTGAAAGGGACCTACAGTGTATTGCCGGTTCCGAACGGCGAATTTCGAGAAACTTTCCATGACAATTTTATTACAGAGGGTTTTGTCAGAACACCGCTGAGGAGAAACACCGTGAAAAACACGTTCGATGACATGGCTGTGTCAGGAATCGATCCCGTGTCATCGGCGTCAGAGGTCAACACACTACCCACTGCGCCACGGTGCTCTCAAGTTATGTATACTTAGAATTAAATTATAATATTCCTCGCTTTCAACCTTAGAGCCGATAGTCCTTGCTGCTAGTGCTCCTGACATCATTATTAACAATAGATTTTTAATGTATTATTGATAAGAAAATAAAAAAATAAATAAACGAAATAAAAATACATATAAATTGAGTTGGTTGCTTTGTTTTTTTTAACATTTCGTTTTGTTTCTTTCAGCTGGCATCACACGAATTCTTTAGCTATCATTGCAATATATCAATTATAATAAAATGATTTACATTCTAAACGGCAATTAAGATTCATTGTTTATCATGCGTGTTCTTGGCCCAAAATTAATTTAGTACAAGAATATACTTTTTGATAAATTTCCATAGATATTTATTCGCTTGTTAGTTAATTATTTCTATCGGAAGTAAACGTAGTCATTAGTCGGCAAATATCTTTCCACTGTATTGGTCTTTTCCGATATGACGTAATATTGACCTTAGTATTCTATTACAGATTATAGAACTTTGGTATTCTTTCCGACCTCATCATTGTCTAGTAAAACAAACATATTAAAGGGGCTCATACATATGTATGTAGGCATTCAGTTCATATTGCACAATTAAGACAATAATTTCAAAACTTGTTTTTTGGTTGGACATGCACAAGTTGTTTTTTAAAAAAGTCTGAAAGGTTCGTATCAGTGTGGTTTCAGACCGGATAAATCCATAAAAGATCAATTAATAATAATAATAATAATTAATAGATGTTCTGTCTTATATTTTTAATCGCTGTATTTATGAAGGTGTTTTTCCAGACGAACTTAAGTGTGCAGATGTTATTCCACTATACAAGAAGGGCTCTACTATAGAACTGTGCAATTATCGACCTATCTCTCTTCTCCCAGCCTTAAGCAAAGTTTTCGAGAAGCTTATAAAAAATAGGATAGTAAGTTATCTTCTAAAAACTAAGTTTTTTAATCCATCACAATTTGGCTTCCAAAAAGGTAGATCAACCGAGGATGCACTCTTAAAATTTTGTGGTAATGTGATGTCTAACCTAGATAATAAGAAGGCTACTGCTAGTCTTTTTATGGATATCTGTAAAACTTTTGATATGGCTGACCACTCCATTCTCCTCACTTGAAAGGGCAGGATTACGAGGTTTCATGTTAAATTTGTTTGGTTCGTACTTGAAAGATAGGTGCCAAGCAGTGAAGATTGAAGAAACTAGAAGTGGTATTATGTTTTTAAAGCTAGGCGTACCTCAAGGCTCCGTTTTAAGCCCCATTCTTTTTCTTATATATATATAAGTTCTCTCTTTGCACTTAAGTTCCAAGGCACGTTAACAGCTTTTGCAAATGATGTAGGTTTCTCGTATGGCGCAGATAGTTGCCTAGACCTGATTTCTGGCATAAATATGGACCTTCATCTTCTAAGAACCTGGTTTTCCAAGCCAAAGTTGGTCATGAGTGCAAAGACTAAGGTAATGTTTTTTAGTTTTTCACCATCTCCAGTCCCCGAAATTAATATTTACTTTCACTCACCAGAGTGCCAAAAATTCGAACTTAATATTTGCAACTGTAAGCCCGGCTTAACTTCTCCTACCTTCAATGACAATCTAAAGGGTTGACCATAATAGGCAGAAGCGAGCATATGCAAGCAGAGGGGAAGGTCTTTTTACATGCAAAGCATATGATATACCCATAATGGGAATATACGAAGTTTCGTTAAATGTTCGTTAACTGATGGGAGCAGACGGAAGGTCTTCATGAAAGAAGACATTCCGTACGGAATTTTGACAGCTGATAGTGAAAGGAACCAAAAGTACAATAAAGAAACACTTTTTAGTTCTTAATGGTTTTAATCTATTTCCCATTGTTTTATTTTCCATTTTTCTCACTTTTAATAAAACGATTGTACCCACACCGAAAGTAAACAAACCGAATAAAATTCATTTGACAGTTCCTTTCCTTCTGCTCGCTTATGTTCATTATGGGTAACTTGACTTTTCGTTGAAACAGAGGGGAGAATATCGTTCGGTTCTGACGTAAGCTTCTGCTTGCTTCTGCCTATTATGGTTAGCCCTTAAGTTGCAGTGACAAATGCTTCCGAATCGAGAACGTAAATGAATTTAAGTATCTGGGGCTTATCATTGACTCGAAAAAGTGCTGCTCGAAACATGTAGATGCTTTCAGAATCTATTGTCGTTCTACACTTAGGCATTTTTTCTATTTGCGCAAAGTCTGTTCCACATTGCTCTTGAAGACTATATACTTTGGCATTTTTCACTCAAAGTTACATTACGGTATTGCTTGCTGTTGTGGTAGTTTTAAAAATAAAATAAATTCCCTCATATTGTTACAAAAATACATTTTTCGAAAACTATGCCGAAAACCTGTGCGTCGTCCTAGTTACCCTTTGTTCTGTGACTTAAAGATTCTCCCTGTTCTTCATTTGTACTGCTTTGGTGTTGAAGTGTTTTTTTTTTTTTTTTTAAATCTGGTAATCGTAGTTTTCGTTTAATGTCAAATTACAACTTACGTGTTAACTTTTCGTACTTAGTTTCTGTGCCTTCCTTCCATGCTACTGCTTATCGTAATTTTTATGAACTTTCGTTCAGAAAAACAACTGTACCAGGAACATTTCTTAGACTAGTAAAAAATTGGCTCCTCAATTCAATTTCTCTAGCATGGAATCTATTCTTTCTGACAATCTGGTCTAATTTAAATCATAGTCTTTGTTGCTTGCCTTATGAAGTTTAAAGTAATACGTACATATATATACGTATATTTTAAATTTTGTCTTTCAAGGGTCACCCCCCCCCCAAATAAATTAAAATATAATATCTAATTGTACACTTTGAAGTGGCATTCGACTCTATTTTTATTACTTAAGTATATAAATATAGAATGCCATATGAATTTCTTATATTTCATACCTATCATATCTTCATTGCTACGTTATTCTAAATTGTAACCGAAATTATATATGAAACCTTATAACAAAAACCTTTCACCGTGCGCGTTGGACATCGCCACGGGTGCGTCTTGTCAAAAAAAAAAAAACAAATTATTCACAATGCGGCAATTCTTGGTAAAGACCCAAGAATACCAAATTGACACCCATCACCTTTTCGTCTATATCGCGTATGACCGCGTATGACAGGGTGCATAGAGACGAGCTATACAGCGCCATATCTTGTTTCGACATTCCTGCCAAACTCGCCAAATTGTTCAGAATGACAATGGAGAACTATCGCTGCTCCATTAGGGTCGGTAGCGAATTAACCGAGACCTTTGATGTTAAAAACGAATTTAGACAAATTGACGCACTGTCATGTAATTTCCTCAACATCGTGCTTGAAAAGATCAAACGAGACTCACTGGCCAACACAAGCCAGTGTACAACTGCTCGTGTAGGCGCATGACGTTGACGTAATTGGACGAACACAGCGGGACGTCAATGATGCGTTCGAAAGTATTGAAGCAGAAGCGGCTTAAATGGGTATTTCGGTTAACGAGGGTAAGTTGAAATATATGCTGTCAAACCAAAAAAGACGCACAACACCGACGTCTCGGCCAGAACGTCACAACTGGCAGCTACAGATTCGAAGTGGTCAAGGATTTCGTCTACCTTGGCTCACCAGTGATCAGCGACAACAATACCAGCGCTGAGATCAAACGCAGAATTACTCTTGCCAACCGCTGCTTCTTTGGGCTCAAGAGGTAATTGAGAAGTAGAGCCCTCTCTCGAAAGACCAAAGTTGCGCTGTACAAAACCTTAATCATACCGGTCCTCCTCTTTGGCGCAGAGGCTTGGACTTTAACGAAAGCGGATGAAGAGGCCCTTGGTCGTTCCGAGAGGAAAATTCTGCGTTCAATCTATGGTCCCGTTTGTATAAACGGGGAGTGGAGGAGAAGATACAACGACGAACTACATGGGCTGTACAGCGACATCGGCCTAATACGACGTCTACGGACCCAACGTCTAAGATTTCTAGGTCATGTAGAGCGAATGGATAATACAACTCGGTGCGAGTCCGACTTGCATTTGGCCGGTTTTTTTTCACACACATCTATTGCATACTACTCAGTCTTTTGAGTTCAGCCGGTTTTAGTAAGTACGCTGGTTTGGAGCTGATTTCCAATAACCTTTCGGATGGAAAACTTGAATCGAAGAGGATTCCATCAATTTTCTTGACCCTCGAACACGCAATGTAGGCAAACCCGGCATTAAATTCACTTATTCCTAAGTCCACAACTGCATTGTCCAATGTAATTCCTTGCGACCTGTGAATACTAATGGCGTATACGACCTGCGTTATAGGAATAGCGCCTGAAGCGAAAGTCGGTCCCGTGTAAGTTTTAAACTTAACCACGTCTTCGGATCCAACGTCTAGGATGGCTAGGTCCTGTGGAGCGAATGGACATCAACGTTCCGGCCCGAAGAGTCTTCGACTCCAACCTCGAGGGACGACGCAGCAGACGACGACCGCATTCAAGGTGGCGCACACAGGTGGAAAGGGACCTCAACCAACTGGGCGTGCAGTACTGGAAGCGGCTGGCCAAAGATCGGGTCGGCTGGAGAGGCTTTTTGGTTGAGGCCCTGATTTACCCCAAACTGTAGCGCCATCAAAGTAAGTAAGTAATAGTGTAAACAATTTCATCTCTCTAAAATGTCAGGAAGTGGTCCAAAAACGCGAACAACGTTTTGAGTCCGAGTCAGCACAAAGAAAGCTCACCTTCGGTTCGCTTTGACACATAGTTTACTCGACTAGGATTCTTATACACTTCAACCTACAATGATTGGCTTTATTCAAATGGCAGACAGTGTCCAAGAATTTCTAAGAATCAGAATTTGTGATCCATGAATAAGATTCCACCAACAGGTGTGTTTGGTATGCAAATGTTTATGCTGAATCAATTTGTGACGTCCAATTGAGAATATTGATGTACGAACAACTTCTTACGTGAGTATGCACTATATGTAAGAGTACATGCCAAGTATGTATGAAATACAAATATGATGGAGACAGGAGGTTTAAGCTTTAACGGTTTTGAGAAAAAAATTACCAGCACAATAAATCAACTTTTTGCCACTTGGAGTATATGTACATATGCATATTTAGAATTCGAAAAAAGTAAATGGGACAAGCGTTTGGTTCGATTTTTACTTGGGGCAACCCTATCAACTATTCTACTGATTCCAGCACACCGTTAATTTTATCGCCCATTTACATTCGCTATTTTCATCAAACAATAACTAGTGCACACTAGCATCTAATTGTTTGATATTTTATTAAACAGACGAGAAAAAAAAAACAGAAAATAATTGCTCATGGATGGTGGCTCACTATTTACGCATAATTCTGTTTCGACGAAAGATCTACGAAGGTAGCAATAAAAAAAAAATATATGTTAATTGGTACAGAAAAGTAAATTGACAACACAAGGCAAACAGCCCAGCAAGTGGCGCGGTGAGCTTTAATACTGTATTGGCGGACGATCTGCTCAAAGGTACGACTGCTCCAGCAAATGTTTGATCGTTATGCCCGCAGTAAGTCGTGAAAACATTTAGTCCGGGAAAGGTACAACAAAAAAATCACTTTGCATAACGATAAACTTTAAATTGGGTCAGTCTTGTACACCAGATGCATTCCAGTGGACTTGCGAAATAATCTTCAGAGAAGACGACCCATCTAGTGTTTGAAGCCTAAAGTGACCGGTAACGCAACTACTCGTTCGTATAAAAGGCAGTTTGATTGGGACATCAATTTTAAGATTTATGTAATTCGGTTGATTGCAAAATGAGTAACTGTCGATGTATTGTGTTGGTTTCCGCCGTTGCGTTAATAAGCTTAGTGCGAAGTGCAAGTAAAGATTTGAGTGAGATACCACCTGGAGACGTCGACTATAGTGTAGGCGACAATAGTTCAAACGATATTCTGGAGCGTACCCTGCGGGAGGACGTGGTGAGGAAAAATTTGGTGTTTCATTACTTTAAGTGAGTGAAAGAAGGTTCAACTTGTTTTTCTTCTTAATGTTTATTCCAAAAGTATTATTTATTGCCACTGATCAAGTGTTGTTCAATCTTGCTTCTTTGCTTGTGCAACATTTAAATAACATTAAGTTTCAATTGGGGTTTTATGTATTATATTTCAAACCTGCTTTCCTGCAATTATATGTGTACGAATGTTGTTCTTAATTACTCCAGACTTATCAGATAACCTATTTACTAGGTTCAAAGGCCTTGTAGTGCCAATTGTAAATGGGTAAATTACGTATTTTTAGATATGATTTATTTGAATGTAGTTAATGCGAACGAATCATTTCTAAAATGCTTTTATCGATTTCTCTTTAATTCAGATGGATTAATAATTAAAATATTTTGGAAAATCTTGAAAACATATCAATCTTTGTGCATGCAAATTTGTTTTTTGTTTCCCACATTTCAGAAATGGCATTAAGGTCTACGAAGAGGACGGACTAGAGGCGAATCTATCAGACACTGGCTGCCTACCATCGGATAAGTTTGCATTCATTATACATGGATGGAGCCAAGATTGCCAAGAGGAATGGGTTCCTAGATTAATAAACAGTTAGTATACATATTCATACATGCATTTCTATACTTATATTATTTATTAAGTTAAATCCGCAAATATAAGTCAGCAAGTCGCACACGTAATCAAGACCCGAAAAAACCAAAATAGACTATGTAATATATACTTACAGGATGCGTATAGCATTCGTTAATGGTATTGAGATTAAAACCAATTTCCTTATATTTTTCACAAAATTTATTATATTTTCATGAAATTTTTTACAAGACGTTGAATATTCAAAGAAATGTCCGCTAGCGGCGGAGAGCGCCGTGTCACAGTGGGTAGCATGTTGGCCTCTGACGCCGATAACACGAGATCGAATTTCGACAACAGCCATGTCATCCAATGTGTTTTTCACGGTTCTTCTTCTCAGCGGGGTACTAACAAAACCCCGCGTAGTATAACTGTCAAGAAAGGTTTCTCGAATTTCGCCGTCCGGAACCGGCGATAAGCTGTAGATCTCTTTCTCTCTCTTCTAATCGGGCGCTACAGTTCGGGGTGAACCTGGGCCTCAACCAACATGCCCCTCCAACTAGCACGATCTTTTGCTAGCCTTTTCCATTGCCCCACACCTAGTTGGCTGAAGTCCCCTTCCACCCGTGTGCGCCATCTTAAGTGCAAGCGTCCTCTGTTTCTTCGTCCCTCGGAGTTGAATTCAAAAACTCTTCGGGCTGAAGCTGTTTTGTTCATACGCTCTACATGGCCTAGCCATCTAAGGCGTTGAATACCTAGACGCCTGACTAGATTCATGTCGCTGTACAGCCCGTAAAGCTCGTGGTTGAATATTTTCCTCCATCCCCCGTCTGCGTTTATAGGACCGAAAATCACAGGCAAAATCTTTCGCTCGAAACGACCAAGGACCTCCTCATCATAGTGTCCATGCTTCTGCGCCGTACAGCAGGACCGGGGTAGTAAGGTTCTTGTATAGAGTCAACTTTGTCGTTCGGTAGAGAGCTCTATTAATCAATTACCTCATAAGCCCAAAGAAACAGTGGTTGGCAAGAGTGATTCTGCATGTGATTTCGGAATTGATGTCATTGTTCGAGGCCACTGCGGAGCCAAGGTAGACCAAGTCTTTAACTACCTTAAACTTATAACTGCCAATGCAAACGTTGTCGCCAAGACGTCGGTGGTGAGTGTCCTTTTCTTGATGACAGCATATATTTAGTTTTGCCCTCGTTTACTGCCAAACCTATTTTCGCCGCCTCCGACTCAATACTCGTAAACGCCTCATTAACATCACGCTGTGTTCTTCCGACGATAGGGTCAATAGGTTAGGTTAGGTAAATGTGGTAGGCACAAGACAGACGTAGGCCGAAGTCGGCCCATTGTGATACCACCTGGATCAAGTTACCCTGATCCGCTACCTGAGAACCAACCGGTGCTTCTAATGAAGCGATGGAGTTGAGCTATCTTTTGGTTTACTAGCTCATTTAGATTGTCAAAGAAGGGCGCGCCGAGGTAGATTCTCCTGCGATTCACAAAAGAGGGACATGAGCAGAGGAGGTGGTGTACTGATTCTTCCTCCTCCTCGTCCATGCAGCCGCGACAGAAGTCATTGGAGGGTAGTCCTAATCTGGCGGCGTGTTTTCCGATGATGCAGTGACCTGTAATGACTTCCACTAGAGTACTTAAAGTTGCCCTTTTGGTTGCCACTAGGTCCTTGGTTCGTCCTAGGCTTAACTTAGGCCACAATTGTTTGGTGATAAAGCCAATATTGCTCTCATTCCATTCTCCTCTATGGTTTGAAGTTTTATCATGTGCTTTACCGTACTTTTTAGGGTATCTACATATGTACCCGAGGGTAGGTAGGCTGAGTGTGCTTGACCCTCACTTTGCGAGTATGTCGGCCGCGCAGTTTCCTGGAATGTCCCTATGCCCGGGAACCCACAGTATTTTAATATTGAAGTGTTCAGCCATCTCATCTAGAGATAGGCGACAGTTAAGAGATGTCTTTGATATGTGGGTAACCGCTGCCAGGGACTTTATCGCAGCTTGGCTGTCCGGGCAAATGATAATATCCTTAGCAGATATTACATTGATTCTGAGCCATGCAAGGGCCTCTGTTATCCCTGTTAATTCTGCTTGCAGTGATTTGGGAGTCTAAAAGATAGGTTGAAGTTAAGTTCCCTAGAGAAGACCCCACAACCTACACCCGACTCCATCTTAAAGCCATCGGTATAGAGGGAGAACGAGTCCTTCGGTATTACTTTCCCTTCAGCCCATTCCTCCCTGGATGGAAAGACAACTTCGAAGTTCCTAGTGAACACATTCTGCGGGATGATGTAGTCCGTGTCCATGGGTACTTTGAAGTGGTTTAGAATGTTATAATGGCCTTTTTGAGATGTGGGCCATTTTCTTAAGCTCCTCATCCTTAGGGCTGCGCAGGCAGCAACTTACTTGCTGAAAAGGTTCAATGGTGGAAGATGTAATAGGATATTTAGGGCCTCCGTGGGGGTTGATCTGATCGCTCCGCTTATGTATAAGTTGGCCGATCTTCGTACCTTCCCCAGAAGGCTTCGATTGACTGCCTTATCCAGAGCAATCCACCAGACTACAACGCCATAAAGGAGGATGGGCCTTATGACTGCTGTGTAGAGCCAGTGCATAATGCTTGGTTGGAGACCTCACTTCCTGCCCACCACTTTCTTACAGCTGTATAGGGCAGTAGTTGCTTTCTTGACGTGATCGAGAATATTGGGTTTCCAATTCAGCCTCCTCTCAAGGACTAGGCCTAGATATTTGGCCTGCTCTTTGATTGTTAGTTGGGTTCCACCCAGCCTCGGTGGGTTAAGGAGCGGAATTTTGTATTTGTTAGTAAACAGTACTAGAACGGTATTCTTAGGGTTCACCCCAAGTCCACAGTACTGCGTCCAGGTTTCTACTGTATGTAATACACTCCGCATAAGGTCGCATAGAGTGTTGGGAAATGTACATGTGACGGCAATAGCAATGTCGTCTGCATAGGCGGTCACTGCGTACCCTTCCTGTTCAAGCAACCGCAGTAGTTTGTTGACCACCACGTTCCATAGGAGAGGGGAGAGTACTCCATCCCTTGGTGTCCCTCTGCTAACCATTCTGATTGAGACGGCATCAGCGAAGTTGGCTTTGACGACTCTTTGTATTAGCAGTTGTCGTACCAGTTCTATCACTGATTCCGTAACACCCAGATCAGACAGCGCTTTGATGACGGCCCATGGTTCAAGGGTCAATAAGAAGTATAGAAGACTATTGCGTCACTTATTATTATAGGGGAGATACTCTATGTGCCCCACAGCTTTGTTCGTTTTTTTTTTAATTTTTTTTTTTGCTGGATCTAGTTCTACGGTTGCTTTAACGACATTGTCGTCAATTACTGTTTTTGGTTTCTCAAGTAGCTTAGTTTGAATTCATAAGGGAATAGAGTCGGAGTTTGAGCCATCGAACCCCAAACATCTCACACATTAAACACTTGTACGTACACTTTATTTTATTAAAAAAGTGTTCGATAGACCTCATTGATAGCTATGGAAAGTTTTGTAGAGATCCATTAACTCGTCTTCGAGCACTAAGTCGCTAAAAGTCACATATTTTGTTCTCTTATCCGTTAATATGTAAGTATTTGGATGGGTTTGGCCTTAATTGTCTTACTTACGTAGTTATTATATGTAAATGTTTCCTAATTCTTCTTTCAGAGCTGACTATTCATCGAGGAGGATGCATTATTTGTATTGATTATGGCTTCTACAAGAACGACCCTTATTTGCGATTGCTGCGCTATTTCCGACTGCTCAGCAATGTTATAACTACAAAGCTCGAGCAGATGAAAACTGAGGGCTTCAACCCAAAGAAAGGCTTTATTTTTGGCTTTAGTCTGGGAGGACAACTGGCAACAGCCATAGGCAGGTCATTCGGGCCTGAGTATATCAAACAAATCGATAGTAAGCTTTAAAAAGTATACTTAATTGACTAAATACATTAGTTACAACTTAAAGCTTGCGATATGGCTGGTCCTGGTTTTGATCTTCGTGGGATTATTTCTCACTGGGAGGCAGCTGAACGAGTGAATTGTTGGCATACAAGTCGCAACAGAGGAACACGCTTCTACACGTGCCACCAAAATGTTCGTCTTGGGAATTGTGGCCACCAGCAACCGGCAGAAAATAATTTGATTTCATCACATGGACTATGCCCGGAATATTACATCAATGCTTTTGATTATCCATTTTATGCTGTTCCTCAACCAAACCAATGTACCTCGAGAAACCCAGCTTTATTAATACCATTCAACTATACGGTTGGATACACGGAAAATTTAAAACCGTAAGATATCTTGAGCTTTTATAATATTTTCTGAAGCCCACAACGGTTTCTATTTTAAGAGGGGTCTTTGGGGAAATATTTGTGCCAACAAGTCCTCGGTTTCCATACAACCTTCCACTCGAGCAGGCCATGCAATATATGAGCTTACCGAGAGGTAATCGACAACGACTCCCCATCTTCATTCAGAATGCAAGAAGGAGAATACTACAAAGGCTTTAAAGAGAAACCCTAAGGAAGTCTAAAATTTAACAACGATGCAAAGTTAACGTCGTTACTACTTAATATACTTACTTGGTTTATATTGACATACATAAGTTATAGCGATAGTAATTACCAGTGGCATATGTTGTATGTTTATGTGACTATGCTTCCGTTTTTTAAGTTCGGAAGAAAATACATCACATTGATTTCCGGCAACCCCCTCGGACTTGCAACTTTCCTTTTACAAAGCACAAAGAACCTCATAGTTTATAGAATATCACACAGTAAGTAAACACGAAAAGGTCTTATACTCATGTTAATAACAGCCTCTTTAGTTATAATATCAATTTAAGCCATCCTAACTGACTTAGCTAGCTCTAGATTCATAGCGATGGACCACAAAAAATATAATATTGTCTGTATCCAGTGCATTAGCTAACTGATAAAATACGTTGAACAGGGATTGAGAGATTACATTCAAGCTATTTTCAAAAACAACGTCCAAATTGTTTGATTTATACAATCAACCCATATAACGACTTAAAATAGAAGAACTTTCAAAAGGAAAATGACTTTCTTATGGGGTCATACCCCGAGTACACTTTCCGTAGCGCTATGTACGCTACTACATTTAATGCCCTTCTGTGCCTATTCTAACCCGAATGCAGCGAACCTTATCTGCCAACCTCTACACTAAAAAAAAAAAACGATTTAGTTACGCTCAATCATACCATATCTAAGATACTATTAGGTTAAAAATTGGTATTGGTCATATGGCCTTTTATATAAAAAGGACAATCATCTTAGGCCTTGTAAATAGGCCACGTGCAGCCGAACAATTTGCGGACGACCTAGACCGCTATAAAGCGAACATAACCGCCATCCAGGAAATGCGATGGAATGGACCTGGTATAAAGCGGGTGAAAAACTTGCGATATTTACTACGGCGACTACTATAGCGAGAGAGGACAATGATTGTTCGGATGCGGACTTGTTGTTTGAGGTGGACTAATGCAAAAAGTCCTAAGCTTTCGGCATGTGAGCGAACGCCTCATAACAATCCGTATCAATGCTAAATTTTTAAACATCAGCCTGATCTGCTTCCACGCCCCCACGGAAGACAAGGATGACTCCGCCAAAGGTGAGTTCTACGATCTCCTAGTCAGAACGTATGCCCAATGTCCCAGCTATGTTGCAAATTGTACTAGGAGACTTCAATGCTAAGCTGGGTAAGGAAAGCCTCTTTGAACGAGTCATCGGCAAACATAGCCGACATGACACCCCCTCCGATAACGGACACAAGCTGATTGATCTTGCTAGGGGGCGAAATCTCCTTCTAGCCAGTACGCGCTTCCCGCACCTCGATATACACAAAGACACCTGGCGGTCTTTTGATCAATCGACTACCAACCAGATTGATCACATCGCGATCGATGTCAGACACTCCTCCACTATTCTTGATGTTCGAACTTTTCGAGGGGCTAACATCGACTCGGACCACTATCTTGTAGTAGCCAAGATGCGCTTACGGATATCACGAACGTAGCGGAGTAGAGTAAGAAAACAAAGTTATGACGTCGGAAAGCTACTATAGCCAGAAGCCGCTCTTACTTTTACCGATCGCGTCTCCCTTAAACTCTCCAATACACCTCAACCCTTCACGCTATCAATAGAACAGCAGTGGAGCTTTTGCAAACAAGCCCTGAAAAGCTCTGCATCCGAAGTATTGGGTTTCAAGGCTCCACTACGAAGAAACACCTGGTTCGATGACGAGTGCAGGAGGATTCACTCAGGGAAGCAGGATGCATATAAGGCCTCGCTGCATAAAAGAGCAAGAGCAGCTCGTGCGCTCTACGAGTTGAAAAGAAGGGAAGAGCATAAGCTTCTCAGGAGAAAGAAGAAAGAGCACGAGAAGCCCGCGATTGAGGATTTGGAGAGGTGTTACTGCAGGCGTGACGTTCGAAAGTTTTATCAACAGATAAAGCGAACATGCCAAGGTTATAAAGCCAGAACGGAAGCCTGCAGGGATGAGAACGGACACCAAGTAGTAGAATCACAGTCGATGCTGAGAATATGGAAAAACCACATCTTCAGACTGTATAACGGCGATGTTAGTCAATATACCGCTGTCAGACAGAATGATCCATTTCTAATCGACGAAGACCGCATAGAACCCCGTCCCCCTGACCTCGACGAAGCTAAGATTGACATATCTAAACTCAAGTTGAATAAAGCTGCTGGCGCAGACGGACTATCTGCTGAGCTCTTCAAGGCAGCTGGGGATGACCTGGTTAGGAGCATGTACCAGCTCATCTGTAAGATATGGTCAGAGGAAAGCATGCCCGAGGAATGGAGTCTCAGAATCCTATGCCCGATCCACAGAGGAGACCCCTCTGATTGCGCCAACTACAGAGGAATAAGTCTCCTTAACATCGCCAACAATATTTTCTCTGCCGTTTTGTGTGAACACCCGAAGCCTGGAGCTGATAGGTCCTCATCAGTGTGGCTTCAGGTCAGAGAAGTCCACCATCGACCAAATTTTCACACTACGGCAGATCCTGGAAAAATCAAGTCGACACTCATCATCTATTTGTCGACTTCAAAGCCGCATACGACAGCGTAATAAGAGACGAGTTATACAACGGCATGTCTACCCTTGACATCCCTGCTAAACTCGTCAGACTATGCAGGATGATTTTGGAGAATGCTCGCTGCTCCATCCGAATCGGTGAACACCTAACCGATAGTTTTGATGCCAAAAAAGGGTGATGCGCTGTCGTGTAATTTCTTCAACATCATATTGGAAATGATTGTGCAAAAATCACTGGCCAATACAAGAGGCACAATCTATGCATTTCAAATCCTCGCAACTCCTTGCGTACGCCGACGATATTGACATAATAGGTAGATCACAGTGAGATGTCCATGAGGCGTTTGCGAATATTGAGTTCGAGGCGCCGAAAGTTGGTCTGGCGGTAAACGAACGTTTGTATTGGCAGATATAAGTTCGAGGTAGTTAAGGACTTCGTCTACCTTGGCTCCGCAGTGACCTGGAGCAACGACATCAGTTCTGAAATCAAACGCAGAATCAGTCTTGCCAATCGCTGTTTCTTTGGGCTCAGGAGGCAATTGAGTAATAGAGTCCTCTCCCGAACGACAAAGTTGACTCTATATAAGACCCTTATAATCCCGGACCTGTTGTACGGCGCAGATGCATGGACACTATCAAAAGCGGATGAGGAGGCCCTTGGTCGGTTCGAGAGAAACATTTTGCGCGTGATTTTCGGGCCTATAAACGCAGACGATGGATGGAGGAAAAGATTCAACCACGAACTTTACGGGCTGTACAGCAACATGAGCCTAGTCAGGCGTCTACGGATTCAACGCCTTAGATGGCTGGGCCATGTAGAGCGAATGGACACCACCGCTTCAGCCCGGAGAGTCTTTGAATCCAACCCCGAGAGACGAAGAAGCAGAGGGCGGCCGCACTTAAGATGGCGCACACAGGTGGAAGGGGACCTCATCCAACTAGGTGTGCGGCAATGGAAAAGGCTAGCAAAAGATCGTGCTAGATGGAGGGGCATGTTGGTTGAGGCCCAGGTTCACCCCGAACTGTAGCGTCCGTTAAGAAGAAGAAGATTGGTTATATGGCAGATTTTACCTTTAAATGCATATGCCTTATCAATATATTTTCTGAATGCTGTGAAATCAGTGAAGGCAGTTTTCATTCTGTCTTGGAGTTTTAAGCATTTCTCGCGTAAGAAGTTGTTGAGATAATTGAAAAAGTAATGGTAAGTAAACGAATGGTGGCCCGCTTGGTACAGAAGACGGGGCAACAATCCGTAGCTTTCTCTGCCGACTTCTCTATAAAAAAATAATTAGGAAGGTATAGGGTATAGTATCCAAAAAGAATATTTGCGCCAGATTTGTACACTAATCAAAATTCTTATAAAAAATGTTAAGGTCATTCAGCATACTTACCCTCTCTTTTACACTTATTTTAGCCCTCATCAGATAGCCCTCGTGTAGACTCCGACAATCCATCTCAACCACCCTATCAAGGGCCGCATCAATTTCATCCAGGAAAGTCGCATACTCTGACTCTAGATTCGGTGCATACACCCTTGCCTTTTACTACCAGCAACCACTGGTAAGTGGGGGGTCAAACCATTCGCCCGTTTTCAGAAACCAAGCTGTATTAAAATAACAATTACTCTATAGTTTCACAGGAAGATTTGATTAATGATTTTTTTTCGCAATGCGAGTCACCCCACCCTAGTGCCTCAGCAATCTTCTATGGAAAAATGTAATCTAACACATTCCAAAACGTAAACTGTTTCCAAGGTGTGAAAATACTGAACATTTCTCTAACAAGGTAAAAGTATAGAAAAAAATAAGTAGCTTAAGACGTCTGTAAGCTTCCCATTATAAGATACATTTATATGTGTAAATATGTATATACATTTGAGAAAAAAGCTCCAGCACGCCTAAGTGTAGGCAAAAAATAATAAGTTATAATACGTCTAATAAAAGCAAAATATATCTACGCAAAATTGTTCTATTCTCATCTCACACAAGCTCGTAGTTATATCAACATCCTACGTAAAACAGTATTAAATTACCGCCTTCGTAAAACCTATAGTCAGTCTCAAGACTGTGACCAAGACATACAAGGCCAGGTTTCTGGGTTTCTGTATTAATCACTGCGGTGGCTCACGTCACCCCTTCTGGTTTATACATATATACGTATGTAATCGCTCCATATACTGTTAGTTTATGGGATTATTAACATCTCAAGTTTTGTAAATTCGAGACACACTTACTTATGTAGGCAGGAAAAGAAAACTAAAATAGGTATCTTACACGAACACTCTTTAATTCTATTTCAAACCAATGAAAACTTCAATTTGAATTACTTTATCTTAGGTATGCAGAATTATTGAAATCCAGCTTGAACTTATAACTTAAAATTACATCACGATGGCGGACACTGTGGCGACAATTATGATGATGAGTGTAGGAGTGGCCAGGTCTCAGATGTGGTCGTTTAAACTTCTGGAGCAACATAAACTCATGCCGTCATCAAATACATATGTGCATTAGATACAATCAATTTAATAGACCACTTACTACTTATTGAGACGCTTCGTTCTCCACGGTTCATTAATTATGTTCATTACATCTATTTCTCTTCTCTCTAAATTCTTGTTCTGTTCTAGTTTTACGTTTTCTCCTGTTTATAGCATAACATACATATTTTTTATATTATTTTCTGTTTTTGCTAAAAAGTAAAGTAAAAAACCGGCCAAGTGCGAGTCGGACTCGCGCACGAAGGGTTCCGTACCATCTGTATATATAAATATGAAAGAGACTATGTATGTTACCTCATCAATCATCACATTAAATCACATTTTTCGTATGATGACAGATCTTGGTTGCAGGCAGGTTATAGGCATATTACTTTGATAATCAAAAATCTTCATGATGAGATATAGTTGACCATCAAAGTGTCCATTGAATTCAAATCAATTATCTTACTTGACTTACTGGATGTGAATAACAATAATGGGAAATATGGGCAAAAGGTTTGCAGCTAGGATTAATACATCAAAGACACAAAAGAGATCAAAGCTGGGAGGTTTGCTACTGGTTGTGGAATATTGTCGACTAACCTTAGTTCAGTATTTGAAAAAGGGGATTTTTTAGATGAAAATCATGTCGGTTGTACGGGAGCCCCCCTTAAATATTAATTTTGTTCTGTTTGTCGTGGTAGTGGCAACAGAAATACATCATCTGTGAAAATTTCAACTGTCCAACTATCACGGTTCATGAGATACAGCCTGGTGACAGACGGACGGACGGACGGACAGCGAAGTCTTAGTAATAGGGTTCCGTTTTACCTTTTTTTTTTATAAGTTTTTTTTTTTTTTTTTAATAGATAGATAGATATTTATTTTACGTCAAAATTTTACAATTGGTGAGTTATCGCGCAATTTACAGAGATTTGATATTTAAGCTATATCTTTCTACTGTATAATTATATTATATTAAAATGATTAAGAATGCAAAATGAGGATGTTATTCTTTGAAGGAAAAAACGTTAAAACCTTCAATGTAAACAAACACAAAAAAAAAAAAAAAAGAAGAAAATAATAATAATAATAATAAATATTAATATCATAATCAATAAATAATAAGTAAATGAAAATAATGAATAAATAAATAGGTGAAAATAATTAAATAAATAAATAAATATACAAATAAGTAAATAAATAAACAAACAAATAAATAAATAAATAAATAAATAAATAAACAATTAAATAAATAGTAAATAAATAAATTAGTAAATAAATAAAAAATTGAGTATATAACTAAATAAATAGTAAAATAAATAATACATCTGAATTATAATTAACATAGTTATTACATTAGAAAACGTTGACTTCATATCATGTTAATCTCAAACTATTAATAAGAGGGTTATTGGGAATGACGCATCTTAGTTTAAAATTTTCAGTAAGATTATCAATTCTGTGAGAGATCAATTCAACTTTAGCCTTAGTATGTAGATTTCTTGTGTTTTACCTTTGGGTACGGAACCCTAAGAACACAATTAATTAGAATTTAATAAAAATGCAGCTTGTTTTTAATCTCTACATAATGAAAGTGAGACCGATGCAAATATGTCGGTCTCTCTAAATATATTTATGATATACTAGGTAATACCAGATGATTTAGTTGACCAGATGATAGACACATAATAAAATGAATTTAGTTTTGATTACGCTCTTTTTGCGCAATTAGACACGCAATCAAAGCATATTGTTGTTGTATCTGTCACCATCTGACCTTTTAGTTTTCCGCACAATTTGAATCTGACCCTGAGAGTCAAATTCATATGCTTACACCACTTGACCGCTAGCTACATTTAAATTGTTTGAATAGTAATCGTATCAAACTGATGACTGAAGATTACGTTTAATAGAGTTTCCATAGGACTAGGTCATTTTCTGTACCAGCCGATCTTGCGAGGATGAATTTTTTTTACAAAGTTACAGAATTGTAAATACATATATGTAAATGTATATTGTTTGGTTTGTTTGAACAGTTTTCTCCCTAGGCTTTGATTACATACTTGATAAGAGTGACGTCATAACAATATACGAGTAAAATTAAATGGAAAGTTGAATTGTATGTAAAATCGAGCGACCGATGTATGTACATACATAAGTTGGACTCTGGTTCAATTTTGCTGTACGTGTTGCTGTCCAAATGCGATGATGGATGTGCCTGCGTGGACACTAAAATGAAAGCCTTGCACCTGTGAACTTAGATTGTGATGAGATGCGTTAAACCTCATAGAGTAGATTTAGAATCGCATTAGTATACTGCAATATAGTGAAATGTTGAATTCAAGAAAAAATTATCTGAATTTTGTTCAATTAACTAAACAGCTGGTCACAAATGGTTACGACAATTCTGTGTAAGTAATTGAGGGAATGAATTCATTAATAAACCGGTCACGACTATGTAGGCTGAAATTTTCTTAAAGTATCGTGGATTAGGTGAAATGGTAAATCTGCACAAAAACAGGAGAATGTTTCATGAACGTAAATATTGTGAAAATAAAGATAAATGTTAAACACAATCACACATTAATGGGCGGTCGAGTACCTCACAACGTTAGTGGTTGGCTACATCCCACTCCGTGAAGAATTGTAGTATCAAAAAAGTCGTTCGCATTTAATGCGTACGCGGCTATGTAAGTGCACACATTGAACAATGGCTATCAAAGTTAGTCCCAGATATCTAAAAGAATTCCCCGAGTCTTCTTAACCACAATCACACATTACAAAACAAAGAATTGTTTTACTACTTCTATATCGTGACTCGTATAGGATTCAACCTTTTCGATTTAGCATTATCGATTTCAATGTGTTCATAAAACTACTCAAAGATCCAATTAAATGCAGGCTGTGCAAGTCATTTTAGTTTAATATAAATTAATTTTATCCGCAGGAAAAAACTGGTCTCAAGAAGTCTATTATCTGTTAGGAGCGGCTAATTACGATTAAGTTAGCTAGGGAATGTGGGCGCATGATATGAAGAGAGACCAAATGAAAAAAAAAGAAAAAAAAAAGAAAGATGAATTCACTCTAAATCATTCTAACCAAAAATCAAATTAGGTTCCAAATATTAGTATGAATTCAAATATTCTCCATCGATATACTAGACAAAGATATTTTATTTGCATATTACTTTGGTTGCTGAAATGGGCCTCAGTTATTGAGTCACATCAGCCGACAAGAAACTCTGTTTACGGGGGTGTATTATTTGTTTTAAAAACCTCTGAGATAAATTTTTAGATAATGTTATCCCTCTAGGTGAGTCACTTTTTGAATTTTTAATAAGTAATAACCTCACCGTTGCCAATAGAGGCAACAAACCCACATTTATAAACGCGGTTAGAGAAGAGGTGCTTGACCTCACTATCTCTAGCCAGTTTATCTCAAATGTGATTGGGGACTGGTATGTCTCCAATGAAGCCTCACTATCTGATCATCAGTACATCAGATTCAACATCTCTAGTGAGGTTAATGAGGTTGAGCCCGGATACCAGCCCAAACGAACAAATTGGGCTCGGTTCCAAGCTCAACTCGCCGCTAAAGAGGACATGCTCCCTAAGTCGATTAAATCGCAGACGATATCGACGAAGCGGCCTACCAGCTCAATACAGCACTCACCTCATCCTTTAGAGACAGCTGTACACCCAGGTCAACTACGCAAAAACGATGTGTGCCCTGGTGGAATAGTCAGCTTGAGTCCCTAAGGAAGCAGGTGAGATCGCTGTTTAATAGAGCAAAACGGTACAATAGTTGGCCTGATTATAGATCTGCTCTAACTAAATACAACCTCGAATTGAGGAAATCCAAGAGAACGTCTTTGGATAGACTCGAGAACATAGACTCGCTTCCAACTGCAGCCCGACTCCAAAAAACACTCTCTCGAGAGCACACAGATTGGCTCAGACGGCACCTTTACCGTCAACCGCAGGGAAACCCTGGAGACCTTGCTCGAGGTGCACTTCCCTGGTTCTACTCCCTACTCGATGTCCTCTGACGATCAGATTAACATCACAGAAAACATCGACAGTAGGACAAATAGCCTCTCTGGAAGACTATTCAGCCCTGACAGGGTTAAATGGGCAATTAGCTCATTCAAACCCTACAAGGCTCCAGGCAAAGACGGTGTCTTTCCTGCGATCTTACAGAAAGGCTTGAATACAATCCTACCATCACTGATAGTTCTTTTTAGGTCTTGCTTCAACCTGGGATACATACCCCGGACTTGGAGAGAGGTCAATCTTGTCTTCATCCCCAAGATTGGGAAACCAAGCGAGCAACCTAAATCCTATCGCCCTATCAGTTTGACTTCGTTCTTGCTAAAAACAATGGAGAAACTGATAGAGCTTCACATTAGAGGTATCCTGGAAAACCAGACACCTCTGCATCCCAACCAGTATGCATATCGCAAAGAGCGATCTACCGAAAATGCACTACACCACTTGGTGACGTGCATTGAAAATAGTTTCACACAAAAGGAGATCGCCATCTGCGCCTTCCTCGATATAGAGGGAGCTTTCGATAATACTGGCTATGATTCGATCACCACTGCACTATCCTGCAGGGGTGTGGACCATCCCACTAATCACTGGATTAGGGCGATGCTAAATAGCCGTATCATATCAGCCACATGCGGAGAGGTCTCAGTGACAGTATCGGCGGTCATAGGATGCCCACAAGGGGGAGTCCTCTCGCCACTGCTTTGGTCGATAGTCATAGACGACCTGCTACGCAAGCTGACCACTCGGGGCTACGAGGTCATAGGATATGCTGATGACCTAGTAGTCATTGTTACGGGCAAGTGCGAGGTCACTGCCTGTGAGCGCATGCAGCTTGCGCTTCAATTTATATCTGACTGGTGTGGCAGAGAGGGGTTATCTATTAACCCAAATAAGACAATCTTAGTCCCATTTACAAAGAGGAGAAAGGTTCAACCCTGCTCAATCTTTCTAAATGGAACACACATAGGATTTTCAGAGGAGGTAAAGTATCTAGGTATTGACCTAGACCGCAGACTCAACTGGAACTCCAACATGAAAAATAAACTCATGAAAGCGACTAAGGCCATGTGGGCCTGCCGACGCACCTACGGTAAAACCTGGGGGCTTAAACCTAAGGTAGTCCACTGGTTATATACCGCGATAGTAAGGACTATCCTCACCTACGGGTCCACCGTATGGTGGACAAAAGTTGAACAAAAAACTACAATTATTAAGCTTCAACGCCTTCAGAGACTAGCGTGTCTCGGCATCACAGGCGCTATGCCGTCCTGCCCTACGGCAGCACAAGAAGCACTCATTGGACTCGCTCCACTGCATCTTTTTATTAAGAAGGTGGCATTACGCAGTGCAATCAAAATCCTCTGCTCGGGAACAAATATGCCATGTAGACCTGCAGGCCACATGTCCATATTACAACACTTCCCCGAGCTGGATATGATTACTACAGTCTCGGACGCGTTGCCACACACCTTCACCTTTGACAAGAGATTTGAGATATTGATCCCAAATCGCTCAGCATGGGAAAACAGTGATCCCCTGCTGAATGTCAAAGGCCTTAGGTGGTACACGGATGGCTCCAAGATGGCTTCTGGCGTTGGCGCCTGCATCTTTGGACCAAAACGCAAGATCTCGAAGGTCCTGGGAATAAGCCCCAGCGTCTTCCAAGCAGAGCTGCATGCCATCCTAACATGTGTCAATCTAAATCTCGAGACTGGCATCAGAGGAGTAACTATCAACATACTCTCTGATAGCCAAGCAGCGCTTAAAGCACTGGGTTCGTACAGCACGAACTCAAAAACCGTCAAGGAAGCCATGACGCCCTGCAAGACCTCGCCAAAAGAAACACTGTTAAACTTTGGTGGGTGCCAGGACATAAAGGTGTCAAGGGCAATGAAATTGCCGACCAACTTGTCAGAAAAGGTTCCAGCGACAAATACATAGGTCCGGAACCTTTCTGCGGCATTCCCGGGTCTAAGATAAATTACCTCTTGGACAAGTGGGAAAAATCGCAACACCTGTCCTTCTGGAACAGTGTTCGGGGACTCCGTCAATCTAAACGACTTATACGACCCCTGAACAAACACCCTATTGACATACTCAAACTCAATAGAGGGGATATCAGAAGACTAGTCAGCTATCTAACGGGACACTGCGGTCTGAGATATCATCTAAACAAAATTAGTCTCTCATCTGAAACTGAGTGTCGGCTCTGTCTAGAGGACGATGAGACGACAGAACACATACTATGTGAGTGTGCTGCTCTCTGCCATCTTAGGAAGTGCATCCTTCTCAGTGAAGTTATGACTCCTGAGGGGATCACCCTGGCTCCTACGAGAAGCATTCTCAACTTCATTATAGAGGTGGAGAGGCTGCTTGGCTAATCGGCTAGCAGGCACAATAGATCTGCCAAGGTCGCAGTGCCATATTGCTAATAGTAGCACTAGCCCTAGGTATCAAAAAAAAAAAAAAATGTTATCCCTCTAATCAGTAAAAATTCAACAGCTTACTTTAAACCTCGTCATTAGGTGTGTTCCATGATTGATGCACGAATGACGTCTTCTTAAAACTAAGCTTGTTCTAATAACGAGGAGTAGTATAACAAGTACATCATTTATCGTGTTAGCCTCAAGTTCATTCTAAAGCCTTGAGAAAAATTACTATGTACGTGTATACCTACAAGTCTTTCGTAAAAACTTTAGTCGATTAACGCTCACACTCATTATTTATGAGACTACGATCTATGCATTAAAATTTTGCCAAGCACCTCAATGTGCTAGTGCTATAAAAGCTCTAAAAGTGAGTATTTTCCTCTATCGCATACTTAAGAAGAGGTTATGTATGCCAAATACATCAACAAATTGGTGTCTTCCATGTCGATTACAATTCATTTTACTAAGTAATTGTATCTTACTAGAGGCGAATAAGCCTCATATTCTTTCTTTGGTGGCGCTACAGCCCATGAAGGACCAGAGCCAAGCTTCTCTCAATCACCCATGTTGTGTGTGATTAATTTTTCACACAGGTGAAAGGGACGAGTCGAGAAGCTTTTTCATGGCAAGTATACTACGGGGGGTTTCGCCAGTACCCCGCAGAGGAAGGACGCCGCGAAATAAACGTTCGATGGCGTTGGTGTTATCGGGATTCGTGCGTCAGAGTCCAACACACTAACCACTGCGCCACGGCGCCCTCAAATGCCAAATACATCAACAAATTGATGTCTTCCATGTCGATTACTATTAATTTTAATAAGTAATTGTATCTTACTAGAGCCTAATATACCTCTAATAATAAGAACAAATTGAAGGCAATAGAATATGTATAGTACGAATTCGTCTTTTCAGTTATAGTTCCTCTTAAAACAGCTTTTGGAAAGGTGTTAAAGTGTTTTATATTCGATTCTGTATTCTCCTCCTCATAACATTAGTTTTAAAGGAATTAACTGGAAACCCGCTACTCGCCTGAGCTTTACGGCAGACAGTCACTAAATATATGTACTAATGGAACTTACTTTAATCGTATACAAAATGGGAGATATGTAAGCGATTGCCTGCTATGCTGAGTTTGAGCAGTAAACTGAAGGTGCCATCAGTATTTTTGAATAAATTCGGATTGGCGGTTTTGCTCTGTTGTGAAATTTAATCAACTCATTGGTAACGCCCAATATTTTCGACTTTTGGCAGAAGTTAATCACTTCTGATTCAGCAACACTTCTTGGGCGACAGCAATGTAACAATGAAAATAACAATATTTTAAATTACGAAACAGCTTTAGGTGTAATATTTAGTCAAAGGGTTTTATTGACACGTAACGATGAAGTTTTCTCTTACTTGATAGCTTACTATAGCAACAACCGGGTCTTGGCTATTGAAATGTCTGCGTTTAGTTGCTGAAAGTAAATTTTGTATAATATTCGACCTGATCCCGACACAGCCATGTGATCGAACGTGTTTTTCACGGTGTTTCTCCTCAGCGGGGTTCTGACAAAACCCCCTGTAGTAAAATTGTCATGAAAAGCTTCTCGAAATTCGCCGTCCAGAACCGGCAATAAATTGTAGATCCCTTTCACCTATGGGAAAATGAAATCACACACAACATGGGTGATTGAGAGAAGCTCGGCTCAGGTCTTTCATGGACTGTAACGCCCATAATACATATGTACATACATTCGACCTGATCCCATTGATATTGTCCAAATATGCTCAACTTTTTTGATATTGCTTTGGGCACATGTTTGACACTATACCTCGCGTATACAATTTTCTAGAGTGAAAATGAATAGTGGGGACCATATGTACATATATCAATTCAATCGTGAACCTTGCCATACCTCAACAATCTTTTCTTGCGTGAATTGTATCTATGTATTTCAATTTTAGCTCAATCATCTGTATAAGTAAAACTAAGTACGGCACTCACGATACACTCAAGTCCTTCTTCGTAAAGAAGTAATTTTTAAGTAACTGACCACCGTCACCGAGTCATTTAATGCATAGAGCCCTGAAAATAACTCCTTTCATTTTAACTTCTAACCCTAAATAGCTTAAGTCTTTAATTATTTAGGCCAGACATGTACCTAGATAGTTATAATTACCAATTTTAATTGTTATAAGTCAAACACGACTAAACTCCAGAATTAAGGGACTTGGGGCTAAGTCTGAGAATTAAATTTATGTATGGTGTGACCTAAAACATTACAATGCATGGGCTTAAATTTAATTAATTAACTTGTAGCGTAACATAGACCTCGCATGACGACATGCGCTCAACAAGCTTGATGGAAAGACCTACACATCTTCTCATACGCTGATTATACTTTCCCTCTCTGTCAAATAGGTAATATGCCTTGTGTTACTAAGCTAGATAATGTCTATAGCTCTAAGTTAACAGAACTATCACTTAAAATACATTTATCAAATAGGTAGCATGACAGAAGTGTGGATGTGTGTACAAGTCAGTAAGGCCAAAATGTAATTTTCTAACACCCACCTACTGTGGCCATCAACTGCTGCAATAAACACCTACTCACGTCATCTGGTTGAATGGTTGAAGCTGTTGTTTGTTGCCTTGTTAGGAAATACCCACTAGAGATCGTTTTCGAGACAACATAATAGATAATATGTAGCTGTTCCAGCGCCACCAAACAATACCAATTATATGGGTACATGCACAGAATATCTATGACTGACATGCATATGTATGCACATAATGTTTGTACTGCACATGTCCGTAGATATGTACATATGTCCATATCTAACAAGACTATAAGTTTTGACGCCGGCGTTCACATATGATTAGCTTTTCCTAGAGATGGGTGATTGCTCGCATATACATACAGACGTATACGTATTGAAGTACGTACGAGTCTTCAATGCATGCCTTTTGGTCAGCTGTTTTCTTCTGGTCGGCAGAGTTTC
Organism: Eumerus sabulonum; assembly: GCA_951905685.1. NCBI lineage: Eukaryota > Metazoa > Arthropoda > Insecta > Diptera > Syrphidae > Eumerus > Eumerus sabulonum. The sequence goes on from OX645063.1 coordinate 44,172,737, forward strand.
TCTGCAATGCGGTCTTCTAGGCCTCAGGTGTCCTTATCTTTGGTGATGTCGTCATGGTTGTTGTTACGACAACTAGGGATTTTGTCTACCATGTTCCAAACCGGTATTACTATCTGTTGAGCACAAGGAGAAAAATCAATTTATCAGATTCGAGTTTTTAGGACTTGAATTTCGATGAGCTCGTATTTATGAGAATCTCTCTGTTTTGCTACATAAGAGAGAGAATACTCGTACATGCCTCTCACGGCAAGGATAATTGGGGGTGTGGCTGGTAGAAATTGTGTCGCAGTGTATATGCAAGTGCTTATACATACATATGTATGTTTGTACATATAGGTATATGGACGTATTTAAGATACTCTTACCAGTAACCTTATCGATTTCTTCCTTTCCTCGAGGAAAAGACCACGGGTGAGTAAGATGGAAAAAGAAAAATATGCGGTAAACAGGGTTCCGTCACCTTTCTAAGTGACAACAGTTCTTCTTGTTTTGTATTTCTGAAAGTTTTGAAATATAATTCTGTTTAAATAAGGCTCTGTATAAAGGCTCTTGTAGTATTCAGGAGTATGAATCAACACAATGTAGTGCGGTTATACAATTCAGGAATACCTCCCTTATTCAGCGACTATAAGCTTATACCATTTCCATTAGCTACAAATTGAATTGTAGCGCATTTAATTACTTTAACACTATTCACTGCCAAATACGGGAGCCAGTGATAAGCCACCGACTATCACCTTGTATGCAAAATTACGTAGGATTATCTAACACAGACAACTATCACTGGCCATCTTCGCAATTGAATGTAATATACGGCTTCAAACGTAATGTTAAAGTACATACTTATGAGTATGCATATGTAAGTATGTATGTAGCTTCCTACCACTAAGACGACACCTACAACAAACCATTAGCTTTTTTGGATATGAATAGTGTAGGGGGAGCTCCTTATGAATAAGTAAACATTAAATATGCTTTCCGTAAACCGGCTGGTGATTCACCTTTTACTAGTCGAGCAGAGATGCTAACTGCCATTGATAATTTTATTTTTATTTTTTTTTAACGAGTTTATGTATTCCACTAAGGCAATATATTTACATGTTTAACTAAACTGAATTAAACTACTATTTACGTGTAATTTGAAAGTATATGACCGTAACGGTGCTCCATACTTAACTAGAATATATTTCTAAGCCTTTTTCTTTTTTTTTCTTATCTTTTCTGTAAAAATGTTACCAAAACATTAGACTCGCTGGAATACCGTAGGAATGTTACCTGCCTCTCCCTGTTTTATCGTTCTTCTTCTTCTTCTTTGATGGCGCTAAAGTTCGGGGTGAACCAGGGCCTCAACCAACAAGCCTCTCCAGCCGGCCCGATCTTTGGCAAGCCGCTTCCACTGCCGCACGCCCAGTTGGTTGAGGTCCCCTTCCACCTGTGCGCGCCACCTTAAATGCGGTCGTCCTCTGCTTCTTCGTCCCTCGGGGTTGGAGTCGAAGACTCTTCGGGCCGGAGCGTTGATGTCCATTCGCTCTACATGGCCTAGCCATCTTAGACGTTGGATCCGAAGACGTCTTACCAGGCCGATGTCGCTGTACAGCCCGTACAGTTCTTGGTTGAATCTCCTCCTCCATTCTCCGTTTACACAAACGGGACCAAAGATTGCACGCAGAATTTTCCTCTCGAAACGTCCAAGAGCCTCTTCATCTGCTTATGATAACGTCCAAGCCTCAGCGCCGTAGAGGAGGACCGGAATGATTAAGGTTTTATAGAGGGAAACCTTAGTTTTTCGAGTGAAGGCTCTACTACTCAATGGCATCTTGAGCCCGAAGAAGCAGCGGTTGGCAAGAGTTATTCTGGGTTTTATCTCAGCGCTGGTGTCGTCGCTGCTTGTCACTATCGAGCCAAGGTAGACGAATTCCTTGACTACTTCAAAAATATAGCTACCGAAGGTGACGTTCTGACCAAGACGTCGGTGTTGTGCGTCTTTCTTGGATGACAGCATATATTTGGTCTTGTCCCCATTTACCCTTAGACCCACTTTAGTCGCTTCTGCTTCAATGCTTGCGAACGCCTCATTGACGTCTCGCTTTGTTCGTCCAATAACGTCAATGTCATCTGCGTAGGCAAGCAATTGTGTGGACTTGAAGTAGATCGTTCCTCTTGTATTGGCCGCAGAGTCCCGCACGATATTTTCAAGAATAATGTTGAAGAAGAGTCGAACAGAAAGAAAATAATAACAGTGAAATTCGTCTGGACACAGAAATAGCAAAAAACTGGATATCTGAAAGAAAAATAAGTGAAATTCAGAATATTATTTCAAATGTTTCTGTTTCATTTTTACCTTTTCAGTACTTTGTACTATAGCCCGAATTTTCGATTACTGCCAGACATCTACGACCCATACTTTCGACAAGTCTCTGACACCTTTCCTTCGGGATAGAATACCAAGCTTCTGTTATGCCATCCCAAAGTTCATCCTTATTTTTATAATTTTGCTGGCCAATTTTCACCTTAACATCATCCCACAAATTTTCAATCGGGTTAAGGTCGGGACTCTGCGGTGGCCAATCCAAAACATGAATGTTTTCTTGCGACATCCAATCCCTTACTATTTTGGCGGTATGCTTAGGGTCATTGTCCTGCATGAATATCCAATTAACTGGCATAAACTCGAAAGTATAGGGCTCCATCGTATTGTTCAATATATCCAAATATTGAAATTTGTCCATTTTTCCTTCTATTTTAACAATGGGCCCTACTCCATGCCAGGAAAAAGCACCCCAGACCATAACACTGCCTCCACCATGTTTAATGGTCTTCTGAGTGTATCTGGGATTCAGAGCTAGGCCTTTTGGACGGTGAACAATTGTCCTGGCATCGGGTCCAATTCTATTGAGCTTGGTTTCATCACTCCACATTATTCGTTTCCAGAACTGTAGGTCCTTACTCTTGTAGTCTCTTGCGAAAGTCAGGCGTTTTTGTATATTTTTTTTTGACAAGAGTGGCTTTTTCCTACTGACACGTCCAAATAGCTGAGCCTCGTTTATTCTTCTTCGGACTAATCGGCTCGATATGTCAACGTTAAATTCTTCTTTAATTTCGTTACCAATTTGCCGAGATGACTTAAAGGGATCCTCCTTGCACTTTCGGACAATGGCTCTATCAACTGAAGCGGTCGTTTTCCTTGGTTTCGGTTTCTTTTTTTTGTTTACATTTAAGTGAACCACGTCTTCTTTTACCAATTTAATAGCATTATAGACCATTTTCCTGGAACTGCCTATTATTTCAGCGATTTCAGCTGGCTTTTTACCGTCTTCGTACAACTTGTATATAATTTTTCTTTTTTCAAGAGTACAATGTACGCCTCTTCCCATTTTAGTAAATAATGAACTCACAAAGTAATTATCACAATTTAGTTTTATAAAAACGAATGAAACACTTAAATAATTCGCGGAGAAATTATAAATACGACTTGTGCTATTTATATGTCCAACCACAATGATCACTACTCACACTACTCACACCTTTGTGTACCAGATAAGTGCAGCAGGATAAGGGTTAGCTGCATCATCAATAAAAGTAGGATACGTATCCATTATAAGATAAGAAATATGCGCATTCACTTTTTATCTTTGCTTGTGCTATTTATGTGTCCATGGCTGTATATCAATCCGTGTAGGCTTTCTCGATATCTACCAGACATATTTAATAGAGAGTACATTCGCAAGGGAAATAGCAATGAAAACGAATATGTAGGCATTCAACTTTTTTAACTATTCGACTTTAACTCTCATATACCTCTTCTTCTTTGGTGGCGTTACAGCCCATGAAGGACCAGAGCCAAGCTTCTCTCAATCGCCCATGTTGTGTGTGATTTGTTTTTCACACAGGTGAAAGGGACCTACAGTTTTATGCCGATTCCGAGCGGCGTGAGTCGAGAAGCTTTTTCATGGCAAGTTTAGTACGGGGGTTTTTGCCAGTACCCCGCCGAGGAGGAACGTCGTGAAATAAACATTCGATGGCGTTGGTGTTATCGGGATCCGAACTCGCTCATCGTGGACTTAACCACTGCGCCACGGCGCCACTCTCCTATACCTATGACAATATATTTAGGAGTGGCTTTCGCTAACGAAAATCACATGTTTTTCAATCGATTAAAGATTGCTACTATTGAGTTCATGAATACCAATATGCATATGTATTCGTGTACAAAAATATTCATGTACTGTACATACATACATATATGTTTGCGAGTACCTGCTTCCGGAAAGGATGTTATAAATAAAGTTGTTCATATTTGTTCATGCCCTTGTTCCACGCAGGACACGTTTTCAGTGACGGCAGGCGGTTTTATCGATTCCCTCATTCCTAGAACTGAATTACGCTAAACAAGATATGCACATCGAATACGTCAGTGACAGAATTGGAAATTTTCAAGAATTCGTGCGACTCAAATACAATATACCATTTTTTATTGCACATTAATTTATCTTGGAGTGCTATTGTTATCAACCGACAAGTTGTTTGGCTCTTCTTGAGTAGTTATCAGAGTTTTGTTGTTTTCAATACCGGACCAATACCAATACCCTCTAATTAGAACTCATAGGCTTTTGTTTCTATTTTATTTTTTTTAATTCAAGAATGAATCTAGCTTAGAGAACTTATGAATTTACATACATATGTATGTGTAAGTACGTAAGCATAAGGCCCACTAGGTTGAACGTACATACTATGTACATTCTACATAGCTTTGAAATGAGAAAAGTTCGTGTTAAACCTCTTTAATGTTACGAACTGTTACGATACCAATTGATTGCTTTATATCTAATCTAAGCAATAGTAAAGTCCCTCCTCTCGGGTTTGACACTTGCAAATCTAAGGTCGACTCAGCCTACCAACAAATTAGCGTGCTATAACTCGTCAATATCTTTCTAATGGACGGCTCTTGTACAAAGAGAACGAAAACCAGACAATCTATGTATCTAATTCAGAATAAGTGTCTTCCAAAATCGAAAAGGTTTCCTTTTTTCTAACAAGCGCGTCTACATATGTAAATATGTCATTGCTTGAAATAGTTACTGAATTTTTCAACTGTTTGTAGTTATACTTTTTGACTTTGCGTATATGTATGTACATATGTATAACCAACTCCAATCCACGGCTCAGGAATACGGAAAACTGTTCAATGTCAGTAGCATATCACTGCCATATCACAGACATTTTAAGTCAGGATAACGTATAACCTGCCAATTTGAACCATTCGAGTTTCTAAGCGTCGACAAGCGACTCATGCGGACACAAGCGTTTGCACCTAGCCTCTCTCAACGAACTCATACTCTCACCTCCAAATAGTGAAACTTGGAAGCCTAGTACCTTCAACCGAAGATGGGGCCGACCCCCGTGGGAAGTCGTTGGAGGATGCTAACGAGAGAGGGGGAAGTGTAAGAGTAAGTCGGCTTTAGGGCTCAACTCTTCTTCAGGACAGCGGCGGACGAGCTAATCAATCCAGCGGACAACGGCGGCGTCCACAGCTCCGATTAGTGGGAGCCGTCTGGACAACACCCCTTTTGGAGCTGCTCGAATATATTTCGATGTCCAGGTCCAAAAGGAGATCTCCATAGAGATCTCATATATATAGAGGTATATCCCTGCTCAATGTCGCATACAAGATCCTGTCCAGAGTATTGTGTGAACGTCTAAAGCCATTTTGCACCGCACTAATCGGCAGCTACCAGTGCGGCTTCCGGCTCGGCAAATCGACTATAGACCAAATGCTCACACATCGACAAATCCTGGGAAAGACCAACGAGTTTCGAATCGATACACACTATCCTTTCATCGATTTTAAAGCCGCAGCATTCATCGTGAAGGACTGTTTGGTGCGATGGCCGAATTCGGCATCCCGGGAAAACTGATCGAGTTGTGGCGCACCACGCTAAAAAATACGCGATGCACCGTGCAACTCGGTTCTAGGATTTCGGAACCGTTTGAAACATGCAACGGATTACGGCAAGGAGATGCGCTGTCATGTGACTTCTTCAACCTGGTGCTGGAGCAGATAGTGCGACGGGCAGGCGTCAACAGGGAAGGCACTGTCTTCTACAAGTCAATCCAGCTGCTAGGATACGCGGATGATATCGATATCATCGCGTTTTCTCGCCGTGGCATTGTGGAAGCATTCACGGCGATTGAAGAACAGACGAAACAAGTTGGTCTTAAGATCAATGAGGACAAGACGGAGTACATGCTGTGAAGCAAAAACCAATCCGTCGCTCACCACATGGGACAAAATATAACAATTGACAGCTACAATTTCAAGGTAGTTAAGGAGTTTGTCTACCTCGGGGCAAACGTAAATTCCACAAATGACACCACAGTGGAGACTCGGCAGAGAATCGCCCTTGGCAACCGCTGCTACTTCGGCTTGTCCAAACAACTGGGGTCAAAACTCCTCACTCGAAAGACCAAAGTCATGCTTTACAAAACGCTCATACTGCCAGTCTTGCTGTACGGAGCCGAAAGCTGATTTTGGGTTATTTCGAAAGAAAAATTCTGCGCCGGATATTTGGTCCTGTTTGTGAGGAAGGTGAATGGAGAAGAAGACACAACTGCGAACTCTACGAGCTGTAGAACGATGTGGATGTAGTCCAGAAGGCAAAGATCCGTCGACTACACAGGCTCGGTCACATCGAGCGCATGGACATCAACACTCCAGCTAAGAGGGTTTTCGACTCCAAACCTCCTGGTTCGAGAAGAAGAGGAAGACCGAACCTGCGGTATAAAGACCAGGTAATGGCGGATGTAAGACATCTTGTTCTTGATAACTGGAAGCAGCGTGCCCGGGACCGTCAAGGATGGAAGGAGGCAGCTATAGCTCAGGCTCAGATCCTCCATGGATCGCTGGCCTGATAAGTAAGTAAGTAATGTTAATGTTCGCATTGGATAAACAAAGGCTAAAATCGATACACATTTGTTTTGAAATATGTATAAGCAAAAATATATGAAATGATATAGTATATATATATATATGTATATGTATGTAAAATATGTACATACATAGGTATGTACATCGTTGGAAAATATGCAAATGATGTTGAATTACGACAGACGGCAGCAATCCTTACCCACTCTCTTAGTGTTCGCCTTAGCCCCTGTCCAAACCCACTTTTTTATTCGCCTTCGTCATACATACTTATACATATGTACGTACATAATTCGCTCACGTTTACTTCAAACTCACTATTTTCTCCAAAATTTCTGCAAATCAACAACAAACATTTGCAGAGAAAATCCAGTTACGGACTTTTTAATCTCCACCAACTCATGCACCGACAGCGAAAAGTTAAGAAAAAAAAAATAAATAGAAATTAAAATAAAACACAAAATACAAGCATACATGCAAAGCCGAAATAAAAGGAAACAAATAGCCCACGCATCATCCATTGCAGTGTAAGTAGCCCATTATGCTACCTCCAGTCATTTTTTTTTTCTCCATTTTTCGCTTATGTGTAGTGGCAGCCATGCAGCCGCGCACTCGATGAAGTCATTTCTGTACTTTGCAAACTGAATCGGCTGCCAACCAATCAGAAGACGAGATTGGGCGTTGTCTGTTGTGTAAAAATCCGTTGAACCGCTCAAAAAATTCGCAGTCTTCATAAAGTCAGCGACGCTCGAGGTGTTCAATTGTGTCGTGTGTTCTCTGTTATAGTTATTTTTCTTAAAGAAAAACAAAAAAGACTTTTGTGTAATTTATTTAATCTTATATTAAAAAAAAATAATAAATAAACAAACATGAGGGAAATCGTTCACATTCAAGCCGGTCAGTGCGGAAACCAAATTGGAGCTAAGGTAAGAGAATTTATAATTATACAGTAGTGTTTCAAGGGATCTCTCAATTGTTCGCCATCAATTGATTGATTTTATTCTGTCTTAATTGGTTTGCATGTGGAAGATATATTTGAAAAGTATGGCAAAAGGTCAATTGCAGTGGTTTCCAAGTGGAACAGAGATTCGCCGTATGTATTTCGGTCGACCACACATGCAAGATCCAAGTACCGGCCGGTGTACGTACATAATTACATACATAGCAGACGTGGACTTTACTTTAAATTACTCATCGATTAAAAAAAGCTATTTTTTTGATCCATTGACATTTAATGGAAAATTGTCTACTTGGACAGTAATGTTCCACGGTATAGGAGGATATTTTCATAATGTCCAAAAGCTGCTTGTACATAACCTATGTACTTTGGTGCAACTTTCGAGCAGCTGCGCTCTGTTATTCCATTTTGGATTTTCTTTTTGTTCCTATTTATTGGGACATGTTCAAGTGGTAGTATGTATGTATAGTCAAAACCCGATACAGCGGCACTGGAATACACATTGCATTGAGTGTGCGTGTGTGCGCTAGAATAAGGATAGTTGCCAAAAGAGAAGAGGGAACATTTGTCTAGTTTAGCGTTAGAAGGGGGAAGAGGCGGCAGCCAAAAGAGAAGAGGGAACATTTGTCTAGTTTAGCGTTAGAAGGGGGAAGAGGCGGCAGATGTGGAAGCATTTCGAATAGTGGAAGATGTGTGGTACTGTTGCTTTGGCCTTCCGAGATACCTACACAATAGCGAGCAAATTTAATAGAATGTATTGTACATGGAAGAAATAGAATAGCGCGTACATGCACATGTACATGGGCGTAGATTTCTACCTCGCGTTGAATCTAAGCCGTGCGTGTTTGTGTTGCCAACTGGTATCGATTTGGTTTTTCTTTATTCTGGATGCTGCAATAGAATTTATTTTCAGTGCACCGAATGCATAGAATTCGAATTCACTTTATCCAAGACCACATCCCAACTTGTCTCTTGAGTATGTCTATTTTCGAGTTTGATAGCTTTTTTTTATGGCATCCACTCCTCGGGCTGGTTAGCGACAAAACTCGAAATATCTATGAGTTTGTTAGGATTAGATGCGGCCAGACATTGAAAGTTTTAGAAATACAAACATACGTATGCATCTATATCTCCTGCGTTACTCAAGAGTAGTTTCGTAATCACAAGGATGATGGATTGAACAACAACTGTTCATGGAACTTCAAGTAGCATCACTGCCACCCATCCGTTTTTGTCTGGAGGGTGAGCAAAGTTATTGGGAAGACCACTTTGGTTGGCTTTCTCCACTACAAGTGCTTTGAATCTGGCACTTGATACCGTTCCTCTCGAAACAATTGCATGCCCATTGCTGGTTAACAACAACATGCGAAGCCAATAGCAGCAAAGAATATGCCAGAATAACAAACGAAAAAAAAAGGTAGGGTGAATGTCCGACAGCCGGTCGCCTTATTTATCATAGACAAGAACTCTATTCTTGTATAGATGTACACACATCTATTCCCTATTTTGAATGGTAGTCGGCCGTGCTAACGCATGGCACACGTCGCATTGCGTTCCAAGCGGAAGTAGACATTAATGAGAATTGTTGGGGAGTTCGACGGAGCGTGTTTGATCAATAATACGATTGATATCCCATGTATTCCTCGCTTGGTATTTGTTGACTGCAATTGCAGTTGATTCCCCGTAATTAGACCGCTGTCATTAAACATTTGTCGCAAAAAAAGCAAGAAATTATTGTTGGCTGCTCGCCACACTTTCATTGGATGTCAACAACCTCCAGCATATTTGTTTTCTGAACACTTTGTTGAAGAGCAAGTAATATATTGCGAAATTCTGGCTCCGAACGAAACCAATTTTAATTTCTCGATATTTTTTCTTCAATTCGAGTGAACCCATTTACCATTTACATCATACAAACATATACTATTTAACCAACCATGAGTATAAAGTCTTCAATTAGGCCCGTTGATACATATTTATAAACCATGAAACAGTTAATCATTTCACAAAAATGGAAAGGGCAATATCGCGCATACTTTCTACTTCTTCACCATTTTCGGAGTATTAGCTCACCGCTTTGCTCGATACACCGTCGTCGTCATCGCCATTCTTTGCAATGAGCGCTGTCAATTTCCTGTTTCATTTTCCTAATAGAGATTGAAAAGTAACTAACATATGTATGTCCAAATATGGTTAAATTGGTAAACAACATTCTATACTCACACATCGAGAACCTGCAAACCAACAATCGTCGTCGAATCCACGCATATCGGTGTTGTTACACAGAGCAGCTGCCGTTGTTGATGGTTTGCGTGGGTTTAGGTTAGTAAAAGAAGAATAAGAGAACGACGAAAAAGACATGTTTGACATCATTCGATGTGGGCCTTTTCTGCATTTTAGGTCTCACACACTGTTCCCTCAAGTTGTTGGTTGAACTGATGGAGACTGATCGACGAAGGTGGTTCCACCGTAAACGTGTTGTGCGTAAGGCAAGGTGAGAATAACTTGTTTTCATGTAAACGCCACCATATGGCGTTTTCGACGGTAGACATTCTACTGCTCATTACTGAGCCATCTGATGAATATAATCGAGCATTTCGCTATGAAAGGGGCAAACATTTGTTACAAAAAAGCAAGTGCATGCTAGATGAGTTGCAATTTTCTGTTAGGCTTTCACGATCTCGATTTTTACACTTTCCAAACTCTTCTACAAGACCGCCTTTCTTTTACAAAAACGAGCACACCAATGTTACTCGTAACATGCAATTCAAATGAAACGAAAACCCAAAAATATGAATAAAACCGTACTTAAATGAATGGCCTAGAGATTCATTCAACACGCAGCGCTTACTGGGCTAGTTGACGTCATCACCATATTCACCTTATAAATGTGCATAACGAACCGAATGAGATCATATGCTTGAATTGTTTTCCGTCTAGCCACGTCGGCTCTTTTTGTCTTTCTTTTGATTTAAAAGAATTATGTTTGTGCGGTGGATGACCTCATTCGAATCTAAATTCCTAGCCTCACTCTCGTACATGTCATGGACGATTTGTTTCTGTGTCATACGAGTAGCATGTAGTATTTTATCAATAATTTGTTATTGTTGCTGCTATGAGATAACATTAGGTATTGATAGTGGATTTCTTATTTCCAATCCATTAATTATTAATAAGGAATTGTTCATTATAATTAATTGAAATCTTGTTTTCTCGTTTTTTCTTTTTCTTTGTGTTAGTTTTGGGAAATCATCTCCGACGAACATGGCATTGATGCTACTGGTGCATACCATGGCGACAGCGATCTACAATTGGAACGCATCAATGTCTATTATAACGAAGCCTCAGGTGGTAAATATGTCCCACGTGCAGTTCTCGTCGATCTAGAACCCGGTACTATGGATTCCGTGCGATCGGGTCCATTCGGCCAGATCTTCCGCCCCGACAACTTTGTCTTCGGACAATCTGGTGCCGGTAATAATTGGGCCAAGGGTCATTACACAGAAGGTGCTGAATTAGTCGATTCAGTATTGGATGTCGTCCGCAAAGAGGCTGAGTCATGCGATTGCCTACAAGGTTTTCAATTGACACACTCCCTGGGTGGTGGTACCGGCTCCGGTATGGGTACCTTACTCATCTCAAAAATCCGTGAAGAATATCCCGACAGAATTATGAACACATACTCCGTTGTACCATCACCAAAAGTATCAGACACCGTTGTTGAACCCTACAATGCCACACTCTCGGTGCATCAGTTGGTCGAAAACACAGACGAAACATATTGCATCGATAACGAGGCTCTGTATGACATCTGCTTTAGGACTCTGAAATTGACCACACCAACATACGGTGATTTGAACCATTTGGTTTCGCTAACAATGTCTGGCGTTACTACCTGCCTTCGTTTCCCTGGTCAACTGAATGCGGATCTTCGTAAATTGGCTGTCAATATGGTACCATTCCCACGTTTGCACTTCTTCATGCCCGGCTTTGCACCATTAACATCACGAGGATCGCAACAATACCGAGCCCTGACCGTACCCGAGTTGACACAACAAATGTTCGATGCCAAGAACATGATGGCTGCCTGCGATCCACGACATGGTCGTTATCTTACCGTTGCTGCCATCTTCCGTGGACGTATGTCCATGAAGGAAGTCGACGAACAAATGTTGAACATTCAAAATAAGAACAGCAGCTACTTTGTCGAATGGATTCCAAACAATGTGAAGACCGCCGTGTGCGATATTCCACCTCGAGGATTGAAGATGTCTGCCACATTCATTGGTAACTCGACAGCTATTCAGGAATTGTTCAAACGTATCTCCGAACAATTTACCGCTATGTTCCGTCGCAAGGCTTTCTTGCATTGGTACACTGGCGAGGGCATGGACGAGATGGAATTCACTGAGGCCGAAAGCAACATGAATGATCTCGTTTCTGAATATCAGCAATACCAAGAAGCTACCGCTGACGAGGATGCCGAATTCGAGGAGGAACAAGAAGCTGAAGTTGATGAGAACTAAGCGTAAAGTTAAATCACAAAACGAAAGAAAAAATACAAAATAAAAATTCCGAAGATTTAAAAATGAAAATCGAATATCTGTTTTTCTTAAACATCTTTAGTTTTATAATAACATTTTATGTTTCATGTTGTCCATCACCTTTCCGTCCCTCCCGATTCAATCCTCTCAATTCAATCCCGTGCCACACGTCAACTTCAAGCCCGGTCAGAGGTAACATAAAATGAATTAAAGCAGTGCCGAGTGTAACATCGATCTTTCAAACCATCCACCAAGAAGACGTTCTTCGCTTTACTTTGTATTGTCTAGAAACAGTCTTGTTTTTAGATATAATAACCATAGTAGAATGAACTGTTCCAGTTTTCTTTTCGGCTACACTGCATTTTTGAATAGTTTAGTAATTAATTTGCGCACACGAAAAGACGAGACACTATTTGTGTTACAGGGAGTTTGTAATTGTAATTAAGTGTCTAAAGGTAACCTATCCTGTTCAGTTTTTATATCAAAAAAACCTTTGTTTTATGTTATTCTCATCATTTTTGCACTTACAAAAACAACTTGAATTGAAGTAAAATATATTTGATCATTAATTTAAAATTTAAATTGGCTGCTGTTTTTGTCTTGTGGTTTATGAGTTATTTACTTGTAGCTTTGAGTTCGGAGAATGTCACTGGATTGGTAGTAGTCGATTGGTTTGTTTTCTGGGGGTTGTGTTTTGGAACACGTTTAGGTATACAGTAGAGCACCTTAACTATCATGAATAACAATATATCGTCCATTGGAATCCAAGGCTAAATGGCGGAGATGCGTTTGGTTTTTGTTTTTAATTTGCGCGCACTCAAGGTCTAATAACCTTATTATGTCGCGACACAGTGCGGGCAGAAGGTAGAGAGGAAGAGGAATAGAGGAGATGCCGATGGACATTGATCTTAAATGCTTGCATGTTGCATTGAGGGGGGAAAACCGAATCCGGCAGGGAGTTCCAGATTCGTGTGGTTCGGTTAATGAAAGATTCTCTATATTTGACAGTACATCCGAAAGCGGGCTTCAGAGTATATTGGTGAGCATTCCTAGAGAGACGTGTATTGCGGGAGAAATGTTAAAAGGGTGGAATGCAACTGGCTATTTCGTCAGAGCATTTTTGGTGGTAGTAACAAAATAGGGAGAGGCAGGTAACATTCTTGCGGTGTTCCAGCGAGTCTAATGTTTTGGTAATGCTGGAGTCACCTATCAGTTTTATGGCTCGTTTTTGTATTCTGTCTAGTAGGTGCAGTGAGGTCTTTGAAGCACCGGACCAGACATGGGCGTTAAACTCTAATTTGGGGCGAATGAACGCTTTATAGATTGTAGCCAGATCTAGGGTGAGAAATATTTTTTGCATCTGTATAAGAATCCTAGGCATTTCGCAGCATTCTTGGCGACACTGAATATATGGTCGCTCCAATTAAGATTGTGAGCAACACTCATACCCAGGATGGAAAGCTTTTCAGTTTCTGAGATGCAAGTGCTATTCATGGATAATGGCTGCGGGTTATTTATACGCTTTAACGACAAGAGACAGCATTGTGTTTTGGAAGCATTAAATTCCACTCTATTGTTTTTACCCCATTGGATGATGCTGTCGATATCGGAATTTAATGAGCTTAACATACGCTGCCGCTCATTATCTACAACCGAAGTGCAGGGTCGTAAACTGGTGAACGAATATGAGAAGCTGAGGGTACTGTCGTCAGCGAAGGAGTGAATTGGATTAGAAGTAACAGACAAGAGATCATTTATAAAAATAAGAAAGAGTGTCGGAGACAAAACGGAGCCCTGGGGAGCACCGGCATTTACAAAGTGAGTATCAGACTTGAATCCGTCCAAAACAACTTGAATTTAACGATTCGAAAGGTAGCTTCTAATCCATTGAAAGAGAGACTCATCGATCCCAAAAGCACGCATTTTCGACAAAAGGGCTTCATGCCAAATCCTGTCAAATGCTTTCGAAATATCCAGTGCAACAATTTTGCTTTCACCTGCTTGGTGAAGCGAGTGATTCCACTTTTCAGCGAGATATGCCATCATATCACCAGTGGATCTGTTGCTGCGGAAACCGTATTGGCGGTCATTGAGGGGTTTCCGTGATTCAAAATATTTCATAAGCTGACGGTTAATCAGCGTTTCCATGACCTTGGAAAGAAGGGACGTTAGTGCAATGGGTCGGTAGTTGGAGGGAGAAGATGATTCGCATTTTTTGGGTATAGGCTGGACAAATGCTGTTTTCCACCTACTCGGAAAGAGCCCAGAGGTGTAGGAAAGGTGAAAAAGCTTACGCAGTGGTTTTGCCAGCGTAGAAGAACACCTCTTCAGAACTATTGGGGCAATACCATCTGGACCAGCGGATTTGTGTATGTCGAGGTCTTCAAGAACCCTTGCGACTGTACGAGTGCGGAAGTGGATTAGTCCCATGGTGGAATTGACGCACTCTAGTACAGGCGGAGACAAAGGACAGGCTGGCAACTGAGAACTGGTTGCGAAATGGGCAGCAAGTAGATTAGCTTTGTCTAAGGGGGTGACAGCTGGAATGTCATTGTGGATGAGCGTCGGTTTGCCTGTCTTAGCGGGCGCTACAGTTCGGGGTGAACCTGGGCCTCAACCAACATACCTCCCCACCTAGCAAGATCTTTCGTTAGTCTTTTCCAGTTCTGCACGCCCAGTTGGTTGAGGTCCCTTTCCAGATGTGCGCGCCACCTAAGGTGCAGTCGTCCTTTATATCTTCGTCCCTCAGGGTTGGATCCAGAGACTGGGCTGCAGCTGTGGTGTTCATTCGCTCTACAAGGCACAGCCGTCTTGGGCGTTGGATCCGTAGACGCCTGACTAAACTCGTGCCGCTGTTCCCGTACAGTTCGTGATTGAATCTTCTCCAACCCCCATCTGTGTTTGTAAGACCGAAAATCGCACGCAGAATCTTTCTCTCGAAACGACCAAGGATGTCTTGATCCGCCTTAGATAAAGTCCATGATAAATTTTTTTTTTAATAATTTGCGCGCACTGAAAGTCTAATAACCTTATTATGTCTATGTGCGGGCAGAAGGTAGAAAGGAGGTATAAGGAAGTCTTATATGAGGTCAAGGAGGGAGAGAGCGAGATCTTCTCTGCCGTATTGTGTGAACGTCTTAAACCGTTTGTGGATAACCTAATCGGCTCTTATCATTGTGGTTTCAGGCCGGGTAGATCCACAATAGACCAAATATTTACGCTACGGCAGATCTTGGAGAAGACCCAGGAATACCAAATCGACACTCACCAGCTCTTTGTCGATTTCAAGGCTGCATATGACAGCTTGTATACAGATGAGCTATACAAAGCCACGAATGAAATATTACAGATTACGCATTGCACATGTCCGCCATGTTTGCTACCAATCTATCAATGTTTGATGACGTAGGCCGTGACCAGTGATTCCTTTATGCATATACGAACACAAAAGAGGTTTTTTTGCGGGCGTTAAATTTAAAAAGTTATTGGAGTTGTATTAAAAGTAGCATTGTTTTCTCAACCACAAGCCTTGGATATAACAGACCGGATTTATGATGACAACCCCTGCAAAAAACCGAAAAAAGACAATGATCTTCGGCTTTGTACGTGAAATGTTAAATCCCTAAACAGGCCACGTGCAGCCGAACAACTTGCGGACGCCCTAGACCGCTATAAAGCGGACATAACCACCATCCAGGAAATGTGATGGAATGGACCGGGTATAAAGCGGATGAAAAACTGCGATATTTACTACGGTGACTGCTATAGGGAGAGAGGGCAACGATTGTTTGGATGCAGATTTGTTGTTCGAGGTGGACTAAGGCAAAAGGTCCTAAGCTTTCGGCATGTGAGCGAACGCCTCATAACAATCGGTATTAAGGCAACATTTTTTTAACATCAGCCTGATCTGCGTCCACGCCCCCACGGAAGACAAGGATGACTCCGCCATAGATGAGTTCTACGATCTCCTAGACAGAACGTATGCCCAATGTCCCAGCTATGACATCAAAATTGTACTAGGAGACTTCAATGCTAAGCTGGGTAAGGAAAGCATCTTTGTACGAGTCATCGGCAAACATAGCCTACACGACACCACATCCGATTACGGACACAGGCTGATTGATCTTGCTACGGGGCGAAATCTCCTTCTAGCCAGTACGCCCTTCCCGCACATCGATATATACAAAGGCACCTGGCGGTCTTTTGATCAATCGACTACCAACCAGATTGATAACATCGCGATCGATGTCAGAAATTCTTCCACTATTCTTGAGGTTCAAACTTACCGAGGGGCTAACATCGACTCGGACCACTATCTTGTAGTAGCCAAGATGCGTTTACGAATATCATGAACGCAGCGGAGTAGAGTAAGAATACAAAGTTATGACGTCGGAAAGCTACTATCGCCAGAAACCGCTCATGCTTTTACCGATCGCGTCTCCCTTAAGTTCTCCAATACACCTCAATCCTCCACGCTATCAATAGAACAGCAGTGGAGCCTTTGCAAACAAGCCCTGAAAAGCTCTGCATCAGAAGTTTTGGCTTACAAGGCTCCACCACGAAGAAACACCTGGTTCGATGACGAGTGCAGGAGGATTCATACAGCGAAGCAGGATGCATATAAGGCCTCGCTGCATAAAAGAACAAGAGCAGCTCGTGAGCTCTACGAGCTAAAAAGAAGGGGGGAGCATAAACTTCTTAGAAGAAAGAGCACGAGAAGCGCGCGATTGAGGATTTGGAGAGGTGTTACTGCAGACGTGACGTTCGAAAGTCTTATCAACAGATAAAGCGAACATGCCAAGGTTATAAAGCCAGAACGGGAGCCTGCAGGGATGAGAACGGACACCTAGTAGTAGAACCGCAGTCGATGCTGAGAATATGGAAAAACCACTTCTGCAGACTGCATAACGGCGATGTTAGTCAATATATCGCTGTCAGGCAGAATGATCCATTTCTAATCGACGGAGACCGCAGAGAATTCTGTCCCCCTGACCTCGACGAAGTTAAGATTGCTATATCGATGCTCAAGTCGAATAAAGTTGCTGGCGCAGACGGACTGTCTGCTGAGCTCTTCAAGGCAGCTGGGGATAACCTGGTCAGCAGCATGTAATGCCCGATCCACAAGAAAGGAGACCCCTCTGATTGCGCCAACTATAGAGGAAAAAGTGTCCTGAAAATCACCTACAAAATCTTCTCTGCTGTTTTGTGTGAACGCCTGAAGCCTTTTGTAAATAAGCTGATAGGTCCTTATCAGTGCGGATTCAGTCCGGGGAAGTCCATCATCGACCAAATCTTCACACTATGGCAGATCCTGGAAAACGCCCATGAATTCCAAGTCGACACTCACCACCTATTTGTCGACTTCAAAGCCGCATACGACAGCGTAATTAGAGACCTGCTATACAACGCTATATCTACCTTTGACATACCTGCTAAACTGATCAGACTATGCAGGATGACTTTGGAGAATGCTCGCTGCTCCATCCGAATCGGTGACCACCTTACCGATAGTTTTGATGTCAAAAAAGGATTCAGGCTGGGCGATGCGCTGTCGTGTGATTTCTTCAACATCATATTGGAAATGATTGTGCAAAAATCAGTGGCCAATACAAGAGGCACAATCTATTTCAAATCCTCGCAAATCCCTGCATACGCCGACGATATTGACATAATAGGTAGATCACAGCGAGATGTCAATGAGGCGTTTGCGAGTATTGAGAGCGAGGCGGCGAAAATTGGTTTGGCGGTAAACGAAGGCAAAACTAAATTTATGTATGTATGTATGTATGTATGTTGGCGTTACAGTCCATGATGACCTGAGCCGAGCTTCTCTCAATCACCCGTGGTGTGTGTGATTTCATTTTCACATAGGTGAAAGGGACCTACAGTTTTATTGCCGGTTCCGAACGGCGAATTTCGAGAAGCTTTTCATGACAATTTTACTTCAGGGGGTTTTGTCAGAACCCGCTGAGGAGAAACACCGTGAAAAACACGTTCGATGACATGGCTGTGTCGGGATTCGATCCCGAGTCATCGGCGTCAGAGGCCAACACACTACCCACTGCGCCACGATGCTCTCAAACTAAATTTATGCTGTCATCAAAAAAGGACGCTCCCCACCGACGTCTTGGCCAGAACGTTCGTATTGGCAGTTATAAGTTCGAGGTAGTTAAGGACTTCGTATACCTTGACTCCGCAGTGACCTGGAACAACGACATCAGTTCCGAAATCAAACGCCATGTAGAGCGAATGGACACCACAGCTCCAGCCCTGAGGGTCTTTGTATCTAACCCCGAGGGACGAAGAAGCAGAGGACGGCCGCACTTAAGATGGCGCACACAGATGCAAGGGGACCTCAGCCAACTGGGTGTGCGGCAATGGAAAAGGCTAGCAAAGCATCGTGCTAGTTGGAGGGGCATGTTGGTTGAGAAGAAGATTGTTTTTTTATTAATTATTTCTCAAAATGAGGTGTGCAGTTTTCAATTGTAATGAAAACAATAGAAAGGGAAAGGCAGATATTAAGTACTATTGCTTTCCAAAAGATAATATCTTGCGAAAGCAGTGGGTTCACTTCTGCAGGAAGAAGGATTATTTGAACCCAAGCATAGCTCGTATTTGCTCTGCACATTACACAACTATAGCTTAGGAAGGCTGTCGGACAACCAACATGCCTACAACAAAGACAAATCGGTGGAAACAACACTCCACTCAGTTAGTACCATAGAAAGGTCGCTGGAATACAAAGAATACACCCTAGTGCCCTTTCTCGGTATTGAGGGCACCTTTCACAACGTTGAACCCTGGGCTGTCACCAAGGCGCTGACTGATTGGGTGTAATGGGATCAGTGATAGAATTGGTATGACAACTTTTTACACAAAGTGTCGTCAAAGCCAACTTCGCTGGTTCCGCTTCAACTAGAATGGTCAGGAGAGGTAGACCACAAGGTGGAGTACTCTCCCCTCTCCTCTGGAACGTGGTAGCCAATGAACTACTACTGTTGCTAGAGCAGGAAGGGTACGTTGTGACCGCCTATGCGGATGAGATTGCTATAGCCGTCTCAGAAAATTTTCCAACATTACATACAGTAGTAACCTGGACGCAGTACTGTGGACTTGGGGTCAATCTCAAAAAGACTGATCTAGTACTGTTTACAAATAAATCCCGCCCTGCAACTCACCGAGGCTGGGTAAAACCCAATTAATAATCAAAGATCAGGCTAAATACATTGGCCTAGTCCTTGAACTGGCTGAACTGGAAACCCAAAATATTTGATCGGGTCAAGAAAGCAACCATTCTACAGCTGTAAGAAAGTGGTGGGCAAAAAGTGGGGTCTCCGACCAAGCATTATACACTGCCTCTATACAGCACTCATAAGGCCCATCCCCCTATACGGCATCGACTCCTCTGGACAAGGCAGTCTATCTAAACCTTCTGGGGAAAGTGCAGCATATACATAAGTGGCGCGATCAGCTCGACCCCATCAGCTCAGATTTACCTCGGCGCGCCCTTCTATGATAACTTATGTGTGCTGTACGTACGTTGGCGTTACAGCCCATGAAGGACCAGAGGCAAGCTTCTCTCAATCACCCATGTTGTGTGTGATTTATTTTTTCACACAAGTGAAACGGATCTACAGTTTATAGCCGATTCCGAACGGCGTGAGTCGAGAAGCTTTCTCAAGGCAAGTATACTACGGGGGGTTTTGCAAGTACCCCGCCGAGGAGGAACGCCGCGAAATAAACACTCGCCAGACGTCATTGGTAAATGTTCTTTTTCGAAGACAGCAGATATTTAGACTTGCCCTCATAAGCTGCCAAGCCAATTTTTGCCGCCAACATCTCAATACTCGCATTATTGACATCTCGCTGTGATCTACCTATTATGTCAATGTCGGCGTATGCAAGGAGTTGCGAGGATTTGAAATAGATTATGCCTCGTGCCTATGATTTTTGCACAATCATTGATGTAAAAAAATCACAACACAGCGCATCGCCCTGTCTAAATTCTTTTTTGACTTCGAACCTATCGGTCAGTTCTGCTCCGATTCGGATGGAGCAGCCAGCGTTCTCCAGAGTCATCCTGCAAAGTCTGACGAGCTTTGTCGACGAATAGATGGTGGGTGGCAACTTGAAATTCATTGGTTTTTTCCAGGATCTGCCCTAGTGAATTTGTAATAAAAAAACAACCAAATTAAGTTTGTGAAGATTTTGTCGTTGGTGGACTTCCCTGGTCTGAAGCCACACTGATAAGGACCTATCAGCTTATTTACGAACGGCTTCAGGCATTCACACGAAACGGCAGCGAAGATCTTGTATGCGACATTGAGGAGACTTATTCCTATGTAGTTGGCGCAGTCAAATGGATCCCTATTTTTGTGGATCGGGCAAACATGCTGAGACTCCATTGCTCGGGCATGCTTTCCTCTGACCATATCTTACAGATGAGCCGGTGCATGCTCACCCCCAGCTGCTTTGAAGAGCTCAGCAGACAGTCCATCTGTGCTAGCAGCTTTGTTCGACTTGAGTTTCGACATGGCAATCTCAACTTCGACGAAGTCAGACGAACGGAATTCTTTGCGATCTTCGTCATCGAGAAATGGATCATTCTGCCTCCTTCATTCTACACTCGTCATCGAACCAGGCGTTTCGTCGTGGTGGTGCTTTAAATACCAGTACTTCTGATGCAGTTGCTCTATTGACTGAGTGGAGAATTGAGGTGTATCGGTGGGCTTAAGGGATACGCGGTTGGCAAAGGCACTAGCATTCTAACTCTACTCCGTGGTGTTCGTATTATCCGTTGACGTATCTTGGCTACTACAAGAAAGGAAAGTACGAACATCAAGAATAGTGGAGTGGTGTCTGACGTAAATCACGATGTGATCAATTTGATTGGTGACTGGTTAATCTTGCGACCGCGAGGCGCCTTTGAGTATATCGAGGTGCTGAAAGCGTGTGCTAGCTAGAAGTAGGCTGTGCTTGCCGATGACCCGTTCAAAGGTGCTTTCTTTACCCAGCTTAGCGTTAAAATCTCCTAGTATAATTTTGGTGTCATAGCTGGGGCATTTGGCATATGTTCTGCCTAGGAGATCGAAGAAATCATCTTTGATGGAGTCACCCTTGTCTTCCGTGGGGGCTTGGGCACATATGAGTTTGATGTTACAGAATTTTGCCTTGATGCGGATCGCCATAACGCGCTCACTCACATACTGAAAGCTTAAGACTTAATGCCTTAGTCCATCTCTAACAACAAATCCGCATACAAATAGTCTCTGTCCTCTCTCCCTTTAGCAGTCACCGTAGTAGATGTCGCAGTATTTCATCCACTTTTTACCCGGTCCATTCCATCGCATCTCATGGATGGCGGGTATGTTCGCTTTATAGCGGTCGAGGGCGTCCGCAAGTTGTTCGGCCGCACGCGGTCTGTTTAGGGACCTAACATATCACGTACGGAACCGAAGATCCTTGTCTGTTTTTTGTTTTATAAAAGGGTCGTCAACATAGGTCCGTGCCGTTTGTGTATCCGAGGCTTTTTTTTGTTTCTGAGCAATTTGCGCTTTTACGGTTATAGTTTGCTAGACAATAGCCCAACCGACACTAATCTTCTTTTTTTTTACCTCTCACAACCTGAACGGACCTCCCTTCTTCGGGCGCCTTGTCGCGGCGGGAGGCTTAAGAGGTCATGGATCTCGAGCTAAGACCCGAAGACCCAAAAATGAATGAACAAGCTGAAGGATCTAAGTACTCCAGGTGGTACTCGCAGCAGCGAAAATCCACCCGCGATCTCTTTGATCGCGGATGGGGCAAGGGTTCTGGAGGCCCCGACATTAATTTTTAGCTCTCCGGCAGCCCGGAACGACACCGACTCCTACGGCTCACTGTCTGAACAATTGGTCGGACTGAGCATGAACGGTGCATCCAGCGGAGACGACACCAACGATGGTGTGGCACGGAAAACCACAAAGGTGGAACGCGCCCCAGAATTGGGTCGTACTGTTAAATTCACTGCTAAGTGCCAAAAAAGTAGAAGAAAGGGGAATGCCCGAAAATTGCGCAAAGAGGCCGTCAAAGCCGAAGGCACAAGGGTCGAGGCTAAACCTCGTGGGGAACCAGTTACGAGGGTCAGGTCGACATTGGTATCTCCTACCGAAATTGATCCGACCCTCTTTCCTGAGGTCCTCCCCTCTCTCGAAGGTGCGCAGTGCGGTAAACGTCGGCGATTGGGAAAGGCTGCTGAAGGAGGCGTAAGCATGCTCGCACTTTCGGCATGCGCCTCCAACCCCCTTCCTCTAACTGGGACGGTTCAACCACCCAGTAAGAGCGTGATCAGTTCCCGTAACGACGGGGCCGGAAGCGCTCAGGTTTCTGCCATGGCTGGCACTGACGCCGAAAAAGGTAGCGGGGCCGACACACGGGCTCTGAGCTCCGAAGATCAAGTCGCTACGGGTTCTAACAGTCCTCGAACTGGCGAGGCGGTCCAAAAGTGGTGTCCGAAGGGAGCGGGAGCTCTAACCGAAAAAGGTTAAAGTCTCCGCAAACGGAAGACGGCCGCCAAAGATAACCTCGTTAGGGAGAGAGTTTATGATGCCTCCCTCTCCGGTGGGGCGGTGGGAAATCGGAGTCTAATAGCAGATGGATCCAAGCATTGTCCAGAAGACGAACATAGCCCAAAACTGCTTCTCGGAGGCGGGGACATCACGTAACAAAACCCCTTCCTCCGTGAAGGAGATCTAAGTGACCGTAAGGAGTCGAGACAAGCAGCCCTCTTATAGAGAGGCGGCCATCTCCTCTGAAAAGGTCAGGATAGGGAAAGCTGGCGATGATAGTAGAATGACCAACCAGAATCCAGGGTTTGACACGAGAGCTTGGGTCATCCTACAAGGAGAGTAAGGGCTCATTGAAAAAAGAACGCTCTACTCTGGTTGTGGGGATGGATGAAGCCTCTGTTGGGACTCTGAAATCTGCGTATGATTCACGCCCCTACTTTGGCCTTGGTAGGATCTCTTTTCAGTTTAATGTCAAGTAGTCGAAGGATGGGACGTGTCCTGCAGTGTGAATCTATGATTTTTACTCAGATCAATCTACAGAATTGCAAGGCTGCTACCGCTCTTTTAAGTAGCAGAATTGCATGCAGTAGTACAAAACCCCTCATCGTATCCCTTCAAGAACCATGGATGTGGAATAAACGCCCATGTGGCCTTGGTGGTATACGTGATGTTACGATTCTTTATGATGAGCGATCCGAAAGGCCCAGGGTCGGTCTCATCATATCGAACTCATTATCGGCAACCAAACTTGGACACTTTTGTGGACAAGATCTGGTGGCTGCTAGAGTAAACTACGAAACGCACGGAGCACTTCGTCGTGGCGTCTGCCTACTTTCCCTACGACTCGATACTACCTCCACCACCGAAGAAAGTTTTCGAACTCGTAGAGTACTGTGAAGCCAGAAAGATTGGTCTCATCTTGTGTTTCGGTGCTAATGCCCAAAACCCTGCTTGATCGTCTTTTAGACTTCAGTCTCACATCTGACCTTACCATCTCAACCAACGTTTGTTACAACAAAATATTGACCTGACCCTATCCAACAGATATGTGAAGGACATGACTAACTGGCGAGTCTTGCCTGATGCTACGTCGGACCATAAATAAATCGAATTCCGATTAAGTGGTGGGATCTCTTTCTTGCAACCTAGACGGAATCCGAGAAAGACGGGCTGGTACGGCTTAGAGAGGAGCTTAAGAAATCTTCTCAGGCCTTACCTAAACTTAGAACGAAATAATTGGTAGAGAACGCCGTTCATAACCTGAATAGCGCCATCACCAGTGGCTTTGAACTCGCATGTCCTGTCAGTAAACTTCCCTGCAGGAAATTGGTTCCCTGGTAGAATGCCGAGCTCCAAAGTCTTTACAGGGAAGCCGGAAGTCTTCTGAATAGATCGCTCAAATCAAATTCGGAAGATGACTGGAACAAGTACCGATCGAAGCAGAAAGAATATAACAACTCGGTTCGTTGCACACTCCTTCAATAGAATCTGCAACTGAAACGATAAAAACAACTCGACGTAGCTGGTATATTGAATCGCGCGTGGTTACGACTGAAGCCATTGAATTTGCCGTGGCATCATTCGATGGCTTCGAATCGCCAGGTACCGACGGAATATATCCTGTTATGCTGCAAAAAGGTATAAGACAGCTGCTTCCTTCCTTCAAAACAATTTTCACTGCTAGCCTAGCACTTGTTCACATACCCATTCCTTGGCGCACGGCGAAAGTTGTCTTTATTTCCAAAATAGGAAAAGAGGACTACTCACTTGCCAAGAGTGGTGGCTCACCAGGCCACTATAGGTGGGTGGTATCGCGACAGCTCACCAGGCCACTATAGGTGGGTGGTATCGCGACAGCTCACCAGGCCACTATAGGTGGCTGGTATCGCGACAGCTCACCAGGCCACTATAGGTGGGTGGTATCGCGACAGCTCACCAGGCCACTATAGGTGGGTGGTATCGCGACAGCTCACCAGGCCACTATAGGTGGGTGGTATCGCGACAGCTCACCAGGCCACTATAGGTGGGTGGTATCGCGACAGCTCACCAGGCCACTATAGGTGGGTGGTATCGCGACAGCTCACCCGGCCACTATAGGTGGGTGGTATCGCGACAGCTCACCAGGCCACTATAGGTGGGTGGTATCGCGACAGCTCACCCGGCCACTATAGGTGGGTGGTATCGCGACAGCTCACCCGGCCACTATAGGTGGGTGGTATCGCGACAGCTCACCCGGCCACTATAGGTGGGTGGTATCGCGACAGCTCACCAGGCCACTATAGGTGGGTGGTATCGCGACAGCTCACCAGGCCACTATAGGTGGGTGGTATCGCGACAGCTCACCAGGCCACTATAGGTGGGTGGTATCGCGACAGCTCACCAGGCCACTATAGGTGGGTGGTATCGCGACAGCTCACCAGGCCACTATAGGTGGGTGGTATCGCGACAGCTCACCAGGCCACTATAGGTGGGTGGTATCGCGACAGCTCACCAGGCCACTATAGGTGGGTGGTATCGCGACAGCTCACCAGGCCACTATAGGTGGGTGGCATTGCGACAGCTCACCAGGCCACTATAGGTGGGTGGTATCGCGACAGCTCACCAGGCCACTATAGGTGGGTGGTATCGCGACAGCTCACCAGGCCACTATAGGTGGGTGGTATCGCGACAGCTCACCAGGCCACTATAGGTGGGTGGTATCGCGACAGCTCACCAGGCCACTATAGGTGGGTGGTATCGCGACAGCTCACCAGGCCACTATAGGTGGGTGGTATCGCGACAGCTCACCAGGCCACTATAGGTGGGTGGTATCGCGACAGCTCACCAGGCCACTATAGGTGGGTGGTATCGCGACAGCTCACCAGGCCACTATAGGTGGGTGGTATCGCGACAGCTCACCAGGCCACTATAGGTGGGTGGTATCGCGACAGCTCACCAGGCCACTATAGGTGGGTGGTATCGCGACAGCTCACCAGGCCACTATAGGTGGGTGGTATCGCGACAGCTCACCAGGCCACTATAGGTGGGTGGTATCGCGACAGCTCACCAGGCCACTATAGGTGGGTGGTATCGCGACAGCTCACCAGGCCACTATAGGTGGGTGGTATCGCGACAGCTCACCAGGCCACTATAGGTGGGTGGTATCGCGACAGCTCACCAGGCCACTATAGGTGGGTGGTATCGCGACAGCTCACCAGGCCACTATAGGTGGGTGGTATCGCGACAGCTCACCAGGCCACTATAGGTGGGTGGTATCGCGACAGCTCACCAGGCCACTATAGGTGGGTGGTATCGCGACAGCTCACCAGGCCACTATAGGTGGGTGGTATCGCGACAGCTCACCAGGCCACTATAGGTGGGTGGTATCGCGACAGCTCACCAGGCCACTATAGGTGGGTGGTATCGCGACAGCTCACCAGGCCACTATAGGTGCTGGTATCGCGACAGCTCACCAGGCCACTATAGGTGGCTGGTATCGCGACAGCTCACCAGGCCACTATAGGTGGCTGGTATCGCGACAGCTCACCAGGCCACTATAGGTGGCTGGTATCGCGACAGCTCACCAGGCCACTATAGGTGGCTGGTATCGCGACAGCTCACCAGGCCACTATAGGTGGCTGGTATCGCGACAGCTCACCAGGCCACTATAGGTGGCTGGTATCGCGACAGCTCACCAGGCCACTATAGGTGGCTGGTATCGCGACAGCTCACCAGGCCACTATAGGTGGCTGGTATCGCGACAGCTCACCAGGCCACTATAGGTGGCTGGTATCGCGACAGCTCACCAGGCCACTATAGGTGGCTGGTATCGCGACAGCTCACCAGGCCCCTATAGGTGGCTGGTTATCGCGACAGCTCACCAGGCCACTATAGGTGGCTGGTATCGCGACAGCTCACCAGGCCACTATAGGTGGCTGGTATCGCGACAGCTCACCAGGCCACTATAGGTGGCTGGTATCGCGACAGCTCACCAGGCCACTATAGGTGGCTGGTATCGCGACAGCTCACCATGCCACTATAGGTGGCTGGTATCGCGACAGCTCACCAGGCCACTATAGGTGGCTGGTATCGCGACAGCTCACCAGGCCCACTATAGGTGGCTGGTATCGCGACAGCTCACCAGGCCACTATAGGTGGCTGGTATCGCGACAGCTCACCAGGCCACTATAGGTGGCTGGTATCGCGACAGCTCACCAGGCCCACTATAGGTGGCTGGTATCGCGACAACTCACCAGGCCACTATAGGTGGCTGGTATCGCGACAACTCACCAGGCCACTATAGGTGGCTGGTATCGCGACAGCTCACCAGGCCACTATAGGTGGCTGGTATCGCGACAGCTCACCAGGCCACTATAGGTGGCTGGTATCGCGACAGCTCACCAGGCCACTATAGGTGGCTGGTATCGCGACAGCTCACCAGGCCACTATAGGTGGCTGGTATCGCGACAGCTCACCAGGCCACTATAGGTGGCTGGTATCGCGACAGCTCACCAGGCCACTATAGGTGGCTGGTATCGCGACAGCTCACCAGGCCACTATAGGTGGCTGGTATCGCGACAGCTCACCAGGCCACTATAGGTGGCTGGTATCGCGACAGCTCACCAGGCCACTATAGGTGGCTGGTATCGCGACAGCTCACCAGGCCACTATAGGTGGCTGGTATCGCGACAGCTCACCAGGCCACTATAGGTGGCTGGTATCGCGACAGCTCACCAGGCCACTATAGGTGGCTGGTATCGCGACAAGCTCACCAGGCCACTATAGGTGGCTGGTATCGCGACAGCTCACCAGGCCACTATAGGTGGCTGGTATCGCGACAGCTCACCAGGCCACTATAGGTGGCTGGTATCGCGACAGCTCACCAGGCCACTATAGGTGGCTGGTATCGCGACAGCTCACCAGGCCACTATAGGTGGCTGGTATCGCGACAGCTCACCAGGCCACTATAGGTGGCTGGTATCGCGACAGCTCACCAGGCCACTATAGGTGGCTGGTATCGCGACAGCTCACCAGGCCACTATAGGTGGCTGGTATCGCGACAGCTCACCAGGCCACTATAGGTGGCTGGTATCGCGACAGCTCACCAGGCCACTATAGGTGGCTGGTATCGCGACAGCTCACCAGGCCACTATAGGTGGCTGGTATCGCGACAGCTCACCAGGCCACTATAGGTGGCTGGTATCGCGACAGCTCACCAGGCCACTATAGGTGGCTGGTATCGCGACAGCTCACCAGGCCACTATAGGTGGCTGGTATCGCGACAGCTCACCAGGCCACTATAGGTGGCTGGTATCGCGACAGCTCACCAGGCCACTATAGGTGGCTGGTATCGCGACAGCTCACCAGGCCACTATAGGTGGGTGGTATCGCGACAGCTCACCAGGCCACTATAGGTGGGTGGTATCGCGACAGCTCACCAGGCCACTATAGGTGGGTGGTATCGCGACAGCTCACCAGGCCACTATAGGTGGGTGGTATCGCGACAGCTCACCAGGCCACTATAGGTGGGTGGTATCGCGACAGCTCACCAGGCCACTATAGGTGGCTGGTATCGCGACAGCTCACCAGGCCACTATAGGTGGCTGGTATCGCGACAGCTCACCAGGCCACTATAGGTGGCTGGTATCGCGACAGCTCACCAGGCCACTATAGGTGGGCTGGTATCGCGACAGCTCACCAGGCCACTATAGGTGGCTGGTATCGCGACAGCTCACCAGGCCACTATAGGTGGCTGGTATCGCGACAGCTCACCAGGCCACTAAAGGTGGCTGGTATCGCGACAGCTCACCAGGCCACTAAAGGTGGCTGGTATCGCGACAGCTCACCAGGCCACTATAGGTGGCTGGTATCGCGACAGCTCACCAGGCCACTATAGGTGGCTGGTATCGCGACAGCTCACCAGGCCACTATAGGTGGCTGGTATCGCGACAGCTCACCAGGCCACTATAGGTGGCTGGTATCGCGACAGCTCACCAGGCCACTATAGGTGGCTGGTATCGCGACAGCTCACCAGGCCACTATAGGTGGCTGGTATCGCGACAGCTCACCAGGCCACTATAGGTGGCTGGTATCGCGACAGCTCACCAGGCCACTATAGGTGGCTGGTATCGCGACAACTCACCAGGCCACTATAGGTGGCTGGTATCGCGACAGCTCACCAGGCCACTATAGGTGGCTGGTATCGCGACAGCTCACCAGGCCACTATAGGTGGCTGGTATCGCGACAGCTCACCAGGCCACTATAGGTGGCTGGTATCGCGACAGCTCACCAGGCCACTATAGGTGGCTGGTATCGCGACAGCTCACCAGGCCACTATAGGTGGCTGGTATCGCGACAGCTCACCAGGCCACTATAGGTGGCTGGTATCGCGACAGCTCACCAGGCCACTATAGGTGGCTGGTATCGCGACAGCTCACCAGGCCACTATAGGTGGCTGGTATCGCGACAGCTCACCAGGCCACTATAGGTGGCTGGTATCGCGACAGCTCACAGGCCACTATAGGTGGCTGGTATCGCGACAGCTCACCAGGCCACTATAGGTGGCTGGTATCGCGACAGCTCACCAGGCCACTATAGGTGGCTGGTATCGCGACAGCTCACCAGGCCACTATAGGTGGCTGGTATCGCGACAGCTCACCAGGCCACTATAGGTGGCTGGTATCGCGACAGCTCACCAGGCCACTATAGGTGGCTGGTATCGCGACAGCTCACCAGGCCACTATAGGTGGCTGGTATCGCGACAGCTCACCAGGCCACTATAGGTGGCTGGTATCGCGACAGCTCACCAGGCCACTATAGGTGGCTGGTATCGCGACAGCTCACCAGGCCACTATAGGTGGCTGGTATCGCGACAGCTCACCAGGCCACTATAGGTGGCTGGTATC
The DNA here is from genome assembly GCA_951905685.1 of Eumerus sabulonum. Classification (NCBI taxonomy): domain Eukaryota; kingdom Metazoa; phylum Arthropoda; class Insecta; order Diptera; family Syrphidae; genus Eumerus; species Eumerus sabulonum. Next base: position 44,202,590 of record OX645063.1, read on the forward strand.
GCGACAGCTCACCAGGCCACTATAGGTGGCTGGTATCGCGACAGCTCACCAGGCCACTATAGGTGGCTGGTATCGCGACAGCTCACCAGGCCACTATAGGTGGCTGGTATCGCGACAGCTCACCAGGCCACTATAGGTGGCTGGTATCGCGACAGCTCACCAGGCCACTATAGGTGGCTGGTATCGCGACAGCTCACCAGGCCACTATAGGTGGCTGGTATCGCGACAGCTCACCAGGCCACTATAGGTGGCTGGTATCGCGACAGCTCACCAGGCCACTATAGGTGGCTGGTATCGCGACAGCTCACCAGGCCACTATAGGTGGCTGGTATCGCGACAGCTCACCAGGCCACTATAGGTGGCTGGTATCGCGACAGCTCACCAGGCCACTATAGGTGGCTGGTATCGCGACAGCTCACCAGGCCACTATAGGTGGCTGGTATCGCGACAGCTCACCAGGCCACTATAGGTGGCTGGTATCGCGACAGCTCACCAGGCCACTATAGGTGGCTGGTATCGCGACAGCTCACCAGGCCACTATAGGTGGCTGGTATCGCGACAGCTCACCAGGCCACTATAGGTGGCTGGTATCGCGACAGCTCACCAGGCCACTATAGGTGGGTGGTATCGCGACAGCTCACCAGGCCACTATAGGTGGGTGGTATCGCGACAGCTCACCAGGCCACTATAGGTGGGTGGTATCGCGACAGCTCACCAGGCCACTATAGGTGGGTGGTATCGCGACAGCTCACCAGGCCACTATAGGTGGGTGGTATCGCGACAGCTCACCAGGCCACTATAGGTGGGTGTATCGCGACAGCTCACCAGGCCACTATAGGTGGGTGGTATCGCGACAGCTCACCAGGCCACTATAGGTGGGTGGTATCGCGACAGCTCACCAGGCCACTATAGGTGGGCTGGTATCGCGACAGCTCACCAGGCCACTATAGGTGGGTGGTATCGCGACAGCTCCACTATAGGTGGGTGGTATCGCGACAGCTCACCAGGCCACTATAGGTGGGTGGTATCGCGACAGCTCACCAGGCCACTATAGGTGGGTGGTATCGCGACAGCTCACCAGGCCACTATAGGTGGGTGGTATCGCGACAGCTCACCAGGCCACTATAGGTGGGTGGTATCGCGACAGCTCACCAGGCCACTATAGGTGGGTGGTATCGCGACAGCTCACCAGGCCACTATAGGTGGGTGGTATCGCGACAGCTCACCAGGCCACTATAGGTGGGTGGTATCGCGACAGCTCACCAGGCCACTATAGGTGGGTGGTATCGCGACAGCTCACCAGGCCACTATAGGTGGGTGGTATCGCGACAGCTCACCAGGCCACTATAGGTGGGTGGTATCGCGACAGCTCACCAGGCCCTATAGGTGGGTGGTATCGCGACAGCTCACCAGGCCACTATAGGTGGGTGGTATCGCGACAGCTCACCAGGCCACTATAGGTGGGTGGTATCGCGACAGCTCACCAGGCCACTATAGGTGGGTGGTATCGCGACAGCTCACCAGGCCACTATAGGTGGGTGGTATCGCGACAGCTCACCAGGCCACTATAGGTGGGTGGTATCGCGACAGCTCACCAGGCCACTATAGGTGGGTGGTATCGCGACAGCTCACCAGGCCACTATAGGTGGGTGGTATCGCGACAGCTCACCAGGCCACTATAGGTGGGTGGTATCGCGACAGCTCACCAGGCCACTATAGGTGGGTGGTATCGCGACAGCTCACCAGGCCACTATAGGTGGGTGGTATCGCGACAGCTCACCAGGCCACTATAGGTGGGTGGTATCGCGACAGCTCACCAGGCCACTATAGGTGGGTGGTATCGCGACAGCTCACCAGGCCACTATAGGTGGGTGGTATCGCGACAGCTCACCAGGCCACTATAGGTGGGTGGTATCGCGACAGCTCACCAGGCCACTATAGGTGGCTGGTATCGCGACAGCTCACCAGGCCACTATAGGTGGGTGGTATCGCGACAGCTCACCAGGCCACTATAGGTGGGTGGTTATCGCGACAGCTCACCAGGCCACTATAGGTGGGTGGTATCGCGACAGCTCACCAGGCCACTATAGGTGGGTGGTATCGCGACAGCTCACCAGGCCACTATAGGTGGGTGGTATCGCGACAGCTCACCAGGCCACTATAGGTGGGGTGGTATCGCGACAGCTCACCAGGCCACTATAGGTGGGTGGTATCGCGACAGCTCACCAGGCCACTATAGGTGGGTGGTATCGCGACAGCTCACCAGGCCACTATAGGTGGGTGGTATCGCGACAGCTCACCAGGCCACTATAGGTGGGTGGTATCGCGACAGCTCACCAGGCCACTATAGGTGGGGTGGTATCGCGACAGCTCACCAGGCCACTATAGGTGGGTGGTATCGCGACAGCTCACCAGGCCACTATAGGTGGGTGGTATCGCGACAGCTCACCAGGCCACTATAGGTGGGTGGTATCGCGACAGCTCACCAGGCCACTATAGGTGGGTGGTATCGCGACAGCTCACCAGGCCACTATAGGTGGGTGGTATCGCGACAGCTCACCAGGCCACTATAGGTGGGTGGTATCGCGACAGCTCACCAGGCCACTATAGGTGGGTGGTATCGCGACAGCTCACCAGGCCACTATAGGTGGGTGGTATCGCGACAGCTCACCAGGCCACTATAGGTGGGTGGTATCGCGACAGCTCACCAGGCCACTATAGGTGGGTGGTATCGCGACAGCTCACCAGGCCACTATAGGTGGGTGGTATCGCGACAGCTCACCAGGCCACTATAGGTGGGTGGTATCGCGACAGCTCACCAGGCCACTATAGGTGGGTGGTATCGCGACAGCTCACCAGGGCCACTATAGGTGGGTGGTATCGCGACAGCTCACCAGGCCACTATAGGTGGGTGGTATCGCGACAGCTCACCAGGCCACTATAGGTGGGTGGTATCGCGACAGCTCACCAGGCCACTATAGGTGGGTGGTATCGCGACAGCTCACCAGGCCACTATAGGTGGGTGTATCGCGACAGCTCACCAGGCCACTATAGGTGGGTGGTATCGCGACAGCTCACCAGGCCACTATAGGTGGGTGGTATCGCGACAGCTCACCAGGCCACTATAGGTGGGTGGTATCGCGACAGCTCACCAGGCCACTATAGGTGGGTGGTATCGCGACAGCTCACCAGGCCACTATAGGTGGGTGGTATCGCGACAGCTCACCAGGCCACTATAGGTGGGTGGTATCGCGACAGCTCACCAGGCCACTATAGGTGGGTGGTATCGCGACAGCTCACCAGGCCACTATAGGTGGGTGGTATCGCGACAGCTCACCAGGCCACTATAGGTGGGTGGTATCGCGACAGCTCACCAGGCCACTATAGGTGGGTGGTATCGCGACAGCTCACCAGGCCACTATAGGTGGGTGGTATCGCGACAGCTCACCAGGCCACTATAGGTGGGTGGTATCGCGACAGCTCACCAGGCCACTATAGGTGGGTGGTATCGCGACAGCTCACCAGGCCACTATAGGTGGGTGGTATCGCGACAGCTCACCAGGCCACTATAGGTGGGTGGTATCGCGACAGCTCACCAGGCCACTATAGGTGGGTGGTATCGCGACAGCTCACCAGCCACTATAGGTGGGTGGTATCGCGACAGCTCACCAGGCCACTATAGGTGGGTGGTATCGCGACAGCTCACCAGGCCACTATAGGTGGGTGGTATCAC